>OX422219.1:53388020-55968679 GCA_949130495.1 Sambucus nigra
TTCCGAAATTTCTTTCTCCTGCATAACATATGTTGTAGTATTGTTGAGTAAAAGCCACAGAATTTGAGTTCGTTGAAATTAATTATTGTTGTGCTACATAATTAATTGGAAAAATCCGTTCTATCTTGGGAGACAATATTCATCAACCTCAGAGCACATTGGAGGGAATAAACTGTCTTAAGGAGACTGTTCATAACAGGGCTCGAATTTATCTTTAATTCTTTTACTATTTATGCAAATTCAAGTAAGTGTTTCATTTCTGTAATTCTGTTTTAATTCTGTAATTATATTAAATTCATAATTCTGTACAATTGTTATTTATAAATAGTAGACATAACACATAAAACGCTTAAAACGGAAATATATTATCTATTCAAATATTTTTATACCGATGTTTTTTAAATAAATAGAAAATTATCTCAATGGATCCTGCATTTGTATTAGACCAAATTCTACAAAGAGTTTTATGTTATTCCATCACCAAAATCGAGCAACAAAATCCTGAGATCAACTAAAATGCCCAAACTATATTCTAGATATTACCAACTGTGTAATAAGAAAGAGAAACATAAGAAAAGTACTTACATGTAGTTTCTTCAATTCATTGTTCCACTTATGGATTTGTGGGGAGCTTTGATTTGTGAGCAGGAAAAGTTGGGACAACCCCAAAATGAGAACCCAATAGTCTCACAATATTAGTGATCTCACCACACAGCTAAACAAAACTCATATTTTTCTTATTAAACATGTTTTAGTTAGAAGAATTAAAAACATCAGTTTTGTTCAAACAGTACAAGCCATCAACCTCCGTTCCCCAAAATAAAATCTTATCATGCTTGCCAACAAATATTTTTCTAGATTGGATCCTTATTTTATAACCCTTTTCATCAAGGTGCGACATGGATACCAGATGACACCTCATTTGTGGTGCAAAAATCAAATCAATAAGGAGCACATTCATTTTACTAGATACTGCGATCTTCACAGTTCCGATGCCTAAGACATTGCAATCCACCATGCTTCTGCATCATAATCTGAAAGTAGGGATGTCTTATTAAACATAAATGTAACCAAAAAAATAAAAGTCTAGATAATTATAAGCAAGTGATTAGCCACAATTACAACTAAATAAAAACTTCTTCTAACTAAAAAAAACTCTTGATTTGTATGTAAACAACTCTTGAGTTTTTTTGGGGAAAAGGAAGCGACAGATTAGAGAGGAGATGAAAGGAAATGAAGCTAATTGTTGTCTTACACTATTATTTCCATGTGGACATCGTCCAAGATAAGCATCATTTACTCTTTGTATTGCTGCTTATAGATACTCTCTTTGTGAAACTATTGAACTGGCCTGAAATTAATGGGGTTAGAGGCTTAAAATTACGAATTGGCTAATACTTGGAGATGGAAAGACGAGGTGAGGAATAGGTAACGACAACCAACTTGAAGAAAAGAGAGGATAGAGAGAATGAATGGACGAAGATTTGAGGCGATTTTAAATGGGTTGTCGTTTTAGAGAACAGAGAGAAGGAGAGCTTTGGGGTTTAAAAGTTAAATGACACGTGAACTGCTTAAAACAAAAGGTGTATTTAATATATATATATATATATATATATAGGATTTTAGATTATACAAAGATAAAGATGTTTTTTGATGAGAGAGAGAGAGAGAGATTTTATTATATTGTCTGCAATTATTTAAGAATGATGTTATGCTCCTCGAAATCATCCTTTTCGATTCCATCCTCAAAGTAATCTCACCCTTCTTTAAATGCCAAAAAAACTCCACCCTTAATTTATTTTTGAAAAACAATGCATTATATATATGAGAGTTATGATTTATTTTTTTAAAAGACATTCTTTTAATTTTTTTAAAATTTATTTTAAATTGATAAATAATTAGAGGTATAATTTACTTTGAAATTAAATAAAATTTACATTAAATTAATATTTAATGGATCAATTACCAAAATCTTCTTCAAACATTTTTTAATACACATTTAGTCCAATCATTTTTATTTTGTTCCAAAAAACCCTTAAACACTCATTTAACCAATATTCTCTTATTTCTAAAGGTATGTGTTAGCGATACACTTTGAGCTTTTTTATGTGGCGAGTAACTTTTTCTAAAGGTCTGTGTTAGCGATACACTTTGAGCTTTTTTATGTGGCGAGTAACTTTTTGGAATAAAATAAAAAAAATTGGACTAAATGTGTATTAAAAAATAGTAAACATATTTCGGATTTGTGCGTCAGTGTCGGTTAGTCCCTCAAACACCCATTTACCCAATATTCTCTTATTTTTATAGGTCGCGCCAGCAGCACCTCTTATTTTTTAACTCATTCAGTCCCTTAAACACTCATTTACCTAATATTCTCATATTTTTATAGGTCCGCGCCAGCAGTACCCTTATTTTTATACTTAATTTTTTAGCTCATTTAGTCCCTTAAACACTCATTTACCTGATATTCTTTTATTTTTATAGGTCCACGCCAGCGGCACCTGTTATTTTTAAACTTATTTTTTTTTTTAATTTTAGAACATTTAAAAAAAAATTGTATTTCTTAAAACCGTTTAAAAATGTAAACAAAAAGTTTCTTTTTATTTATATTAAACTAACAATTATTTTTTAAACAGTTTTTTAAAAAATATATATATATTTTTTATACTAAAATAATGTTTTCGTAAAATTGTAGCATTTAATTGGGTCGGATTCGGATTATTTTAATTTAGTCATGTTCGTTTTTTTTTAATATAAAACACTTTTTTTATATAAAGATACAGATTTGTATGAAACAAAACAATTTTTCAATTAAAAAATAAAAATAAAAAAGGAGGTTTTGCATTTGGAATGGATTTGGGAAGGGGGAATCGGTAAGTCTAGCAGTTCTCATTATTTAATTATATGCTACTCTTTGATATTACGGGATTTGTCGACATGGGTTTTATCCGCATCAATTATTTATGTCACTTATCAATGATATTGAAACAATCGATTTATTACATGTTTATTTATATCATGTAATGTAATGTGGATTATATATTCGTTGAATACTACTAATATAAATGATTTGAATATTTACGGGTCATATTGAGCTGTGAATTTGTGTTTCATATGATATTTACTTTGTTATACACTTATTTAGATAAGGTGATGCGTAATCTCATTCAAGCATATGTGTTATAATGATATGTAATTTGTCTTTATTGGTTGATTGATTCGTGATATTTTGACTATAGGATTCTTCCCCTTGTCTATTAGAGACAATAAGGGAGAGAAATTTTGGAGTAAGGACAATTGTTTATGAGTTGAGTGTAGGACAAGCATATTTCTTTATTTGTCATTTCATTTATTTTATACTTTCCTATATTTTTTACACATTAAATGTATATTTATATGTGCAAGCTTATAAGGCTCGTATTGTGATGGAGAACTTTGGATCATTGACATCGTACAACATATCGTGTCTTTCATGTGGGATTTGGCGTGGGTGGATATGATGCACATTCATTTTATCCAGTTATTGGGGGGGGGGGGGGGTCTTATCCAAGTTTGTGTTTTGTCTCAAAATATCCAAAGGGGAAATTTTAAGGATATATTTCATATCCCTTTTATTTGTTTTTTCTTTATTCCCGAACTTAAGAAAACTAGGTCTCGGTGTCTTTTTGAGTCTTAAGTTATAAAATTGAAGATGTGAAGACAAAGACAAATCACCGAGACATTACATTACTGGATTGAACACTTTCGTGGAATTAAAGGTTTGGTAAGGCACTTTTTATTTTATCATTCCTTAAGTTTTATTTTCGAGTCAAAAGTTAATAGGAAAAAATAGTTTTCGAAAAGATTTTTCTGAATAGATTTTTTAAATTTTTTAAGGATTCTGGAAATATCATAGGATATAACTTCATACGAGACCATTTCCATACGGAGTAAAGATAGTACGAGGGTGATTTTTTTTAAATAGGAGATCATGTAGAATAGGAACTTTTGTACGAGAGTTTTTCTTACAAAGTGTACTTTCGTATAAGGACCTAAATATGGTTACATAAGTCCTCTATGAAACCAAGATTTGTATGAGATGTGTCGTAAGAAGTGTCTCATTAAACTGAGTCTCATGTCATTAATATGAGGATGCAATATCGAGAACCATGTTTAATGTACTATCTTTAAACAATTGTGTATAAATAAGTTTTTAAACACAATTTTCAATGCACAAACCGATTTACAAAACCATACTTTTGGCTTTGAGAGAGCTTTCAAGATAGTTCAATATTTTTCAATCCTACACTTCAAATAGAGTTTTTGGTTTATAAATCCCTTTTAGTCTTCATCTGAATATATCATCACGAGTGATCGTATGGGTTGAATAGCAAGACATATCATGTGAGTGGATCATGTTTTCGGTCGGGATTGATGGATATAGAGACTTACGGATTATGCTAATTATTAATGAGAAGATAAATTAATCATTGGTATAGGAAGAGACATTGTTCAAAATGCATGGAGAAGATAACGCAATTGGAATGAAGTTTATGTAAGTTGGGTTTTTCATATAAAAGTCCTATAACTATTCATTAGTACTAGTGGACTTGATTAGGTTGGGGCACGATAGTGGATTTTCGCGTAAGGGTTTTCACTATAAACTTGGTTTTATTTGTATAGTTGCATGTTATTTATTTTTTCATTATTTTATGCATCACCCATATGTAAATTGGATATAATTAATTTTATTTAGTAAAATTTAAATTTGGAGTCAATATCGCCAAGTTTTGTTGTAAGGATGTTTGAATTAATTAAGATTAATTAATTAATTGGGCTTAAACCACCCTAGGACTTTCTTAGAGGGGTGAAGGTTTGAGGTAACTAGACTTATCACATCTGAAAATCCATGTTGGTAGTATGTGTCCCTCTCACTTGTGCCTGTCAATAAGGAGGTATGGATGGCATGCCTTTGATAATATGAGACATGTCTTATAAATCAATAACCTCTCTATGCTGCTTAAGAACCTCATTTGTATACTTATTCACCTCTCCATTTTTCTACATCTTATGTCAATTATAACACTTATATACGAGTCACGTGTTATGCACATGGTTTTTTGTCCAAATAATTAACCTCATTACACCATTAGGGTGAGTTGGAAACTTTTATAAATTTAGGTGGTTTAGTGAAGAAAATGAAAGTTTTAGTGATGAAATATTAGTAGGAGTAGAGTGATAATATGATGGGCATATTGTTATTTTCTCTTAAAATATGAGGAACCAACTAAATTTAGAGAGAGGGTACAATTTAAGTTAATCTTTATGTTTTTTTATAATGTCACAACCAATAATCTAATAATTACCAACGAGTAAACCCAAATTATTTATTCTTTTATGTAGGAGGATTATATTATCGAATTGATGATACCCTATTTCACACTTATTATTTAGAAGATCCTCGAATTCCCCAACTGCTTCGAGGTAGGACAGAGGTCCCAAGACTAGCTCTAGACCTTAGGCGGACCAATACTTGCCTTAAAACACCTTCGCTACTCTCAGGGGTAATCTATGGTACTATAGAAGACCTCAGTCGTGTATTCTCCCTCTTGGGAAAGACAATCGTTCTAGTATACCTCCTCAAGCAGGCTCAGAGACCAAAGCATCAAGGTTCCATCATGATTTGCACTCAAAGCGGGTCTCATATTGAAGGAAAGTGACCTCTCGAGGTCACCCCGACCTCAGTCCTAGGATTTGGCAGTATGTAGTACTTCAGGATCAATTTCAGTTAACTCCATGACCTATTTGGACCTCCGGCAAGGCTCCTACTAGAAATATGATAGAATGGGTGAGAAGCAGAACACTATTCCACCTACCGCCACTACATAGCTCTTCTTGAATTGAATGTTCCGATTAGCATTAAATGCACTCCACAACCACCTTACACAACCCATATTTACTTTGCGCAACACTTTACCACCTTGCTGACACCAACAGACCTCATAGACACCCCAACCATGCTGCACCAATCACCTCATTACCTTTGTGGGTATTTGTGTATAAATAAAAAGTTGGTAGAAGGTAAAAAGGGATTAATCTCGATCGTTCAAAGAGATTAAGGTATTCAAGAAATCAAACTTGGAAGAGTTCTAAGCATACACAATTTCTTACACATTGCTCCATATTCACAACCCACTATTGTGAACTTATACATGTAACTTGGATCTGTTATATTTCTTACGTAATTTGTATATATTGTAGAGCCCTAAATCAGTACTTAGTCACCCTTAGAGAAGTTACTCATTTACTTACTAAGGTCTTTTGTATTGTTGACGACGGTCGCAAGACCTCAGACTCTCTTGGCCAAAGTTCAAGAGGTCTTTCAGACTGTAATACTTCATTTTTGTTTTAATAAACCAATGGAACACATTCAATAGTGGATGAAGTACCCTCATCTGAGTTCCAAGAGACTTTAAATAATTGTCTCTTAGTTTTGACACTTTTGTCCTCTTATTTGTCTGAGGTCTAGAGGGGACTGGTGGGTCTAAAGTCACTTATAATTTTAACACTCATCAGCTTGGCACTATTGGGGGAATGACAAGTTCCATTTTTCTCAAATACACACATTGGTCCTTTTAAAAAGATGAACCATTCTTATTTATCTCATTCCTTAAAATAAATGGAGGCCCAGCAGAAAATGCACCACGATAAGTTGGTTGCCATTCTCAACATGCTCCATTTACCCTTGGTGATAGAGGAACCAGTGGTACCAGAACATAGCAATACTAGAGAGAACCAAGAGCCCTAGTTTGAAGGGGAGAATGATCCAGCGTGTGTCAATACGCCCACAACGACCAGTGCCACATATTCATATCTAAAATAGGTTATCACTCTCGGGACAACAATCCTAAAGAGGTTCCAGGGCAGCTAGGCCCTAGGATGGAGAGATAAAGATGATGCAAAACCGTTTGGAGAATTTTCTCAACCACTATAAAAATAAACTCCCAAAACCGTCGAGTTGGCCCTCCAAAAGATGTTCTCTCCATTCTCCAATAATATTCAGCATTATACTCTTCCCCCAAAATAGAAGATGCTGAATATTAAACCTTTCGATGGGTCCATGAACCCCATAGATCACTTGGAAACTTACATGTCGTTGATGCTACTTCAAGATACCCTAGATGAGATCTTGTGCCGATATTTTACTTCTACCTTAAGGGGAATATATAGGCACTAATTTTTTATGCTAAAAAAAGGAACCACTACAAGCTTTATGGAGCTAGAAAGATCCTTTGTCAGTCATTTTATTGGAGCTCGAAAAATGAGGAAGCATGTCACTCCCCTCCTCCTCTTCAGACAAAATTTTAGAATTCCCTCAGGTGATATGCTAAAAGGTTCAATAAGGAAGTCCTCCAGGTCAATGGCCTGAATGATACAATCTATGTAGTCGGCTTCATCTCTCAGGACTCACCTCAAAAGATTTGTTGAGGTCATTTAGCAAGAATACTCCAAAGTCCATGACTAAGATGCTCGAGAGAGATCAAAAGTACATGAATGTTGAGGATCCTATTTTAGTAAGACACCTTATAGATTTTCCCCAACAGTGAAATAGAAAATATGTATTTTCCTGCCTTGGGGAGTCCTCATGAGTGGCTTAGGCTAAGAACAAGAAGGACAGAGATAGGAAAGGTAGGTACACTTCACTTCCCTCACAACTACCGTGGATGAGGTCTTTATAGCTGAAGAAACTCAATATATATTGACTAAGCCAAAGCTTATAAGAACTGGGGATGATAAAATAGATAAGCCCAAGTATTATCAGTTCCACAAAGATCATGGCCATAATAAAAATGATTGCTACAAACTTAAAGAAGCCGTTAAGGGGGTGATCAAGAGGGGCTACCGCAAAGAGTATGTCACGAAAGAGGCAGGCAAAGGTTATAAGAGCAAAGATGATGTTACTTTTATTGATGTCCAATACATGTCACGAGGCTTTGCCAAAGGTGGGATCTCTACCACAGTCAGAAAGCTCCACCTCATGATTTTCTAGCACGAAGGAGTACAGGTCAACCATGTCTCTCTCCCATATCAAGCCCCCAAGTAAGTCCCAATAATGGTATTCGTAGAAACTGACCTCCCCTTAACCTACAATGTCATCATAGGGATACCATTTACCAATGACTTAGACACTCTAATCACAACTTGTTGGTAGGTGATGAGGTTACTAATATCCTAGGGAGTGGGAGAGGTCATTAGAGACAAAAAAAATCTCGAGAGTGCTACATCACTTCCATGAAGGACACGAAGAAGTCACTCAGTGCTCCACAAGGCTTGGCGAAGGCCCCAAAAAAGGCTCTAGAAGATCCCTGAGGTCTCACCAGAGGTCTTACATCCACACCAATGTTCAATCTCCATCGATAAAGTCTATGAATAGAGCTAATGAGTTTGGATACATTCGCCTTTCACGAGGAGGACAAGTTACCTTGCAACTAAGAGTCCAAATCACTATAAACCATGCACTTTATTGTTCAACAGAAATGAAAAGAGAAACTTATGTTTCTCATAATGTATTCAATATCAATATTGTTTAAGAGATACAAGGAATTAAGCCTTAGCTCTAAAAAGCTATGGTCTCAGGACCCAATAATTGAGTTTCAAGGACTTCAGTCTAGGCTCAAAACTTAAACCAAGGTCTAAGGACCCAAAATAAATAGTTATAAGGATTTCAGCCTAAAGTCTCTGGACCCAACACTCAAGTTATAAGGATTTCAGCCTTGGATTAAGACTAACAGTCAAATGTCTTATGACCCAAAAAACTATAGTCCTCAGGGTTAAATAACCCAAAAATCATAGTCAAAGTTCTCCGAAATCATAAAAGACTAAAGAAATTATTGATATTTTTATCCACAATTCCAAAAGGCTAAGGTCAAAGGACTCATAAACAATCGATTTCCTTACGTCAAAACCTTTTCCTTATCGCAGAGTTATACAAAACAAAATGTGTAAACCTTACACCCCACATACCTAATTTTTTAAAAATGTTTAAGAAAAACTTTTATTTTCAAAAAATATTTGGGGGCCAAGTTTTAGACTACAAAAAAATTGTCCAAAACGTCAGTTGTTTAACAGAGCAAGGATGTAAGGACCAAAATCCATACGTCTCAGGCCCTTATAAGGAATTCATATTAAATTTTTTTTTCTAAGTTTGGAGGTATCAGACCCTGATAAAGACTTCATACTTAGGGTTGTAAACGGATATTCAAAAATTTGCATCCGTCCGATATTCAAATCCGAATTCGCGGATATTTATCCGAAAAAATAGAAACGAATACGAAGATGGATACTATATAAAAATATCTGAGAAAATGGATACGGATACAGATAGTACTAGTATCCGACACGAATAATCTGTATCCGATGTGGAGTATCCATTTTATCGGATATTCGTATTCGTCAAACATATGTTTAAAATATTACTAATAATATTAGTATTAGTATTACTAATAAAATAATATTAAAAAACTTAATTGTTTATTCCCTAAAACAAAATAAACACATACTCCACTCAAAATAAAAACACCCTAAAGTTATTTTTTGGGGGGTATATTATAAATTGCCATGTATTATTATTTTATTGGGTATATTATCTTGGAGTTATACTAAAGTTATATTACACCATATCACACACAACATATACCCACTAAAGAACATATACTCCACTCAAAACAAAAAAAAAACACTAATTTCATTTAATTTCTCTTTCGTACAAAACAAGATAAAAGAAACTCTCATTTCACTCCACAAAAAACCCTCATTCGGCCACCTCCCCTTCTGCCGCATCAGCCCGCAACTGCTCATCAACATTGCCATCGCTTCTCATCAACCCCTCTGTTGGGCATCAACTCCGTCGCTCTGCCGCAGCGCATCCTATCCTCATTCAACAAATAGTTAGCGACAACAGGTACATACAAAATAAAAATACAAATATATAACTGTATTTATATATTGTTCATTAGTTTCCTTAATTATAAATAAACGTACAAGAGAAAAAAAGTAAAGAGGTGGTTTTGATTGTGATGAGAACTGAAGTTAACAACATGTATATTATAAACAAAATAAAAATATCAGTATGTTTTGAATACTAAATGGTCCATGAGGTTATCATTCTCGATAAATTTGATTTAATCTAAAAGGTGCATATTTATACATTTTGTTATGGAATGTTATTGTTATTTTTTTTGGATGGCTTTAAGCTTGTATGGTTGAAAAGTATTGATGGATTTAAGCCATATTATCATTTTAGAATGCTACTATTATGAAATCCATAATTATTGATGTTAGGAGGTAGTAATGTTGTTATGTATTTATTTGGATTGAATTGGATTTCATTAGATTGGATATTTTAATAGTTATTTTTTACGATGGCTAAACAATGTAAACGGATACGGATATTATCCGAATCCAAGGTATCCAAGCTGATATGGATATGGATAGTTGTTTTAACTATCCGGGAAGATACGGATACGGATAGTGCATCCAGATAACAGATACGGATATGGAAAACATGATATCCGATTCGTTTACCACCCTTATTCACACTTCAGTTTTTTCTAAGTCCTAAGGTCTTATATACCCTTATAAGGACTTCATATTTCAATTCTTTCTACATCTAGAGGTCTCATACCCTTATAAGGACTTCAGATTCCAAAAATTTCTAGGTTTGGAGGTCTCAGACCCTTATAAGTACTTCAGATTCCAACTTTTTCAGTCCAAGGTTTCAAATCCTTAAAAGGAATATAGATTTGAAAATATTTCAAGTTCAGAGGTCTTAGGATCCTTTGTAGGACTTTGGAATTAATTTTACCTAAATTCGGAGGTCTTAGGACCCATATAAGGACATCATATTTCAAAAGTTCAAGTCAAAATTTTAAGCCTAAAGTCTCAGGAGCCATTACAGGTTGTATTCTAAGTCTTTATGCCCAATTTTTTTTTTGTGTGTGTGTGTGTGGGGGGGGGGGGGGGGGGTAAGTGTTTGTATAAAAAATTTGGCCTTTCAGTCCTAAAAATTACAAGTATCAAGTATTCCATGCTCCGAAGGCCTAAGGACCCATTATAGAACCTCAACCTCAACTTTAAAAATTTCACAAGCGCGTGACTTCATGTCTTTTGACCCTCAAGGCTACTCTAACTGAAGAAGCAAAGCTTGTCTAAAGACGAAGCTCTGATAACACTTGTTGGAATTTATGGATCCCCGAGTTGTTAATTTTGTCACAATTAAAATCAAACTTGTAATTTCCTTTTTGGATGCGGAAGCGTAAACGGTGAGATGGTTCAATACAAATAAATATTTAAATTCCAAATTTTAATTAAATAACAAAGTTAAACATAAACAAAGTGAATAATTAATGAAACAAACCAAATGATTAATTTTCACTTAAACCGATTTAGTCCAATTAAATCCAAGTCCTAGAATTTGCCTAAGTCATGATTTCCATATTCCAAAGTTAGGCCAAACTAATTTTAGCACGTGACTTGGATTAAACAAATTTTACCCAATCTTTAATTAAAGTCCCATTTAAATAGAGTGTGATAATTACACCGAATTTTATCTTGAATTAATCCTAAGCATGCGTTCTAAGTTATGGTGCAAGATAAAATAAACAATGTCACACTACGCCGCGATGTACGAGGAAAAACCCAAGACGGAAAAAAACCTCGGACGGCCCTAGCCACAAGTCCACTAGATATGGAATTACAATTACAAGACAGGAGACTTACAACACTCGACTCGAATCCTCTCAAGCCCCGATGCTCCTCCTTGTAGACACCTCTTCCTAGCGGACAACCACGGAGCTCCACCGCGATCTCGGAATCCACCGATAGGACTTTGTATGGTCACCGTCACCCAAGCTTGGAGCCTTTCTCCAAGTGAGTAATATCGCAACAAAACGTCTTCTTCTTTGTGATGGGATGTAGAAGTAAACCCGAAACTCCTCTTTGTTCAATTCGATAGAGAAAACCGGTGCCAAAACTCCAAGCAATTGATATGAATATAGAAACTTGGATAAACACTTAATTGGGTGTAAACACTAGAGTGGTATATGAATTTTTCTTTGAAAAACAACACTCAAAACTTGAACATTTTCCTTAAACAAATTAGCTCTCAAACTCTCTCTAAGAGATGGATATGGAATGGAAAAGTTAGTTTGGAAAATGTGTTTCCCGCACATATTAAGTCTTGAAAAAGTTGGTTAAAAAACAAGTGGGGAAATGGGTGAAAAACTGCCAAAAACTGCCTAAAAACGGTTCCCGCCTAGCAGTTCGTTCGAACGAGACTTCTAACGACTGACCAGTTTGGACTTCGTTAGAATCTCGTTAGATACCTCGTTAGAACAAACAATCTCGTTCGAACGACATATCGAACGACAGACCAGTTTAGGCTCGTTGGCAGACTCGTTCGAACGAAACCTCGTTAGAACGAAAAACTCGTTCGAACGACATTTCGAACGACTTTCAGAAATTTTTCTAAAATTCTATTTTGGCCCAGAAACTTTATATACTTTTATTTAAAGTTCTAATTAAATTTTTCTGAAAGTAAAACATGGTTTTTATTAAACCTAACACCCAATAAACTTTGTTCCAAGCTCCTATATAAATATAATTGCATTCATACCTTGGGAGCATGGAACCATAGTTGATGACGTAGAAACCGAGGCACGCAAACCGGCATTTTGATGAAGCTTTAAATTCTTTGCCGCTACGTCTTCAACAAACACTTCATAAGCTTGAGAGTATTATAATAAAACACTATCCTATGAATAAATGTTTTTGTCCGGAATTGAGCCAACATAATACATGGACTCAATTGGAAATTTGTGTCCTTACACTAACAGATTCATAACTCAAATTACATTGTTTTACTAAGTAATATTGGGGGTAAGGGTGTATTACATACTGGGCAGACCTCAAGGAGTGCAAGCCAACACAAAATAATTACTTAGCAAATCAGAGAAAAGTAATTAAGTGAAGATTGAAGAACATCAAAGTTCCATAAAGTTCAAAAACTACCTTTTCATTAAGGGTAAACAAATATTACAAAAAGTGACCCACGATCAATATATAGGATACAAAAATAAAGAAAAAACTTCATAAATTCTTATCAAGGCTTGAGTGTTTGGGGGTTCACAAAGGCTTCACTTATTGAAGGCAGAAAGGAAGAGGTCATTTTCATAGTTTCTTCATCTTGGGCCTTAGGAGCAGAGGTATCTTCATCATCATCTCCACTACTGTTTTAGTCATACGAGATCTCTTCCTCTGATTGAGGGGCTTTAGGAAATAGACCAGAGACATGCACCTCCAGGAACAATGCATATACCTTATCATTATAAGCTTAGAAGTCAGTATTAAATTTCTGGAAGAGGTACCTTTTAAAGACCTCAGACTCTTTATATGCATCCAATTGGCTCTATACTGCACTATGAATTTGTCCTTGAGTGATTCATTCTTTTGTAGCTCCTAGCCTTTAGTGATTAGTTATTCCTTCGCGGTAGATAAGTTTTTAACTGTCTGCTTCAAGAGCTTCAACTCACCACCAACTCAAAAAAATCTATCCTTGAAGCCCTAAAGCTTAACTTTTTGTGATAGAGACTCCCAAGAAGTGACCAACAAATAGGCATTGTCTCTTAAGTTCTTCTCATTCAAAATCTTCTCATGTTCCAAAAAATCAACTTGGGTCTTAAAGGAATCCTTCTCCCTCTCAAGAGACTCCATCTGTAGCATCTGACCATTGATCATCCAATCCAAATGTTGTTGGGTGAGGTCCCAACTACTTTCCATCTTATTAGACTTACAGTCAAATCGCACCTAAAATTCCTCGATAGTCACGGTATCTCTCTCCTCAGATGTGGTAACTGACTCCTACCACTGCAATGTTGTTCCTACAAGCTTAAATTATCTAAAATTTATTTTCGAGTGTCACTGCACTTAATCATACGTAAAGACCTCTGGATATCCTTTTTCATTATCTAGGTACAACAACGTTCATATTTCCCTAAAAATCCGACGGATAGCCCTTCTGAAAGGCACCTATTACTCTCTCCCATACTAACGCCACTGGGTGAGCCTGAAATGGGGCCACTGGCTACTGTAGCGGTGCTTGGGGAAACTGTTGCGCCATGGCAGTCATCACGATATTAACTGCCTGAGCAATAATAGTGATGACCTCTGCTGCGATCATGGTCACCTGAATAGTTTGCGGTCTTGGCTGAGCCTCTCTTCCAACGACCCTACTGGCGGCCCTAGTTGGTCATCCTCTCCTGTTTGGCATCTGAGACCAAATCAAATTCATATAAGATTCACTTCAATTATACACAATAGCATAAGTACCTAAAAACACAATATGAATCGACAATCCTAAGCATAGGGCTCTACATCAAAGAAAAGCATTACTGAGAACGTAGCAAGTCCGTACAGATCCAAAGGATAATAGAACCTGATGCTCTAATATCAATTGTGACACCTCGCCTATTCTAATAACGGGTGATCAATCACCTACTAAAACATAACAGAAATCTCAGCCTGGTTCATTCTTAGCATCGGTGTCCAAAACCAATTTAATTACTATTAACCCATTAGGCCTTTTGTCAAATTTTAAAATTTAATAACGAACCTTATTACAACATTCAACTATCAAAATCACAAATTCCACATATAAATGAGAGTAACCAATTTAACTAAACATTCACCATAAGAATAGACTCAATATAAATGACATGAAATAAATCAACCGAATAACTCTCGATAAAACTAAATACAATAATCCACTAATATGGAAAATAAAGTAAAGTAAGAACAATATAATAATTTCCTAAATGGGAGAAATGCCCGAAATAGAACCTGAAGTAAACATCCAATCTAGATAATAATGATAAAATCATCTATTCAATCCTTACAGGCATCCACAGTTGTCACGCATCGTCTGACCGGAAGGATATCTAAGCTTGATATCCCTGTGGCTGAGCACCTAAAAGGTTTTGAATTTTTTTTAGATACGGGACAGAGCCCAAAACAATTTGAAAGTATTTTGCAAGTATTTATAATGCAATAATGTAAATGCAGCAATTTGTTCATTGTTATCAGGTATCGCACTCGCATGAGAATATCCTCACCCCTCGTCTATAGTGCGCACCTAACGCATGTATTTTAATTGTCTAATTATGCTACCCTGCCTAATTAGTATAACCACTTAACTTAGCCCCAGATGATAATTCTCTAGCCCAACTGTGCTACACATATTTTAATTTCCGTTATTTGTCCTTTAGCTATCACGTAAGCTATATCATTATGTCATTATAATTCTCAATTATAATCTTACCGTTACACAATTTACATAACCGTACACTAATTATAATTTTAATGTTCACACATTCATTTTATCACACATATACATATAACACTCTTTTTATACGTATATTCATAGCATCCTTGAGTTGTCCTCCCGAATGCAATCCCTATTATGTTATTAGGCTCTAGGTACATTACGTACTACTCCTAGGCCATTGGTTCAGAATCTCACCACCGAACCCAAATAGTAAACACATAAACTATAGGCGGTCATAGACATACATTCATGGATCATAACCATACCACATTACCCCACTAGAGTATAAACTCGCGTACAGTGTTCATGCAATAGTCCTATGACCTGGAGAATCGACCCAACACCTTCTCGACATGCCAGGGTAGGCTGCCCACTACGACCAATCTCCAACGATAGCAAATCTAGAGTGAGTATGTTCACATATATCATTTACAAATAGATATATCCCTATGCACATACTATCACCCTCGGTATGTATACTTATACACATAACCAAATAATCGTGCATATATCACTCGTAGCACTAGCCCACAAATCCCGAGTCTTCCTCAACTCCCGATTTATTAAGTATTCACTTACTTATATTAATTTAATAATCTAGTGTTTCTGGCCACATAGATATTTTACTCAAACCCGTAGCCTAACACTTTCTAAAATACCAAGTCGATTTAATAGTTTATAACTCGAGTGTTATTCAGCCTAATTCACCCATAAGCTCGTACCTGAATTTGATTCCCATCCAACCCAAGGTAGATTATAATCACTCGTATACAGAAAACTGAGCTGGTATGTTTCCCCCAAATTCAAATTTGCAAAGGAAAGCCAAATCCAAAACCACCAATTTAAAATTTCGGTATCGCGCACCTTTTAGTAAAAAATTCATAACTAATTCAAATAAAATTAAAAAAATACGAAACCAACGCTCACACCTTTAAAAATTGATTCTACACAACATTATCCAACTTCCAAAACCAAACTAGTTCAATTTCAAACTCAGTTCGCTTCCCTCGGTGAATTGATTCGATTTGCTGGGCTACCAAGGTGTACTTTTGATGGGATTTTTTCCTTTCCCTTCAACCTTAAGAGTTCTAACCTTCACCCATATCCCTAGTATGAGTAATAAATCAATATGAAACATAACTATACAGATTTCTACATCTGAATCAACCCCAAAAATATCAAATTCATGGGATTATCAATTTGTATCAAGATGTGTGCATAGTTTCAAACCCTACATCATAATTTCATCTTTTATTGTTTAAATCATTTTAGATTGCATCTTTATCATTCCATTCACATCAGATTTAACATTCAATCATAATGAAAGTTCTCTTTGATGATTTTATTAGTCAAATCCCCATTTTTATATGTTTCTCCCACACAAAATTTGTGTTCTTACACCAAATTTATTCATGAACTAATGAAACAACATCAATAATTTAAACCAAGATAAGTATTTTCCCCTTAACTCTTAGATGTTATGAATTCTTCCATAATGACCCCCTTTACGAAATGATCTTGTGCCAGGAATGCTCCAATTCTCCTCCTGAATTCCCTTATCTTTTCTCTCCTCTCTCGAACCCTAAGTCTTTTGGATGGTGGAATGGATGCCCAGTTTATCCACCTTCCTCATTAATCCCGTAATTAAGTTAGGCCTTATGTGTAAAATGACCCGAATTCCCTTATACGAGTCCCATTTAGTCTAAAAAGTCCTCAAAACTCAATTATAACCCCCGGGTTCCTAATTCTGACTATCTCGACCCATTCCGGATCATTGGCGCACTCAAAATCACCATTCGACATATCATACATTAATTTTCCATATCATTCCCAACACGACCCTAACCGCGCATTTCTAATGAGATACCGTCAAACCCGTCGATTTTTACTCACTTATGACGTAATGTAAATTAATTTGTTTTCATTTACTTATCACACAAGTAAATACAAATACACATAAATATTAATCCTTGTCATCGTTAATTAACAAATATTCAATTCACTTTATTTCTCAGATTAATTAAATTATGTGCACACGTATAATTTAAAATACTCTAAAAATACAGGGTGATACAATGCCTTAAGGGATCTCTTGTGAACTACTATGTATATATATAGGGAGTCCCAACCTTAAACCTCGGAATAATAATAATGAAAAATCACTAGGCCATCATACCAAATGTACGAGACCCATACCTAAGGTTATACGAGAGGATCCATTCCCATTGTTCCCATAAGGTGGACATGCACCTCATCATGTAGGATCAGTGTGAATAGGGCTTAAAGGTAATTCTAAGATTAGGGATAATTCCTCAATAAGCAACAGTGTTTGGGATTAAGAAACCGAGGTAGCTCAAGAGAGGCAGCTCAGCGTGATAGCTCAGGCGTAGCAACTTATATTTTGGCTTGTTCTGTTAGTCATATTGTATCATTGTTTATATTGACTATGATCTGTAATGGTCATAATGTTGTAACTAGAATAATAATGAATTTTAGTGTGAGGTAAAATGGTACTCGCGAGAGACCAGGCTTAGCAGGGTCTGGGAGAGCTTTCATGCTTTATCGAATGACCTCGTCATGGGAACTTTAGAGGGACTTGGTTTGGAGGATTGAGAAGTGAGGCACCGTTGGTGTTTTTCCTGACCATCTTAGATAAACCTGGTAAAACACCGAAGGACCCTTACCGTGGAACCTCGGGCGGAGTAGCTTAGAGTTCCATCGGGCATTGAGTTGTGAACCAAACGGCCCTCTACTTAATGTCACATCTACTGTAGGTGATGTCACTAGTCTGCTAAATAATGTCAGACCTGCATCTGAGTAAACCACCGTGGTAGTTGGGTCTGTCAGGCAATTGGTGAGCCACCCCTGCGATAACATCCCCCTGATACACAGTGGTTAGGCAAAAGGTGTGTCTTGGCGTTTAATGTTTATAATGTGGAGACAACTAGTGCATCATGTATTTAATACTTGTGACATAAAGTATGAGGGAGGTCTTTCATAGTCTTTAATGACTGAGTTGCCTCGAGGATGGTGTGGGGGCTATTTAAGGACCCCAACCACCATTGAGGAGAGGATGATCTTTTGAGAGTTTAACAAGTTATTACAAGAGAGAATACACATTAGAGAGATTGATTACAAACCAGAGGTCTTATTCACTCACCATTATCATTTATTACGAAGCTTTTAATACGTGACAAAGATTCTTGAGGGTATTTGGTGTGTTTTGCCTTTCTACCAAGGTGTATCTATGGTGCTTACTTCTCTCTCCATCTAAATAAGTTACTTCTAAGTTCATTACTATCTTCTGAGTTATACACGAAAGATTTGTGAGTTTAAACTGAGTCTATCTTCATTAAGTTTATGTTTTCATGTCTTATAATTAATCCAAGGTTTTGGTTAATTAACTTATCATTACCGTACTCAAAAGGGGTTACGCCTCCATCTTATCTAAACTACCCTCTTACATTTAGCGACTCCCCTAGGGAGGCATTCTTCTAAGTAAGGAGTATGGTGCAGGATAATGTTAATCGAAGGCTCAACTTTGATGATATCCAACATAATGAAGAACAAACTGCGAGAGAACTGGAGGCTCTAAGGGATGGGGCTCCTCGAATAGAGGTACCTCCGATTCAGGTGATGACAGGCGTTCCAGGCGTGACACAAGCTTCCACGAGTGCAGGGTTGGGACCCACTCAGGTGGCACTCCCCATGAGTAAGTTTTATGAGTTTTTGTAAACTCCGATAGCTTCAACGGTGTTAGGAGGATATGAAGCCAACTCCTTCATAACACCAGGGGCAGCCCCAATGGCCCCACCAGGTGTGGGCATAACGGGAACAGTCCCAACGTGCATGCCCTCTATTGTGAATCCAGCAGTGGGAACATCAGGAGTATCAACGGCCCCAACTGTGACGATCATTCTAGCTGCCACGAGAACTCAACTCGTGGTTCCGTTGGTTGTCACCCCAGCAACGTCACCCATAGGGGAGATGCAAAAGGAGATGCTGAAGTTCATGCAGGCTTCCTCACAATCTGCTAGCGAGGTAGCTTCGATTTATGACGACTTTCAAACACCTTATCCTCAGGAATACAATGATGTGCCCTATCCAAAGGACTATATTCCTCCTATTTTTGAAAAATACACAGGAAAAATATGGGAATTCGAAGGAGCATATTAAGCGCTTTGTTGAACACATGGGGCGTATTGCAATAATAAGAAGCTCAGGTTGAGGGAGTTTTCTAAATCCTTAACCGACAAGGCATACACATGGTATTCTCACTTAGCTCCCAAGAGTGTTTCTACGTGGGAGGAGATGCACGTATTCTTTGTCCAGAAGTTCTTTCTGGCAGAAGATAAGTTTACTTTGACCCAACTGGGTAGGGAGAAGCAAAGACCCGGGGAAGAAGTGGTGGCCTATGTTCTAAGGT
This sequence comes from Sambucus nigra, assembly GCA_949130495.1. Lineage (NCBI taxonomy): Eukaryota > Viridiplantae > Streptophyta > Magnoliopsida > Dipsacales > Adoxaceae > Sambucus > Sambucus nigra. The sequence continues at coordinate 53,407,805 of OX422219.1, forward strand.
TCAGGGAAAGATCCCTCGATGTGAGAGAGGAGGCTAAAGAGTCTAAGTTATTGCAGATCTGCGCTGAGGGCTGCTTTCTGAGTACATCTGCCATCTCATCAATGAGACGCGCGAGGGGACTTTTTTGGTGTTCTTGAAAGCAGTGAGAAACATCTCCTTGGTGGTACGACCAAACCCAGTGATGGTGCCCATGATGTTTAGGCAGTCGATATAACCCGCGGGGGGGAGGTCTCAGCCCCCACGGGTAGGGTACACCGAGGGAGGAGATGGTGGCAAGGCACAGAAGAAGGATAATAAGAGGAAGTTCGGAAGAAATAGGGAGGACCCACCACCATTGCCTTGTACAGTAGAGGAGGATGTCAACTGTTACAACGCGATGGTCCAAGGAGGAACGATCTATGAACCAAAAGACATTCCCGTTGAGGAACCCAATACGGTGACGAAGCTGGATCCTAAGTACTTACAGGTTCATCAGAGGATCCAGCACCCAACCGAAAGTTACTTCACACTAAGAAGAATCATTGACAAGTACGTGAAGCTAGGGACATTGCAAATCCCTCCACAGAATGTCAATAACAACCCACTACCAGCACATGGGGCTAATCTTGTGGTGGCCTATGATAAAGAGGTGGAGAGAGGAGAAAGAGAAGAGTAGGAAGCAGCTTTGGAGACCTGTACTGAGGGAATGGCTAACATAGTTTTGGCCTAAGATAAAGTAAGCGCTAAAGACGTGGAGGATGTGTATAGTGTTAAAGGCGAGGAAGCAGATCCAGTCCTAGAGTACTGTGCAGTTTCAAAATACCTAAAATTCAGTTGGTTTCTTCGACCAGGTGGGGATATCGAAAGAAAGTAGGCTGGAAATAACCCAGGCGATACTTGACATCGCGAGGAAGAACGCAGTCCCTTCGCTGAGATGGAAGGGAGCCATGGCTAGGTTGGTGATGAGATTTCTATCAGAAGTAACCTGCAGCGATGCCGATAGGGCTATGAGATTCCCTCATAATAGGCCATTATATGTGACCGCCAGCATCAATGGGGTTAGTTTCGTCGGAACTCTTATGGATGGGGGAGCTTCCATCAATATTATGCCAATTAACTCCTTCCACGCAACTAATATACCAGAAGAAAGGCTGGTCTCCATGCCTTTGATGATTTCGGGGTATGATAACCAATCTTCCAAATCTATTGGGTACGTTAATGTTGGGATTGTAATGGGAAATTTTAGTTCCCATATAAAGTTCCTCGTAATAGAGAGTGCAACTTTCTATCATCTTCTAGTAGGAATGGTGTGGATGTACAATCAAGGGATAGTTCCTTCTACATACCACCAATGCGCTAAGGCGAACATCAAGGGGACAAAGGTGACCATTAGGGCTACGAAGAGGCCATTCGCTATCGAGGAAGCTCATTTGGTAGACACAACATTTTACACTGAGTTGGAGGAAGATGTCCGGGTCCTAACGAGAAGAATGGAGGGTGCACGAGTTCCCTCGATCAGAGAAATGATGGGTCCTTTGAACGAGCAGAGTAAAGAGGTCGCAAACAGTGCAAGGGTGATGACCGAAGAAGATAACCAGGTGGTCCCTCATCCCCAAAATATCTCGAAGAAGCTCAAAGACAGGATGAGGCCCAGAGTGGATCCGATGGAACATGAGGTCCGACGACAAAGCGTGTTAAGCCACTTTTTGAGAAAAATAGTGGCCGAGGCTTCTAGAGAGAAGAAGAGGAAGGCAGTCACCGCTACTAGCAGGCAATGCAAGAAGGTCATTACTGAAGAAGGAAATATGGTGTATCTATTGTAACAGTGTGAGCGGGCGGCCGAGGAAGTTGATGATGATGTTGACCCGATATATAAATGTTTTCTGATGGATCAATGGGGACAATGTATGGTGATAGACAATTCTAGTATACAGGAATTTATGGAGGAAGTCACCAAGGAACCGAATTACATGGCAAATCAACTAAAGCCCCAAGCACAAGAGTTAGAGCAGTTGAACTTGGCGAAAGAAAGAGAAGATCCAAGGCCCATCTTCATCTCGAAGGATCTTATTAAAGAGAAACAAGGGGACTTGGTTGAGTTGATTCGAGAATTTATACATATTTTTGAATGGAAATACACGGAGATGGAGGGGCTGGATGTGGAAGTAAGCTGCCATAAGTTGAACTTAATGCCTTCGGCCATTCCAGTGAAACAGGAAATAAGAACGTACAAGCCTGAGCTGGACTTGAAGATCAAGAAAGAAGTTCAACGCTTACTAACGGTAGGGTTCATCATACCGATACATCACCCACTCTAGCTATCTAACATTATTTCGGTGGGAAAGAAAGACAAAAATCAAATAAGGATCTGTGTGGACTTCAGGGATTTGGATAGAGCTTGCCCCAAGGATGAGTTCCCTCTACCCTCCATCGATAGCCTGATAGATGCAACGGCTGGTCATGAGGTGTACAGCTTCATGGATGGGTACGTAGGTACAACCAGATCAAGATGGACCCCATAGATGCAGATAAAATAGCGTTCAAAACCCCATTGGGCAACTTCATATACAAGGTGATGTCGTTTGGACTCAAGAATGCTGGGGAGACTTACCAAAGAACAATAATGGCCATTTTCCATGACTTATTTCACAAGTTTGTGGAATTCTTTGTGGATGATTTGGTCATCAAGTCGAGAAAGGAGGAGTCCCATCTAAACGATTTGAGGAAGGTGTTTTCCCGTTACAGGAAGTTTAAATTAAAGATGAATCCATTGAAGTGTGTTTTTGGAGTGACAAGTGGGAAATTCCTAGGCTTTTCAGTTGATCGACAAGGGGTGCAGATGGACCAAGACAAGTAGCGGGCGATCTTGGAAATGTCATGTCCAAGAACGACGAAGGAGCTGAAGAGTTTCCTCGATAAGGTCTTCTACCTTTGGAGATTTGTGCCTAGATTGGTCGAAATAACACACCCACTGATGTAGCTGCTACGAAAGAACACGAAATTTAGATGGGAGGAGAGTCACCAGGAGTCTCTTAACGGACTGAAGAAGCTGCTCGTTGCACCACAGACCATGGTTCCCCCAAGGGTAGGAATACCGTTGCAGCTATACCTCACATCCACTACGAGGTCCGTGGGAGCTTTATTGGCACAAGAGATTGATGAGCAATAACGGCCAGTCTACTACCTCAGTAGGATCATCCATGGGCCAGAAGTCAGATATAGTAGCTTAGAAAGGCATTGTTTAGCCTTAGTATTAGTAGCACAAAAACTTAGACATTATATGATGTCTTTTATAATTCATATTGTAACTAGATGTGATCTTATTAAGTATTTGCTGGCAAAAACTATATTGATTGGTAGGGCAGCTAGGTGGTTCCTTATTCTCTCCGAATATGACTTGAAGTGCGTGGTGCCTCGTGCAATCAAAAGCCAGGCATACGCCGATCTATTGGATATTTTCCCTTCAGGAACGTTTGAGCCACCCAAAGAAAGTATCCTAGGAGACGACTTTCAGGCCAATCACCTAGATGCAACAGATGAGGAATGGACAATGCAGTTCGATGGATCCTTGGCGGAGAAGAAAGGAGGAGCAGGGGTTATCCTTTCAAGAGGAATAGAGGAGATTTCCCTTTCCTACAAGTTAGATTTCCTTTGCTCTAACAACGAGGCGGAATATGAAGCATTGGTGCTAGGGTTGCTAGAGTCTCTTCGAAGGGGGATTCGTTCACTTTGCATCAATGGGGATTCAAACTTGGTGGTTCAGCAAGTGAATGGAGAGTACGCATTGAAACACATGAGCCTGGCACCATACAAAATAATTATCCAAAGACTTCTTTGCCAGTTCCATCGGACCAAGATTAGGAGGCAGCCCAGAACGATGAACCGCCACCCAGACGCCTATGCCACCATTGCCCAAAAAATGGTCATGAGGAGCGATATAACTACCATCGTGATCCAATGAAGAACAACTCCTTCGATAGTACAGTCAATTCTACTAATGGAAGAGGATGAGGACTGGAGGGGAGAGATTAAGAGGCAATTGGAGGCTGGTGAAGGAACGATAGGGCTCAGAGAATTGGCCCAGTACTTTACAAACCAGGGAAACCTTTACTTCATAAATACAGGAGGATGGCTATCAAGATACATCGGTCCAGAAGTGGCTGAGCAAAGATTAAAGAAAATACACGAAGAGCACTGCGAAACAACTGAGATACCCCTCTACCGAAGAATGCAAAGGGAGGGGTATTTTTGGCCTAAGATGAAACAAGATGCGACAAAACTATAATGGAAGTATGATAAATGCCAGTTATTCTTCGAGGCAGTCGAATGTCACTTCGTGGAGGCTCAACCTGACTGGAGACAACCCTATATTGACTTCATTAAAGATGAAGTTATCCCAACGAAGAAAATTGATGCGATGGGACTCCAGCAAAGGGCCCCGAGATTCTATGTTAAAAAAGAATAGCTTTATCGAAGGGGATACTTCAACAAACCGTTGCGTTGTATCACGAAAGAAGAAGCAGCCGAGGTCCACAAACAGGCATATGATCCAACTCACATAGGAGGGGCCAAGTTATTTATCCCGTTGATGACTTTGGGATACTATTATCCAACAATAGAGAAAGATTCGGCTGAGTTCGTTCGAAAGTGCAAGGCTTGCCAACTTCAAGAAAATATGCTCCATGCCCCATCAGTGGACTTACACTCCCTTGCAATACCCTATCCTTTTCACACTTGGGCGTTCGGCCTAGTGGGGGCAATACATCATTCTTCGAGGAGGAAGATATGGATACTAGTAGCAACGAATTGTTTCACAAAGTGGGCAGAGGCGATAGCACTAATAAGGGCAATAACGGGGGTAGTGAGCAACTTCATCAGAGAATACGTCATTGGTCATTTTGGGATCCCAAAGGTTATCCTTTCGGACAATGGAACCCCTTTCATTAATTCAAAGAAACAATGCTCATAGACAAATACTCCATTACCCATCACACTTCGACGATGAATACCCAAAGGGAAATGGTCAAGCCGAAGCGACTAACAAAACTTTGGTTAATATCTTGGCTAAAACGATGGAGGATTTCTCAGGATCATGGGATGACAAGATACCAGCCATTTTATGGGTCTATCAAATGACTAAGAAGAATCCTACAGGGTATACACTGTTCTCTCTTATTTATGGGGCCGAGGAAATTCTCCCAGTGGAGTTAGAAGTTCCCTCTGGTCGAGAAGTTCCCTCTGGTCAATATTCCTTGCGAAGCATCATGCTTCCTCAGAGTAGACATGTGCAGTTGGAAGCGTTGGACGAACATAGGGATAATGCGATGCAACACTTTTAAATGTATACGAAGTAGCTCTCTAGGGCATATGATAACTTGGTAAGACCAAGGAAGTTCGTGGAGGGAGACCTTGTATTGAAAGCAGCGGTAAAACACATCAGGGGGATTCCTCTACCCAAGTTTGTAGCGAATTGGGAGGGACCCTTTATCGTAAAAGAGGCCCATGACTCAGGCTATTACTTAATTTCTAAGATAGAAGAAGACAGACCATTTAAGATTAACAATAAATGGTTGAAAGTCTATCATGTGTAGGCAATTATGTTTGACCACTGATGTAGTTGGCTGTTGTTATAAATACACAAGTTCTTTTTTTGATGAGTATGCAAGTTCTTTTTATTATAACTCAAGTAGAGATAAAAGAATTAATGAACTTCATAAGCTATGCAAACGATTGTAACACAACGAAATGGCATGAGAAAATTGATATCTTTCTTCATTCATAAACTTTGGGGCATTACAAAATTAGGAGCTATTGCCTAAGAATTACATGAGAAGAAGAACAAAAGAAAAATACATATACAAAAACTCATTGGCCTAGGAGGAACCACAAATTTAGGGAGGAGAAAAAATATCCAGGAAGACCCAAAGAATCTTCTAAGCGAGACCGTTGGGCATTAATGGAAACCTCCAACCTCGTCTGTGCTTGCATGCGTTCGATAAGGAGCTTTTCTCATTTTAGCTTTGCCAAATGTAGATCTTCTTCGATGTCCTCCACCTCCTTATTAATGGCCCCAAGAAGAGGTGCTAGCTCGGCCAACTTAGCTTCCTCGCCCTGCTGATCTTCCTGATATTTCTTCAAGAGTTCCCTCTAGCTGTCGAGTCGTTGGCTCTTCAAGGTCTTCAAATGAGTGATGAGCCAGCCAAAACGAAAGCCGTCTTGACCCAACTCCCTCAGATAACCCAAAAATTGGTTAAAGAGGGGTCTGGTAACATTTGAGGTTGGAGTGTTGGCAATTTCAACAACGACGGTGGCCATGCCTTGAAGCCTATAACTCATAACAGAGATGTTTGCGACGGTGGAGTTTACAAAAGAAATATTAACAAGTGTTTTCGTTGTTAAGTCACCGATATAGGTGGAATTTTTAAAAAAGCTTAACAAGTGTTTTCGTTGTTAAGTCACCGATATAGGTGGAGTTTACGAAAGAAACCTTAACAAGTGCTTTCATTGATTAAGTCACCTACATAGGTGAAGCTTGAGAAATACAGAGAAATTAGCAAAGTACCTCGATAATAGGAGGCCGGGAATGGGAGTCACCACAGGGGCCATAATGGTAGAAACCGTTGGGGGTGGGCTCATCGCTTCAGTTACTTAAACGGGGTCCTTAGCTGAAGAAGCCTCAAGAGTGGTAGACAAACTTCCCTCGCCAGCAAATGGTACTAGGGCTAATAAAAGTGTTTCGCTGAAAAAACACGAGGGACCTCCAAGCGATGCCCCATCGTGGGCTGGCATTGAAGAATCACCACGAGAGACGGCATTAACCTTGGCCTTCGAGGGCAAAAGGCCACTAAGGGCAAAGGGCGGAGAGAGACTTTGGGAAAGCTGCAACAACAAAGCTAAGTGTTAGAAATGAAAAATTAATACTCAAAAAGAGAGAAATACATCTAAGCATTACTTACCCTCGTTATGGCACCAAAGAGGGGAACTACGGCCAAAGGTCTTGTCAATGCAGGAGGAAGGAGAATGTTAGCTATCAGTGATGTCACTTCCACCTAAAACGGCCCAACATATTAGAAATGATAAACAAAATAATGGGGCAAATAAAAGATGCAAGACTTGGCAAGAAATTTACCTGCGAGGCACTCTCTTCGACCATAATGAGGGGCATAGGGACCTCTTGCTCCGATGGTAACTCAGAGGAGGCTACGGTAGTTGCCTCTGGTTGGCCAGGCATTTCAGCAGATCCAACGGTAATAGCCCTCGTAGCAGCTTCTTGGGCCCTTTGGGAGGATAATCTCCATGAGTAGGTAAGGCCTGTCATGGGGGAACGGGGAGGAGTGGTATCAGCTTGAGAGATATCGCAACACCCCCCCATGAAACGGCTTACAGGGGGACTGGGAGGATTGGGCCTTTTTTCTCCAACTCCCTGCACCAAAACATTTTCTTATTAAGAAATGAGCAGATATAACACACCTTGAAAGAAGGGGAATAAGGAATAAAGAATGCACACATACCTTAGATCCCGAAGGAGAATGAGAAGGTATAACTACTGGCGAAGGTGGCGAGGAGGCAGCAGCAGAAGGAGCTGGGGAGGGAGGTTTCTCAAGCGTCTATTTCTTCTAGGACTTGGTACCCCGCATTTTCTTCCTTGAGGTCGTTGCACCACCACTTTCAAGTACCCTCGACCTTCTTCTCCTTTTTATCGGTGGCTCACTAGGATCAACCACGATCATGGAAAATGCACCCAGAGGAGGAACGACGACAGCGCGCCATTGGAATTTAGCATGTATCCTATCAACCTCAGCCTGCACCTGCCTCCTCAACTCTTCAGCTACCTCTGGAGACATAAGAGGGAGAACAGAGGCAATAGGGAATGCCTTCAAAGGAGTTTGTGCTTGAACTTGGGCCTTAGACTTCGATGAATTGGACTTGGACTTCTTGGCCTTCTTAGCAGGTGGCTGAGAAGGCCCCTCTCTCGTTGCAGCTTCGATAAAGGGGACAGTTTATTTGGGAGCTACAATGGACTTGGGTTTCATGGTGGCAATTAAGATCATCGTGCAATGAGGGGGTAGCTCTTGGGGAGACTCTTTAATCATCGTACTCAAAGGAAACTCAACCCAAGAACGGAGTTCCCTTTAAGACCCAGTACTGAAGAAGGAAAAGAAAGGACCGGGGGATATTGAGGGGGAATTGAATGTACTCACAAATTTGTTCCAATTTCCCCAAATGGAACTTGGTGGCAAAAGAAGTGGATACATCTCCTTTCCTAGTGGCACTAGGAAGGGTGACACAGCCATCGATGGTGGACGTCACACCAAGAAGTGCTGCTACAGTATAGAATATGTCGGCTTCAACGAAAGTGGCCTTTGCATGGCTATGTTGAAACACAGGTCGAGGGGCCCCCTGGTCAAACTCAAATTGCCTGCTACATCTGTCGGGGTTGTAGGTTTCTGAGGTGTATCCCCATTCAGTGTAAGAAGAAAGAAATCCAGGGGTAAATAGAAGTGCCATGGCTTGTGAGGGATCTTCTACAGTTGGGATGAACTTGACCATTGTGGCTACAGAAGGAAAAAAATCCCAACTATGGGCAAACATAGACCCACTGTATGGCCTCATCACAAAGGAGTATAAAGCATAAAAAATTTCCATTATCTCCTTTTAACTTTGTTTTTTGTGAAAGCATAGGAGGCGTGGGGGCTTGATACCGCCACAGGTAGAGTAATAGACTTAGCGGCGATGATAGGAAAATAGGTGTAAAGAAAGCCCGTCAGAATAATGGTGTTGGAAAAATTGGCCAAGTTGTAATGGCCCAGTGATCATGCCATGTCTATGTGGGTTCGATCCAACCAGGTTTATAAAGACCCCAAGGCGATAGCAACCAGAAGAAGGTTGAAACCCCTGGCCAAATGAATGGAAATATTTATCAGATCCCTCTTGGGATGATCATTGGGTTTCCCGATTAGGAAGAAGAGTGAAAGCAATATAAGTATGTAGGCTAATAGTTCTAGGGATGTACCTTGGCCCATTACATCACTAACAACCTTCGGCGTCGGAGCTTCAAAAAAATAATTGAAGAGAGGGATAAATGTGGCTTTGTTCGAGGAACCAGTGCAACTGCGACAGATCCGATCCAGCTCAACTCGATCAGCAGCCTCTTCGGCATTCAGAGCCTCATCATGGTAGGTGAACTCACCCATATGCTCAAACCCAAGGAGTTCACAGACGCCCTCCAGTGTAACGGTGAACTCCCCCCACGCGACAAAGAAGGTGTGAGTTTCTGATGTTCCATCGAGAAACTAGTACTTGTAATGTCGCTTTGTGCTCAGAGAGGGTGAAATCCCCAAATAAGTAGGCTCGATGAAGCCCAACCTTAACAAGAACAACATCGTAAGAACTTTGCATATGTGTATGACAGGTAGTGAAATGGACTGGCGACCCCCCAGGCGCTTCGAAGTCAATCTGAGAGTAGGGGAAGTCACCACGGTCCAAACAAAAATTTAGAGTCCCCTCTGGGGGTAGATAGCCCCACTTCGATGAATCCATTTCCTTATCACCTAACAATAAAGGGTCAAATTTGGATGAGAAATGGCAAGCCTTGCATGCATCAGAAAATTTATCATCTTTGTCAAAGATGGGCGCCCGACGATAGAAGCGTAGTTGCTCTTGACGAGCAGGATTCAGGGCAACGGCGCTAGGGGCAGCAGCAGTGCCAGAAGTGGCAGAGGGGGAGCCTGGCTTAGCGGTGGTGGTGGAAACTTTAGAAGTACTTGGAGAAGCCATAATAGAGTGGTGATGAACGATATAGCTGGGTAAGAAGGGCTAAGAAAGAGGGGGGAGGAGCACAACCGCAAGTGGTGGCGCAAAAGATGAGATAGGGAGGAGACTGAGTAAAGAATGGGGCAATAATGGAGGTCACACAGAGTTCCTCTCTCTAGGGAATGCGGGAGCTTGAAGAAGATGAAGGAAAGAGAAGGGTTTTGAAATAAAAGAGACGTTTGAAGGTTTTTAAACCTGACTTTTGAGTTTCCCACCATCGCACGTGCAAGGGCCGCCTATAATCATTTTAAATGAACACGTGGCACTTCGGTAAGGGTCTCGACAGTTGAAAAGACAACGCCACGTCATTAATGAAGTGACGCTTAGGGAAAAGGAGGGAGTTGCCTTCTCCAGCAAGTTTGATTTTTGGCGCCAGATTTTTTGTCAGATATATCCAATGACCCTCAACGAAGGCAGTGCCCCAACGATTCAAAAAAACTATGATGTCCCTTCCCACAAGTCCAAACATTGTTTAAATGGTGACTCAGCTACATCGGGGAGAATTTCTGATTTTTTTTAGCATATCGAAGCATTACAAGGGAGAATTTCACTTACTAATAGTCAAAACAAGTATTTGAGAAGGTTAGCAGGCCTTTGAGGAGAATTTCAAATAATAAAAAGCTAGAACGGTTGAGGCGCGGTATATTGAAAAAGTGGAGATGTCCCTTCGTCAAAGTCCCAACAAGTCGTAGTGCTTCGGCTCAGGTACATCGGGGAGAATTTTACTTTTTCCTGGGGATTATAATGGTGTGGTTCTAACAAAGGAAAGGAAGACATAATTTTTTCATGCAGAGAAGGTTCACTGGATTGAGAAGTTTCGTACAGACATTTCTTGTTCCAACTAACCTCTCCACTAAGGGGAAAATGTAGAGGGGGCTTAAAGGTAGTCCTAGGATTAGGGATAATTCCCTAATAAGAAATAGTGTTTGGGATTAAAAAACCGAAGCAGCTCAAGTGTGGCAACTCAAGCGAGGCAGCTCAGCGTGCTAACTCAGGCATAACAACTTGCATTTTATCTTCTTGTGTTAGTCATATTGTATCTTTGTTTATATTGACTATGAGCTATAACAGTCGTAATGTTATAACGAGAATAATAATGAATTTTAGTGTGAGGTCAAACGGTACTCGTGAGAGATCAGGCTTGGCAGGGCCAGGGAGAGCTTTCATGCTCTATCGAATGACCTCGCCATGGGAACTTAGAGGGACTTAGTTTGGAGGATTGAGAAATGAGGCACCTTTGGGATTTGTCCTGATCATCTTAGATACACCTGGTAAAACATCGAAGGACCTTTATCGTGGAACCTCGGGCGGAGTAGCTTGGAGTTCCATCGGGCATTGAGTTGTGAACCAAACGACCCTCTACTTAATGTCACATCTACTGTAGGTGATGTCACTATCCAGTTAAACAATGTGAGACCAGCATTTGAGTAAACCACCGTGGTATTTAGGGTTGTCAGGCAGTTGGTGAGCCACCCTGCGACAACAGCCCCCTGACACACAGTGGTTAGGCAAAAGGCACGTCTTGGCATTTGATGTTTATGACTTGGAGACAACTAGTGCATCAAGCTATTTAATGCTTGTGACATAAAGTATATGGAAGGTCTTTCACAGTCTTTAATGATTGAGTTGCCTCGGGGATGGTGTGGGGGCTATTTAAGGATCCCAACCACCCCTGAGGAGAGGATGATCTTTTGAGAGTTTTAGAAGTTATTACTAGAGAGAATACACATCAGAGATATTTATTACAAACCAAAGGTCTTATTCACTCATCATTGTTATTTATTACGAATCTTTTAATACGTGACAGAGATTCTTAAGGGTATTTGGTGTGTTTTGCCTGCCTACCAAGTTGTATCTATGGTGCTTACTTCTGTCTCCCTCTAGCTAAGTTACTTCTAAGTTTATTACTATCTTCTGAGTTATACACGAGAGATTTATGAGTTTAAACTGAGTCTATCTTCATTAAGTTTGTGTTTGCATGTCCTATAATTAATCCAAGGTTTTGGCTAATTAACTTATCATTACCGTACTCAATAGGGATTACGCCTCCATCTTATCTAAACTACCCTCTTACAGAGTGATTCATTCCATTATAGCTCCTAACCTTGAGTGATTAGTTATTCCTTCTCGGTAGATAAGTTTTTAACTGTCTGCTTCAAGAGCTTCAACTCACCACCAACTCAAGAAAATCTATCCTTGAAGCCCTGAAGCTTAACTTTCTGCGATAGACTCCCAAGAAGTGACCAACAAAGAGGCATTGTCTGTTAATTTCTTATCATTCAAAATCTTCTAATGTTCTAAAAAATCAACTTGGGTCTTCAAGGTATCCTTCTCCCTCTTAAGTGACTCCATCTATAGCTTCTAACCATTGATCATCCAGTCCAAATGTTATTGGGTGAGGTCCCATCTACTTTCCATCTCATTAGACTTGCAGTCAAATCGCACCTAAAATTCCTCAATAGTCACGATATCTCTCTCCTTAGATGTGGTGACTGACTCCCACCACTGCAATGTTATTCCTACAAGCTTAAAATTAACCAAAATTTATTTTCGAGTGTCACTGCACTTAACCATACTTAAATACCTTTGGATATCCTTTTTTCATTAGCTAGCTACTACAACTTTCGTATTTACCTAAAAAACCGGTGGATAGACCTTCTGAAAGGCCCCTATTACTCTCTCTCATACTAACGCCACTGGTTGAGCCTGAATTGGCGCCACTGGCTGTTGTAGCGGTGCTTGGGGAAACTGTTGTGCCATGGCAGTCATCACGATATTAACTTCCTGAGCAATAATAGTGATGACCTCTGCTGCCATCATCATCACCTACATAGTCCGCGATCTTGGCTGAGCCTCTCTTCCAACGACCCTCATGGCGGCCCTAGTTGGTCATCCTCTCCTGTTTGGCATCTGAGACCAAATCGAATTCATATAAGATTCACTTCAATTATACACAATAGCATAAGTACCTAAAAACACAATATGAATCGACAATCCTAAACATAGGGCTCTACATTAAAGAAAAGCATTACTGAAAACGTAGCAAGTCCGCACATATCCAAAGGATAATAGAACCTGATGCTCTGATATCAATTGTGACACCCCACCTATTCTAATAACGGATGATCAATCCTCTACTAAAATATAACATAAATCTCAGTGTGGTTCATTCTTAGCATCAGTTTCCGAAACGAATTTAATTACTATTAACCCATTAGGCCAGGTGTTAAATTTTACAACTTAATAACGTACCTTATTACAACATTCAACTATCTAAATCACAAATTCCACATATAAATAAGCGTAACCAATTTAACTAAACGTTCACCATAAGAATAGACTCAATATAAATGGCATGAAATAAATCAACCGAATAACTCTCGGTAAAACTAAATACAATAATCCATTAATATGGAAAATAAAGTAAAGTAAGAACAATATAAGAATTGCCTAACTGGGAGACATGCCCGAAATAGAACCTGAAGTAAACATCCAATCTAGATAATAATGATAAAAGCATATATTCAATCCCTGCAGGCAACCACAATTGTCACGCATCGTCTGGCCGGAAGGATATCTAAGCTTGACATCCCTGTGGCTGAGCACCTAAAAGGTTTTGAATTTTTTTTAGATACCGGACAGAGCCCAAAACCATTTGAAAGTATTTTGCAATTATTTATAATGCAATAATGTAAATGCAACAAAATTTGTTCATTGTTATCAGGTATCGCACTCGCATGAGAATATCCTCACCCCTCATCTATAGTGCACACCTAACGCATGTATTTTAATTCTTTAATTATGCTACCCTTCCTAATTAGTATAACCATTTAACTTAGACCCAGATGATAATTCTCTAGCCCAACCGTGCTACACATATTTTACTTTCCGTTGTTTGTCCTTTAACTATCACGTAAGCTATATCATTATGTCATTATAATCTTACCGTTACACAATTTACATAATCGTACACTAATTATAATTTTAATGTTCACACATTCATTTTATCACACATATACATATAACACTCTTTTTATATGTATATTCATAGCATCCTTGAGTTATCCTCCCGAATGCAATCCCTATTATGTTATTGTGCTCTAGGTACGTTACGTACTACTCCTGGGCCATTGGTTCAGAATCTCACCACCGAACCCAAATCGTAAACACATAAACTAGAGGCGGTCATAGACATACATCCATGGATCATAACCATACCACATTACCCCACTAGAGTCTAAACTCGCATACAGTGGTCATGCAATAGTCCTATGACCTGGAGAATCGACCCAACACCTTCTCGACATGCCAGGGTGGGCTGCCCACTACGAGCAATCTCCAACGGTAGCATATCTAGAGTAAGTATGTTCACATATGTCCTTTACACATAGATATATCCCTATGTACATACTATCACCCTCGGTATGTATACTTTTACACATAACGGACTAATCGTGCATATATCATTCATAACACTAGCCCACAAATTCCGAGTCTTCCTCAACTCCCGATTTATTAAGTATTCACTTACTTATATTAATTTAATAATCTAATGTTTTTGGCCACCTAGATATTCTACTCAAACCCGTAGCGTAACACTTTCTAAAATACCAAGCCGATTTCGTAGCTTATAACCCGAGTGTTATTCAGCCTAATTCACCCATAAACTCATACCCGAATTCGATTCCCATCCAACCCAAGGTAGATTATAATCACTCCTATACATCAAACTGAGTTGGTATATTTCCCCCAAATTCAAATTTGCAAAGGAAAGCCAAATCCAAAACCACCAATTTTAAAATTTCGGTATCGCGCACCTTTTAGTAGAAAATTCATAATTAATTCAAATAAAATCAGAAAAATACGAAACCAATGCTCACACCTTTATAATTTGATTCTACACAACATTATCCAACTTTCAAAACCAAACAAGTTCAATTTGAAAATCAGTTTGCTTCCCTCGGCGAATCAATTCAGTTTGCTGGGCTACCAAGGTGTACTTTTGACGGGATTTTCCCTTTTCCCTTCAACCTTGAGAGTTCTAACCTTCGCCCATATCCCTAATATGAGTAATAAATCAATACGAAACATAACTATATAGATTTCTACATCTGAATCAACCCCAAAAATATCAAATTCATGGGATTATCAATTTGTATCAAGATGTGTGCATAGTTACAAACCCTAAATCATAATTTCATCTTCTATTGTTTAAATCATTTGAGATTGAATCTTTATCATTCCATTCACATCAGATTTAACATACAATCATAATGAAAGTTCTGTTTGATGATTTTATTAGTCAAATCCCCATTTTTACATGTTTCTCCCACCCAAAATTTGTGTTCTTACGCCAAATTTACTCATGAACTAATTAAACAACATCAATAATTTAAACCAAGATAAATATTTTCCTCTTAACTCTTAGATATTATGAATTCTTCCATAATGATCCCCTTTACGTAATGATCTTGTGCCCGGAATGCTCCAATTCTCCTCCCGAATTCCCTTATCTTTTCTCTCCTCTCTCAAACCTAAGTCTTTTGGATGGTGGAATGGCTGCCCAATTCATCCACCTTCCCTAAATATAATCTTAAACATCATTAATCCTCGTAATTAGGTTAGGCCTTATGTGTAAATTGACCTGAATTCCCTTATTCGAGTCCCATTTAGTCTAAAAAGTCCTCGAAACTCAATTACACCCCCGGGTTCCTAATTCTGACTATCTCGACCCATTCCGGATCATTGGCGCACTCGAAATCACCATCCAACTTATCAAACATTAATTTTCCATATCATTCCCAACATGACCTAACCATGCATTTCTAATGAGATACCGTCAAACCCGTCGATTTTTACTCACTTACGACGTAATGTAAATTAACATATTTTTATTTACTTATCACACAAGTAAATACAAATACACATAAATATTAATCCTTATCATCGTTAATTAACAAATATTCAATTCACTTTATTTCTCAGATTAATTAAATTATGTGCACACGTATAATTTAAAATACTCTAAAAATACGGGGTGTTACAATGCCTTGGGGGATCCCTTGTGAACTACTATGTATATATATAGGGAGTCCCAACCCTAAACCTCATAATAATAATAATAATGAAAAATCACTAGGCCATCATACCAAATGTATGAGACCCATACCTAAGGCTATACGAGAGGATCCATTCCCATTGTTCCCATAAGGTGGACAGGCACCTCATCATGTAGGATCAGTGTGAATAGGTACTGGTAAAGCCCATCTCAATACTGGGGTTCTAAGCACGATCAACATCGTATGACCCCCATCAAATCCCTCCTTGTAGGTCTCCCAAAGAGCCCACAATTAACTATAACCGTTTATATAATTTTAGTATGAACTCCTAAGGTTCCAACGTCTATATATTATCTCGCACCAATCGTCTACGGTAATCAT
Source organism: Sambucus nigra (assembly GCA_949130495.1). NCBI lineage: Eukaryota > Viridiplantae > Streptophyta > Magnoliopsida > Dipsacales > Adoxaceae > Sambucus > Sambucus nigra. The sequence continues at coordinate 53,424,037 of OX422219.1, forward strand.
TCGAAGTCAACAACTACCATACTCTATGGGTTAGCAGTACATTCATGCCTATAACAATATCTACACACTCGTTACACATTAATCGGTATAAATAAATTTCGACTGAATCCCAAGGTTCCTAAACTAGGTATATTCTCCAACTTACTGCCCTTATATGCATTTAAAAATATTAAAATCCTAAAACTAACCCCCAATCGAAACCCCAAAATTACCCCTAACCTAACTTGACACGAGCAACCCATCAGGGTTAGATCTATCCGATCCTGGGCCCATGTCTTCTTCTTCCTCTAACATTCTTCTATTTCGGTCGTAACTGAAAAACTCAATTCCTAAAGCCTCTAATACATCAATTTATGCATTTTCCTTCACATATAGGCGTCATATGATACTAGCAACTAAATTCTACAAGTTCTAGTGAATTAAAAACTCATATAAATATCTAATCTCAGAAATTATAAAAGAAACCCTAGATATATATTATACACATGAATGGTCTAATTAACCAACGAATTCTCATCAATTAACCTTATTACATTGGGGTTTTTACAAATTATAGCATGTATGATTCAAATCTAACAAATTCTAAGTCCAATTACAACAATTTCACTCTTAATTTATTGATTAATTATAAATTTACACGAGTTCTTCAAATACAAAGCTACAATTCTTCATTAGATTAATATTAATTATGATTTAAGGTTTGATTCTGAGCTAAAATCAGATTGTTGAAGCACCTTATACTCTTGACTCACTTGAGTCTACATTGTATAAGTGCTCATCTAGTTTGGAAATTGTGATAAAATTGGAGTCTTATTCCCTAGAGACCAAAGAGCCTCAGATTCTTCTAATGCCACACTTGATTCAATTGGAGGTATAAATATCTTTCACACACACACTAGGGGTGCTTACATTGTTCAGATATTGCATTGATTGATTGTGTGTGAGTTGTGTGTGTTAAATCCCATTCAAATTGATTTTAATAATTTTTGGGAATTTTAAATATTTTTTTTAAAATTAAAATTTGGCTTATAAAACTTTTGGGGTCATTATGTAATTACTATTATTATCTTATTATACCTGAAAGTTGGGTTGGGTAGGATCCGAAAGCGCTTGAGACTTCAGAGGAGCCGTGTAAATATTTTCAAAGCACGCGCGTCTGAGTTCATCCTGTCCCTACACCTATCAACCTTATATCGACCAGATGTGTGTTTGTTGTAAGACTCATAACCCTTGTGTTATCTCAGCCCTTGGATCTAAGTAATCAACGTTTTGCATGCGTTCAAACTCAATCCAATCAACGTATACTTTTTCCACCTCTTATATTACACCGTTGGATCAAAGTCAAATGGCCAAGACCATATCTCAGCCTTTGATTTGATGATCCATTCTCGAACCTTCCCCTCTCAGTATAAAAGGAAGCGAATTCTCTGCATTTGAGGACTTTTTCTAGTGTCTCTGCATTTGAGGGCTTTTTCTAGTTCATCCATAGAGAGAGGGAGAGAGAGAGAGAGAGAGAGAGAGGGGAGAGAAACCAGAGAGAAAACCTAACTCGTTTTAAACCCTAAATTTATTTTTTCTAAACAGTGTATACCAAACACCATACCCGAGTGTTTGAGAGTGATTTTAGTAGAGGTTTGAAGGTTGTTTGAGAGTTTTATCCTCTGAGTTCAAGATCTTATTTCCAACTTAGACATTTCATGTTAGATCTCTATTTCTTTTTCTTAAAAACTGTAGACCTGGCTATTGCATGTCATATTACACTTAGATATGCATCTTTTAGTTTCTCATCTTGAGAAATCGTATTTGTTGATTAAAGTTTTTCTGTAAATGTTTTTAACAACTCAAGAATAAACAAATCTACTTTTTGTTTCTAGTTCTTATGAAATAAGATTTTTGACCTAGTTGGAATCGTAATTGGTGGTTTACAATTTCAAAATCATTTTCAAAACTCCTGAAATTTTTTAAGACCTTGGTAGTCTTTCGAGCAAGGTAACCTTGGATTCTGGGATTATTTGAAAGGTCAAATAAAGTCTTTTGTTTCTAAAGAAGAGAGAAACTAAAAACACCTTCATTTATATCTGATCTGTAATTTGCTAGGACTTGTTTGTATAAATAAGTGTGCATGTGTGCATGCATGTGTTAGAACACTATCACAAACACTTATTACACTACAACACAAGAAGTGTTGGCTGTAAGATCTTGAAACGTCAAGAGTCGACGTAGAGCTGGAACAAAGTGGAGAAATTAGCAAACTGAGAAAGCCACATCAACATCAGAACTGCAGAAAAGTTAGAATCAAACCAGTGATTACATATTCTAAACTTGTATATGTCTGTTTTGTATGCATGTGTGTTATATAGTTTGTAACTTGTATATTTTGTTTTAGTGGATTTTTGGTTTGTGACTTAGAAGTCACCGTGGATGTTTCCTCAGTTGGGTGAGGTTTTACCACGTTAAAAACTCCTTGTCCTTAATCTTTCTACATTTTCTCATCTCATTCTTGTGGGTGTGCTGATTTAGTTGACTTAACATTTTTAGTTTTGGTTTTCAAAACTAGTTACAAAATCTTGAACATATCTCGTACATTTTTCATTAAACACATCTTGTGATTTACCTGTTTTGATTAAAAGAAAAGAGTTTCTCAAAAAAATAGTCCAGAGTTACTTAGACTGTTTAATTCTGAATTAAACGACTTGAGTAACAGCTTTCTCAATTGTTACATTATCTTCACAGGTTTTAATATATTACTATCATTTTAACACAAATCTAATTACTTTTTTAAACAAAGTAAACTTATTTGGTATTGATTAAATATCAATCCTCAATTTCTTCCAATTCTTGAAGCCAACACCTCAATTCTCCAAGCTTGGGTTTCCTCCTCATCCTCCTTAGCATTTAGGGCTCTCCCAATATTTTTTATGGTAATTAGGTCAATCTAATAGGTTATATTAAATAACTAATCCCGAAAGTAGTCTTAGGTCATAAAATAGCCTCAATCCAAAATGCCCAACACATGCTCCAAATGGCCTAAAACTTGGCCAAACTCATATACCAACCCATCAGACTAAAATTCCAATATAATAAGCTCAAACTGGACATTCTAAATGTCTCACATAACTTCTCGAAGGTTAACATGTTTTATAAGTCAATCATCTTATTAAGTTAATTAATTATCTTATTAAATTAATTAATTAGCTAATACATGTAGCTTATTTTTAAACCTTAATTATTAATTAATTATATTGCAACTCGATATTATAAGAACCTACTTCACTATCGGTGGGACCCGATGCCGGGAGAATAATTTTAATAAATAAACCCTCGATACCAAGTGCCTGACTATTCCGTAGCCGGCCACAATACTAAGTCACTTAATTATTTATCTTAATAAATTATAATGAGTTTTCCAACATCTATAGCAATATAATCCAATCAATACGTAACTCAATTACATAACACACCCTATGTAACATCTCAAGTCATATCTCAATCTAGTAAATAACATATTGAAAGTCCAACATCTAATTCATAAATTGACATATCACATGCCATATGAAGATAACAACTCATATCAATATTCGATAATCAATTTAACAATTAATTATATGCTATAAATATATGGGGTATTACATGCCTCATTCTCTTATCTTTACTAACTTCATCACTCTATTATATATACAAACCCTTTCACCTACCCCCATTTCCCTTATCCACATTATTGTCCATATTTGCACTATGAATGTCCTTATCATTTGATCTAAGATCCCAACATATATCATAATCATCTATATAATCAAGATCACATAACAAGGCTAATAAATGATTAACATTAACTGAATCAACATAAACACCCCCCACCAATATGAATATTTTCCAAGGGCTCAATAAAAACTTAAACAATAAATTTAGAGTCAACATAAAAATTTAAAATCATGATATCTATGTTTATTTTAATTATCTTGAGAGTTTTCAGAAAATACCCATTTTCACTATGCAGTGAAAATTGACATGAGAATCATAGTGAAAATTGACATGAGAATCATACCCTAACTCTTTTGTCATAAGTAAATTTTAAGATAAAATATCATTAGGGTGACAAAGTCTACATGATGTATTCCACCCCATCATACACATAGTTCCCTTCACATTTCAACTAGCCCTATAATGAATTTTAATTATAAAATACGCATTCATCCTCCAGCACTAAACCCAATAAAGTGAAAATAATAAATACATTAAAAGCAAATAGTGACACTAAGCCCATTAATGATAAACATGACATATGTATCATCAATTAAGACATTATGTAAATAAACAAAGCTTAAATTTTATTAAATATGCTCTGGAAACTTATAAATAATAATTAATTATCAATTTCAATAACATGCAAACAAACAAAACACATAATTTTTAACTGAACATACAATAGAGTAACCATTTCGTACTAATCGTTCAACAAACCCTCTCGAATCAACCATTCCATTGTGATTGTTCTGGCTCTAACTTTCTAAAGAATCAAATGCGATATAATTTTGAAGAGAATACTACAATGATTGATATTCGATTTGTACGATATGAAAGATTTAAGGTTTCATAGTTATAGAGAATAGGGGATTTAAGATTTAACTTGTGTAACAGATTGACTTAGGATGGCCGTATTAATTTAAACCTATAACCAAGACTCACATGCTAGGCACATGGTTTCTTCTATAAAGTTAAAAAGTTTAGTAAAATAAAATAAAAATCAAGATAGGGGAATGTTAACAGGAGAAAAGGGCCCAAACTAAATGAAGAGAGAAAACAAATAAGGTTGTTCTTAAATTTTTCTTATAACGTCGTGAACCAATAAAGGAATAATCACAAAAAAGTAATTCCAAATTATCTATTCCTTTAAGTAGGTAGATTGTGCTATACTACCTAATCACTAAGTTACATATTGTATGAATTAAGAATACCACTTCTAAATATCATTAGTCAATTTTACCTTTTTTTTATGTCTTGTTTATGCTCATCTGACACGGTGGGCTGACAGATGACCAACACAATACACCAGCACTTGCTTTTGCTTTGAGCCAAAATACATAAACACTTAAAAAATGAAAACCAGTCGTTCAATACCTAAAAAAACACTCACGTTTTTCTTTAATCTCTGTTATCTTCTGAAAATAACTGTTCCTGTTCATATTTGAGCCATCCTACTGCCATTTAATCGTTTATAAATCAATCCAAGACAAGATTTTTAACTTTTCTCTTTGTTTGGAAATAACCCACACTTGGTTTTTCTATCTGGTACAGGAAGAGTTGTTGAGAGAGATAAAAAAAGTTCACATTTTGATAAGTTATTGGTGTGAAATTTGTGATATTGGGTTGTTTCTGAAATGGGTTTGTACTTTGTACTATGAAGTTGAGGCGGTGAGATCTGAATTGTAGGAGAGAGAAAATGGAGCCTCCGAGTGGGTTTTTGGCTTCTTTGTGGAATTTCGTCCGTTTCTTGCCTTATTTTATTGGGCTTCTTATTCTTGGCTTCATTAAAGGTTAGTGTTAATTGTTGCCTCCCCTGGTGTTAATTTTTTCTTGTTTGATATTTATTTTATTGAAACTTCACCCCTCCCCCCCTCTTCTCACACTGGGTGTACGTTTTGTTTCAGTAATACATGTTTTTGTTGAAAATTTAGAATCTTTTAATTGATGATTTTTCAAGACTTAGGACCAAAAGTCAGCTCAAGTATTTTTTAATAGACATTTAGTTCCAATGTTTTACTTTGTTCCAAAAAGTGACACATAAAAACGTTAAAAAAAGAGCTCCGGTGAGGGTCGCCAGAATTCCGGGGTGGTGGTTGGGGGGGAGGGATTTTTTGGTTAAAAATAAGAAAATATTAGTTAAATAGGTTTTTGAAGGATTTTTTGGTACAAAGTGAAAGGTTTGGAATAAGGTTGCGTTTGTTTTTTCATCTGAATCTGAAGATTGAATCTGAAGTCTGAAATCTGAATCTGAAAAATATGTTTGTTTTTATGTTTGAATATACCTCTGAATGAATGTATTTGAATGAATGTATTTACACTGATTCAGACTTCAGATGTAACTTTACCTCTTAACCATTAAGAGCCAAATATAGCCATTAACCTTTTAATCATTAAAAAAAACAAACACTTTTTGATACCTCTTAAGTCTGAATGGTTCAGATTCAGACTTAAGAGGTAAAAACAAACAGGACCTAAATGTATATTAAAAAATGTTTGAGAAACTTTTTGGTATTTGATCATTTTTTTTTAATTTCTCTAGACAAAGACTTAACTGTGCTTTTACAAATATCTAAAAAGGGAAGTAAAAGTATTTAGTCATATTTTAAAAAATATATTTGTAATTGATTCCGAGTTGTTATTTTTTAGTTGGTGGTTCCGTTTACATAAAAATGGGACACACATCATTCTCTAAGAAAATGAATATAGGAGGTTAAAGGCGGTTATGAGACGGTTTTAGGTGGTTACAAGACAATTTTGGGTGGTTATGGGATTTGATACAATTTAAAAAATATATGGAATGAGAGCCCATTATATCTTTGAAAATGAAACTAAAGCGTAAATCTCTAAAAGGATTATGGGGTTCTGTTCTCTCTTAAGCACGCATATAATAATAATAATAATAATAATAATAATTATGATGATGATGACAGAGTTAATTAATATTTAGTCCCAAAAAGTAGTTTATTTAATATTTAGTCCAATATTCTTTTGAAAATAATTTTCAGTTCTTATAGTGACGTATAATACTATAATGACATTTACATAGGTAATGCCAATGTACGTCTGTCATAACCTAGGACCAAAAGTTACGTTTTAAAATATAGGGTTTTTGTATAATAATAAGGGTTTATTCCACTTTACCCCCTGAAATAATATTGTATTTAAACATAACCCCGCTTTTTGAATAATTAGACTTACCTCCCCCCCTCCCCCCCCCAACGCATCCTTAAGGTATAAGCGGGTTGATGCATATGGTACGGGATGATGCACGTGTGGGGGAGAAGTCAAATTATTTGAAAAGTGAGGTATTGCGTCTAATTATGATATTATATCAGGGGGCTAAGTTATAAAACCCTAATAATAATAATAATTGTGAGTTAGGGTTTGGTTTCAGTAAACAATATTCAATACTTTAAAGGCGCGTGAGCATTTTTGGGCAAATATGGGTCACGTGAGCATTTTTGGGCAAATTTTGCCTTAAGGCAAAAATGACTATCAAACACTCCTAATGTGGGTAAAAGAGTTGGCAAATAACATTTGCCGTGGCAAAAAGTGTGTATCAAACGGACCCTAATATCTCACCACATTACGAATTCTACTAATAGAGACCCAATATTCCCTCAAATCCTTGGTGAGAGATGTCCATAAACTCACCCCTCAAAATTACCCCACCTCAATTGTTGACTTTGTCAGACAAGTATGCAACGACTACATTATTGGAGCTTGCATTATCCACCATCACCGTCAAAACCCTCTCAGTGTCCCACCCAAATAGACACTTCTTCAATACATCCCTCAACATATTTGGGCTAAGTTATAAAACCCTAATAATAATAATAATTGTGAGTTAGGGTTTGGTTTCAGTAAACAATATTCAATACTTTAAAGGCGCGTGAGCATTTTTGGGCAAATATGGGTCACGTGACCATTTTTGGGAAAATATGGGTCACGTGAGCATTCTTGGGCAAATTTTGCCTTAAGGCAAAAATGGCTATCAAACACTCCTAATGTGGGTAAAAGAGTTGGCAAATAACATTTGCCGTGGCAAAAAGTGTGTATCAAACGGACCCTAATATCTCACCACATTACGAATTCTACTAATAGAGACCCGATATTCCCTCAAATCCTTGGTGAGAGATGTCCATAAACTCACCCCTCAAAATTACCCCACCTCAATTGTTGACTTTGTCAGACAAGTATGCAACGACTACATTATTGGAGCTTGCATTATCCACCATCACCGTCAAAACCCTCTCAGTGTCCCACCCAAATAGACACTTCTCCAAATGTTGGCCAATTGTTTCATCTTTGTGGTTTGGCACTAAGCAAAAATTTGATTTTTTTTTGTTATAGTTCTAATTGCTATCTATATAATGAGCTGTCAAACACATGTAATTGGGGTTTTGCAAAGGTGTCCACGTGTCCGTTGTGAGACAAACTAGCTGCCCCGATTTCTTCAATACATCCCTCAACATATTTCTCTCATTTCCATAAATTTTCAAGTAATCTCTAAGCTACAATGGCGCAACACGAGATTGGGAATCTAGGTTCAAAGACATTAAGTACGTGCCTAAAACCTTCATTCTCAACAAACTTAAAAGCAATTCGTTTCTAATTAGTATATTAGCAATTGCATCCCTACATCGATCTACACTATAAGAAATGGCCATAAGAGTTGATCCACCCTCCTCTCCACTTTTTCTTGGTTGGAAAGATAGGGTTTTTGTTTTTTTTCCCTATTAGGATAATTGGGGCATAAATGAGTTAAATGGCTCAACGAATTCTCACAAGAATATTGTTTTCTACAATAATTGCAAATTGCGTGGTATCCATCGATGGATTTTGTAAAATGATCCCATGTTACAATAATAGCAATATTGTAAAATGATCCCATGCAACCTTTGAATAGTTCTCTTTGTCCCTTGACCGAACTAGCAAAACAAGTCGAGGAAGTAAAGCAAGTTGGCCAAGTGTTATAAGGAGTAAATCACTCTTTTCTCTTTCTTTCGTTTTCGGAGTATTTGTGTGTGTGTGTGTGTTTGGGGGTGGGGGGTGGGTGGGTGGGTGTTCTATAGCCTAGGAAACTTCTCAGTGCTAGACAGATATTTTACTACAATGATTATAGGTCCTGGTGGCTTACAAATGAAAGAGCCAATTCCAGCTTAAAATTAAGAAACTCTAAAAAATAGAGAAAAGAGAACTGTTGTCTAATAATCCAATGTTCCAGGTAAAATCCTAAATAATTTCCCTTCTTCAATCATTAGAACTCCACCTGGTCCACTGGCTCCTGGGTTTGCCTTGGACGCACCATATCTATCGTCAATTATAATCTTCCCTTTGGAGCTTTGATCCACTTCACTACTTTTGCAGTTTTAGTCTATGTCTGAAAGAAGAGATGTGGAAAAATCATCTAATTTCTTTTTTATTTGTCAAACACTCATCTTCCAAGTTCAGTATAGCCAAAATGGAATTTACCGTAGACTTTATTTGATATACGATAGCAGAAGTTCTCGTGTTCTCTATATCCATGTGAGCTTTATATCTGTTTTTCAGGTGGACTCCAGAATTTCCATTCGCAGAATGTTCAGTAGAGTCTTCATATAATCACGAGGAATCACCAAGACATCAAGTAAGAATTTTGAGAATTAACATAAAATGTCAGACCTAGACCCGGCAATTGGGCGGATGTGGGCGGGTCAGAAATGGGTTCGGTTGATTTTGGGCGGGTTAGAAACGGGTTGAGGCAAATGTTCGGTTTGGATTGGGTTGGTTTTGGGTCAAACCCTCTTCTTCTTCTCAAACCAGTAGTAAAACTAACTGAGAAAATTAACATTGAATCAACAATATACAAACAGATTTGGTTAGAGCAACTGAGAGTTGTGAGAGTCGTACAATCTATGGGTGAGAGAGAGATGAGGCGAGAGGAGAGAACATTTAAGGTTAGGGCAACAAAATAAATTTCTCTCCTACCCTCTACTTACCAGGTTCTCATCCGTGACTAACCCGCCGAAATGGGCCACATCACTCGATCATAAACCGCACAGAGATATTGTCGGGTCTGGGCAGGATTGTAATGGGTGGGTGATGGGTGATTTGGTCCTATTGGACCCGTATTGCCAGGCCTAGTCAGACCCCACAATTCTTTAGCTATGTCTCCGTGGAGGAACAAGTGAGAAATTGATTCTTTATTTGGGACAATACAACACCTACATGTAGAAGCAACTGCCACTCCCAAGTTTTGAATCTCCTTATAAAGAGAAAGAAATCACTCAAGAATTGAAATAAAAGTAGATATTTTCTTGGGACAATTATCGTTTAGTCTCTAAGAGCTAAGTGCTTTTTGCATTTAATGTACCTATTTATTTATTTTTCAATGTCATAAAAAGTCCCTTGTCTACTATTTTTGTCATTTTTTTTTGTTCGTGTTTGGGTCTGGGGGGGAATTAAGGGTAAGGTTTTTTTGTTTAGGATTTTGGAATATATATATATATTTGGTTTAGAGTTTAGTTTCCAATGGCAGCCGACTTTCTTCAGGTGGACAGCACAACTGTGGCCACTTTGATTAATGCTGTTTCCATCCTTCTCATTTCGTCCCCAAAAGAAGTTTTGCACAAATCTTATTTATTGCCTTATCACTGTTTTAGGTTGTTTAATACCTGCCAATAGACATATGATTCATCAACACTAATCTACCTCCACTTGATAAAAACTTAGCTTGCCATCCCTCCATTTTGTTTCTAATGCTATTAATTAAGCCAGAAAACATGGCAATAGATTTCATTCCCCGACATAGTGGGCATCCCAAGTATTGAATTGGAAGATTCTTATGAACAAACCTAGTCACAGAGGCAATAATACATCTTCAAGTAAATAACAGTCCTTGAATAACAAATTTAACAATTGAGTTCTATTCTATCTTGTAAATCAAGACGACAATCGACCATATTTATTCCAACTTTTGTGACCAAACAAAAAATTTGTTCATGACTTTAGTGATTGTCCAAATTGACTAGTGACAAGTCCTAGTCCTAGTCTTTGTGCTCTAATTTGCACCAGTACTACAAAGCTCTCAACTACTCTTTGGTCATAGTTCTCAAGCCTAAATATTTTCAATGTTACCGTTCTCTAGTGTTCTGGCATACCCACACCATACAGTGCTCGATAAATTGGTCACTTAAGGAACCTTGCACCAAAATGAACCAACTTGATAAAACCATGTTAATGAAATCTAGCCAAACTCCACAGTTTTATAACCATTGTTTATTATTATTATTATTATTATTATTATTATTATTATTATTATTATTATTATTATTATTATTATTATTATTATTGTTATTGTTGTTGTTAATTTTTATTCGTTTGTGAATTACAACTGTCCGAAGCATTGTGTTGTGAATTACTACAAAAATTTAGCTGAGTAAACAATATGACTATCAAAGACTGACTAACCTTATGGCCATACTTCCATTATTGCAGGTATCATTTTGTGCCCATTGATATGCCTTGTTATGACAATTGGAAACTCTGCTATAATATTGGGTCTCTGGCCAGTGCACTTTTTTTGTACATACTATTCCATTGTGAGGTGAGTTATTTGACCATAATACTTCCTTAATTTTCTTGATTTGCCAAATAATTTTCTCCATGTGGTAATAATTTCTGTTTAATTTCTCCAATGACAGCGCTAAGAAATATGGGCCTGTTTTGAAGCTTGTGGTCTGTCTATTTATTCCTGTTCCCTTGATTTTGTGGCCACTGTTTGGCATTCTCGGCAGTATTATTGGTGGTGCGGCGTTTGGCCTTCTTGCACCAATGTTTGCCACTTTCCAAGCTGTTGGTCCGGGAAAAACTAATGAGTTTTTCCATTGTCTATATGTATGTCTAAATATCTTGAGCTTGAACATTATATATCATCTTTTTCTTTTGGATTATTTCTACTTTGGAGTTCAATGTGTTACATTTTGGAGTATATCTACACTTTTGCTTTACTCTGTGACAATAAAGTGTTGCAAAAATTATAAATGGATCCCAGTGTGCAAAGAACGAAAACTCATATTCCCAAAGTATAGTAAGGAAATATAATGGAGCCCAAAGTGCAAATAACCCTTTTTGTTTTTGGGGCAATCTTGACAACAGACCATATCTCATGATCCATACATTGTGTTTTCACTTCACTTTTTAAAATCATCCTATTTTCACCCTGCTGTTATAAAGAATAATAGGTCAGAATTTTTTTACCCCGCACTATGTTTTATAGTGGGCATGCCGAGACTTACGGGCATGTGCTAACGGTAGGGCGGAAAATGCAAATTGCAGGCCAAAACAGAGAATGGAAATTCGAAATTTCCCCCCTTTTCTTCCTCTTTTGCTTTTAGCCTTCACAAGAGATATTCCTTTCATATATTTGCAGGATGGAACTTTGGACACTGTCAAAAGAAGCTTTACCGTTATCAGGGATTTTCGGGACGTATGTTTCTATTCGTACTTGTCAATAATGGAAGACCTACGGGTTCGACAGCCTCCGGAGGGAAAATATTATGAGATTAGGTTCGGTTTTCGCGATTGGTTTTTGGAAATATTTTGGATTATTAATTCTCTTCAACATGTGCATGGTGTATTTGTGCTGTTATACTGTCAAAATTTAAAATTTCTTTTAGTGTACACTTACTATGTTTAAAGAATATTTTCACTAATTTTCTTGCAGATTGCTTTATCTTCCAGGGGCTATTATTGCTGGGGCGCTGGGTCTCATGGTTGACTTTGCAGTGATTTCGCTTGTTGCCATATGCAAAAGCCCTTACATGCTCTTCAAAGGGTGGCGCCGTCTTTTTCATGATTGTATAGGTAGAGAAGGCCCTTTTTTGGAGACAATATGTGTACCATTCGCAGGTCTTGCTATCTTACTCTGGCCGTTGGCCGTGGTTGGGGCTTTACTAGGGTCCATGGTATCCAGTATATTTTTGGGTGCTTATGCCGCTGTGATCGTGTATCAGGTCAATCCCCCCTTTCTTTCAAACTCTATTTGTCCCAAATTACGAGTACTTGTATATGATTCGCAAAGTTTAAAGAGACATTATTTTCAATTTCTTTATCGATGCATCATATCAACATCACTAACATCACCTGTCTCATAGTTACGAGGCAATGCCAACACCTGAGCGAGTTATGTATTGGTACATGTGTTTTGAAACATGGTATACTTCCGTTCCAAATATTTTTATATTTTGTCCCCTCATATTTGTCTTTCAATGATATAAATAATATAAATATATTGAATTTATAATGCACTACATTGTAATAATAGATAGATTAGGGGTTTTCATTAGAAAATTTTAAAAAGTCATGGATATTACTCTTAAATCAGGATAACAAAGAAGGAAAACAGAAAACAAAACATGAAAACAAGACTTGTAAATTGGGACGGAGGGAGTATTTTCTTTTTCCAATTTAAATTCGGGACCTGTTCTAAGGTGTCCAAAAATATCTCAAACTTGTTTGTTGTCATTATTTCTCCATTTTTGGTATAAATTTATTGTGAGATTTGAATTTGTTCACAAACAAACTCCCTTAAAACCAAATGTAGTTGGTCCTTCTATATTTAGTTTTTAATGCAATACTTTTATATTAGCTGCAGAAGCATATTTAGGTGAGGTAGATGAGAAATCTACCCTTGGATCACTCTCAAAGTATCATCTAATAATTATTTTCTTCGTAGAGGTCTTATTATATTGGGAGGCAAATGCCTCTATTTTTTGTACTAAAAATATGTAGTTCTATGGGGACCAGAATTACGGTAGTACGTGACCTTAACGTGTTCGGCACAAGCCTTCAAAATTCTTGCGCATCAAGTTAATGAAGAGATCAAGTCACAGAAGACTCCCGCGCATCTATCACTTGGAACAGTTCAAATTGATAAGGGATAAGTCCGAACTTCTAGGGATAACTATTAACAAAGCTTAGGACTCTCCTAAGCTTCTCTATAAATGTAACCTTAACCCTCATTGAGAGGGGCATGTGATATTGTATCATCGAACAGTATTACAACTCCGCTGACAATAAAAGAGCTAACCCCAAAATTCGTGGACTTAGGCACATTGCCGAACCACGTATATTCTTGTGTTGTGTCGTGTTTTTTTTATCTACACCCTTGAATACTTCTCTTAATTTAGCTCGTGGGCATTGGATATAAATGCGGTAGGAAATTATCACCTACAATTGGCATCGTCGTCAGTGGGAAGCAATATCAGTTCTTTGCCACTAGCTAAATTCTTGGGATGTTTCACTCACCCAACGAAGATTATATGAATGTGAATGAGCAGGAGGGCCATTAAGAACACAAGTATGGAGACTCTGAAGGCTATCCCCTCGACTATGAAGATTACAACCACCAGGAGGGTCGTCAGCTAACCTCTCCCTCTCAGAGGGTTAGATCTGAGATTGGTGAGTATTACCAATCCTCAGATGCTCGTTACCATTCCTACGAGGATAGAAACAATGATGAGCTTGAGCGATCCAATCAGATCTCAAGGCTCATTCACAACTATGAGATGCGCTTCCGAGATGAAAGGGCCACCAATAGGTTCCAACAGGAACATAATGCCGTGCTTTAGAGAAGCTGGAGAAGAAAGCCCACAAAGAGAAGTGCAAGTGTGGCTATCGCTCACGAACTCTTAGCCCTCAGGCGAGCAGAGCTCGCCGCCGAGGAATGAGTACTCAACGACATAACGAATGTTCTCCTCGCCGAATGTCCCCTAAAGAGGGAGACCACGGATGATCGGCGAGGAGACAGAGATTTATGACTTTATTAGAAGGGAGGTAGAGAGACACCCAATCCATCAACGGGCTTGTACTACGAAGGAGCGCACCAAAAGAGCACTCGTCTGCCAGGTGAAGTCACCTTTTAGACGATCTATAGAAGAATCTGGGCCTCCCAAGAAGTTTGCTCCCCCAAGGTTCAACATCTATGACGTGAAGACTGATCCCACCGATTAGGTAATATCGCCAGGCGATGATGCTGTGGAACACTAACGAAGGATTAGTGTGTCGAATATTCCCCTCCAGTCTTGAAAACACTGCCCAGAAGTGGTTTGAAAAGCTGCCACACCGATTGATAGCCTCCTTCAAGCAATTGGCCTAATCTTTCACACCCAGATTCCTTACTAACAGCACCTATCCTAATCGGATTGATTCACATCTGACGATGAAGAAAAATCCGTAAGAAACATTCTGCGATTACACCAGAAGCTACTTGGGGGTGTATAATGTGGTAGAGGACTGCACCGAGCAAGTTGCGGTGGCATCCTTCAAAATTAGTTTGTTAAGCGGTTCCATGCTCTACCAATCCCTCACTAAGCGGAAGGTCATCATGATCGATGATTTCGTGGCTAGGATCGAAAAATACGCCAAGGTCAAAGATACGATGATCAGAGTTGGCCAGGACGGAGAGCTTAGGGGCGAACATAAAAGTAGGGAGAAAACAAAGTGGTCACAAGACCGAAAACTGCAAGGCGCTCAAGTCCCACCTCGAGGAACTAGTTCAGGATGGGCACCCAAAGGACTTCTTAGAGAAGAAGGAAGGCGCAACGCAGCCTGTGTGCGATCAGAGATCAGACAACGTCATGGACGATGATATCAGACAACGTCATGGACGATGATATCAGACAACCTATTCAAGCGACACATTTTTTTGTAACCTTTTGAAATTTTTTTTGGTACTCAAAAAACATTTTTCTCCGAAACATATTTTTTATTTTATTTGTAAAAAAATGTTTTGTAGAACATTTCTTTGTACATTTTTTTAAAAAAACATTTATTTATACAAAAAAAAATGCTGAGAAACTTGTTGCGATCTTATATAATTTTCCCCAGTGACATGGAAAAAATTTACGTCATTATTTGAACATTGTCACATTTTCTTTTATTTTTTGATAGAATTTTAATCTTTTACCATATTTCTTCGTTGTTGAAAATATATTGTAACATTTACAGAAACGCCACCTATATAAGTTTGTACACATAACATATATATGCAAAATAATTTTACACACTTAGATTATATTAAACAATTGCAATAAAATTAAAATGTCACTAATATAAAACTAATAACATTCACCGTACGTAAAAATATTTGAACTTGGAACAAAATATCCTATCAAAATATAATGCCACATAATGCTGTCCAAAAATGGAAGAGAAAAAAAATGAGAGAAAAAAGAATCTCCATAAGTCTAGTCTTGTCCATGAAGATCTCCTCATCCACTTAGATAAATTAAAATCAATAATTAGTCTCTAATACACTATTATTTAGAGATTTTAAGTATTAAAAATAAAAATAAAAATTATTACGTTAGCAACATGCCAAGTCTGTCACACTTCAGTGTAACCAATTGTATAATGCAATGCATATTAAATGATGGTTTGAATATATCTGATTAGTCCACATTGTTAATCTTAATTTTTTTAAATTTTCTATATTTTTTTTCCGAATTTTTTGCGCTCTAAATGGCGTATTTTTTCATATCGCCCGATACTACGATCGAGTTGAAAATCGGGTGTCCGATACCGTTGGCGACCCTAGGATATTGATTATACGGAGCACATCGTTTTCACTAACGATGATTTGGTCGGAGTGAGAACTCCCCACCACGACACTCTTATCATCACTCTCATAGTTGCTAACTGGGATGTGGACAAGATCTTAGTAGAACAAGGGAGCTCATCAATGTAATACCCCGTAATTTTATTGATTTTTATTTAAGGGATTAATTAAATTAAATGAGAATTAATTGGAAATTAATCCGGGAATAAATACTAACGAGATGTGAGTTGGTATTTGATTATGATGTTAAAAATTTATTATTTCCGAGTATGTATGGTAATACATGAGTATTGATGATATCAAAATTGTCACGAGGTAGATATACGGCAATTTGAAAAATTTAATTGGGACGCGCGTGTCAGTCGCGTCAGGAACGTAATTAATTGAATTAAAAAGTGAATTTTATTTTTATCAACCGAATGGTCATTTTGAGTGCACCAACGTGTTCGAAAAGGTTCGAAATAGTCAGAAAACACTAGTCGGGGGTTTAGTTTGGGTCACGGAGAATTTTTAGACCACACCGGCAACCCAAAAGGGTAGTTTGGTAATTTTAAAAATAGGGGAATTAAAACCCACGAATTTTAGAAGTTATTTTTATATTAGAAAAGAACCCACTAAGCCATTATCAGCATTTGGGAAGTTAGAGGGCTACGGGAGTTATAGGGAAAGCCTTAAGAAGTTCCAAAAGGAAGCCCTAGCCACCATCACCATCTTTGGAAGAAATTTGTAGAGAGAGGGAGGAGAATCAACATTCATTCTTCAACATCAAATCAGAACATCTAAGGCAAGTGGTTTAATTACATTAATTTCAAGCGAATGTTTCTTCCATGCTTAGAATTGAATAATCGTCTTATATTGGAAGTTTGATGAAAACCCATGAAATTGGAGGTATGATTCATAATATGATATAGGGATTGCATGTAGAATGTTATTGGATGAATGTTATATACAAAATATATCTTTTGATGATGTGAAAACGGATTTATAAGGAGAAATTGTAGTCATTAAATTCTGAGTTCATGATTATAGGGTTTGGGACAAGGGTTGGGAATTTTGATGATTATATGTTAATTTAGGAAGCATTGACCCCATATATATGTTAAAGAGTGACCTAGGAGGACTTAGAGTAGTTTAATAACGTTAAAATACTATTGGGATGATCTTAGGATGGGTTTAGAGGAGAAAAATTGAGAAAAAACGAAGTAGAAAATTTCTAGGTTGAAACTGCCATCTCGTTAGAAGACCTGCCCAGGTCGTTCGAACGACCTCGTTCGAACGAGATGACAGTATCCCTTCTAACAAGTTGGTAGTTCGTTCGAAGCCTTTCGTTGGAACGAACTCGTTCGAACGACCTCGTTCGAACGAGACTTCTAACGAGTTGACAGAATGGCCTTTTTGGCCTGATTTCATTTCAAACGTTCCGTAGACTTATTTAATTGGATTATTAACCTTCTCTTATTGATTAGTGGGTATAATTGTGCGAATTGGGGTACGTTGAGGAGTAGAACTTAGAACCTTATAATAAAATCGGATGTCAATTGTGGAGTAGGAAACGAGTACCTAATTATGACGTGAGAAGGGTTGATAACGTTAATATACAAATCGGGGACTTGTGATCGTATAACACTAAATGACGGTATAAAAACGAGAAGTATACCTATATTAATAATACGAGATACCTAAGATGTGCGAATGCTTAGTATATGTGGTTTTATGTGTATAACATACCTACCGTACTTGCTATCATGGGAGGTTTGCGTTCGATTAGGGCCATCTAATCTTTGTGTGCCTACGGGGGGGTTTAGATTGGTACCTCGAGGGCATAGGTCAGAGAAGGACTTATTGAGAAGTTAATAAGTCTGCTGATCATGGGAGCGTAGGTATGTGCGTGACCCATGTGATGTGAACTATGTTCGCCTCCATTTCTTGTGAATGTTGCTATTTGAAAACGATTCCTGAGAGATTCGGAATGCGTGGTCCTTATGTACGTGATGTACCGGGATTGGATAGCAGAGTATGTGTGCACCGCGGTTTAGTCTCGGGGTGCTAGTAATGTATATTTATGATGAGAATAATATACTGTTAATTGAAATGAACTGTCTTGATTAAATGTGAGTATAATTATAGCAACGTTATGTAAAGATAAAATGGATGATCTCTAGTATATTAGTAATGCTAATAATTGGGAAACCGAGAATTAATGTAAAGCTCTCTAGTTTATTAATGATGTTGGAATCAAAGCGTGTATCGTATAGAAATGCTAGAATTTATTTTGGACTAGTTAGATATGAGAATCAGTATAATGGGTACGGGTACGTTAAGAGTGCACAAATAGTCGAGAGGTGAGTATTTCATGTGAGAGCACGTCCTAACATGTATTTTGCATTCATTGTTTTAATGTCATTAAAACACTTGCTATATTTTAAACTGTTTTCCACAGTCGGGCTCTGACCCGTTTACTTTCAAATATATTTTTGTAAAAACCTTTTAGGTGCCCAGCCACAAGGACACCATGCATATGAGTTCCATTCAGGTGACGGACTGTAGCTGCCGTGGAAGTTACAGAACTTTGACAGTAGACGCCTCCACTTTCGATCTTGACTCTATGTTACTAGATTTTTCTCATCTGTTGGGCATGTCGCCCTATTTCCTTTTAGAGACACTTTATTTAATTCAGTTATTTCAAGAATTTGGGTTGTAATTAATTTAGTGATACGGACTTGGTACTTGTTTATTTCATCATTTGGATTGTGTGAGGAGTATTCCTCCAGACTCATTACTATTTTGTGGTTACTCGATTGTCCTTGTGTTGTGGTGCTTGTGTTAGCATTTCATAATTTGCTTATTGCATGATAATCGAATTTAATTAAAATTGACAACTCACTTTTTAAATATTAGGTGGTTAGTAATTAATAAAATGTTTTCGACAGTGATGCTATGAACTGAACCAACTTGGCATTTTGTATTAATTTAATAAAGGAGTAGCTACCCGGTATTTAATTAGTCGGGGTGTTACAGGTGGTATCAGATTATCAGGTTCTAGTGTCCTTAGGATCTGTATGGCTTATTATGTTTCCGCTGAGCTTTCTTTAATGTAGAGCCCTATATTTTAGGACTGTTATATTCTTTTGTGTATGTATCGCTCTTCAGCTATTTTGAAATAATTACTGCGAACTTATAGACTTTACTCTCATTTCAGATGCCTCGACGACGTGCACAGCGAGTTCCTAGGGATGCACAACCCGAGCCACAGCCTGCACCAGTTCCGGGCACCATGAATGCCGTCGAGGTTGCAGCTATTGTAGCCCAAGCGGTGAATGCCGCCCTCGCAGTTGTACAGCAGACACCACCTCAGGCGCCGGCAGAAGCGCCAGTTCAGGCTCATGCATTCCCGTTTGCTTGGGAACGCGTCCGTGATGCTTTTCAGAAAGCACACCCTCCGGAGTTTGCAGGTAGCTCCGATGTTGCGTCCAGTCAGTGGAGGAAGGACATTCAGAGGCACTTAAGGATGTACGAGTGCACAGATGTTCAGAAGCAGATACTGGCTACTTTTAAGCTAGTAGGATCAGCATTGCAGTGGTGGGAGTCCATTACCACCGCGGAGGAGAGGGACACTCTCACTATTCAGGAATTCTGGGTGCGGTTCGACCGCAAATATTTTTCGTCAGCTGTTCACACTGAGATGAGGAGGAAGTTGATGAACCTTAAGCAGGAGGGAAAGACTGTAGCCGAGTATGAGGCTGAGTTCACCAATCTTTTGAACATTGTTCCGGATGAAATTCCAACCGAGGAGAAGAAAATTCAGAAGTTCACGGATGGATTGACTTGGAGGATCCGTCAGCACTTGTTGGGGAATCTCTCCTGAGAGCAAGAGATCAGGAGAGTCCATCCATCAGGGCAGGACCGGGGGAAATGGTGCCAGCGGGGCACAATCTGCTCAGGGACAGCACAGGCAGGGTGACCAGGTCAGATCTGGGGGTTTCAGGAATGGCCAGGGAAGTTTCAGACATGGCCATCAAGGTCAGAACGGCCATCAGGGTCAGAATGGCCATCAGGGTCAGAATGTTCTGCAACAGCAGTTTCAACAGGGCCAGCATGGTCAGGGTAGGAATGGTAACGGCCAGCAGGGCCGTGGGCAGCAGGGACAGCGAGGGAGAAACTTCCCGGGGAAGTGTTTCGTTTGTGGCAAGACTGGCCACAAACGCCAGGATTGTCTTGATAGGGGTCGGGCCCCACAGCAGCAGCAGTAGCAGGGTGTTCGACACGAGCCACAGAGGCCTATGTTTCCCGCCGCCCTCCCAGCACCACCACAGATGGCAGCACTACCACCCATTCCAGCGGTCCCAGTCCAGCAGGGACAGCTTCAGTATGAGAGAGTGTATCACCTCCAGCATGCCGCAGTCCCACATGATCCATCTGCTATTGAGGGTATGTTCTCTATTCAGGGGACTTTGGGGCGTATTTTATTTGATACGGGGGCCACACATTGCTTCATTGCCATGAGATTTGCACGCACTATTGGGTTGTTAGACACCGCAGAGAGCACGGTTACTTGTGTAGATTCACCGTTGAGTAGGGGTTCTGTAATTTCCCTTATTTGTAGAGGTGTGGGTATAGAGATCGGGAGGTTTACTTTACCTGCTGATATGTTAGTGTTAGAGATGACTGAGTATGATGTGATTATTGGTATGGATTGGCTAGTTGCGTACCGAGCCATGATTGATTGTTTTAGTAGGAGTATTATCTTTGCCATTCCCGGGCAGGAGATGTTTTTAGTGGCGATGCCTCGCCCTGAGGGAGGATCGTCCACTCATTTGTATTATATAGAGGAGGAGACCTCTAAGGAAGTGGTGCTACCACTCGATTCGATTCCAGTCGTGAGGGAATTTGCTGATGTATTTAAGGATATACCTGGATTACCGCCTAGTAGAGAGATAGATTTTGTGATCGATTTGACGTCGGGCACTCGGCCGATTGCCCGCGCACCTTACCGTATGGCTCCAGCAGAGATGAGAGAGCTACGGGATCAGATAGAACAGTTGTTGGGTCAGGGGTTTATCCGGAGGAGTACTTCGCCGTGGGGTGCCCCTGTGTTGTTCGTAAAGAAGAGGGATGGATCGTTGAGGTTGTGCGTAGATTACCGAGAGTTGAATAGAGTCACGATACGGAATAAGTATCCGTTGCCCAGAATCGATGACTTATTTGACCAGTTGAGAGGAGCTTCCTTCTTCTCGAAGATTGATTTACGATCGGGATACCATCAGTTGCGTATCAGGGAACAAGACGTCTCGAAGACTGCTTTCTTAACGAGATATGGTTCCTATGAATTTCGGGTTATGCCTTTTGGCTTGACCAACGCTCCAGCCGTGTTTATGGACTTGATGAATAGGGTGTTCAGAGAGTTCCTAGACCAGTTCGTCATCGTCTTCATTGATGACATTCTGGTTTACTCCCAGACAGAAGAGGAGCACACTGAGCATTTGAGACAGGTTTTGCAGACGTTGCGTCAAAACGAGCTTTATGCAAAGTATGAGAAGTGTGGGTTCTGGTTGAAGGAGGTTCAGTTTTTGGGGCATATCATCTCAGACCGGGGGATATCTGTTGATCCGGGGAAGGTATCCGCGGTAAGGGAGTGGGGACAGCCCACGACACCGACTGAGATCCGTAGTTTCTTGGGCCTAGCAGGATACTACAGGAGGTTTATACGGGGTTTCTCAAAGATAACGGGTCCTTTGACACATCTGACTCGCAAGGGTGTGCCATTCATCTGGAGCGATGCCTGTCAGTTGGCATTCGATGAGTTGAAGGACAAGTTGACCTCAGCACCTGTGTTAGCATTGCCCAGACCGGGAGTTGAGTATTTAGTTTACACCGATGCGTCCTTACAAGGACTTGGAGGTGTGCTACAACAGGAGAGTCAGGCCATAGCTTATGCTTCCCGTAAGCTTAAGCCTCACGAGAGGAATTACCCCACACACGACTTGGAGTTGGCGGCAGTCGTATTCGCTCTTCGAATTTGGAGACACTATCTCTTGGGGGAGAAATTTCGGTTGTTCACGGACCACAGGTCTTTACAATACCTCTTCACACAGAAGGAACTGAATATGCGTCAACGACGGTGGCTTGAGTTTGTAAAGGATTATCAGTTTGATATCCAATATCACCCGGGGAACGCTAACGTTATAGCAGACGCGTTGAGCCGTAGGCTAGTAAATGAGGTGGCCGAGGTGTGGAAAGCCAAGTGGAAGGAGTTGGGACACCAGGATGCAGTGGCCCGATCGTTCATGTCTGTGATGACTATTACACCTCAGATTGTTACGAGAGTGGTAAAGGCCCAGGTAAATGACTCGTTCTGTCAGGAGCAGATAGTTCGATTACTAGCAGAGGGAGCCGAGTCCTATACCGTTGGCTTAGACGGAGGATTACGCTTCAATGGGAGACTGGTTGTTCCGGAAGGGGAAGACTTGCGACACGTGGTTATGGCAGAGTCGCACGGCTCACGATTCGCGGTACACCCTGGTGGGGATAAGATGTATCAAGACATGAGACGTGTTCGTTTCTAAATGCGCCACTTGTCAGCTAGTAAAGGTGGATCATCAGAAACCGACAGGACTTTTACAACCTTTAGAGGTTCCGACGTGGATATGAGAAAGCATATCCATGGACTTTATCACGGGATTACCTACTTCACAGAGGGGTCACGACTCCATATGGGTAATTGTGGATAGGTTGACCAAAGTTGCTCATTTTCTACCCGTGAGGACAGACTACAATACGGGACAGTATGCCCAACTTTTCATTGCGGAAATAGTGAGACTTCACGGGATACCTCTAAATATCGTGTCTGACCGAGACAAGATATTTGTTTCACGGTTTTGGGAGAGTTTTCAGGAGGCCATGGGTACGGAGTTGCGGTTGAGTACGGCATACCACGCGCAGACTGATGGGCAAACCGAACGGACAAATCAGATGTTGGAGGACATGTTGCGTATGTGCATCCTAGACTTTGGAGGTGGATGATAGCAGTACCTTCCACTGGTGGAGTTTGCTTATAACAACTCTTACCAGTTCACCATTGGCATGGCTCCATTTGAGGCGTTGTACGGTAGACCTTGTCGTTCCCCAGCATGTTGATTAGAGGTGGGGGATAACAAACTGCTTGGACCGGAGGTGATTAAAGACACTTCAACAAGGATAGAGTTGATACGGAGTCGCATTCGGGTAGCTCAGGATCGGCAGAAAAGCTATGCTGATGCGAAGAGGTTCTTCAGAGAATTCAAAGTGGGGGACCAGGTGTTACTCAGAGTATCTCCTATGAAGGGGATTATGCGTTTTGGGAAGAAGGGGAAACTGGCACCAAGGTATGTGGGGCTATTTCCTATCATCGAGCGAATTGGGCCAGTTGCGTATAGACTTGGATTACCGGAGCACTTGCATAGAATTCATGATGTGTTCCATATTTCCTCGCTAAGGAAATACCTTAGGGATGATTTGGCCCATACCCACATTGCTTTAGAGGACATAGATCTTCAACCTGATAGTTCCTACGAGGAGGGGCCGATTGCTATTTTGGACCAAAGCGAGCGGAAACTGAGGTAAAAGATAGTACCATTAGTACGTGTTCAATGACGACATCATAATGCCGAGGAGTCCACATGGGAGCGCAAGGATGAGATGCGCGAACGTTATCCAAAGTTGTTTTTACCAGGTACTTTTTAGTTCCGAATTTCGAGACGAAATTCTGTTATTAGGGGGGGGGGGGAGTATGTAATACCCCGTAATTTTATTGATTTTTATTTAAGGGATTAATTAAATTACATGAGAATTAATTGGAAATTAATCCGGGAATAAATACTAACGAGATGTGAGTTGGTATTTGATTATGATGTTAAAAATTTATTATTTCCGAGTATGTATGGTAATACATGAGTATTGATGATATCTAAATTGTCACGCGGTAGATATACGGCAATTTGGAAAATTTAATTGGGACGCGCGTGTCAGTCGCGTCAGGAACGTAATTAATTGAATTAAAAA
Source organism: Sambucus nigra (assembly GCA_949130495.1). Classification (NCBI taxonomy): domain Eukaryota; kingdom Viridiplantae; phylum Streptophyta; class Magnoliopsida; order Dipsacales; family Adoxaceae; genus Sambucus; species Sambucus nigra. Next base: position 53,448,419 of record OX422219.1, read on the forward strand.
GTGAATTTTATTTTTATCAACCGAATGGTCATTTTGAGTGCACCAACGTGTCCGGAAGGGTCGAAATAGTCAGAAAACACTAGCCGAGGGTTTAGTTTGGGTCCCGGAGAATTTTTAGACCACACCGGCAACCCAAAAGGGTAGTTTGGTAATTTTAAAAATAGGGGAATTAAAACCCACGAATTTTAGAAGTTATTTTTATATTAGAAAAGAACCCACTAAGCCATTATCAGCATTTGGGAAGTTAGAGGGCTACGGGAGTTATAGGGAAAGCCTTAAGAAGTTCCAAAAGGAAGCCCTAGCCACCATCACCATCTTTGGAAGAAATTTGTAGAGAGAGGGAGGAGAATCAACATTCATTCTTCAACATCAAATCAGAACATCTAAGGCAAGTGGTTTAATTACATTAATTTCAAGCGAATGTTTCTTCCATGCGTAGAATTGAATAATCGTCTTATATTGGAAGTTTGATGAAAACCCATGAAATTGGAGGTATGATTCATAATATGATATAGGGATTGCATGTAGAATGTTATTGGATGAATGTTATATACAAAATATATCTTTTGATGATGTGAAAACGGATTTATAAGGAGAAATTGTAGTCATTAAATTCTGAGTTCATGATTATAGGGTTTGGGACAAGGGTTGGGAATTTTGATGATTATATGTTAATTTAGGAAGCATTGACCCCATATATATGTTAAAGAGTGACCTAGGAGGACTTAGAGTAGTTTAATAACGTTAAAATACTATTGGGATGATCTTAGGATGGGTTTAGAGAAGAGAAAAATTGAGAAAAAACGAAGTAGAAAATTTCTAGGCTGAAACTGCCATCTCGTTAGAAGACCTGCCCAGGTCGTTCGAACGACCTCGTTCGAACGAGATGACAGTATCCCTTCTAACGAGTTGGTAGTTCGTTCGAAGCCTTTCGTTGGAACGAACTCGTTCGAACGACCTCGTTCGAACGAGACTTCTAACGAGTTGACAGAATGGCCTTTTTGGCCTGATTTCATTTCAAACGTTCCGTAGACTTATTTAATTGGAGTATTAACCTTCCCTTATTGATTAGTGGGTATAATTGTGAGAATTGGGGTACGTTGAGGAGTAGAACTTAGAACCTTATAATAAAATCGGATGTCAATTGTGGAGTAGGAAACGAGTACCTGATTATGACGTGAGAAGGGTTGATAACGTTAATATACAAATCGGGGACTTGTGATCGTATAACACTAAATGACGGTATAAGAACGAGAAGTATACCTATATTAATAATACGAGATAGCTAAGATGTGCGAATGCTTAGTATATGTGGTTTTATGTGTATAACATACCTACCGTACTTGCTATCATGGGAGGTTTGCGTTCGATTAGGGCCATCTAATCTTTGTGTGCCTACGGGGGGATTTAGATTGGTACCTCGAGGGTATAGGTCAGAGAAGGACTTATTGAGAAGTTAATAAGTCTGCCGATCATGGGAGCGTAGGTATGTGCGTGACCCATGTGATGTGAACTATGTTCGCCTCCATTTTGTGTGAATGTTGCTATTTGAAAACGATTCCTGAGAGATTCGGAATGCGTGGTCCTTATGTACGTGATGTACCGGGATTGGATAGCAGAGTATGTGTGCACCGCAGCTTAGTCTCGGGGTGCTAGTAATGTATATTTATGATGAGAATAATATACTGTTAATTGAAATGAACTGTCCTGATTAAATGTGGGTATAATTATAGCAACGTTATGTAAAGATAAAATGGATGATCTCTAGTATATTAGTAATGCTAATAATTGGGAAACCGAGAATTAATGTAAAGCTCTCTAGTTTATTAATGATGTTGGAATCAAAGCGTGTATCGTATAGAAATGCTAGAATTTATTTTGGACTAGTTAGATATGAGAATCACTAGAATGGGTACGGGTACGTTAGGAATGCACAAATAGTCGAGAGGTGAGTATTTCATGTGAGAGCACGTCCTAACATGTATTTTGCATTCATTATTTTAATGTCATTAAAACACTTGCTATATTTTAAACTGTTTTCCACAATCGGGCTCTGACCCGTTTGCTTTCAAATATATTTTTGTAAAAACCTTTTAGGGGCCCAGCCACAAGGACACCATGCATTGGAGTTCCATTCAGGTGACGGACTGTAGCTGCCGTGGAAGTTACAGGACTTTGACAGTAGACGCCTCCACTTTCGATCTTGACTTTATGTTACTAGATTTTTCTCATCTGTTGGGCATGTCGCCCTATTTCCTTTTAGAGACACTTTATTTAATTCAGTTATTTCAAGAATTTGGGTTGTAATTAATTTAGTGATACAGACTTGGTACTTGTTTATTTCAGCATTTGGATTGTGTGAGGAGTATTCCTCCTGACTCATTACTATTTTATGGTTTCTATATTGTCCTTGTGTTGTGGTGCTTGTGTTAGCATTTCATAATTTACTTATTGCATGATAATCGGATTTAATTAAAATTGACAACTCACTTTTTAAATATTAGGTGGCTAGTAATTAATAAAATGTTTTCGACAGTGATGCTATGAACTGAACCAACTTGGCATTTTGTATTAATTTAATAAAGGAGTAGCTACCCGGTATTTAATTAGTCGGGGTGTTACAATCAAAAGTCATGTACCTCAAGATATTCAATCAGTTGAACTTGCGTGTAGAAGACCTACAAGAAGTCACTGTTCCTTTTCTCGGATTTACAAGAAGGATGACCTTGTCCTTGGGAAAGGTCGTTCTCCCTATCCGGGTTGGAGGGATCTCCAAGCTTATTGAGTTTCTTGTGGGGGATATAGACTCCCCATATAACGCTATCCTTGGCAGAGGGTGGTTGCATGCCATGATGGCTGTACCCGCTACCAACCACTAGAAAATAAAGTGCATCACTGACAAAGGAGTCATGGAGATACGCGAGAATCAAGCCTTGGCTAGAAAATATTTCATAGCTGCTATCCGACCTAAGCAGGAGAAGAAGGACAAAACCGTAGAGCCAAAGGAAGGTTCCATACCTTCCAAATAGCAGCAAAAGTATGGGCGACCTGGTGTTTAGGAAACCAGAGTTGGCCTTACCGATCGTGTTGTGGAACCCCTGCAAGAGTTAGCATTTGATAACAATCAGTTTGAAAAGTTCCTGATCAACAGTTGACGCACGAAAGAAGAGAAAAAAGAGTTGGTTGTTTTCCTCAAAAGCAATCAAGACGTATTTGCTTGGAGGCCATATGACATGTCAGGAATAGACCCGGAAGTGATGCGTCACAATCTCAATGCTGATCCACTGCATCCACCAATGACTCAAAAGGTGCGACGAACTGCATCCAAGAAGGCTAAGGCTGATGAGGAGAAAGTGGGAAAACTTTTGGAGGCACAGTCCATAAAGGAAGTTCAATTCCCTAAGTGGCTGTTAAACCCAATAATTGTAAGGAAGAGCAACGTGAAGTAGAGAGTCTGCATAGACTTCACTGATCTGAACCGTGCATGCCCAAAGGATAGTTTTCCTTTGTCAAAGATAGATCAATTAGTCAACGCAACCACTAACCATGATCGTATGAGCTTCCTTAAAGTCTACTCTAGGTACCCATCAAATCCCATTGTTCGCCCCCGATCAGGAAAAGACTTCCTTTATCACCAGAATTACGGTAGCACGTGCTCAGCACAAGCCTCCAAGCTTCTTGCTCATCAAGTTAATGAAGAGTTCAAGTCACGGAAGACTCCTGCGCATCCATCACTTGGAACGCTTCAAACTGATAAGGGATAGGTCCGAACTTCTAGGGATAGCTGTTAACAAAGCTTAGGACTCTCCTAAGCTACCCTATAAATGTAAACCCATCCCTCATTGAGAGGAGTATTTGATATTGTATCGTCGAGCAGCACTACAACTCTACCGACCAGTTCTTTAAGTTAATAAAAGAGTGAACCCCAGACCCAGTGGACGTAGGCACGTTGTCGAACCATGTATATTCTTGTGTTGTGTTTTTTTTTATCTTCACCTAGAATACTTCTCTTAATTTAGCTTGTGTGCATTGGATACAAACACTGTAGGAAATTACCACCTACAAGTCCTAATAATGAAAACTAAATACTACAAGGAAATTACCACCTACAAGTCCTAATAATGAAAACTAAATACTACAGGAATAAAAGATAAATTGATGTAAACAGTGTTAATGGCACACAAAGAATTTACACTCAAAATAAGAGTAGTAATACTCAAATTATCTATTAGAGGAACGATTTGCACCAAATGGGGAGGACAATATTTATAGTGGTAAGAGAGGATCTAGAAGGGCCTATTGATTGCTTCCACGTGATGTCATGGGTGACGTCACTAGAGGATAACCCCCACCATGACACCGCATGGCTTAGAACATTTTTATTACAAAATGGCTATCCTAGCCCTTACTAATCCTTCTAACTACCACAAGCTAAACGAAAGGGGAAAATTACATGAATGGACAAAATACAAAAATAGAAAATGACAATGGCCCTCGGGGATCATATTACAATTGTATAAATAAACTTAAATATATATTAATCAATTCTAACGACATAAATTTACAATGTTGCTCCTGTTGTTAGTTACGCCCCTAACGGCCCACATTCATCTGTGCAAATCATTGAGTATTCAAGGACAATCAAGAACAGGCAACGATTTGCCATAAATGAAAAGTTTTTAAGCAAGCGAATGTTTGTACAGGCAGAGAGCAATATTATAGTATTTATCTTAAATTTCATACTCTTGTCCCAGTTGAATTACCTTTTTAATTACTTTATGAACAAGTTATAATCTACACTGTTGAAGACAACCTCTTGCATGAATTGAAGTATTGATATTTAGTTGATTGAACAGTTCATAGAATATTTTTTTAACGTTTTGTGTTCCTTATTTTCATTGGTCTTACAAAATGCCTCCACCAACGAGGGTTTACTCAGGGAACCCATACTACATTCGCAGTGGGATATTTTCTTTTGTTTTTACCCATGTTTGGAATCAATGTTAAATGATATGAGCCTATTACGGGATAGATTATTTTTGATAGATTATGATTTAGAAATAAATTTTTATTCTTTTGTAAGGTATTAAATATAACTTTATAGTCCGTTATAATCTGCCAAAAAGAACCTATCCCAAAAATCATGTAATGATAACCCTTTATCTCTACTCCGATTAATGCGTGATTTACAAATGTTACACACCATTTCTTAAAATGACACCTCTATCCAATTTAATTTCATGCCAATTCTATTGCAAACTGTCACTAACTTCTTCTTTTTGGTTTTGAAACATAGGAATCCTCTTTTTGGTTTGGGCTTTGCTATATCGTCGCTTCCTTGTCCATATATGATGAATACAGCAACGATATTCTTGACATGCCAGAAGGGTCTTGTTTTCCTAGGTTATACTCGCTCTAAGTTAACATAAGTGTGTGCGTTTTTTTGCTTCTATAGGCTACAAGCTTGGCGTTTTTACTTTAATTTGGTATATGAAACAGGCCACAGTACCAAAAGAAGGCTAAGTCATCACAAACCAACTCTGGTGCAAGTTCTTTATCAAGGCCAGACTCTTTTCGAAATCCACCTTCGCGTACCACTTCTTTTAAGTCACCTATGGTTGAGTTGAAGTCACTTGAGGTATGTTGTATCTAGGGCTATCAACACACTGGGTTTTGATCCGGATCTGATCCGAGTCTGACTCCTTTAACTGGGTCGGAATAGAACTTGAAATCCGATAACTTGTTTTTCTGCTTGTTAGAGTGATTGGATATGGATTGATGTTGATCTTTTCCAATATCGGACCTGATTAAGTGTTAATATAAATATAATTATTAACTGTCAGTCTAGCTACCCAACATACCTCATTAAATATACATAAAGAGCATACCCATTTTTAGAAATACTAAAATATTGAATTTTTTAACAAAAACTGGTGGAGCAGATCTCCATAGTGAAAAGATCATCTATTAAAAAATTTCATTGAAAAATTCAGTCCGGAAGTGGGTGTGAAACGTAAATTGGATTTATATGGGCATATTTGATCATCCAAACTTTTAATCATCTCACCCACTTCGGATTGGGTTTTTTGTTGAATTTATTACATATGATCTTTTCACTATGGAAATCATTTGCACCAAATTTAATTAGAATATTTAATTTTATAGTATTTTTAAAAATTGGTATGCTTAATTAGATATGTTGGAGAGCCTAATTGTAATAACATTGGACAATCGACTGAATTATCGGGTCATAAAGACATTTGGTAGAGTAGATCACAATGATGATCTGATCCAAATCCACAAATTGCTTAACAAATAGATCAGGGTCACCCCGATCCCGTCCAAATCCCGTTGGTTGTATATGTTTGTAATGAATATGATGTATTGGGAGTAATGTTGCTTCGTTGATTGGGTTTGAAGTAATTGGGCCACCATTATTGGTTTTAGTGCTAATTCATTTAAACATATGATTTCTGTAGTTGCTTGATGCCTTATTCAAGGAGTGCCAACAACATGGAGAGATTATGGTTTCACAAGGACTAATAACCCTTAAAGACATTGAAGATGCCAAGTCTAATAAAGATAATTGCCGAGTCATAAGCATTGGTTTACCAGCTTATTGCCTCCTCCGGGCACTTTTACGTTCTGCAAAAGCCAACTCGGCAGGAATATTACTAGGTATTTGAAAGAAAAGCTTTTCATTTTAGTCCCACCAGGTTAAAAAAAAAAGTAGTGGAAAGTGCCAAAAAATAAAAAAAACCTGAGCTATGCACGTTTTGCAAGAATCCCATCTAGGGACTTTAAGGACCCTTTTAGCCACGAATCTCGCAAGTTTTAGCAACACAGGTGTCTTTACAACAAAAGCATAGTTTCGGTGGCCTTTTGTATTCAAAATGTACTTGGGAAGGGGGGGGGGGGGGACTTGATAAAAAAAAATAGGGTTATTTGGTATTTGATTCCATTTGTCGTACATATTGTGATTTTAACACCAATAGTTTGCATAATGTAGGTTTTGTACCCAAACGTGTCATAACTATTAAAAACTTGTCCTAAAAGAACATAAAAAAAGCATCATGCATGAGTATTTACGAGACTTTTGAGTGCTGAACCTATTTTATGCGAAGTTTGGATGTTAAAGTCATAAATATAAGTAACAAATGGAAGTCAAATGCTAAATAGCCCTAAAAAATATTGTGCTTCCACCCTGACGAAAATATTTAATTATGAGGCACAATGGGTTGTGTTCTCCAAAAAGACTATTGATTGTGCAAATTTGATTACTCTTGATGCAGCTGATAATGGTACCGAGATAACAAGCACAAACAGACCTAAAGATACTTTCTTCGATTGGTTTTTTAATCCACTCCTGATCATGAAAGACCAGATCAAAGCTCAAAGCCTCTCCCAGGCTGAAGAGGAATACCTAGGACGATTAGTTCTATTGAGTGGTGATCCTCAAAGGTTGAAAAACTCAAGCATCGGCTCACAACCCGAAACTGAGCTTCGACGAGCTGAACTCGGTGCATTAGCTCGCAGGTAATGATGATTTTTTTTAAATATTCGATTAGAGTGTTTGATTGATGTTACATTTTCCCAAAGAAAATTCTTATATTACTTTTTTTTTCTCTTCACTTTTAAGTAGACTTGTCAATGGGACGTGTTCTTGTCGTGTGATATCGGGTTTGTGTCAAAACCTCCTAAACCCATACATGACCATTAACAAATCGGTTCCAAAGAAGAATCTCAAACCCGAACTGCTATGTAATTAATTCCTACGTCCTAAATCCAAATGTTAATAGTAATAGGATCCAAACAAAATGTTCCTTGCCCAAAAATGTATTAAACATAATTTATAAGCAAAGAGTTAGGATAATGTTAACGAGTTTTAATGGGTTCAAACGGGTCTAATCGGTTGTATAAAAAATACCAAACCCTAACTGTTATCGTTACGGATCTATCGTGTTAACCCAATATTATTGACCCAAACCCGATAAAGTCTAAACTCATTTATTTATAATTTTTAGTTGTATCGTGTTGTGTTGCATTTGAATAGGTCTACATTTGGTTATTGATTGCAAATGTGGCACGTGCTCCAAATTTCCTTATTGTTAATGCAAAATATTTGTTACCCACCTCCCAAATAATTTCCACTTAAATTAAAACTAAAACTGAAAGTAAGGACTTTTATGTAGATAATTGTATTTTTACTCATTTTTTTCTCAAATTTATTCTTTGAAACTACCTACTAGTCTATTATGTGACACGTGCATCATCTTTTCTATATTTTTCAATGAAAACAGTTCTTACCTACCTATTTTTCTAACTTTTATAAAAAATGAATTGTTTGCAATATATGTGTAATTTTATAATCAAACGCACATGAAGATGTAATTCATCTCTCCCCCCCCCCCCCCCCCCCCAACTTCTCATAAAAATGAACTGTTTTTCATTCTTCTTCCAACTCTATAAGAGTCGCACCTTAAATTATTGTTTTATTCGTTTCTTTTCTATTCTAATTATCCGGGTCTTCCATCTTTGGCACTTGTCATGAAGACTTCAAGGTATCACCAAATCTATTTCAAGGTATCCGACATATAGGCGGCGTTTCGATAGTAGTGTCAAGAACATATCCGAAGAGCTTTCTAGGAAAAATGCTAGCAGCGAATCAATAGGTAGGCCCCAAACGATTCGCAGGTCAAAAAGTACATTTGCGCGGATATTCAACCAGAACTCTTCAAGAGGCAAAACGAGCAACCACGGGCCAGGTCAAGAGGCCCAACGATTTGCTGAAAGAGACGTCGAGAGTGAATGATGAGATGTTTTACTCCTAACCTGTATTATTAGTTTTGCTGATTTTCTTCCCCCCAAGTACACTGGTTTCATTTAAATGGCTGCATATCCTTGTAAGCATAAACCACACTAGTTAGAGATAGATGAACAAAACTATGTAGCATTGTAATATTGGGGAAATGTAAGATGGTAGATTTGTGAGAGCTTGTATATTTTTAGTTTTCATGTATTGCTCTGCTTTGTGATACTAGATAGTGTTGCACTAACTGGGTTTAATTTTAATATGATAATTGTCAAATGGGTGTTACCTTGTTAATTTACTATTTATTATTAAAATATCAAAGCTCTTAACTGCAAAACACGCACAAAAAAGAAGCAATATTTTGAGGCTGACTCTCATTTCCGACTCAATGAATGGACTCACTGACATGTCAGACCCATATTGGCTCGTGTTTGGACTCCATTGGTGTTGGGCCAGGACACGAGCCAATACGGATGCGGCACGTTAGTGAGTCGCCCCCATTGAATCGGAAATGAAAGTTGCGTAGGACTCGGACAAAAAAATGATAGAAGATGGACACATACTCTCAAGGGAAACTGAAATTAAAGTTTGCATGGTATTCAGCGGGAGTTGGAGGAATATGAGATAAATATCAAATTCATTTATGTATCAAAATTTTGGAGGAATATAAGATCAATAAGTAGTCTCTTGGTTTTTATTTTTAGATTCATTAACACAGTGCATAGAGATTTCAAGTAATTCACTCTATAACAATTTAGTGGGAAACATATTCAAATACTCTTGAAGTATAATTAATTCAACTCTAAAATAGTTGTGAATAAGAGACTCCAAAAAACAACTGGAAGGTTTATTTTGGACTAACTCTACTCTGTAAAAAACTAAAATAAAAGATTTCTCAAAATATAGTTTTACTAATTATATTATCGTTATAAGAGGCCAATATATAAGAGTGAATGATCTTATGTGTATAATTTTTCTTTCCTCAATTGTTTTAAACATTAATACATTTTCATCATATTCTACAATTTTCCTAAACGATCAATCAGTATTTTTTTAGTCATCTGCACAAATGTTTTGTGCACCTGGTGCACAAAACCGATGCATGTAGCACCCCTCTAATGCGTGTGTGTAATTGCCAAGTCCTTTGAGAAATGTGTTGAGCTTTACTTGGAACTCAAAACATGAAAAGACAATGTTTCATGTTATGACTACCCTTCTTTTATAGGGTCAGGCAGTGTTCAAAGCCCATCATGGACAATATCTCACCCCATTCCAAAATAGAGTTTTCCTAGGAACAACATATAACAACCGTGCCATAGACTTTAACATATCACGCACACATATATATGAGTTTTAATAGGGTGCATCATCAATCTTGATTCCCCCGGTCTCTAATGTCCATATGAAGGACGAGAGGACCATAAAATGCAGATTTTTTTTTTTGTCAAGAAATCCCAATCATAAGTACTTCTTTCGCTAATAAAAAATAGTTCTAGTTGGCGTTACTTCCCAACTGGAATTTAATTAAAGGGGAAAAAAGGGCAAAGCTGAGCACTATATAAGCTGACAATCTAGCTAATTTCTTCTGCATATAAATTCATGCACTCTTTTTTTTTTTTTACATTATGTATCCCCTGCTATTTCAGCAATCAAGATGAACAGGCAACATATATGCAAGCATTGAATCCTGAAAATTATACCGTCTCAAATCAGTTGCCTACCCTAATACACATCCTTGCAACAAATTTCTATTTTTCTTTTCTTTTTTGTGTGGTGGTGGTGGGGTGTGTGTACATGAGAGAAACGAGACCGCTTAATCCTTCTTCCTAGAGTCTTTTGCGGATTGCAAGGCAGAAGCGTAAACGCCAAGCATCAACAGTAGACTCAGCGGTTCATAGAGTGGGGCTAGTAAGGTGTGCAATGCGGTTCATAGCCTATCCAGCGCATGGAAGCCCGGGCATAACCATCCGTTGATTGCACGAAGGAAGATGACCTTTTGATTGACGCCAAAATACAAGGGTACCTACAAAGTACCCATATATTAGATAATCGGATTAATAAATAAGCAGGTTCCAACATGTTAAAAAATCTATTATTGCGGAAAAAATATATAATGGTGCAGCAAGAAGAAAGAAACTAAAAAATTTAATAGCAGGTCAGCATGATTGTAAATCATTTATAACGTACATGAATTATTTTGCCTTTTCCCATTTTGTAGAAGAGAAATAATAAAATTACGGGATTTGTTCATTTCTTTGGCACTTTTCCACTCTCATATAAATAAACACGAGCACTATAGGATAGAAAAATAGTTACACAAAAATAGGAGGATGTGGACCAGCAGTCTGCAGATATAGAAGGACTACAAAAAACCAAGCAAGGCCAATAATAATGCTTGTCCGCCTTTTTATCATTTTAAAGAGCCGTTACGTTGAAAGGAAAAATTTCTAAGTTTTAGCAAAAACAGCCATAATCTCCAACGCATTTAGCACTTTATTACAAAAAAATGTAATGAAGGGAAATGAAGCAATGGATTCATTGTCATTCTTGCAAAGAAGGCTGCAAACAAGACTAAGGTCTTCTGCATTGCTAGAAGCTCCAACCCCTACCACCTATATCTAGAAAAGTGACCATTACTAGAATGTCAAAATAATACTTCATTCTTCTCAAATTAAAAGTCCTTTCCTTTACAAGCCGTCCAAAATTAAGAGACTACTTTCAAATCAATGTTCTAAATTTGATGATATTCAAGTATGTTTTAGTTTTGCCCCCTAATTATGTTAAAAGCAACGTTTCTTAAAAAAACTGACTTTTCAAATAAGGACCCTTAATTTGGGACGGAGAGAGAGTACTTAATTGAAAAGACATACATAATCAATCTATGGCAGGCAATTGATATAACTCTAGATGGGAAGAACAAAGTTAAGTTTATGCTGCAAACTTCCAATGGCTAAATAATAGTTCAAACACGATGATAATGCCATACTGTCTAAACAAACAACTAGGACTCTAAAAATCACGCATACCTGACACTGCACATACCGCTCTTATTGTACTCCACATAGAATCATCTTGAGAATTGATCAACATATCTGAAAGTAAACCAACCAATAACATTCATTTTTTAATCAAGATTACAATGACCACCTCATGTCATGCAAAGTAAACTGAACTACTACGAAGGACATCATCAGCACAGCATTAGCATTACTGTTCAATGTAAGTCGCAGTTGTTAGCTTGATATACATTATTGGACCCACGACCTAATAGCTGAAGCTTTTAGGTGAGATGCTTGACCTAACATGGTACTAGAGAAAAGTTCTCTGATAAAGTTTGGGTTCAAGTCTTACCTATATTTACTCAACGTGTTGGTTTTTACCTGGTTTCTACATATGGATATGATGATCTAACACAAGTTGCATTTATGAGGCTTTCGTAATTCATCTTAAAAACTCAACAAAAAAGTATGGTTAGAAATCAAGAGTTAGTTTGATTGCATCCAAGGAAAGTGGATAAAAGAATTGTCCTATAAGATATTATCAAATTAAGATTTCATCTTACGCGTGTTTGACTGTAGTTGTGAAAATTATGTGTTTATTCAGACTAAAGTACGTTTTTTCTTACCTTGAGGGTGGTGGGAAAATAAAAGTACCGAAATGTACTAAAGGGTGGGTGGAATATTCTCCATTCCATAATAGATATATACTATCAAACACTACAAAAACCGAAAAATTGAGAATCTTGATCCTTTTCCGTAGAAATTTTCTGCAATCAGGCACGCTAAAATAGAACAACTCAATTGTTTGACTCAACTATTTGTTCACTTTACTTTGTAATTTCTCAGGAATTTCTTTGTAGTTTCTTAGGACTTGGCAGAAGAGCATAAGAAGCACTACATTGAAATCATTTTCATTTAGAGCGTGTTGACAGGCATCATTATTCATAGCAAATATGAAAATGTACAACTTTTTTCAGTTGAAGAACGCACTACCTAAATCTCTATTTTTTCAGTTTTCCAACTTTTTAATTTCCCACCTCCCTCGTAGGAAAATGTTTTCCAAACAAGGTGCGAAAAGTTTAGCTTATATACACACTATCTTTTCCATCCTAGCAACCTCTCTTCCATCAATAATAACATTTAAGCTTGAAAACATTTCCAATCAAAGTGGGAAAACTGTAGCTTATGTATACACATTCTTTTCCAGGCAAACAATCTCTTTTTCATCAATACAACGAGACACGAAAAAGATAAGATTTAGCTTAAAAACATTTGTCAACCAAGTACACAAAGAAATGAAACAAATAGTGAGTATTATACATGCTCAAACCATGACACGATAAATGTGGGAAGGCTCCAAAACTGCTCGATGGGTTTTTCATCAGCCGTCTGTTGGACGTTAGCTCGGAATTTCTCTACTGTTCATCATATGTCTGATGAGGTTCGCAGCTGGATATAAGTTGAGTCATATTTAGGTATTGTGGCACAAAGTTCTCCCAGGTATAAAAGGAAAAATATGGATGGATTTGCAGAAAAGATTTGTTCCCTGCAAGCTGAGGTCAAGATCGGTGATAACGCCAGAGCCCGACCGAGCAATCAGTTGATTCCCATCTGAGCAGGAGAAAGGGTTTGGGGGATTATTCCCCAAGCAACCTTATGGTATTATGTATGCTGGCAGTTCTGTTGGTCAGTCTAAAGTGGATAAAGTTTCCAAGGGATTTTTGTTTATGACCTAGGTTTTCAGCTCATTTGGAGGTGTGAGACTCATTCCTAAGGTACTATACTGGAGTGAGAGGTGAGGTGTTTTACCTCTTACCCATGGTTATTGCTCAAAGGTGGAGAATTGTTGACTGTGTGAGTGTTTCCATGTATTGTGGGTGTGCTCTCTTTCTGTGTCTATATATATTGAGTGAGGAGTTTTTCAGCATGTTATCCGGTGAGTGGTATACATTGGGTTATGTACGTAGGAAACGATTGGAAGCAAAAAATTGGGAGGGTTCTAGGTTTAGAACTTTGATTCACTTGGGTGGAGAGTTGGTGTACAATGACTATCCAAGATTTGGGTAGGAGAGTAAAGGTATGTGATTTATCTATTGTTTATACCAATAATTTTGTAATTTCTTCATATATAGTGAAATCAGGCCTCTTTGTGGATGTAACTATATTGGTGAGCTATGTATATTTTGGTGTACCTGTGTTTGTTCTCTCGTGATTTCATCTTTATTGTGTTTGTTTATTATTATTACCATTATATCTTGATTATATCTGGGAGGGTCATAGTTGGAAGATGGTTTTCCGAACAAATTGGTATAATAGTTTTTGGTGCATACAGTGTGACAAAAGTCTAGAATATGAAATCACTAGTGTTTTGATTTCTCAAGTGTTTTTATTCAATCATGACTGGGTATATAATCGTAAAGGTTGTTTCGCTAATGGTAATTAAGGATGGAGATCACTCCTGTTCAACATGGGTTTTGTATTTAGGTTGATGTCAAATTGGGTGTCGGAGACATGGAGGGTGTGATTTCTGGTCCGAAATGCAGCTGAAAATGGATGTCCGCAAAATCTATTGATGCAGAGGAAGATTTTTTATCGATGATATAAACATAGCAAGTTAGTAACTCTACATAAAAAAACAATGAGCAACAGTGCTCCAGATGTAGGGAAATGAGTCTTTTCTTGCTTTACTATTTGAACAAGGATGGTGGCTTCGGAGCTACCTCAAGACGGTAATAGTATTATGTTCGAATTTTCGGGATATTCTCACGATTTCCAAAAATGGTGAATTCCAAGAACAATGGTGCTCGGTTTTAGGGGAGTTCATGTTTCACATGGTGTTGTATAAATTTTGTGTGATTTGTTGATGTTATCTGTTTTGATCTCGATCGTTTATTTGGAACAAGTGCACATGTATGGATGGGTTTTCTGACACTCTTGTTTACAACCAATAAGAGGGTGTATGTTCCCACGAGAAGGGATTGGAACGAGACCACTCTTCGGAGTTGATGGATCATTACGATTAGTTGCAACTACATTAAGACATTAACCCATGTGTTCAAATTCAAAAAAATGACCCAGAAGAGCAACAGAGAAAGGGAATGTGTATATTTTCAAGGGGAGTCGTATACTCCGAGCGAAATTCTCACGAATAATTACATCTTTTGAGGTGGTATTGAACTGTATAAAGATTTTTGTAGCTAGTTCAATGAAGATTAGTGATGGGCGGGGAGATTCGACATGAGGAATTATTGTAATTCTCATTAAGTGGAGTCTCGATGTTGTAGTTTGCGGTGTTTTCTCGCCATAGTCGAAATTTGCCAAAACTTGGCTCCAAAACTACTCTAGGAACAACAAATGTATCATTGGTTTTTCATCATTTGTCTATTGCATGTTAGTTGGGAATTTCTGTGATTAGGTTTAAGTTGGGGCATTTTTGGGTTTTATGGCACAAAGTTCTCTAAGGCCTCGTTTGATGCGCCGTATAGGGGGATGGATAGGATATGATAAGATATGGATTTGATAGGATAAGAATGAGCCAGATAAGACTTATTCCAATACTACGTTTGGAACAATTCCGGATAAAAAGGCGGGATGGGATATAATAATATAATCCTGTGTTTGAAATGATCCGGATAGGATTAATTTATCTCCACTTTTCCAAAAATAAACTTATTTTGTATTTAATAATAAAAAAATACAAAAATATAATATTATCACACATTTTAACTTAATAACATAGTATTTAATTCCATGTGGAATTTAAAAAAATATATTATGAGATGATAATAATGAGATGGACATATGTATTTTCGTTTGTATTTATAATTTGTACACAGTCGACCATTAGCAATCACTCACTCTCATAAAAAACTGTGTGCACACAAACCAATTGCCGAAAATAATGAAATAGTAAAACCTGGTTATTTACTATCTCCTCTTTCAATTCAAAACAAACCAGCCACCGAAAAATTGCATGAAGCCACAACTGGGTAACATCGATTTTACCCAAAATAGTCGCTAGAAACATACGAAATCAAACAAACTATTATACATAATTTTCAACTTGTCTAGCAGGTGGGTTAATAACACATAAAAAAAATATTTGTAACAAAATATTAGTGGTGGGTTAACAACACATAACTTTCAACTTATTTAGCAGGTGGATTAACATAATATTTGCATCGATTTAAACCAAAATAGTAGTTCATGATAAAGCAACAAACATAAAAAAATAGAAAAAGACAAGAAAGGAGGAGGGAGTTACTTACTGTGATGAAAAATGTGAATGGAGAGTTATGTGAATGAAAGAGACCTACGACTGCTATCTAATATTTTAGAGAGTGCAAGTTGAGTGAGTTTCTTTGAACTTATTAAGGGCATGGTAGTAATTTCCTATCAAATCTTGACACCAGATAATTTTATACCACCTTGGAGTGGGATTTTTTTATCCCACTCCTTATGGGATAAGGATCTCATTTGGGATAACTTATCCCATCTCATATCCCATTCTAAACTAAACCAAACATTTGATAGGATAATTTTATTCCATACGACCCTCTTATATGGTGCATCAAACGAGTCCTAAGTATTAAAAGATTATTTGGAGGTCTTTTACCTAGGTTTTCAGCTCTTCAATGGAGATGTGAGGCTCCCTAAGATGAGACTTGGGGGGGTGAGAAGTGAGGTATTTTTCCTGTCACCTATGGTTATTTCAAAGGTGGAAGAGTGCTAATTGTGTGAGTGTTTCATGTATTGTGTGTGTTCAATATATGTAGGGGTTTCTCATCGGGTTACCTAGGGAGTGATATGCATTAGATTGGTTACATAAAGTATTGATCAAAAGGGTTCTAGATTTAGAATTTTTATTTTAACTAGGTGGAGAGTTGGTATCCAATGGTTCTCCAAAATTTGGGTACGAGAGCAAGGATATGTGATTGTGCTTGTAATTCTTCAAATATTGTGGCATCGGGACTCTATGTGGATGTAGCCAAAATTGTGAACCAAGTGGGTATATCTTAGTGCGCTTGTACTTGTTATCTCTTGAATTCACCTTCCTTTGTTTATTTATTTATTGTTACCATTATATAACTATTATATCCGGGGTCATGGTTGGTAATGGTGGGCGGTTTGCCCAACAATCATATTGTCACATTTGCGTGTTTAACTTTTTTGTGTACTTTCTTTGTGCACAAGCATTTTCCTTCGAGCTTTAACTTTTCGCAATAAAACATTTTCTTTTCCGTATTCTATGTTTGCTCTCTCTCTACCATTTTCGAACTGAGTAATTAAAAAAAAATTCACCGATTTAGCCTTTTAGTATTTTGAATCAACCACAACCTTACTTCTACTCAGTTCTCTCAATCATCCAAACACAGTGTATAACAAACTCTACAAACTATGTTCAAAACATCAACATTAAGGCCCCGTTTGATAGAAAACTTGGAATAGATGTGGCATGGAAAGTTTTGCCATGGCAAATTTTGTTTATGAAAATTTTGACCCGCAAAATAAAATTTTGGACTGTTTGATAGATAGATGAACTGCCGTCTTCTTTATACTAGTATTAGACTTGCACTCCTAAATCACATGTATCCCTGCAATATGTGGTTGAAAGTAATGGGACTGAATTAGTAATGACTTTGATTGTTAAAGCACATGGGTTCATTGTAACACCCCGCCCGCCCGGGGAGAGCGAGCGGAGCGCCACTCAACGATAAAACTATCCAAATTCACAATATAACAAGGTATAGAGCATCTAATTCCCACAACAACAATAGAGAAACCACTAATCTCAATCTCTTCAAATAAATACAGCCAAATCTCACGAATTAATACAACTATCTACCTCGTATAAAATAAATCCCAATGCTCTATACATCAAAATTAAATACAATCTTCTCGAGTATGTATTCTCCAATAATCTTCTCAAAATAATCCTCGCTAAAATCAATCCCAATTGGTCCATAGCACTCAAAATCCGCGCTAACCTGCCACTAAAAGAAAATATGGGGAAGTACACAATACGACAGGAATATGCTCAACAAAAATGTTAGCGATGAACAAAGCGCAACAATACGAATACGAATATTCAAATCAAATGCGAATCTCAATAGCATTTATATCACTATAATTTCTCAACAACACATTAACCGGGTCACCAGGCCTCACCAACGTACCGCGCCTATGCATTATTCTAGCATATCCGAAAAAAGGAATCTTGGCGGGTGCCCAACCTCCGTGTCATATTAAAATATTCATGACAACATGCTCAACACAATAATAATACCACATGAATCATAAATAGATTCCAAACAAAATTTCCAGATTCCAATGAATTTAGCAATTCAAATATGAGTCAATAATCACATGAAACCAAAGGGAGAAACACTCGCGAGATTAAGGAGCATATTGTGTAAAACCCCATACCTTAAAATCATCACATAATTCAGCCTCAAAATCTAATCACACCATCACGTTCCTCTCACAAAAATAATCAAATCTCGTTCTATCCCAAACTCGAGAAAACACCAAATAAGCCTTCTAATCTAAGGTTGAAATCTTGAATAAGTTTGGGGCTATGGTTTGTAGATGAAAGGGAGTAATTTTGGAGAGGTATTCTGGTTGAAAAGTTTGAGAAAAAGTGATTTGAAAAGCCAAGCCACGAATTAGTTGATATATAAAGGATTAAGAGTTTGATTAAGAAAAGAGTCTTAATCAGATACAAACACTAAAAGTTTTATTCCGGACGATCGGACCGTTGGAATTGGATGAAATTTTACAGAGAATTAGCTGAAGACGAGAGGAAGCTACAAAAAAAATTTCAGCTCGATCGGACCGTTCAATATTTTTAAATATTGTTTTTTCTAAAGAGTTTTATGCTCCGAGGACTCTTAGAGAGTTTTATGTTTTGAGGACTCTTCTATATAATAAAAATGCAATTAAAACTCCATTTTAATTCCGATTTCGAAACCGTTTGAAATTCTCGCCTTTGAAAATAATAACCAACATATTTGAGCAATAAAAATAATTTTATCTCAAAATTTATTTTTTTCTCTTTATTTTGAAAATACCCCCCAAATTATGCGGGTTGTTACACTTCCCCACTAACAATGGAATTAAATACAATAAATCACAAGGTATAGAGCATCTAATTCCCACAACAACAATAGAGAAACCACTAATCTCAATCTCTTCAAATAAATACAGCCAAATCTCTCGAATTAATACAACTATCTACCTCGATATAAAATAAATCCCAATGCTCTATACATCAAAATTAAATACAATCTTCTCGAGTATGTATTCTCCAATAATCTTCTCAAAATAATCCTCGCTAAAATCAATCCCAATTGGTCCATAGCACTCAAAATCCGCGCTAACCTGCCACTAAAAAAAAATATGGGGAAGTACACAATACGACAGGAATATGCTCAACAAAAATGTTAGCGATGAACAAAGAGCAACAATACGAATACGAATATTCAAATCAAATGCGAATCTCAATAGCATTTATATCACTATAATTTCTCAACAACACATTAACCGGGTCACCAGGCCTCACCAACGTACCGCGCCTATGCATTATTCTAGCATATCCGAAAAAAGGAATCTTGGCGGGTGCCCAACCTCCGTGTCATATTAAAATCTTCATGACAACATGCTCAACACAATAATAATACCACATGAATCATAAATAGATTCCAAACAAAATTTCCAGATTCCAATGAATTTAGCAATTCAAATATGAGTCAATAATCACATGAAACCAAAGGGAGAAACACTCGCGAGATTAAGGAGCATATTGTGTAAAACCCCATACCTTAAAATCATCACATAATTCAGCCTCAAAATCTAATCACACCATCACGTTCCTCTCACAAAAATAATCAAATCTCGTTCTATCCCAAACTCGAGAAAACACCAAATAAGCCTTCTAATCTAAGGTTGAAATCTTGAATAAGTTTGGGGCTATGGTTTGTAGATGAAAGGGAGTAATTTTGGAGAGGTATTCTGGTTGAAAAGTTTGAGAAAAAGTGATTTGAAAAGCCAAGCCACGAATTAGTTGATATATAAAGGATTAAGAGTTTGATTAAGAAAAGAGTCTTAATCAGATACAAACACTAAAAGTTTTATTCCGGACGATCGGACCGTTGGAATTGGATGAAATTTTACAGAGAATTAGCTGAAGACGAGAGGAAGCTAGAAAAATAATTTCAGCTCGATCGGACCGTTCAATATTTTTAAATATTTTTTTTTCTAAAGAGTTTTATGCTCCGAGGACTCTTAGAGAGTTTTATGTTTTGAGGACTCTTCTATATAATAAAAATGCAATTAAAACTCCATTTTAATTCCGATTTCGAAACCGTTTGAAATTCTCGCCTTTGAAAATAATAACCAACATATTTGAGTAATAAAAATAATTTTATCTCAAAATTTATTTTTTTCTCTTTATTTTGAAAATACCCCCCAAATTACGCGGGTTGTTACACTTCCCCACTAACAATGGAATTAAATACAATAAATCACAAGGTATAGAGCATCTAATTCCCACAACAACAATAGAGAAACCACTAATCTCAATCTCTTCAAATAAATACAGCCAAATCTCTCGAATTAATACAACTATCTACCTCGATATAAAATAAATCCCAATGCTCTATACATCAAAATTAAATACAATCTTCTCGAGTATGTATTCTCCAATAATCTTCTCAAAATAATCCTCGCTAAAATCAATCCCAATTGGTCCATAGCACTCAAAATCCGCGCTAACCTGCCACTAAAAGAAAATATGGGGAAGTACACAATACGACAGGAATATGCTCAACAAAAATGTTAGCGATGAACAAAGCGCAACAATACGAATACGAATATTCAAATCAAATGCGAATCTCAATAGCATTTATATCACTATAATTTCTCAACAACACATTAACCGGGTCACCAGGCCTCACCAACGTACCGCGCCTATGCATTATTCTAGCATATCCGAAAAAAGGAATCTTGGCGGGTGCCCAACCTCCGTGTCATATTAAAATCTTCATGACAACATGCTCAACACAATAATAATACCACATGAATCATAAATAGATTCCAAACAAAATTTCCAGATTCCAATGAATTTAGCAATTCAAATATGAGTCAATAATCACATGAAACCAAAGGCAGAAACACTCGCGAGATTAAGGAGCATATTGTGTAAAACCCCATACCTTAAAATCATCACATAATTCAGCCTCAAAATCTAATCACACCATCACGTTCCTCTCACAAAAATAATCAAATCTCGTTCTATCCCAAACTCGAGAAAACACCAAATAAGCCTTCTAATCTAAGGTCGAAATCTTGAATAAGTTTGGGGCTATGGTTTGTAGATGAAAGGGAGTAATTTTGGAGAGGTATTCTGGTTGAAAAGTTTGAGAAAAAGTGATTTGAAAAGCCAAGCCACGAATTAGTTGATATATAAAGGATTAAGAGTTTGATTAAGAAAAGAGTCTTAATCAGATACAAACACTAAAAGTTTTATTCCGGACGATCGGACCGTTGGAATTGGATGAAATTTTACAGAGAATTAGCTGAAGACGAGAGGAAGCTACAAAAAAAAGTCTTAATCAGATACAAACACTCAAAGTTTTATTCCGGACGATCGGACCGTTGGTATTGGATGAAATTTTACAGAGAATTAGCTGAAGACGAGAGGAAGCTACAAAAAAAATTTCAGCTCGATCGGACCGTCAAAAAAAATTCAGCTCGATCGGACCGTTCAATATTTTTAAATATTTTTTTTTCTAAAGAGTTTTATGCTCCGAGGACTCTTAGAGAGTTTTATGTTTTGAGGACTCTTCTATATAATAAAAATGCAATTAAAACTCCATTTTAATTCCGATTTCGAAACCGTTTGAAATTCTCGCCTTTGAAAATAATAACCAACATATTTGAGCAATAAAAATAATTTTATCTCAAAATTTATTTTTTTCTCTTTATTTTGAAAATACTCCCCAAATTACGCGGGTTGTTACACTTCCCCACTAACAATGGAATTAAATACAATAAATCACAAGGTATAGAGCATCTAATTCCCACAACAACAATAGAGAAACCACTAATCTCAATCTCTTCAAATAAATACAGCCAAATCTCTCGAATTAATACAACTATCTACCTCGATATAAAATAAATCCCAATGCTCTATACATCAAAATTAAATACAATCTTCTCGAGTATGTATTCTCAAATAATCTTCTCAAAATAATCCTCGCTAAAATCAATCCCAATTGGTCCATAGCACTCAAAATCCGCGCTAACCTGCCACTAAAAGAAAATATGGGGAAGTACACAATATGACAGGAATATGCTCAACAAAAATGTTAGCGATGAACAAAGCGCAACAATACGAATACGAATATTCAAATCAAATGCGAATCTCAATAGCATTTATATCACTATAATTTCTCAACAACACATTAACCGGGTCACCAGGCCTCACCAACGTACCGCGCCTATGCATTATTCTAGCATATCCGAAAAAAGGAATCTTGGCGGGTGCCCAACCTCCGTGTCATATTAAAATCTTCATGACAACATGCTCAACACAATAATAATACCACATGAGTCATAAATAGATTCCAAACAAAATTTCCAGATTCCAATGAATTTAGCAATTCAAATATGAGTCAATAATCACATGAAACCAAAGGGAGAAACACTCGCGAGATTAAGGAGCATATTGTGTAAAACCCCATACCTTAAAATCATCACATAATTCAGCCTCAAAATCTAATCACACCATCACGTTCCTCTCACAAAAATAATCAAATCTCGTTCTATCCCAAACTCGAGAAAACACCAAATAAGCCTTCTAATCTAAGGTCGAAATCTTGAATAAGTTTGGGGCTATGGTTTGTAGATGAAAGGGAGTAATTTTGGAGAGGTATTCTGGTTGAAAAGTTTGAGAAAAAGTGATTTGAAAAGCCAAGCCACGAATTAGTTGATATATAAAGGATTAAGAGTTTGATTAAGAAAAGAGTCTTAATCAGATACAAACACTAAAAGTTTTATTCCGGACGATCGGACCGTTGGAATTGGATGAAATTTTACAGAGAATTAGCTGAAGACGAGAGGAAGCTACAAAAAAAAGTCTTAATCAGATACAAACACTCAAAGTTTTATTCCGGACGATCGGACCGTTGGTATTGGATGAAATTTTACAGAGAATTAGCTGAAGACGAGAGGAAGCTACAAAAAAAATTTCAGCTCGATCGGACCGTCAAAAAAAATTCAGCTCGATCGGACCGTTCAATATTTTTAAATATTTTTTTTTCTAAAGAGTTTTATGCTCCGAGTACTCTTAGAGAGTTTTATGTTTTGAGGACTCTTCTATATAATAAAAATGCAATTAAAACTCCATTTTAATTCCGATTTCGAAACCGTTTGAAATTCTCGCCTTTGAAAATAATAACCAACATATTTGAGCAATAAAAATAATTTTATCTCAAAATTTATTTTTTTCTCTTTATTTTGAAAATACTCTCCAAATTACGCGGGTTGTTACACTTCCCCACTAACAATGGAATTAAATACAATAAATCACAAGGTATAGAGCATCTAATTCCCACAACAACAATAGAGAAACCACTAATCTCAATCTCTTCAAATAAATACAGCCAAATCTCTCGAATTAATACAACTATCTACCTCGATATAAAATAAATCCCAATGCTCTATACATCAAAATTAAATACAATCTTCTCGAGTATGTATTCTCAAATAATCTTCTCAAAATAATCCTCGCTAAAATCAATCCCAATTGGTCCATAGCACTCAAAATCCGCGCTAACCTGCCACTAAAAGAAAATATGGGGAAGTACACAATACGACAGGAATATGCTCAACAAAAATGTTAGCGATGAACAAAGCGCAACAATACGAATACGAATATTCAAATCAAATGCGAATCTCAATAGCATTTATATCACTATAATTTCTCAACAACACATTAACCGGGTCACCAGGCCTCACCAACGTACCGCGCCTATGCATTATTCTAGCATATCCGAAAAAAGGAATCTTGGCGGGTGCCCAACCTCCGTGTCATATTAAAATCTTCATGACAACATGCTCAACACAATAATAATACCACATGAGTCATAAATAGATTCCAAACAAAATTTCCAGATTCCAATGAATTTAGCAATTCAAATATGAGTCAATAATCACATGAAACCAAAGGGAGAAACACTCGCGAGATTAAGGAGCATATTGTGTAAAACCCCATACCTTAAAATCATCACATAATTCAGCCTCAAAATCTAATCACACCATCACGTTCCTCTCACAAAAATAATCAAATCTCGTTCTATCCCAAACTCGAGAAAACACCAAATAAGCCTTCTAATCTAAGGTTGAAATCTTGAATAAGTTTGGGGCTATGGTTGGTAGATGAAAGGGAGTAATTTTGGAGAGGTATTCTGGTTGAAAAGTTTGAGAAAAAGTGATTTGAAAAGCCAAGCCACGAATTAGTTGATATATAAAGGATTAAGAGTTTGATTAAGAAAATAGTCTTAATCAGATACAAACACTAAAAGTTTTATTCCGGACGATCGGACCGTTGGAATTTGATGAAATTTTACAGAGAATTAGCTGAAGACGAGAGGAAGCTACAAAAACAATTTCAGCTCGATCGGACCGTTCAATATTTTTAAATATTTTTTTTTCTAAAGAGTTTTATGCTCCGAGGACTCTTAGAGAGTTTTATGTTTTGAGGACTCTTCTATATAATAAAAATGCAATTAAAACTCCATTTTAATTCCGATTTCGAAACCGTTTGAAATTCTCGCCTTTGAAAATAATAACCAACATATTTGAGCAATAAAAATAATTTTATCTCAAAATTTATTTTTTTCTCTTTATTTTGAAAATACCCCCCAAATTACGCGGGTTGTTACACTTCCCCACTAACAATAGAATTAAATACAATAAATCACAAGGTATAGAGCATCTAATTCCCACAACAACAATAGAGAAACCACTAATCTCAATCTCTTCAAATAAATACAGCCAAATCTCTCGA
Organism: Sambucus nigra; assembly: GCA_949130495.1. NCBI lineage: Eukaryota > Viridiplantae > Streptophyta > Magnoliopsida > Dipsacales > Adoxaceae > Sambucus > Sambucus nigra. The sequence goes on from OX422219.1 coordinate 53,473,299, forward strand.
ATTAATACAACTATCTACCTCGATATAAAATAAATCCCAATGCTCTATACATCAAAATTAAATACAATCTTCTCGAGTATGTATTCTCCAATAATCTTCTCAAAATAATCCTCGCTAAAATCAATCCCAATTGGTCCATAGCACTCAAAATCCGCGCTAACCTGCCACTAAAAGAAAATATGGGGAAGTACACAATACGACAGGAATATGCTCAACAAAAATGTTAGCGATGAACAAAGCGCAACAATACGAATACGAATATTCAAATCAAATGCGAATCTCAATAGCATTTATATCACTATAATTTCTCAACAACACATTAACCGGGTCACCAGGCCTCACCAACGTACCGCGCCTATGCATTATTCTAGCATATCCGAAAAAAGGAATCTTGGCGGGTGCCCAACCTCCGTGTCATATTAAAATCTTCATGACAACACGCTCAACACAATAATAATACCACATGAATCATAAATAGATTCCAAACAAAATTTCCAGATTCCAATGAATTTAGCAATTCAAATATGAGTCAATAATCACATGAAACCAAAGGGAGAAACACTCGCGAGATTAAGGAGCATATTGTGTAAAACCCCATACCTTAAAATCATCACATAATTCAGCCTCAAAATCTAATCACACCATCACGTTCCTCTCACAAAAATAATCAAATCTCGTTCTATCCCAAACTCGAGAAAACACCAAATAAGCCTTCTAATCTAAGGTTGAAATCTTGAATAAGTTTGGGGCTATGGTTGGTAGATGAAAGGGAGTAATTTTGGAGAGGTATTCTGGTTGAAAAGTTTGAGAAAAAGTGATTTGAAAAGCCAAGCCACGAATTAGTTGATATATAAAGGATTAAGAGTTTGATTAAGAAAATAGTCTTAATCAGATATAAACACTAAAAGTTTTATTCCGGACGATCGGACCGTTGGAATTGGATGAAATTTTACAGAGAATTAGCTGAAGACGAGAGGAAGCTACAAAAACAATTTCAGCTCGATCGGACCGTTCAATATTTTTAAATATTTTTTTTTTCTAAAGAGTTTTATGCTCCGAGGACTCTTAGAGAGTTTTATGTTTTGAGGACTCTTCTATATAATAAAAATGCAATTAAAACTCCATTTTAATTCCGATTTCGAAACCGTTTGAAATTCTCGCCTTTGAAAATAATAACCAACATATTTGAGCAATAAAAATAATTTTATCTCAAAATTTATTTTTTTCTCTTTATTTTGAAAATACCCCCCAAATTACGCGGGTTGTTACACTTCCCCACTAACAATGGAATTAAATACAATAAATCACAAGGTATAGAGCATCTAATTCCCACAACAACAATAGAGAAACCACTAATCTCAATCTCTTCAAATAAATACAGCCAAATCTCTCGAATTAATACAACTATCTACCTCGATATAAAATAAATCCCAATGCTCTATACATCAAAATTAAATACAATCTTCTCGAGTATGTATTCTCCAATAATCTTCTCAAAATAATCCTCGCTAAAATCAATCCCAATTGGTCCATAGCACTCAAAATCCGCGCTAACCTGCCACTAAAAGAAAATATGGGGAAGTACACAATACGACAGGAATATGCTCAACAAAAATGTTAGCGATGAACAAAGCGCAACAATACGAATACGAATATTCAAATCAAATGCGAATCTCAATAGCATTTATATCACTATAATTTCTCAACAACACATTAACCGGGTCACCAGGCCTCACCAACGTACCGCGCCTATGCATTATTCTAGCATATCCGAAAAAAGGAATCTTGGCGGGTGCCCAACCTCCGTGTCATATTAAAATCTTCATGACAACATGCTCAACACAATAATAATACCACATGAATCATAAATAGATTCCAAACAAAATTTCCAGATTCCAATGAATTTAGCAATTCAAATATGAGTCAATAATCACATGAAACCAAAGGGAGAAACACTCGCGAGATTAAGGAGCATATTGTGTAAAACCCCATACCTTAAAATCATCACATAATTCAGCCTCAAAATCTAATCACACCATCACGTTCCTCTCACAAAAATAATCAAATCTCGTTCTATCCCAAAGTCGAGAAAACACCAAATAAGCCTTCTAATCTAAGGTTGAAATCTTGAATAAGTTTGGGGCTATGGTTGGTAGATGAAAGGGAGTAATTTTGGAGAGGTATTCTGGTTGAAAAGTTTGAGAAAAAGTGATTTGAAAAGCCAAGCCACGAATTAGTTGATATATAAAGGATTAAGAGTTTGATTAAGAAAATAGTCTTAATCACATATAAACACTAAAAGTTTTATTCCGGACGATCGGACCGTTGGAATAGGATGAAATTTTACAAAGAATTAGCTGAAGACGAGAGGAAGCTACAAAAAAAAGTCTTAATCAGATACAAACACTCAAAGTTTTATTCCGGACGATCGGACCGTTGGTATTGGATGAAATTTTACAGAGAATTAGCTGAAGACGAGAGGAAGCTACAAAAACAATTTCAGCTCGATCGGACCGTTCAATATTTTTAAATATTTTTTTTTCTAAAGAGTTTTATGCTCCGAGGACTCTTAGAGAGTTTTATGTTTTGAGGACTCTTCTATATAATAAAAATGCAATTAAAACTCCATTTTAATTCCGATTTCGAAACCGTTTGAAATTCTCGCCTTTGAAAATAATAACCAACATATTTGAGCAATAAAAATAATTTTATCTCAAAATTTATTTTTTTCTCTTTATTTTGAAAATACCCCCCAAATTACGCGGGTTGTTACACTTCCCTACTAACAATGGAATTAAATACAATAAATCACAAGGTATAGAGCATCTAATTCCCACAACAACAATAGAGAAACCACTAATCTCAATCTCTTCAAATAAATACAGCCAAATCTCTCGAATTAATACAACTATCTACCTCGATATAAAATAAATCCCAATGCTCTATACATCAAAATTAAATACAATCTTCTCGAGTATGTATTCTCCAATAATCTTCTCAAAATAATCCTCGCTAAAATCAATCCCAATTGGTCCATAGCACTCAAAATCCGCGCTAACCTGCCACTAAAAGAAAATATGGGGAAGTATACAATACGACAGGAATATGCTCAACAAAAATGTTAGCGATGAACAAAGCGCAACAATACGAATACGAATATTCAAATCAAATGCGAATCTCAATAGCATTTATATCACTATAATTTCTCAACAACACATTAACCGGGGCACCAGGCCTCACCAACGTACCGCGCCTATGCATTATTCTAGCATATCCGAAAAAAGGAATCTTGGCGGGTGCCCAACCTCCGTGTCATATTAAAATCTTCATGACAACATGCTCAACACAATAATAATACCACATGAATCATAAATAGATTCCAAACAAAATTTCCAGATTCCAATGAATTTAGCAATTCAAATATGAGTCAATAATCACATGAAACCAAAGGCAGAAACACTCGCGAGATTAAGGAGCATATTGTGTAAAACCCCATACCTTAAAATCATCACATAATTCAGCCTCAAAATCTAATCACACCATCACGTTCCTCTCACAAAAATAATCAAATCTCGTTCTATCCCAAAGTCGAGAAAACACCAAATAAGCCTTCTAATCTAAGGTTGAAATCTTGAATAAGTTTGGGGCTATGGTTGGTAGATGAAAGGGAGTAATTTTGGAGAGGTATTCTGGTTGAAAAGTTTGAGAAAAAGTGATTTGAAAAGCCAAGCCACGAATTAGTTGATATATAAAGGATTAAGAGTTTGATTAAGAAAATAGTCTTAATCAGATATAAACACTAAAAGTTTTATTCCGGACGATCGGACCGTTGGAATTGGATGAAATTTTACAGAGAATTAGCTGAAGACGAGAGGAAGCTACAAAAACAATTTCAGCTCGATCGGACCGTTCAATATTTTTAAATATATTTTTTTCTAAAGAGTTTTATGCTCCGAGGACTCTTAGAGAGTTTTATGTTTTGAGGACTCTTCTATATAATAAAAATGCAATTAAAACTCCATTTTAATTCCGATTTCGAAACCGTTTGAAATTCTCGCCTTTGAAAATAATAACCAACATATTTGAGCAATAAAAATAATTTTATCTCAAAATTTATTTTTTTCTCTTTATTTTGAAAATACCCCCCAAATTACGCGGGTTGTTACACTTCCCCACTAACAATGGAATTAAATACAATAAATCACAAGGTATAGAGCATCTAATTCCCACAACAACAATAGAGAAACCACTAATCTCAATCTCTTCAAATAAATACAGCCAAATCTCTCGAATTAATACAACTATCTACCTCGATATAAAATAAATCCCAATGCTCTATACATCAAAATTAAATACAATCTTCTCGAGTATGTATTCTCAAATAATCTTCTCAAAATAGTCCTCGCTAAAATCAATCCCAATTGGTCCATAGCACTCAAAATCCGCGCTAACCTGCCACTAAAAGAAAATATGGGGAAGTACACAATACGACAGGAATATGCTCAACAAAAATGTTAGCGATGAACAAAGCGCAACAATACGAATACGAATATTCAAATCAAATGCGAATCTCAATAGCATTTATATCACTATAATTTCTCAACAACACATTAACCGGGTCACCAGGCCTCACCAACGTACCGCGCCTATGCATTATTCTAGCATATCCGAAAAAAGGAATCTTGGCGGGTGCCCAACCTCCGTGTCATATTAAAATCTTCATGACAACATGCTCAACACAATAATAATACCACATGAATCATAAATAGATTCCAAACAAAATTTCCAGATTCCAATGAATTTAGCAATTCAAATATGAGTCAATAATCACATGAAACCAAAGGGAGAAACACTCGCGAGATTAAGGAGCATATTGTGTAAAACCCCATACCTTAAAATCATCACATAATTCAGCCTCAAAATCTAATCACACCATCACGTTCCTCTCACAAAAATAATCAAATCTCGTTCTATCCCAAACTCGAGAAAACACCAAATAAGCCTTCTAATCTAAGGTTGAAATCTTGAATAAGTTTGGGGCTATGGTTGGTAGATGAAAGGGAGTAATTTTGGAGAGGTATTCTGGTTGAAAAGTTTGAGAAAAAGTGATTTGAAAAGCCAAGCCACGAATTAGTTGATATATAAAGGATTAAGAGTTTGATTAAGAAAAGAGTCTTAATCAGATACAAACACTAAAAGTTTTATTCCGGACGATCGGACCGTTGGAATTGGATGAAATTTTACAGAGAATTAGCTGAAGACGAGAGGAAGCTACAAAAAAAAGTCTTAATCAGATACAAACACTCAAAGTTTTATTCCGGACGATCGGACCGTTGGTATTGGATGAAATTTTACAGAGAATTAGCTGAAGACGAGAGGAAGCTACAAAAAATATTTCAGCTCGATCGGACCGTTCAATATTTTTAAATATTTTTTTTTTCTAAAGAGTTTTATGCTCCGAGGACTCTTAGAGAGTTTTATGTTTTGAGGACTCTTCTATATAATAAAAATGCAATTAAAACTCCATTTTAATTCCGATTTCGAAACCGTTTGAAATTCTCGCCTTTGAAAATAATAACCAACATATTTGAGCAATAAAAATAATTTTATCTCAAAATTTATTTTTTTCTCTTTATTTTGAAAATACCCCCCAAATTACGCGGGTTGTTACACTTCCCCACTAACAATGGAATTAAATACAATAAATCACAAGGTATAGAGCATCTAATTCCCACAACAACAATAGAGAAACCACTAATCTCAATCTCTTCAAATAAATACAGCCAAATCTCTCGAATTAATACAACTATCTACCTCGATATAAAATAAATCCCAATGCTCTATACATCAAAATTAAATACAATCTTCTCGAGTATGTATTCTCAAATAATCTTCTCAAAATAGTCCTCGCTAAAATCAATCCCAATTGGTCCATAGCACTCAAAATCCGCGCTAACCTGCCACTAAAAGAAAATATGGGGAAGTACACAATACGACAGGAATATGCTCAACAAAAATGTTAGCGATGAACAAAGCGCAACAATACGAATACGAATATTCAAATCAAATGCGAATCTCAATAGCATTTATATCACTATAATTTCTCAACAACACATTAACCGGGTCACCAGGCCTCACCAACGTACCGCGCCTATGCATTATTCTAGCATATCCGAAAAAAGGAATCTTGGCGGGTGCCCAACCTCCGTGTCATATTAAAATCTTCATGACAACATGCTCAACACAATAATAATACCACATGAATCATAAATAGATTCCAAACAAAATTTCCAGATTCCAATGAATTTAGCAATTCAAATATGAGTCAATAATCACATGAAACCAAAGGGAGAAACACTCGCGAGATTAAGGAGCATATTGTGTAAAACCCCATACCTTAAAATCATCACATAATTCAGCCTCAAAATCTAATCACACCATCACGTTCCTCTCACAAAAATAATCAAATCTCGTTCTATCCCAAACTCGAGAAAACACCAAATAAGCCTTCTAATCTAAGGTTGAAATCTTGAATAAGTTTGGGGCTATGGTTTGTAGATGAAAGGGAGTAATTTTGGAGAGGTATTCTGGTTGAAAAGTTTGAGAAAAAGTGATTTGAAAAGCCAAGCCACGAATTAGTTGATATATAAAGGATTAAGAGTTTGATTAAGAAAAAAGTCTTAATCAGATACAAACACTAAAAGTTTTATTCCGGACGATCGGACCGTTGGAATTGGATGAAATTTTACAGAGAATTAGCTGAAGACGAGAGGAAGCTACAAAAAAAATTTCAGCTCGATCGGACCGTCAAAAAAAATTTCAGCTCGATCGGACCGTTCAATATTTTTAAATATTTTTTTTTCTAAAGAGTTTTATGCTCCGAGGACTCTTAGAGAGTTTTATGTTTTGAGGACTCTTCTATATAATAAAAATGCAATTAAAACTCCATTTTAATTCCGATTTCGAAACCGTTTGAAATTCTCGCCTTTGAAAATAAAATCCAACATATTTGAGCAATAAAAATAATTTTATCTCAAAATTTATTTTTTTCTCTTTATTTTGAAAATACCCCCCAAATTACGCGGGTTGTTACACTTCCCCACTAACAATGGAATTAAATACAATAAATCACAAGGTATAGAGCATCTAATTCCCACAACAACAATAGAGAAACCACTAATCTCAATCTCTTCAAATAAATACAGCCAAATCTCTCGAATTAATACAACTATCTACCTCGATATAAAATAAATCCCAATGCTCTATACATCAAAATTAAATACAATCTTCTCGAGTATGTATTCTCCAATAATCTTCTCAAAATAATCCTCGCTAAAATCAATCCCAATTGGTCCATAGCACTCAAAATCCGCGCTAACCTGCCACTAAAAGAAAATATGGGGAAGTACACAATACGACAGGAATATGCTCAACAAAAATGTTAGCGATGAACAAAGCGCAACAATACGAATACGAATATTCAAATCAAATGCGAATCTCAATAGCATTTATATCACTATAATTTCTCAACAACACATTAACCGGGTCACCAGGCCTCACCAACGTACCGCGCCTATGCATTATTCTAGCATATCCGAAAAAAGGAATCTTGGCGGGTGCCCAACCTCCGTGTCATATTAAAATCTTCATGACAACATGCTCAACACAATAATAATACCACATGAATCATAAATAGATTCCAAACAAAATTTCCAGATTCCAATGAATTTAGCAATTCAAATATGAGTCAATAATCACATGAAACCAAAGGGAGAAACACTCGCGAGATTAAGGAGCATATTGTGTAAAACCCCATACCTTAAAATCATCACATAATTCAGCCTCAAAATCTAATCACACCATCACGTTCCTCTCACAAAAATAATCAAATCTCGTTCTATCCCAAACTCGAGAAAACACCAAATAAGCCTTCTAATCTAAGGTTGAAATCTTGAATAAGTTTGGGGCTATGGTTTGTAGATGAAAGGGAGTAATTTTGGAGAGGTATTCTGGTTGAAAAGTTTGAGAAAAAGTGATTTGAAAAGCCAAGCCACGAATTAGTTGATATATAAAGGATTAAGAGTTTGATTAAGAAAAAAGTCTTAATCAGATACAAACACTAAAAGTTTTATTCCGGACGATCGGACCGTTGGAATTGGATGAAATTTTACAGAGAATTAGCTAAAGACGAGAGGAAGCTACAAAAAAATTTCAGCTCGATCGGACCGTCAAAAAAAATTTCAGCTCGATCGGACCGTTCAATATTTTTAAATATTTTTTTTTCTAAAGAGTTTTATGCTCCGAGGACTCTTAGAGAGTTTTATGTTTTGAGGACTCTTCTATATAATAAAAATGCAATTAAAACTCCATTTTTATTCCGATTTCGAAACCGTTTGAAATTCTCGCCTTTGAAAATAATAACCAACATATTTGAGCAATAAAAATAATTTTATCTCAAAATTTATTTTTTTATCTTTATTTTGAAAATACCCCCCAAATTACGCGGGTTGTTACACTTCCCCACTAACAATGGAATTAAATACAATAAATCACAAGGTATAGAGCATCTAATTCCCACAACAACAATAGAGAAACCACTAATCTCAATCTCTTCAAATAAATACATCCAAATCTCTCGAATTAATACAACTATCTACCTCGATATAAAATAAATCCCAATGCTCTATACATCAAAATTAAATACAATCTTCTCGAGTATGTATTCTCCAATAATCTTCTCAAAATAATCCTCGCTAAAATCAATCCCAATTGGTCCATAGCACTCAAAATCCGCGCTAACCTGCCACTAAAAGAAAATATGGGGAAGTACACAATACGACAGGAATATGCTCAACAAAAATGTTAGCGATGAACAAAGCGCAACAATACGAATACGAATATTCAAATCAAATGCGAATGTCAATAGCATTTATATCACTATAATTTCTCAACAACACATTAACCGGGTCACCAGGCCTCACCAACGTACCGCGCCTATGCTTTATTCTAGCATATCCGAAAAAAGGAATCTTGGCGGGTGCCCAACCTCCGTGTCATATTAAAATCTTCATGACAACATGCTCAACACAATAATAATACCACATGAATCATAAATAGATTCCAAACAAAATTTTCAGATTCCAATGAATTTAGCAATTCAAATATGAGTCAATAATCACATGAAACCAAAGGGAGAAACACTCGCGAGATTAAGGAGCATATTGTGTAAAACCCCATACCTTAAAATCATCACATAATTCAGCCTCAAAATCTAATCACACCATCACGTTCCTCTCACAAAAATAATCAAATCTCATTCTATCCCAAACTCGAGAAAACACCAAATAAGCCTTCTAATCTAAGGTTGAAATCTTGAATAAGTTTGGGGCTATGGTTTGTAGATGAAAGGGAGTAATTTTGGAGAGGTATTCTGGTTGAAAAGTTTGAGAAAAAGTGATTTGAAAAGCCAAGCCACGAATTAGTTGATATATAAAGGATTAAGAGTTTGATTAAGAAAAGAGTCTTAATCAGATACAAACACTAAAAGTTTTATTCCGGACGATCGGACCGTTGGAATTGGATGAAATTTTACAGAGAATTAGCTGAAGACGAGAGGAAGCTAAAAAAAAATTTCAGCTCGATCGGACTGTCAAAAAAAATTTCAGCTCGATCGGACCGTTCAATATTTTTAAATATTGTTTTTTCTAAAGAGTTTTATGCTCCGAGGACTCTTAGAGAGTTTTATGTTTTGAGGACTCTTCTATATAATAAAAATGCAATTAAAACTCCATTTTAATTCCGATTTCGAAACCGTTTGAAATTCTCGCCTTTGAAAATAATAACCAACATATTTGAGCAATAAAAATAATTTTATCTCAAAATTTATTTTTTTCTCTTTATTTTGAAAATACCCCCCAAATTACGCGGGTTGTTACACTTCCCCACTAACAATGGAATTAAATACAATAAATCACAAGGTATAGAGCATCTAATTCCCACAACAACAATAGAGAAACCACTAATCTCAATCTCTTCAAATAAATACATCCAAATCTCTCGAATTAATACAACTATCTACCACGATATAAAATAAATCCCAATGCTCTATACATCAAAATTAAATACAATCTTCTCGAGTATGTATTCTCCAATAATCTTCTCAAAATAATCCTCGCTAAAATCAATCCCAATTGGTCCATAGCACTCAAAATCCGCGCTAACCTGCCACTAAAAGAAAATATGGGGAAGTACACAATACGACAGGAATATGCTCAACAAAAATGTTAGCGATGAACAAAGCGCAACAATACGAATACGAATATTCAAATCAAATGCGAATGTCAATAGCATTTATATCACTATAATTTCTCAACAACACATTAACCGGGTCACCAGGCCTCACCAACGTACCGCGCCTATGCTTTATTCTAGCATATCCGAAAAAAGGAATCTTGGCGGGTGCCCAACCTCCGTGTCATATTAAAATCTTCATGACAACATGCTCAACACAATAATAATACCACATGAATCATAAATAGATTCCAAACAAAATTTCCAGATTCCAATGAATTTAGCAATTCAAATATGAGTCAATAATCACATGAAACCAAAGGGAGAAACACTCGCGAGATTAAGGAGCATATTGTGTAAAACCCCATACCTTAAAATCATCACATAATTCAGCCTCAAAATCTAATCACACCATCACGTTCCTCTCACAAAAATAATCAAATCTCATTCTATCCCAAACTCGAGAAAACACCAAATAAGCCTTCTAATCTAAGGTTGAAATCTTGAATAAGTTTGGGGCTATGGTTTGTAGATGAAAGGGAGTAATTTTGGAGAGGTATTCTGGTTGAAAAGTTTGAGAAAAAGTGATTTGAAAAGCCAAGCCACGAATTAGTTGATATATAAAGGATTAAGAGTTTGATTAAGAAAAGAGTCTTAATCAGATACAAACACTAAAAGTTTTATTCCGGACGATCGGACCGTTGGAATTGGATGAAATTTTACAGAGAATTAGCTGAAGACGAGAGGAAGCTAAAAAAAAAATTTCAGCTCGATCGGACTGTCAAAAAAAATTTCAGCTCGATCGGACCGTTCAATATTTTTAAATATTGTTTTTTCTAAAGAGTTTTATGCTCCGAGGACTCTTAGAGAGTTTTATGTTTTGAGGACTCTTCTATATAATAAAAATGCAATTAAAACTCCATTTTAATTCCGATTTCGAAACCGTTTGAAATTCTCGCCTTTGAAAATAATAACCAACATATTTGAGCAATAAAAATAATTTTATCTCAAAATTTATTTTTTTCTCTTTATTTTGAAAATACCCCCCAAATTACGCGGGTTGTTACACTTCCCCACTAACAATGGAATTAAATACAATAAATCACAAGGTATAGAGCATCTAATTCCCACAACAACAATAGAGAAACCACTAATCTCAATCTCTTCAAATAAATACAGCCAAATCTCTCGAATTAATACAACTATCTACCACGATATAAAATAAATCCCAATGCTCTATACATCAAAATTAAATACAATCTTCTCGAGTATGTATTCTCCAATAATCTTCTCAAAATAATCCTCGCTAAAATCAATCCCAATTGGTCCATAGCACTCAAAATCCGCGCTAACCTGCCACTAAAAGAAAATATTGGGAAGTACACAATACGACAGGAATATGCTCAACAAAAATGTTAGCGATGAACAAAGCGCAACAATACGAATACGAATATTCAAATCAAATGCGAATCTCAATAGCATTTATATCACTATAATTTCTCAACAACACATTAACCGGGTCACCAGGCCTCACCAACGTACCGCGCCTATGCTTTATTCTAGCATATCCGAAAAAAGGAATCTTGGCGGGTGCCCAACCTCCGTGTCATATTAAAATCTTCATGACAACTTGCTCAACACAATAATAATACCACATGAATCATAAATAGATTCCAAACAAAATTTCCAGATTCCAATGAATTTAGCAATTCAAATATGAGTCAATAATCACATGAAACCAAAGGGAGAAACACTCGCGAGATTAAGGAGCATATTGTGTAAAACCCCATACCTTAAAATCATCACATAATTCAGCCTCAAAATCTAATCACACCATCACGTTCCTCTCACAAAAATAATCAAATCTCGTTCTATCCCAAACTCGAGAAAACACCAAATAAGCCTTCTAATCTAAGGTTGAAATCTTGAATAAGTTTGGGGCTATGGTTTGTAGATGAAAGGGAGTACTTTTGGAGAGGTATTCTGGTTGAAAAGTTTGAGAAAAAGTGATTTGAAAAGCCAAGCCACGAATTAGTTGATATATAAAGGATTAAGAGTTTGATTAAGAAAAAAGTCTTAATCAGATACAAACACTAAAAGTTTTATTCCGGACGATCGGACCGTTGGAATTGGATGAAATTTTACAGAGAATTAGCTGAAGACGAGAGGAAGCTACAAAAAAAATTTAAGCTCGATCGGACTGTCAAAAAAAATTTCAGCTCGATCGGACCGTTCAATATTTTTAAATATTTTTTTTTCTAAAGAGTTTTATGCTCCGAGGACTCTTAGAGAGTTTTATGTTTTGAGGACTCTTCTATATAATAAAAATGCAATTAAAACTCCATTTTAATTCCGATTTCGAAACCGTTTGAAATTCTCGCCTTTGAAAATAATAACCAACATATTTGAGCAATAAAAATAATTTTATCTCAAAATTTATTTTTTTCTCTTTATTTTGAAAATACCCCCCAAATTACGCGGGTTGTTACACTTCCCCACTAACAATGGAATTAAATACAATAAATCACAAGGTATAGAGCATCTAATTCCCACAACAACAATAGAGAAACCACTAATCTCAATCTCTTCAAATAAATACAGCCAAATCTCTCGAATTAATACAACTATCTACCTCGATATAAAATAAATCCCAATGCTCTATACATCAAAATTAAATACAATCTTCTCGAGTATGTATTCTCCAATAATCTTCTCAAAATAATCCTCGCTAAAATCAATCCCAATTGGTCCATAGCACTCAAAATCCGCGCTAACCTGCCACTAAAAGAAAATATGGGGAAGTACACAATACGACAGGAATATGCTCAACAAAAATGTTAGCGATGAACAAAGCGCAACAATACGAATACGAATATTCAAATCAAATGCGAATCTCAATAGCATTTATATCACTATAATTTCTCAACAACACATTAACCGGGTCACCAGGCCTCACCAACGTACCGCGCCTATGCATTATTCTAGCATATCCGAAAAAAGGAATCTTGGCGGGTGCCCAACCTCCGTGTCATATTAAAATCTTCATGACAACATGCTCAACACAATAATAATACCACATGAATCATAAATAGATTCCAAACAAAATTTCCAGATTCCAATGAATTTAGCAATTCAAATATGAGTCAATAATCACATGAAACCAAAGGGAGAAACACTCGCGAGATTAAGGAGCATATTGTGTAAAACCCCATACCTTAAAATCATCACATAATTCAGCCTCAAAATCTAATCACACCATCACGTTCCTCTCACAAAAATAATCAAATCTCGTTCTATCCCAAACTCGAGAAAACACCAAATAAGCCTTCTAATCTAAGGTTGAAATCTTGAATAAGTTTGGGGCTATGGTTTGTAGATGAAAGGGAGTAATTTTGGAGAGGTATTCTGGTTGAAAAGTTTGAGAAAAAGTGATTTGAAAAGCCAAGCCACGAATTAGTTGATATATAAAGGATTAAGAGTTTGATTAAGAAAACAGTCTTAATCAGATACAAACACTAAAAGTTTTATTCCGGACGATCGGACCGTTGGAATTGGATGAAATTTTACAGAGAATTAGCTAAAGACGAGAGGAAGCTACAAAAAAATTTCAGCTCGATCGGACCGTCAAAAAAAATTTCAGCTCGATCGGACCGTTCAATATTTTTAAATATTTTTTTTTCTAAAGAGTTTTATGCTCCGAGGACTCTTAGAGAGTTTTATGTTTTGAGGACTCTTCTATATAATAAAAATGCAATTAAAACTCCATTTTAATTCCGATTTCGAAACCGTTTGAAATTCTCGCCTTTGAAAATAATAACCAACATATTTGAGCAATAAAAATAATTTTATCTCAAAATTTATTTTTTTCTCTTTATTTTGAAAATACCCCCCAAATTACGCGGGTTGTTACACTTCCCCACTAACAATGGAATTAAATACAATAAATCACAAGGTATAGAGCATCTAATTCCCACAACAACAATAGAGAAACCACTAATCTCAATCTCTTCAAATAAATACATCCAAATCTCTCGAATTAATACAACTATCTACCTCGATATAAAATAAATCCCAATGCTCTATACATCAAAATTAAATACAATCTTCTCGAGTATGTATTCTCCAATAATCTTCTCAAAATAATCCTCGCTAAAATCAATCCCAATTGGTCCATAGCACTCAAAATCCGCGCTAACCTGCCACTAAAAGAAAATATGGGGAAGTACACAATACGACAGGAATATGCTCAACAAAAATGTTAGCGATGAACAAAGCGCAACAATACGAATACGAATATTCAAATCAAATGCGAATCTCAATAGCATTTATATCACTATAATTTCTCAACAACACATTAACCGGGTCACCAGGCCTCACCAACGTACCGCGCCTATGCTTTATTCTAGCATATCCGAAAAAAGGAATCTTGGCGGGTGCCCAACCTCCGTGTCATATTAAAATCTTCATGACAACATGCTCAACACAATAATAATACCACATGAATCATAAATAGATTCCAAACAAAATTTCCAGATTCCAATGAATTTAGCAATTCAAATATGAGTCAATAATCACATGAAACCAAAGGGAGAAACACTCGCGAGATTAAGGAGCATATTGTGTAAAACCCCATACCTTAAAATCATCACATAATTCAGCCTCAAAATCTAATCACACCATCACGTTCCTCTCACAAAAATAATCAAATCTCATTCTATCCCAAACTCGAGAAAACACCAAATAAGCCTTCTAATCTAAGGTTGAAATCTTGAATAAGTTTGGGGCTATGGTTTGTAGATGAAAGGGAGTAATTTTGGAGAGGTATTCTGGTTGAAAAGTTTGAGAAAAAGTGATTTGAAAAGCCAAGCCACGAATTAGTTGATATATAAAGGATTAAGAGTTTGATTAAGAAAACAGTCTTAATCAGATACAAACACTAAAAGTTTTATTCCGGACGATCGGACCGTTGGAATTGGATGAAATTTTACAGAGAATTAGCTGAAGACGAGAGGAAGCTAAAAAAAAATTTCAGCTCGATCGGACTGTCAAAAAAAATTTCAGCTCGATCGGACCGTTCAATATTTTTAAATATTGTTTTTTCTAAAGAGTTTTATGCTCCGAGGACTCTTAGAGAGTTTTATGTTTTGAGGACTCTTCTATATAATAAAAATGCAATTAAAACTCCATTTTAATTCCGATTTCGAAACCGTTTGAAATTCTCGCCTTTGAAAATAATAACCAACATATTTGAGCAATAAAAATAATTTTATCTCAAAATTTATTTTTTTCTCTTTATTTTGAAAATACCCCCCAAATTACGCGGGTTGTTACACTTCCCCACTAACAATGGAATTAAATACAATAAATCACAAGGTATAGAGCATCTAATTCCCACAACAACAATAGAGAAACCACTAATCTCAATCTCTTCAAATAAATACATCCAAATCTCTCGAATTAATACAACTATCTACCACGATATAAAATAAATCCCAATGCTCTATACATCAAAATTAAATACAATCTTCTCGAGTATGTATTCTCCAATAATCTTCTCAAAATAATCCTCGCTAAAATCAATCCCAATTGGTCCATAGCACTCAAAATCCGCGCTAACCTGCCACTAAAAGAAAATATGGGGAAGTACACAATACGACAGGAATATGCTCAACAAAAATGTTAGCGATGAACAAAGCGCAACAATACGAATACGAATATTCAAATCAAATGCGAATCTCAATAGCATTTATATCACTATAATTTCTCAACAACACATTAACCGGGTCACCAGGCCTCACCAACGTACCGCGCCTATGCTTTATTCTAGCATATCCGAAAAAAGGAATCTTGGCGGGTGCCCAACCTCCGTGTCATATTAAAATCTTCATGACAACATGCTCAACACAATAATAATACCACATGAATCATAAATAGATTCCAAACAAAATTTCCAGATTCCAATGAATTTAGCAATTCAAATATGAGTCAATAATCACATGAAACCAAAGGGAGAAACACTCGCGAGATTAAGGAGCATATTGTGTAAAACCCCATACCTTAAAATCATCACATAATTCAGCCTCAAAATCTAATCACACCATCACGTTCCTCTCACAAAAATAATCAAATCTCATTCTATCCCAAACTCGAGAAAACACCAAATAAGCCTTCTAATCTAAGGTTGAAATCTTGAATAAGTTTGGGGCTATGGTTTGTAGATGAAAGGGAGTAATTTTGGAGAGGTATTCTGGTTGAAAAGTTTGAGAAAAAGTGATTTGAAAAGCCAAGCCACGAATTAGTTGATATATAAAGGATTAAGAGTTTGATTAAGAAAAGAGTCTTAATCAGATACAAACACTAAAAGTTTTATTCCGGACGATCGGACCGTTGGAATTGGATGAAATTTTACAGAGAATTAGCTGAAGACGAGAGGAAGCTAAAAAAAAAATTTCAGCTCGATCGGACTGTCAAAAAAAATTTCAGCTCGATAGGACCGTTCAATATTTTTAAATATTGTTTTTTCTAAAGAGTTTTATGCTCCGAGGACTCTTAGAGAGTTTTATGTTTTGAGGACTCTTCTATATAATAAAAATGCAATTAAAACTCCATTTTAATTCCGATTTCGAAACCGTTTGAAATTCTCGCCTTTGAAAATAATAACCAACATATTTGAGCAATAAAAATAATTTTATCTCAAAATTTATTTTTTTCTCTTTATTTTGAAAATACCCCCCAAATTACGCGGGTTGTTACACTTCCCCACTAACAATGGAATTAAATACAATAAATCACAAGGTATAGAGCATCTAATTCCCACAACAACAATAGAGAAACCACTAATCTCAATCTCTTCAAATAAATACAGCCAAATCTCTCGAATTAATACAACTATCTACCACGATATAAAATAAATCCCAATGCTCTATACATCAAAATTAAATACAATCTTCTCGAGTATGTATTCTCCAATAATCTTCTCAAAATAATCCTCGCTAAAATCAATCCCAATTGGTCCATAGCACTCAAAATCCGCGCTAACCTGCCACTAAAAGAAAATATTGGGAAGTACACAATACGACAGGAATATGCTCAACAAAAATGTTAGCGATGAACAAAGCGCAACAATACGAATACGAATATTCAAATCAAATGCGAATCTCAATAGCATTTATATCACTATAATTTCTCAACAACACATTAACCGGGTCACCAGGCCTCACCAACGTACCGCGCCTATGCATTATTCTAGCATATCCGAAAAAAGGAATCTTGGCGGGTGCCCAACCTCCGTGTCATATTAAAATCTTCATGACAACATGCTCAACACAATAATAATACCACATGAATCATAAATAGATTCCAAACAAAATTTCCAGATTCCAATGAATTTAGCAATTCAAATATGAGTCAATAATCACATGAAACCAAAGGGAGAAACACTCGCGAGATTAAGGAGCATATTGTGTAAAACCCCATACCTTAAAATCATCACATAATTCAGCCTCAAAATCTAATCACACCATCACGTTCCTCTCACAAAAATAATCAAATCTCGTTCTATCCCAAACTCGAGAAAACACCAAATAAGCCTTCTAATCTAAGGTTGAAATCTTGAATAAGTTTGGGGCTATGGTTTGTAGATGAAAGGGAGTAATTTTGGAGAGGTATTCTGGTTGAAAAGTTTGAGAAAAAGTGATTTGAAAAGCCAAGCCACGAATTAGTTGATATATAAAGGATTAAGAGTTTGATTAAGAAAACAGTCTTAATCAGATACAAACACTAAAAGTTTTATTCCGGACGATCGGACCGTTGGAATTGGATGAAATTTTACAGAGAATTAGCTAAAGACGAGAGGAAGCTACAAAAAAATTTCAGCTCGATCGGACCGTCAAAAAAAATTTCAGCTCGATCGGACCGTTCAATATTTTTAAATATTTTTTTTTCTAAAGAGTTTTATGCTCCGAGGACTCTTAGAGAGTTTTATGTTTTGAGGACTCTTCTATATAATAAAAATGCAATTAAAACTCCATTTTAATTCCGATTTCGAAACCGTTTGAAATTCTCGCCTTTGAAAATAATAACCAACATATTTGAGCAACAAAAATAATTTTATCTCAAAATTTATTTTTTTCTCTTTATTTTGAAAATACCCCCCAAATTACGCGGGTTGTTACACTTCCCCACTAACAATGGAATTAAATACAATAAATCACAAGGTATAGAGCATCTAATTCCCACAACAACAATAGAGAAACCACTAATCTCAATCTCTTCAAATAAATACATCCAAATCTCTCGAATTAATACAACTATCTACCTCGATATAAAATAAATCCCAATGCTCTATACATCAAAATTAAATACAATCTTCTCGAGTATGTATTCTCCAATAATCTTCTCAAAATAATCATCGCTAAAATCAATCCCAATTGGTCCATAGCACTCAAAATCCGCGCTAACCTGCCACTAAAAGAAAATATGGGGAAGTACACAATACGACAGGAATATGCTCAACAAAAATGTTAGCGATGAACAAAGCGCAACAATACGAATACGAATATTCAAATCAAATGCGAATCTCAATAGCATTTATATCACTATAATTTCTCAACAACACATTAACCGGGTCACCAGGCCTCACCAACGTACCGCGCCTATGCTTTATTCTAGCATATCCGAAAAAAGGAATCTTGGCGGGTGCCCAACCTCCGTGTCATATTAAAATCTTCATGACAACATGCTCAACACAATAATAATACCACATGAATCATAAATAGATTCCAAACAAAATTTCCAGATTCCAATGAATTTAGCAATTCAAATATGAGTCAATAATCACATGAAACCAAAGGGAGAAACACTCGCGAGATTAAGGAGCATATTGTGTAAAACCCCATACCTTAAAATCATCACATAATTCAGCCTCAAAATCTAATCACACCATCACGTTCCTCTCACAAAAATAATCAAATCTCATTCTATCCCAAACTCGAGAAAACACCAAATAAGCCTTCTAATCTAAGGTTGAAATCTTGAATAAGTTTGGGGCTATGGTTTGTAGATGAAAGGGAGTAATTTTGGAGAGGTATTCTGGTTGAAAAGTTTGAGAAAAAGTGATTTGAAAAGCCAAGCCACGAATTAGTTGATATATAAAGGATTAAGAGTTTGATTAAGAAAAGAGTCTTAATCAGATACAAACACTAAAAGTTTTATTCCGGACGATCGGACCGTTGGAATTGGATGAAATTTTACAGAGAATTAGCTGAAGACGAGAGGAAGCTAAAAAAAAAATTTCAGCTCGATCGGACTGTCAAAAAAAATTTCAGCTCGATCGGACCGTTCAATATTTTCAAATATTGTTTTTTCTAAAGAGTTTTATGCTCCGAGGACTCTTAGAGAGTTTTATGTTTTGAGGACTCTTCTATATAATAAAAATGCAATTAAAACTCCATTTTTATTCCGATTTCGAAACCGTTTGAAATTCTCGCCTTTGAAAATAATAACCAACATATTTGAGCAATAAAAATAATTTTATCTCAAAATTTATTTTTTTCTCTTTATTTTGAAAATACCCCCCAAATTACGCGGGTTGTTACACTTCCCCACTAACAATGGAATTAAATACAATAAATCACAAGGTATAGAGCATCTAATTCCCACAACAACAATAGAGAAACCACTAATCTCAATCTCTTCAAATAAATACATCCAAATCTCTCGAATTAATACAACTATCTACCACGATATAAAATAAATCCCAATGCTCTATACATCAAAATTAAATACAATCTTCTCGAGTATGTATTCTCCAATAATCTTCTCAAAATAATCCTCGCTAAAATCAATCCCAATTGGTCCATAGCACTCAAAATCCGCGCTAACCTGCCACTAAAAGAAAATATTGGGAAGTACACAATACGACAGGAATATGCTCAACAAAAATGTTAGCGATGAACAAAGCGCAACAATACGAATACGAATATTCAAATCAAATGCGAATCTCAATAGCATTTATATCACTATAATTTCTCAACAACACATTAACCGGGTCACCAGGCCTCACCAACGTACCGCGCCTATGCTTTATTCTAGCATATCCGAAAAAAGGAATCTTGGCGGGTGCCCAACCTCCGTGTCATATTAAAATCTTCATGACAACTTGCTCAACACAATAATAATACCACATGAATCATAAATAGATTCCAAACAAAATTTCCAGATTCCAATGAATTTAGCAATTCAAATATGAGTCAATAATCACATGAAACCAAAGGGAGAAACACTCGCGAGATTAAGGAGCATATTGTGTAAAACCCCATACCTTAAAATCATCACATAATTCAGCCTCAAAATCTAATCACACCATCACGTTCCTCTCACAAAAATAATCAAATCTCGTTCTATCCCAAACTCGAGAAAACACCAAATAAGCCTTCTAATCTAAGGTTGAAATCTTGAATAAGTTTGGGGCTATGGTTTGTAGATGAAAGGGAGTAATTTTGGAGAGGTATTCTGGTTGAAAAGTTTGAGAAAAAGTGATTTGAAAAGCCAAGCCACGAATTAGTTGATATATAAAGGATTAAGAGTTTGATTAAGAAAAAAGTCTTAATCAGATACAAACACTAAAAGTTTTATTCCGGACGATCGGACCGTTGGAATTGGATGAAATTTTACAGAGAATTAGCTGAAGACGAGAGGAAGCTACAAAAAAAATTTCAGCTCGATCGGACCGTCAAAAAAAATTTCAGCTCGATCGGACCGTTCAATATTTTTAAATATTTTTTTTTCTAAAGAGTTTTATGCTCCGAGGACTCTTAGAGAGTTTTATGTTTTGAGGACTCTTCTATATAATAAAAATGCAATTAAAACTCCATTTTAATTCCGATTTCGAAACCGTTTGAAATTCTCGCCTTTGAAAATAATAACCAACATATTTGAGCAATAAAAATAATTTTATCTCAAAATTTATTTTTTTCTCTTTATTTTGAAAATACCCCCCAAATTACGCGGGTTGTTACACTTCCCCACTAACAATGGAATTAAATACAATAAATCACAAGGTATAGAGCATCTAATTCCCACAACAACAATAGAGAAACCACTAATCTCAATCTCTTCAAATAAATACAGCCAAATCTCTCGAATTAATACAACTATCTACCTCGATATAAAATAAATCCCAATGCTCTATACATCAAAATTAAATACAATCTTCTCGAGTATGTATTCTCTAATAATCTTCTCAAAATAATCCTCGCTAAAATCAATCCCAATTGGTCCATAGCACTCAAAATCCGCGCTAACCTGCCACTAAAAGAAAATATGGGGAAGTACACAATACGACAGGAATATGCTCAACAAAAATGTTAGCGATGAACAAAGCGCAACAATACGAATACGAATATTCAAATCAAATGCGAATCTCAATAGCATTTATATCACTATAATTTCTCAACAACACATTAACCGGGTCACCAGGCCTCACCAACGTACCGCGCCTATGCATTATTCTAGCATATCCGAAAAAAGGAATCTTGGCGGGTGCCCAACCTCCGTGTCATATTAAAATCTTCATGACAACATGCTCAACACAATAATAATACCACATGAATCATAAATAGATTCCAAACAAAATTTCCAGATTCCAATGAATTTAGCAATTCAAATATGAGTCAATAATCACATGAAACCAAAGGGAGAAACACTCGCGAGATTAAGGAGCATATTGTGTAAAACCCCATACCTTAAAATCATCACATAATTCAGCCTCAAAATCTAATCACACCATCACGTTCCTCTCACAAAAATAATCAAATCTCGTTCTATCCCAAACTCGAGAAAACACCAAATAAGCCTTCTAATCTAAGGTTGAAATCTTGAATAAGTTTGGGGCTATGGTTTGTAGATGAAAGGGAGTAATTTTGGAGAGGTATTCTGGTTGAAAAGTTTGAGAAAAAGTGATTTGAAAAGCCAAGCCACGAATTAGTTGATATATAAAGGATTAAGAGTTTGATTAAGAAAAAAGTCTTAATCAGATACAAACACTAAAAGTTTTATTCCGGACGATCGGACCGTTGGAATTGGATGAAATTTTACAGAGAATTAGCTAAAGACGAGAGGAAGCTACAAAAAAATTTCAGCTCGATCGGACCGTCAAAAAAAATTTCAGCTCGATCGGACCGTTCAATATTTTTAAATATTTTTTTTTCTAAAGAGTTTTATGCTCCGAGGACTCTTAGAGAGTTTTATGTTTTGAGGACTCTTCTATATAATAAAAATGCAATTAAAACTCCATTTTTATTCCGATTTCGAAACCGTTTGAAATTCTCGCCTTTGAAAATAATAACCAACATATTTGAGCAATAAAAATAATTTTATCTCAAAATTTATTTTTTTATCTTTATTTTGAAAATACCCCCCAAATTACGCGGGTTGTTACACTTCCCCACTAACAATGGAATTAAATACAATAAATCACAAGGTATAGAGCATCTAATTCCCACAACAACAATAGAGAAACCACTAATCTCAATCTCTTCAAATAAATACATCCAAATCTCTCGAATTAATACAACTATCTACCTCGATATAAAATAAATCCCAATGCTCTATACATCAAAATTAAATACAATCTTCTCGAGTATGTATTCTCCAATAATCTTCTCAAAATAATCCTCGCTAAAATCAATCCCAATTGGTCCATAGCACTCAAAATCCGCGCTAACCTGCCACTAAAAGAAAATATGGGGAAGTACACAATACGACAGGAATATGCTCAACAAAAATGTTAGCGATGAACAAAGCGCAACAATACGAATACGAATATTCAAATCAAATGCGAATGTCAATAGCATTTATATCACTATAATTTCTCAACAACACATTAACCGGGTCACCAGGCCTCACCAACGTACCGCGCCTATGCTTTATTCTAGCATATCCGAAAAAAGGAATCTTGGCGGGTGCCCAACCTCCGTGTCATATTAAAATCTTCATGACAACATGCTCAACACAATAATAATACCACATGAATCATAAATAGATTCCAAACAAAATTTCCAGATTCCAATGAATTTAGCAATTCAAATATGAGTCAATAATCACATGAAACCAAAGGGAGAAACACTCGCGAGATTAAGGAGCATATTGTGTAAAACCCCATACCTTAAAATCATCACATAATTCAGCCTCAAAATCTAATCACACCATCACGTTCCTCTCACAAAAATAATCAAATCTCATTCTATCCCAAACTCGAGAAAACACCAAATAAGCCTTCTAATCTAAGGTTGAAATCTTGAATAAGTTTGGGGCTATGGTTTGTAGATGAAAGGGAGTAATTTTGGAGAGGTATTCTGGTTGAAAAGTTTGAGAAAAAGTGATTTGAAAAGCCAAGCCACGAATTAGTTGATATATAAAGGATTAAGAGTTTGATTAAGAAAAGAGTCTTAATCAGATACAAACACTAAAAGTTTTATTCCGGACGATCGGACCGTTGGAATTGGATGAAATTTTACAGAGAATTAGCTGAAGACGAGAGGAAGCTACAAAAAAAAATTTCAGCTCGATCGGACTGTCAAAAAAAATTTCAGCTCGATCGGACCGTTCAATATTTTTAAATATTGTTTTTTCTAAAGAGTTTTATGCTCCGAGGACTCTTAGAGAGTTTTATGTTTTGAGGACTCTTCTATATAATAAAAATGCAATTAAAACTCCATTTTAATTCCAATTTCGAAACCGTTTGAAATTCTCGCCTTTGAAAATAATAACCAACATATTTGAGCAATAAAAATAATTTTATCTCAAAATTTATTTTTTTCTCTTTATTTTGAAAATACCCCCCAAATTACGCGGGTTGTTACACTTCCCCACTAACAATGGAATTAAATACAATAAATCACAAGGTATAGAGCATCTAATTCCCACAACAACAATAGAGAAACCACTAATCTCAATCTCTTCAAATAAATACATCCAAATCTCTCGAATTAATACAACTATCTACCTCGATATAAAATAAATCCCAATGCTCTATACATCAAAATTAAATACAATCTTCTCGAGTATGTATTCTCCAATAATCTTCTCAAAATAATCCTCGCTAAAATCAATCCCAATTGGTCCATAGCACTCAAAATCCGCGCTAACCTGCCACTAAAAGAAAATATGGGGAAGTACACAATACGACAGGAATATGCTCAACAAAAATGTTAGCGATGAACAAAGCGCAACAATACGAATACGAATATTCAAATCAAATGCGAATGTCAATAGCATTTATATCACTATAATTTCTCAACAACACATTAACCGGGTCACCAGGCCTCACCAACGTACCGCGCCTATGCTTTATTCTAGCATATCCGAAAAAAGGAATCTTGGCGGGTGCCCAACCTCCGTGTCATATTAAAATCTTCATGACAACATGCTCAACACAATAATAATACCACATGAATCATAAATAGATTCCAAACAAAATTTCCAGATTCCAATGAATTTAGCAATTCAAATATGAGTCAATAATCACATGAAACCAAAGGGAGAAACACTCGCGAGATTAAGGAGCATATTGTGTAAAACCCCATACCTTAAAATCATCACATAATTCAGCCTCAAAATCTAATCACACCATCACGTTCCTCTCACAAAAATAATCAAATCTCATTCTATCCCAAACTCGAGAAAACACCAAATAAGCCTTCTAATCTAAGGTTGAAATCTTGAATAAGTTTGGGGCTATGGTTTGTAGATGAAAGGGAGTAATTTTGGAGAGGTATTCTGGTTGAAAAGTTTGAGAAAAAGTGATTTGAAAAGCCAAGCCACGAATTAGTTGATATATAAAGGATTAAGAGTTTGATTAAGAAAAGAGTCTTAATCAGATACAAACACTAAAAGTTTTATTCCGGACGATCGGACCGTTGGAATTGGATGAAATTTTACAGAGAATTAGCTGAAGACGAGAGGAAGCTAAAAAAAAATTTCAGCTCGATCGGACTGTCAAAAAAAATTTCAGCTCGATCGGACCGTTCAATATTTTTAAATATTGTTTTTTCTAAAGAGTTTTATGCTCCGAGGACTCTTAGAGAGTTTTATGTTTTGAGGACTCTTCTATATAATAAAAATGCAATTAAAACTCCATTTTAATTCCGATTTCGAAACCGTTTGAAATTCTCGCCTTTGAAAATAATAACCAACATATTTGAGCAATAAAAATAATTTTATCTCAAAATTTATTTTTTTCTCTTTATTTTGAAAATACCCCCCAAATTACGCGGGTTGTTACACTTCCCCACTAACAATGGAATTAAATACAATAAATCACAAGGTATAGAGCATCTAATTCCCACAACAACAATAGAGAAACCACTAATCTCAATCTCTTCAAATAAATACATCCAAATCTCTCGAATTAATACAACTATCTACCACGATATAAAATAAATCCCAATGCTCTATACATCAAAATTAAATACAATCTTCTCGAGTATGTATTCTCCAATAATCTTCTCAAAATAATCCTCGCTAAAATCAATCCCAATTGGTCCATAGCACTCAAAATCCGCGCTAACCTGCCACTAAAAGAAAATATGGGGAAGTACACAATACGACAGGAATATGCTCAACAAAAATGTTAGCGATGAACAAAGCGCAACAATACGAATACGAATATTCAAATCAAATGCGAATCTCAATAGCATTTATATCACTATAATTTCTCAACAACACATTAACCGGGTCACCAGGCCTCACCAATGTACCGCGCCTATGCTTTATTCTAGCATATCCGAAAAAAGGAATCTTGGCGGGTGCCCAACCTCCGTGTCATATTAAAATCTTCATGACAACATGCTCAACACAATAATAATACCACATGAATCATAAATAGATTCCAAACAAAATTTCCAGATTCCAATGAATTTAGCAATTCAAATATGAGTCAATAATCACATGAAACCAAAGGGAGAAACACTCGCGAGATTAAGGAGCATATTGTGTAAAACCCCATACCTTAAAATCATCACATAATTCAGCCTCAAAATCTAATCACACCATCACGTTCCTCTCACAAAAATAATCAAATCTCATTCTATCCCAAACTCGAGAAAACACCAAATAAGCCTTCTAATCTAAGGTTGAAATCTTGAATAAGTTTGGGGCTATGGTTTGTAGATGAAAGGGAGTAATTTTGGAGAGGTATTCTGGTTGAAAAGTTTGAGAAAAAGTGATTTGAAAAGCCAAGCCACGAATTAGTTGATATATAAAGGATTAAGAGTTTGATTAAGAAAAGAGTCTTAATCAGATACAAACACTAAAAGTTTTATTCCGGACGATCGGACCGTTGGAATTGGATGAAATTTTACAGAGAATTAGCTGAAGACGAGAGGAAGCTAAAAAAAAATTTCAACTCGATCGGACTGTCAAAAAAAATTTCAGCTCGATCGGACCGTTCAATATTTTTAAATATTGTTTTTTCTAAAGAGTTTTATGCTCCGAGGACTCTTAGAGAGTTTTATGTTTTGAGGACTCTTCTATATAATAAAAATGCAATTAAAACTCCATTTTAATTCCGATTTCGAAACCGTTTGAAATTCTCGCCTTTGAAAATAATAACCAACATATTTGAGCAATAAAAATAATTTTATCTCAAAATTTATTTTTTTCTCTTTATTTTGAAAATACCCCCCAAATTACGCGGGTTGTTACACTTCCCCACTAACAATGGAATTAAATACAATAAATCACAAGGTATAGAGCATCTAATTCCCACAACAACAATAGAGAAACCACTAATCTCAATCTCTTCAAATAAATACATCCAAATCTCTCGAATTAATACAACTATCTACCACGATATAAAATAAATCCCAATGCTCTATACATCAAAATTAAATACAATCTTCTCGAGTATGTATTCTCCAATAATCTTCTCAAAATAATCCTCGCTAAAATCAATCCCAATTGGTCCATAGCACTCAAAATCCGCGCTAACCTGCCACTAAAAGAAAATATGGGGAAGTACACAATACGACAGGAATATGCTCAACAAAAATGTTAGCGATGAACAAAGCGCAACAATACGAATACGAATATTCAAATCAAATGCGAATCTCAATAGCATTTATATCACTATAATTTCTCAACAACACATTAACCGGGTCACCAGGCCTCACCAACGTACCGCGCCTATGCTTTATTCTAGCATATCCGAAAAAAGGAATCTTGGCGGGTGCCCAACCTCCGTGTCATATTAAAATCTTCATGACAACATGCTCAACACAATAATAATACCACATGAATCATAAATAGATTCCAAACAAAATTTCCAGATTCCAATGAATTTAGCAATTCAAATATGAGTCAATAATCACATGAAACCAAAGGGAGAAACACTCGCGAGATTAAGGAGCATATTGTGTAAAACCCCATACCTTAAAATCATCACATAATTCAGCCTCAAAATCTAATCACACCATCACGTTCCTCTCACAAAAATAATCAAATCTCATTCTATCCCAAACTCGAGAAAACACCAAATAAGCCTTCTAATCTAAGGTTGAAATCTTGAATAAGTTTGGGGCTATGGTTTGTAGATGAAAGGGAGTAATTTTGGAGAGGTATTCTGGTTGAAAAGTTTGAGAAAAAGTGATTTGAAAAGCCAAGCCACGAATTAGTTGATATATAAAGGATTAAGAGTTTGATTAAGAAAAGAGTCTTAATCAGATACAAACACTAAAAGTTTTATTCCGGACGATCGGACCGTTGGAATTGGATGAAATTTTACAGAGAATTAGCTGAAGACGAGAGGAAGCTAAAAAAAAAATTTCAGCTCGATCGGACCGTCAAAAAAAATTTCAGCTCGATCGGACCGTTCAATATTTTTAAATATTGTTTTTTCTAAAGAGTTTTATGCTCCGAGGACTCTTAGAGAGTTTTATGTTTTGAGGACTCTTCTATATAATAAAAATGCAATTAAAACTCCATTTTAATTCCGATTTCGAAACCGTTTGAAATTCTCGCCTTTGAAAATAATAACCAACATATTTGAGCAATAAAAATAATTTTATCTCAAAATTTATTTTTTTCTCTTTATTTTGAAAATACCCCCCAAATTACGCGGGTTGTTACACTTCCCCACTAACAATGGAATTAAATACAATAAATCACAAGGTATAGAGCATCTAATTCCCACAACAACAATAGAGAAACCACTAATCTCAATCTCTTCAAATAAATACATCCAAATCTCTCGAATTAATACAACTATCTACCACGATATAAAATAAATCCCAATGCTCTATACATCAAAATTAAATACAATCTTCTCGAGTATGTATTCTCCAATAATCTTCTCAAAATAATCCTCGCTAAAATCAATCCCAATTGGTCCATAGCACTCAAAATCCGCGCTAACCTGCCACTAAAAGAAAATATTGGGAAGTACACAATACGACAGGAATATGCTCAACAAAAATGTTAGCGATGAACAAAGCGCAACAATACGAATACGAATATTCAAATCAAATGCGAATCTCAATAGCATTTATATCACTATAATTTCTCAACAACACATTAACCGGGTCACCAGGCCTCACCAACGTACCGCGCCTATGCTTTATTCTAGCATATCCGAAAAAAGGAATCTTGGCGGGTGCCCAACCTCCGTGTCATATTAAAATCTTCATGACAACTTGCTCAACACAATAATAATACCACATGAATCATAAATAGATTCCAAACAAAATTTCCAGATTCCAATGAATTTAGCAATTCAAATATGAGTCAATAATCACATGAAACCAAAGGGAGAAACACTCGCGAGATTAAGGAGCATATTGTGTAAAACCCCATACCTTAAAATCATCACATAATTCAGCCTCAAAATCTAATCACACCATCACGTTCCTCTCACAAAAATAATCAAATCTCGTTCTATCCCAAACTCGAGAAAACACCAAATAAGCCTTTTAATCTAAGGTTGAAATCTTGAATAAGTTTGGGGCTATGGTTGGTAGATGAAAGGGAGTAATTTTGGAGAGGTATTCTGGTTGAAAAGTTTGAGAAAAAGTGATTTGAAAAGCCAAGCCACGAATTAGTTGATATATAAAGGATTAAGAGTTTGATTAAGAAAATAGTCTTAATCACATATAAACACTAAAAGTTTTATTCCGGACGATCGGACCGTTGCAATTGGATGAAATTTTACAAAGAATTAGCTGAAGACGAGAGGAAGCTACAAAAACAATTTCAGCTCGATCGGACCGTTCAATATTTTTAAATATTTTTTTTTCTAAAGAGTTTTATGCTCCTAGGACTCTTAGAGAGTTTTATGTTTTGAGGACTCTTCTATATAATAAAAATGCAATTAAAACTCCATTTTAATTCCGATTTCGAAACCGTTTGAAATTCTCGCCTTTGAAAATAATAACCAACATATTTGAGCAATAAAAATAATTTTATCTCAAAATTTATTTTTTTCTCTTTATTTTGAAAATACCCCCCAAATTACGCGGGTTGTTACACTTCCCCACTAACAATGGAATTAAATACAATAAATCACAAGGTATAGAGCATCTAATTCCCACAACAACAATAGAGAAACCACTAATCTCAATCTCTTCAAATAAATACAGCCAAATCTCTCGAATTAATACAACTATCTACCTCGATATAAAATAAATCCCAATGCTCTATACATCAAAATTAAATACAATCTTCTCGAGTATGTATTCTCCAATAATCTTCTCAAAATAATCCTCGCTAAAATCAATCCCAATTGGTCCATAGCACTCAAAATCCGCGCTAACCTGCCACTAAAAGAAAATATGGGGAAGTATACAATACGACAGGAATATGCTCAACAAAAATGTTAGCGATGAACAAAGCGCAACAATACGAATACGAATATTCAAATCAAATGCGAATCTCAATAGCATTTATATCACTATAATTTCTCAACAACACATTAACCGGGGCACCAGGCCTCACCAACGTACCGCGCCTATGCATTATTCTAGCATATCCGAAAAAAGGAATCTTGGCGGGTGCCCAACCTCCGTGTCATATTAAAATCTTCATGACAACATGCTCAACACAATAATAATACCACATGAATCATAAATAGATTCCAAACAAAATTTCCAGATTCCAATGAATTTAGCAATTCAAATATGAGTCAATAATCACATGAAACCAAAGGCAGAAACACTCGCGAGATTAAGGAGCATATTGTGTAAAACCCCATACCTTAAAATCATCACATAATTCAGCCTCAAAATCTAATCACACCATCACGTTCCTCTCACAAAAATAATCAAATCTCGTTCTATCCCAAACTCGAGAAAACACCAAATAAGCCTTCTAATCTAAGGTTGAAATCTTGAATAAGTTTGGGGCTATGGTTGGTAGATGAAAGGGAGTAATTTTGGAGAGGTATTCTGGTTGAAAAGTTTGAGAAAAAGTGATTTGAAAAGCCAAGCCACGAATTAGTTGATATATAAAGGATTAAGAGTTTGATTAAGAAAATAGTCTTAATCAGATATAAACACTAAAAGTTTTATTCCGGACGATCGGACCGTTGGAATTGGATGAAATTTTACAGAGAATTAGCTGAAGACGAGAGGAAGCTACAAAAACAATTTCAGCTCGATCGGACCGTTCAATATTTTTAAATATATTTTTTTCTAAAGAGTTTTATGCTCCGAGGACTCTTAGAGAGTTTTATGTTTTGAGGACTCTTCTATATAATAAAAATGCAATTAAAACTCCATTTTAATTCCGATTTCGAAACCGTTTGAAATTCTCGCCTTTGAAAATAATAACCAACATATTTGAGCAATAAAAATAATTTTATCTCAAAATTTATTTTTTTCTCTTTATTTTGAAAATACCCCCCAAATTACGCGGGTTGTTACACTTCCCCACTAACAATGGAATTAAATACAATAAATCACAAGGTATAGAGCATCTAATTCCCACAACAACAATAGAGAAACCACTAATCTCAATCTCTTCAAATAAATACAGCCAAATCTCTCGAATTAATACAACTATCTACCTCGATATAAAATAAATCCCAATGCTCTATACATCAAAATTAAATACAATCTTCTCGAGTATGTATTCTCAAATAATCTTCTCAAAATAGTCCTCGCTAAAATCAATCCCAATTGGTCCATAGCACTCAAAATCCGCGCTAACCTGCCACTAAAAGAAAATATGGGGAAGTACACAATACGACAGGAATATGCTCAACAAAAATGTTAGCGATGAACAAAGCGCAACAATACGAATACGAATATTCAAATCAAATGCGAATCTCAATAGCATTTATATCACTATAATTTCTCAACAACACATTAACCGGGTCACCAGGCCTCACCAACGTACCGCGCCTATGCATTATTCTAGCATATCCGAAAAAAGGAATCTTGGCGGGTGCCCAACCTCCGTGTCATATTAAAATCTTCATGACAACATGCTCAACACAATAATAATACCACATGAATCATAAATAGATTCCAAACAAAATTTCCAGATTCCAATGAATTTAGCAATTCAAATATGAGTCAATAATCACATGAAACCAAAGGGAGAAACACTCGCGAGATTAAGGAGCATATTGTGTAAAACCCCATACCTTAAAATCATCACATAATTCAGCCTCAAAATCTAATCACACCATCACGTTCCTCTCACAAAAATAATCAAATCTCGTTCTATCCCAAACTCGAGAAAACACCAAATAAGCCTTCTAATCTAAGGTTGAAATCTTGAATAAGTTTGGGGCTATGGTTTGTAGATGAAAGGGAGTAATTTTGGAGAGGTATTCTGGTTGAAAAGTTCAAGAAAAAGTGATTTGAAAAGCCAAGCCACGAATTAGTTGATATATAAATGATTAAGAGTTTGATTAAGAAAAGAGTCTTAATCAGATACAAACACTCAAAGTTTTATTCCGGACGATCGGACCGTTGGTATTGGATGAAATTTTACAGAGAATTAGCTGAAGACGAGAGGAAGCTACAAAAAAAATTTCAGCTCGATCGGACCGTCAAAAAAAATTTAGCTCGATCGGACCGTTCAATATTTTTAAATATTTTTTTTTCTAAAGAGTTTTATGCTCCGAGGACTCTTAGAGAGTTTTATGTTTTGAGGACTCTTCTATATAATAAAAATGCAATTAAAACTCCATTTTAATTCCGATTTCGAAACCGTTTGAAATTCTCGCCTTTGAAAATAATAACCAACATATTTGAGCAATAAAAATAATTTTATCTCAAAATTTATTTTTTTCTCTTTATTTTGAAAATACCCCCCAAATTACGCGGGTTGTTACACTTCCCCACTAACAATGGAATTAAATACAATAAATCACAAGGTATAGAGCATCTAATTCCCACAACAACAATAGAGAAACCACTAATCTCAATCTCTTCAAATAAATACAGCCAAATCTCTCGAATTAATACAACTATCTACCTCGATATAAAATAAATCCCAATGCTCTATACATCAAAATTAAATACAATCTTCTCGAGTATGTATTCTCAAATAATCTTCTCAAAATAATCCTCGCTAAAATCAATCCCAATTGGTCCATAGCACTCAAAATCCGCGCTAACCTGCCACTAAAAGAAAATATGGGGAAGTACACAATACGACAGGAATATGCTCAACAAAAATGTTAGCGATGAACAAAGCGCAACAATACGAATACGAATATTCAAATCAAATGCGAATCTCAATAGCATTTATATCACTATAATTTCTCAACAACACATTAACCGGGTCACCAGGCCTCACCAACGTACCGCGCCTATGCATTATTCTAGCATATCCGAAAAAAGGAATCTTGGCGGGTGCCCAACCTCCGTGTCATATTAAAATCTTCATGACAACATGCTCAACACAATAATAATACCACATGAATCATAAATAGATTCCAAACAAAATTTCCAGATTCCAATGAATTTAGCAATTCAAATATGAGTCAATAATCACATGAAACCAAAGGGAGAAACACTCGCGAGATTAAGGAGCATATTGTGTAAAACCCCATACCTTAAAATCATCACATAATTCAGCCTCAAAATCTAATCACACCATCACGTTCCTCTCACAAAAATAATCAAATCTCGTTCTATCCCAAACTCGAGAAAACACCAAATAAGCCTTCTAATCTAGGGTTGAAATCTTGAATAAGTTTGGGGCTATGGTTTGTAGATGAAAGGGAGTACTTTTGGAGAGGTATTCTGGTTGAAAAGTTTGAGAAAAAGTGATTTGAAAAGCCAAGCCACGAATTAGTTGATATATAAAGGATTAAGAGTTTGATTAAGAAAATAGTCTTAATCAGATATAAACACTAAAAGTTTTATTCCGGACGATCGGACCGTTGGAATTGGATGAAATTTTACAGAGAATTAGCTAAAGACGAGAGGAAGCTACAAAAAAATTTCAGCTCGATCGGACCGTCAAAAAAAATTTCAGCTCGATCGGACCGTTCGATATTTTTAAATATTTTTTTTTCTAAAGAGTTTTATGCTCCGAGGACTCTTAGAGAGTTTTATGTTTTGAGGACTCTTCTATATAATAAAAATGCAATTAAAACTCCATTTTTATTCCGATTTCGAAACCGTTTGAAATTCTCGCCTTTGAAAATAATAACCAACATATTTGAGCAATAAAAATAATTTTATCTCAAAATTTATTTTTTTATCTTTATTTTGAAAATACCCCCCAAATTACGCGGGTTGTTACACTTCCCCACTAACAATGGAATTAAATACAATAAATCACAAGGTATAGAGCATCTAATTCCCACAACAACAATAGAGAAACCACTAATCTCAATCTCTTCAAATAAATACATCCAAATCTCTCGAATTAATACAACTATCTACCTCGATATAAAATAAATCCCAATGCTCTATACATCAAAATTAAATACAATCTTCTCGAGTATGTATTCTCCAATAATCTTCTCAAAATAATCCTCGCTAAAATCAATCCCAATTGGTCCATAGCACTCAAAATCCGCGCTAACCTGCCACTAAAAGAAAATATGGGGAAGTACACAATACGACAGGAATATGCTCAACAAAAATGTTAGCGATGAACAAAGCGCAACAATACGAATACGAATATTCAAATCAAATGCGAATGTCAATAGCATTTATATCACTATAATTTCTCAACAACACATTAACCGGGTCACCAGGCCTCACCAACGTACCGCGCCTATGCTTTATTCTAGCATATCCGAAAAAAGGAATCTTGGCGGGTGCCCAACCTCCGTGTCATATTAAAATCTTCATGACAACATGCTCAACACAATAATAATACCACATGAATCATAAATAGATTCCAAACAAAATTTCCAGATTCCAATGAATTTAGCAATTCAAATATGAGTCAATAATCACATGAAACCAAAGGGAGAAACACTCGCGAGATTAAGGAGCATATTGTGTAAAACCCCATACCTTAAAATCATCACATAATTCAGCCTCAAAATCTAATCACACCATCACGTTCCTCTCACAAAAATAATCAAATCTCATTCTATCCCAAACTCGAGAAAACACCAAATAAGCCTTCTAATCTAAGGTTGAAATCTTGAATAAGTTTGGGGCTATGGTTTGTAGATGAAAGGGAGTAATTTTGGAGAGGTATTCTGGTTGAAAAGTTTGAGAAAAAGTGATTTGAAAAGCCAAGCCACGAATTAGTTGATATATAAAGGATTAAGAGTTTGATTAAGAAAAGAGTCTTAATCAGATACAAACACTAAAAGTTTTATTCCGGACGATCGGACCGTTGGAATTGGATGAAATTTTACAGAGAATTAGCTGAAGACGAGAGGAAGCTAAAAAAAAATTTCAGCTCGATCGGACTGTCAAAAAAAATTTCAGCTCGATCGGACCGTTCAATATTTTTAAATATTGTTTTTTCTAAAGAGTTTTATGCTCCGAGGACTCTTAGAGAGTTTTATGTTTTGAGGACTCTTCTATATAAAAAAAATGCAATTAAAACTCCATTCTAATTCCGATTTCGAAACCGTTTGAAATTCTCGCCTTTGAAAATAATAACCAACATATTTGAGCAATAAAAATAATTTTATCTCAAAATTTATTTTTTTCTCTTTATTTTGAAAATACCCCCCAAATTACGCGGGTTGTTACACTTCCCCACTAACAATGGGGAAGTGTAACAAATCACAAGGTATAGAGCATCTAATTCCCACAACAACAATAGAGAAACCACTAATCTCAATCTCTTCAAATAAATACAGCCAAATCTCTCGAATTAATACAACTATCTACCTCGATATAAAATAAATCCCAATGCTCTATACATCAAAATTAAATACAATCTTCTCGAGTATGTATTCTCCAATAATCTTCTCAAAATAATCCTCGCTAAAATCAATCCCAATTGGTCCATAGCACTCAAAATCCGCGCTAACCTGCCACTAAAAGAAAATATGGGGAAGTACACAATACGACAGGAATATGCTCAACAAAAATGTTAGCGATGAACAAAGCGCAACAATACGAATACGAATATTCAAATCAAATGCGAATCTCAATAGCATTTATATCACTATAATTTCTCAACAACACATTAACCGGGTCACCAGGCCTCACCAACGTACCGCGCCTATGCATTATTCTAGCATATCCGAAAAAAGGAATCTTGGCGGGTGCCCAACCTCCGTGTCATATTAAAATCTTCATGACAACATGCTCAACACAATAATAATACCACATGAATCATAAATAGATTCCAAACAAAATTTCCAGATTCCAATGAATTTAGCAATTCAAATATGAGTCAATAATCACATGAAACCAAAGGGAGAAACACTCGCGAGATTAAGGAGCATATTGTGTAAAACCCCATACCTTAAAATCATCACATAATTCAGCCTCAAAATCTAATCACACCATCACGTTCCTCTCACAAAAATAATCAAATCTCGTTCTATCCCAAACTCGAGAAAACACCAAATAAGCCTTCTAATCTAAGGTTGAAATCTTGAATAAGTTTGGGGCTATGGTTTGTAGATGAAAGGGAGTAATTTTGGAGAGGTATTCTGGTTGAAAAGTTTGAGAAAAAGTGATTTGAAAAGCCAAGCCACGAATTAGTTGATATATAAAGGATTAAGAGTTTGATTAAGAAAACAGTCTTAATCAGATACAAACACTAAAAGTTTTATTCCGGACGATCGGACCGTTGGAATTGGATGAAATTTTACAGAGAATTAGCTAAAGACGAGAGGAAGCTACAAAAAAATTTCAGCTCGATCGGACCGTCAAAAAAAATTTCAGCTCGATCGGACCGTTCAATATTTTTAAATATTTTTTTTTCTAAAGAGTTTTATGCTCCGAGGACTCTTAGAGAGTTTTATGTTTTGAGGACTCTTCTATATAATAAAAATGCAATTAAAACTCCATTTTAATTCCGATTTCGAAACCGTTTGAAATTCTCGCCTTTGAAAATAATAACCAACATATTTGAGCAATAAAAATAATTTTATCTCAAAATTTATTTTTTTCTCTTTATTTTGAAAATACCCCCCAAATTACGCGGGTTGTTACACTTCCCCACTAACAATGGAATTAAATACAATAAATCACAAGGTATAGAGCATCTAATTCCCACAACAACAATAGAGAAACCAATAATCTCAATCTCTTCAAATAAATACATCCAAATCTCTCGAATTAATACAACTATCTACCTCGATATAAAATAAATCCCAATGCTCTATACATCAAAATTAAATACAATCTTCTCGAGTATGTATTCTCCAATAATCTTCTCAAAATAATCCTCGCTAAAATCAATCCCAATTGGTCCATAGCACTCAAAATCCGCGCTAACCTCCAACTAAAAGAAAATATGGGGAAGTACACAATACGACAGGAATATGCTCAACAAAAATGTTAGCGATGAACAAAGCGCAACAATACGAATACGAATATTCAAATCAAATGCGAATGTCAATAGCATTTATATCACTATAATTTCTAAACAACACATTAACCGGGTCACCAGGCCTCACCAACGTACCGCGCCTATGCTTTATTCTAGCATATCCGAAAAAAGGAATCTTGGCGGGTGCCCAACCTCCGTGTCATATTAAAATCTTCATGACAACATGCTCAACACAATAATAATACCACATGAATCATAAATAGATTCCAAACAAAATTTCCAGATTCCAATGAATTTAGCAATTCAAATATGAGTCAATAATCACATGAAACCAAAGGGAGAAACACTCGCGAGATTAAGGAGCATATTGTGTAAAACCCCATACCTTAAAATCATCACATAATTCAGCCTCAAAATCTAATCACACCATCACGTTCCTCTCACAAAAATAATCAAATCTCATTCTATCCCAAACTCGAGAAAACACCAAATAAGCCTTCTAATCTAAGGTTGAAATCTTGAATAAGTTTGGGGCTATGGTTTGTAGATGAAAGGGAGTAATTTTGGAGAGGTATTCTGGTTGAAAAGTTTGAGAAAAAGTGATTTGAAAAGCCAAGCCACGAATTAGTTGATATATAAAGGATTAAGAGTTTGATTAAGAAAAGAGTCTTAATCAGATACAAACACTAAAAGTTTTATTCCGGACGATCGGACCGTTGGAATTGGATGAAATTTTACAGAGAATTAGCTGAAGACGAGAGGAAGCTAAAAAAAAAATTTCAGCTCGATCGGACTGTCAAAAAAAATTTCAGCTCGATCGGACCGTTCAATATTTTTAAATATTGTTTTTTCTAAAGAGTTTTATGCTCCGAGGACTCTTAGAGAGTTTTATGTTTTGAGGACTCTTCTATATAATAAAAATGCAATTAAAACTCCATTTTAATTCCGATTTCGAAACCGTTTGAAATTCTCGCCTTTGAAAATAATAACCAACATATTTGAGCAATAAAAATAATTTTATCTCAAAATTTATTTTTTTCTCTTTATTTTGAAAATACCCCCCAAATTACGCGGGTTGTTACACTTCCCCACTAACAATGGGGAAGTGTAACAAATCACAAGGTATAGAGCATCTAATTCCCACAACAACAATAGAGAAACCACTAATCTCAATCTCTTCAAATAAATACAGCCAAATCTCTCGAATTAATACAACTATCTACCTCGATATAAAATAAATCCCAACGCTCTATACATCAAAATTAAATACAATCTTCTCGAGTATGTATTCTCCAATAATCTTCTCAAAATAATCCTCGCTAAAATCAATCCCAATTGGTCCATAGCACTCAAAATCCGCGCTAACCTGCCACTAAAAGAAAATATGGGGAAGTACACAATACGACAGGAATATGCTCAACAAAAATGTTAGCGATGAACAAAGCGCAACAATACGAATACGAATATTCAAATCAAATGCGAATCTCAATAGCATTTATATCACTATAATTTCTCAACAACACATTAACCGGGTCACCAGGCCTCACCAACGTACCGCGCCTATGCATTATTCTAGCATATCCGAAAAAAGGAATCTTGGCGGGTGCCCAACCTCCGTGTCATATTAAAATCTTCATGACAACATGCTCAACACAATAATAATACCACATGAATCATAAATAGATTCCAAACAAAATTTCCAGATTCCAATGAATTTAGCAATTCAAATATGAGTCAATAATCACATGAAACCAAAGGGAGAAACACTCGCGAGATTAAGGAGCATATTGTGTAAAACCCCATACCTTAAAATCATCACATAATTCAGCCTCAAAATCTAATCACACCATCACGTTCCTCTCACAAAAATAATCAAATCTCGTTCTATCCCAAACTCGAGAAAACACCAAATAAGCCTTCTAATCTAAGGTTGAAATCTTGAATAAGTTTGGGGCTATGGTTTGTAGATGAAAGGGAGTAATTTTGGAGAGGTATTCTGGTTGAAAAGTTTGAGAAAAAGTGATTTGAAAAGCCAAGCCACGAATTAGTTGATATATAAAGGATTAAGAGTTTGATTAAGAAAACAGTCTTAATCAGATACAAACACTAAAAGTTTTATTCCGGACGATCGGACCGTTGGAATTGGATGAAATTTTACAGAGAATTAGCTGAAGACGAGAGGAAGCTAAAAAAAAAATTTCAGCTCGATCGGACTGTCAAAAAAAATTTCAGCTCGATCGGACCGTTCAATATTTTTAAATATTGTTTTTTCTAAAGAGTTTTATGCTCCGAGGACTCTTAGAGAGTTTTATGTTTTGAGGACTCTTCTATATAATAAAAATGCAATTAAAACTCCATTTTAATTCCGATTTCGAAACCGTTTGAAATTCTCGCCTTTGAAAATAATAACCAACATATTTGAGCAATAAAAATAATTTTATCTCAAAATTTATTTTTTTCTCTTTATTTTGAAAATACCCCCCAAATTACGCGGGTTGTTACACTTCCCCACTAACAATGGAATTAAATACAATAAATCACAAGGTATAGAGCATCTAATTCCCACAACAACAATAGAGAAACCACTAATCTCAATCTCTTCAAATAAATACATCCAAATCTCTCGAATTAATACAACTATCTACCACGATATAAAATAAATCCCAATGCTCTATACATCAAAATTAAATACAATCTTCTCGAGTATGTATTCTCCAATAATCTTCTCAAAATAATCCTCGCTAAAATCAATCCCAATTGGTCCATAGCACTCAAAATCCGCGCTAACCTGCCACTAAAAGAAAATATGGGGAAGTACACAATACGACAGGAATATGCTCAACAAAAATGTTAGCGATGAACAAAGCGCAACAATACGAATACGAATATTCAAATCAAATGCGAATGTCAATAGCATTTATATCACTATAATTTCTCAACAACACATTAACCGGGTCACCAGGCCTCACCAACGTACCGCGCCTATGCTTTATTCTAGCATATCCGAAAAAAGGAATCTTGGCGGGTGCCCAACCTCCGTGTCATATTAAAATCTTCATGACAACATGCTCAACACAATAATAATACCACATGAATCATAAATAGATTCCAAACAAAATTTCCAGATTCCAATGAATTTAGCAATTCAAATATGAGTCAATAATCACATGAAACCAAAGGGAGAAACACTCGCGAGATTAAGGAGCATATTGTGTAAAACCCCATACCTTAAAATCATCACATAATTCAGCCTCAAAATCTAATCACACCATCACGTTCCTCTCACAAAAATAATCAAATCTCATTCTATCCCAAACTCGAGAAAACACCAAATAAGCCTTCTAATCTAAGGTTGAAATCTTGAATAAGTTTGGGGCTATGGTTTGTAGATGAAAGGGAGTAATTTTGGAGAGGTATTCTGGTTGAAAAGTTTGAGAAAAAGTGATTTGAAAAGCCAAGCCACGAATTAGTTGATATATAAAGGATTAAGAGTTTGATTAAGAAAAGAGTCTTAATCAGATACAAACACTAAAAGTTTTATTCCGGACGATCGGACCGTTGGAATTGGATGAAATTTTACAGAGAATTAGCTGAAGACGAGAGGAAGCTAAAAAAAAAATTTCAGCTCGATCGGACCGTCAAAAAAAATTTCAGCTCGATCGGACCGTTCAATATTTTTAAATATTGTTTTTTCTAAAGAGTTTTATGCTCCGAGGACTCTTAGAGAGTTTTATGTTTTGAGGACTCTTCTATATAATAAAAATGCAATTAAAACTCCATTTTAATTCCGATTTCGAAACCGTTTGAAATTCTCGCCTTTGAAAATAATAACCAACATATTTGAGCAATAAAAATAATTTTATCTCAAAATTTATTTTTTTCTCTTTATTTTGAAAATACCCCCCAAATTACGCGGGTTGTTACACTTCCCCACTAACAATGGAATTAAATACAATAAATCACAAGGTATAGAGCATCTAATTCCCACAACAACAATAGAGAAACCACTTATCTCAATCTCTTCAAATAAATACATCCAAATCTCTCGAATTAATACAACTATCTACCACGATATAAAATAAATCCCAATGCTCTATAAAATCAAAATTAAATACAATCTTCTCGAGTATGTATTCTCCAATAATCTTCTCAAAATAATCCTCGCTAAAATCAATCCCAATTGGTCCATAGCACTCAAAATCCGCGCTAACCTGCCACTAAAAGAAAATATGGGGAAGTACACAATACGACAGGAATATGCTCAACAAAAATGTTAGCGATGAACAAAGCGCAACAATACGAATACGAATATTCAAATCAAATGCGAATCTCAATAGCATTTATATCACTATAATTTCTCAACAACACATTAACCGGGTCACCAGGCCTCACCAACGTACCGCGCCTATGCATTATTCTAGCATATCCGAAAAAAGGAATCTTGGCGGGTGCCCAACCTCCGTGTCATATTAAAATCTTCATGACAACATGCTCAACACAATAATAATACCACATGAATCATAAATAGATTCCAAACAAAATTTCCAGATTCCAATGAATTTAGCAATTCAAATATGAGTCAATAATCACATGAAACCAAAGGGAGAAACACTCGCGAGATTAAGGAGCATATTGTGTAAAACCCCATACCTTAAAATCATCACATAATTCAGCCTCAAAATCTAATCACACCATCACGTTCCTCTCACAAAAATAATCAAATCTCGTTCTATCCCAAACTCGAGAAAACACCAAATAAGCCTTCTAATCTAAGGTTGAAATCTTGAATAAGTTTGGGGCTATGGTTTGTAGATGAAAGGGAGTAATTTTGGAGAGGTATTCTGGTTGAAAAGTTTGAGAAAAAGTGATTTGAAAAGCCAAGCCACGAATTAGTTGATATATAAAGGATTAAGAGTTTGATTAAGAAAACAGTCTTAATCAGATACAAACACTAAAAGTTTTATTCCGGACGATCGGACCGTTGGAA
The DNA here is from genome assembly GCA_949130495.1 of Sambucus nigra. Taxonomy (NCBI): domain Eukaryota; kingdom Viridiplantae; phylum Streptophyta; class Magnoliopsida; order Dipsacales; family Adoxaceae; genus Sambucus; species Sambucus nigra. The sequence goes on from OX422219.1 coordinate 53,515,510, forward strand.
TTGGATGAAATTTTACAGAGAATTAGCTGAAGACGAGAGGAAGCTAAAAAAAAAATTTCAGCTCGATCGGACTGTCAAAAAAAATTTCAGCTCGATCGGACCGTTCAATATTTTTAAATATTGTTTTTTCTAAAGAGTTTTATGCTCCGAGGACTCTTAGAGAGTTTTATGTTTTGAGGACTCTTCTATATAATAAAAATGCAATTAAAACTCCATTTTAATTCCGATTTCGAAACCGTTTGAAATTCTCGCCTTTGAAAATAATAACCAACATATTTGAGCAATAAAAATAATTTTATCTCAAAATTTATTTTTTTCTCTTTATTTTGAAAATACCCCCCAAATTACGCGGGTTGTTACACTTCCCCACTAACAATGGAATTAAATACAATAAATCACAAGGTATAGAGCATCTAATTCCCACAACAACAATAGAGAAACCACTAATCTCAATCTCTTCAAATAAATACATCCAAATCTCTCGAATTAATACAACTATCTACCACGATATAAAATAAATCCCAATGCTCTATACATCAAAATTAAATACAATCTTCTCGAGTATGTATTCTCCAATAATCTTCTCAAAATAATCCTCGCTAAAATCAATCCCAATTGGTCCATAGCACTCAAAATCCGCGCTAACCTGCCACTAAAAGAAAATATGGGGAAGTACACAATACGACAGGAATATGCTCAACAAAAATGTTAGCGATGAACAAAGCGCAACAATACGAATACGAATATTCAAATCAAATGCGAATCTCAATAGCATTTATATCACTATAATTTCTCAACAACACATTAACCGGGTCACCAGGCCTCACCAACGTACCGCGCCTATGCTTTATTCTAGCATATCCGAAAAAAGGAATCTTGGCGGGTGCCCAACCTCCGTGTCATATTAAAATCTTCATGACAACATGCTCAACACAATAATAATACCACATGAATCATAAATAGATTCCAAACAAAATTTCCAGATTCCAATGAATTTAGCAATTCAAATATGAGTCAATAATCACATGAAACCAAAGGGAGAAACACTCGCGAGATTAAGGAGCATATTGTGTAAAACCCCATACCTTAAAATCATCACATAATTCAGCCTCAAAATCTAATCACACCATCACGTTCCTCTCACAAAAATAATCAAATCTCGTTCTATCCCAAACTCGAGAAAACACCAAATAAGCCTTCTAATCTAAGGTTGAAATCTTGAATAAGTTTGGGGCTATGGTTTGTAGATGAAAGGGAGTAATTTTGGAGAGGTATTCTGGTTGAAAAGTTTGAGAAAAAGTGATTTGAAAAGCCAAGCCACGAATTAGTTGATATATAAAGGATTAAGAGTTTGATTAAGAAAATAGTCTTAATCAGATACAAACACTAAAAGTTTTATTCCGGACGATCGGACCGTTGGAATTGGATGAAATTTTACAGAGAATTAGCTGAAGACGAGAGGAAGCTACAAAAAAAATTTCAGCTCGATCGGACCGTCAAAAAAAATTTCAGCTCGATCGGACCGTTCAATATTTTTAAATATTTTTTTTTCTAAAGAGTTTTATGCTCCGAGGACTCTTAGAGAGTTTTATGTTTTGAGGACTCTTCTATATAATAAAAATGCAATTAAAACTCCATTTTAATTCCGATTTCGAAACCGTTTGAAATTCTCGCCGTTGAAAATAATAACCAACATATTTGAGCAATAAAAATAATTTTATCTCAAAATTTATTTTTTTCTCTTTATTTTGAAAATACCCCCCAAATTACGCGGGTTGTTACACTTCCCCACTAACAATGGAATTAAATACAATAAATCACAAGGTATAGAGCATCTAATTCCCACAACAACAATAGAGAAACCACTAATCTCAATCTCTTCAAATAAATACAGCCAAATCTCTCGAATTAATACAACTATCTACCTCGATATAAAATAAATCCCAATGCTCTATACATCAAAATTAAATACAATCTTCTCGAGTATGTATTCTCAAATAATCTTCTCAAAATAATCCTCGCTAAAATCAATCCCAATTGGTCCATAGCACTCAAAATCCGCGCTAACCTGCCACTAAAAGAAAATATGGGGAAGTACACAATACGACAGGAATATGCTCAACAAAAATGTTAGCGATGAACAAAGCGCAACAATACGAATACGAATATTCAAATCAAATGCGAATCTCAATAGCATTTATATCACTATAATTTCTCAACAACACATTAACCGGGTCACCAGGCCTCACCAACGTACCGCGCCTATGCTTTATTCTAGCATATCCGAAAAAAGGAATCTTGGCGGGTGCCCAACCTCCGTGTCATATTAAAATCTTCATGACAACATGCTCAACACAATAATAATACCACATGAATCATAAATAGATTCCAAACAAAATTTCCAGATTCCAATGAATTTAGCAATTCAAATATGAGTCAATAATCACATGAAACCAAAGGGAGAAACACTCGCGAGATTAAGGAGCATATTGTGTAAAACCCCATACCTTAAAATCATCACATAATTCAGCCTCAAAATCTAATCACACCATCACGTTCCTCTCACAAAAATAATCAAATCTCGTTCTATCCCAAACTCGAGAAAACACCAAATAAGCCTTCTAATCTAAGGTTGAAATCTTGAATAAGTTTGGGGCTATGGTTGGTAGATGAAAGGGAGTAATTTTGGAGAGGTATTCTGGTTGAAAAGTTTGAGAAAAAGTGATTTGAAAAGCCAAGCCATGAATTAGTTGATATATAAAGGATTAAGAGTTTGATTAAGAAAATAGTCTTAATCAGATATAAACACTAAAAGTTTTATTCCGGACGATCGGACCGTTGGAATTGGATGAAATTTTACAGAGAATTAGCTGAAGACGAGAGGAAGCTACAAAAACAATTTCAGCTCGATCGGACCGTTCAATATTTTTAAATATATTTTTTTCTAAAGAGTTTTATGCTCCGAGGACTCTTAGAGAGTTTTATGTTTTGAGGACTCTTCTATGTAATAAAAATGCAATTAAAACTCCATTTTAATTCCGATTTCGAAACCGTTTGAAATTCTCGCCGTTGAAAATAATAACCAACATATTTGAGCAATAAAAATAATTTTATCTCAAAATTTATTTTTTTCTCTTTATTTTGAAAATACCCCCCAAATTACGCGGGTTGTTACACTTCCCCACTAACAATGGAATTAAATACAATAAATCACAAGGTATAGAGCATCTAATTCCCACAACAACAATAGAGAAACCACTAATCTCAATCTCTTCAAATAAATACAGCCAAATCTCTCGAATTAATACAACTATCTACCTCGATATAAAATAAATCCCAATGCTCTATACATCAAAATTAAATACAATCTTCTCGAGTATGTATTCTCAAATAATCTTCTCAAAATAATCCTCGCTAAAATCAATCCCAATTGGTCCATAGCACTCAAAATCCGCGCTAACCTGCCACTAAAAGAAAATATGGGGAAGTACACAATACGACAGGAATATGCTCAACAAAAATGTTAGCGATGAACAAAGCGCAACAATACGAATACGAATATTCAAATCAAATGCGAATCTCAATAGCATTTATATCACTATAATTTCTCAACAACACATTAACCGGGTCACCAGGCCTCACCAACGTACCGCGCCTATGCATTATTCTAGCATATCCGAAAAAAGGAATCTTGGCGGGTGCCCAACCTCCGTGTCATATTAAAATCTTCATGACAACATGCTCAACACAATAATAATACCACATGAATCATAAATAGATTCCAAACAAAATTTCCAGATTCCAATGAATTTAGCAATTCAAATATGAGTCAATAATCACATGAAACCAAAGGGAGAAACACTCGCGAGATTAAGGAGCATATTGTGTAAAACCCCATACCTTAAAATCATCACATAATTCAGCCTCAAAATCTAATCACACCATCACGTTCCTCTCACAAAAATAATCAAATCTCGTTCTATCCCAAACTCGAGAAAACACCAAATAAGCCTTCTAATCTAAGGTTGAAATCTTGAATAAGTTTGGGGCTATGGTTTGTAGATGAAAGGGAGTAATTTTGGAGAGGTATTCTGGTTGAAAAGTTTGAGAAAAAGTGATTTGAAAAGCCAAGCCACGAATTAGTTGATATATAAAGGATTAAGAGTTTGATTAAGAAAAAAGTCTTAATCAGATACAAACACTAAAAGTTTTATTCCGGACGATCGGACCGTTGGAATTGGATGAAATTTTACAGAGAATTAGCTGAAGACGAGAGGAAGCTACAAAAAAAATTTCAGCTCGATCGGACCGTCAAAAAAAATTTCAGCTCGATCGGACCGTTCAATATTTTTAAATATTTTTTTTTCTAAAGAGTTTTATGCTCCGAGGACTCTTAGAGAGTTTTATGTTTTGAGGACTCTTCTATATAATAAAAATGCAATTAAAACTCCATTTTAATTCCGATTTCGAAACCGTTTGAAATTCTCGCCTTTGAAAATAATAACCAACATATTTGAGCAATAAAAATAATTTTATCTCAAAATTTATTTTTTTCTCTTTATTTTGAAAATACCCCCCAAATTACGCGGGTTGTTACACTTCCCCACTAACAATGGAATTAAATACAATAAATCACAAGGTATAGAGCATCTAATTCCCACAACAACAATAGAGAAACCACTAATCTCAATCTCTTAAAATGAATACAGCCAAATCTCTCGAATTAATACAACTATCTACCTCGATATAAAATAAATCCCAATGCTCTATACATCAAAATTAAATACAATCTTCTCGAGTATGTATTCTCAAATAATCTTCTCAAAATAATCCTCGCTAAAATCAATCCCAATTGGTCCATAGCACTCAAAATCCGCGCTAACCTGCCACTAAAAGAAAATATGGGGAAGTACACAATACGACAGGAATATGCTCAACAAAAATGTTAGCGATGAACAAAGCGCAACAATACGAATACGAATATTCAAATCAAATGCGAATCTCAATAGCATTTATATCACTATAATTTCTCAACAACACATTAACCGGGTCACCAGGCCTCACCAACGTACCGCGCCTATGCTTTATTCTAGCATATCCGAAAAAAGGAATCTTGGCGGGTGCCCAACCTCCGTGTCATATTAAAATCTTCATGACAACATGCTCAACACAATAATAATACCACATGAATCATAAATAGATTCCAAACAAAATTTCCAGATTCCAATGAATTTAGCAATTCAAATATGAGTCAATAATCACATGAAACCAAAGGGAGAAACACTCGCGAGATTAAGGAGCATATTGTGTAAAACCCCATACCTTAAAATCATCACATAATTCAGCCTCAAAATCTAATCACACCATCACGTTCCTCTCACAAAAATAATCAAATCTCGTTCTATCCCAAACTCGAGAAAACACCAAATAAGCCTTCTAATCTAAGGTTGAAATCTTGAATAAGTTTGGGGCTATGGTTGGTAGATGAAAGGGAGTAATTTTGGAGAGGTATTCTGGTTGAAAAGTTTGAGAAAAAGTGATTTGAAAAGCCAAGCCATGAATTAGTTGATATATAAAGGATTAAGAGTTTGATTAAGAAAATAGTCTTAATCAGATATAAACACTAAAAGTTTTATTCCGGACGATCGGACCGTTGGAATTGGATGAAATTTTACAGAGAATTAGCTGAAGACGAGAGGAAGCTACAAAAACAATTTCAGCTCGATCGGACCGTTCAATATTTTTAAATATATTTTTTTCTAAAGAGTTTTATGCTCCGAGGACTCTTAGAGAGTTTTATGTTTTGAGGACTCTTCTATGTAATAAAAATGCAATTAAAACTCCATTTTAATTCCGATTTCGAAACCGTTTGAAATTCTCGCCGTTGAAAATAATAACCAACATATTTGAGCAATAAAAATAATTTTATCTCAAAATTTATTTTTTTCTCTTTATTTTGAAAATACCCCCCAAATTACGCGGGTTGTTACACTTCCCCACTAACAATGGAATTAAATACAATAAATCACAAGGTATAGAGCATCTAATTCCCACAACAACAATAGAGAAACCACTAATCTCAATCTCTTCAAATAAATACAGCCAAATCTCTCGAATTAATACAACTATCTACCTCGATATAAAATAAATCCCAATGCTCTATACATCAAAATTAAATACAATCTTCTCGAGTATGTATTCTCAAATAATCTTCTCAAAATAATCCTCGCTAAAATCAATCCCAATTGGTCCATAGCACTCAAAATCCGCGCTAACCTGCCACTAAAAGAAAATATGGGGAAGTACACAATACGACAGGAATATGCTCAACAAAAATGTTAGCGATGAACAAAGCGCAACAATACGAATACGAATATTCAAATCAAATGCGAATCTCAATAGCATTTATATCACTATAATTTCTCAACAACACATTAACCGGGTCACCAGGCCTCACCAACGTACCGCGCCTATGCATTATTCTAGCATATCCGAAAAAAGGAATCTTGGCGGGTGCCCAACCTCCGTGTCATATTAAAATCTTCATGACAACATGCTCAACACAATAATAATACCACATGAATCATAAATAGATTCCAAACAAAATTTCCAGATTCCAATGAATTTAGCAATTCAAATATGAGTCAATAATCACATGAAACCAAAGGGAGAAACACTCGCGAGATTAAGGAGCATATTGTGTAAAACCCCATACCTTAAAATCATCACATAATTCAGCCTCAAAATCTAATCACACCATCACGTTCCTCTCACAAAAATAATCAAATCTCGTTCTATCCCAAACTCGAGAAAACACCAAATAAGCCTTCTAATCTAAGGTTGAAATCTTGAATAAGTTTGGGGCTATGGTTTGTAGATGAAAGGGAGTAATTTTGGAGAGGTATTCTGGTTGAAAAGTTTGAGAAAAAGTGATTTGAAAAGCCAAGCCACGAATTAGTTGATATATAAAGGATTAAGAGTTTGATTAAGAAAAAAGTCTTAATCAGATACAAACACTAAAAGTTTTATTCCGGACGATCGGACCGTTGGAATTGGATGAAATTTTACAGAGAATTAGCTGAAGACGAGAGGAAGCTACAAAAAAAATTTCAGCTCGATCGGACCGTCAAAAAAAATTTCAGCTCGATCGGACCGTTCAATATTTTTAAATATTTTTTTTTCTAAAGAGTTTTATGCTCCGAGGACTCTTAGAGAGTTTTATGTTTTGAGGACTCTTCTATATAATAAAAATGCAATTAAAACTCCATTTTAATTCCGATTTCGAAACCGTTTGAAATTCTCGCCTTTGAAAATAATAACCAACATATTTGAGCAATAAAAATAATTTTATCTCAAAATTTATTTTTTTCTCTTTATTTTGAAAATACCCCCCAAATTACGCGGGTTGTTACACTTCCCCACTAACAATGGAATTAAATACAATAAATCACAAGGTATAGAGCATCTAATTCCCACAACAACAATAGAGAAACCACTAATCTCAATCTCTTAAAATGAATACAGCCAAATCTCTCGAATTAATACAACTATCTACCTCGATATAAAATAAATCCCAATGCTCTATACATCAAAATTAAATACAATCTTCTCGAGTATGTATTCTCAAATAATCTTCTCAAAATAATCCTCGCTAAAATCAATCCCAATTGGTCCATAGCACTCAAAATCCGCGCTAACCTGCCACTAAAAGAAAATATGGGGAAGTACACAATACGACAGGAATATGCTCAACAAAAATGTTAGCGATGAACAAAGCGCAACAATACGAATACGAATATTCAAATCAAATGCGAATCTCAATAGCATTTATATCACTATAATTTCTCAACAACACATTAACCGGGTCACCAGGCCTCACCAACGTACCGCGCCTATGCTTTATTCTAGCATATCCGAAAAAAGGAATCTTGGCGGGTGCCCAACCTCCGTGTCATATTAAAATCTTCATGACAACATGCTCAACACAATAATAATACCACATGAATCATAAATAGATTCCAAACAAAATTTCCAGATTCCAATGAATTTAGCAATTCAAATATGAGTCAATAATCACATGAAACCAAAGGGAGAAACACTCGCGAGATTAAGGAGCATATTGTGTAAAACCCCATACCTTAAAATCATCACATAATTCAGCCTCAAAATCTAATCACACCATCACGTTCCTCTCACAAAAATAATCAAATCTCGTTCTATCCCAAACTCGAGAAAACACCAAATAAGCCTTCTAATCTAAGGTTGAAATCTTGAATAAGTTTGGGGCTATGGTTGGTAGATGAAAGGGAGTAATTTTGGAGAGGTATTCTGGTTGAAAAGTTTGAGAAAAAGTGATTTGAAAAGCCAAGCCATGAATTAGTTGATATATAAAGGATTAAGAGTTTGATTAAGAAAATAGTCTTAATCAGATATAAACACTAAAAGTTTTATTCCGGACGATCGGACCGTTGGAATTGGATGAAATTTTACAGAGAATTAGCTGAAGACGAGAGGAAGCTACAAAAACAATTTCAGCTCGATCGGACCGTTCAATATTTTTAAATATATTTTTTTCTAAAGAGTTTTATGCTCCGAGGACTCTTAGAGAGTTTTATGTTTTGAGGACTCTTCTATGTAATAAAAATGCAATTAAAACTCCATTTTAATTCCGATTTCGAAACCGTTTGAAATTCTCGCCGTTGAAAATAATAACCAACATATTTGAGCAATAAAAATAATTTTATCTCAAAATTTATTTTTTTCTCTTTATTTTGAAAATACCCCCCAAATTACGCGGGTTGTTACACTTCCCCACTAACAATGGAATTAAATACAATAAATCACAAGGTATAGAGCATCTAATTCCCACAACAACAATAGAGAAACCACTAATCTCAATCTCTTCAAATAAATACAGCCAAATCTCTCGAATTAATACAACTATCTACCTCGATATAAAATAAATCCCAATGCTCTATACATCAAAATTAAATACAATCTTCTCGAGTATGTATTCTCAAATAATCTTCTCAAAATAATCCTCGCTAAAATCAATCCCAATTGGTCCATAGCACTCAAAATCCGCGCTAACCTGCCACTAAAAGAAAATATGGGGAAGTACACAATACGACAGGAATATGCTCAACAAAAATGTTAGCGATGAACAAAGCGCAACAATACGAATACGAATATTCAAATCAAATGCGAATCTCAATAGCATTTATATCACTATAATTTCTCAACAACACATTAACCGGGTCACCAGGCCTCACCAACGTACCGCGCCTATGCATTATTCTAGCATATCCGAAAAAAGGAATCTTGGCGGGTGCCCAACCTCCGTGTCATATTAAAATCTTCATGACAACATGCTCAACACAATAATAATACCACATGAATCATAAATAGATTCCAAACAAAATTTCCAGATTCCAATGAATTTAGCAATTCAAATATGAGTCAATAATCACATGAAACCAAAGGGAGAAACACTCGCGAGATTAAGGAGCATATTGTGTAAAACCCCATACCTTAAAATCATCACATAATTCAGCCTCAAAATCTAATCACATCATCACGTTCCTCTCACAAAAATAATCAAATCTCGTTCTATCCCAAACTCGAGAAAACACCAAATAAGCCTTCTAATCTAAGGTTGAAATCTTGAATAAGTTTGGGGCTATGGTTTGTAGATGAAAGGGAGTAATTTTGGAGAGGTATTCTGGTTGAAAAGTTTGAGAAAAAGTGATTTGAAAAGCCAAGCCACGAATTAGTTGATATATAAAGGATTAAGAGTTTGATTAAGAAAAAAGTCTTAATCAGATACAAACACTAAAAGTTTTATTCCGGACGATCGGACCGTTGGAATTGGATGAAATTTTACAGAGAATTAGCTGAAGACGAGAGGAAGCTACAAAAAAAATTTCAGCTCGATCGGACCGTCAAAAAAAAATTTCAGCTCGATCGGACCGTTCAATATTTTTAAATATTTTTTTTTCTAAAGAGTTTTATGCTCCGAGGACTCTTAGAGAGTTTTATGTTTTGAGGACTCTTCTATATAATAAAAATGCAATTAAAACTCCATTTTAATTCCGATTTCGAAACCGTTTGAAATTCTCGCCTTTGAAAATAATAACCAACATATTTGAGCAATAAAAATAATTTTATCTCAAAATTTATTTTTTTCTCTTTATTTTGAAAATACCCCCCAAATTACGCGGGTTGTTACACTTCCCCACTAACAATGGAATTAAATACAATAAATCACAAGGTATAGAGCATCTAATTCCCACAACAACAATAGAGAAACCACTAATCTCAATCTCTTCAAATAAATACAGCCAAATCTCTCGAATTAATACAACTATCTACCTCGATATAAAATAAATCCCAATGCTCTATACATCAAAATTAAATACAATCTTCTCGAGTATGTATTCTCAAATAATCTTCTCAAAATAATCCTCGCTAAAATCAATCCCAATTGGTCCATAGCACTCAAAATCCGCGCTAACCTGCCACTAAAAGAAAATATGGGGAAGTACACAATACGACAGGAATATGCTCAACAAAAATGTTAGCGATGAACAAAGCGCAACAATACGAATACGAATATTCAAATCAAATGCGAATCTCAATAGCATTTATATCACTATAATTTCTCAACAACACATTAACCGGGTCACCAGGCCTCACCAACGTACCGCGCCTATGCTTTATTCTAGCATATCCGAAAAAAGGAATCTTGGCGGGTGCCCAACCTCCGTGTCATATTAAAATCTTCATGACAACATGCTCAACACAATAATAATACCACATGAATCATAAATAGATTCCAAACAAAATTTCCAGATTCCAATGAATTTAGCAATTCAAATATGAGTCAATAATCACATGAAACCAAAGGGAGAAACACTCGCGAGATTAAGGAGCATATTGTGTAAAACCCCATACCTTAAAATCATCACATAATTCAGCCTCAAAATCTAATCACACCATCACGTTCCTCTCACAAAAATAATCAAATCTCGTTCTATCCCAAACTCGAGAAAACACCAAATAAGCCTTCTAATCTAAGGTTGAAATCTTGAATAAGTTTGGGGCTATGGTTTGTAGATGAAAGGGAGTACTTTTGGAGAGGTATTCTGGTTGAAAAGTTCAAGAAAAAGTGATTTGAAAAGCCAAGCCACGAATTAGTTGATATATAAAGGATTAAGAGTTTGATTAAGAAAAGAGTCTTAATCAGATACAAACACTAAAAGTTTTATTCCGGACGATCGGACCGTTGGAATTGGATGAAATTTTACAGAGAATTAGCTGAAGACGAGAGGAAGCTACAACAAAAATTTCAGCTCGATCGGACCGTTCAATATTTTTAAATATTGTTTTTCTAAAGAGTTTTATGCTCCGAGGACTCTTAGAGAGTTTTATGTTTTGAGGACTCTTCTATGTAATAAAAATGCAATTAAAACTCCATTTTAATTCCGATTTCGAAACCGTTTGAAATTCTCGCCTTTGAAAATATTAACCAACATATTTGAGCAATAAAAATAATTTTATCTCAAAATTTATTTTTTTATCTTTATTTTGAAAATACCCCCCAAATTACGCGGGTTGTTACACTTCCCCACTAACAATGGAATTAAATACAATAAATCACAAGGTATAGAGCATCTAATTCCCACAACAACAATAGAGAAACCACTAATCTCAATCTCTTCAAATAAATACATCCAAATCTCTCGAATTAATACAACTATCTACCTCGATATAAAATAAATCCCAATGCTCTATACATCAAAATTAAATACAATCTTCTCGAGTATGTATTCTCCAATAATCTTCTCAAAATAATCCTCGCTAAAATCAATCCCAATTGGTCCATAGCACTCAAAATCCGCGCTAACCTGCCACTAAAAGAAAATATGGGGAAGTACACAATACGGCAGGAATATGCTCAACAAAAATGTTAGCGATGAACAAAGCGCAACAATACGAATACGAATATTCAAATCAAATGCGAATCTCAATATCATTTATATCACTATAATTTCTCAACAACACATTAACCGGGTCACCAGGCCTCACCAACGTACCGCGCCTATGCTTTATTCTAGCATATCCGAAAAAAGGAATCTTGGCGGGTGCCCAACCTCCGTGTCATATTAAAATCTTCATGACAACATGCTCAACACAATAATAATACCACATGAATCATAAATAGATTCCAAACAAAATTTCCAGATTCCAATGAATTTAGCAATTCAAATATGAGTCAATAATCACATGAAACCAAAGGGAGAAACACTCGCGAGATTAAGGAGCATATTGTGTAAAACCCCATACCTTAAAATCATCACATAATTCAGCCTCAAAATCTAATCACACCATCACGTTCCTCTCACAAAAATAATCAAATCTCATTCTATCCCAAACTCGAGAAAACACCAAATAAGCCTTCTAATCTAAGGTTGAAATCTTGAATAAGTTTGGGGCTATGGTTTGTAGATGAAAGGGAGTAATTTTGGAGAGGTATTCTGGTTGAAAAGTTTGAGAAAAAGTGATTTGAAAAGCCAAGCCACAAATTAGTTGATATATAAAGGATTAAGAGTTTGATTAAGAAAAAAGTCTTAATCAGATACAAACACTAAAAGTTTTATTCCGGACGATCGGACCGTTGGAATCGGATGAAATTTTACAGAGAATTAGCTGAAGACGAGAGGAAGCTACAAAAAAAATTTCAGCTCGATCGGACCGTCAAAAAAAATTTCAGCTCGATCGGACCGTTCAATATTTTTAAATATTTTTTTTTCTAAAGAGTTTTATGCTCCGAGGACTCTTAGAGAGTTTTATGTTTTGAGGACTCTTCTATATAATAAAAATGCAATTAAAACTCCATTTTAATTCCGATTTCGAAACCGTTTGAAATTCTCGCCTTTGAAAATAATAACCAACATATTTGAGCAATAAAAATAATTTTATCTCAAAATTTATTTTTTTCTCTTTATTTTGAAAATACTCCCCAAATTACGCGGGTTGTTACACTTCCCCACTAACAATGGAATTAAATACAATAAATCACAAGGTATAGAGCATCTAATTCCCACAACAACAATAGAGAAACCACTAATCTCAATCTCTTCAAATAAATACAGCCAAATCTCTCGAATTAATACAACTATCTACCTCGATATAAAATAAATCCCAATGCTCTATACATCAAAATTAAATACAATCTTCTCGAGTATGTATTCTCCAATAATCTTCTCAAAATAATCCTCGCTAAAATCAATCCCAATTGGTCCATAGCACTCAAAATCCGCGCTAACCTGCCACTAAAAGAAAATATGGGGAAGTACACAATACGACAGGAATATGCTCAACAAAAATGTTAGCGATGAACAAAGCGCAACAATACGAATACGAATATTCAAATCAAATGCGAATCTCAATAGCATTTATATCACTATAATTTCTCAACAACACATTAACCGGGTCACCAGGCCTCACCAACGTACCGCGCCTATGCATTATTCTAGCATATCCGAAAAAAGGAATCTTGGCGGGTGCCCAACCTCCGTGTCATATTAAAATCTTCATGACAACATGCTCAACACAATAATAATACCACATGAATCATAAATAGATTCCAAACAAAATTTCCAGATTCCAATGAATTTAGCAATTCAAATATGAGTCAATAATCACATGAAACCAAAGGGAGAAACACTCGCGAGATTAAGGAGCATATTGTGTAAAACCCCATACCTTAAAATCATCACATAATTCAGCCTCAAAATCTAATCACACCATCACGTTCCTCTCACAAAAATAATCAAATCTCGTTCTATCCCAAACTCGAGAAAACACCAAATAAGCCTTCTAATCTAAGGTTGAAATCTTGAATAAGTTTGGGGCTATGGTTTGTAGATGAAAGGGAGTAATTTTGGAGAGGTATTCTGGTTGAAAAGTTTGAGAAAAAGTGATTTGAAAAGCCAAGCCACGAATTAGTTGATATATAAAGGATTAAGAGTTTGATTAAGAAAAGAGTCTTAATCAGATACAAACACTAAAAGTTTTATTCCGGACGATCGGACTGTTGGAATTGGATGAAATTTTACGGAGAATTAGCTGAAGACGAGAGGAAGCTACAAAAAAATTTCAGCTCGATCGGACCGTTCAATATTTTTAAATATTTTTTTTCTAAAGAGTTTTATGCTCCGAGGACTCTTAGAGAGTTTTATGTTTTGAGGACTCTTCTATATAATAAAAATGCAATTAAAACTCCATTTTAATTCCGATTTCGAAACCGTTTGAAATTCTCGCATTTAAAAATAATAATCAACATATTTGAGCAATAAAAATAATTTTATCTCAAATTTTATTTTTTTCTATTTATTTTGAAAATACCCCCCAAATTACGCGGGTTGTTACATTCATTTATTAGGCTTGCACTTTTTCATCACATGTCTCTACAATATGCAGTTGAAAGTAATGGGGCTGAATTAATAATGACTTTGACTGTTAAAGCATATGGGTTAATTTATTAGGCTTGCGCTTTTGAAATGCTAAATATTCAAGTTCATAATATAAAAGGATGGTTACAATCTTTGATAATCCCACAAAAAATTACATCCCAAAACTTTACTAGAGCAAAGTTTACACAAACCTAATACCGCTCCTTAAAAGGGCAAAGTTTAAACAAAACATTACATACGCTAATAACTACCCGATAATCCCACGTCCAAAAGCATCAAAACGGAATACGTGGAGATAATATCAAAGTAAAATAGTAGCAACGCGTAATAGTAAGTAATAGTTAATAGACCATCTGATCAAGGCAGATTACAGAGCTTATTGTAAGCCCATGTACGCGAGAATGAAAAGTCAGAGAATCCCATAAACACTCGACCTAGTCCATTGTCGGCCTCAAATAAAGACATCATCCGCATGACACTTTTATCGTCCATATCCATACCCACTAGCCTTTCAAGGATACCCTGCCAGTTAACGTGAGTTTGAGAGTCAATGGCAACTTGAAGCTCCATTGCGGTGGCAATCTGCTTCGACGACTGAGCAATGACTGACAACGCTTGGGCACATTCTTCCTGGGGATTCACACGGCGATGGCGAGGCTTTGCATTAGGGCCCTGATCCTTACGCTTTGCAGTGTGCCCACTCGATTGTTGGGTGTCGGTCTCCTGGCCACCCGGTGGTTGGGTGTCCGTCTCATGCGCAACGGTTGTTTCAGTGTCAGTGTCTATGCACGCTTCAGGAGTAAACTCCACATCTTCTATCCCTGTACCATCCATAGGTGAGAACTCATCTGCCACGGATATTGCATTATCACCTGTAGCCGTATCATTCCCGAAGATTATTTGTAGCTCGTCATAATACATACATTTCCTTCCTCTCATCTTCCCTCCATCTGGTTTACCCTGTACAAATCGTAGTAAGTTAATTTAACATATTCGTTATGTGGTGGGTAGATAAATAAGAAATTTTGTATTTGTAAATCAAGTTAATTTATCAATTTGTACTAACCGCGATATAGTCAGCCCATACACTAGCATCTGCAGTTACGCCACCACTATTTGTGTCATAACCGAATCCACTGACTTGCAACAACTCATGGAACTCAACATATTCCTTTTTCAGGGTTTTCAACCTTGATCTCACATTCTTTTCCGCGATGCGAATATGGCATCCTTCTTCTACAGTATCTATAACAACCTTAATTTGTGCGGTAGTAAATCCATTGTCTACCCTTTGCCGTCCCGTGAGGACCTGGGCACAAAGGGAATGGATCAGGAAGCCATCCATTAGCTCACTCCATCGCAAATGCGATTTCTTTTGGTTCACCTCAACTTGCGAAGATTGCACGTTTGCTGGTCGCTCTACATTATTTGTATTTGGTTTTGGTGGGCGAAATGGGACGCGATTACGAATATGCTCCATCGCTGTTCAACATATAAATATGAGTCATCAGTAAATTATCTGATTTATACGACATATCTGATTTATATTATATAATCCAGTAAATTATCAGCAAATTATCATTTAATCCAGCACCATCTTGTTTAATTCATAGCTACTGATAATAAAAATGCACCATATCAATAGCATATCAGTATAAATCAGTAGCATATCAGCAAATCATTAGTTAATTATGCATACCAGTAGCATTATTCAAATAATGAAAATAATGCATACCTGTAGCTATTAGCATATCAGTATAAATTCAGTATAAATTCTACTGGTATGCATAATTAACATATTAGTATACCTGTAGCTAGTAGCATTATTCATTATTCATTAGCATTAGCATTATTCATTAGCATTATTCATTATTCATTAGCATTATCATATCAGTAGATATGCATACCAGTAGCATTATTCATTATTCATTAGCATTAGCATTATTCAAATCAGTTGCATATCAGGGCGATTAATGTTCAGTAGCATATGCATATCAATTACCAAATCACAATGAAGGTCTTAGTTAGCAAAGCATAATGAATGTCATACTAGTAGCATATGAATATCAGTAGATATCTATAAGGTCATTAATGTTCAGTAGCATATCAGTAGCACAATGAAGGTCATTAATTCTCAGTTAGCACCCTTGGATATCAGTAGAACCATAGTAAAATACTAGTAGCACCATATCAGTATAGATATCAGTAGGCAAATCAGTAACATCAGAGGAAAATATAAGTAGCACCATAACACCATTTAGATATGCATATAAGTAACACAACGAAGGTCATTAATGTTCAGTTAACACCCTTTGATATGCATATCATTAGCACCATTTGGATATCAATAGCACCATTTGGATATCAGCAGAACCATAGTAAAATATCAGTATAAAATTCAGTACCATATCCAACAAATAATTTGTTAATTCATAGCTATTGATAATGCAAATGCATACTTGCACCATATCAGTATAAATTCATCAAATCAGTAGCATGGGTAGCACTATTCAAATCAGTAACACCATTCGGATATCAGTAGCCAAATCAATAACACCATAGGAAAATATAAGTAGCACCATAGCACCATTTGGATATGCATATCAGTAGCACCATAGCAAAATATCAATAGAAAATTCAATAATGCATATCAGATCTGTAGCACCATAGAAAAATATCAATATGCATATCAGTAGCACCATTTCATTACTTCTAGTATTCAGTAGCACCACATCAAAATATCAGTAGCACCATATGCATATCAGATCTGAGTTTATGCATACTGATTTCCATATTGATTAAAGTACCAAAATAGACCAGTATTCAATAATTAGCATACTGATTTCTAGTAAATCCATTTAACTCCATTTACATATTGATTTCCATACTCATCACAACCATTTGAGAATCATAATGGCATAAACATACTCTTATAATATCCATATGGAATTCTGAAAATATCCCTGAAAATTACAACAAAAGCAACATCCTAGAAGCAACGTTACGACATTACGTAAACCATTTCAAGCCCCTAACATTACAACAAAAGTAATGAAAATACTAGAAGCAACGAGCAGCAACATTGTTATAACTTGAAGTTTTTTCACAGTCACCAGGGTACACATAACGACATGTTCATTGCCACTATGGGGTTCAGCAACAAGAAGTGGCCATTGAACGGATACACTTGATGCGGGTTATTCGCTATGCTGATGAAAGGTTGCGTAGTTACTATCCATGCCTTCAATGGACGGATTAGTCCATCCTAAAAATTTGCGACATTGGGGACAAGTGTAATACAATCGACCCTGGTTGTTATTTTTGTTTGTCAATGTAACCTTCACTCTAGATACAATGCCACAGGAGCATTTCTTTATTTGATACCGTAGAAGTAGAAGTTCACTATCATTTGATGATGGCATATTTGAAATGCCCACTTACCTATAATATTAAAACACATATATTATAAGCGAAGTGTAAAATTGAAACCTGAACTTAATCATCGTAGTATAAATTTTCAACGTGATTTGCATCGTATCCTTCCCACATCAAACTAGCCATTTCATTTCTTTTCTCGGTCCATGAAGTATCAGTTGTGAACGTCACATGCTCATTCATTGGTGTTTCTGGCACATTTAGGGGATGAGGAGTAATGTCATCATCATCACGTTCCTCGTCCCCCACACATTCATCCTCAACATCAATAATCCTTAAGAAATTATGAAGGGCACAACATGCAAGAACAATCTTTGCTTGAATTTCAATAGCGTGGAATGGTTAATGCCTTAGATATGCAAATCTTTTTTTCAATAACCCAATTGATCTCTTCACTACATTTCGAAGAGAGGAATGCCTAAAATTAAATAACTCCTTACTATTCTCGGGACGTTGTCCATCAACGTCCCTGCGATGATATCAAGTTTTGCGATACGGGGAAAGAAAACCAGGTACCAACGGGAAACCAGCATCTGCGAGATAGTATTTACCTACGGATAAATTAAGAATAAATGTTACTAATGCCTATTTTTATATTAACTAAAAACATCAATGAAATCCATTCTCATGATTCAACATACCCACTGGAACGATCAACTTACGACCTTGACATTGTATCGCACTTCGAAGTAATCGACCATCATGCGCTGATCCCTCCCAACCAGCGAGGACATAGGAGAATTGCAAGTCAAATGTATATGGGACCAAAACATTTTGTGAAATTGCCCCTTTCCTATTGCGATACCTTGCTTGGTCAGTAGCACGAACCAAAGAAGATATGTGCATACCATCAATTGCACCTACGACATCTTAAATCGGTGGAAATGAATTTAGTACGGGGAAACTCACGTGCTAAATAAATCAAATTAATTAATGAAAATATCCTAACCTCAAAGTAATGATACCACGGTAGGTACTTCCCGTTATCGTAAGGGGAATTTAAAGAAGTGGCATTAGTAACTAAATCATTTGACAACTGAAGACATGCTCGTAAAACTCTATGGAAGTAGTAACAAATGGTTTGACCAGATCTGAAAAAAGTCAACGACTCGAAAACATATCGCTTGTCATGACCCACGGTGTTAAGGAACATGGCAACTTGTTCCTCGACCTTAACTGATCGATTGTCACTCAGCCCATATGCGCGTAGTTTAGTACAAAGATTTTCGAATGAGGCTATGTTCATCCGAAGTTGTGCATGGCATACCCGATCATTCATTTTAATTAAACGATATAATGCAGTTTCACGATCAGTATCCCAATTTCTATGAGGAGACCTAGTAATGAGAAGCTCACAACTCCTCATATATTGATAAATTGCAATAGCTCGCATCACCAGGGTCCAAAACAACCCTCGTTAGTGTTGCAACCGCTTTGAGATATTATTCGGCATTGAGAGATTAAAATCCTATACCAACCAAATTTAAATAATTCTTTATGGCCATAATAGTTAACAATGTCTACTTTTTGACCAAAACTTGATAAAAATAATTTTTATCAAATCCTACATCATAGAAAAATGATCTCATATGTTTAATAATAAAATGCATCATTAAAAAACAAATACATAGATGGAAAGTAATATACCTAAACTAAGGCTTTCTAAAGAATTTGTTTCCGAACAAACCTGTTATTTGCACAAATAATTTACGAAATTAAATTATAATCATATTAACCACCAAAACTAAAATTTTAACATCCCAACTTATATAACTAGGGTTTCTGGATCAACACAAGTATTTTGGGTCATCTAAAGTATATAGGGCACTAACCTAAAAGTAGCATTTAAAAAAAATATATATATATTGAATAAGAAGAAAAAAAAGGGAAAATAACATGTACATCTCATATTATACATCTCCCAAAATATACATATGCTAAAAAATATACATCAACTCAAAAAATGTGTTGAAAAAGAAATGTACTGACATAAAAAAATATACATTCGTTTGAAATATACATCAGTTAAAAAAAATTGTTGCTGCTGATGAACATCAGCTAAAAAGATGCAAATACCAGGCTTGAATACATCAGGGGCTTTAATATACTCCCAAAATATACATCAGGTGGATACAAATCTATCCCAAAAAATACATCAGAGGCTTGAATATTTTTCAACCCGGGCTTGAAATAACACAGATTTACATCAGATAAAAGGAGGAGCATACCGAAAAAATCGATGGTGGAGGAAGAAGAAAAAATAAAAATAAAAGAAGGATGAGCTTACCATCTTTTGAAATAGCAGAACCTCTGAGGAGGAGACTTCTTGAGAGGTTGATTTCCTTACAATAATGGTGCCCTTCTTCATGTTGTAGATGATATGCTCCATCTCTCCCATCACTTCCGTCCAATCATCTTGATAAACACAAATATCCAACTTTCATTTACCAGGGCATTCGTTTCTTTGGGGGGGGGGGGGGGGGGGTAAAGAATTGTATTACCATTATTTGAGGCAAATCAGCTCACGTGACCCCAAACCGGCCAAACAATTACCGGGTAAATTTATTGTATCAAACGTGGCAATATATGGAATTGAAGGTGGAATAAGAGTTTTGCCATGCCAAATAACCCTTATCAAACAGGGCCTAAATGACATTGAAAAAAAAAAGAAAAAGGAACAGCTTAATGGAAGTAACACTTACGCTTTAGTGGCAACAAAAACAATATAAAGAGGTTAAGAAGGAATCACAATAGCAGCATCGGATCTAATATTAACAATCAATAATTGTTGGCTGATGGAGAAATTTGACAAGGTTGGTGCGACACAGTGACATGTCGCACTAATATTGACTCGTGTCTGGGATCCACTGTTGTGGGGCCTGTGTGGAGCCCGAACACGAGCTAATACCAATGCGACACGTCATTGTGTCACAAATTTTTGTGTCGGTGTACAAGCACTCATTAACAATAGCCCATTTTTTCCTCTCATCCATCCCACCCACCACATATGTCACCCTACTAGTCCCTTCCACATTAATCCTTACCAAATCCCCCAACTACCTCTCATCCACTTCATGAAAACACCTTGCATAAAATAAGAAGCTCCCATATTGCCCAAATTTGTCCAAAATTGCCTCGAAACCTCATTTAAATTAAGACCCTTTTGAGCTAACTCAAAGGCAAAATTTTTACCAATACCACCAGTGGGGACAGTTATTAGTTCCCATGACCCATATTTATTGAGATTCTTTGGTGGTCTGAGGAAACTAAGTAAACCCATTTGAGAAAAAATAGGAAAGATTTGGGAATGGAATAAAAAGTGAGAGTTAATAGGAGAAGAAGCCAAGTGGGTTGGGATTTGAGGTGTGTGAGAATGGAACAAGGGCAAAGTTCCATGGATCGGAGAATTGAAGTGTGAGAAGAAATGGCTTAGAATAATACAATGGGGGTGGTGTTATGTAGTTGAAGAAAGTGTGATAGTTGGGAAGAAGCAGTTGGGCATTTAGTAGAGGGAAATTGTGAGGATTTAGAAAATGGTGTTTTTCATTAGTTGGTTAAACGGTTAGAGTAGATGAACTGAAATTTTCCATGGCAGGACCAGCTTTAGGGACCCATCAATTTTAAAGTCCCGTGACAATCCCCACTCACGATTTTATAAAATGAAAGATAACGCGAGGCAAAATTATAAGCGGATGGATGAATCTTTAATAATTTTGACTCGTATCAAAGTTAATGTGATAAAATATTATAATTAAAGAGTCGGATTAATATTAATCCCTTTATTTGTTAATATTCATTAACATTTATTAATTTAAGTAAATATGATATGTTGTACTTTAATGCGATGACAAGTGATTTCACCAAGTTACGATTGGTCTCGGGTTCGAGATATGAGAGCAATCTCCTCATATATGGGGATAACGTTAACACACATTCGCCTCTCAGAGACCTTATCGTTAAGCGAAAGTCTTCTGCATTAGGTACGACCGTTAAGATATGTTGTTGGGACTTGTAAATGAGTTTATGTAGTTTAATGTTAATTTAATCATAACGTATCTTAGAAAATGGAAGATTTAGTAATGCCAATAATTAATGGGTCTAATTGTGTTTAATAATGCGCTAGAGTGTCAATCTATATACGATTCAAAATAATTCATTATCTTAATGGGTAATAACGGGCGAACACGAAGCAACATGCTAAGGTAATTGTTAATGATAGATAAAAATGAAGGTATGAAGATGATGATTGAAGATGAAACGGTGATCACATCAAACACATAAGAGACAAAGGTTTTTTAAAGTGGTTCGGCTATGAATAAAGCCTACATCCACTGTTCTTTTATTCCCAGGGGTGTACAATAGCACAATATGGTGTAGAGAGAGAGAAGTGTGTAGAGAATTGCTTTCTGTCCAGATCCCCATTTTTTGGCTAAGGGGATGCATGTATTTATAGTGATGGGAGTTAAAGAGATACAATGTCTTTATACATTCAGACATTTATATCTATATACAATGAATATAACTGTTGGTCTTCTATGGTGGTTGGTCTTCCTTGAGTTTCTTGGTATGCCATGTGTTGGTTGGTATGCCGACCAACTCTCCTCGGGTGTCGACTAACTCTCCTCGAGTGCCGAACAAGTATAAATATTGCCACGTAGGATGACAGGTGTCTTTTTTTGACTGGTCCTCGTAGATGGAGAATTTTTGTGTCAACAGAATCCCCCAATGCTCCATCCTTGATGGTTCACTGAAAGGATGGAGTATTTATTCTGCAGTGTTGCTCGATGCTCGTGAAATTCTTGATTCGTCTTCTTGATTTGTTTAACATAAAGTGCACTATCTCCTGGACGACATATGATGCAGGATGATCGATTGTTGCTAATCTTTCTTTTGAGGAACTCTGTTCATCAAGCGAACGTGTGCTATGTATCACCCCTGGGAATTTGGATGCAGCCATGCCATAGTATGCAGCTTGTAGCTTGTAGCTTGTCATAATCTTCAAGTATGTTGGTTGGTTGGCTAACCGACCATTTGTCTTCTTCCCCGAGCTAGTAATAGTATTTGAAACATTTACACATAAGTACCACTTCTCCTTTAGTGAAAATCGGGACAACAGTAGTGAAGATCTCAGTGCTGTAGATACTGAATCTGACTCCTGAACTTTAGTAGCATGTGCACAATTATTACTGAATATGCCTCTTGAACTTCAACAGCACAACTAACTCCTAAATATGCCTCCTGAAGTTCAATAGCACAACTAACTCCTGAATATACCTCCTGAACTTCTGAATATGCCTCCTGAACTTCAATGGCAAAAACTAATTCCTGAGCAAAAAAATAACTCTTGAATGATGATTGGTCGGGGCCCCGACCATGAAAGTTTATGGAGTTGAGTTTGATGATCGACTATATGATGTTATAAGAATATGCCACCGAATGAACAACTATATATGTAATAGAAGCCCCCAAGTGTGGAATATGAACTTTGAATGCTTTCTTGGCCTTGAAGTATGTTGGTCTTGCTAGAAAAATAAGGCCGAGGAAATGTTCCGTGAAATGACTCCCTGAGATCTTTGCATGTTTGCATTTTCATTTTCTTGGAAATACTTTGTAAGATGCTTTCCTTTTTGTTTGCTGATGAATATATATATGTAGAAGGATAAATTTTCCTATTTTGCATAGACAATGAAACTTTCTCCACCTGCTGTTTAATTATAGTGACTTGTCACTCTTTGGGCCTAAGCAATGGAATGATTTTCATCCCATGTTCCTGCTTAGTTGTAGTAATCTTACCAGGATTACCTTGTTGCCTAGACAGTGGATGCCCCGGGAGGTCACCCATCTTCTTGCCTAGTTGTAGTAATCTTACCAGGATTACCTTGTTGCCTAGATAGTGGATGCCCGGTGAGGTCACCCATCTTCTTGCCTAGTTTGGGGTGTCCCTTGAGATCACCCATGATGCCAATATTATTGGTTAAATTTATTGTTACCAACCAACCGGAGTTGTTGGTTATTGCCGACCAACCGGAGTTGGTGGTTGCTGATATGCCGACCAACCGGAGTTGGTGGTTTGTTGATGCCGACCAACCTTAGTTAGTTTGCTGAATATATATAGAGAAAATAATTTTCTTGACCAACAGTTCGTTGGGGATAAAATATAATAAATGCTGAAGACTTCCTTGGAGCTGAATATATGATTATAAATATTTTGCCAAGCTCCATGCTGAGATAAATATAGAATATGCATCCGAATAGATATAAAGAATGATTCAGAATAATAAAGTGTCTTGTTGATCCGTCGAGGCGAAATTATATAATGCCGAACAAGAATAATATTTTCGAGATCATGATAAAATGGCCGAGTACTTTGCCGGGCCTGAATATAAATAAGAATTACCCCGACCAACTATCCGTTGGGGGTGTAATATAACAAATGTTGTAGTTCTCCTAGGAGATGATTGAGTATCTTGTCGAGGCAAAATTTTGCATAATGCCGAATAAGAATAATATTTTTCAGAACATAAGAATATGGCCGAGAATATTGTCGGGCCTGAATATAAATAAGAATGACCCAGACTAACTATCCGTTGGGGGTGAAATATAATAAATGTTTTAGTTCTCCTCGGAGCTGAATAAGTATCTTGTCGAGCTCCATGCTGAGATGAATATAGAATATGAATCCGAATGGATATATAGAATAATTCGTGCTTGAGTAGATATCAGAGTAATAATACAATCAATAGTGTCTCGTTTAAGGAAAATTTCGTAATTCCGAGCAATGATAATATTTTCCAGGAAGTGTAAGATTATTTTCGAGCTTTTGTCGACACTGAATCTTGTACCTGTAAAAATTAATAACTTGCCCTACCATATGTGTAGGCTGAATTGATTAGTCATGAGAATAATTTAGCCATCTAATCAATATATATGATATGTATGTGTTTGGACAATAAAAAATATCAATTTCAAAATAGGAAATAATATATGTTGGCTAATGTGTCGAGGCAAAATTGCCTGATGTCGAGCAATGACAGTTTCCAGAAGTTTAAGATTGTGGTCGAGCTTTCGTCGGGATTGAATCTGATCCCTATGGAATTTTAATAAGTTTCCCGAACACCTGTTGAGACTAGATTAGATAGTTATTGTCATGAGAATAATTATTCATCCAAACAATATATGATGTGTATCAGTATAATGCAATAAAGATTTCAAAATATGAAATAATATATTTTGTGCCAAATGTGTGTCATATGAGCACATTTTTATCAAACATGTGACATAATTAGGGCTAATTAATCACTCTAGAAATGATTTGAAATTAAATAAATGCTCAAATATAAGCTGGTCTCAAAAATATTTTTCACATGAAGTTTCTGTGATTTAATAAATCAGCAAATTATCAGTTATGAATTTTAGTTTTCCTCCATTCAAATATTAAATTAAAAGGTGATTATTTGTGAATTAGAAAATGATAGTAGGGGTCTCGTATTTTTTCATCATTATCCATAGTCTGAGCAAATAAAATTTCCACTTTTCCATTCAAGTACTTATCGCCAACAGGTGATAGCCACCGCCGACCAGTGCAACTCTCCACAAGGAAATTTTATTTAGCTGGCTAGCAATAGATTCAGCCAACTAACATGCAGAAGTTTTCGATCTATACAACACTTGATGCCGACCAAAAATGGATGTTGCCAAACATAAGCAGATGTTGCCGACCAATAGCTGATGGTCTCCCACTTTTGTAACAAATGCTTCCGAGCAGCAATAGGTAGTAGCGACCAACTATGGGTACTGCCGACTAACAATGGGTAACGCCGACCAGTAAAAGGTATTCTGGTGAAGTTGTCGATCAAGAAATGATGATCCGATGATGACGTTTAGGGGTTGCCGACCTCTAAAAATGTCTCTGATCAGCATAAAATTCATACAGGCCCATATTCAGGAGATCAGAAACCCTCAAATTGCATAATATTTATTTCCCACCAACTCTGTGTTTCGTCGACCAAGGAATAATGGTCTAATGATGCTACCGACCAAGAATAGTTGTTGCCTATCTACTCCCGATCAATAATAAATCAGTGTTAGACGGTTGCTGACCAACATATAATATTCTTTCCAATATGCCGACCAATTTAGCTGATACCGATCAACAGAAGAGGGTCTGGAGCCTACACCGACCAACAATAGATTGTCTGAATCTGTCATTGACCAACAAAGGGTGTGTCGACCAACAAAACTGATCCGATGAAATTTTCCTGTCTCCGAGCAACAATAGGAGGAATTGTATTTGACGGTGGTCGGAGCGAGTTTGGTCGGGCAGACCACAGCTTTGCAAACCCTGATTTAAAAAAAAACTAAGATCCATAGGCGATCTACCTCCTGACGTGTAACCATAATATAGTGGTCGCAGATTATGATGGATAACTCCGACAATGTTGTAATGGGGCTCTTGCTTGACTTTCGTCTCCCACGTTTCAATTGTTGATTGAGAAGAGAACCTCATGGAATTCTCCAAATTCTATCATTTGTTTCCGTAGAACGTTGGAATTGGGGGGATTGAAATTGTATGGATGTCTAAGTCTGATTTCGACGGCCAGTGATAAATTCAGTGCCAAATTTAAGAGTAAATTTATTACACCAATAAATCAACATAATCAGATATAAGAGAGAATATAAGAAATAACCAATAAATTGAAATCATCATATCTATATTTAAAAATAAGATCTATATCCCAGAGGAAAGAGAATGGTTTTGAATTTTTTCTCTCTTGTAGAAGATGTGAAATATCAAAATAGGTGAATCGTTATCCCCATGTAACCCTATGAACGGGTTTGTCTAGAAAATG
Source organism: Sambucus nigra (assembly GCA_949130495.1). Lineage (NCBI taxonomy): Eukaryota > Viridiplantae > Streptophyta > Magnoliopsida > Dipsacales > Adoxaceae > Sambucus > Sambucus nigra. Next base: position 53,542,271 of record OX422219.1, read on the forward strand.
GCCTTGAACGAGAGGGACAAAGATTTTCAGATATCTCAAAATTGAATACAATATGTATTTTCTCAAATAAATCAAATTGACGAGAATAATATATCTGATCAAATTGATGAGAACAGTAGATCTTGGTTAGAATTGTGATTTTCTGGAGAGAGAAAATCATTTCTATCACTTTAACTTTTCATATTCTTTGATTAAAATATGATGAGAATTTGAATAGTCATCAAAGATCTTTCAAAATTCATTTCAGAATCAACAACAATGAAAATTATCAAATCTTACCATCATCGTATATACTCGTAGATGTAATCATTCTAAATGATTATGATATAAAATTTAAACTTGAGAATCAAGCAAAAAGTTATGATTTATGAAATCCACCATTATAAGATTTCTTAATAAGAATTAATCTAACAGTTATTATTTTAAAATCATGATATGCGATATTTTGCGGATTTCATAAAAAATTGGACAACTAATTTATGTATATAAACATAAAAATCATTACTGAATCAAAAGATTTATGCACAATATATAATTTATTATACATAGAGAAAATAAAAAACTTAGCTTTTGATGGGGAACAATGCTTGTAACACGTTCCCACAGACGACGCCAATCTGTTGATGACTAGAAATAACATCTATGTTATCTTATCGGCATCAACAATAGATAAAAATGAAGGTATGGAGATGATGATTGAAGATGAATCGGTTATCACATCAAACACATAAGAGACAAAGGTTTTTAAAGTGGTTCGTCTATGAATAAAGCCTACATCCACTGTTCTTTTATTCCCAGGGGTGTACAATAGCACAATATGGTGTAGAGAGAGAGAAGTATGTAGAGAATTGCTTTTTTTCCAGTTCCCCCTTTTTTGGCTAAGGGGATGCATGTATTTATAGTGATGTGAGTTAAAGGCATACAATGTCTTTATACATTCAGACATTATATCTATATACAATGAATAACTGTTGGTCTTCTATAGTGGTTGGCCTTCCTTTAGTTGCTTGGTATGCCATGTGTTGGTTGGTATGCCGACCAACTCTCCTCGGGTGCCAACTAACTCTCCTCGGGTGCCGAATAAGTATAAATATTGCCACGTAGGATGACAGATGTCTTTTTCTGACTGGTCCTCGTAGATGGAGAATTTTTGTGTCAACAGTAATGGTTGGGGTTAAATATGATTTTTTCACACGATAAAAAATGACCCTGATAAGATCTAAACACGATAAAAATCGTCACGAACACGACTTGATACAACCATTGACAGGTCTAACTAAAAGCAACTATATTTTGGGAAACTCGGAGATACGTTCATATTACAATGATAGGCACAAATTAAAAATAGTTTTTTAAAATACATTTATAAAAAACTGTACCTATATATATATTTTAAAAATATTTTTCATCTCTATAATCAAAATCTATTTATATACTTTACAATTTCGTCGCTAAATAAAAATAAAAGTTACTTTCAGTGATTAAATGTAATATATTATAACCGATATTTTTTTCCAAATGTATCTATTTCTGTCGTGAAATGATATCTACATAATTTTATGAGACATTTATACTTTGGGTTCCACTAGTTCTTCATATTTACTCATTGAGGTACACTAGTTTTCGTATTTACTCATTGGGGTCCATTTTCACCTTTAGCGGCAATTTTTTTAAAAAAATGTCGCTAAAAATCTTATAAACTGTCATTAAAAAAGAAAATGAAACCCAATGAATAAATACGAAAGCTAGGGTACCCCAATGATTAAACATAAAGAAATAGTTTCCCCCCTTGAGTAAATGTCCCAAATTTTACAAAGTCAAATATTAAGAAAAAGCAAAGTAATTTTTTAATATTATATCTTAGAGTAATTATGGGGGAACATCGAATAATAGATGATCCAACATGCGAAACACGACGATCATTAGAAATTCTCGAATTAGAGATGTTATAATATACTATTTTCCATAACTTCTCATAGCAGGGCTATAAAATAGGGTCGGTAGGGATGGTACGATTGATTGGCCATTTGTAGCTCAAAACTTGCCTCTCGAAAGTAGTGTAAATCCTAGTTCAGCTGTATTCTTTCGTTCTTCAAGTTTCTTTCGATTCTGTAGATTAGTCATATGTTTCTGTTTGATACATTTATGTTAAGTTTGGTCACTCGGGTCGTTGTACCTTTTGATTATGGTATGGTATTGTCAAATCCAAACATTTGGCAACTTTATTTATTTTCCATATTATCACTAGGTATTTATGGAATTATTATATTAGGTTGGCTCGAAGTTTCCCCTCAGTTGTCTCAGAGTTAGCGTCTTGGCATAAGCAGCTTGGATATTCTTAGTGAGTAGCTTAGCTTGATCATGCGGGGCTTTGGAAAGAAAGTAACCATGGAATTCATATAGTAATCTTCTAATCGAACTCGAGAAGTTTTTGTTTAAAAGTAGATTTAGGATTTCAAGCAGATGTTAAATGAGGGTGAGGTAGGCCACTTAGCTAAACGAAATCATGAGTATCGATTATCGTGTGAGTCTCGACTAATGTGTAGATTCCGTTAGAAGGTTATAAGTAACAACATTCTCAGTTAAGATAACATGATACAAGCTTGCTTATGTGTATGTGCTTGTTATAAGTAGATGCAAATGTTAAAGTGCCCAAGGAATCACCTTAACTCCCTTAAATACATTGTTAGAGGATTTGTCTATTCGTAGATATGTTAACAATTGATATAACTACTTTCCATCCTTAGTTTCAACTCTTCAGTGAGTCTTGCTATCTCCTAGCTGTAATTGTACCTTGTGGACTCTATTAAGCTTTCTTTGCTTCTTCGCCGGCTTAAACATGCCAGTGATTTAAACTTAATTTTTATCTCTTGTTGTCTTGTTGGCCGGATATTGTGGCCCAGCCCTCCCTTGCATTGGGAAATCGATTTTTCTCCTAAAAAAATTTCTCTTTTTTCACCGGTTCCATAAAAAACTCTCATTTGTTGCAGTGGATCATAGTGAACTTTAGGTGCTGATAGACGACGTAAACTATATGTATGTAAAATATGTCGTTGGGTATTTACACCCTATAAAAATACATACCAAAACTTGGCATACTAACTATGGAGTGTAGAGACAAGTAGGGATCGAACCCACAGGGAAATTATTGTTAGAATTCTATTAATTTGATACTTCTAAATAAAAGTGTAAAAGGTGATAAGTGAACAAATCATTAAACTCGGTGAGTAATAATATTATATTAACAATACGAATAAAACTATAGGTTTAGAATCGTATCACTCACACAGACTAAATATCGTAAAAGATTACATGGAAAGAAAAGCGTTAACAAGATTAATCTCATTTGTACATTATAAATAACCTATGCATATTAATCATAGTAAGATTTGTATAAGAATAAAACAAATATGCATAAAGGATAAATACAGCTTTCAAGTGCGAATAGTTGCATTTAGCGAATGCAACATGCTATTAAACCCCTAAGTTACCCTAATAGACGAGTGTTGTCTCGTAAGGGTTTTCAGGATTGAAATCCACGGACATGAAATTTCCTCAAAACGTTCTCGAAAAACCAATGTGTCGAGCTCCACATCAGTTAAATATTCCAACATATTATTAACAAAGAAAATGAGAATTTTTCCTAATACTCCAAAATTATCAACATTAGAAGAATAACTACATAGAATCAAAACGTTAAATGTGAATGGTCTGTGTGCACATGTAAAAGTTTTGATTCGGTAAAAATGCCTATAACCCGGATAAAGTTAAAGCATGCTTTCACTCAGTTCTCACTGGATATTACACTCAACTACATCTGAAGTCACTCGGAATGGGGTGTCATACATTCGGGACATGCTGGCATAATGAGTAAATGTAAATAGATACTAGGCCGCGCACATGTCTTCAATGAAATACGATATATATAAAATGAAACATTGTAATCTCATGAAATGATATCATTCATTAAAGGAGATGAAATGCATTTTAACAGATTATTGCAACTATTATGACTTTTGAATCACATTTATCTTAAGATCACATAGAACTTTATAGGGTTGTAATATTGATTTGGGGTTAAGGTTATAGAAGAAAGGGAATATTTACGAATTCAAAATGTTTGAGGAGAAAACTTAGAATTATGAAAAATTCGTGGTCAATTTTAAAATTGGAATATAATTATCATAAAAAGCAATAATTATAACAATGGAGTATGACTAACATTATTTTCTCTAATAAAAACGAAATTCTTACTTTTTTCAATCATTTTATTCTTCTTCCTTTTATTCTTTTTAACTTTTGCTTTCTTTTTCACTTTTTTTTACTCGAGAATAAAAGTCAACTCGTATGCTTAATTGTAACCACTACATAAAAATGCCCTTAAATCCCAAGTATCATTCCAAAAAAATGTATGGAAAGTATAAATATGGTTTAAAATTCTAATGTGGAGTTGGTTATGGGACTTTAATCTTTGAAATGAAAGTTTATTCCAAGATATTAAGGATATTTTTTTGAATTTAAATACGCAATTAATCTGGGATGGATTTGTGATATGGTGATGACTTAAAGTACAAGTTAACTCTATGAACAAGATGAGTTATGTGGGATTCTTGAATAAAGCTAAATGAAATAATTATATTAAGAGGCGGAATGGACCTAGATGATTGGATAATTTTGTTAGGGGCACATAGATGATCATACCTTGAAAGATACGAAGATAAATTTATGATTAAGACGGGGTAAGTTTAAATAAAATAATTACTTATTAGAGATAAGTCGAATGCTTGATAATATAATTAATGGTTAGATCCCTCAAATTATTACCGTATGAGAATACTAAGTAGAAATGTATCATAAACTTAGTGGGCTAAGTCTAAATGGTTAGTATCGGTTGTGATAGTAGTTGGGGTGAAACTAGTTATTCATATTGGTGGATTCCTTATATAAGTACATATAACCCCTCTTCACTTTGTTGATTCCTTATATATATACATATAAGTTTTTACCTAAGAGAACAAAATGTGGAAAATAATACTTAATTTGAAAGAAGTAGTATATGATAACTACACACATAGATACGGTGAAGTAATTATCAAGTAAATGAATATGCATTGTATGTGATTTAATATTTAATTGGGGAGTAGTCGTAGGATAGAGACATAATAATGGGTTATGTAATAACTTATTAAAACATTATGGGTAAGTCGAGGAGGTTATATTTATATGGATGGATATTTCTGGGGTAAAAGTAGTTATAGAGTAACTGTTTATACATATTTGATGATAGTATGCAATATATTATTATGTGTAGACATACTTGCGTTTGTGGATTGTCCTATCGGCTGGGGTGTGCGAGTTCGAGACTGGAGCACACGTCGGCACAGGTGGGCTAGGCGTAGTGTTAGGTCATATTATAGGTATTACATAGCAGTTCCACTTACGAGAGGTAGGTGTAGATGCTGGAATCCTTTGTCACCACTGAGTATGGGCCGTGAATTGGTATACTGTGTAGGTACCGCCCAATTTGCTTGTGTTTTGTTATTACCCGCTCTAGGATGAGGGACTCCTCTTGTATTGCCGATAGAGCATGAACAGGATGCCGAAGATAGATGTCTTATATATATATATATATATATATATATATATATATATAGAGAGAGAGAGAGAGAGAGAGAGAGAAGGGTCTCTCATACGGACCCCTTATTATACATGACTCCATGCGGGAACACACCCACGCTGTTGACAATTAAAAAGCAAACGCACTCAACCATTTCTCTCTCCTCATGCAGAGAGCCCATCATTTGGTTTACTTTAAATGTTCATTTGTTGTTATACTCTCAAATTGCTTTAAAGGTTGGATTCAAAGACCCATCACTTTTCTCTTTTTTTTCTACTTTTAAACTAAACAAGAATGATGGAATGGTGTATATATAACACTGCTATTTGTAAGTTTCTTATAAGTTTCTAATTACATTGCAAAACAATTCTTTTATATTAAGATAAAACAGTTTTTTTTTTTAAATTTCTTACTATTTTATTTTTAACAATTGATATAAAAAAGTTTTTTACATAAAAAAGCAGTTTTTCTATTAATATAAAAAAACCTTTTTCTTTCAATTAAAAGAAAACACTTTTTTAATTAAAAGTAAACAGTTTTTTTATTAAAATTGAAATTAAACAAATATTTTTTTCATAACTAAAAAAAAACTATGTTTATTGACATGATATCACAATTGATTAGTGCCACTGGCGTGGATCCATATTCTCGGACCCACATAATTTGATAAATGAGGATCCGCACTAGCGGCACTAACCAATCGCAAATCTAAGATATCAAATTAATCAGTTCTTAGTTTTAATTAAAATTAAACAGTTTTTTATTAAAATTAATTTTTTTTTTCATAAATAAAAAACTATGTTTATTGACATGATATCGCGATTGATTTGTGCCGCTTGCGCAAACTCATATTTCCGGACCCACTTCATTTGTTGAATGTGGGTCCGCGCCAGCGGTACTAATCAATCGCGAATCTAAGACATCAAATTAAATAATTTTTTTATTACAATTAAATAGTTTTTTTATTAAAATAAAAAAAATATTCTTTTTATAAATAAAAAAAACTATGTTTATTGACATGATATTACGATTGATTAGTGTTGATGGCGCGGACCCACATTCCCGGATCCAAAATTTTAAATAGTGAGAACTCTAAATAGTAAAAGATCCAAAAATATTTGATGATAAAAAAATAATAATAACGAAAAATGAAGGGTTTAAATAAAAAAACATTTTTTAGAGCATTTCTTAATCGCAATTTGTTAGTGCCGCTGGCGCGGACCCACACCATTTAATGAAAGTAAGACCATGCCAAAATTTTTTTGCCTCCATTTGTGTAATATAGGTGATAAATAAAATTTATCCATTAAAAATCACGACTTGCCAACAAATTTTTCCCTCCATTTGTGTAATATAGTTGATAAATACAGATGCGACTCGTTAGTGCATCGCACAAATGAGTTGGATTTGTGCGTCACTGTATAATTACTCTAAAAATAAACTCGTGTCGTGTCTTCCGTAACACACGAGTTTATTTTTATGTTACGTAATTGTGTTACGTAAACCTGTGTGTAATTGTGTTACGTAACACAATTACGTAACATAAAAATAAACTTGTGTGTTATTGTGTTACGTAATACAATTACGTAACATAACATAATAAACTCCTGTGTAATTGTAGAATTACTCTAAAACAATTACGTAACATAACATAATAAACTCGTGTGTAATTGTAGAATTACTCTAAAAATAAACTCGCGTCGTGTCTTCCGTAACACACGAGTTTATTTTTATGTTACGTAATTGTGTTACGTAACACAATTACACACGAATTTATTTTTATGTTACGTAATTGTGTTACGTAACAAAAAAATAAACTCGTGTGTTACGGAAGACACGACACGAGTTTATTTTTATAGTAATTCTACAGCGACGCACAACTCCGATTCATTTGTGCGACACACTGATGTGTCGTATCTGTATTATTGTTTAGAATTACTATTTTTTTATCACACACGACATAATTAACACGTGACACCACCCATACAAAAATTAAATGGGTGTTTAGAATTATTATTTTTTTATCACGCACAAATCCGATTAAATGGGTACTTGAGGGACTTTTTGGAATAAAATAAAAAGACTTGAACTAAATATGTATAAAAAATATTTGTGTGACAATTTTGCTAATTAATCCTAAAAGCCTTTGAAATTAAAAATTAACAGGTTACTTAATTCAATTTTGGTAATTAATCCTAAAAGCCTTTGAAATTAAAAATTAACAGGTTTTTTAAAAATTAATTGTGCGTAGTTTTCCAAGATTAAAGGTTTACAAAAATTAAAAATTAACAGGTTTACAAAAATTAAAGGTTTGGTTTTCAGGTTTGCAAAGGTTTGTTTGTACTTGTTTTGTAATGGCATGGTTTGCCAAGATTTGGTATCTTGGTAACTGTGCATCGACAGGTCTGTTGTAGATAGAGGAGAGAGGAGAGGTGGGGTGTTAAATGGTTGTTGACAGAGGAGAGATGAGAGAGAGGGTTGGCTTTTGGTGTTTATATTGGTGGGCCTCATTTGCGTGTGTGTAAAATTAAGAATGTATGTAGGTATGTACAGGAGGGAGTCCGTAGGAGAGACTCCCTCTCTCTCTCTCTCTATATATATATATATATATATATATATATATATATATATACACCTACATACACATTGTGGTGTGCCTTGTATGAGAATGCGTTCTCATAGTCTATAGATGTAGACAATAATTAGTGATAACAAATTCGGATTAACATAGCGCTGTGAATAATTGGTAGCGAAAATAAGTTCTAATGGTTTAATATGGTAGATAATTGTTGATGAGAATAGTAATTGGGCAGTTTAAGAATGTAAACGGTAATTACAGAAAATGAAACTTACAGTCTAATTGTGTAGACGATAATTAGTATGAATTAAAAATCAAATAGTTTGACGAGGTAGGCTAAAGTAAATGAACATTATATTACATAAAAATACGCACTGAAAATTTATATGGAACTTAGTGGGCAACATTATGAAGTTACTCCGAGGGCTAGGATGTTAGGTATAAATACTCACTTTTAGTTGATGCATAGCAAGATACCTTTATCGTTACATGTCAGATTGGATATTGGAGTTTATAACTAGCATTTGTTTGAGGATGCGCGTAGGATTGCTTCTAGATGAGAGGTAAGATACTCGGTACATGTGAGCGTTGATGGTTAGACGTGAAGTATGAGTTAGTTACATTTTGCATATTTATTGGTGAAGAATCCCTTTAACTTTAGGGCTCTGGCCCAAAATTATAAATATTTCCCCCATAAGTTTTTCTCATAAACAAGACAGCAAGACTGACGATGGATCAGACTTGCAGTTGCATTGGATGTTGCAGATTCTATTCCATTGGTTATAGTATAGGTTATACTTATTCATTTTGTTATTTCATTTCATATCGAGATTTGTATGGGCATAAGCCCAAATGTGTATTTATATCATTTTACATATATCTTTACATTATGGACGTTGTATAACGATTTAACGTTGTATTTATGTATTAATTCAGTTTTGGTTTAGATGTTTTTAATTATTGGATTTTGGTAAAAAATATAAGCAACCGCTATTTTCTTCAGTGCTGAGAATGGTATAAATTATTGATAAGCCCCATCTTCGGGGTATCGTGTCTGGTCAACCTTTACTTGAAAAAATGAGGGTTGTTGCAGAAATTGTAGTTGAAAATTTTCATATGAGTCAACTGTGATACCCCGCCTAATTAAACATCGGGTGATCAAGCCTTTATTAAATTAAAATAGGTTTCTCAAATGGTTCATTCTTAGCATCACTATCGAAAACCTTTTAATTACTAATCACTTACGTGAAAATTAGACCAGTGCGAAATTTTATCTTTCTTAAAATAGATAAATCAACCATGCGGAATAAAGTATAACAATCACCATGTACTATAAACCAATCAACAAAATATAAGTACAAGAGAACAAGAGTATTACTGAATAACCATTGGTTAAAAATCCCAAAACAACAATAGAACAACGACTAGTCTGAAACTAAACATATGAGACTGATACCGGACCACAAGTCCATACATAGAATAGTGTGAGATCTTACACTAGATCTGAAAGAAAGATATCGTCTAATCAAAATCCTGTGAGCATCCACTGTGCTACAACTTCGAGTCTCTGGAATGAAATCAACATACATGGCGTCCCTGTGGCTGGACACCTAAAAGCTTTTGAAAATATTTTATAGCAAGAGTTAGTACTCAAAACATTTTGAAAACATTTAGCAAGTGTTTATCACAATATAAAATGCGGTTATTGATTACACATGTTAGGTTCTCGTACGCTCTCTTGGATTTACTCACTCCTCATTTGTTGTGCACACCTAACGTTCTACACTTAACCTGCCTAGCCACATCTCCCAAGCTAACTAGGATTAAAGTAATCATCTAAACTTATCCATACCTAAGTTCTCGTACCGCCCATACAGTACATCGATTTCATTAACATCTCGCGAAGGTTAATTAATTCTCAAGTAACATTTAACCTATGTTATGTTTCAAAACTTCTCATTTAGTTTCACTAGTAAATTTCTATAATTCTCACAATTAATATCTTCCCACTTTTGTAATTTAGTTTCACTACTTAAATTACTAATTAGATATTCTCTATCTAACGTTACGTTTCGTAATTAAGTTTCACTACTTACCTTACCAGTTTGATATGTATCGCTAAAGACATCATATATTAATCTACTAATACACAGAAGTAGAATATCATTAAGTATATATTTCACACACAATATATACTAAATATCAGTCATTACTGTTATGTCCTTTTGACACACGTAAAGGACTCTTGGTTCGGAATGATTCATCGACCCCAAGTAAGAATTGGTTCAAAATAATACATCGACCCCAATTATTTACATACACATATTCTGGCTCAGACTCTTTCATCACGACACCAGCTCGAAGGTTTGGTTCGGCATTTTACATCGACCCCAAACATAACCCAATGTTAGTTCGGAATACTTCATCGACCCTAACATATAATAATCATACATTAGTTCGGAATAATTTATCGACCCTAACGTATAGTAACGCTACATTAGTTCGGAATACTTCATCGACCCTAACGTATAATAACCCTACGTTAGTTCGGAATACTTCATTGACCCTAACGTAGTTAATTTAGGTATACATCTCTCAACCTATTAGTTCATACAATTTAGTAGGTACACACTCGACCTATCAATCATACTCGTACGTAATATAGTATTCTCTTATATTAACCGTATCCGTAAATTTATGATTTCTCACTATCGCATTTACTTGAGTATTCACTCAACTCTAAGGGCCCTAGTTACCCTCACATATAATTTCAGTAGTTATTTCTTACCCTACTGGTTTATCACATGAATTGACTTTACCTCGCCTCGTAGATCAATTTCAAATTCCCCAATGCTCTACTCAATCGGTTTATTCTCGTCGGTCCATGATCCAAGTCCTACACCCAATGACCTTACCGGACTTCAACAATATACCTACGGGTCTTATTCTCACTCCCACATAAGTATAATATAAATCCTAGGATTCCCATTCATTCCCGAAAATCAAAGAACCCTTAACCAAGGAAAATTTTGAGAAAAACACCTTAAGTTGATCGATCGACTCCTGGGTTCGATCGATCGACCTCATCGATCGATCGACATTCAAGATCGATTGATCGATCTGGGGCAGCAGCAGTTCGTCTTTTTCGTTAATTTCTTCTTCCATTAACAAACCTCCAAACTTCATTATAGTACACCAAACTCCGACCCAACTATCCTAACGTGTTCCAGCATATACTAGGACAATTTTTAACATTTCAAATACATCAAAACCTAAATTCATTTAAAGATATAGTGGATTAAACTCAAAATTTCTTAAAGCCCTAGTTATGGTGTTCTTCCCATATATTCATTCAAAACCCAGATTTTATTACGAAATAATTATCAAATCTGCTCTGCATATTATTCCTCTATATATGTTAAATCATTCCACATGCGATTCCTATCCCAACATGTATAAATATCATTCTTTTCTTTCCAAGATATTGATTTAACAAAACAATTCAAAAACCCAACACATGGGCATTATAACTTTATATTTTTTTTTGTAATAAATAACTTGCCTCGACAGAGGGGTTCTGATTTCGTGGAGTTGATGATGGATTGATGTTTCTCTTCTTCAATCCTTCCTCCTTTGGCTCCTAGGATGCCAGATCTAAACCCAACCTCTTCAAAAGCATCTTCTAAGCATTGAGAATGATTTTCTCCTTCTCTCTAATGGTCTTGGTGTTTACATGGGTGTTCTAACCCTAAATCTTCTTTCATACGACTGATAAGAGACTCTCAAATTCGTAGGTCTCAATACCCTCACATGTTAAAAGACCAAAACGCCCCCGAACGATCTCGATTTAGTCCAAAATTACCCCGAGACTCAATTAGTACCCCCGTGTATACTATTTTGACTAATTCGACCCTTCCGGACTCATATGTGACCTCTAAATTATTATTTGAGTCACCTAAAAATATATTACTCGTTCTCACCCCAAAATGGTCTACACGTGCTAAGTAACTATTTACTACTCGTGCTAAGTAAATAGAAGGAGGCAATATTAATTTGTATCTATCTCTCGATTAGTACTCTATATTCACAATTATTAATAAATCTCACTAAATTAATTTTCTTGCATAATTTAAATCAAATCGTATTTTCTCATTTAATTCTCCAATTTAATTAAATAAAAATACTCAAAAATACAGGGTATTACATACTTCTCCCCTTACAAAGGAATTTCGTTCTCGAAATTAGGATAAGACTGGTATTAAGACTAAGGACCTTAAACATCACTGCCTCCTCTACTACCCAAGAATCAAATCATATCATCCTAAGGGTCGCCCCGAGTACATGCCTTGCTTCATTATAAATCCTTATCTCTGGTTGTCCATGCCTCATATATTATAATTTAGTCTCACTACTTAATATTTCCATAGATTTTTCCCCAACTAACGTTAACTCTTGGAATTAAGTTTCTCCCTACTTAATTTACCCTTTTGATGTATATCTCTCTATATAGCATCTATGTGTCTACTGTCACTCATAAGTAGAATTATTTTAAGGCATATATTTCACACACACTATACACTATAAGGAAAATTGGTCCGACAAAATCATCGACCCCAGTCGTCCTATCATTTACGTTGGTCCAGAAATCCCTCGACCCCAAGGTAAATGTAAGGCATATGTTGGTTCAGACCTTCCGTCAATACCAATGTTTATTATTCATCGTCGATTTGGTTCAAAAAATCATCGACCCCAAATCAATCCTTCATGTATTGGTCCGAAACATCATCGACCCCAATACCGAATTAAGCATACTTATTATCGCATATAACTAGGAATATCATAAGGTATATATTTCTTACACATAACATATACTATCAACACTTATTAAAATCACCCCCCTTCTATAACACTTTTGGGGTTATTGTCTCGGAATCCCACCTCGATCACCAATAGTGATTTGTTATATTGTCTCAGAATCACACCTCAAGCACCATTATATGTATATATATCTCATCGCACATGAGTAGACAATTTAGGAGCTATATATTTCACACTTCATATATTCTAAAATGTCATACTCCAATAGAATGTCCTCATATCACGCATTAAGAAGTAAGAGTTCAGAATGTCTCCTCGAATCACACCTCAAAGTACATATAAGTTCATAATAGGTACCCACGAACCTAATCCTTATTTACAGTCCATATAAGCAGACTCACACTACCTATAAATATGCTCATATAGGTATACATTGGGTTCTACAAAAATTCCACTATTGTTAGAGCGTAGTATCTTCCTTTCTCACAACCATGGAGTCATAGGTGTCACAACATACCCAAAATAAAACTTCATCTCCATTCCTCCCTGACCATCTCTCACAGGGTGAGATTTTAGGATTTCATCCTAATTCACAACAATATAGAGCGGCACCTTGCACTTGTGCACTCTTCCTTTTCAACGACATACTAGTCCATCCCGGTCAACCTATTCCGCTACCCGAATGGAATGCTGACTTAGTTACGATGTTCACAGCCCATCCATGCATTATAAGTCTGCCTACTCATTTCATCACTGGAAACGTAGGTTCACTACCCAATTCCGGTTGCTCATTTCGAGCCCATCTTTCTCTATCAACTAGTGGTGTGTCTGGAGACAATCTCACTATGTTTCTTCCTCAACACTGCTTCCCACTTACGTCATATTTCCTCAAGTGGTAGTCTATTCCCCTTTTTCTCCGGGTATGTTATACTTTACAATCCGTGTGCTCTTCGTAATTGGAGTACTTTTAGGGTTGATTACCTTATAAGAATCAACATTTTAGTAACGCGTAAGTCACTCTCAACACTTAGTCAAGTAGCACCTTGCGTTACTTCTTCATAACAGTTAGGTTTCCCATATCAAGAGATAACTTTTGAACGACTTCCCACCAATTGACTAGGATAACCATACACCCTCTTTTTCGTGCACATTTGCAAAAACATTGCAACTATCGCACTCGTAACCAGTTTTTCCTTAACTCTCGCCTTGTTTTCACGGCGTGACTACAAACTCGGGGTGAGATAATATTTTCAGTGTTTTCCCACAACACTACCGGCTTCACTGATGCCCTAGCATATAATAACGTCTCTTCTTCTGACGTGCATAAAAATTCAGTCGTATCCCCTTTCGCAACCGAACTTAAACAAGAGACTTCTCCCAGTGCATTCTTACTGAGCATTGTTGGAACAACACATAGTCGAGATACTCAACTTCCATCCTCCGAAAATAGGTACGACCATACTCCAACATCTCTAAAGGAGTCAAGTGGCACTGCGCTTATACTATCACTAAGTCCTTAGCACTAATCCCAATAACGAGCTTTATCTCTTCGCTCAGCGATCATATGACATACCTTTAATAACATCATTAAGGTCCCTACACACCGGGATCAATCACTATGAGACATCCATAATCTCTGAAGTCTCCAACATACTGATGAATAATGCGAGCTCGACCCTCTTTCAGGTGAGGCATCATCATATACTTCATTCACTCGAGGCTAAAACTCACATACCTTTTTGCCCATCGCACTGGTGTGGTTCAAATGGTTCCCGAACATAACACACATGTCCTTCTTGGAAAAAAAAACTTATCGGAGTTATTATTCCCTTATATAACTTTAGGCAAGATCAAAATGCGTGGTCTCACGTCCCACATAAGACATCTTTTCATAAATCCCCTTATTCCAGGCCATAACGATGGGTCTAGGGTATTCCTCCTCTCGGACTTAGCAACCTCGATTTTGAACACTATCATCATGGTTCCCTTAGTTCCGCTGACCAAGAGGAACGCACTATTGGACTTAACAGTCCCGACTTGGAATCAATTCAATAAATTCCCCTAGTGGATTTCCACTTGTGGTTTGCACTAGCCCCTTTACATTCAGTCTTACTCTTTGACTAATTCCTTAAACTCTTTTAGCTCCGCTCACCTAGGAGCATTTTCATCAACCTTGTAAGAAGCATCGTACTGCCATCATACACATAAGTCGTCCAAGCAGAGTTTTCCCAAAATTACGGGCGATAACAACTCATGAGTCCATTCTCTCAAGGGATTTTTTTCCCTTGTACCTGTCTGATCCGGTATAAGTTCACTTCAACAGATAAATTTCTTTCTCACAATTAACCTCTACCAGGCTTTCGCGTGATGGATTCAGAAATTTCCATCTACTTCATTTCTGAACCATCATTGGAGGAATTCGCGGTTAAACTATACCTAAGATCCCTCTATTTGTATACTGACCCTCAGCTCAAATGTGGTGACTGGTATCACCACCACGTTGCCTCTATAAAAATTTACCCAAATTTTCACTTATGAGTACTTATACTCTATCCTTAATGCCAAGACCTCTGGGAATTCTACATCCATTAGTTAACATGCACAGTCAACGTTTTATCAAATCTTTCACAGTTCATTTTCTTCAAAGGTCCTTCAGACCTCCTCCCATTATCACTGCATTGGGCAGTCCAGATAAGTATCACCCTTTCCTGTTGCGGTGCGTAGAAAATGCCTGCGATGCCCCATCAGTCCTTGCAGCATCTACTTCCATTACAAACTAGGAGTGACCTCGACAACGGTCATCTCTTCCACGATTACCATCCTCGAATACTCCATGCTTCATACCGAGCCTCTTTCTCATGTAGTGCTTCCAACGCCTACGCTGGTCCTACCGCCATGTTCAACGTACCATACTCAATCGAACTCGTATAAATATAACTTCATATACTGAATATCAGGAGATCATAAACCAAGTACGTAGAGGAGTATAACAATCCTAAGATAGGGCTCCATATCAATCAAACGATACGCTAAAAACATAGTAAGCCGTACAGATCCTATGGACACTAGAACCTGATGCTCTGATACCATTTGTGACACCCCGCCTAATTAAACATCGGGTGATCAAGCCTTTATTAAATTATAATAGGTTTCTCAAATGGTTCATTCTTAGCATCACTGTCGAAAACCTTTTAATTACTAATCACCTACGTGAAAATTAGACATGTGCCAAATTTTATCTTTCTCAAAACAGATAAATCAACCATGCGGAACAAAGTATAACAATCACCATGTACTACAACCCAATCAACAAAATATAAGTACAAGAGAACAAGAGTATTATCGAATAACCATCGGCTAAAAATCCCAAAACAACAATAGAACAACCACTAGTCTGAAAATAAACATCTAAGACTGATACCGGACCACAAGTCCATACATAGAATAGTGTGAGATCTTGCACTATATTTAAAAGAGAGATATCGTCTAATCAAAATCCTATGAGCATCCACTGTGCTACAGCTTCGAGATCCTGGAATGAAATCAGCATACATGGTGTCCCTGTGCCTGGACACCTAAAAGGTTTTGAAAATATTTTATATCAAGAGTTAGTACTTAAAACTAGGGGTGGGCGCGATCCGGTCCGATTTTTGGTCATTTTAGGTGCCGGACCGAATTATTCGGTCCTATATTTGAGAAGACCGAATTCGGACCGATTTAATCAGTTTAGCCTATTTAATCGGTCTAGGCTATTTTCGGTCCGATTCGATTAATAATCGGTCCACTTACACCCTTTTTTGATGATGACACAATAACCTTTTCACAGGAAGTTTCTCTAGACGGTAAAATCGTAAACACCACCAAGAATATATGGCCACTATTTTCAAATCAAATTAAGTTTGAAAGGAAAGATAGAGACGTAACAGATGGTACATGTGTTCAATTATTTATACAGACGTAACAGACGTAACAGAAAGAGCGTGAGAGAAAAGTAAGGAGAGAATGATTCATCGACCCCAAGTAAGTATTGGTTAGGAATGATACATCGACCCCAAGTAAGTATTGGTTAGGAATGATACATCGACCCCAATTATTTATATACACATATTCTCGCTCGGACTCTTTCATCATGACACCAGCTCGAAGGTTTGGTTCGGCATTTTACATCGACCCCAAACATATGATAACCCAATGTTAGTTCAGAAAACTTCATCGACCCTAACATATAATAATCCTACGTTAGTTTGGAATACTTCATCAACCCTAACGTATAATAACCCTACGTCAGTTCGAAATACTTCATCGACCCTAACGTAGTTAATTTAGGTATACATCTCTCAACCTAATAGTTCATATAATTTAGTAGGTACACACCCGACCTATCAATCATACTCATACGTAATACAGTATTCTCTTATATTAACTCTATCCGTCAATTTACGATTTCTCACTATCGCATTTACTTGAGTATTCACTCAACTCTAATGGACCTAGTTACCCACCACATATAATTTCTGTAGTTATTACTTACCCTACTAGTTTATCACTTGAATTGACTTTACCTCGCCTCATAGCTCAATTACAAATTCCCTGATGCTCTACTTAATCAGTTTATTCTCGTCGATCCATGATCCAAGTCCTACACCCAGTGGCCTTATCGGACTTCTACAATATACCCACTGGTCTTATTCTCACTCCCATATAAGTATAATATAAATCCTAGGATTCCCATTCATTCCCGAAAATCAAAGAACCCTTAACCAAGGAAAAATTCAAGAAAAACACCTTAAGTCGATCGATCGACTCCTGGGTTCGATCGATCGACCTGATTGATCAATCGATATTCAAGATCGATCGATCGATCGATCTGGGGCAGCTGGAGTCGTCTTCTTCATTAATTTCTTCTTCCATTAACAAACCTCCAAACTTCATTATAGTACACCAAACTTCGACCCAACTATCCTAACGTGTTCCCACATATACTAGGACAATTTCTAACGTTTCAAATACATTAAAACCTCAATTCATTTAACGAAATAGTGGATTAAACTCAAAATTTCTTAAAACCTTAGTTATGGTGTTCTTCCCATATATTCATTCAAAATCCAGATTTTATTTCGAAATAATTATCAAATCATCTCTGAATATTATTCCTCTATATATGTTAAATCACTCTACATGCGATTCCTATCCCAACATGCATAAATATCATTCTTTTCTTTCCAAGATATTGATTTAACAAAACTATTCAAAAACCCTACACATGGGCATTATAACTTTATATTTTTTTTGTAATAAATAACTTGCCTTGAAAGAGGGGTTCTGATTTCGTGGAGTTGATGATGGATTGATGCTTCTCTTCTTCAATCCTTCCTCCTTTGGCTCCTAGGATGCAAGATCTAAACCCAACCTCTTCAAAAGCATCTTCTAAGCCTTGAGAATGATTTTCTCCTTCTCTCTAATGGTCTTGGTGTTTACATGGGTGTTCTAACCCTAACCCTTCTTTCATACGGCTGATAAGAGACTCTCAAATTCCTAGGTCTCAATACCCTCACATGTTAAAAGACCAAAACACCCCCGAACGGTCTCGGTTTAGTCCAAAATTATCCCGGGACTCAACTAGTACCCCCGGGTATACTATTTTGACTAATTCGATCCTTCCCGACTCATCTGTGACCTCTAAATTATCGTTTGAGTCACTTAAAAATATATTACTCGTTCTCACCCCAAAATGGTCTACACGTTATAAGTAACTATTTACTACTCGTGCTAAGTAAATAGAAAGAGGCAATATTAATTAGTATCTATCTCTCGATTATTACTCCATATTCACAATTATTAATAAATCTGACTAAATTACTTTTCTTGCGTAATTTCAATCAAATCGTATTTTCTCATTGAATTCCCCATTTTAATTAAATAGAAATACTCAGAAATACGGGGTATTACATCAACATCCAACTCAGATTCACAAGGTAAAAGAAACTTGGGTTGAAGAGCATTTTTTCATCTCCTTCTTTCTAGCGTGGAAATTGGGACTAATAAAAACCCTAATTGGAAATGGCTTAAGGCCTTCTATAGTGAATCTGTTTCCAAAGTCATTTATAAATAACAATTAAGGTCCTTTCTGTATCTATTTAGAAGAATTTCTAAATTCGTGGGACATTAAATCCTATTTACTTCTCTAGTGGTATTCCTATTCTATGTGATATGGCGTGATTTCCAGAAAAAGGCTTTGGATTTCAATAACCCAACTCTACTTATATATCAACGTGATTGGTTAATTTTTGTCCAAGTCGTATTGTCTAACCGTTCCCAGGTTTCTACATGTAGAAATAGTGAAATGAGATCATAAAAGAAATAAATTGGAAAGAATCCACCGGAATAATTTAAATAGAGTTTCTCGTAGAATGAACTCCGGGAGAGTAGAGTCAAAATTAATATAATATAAGAAAACATTATAAAGTAGTCAAAATTAATGAACACGTTCAACAAATTCAATAAAAAAATATTTTTTCTTACCCGATTCTTTTTTTTCTCACAACACAATAATCAAATCTGGATTCTCGGATTTTTCGAGCAAGACATCAATCTGCATTTGATTTCAGAATGGAATTTTGATGATTCAAGTGAAGAAAGAGTAAGCCTATTTATTTATTATGACGCTAAGACCAATAGTCCTCCTAGAGGTCGACTCGGTTATTTCAAATTGTTTCTCATTATTAGTCCAAGTCTAATACTTGTTTCTATCATCCGTTTTTTCTATGTTAGAAATAGGAAAGGCAAAAAATTTGATCCAATGGGATTTCTTATCAAAGAGTGAATATGACATAGGTAATGAGTCATATAGAACTTTTCTAGCGTTATTTCTAGATGTAGAAATCCTTGGACGATTGGACAATATGCCATGGAACACTGGTAATAACCCATGTCCCTTTTTGGTAGGTTAAAGATTATTTTGGGTCGGTTAACTGATTTAAATACCTGCCACGCCATATAAATGGAATAAATTATTGTAGAAAGAATTTTTAAGGCCATCTCCAATAGCCATCTTTTTCTATCATATGTGTCAAATTGTTTTTAGAAATTTCTATGTGATTTTACAATTAATTTTATATTAATAGAAAAATTTTCAAAAATATATCTCTAATAGTACTATTTATAAAATTATTTCTATTTTATGTATCAATTGTAGAGAGTCTATAGAAAATGTGTTGATCCAATTTTATTTGTCAACGTCATATGGAAATACTCATTAAAAATTTCTACATGTAGAAATTTTTATTAGAAATTTGTATCCTTTGACTTGCCACATCATATAAAATAGACATAGAAAACTTCATTGGAATATGTTTTTATTTCCAAACTAGAAATTTGTCAACATAAAAATGACCATTGTAGATGGCCTAAGGGATTTTCTATGTTATTGAAAATGATGAAAATTGGTTGATTTCTAAAATGTGTGTGCTAACTAGGATATAAATCCTTTTGGAAAGAAAAGAATTGGAGGAGGCCTTAAAAAAAGCTAGTGGTAGAAAAGTTTTATATGTCTCAGCAACCATGTCATATCCTCTATCACCGTTTGAGCATTTTTTTTGCTTTCTGAGAGTATCTCCACGAGCCTAATGAAAAACTAATAATCAAAAGATGCCACATCATCTTTTAATTATCCATTTACAAGATTGCTATAATTAAAAATGTGATTCCTTACAATGGTGTTGTTACGCTTATTAGCAGAATTGACGGAATAGATAGTTAATTTCATCTAGCCGTCCTATCCCTTTTCCAAAGAAAACTACTTATGTTCATCCAAGGGCTTATATTAATTTCACCATTAATCAAGCCTCTTGGTCCAGTGGTATAAGGCTGCCACTGGAACAGTCTTGGGGGTGAATTGAATTTGGTCCCCAGTTCGATTCCTAGCACTGTCAAAATAATGCTTGACCAGCGGAAGCCACGAACCACGAATGGGGATTAGTCGAGGTGCGCGTAAGCTGACCCGGACACCTCCTGATATACTACCAAAAAAAAAATAAAATAAATTTTACCATTCCACATCTTCAGTTGCACACGTAGAACTATATATATATAGAGAGAGAGAAATTGAAGGGTTTGTTGGGAGAGGATGAGAGTAGTGGAAGATAGGGGTGGCCGTGGGCCGGGCCTGGGCAGGCCCGATCGGGCTCGGGTCGGGCTTGGAAAATTAAGTGCTATCCCAAGCCCGCTCGGGCCCAGATTGGGTCTTATTCTGTAATCCGAAGCCCGCCTAGATTTGAAAGCTATTTACCCAGGCCCTCCCGATCGGGCCTTATTATGTTAATTAAAAGATTTTTTTTAAAATTAAAATACCTATTTTTTTATTTAAAGACCAATTTTTTTAATTAAAAATTTGTTTTGAACTCCATATATTACAAAGTCTATATATAAAGTTTCCCACTCTACATGAAAAAACTTGGTATACGTTTTTATATTTATAAAAGTTCTGCCCCCCTATATATATATATATATATATATATATATATATATATATATATATATATATATATTACGGGTCTCGGGCCGGGCCGGGCTCATCGCGCTTAAGAACTCATGCCAAACCCGCCCGAAAAAAAATTGAGTCTATAAAATTTTGCCAAGCCCGCTTTGCGGGCCTATTCACCTTACCCAAATCCTATTTTTTTATTGGGCGGAATGGACAGACTTGACGGGCCTCAGGCCTATGGCCACCCTAGTGGAAGACGGATCCACTCATTTGGTTATTGGAACAAGATTATCAAATTCAACTATTAAGCGATTAAATTTGATTATTGGTGAAAGGGTTGTTAACAAATGATTATACCGTTGCCAGGATTTTTAGTGTAACATCATTAAATTTGATTAAATTTCAAATATAATTAAAATAGTCTAAATTTCTAGAAAATCTGTAAAAGATAGAAAAGAGCTCAAAGTTGTTGAGAATCTCGTTCATCGGCACTCCACTTTCCAAGAACATTGAGGTAGTGTGGGGTGCCACGTCATACGCTGGTGCACAACCGTCATAACTTGAGGTGCCCCCACAACTCGAAAGATCAATAATAAGGGGTGGCAATTCGGGTTAGTCGTGTCATTTTCGGGTCGCGTTAATTTTTATTTTAGTATAAGTTTTTGGTACTCTTAAATCTATACAAGCTAATCGGGTCATGTTCGGGTCATGTTCGGATTATTACTATAAACGGGTTATCGGATTAAAAATTGCCAGCGCTACCGATAATGAGAACTACATTACAATTTTTAACCAAAATATTTTTGTTGCGGAATTAAGGGCATTACGTTTAAGTCATTTAGACGGATGGTCTTGCTAAACAATCCTGTCTTGTAAAAATGTTTTCTTGTTTGCTTCAACTAGCATCAAAGCCGTCAAATAAATATTAATCAACGTTCAGCATTTGAGAGTTGCAAACGTTCTAATTTTCCGCATGTGATAAAATTTACTTGTTTCAAATGTTAATTCGACCAATTGACCTAGTCAAATAAACCTTTTGCCCGTTACCTCCCACTTCCTCCACTTCTCACGTGCTGTAGTAACTAACTCCATAACCGCCGTTTTTCACCCTCCATAGGGTTCCTTATTAAAGCCAACTCAAGCTTCTGATTTACCCACAAATCTCTACACTCATTTCATAGTTTCTATCAGAAAAAAGGGCTTTGTGAAGCTTATTAATGGGTTCTGGGTACAACATGGGTTCCACCAAAGTAACAACAACGATGGTGTTATTGATCACCATTTTGTCTTGTCTTCATGTTTTAAGTGTATCTTCATTGCAGTTTCAAGTTGGTGACACTTCAGGTTGGGTTGTTCCACCTGCAAATGATAGCAAATTCTACAATGACTGGGCTTCTGCTAAGAGGTTCAAAGTTGGCGACTCTCTATGTAAGGGCCATCTCCAATGTTTAGTTTTTAAAGTCATTTTCATCTAACATTTAAAATCTCTTTCTAATCTAATTGGCATATTACCGTGAATAGAGGAACGCATACATCTCCAATCATCTTTTTCTACCGAGCGGTGTAAAAGAGGGACGTGGGTAGATTGTTAGCAATAGATTAATTCCATGTCATATTGTCCGTCTCTGTATTTCTATATGTAGAAATGATCATAGAAAATTTCCATATGACTCATCACCTACCTAGGATTCACACCCATATAGAAACTCTTGTTGGAGAAGTTTTTTTCTTCTACTTATTTCTATAGAAATCTCGTAAGATAAAACTGTCCATTGGAATCTGTCTAAGTTCTCTCTCTCAGAGAGAGAGAGAAAGAGAGAAGAGATACATCTCTGTGTGTGAGGGAGGAAGAGAAGTGATACACAAGTGTGTGTGTGTGTGTGAGAGAGAGAGAGAGAGGATATGTGTGAGCGTGTGTTCGAGGGAGTGGGGGAAATAGAAAGCGGATACCTGTGTGTGCGCGCGCGCGTGAGGGAGGGAGGGGCAAAACATATATATATATGTGTGTGTGTGTGTGTGTGTGAAAGGCCGGGAGAGAGAGAGAGAGAGAGAGATCAAATATTCTTGATTTTAACATTTGGAAGGATTGAACGCCCACTTATTTTGATGACTGATTTTAAATTGCATGCACCTCATTTGGAGTTTGAGTGACACTTAATCATGAACTTTTGTGACAGTTTATTTGCTTTTGTAATATTTTTGGGAGTTATTGACGGTGTGACCGCCGGTTATTTTTTTATTTTTTATTTTTTAATCAAAATAATAGTAGAAACTGTGGGTTTGTTTGATATTTTTATGCATGAAAAAGATAATGAGATGTAGAGTTATAGCTCTTGATTTTTATTTTTTTCCAGGCGTTTGATCCTAATTTCTGTAATGAATAGACTTATTCTAATATAATTTTCCATTAGCACCTTATAGTTGAGTCTTGGAGAAGATAATTTCTAGTCATCTAAACTAGATAGTTCAAGTTTGCATCATATATAGTTAATACTATCATTTGAGTTTGCACCCAGACCAGATTTCAATTCTTTTGAATTTGCACATCATCTTAGAACATCAAGCGTTTGACTTTAACTATCAACAAAACCCAACAGCTTATGTGGGATGCAAACTCAAATAGTTTAAATTAAGAGTGCAAATTAACATAATGCTATAATCTCAATACTTATATATTTTTTTTAAATACAGCTTACAACATAATATGAAATTCAAGGAAAATGAAACAAGATTGTAGTAATATAACACTTTATTTAACTTAATTTTTTGAAAAAACATTAGACTTTGCCTGTTCAACAAAAAATCTAATTGCACATGTGGGCTTATGGATCTCCAAATATCTTATTTGTTTATATAGTTATTATTTTTATTTTGTGTTTGTGTTTGTGTTTGAATGCAGTTTTCAAGTACAGGAAGGATTCAGTGATGGAGGTGGATAAATCAGGCTACAACAAATGCAACTCATCACACCCTAACTCCTTCTCCAACACAGGGAACTCAATCTTCAATCTCGACCGGTCGGGTCCTTTCTATTTCATCAGCGGCGCGGTTGGACACTGTGATAAAGGACAGAAAATGATCGTAAAAGTAATGTCAAATGATGATAATTCTTCATCCCGTGGATCGCCCGCTCACACTTCTTCTGGTGTTGTTTTATCCGATGGTGTTTTTAAATTTGTTATGTTTGTTGCCTTTTGTTTTTCTTCCTATATTTTCTAGGTTTATTTCTTATTCATGTGTTGGTTAGTGGTATTACTGTTAAGTTGAATTTTTTTAGGTGTTTTTGTTTTGTTGGTACGTGGGTAGAGGTTATTATGGTAAGCTAGTTTGCAAGTTATCATTGTATGATTTGCACAAACATGGATTAAATTTGGTAGAGCATATCATTTCTATGGTTTTTTAATGAGGTGTTATCAAAATTACATTTACTCAATTTTCTTCATAGGTGTAGTTAAGGCTAATGCAATTCGTCTAAAATTAATAGTCATTTTACTCTTTCAAATTCTCATTGTTAAGTTATCACAAACATCAACTTTTATCTAATCATATATATCTAATAACCAATATATAAAATGGTGGATGTGTCACGTGGCGCATTAACTCTCTATTTCCATTTCGTTTATGGAGATATTAGACTATTCAGCTTTCTTATAATGGGGATGTGAAACGAAAGAGCCTAGAATGACTCTATCTCTTCATTTTTTGTGAATTGTAAAAGACATACGAGTGAGACTATTGAGTTTCATTAGATCTGGGGCTGAAAGGATCGAGATATATTCCAAATATTTTACTCTCTCTCTTCACTATTTCATTTCTGTATGATTTTAATTAAACCTTTCTACCAAGCAAAATGTGCCTTCATACCACAAATGGAGACTACCTTGAAACAAGCTTATTCTTTGGGCCTTTCGCATGAAACAGACTTCTTCATGCCACAAATGGAGCGTTTTGCTTGGCGCAACAGTTAGTCTCCTTCTAAGGCTACCAAGTCCCCCAGAAAGGCTGCTTAGAATTTGATTATATTTGTTAGGGAGTTTAGTTCTTAGTTTTTATGAAAAAGGATTGGAAGGAAGTAAAATTTGTAGTTCTATATTTCGTTTGTTATTAGAATTTTCTATTGATGAATGGATGGAACAAATTGTTTCTACTGTATTGTAAATATACATATACTATTGTTTAACACCACTTTTTTTGTGTTGTATAAATTTTTTTTCATATTGGGTTTGAGAAGTGACTAACGGTTTGGAAAAATTTTGGGAGTTATTATTTTTTTTTTTTAGTTTGTTTAGGATATGTGAGAAAAAAAATTCAAGTAATTTATTTTTAGAAATTTCATACATGGAGAGGAGTATCACCTTTGCTTATAATGTGTTTGCTAAAGTGCCTTAAACAAGTTGAAGTTAGAGATAAATAAAGAGCTCTACTTATGTAGCTACTTAAAAACCATTACTTTTTTTCCATGCTGCATATTCTTATGACGGGGATATTTACTTAGGACCTTTCTCTAATTTTCTACATTTATAATGATGCAAAGATTTGTCTGGTAGTCAACTGCCTCCTTTAGTGGGGAACTTGCTATCTCTTACAACATTGTGAGTAACTAGCTATCTTGATGAGGTTTCTTAGATTTGAACACTTTCCATTTTTGTAAACTAAGGGTGTGTTTGATAACACTAATTTTTCATGAAAAGTACAATATATGGAGTCATTTTTCATCTTTTGAATGTTTGGTAAACAAAATTTTTTATGGAATTAATTTCCTTAAAACAATTCACATAACCATTTTTTTCACAAAAATGTGGAATTAAAAAACCTCCTCCCACCTTGTTATTCATTTTCCACGGAAAAGAATTACCACGCCAAAAAACTTGATAAAAAATTCAGAAAATGAGTAAAAACCCAAAAATAATGAAAAAAATTCAGAATGTGAATAAAAAACCAAAAATAATGAAAAAATACATAAAGTGAATAAAATCCCAAAAATAATGAAAAAATTTGAGAAAGTGAATAACCTCCCCAAAAAATGAAAAAAAATCCAGAAAGTGAATAAAAACCTTAAAAAATTGAAATAAATCCAGAAAATGAATAAAACCCCAAAAATAATAAAAAAAAATCTAGAAAGTGAATAAAACCACCAAAAACAATGAAAAAAAATACAAAAACTGAATAAAATCCCAAAAAATGAAAAAAATCCAGAAAATGAATAAAATCCAAAAATAATGAAAAAAATACATAAAGTGAATAAAATCCCCAAAATAATAAAAAAAATCCAGAAACTGAATAATAACCCAAAAATAATGGAAAAAATTACAGAAAGTGAATACCCCCCCCCCCCCCCCCCCCCCAAAATGAAAAAAATCCCAAAAGTGAATAAAAAAAATAATGAAAATTTTCTAGAAAGTGAATAAAACCCCAAAAATAATGAAAAATATTCGGAAAGTGAATAAAACCCCCCAAATTCAAAAACGTGAATAAAACCCCCCAAAAAATGAAATCATTTCTAGAAAGTGAATAAAAACCCAAAAATATTGAAAAAAATTCTAAAAAGTGAATAAATTCTCAAAAATATTTTTAAAAAATCAGAATGTGAAATAAAGCCAAAAAATAATGAAATTTTTTTCCAAATAGTGAATAAAACCCCAAAAATAATATAAAAAAATATAGAAAGTGAATAAAACCCCAAAAATAATAATAAAAAATACATAAAGTGAATGAACCCCCAAAAATAATGAAAAAAAATCCAGAAAGTGAATAAAAACCCCAAAAAATAATGAAAAAAATACATAAAGTGAATAAAAATATAAACATAATGAAAAAAATCTAGAAAGTGAATAAAAACCAAAAATAATGAAAAAATATAGAAAGTGAATAAAAAACACCCAAAAATTTATTAAAAAGTCCGAAATTTATTAATTAAGAAATCAAATAACATAAAATTTTAAAAATACAGAGCATGCAAAAAAATACATAAAATAAATATTATTCCCATAATTAATTTAAAAAACACCAGAAAATAAAAAAAATGAGAAAAAAAAGAGAGAAATCAATAAAAACACACAAAAAAATGAAAAAAATACAGAATGAATAAAGAATAGAAAACAAATATTAAGCCCTGAATTAATTTTAAAAAACACCTAGAATTTTATTAAAAAGTCAGAAATTTATTAATTCAAAAAAATAAAAGAAAATAAAAAAGCGCTCAAAAAATTTAAAAAATGGAAATGAATAAATACTCAAGAAAACAAATAAAAATGCAATTTTTTGAAAAAAATTAAAAAAAAAAAGAAGAGAATTAAAAATAAGAACAGACCTGGCGACACGGGGGGACGAAACAGTTGGGAGTTGGGACCGGGGGGGGGGGGGGGGGGGCGTGGTGGATTTGAGACCGTTTTCCGTTTTTTATATTTAATATCGGGTTAGTATTTATTTTCTGCTCTTTTATTCATTTTTTGTGTGTTTTTTTAAAAAAAATTGATTATTTTTTATTAATATTTTGGAATTTTTATTAATTTTATGCTATTTTTATTAATTTTCTGAGATTTTTATTAATTTTCTGTTTTTTAGATATATTTTCTACTTTTTTTTCATGAAAAATATTGGAAATCAACCACACAAAAGATGGAAAATAGAACATTTTCACCTGGAAAATAATTGCAATCAAACAACACCAAGAAAAATTTTCCATGGAAAATATTTTCAAGTTTTCAATTCCATGGAAATTGACTCATAGGAGTTATTTTCCATCTTATTTATCAAACACACCCTAAGAGTATTTTTTTCCCGTAAATTATAAATTATTATAATTGTTGCATTATAGGCACTTGCAGGACAACCATATTTCTGGAGCTCTTGATATTTTGCAAAATCTTCCTCTAAATGATTTGTACTATTCTTGCCTGATATTTCAATGAAACTTCACTGAAGACATATCTTTCTTAGCTTCAGGAAGTTTATGAAAGTCCGAATAACTTTCGTTTTCTTGCTCAATAGGGACATTGAGAATAACCCGTCTCTGGGCCTATACCACCAAAGTTACTGAGTATTTCTAATTTCAAGTTAAAACAATGAAAGAGCCATTATTTTTACTTTCATATATCTCTTTAAGCCATGAAATGTTCTTGGCATTAATTTATTGATATTCTATTTTCTGACATTAGAACTTTATATGTTTGTATTTTCCTTTCACTCCTATGTATCATGTATTGTCATAAACTATGTTGACAATAAATAGTAGTGAGCTGAAATAAATCATCTACTTATGAGTTTATCAAAAATATTAAAAGAATATTATATGTATATAAGAACAGATTACTTTTATGTGTGTTATATTGATATTAAAAAAATAAGTTCGTCGTCTACATTTGCCATTTAGAAATGCAGTCTCCGTGATCGTTAACATGTTTTTTTACTCTACAAACAGCCCGCGCATCTTGCGAAGCAAAAACCAGTATAAAGTTAAAAATGATGTCTCTAAGTGTATTTTGCCACATGGCTTAAAATTACACATGCAAGTAAGTGTTGAGACCCAAAAGACAACTTCTCTATAGCATATATCCTTTTGGTTTTCAACTCTTCATATTCTCGAGTCTAATGCATTGTACATCTTCTCTTCTTTTAAAAGTAAACGCAATGGATCTACTCTCTTGAATGATTTGTACTTTAAAAATATAGTAATTCGTACCCTTCACAATTATTCATAAGATGAATAGACTCCAAACGATGTGTTGATGGTTTGATGTATATTTGATTAAGTTGGGACTTCATTTTAGATAGTCAGATTATTATTGTCCAAATGTAAGGTATGCTTCTTCTCTAATATTGCTTCTTTAATAAGCATAATCATTCATCCCCATCCCCTATTTTAGTAGGCTATTTCGGTTAATCCACACGTTGATTTTCTAGGTCATTTTTTATTAACATGTTTCTTTCATTTAATTGAGTTTTTATATTGCACATCAACCATTTGGTTGAATGTTGTCAAAAAATCGAACTTATTCATTAGTTTTTCTTTTGTCATTTTATTTGTTTTATAAAATTATAGAATATATATTCATTTTAATTGTACTCTATGTGTTTTTAAGTCGTTATGTTTTTCTTTTTTAATTAGTGGGTTTATTTTATTTGAATTATATTTGCTCTTTATTCTAGACACGGTTAGAAAAAAAATATAAATTATAAATGGAGATTCTTTCAAAAGTTCAGTAATGCATACATAAGATATTTATTTAATACCTATTGAATTCAAGTTTATCAATGCCAAAAAATAAAACCCATATTTATTTTCATTTATTTGTTCAGAAGGTTATGCTTTATAATGCCAACAAAAGAGCATTTTTTCAACTATTGTGGTGCGACAAGTGTTTTTTTTTAATTATTGCATATTTGATTATGTAATCTCTACCATCAATATCTAAGTATGGAAGCAAAGATGCAAATATTTGCACAATTTATTTTATATAGTTATATTGAAAAATACTTTACATTTCAACCACATCCCATTCATTTTGCAACTATAATGTATCACTGAAGAACCACTTAATATGGGTAAACTTTTCTCTAAGTTATGCTTTTCGAATGTCCTCTTATTATGCGAATTCTTTCTTTTTTGGTTAGTGGTGTTCCTTCTTTTTGTACAATAATAGTGGTGACAGTAAATCTATATTATACTTATATAAAAATATAGGTCATAAATTGATTTCCAACCCTTTGAGTATAATGATAGAGCGGTGATCTTTCGATTAATATGCGTGTGTATATCTTCTTGCTTTACCAAATGAACATGAAGATATAATTATGAATATTAATTATCGTTTATATTTTTTGTGTCTTTTAATCCGTTCTCAATAGTGTATTGAGTATCTTCCCGGGCATCCCAACTTTTTTTTTATATACATAATGGTTAGTTTTACTAATGTTTTTAAAATGAAGAAAAATATTCCCAAATTTGATTTCAGTATGAAAACCTATTTCCCTTATTTTATAAGTAATGAGTTTTGCGCTCTAATTATTTATGCTCTAATTATTTATGACGATACTTATGACAATACGTACAAATAAAGAACCAAACATGCATCGTGTTGTAACTATGATGTATATTGCATTTTGTAGGAAAGGATGATATTGTAATTATGACTTTCATGCTCATTTCCTTATGTATTGTCGTATTTCAAATTCTAATTAGAACAAGAACTAAAAAGAGTCGCGCGAGGCTCAAAAATAGTCTATATAAATATAGTCTCTAATATTATTTTTGGCAAGGGGTACACTCAATTAATAGCATAATCTCTCAAACCGAATTTGAAGAGGGAGAGACCATTTTCGAGTTGCTCTTTCATCTTGTGTTCCTTTAACCTCTCTATCCTCTCACTTTCAAGATAAATATAAAACATCCTTATCAACCTCCCTCCTTGTTCATTACTTCCCCTATTTTATTAGTTTCTTCTTAGCAAGAACTTATCCCTTTCAAGGTTCCACTGATATTTTTTTGCTTTCACTATTTCATTTGACATATAGAAGTCTCATTGTATGGCATTTGTAAGAATGCTATTTTGTGACTTAGTTTCCATATTTTTTCCCCATAATTTGTTGCTCATTTACACATCAAGGTCCAGGTTTGTACTTTCTCTTTTATATATGCTGATGGTACTTAATGATAAGTTTTTCCATTTAAGTTATTTTCTCTTAATATTTATAGACATATTCACTATATATGCATGTATTAATTCTGGATCAAAGTTATTTGGGGTGTTCATCTACTGTTTGATGAGATTCCATAGGAAAGATGAAATTTATTAAATTTTTTTAAATATTTTCTTAATGGGTGATTTATTGTACATGTATAATGACATTTTTACCATAATAATTATTACTTTTAAACTGTGGACTGAATTTTTCTTGTAGAGAAGTAAAGAAATGGGTTTTGATTTTGAAGGGGAGATCTTATATGTGTATATTTGATTTATGGATGGATTTTGTTGGTGTTTGTACCTGAATTGAGTCTTTTTTTAATATCTGATTGTTGTAATCCTTGGTGCTTTTGAGATATGTGTATAGTAATTAGAAAATTGTACGATTTCTAATTTTCTCTTATCCAATGATTGGATCATGATAATAATATAATAATCTCCAAATAGATTATATATTTCACAATGTTTCCTTCTCTACAATCCTTCACTTTAGATATTATATTCACTTGAAAGAACTCGTTCTCTGGGTAGAAATTAGTCAGTTCATTTTGATATGAATTTGGGGTTGTCTTTTTGTTATTCTTTTTTGGAAGGTTAGTTTTAAATTATATGTATGTTTAATTTGGACACGTTGAATAAAGGCAAGAAATGCAATGAATGACGGCCTATCCTTGGGTTATAATGAAGGCAATAAGGAGATTGTTCTGTCTTATTGTGTTATGTATTTATGCTCTTTATACGCTTAACAATTACAAAGCTTATTATTTATAGTTTGGGGAGTTAATTATTTAT
Organism: Sambucus nigra; assembly: GCA_949130495.1. NCBI lineage: Eukaryota > Viridiplantae > Streptophyta > Magnoliopsida > Dipsacales > Adoxaceae > Sambucus > Sambucus nigra. The sequence goes on from OX422219.1 coordinate 53,574,244, forward strand.
TTTAGTATGCATTACTATGCACTTCATTCAATAACAAGAACTCTAAAGTGCCCACACATTGCGCGGGCTTAAATCTAGTATATTTAAAAATAGTGTCTCAAAATGCAAGTTTGACATGTGGCTTTAACAATTAAAGTTAGTAAGCAATCTTTTTTAACCCACTTTGAACCAATTATTATTATCTGTAGCGTGCATATTTTCAAACTGTTGCTCTTCCCCATCTATTTATCTTCCGTGACTTTTTCTTTACCCAAAATTAATACACTAATAGCCCATTCCGTTCTCCTTTTTTTTTTCATACACACCATCTCCTCTATTCAAATCCTACATCCATGTATAATAAAATTTAGAATTCATCCATTTTCTACAATGCTTTTTCTTTCTCTCCCTATAATTATTATCAGAAATAATCACATTGGTTGTCTAATTTGTATATTATGGTTGTCATTGTATAGTATAAATTTAGTATTGTATAGAATTTGTTTATGTTACTGACTAATCATTTTTTATTTATATTATGATATGATGTTGTTAAAAGTAGTGTATCTAAGAACCCTAAAGTTAACAGTGGGTCTTGGTGTTAGAATGAAATAATATTTAGCCATTCAAATTTTATTCAGTGTTTGAGATTATGTGATATGGGCTTGTGCGAAGGTCTATTTGACTTTGAAGTCATCTCAATTGCTATGAATTATTTTAGTTTGGGCCTATTCTGGTGGAATTTGAAAATTATTTTATTGAATATCAGTACCCATTTTTACTTACATTTGTTTACCACTTCTATTTCATTGTTCTTTTGGTGTTAAACTTTTCCTTTCTAACAAAAAAAAATTATCACTTCATCCAATTTAGATAAAACATAAATGAGTACATATGCAATGTATTTATATTTTTTGGTTGTGTTGTTAAAAATTGTTTACTAACCATTACATGAAATTTCATGTGCTAAAACGTGAATGTAACAAGTTTTATTTAAATACAATTACAAAGCACCTTGCATATAATAATGTAAAGAGGCCCGTGCATCGTGCGGGGTTAAAATCTAGTATTATATAAAGGGAGGAGCCATGAGGCTCCATCACTTTCTAATTGATCTTAAATATCCCACACTTTTACATTTCAAACTTTTGAATTTGAATTATATTTGTTATTTTCTACCATAAGCCCACTCCCCTACGTTCATAACTTCCACACACAAATTCATAACTTCCACCATAAATATTGCTTTGTGTCGCCATTGCACATACGATGTGTGTGCTTGTACATCTAGTGTGTTAAAATTAAAGGATTATGACTTGATTTATTCATTTTCTTTCATTAATTGATATTATTTGTTTTTTTGTTTGTACGAATCAACATATATGTTGAGACTTGTACTTATTGAATCAAGTTAAGAATCATTATTCTAACGTAAAACATTATTAAAGATATTCCAACTTTCTGATTTGATCTTCATTTGATTGTCAAGAATGTCATGCAAAAGAATAATTTTCAAGTAAAAATGAATAAAATAAAATATACTTTTGTGGTTTTTTATAACAAACTTCTAGAGATAAAAAAAAAGTTGATTATTTGTATCTTGCTTCCTATCTATCCTAGGGTTAGTTTAAGTTTTAAGGTGTTTGACTTCCTTTTGTTTTGATGATATGTTGGTGGATGGATTTAGGGTAAGAAAATTTTCATGTTCTCATTATTTAATTTTTATAAACAATTGTTATATATTTGGTTTAATCAAGAATATCGCACTGAACATAACAAAATTTGAATAATATGATTCATGTAGGTAACCTCGAATAATTGAGAAAAAACTTTATTGAGTAGGAAACATATTGAAAGATATTCCATCTTTCAAATTTAACATTCATTTAGAATACTTCTTTTGATTAAATTAAGAAAAGTATGGAAGAAAATAAAATTTAAATAAAGAATTATAAAATCTAAATCCATATGTGTTTGTATGATAACTAAGAGACCAAATGTTATGACTTACATATGTTACAAATGACCAATACATAAATAAAGATATTAATTAGTATTAAGACATTAAATTACGAGATTATGTGGACTCTTTTAATCAAACAAAACAATAAATTTCCCGCATATTTGAAAAAAAACTTTATTAATTATACAATTACGTAATCCTTAATCATCAAAAGAAATCAAAACCACTATTGAAATAATAAACACCATTGCCACTTAATGTACCAATGGTCATCTTAGACTTAATTTAATTAGCCAAAAGGTCCATATTAACAATGTTATCTTGACCTAGCCCTTTAATTTCTTATAAAGTTTAAAGGAATGTTCACTCATCAATTTTGCTTTCTTCATGTCACTATCATTCATTTTCAAATGAATGCTTGAGATTTGCATAACTCTACATGGTAGAGTATCCCATTACTTTAGAGGAACCCAATTCATGCTTTTCATGCATTTCAACCAAGTTCTTCGGATACTCCTTTCTTAGTGACCATTCACTCTTTAAAATATTTAACTATTTATGTTTAGTTAAATTATTCGTGACTCACGCCAAAACGAATTTCTTTAACTCGTCCAACGAGACCAGACACATTATGTCCTTGTATAGAACAATTCAAAATTACTATTTTATAATATTTATAATCATATTAATGGATCCACATAAACACCTTTGGTCCATATTTTAAAAGAGAGTTAACCCATTGTGCATGTTGCCAAAATATTGGTTCATATCTAGATATATAGTTTTAATTCAATCAAATTGTGAGTGCAATTAATCATAATAAATGAATTCCAGAGAGTAGGTATAGAAAGAATATAAAAATGCTCACACAACACAAAGATATACGTGATACGAAAAATTGCCTACGTCCACGAAGAGGTTTCTTAATTCTTATTAATGTCTCTCAAAGTCCGAGAATTACATCCTCCTTGACTCTAGGATGAGGGCTATATTTATAGTGGTGTAAAGTAGTTGAGTTGTTTAAGGAACTCTACCAACTTGTTATTGACTTGTGTTGTGATTCCTGAATATCTCGTCCGAGATTATTGGTAACCAACTAAGCCTATTAGTCTTTAAATGATAAGTGTCTGTATTTATCCATGTGATAAATGATTGTGCTACTCTCTCTATCGTTGGACCGGACTATGGTAGCGTGGTGATTGTGTTGGGCCTGCTCGGCCAGCCGTGATTGGGTTTTTATCATTTAGACCCCATAATTTCCCCTAAAGGTCTTGGCCAAAATTGGGACAGGGCATTTTAAATCCTTTGTGAGCCCAATTAATCGATCCAAACACTGTAGAAATTTTCTAGTCGATCATTTTTGTAAATCATTGAAAACCAGTGGGGGTATGCTGGTCATTTAGAAATATGAACCAATAGAAACTAACTTTGAGCCTTGTTCCATATGATTGTTTTTCAAATAATTCAAATCTTACTTGCTTTAATACTGTGGTACCATTATTTTGCCCCTTCTTCCTTGCCTAAAAAGACTCCAAAGCTTCCCATTTGCTTTAATTTTCCCTGTAAGTTATTTTCTCCTCCTTCTTATATCTTATTCTTCGCAACTCTCTTTTTATATCTTCTCTTGCATTAATCTATTTCTGACGAAAATGGTGAACACCCTCCACGAGAAAAGCTTAGAATATTTTAGGGAAACCTACTCTATTCCTCCATGAGTTATAATTAAATGTGCCCCCATGCCCAAAAATGATATCGTAATAGATGGGGAGCACTAGATTTACACCTTAGCTGTAGTTCAGGGGGGACTAACTTTTCCTCCAAACTTATTTTTTTAGAATTTTGTGAATACTTTGGGGTAGTCTCATCTCAGTGTGCCCCCAATACATGGTGTATTATTAACGGGGTGCACAGAATCAATGAGCTGTATGGGATCGACTTTGGTGTTCAAGAGATCAAATACTGTTATTCTTGGTCTCACACCAATGATAGACTTGCATATCTGAAGGCGAGAAAAGGCTAAAAGGGTCCTTGTGGTAAATTTTACTGATTCTAATAAAGGATATTATGATCATGGCTTCATCTCCAGAAATTGACAACATCCATCACTCCCCGAGGGCGAAGAATATGTTGGGTTTCTCTGACCAGCTTGGGGATGATATAGGTTAATACTTGCTCTTTATATACTTATCTTTTTCTAATTTTGTATTATGAATTGTTATTGCTGACATTATTTCTCTTTTTTGTTTCTGGGAAACTCATTCGAAGAAGAAAGAGCCCTCTTTGACCCATATCAACAGGGTTGACTTGCTAAAGACTTGGAAAGTGAGAGAATTTCTTCCTAGTGGTGATCATCCACGCTCGGCCTCATTTATTCTGGAGTACATTAACACTACTGAAAGCTTCACTGCCCACCCAGTAGACAACATCCCCGGTCTCTCTCTACCTAACGAGGAGGCAGTTGTCTCCTCATCTTTCAAATCATTTGAAGTAAACTCCATCCTTATTGACGAGGAAGATTCAATGATGCCCAGAAAAAGAGTACTCCTAATAGAGGATGATGATGTATAGGGTTACCCCTACTCTCCCAAGACAAATTCCTTGAAGAGAATTGAAGTTGAAGGCCCTAAGGCCAACGACTAGGGTTTGGTCATTAAGGAGGAGAAAAATGATAAAACTCCCATAGTACCCTAATTTCCCAAGAGGGGTGACCTACCTCCTTCTTCTAGGTCTTCCCAAGTCATGTCTATGGCCCATTATCCTTCCTTGGCTCATAGTCTGTTGAGGGGGGCTATGCTCGTAGCTGATCGCGAGCAACTCAAACAGCTTACCCTTGAGCAGCTTACATCCCGTGCTTCTCAAACTTGGTCAATGGTAATTAAATTTATTCTCCTTATTCTCTTTACTCATTATTGCTGTAAACATATCTAATGCTTACTTTATTTATTTATTTACAGTTTATTGCAGAGTTTATCTAACTCTTGAATGGTCACCAAGTCCAGCTCAAGATCAATGCTGAGCTTAACAAAGCTCTGATAAAATCATAGGAAGACTTGGCTAATGCCAATAAGGCCATGAGAACGAGAAGAAATCCACCAGCACTACTATGGATGTGCTGAAGACTGAGAATGAGAAGCTCAAGGTCGAGATCTCTCAGCTGAATCACGAGCAACCTCGATTGACTAAGGAGGTGGCTGAGTTTCATACGGCTAAGGAGGCCAGTTTTGTTAAGGGCTTCACTGAAGCCTATGAGGATGAAAAATGCCAACTGGAGTACATTCGCAAAATCAGATTCAATAAGGGTAGGATGCAACTTTAGTGAGGATCAAGATCCCCACCGACTCCGATCTTTTCGGCTAGAATCAATTGTGATCTCCTCCAAGGGTGGAAGACGAATCTACTATTAGCGGCCCAGTCGACTAGACGGAGGATGTAGCGACCCAAGGCAAGGCTACTGATGCTGATGAGTAGGTGAAGGAATAAGTGCATTTTAGATTAGGACTTTTATTCCTTGTACTTTTCCCTTTTTTGTTGTTTATAAGGGCCTTTCCCATTTTGTAGTCTATTAATGAAAGAACATTCCTTTTAACTATTATACTGTTTGGATGCCTTTGCTGAAGTTAGCACTTTGCATTTGTTTTATTCATGTAGCCTATTGCCGAGGAGATTCCCTTATTTGCTGGAAACCTGGATGCCTTACTTAGTCAGGATGTAAGTGCTCGGGCTCATCGAGCATTTTATCCATCAACAATGCTTTGAAAAAGATGATTAAGGCCTATAAGATCCAATCAGTATTGATGGCCAAGTTGAAGGACTATCAAAAAGATTTGGGAGACGTGGGCTCCTTGATGCAAGAAGAGATATATGGCTTGAAGGCCCAATTTGCTAAGGCAAAGGATGTAGGAGAAATCATTGCCCTAATTCAGTCTGAGAATGATGAGCTAAAAAAGAAGCTCACGAATGTCGAGTAAGATAGACGAAGAGCCCACATCATGGTGATGGAACTCAATCGAAATGTGAAAAAGCTTTGCTATTTATTCAGGATGGGTCCTCGGGAGGCCTCGTCGTAAGGCTATGATGAAGGTTAGGTAGACTCTTCAGTCAAGATGGAGGAGGCCAAAAGTGTGGCCTACGAGGATGGTTGGCTGAACGCCTTAAAGGTTGTGAAAGAGCCCCAAGAATCTCACTTTTGGTAAATGTACCAAGTTGACTGTCCGATATATAGATGCCCTCCCTTTCATCGCAATGGGAAGTGGGTTCCATTGGATTCATACCTCTTCAGCTCGCTGAGAGTTACTTGGAGGTTCATGAAAGCGATGATGAGTATCGACCAGATCCCAATGACAACAGAAGGAAGACGATTACAAAATTTCTTGCTCACCGACCATAGGCAGTTGTATTCTGTACTGTTTGTAATGACTTTTTGTAATTGTCACTTTTTGTAACTTGTAACTGAATATTACACTATAGTTAACTTAATACCAATCTCGCACATTTTTGCATTCCTTTATGTCAAGCATGTGTTATATTTGTCTTATCTTACCTTTTAGGTTCTGTTGTCACACTGCCATAGGCCTAGAACCGACTATGGAAAAAATGCACTTGGTATAAGGGAAGCCCATCCTTTTAGATTTTTATCCGACCAAGTCGAGTTAGTTTACTACCTAGGGATCCCCCGTAGGGTTTTTGTTTGCCTGGGAAATTTATAAGGTCATTTTTGTTTTTAATAACAAACACCTAAAGACCTTAAGTTTAATTATAATATGCAAAGTTGCCATTGTAATTAAGCCAAGGCCTGATCGGCGTTTGGAAATTAATGCCAATTGTGAGCCTGTTACTTTAGAACAATGTAAAGTAATTGAATAGCTAAGTAATTTAGCAAATAACCAGGAGTTTTATTAACAACTCAAATGTGAATTGCATGCAACATAAGTTTTAAAATGAAAATTTGCAAAAACTTAATATTCCGAAAATAAAACTAAAACTAATACTTATTGAGGTTGTCCGCGTTCCACGCTCATGGCATCCCCTTTCCATCCATTGTTTCCAAGTGATAGTCTCCTTGCAAATCATCCCTGATCACTTTTAATGAACTTTCCTAGTTGGTCCCTAACTTGTTGTCCAACAGGGCCGAGAACTTTCCTGAGTACATAGTCCCCGACATGAAATTTTTTCAGATCGACCCCTATGTTGCATTGTTTTGCCAAATATTATTGGTAGGAAGCCATATTGATCATGGCTCGTTCCCTTCTTTCCTCTACTAGGTCAAGTTTAACACGAAGGACTTAGTCATTTCGTCCTTGCTCGACGATGTTTGTCCTCATGGTCGGCAGGATAGCTTCGAGTGGAATCATGGCTTCCATTCCATAGGTAAGGGTGAAGGGAATTTCCCCGATAGATCTTCTCGACATGGTGCGATACGCTCAGAGGACGTGAGGATATTTTTCCACCCAAGTTCCCTTTGCTCTTTTCTTCAAACCATCGAGCATTGTTATGTTGGAGGCCTCTACCTGGTCGTTGCTTTGCCATGGCACTGAAGTGGTGTTTGATTACATGCTCATCGTAAAACCTTTGAAAAGGCTTACTTTTAAATTATAAGTTGCATTATCCATTATGGCTGTCCTGGGTACCCCAAAGCGAGTTATAATTTCCTCAAGATAAACCTAATCATATCCGTATCTCTAATACTTGCCAGAGGTTCTGCCTTAATCCACTTAGTGAAATAATTTATGCCGACCAAAAAGTACCTTAATTTTCAGGTGTAGTAGAGAGTGATCCTACGATATCTAATCCCCATTATTCAAATGACTATGGACTGGTCAAAGGTCTTTGGTCACTGGCTGGTTGATGAAGCATGAGGGAGAATTTTTGGCACTTTTCACACTTCTGAGCATAAATACTTGCATCCTTATGCATATATGGACACCAGTATCCTTCTTTAATTGCTCAAAATGCTAGAGACCTACCTCTCACGTGACTTTTATAGGTTCCATTGTGAAGCTCGTAGAGAACTTGGTCGACATCTTTTGGGTATACGCATTAAAGGTAGGGTCTGTGAAAGATCTCCTATAAAACTTTTCCCCAGGTCCAAAGTAGAAGCGAGTAGCTTTCACCCTAACTTAATAGGATTGCTTTTTGGTAGTTGGCAATGAGTCGTACTTCAAATAGGTGATGATTGAATCCATCCAGTTTGGACCCTTTTTTTATGAAAAGAGCGTGCTCGGAAGACACAACTTTTTTAATGCTATGCTTAGCGAGGAACTACACTTCGATTGTTCTTCGGAGATCAGAATATACTGCTGAGCTTAAGGGTCCCAAAGTGTCTGCATGACTATTGTGCCCCTGGGGGAATAATTAAACATGGACTTCCTTAAACTTTGATATCAGCTTTGTGAACCATTGACCAGTATGCTGCCATCCTCTCATCCTTGGTGTTGAAATCTCCACTAACTTGGAGTCACAATACACTTCGAGTTGATTTCCCACAGTAAATTAGACTTATGCAGTTCATTATAAGTGTTTCGTACTCAACTCCATTGTTTGAGGCTTCGAAACCTAATATCACTACACCAAAAAGGCTAAATTGACATCCTTTAGCTGGCCAGCCTTGTCACGGTCATTGACCGTGACAAAAAAACACGCGTTTTTTGTCACGGTCGTTGACTGTGACAAGGATGGGACAAAGTCTTGTCACGGTAATTGACCGTGATAAATACTTATAATATTGTCACGGTCAAGGACCGTGACACGTCCGTGATAATTTGTTCAGTTAAAAAAACCCTATGCTTTCTTTTTTTCCCATTGTTTTTGGTTTTCTCTCTCTAAGAGATTTAGATCTCTCTCTCTCTCTAAGGTATGTTTTTTTCCTCTCTTTCTCTTTCATTTCTATATGTGTGTGTATATATGTGTGTGGTGGGGGGATGGGGGTGGTGTGGGGTGTGTGTGCGTGTACGTGTGTGGTGGGGGGAGGGACAGGGGGCTAGGGAGGGGAGGGACAGGGGGCTGGGTGGGGGGCAGAGGGTGGTGGTGGTGTGTGTGTGTGTGCAGGTGTGTGCGTGTATGTATGGTGGGGTTAGGGGGTAGGGGGTGGTGGGGTGTATGTGTGTGTGTGTGTGCAGGTGTGTGCGTATGTGAGGTGGGGGGAGGGGGCTAGGGGTGGTGTGGTGTGTGTGTGTGTGTGGTGGGGGAGGGGGTGGGGTGGGGTGTGTGTGGTGGTGGTGGTGGTGGGGTGGGGTGAGTGTGTGGTGGGGCAATCTCAACAATTGAAAAGGACAAATTGATTAATAAAATATGTATTGCCCCTTTCATATGCAAGTAGGATTGCCCCTCATTAACAGATAATTGTTGAGATTCGAAATAACTTTAATTGTATAGCTTTTATAAAATAAATTATATAGCTTTAATAGTAAATTTAATTATATAGTTTTATATGAAAGTAAATTAATAATTAGTGCACATTTCATATGAAAGTAGGATTGCTCCTCATTGTAAATTAGTAAATTAATAATTGTATACTTTAATTGTTAGTTTAATTGATGAAAAGAATTAATTGAGTTGATGAATTAGAAGGAGTACAGGATACACATTTGTTGTTGCGGTTGGATTATAGTGGATCGATATTGGGTTGGTTAATTTTAGAAGTGGTATGACCACTGGATTAATGTCCATATGGGGGTGGGATTTTTCAACTTTTTATTTAAAATTAATTTGTATCACGAACAATATATATATAGTATGATAATTAAATGAAACATACTTGAAATTACATATAGTGCGCATAGATACTAGCCTTCTAGTTCTTATGCGTACGCATTCAATAGCCCTTAGACCCGTTCGAGAGTCATTACCCCTATAATGAGATCTCTCAAATTGTCTCATTTGGACAGTTTGGGACTGCATAATTTCTGTATATCAACAATGAGCCGTGGTTAATTGTCCAACACGGCCAAAGCGTCTGAATAGTAGTGTGGATGAATTGGCTGCTCCTACCGAATATCAATCCATTTTTTATGATAACCAGAATTTTAAACAATTTTTCAATTTGTAATAAATATTCCAATTTGTACTGAAACATCCATTTTTAATGCTTTTAATTGATTTGCACTTTATCATTTTCACTCTTGTGTAGTGTGCGTGTGTGTGTGCAGTAGGGGTGGGGGTGGGGATGTTTCACTCTTGTACATATTATGAGCTAGATGCTGATGTTTTGAAATTCAGAATTGAGGTGTTTAACAGTAACAATTCATTTTTAGTGGTAATAATTGTACACAATTGTCACGGACTTGTCACGGTCATTGACCCTCATTGTAAATTTGTGTGTGTGTGTGTGTGTGTGTGTGTGTGTGTGCAGGTGTGTGCAGGTGTGTGTATGTGTGGGGGGTGTGTGGGGGGGGGGATGAGGGGGCAGGGGGTGGTGGGGTGTATGTGTGTGTGTGTGCAGGTGTGTGTGATGGGTTATAGTGGATCGATGGTGGATTATAGAAGGAGTACGGGATACACATTTTTTGTTGACATTGCTGTTGGATTATAGTGGATCGATGTTGGGTTGGTTAGTTTTAAAAGTGGCATGACCATTGGATTATTGTCCATATGGGGGTGGGATTTTTCAACTTTTTTTGAAAATTACTTTGTATATCGAGCAATATATATATAGTATGATAATTAAATGAAACATACTTGAAATTAAATGAAATATACTTGAACTCACCCTTTAGAGGAGATGGAGGAGATGGGGGGGGGGGGGGGGGGAAGCGGGCAGGGATGGGTGGTGGGGTGGGTGGGCTGCGCGCGCGCGTGTGTGTGTGTGTGTGTGTGTGAATGTGCGCGCATGTGTGTGTGTGTGTGTGTGTATGTGCGAGTGTGTATATATGTGTGTGTTTGTGCGTAATGTCCCTTGTAAACGAATTGATTGGTTATTAATTTTTTTAGTAAATTAATATATGATTGCCCCTCATTGTAAATTAGTAAATTAATATATGATTAATTACAAAAGTAGGATTGCCCCTCATTGTAAATTAGTAAATTAATAATTGTATACTTTAATTGTTAGTTTATTTGCATGTCTTCTTTTAATTCATTTTGATATGTACTAATAACATTTTTTTACAGCAAATGTCTCCTTCAGGTATTAAGGCGAGGATGATGATGCTTGTTATGATGATGTCGTCTGGGCTCGGTGGTAGCGGAGGCGACGAGGGCTCCTCGGCCCCTAAGCTCCCCAAATATGAAAAATTGGGGATGGCCATCGAGAACAAGTCGGGGCTATTAGCCAGATCCCTCGAGCTGGTAAAGATGATCATCGGTCCGGGGTACAATAGTTGGAAGGAGTTGACATACGAGCTCAAGTTAGCTGTTTGGGTGGCACTATAGGTAATGTATTTATATTTATATTTATATTTATATTTATATTTATATTTATATTTATATTTATATTTATATTTATATTTATATTTATATTTATATTTATATTTATATTTATATTTATATTTATATTTATATTTATATTTATATTTATATTTATATGTATATTTATATTTATATTTATATTTATATTTATATTTATATTTATATTTATATTCATATGAATATTTCTATTTCTATTTATATTCATATGAATATTTCAATTTCGATTTCAATTTCATTTTATATTTATATTTATGTTTATTTGCAACTAACATTGTATTTGTTGGACAGGAACAATTCAGCCTGGATCCAAAGCTACGTGATTCCTTCTTGGAGCAGTTGAGGGAGCAACACAAGACGTGAAAGAAAAATATACGGACCCGCTACTTTGAGAAGACACGAGAGTCCATTATCCAAAGGCGTGAATCCGTCCCGCCGAAGGAGCCGATCTCATCGGCACAATGGTAAAAGTTCGTTGACAATGAGATCCGGGAGGGACAATTGGCATCTCGCCAATCAGGAAGGGAAAACCGGGCAAAAAAGACGGACGTGCACTACTCCGACTAGACGTCTTATGCCGAGGTGGAGCATAGGATGATGGTAAGATTTAATTTTTCGATAGCTACAAAAATATATTATTCTTGATTATTTTACTTTGCAGGGCCGATACTAATTTTACTTTATTTTATTTCAGGGGACAGGGAGTGGCTCTGGGGGTAGGCCACATAGGCTCGATACCTATGTGGGTCTTCGGACGAAGAAGGGGAAGGACAAGGAGGTGTCCCCGAGCGTCGCGGCCACGATTGTAAGTAATCCGATAGTTTACTTTTTATTAATTACCTTATAATTTTTTAATTTATTTATTTTACTAATCATGTGTTTTTTGTCATTTCAGGCAAAGCTTAAAGAAGTGCATGAGTCGCAGTTTGATGCCGACAAGGCATCTTTGTCCACAGACACACTCAGCCAAGTGCTTGTCTCTGATCGCAAGGGGAGGACAAGGGGGTGAGCTCGCGGGTGGCCAAATCTAGGATCATCGGATTGGAGACGAGCGACACCAGGTTGGATCGAATGGTGGACTCGCATGATGTGAAGCTGTCCCATTTAGAGGCGACGGTCCAAGATATGTTCTCATTCATAAAGCGTTCGTTAGGCGACGGAAAATGCAAGGGGAAAGAGAAGGAAAAAGTGGTGGGGGGGTGCGGGAGGACGAGGTGCAGGATGACGAGGATGTGGACCTCACTGCTTCATCGTCGACACGTGTGGACTTTGATGATCCACTTCCCTATTTGGCTCCCTTCGACATACCGATGTCGACGCTTGGTTGGCCGAGTGTGTTTATACTGGGCATATTTGATGGCCAGCGGATAGAGCGGGGGTTGAGGGACCCGAATATTGTCCAGGGTGGAATAGTTCATGGACGTGAGCTTCAAGACATCGAGTCCAAGGTGCTCGTCATGCATGTGATTCCTGAGAAGGAGAACTCCCCGTTGTGATTGCGCGAACATTACGGCACGATGTATATCAGTGGGTGTGTCAATTTGTATATCGTGTGGCCTACTCACCTCCTCGGATTTAACCTTTCCCAAGGCATGTAGTGACATTATTTTAATTGAATTGTATTGTTTTTTAGTTGGTACATTTGAATTGTTTTTAAGTTGGTAAATTTGAATTATATTTGGATTATATCGTGATGCATATGGTTTTTATTTTGAATGTATATTTGCATTATCTCTAGTTTATTTGGATATATGATGTTTGAACAGGTACAACGTTGCTATAACATGTACAAATATACTGATGGACAGTGGCAGTGGCCATACTGCCCAACAGATTTTTTTCAATTCTGCTCAGAATTTTCACGGTCATTGATCGTGACATGTCCTTGACAAAGAAACTTGTCACGAACTTGTCACGGTCAATGAGCGTGATAATTTTTTAAAGAGTGTCACGGGTTTGTCACGGTTTATAATTGTGACAAAACTTGTTATGGTCACTGACCGTGACATGACCGTGATAATTATAACGAGCTTGTCACGATCAATGACCGTGATAAAAAAAGTTCTCCCGCCCAAAATTGTCACGGTCATTGACCTTGATAAGTTAAACTTGTCAAGGTCAATGACCGTGACAATTCGGTAGATTTGGTGTAGTGTATGATCCTTTGTTTGATCATTGAATTCTCTGGCATTACAAGGACAATCTTTACCCCTGACCCCTTGGAATTGGAGGCACCATCCACATATAGTGTCCAACTCTCGGATTGGTCCTGCTTACAGTTTATTAACTGTTTGGCCATCTGTTGGTCAGTAGGAGCACCTATTGTTAATTATGCTATGAAGTCGGTCAATATCTTCCCCTTGACTGATGTACTTGGTTGAAAGTGAATGTTAAATCTCACAGGTTCTACCGACCATTTAACATGCGTCCAGAGAGGTCGGTTTTGTGAAGAACAACCAGTGGGCCTCAGAGTAGTGTTTTAACTTCCAAAATGCTACCAACAACGCGTAAGCTAATTTCTACAGCGGTAATGTTGCTCGATGTCCAAGAGCTTTTTTTTGGCATAGTAAATGGGGAACTATTTTTCCTCTTTCTCGCAGACCAAGGGCGATCTAATCGTATGGCTTGAGACTTAAAGGTAGAGGTAAAGGGGATACCCTTGATCAGGGATCTCCAGGAATGGTGGTCTGTTTAGATAGGAATTAATTTCCTCAAGAGGCCTTGAACACTCGTCACTCCAGGTGAGACCCTTTTCTTTCTTGAGTAACTGGATGATAAAAAATGCTCGAATGATTTTAAAATCAAGCGATTAAGTGCAGCGAGCATCCTAATGAGATTTTGTATCTCGTGCAGCACCTTTGGTGACTAGACGTTGTTGATGGCCTCTATCTAGTCGAAACGCGCCTCACTTCCTCTCTTACTGACGAGATAACCTAGAAACTTCCCTGACTTGACCCCGAATGAGCACTTGCTCGCGTTGAGCTTCATTTGACAGCGCATGGGGATTTCAAGTGTGTTGGATAAGTGTTTGAGGTGGTCATCTTTTCTCATGATTTTGATGAGCATATTGTCAATGTACACTTCCATAGTTTCCCCCTCTATTGCTTGAACATCTTCGTGACCAGTCTCTAGTACGTGGCTCTAGCGTTCTTCAGGACGAAACGCATGACCTTCTAACAGTATAAACCCAATGATGTTATGAATGAAGTCTTGTCTTGGTCGGGGCCGAACAGAGGAATATGGTGATACCCCGAGTAAGTGTTTAGGAAACTCATTCGCTCGCGGGTTACAGTGGCGTCGACTAGTTGGTCTATCTTCAGGAGGGGGAAACTATCCTTAGGGCAAGCCCTTTTGACATTGGTAAAGTTTATACAAACTCTCCAACTACCCTTTTTTTATGAAAGACTACTAGATTTGAGAGCCACTTCGTGAATTGAACTTGTCTGATGGACCTTGCATCCAAAAGTTTCCCTACCTCTTTTTCCACTACCTTCGCCTTTTCTGGGACCGTGCGGTGAGCTTTTTATATGATCGGCTTGAATATCAGATCTATGTGGAGGCGGTGACAGGTAACCACAGGATCAATCCCTGGCATATCATATGGCTCCCTTGCAAAAACGTCTTGGCTACGCTTTATAAAGGCAATCAACTCATTTATTTTATGGTCGGTCAATTTTGTATCGATCAAGAACTTCCTCTCTGGTTGGCTCTTATCAAAAACTACATCCTCTAACTTTTCTATGACCCTGTCAGCTGGGTGGATCCTGGTCTCCTCCACCCCTGGTCGATCGTGCCTTAATTTCTATTTGGAAGGAGTATCCCTATATAGGGACATCTTATAAAGGACCTCGTTGTATTTATTCTTCTCCTGCTTGGGGTCTAATGGTGGCGATGTATCATTTTTTAACAATGGCTTGTTCGCCTCTAATCTATATTATTCCCTGATCTGTGATGCATTTGAGTTTTTAATGATAAGTTCATGGGACAGATCTCATAGCGTGGAGACACCCTTTATCGAGAATGGAGTGGTAAGGCAAATCGATATCAACCATTAAAAACTCAATGAGCTTCGAATTATTGCCTGCTCTTACTGGAAGGACTACCTTCCCCAATGGTAGGGTCATTTTTTCTGCAAAGTCGACTAAAGGGACAATTGCTTCTTTTAAGTTTGGTATTTTTAACTTGAGTTTGTGGAAGAGTTCCAGGTACATCACCTTTAAAGGAACGCTCCTGATCTACCGATAACTTGTCCACATCCCAGTTGCCAATCTTGAGTGTTGATAGCAAAATTTACCCACTTACGTAGACCTATCAGAAATAAACATGTGTCATCCACTGTGGCAATAATTCTAGTCAGTAAAGAGTAACCACCGACCAAGGCTTGGAATGCCGACCATCATACTGAGATGTCGACCAATGCCAAGAAGACCGACCAATGGTAGGGAGGCCGACTAACACTGTCAGTAAAATGCCAACATCCAGAAACATTATGAAATTTCTGTACTGATGTAAATACCTAATTTATAAAGGCATTCCATCCTTTAACATTCTATCTCTTGGTCTTCCTACTCGGCTATAAATACGTTGTAATCCCTTCATCAAGGGAAAGTGATTGAAAGGCAAACACAAGGCAATAACAAGTACAGTGGACATAGTCTTTTCTCTATAAGCCGAACCACTTTAAAAACCTTTTTATTTCTTTCTTTTACTTAAAAATATTATCTGTGATTGATTAATTATACCTAGTCTAGTTTTTTACATTGACAGATTGGCGCAATCTATGGGAAATGTATAGCTAAATGGTTTTCACTCATTTATTCACTCAACATGATTAATGCTCCTGAATCAAGCACTAGGAATAATGGCATCCCTCCTGTTTCGTCTGCTCCACCAACAAATAACGATCTGACTCGAATCCTGGCTAGCCTTGCTAGAAGTCAAGAGGCTATGTAAGATACCATAAGACAGCTAGCCCAAACCATGCAGGTTGGGTCCCCTGCCTTGTTTACTCGTGGAAATATACCACCACCTCCTCCAAGATACAACAGATATAGCAAATCCAGGACTACCAGATATATTTTTTACCATTGTGGAGCAAGTTCTTCACTTAGAACTTCGGAACCATATAATGAGCAGTCTTTAACTCATGAAAGATTGAGTTCTTTGGAAAGGTTGAGTAGAGCATCTCCTTTTGATTGTTTGGGACCCAGGGGGAACATAAATGTTCTCAGGGAATTGTCGAGAAATACTCGATGACCAATCGATCAACGTGAGGGCTCAGCCAAATCCATATCAGATGCCCGACGAACTGCCCATGCTGAACAAACTTAGCAAGAAGAGAGTTCAGCATAAACAATTAGTCGGAACAGTCGAGCTACAACACACAAATCTGATGCTGGTAATAATGCATGGAAGGTCTCTATTCAACGATTGGAAGATAGGTTGGGAGAAATGGCAAAGGCAGGAAACCCTTTGCAATAAATTTTATGAAAGGATCTCCTTTTATGCAATCTATTGTATACTTTCCTACTCCTTCAAAGTTTAAAGATCATGTGGTTACTCCAAAGTATGATTGTAAAATAGATCTTGTTCTTCATATAGACCAGTACCAAGAACTAGCTAATATTTATGCTACAACTGATGAAATGAGATACATGGCATTCTCAGGAACAATTACATGTCCTGCACAAATTTGGTATAATAGCCTTTATCGGGGACAAATTTCTAGTTTCAAGTAGCTCGCCGAGCTATTTATTGGCAACTTTTGCTTTGGGGCTAAACCGGTAAAAAAAAATAGCTCACTTGCTCAGTGTAGACAAAAGGTGGGAGAAATTATTAGAGATTATATTACTCATTTCAATAATGTGCAGTTCAAAGTCGTTGATTACGAGGAGAAAACAACTATCACGACCCTTATGAGTGGATTGCTCCCCGAGAAACTCTACTAAACATTTGCCAAGGATCCTCCTAAGACGATGATAGAACTAATGGCTAAAGCAGTCAAGATAATGAATACCGAGGAAGCCATGGCAGCCAAACAAAATTTAGGAGTAAATACTGAAGGCAAAACCGACAAAAAAGGAGCAGAAAGAGGAGCATAGGGAATCAAAACAAAAGGGGAATACTGATAGACTCAATAAATACAATAATTACATTCCATTAACAATGGGCATCCACTATGTCTTAGAGGAAATAAAACATAGCAAGGAGGTACATTGGCCTGATAAGCTGAGAACACCTGCTGGAAAAAAAGATAAGTCCAAATGCGAATTTCTCAAAGATCACGGGCATACGACAGATCACTACGTTGCTCTTCAGAATGAAATTGAAGCACTTATTCGGAGAGGAAATCTAGACAGAGTTATTAATCGTCGGGATAACAATGTAGCTCGGCGAAGGTCAAAGCATCCATGCAAGCCTAAAGATGAGAAAAAAAGAAGTCGTGACGACGATCAAAAAGTACCCGACCTACCTAAAAGGCCCAGGCAATCGAAATGTGAGGTACTCATGCTTAGTTTTATATCGTATAATTGTCAAATGATTACAGGTGGAGATGCAGGAGGAGGATATCATACCGTTGAAAGGAAAGCTTACCTCAATGAGGCTCAAGCTTGCTCCTAGATCTGGAGAATTAATCTAGTCGAGGAATATCGATCGAGGAATGTTAACAAAGATAAGCTGGTGATTGGCTTTTTTAAAAATGACCTTTCAGGGGTACATATATCCGCATGATGAACCCTTAGTAATCAAAGTTAGAAGGCAGGATATAATTGTTTCCAGGGTATTGGTTGATAACGACATCTCGGCGGACATCATGTTCTACCCTTGATTTGACAGTCTGGACTTAAAGCTTGGTCAATTGGAACCTTATCACAGGCCTTTAATAGGCTTTTATGGAGAAAAAGTATTTCCATTGGGAACAATCAAGCTGTAAATATTAATCGGCACCTGGCCAATAAAAATACGTTTCTTTATAATGGATAAAAATGTTCATTCTACCTACAATATGATCATGAGAAGAGTGGGATTGAAGAAATTTGAAGTTGTGTCATCTATGGTCCATTAATGTTTGAAGTTCCCAACCAACTTTAGAGTATGCATGGTAAATGGAGACCAAAAAGTAGCTCGGGAATGCTATTACTCCTCTATCGAGCAAGAAAATTAGTAAGAAATAAAAGGAAAGACCACCACTTACCAAGTAGATATTCTTGAGTCCAATAGCGACTCTGAGGTTCAAACCCTAGATCCGAGGGAAGAAACAGAATTGGTAAAAGGTCAAATAGTAGAAGCAACGGAGCACATTATTTTAAGTGATGATAAGCCGTAATGAACTACTTAAATAGGAACAACACTGGATCTTGTTTTTAAACAGGAGCTAGAGACGTTCCTGAGATAGAGAAAGCATGTGTTCGCTTGAAGTCATGAAGATATACCTGGGATTGACCCTAATTTCCTTTGTCATGAGCTCAACATCAATAAAGATGCCAAGCCAGTAAAGCAAAGGCATTGAGTATTTATCCCCGAGAAGAACCAGGCTATCCAAGAGGAGGTAGAGAAACTTTGAAAAACCTCATTTATTGAAGATGTGAAATATCAAGATTGGTTGGCCAATGTGGTTATTGTAAAAAATAAAAACAACAAGTGGAGAATGTGTGTGGACTTCACTGATTTCAACAAGTCATTCTCAAAGGATCCATTTCCCTTGCCACGGATTGATCAACTCGTCGATGCTACATCAGGTCTTGAGCTATTTAGTTTCATGGATGCGTATTCTGGTTATAACTAGATTAAGATAAAACCTGAAGACAGGGAAAATACTTCTTTTATTACTCCACGAGGAACTTATTGCTATAATGTTACGCCATTTAGTTTGAAAACTGCAGGTGCTACTTATCAAAGATTGGTGAATAAAAACTTTGAGGAGAAAATAGGCAATAATATGGAAGTATACGTAGATGCCATTCTGATAAAGAGGAAAAAAACATCTGACCACATTGCCGACCTCAGATAAACCTTTTATTAGTTGGAGAAGCACCAAATGAAGTTGAATCAGACCAAGTGCATATTTGGTGTTCAGGAACGAATGTTTCTCGGGTACATAGAAAACCAGAGGGGAATTGAAGCAAACCCAGACAAGATCAAAGAGTTTATTGAAATGCAGTCCCCTAGTTGCAAGAAAGAGGTGCAAAGGCTAACTGGGCGAGTAGCAACCTTCAATAGATTTGTGTCCCGAGCTACTGATAAATGTCTCCCGTTCTTTAAAGTGCTGCAAAAAAGTTTTGAATGGAACGGCGAATGCGAGAAAGATTTTCTGGAGTTGAAAACGTATTTATGATCACCCCTATTCCTCTCTCGACTAATTTTTGGAGAAAAGTTATACTTATATTTAGCCGTCTCTGAGTCAGCCGTGAGTTCTGCCTTAATACGAGAAGATAATGGAGTTCAAAAGCCTGTCTATTACATGAGCAAACCCTGGAGAAATTAGCGTTGGCCTTGATTGAGGCATCCAGACGGATGAAACCCTATTTTTATGCCCATACTACTGTGATGTACACTGACATGCCTCTTCGATAAGCCTTGCATAAATCGAAGAAGTCTGGGAGATTAATGTATTGGGCGATAGAACTGGGGTAATATGATATTTTGTATGAGCCAAGATCCTCATTAAAAGGCCAAGTTGTGACAGATTTTATTATTGAATTCACTTATTCGGTGGTACCCGAGCAACGAAGAACTCAGGAAGAGCAAATCTAAATGGGGGACAGCCCAAATGGTCTTATCAACGACCAATACCCCGAGCAGACCCCATTAAGGGAAAGCTTAGAATAAACTGTTGTCGATCTACCAAAGACGTCCACCAGAGCACATGAGATGGATAAAAGATATGAGGAAGCAGGGAGTAAAATATTCCATCATGGGATATTATCAGACCAAGCGTTTGACAACAACATCCCCATGTATGTAGATGGATCATCTTGTGCATTAGGAAGTGGAGGAGGTATAATACTCAACACTCCTGATGGAATAAATATTGAATATGCTCTACGATTCCAATTCCATGCCTCAAATAATGAAGTAGAGAATGAAGCTCTCATCATAGGCTTAAGCCTAGCTCAATCACTGAATGTCGAGCAAGTTGTGGCACACAGTGATTCTTAATTGGTGGTGAATCAAATTCTGAGTTTGTATGGAGCCAAAGGAGAGCTAATGACAAGATACTTAGCCCAGGCGGTGGAAGTTATAGCCAAATTTCCAGCTTTTCGGATGAGCAAAACTCCAAGATTGGAGAATGCCCGGGCTGATGCACTTGCTCGGCTAGCATCAGCAACCAGAATTGAGCTTCGAATAACTATTCCCATTAAAATTTTGGCAAACAGGAGTATTGATGAAGATTTGATGATTAATTTTATCATATTAGATATAGGGCCATCTTGGATGGATCCCATTAAAGCGTATATTGAAGAAGGAATCTTTCTAGCAGATCCAATCAAGGCCAAAAAACTTAAGTATAAATCCATAAGATACGTGATGAAAAAGGGAGTACTATACAGAAGAGGATTAACAGCCATTCTGCAGTGCTGCGTCCATCCAAACGAGGTTCACAACTTGATAAAAAGAAGTTCATGAAGGGTCTTATGAGGCTCATATGGAAGGCAGATCATTATTGCAGCGAATTAATACTTAGGGATACTATTGGCCAACTATGAAAGTAGACTGTACAGATTTCTCCAGGAGATGTGACAAATGCCAAAGGTAATCTATCATTCGTAAAACTCCATAGGCTACTCTCAACTCTATCACCTCACCTTGTCCATTATCCATGTGGGGAATAGACTTAGTCGCGCCATTGTCGACCACCCGAGGAAGATTCAAGTACTTAGCCGTGGATGTGGACTATTTCACAAAATGGGTTGAGGCATAACCATTGATAGACATTCCCTATGAGAAGGTCTACCAGTTTATCTGGAAAAACATCATTTGTGGATATGGTTTGCCTTACGCCTTCATCACAGACCATGTCACATAATTTGATAGTGAAGAATTTTTCTCCTACTGTGCCCAATCAAACATTCAAAAGTTGAACTCTGCTCCAGGTCATCCTCAAAGTAACGGACAAACTGAAGTGATGAAAATGACTCTGTTTAATGGATTAAAGAAAAGACTTAATGAGGCTAAAGGAAATTGGATTAATGAACTACACTTCGTTTTATGGGCATACCGAATAACTCTAAGGACTGCCACTGGAGAAACGCCATACATGTTGGCATTTGTAACTGAAGTGGTGATTCTAGCTGAACTGGGTTTACCAACCCACCGAGTGTTAAATTTTAATTCTCCTGTTAGTGATTTGATGCGAAGATTTGACCTGAATATGCTGGAGGAAGTGCGCGAAGATGCAGCCTTGAGAAATGTTACTTACCAACAAAGAGTAACTTGATTTTATAACAAAAGGATAAAGACGATCAACTTTAAGGAAGGGGATTATATGATTAAGAAGGTGATTCAGAAGGCCAATAAAATTGAAGCCAATTGGCATGGTCCATATCGTATCTCAGCAGTCGTCCGACAAGGTACTTACAGAATTAAGACTACGAAAGGAAAAGAGTTCAAAAATCCTTGGCATGCAAAACATCTTAGAAAATATTACCAGTAATGTAATGAGGCATATCTTTGTAATGATGTCACTTTAGTATCAATAAAATGATGATTTCCTCCATTTTTTTGATTTTTTGGGGAGTACTCATGATATAAATCACCATATACTTAGTCGGCAAAAGTTTCCCGGAACAACAATAACAACAACCACATAGTTGATTGGTGAATAGTTGGTCAGCACAAGAAAAAGTTGATTGACAACATACAAAAACCCAAGTTAAAATAGGACTAAGTCCTTAATACTTGGTCAACACAATCGTGGATAAATCTCTGTATAAAAATTAACAAGTTTTACCCAAACTGGGTAAAATCGAGGAAGAACATTGTGAAGATTCCTAAATAGGAATGTAGACACATATTCCACATACACCTGGTCATCACTGGTAACTAATGCTAAAAACCTAAAAATTTAGGTGCATTGGTAGAACCTATGGAAATACCATGGGTAACTAGTACTAAACTTGGATTTAAATCTAAGTGTGCTAGTAGAACCTATGATCACATCAAATCTAAGTGATACCACACTTAGAAATCTAAGTATATCAGTAGAACCTTTGATAATCTCATTGGTAATTAGTACTAAACTTGGGCAAATGCCTAAGTGTATCAATAGAACTGATGAAATAAAGAAGTTATTCACATCTAGAAACTGACAAGATAAGTTAATTAAATCTCTTTTCATGCATATAAATGATCATTACATGCAAATATTATTCATAGTTGAATTATAGGAGCAAACTATTCTACTGGATGCTTTCCTTCAGCCTTAAAGGAGCTCGGTGCTGGTTCCATGCCTTCTGGAGGATCATCAAATGTGTATGGGGAGTTAATGAAGTTGGAATCTTGAAGCATTCTCATATTGCTGCTGCTCGGAGCATCTAACTGATGAGGAGGTCAATTATTTCTAGCTCGTCATGCAGACCATAATCCCCTAAGTATGAGATTAGGCATTGATGAATGGTACTTTTTATAGGGATCTAACTGATATCTAGTTTAAAGGAAGGATCTTGACACTCCAAAAGCCCCAGATCATCCCTATACCATATTCTACTATCCTGCTCAACCTTCATAACTGTTAGGAAATTGGTCCAGCCCCATTTATAGCCTTCATGCCGAGCTTGACTAAAGCGTTCATCAAAATAACCAAAAGCCTCATTGTACCCCTCCATCCAAACTTCTCTAGGTTGCTTGCGAAACTGGAAAGTTAACCTTTCAACATGGTGTTGGAGTTTCTTCAGCAATCTATCCTTGATTTGCAGTTGAGAAGATTGGGTGGCAAGTTGCTCGCCCTGAGTTTGGATCTTTGGGGACATCTTAGCAATAGCTAAATTTTTTACCTTTATTTGTGTAGCCTGATTTGCAAGTGTCTGTTGAGTTCTACTTTCATCAGTTGTATCTCGGTTAGGTCTTGCTCTTGATCGAGAGGAGATAAAGTTTTGGATTTTTTTAAGGCCTCCAGTTCTTCCCTCAAATTAGCATTTTCAATCTCCAAAAATGAGACTCCCTCATTAACAACAGCAGTAGTTGAAGGAACCTTCAAATAGTCCATCTCTTCTCTCAAGCTGTTATTTTTTCCTCCAACAGCTTGGTAATGACCCTAGCTTCATCCACTTCACACTTGAGAAATAACTCTTTATTCCTAAAAGAATAGGCATATTTCTCTAATTGTTCCTCAAAACCCCAAGATTCACTTAGAGCTTTGTACTACTTCTCATAATCAGCATGTAAGAGAGCCTTAGTTTTTTTGTAATCTTCTTGAATATCTTCAATCATTTCAAAATAAGCTACATTATTAGCTAATGACCAATCAAGAACACACTTCAAGTACAAGTAAGCTTCCTTAGCTTGATCTGAAACATCATCCCCGAGCAACTTTGACAGATCTTCCTCAGACAAAGTCATGTAAGTAGCCTTGAAAACATCACTGCACCTTTTGAGTAGCTCGGAGCCAGTAGAGGAAAGTTGATCCTTTTTGGACATGAACAATAAAGAGTAAAAAAATCTACAATCAATAACATAATAAAGAGTTTGAAGCAATAATCGAAAGAAGACAAGCGCAGAGACAAGAAATATCATTTTCATTAATAAAAAAGTCAGATTGCAAATACATACAAAGGAAATAAAAAAGAAAAAGGTTGATTATAGAGCAAGTCTACACCTTATCCCTATCAGTAGAAGTTTCAACTTGATTGGAGACGGGAATGGGTGGAGTGATTTTCTTTGAAGTTTTGGGGAGAGAAGACTCAACAACTGTCTACAGTTGGTCGACTGCAGGTTCCAGAATAAGGGTGGAATCCCCTGACCCCACATCACCTTTCACTTCCTCGTCCATGTTTGGTGGGGAACCAGGGTTATGTCTGAGTAAGAGCTTCGACTCTTGAGGAGTACCAACTTTAGAAAGTGCTACCGACCAACCGTCCTTATAGCATTTCTTCTTCATATATTCAATCTGGACAGAAGTATCTACGATGGCTTTCTCACATCCCTTATTAGAAGAGGCTTCCCTTGCCTTCAACCACTTGGCCTTATCAGCAACTAAGTTCTTCTCCAACTAAGTCTCTGAGCTGCAGCAGCCTCATTCACAGCTTTCTTCTGAGCCTCCTCAGTAGTTTTTATTTTGTTCTCCTAAGACTGTTGCTCAGTTTCCAATGCATATTGGCATTAAAGCAATGATTTCTTCCGTCCTTTAAAAGCATCTTTTACGTCATTTGAAGAAGAACAAAGTGCATCGTCCTTCTCCAATATATGGTTGAAATCAACAATGAACGGTAAAAAGGAGAGGCCAAATTAGTACAAGAAAACAGTAAAACAATACAAGTATAAAGAAGCAAGAATTATTACCAAGGCAAGGCTTTAAGCAGCCCTTTCAGAAATTTTCAAACGGGGCATGTCAAAAGTAACACCCTTATAATCTTGAAAAATACCAAACCTTATCAATTGCCTGGCTAAGCCAGGACCCATGGCTATAGGAGATCCAGTAATAATAACAACCAAAATTAGTCAAGTTCTGGTAGTCGGCATTGATAGCCTTTCCTTCAGCAAGTTTGGAAGGAAGTCCTTTTTTTATATGTTTAAGAAGGGACTCTTCACCCTTCTTAGCTGGGGCTTTCTTCCCAACATATTCTTTATTAGTGGCCCCACCAGTAGCAGATTTGGTGGAACCAGGGGCAACAACATCTCCCATGATATTGGGAAATTTACTTTTTCCCATAGCAGCAGTAAGAGGAAGGTCAAAGTCCAAGGATGAAGAAGAACCAGCAGCAAGTTCACCACTACTTGATAAGGTGGATACTGGGTCCTGGTCCAAGTCAAGAACAATGGTAGGAGCAACAACAGAAGGTCAGGCAACAACAGAGGTGACAAGACTCCTGTATTTCAGCAAGTACGATGCCGATCTAGTATATTCCTCGTCAATTTTCTGATGAAGGCCCTAAAGAAACTTGAACTCATTGAGCTTAATGTCCCCTTCTTTGGGACACTTTTTCTTTCTATCGACTGCAAGAAAATAAACAACTAGTGATTACTTAACATTTAAATAGACAAATTGTTACTAAAGTCACATACGAATTTAAAACAACCTATCCCATGACCCTCCTGAGGGCATTTTGGTCCACTGTACACTTCACCCCCTGTTAGGGGTATATATTGACAATTTTTAGCAATCACTCCATGGTTGAAGTAATCCCTATTGGAGTCAGGAAGGTTAATAACTAAATCTCTATTTACAGACCTAGTTTTTAAATAGCAAGTACTATCACTAGTGACCCACTTATAACAAAATATGATTTTAGGAATGCCTGAGTGGGTCCCATAAAGTTGATTGAGTATACAAACACCATTCACAACCCTCTTAGTATTGGGGGCTACTCTAGTTGGTACTATGTCAAAATATTGACAAAATTCCAGATAAAAATGATTTTGGGGAAAGTCAAAACCGCATTCAGCAACAAATACGGAAGGGATCTAATGACCCTCGGACAAAGAAAAAAATGTCGATAGGGGGATTGAGAAACTCTAAGTCTACTCGATCTGGTATGTTCCATTCTTTTCTAAACTTATTTAAAGATTCAACAGCGTAAACCATGATTCGATGTGAAGAAAAGAAGAAAGAGAAAGAATTGTTACAAAGACTTAAGGATTCAGCAAGAACTAGAAGACATAAAGAACGATCGCACGAAAGCTCAAGAAATTATACCAAAAACTTAGAAAGTTTGAGGTAAGAGATGACCGGGATTTTATCGCCTCTTATAAATTGCCTTGAAAATCGTCGAACATAATTATTAAAGCAAAATGACAATTGAAATTTTGGCGGCTAAGCAGAAAAAGTCATATTTACCCCAAAACGATTCGTTACAAGTTTGGATATTTATAAAAATACCATCAGCAGTACAAGCCATCAGTAAAGATAATAATTTTACAAGTGTGGGAAGTCAACAACTGACTAAGCATCAGAAATTTATCCCGAGCTACTATCATAACTAAATGCTCCATACTTTCAAGCAAGCATCAAGAATGGAACATTGGGGGCTTCTGTTGATACCAAAATTTACAAACTTGCGTGGACCAATCAGAAATAAACACGTGTTATCCACTGTGGAAATAAAACTAGTCATCAAGGAGTAACCACCGACCAAGTCTTGGAATGATGACCATCATATTAGGATGTCGACCAATGCCAGGAAGGCTGACCAACGGTAGGGAGGCCAACCAACACTGTCAGCAAAATGCCAACAGCCAAAAATATTATGAACCATTTGTATTGATGTAAATGCCTAATTTATTAATGCATTTCATCCTTTAACATTATATCTCTTAGTCTTCCTACGGGGCTATAAATACGCTGTAATCCCTTCATAAAGGGCAAGTGATTGAAAGGCAAACACAAGTACAGTGGACGTAGACTTTTCTCTATAATTCGATTTTTTTAACATTATCACGGTTTTATTGAGTTGGGGGTGGGATGATTTTTTTTTACTTTATCGTCGTTACGCTAGTCTAGGTATGAGACTAGTTTATGATTTATGTTAGAAAATCCACCTGTACATAGGTTAGGACGTATTGATAACTTGGGGACCCTTAGGTATGGGACTAAGGGGGTATTTTGAGGATCTCACATAGATTAAAGGGTGGGGTGTTTATAAATTGTGAATTGAGAAATTGAGAACTAATACCTAAGATAATAAGACGGGTATTAAAATATATTGGCGACATAATCAGCGAGGGCCGACAGTTTAAACGGGCCAACCGGCATTTTATGTCGTGTCGTGTGTGGAACCTTGTCAATCAGCGAGGGTCGACAGTTTAAACGGGCCAACCGACGTTTTGACAAGGGGATGTGTATTTTGGTGGAGAAATCACCCGAGGCGGGAGGACCGCCATAATAAAATGAGATTATAATAAAAGTTGGTTAATTTAATTAAATTAACATCATGGGACTTGAGAATTTAAAATCATATTGGTGTGCCTTTATCAATGGAGATTTTTGCGGGTAGTTAGTGATTTATATTTATCGTGTTTAAATTAGTCTGTTTAATTTAAAATATTCCACTGTGATATTTATTGTGTATAATGATACTTTCTGGATTCAAGGATCCTATTTGAGGGGAGTAGTGTGTATTCTTTCTTAGGGCTTTGGCTCTGACCCATGCGTTGACTAATCTTTTTCAAGATTTGATTGGAGAAGCTGCATAAGTTTATCGGAGTTATCATTGGAGGTGCAACTGGAGTTTTTATTTTATGGCATAGTTTAGTTAGACTTTCTTTTCCACTCGTATTATGAGACTTCATTGGAGTTTTATTGGGCCATTCGGTTCCAAAGTTGATTAGAGGATTTCTTTTGGGATTATTTCTGATTTTATTTGATTATTATTGGAGAATGGATTTTTGGAGTTAGCATGTGATGGATTTTTATCGCTTAGTTATTTATGATCATTTGAGATTGATTCAATTATTTATCTTATGGACTGATTTATTTATGTCTCATATCTATCTCATGCTAAGAATGGTATTTATTTAGTTCACGCCCAGCTTAGTTTTGGTGGAGGCCGACGCCAGAATTAGGCGGGGTGTGACAGATGGTATCAGAGCATGGTCTTAGGTCTCGTAGGTTATGAGTCCGTTTTAGCTTCCGCGTTGCTTATCTTTGATTCCGTTTTGATGATTTGTACTCTTAGTCATTCCGAGTCTGATGTTGTTTTGTTCCTATCTTTTCAGATGTCGAACACAAGGAGAAATGGGAGTAGGAGAGAGGAGTCTATTTCTGGTCCCGCAGCTCAAGAGAGGCGGCTGCAGATTACTTTGGAGGCCGAGGAGTTAGCGTCTATCATACGTGAGGCCACAACGGCTAGTTTGGAGATGGGGAGACAGAGAGGGGTTACTATAGAGACGCAGTAGTGAGGTACACTCGTCTCAACTTGGGATAGGGTAAGGACCAGTTTCTTTAAGGGCAATCCTCCCACCTTTGAAGGGGGATCTGACCCAACGGTTTCTCACCAGTGGAGGAGGGATATGGAGAGGCATTTGAGGATGGTGGATTGCACGGATGTGCAAAAGCAGATGTTAGCAACTTTTAAGCTGACAGGGGATGAGATACAATGGTGGGAGAGTACCACCACATCAGAGGAGAGAGATCAATTGGGATATGCAGAGTTTCTGATCAAGTTCAATAATAAGTACTTTCCGTATGCAATTAGGAATGCAAAGAAGAGAGAATTTATGGACTTGGAGCAAGGTTCAAAATCGATTGTCAAGTATGAACAGGAGTTCACCAATTTATCTATATTTGTACCAGAAGAGGTTAGCATTAAGTTAAAGAAGATGGAGTGTTTTATTAAGGGGTTGTGTTGGTCAATTAGGTAGATGGTGTTGGGGAATCCGGCATACACTACTTATGCTCAGGTAGTGGATGTCGTAATGTTGCTATGGCAAGAGAAGGCCAATGATCATAAGAAGTTGGGCAAGAGGCAAGAATCTAATGGACAAGGAGGTGAGAATAAGGGTCACAATTACCAAGCTTGGAAGAGGCAGAGAACAAATCAAGGTCAACAGGGTGAACAAAATCGGGGGATGAATTCAGGAACCATCAGGGGCACATGTTTTGCTTGTGGAAAAATAGGACATCGAGCAACTCAATGTAATCAGAGGGAGGGCCAATAAGGCCAGGCGACACAGGCCCAATCAGGAAAATTTACACAAGGGCAAGGAGTTTAGGGGCATCTAGGACTCAGGCCTCCAGTCTTAGCAGCAACTAGCGTTCAGGGGGCGCCAGCAGCACCGACAGCATCATGTGCGCAAGGAGTGGTCACTACACCAACCAATCTAAGTTATGGGAGGTGCTATGTAGTTCAGTCAGAGCAGGATAGGTTGCGTGGCTAGTGGAATATCGCGGTACGTAATACTTTCTTAGATACCTATATATGTAGGATGTATATATCGTATTTTTGTTAAGGATTACGTTTGGGTAGATGAGGTGTATGTGCGCCTAATTGTGGTATTCTACGGGTAGGCATATGTGAGCCTTATTTTCTTTTTTCGAGATTTAAGTGTTTATGTGTATGCTTCGACTAATTTCGAGGACGAAATTCTTTGCTAGTGGGGAAGTATGTAACACCCCGTGTTTTTATTAACTATTTTTATTAATTAATTGGAATTTTCGAGAAAAATAAATTTTTGAATTTAATAATTTTTATTGGCTAAATATGTTGGTTATGATTTTAGAAGATTATAACTTCAAACGGAATTAAAATCGGAGTTAAAATGGATTTTATATTGATTTTACAATTTTTGTCCCTTAAAATTTTTTGGGTGAACTGTCAGTTTTTCGGGGTGATCGATCGATCGACCCCTGGGGGTAGATCAATCAACCCTCCCAGAAAACGTGCACTGTAAGCTGTTTTTAGAGTTTGTGTAGGATTAGGACTCCTAATCACTATATAACCTTGTTAATCCGTAGGGGTACCTCTCATAATCACTTTTTCTTCAGTTTTTCACCAGAGAACACTTCCAAATATTTTTTCTCTCACTCATAATCATAAACCTTCAACAAAATCAAGTTTTTGTCACAAGTTTTGGCACAAGTTTTTAAAGGCTTAATTGGGGTTTAATCAAGATCGTTCAAGAACACTCTTTTGCTAATTTTTCGAGAGGAATCCAGATTTCTAATCAAATTTTCAACACGATCTTTACAGGCATGAATACTCTATTCTTTTCCTTTAGTATTATGCATTTTAAGTGTCGCCTAAACACTTAATTACATATTTTCTTAAAAATAATTAGTAACATAATTAGAAAAGGTGGATACTAATTATGGGGTTGTTTTTATAAAATCTTTTAATCTGAATAATATTCATAACCCTTTGGGTACGTAGGATTTATGAGTGATTTGGGGTTTTATCGGTGTAGGTTGCATGTAGAAAAACCCTAGATTTAAAATAATTGACTTTTGGGTGCGTATAACTCATGTAATACATGTAGAGATAATAAAATTTGGTTTTTGATGTATATATGATGAAAACTTGGTATATTTAATTTAAAATAATTAGATGAGATTATTTGGGTATTGTTGACGTTGTGATAATTAAATTAAAGATTTAATTGAATTGGACTATCATGCACAGTTTTATACGTTGACTAATTATTCTTATTGGTATGACTTGTTGGTATTATTAAATATCATTGTGACGATGAGTTGTTGGGTATTATTTCTCTCCCTATATTTTAGAATGCCTTCTAGGAATGGGACTAGTGAGAGAAAATTATCACGGTTTTATTGAGTTGGGGGTGGGATGATTTTTTTTACTTTATCGTCGTTACGCTAGTCTAGGTATGAGACTAGGTTATGATTTATGTTAGAAAATCCTCCTGTACATAGGTTAGGACGTATTGATAACTTGCGGACCCTTAGGTATGGGACTAAGGGGGTATTTTGAGGATCTCACATCGATTAAAGGGTGGGGTGTTTATAAATTGTGAATTGAGAAATTGAGAACTAATACCTAAGATAATAAGACGGGTATTAAAATATATTGGCTACATAATCAGCGAGGGCCGACAGTTTAAACGGGCCAGCCGGCGTTTTATGTCGTGTCGTGTGTGGAACCTTGTCAATCAGCGAGGGCCGACAGTTTAAACGGGCCAGCCGGCGTTTTGACAAGGGAATATGTATTTTAGTGGAGAAATCACCCGGGACGGGAGGACCGCCATAATAAAATGAGATTATAATAAAAGTTGGTTAATTTAATTAAATTAAAATCATGGGACTTGAGAATTTAAAATCATATTGGTGTGCCTTTATCAATGGAGATTTTTGCGGTTAGTTAGTGATTTATATTTATCGCGTTTAAATTAGTCCGTTTAATTTAAAATATTCTATTGTGATATTTATTGCGTATAATGCTACTGTTTGGATTCAAGGATCCTATTTGAGGGGAGTAGTGTGTATTCTTGCTCAGGGCTTTGGCTCTGACCCATGCATTGACTAATATTTTTCAGGATTTGATTGGAGAAGCTGCATAAGTTTATCGGAGTTATCATTGGAGGTGCAGCTGGAGTTTTTATTTTATGGCATAGTTTAGTTAGACTTTCTTTTCCAGTCGTATTATGAGACTTCATTGGAGTTTTATTGGGCCATTCGGTTCCAAAGTTGTTTAGAGGATTTCTTTTGGGATTATTTCAGATTTTATTTGATTATTATTGAAGAATGGAGTTTTGGAGTTAGGATGTGATGGATTTTTATCGCTTAGTTATTTATGATCATTTGAGATTGATTCAATTATTTATCTTATGGACTGATTTATTTATGTCTCATATATGTCTCATGCTAAGAATGGTATTTATTTAGTTCACGCCCGGCTTAGTTTTGGTGGCGGCCGACGCCAGAATTAGGCGGGGTGTGACAGAAATGAGAAGTGAAGCTCTTACTTGACCTGTGAGGCAACCTCTTAAACCACATCTGGACAATGCCGGTTATACCCCGTAATTTTATGACTTTTAAATTGAGAGAAATTAAAAATTAATGGGCCAAATAAATGGGAATTAATTGGAATTAATTATGAAAAATTAATTGGATTTAATCCGATTTAATATTACTAGAGATTAAAATAATGTATTATTTTGAATATTTCTTAGTGATATATAAGTAATATATGAATAAGATGTTATTTATATTGTCGTGTTAGTAATACGGCAATAATTGAAATTAACTCGGGACGCAGTTACGGGACGTGTCGGGACAAATTTAAATTAATAAAAAGAAAGATTATGTTATAATAACCTTGTGGTCGTTTCGAGTGCGCCGTTATGTCCGAAAGGGTCGAAATAGTCAAAAAAGTCCACCCGAAAGTTTGATTTGGGTCTTTAGTCAATTAGAAGATGAAAGGACATCCCGAAAGGACACTTTAGTCATTTTGCTTGGGAGATGAATAGTATACACATTTTTCTCTTTTATCTTTCCTTAAAGACTTATATATTAAGTGAGTTTCGACGTAAGATTCATTTCATTCAAAAACAAGTGAGGACTTTTGAGAGAAAAGGGAAATCCTTAGAGAGAAAATGAAAGGTTAGCTTGAGGAGATGAAGAGTTGCTTGGAAAGGAGGAGTCACCTAGGGCAAACTAATGGTACAACCACCATTTCTACACCTTGCACCACCACCGGAGAGTCGTCGAAAAGTCACCGAAAAAAGGAAAGAGGATATTCTAACATTATCTTCACAAACGGTTAAGACCAACTTATAAGGCAATTGATTCTTGCTTTAATTTTCAGTGCTTATAACATCCATGTAAGAATAAGATTTCTTTTGGATTGATGAATTTATGAATTTGGGATTTAAAATGATTGACAAATCGAAGATAAGGGCTAGGCAAATTCATGTAGTTGAGTATAAACATGTAGAGGCTATGATTATAATGAAAATTATAGGTTTTACATGTAGAGAAAAATATATATTATTGAGGATATTGAAAATTAGGAATTGCATGAAAAAAAATCCTACCCATGTTGAATATGAAATTTGATAATTTAGAGAAGGAATCATAATTCTAAATTCTGGGTTTTTTTAGGTGTATAAAAATAGAGAATTTAGATGAATGAAATTTTGAGGGTTAATTGGGTTTGATATTAATTCTCATATAAACTTAGTGATTTAGATGTTTTTCCTTGTATTATAATTTCCCATAATCATGTAGAAATGATATTGAGATATTTGGGATTCGTTAGAATATATTTCATGTGAGTTTGGGTGAAAGAAAATGGATAAAAACGCATGAAAAAATGTTAAAAAGGACGAATATTGTATGATAATTTTAGGACTATTTTAAGACGAAATTGGCCGTGTAAGCGTGAATTTTTATATAAAATCACGTTCTGCACAACTTTTCAGTTTTAAGTTTTCTCAAAATCGAAGTACAAAAGCCTCAAAATTGAAATTTTATATTTGTATCAGAATGTACCTTTATTAGAAAAAAAAGTTTGAAAAATGGTAATTTGTCCCATGGTGAGATTTTATTAATTTTGGTACATTAACAAAGGAGAGAGGGACTTAGGTTAATGTTGAAAAATTATTTGGATTTGAGGATTAAGTTTTTGTGAGAGATTTCTACATAATTATATTACGATTAAGACGAGAATAATCATTATATCAAGTACGGGTAATATTGATGATATATTTATGAGTACTTGGGTCGGATCGAATATTATGTGAGTGATAACTACATAATAAAATATATGATGATAATAATGATTACAAGTACGGGTAGAATTCAATAAATACGATGGGTACTTGGGATATGATGAATTCCTAATATGATATAGGTAGTGTAAGTACCTAATTCTATATAGGTATATGATAATGCTTATTGATTGATTATTTGTGTGTGACATTCCTAGCTTACTTGCTATCGGGGGAGGTTTACGTGTGAGGGCAGTCATATCCTGATGAATCCAATGTAATACCCTGTAATTTTTATAACTTTTAAAAAGGGAATTATTTAGAATTAATTGAATAATTTGAAATTAATCCGAATTTAATTATTACTTGTATATATATATATATATATATATATATATATATATATATATATATATATATATATATATATGTATGTTGAATATTACTTAGTGAATCAAAGTAATATGTAGTTATGACTTTACTTATGATTAATTTTAGAAGTTGTCGTTAATAGTTAATACGGTAATTTCGGTTAATAAGTCAGACGCGTGTGAAAGTAGTCTCGGGACTGAATTTATATAAAATAAAATGAGACATATTGTTATGTCATCCAAATGGTCGTTTTGAGTGTGCCAAAGTGTTCGAAAGGATTTCTATAGTAACAAAATTCTACTCGGACATTTGTATAGGGTCTCGAGGAACTTTGGAGCCGAATAGTCACCTCGGAGGGGTAATATAGTCATTTGACTTGGAAGGTGAATAGTGTACATGAATTTGGGTGGTTATTTATAAGTCTAAAGGGTTTAGATTATTCATTCATTCTACAAACTTAGAGTGAAAGAAATTAAGAAAGAGTGAGGAGTTTCTCTGGGGAAAAGGAAGAGTCTTTGTGGGAGAACCAAGAGCCAAAGGCCACCACCAACCACCACCAGAAGGGAAGAAGGGAAGAAACACCAGTGATACACATCCCCAAAGGATCATAACTTTAGAAGAGGCAAGTGATTCAATATTTGCAATCTAGTTAGTATAATGTCCATGTTAGGATGGTTAGAAATAATGAGAAGTTACATGTTTTGGAGATAAACTAGTTGATGTTAATTCATTTATAGAAAATAGAAATATGTAGGATTAATCTCATGTTGTTGGTTGATATTAATCCACGAAATAAACATCACATGTTGGAGAAATTCTGAGAATTATTGGATTGTTCTTGAAAAATCATATGTTTTGTTTTCTGGAAAAATATGAGATAAATATATGCTTTTTCATCCAATCTCTTGATGATTCTAGGTTGTTTAAATCAATAGTAATCATTTATATATGTTGCTATATCATGTGGTATGGATTATAAGAAATTTGGGACGTTAGAATAGAGATTTGATTGGTTAAAAGTTGTGTAACCCGTAGGATATTGCAGAATCTGGGCTGATACCTGGGTGATCGATCGATCGACCTCCCCAGAAATGATGAACTTGTTCCTTTTTAATTCTTGATTTAATCCTAAAACTTTTAGGAATCTTTGGTGATTATTATTTGAACATAATAAGACTTATGGAAGGGCGGTAGGCCATAGGTAAAACCCGGATTAATAATATTATGTTTGGGATTTAAATTGGAGAGAATTATGTTAATTAATCGAATGAATTACAAATGTTAAATTCACGTTTTGGGTTGTGATTCGTTTATATGAAGATTAAGGATTGGACCAGTAGGGTGGGTATCATTTGAATCACCTAGAAAATCTTAAGTCCATATATGAATAAACCTAAGTGAAAGAGTATATGGTTATGCGAGAATAGGTTTTATCGAATATAATTATAATTAAAGATGAGTTTAATTCACAATAATTTGGGGAGTATGATGACACGGACCAGTAGGGTATAAGTGAGTTTCTTTCTAATTATATATCAAGGAAAACTTATTTCATCTTCGAGGAATGATAGAGGCTCAGGAATAATAAATTAAGGAGTAAAGTCAGAATATTTAATACGTAAGATTTGAGAGATAGATAACACTACGTATGGCAATTATCTTATGGTTGTGCGAATACCTTGTTGATTTTATATATATAGGTGGAGGTATACCTATATTATGGTTTATTATATGTATGATATACCTATACTACTTGCTATCGGGGTGGAGGTTTTGCATCGTGGACAATCTCATCATGTGCGCCCAATTTGGGAGGATTTTTAGATTCGTACCCTGAGCATAGGATCTTGAAAACGTGTTATCCGACATATGATAGTTGGACGGTTGAATGGGAATGTAGGAATGCGCATGAACCATTTGGCTGGGGAGTATGCTCGCCTCCAACATATGTGTATTATGTTATTTATGATTCGTGGAAGACACCGAACCATTTGTCCTTTGAACAATAAGAATTGTAAGTGGACATGATAGCAAAGTATGCATGCACCGCAGCTGTGACTGGGAGGTGCTATATTAATATATATTATAGGGTGAATATATATACTGTAATTCAATCTGCTGTGTGATATTGTAGTTGACTATGAATAAAAGAATTTGAATTTAATTAAGTAAAAAGAATACTTAATCCTAAGGCTTGGAAATTCATAATAAAGAGAAAAGAATGTGAATAATTATATTACGTATGGTATGGGACATACGGGGTTATTATAGGGGATAAAATCATGTTGTGGAAACTAGTTAGAAGGAAACCTTAATTATTACTCGAATACGTTAGACATGCACTCTATATGAGATGTGAGAATATCAAGTGAGAGCCTGGAATCTAACATGTACATAATAAATGCTTTATTGCATTTATTAAACACTTGCTATTTTAAAATCATTTACAATCGGGCTCTGACCCGTTTCCTTGCATATTTTATTCTCTACTATATCTATATTAACAGGTGCCCAGCATCAAGGACGTGCAGCTTAGGGTATGGATGCTTGATCATGAGTTGCTGTTCCTAGAGATGCAAACTTGTTTAGACGATTTATTTCTTTGATTCCTATGTCTGTAGTACTTCTCTTATTTAGGGCATGTTGCCCAGGATTCTAGTATTGCATTTACTATTCAGATATTGTATTGGGTTTATGTTGGTACTATCATTTTTGGTTTTTTGGTTTAATGTTGGATATTTTAAACTAGAAAGTTTTATCCAGTTACATTTAATCTTGTTATTCGTTATTCAGTTGTGTATGAGACTTTTCTATTGTTGTTCAGTATTGTCGTAATGATTTTAAATTGTTATTAGTCATGGAAAATGTTTTTAACACTTATCTTAATTAAGTATCAGATGAGTTATTTTAAAAAGAAATTTTTTTTTTGATAGCAACCAACTGTATATTCTGATTAATTTCATAGAGTAGCTACCCGGTATTTAATTAGGCTGGGTGTTACATCCATGGGATTTTTTATTTATCACTCGAGAACATAGAACTTAGGGATTGATCAACACTTTTGTAAATATGGGTGTGACCACTCATTTGGGTGCATAGGTATGTGCGTAGCCCAAAGGCTTGGAATATGTTCGCCTCTAATGCTTGTGTTTGATATTTGTGGTTCGAGGAATCTTTACCAAACCTATAGTCCCCTATACAGTGACGAAATGTATTGGGATATGATAGTAGAGTAATGCATGCACCGCAGTTGTGCCTCGGGGTGCCGTATTGTATATATATAAGTATGTGAATGTATATATATACTTGTGATAATATCTTCTATGTGAATAAAGTAGAAGTGGAAGATAATGAAATCTGGAATTTAATTAAGTATAATAATACTTAATTACGTTAAATACTTAAAGGGATTATCCATGTTGAATCTAAATGGATATACATACATTATTATTACATGTATTACGAGAGAAATACGTGGTAATGAATTGTCTATGGTTAGTCAATACACTGGGTTGAATTTGTTAGTATAGGAACTGTAACTATGATGTCTTAGAGGTACGTTAGATGTGCACTTTAGATGAGAGGTGAGAATATCAAGAGAGAGCGTCCGATAATCTAATATGTATATAATAATTGGTGAATATAGCATTTATTCACTTGTTGTTTTACAAAACTATTTTTATTATCGGGCTCTGACCCGTTTCCTTGCATATTCTCTTCTCTCGCTTGTATCTTCTATTTTAGGTGTCCAACCACTAGGATGCCAGCTATAGGGGATTGGTTATTGACGTGATGTGGATGTTATGGAGTTAAAGATTTTGTATTAGACGCATCATCTCCTTGATTCACATGTTGTAGCTATTTTATTTAGGGCATGTCTCCCAGGATCCTAGTTGTTTCACTTCCATTTCAGAGGTTATAATCATTTATGTCATTAATGTGGATATCAGTTTTAATTGATACTAGTGAAATATTTTAACTGGAGAGTCAATCCAGTCATATTTATTCTTATTCAATTGTGGTTTGATATTATTTATTATTGCTCCGCTTTGTGGAATGGTTTTAATTAAATTAAATGGAATTTTTTTTTGACACTAGCTTAATTTATTATTAGGTGAATTAATAAAGAAAAATGTTTTCGATAGTGATGCTAAGAATGAACCAACTATATACTCTGATTTAATTGGGTATATGACTGATCACCCCGTATTTAATTAGGTGGGTTGTTATAGCTGGTATCAGAGCATCAGGTTCTAGTGTCCTTAGGATTTGTACGGCTTTCTACGTTTCAGCTTAGCGTTCTTTGATATAGAGCCCTATTATTAGGATGTTGTATTCCTCAGCGTGTTAAGGCTTACGTGCTCCTGCCAGGATATATAAGTGATGAAATTCTTATACGAGCTCGGTCGGGCCTCAATGACTAGTGAAGGTCATTAGAAGGACAACAGGAGGAGTACTTAGCCGACGACATAGAGTATTTTGGAAATGGTGATCGAGATAGGACTCACCTTAATTGTTGTTCGATCTAAAAAGAATAAAGAAGTCATTCGGGAACTGTAGTTTTGCAAGCACCGTCATTGATGATGTTTGTGACGTTCTAAACTCACCCAGAACTGACAGTGAAGGCAAGGGAGTTGGAAGGACTCTTGAGAAGCAAGAAATCCCAAAGGCAATTATGTAAGGTGAAGTGTAGCAAAACCCAGGACTTGAAAATTTTGGGCAAAATTTTTGCTCATAGGAGCAATCTAAAGTGATGAGAGTTAGACATCACATATAATGAAGCACGGGTGAAGTTAAAATGAGAAATTCAGGTATGGTTCGACCGTAAAATCGTCCATTAGATGTTTTAATAGGGGTGTGAATGGAACTTCAAAACTTATCTCACATGGGCAAGAAAGCCCAACCTGAGAGAGAAGACAACTCGCTTAATAAATTCCTTATTCAACGACGGAGGGGTACATCGAAGATAAGAAGAATTCATTGTGTGGAAGGACTCATGAGTTAAATACTCAAATATAAAAGGGAAATCAGATGAATACGACTAAGGTTGATCTCTTCAAGAAATTGGTTAATGCTTCCAGAAGAAGGGGAGTCAAGAGAGTTAGGAAATCTAGTCGAAAGGCAAGATTAAATTAAACAGTGTTTGCAGAACATCACTAGAAGGTATACCTAGTGGGGGAACTATTTAAAATAAGTTGATT
The DNA here is from genome assembly GCA_949130495.1 of Sambucus nigra. Lineage (NCBI taxonomy): Eukaryota > Viridiplantae > Streptophyta > Magnoliopsida > Dipsacales > Adoxaceae > Sambucus > Sambucus nigra. The sequence goes on from OX422219.1 coordinate 53,613,478, forward strand.
AAATCCCTACTAAGTGACGTTGAGTTCAGCCAAGACCAGTAAGGTCGATAATGTGTTCCATAGGACCGATACAACCAAAGGAACAACGAAAATTATAATTGGGAGTTAAGACTGCCAGGTCTGAGAGAAGGACATCATTAATTAGTAAGTGGGACCAGTGATGAGGAAATAGCACGAGAAATGACCCTATGTGTAGAGAGAGAGACTACCAGTGATGAATATGTCCACGTTGAGAAGTGAGACCGATAAGATTGGTAATGATAAACCATGCCAGTTAGGCATAACAACTGAAGGAAGGAAAATTCCAGCGAAGGAATTGGGCCCATGAAATTTACAACCCGAGAGTATAGGATTTACGCAGGATTTGTGGAGTTCTCGATAACAGTGGAATACCGTATTTCAAGTTTGAAGGGGCCCAAAAAGTAAAAGGGGAGGCTAGCAAGTCTATAATTGCAGCCTAGAGATTTGGGCTAACGTTTCAGTGATGGGCATGTAAGCCACAGAAACAGAATAATTTACCCACAATGAGGAAGGGCAACGATTAAGTGAAATACTAGATGTATAAATATTACAGATGCTCATGGGTCGTATTGGCAGCAACGTGCTGGGACCCTACGATCAGGTGGGCCTGATGAAGTTTTGTTTCATCCTTTAGAGAAAAGGATTAGGTCAATTGACATGGGTGTATCACAATACATATTTGAATTGCTAATACTAAAATTCGCATGCGAGTCAAGTTTAGTGGGTACGTTAGTTTTAATAGTCTACTTATAAATGTATTTATCATAGGTAACAGGGATTTTTAGATGGCACCCGTAAGTGAACCGAGTGGGCACTAAAGGTATATTTTAACGTTATAATTTACTATTGCATTGAGATAGCAAAGTAGAGCTTATTATGGTAATGTATAATGATAATTATCGAATGTTGGAACGATAGTAGATTGAGTGATAAGGCTATCGTGCTGGATACTCCGAGTGAGTAATATTACTTTTGTGAGGCGCCACCTGAAATAGAGTTGGGCCTATATATATATATATATATATATATGACATTTTTCATGGTATCGTAGACTTCAGTGAGTATGTTGTCTAGTTATATGTGATCCCGGTACGAAGGGATTTATTTACTAATGTGACTTAGGGTACATTGTGTTCCTTATCGAGCAACGAGATATAGCTCGTCATTTCTATAGCGCCCTTAGGATAGTTATCGTGCCATGTTTCATGATATCTTTACGAACATAAGTAGATTTTTATGCCAACATACGGAGATTGTGGAAGGTACATATTATGGACTAAGGGGCTTACGGAACTTAACGACTGACTATGTTAGGTAATAGTGTATCGGGGGGTTCCTTGTTTGGATTTCGCTTTGCGAGACATCCCGCGCATGAAACTGACAAACGTTGAAAGTTTGATAGAAGTTTGGTCGATAGTACATGGGTTTCGTACCTTGGTTATTGTGGTGACAATTATTGTGCAACACAAATAGATAAGAGATAAGCAATCACCGAGCAAGAATAAGGAAGGTAAAACACCAGTCACGCAACAAAGGATGTACGTGGTTCAACAAAGATGTGCCTACGTCCACGGTGGTGCAGTCAGTGTTATTTCTATATACTCCGGAGAGTGGTTACAGAGAATACAACTTGTCCTTTGCCCTGGACCTAGGGTTTGTTATATACATGTTCATTCTGGTGAGTGGGGGTGTGGGATTCCTCCATGTTTCCCATCTCCTCTTAGGGTGCCTCTTAATGGGAACGTGGGAAAAGATTAGATCATAATCGGTTTAAGGTGTAAGGGGCCTGGACTTTGGGCCGCTACAAGTGGGCTACTCGTCTAGGCCCATCACTCTAGTTTCATGTACCCACAATTTCCCCTAAGTTTGTTGGGCCATGCTTTGGGCTTAATAAACTTAAATGATTTGTCATAATGGTCGAGTTGTGTGTCGTGCAACTTTTCCCAAAATTTAAGGACTGATTCTGGCGGCACTCGCTTCGTGGTCTATGCACTATGGTTAGAAACACTTCAAGGTTTTATCAGATCAGCCACTTTTCGACCGTCATTTCAACTTTCTCAGCATTCTTTCATTGTGAGCTCTAGCGATTCATATTCTCTTCTCTCAGTCTCCATTCTCGTTGCTTCCTTATTATTTGAGCTCATGATTCTTCATCGTTCGAGTTGAACTTCCATCTTGTAAGTCTCCTGTGCCCTTTCTTTGTACTTTCTCTTTGAATTTGTAGTTTTCTAGGGTTTTCCAATGGCAAAGATTGGGAATAGGTCAGTCTCTGAATTTAAGATGTTTTATAACATCCCAGAGTGGGTAGATATTGAGTGCTACGCTTCTCCCCTAGACACGTTAGAGAGATAGAGGATGCCCATTGGCTCCATGTTTGGTTTCTTTCCCAAGGGGGACTCACTTTTCCTCCCAACGATCTGTTCTTGCACTTCTTTAGCTATTTCAATATTGTTCCTGCACAGTGCTCGCCCAATGTGTGGAAGATAATTAATGGCATCCATAGAATAAATCAATTATATGGTACCAAGTTAGGGCTTGCTGAGGTTTGCTTTTGCTACTCTTTTTCTCGAACTAGTTTTGGTGTCCTCTACCTCAAAGCCACGAGTCCTGATAGGGTATTGGTAGTAAACCTACCTGATTCCCATAAGGACTATTGGCAAGAGGGCTTCCTTGCTAGAAATTGGCAGTTTTCTCCCCAGTTTGAAGGGTCAAGATTTGATAGGTTCTCTGTTCCCTTTTATGGGGAAGAATACATAGGTAGACTTTGCTCTGCTCTTTTAATTTTTGTTGACTTGTGATCTTTCTGACTTTTCTCTACTTTTTCTTCAGCGAGGTTGAAAAATTTGGAACCTGCTCTCAGTGAGGTTCGTCTCCCTGAATTGGTCAAAGCCTGGAATATCAGGGAATCCTTGGATGACGGCGAGCATCCCCGGTCTGCTGCTTTTCTGCTCGAATATAAGAACATTGGTTCCAGCTTTATTGCGAGGCCGGTGGACAGTATCCCTGAGTTTGATACTTTCGAAGAGACTGCTGCGGATCCTATTCAGTTGGACGAGGAGGATAGCAGCTCTGAAAGTGATACCGCAGGTAGTGCTGGAGGTAATTTGGGTAAAGGGAGCTCCAATAGTAGCAGCTCCTCTTATTCAGGGAAGGTTTCTGAAGCTCGAGGGTCGTCGAGCACATCTAGTAGTTCGAGCGAGGAGATGGTTCCTCCGAGGAAGAATTTAATTCGGGATGATGATGATGAGGAGGATCACGTGCTCCTCGCTCAGAAATCAAAGAAGCAGAAGTCTAGCTCTGGGGCCGTGGCTACTGGTTCTCGGTCTTCTGCTCAGGAGCAGGAGAAGAAGAGGAAAGAAGAAGAGCAAGAAAGAGAGAGAGAGAGAAAATGAGGAGGAGAAGAAGAAGATAGAGGAGAGGAGAATAACAGAGAGAGAGAAGGAGTAAGAGAGGAGGAAGATGGAGGCAAGGACGAAGGCTGGGCAAGCCTTAGTCCCGGTATCTGCACTGCCCGAGGGGGCTTCTGTTGTAATTTCCCCTCAGTTAGCCCCCGTGCTGCTCAAGAGAGCAGTTCTTCCTGCTGATCGCCGAAGGGCATTGGGGTCTGATGAACTGGCCCTACAGGCTAGCCAGAGGCTAGCCCTGGTAAGACTATTTCTTTTCTCCAATGTTTTAATGAATTCCATCATTTCCTTCTTCTAATGTTTTCTTCTTCTTGCAGTTTATGACCGATTTTGCCATGCTCTATCGTTCTCGCGATGAGCTGGTGACGAGAAATGGTGAGCTGGAGCAAAAAAATAAAGCCTTGAGGTTGAGGGGTACAGAGCTCGAGGCTGGTTTTAAAGCGGTTGATGCTGCTCGGATATCATCCGATCTGGCTCTTGTTACTGCCAACCGGGAGAAGGAAGCAGCAGTTAAAGAGTTGAAAGAGCTGCGACAAGCCTTCGACCTGGTTTGCTCGAGCAAGCTGGCTCTCATAGAAGAGAACAGAGTGCTATCCAAAGAGCTAAAGAAGAAGGAGTCTGAGATGGTCACTGTCAAGTAAGACTCATACAATTCTAGTTGGACTGCAGCATACGAGGATGCTGAGGTTCAGATAGGCTATATTAGCCGTCTGAAATTTAAGAATGGTTGGGACAAGGCTTTTTTAGCTGCCGAAGTGGACATTGCATCTCTTCTGTTCGATGAACATGATCCAGGGCCAAGGCCAATTGTAGATAAAGCCGCTGCCCCTACTATCGAAGGTGCTGACCTTGTTTCCCAAGCAACCCCTGCTGACGTTCCCCTCGTTGTGGTGACAGAGGTTACCCCTGCTGAGGGCGGTGCTCCTGCTGATGCTGATAAAGGGAAGTAGCCATCGACTCCTGGGCAACCTGAGGTTGTTAGTTAGTTTTTCTCTTCTAGGACTGCTTTGTACTTCTGCTTTTTCTATTTGTAACTTTTCTTTTTGCTGCTTGATGTACTTTTAATCCTTATCAATGAAAAGGTTTCTTTTTCTCAGTGTACTGATTGGTCTTTTTCTCTCCCATCCCCTTTTATTGCTTGTAGTCGAATGATGTTGATGATTATATTCCCGCCACATCTCAATATCGCAGGACCCTTGGTCCCAATGCAAGCTCTTAGGTTCGCCAAGACTTTGTTAAGGTGTGCAAATCCCTTAGATCGAGGAATCAAAAGTATAAAGATCAGTTTGAGCTCGTAGCCAAATTGAAGGATAAGCTTCAAGAGATAGAGGAAGTTGGTGCTTCAGTTCAAGAGGAGGTGAATACGTTGAGGGCGAGGCTCCTGGATACCTCTGAGATCAATCAAGCCGGGGAGATTCTTCAGCAAGAAAATGAAGCTTTAAGGAGAGAGGTCTTGCATCTTAGGGAGCACGCGCCGAGCACCGCTCCTGCAGTGTTGCGAAGCTCTTCATCAACGTAAGCTAGGGCTGGCTCGAGTGATGTTCCCCCTGTGCTGCGAGGTTCTTCATCGACGCGGGCTAGGGATGGCTCAAGCGACGTTCCCCCTGTGCTGCGAGGTTCCACTGGTCCATTCATTCCGCGAGCTGGTTGGAGCACCAGGCGTTCAGATAGCGAAATGGAAGAGCTCTGCGGTGACGTCCAACGAGCATATGTGATTACCGTCGGACTCCAAAGGGACTTTACTCGACTGCGGCACCTGTTTAAAAAAGGGCCCCGGCGAGTATGGGCCGATGGTTATGACTAGGGTTGGTTGGATGCTTTGACGAGGCTGATAGAATTTGAGGAGCCGGCCTTCATCAGGGGGTGGTTGAGTGCTTTGAAGGAGATGCAGGTTCCAAGGAACTCTATGTTGTGGTATCACCACGAAATATCTCCTTCCACTCGGATGCCCAATCCCTTCCGAAGAGATGATCAGTGGATACCCATCGATGCTATCTGTCGTCAGCTATTGGAGTCAGATGCTAACGATGTCGAGGAATAGTTAGTTCCTGCTCCTGATGATGGTCGAAGGGCTCAAGTGGCTGATAATCTCGTTCAGAGGCCTCATCCCCACTGAGATTTTGCCAGTAGCTTCTCTGTGTATTATGTGTTGTAGTGATGTTACGTCAATATCTTGGGCGAGCTCGCCGACTAAACATGTATTATACTTGTTGTAAATATGGTGGATTAATATAAAATTTATGTTTTGGGCTATTTTAGCCGACTAAACAAGTGTATTATATTTTCCATATTCTTGCTCCTTTATGATCTCTAAATTTGCATTATCAGGCAAGTGTCCTTCCAGTCCAGTATAACATCGAGATACCATTGTGTACCACTTTACCTTTTAGGTCGTGTCATCACACTCCCTTAGGCCTAAGTGCGGCAATTAGCGAGGACACACCTGGTATTGGATGTTCTATCCGATCAGGATTTTATTCAACCAAAGATGGTTTGGTGGCCAGTTTAAATTTGGCCATATTGCCTAAGGGTCCCCTGTAGGGCTTCATCTATTGCCAGGGGCAATGCTAAGAGGTTTTTTTTGTTTCATAACGAAAACCTGAGGAGTGGTATTTCCCTGCTATAGTGCAATGATGAGCGTGTCTTTTGCTTGGAAAGGTTGTGTGAGTTGTATAGTCTAAATCCTACTAGTTAACTGATACTTTTTAGAATGCAACTGCTAAATAACTTTGATTAATAAGTTTCAGTTTCATGAGTTCAATGCAAAAGAAGGATCTAAAAATAGAATTTCTTGAGATTGGCTTCATTCCATGCTCGAGGTATATCTCTGCCTTCCAGTGTTTGTAAGTGATATGCGCCTTGCAGATTATCTCTTGTTATCTTGAACGGTCCTTCCTAGTTTGGCCCTAGCTTACCGTCTGATGGCTTCACTGTGTGCCCAGGACTTTCCTTAGGATATAGTCTCCAACTCGGAATGTCCTTGGGTTGACCTTCTTGTTATAGTGCCTCGCGAGCTGTTGCTGATAGCTCGCTAGTTTTACTAGGGCTAGCTCTCGGCGCTCGTCGGCTAGGTCGAGTTCGGCGAGAAATGCTGTATCATTATGGCCCTGGTCGATAAGGATGGACCTCATAGTTGGCAAGCCTGCTTCTAACGGGATGACTGCTTCCATTCCATATGTCAGTGAGAATGGGGTTTCCCCTGTTTCTCGTCGAGGGGGTGGTTCGATAAGCCCATAGAATATGTGGTAATTTATTTACCCATGCGCCTTTAGCTCGCTCCAATCGCTTCTTTAACCCGTCGATCACTGTTTTGTTGAAAGCCTCGGCTTGGCCATTGCTCTGAGGATAGGCCACCAAAATAAAATGGTGTCTGATTCCATGCTCGTCGCAAAAACTCTGAAAGGATCCGCTCTTGAACTGCGTTCCATTATCGGTGATGATGGTTCTGGGGATGCCAAAATGAGTGATTATATTTTTCCATATGAATCTTATCATATCTGCATCTCGGATATTCACTAAGGGTTCTGCCTCGATCCATTTAGTGAAGTAGTCAGTCGCGACCAGCAGATATTTGCGATTGCCGGTGGCGATAGGAAGTGGTCCTACGATGTTCATCCCCCATTGGGCGAACGACCATGGGTTGGATAATGATTTTAGGTCGCTAGCAGGTTGGTGAACCATAGGGGCATGAAGTTGGCATTTTACGCACTTGCGTACGTACATTGCAGATTCCATTTGCATATATGGCCACCAATAACCGTCTTTCATTGCTCAGAAAGACAGAGATCTTCCTCCAATATGGCTTCCATAGATTCCTTCGTGAAGCTCATGTAGGACTTACTCGACATCTTTTGGGTGAACACATTGGAGGTAAGGACCGGAAAACAATTTCTTGTATAGCCTGCCCTCAGGAGATAAGTGAAAGCGAGCAGCTTTGACTCTTATCTGGTGAGAAGCCTTCTTATCATCTGGAAGCATGCCATCCTTCAAATAATCCCTTAGTGGGTTCATCCAGATGGGTTCGAACTTAATTCGGAGCACTTGCTCCATGCTTGGTAGCTCGCTGTTGCGGTCGATGCTCGAGTGAGCGAGGAAATCGATGGGGATTGTTATTTTTATGTTTGAATCGATTACTGAGCTAAGGGCTGCTAGGGCATCAGCATGGCTGTTCTGTCCCCTGGGGAACTGCTGGAGCTTGACTTCCGCAAAGTCAGCCAATAGCTTCTTTACTAAGATGAGGTAGGCTGCCATCCTTTCGTCTTTTGCATTGTAGTCCCCGCTGATTTGATTGAAGACTAACTGTGAGTCACCAAACACTTGTAATTAGTTTACTCCCAAAGCGTGTTCTTTCTAGAGGCCGGCTATCAGGGCCTCGTATTCTACTTCATTGTTGGAGGCTTCAAATCCAAGACTGATTCCCTGCTCGAGGATTGCATTTTCTGTAGTGATAAGTACGATGCTTATGCCTGCCCCCTTTGAAATGGAAGCTCCATCAATGAATAATTTCCAGATTCCCTCCGTCGTGTGGCTCTGTTCTTGTTTGGCTGGCTGTGGTGGGTCGCAAGGTCGTTCGCCTGTGAATTCGGCTATGAAATCAGCAAGGATCTTCCCCTTGATTGCGTTCCTTGGTTGAAATTAGATATCAAATCGTCCGAGCTCGACTGACCATTTAGACAGCCTGCCTGACAAATCCGCCTTCCTTAGGATTGCTTTAAGGGGGTGCGATGTAAGGACGATTTTAGTTTGGGCTTCAAAATAGTGCTTCAGCTTCCTTGAAGCCACTACTAGTGCAAAGGCGAGCTTCTCCAGTGGTAGGTACCTCTACTTGGCTTCAAGCATGGTTTTTCTTGCGTAGTAAACGGGGTGCTGGATTCCGACAACTTCGCACATTAATGCAGAGCTAACAGTGTGGTTGGAAATGGAGAGGTACAGGTGATGATACTGGAAATAGCACCACCCTTCAAGGTGTTTGTGAGCTCAATTCAATGTTAACAATGGCAGCATAAGAGTACATACACGTATAGTAGAAGGAGGTGAGGAGAAGAGGATTCACACCGAAATATAAGTGGTTCAGCCAATCTGGCCTACGTCCACTGTGCAAGTGTATGATGTGTATCACTGTTTGAGGGCTCTAATGGCCATAGATACAATCTCTCAAGCTTTCACTCTCTACTGTATATTTAGACAGAGTTTCAGCTAGGGTTACTAATTTTGGATCCTTTGCTATATAGAGGATGACCTCTATATATAGTACCTAGGGGGTGTAATGTACCCCCCATGCATGTAGTATGCATGTGTGTGTTAGCCTCACCAATATGGGAGAGCCACCTCTCACTGTCATATGTAGAGTATGATGATGAAATATTCTCCCCACGCGTGAGGAATAATCTTGTTCTAACTAATTTGTGTCCACGTGTCCTTATCCAAATGTCAACAGATGCTCGGCTGCCATATTGGTGCATGATCTCGGCCTAGGAGAGGCCGAGGTTGACAAGTCTAGTTGCTCATTCGATTTGAGATGAACCATAGGGGCCTCGTCTTGATCTCAGCCGAGACAACGGATGGGGGTCGGCCCGGGCCGAGGTTGGGATGGCTTATGTTTGGAGCATCGACTGATGTCATGATGAGGTTATTACTAGGGCTTCTTGCGAGCTCGGCCTATATCTGGCCGAGGTTGCCTTTTCCATACGTACGAGAGTGCTGTTGGCCCTTATGATGCGTGCAATGTCCTTTGGAGAGGCTTGTGGTAGTGTCGGCCTGGGCCGACCTTGCTATGGCCGAGGGCTGATATCGCGTGTCCAAGGCTTATCCAGTGTCGACCTTAACCTCGACCGAGGTTGGTGCCTCTGAGCCGAGGTCACACTTGGGGCATATCAATTACCCCCCAGCCCTTAGTTACATGCGAGAGCAGGTGACTGTGGGATTTTCACATCTCCGAGGCCTGTCTATTACGAGCCAATATTTGTTTGACACTTGTCCAATGCTGAAGTATGCTTGCTTGGTAGGTGTGTTCTGTCAGCCGCCCTTTGGGGCTCCCAAGGAAATAATGGGCCTTGGGAATTGCGCCTGTATATTTAAGGGTTTTGAACCCTATTTCCCTCCTTTCTTCTTCATTTCTCTCATTTCTGGCCAGACTCGTTCCTGTAGCCTTCTCTAGGAGGATCTTTGTTTGAGGCTTTTGGGAGGTGGTTTCTCGCGTCTTCTCATCTCTTCCTTACTATTTTATCCTCAGGTAACCTCTGCCATACTTTTTCCTTCATTTTTCCTGCAAGTACCCTTATTTTCGCATTTTTCGGCGAGTTTCTGAGTTTTTCGGTGAGACCACCATTATTTCAGGCGAACTATTCTTGCCAAGTTTAGGTAGTTTGATCTTTAAACTGCTTTACTTCACTAGCCAATCTTGTTTGTAATTTTAGGAAGTCTCCCAAGTGTAGTGTCAGCCTCTGATGCTCATACCCTTATACCAACTTCTTGAGGAGTTCTCATCCCTTAGAGAGAAGACTTTAGAAAAAATTAGACAAATAGAAAAAGCACAGGAGGAGGCTCGTAGGTCATAAGAATTTCCCATTAGACCTATCTTTCCACCACCTCTGAAGGTGATATATCCTGATCCCCCAGAGTTTTTCACTCAGGCATAGGTTCCTGTCGATTCAATATCGATGTCTGAGTCTGAATCTTCTACCTCAGACCCCATGTCTGTGGATTTCTTCCAGGAGGCCATGGACTTCACACCTCGGGAAGATTAGGCCCCTGATCAGACCGAGGTCTCTAGCTGAGTCTCATCCCATAATAGCTCAAGCACCTCAGCCTCTTCCTCAGAGGTTGAGGTTATTGAGCCGAGTGTGGCCATTCCACCTCCTCTTGATGCCATTCCTCTGTCGGCCTTCACTGGTGCCGAGTTTGCTCAGAGGTTCCCGAGTAACCCATCAACATCTGCTCCGGCCGACGTTGAGTTGGATGATGATGATGAGGTTGAGAGCAATGTCGACGTGTTTGAGGCGACCGAGATCGAGAGTACTATTACTGAGGTAGACCTTCTCTGCTTCAGATATCTGTATTCTATCAGTCCCTCAATAAAGCTTAGGAGACCTCTAAGGGAGGAGAGGGCTTTTCATGGCCGAGACGGCGAGATCTTCTTGTATGAGCAGATGTTCAAGTTGGGGTGTTGTCTGCCCATTCACCCCATTATTAAATCCATCCTTTCCTATATCAATTTGGCCCCCTCTCAACTATACCCCAATTCCTAGAGGGTCATAATAGGGGCCATAGTCTTATGGAAGGCTGTCCACCACTCAGACCTTCCAGTTCAGGTCTTTGTAGGTTGCTATGTTCCCTCCTCTGCCAAAAATCATTCGAGCTACTATTATTTTGTAGCTCGGAAGCCTGAGAAGAAGATGCTTCAAATAACTCAGACTTATAACCACAACTGGAAGGCCCGCTATTCCTTCGCTTCTGGGCCATGGGAATTTGGCCCATGTGTTCCCTCGTCCATTCTAGAGCCGAGGATGCCCCTGAGGTGGGGTAAAGTCACAATGTCTACCAGGGCCGACCCTGGCCTGAGTCCAAAAAATCTTCAGAAGGTGAAAGCCCTGCAAGATCAGGGGACACGTGGTCTGTTTGTTAAGTTTGAACACTTGATGACCCCCCATTACTTCTCTTAGACAGGTCTAGGTGGAAGTCCCCTTGCCGAGCTAGGTAAGCATTTTTATTCTAAGTTGAACCTCTGAGTTTATTCATTTCTGATTCTCTAACTCAGATCTATTGATTTTTGCAGAACGACCACAAGATATCTCGGACGAACTCTGGGAAATGGCTGTATCCAGCTTAACGAGGCTTACCAAGAAAGCAAGCCTTAATGCTCCACCCCCAGCTCCCTCTGCCTCAAAGCCCCAAGCCTCAAAGAAGAGGGCTCTAGCTGATCATGCCCCTAAGGATCAGAGGCCGAAGAAGAAGAATGCTGATATTGCCATCCCCATCTCCTCAGCAGATGCCCTGTCGGCTCGTCTAGATCAGTTGAAGATAACTGACAGCATAGTCGGCCATAGTCTACAAGCCCTAGATGCCTTCGGCTCTACAATGACCGAGGCTGACAAGCGCTTCTTCAGGTCACTTGATACTCCTTTGCTGGTTGAGTTTGGCATTCACAGATCCATTCAGGTATGACCTCATTTTTCTTTCCAATTCCTAAGTGTAACCTCTGATTGTTCTTCAGCTCATTCATGATCACAAAATATGCAGGGCCTGGCTGCTATGCACCACTTATCCAACTGGACTCTAAGGAAATTGCCCCTCATCCAAAAGGGTCAAGAGGCCGAGAAGGTCCAAAGCACTCTGAACGCAGAGATTGACCGCCTAAAATATGAGCTGAAGGATTCTGAGAAGAAGGTGAGGGGGTTGGAGAAGGACATCTCTCAAATTGGTAAGGATCACGCTGCGTCTCTGAAGGCTAAAGATGATGCTCTGCAGCAGAAGGTCAACTCAGCTGTTAGGGCAGCCCTCGATGATGCCTCTGAGAAGATAATTTCTGATTACAAGGCCTCTGACGAGTTCATGAGATTTGACTTTGAATACCTTGAAAGAGGTATCAAAGCCACCATCAAGTGGGCTAATGTCAAGGAGAGGGAGGTTGGCACTTTGAAAGCCTCGGATTTCGTAGGCCTCGGCTTTGCCAATCCACAGTTTGCCCAGGCCCTTCAAGAGGTTGAGGAGGCTGCCGAGACTGCCACATTGGATGGCACTGAGGTTGGAGGGGCAGACCTTCGTGATGACGTGGTCGAGGTGACCAACGTTACTCAGCCTAACCAAGCCGAGGATATCAACATTCCCCCCTCGAACCCTTAGAGAATTTTTTGAACATTATTTGTAACCCATAACATTATGAAGCTTGTTTGTAATCCTTGAACATCTATTATATCTGAATGTATCAATCTCTGAGGAGGATCATCCTTACTTACTTTTATTCAATGTCATGTGATGTTTTCACTCTTAGTTTTGTTGTGATGGTGTCTGCTAAACTCAATCAATAGTCTGACCTCGAACCTTGTCACCACTGAGTGGTGTTATGAAGGTCTGAGGTCATCACCTTAAGATGTTATCCTCAATTAATCGCACCAACTTAATGATGTTAAAGGTTTGAGGTCATCTCCTTATGGTGTCTAAACTCAGACCTCGTTACCACTGAATGGTGTTATGAGGGTCTGAGGTCATCACCTAAGATGTTATCCTCAATTAATCTCACCAAATTAATGATGTTAAGGGTCTGAGGTCATCCATTATGGTGTCTGTGCTTAGACCTCATCACCACTGAGTGATGTTATGAAGGTCCGAGGTCATCACCTAAGATGTTATCCTCAATTAATCTCACCAACTTAATGATGTTAAAGGTTTGAGGTCATCTCCTTATGGTGTCTGAACTCAGACCTCGTCACCACTGAATGGTGTTATAAGGGTATGAGGTCATCGCCTACGATGTTATCCTCATAATTAATCTCAGCAAATTAATGATGTTAAGGGTCTGAGGTCATCTCATTATGGTGTCTGAGCTCAAACCTCGTCACCACTGAATGGTGTTATGAGGGTCTGAGGTCATCACCTACGATGTTATCCTCATAATTAATCTCACCAAATTAATGATGTTAAGGGTCTGAGGTCATCTCATTATGGTGTCTGAGCTCAGACCTCGTCACCACTGAATGTAGGGGTGTTCAAAAAAACCGCCCGACCCGAAAACCGAATCGAACCGGCCCGAACCGAACCGAAACCGCCGGTTTTTTTAGCCCGGTTCGGCCTACGGTTTACGAATATAAAAAACCGACCATGTTGGTTCGGTTGTCGGTTTATACGTGGGAAAAACCGACTCAAACCGAACCTACCCGAAACCAATATATATATTAAAAAAAAACTAAATAACTTATATTTTTATATCCAAAAACCTTTACCCACCTTTAAAAAATGACCCAAACCGAAAACCGCCCTTAAAAAAACCGGCCCAAACATGAAACCGTCGAAAACCGACCCGAAACCGAACCGAACCGAAACCGCCATGAACCGAAACCGACGGGTTTTTTCATAGTCGGTTCGGTTTCGGTCTGACCTTTTCCAAAACCGAACCGATCGGTTCGGTTTGAACTAGGGTCCAAAACTGACCTGAACCGACCCGTGAACACCCCTAACTGAATGGTGTTATGAGGGTCTGAGGTCATCACCTACGATGTTATCCTCATAATTAATCTCACCAAATTAATGATGTTAAGGGTCTAAGGTCATCCATTATGGTGTCTGAACTCAGACCTCGTCACCACTGAGTGATGTTATGAAGGTCTGAGGTCATCACCTAAGATGTTATCCTCATAATTTCTGACATAAGAATGAAGCAAGAACCGTCATGGGAACTGATCTTTTATTAATAACCTCTTCATAATAAGATGGTAAATTTACATAAACTCTATGCAACATCATATGTAATATTTCTTTAGGTGATCAGCATTCCATGGGTTAGCTAAAGGCTCTCCTTCTAGGTTTTCTAGCCTGTAGGTGCCAGGCACAACCTCTTCTGTCACTTCGTAGGGGCCATGCTAGTTTGGGTGAAGCTTATTTGCTTTCTGTAAGGTCTTTTTTAGCACTAGGTCTCCCACTGCAATGGGTCTTGACTTAACCCTCTGGTTGTAGAATTACGCTGCCCTCTGTTGGTAGGCTGCTTGTCTGATCTCAGCGTCTTCTCTTCTTTCTTCAATCAGATCTAGGTCTAACCTCCTTTCTTCCCTATTTTTATCGGGGTCATAGGTCTGAACCCTATGAGTTGGGAGTCCTACTTATGTTGGTATGACAACCTCTGAGCCGTGTGCTAGCATGAATGGGGTTTCTCCTGTAGGTGTCCTTATCGTGGTTTTGTAGGCCCATAACACAGCGTAGACCTCTTCAGTCCATTTTCCCTTTGCATTTTCTAACATCTTCTTGATTCCATCAAGAATTGTTCTATTCGTAACCTCGGTCTGACCGTTGGCCTGAGGTCGGCCAGGAGATGAGAAGAACTGCTTTATCCCAACTCTTAGGCAATACCTTTCTAAAGAGGAGTTCTTGAACTGGGTCCCATTGTCCGAGATGAGAGTGTTTGGGAGGCCGTATCTGCATATGATGTTCCTCCAAATAAATTGGAAGGTCTTCTGCTCTGTGATCGTCATCATTGGCTCTGCCTCCACCCACTTTGAGAAGTAGTCAATGGAAACTATCAAGAATCTATAATTGTTGGCAGCTCTTGGTAGGGGTCCTACTAAGTCAATCCCCCATACTGTAAATGGCCATGAAGAGGTGATTGATGTCATACGCTGATGGGGTTGATGAGGAATAGTGGCGAATTTTTTACATTTATCGCACTTCTTCACGTAGGCTGCAGCGTCCCTAGACAAGGTTGGCCACAAGTACCCCTGTGTGATGATTTTCTTGGCCAAGGGTCTTCCCCCTATGTGGCTAGAGCAAGAACCCTCATGAACCTCCTGTAAGACCCGAGGAACTTCCGTGGGATGCACACACCTGAGGAGGGGTAATAGAAATCCCTTTTTGTACAAGACGTCTCCTATCATCGAGAACTTGGCAGCCCTGTATCTCAATTTTCTCCTTTCTAGCTTGGACTCAGGTAGCTCTCCCTCTCTAATATATCTGACGAGGGGGTCAATCCATGAGTCTCCTAGGTTCAAATTTTGACAAGGGTTACATGTCTCTTCTTCCTCAATGGTTGACCTCTTCAAGACCTCGATCGAAATGGTCCTTCTAATATCTGCCTTTGTTGCCGAGGCCAACCTTGCCAATGCATCTGCGTGACTGTTACTTTGTCGAGGCACTCTCTTCAATCTTACCTCTTCAAAATCTTCTAACATCGTTCTCACCCTTTTCAGATACTTGGCCATCCTTTCATCTTTGGCCTCATAGATTCCCAGTACTTGATTGACAACTAACCTTAAGTCGCTGTGGAGTAGGAGTCACTTTACGCGAAGAGTCTTTGCCAATGAGAGTCCTGCTATCATGGCCTCATACTCATACTCATTGTTAGAATCTTGGAAGTTGAATCTCAAAGCATATTCAATATTGGCACCATCTGGGGCCGAGAGTATCAACCCTGCACCGTTTCCGCTGTCGCAGGAAGAGCCATCAACAAAGAGGCTCCAGATGTCTGTATCTGATGAAAAGGCCCCTTCTATCATGACTCCTTGTTTGAAGAGATATCGATCCTCCTCGTTCTCCGTAATTCTACCCATAACTTTTTTATATGCGACCTCTTCCTGTTCTCGGAAGACACTTGGTGTCGTCTCTTCCTGATTTTGGAAGACACTACGGTTTGTCTCTTCCACGCTCCCCAGTCCCTTCTCTGCCTCGGCCTCTTCCCATGTGAACTCAGCAACGAAATTTGCGAGGGCTTGCCCTTTGATGGTTGTCCTAGGTTGGTAGGTAAGATCGTACTCCCCCAACTCGATGGACCAGGTTATCAACCTCCTGAACTTCTCAGGTTTATGCAGGACCTGTGTTAGCAGGGAGTCAGTGAGGACTATCATGGAGTGAGCTTGGAAGTAGGGCTTCATTTTTCTTGAAGCATTTATCAGGGCATAGTCCAACTTTTCCATGCGAGGGTAATTTTGTTCAGCCCCTTGAAGGGCTTTACTGTTAAAATACACAGGCCTTTGGATCCCCGCGTCTTCTCGTATTATGGCTGCGCTGATGGCTGATTCAGAGACAGCCAGATACACATACAGTTTCTCCCCTGCTACAGGCCGAGATAGCAATAAGGGGAACCCCAAGTAAGACTTGAGCTGGTTGAAGGCTTTTTCACATTCTTCATCCCATTGGAAAGCTTTCCTCATCACTTTAAAGAATGGAAGGCACTTGTCTGTTGCCCTAGAAATAAGCCTGTTAAGGGCAGCCACTCTCCCCGTGAGTCTTTGGACATCCTTGATACTCCTCGGTGTCTTCATGTCGATCAAAGCCATGATTTTTTCTGGGTTCTCTTCAATTCCTATTTGGTTGACGATAAATCCCAGAAACTTCCCAGCTCCAAATCCGAAGACACACTTCGCGGGGTTAAGTTTCATTCTGTATGAGTCCATAACATCGAAGGTCTTCTCAAGGTCTGCCACATGGGTACAAGCTTTCAAGCTCTTTGTTAGCATATCATCTACATACACCTCCATAGTCTTACCTATTTGCTCTTCGAACATCTTATTGACAAGACGTTGGTATGTTGCCCCTGCATTTTTCAGACCGTAGGGCATCACTTTGTAGCAGTACGTCCCTTTGTCGGTGATGAAGGTTGTCTTCTCTGAGTCTTCAGCATCCATGAAGATTTAGTTATATCCTGAATACGCGTCCATGAAGCTCATGAGCTCATGTCCTGCCGTGGCATCCACCATCTGATCTATCCGAGGTAAGAGATAGCTATCTTTTGGGCAAGATCTGTTTAGGTCGGTGAAATCAACACACATTCTCCACTTCCCATTGGCCTTGGGAACGATGACTGCATTGGATAGCCACTCCGGATATGTGACTTCTCTTATGAACTCAGCCTCTTCTAACTTTTTGACCTCTTCTTGGATGACGTCGTATTTCTCCCTGGAGTAGACTCTTCGTCTCTGTTTGATAGGCTTGGCATCTTTGGTCACGTTGAGCTTGTGACTCATCACCTCAGGGTCGATGCCAGGCATGTCTGTGTGACTCCATGCGAAGACACTCTGCCTCCTTCTAAGGAAGTTTATCAACCCTTCCTTGATTTTCGAATTAAGGGCTTTGCCGACCCGGATGGTTTTTTCTGGCTCATCCTCATTGAGGACGATGGATTCTACCTCTTCCGCGGCCTCTCCCTTCTTCAATTTCGTCTCATCTCTTGGATCAAGAGTATCAATGCTATAAGTGGTGGTTGCCCTCTTATGGGCCTCCCTCTCTTCGGCCGAGTTGAAGTAACATTTCCGAGCTATGATCTGGTCCCCTTGCACTTCCCCTACCCCATAGGGGGTCAGGAATTTTAGCATCTGATGGACCGTCGATGGTACAGCTTCAAACTCTTTTAGGGCCACTCTTCCTATGATGAGGTTATAGGCCGAGAATACACTCTCGTCCATCACGAAAAAATTTATCTTCTTCGTCAGCCTCTTAGGCCACTCATCACCCATCCGTATGTCCATCTCATACATGCCCAAGGGGTGGACCTTTTCGCCACTGAAGCCTATCAAAGGGTGATGATAGGGTATCAACCTTGCTCTACTAAGACCTAGGCTCTTGAAGCAAGGCCAAAACATCACATCCGCCTAGCTCCCCCCGTCTACTAGGATCCTCTGCACCTCGCACCCATACACCCTTGTCGTTATGACTAAAGGGTCATCCTGGGGGGATAAGATATCCTTGAAGTCAAGTCTGGAGAATCCAACTACAAGGGTGTCCATGTCCATTTTCTTCCTCTTTTGTACTGTATCGGAAGACGTTAGGTTCATAACTTCAAGTTTGGCCACTGACTTGGCCTCTGCCATATGAGCCTTCCTATCAGGTAATTCAGAACCACCACCTGCAAACCCTCCGCATATTGTGTCTACACCGAACGAGATCATACCAACTCTCTTCACCGGGGTGTTGTCATCTTTCGGTGGAAGATCCGGATCGTCTTCATCATCACCTTCTGGATCATCGTCTCTTCAGGCTGGGACGTTGTCATGGAATTTACCATTTCTTCTTTTCTTAGGGTCTTCTCTTCCGCCCTTAGGAGCCTTACCGTCCACATACTTCCTTAGCCTTTCGAATTTTAACATCTTTTTAATCTCATCTTTCAAGGCGAAGCATCTGTCCGTGACGTGGCCATGATCCTGGTGGAACACGCACCATAGGTTTTTGTTCCTCTTATGCGGTGAGGATTTCTATTTCTCTGGCTATCTCAGAGTCCTGTCATTCTTAATCTCATTGAGGATGTGCTCACAGCTCACAGTCAGAGGAGTATAGTGGGCGAACTTGTCATCACCTGACTTTTTCTTCCCATCTTTCTTTTTTTGGGACTTTCCACTACTACCGCGATTTTTATCCTCATACTTTGCGGCCATTGCCCCTTTCGCATTCATTACTTTCCCTGCGGTTGCTAAGAGCTCCGTCATTGACCTTGGGGGGTCTTCCGCAAGTTTCCATAACAGTTTCCCTTTCTTTAGACCCCCTATGAGGGCGGTCATTGCTATGTTCTCTTCATAATCCTCGACCTCCAACTTCTCTTTGTTGAACCTGGCTTGCCTCCCCAGGGACAAGCGCCTTGGGTCAACAACGTCCCTTCTTCGCTGGGGTGCATGCTGGTCCTTCATTGGTGCCTGGTATGGTCCCCTGGCATTTGGATGAGGCTGAACAGCCGCCGGAGTGATCATATCCGGTGAGACTCCAGGTGGCCTCATCATAGTTTGGCTGAGCTGTTCGAATTGCTCCTTCCTTGCTTGTTGCGTTGTAGCCAAAGATTTTAAGGCTGCAGCCACCTCCGCCATTTCGGACTGGGGCGGTGCCTGGCTGGAACTAGGCCCGCCTCCACCAGGTGGCAGAAGAGGTGGTGGTAACTCTGGTGCTATGTGTTAACAATAAAGAGCTTGAGTAGCAAGTGAGCTTAATACCTTAGGGGACCTCTTTCAGTGGTGAAACAGCTTCACGCAATGGGTGGTGCCTGGTTCACCACCAGAGTCTCCGGTGAGGCTAATCTAAAAAAGAGGAAGAGATAGCTTCTCGTTCCCACAGACGGTGCCAAAATGATGATGCTGGAAATAGCACCACCCTTCAAGGTGTTTGTGATCTCAATCCAATGTTAACAACGGCAGCATAAGAGTACATACACGTATAGTAGAAGGAGGTGAGGAGAAGAGGATTCACACCGGAATATAAGTGGTTCAGCCAATCTGGCCTACGTCCACTGTGCAAGTGTATGATGTGTATCACTGTATGAGGGCTCTAATGGCCATAGATACAATCTCTCAAGCTTTCACTCTCTACTGTATATTTAAACAGAGTTTCAGCTAGGGTTACTAATTTTGGATGCTTTGCTATATAGAGGATGACCTCTATATATAGTACCTAGGGGGTGTAATGTACCCCCCATGCATGTAGTATGCATGTGTGTGTTAGCCTCACCAATATGGGAGAGCCACCTGTCACTGTCACATGTAGAGTATGAATGATGAAATATTCTCCCCACGCGTGGGGAATAATCTTGTTATAACTGATTTGTGTCCACGTGTCCTTATCCAAATGTCAATAGATGCTCGGTTGCCATACTAGTGCATGACCTCGGCCTAGGAGAGGCCGAGGTTGACAAGTCTAGTTGCTCGTTCGATTTGAGATGAACCATAGGGGCCTCGGCTTGATCTCAGCCGAGACAACGGATAGGGGTCGGCCCGGGCCGAGGTTGGGCTGGCTTATGTTTGGAGCATCAACTAATGTCATGATGAGGTTATTACTAGGGCTTCTTACGAGCTCGGCCTATATCTGGCCGAGGTTGCCTTTTCCAGACGTACGAGAGTGTTGCTGGCCCTTATGATGCGTGCAATGTCCTTTGGAGAGGCTTGTGGTAGTGTCGTCCTGGGCCGACCTTGCTATGGCCGAGGGCTGATATCGCGTGTCCAAGGCTTATCCAGTGTCGGCCTTAACCTCGACCGAGGTTGGTGTCTCTGAGCCGAGGTCACACTTGGGTCATATCAACAGGTGCAAAGAATCTGTTCGCTGTGGTATGACGAGCAGTGGTGGAGAGCTTAAGTAAGCTTTGAGCTCGACCAATGCCTGCGAGCAATCTGGGTTCCACTCCACCGTTTTGTTCCCCTTTAGAAGTTGGAAGAAAGGTTTTCATTTCTCGAAGGATTTAGAGATAAAGCGATTTAAGGCAGCAAGCATACTAGTGAGCTTCTGCACATCCCGAATTGTTCGAGGAGGTTGTACCCTATTAATCGCATCGATCCGGTCTGGGTTAGCCTCTATGCCTCTCTTACTGGCCAAGCACCCAAGAAATTTTCCTGACTGGACACCGAACGAACACTTGCTCGCGTTAAGTTTCATTCGGTATTTCCTCAGGATTTCAAAGGTGTTTGACAGGTCTGAGAGGTGGTTTTCTTTCTTCTTGCTTTTAACGAGCATGTCATCGATGTAGACCTCCATAGTGTCTCCCATCTGATCCTTGAACATCTTGGTGACTAGCCGCTGGTAGGTTGACCCTGCGTTTTTTAGCCCAAAGGGCATGACTTTGTAGCAGTATATCCCAACTGTGGTGATAAATATTGTTTTGTCCTGGTTTAGGGCATATAAAGGGATCTGATGATATCCTGAGTACGCGTCTAAAAAACTCATTCGCTCGTGAGCTGCAGTGGCATCCACCAGTTGGTCAATTTTTGGAAGGGGGAAACTGTCTTTAGGGCACGCTCTGTTGAGGTCAGTGAAGTCGATGCAAACTCTCCACTTCCCGTTGCTTTTTGGAACTACTACTGGGTTGGATAACCACTCGGGGAATTGTACCTCCCGTATGGATCCTGCATCCAGCAATTTTTCTACCTCTTTTTCCATGGCTTTTGCTTTCTCGGGTGCAGTTCGTTGTTCCTTCTACGTGATTGGTTTGAAGGTGGGATTGACGTGCAATCGATGACAAACCATACTAGGATCAATTCTAGGCAGCTCGTATGGTTCCCACGTGAAAACATCTATGTTGCATCTCAGCAAAGTTGCCAATTCCTTCTGTTCTTGGTCGGTAAGAGAGGCACCAATCAAGAAAACTCTGTGATTGTCGCTATCACCAGCTGTAACCTTTACCAGGTCTTCGACGACTCTTTCAGAGGGGAGGAGCCTGGTCTCCTCTACTCCAGGTCTTCCGTACTTTAATTGCTATTTAGAAGGTGTCAGACCTTCTTGTTCTTCAACTTTCTCGCTGGGCTGATCGACCTTCTTCTCTGGCCTTGGTCGGATGGCTGCTATGAAACACCTTATTGCCATCGCTTGATCGTCGTGAATCTCCATTACTCCTCGATCGGTTACATACTTGAGTTTCTAATGGTAGGTCGAGGAGACTGCCTTTATCGCATGGAGCCATCCCCTGCCGAGGATGGCTTGGTATGGCGAGTCGATGTCGACCACCAAAAATTCAATCATCTTGGAGACGTTTCCCGCCCGTACTGGCAGTACAATCTTTCCCAGAGGCATAGTTATTTTTTCAGTGAATCCAACTAAAGGGACGGTAGCTTCCTTTAGGTCGGCGACGCTTAACTTCAATTTTCTGAATAGGTCGTGATACATTACCTCGGATGAGCTTCCTTGGTCGACGAACAATTTGTCGACATCAAAGTTATCTATTCTAAGGGTAATGATCAAGGCATCGTGATGTGGGGTTCTTACTCCCACCAGATCTTCATCTGTGAAAATAATATGCTTATTATAGTTGACGTCGTCTGCTCGTCGACGCTTTCCTGACTGTGACTTTACAGGATCGATCTGAAAAGTTTGCATCACCGCTGTAAGTTTCTTCATCTCCATTGGAGCTGAATTTCCTTGGATCTGCTTGGCATCATAGGCCCCATGAATTATCGCGAACTCATGTCCAGCGTCATCTTCGAGCACGTTGTCAGGTCTCGCCTCTCTATTGGCAGTTACTTTCTCTGCCTTTTTCTCCACAAACTCGTTCAAATGCCCGGATTAGGCTAGCTCCTCGAGGTGAGATTTGAGACCTTTGCAATGCTCAGTCTTATGTCCTCCCTCTTTGTGAAAAGCGCATCTCAGCGCATTGTTCCTCTTCGAGGGATCTCCTCCCATCTTCCCGGGCCATTTAATGAATGGCTCGTCTTTGATTTTTGCAAGAATTTTGTAAATTGGTTCTTTGAAGACAGTGTTGACCGCTTGAAAGGCTTTCGACACATCATTGTTACCTTCGTTTTTGGAGCCATTTTTTCCCCCGTTCTTTTCTCCTTTCTTCTGGTTCTCAGTTTTGTCACTGCCCTTGGCAGTGAGTTTAGCTCGGCCGTTTTCCCCTGTGCTGAGGCGGGTCACACCTTCCATTTTAGCATACTTCTCGATGCGGGCTATTAGGTCGTCGATGGTCATGGCCTCTTTCTTTGTCAGGGATTGATACAGAAGGGAAGAGCTGGGTAGCCCAATTTTGAAAGAAGCCACTGCCACTTGTTCCGAATAATCCTCGACCTCATTGAAAGAAGCCACTGCATAGTCTCAGAGTGTCTCTTGGGGCGCCTTCTTCATTGTCAACAGAGCATCCATCCTTTTGGGATGGGAGTAAAGAGCTCGGCCAAGGATTTAAAACTTCTGATGGACCGATAAGGGAGCCTTTCGAACCATTTATACGCCACATCATGCAGGCTCGAGGGGAAAATTTGGCACATTAGTGCGTCTCGGTGGTTCCAGAGGGTCATGGCCTGTAGATACTGCTTGATGTGATCAATGGGATCAGTCTTATCGTCATAAATTTTGAACCTTGGAATGGCTAACTTCTTGGGGGCTTCCTCTTCTTCAATTTCCCTCAAGAAAGGTGATTTCATCTGAGTTTTGAGAGCTTGCCTAGCGATTTCTCGGGTCGATCTAGTACCGTGATGGGCAGGATGTTGGTCCATCTCTCGTCGGACCAGATTTCGTATGTTCTCATTGCTGCGATCTGGGCTATGGTAATGGCGAGCTTGTCGCAGCTGCTCGCACAGGTTGTCTTCTGACTCGATTCCCTCAACCTTTTGGGACCCTCGCTGGGGGCTCCTTCCTCGGCTACGAGACTTGCTCGCCTGAGGGATAGGAGTGCGGTACGGACGTCTCCTGGTATCACGATGGATCTCTTTATCCAATCTTTCTAATATCTTTTTAAGGCAAGCATTCTCAACCTCGTGTCTGCGAGAGGACTCCCTTTGCTCGTGGAGCCTTGCCTCATATGCGTCAATCAGCCTGGATATCTATGTGGACCTCGTTGGTCCTTATCTTTCTTCCGAGGCTGGCTTTTCTAAGCGAGCCCTCTGACCAGAACATCGGACTTCAGATCTAATCCTGCGAGGGACAGGTGATTCTTGAATATCCCCTGCCTAGGGAGCATTGCTACTGTGACCGGACATTTTAAACTTCCTATTTGGTGTGGGCTTTCTCAGGGAAGATAAATGTTCCCACAGACGGAGCCAATTGTGGTGACAATTATTGTGCAACATAAATAGATAAGAGACAAGCAATCACCAAGCAATAATAAGGAAGGTAAAATGGCAGTCACACAACAAAGGATGTACGTGGTTCAGCAAAGATGTGCCTATGCCCACGGTGGTGCAGTGAGTGTTATTTCTATATACTTCGGAGAGTGGTTACAGAGAATACAACTTGTCCTTTGCCCTGGACCTAGGGTTTGTTATATACATGTTCGTTCTGGTGAGTGGGGGTGTGGGATTCCTCCATGTTTCCCATCTCCTCTTAGGGTGCCCCTTAATGGGAATGTGGGAAGAGATTAGATCATAATCGGTTTAAGGTATAAGGGGCCTGGACTTTGGGCCGCTACAAGTGGGCTACTCGTCCAGGCCCATCATTATAGTTTCATGTACCCACAGTTATTGTATATATATATGAGAACAAAATGTAGAGTTGATAATTCTATTATGACTTAAGGCCGGTAGAGTCGTATAGTTCTGATATCATTATGAATAAAATAATGAGGCCACTAAAAGAGTGATTAAGTTATGCCTAGTGGGATGGTTGAATACATCCCTACCATATTAGCATGCCGAGTACGTGAGAATTGATCTAAGCATAATATATTTCATTTGTGCAATAATGCGTGAGATATAGGGTGTATGGGCGCCCTAGGTAATTGA
Source organism: Sambucus nigra (assembly GCA_949130495.1). Taxonomy (NCBI): domain Eukaryota; kingdom Viridiplantae; phylum Streptophyta; class Magnoliopsida; order Dipsacales; family Adoxaceae; genus Sambucus; species Sambucus nigra. The sequence continues at coordinate 53,637,716 of OX422219.1, forward strand.
AAGTATTGTATAAGGAAATAGATTATGATTGTCATGTGAATTCGACAACATTTATCCGGGAATTCGAAGTTTATTCCATAAGATTTTGTAAACACCTGCGTATCACAAAAAAAATGAATTTTAGAGCAATAAGGATTTGCGACACGCGTTGTCGCAAAGTCGCAAGGATCACGATTTGAGGTACATTCGGGTGAACATTAAATGTATCAAGTATAAATGGAGGTGGTGTTAGTATCTAATGAAGAAAAATATTGCTAAATTCTTTTTGCAATAGATCACCTGACTATTGAAAAAGGGTGGACCATCTGAAACTAATAGAGGTTTCTTCAACCGTTAGAAAATTCCCAAGAATTTTATTACAAAGGGGTTATGAGCCTATATGGACAATAATGGATCGGTTAATCGAAATAGCTCACATTATGCCAGTTAAGCCTGGTCATATTACGAGACAGTTATGCGCAGATCTTTATAATCGAGATAGTGAGGTTATGTGGAGTGTCGCTTGATATCGTGTCCTATCGGGACAAGATCTTTGTCTTATGATTTTGGAAGAGTGTTCATAAGGCCATGGGTACCGTGTTGTGATTGAGTACGGCCTATGCTCGCCAGACGAATGGACTAAACAAGTGGACTAATTAAATATTGGAGAATAAATTATACGTGTACCCTTGAATTCCAGGGATGGAGAAGCGCAGTCTCTTCCATTAGTGGAGTTTGAGTACAATAACTCATATAAGTTCGCTTTTGTGCATGGTGCAAATTGAAATATGGCACAAAAAGCCTTGTTGTTCTCCTGCTTGTTAGTTAAAGGTGGGGGAATGGGTACTATTACGAAAGTCCAAGATAAGTGATACTTATAGTTTATGATGTGTATAAAATATACACTGCGCAAGTAACCTACTTGTGTGCGATCGTCGCGGTACGAGATCGTATATCTAAAGAATGATTAATCTACTAAGTTGCTAATAGTAGAAGGATAGATAGTGAATATCTAAAATTAAGTTGAAACTTAAATGGTAAGGCTTGGAGTATAACATTAGAGAGGTGTTCATTATTAGGGGTATTCGGTAATGTACTGTATGGGCGGTACGATGAAGGTTACATGAAATGTGAGATAAATATTCAGAGTTTTCCGTACCAGACATGCCTTATTTTTGAATTTCGAGACGAAATTCCATTATAAGGGGGGAAGTATGTAATACGCCGTAATTTTATGACTTTTAAAATGAGAGAAATTAAAAGTTAATGGGCCAAATAAATGGGGATTAGTTGGAATTAATTATGAAAAATTAATTGGGTTTAATCCGGATTTAATATTACTAGAGATTAAAATAATATATGATTTTGAATATTACTTAGTGATATATAAGTAATATATGAATAAGATGTTATTTATATTGCCGTGAGTTAGTAATACGACAATAATGGAAATTAAGTCGGGACGCGGTTATGGGTCGTGTCGAGACTAATTTAAATGAATAAAAAGAAAGATTATGTTATAACAATCTTATGGTCGTTTCGAGTTCGCCGTTGTGTCCGGGAGGGTCGAAATAGTTATGTATGGACATAAATTTCCAATTGAGTCCCTGTATTGTTTTGACTTAATTTTGTGAACAAAACTATGTTTGTAATATGTCATAGGGAGATTTTAGTTTGTCACGATCCCACTTGGTCTATGACGTATTGAAGAAATTGAAGACGTCGCGGCAAAACTTCAAAGAATAAATCATGTCGAAGTTTAATTGGCGCAAGTTTATTTGTCTTTAAGTTAATTGCATTCCGAGATCACACAGGTATAAATGTGTATAATTAATGGTGCTCGGAATTATTTTTATAAAGGATAAGGATGTAATTTTATAAGGAAAAATGTTTTAAAAGTGTTTTAAACGTTTTACACTACGTTTTATTCTGATAAGCTCGAAAAATAGTTTGACTTAATTGGATCTCTTTTGAAGAGACGTTTTAAAGAAAAAGTCAAAATGTCATGCGCGTTGTTCGAACGGCAGTTGTACTTCGTTCGAGCGAGATGGCTATTTCGCGCGAACGACTGGCTAATCTCGTTCGAGCAACACTATTTTCGAGGTGGTGATCTTTACCTATTTAAAGCGTGGTTTCGTTAGAATTTATGTAAAATGTGTGAATGCGATGTGTGGTATCGATTTGAATTAATTCGCAAATTACTAATTTAGCACATTTATTTAATTAGAGTCTATTTAAACCAAATTAAATCAACCCCTAAACATGCAACTATGTGTGTGCGTGTGTCAAACCATAAATAAATAAAGCATGTGACACAAATTAAAGGAAAAATTCCCGAAGGGAAGAACCTTTTTATTTCTAGAACTTTGAAGAATTGACAAGACCATTGACATACATACAACTTGGTAATCGCCCACAAGTGTAACGCACGGTGTTTTCGTCAAACCTTCAAAGGAATGGCTAGAAATGTCGTCGGCTAGAATCTCCCTCAAGAACTCGAGATCGTCAGCAATGAAGAAGAAAACGGCTTCTCCACAAGTGTGAACATTATAAGGACTCTCTCCACAATAGCACGTAGCTCTCCGGTTGTAGAGTTATCCCCACAAAGGTAAACAAAAGCAAAAGTGTGTTCTTTAACACCAAAACAATTCTTAAAAGCATATGGGATTTTTTGTGAATTATAAACAAAAAGGGATTAAACCTTAAAAGAAGAAGTCAAAAGGATTCTGCACTTTCGTAGTATTCTGTCTTTCAAAACGCTGGGACTTCTTAATGAAAACGAAACCATTTAATGAATATTTATAAGAAAATGCGCCACCTCGGTATTAGAGCTCGTTCGAACGAGATAAGGATTCCGCGCGAATGACGTACAGATGTCGTTCAAATGACATCGCACGACATCCATAAGTCGCTCGAACGAGATGACCATCTCGTTTGAACGATCTGGGCGTTAAAATCGAGATACGCTTCAGGGCTTAGAAAAAATACTCATTCTCAATTTTTTGACGAAAAAGTCCGCTCCAACACTTAGAAAATATTTTATAAAAATATCCCAAAATCTCAAAGTGGAAAGTTAAGGTATTAAAAATAAAACCATACCAAAGTAAACTTCGAGGAGTCTTTTTGATACAGAACTTGATTAATTTGGATTTGTCTTGATGTAGAATGCTCTTCGATGGTGTAGCGGTATATGACATAATAAATTGATAACGGACTTATAAAAATATGTCCTTACAATTTTTAAGTGTGCATTCTGGAAAAACAGTTTACTATCCAGAAACTTGTTTGCATATGTTTTTCTATGGTTTCAAAGCTTAAACACATCCTTAGAGTTTGCAAAGATCCGAGTTATCATTACTATATGTTTATGTGATCTTGCTGCACCAAGAAGGTTTGTTCTATACTTGAACATATGGGTTTTGCGGTGAAGAAAAGAGAATGACTTCTTGTTCGATATCGTAGACGTATCAAAGCCATTCGGTGGACACCGAGACACACATGGACTCGTGTGTTGTGGACAGGTATCGTGGAAGAAGGACTTTCTGTGTGGTCACTATGAAAGGAGTGGTTGAAGATCATAAGAGCGTCAAGACCAGTGGGGATCGAGTCATTGAGTGAGTCTTTTGTCTGTTCGTTGTAATTCCACATTCATAGCGATTGTCTGGCTTGGGCCGTCCGAGGTTGTTTTCTCATCTTGGGTTTTTTCCTCGTACATCCGACGTTGTGAGTATTATTTACTTTACTTTATTTTCTTTAATCACTAGATGCATGTTTAGGATTAATCAATATAAAATCGGTTTAAAGTAAAAATTAGTTTTTCACAACTTGGTTTGGTGCACATTAAAAGTTGGATAATTTTTGGTGAAAATTGGTTTGATTTGAAACATAAGCATAAGGAACACCCTTCTCAAATTGGTATCAGATCTAGAAAACATAATTTATTTGTTTTGTGATCCCGTGTGTTTTCAAAGATGAATTTTGGAAATAACGAACTTTTTCAAACTCTTATTTTTTATGGCACTAATTATACCTATTGGAAGATGAGAATGAAAAGTTCTTTAAAATCTATTGATGAGCGTGTGTGGCAAGCAATTGGGACACCCCCTGTCACTATTTTAGGTGAGGTCACTAATTTAAAGCCTGCCGAGTCATGGACCGAAACTGAACATAGACTTTCACAATATAATTCTAAGAGTTTGCACGTTATTTCTTCACATGTCACCCCAGAAGAATATCATAGAATTATGACTTTTGAAACATCAAAAGAGGCTTGGGATATTTTGTCACTCACTCACGAGGGCACTAGCACGGTTAGGGCGTCAAAACTTCAAAATCTCACTATACAGTTTGAGACCATTAGGATGTTAGAGAATGAGACTTTTAATGAGTTTTATACTAGGTTGCCCAATATTGTCAACTCGTCATTTAACCTAGGTGAGAAAAGTCTTGACAACCGTGTCATTAAGAAAATCCTTAGGTCGTTTCCTAGTAGGTTTGATACGAAAGTGACTATTGTAAACTCCTTGGGTAAGTTAGATTAGACGAAACTAGAAGAGATTGTAGGTGACTTACAAACCTATGAAATCGACATGATTACCTCCAAGCAAGTGCCTAAGCAAGAAAAGAGTATTTCTTTGAAAACCCGGAAGGAGGAAATTAAAGTTTCAGAGTCCGATTTCGATTCTGATTTTAAGGATGTTGCTTTGTTGGCAAAGAAATTTAATAAATTTATTAAGTTTGAAAAGCAATCGAAAGATGCCAATAAATTTGAAAAATTCAAGAACAACAAAGTTGATCCCACCTCTAAGGATAAGTTTGAGAAGCCTAACAGAGATGAGTCGGATAAGTGTTTTGGGTGTGAGGGGTACGGTCACAAAGTTAAGGAGTGTCTCACTAGTCTTAAGAAAGAGGGTAAGCAACCCATTGTATATAGTGCCACCTTAAGTGATAGTGATCCGAAAGAGGATGAGAGTTCCCCCATTGATCGTAACTTTGTTGCGTTTATGGCATGTCATGTGAGCGATGATGATTCTCATGTGAATGACACTTTCGAGGAGGTTTTGAGTGAATCCCATGTTAGTGAGGATGAAGAGAGTGATGAAGAGTAAATAGATGTGAAAGAGTTACAAGTTGCATTTAATGAATTGTATGCCGAGACTGTGAAAGTGAAAAAGGCAAATGCAAAATTGCAAGCTAAGTTGAATGAGCGTGCCATAGAAAATAATGATAGTTTGATTGAGGATTTTAGGGCATGACAGAAGAAGTTTAGGGAGATACTAGAGCCTGTGGAGAAAGAGAGAGATAATCTCCGTGGCTTGATGGAGTCTTTGAAAAAAGGAGATTTTAGCATTTGAGGAGTTTAGGCGTTTGCGAGCCTAGGATTCATGAGTTGGAGGAGAGATTGAGAGACTCGTCTAGAGTTAAGTTTGATTTAAAGGCTAGATCGGATAAGTTAGAAAAGATCTCAGGCACCGTCCAAATTAAGGGAGATAGGGGAGGTATAGGTTTTGATGAGAGTGTTGTTCTCATTCCCCCCACACATGTGAGAAACACTAGGAAGGTTAGAAAAGGTCCACATATAGGTAATCATTCCCACCGTCACTACAATTGCACGTTTTGTGGTAGAAAATGTCACCTTTGGCGTTATTGTTACGACCTTAGATAAGCTCCTAGGAAGTTTAGGAATAAATTTGCTCCAGTTCCCCAAACCCCCGTGCGTTGTTTTACACCTACTTGGGTTAGGAAATCAAATTTAGTGGCTTTAGGAATAAAGCTTCATGATTCTCGTTTGGGTGCACTTGATTCTTCCCATGCTAAATCTAAAGGATGATAGAGTTGCCTTGTTTGTCATATGCTAGTTTACTTCATGATATATTCATTGCTAGTATAATGACTTGCGTATCATTTTGTATTATAGTTTTTCATTTGTTTGAGTCCTATTGAAAAAATACAAAAAGATTTTGTTTTTGAGAAAACTTTTGAAAACCCAAAAAGATTTTGCTTTTATTTGAGTCAAAATATGTTTGAAATGCCAAAAAGATTTTTGGTTTTTATTTTTGAGTTTACATGTTTGATGTGTCATATTGGTGTGCTTGGACCTCCCCCTCCCCCCCCCCCCCCCCCCCCCCACACACACACACATCGTTTTATTATCCATGTGGCTAGGACATTTGGTCATTATTATCGATGCTTAGAATGATCTTAACCATTGTTTATGTGGGGATGTTTTGAATTTGATATGCATTTTGATTTGAATTTGTATATATGCCATCATTATACACATGCACGAGTTTATATGGATGTTTGAATTCTCTTGCATATTTGAATTTGGTGAGGCGTTCGTATCTCAATCTTGTCATCAATGCATAAGTAGACGTAAGGAGAAGTGTGCATGTAAGAATTGTTTACCGTGAGGATTTGAATTGGTACCTAATTGAAAAAATGATGAGTGATTCACGGGAAAGGGCTGTGAGAGTTAAAAATTAACTAATCGTGAAAGCCACCGTTTAAAGAGCCCAAAAGAAAAAGCAATATGCTAAGAAAAAGGGCCAATAAGATTTTCTCTAAGTTGAGAATGCTAGAAACATCAAAAGAACATGAAAAAGTATATATTTATGAAGGAGTTTGGTTGGAGAAAATTTAAACGAGTTTGTACAACTAATCCTAATGTTGAAACACTACAATTTGACGCTGTTGTTTGTAGAATCGTCAAAATTCTGGATTTCTGTGCATGTAGTATGTTTAGTTCATTAAGCTCACACTTTAATTTTCATACGGCTATGATAAAGTTTAATGATTTATCGCTATCAATTAGAGCTTCTTGATCTTTTCGATGTGTTGGAATTGTAACTCATTTGTTGTAGTTTCATGCCCATACATTCCGTGTCCATGTTTAATCACATCGGTACAATATTTGCATGTAACTCGCATTGTTAGTTTTTTGCATTTTTGCATTTTGGATAAAAAAACTTACTGTTTTAGCACTGTTTTGCTGCTGCCAGGCACTTCCACTGTGTTTTTTCTGGAAAATTTTTCACGGGGCGAAAATATATGATATTTCGAGGAATTTGGGAAAATTTGGCCTATCACGAGAACTCGTTCGAACAACATTACCATATCGCGAGAAGTCTCGTTCGAGAGACATCCTCATCTCATTTGAGCGACGTCCCTAGCTCGTTTGAACGACATTCTGGATTTTTTCTTCTTTCTTGTTTGCATTCCACTGGTTTATTTTGTGATGTTTTTGGTACTGCTGGAAGTTTTCTAGACTGATTGTTTTATATGCAGGATTATATTATTTCAAAATTGATATTTTGCATATGATTCCGTTTATCACACCTGATTAGTTTGATATATTCTTTGTGTGATTCATTGGTTTACTAGCTACAGATTTGTCATCTATTGATCATATTTAGCTAGTTGTTTCATGATTATCTAGCGATTTCAAATCTCATATATTCTCATGCTAGATACTTGTTGATTGGTTTATCTTTTCACCGGATTGTCTATTTGAGACAAAAAGGGAGAGAGATGTATGTGATGTAAGGGGAGATTTGAGCATGTTTTTTATTACATATTTTACAAATTGGTAGTACAAATTGGTATCATTTTGTTACTCAATTGTTTAACACATGATTTTTCAGAGTATATTCATATTGGTATCTATTGTAAAATTGGTATCATTTGGATATATATTGGTTTCATTTGTTCCTCCATACTTCACTGGGTATTTGTTTGTCTGTTTCATGTGTGTAGGTATGCTTCAGCGATTCGAGAATTCAAGTCTACATCACATTCAGACAGTTCATGCTTGCCGGTGCTACATATATTAGTCCGTGTCCGGTAATTTTTTACTTTGGGTTTATGGGATGGGATTTAGGTGTCATACGGCTTGACGAACCGACTTAGGCATTTTACTGGTTTAGTTTTATCCCGGAATAGTCAAAGGGGGAGATTTGTAAGGACATAAATTTCCAATTGAGTCCCTGTATTATTTTGACTTAATTTCGTGAACAAAACTATGTTTGTAATATGTCATAGGGAGATTTTAGTTTGTCACAATCCCACTTGGTCAATGACGTATTGAAGAAATTGAAGACGTTGCGGCAAAGCTTCAAAGAATAAATCATGCCGAAGTTTAATTTGTGCAAGTTTATTCGTCTTCAAGTTAATTGCATTCCGAGATCACACATGTATGAATGCGTATAATTAATGGTGCTCAGAATTATTTTTATAAAGGATAATGATGTAATTTTATGAGGAAAAATGTTTTAAAATGTTTTAAAAGTGTTTTAAACGTTTAACACTACGTTTTATTCTGATAATCTCGAAAAAGAGTTTGAATTAATTGGATCTCTTTTGAAGAGACGTTTTAAAGAAAAAGTCAAAATGTCATGCGCGTTGTTCGAACGACAACTGTACTTCATTCAAACGAGATGTATATGTCACGCGAACGACTGGCCAATCTCGTTCGAGCGATACTGTTTTCGAGGCGGTGATATTTTCCTATTTAAAGCGTGATTTCGTCAAAATTTATAAGTGTGCATTCTGGAAAAAATAGTTTACAATCCAGAAACCTGTTTGTACATGTTTTTCTAAGATTTCAAAGCTTAAATACATCCTTAGAGTTTGTAAAGATCCGAGTTATCATTATTATATGTTTATGTGATCTTGCTGCACCAAGAAGGTTTGTTCTATACTTGAACATCTGGGTTTTGCGGTGAAGAAAAGGGAAGGACTTCTTGTTCGACATCGTAGACGTATCAAAGCCATTCGGTGGATACTGAGACATATATGGACGCGTGTGTTGTGGATCGGTATCGTGGAAGAAGGAATTTCTACGTGGGCTCTATGAGAGGAGTGGTTGAAGATCAGAAGGGCGTCAAGACCCATGGGGATCTAGTCATTGAGTGAGTCTTTTGTCTGTTCGTTGTAATTCCACATTCATAGTGATTGTCTGGCTTGGGCCGTCCGAGGTTATTTTCCCGTCTTGGGTTTTTTCCTCGTACATCCGGTGTTGTGAGTATTCTTTACTTTACTTTACTTGCTTTAATCACTAGATGCATGTTTAGGATTAATCAAGATAAAATTGGTTTAAAGTAAAAATTGATTTTTTCATAACTTGGTTTGATGAACATTAAAAGTTGGATAATTTTTGGTGAAAATTGGTTTTATTTGAAATGCACGCATAAGGACCACCCCTTCTCAAGTTAAAAAAAGTCCACCCGAGAGTTTGATTTGGGTCTCTGGTCAATTAGAAGATGAAAGAACATCTTGAAAGGACACTTTAGTCATTTTGCTTGGGAGATGAATAGTATACACGTTTTTGTCTTTTATCTAGGCTTGGAGACTTATTATATTAAGTGAGTTTAGACTCAACATAAGATTCATTTAATCCAAAAACAAGTGAGTAATTTTGAGAAAAAAATAAAAGCCTTAGAGAGAAAATGAAAGGTTAACTTGAGGAGAGGAAGAGTTTCTTGGAAAGGATGAGTCTCCTAGGGAAAACTAATGGGACAACCACCATTCTAGACCTTGCACCACCACCGGAGAGTCGTCGAAAAGTTCTAGAAAAAAGGGAAGAGGAGATTCTAACATTATCTTCACCGATGGTTCAGACCAACTTATAAGGCAAGTGATTCTTGCTTTAATTTTGAGTGCTTATAATATCCATGTTAGAATGGGATTTCTTTTGGATTGATGAACTTATGAATTTGGGATTTAAAATGATTGACAAATCAAAGATAAGGGTTTGGCAAATTCATGCAGTTGAGTATAAACATGTAGACGCTATGATCATGATGAAAATGATAGGTTTTACACGTAGAGAAAAATATATGTTATTGAGAATATTGAAAATAATGATAGGAACTGCATGTAGAAAAATCCTACCCATGTTGAATATGAAATTTGATGATTTAGAGAAGGAATCATAATTCTAAATACTGGATTTTTTTGGATGTATAAAACTGGAGAATTTAGATGAATGAAATTTTGAGGGTTAATTGGGTTTGATGTTAATTCTCATATAAAGTTGATGATTTAGATGTTTTTACTTATATTATAATAACCCATAATCATGTAGAAATGATGTTGAGATATTTGGGATTTGTTAGAATATATTTCATGTGAGTTTGGGTAAAAATATTTAATAAACACGCGTGATTTTTTTTTTTAAAATGACGAACATTGTGTGATAATTTTAGGAGTTTTTTAAGATAAAATTGGCAGTGTGCACGCGGATTTTTGTATAAAATAACATTGTGCACAACTTTGCACTTTTAAGTTTTCTCAAAATAGGAGCAAAAAAGCCTCAAAATTGAAATTTTATATTTCTGGCACAATGTACCTTTATCAAAAAAAGTTTGGAAAATGGTAATTTGGCCCATGGTGTGAGATTTTATTAATTTTGGTACATTAACAAAGAGCTAGGGACTTAGGTTAATGTTGAAAAATTATTTGGATTTGAGGATTAAATTCTATGAGAGATATTTACATAATTATATTACGATTTAGAGGAGAATAATCGTTATATCAAGTACGGGTAATATTGATGATATATTTACGGGTACTTGGATCGGATCGAATGTTATGTGAGTGATGACTACATAATCAAATGTATGATGATAATCATGATTACAAGTAAGGGTGGTATTCAATAAATACGACGTGTACTTGGGATATGATGAATTCCTAATATGATATCGGTAGTGTAGTACCTAATTTTATATAAGTATATGATAATGCCTATAGATTGATGATTTATGTATATGACATACCTAGCTTACTTGCTATCGAGGGAGGTTTACGTTTGAGGGCAGTCATATCCTGATGAATCCATGGCATTTTTTATTTGTCACTCGAGAACATAGAACTTAGGGATTGATCACCACTTTTGTAAATATGGGTGTGACCAGTCATTTGGGTGCATAGGTATGTGCGTAGCCCAGAGGCTTAGGATTATGTTGGCTTCCAATGCTTGTGTTTGATATTTATGGTTCGAGGAATCTTTACCGAACATATAGTCCCCTATACAGTGACGAGATGTATTGGGATATGATAGCTGAGTAATGAATGCACCGCAGCTGTGCCTCGGGGTGTATATATAAGTACGTGAATGTATATATATACTTGTGATAATATCTTCTATGTGAATAAAGTAAAAGTGAAAGATAATGAAATCTGAAATTTAATTAATTATGATAATACTTAATTACGTTAAATACTTAAAGGGATTGTCCATGTTGAATTTAAATGGATATACATATACTATTATTACCTGTATTACGAGGGAAATACGTGGGAAAGAATTGGGCTATGGTTAATTGATACATTGGGTTGAATTAGTTAGCATGGGAACTGTAACTAGGATGTCTTAGAGGTACATTAGGTGTGAACTCTAGATGAGAGGTGAGAATCTCAAGAGAGAGAGTCCGATAATCTAACATGTATATAATAATTACTGAATATAGAATTTATTCATTTGCTATTTTACAAAACTATTTTTACTATCGGACTCTGACCCGTTTCCTTGCATATTCTCTTCTCTCTCTCGTATCTTCTATTTTAGGTGTCCATCCATTGGGACGCCAGCTATAGGGGATTTTTTATTGACGTGTTGTGGATGCTATAGAGTTGAAGATTTTGTATTAGACGCTTCATCTCCTTGATTCCCATGTTGTAGCTATTTCATTTAGGGCATGTCGCCTAGGATCCTAGTTGTTTCACTTCCATTTCATAGGTTGTAATCATTTATGTCATTAATGTGGATATCAGTTTTAATTGATAATTGTGAAATATTTTAACTAGAGAGTTAATCCATACATATTTATTCTTATTCAATTATGGTTTGATGTTATTTATTATTGCTCCACTTTGTGGAATGGTTTTAATTAAATTAAATAGAAAAAGGTTTTGACACTAGTTTAATTAATTATTGGATGAATTAATTAAAAAAATATATTTTCGACGGTGATGCTAAGAATGAACCAACTGTACACTCTGATTTAATTGGGTATAGGACTGATCACCCGGTATTTAATTAGGCGGGGTGTTACAATGCCCTCTAAGATGGAGGGGAATATACGACCCATAAGGGCATCGTTATGATTCCATAAAGTCATGTCTTGTTTATATTGGTGAACATGGTCTATGGGACCCGTTTTGCCATCGTAAATCTTGAACCGTGGGGAAGTAAACTTATTTGGGGGTTCTTCCTACTTAATGACTCTCGAGAAGGGGCATTTCATTTGCATGATTAAGGCTCTTCTCGCCGGTTCCTTAGTGGACCAGGACCTTCGGTGTGCTGGGTGTTGGTCCATTTCCCTTCGGACCAAGCTCCTTATATCATTCCTATGGAGTTCTTCATCGTAGTGACTTCACACCAAATGACTTCCAAGTTACGAATGCTCATGGTAGTGACTAGTGCTCCTTCTTTGGCTACGAGTATTGCTTACCTAAGGGATAGGAGTCTGACCACGGTGCTTTCGATTCTACTGGCAAAGTTCTCTCTCCATCTTTTCCAATCCTCAGTGAAGACATGGATTTTCCTTAATTTAGAGGCGAGTATCCTCCTCCTGTTATTGAAGTTGAGCTTCATATTCTTCGACCAAACGTGAAATCTAAGTTGATCTAGGCTAACCGTGGTTCGCCTCGGAGTGCTTCTCTTCTGAATGGAATCTCAAATTCCCATTTTGGTGAATTTCATATCTGATCCTAAGTGGATCTAGGTCATCTCGAAGGTCACTAGGTAGGGGTGCACTGTTTGGGCAGTGAGACATTTGTGGCTATTCTTTCGTATGGGTTGCTTTCATAGAAGAAGAAATCGTTTCCTACAGACAATGCTAATTGTGAGTGGAATTAATCATAATAATATATTCCAGAAAGAAACTAAGGAAAGAATATAAAAATGCTCACACAACACAAATATATACGTGATTCGACAAATTTCCTACGTCCATGGAGAGGTTTCATAATTCTTATTAATGTCTCTCAAAGTTCGAGAATTACCCCCACCCCGACCCTAAGGTGACGGTTATATATATAGTGGTGTAAAGTGGTTGAATTTTTTAAGGAACTCTCCCAGCTTGTTATTGGCTCATGTGTTGACTCCTGAATATCTTGTCCGAGATTGTTGGTTACTAACTAGGCCTATTAGTATTTAAATGATAAGTGTCTGTATTTATCCACTTGATAAATGTCTGTGCTAATCTCTTTACCGTTGGACCGGACTATGGCAACGTGGTGATTATGTTGGTCCTGCTTGGCCAAGCCGAGATTGGGCTTTTATGGTTTAGCCCCCACACAAATGAAGTTTTTTCTACATAAATATCATTTTCACCCCAAAATATCCTATGCGACTTTAAACGATATATTATAAGATGTCAAAAAATAAGACTAAGTATTTAATATTTCAACATTAAAAAAGCATTGGTCGTTCAAGCGACTTGAGATTTCTTAACTCCGCATAAGCAGTTTCAGTATTTGTGATTTTTACTCATTTCCTTTCATTCCACTTTTAGTGTTAACATGTTTGAACCAAAAACCTTTTAGAATATTATTAATCAACATACTCAAATCGAATTTATAATAATATAAGATCTTAATAATTTTTCAACTATTAACATTGTAGTTAATTTAAAACTAGGGTTTTAAACTCTTTTCATCATGTGAATCATTTTATGAGACTGATAATATAAAACATGAATTTTTTTTTTTTCAACATACTAACCCTACTAGTATGTGATACAAAATCTTCTTTAATAAATCTTTCTTATAATAAGGAATATTTATTAAGGGTTACAATGGGTCATGTCGTGTCAGTTTTGTGTCAAAATCACCTTTACCTAAACCTGACCCGTTAAGCCTTTTGTGTATATTGTGTCGTGTCTTATTGAGTTCATGCCGTGTTTACACTAAATGGCTAAACCCAAACCCAATTCGTTAAGTTATCGTGTTTATCGAGTCCACCTGTTAAGTACCAATATTCGTTAAGGCATCACCCAAACTTCTAAAAGTCATGCGGGTTATGTCTTGTTATCGGGTCGTGTGATAATTTTCCACCCCTAATATTTATAACAAATGGTGTGTGTGTGTGTGTGTGAGTGTGAGTGTGTGTGTGTGCGTGTGTATGTGTGTGTGTGTGTACGCAGGCGCTCGTGTTTGTATATGTGTGTGTGTGTGTGTGTGTATTCCACTATGAGGAAGAAATGTGAGCTACATGTGTAAGCATATATAACTAAAAAAAATACTTTTCAAGAAAATAAGGGAAGTAAGTCCTAGCTCCCCTCATGTCAGGATAGCTTGTGACAGTTGGATAGTTGTCAGACAAATATGCAATTAACTTGTATAAATGTTAGTTAAGAATTTATTAGTAGTTAGTTAATTGAAAGTTATTAATAGCTAATTAGAAATGGGAGGATTTATTAGTGTATATAAAGGCCATATGCGCCAAGTTGTAATATTTTGAAAAGTGAAATAAAATTATTCCTATCTCTATTAAATCTCTCTCTCTCTCTCTCTCTCTCTCTCTCTCTCTCTCTCTCTCCACTTATGTGTTATAATTGAGATGGAATGAAAAGAATTGGTATCATATATTAAAGAATCTTGAATGACCAAGACTACAGATATGACTAAAATGAGGTGGCAAAACACGAAATAAAGATCGATTGAACTCGACCAGAGATGAGATATATTAGATGATAAATTTGAGCAATTAACGATAGAATTTAAATCAAAAGTGAAGACGAAAATGGAGGTGTTGGTTAATAATATGAACCAAAAATTTGATAATTGGGGCAAACATAAAGACATGGAGGCAAGATCCAAAGATGGAAAAAGAATTCTAGAGACTACCCCTATGGTTGTTTCAACTCCAATTCAAGAGGAATCCGCTTAAAAAATGAGGAAATCTTGGTTTTCATCCTTTTAGCAGTATAAAATGCCTAAGATGGAATGCTCCAAGTTCAATAGTGATGACCCAAGAGACTGGTTACAGAACCTTGAAGGGTTTTTTCTTTTCCATCTAGTTGTAGAGCATCAAAAAGTGTTTATTTGTAGCATTTCACATTAACGGAAGAACAAAGACTTGATTCCAAGATGAATTCTTGTATCTGAGATAAGTCAATTAGGAGGAGTTTATGATCAAGATATGTGGTAGATTCTCACAAGATGAGATTGATGATATCATTGTGGAGTTCAGTAAAGCTGCAAAAAACTACTACAGTAGTTGAATACCAATAAAGATTTGAAACATTGAATCCATTGATGCTGAGTCAAGTTCTTGGTTTGTCATACATCTATTTTCTCTCAAGATTCTTTAGTGGATTGGAAGAAAAATTAGACTCGTTGTACAAATGTTCTTACCTCAAAATCTCAATCATGAAATATTATTGGCCAGACTCCGAGAAAATCAATTTTTCGTTAATAAAACTCCATCAAAATTAACTAATAGTATCAACAACTCCTATTCAAGATCCTCTAACCAACCTATTATAATCATTCAAATGATAGATTCACTACCATCAAAACCAACCCACCAGCATCACATTTCTTCCCAAAAACTTTATATAACCAATAACCCATCAAAAGGATCTCACGTGTAGAAATTCAAAACCAACGGAATAAAGGATTATGTTATTCTTGTTGTGAAACCTATTTTCAGGGCCACAAATGCAAGACAAATGTACATACGAAGAAGTAAACTCGTGAAATAGAATATAAAGATAATGATATGTCTGTTTCTCTCAATGCCATGTCAAGTTCCCAACCCCCCATAACTATGTTCATCAAAGGAATAGAATAAAGGGAAAAATAACACCATTTGGGTTTATAGTGGGGGATCTCACAATTTGTAGACTGAAAGAATTTTAAGGTTATAGTGTGATAGTCAACAACCAAAACTAAGATAGGGGTCACAGTAGATAATGGAAACTAGATTTATAGTTGTGTGAAGTGTTACTCCTTTAAATGGAAAATATAAGCGAGTTTCAAATTGAGGTAAGAACAAATGATTTAGGATGTTGTAATAGGGATGGAAACGGGTCGGTTCGAGGTCGGGTTTTAACTCCCCGACCCCGTTAGAAATATCAATCCCCGTCCCCGCCCTATTCCCCGTTATAATGGGTTCAGGGATCCCTGTAACCGTTTAAAACGGGTATCAGTTTCACTGCAGGAACCCGTTTCTTTTTTTAATATAAAAAAAATAAAAAATAAATCAGTACTGATTTACAAACATAAACCAAATCTCAGATATTTTGACTTAAACAAAAATCTTAAACAAACTTATAGATCTCAATGATTAAACAAAGCTTAAACAAATTTACCGTAACAAATTTGTTATACTCAAATGAGATTTGTGATTTTCAGTATTCTGGTGTATACAAAACAAATCTCATATTTGTTCCAAAAACTCAAATTATAATAAGGAAACTATCAAATCTCAAAAGAATAACAACAGGAACAATAGGATTCAGGAACAACAAGCGGGCGGGCGAGCGGTTGATGAATAACTGGAGGCAGCCGAACTGGAGGGTGATGAACTTGAGGGCGATGAACTAGAGAGGGCATTTTTTTTAGATGAGGAGATGAGGTAGGGATTGAGAGCTCTTTAAGAGTTAGTTTAACCGGAGGGTTTTTTAAGAAGAGGCGGACGAACAAAGAAAAAAGGATTAGGGTTATGTCCCTCTTATAATAAATATATATATATATATATATATATATATATATAATTCGGGTATCCCCGTGGGGACCCGAGGTTATACCCAAAATCGACCCGAACTTTTTCGGAGATTTTTCTTACTCCCCGAACCCAACCCGATCCCTGAACTTGCGGGGATTTTTTGGGGATTTTTTTTCGGGTATCCGCGGGGACCCGAATTTTTGGGGAAAATTATCATCCTTAGGTTGTAATATGATTTTAGGGGTTCATTGGGTCATGAACATAGGTCCAATGTGATTTTAGGGGTTCAAATTAACCACAAACATTTGAGAAGACGTCATGCGTCGATATAATCCATATGTGAAGGGTTTGGCAAGTGTTATTGGGTAAGTTGTTCTTCACCACTTGCATTCAAGTAGAGGAATTTACCTTCCTACATCAACAGAATCATCGCAGATATTTTAATGATTGAGTCATTAAGATTGTGAAGACCAAGGCCAAAGTAGTACCAAATAAATAGAGGCGGCGTAACATCGATCAGTTAGGCAAGAGCTCACCAACAAAAGGAACTTTATAGGGGGAGCATACCACAAGATGTTTCTAGGAGTAGACAATATGATATTCTATAGCTTGTAGAGGTAAGGAGATTATGACCAATGGAGTTACGTCTAATGAGAGTAGGCCTAACAAGATAAGTTTTAGAAAAAATGATCATAGATGCAAGATCAGTAGGGCTACCAATAGTCCTGCCATTTTGATAGTTCCTTTATTGAAAGGTGTTACACTTATGGTGAGTGGGTTCACTTAGTTACTATATGACTAAGTAGAAACTACTCTTTTGAGAATACCACTGGGGTGGTTATGATTACGTTTATAGCTCGTGCACATGAGTCTGACTTAGACTTCAAGGAGATTGTTGTTATTTATTAGTAGTGTGATTTCTATGATTATGAGATATATAGATATTATCATCGGGATTTATTTATTTTTAGATATCACAGAGGGTAGGGGTTATTGTACGTCATGATTATAGAGATGCGATAATTTATTAGTCAACTTGGTGTTCAACCGCTTTGTTGATTTAAACATATGCTCATAAGATTCATACTATTTATTTTTTAGTAATAGCTATATGTATTACACTTATATCAACTACCAGTGGTAGGTATTTACGATTGCCATTTTTAGATATGAGATGTTCTTAGTTGTTATACCTAAGCTGGAGGGGGTCTATCGCTGACTTGTATTATATAGATGTCACTTCATTTGAGGAGATCATTGTATCGTTAGATTCAACACTTGATGTCCAGGAGTTTACATACATATTTAATGAGGTGCCTGGATTACCACTAGCGATAGAAGTAAATTTTTGTATACATTTGGCATCGGGCACCCGACCCATTACGATGACACCATACCGGATAGCTCTGTTAGAGATGAAGGAGTTACATGAATAAATTCAATAGTTGTTGAGTCAGGGATTCATGCGGAGGAGTATGTCTTCATGGGTATCTCCTGTCCTATTTGTGAAGAAGAAGAATGGTTCGCTCCGATTATGTGTGGATTATTAGGAGCTGAACAAGGTCACGACACAAAATAAGTTTATGTTGTCACATATCGATGAGATATTTGACCAGTTGAGGGGCGCATTATTCTTTTAAAAGAATGACTTGCGCTCGGGTTATCATAAGTTACATATTAGGGAGGAATATATCCCAAAGACGGATTTTTAACGCGATATGGATTGAGTTTCAGGTCTTGGCATTTGAGTTGACCAATGCGCCAGCAGTGTTCATGGATCTAATGAATAGGGCGTTTCGATCATTTCTAGATCAGTTCATTTAATTTTTACTAAAAATGTTTACTCTTGTTATGTTTCAAATATGAATTGAAAATGTTTAATTTGCACAATATTTATAAATAATTTTGATTTCAAAAATCTCCTGTGATGATACATTCTAGGTTATGTGATCTTGTATAATTTATATGATTGCTTGGTTTTGTGAGTTTATCTTATGCTTCATGTATATGTTACTATTTTCACTTTGTACGAATGATCTTTCTTTGATCTTTAGTGTTTGCACATGTTGATGGTTGCATATTTTGGTTGAGTTGAGTTGGTTTGTGCAAGGAAGGCGCTTTATGGTAGTTTCTGATTAACGCAAAGAAAATTCATTCAAATGAATGATAAGGTTGGAAACAGACTTGCTTTGCAAGTGTTGTGGTGAAGTATTTGTGAAGTCTTAATTTTGAGGAAGTTTTTCTGGGTAAACTATTTGAACGATTGAAAAAGACCCTATTTGCATGGTTGATTAGATATTGGAAGTTGGAGGCTTTCTGCCTCGTTTCGTGCATATGGCCAAAAGACCATTATGTTTATGTTATCATTTGCACGGCTCAGTTCAGCCCCGTGTGCAGAGTTCCTCTATTATTATTTTTTTTGCATTTTTGTTTGATTTCCTATATGTTTCATGCTTTTATATCACATGTTTCATATGTTTTATCCCCCGCTTTAATCCCTCGTGTACTCATTTGTCTTATTCCATTACAAAATGGGGAGATGGTTTTAATATGACATTTGTTAGAAAGGGACTAAGGGGAGATTTATTCTGTTGTTTGTGATTTTAATTTGTCTCATATTTGATAATCTTAGTGATCATTGTATGCTTTGATTGTTACAT
Source organism: Sambucus nigra (assembly GCA_949130495.1). Classification (NCBI taxonomy): domain Eukaryota; kingdom Viridiplantae; phylum Streptophyta; class Magnoliopsida; order Dipsacales; family Adoxaceae; genus Sambucus; species Sambucus nigra. Next base: position 53,657,033 of record OX422219.1, read on the forward strand.
GCTATGATTATGCTTTTTCATGTCTTGCATAATTATTTTTTGGTGATGAGATTTGGTAGGATTCCTCGAAGAGCTTACATTGGAGTATTGATTCAGTCATATGGATTTGTGCATAACGAAAAAACTCTCTCATTATATGGCTAATGTGGAGTGAGGTTTACTTGTCGTAATTAAGGTATTTCGGGGTTTTAGGGGGTTTTCCATGGAATAACCATATAAAGAGATTAAAAATATAAACATTTTATATAGTATAATTGGCTATCTCATATGTCAAAACATTTGAGTCATACACTATGTCGATCCCAAAATCTTAATTCATAATAGATGAGTATGAGTGTATTAGTCCTTTACCGACGGATATTATGATTTGAAGATATGAAGACCACTTAAATTTAAAGCCATCTGTTGCTGACCTTGAAGTGTATCCTTTTTATAGAGTTTTAATAAACTTTGGCTATTGCACATGCTCACGATTTTCTTAACTTAAGAGAATTTTTCACAAAATTATTTTTTTAAAAATACTTTTCTAAGTTGTGTATTTGTTTTTAAAATAGGATCATGTCTTACCTGGAAAAATCTTTTTAGTTATGTGTTTTTTAAGATTTTTGGTCTTAGTCGTTCACACGGCCTAAATCTTAAACTGTTCGCACGCACAACAATGTTTTACCACCGTGCACATGACCCAACCTCATTTTTTAAAAAGAGCCTTACTGTCCAATATCGTGCGCACAGGAAAACGTAACAGTGCGGCGCACGGAGGAGCTGAAAATTCAAATTTTTTTATAAATTGCCTTATTTTCCCTTCATTTATTAGAAACACTTTTATACACTTCTTAATATTTTATCTGAAGAGTTTTTCGTGTTTGTGAGGTTTTATTTCTGCCTCCAATTCAAATTCATTTATTTCAATTAATATTTTGAAAGTTTTTTAGATTTATAATGGGATCCTCAATTCAGAGTTGATTTGAGATGTTCCCATCCATAATTTAGCCAATTTTACATATATTTCTGATAATACACTTGATCTACACTTCGGGATATAAAATGGGGGTGCTCAATCTATGAAGAGGTGGAGTATGGTGTGGATCTAGGGTAGATATTGGACTTCTGTGTTTTAGTGATGGAGTTTCACTTGTATTTCTCATTGAAACGAGGGACAGTCGCGATATTCATCGATAAATTCTTGTGAGTGTGTTTGATTAATTTATCTTCTATTGTGTAAAGAAATTTTTTAAATTTAATGAGATTCTAGATCATAGCGAGGTTTTTTACCCATAGGTTGGGGTTTCCCTTGTATACATGGTGTTATGAATTTTGTGTGGCTTCTTGTTCTTTTTTATTACATATATGTGTTTGTTTGATTACGGTTACATTAGATCACTTTGAGATTTGAAAAGTTGATCTAGATCTAGGTTTTGTGAAATTGAAACTTAAAATTTGGGCAAATTTATTGAAATAACCTATTCACCCCCCACCCCCACCCCCCACCCACCCCGAGGTTATTTTAAATGAACACACACTTGCATTTTCAATCAGGTATCAACGGATGTATCATTTTGAGTGCTTGATAAAAACCTTTAAAGATTGCATTAGGAATACACGGTATATTGGAGGGTCAACTGTGGAAGTATACATAACAGAAGAATCATTGTTATATGCTCTAAAACATATGACGGGATAAGGGATTCCGTATTCAATCCTCATAAGGAATGAGTGGTCAAGGAACTTGACAGTTTAAGGATGAATTTCCTTTCCAGAACCCTAAAAAAGTGAGATTCATCAGTCTGCAATACGAGCAAATAACTCATTATGTCTTCAGATCGCAAGATGAAATTGAATATTGAAGATAGTAAGTATCTGTATATATAGGATGTAAATTTTTGTCTTGACTTCTTTTGTGGCTAGCAAAATAGATAAAAATCCAAAGTATATAGTGCTTATTTATTATGGAATTGTCCAAACTCTAGGAACTATATTAGTTATATTTCAAAGAAATCATCTTCTATTGTGACTGGGTGAAGGCGTGGGATACTATAAATGGTTATAAAGTTGATCCTGCCTAAAAAATTATCGTGGTAGATTTATTTAAGATGAAGGGTAAAGATCGCATGTTCGATGAGACTTTTGTTTGTGCCTTTAAAAACTTGAAGAAGGTATTATACTTAAAGTGCATAAGCTTAAGACTTTCTCGCACGAGGGGCTTTTCAGTTATTTAGAGTCATTAGTTTATTTTATATAACAACAAATGAAAATTGTTCGGGTGAGTCCTTTTGAGATTTCCCTTTAGCCTATTTGAGGCCTACGAATGTTCCAGAGATTCTTAGTGTGGGTTCAGGAATCAGGTTATGAGTGGAAAAGGTATTAGGCACCCCACTTGTTCAATATGCTTCCTTATCTATGTATTTGTTTTCCATTTTACTTTATAATTACTTTTAGTTTTATTTTAGAACATGCTAAGCGATCTTAGTTTATTATAATTCCTTAAATATAGACGTGTGCTTATATATAAATGATATTCGCGAGAAGTTTAGGGATGTCACTAATGGGTATAAGGGTAGACAAGTGTGTGTGTGTGTGTGTGTGTGTGTGTGTGTGTGTGTGTGTGTGTGTGTGTGTGTGTGTGTGTGTTGTGTGTGTACGGATACGTATAAAGGTAATGGGAGGCTGTTACTATATGTGGGCATAACTGAAGGCCATTTAGTGTGTTTAGGTGTAATGACAGGTTGTTATGGGTTGAGGTGTAATGGAAGATTGTTAGTGTGTTGAGGCTTGTGCTCATAAGGGGAGCCTCAGTATTGCTCCTACGCACATGTGTAGCCACGAGATTGAAGCCTAGGTAGTTAGTGATGTAATTTTGCAAATGTAATGTGTTCTAATGTGATGTGTGAAAGTCTGAGGAATTGGATGGGGAGGGAGGACAGATGTTTGAACATAGTGTAAAATGCTTAAAAGATACATGGATGAGGACTTTTGTAAAGGAAGTTGTGTTTTAGAATCAGGAGGTTGACTTTAATATGGCATTTCGAAAGTGGAGTGGACCAGGAGTCATAAATCGGGATCTTTATATACCTTATCAATGACCTATATCTAGGGGTGCAAGCGGAACTAATTTTTACCATACCGTATCATTTTGGTCCAAAAAATGGTTTGGGTTTATATTTTCCAATACCAAAAATCGAATGTACCGAAACCAAAATTATCGCAAAAAAAATTGGTTGGTTTCGATCTTCAAACATAAAAAATCGACATACAAAATTTACAGTAAAAACATACCGTACCAAAATTACCATATATTACCGTACTAATTTATCAAGTTATAAAATCAAAAATACCAAATAAAAAATGAGCTAAAAAATAAATATTACCAAATAATCAACACCCTTCATTTTAGATTAATCTTAATTATTCATTTGTGTCATTATAAAATGTAGAAAACAAAGACAAAACTCTAATCATCCAACACTCCACAACACAAGCAAATAATAAGAAAATAAAGGTATTCTTCTTCTTCCTCCCTACCCCCTCTTGTCTTCTCCTTCCTCACCTCACCACACATGCACACATCGCACACACACGAACTTATCACTCTTACACAAGCTCTCACACACATCGCAGACACACTGAAATATAAGCTTAAGTCCTAACATATTGGAAAATGGCATTGAAATATAAGCTTATATGCGTGCACCCCTTCAACCATCTTCTATCTGCAAAATAACACGAGTGATTTGTCTTCTAATTCAAAGTACCCCTTCGGCCATCTTATAAGCTTATATTGGCTAAAACGACTTTTAAATCAACTTGCGCCAGATCTAATATTTATTTCTTTTTCCTGTTTTAATTAAGTTGTAAAAAAATGTTCCAATAAACATTGATGATGAATTTTTTTTTTTAGACATTCGTATCCTCTTCCCAGTTTTTAGAGATGCATAATAACTTTTGCCCACGATAAGTTTCAAAATTAGATAGACGACATGTGTTTTATTCATTGTATAAAGTTTATTATATATTTTGTATTGTTGAATTATAACAACGTTTACTCATATGCATATGGTTACAAAGCTTATATACTATTTGTTATGTTTCTGAGTTCTGACTAATTAGCAAAGTTTATTATGTTTATTATGGTAGCAAAATAATATGAGTGTTACTAATTACGTTTCTGACTAAAGTTTATTATGTTTATTATGTTTGGCCATTGCAAGAAATAATTTCAGATGATTGTATTGTAACTTCTAATTTTGGAGTTTTATGTGTACCGATAGGGAGTGCACACAATTAATTATGCAATTTAATTTATGCTTCATGATCATTTTATTTTTCAGTTCAATTTATATTACATTATAGTTATCAGTAATGTATTTAACTAGATTCGATGACTTTAAAATTCGGTATCTAAACTTTTACAAAATTTTATCGTAATCATAATACCAAAATTTGTACCAAATTTACCGAATATATAAATCGACTTATAATTCTGTTATTTATCGGGAAAAAGCCAAAATTACCGAAACCAAAAAAAATTGAAAAATAGGTCGATTTGGTTTCAATATTTATTTTAATGTACCGACCGGTAAATTTGGTACAGCCAGTTTTACCATTTAAATTACAATTTTGGTATTGATAAGAGGTCGTTACCAACCAAACCATACAAGTTGCACCCCTACATATATCCCATAGGTTTCGTGGTACCTGGGTTGGTCTAAAATGATTAAAATGACCATCTTAATGGGGATTGATATAATGAGAAACTTTGCTGTCGAAAAACTTTAATTTATCGTGCAATAGATTTAGAGATTTAGAGATTTAATAAGAAAGAATTTCACCCATGATAATAATAAAAAAATTGAGCATTCCAATCCTCATAACCCTCTGGGTTAAGAACCTATGCCCCCTTTTCAAACCTATGAGATTGTGCAAGTCTAATCTAGTCAGCACCAAGACTTTAATCTCACCATTGATCCTGTTCAATATATTCTTGATGTATCGGTTACAATTCTCTTTGAACTATCAAACAAGTTTCTAAACCATCATAAAGGTCCTCATAGTTTAATATAGACTCTTGCGACTTTAGTGATATGATATCAATTCCCTATCTAGGTTATAAATTATTCAATTATACTAGAATCAAAATTTCGATCTCCTATGATCAGGTCAAAACTAAAGAACTGGAATTCCTATTAAGTCCAATTGATTGATATTTCATACAATATATTTATGAAAAAATGTAAGGCATTCTCATAAACAAAATTCTCATTTCAAATGAAACTGACACACATTTTTTGAAATATAAACATCATACATGGTTTTAAGAATAAAACCCCAATAATCCCCCATTTAATCCTGAAGACATGTGCCTATGAATTTAACACTCTTTCCTAATATATGACTATCAAAATCCTTAGTTTGTTATGATTTTTGTAAAAGGATCTTCCAGGTTATCCTGAGAGGCAATCTTGGTCAATATGATGTTGCCAATTTATACGATATCATGTATTAAGTGTGAGAGTTCTCAATTCTCTAATGGCTTAAACTTATTTAATTAGATGTCAATCCCACAAACAAATTTTAATTCTTATTAACCCTAGAACATGAAACTATGTGATTCAAATCAGGCATGTAAAGAAATCATAACTTTAGGAAAAATCACTAAAGGGGCAAAACCTTTTATTTCACTATAGCTTGCAAATCGCAACTTACAATACAATAGAAATATACCGCCCAACGAATCTCCTTCAGCAGTGGTTCTCTCGCGTACCATAAATATCACGATCCTCCTTCTGCAAAGATTCCTGCAAGAATCATAAGGGCAACAGTAGAGAGCACTGAAGACTCCCTCTTCACTAGAGTAACTTCAATAAAGAAGTGTTTTAGGTTTTAAATTTTATTCACAAAAGTAAATAGTATAGATTATGTGAATAAAAAGATGGTTTGACCTTTTAAAAGTGAAGACTTAAAGCAGTAGTTGTGCAGTTTTCATAAATGAAAAGTCTTAACAAAAACCCTATAAAAAAATAGGTAATTATAGGTGGACACAAATATCGAGGCGACGCAACCTCATTCGAATGAGACTATGACTTCGTTCTAACACCATGCTAATGTCATTCGAATGACATAGACTTTGTTTCTAATGAGATGCAAAAATCCAGGACAATAAACCCTCATTTGAACCTCGTTTGATCCATGCTTCAAACGACCTTCTAACGAGATCCCAATTCATTCTAACGAGATCCCAAGTCATTCTAACGAGATTTCGATCTCGTTTGAATGAAGATGTTGAAAATAAAATTAGCTTTTAAGTACAAAAAACTGCCTCGTTTTGTAAAAAATCAGTTTATAAAAATCTCCCAATACTTTGTAAAAATTCCATGAAAACTAAAGCAATAACTATACCAATATTATGTGACGAGGTGGAGCATATTGATGTTGCTTGATAATCGGATCTGTCTTCTTGAACGTGTGAATGTGAAGCGTCATGACAGATATAACGGGATATGTCATACTCGATGTAATCTAGATTCTATGGATAAGTCCTAGATGTTAGGGGAAATGGCAAAAAAATTGCCCTTACAAGTTTCCCCCTATGGCTATTCGGGTACAAAATAAAAAAAATCCGAATTATTCAACAAATCTAATGCCCTCCCAGAAACCCACAAATGGAAAGATACTAACTATATACAAGTCTTCAAAATCTTTAGCTATCCAAACCTCCAATTCTCTTGCTTCTCTTGATCTTGTTTTTGGGAGCTTTGTCTTATGCGTACTTTGTATAAGCTCATCAAAGTGTATGTGCACACAATAGACAAAGAAATGTACCTTGAGTTTGAAATAAAATAAAACTCATAAATCAATTTCTCCCCCATAATTCGTTCTCCCCTTATTTGTCTGAAATAGACAAGGAAAAGAAATAAAAATTAATAACCTGGGGTGTGTCACAATAGTCATAGAATATCATCATAAATATAATGCAATAAGAAATATGTAATGATAAACTACGCAAAACCAACTATTTTTTATTTTTCAAAATTTTTTAAGCAATTTTTTTTAACAAAAACAACACACTCCATGAACTAACACTAAGATAACCAAGTCGTGAAAGCGTAATAAATGGGTGTGAACAAATTCGATTAGAAAATCAACTCAAACAATCATACCATATGTGCACGATGAATTTTGTATACTCCTAACGAAAGAAATCAAAGTTTCCCTTAGGTGTAAAAATGTTGAATTCATATGCTATTGACTCAATCTTATCAACAAATCCAAGTCTAAAATGATTTCCACGCCAATAATGCCCAAAACTATGTAATGCTTTTACGAGACTTTTTTAGGACGTGAAAACCCATTGATCTTCGACTAAACTCCCTACAAACTCACATATAGAATATTTCTCTCAACTCTTTTATTTGAAAGAAATCAAGGCTCATATGTAGTGAAGCATCAATATTCTTTAAAATTGGCCTGGTGTAGGCCCCTTTTATTCAAATGTGCTTTAAGGATGTCAAAACAATCTTTCTTTTAAAAAACTTTCTCAAATTTAAACACACACCAAGTTTGTGAACAAATTTCAATTAAGTCCAATTTTATCTTATTTAATCCTAAATATTCATCTAGGTGATTAAATCAAGTAAAGTAAATAATTTCACAATGTCGGATCTACGAGGAAACCACAAAGAGAAAAAATCTCGAACGGCCCAAACTAGACAATCACTACGATATGATTTTACAAAGGAATATAGACAAACTTACACAACGACTTGATCCCCACAAGCCTTAACGCTCTTCCTCTCTTTAATCACTCCTCCACAGTGCCCACGCAGAAGTCCTTCCACGATACTCGTCCACAGCACAAGCGTCCAAGAGTGCTTCGGTGTCCACCGATGCATTTTAGCAACCATCTACGATTCAGAACACAGACTCCTCCATTTTTTCACCACAAAATCCAACGAACAATGTTCAAAGTGATGAACAAAATCCAGATGGTGCAGATCTCTATAGCAATTGTATATAAAACCTCGGATCTTTTAAACTCTAAGGATGGTTTTTTAATCTTTAAAAACCTTAAAAAAACTTTTGGGCAGAAAAATGAACTGTTGAAACAGTATTTTGGTTATATACCCTGGCGAAATTCGGAGAGAAAAAATCTTTAAATAAAAAAACTTAAGTCGACAAGTCGTTCTAACGACTATGAGATGTCATTTGAATGACATCACATGTCGTTTGAAGTCTCAAAAACCAAGATAAGAATTCACACAACTCTAAACAATAGATATCTCGGAATAACCGAAGATAAAACAATTTAAAATCATTTTAAAATTTTAAATCATTTATAATAAAATTTCCATCCTTTAAAACTCTTTCCGAACTCCATAAACATCATGCGTTCATACTTGAGAGATCGGAATGCAATGAAGACGTGAAACGTGCACCAATAAAACTCCGCATGATAAATCTTTAAAGCTTTGCCGCTACGTCTTCTAAACAAACACATCATAGACTTTATGGGAATCGTGATAATATAAAAATCTATCTTTGACGTAAACAAGTTTTGTTCCGAGAATAAGTCAATTACATACAAATGGACTCAATTAGAAATTTTGTCCTTACAAATCTCCCCCTTTGACTGTTCCGGGACAAAACCCAACCAGTGAAATGCCTAAGTCGGGTCGTCAAGCTCTATGACATCTAAATCCCATCCCATAGAACCCAAATTAAAAAATTACAGGACAAGGACTAGTATATACAGGTCCGGTAAGCATGGGTTGTCTGCATGTGATGTAGTCTTGAAATCTTGACTCGTTGAAGAATACCGACACACACGAAACAGACAAATACCTAGTGAAGTATGGAGGAACAAATGATATAAAAAAATACCAATATGTAAATTAAGCCATTTGTTAAACATGTGAGCAAAACAATATGTGCAATACAACATAATACCAATAGAATGTGAACATATGATCAAAAACATGATACCAATTTATAAAGCCAAAAAGAATATATGTGCTTATCATCAATTAAACTACTCCTCCTACATCACATACATCTCTCCCCTTTTTTGTCCCAAATAGACAATAAGCAAAAAAGATACACAAACATCATCATATCTAGAATGAAATAATCAATGAAGCATATCTAGGTAAACATGGAAACGCCAGCAAAAACAATCACTAAGTATGAACTCGTACATAGCAAACAGTCAAAAAAAATGAAATCATCAAACTAAGAAAAGATGTGACTAAGCGAATCAAATCATGAATAATAAATATCGACTGCGTATAAACTGTCTTCATGAACCCAGAAGTACTATACAGTAAGATATAAGCATGAACTAAAATATAATAAGGGCTTAAAAATCCGGGAAGCTCGTTCGAATGACTAAGCCATGTCGTTTGAATAACAAAAGCAAGTTGTTTGAACGAGGTCAAAAATGACCCAAAATAGTAATTTGTCGTTTGAAGCATCCTTCTAACGACCCTAAAAATGACCCTTCTATCGACCATATCTAACACAATTACCGCATCAAAAAAGTTTCAAGAGAAGCAGACTTCGAACGACTTGGATTTATTTTTCGAACGAAGTCCAGAAGTTGACTTCAGCAAACTCTGTATTCTAGTTCCAAAAATGTTAAAGTTTTGTACAGTGAAAAAGTTAACTCAAAATAAGTATTGGAGATACAAAATAGTAGCAAAACAGACTAAAAATTGAAAAATAAAACAAGTAAAAACAATTTGAATTTCATACTAACATAGTATCAATGTGCTCAAACATGGATGTAGAATGAATAGGTGTAAACTACAATAAATGAATTACAATATAAACACATCAAAATGATCAAGAAGCTCTAATTGATAGCTAAATATTATCAAACTTAATTGTAGGCATATGTGATAATAAATATCTTGAGCTAATTAAATTAAACAAATAATATGCACACAAATCCAAAATTTTGACGATTCTACAAACAATAGCGTCATGATACGATTTTTCAACATAAGGATTCGTAGTGCAAACCCATTTAATTTTCTATCCAAACATCCTCAAATATTTATTTTCTTTTTCAATCTCTTTTGAGGTTTCTATTTTTCTCAACTTAGAGAAATCCTATTGGCCCTATTTTGGCATATGATTCTTTTTATTTCCTTAATTATTTCTCGATCTCTTTTAAACGATGGCTTTCACGACGAGTTAATTGTACTCTCGCAGCCCTTTCCCGTGAACACTCATCATTTTTTCAATATATGCAATATAAATTATCGCGGTAAACGGTTCTTACATGCACACCTCCTCCTAAGTTTAATTATGCGTAAATGACAAAATTGAGATAAGCACATCTCACCAAACTCAAATATGCATGAGATGTCAAACATTCAAATAAACTCGTGCATGTGTGCAAAGATGGCATATATACAAAGTTGAATCCACATGCATATCAACTTCGAAACAACAAGACAATGGTTAAGATCACTCAACGCATCAATAATTATGATCAAATGTCCTAGTCATATGGATAATGAAATAATATGGGTCCAAGCACACTAATATGCCATATCAAACATGAAAACTCAAGATACAAAAATAAATAGAAAATCTTTTTTTGTTTTTCTAAAAATATTTTGACTTAAAAAGTAAAATCTTTACGTATTTTTCTCAAAAATATATGAAACCAAAAATCTTTTTGTATTTAGAAAAATTTTATCAAAAATAATTTTTTTTTGTATTTTTCAAATAAGACTCAAATAAATGAAAAATATAATACAAAGATATACACATGTCATATCACTAGCAAGATATAAATCCTGCAAAGACTAGCATATGACAAACACGGCAACACAATCATCCTTTAGATTTAGCATGGGAAGAATCAAGTGCAACCAAACAAGATCCATAAAGTTTAATTCCTAAAGCCTCAAAGTCCAATTTTCTAACCCAAGTAGGTGTGAAATGACGCATAGGGGTTTTGGAAATCGAAACGACTTTATTCCTCATCTTCCTAGGAGAATTTTTAAGTTCATAACAAAAATGCCTAGGTGACCCTTCCTACCGCAATGGGAACAAGTGTAAACACAGCTAAAAATGGGACCTAAATGTGGACCTCTCCTAACATTCCTAATCGGCTCTCTCACACGAATGGTATTGGCTTTGGAAATGGGAACAACGTGATCATCGTAGCCTATACCAAACCTATTTTCTTTGATTTTGACGGTGCCTAACATCCTATCCAACTTTTTTTACCTGACCTCCAACTCAAACTTCACCTTACTCGAGTCTCTCAATCTCTCCTCTAGCTCACTAAGCCTAGACTCAAGCAAATGCCTAGACTCCTCAAACTCTAGAACCTCCTTTTTCAAAGCCTCCATCAAACCCCGAAGACTATATCTATCTTTCTCAATGTATTCTAGTTTCTCCCTAAGAGTCTTCTCCCGTTCCCTAAGTTCCTCAATCAAAGCATCATTATTTTTTATGGCACGCTCATTCAACCTAGCTTGCAACTTCAAGTTTGACTTTTTCACCTTTATCGCCTCCTTATACAAATCATTAAAGGCAACTTGCAACTCTCCCACATCAATCTCCTCATCCTCACTAGCTTCACCCTCATCTACTTGGGATTCACATTCAATGGCCTTAAAAGTGTCATTCATATGAGAATCTTCATGAGAAGATTTATCATCATAGCTCACTTGACATGCCATAAACGCTACAAAGTTACGCTCAATGGGGGAACTCTCTCCCTCTTTCGGTTCACTATCACTTAAGGTGTCATTATATGCTATCGGTTCCTTGCCCTCCTTCTTAAGTCTAGTGGGACACTCTCCTACATTATGGCCATAACCTTCATAACCAAAATAATTATTCGACTCATCCTTTTTAACATTCTCACTCTTATTATTAGGGGAGGGATCGACCTTATTATTCTTGTATTTCTCAAGTATTTTGGCATCTTTCGATTGCTTTTGGAACTTAAGAAATTTCTTGAACTTCTTTGCCAAAAAGGCTACATCCACAAAATCAAAATCGGAATCATCATCCAAAACTTTAGTCTCCTCCTTCCGGGATTTCAAAGGAATGCCCTTTATTTCTCTGGCACTTATTTGGAGGTAAACATTGCAATCTCATAAGCTCTTCTAATTTCTTCGTTTCAAACATACCTAAGGAGTTAAAAATGGTCATTTTGGGATCAAATCTACTAGGCAACGACCTTAAGATTTTCTTTATGACACGGTTGTCGGATATTTTTTCTCCCAAGTTAAACGAAGAGTTGACAATGTTGGACTATCTAGATAAAAATCATCAAACTACTCACTCTATAACATCTTAATCATCTCAAATTGTTTAGTGAGGTTTTGAAGTTTAGACGCCCTAACCGTGCTAGTGCCCTCGTGAGTAAGTGCAAGAATATCCCAAGCTTCTTTAGAAGTTTCACATGTCATGTTTCGATTAAACTCTTCCGGTGTTACTTGTGAGGAAATAACATAAAGACCTTTAGAATTATAAAGTGCAAGTCTATGTTTGACTTTGGTCCATGACTCAACGGGTTTTAAATTAGTGATATCTCCCTCTCGTGTGACTAGTGGTGTCCAACCTTTTTCGACCGCTAACCAAACACGCTCATCAATTGATTTTAAAGCACTTCTAATTCACATTTTCCAATAAACATAATTGGTGCCATAAAAAATAGGAGCTTTAAATCTTTCAAAATTTGTGAAATTCATCCTTAAAAGAACAAGGGATCAATACACACAAAAATATGTTTCTAGCTCTGATACCAATTTATAGCCCCCTTATATTCAAATGTTCTTTAAGGATGTCATAATAATTTTTCTTTCAAAAAACTTTTTCAAATTTAAATAAGCACCAAATTTGTGAACAAATTTCAATTATGTCCAATTTTATCTTGTTTAATCCTAAGCATGCATTTTGGTGATTAAAGAAAGTAAAGTAAACAAGTTCAGAACATCGGATGTATGAGGAAAGCACAAAGGGAAAAAAACTCGGACAACCCAAGCCAGATAATCACAATGATTCTATTTTACAAAGGAAGACAGACAGACTTATACAACGACTTGATCCCCACAAGCCTTAACACTATTCTTATCTTTAACCGTTCCTCCATAGTTCCCACGCAGAAGTCCTTTCATGATACTCGTCCACAGCACACACGTCTACGAATGCCTCGATGTCCATCGCTGCAGCTTGGTAACCGTCTATAATTCAGAACATAGACTCCTCCGTTTCTTCAGCGTAAAACCCAACGAACAATGTTTAACATGATGAACAAACTCCAGGTGGTGTAAATAAGATCTCTATAGCAATTTTATATGAAAGCTCGGATCTTTTAAACTCTAAGGATGGTTTTTTAATCTTTGAAAACCTTAGAAAAAATTTGTGCAGATTAATGAAACTGTTGAAACTATATTTTGGTTCTGCATTCTCACGAAATTCTGAGAGAAAAACTCTTTAAATAAAAAAACTTAAGTGGGCAAGTCGTTCTAACGAGATGCTCAAGTCATTCTAATGACTATGAGATGTCGTTCGAACGACATCACATGTCGTTTGAAGTCTCAAAAACCAAGGTGAGAATTCACATGACTTTAAACGGTAGATATCTCATAATAAACGAAGATAAACATTTTAAAATCATTTTAAATAATTTAAATCATTTATAATAAAATTTCCATCCTTTAAAACTCTTTCTGAACTCCATAAACATAATGCAGTCATACCTGAGAGATCAGAATGTAATGAAGACGTGAAACGTGCACCAATAAAACTAGGCATGATAAATCTTTGAAGCTTTGCTGCTACGTCTTCTAAACAAACACGTCATAGACTTTATGGGAATGGTGACAATATAAAAATATATATATGACTCAAAAAAGTTTTGTCTTGAGAATAAGTCAATTACATATAAATGGACTCAATTGGAAATTTTATCCTTACACCTGACACTTTATATTTTTTATGTGCCTTTAATATTTTAGGCTCTTTTATTTTTGCAAATGGTCGCTATTCACGCAAAGATCTTTCGTCTTTCGCATCCCGATTCCATTGCTTCAAAATAACACATTTACTGGAGATAAAATTTAAAATTTTTCCTATTCGGGCAATGGTTCTTACAAGCATTACTTTCATTATCTTGTTTTATCGCATTTGGTTCGTTTTAAAAGTAGGATTGAGATGAATACATTTTGACCAACATACGATAAAATAGTGTATTTTCAAATAAATATGTACATGTGTGCATTAAATGAGGCAACGAGTCAAAAATGTAGAAAGTAATCGCTAATCACATCTCAATAACTCCAACACATTATAAAGAACATGGATAAAATGATGTTGTGTCTCAAAACATTATTAAAAAGTCACGTGAATAATGGAATGATATTGTGACTTGGCAATCCTAAATGTCCATCCATATAAGATGTAAAAAAACTACAAAAATCTTTTTGTGTTTTTTCAAAATTTTATCAAATATAAAATCTTTTTGGCTTTTCACTTTTTTCTTAGAAGGAAATCGAAAATCTTTTTTAATTTTTTTCAAAAATTTTCAAGAAAAACAAAAATCTTTTAGGATTTTTTTAAAAATATATCAAAATGGAAAGATATGAATACAATGTTAGTACATACTAGCAATAGGCATGAATGATATAAACATGAAAAGCATATTATGCTAGCAAATAAGTCTAAACCTCAATCATTAGGTCCGGAGGAGTTCTCCAAAGAAGATGACATATTATAAAAAAAACATCCATCAAATCATGTGAAGTTTTGACCAAATACTCAACTTTCTCACGAAAATGCTCAAAATTTATAATGTGATGTGCAGGAGCATGCGGAGTAACATGTGTGGGACTGCATGTAGAAATATGTGTAGTATCATATTAAGGAAGATACCTATGAGACACACTTCCAAACTTAAAAATAAAATTCCCTAAGGTGTCCTCTTTGCTTACAATGGGAACAACCATACACGGGGTTAGGAACACCTCTCTCAAAATGTCTAGGACGAGTTCTCCTACAGGGAATCGGACGCCTAGGTGGGTTAGGTTAAGAGTCATAAGGATCTATCACAACTCAAAAATCGAATCGGGTGCAACATGGGAAGTGGACGCACCGTCATAACCTATTCCTAGTCTCTCAACATCACCCAAAGGGGGACCGAGGAGCATCTTTCCAACCTTCTTAGATGTGTCCTCTAAAGTAACCTGGACCTCCCAGGCACATTTGAGATATCTCTCAAGTTGGGATACACGAGCTTTAATTTTCTCACGAATCTTCAATCAAGATTGAATATCTCTCATAAAACTAGCCATAGTGTTGATCAATTCACTCTTTTCCCGACATAATACAATCAACTCCTCAAACAACGAAACCTTCACCTTCTGGAGTTGACTCATTGATGTCTCACACACCCTCAAAACTTTCACTTCTCTCTCTAAATCTAACACCCTAAGACTCAAATATTTATTTAGCTTTTTGGTTTTCAACATCTCGGTGTATAAATCGCTAAAGGCTTTTTGGATATCCGCTTCTCCCTCACTTGTAATCTCATCCTCACACTCACTCGAATGGATCAAAACATCATCGAGGCTCTCACGTTTAAATGTGTCCCCATCATCATAGGACAAACTAGAAGTACTCACGTGACTAGCTATGGAAGCAACAAACTTTTCATGTGGTGATTCTCCCTCGGAACCAACTGACTCGATGTCACTATCGCTAAAAGTGGCTTTATTTGCAATCTATTTGCCCTTTTCTCTTTATCCTAGTGGAACACTCAAAACGACTTGTGCCCTTTACCCTCGCACTCAAAACACCTTATCTCATCCTCTTTCTTACCGATATCCTTGACCTCATATTTCTTTTTATTTTTCTCAAAAATCTTTTTATTGGAAGAATTATTTTTGGAAAATTTGAGAAACTTTTTTAAAAAATTCGCAAACAAGGCCAAATCATCAACATTAAACTCTCCCTCGGATTCAGACTCATAAACTTTCTCATTTTTCTTTTTCTTAATTTGAGACTTTAAAGCTACCCCTCTATCAGTAGGCTTAATGATTTTGGGAAACATGTCGACTTCATAAGTTTGAAGGTCCCCTACGAGTTCTTCTCACCTAAGAGAGTCTAAGACCCCTAAAAAGTTAAGCACGGTGAGCTTAGGAATAAATCGGGAAGGGAGTGACCTTAAAATCTTTTTCACTACTCTCGACTCCTCTATTTTCTCTGCGAAATTAAAAGTAGTGTTAACGATGTCCCACAACCTAGCATAAAATTCATTGAATGACTCAGACTCTAACATAATGATGGTCTCAAACTGGGTGGTCAAATTTTGAAGTTTTGATGCGTTGACAGCGTTGGTACGCTCATGAGTCAACTGAAGGGAATCCCATGCTTTCTTAGACGTAGTACACGTTATGATGCAATGAAACTCGTCAGAAGTGACGGCTCTAGAAATAGCACTAAGGTCGCGGGAGTTATAGGTACTCCACTTAAATTCCTCATCAGTCTATAAAGTAATAGGTTTTGGATTTATGACATTATCAACAGTGACCATGGGAGGAGTCCACTCTCTTTCACAAATAAGCCAGACTCTTTCATCAGTTGCCTTTATAGTGGATCTCATACGAGTTTTCCAATAGGCATAATTCGATCCATAAAACATTGGCATCCTATTATATAAGTTCTCCGTCAAAAAATTTGTGATTTTTCAAAATTAATTTTTCAAAACGATTAATATCTTAGAAACTTTATGCGGTAAAAGGATTTCACTATAATTTGGTGAAACTTGCTCTTATACCAATTTGAGAGTGCGTAATTCTCTAATGGCTTAAACTTATTTAATTAGATTCCAATCCCACAAATAAATTTTAATTCTTATTAACCTTAGAATGTGCAACTATGTGATATACATCAGGCATGTAAAGAAATCACAATTTCAGGAAAAATTGCTAAATGGGCAAAACCTTTTATTTCACTATAATTTGCAAATCATAACTTACAGATATAATAGAGAAATACATCCCGACGAATCTCCTGCAGGTAATCTATGTCTTGTTTAGCAGTGGTTCTCTTAAGTCCCATAAAGATCGCAATCTTCCTTTAGTAATCATTCCCGTAAGAATCACAAGAGCAGCAGTAGAGACCATTTTCTCTACAAGGTCAGCCGTGAAGACTTCTTCTTCACAAGAGTAACTTCAATATAGAAGTGTTTTGGGTTTTAAAGTTGATTCACAAAAGTATATGTGAGAGATTGTGTGAATAAAAAAATATTTTGCCCTTTTAAAAGTGAAGATTTAAAGCAGTAGTTTTGTAATTTTTGTAAATGAAAAGTCTTAACAAAATCCTATTGAAAATAGGTATTTAAGGTGGACAAAAATTTTGAGGCGATGCAACCTCGTTCGAACGAGACTATGACTCCGTTTTAATGATATGTTGATGTCGTTTGAATGACATAGACTTCGTTTCTATCGAGGTGAAAAATCCAAGATAGTAAGCCCTCGTTTGGTCCATGCTTGATACGACCTTCTAACGAGATCCCAAGTCGTTCTAACGAGATTTCCATCTCATTTCAACAAGGTTGTCAAAAATAAAATTAGTTTTTAAGTACGAATTTTTTTTCAAAAAACTACCTCATTTTGCAAAAAATCCACGAAAACTAAACTAACAACTATACAAATATTACGTGACGACGTGGAGCATGTTGAAGTTGCTTGATAATCAGATCCATCTTCCTGATGGTGTGAATTTGAAGCGCCATGATGGATGTAACGGGATATGCCATACTCAGTGTAATCTAGATTATATGGACAAGTCCAAGATTGTAGGGGCAATAAAATATAATTTTCCCTTACAAAGTGATACTTTCCCTCAATATGATTTACCCTTTAATTAGTCCTCGGTTCTTTTGAGTTATCAAATACATCACTATAGTCACAACAAAGTATAATAGTCGACTGCACCGAAGGACCCCACCTAAATAACTTAGGAAGTTTTAGAGTTAAACCGCCTCATTTGCTACCTCCAAATATGCAACATATTTGGCTTCTATAGTGGTATCACCAATGTGAGATTACTTGATACTCCTCCAAATTATGGCTCTATCTCTGATGGTAAATATATATCATGAAGTTGACTTCTTTGAATCTCTATCCAATTGAAAATTTGAGTCTCTGTACCCAATGGGTATAAGACTATCTGCTGAGCAAACCAACATATAATCTTTAGTCCTTTCCATGTTCTTAAGAATGTGCTTTACTATAGTCTAGTGATCCTCACCCAAGTTTGACTGGAATCTAATAACCATGCCAACGTCAAAGCAGATGTCTGATCTTGTACATAGCATAGCATATATGAGGCTGCCCACCATCGAGGCATAAGGTATATTCATAATCTTCTTTATTATATAAGGTGTTTAATTAATTTAATCCTTCCATTAATTCACACTAATAATTCCTAAATTAATTGTAATGTCTTAATGACTACCCTATCTAAACAGAAGTGTATCGGGGGGTCCTTATTTGGATTTTATTTATGAGACGTCCCACGCATGGAGTCTAGAGACGAGTGGGAGTAAGGACTTTAAGAATCCTTTAATAAGCCTAACTCTATGTTTAAATTGATGAGAAATCCCATAATAAATACAACTTCATGAGTGGTTCGAGAATCCCTCCATGAGGTAATGAAATGACCGACTGACTGATTTATGGACAGGTTTAGAATGGCTCAAAATGTGGGGTGAATGGAATAAAATGATGTTATGTTAAATGGCAAACTAGATGTGGAATTTGTAACCATAATAAGATTATAATGATATTGATTAAAAAGAGATGATGAAATAATTGTGGTTATAGATGTGCGTTGAGAGAGAACACTCTTACTTATTGCGTGTTAAGGGAGCACGGTTGTATGTGCGTGTCATGCCAGATGTTATTTGTCCGGGCTAAGTTATCATGAGGCGGTGCTCGATTGGTGTGACCGTACCTTATTTTAGAGCATCATATGGTTTTATTTATGTGCATAGTTCTATCCACGTGAGAGAAAGGTGATGCACGGTTGTGTGAGGGGATTTATTTGTGCATAACACGCCTTTACTCATGTTTATATTTTCTACGACATAAAAGAATGGTGGTGACTAGTTGTATGATGATCTTTATGTGTGCATACCATATGTTCATGAGATGTCCGGGGAGAAGGGGCACATGTCGATTACAATTTAATTAATTATTGAAATTAATGAGTTAATTAAAATGGATTACGAGATTCTGTGGCATATGGTTGGTTATCGTAGAATGCTTGATAATTGTGGACTCATCACTTGTATATATAACTACTTTTGAGTTGTGTAGATTTGGTAACTCACTGGTTTTTGACCCGTTTATATTCATAGAAACCTTTTAGGTTCTAGGGTTCTACCACGCGAGTAGACATCTATAATACATTATATTTTTTCTGAATTAATAAACTGAATAAAATTAATTATTGTGCTTGTTGTGACTATAGATGTCATTATTTATATTTTTATGTGTTATTTAATTTGGATTTGAAATTGGATTTAAGACATGATAATTAGTTAATTGGATTAATTAATATTTGGACTAGTACCGGGTAATTATTAAATAACTGAGTTGTTATTTATTTATTTGGGTGTTTTTGGTATTAGGCTTTTTAGATGCATAAAATGTCCATTTTTAATTTAAAATGATGGTTTAAAGGCTTATTGTGTTTGTAAAAGGTTCGACCAATGTTTTAAGTCATTTGAAGTTCAATTTGGGCCCTTTTAGGTGAGGCCCATATAGGTACCAAGTATAATTTCAAGTTTAAAGGGTTTTACATTGTCATTAGGGATCTTATTTAGCACAAAACACATTTGAGAAGCACTATGGGGGATAGAGAGAAGGAGTATAAAGAGATGAGTAGAAATTGAGAGATTTGACTTGGTTTTGTCCACAAATCATGAGGTAAGTTATGTAGAATATGATTGTGATTGTATGTGTGTCAAAATTGTATCTATTGATTGCAAATCTAAATCAAAATTTTATTGTAAATCTCATTCTAGATAATTAAATAATTAATTTTCATAACTAAATTAACCTAGATTGTAACTAGGTTTATGTTCCTTTTATTTTGGTTAATTCCTTCATGAACTTGGATTAAAACTAATAGAGAATGACTTGGATATGTTTTATAATGTAAATCATCTAAAATCCTTATGTTTAATTGAATCGATTCATGAAAATACTAGATTCTTTTTACAGAAATTGATAGACCTAGGGTACTTAAGTGAATTTTGGGTGTTTAATTTAAATCTTGATGTAGATTTGAGTTTTGATGTTAGAAATAGGTTTTAATTGGTTATATGATGTGATTTAATTGATTTGATGTTGGTTGGGGTCTGATTAGATGAAGGTTTATGATTCATTAATGGAGGATGGAGAGAGAGAAAGGAGGGTTGAAGATGAAGAATGTCGCAAGGAGGGTTGAAGATGAAGAATGTCGTAACAAGGGAAATTTTGGGGTTTCTATGTTAACCGATCTATCAACCCTAGGCCACCGATTAATTGATGGTATCAGATATGGCCTAGTTTGGGGCTTTTGGTTAAATGATTGGGTTTTAGGACCAAGGATTTAAAATATTTCACCTATAGTTTTTATATATTCATATAATAGAGTTAAATATTTGTGATTTGAATTGTTCAAAAGTTGTGTATGGGTTGTTTTGATATTTTGTGAACTCTTTAATTTAAAAGGGTTTATTTTAAGTATACAGATTTAACTTGCGAACCTAAAAGTGGGATGATTTGTTATTGAGATTTGGGGAGTTGTAGCGGTATGGGCTTGTTAATCAGGATTTGTTTGAGCAGTGGTAATGGACTAATGGGGTGTATAGCCTTCGAGTGAGATTATGAATGGGTTAATAACTCTAGGATAGGGTTGTTAGCATATTTGATGCTTTATATAAATTAGGTATGGGTTGATTACATAGGAGCAAAGCCTTAGGATATTAGACTGGGGCTTTTTAAGGTGCAATATAATCGATTTATATGTTTTAGTGCATGGTAGTGTGAGATTATACCTAGATTAGGGAACCCGGAATGTTAAGATTACTTATATTCGGGGATTTATATAAGTTTAAAGATGTGTTATACCTTTTTATATAGAGATGCTAGTATGACCCGACAGAGTAGGATCGATATGTGTAGGTGCTTCCTTTAGCCCTTTAATGAGGGCATGTGCGTATGTTTACTTTAAATCGTTAGTGAGGGTTGTGTATGAGATTTACTTCAACCTGTTACTGAACTTTGTGCATGTATTTTCTATAGCTCATTAGTAAGGGTTGTAATTACTTGTGTGCTTAATTATAAAATACATACCATTTAGAAATGCTCGTGGATACCATACTAGGGAAGGGATTTCGTGATGAGGCTTGTGCAATGAGGACGGCAATGGTGCCTCAATAAGTATACGAGTTTGCTATTTGTAATGGTTTGTTTACCCCGGGATCGTACGTCTAGGTATCCATGGAACCAAGAGGGTTCACGGAGATATTTCTTTCATATGATATTGGGTATGGTAGGCTATATGAATAATGGGTAGATGTAGAGATTTATTTATTATCGTGATGATGATTTAGGTTTGGAATGACCTAATACTATACCTATTACAATCGAGTATCCCTGAAGGTAAGTAGTGTAGGCCTTTAGTATATGCGGGCACGAGAGATGTCCATTTATTTGTGAAAGTAGAGGATTGTATTTAGGTATGGATGTTAAATGTAGAGATTGTCTTCCTCTTACCTTATATGATTATGTATGGTGGTAATAGAGATAATTGTACTAGTATTTTTATTATCCTATATATATATATATATGTCTTATGGTAAGGATACTTACCTACATGATTATGACTTGGTATTTACGTATCAGTTATACTAGGAACTTGTTACATTAGTGGTAGAAAACGTACCTTAGGTGTGAGACCTTAACCCAACACATGATTCCTATTGAACGAGATTAACTTAGTATAGTTCATGGAAACGATTAAAGAATGATTATATAAGACTTTAATCACATGGGCTACATATAGGTTAGGTTGTTGGGTTTGGTAACTAATAACTAAAAATATATTAAAACATGAGAGGAAGATGTGTATTTATAATGTGGCACGTGTTCAATTATAATCCTATTCTACATAGACTTACTGGTTACGTTTTCTTTCAAAAATTGTTTTACATGTCCTTCTTATGGTAGTTCCTGTAGACGTGGGTTCGTTGGAGGATCATATCTAGCAATGTCCTATTTTACACTCCTAGGATTTTAGGAGTCAAGAAATTATAGCTCATTCTTTTATTTTACTCATTTATTTTTCAGTCAAGTTGCACATGTATAATTATATTCAGAGTTGTATTTTTGTATGGAACATTTTATACTCAGAGATGGCTTATATTGTATTGGCAGTGATTGGTATTAGAGTTGGTTTTGTGTTGATTCAGTATTTCATTATCTTGTCATTGTTCATTCGGTTTTGATTATTTCTTATGCTTAGAATGTTACCAAAAGTTTTTTATTCCCGTGATTTTTATATTAGACCTGATCAATCTATTTATGAATTTCACGGGGGGTCATAACTTGCATCCAACTAGCACAGATTATTCATCCCCTCTATCCCAATCATCATCATTATGAGAGTTGATATAGGTTCATCACCATACTATACTATATTTCATTTTTAGTTGTGTGAGTTGGGTATTATGGATTTATTTGGCTTGTATATTGGGAGTACAAATTGATATGTATATTTCATTTTATTATATGGGTTGGTGTTGTAGTGAGACTGTTTAATGGTTTGCTTTTAGTTGAGAGTTGTAAATATGGTTGTAGATATATCTTTTATTTTGTTTTAGTCGATGATGCATTTATGAGTTGAGTATTTAATGTTTATCATATTGGATTCATTCTTGCCACTTGTTTCATTTGTTTTCATACATGTTAAGAATGATATTGAAAATATTTTGACAGGTTGTATATTTTAATAGTAGAAAGTGATTAACCATAATGTTAATATATACGGTTTGTTACATTGAATTAGTCATAAGCACATACAAATGGTATCTCCATATTAATAAATATACATGCAAACACAATAAAGAACACATTATGAACCTTGCACTCAATTTCCTTCAATGGTGATGAAAACCCTTCCCCAATTTCAATTTCACATACCTTCGACACATAAAAAAATCAAAAAAAATTTAAAAAAAGGAGGAAAAAAATAGACTTAAAAAATGACGAAATGATTACTCCTATTCCCATGGTGATTATATAAACAATCTAATCCAAAGTCAATAAAATTATATCAATCTTCAGCGTAATTCTCACGAGTGACTGACATTTTGTACTGTGTTCATAGGTGGTGGTCTTTATTTCACTAGAATTTAAACCTAAATACTAAAAATGTTCAACCATACTTAATTGGGAAGTGCTATTTGTATCGTTGGAACAGACAATGTGAGCCCAAATTTCATCTTCTTCATTGTGGCATTTAAGCAAACAATTTTTATTAGTGTTGATACCAAATTTAGCCAGCTGACATGTCTCAATTAAGTAAAGACACGTGGCAATATGCATGGCAATAATAAACATTTCCGAATAGCGTTTTGACTCCGAGGACCCATACTGCAACGAGGAGCTCCGCTTCCCCGACTAACTCAAATGCTCCGACCTACAAGAGTCCTCCGAGGAACTTCAATACACCAAGCAGCTTATGAGTGTCGAGCAACTTAGGCGGTCCGAGCTGCACCTCGTACAAAGCATTAATAGCGGGAAATCCAACAGATAGACTGCGCATTAAATACATACAGATGTACACGCCTAAGGGACAATTGTGTATTACCCTTTCACATGTATAGCCTAAGGGCTATAAATACATTGTAGCATCCTCATGGTGGAGGACCCCGGAATTTTCTTGATTAAAATCTATAATCGAGAATTCCCATACAAGTCAGCAATAACAAAAACAGTGGACGTAGGTCATTCTTATAAAGTTGAACCACTTTAAAATTTCTTTGTCTCATTTAATATTATTTGTGATTAAATAATTAGATACGATCTAGTTTTTTACATCAACGGATTGGCGCCGTCTGTGGGAAACGACTGGTAATTTTGTTTTTCATCAAAAATAATTCATCACCAATGGCTGACAATCCTGAATCCAGCAATCGAAACGCTGGAAATCCCCCAAATCCATCTGCTCCGCCGAATGTTCCAAATCTGGCTGGAATAATGACAAATCTGGCCCAAGACCAGACAGCCATACAAGAAACTATGCGATAACTCATACAAACCCTTCATGGCGGTGCACCAGCCCATTCAGGGCAGCGAAGTGTTCAAAGACATGCCCATTTACTTTCTTCGTGGACTAGGCGTACTGAATCATATCGTGCTGATGAATCTGATGATTTTTCCTACCAACCAGGAAGAACTTCGTCGGTGCGAGCCACAGATACTGAACAAAAAGTCACTCTCTCCCCATAAAGGACCAGTGCGCTGGAAAGATTAAGTAGGGTGTCTCCTTTTGATCGATTGGTCCCTAGGAGGAGAAAAAGTCCTCCTATGGCTACATCGAATAGTTTTAGAAGACCAACAGATTTAAGGGAAGGATCTGCCCAATCGCGACCACCTGCTCGTCAAGATAGATCTCAGGAAGCCACATCAACACGATCAGTTGCTCGAACCAACAGGCCCGAGGAAGGAAATGATGCGTGGAAAGGCTCTATTCAGAGACTGGAGGATAGATTGGGAGAAATGGCTAAGGCCAAGAACCCTTTACAACGAACTTTTATTCAAGGAACACCCTTTGTCCAGGCCGTTGTGGATTTTCCCACACCATCAAAGTTCAAAGCACCTGTTGTGACCCCCAAATATGATGGAAAGACCAATCCTGTTCTTCATATAGAGCAATATCAAGCTGCAGCCGACATCTATGCTGTCCCAGACGAGATGAGATGCAGAGAATTCTCGGGAACTCTTACCGGATCTGCTCAGATATGGTATAATAATCTTCCTCGGGGTAAGATCTCAACTTTCTTTCAGCTGGTCGAGTTATTCATTGGGAATTTCTGTTTTGGGGCAAAGCTAGTAAAACGAGTAGCTCATTTGTTAAGTGTTAGACAAAAAGCTGGTGAAAGCACCAGGGATTACATAACTCGTTTTAATAACGAGAAACTCGAAGTCATAGATTATGAGGAAAAGACATCAATCACCGCTTTGATGAGTGGGTCGTTGCCCAACAAGTTGTATTACACTTTGGCTAAAGATCCACCCACAACCATGTCAGAATTGATGGCAAAAGCGACCAAAATCATGAATGCCGAAGAGGCTATGGCTGCAAAGAAGAATATGGATAAAGAAACTAAGGTGGAGGTTGATAAATCCAAGAAGAAAGAGCATAAGAACAATGGTGGTGACAAACAATCCAAAAATAGATCGACATGGGAGGTGTTGAAAAAATTTGATAATTATACTCCTTTGAAGATAGGTATCAACCACGTCCAGGAAGAAATTAAGAATAACGAGGAGTTAAACTGGCCAAAAAAAATGAAGGCAGACCCTGACAGGAGAAATAAGGAAAAATATTGCGAGTTTCACAAAGATCATAGCCATATGACCAAAAATTGTATAGCTCTTCAGAATGAGATCGAAGCACTCATCAGACGAGGAAAATTGACAAAGTATATTGATCGTAGAAATGAAAGAATAAATGATGACCGAGCGAGAGAGAGGTCTAGATCTCCTCATCGAGCAGAGGAGAACAAGAAAAGAGACCATGAAGATGATCCATAAGATGACCCCGATCTTCCCAAAAGACCAAGGCAGCCAGAACGAGAGGTATTTTCAATACATTTTGGATCATTTGATTGTAATGTTATTACAGGTGGAGATGCAGGAGGAGGAGACCTTACTGCAAAGAGAAAAGCTTACCTATGTGAGGCTCAAGCTTGCTCATACATTCAACGGATACATCTGGCCGAGGAGGATCGCCCGAGAAAGATAACAAAGAGAAATTAGTCATTGGTTTCTCAAAGAACGACCTCGCAGGTGTCTTATATCCTCATGATGACCCATTGGTGATCAAAATGAGAATGAAAGAAGTGATGATTTCAAGAGTACCGGTAGATAATGGTAGGGCAGACATCATGTTTTACTCGTGCTTCGACAGTTTAAACCTAAAGTTATCTCAATTGGAGCCTTATCATAGACCCCTCCTCGGTTTTGCTGGCGAGAAAGTTTTTCCACTTGGAACGATCAAGTTGGATATATTCATTGGTACATGGCCTGCTTATTGAACAGAAAGAATATGCTTCTTCGTAATGGATAAGAATGTTCAGTCAGCCTATAACATCATCATGGGAAGGGTCGGATTGAAGAAGTTCGAAGCAGTCCCATCTACAGTACATCAATGCCTAAAGTTCCCAACAAATTTTGGAGTAGGAGTTGTGAAAGGTGATCAAAAAGTAGCTCGGGAATGCTATTATTCATCCGCCGAGCAAGAGGAGCTGGAGGAATCAAGGAAAAAGACTACTACCTATCAAGTGGATGAAGGTACAGAAATTGAAACGTTGGATCCTAGAGATGAATCGCAACTCGTGAAAGGTCAGGTGGTAGAAGCTACAGAAAACATCATTCTGGACGATGAGCATCCGAACGAACAACTCAAATAGGTTCATCGTTGGATGCGTCACTAAAACAGGAACTGATAACTTTCCTAAGAAGCAGAAAGAAAACTTTTGCGTGGAGTCATGAGGATATGCCCGAAATAGACCCAAATTTCCTATGTCACGAGCTCAACGTGAATAAGGAGATTAAACCAGTGAAGCAGAGAAGAAGAGTATTCAGTCCCTAGAAGAATAAAGCTATACAAGAGAAGGTCGAGAAGCTCCAGAAAGCTTTCTTTATTGAAGATGTTAAATATCCAGACTGGTTAGCCAATGTGGTGATGGTAAAGAAGAAAAATAAAAAATGGAGGATGTGTGTAAATTTCACCGACCTCAACAAAGCATGTCCAAAGGATCACTTTCCATTGCCCCGAATTGATCAACTGGTAGATGTTACCTCGGGACACGAGCTGCTGAGCTTCATGGATGCTTATTCTGGTTACAACCAGATTAAAATGAAACCTGAAGACAGGGAGAGTACTTCTTTCATTACCCCTAGGGGAACCTATTGTTATAATGTTATGCCTTTTGGTTTGAAAAATACAGGTGCGACATATCAGCGGCTGATGAACAAGGTCTTTGCTGAGCAAATCAATTGCAATATGGAAGTCTATGTTGACGATATGCTGACAAAGAGCAAGAAAGTTACTGACCATCTAGTTGACTTAGGTCAGACCTTCGATCAACTGGATAAATATCAAATGAAGCTGAACCCGACAAAGTGCATATTTAGAGTACGAGAAGGCATGTTTCTCGGGTACATTGTCAATCAACGAGGCATAGAGGCAAATCCTGAAAAGATCAAAGCTCTATTAGGGCTACGATCTCCAACGACGAAGAAATAAGTGCAGAGTCTCACAGGACGAGTAGCAGCACTCAACAGATTTGTATCGCGAGCAACTGATAGATGTCTCCCATTCTTCAAAACGCTCCGAAAGACTTTTGAGTGGAACGATGAATGCAAGAAGGATTTTTAAGACTTGAAGAAATATTTGGGAGCACCTCCACTATTGTCCAGGCCGGTGATGGGAGAAAAATTGTACTTGTATCTAGCAGTATCAGAAAATGCAGTTAGCTCAGCGTTGATCAGAGTGGAGAATGGAGTGCAAAAACCAATTTATTATACGAGTAAGGCCTTCCGAGGAGCAGATATCAGATATCCAAAATTGGAAAAGTTAGCACTGGCGCTAATTGAGGCGAGCAGGAGAATGAGGCCATACTTCCAGGCTCATACTATAGTCGTATACACTGATATGCCATTAAGGTAAGCCCTTCATAAACCAGAAAAATCAGGGAGATTGATGTACTGGGAAATAGAGATTGGCGAGTATGATATAATTTATGAACCAAGATCATCGCTTAAAGGGCAAGCAGTAGCAGATTTTATAGCAGAGTTCCCTATCCTGATACCCCCGAGGAGCAAAAGCTGCTCACCGAGAAACCTGTGGATATTACAGAATCAACAAACACTTGCCCAGACCAACTTAGGTTGGTAAAAGGTCAAGTGGATGTTACAGGATCATCAAATTCGAGCCCAGACCAACTTAGGTTGGTAAAAGGGCACGAAAAGATAATCGATGAAGAGCAAGAAATATCAGGGGAGGGTGAAAGGAGGCAACAAATATTTCACCGAGGAACTCTGTCAGATCAGAAATTAGAAGACGAGTTACCTATATGGAGGCTATATGTAGATGGCTCATCTTGCACAACAGGCTATGGGGCAGGAATCATTTTGAATAGCCCGAACGAGGTCGACATGGAATACACCCTACGATTCCAATTCAAAGCTTCCAATAATGAGGCTGAGTATGAGGCCATAATTGCAGGTCTTAATTTGGAAAAAACTATGGAGGCACAACAGGTTATTGTCTTCAGTGATTCTCAATTGATAGTAAACCAAATGTTGGGAACATATGCAGCCAAAGGAGAATTAATGATCAAGTATTATGCAAAAGTGATGGAGTTGGTATCAGAATTTGTTGATATTCAGCTGGTCAGAATACCAAGAATGGAGAATGCAAGAGCAGATGCCCTAGCCCGATTAGCATCAGCTACTCCTACCGAGCTATGAAGAACAATCCCAATTGAAGTATTGGCTAGTCGAAGCATAGATGAAGATCTGATGATGAGTTTTATTACCCTTGATTTAGGACCATCTTGGATGGATCCCATCAGGGCATATATTGAGGAGGGAGAATTACCAACTGACAAAATCGTAGCAAAGAAATTGAAGTTTAAAGCTGCTCGTTATATACTGACTAATGGTATTCTGTACAGATGAGGAATTATGGCAGGTTTACAAAGATGTGTACATCCCTCCGAGGTGAAAGAATTGATTGAAGAGATTCATGAAGGGTCCTGTGGAGCCCATGTAGCAGGTCGGACGCTTTTGCAAAGGGTGATGACGCAGGGATACTATTGGCCAATGATGAGGGTTGATTGTATAGCCTATGCCAAGAAATGTGACAAGTGCCAGCGTTTTTCCTCCATCCGAAGAACTCCATAAGCATTGTTGACACCCATTACTTCTCCTTGGCCATTTGCTATGTGGAGAATTGACTTGGTCGAACCACTTCCAACGACTAGAGGAAGGTTCAAATATCTCGTCGTCGCAGTGGATTATTTTACTAAGTGGGTAGAAGCTGAGCCTCTTGTCGACATGTCGTACGAGGAGGTATATCAATTCGTCTAGAAGAATATCATTTGTAGATATGGTCTTCCCCATGCATTCATCACCGACTATGGAACGCAATTTCATAATGAGGAATTCGCTGCCTACTGCCATCAGTCCAATATTTTGAAGCTCCACTCAGCACCAGGTCATCCCCAAAGAAATGGACAGACTGAAGTGACGAACAGGACGCTGCTAAATGGCTTGAAGAAAAGACTAAGTGACGCAAAAGCAAATTGGATCAACGAGTTACAGTCAGTACTGTGGGCTTATCGCACTACTCCCCGAGCAGTAACTGGAGAATCACCATATATGCTGACATTTGGTAGTGAAGCTGTTATACCTGCCGAGTTAGGTCTCCCAATGCACGGGGTACTAAATTTCAATTCCCCTGTCAGCGACTTAATGAGAAGATTGGATTTAGACATGCTCGAGGAAGTTAGAGAAGAAGCAGCCATCAGGAATGCTGCTTACCAACATCGAACAGCTTTGTTCTATAATAAGAGGGTAAAGAAGTGCGACCTGAAGGAAGGAGACTATGTGCTAAAGAAAGTGATTCAAAAGCACAACAAACTGGAGGCAAACTGGCATGGACCATACTGAGTTACAGAAGTTGTTCGACCAGGAACTTATCGAATAGCAACTTTAGAGGGGGAGGAGTTTAAGAATGCATGGAACGCAAAGCACCTGCGCAAGTATTATCAGTGATGTAAACTCTCATGTAACGCAGTTCCATCAGTATGAATAAAATGAAGATATTCTGTCGAATTCTCTCCTTTTATTGAAATTTTTTTTAGGGAATACTAGTGCTACACACTACTCGGGCTCAGACTACTGAGCAAAATATTCCTAAAAATGCCAACTTCGGTTGGTTAGGAAACAAAACATTCCTAAAAATGCCAACTTTGGTTGGTTAGGAAATAAAATATTCCTAAAAATGCCAACTTTGGTTGGTTAGGAAACAAAATATTCCTAAAAATGCCAACTCGGTTTGGTTAGGAAACAATATTCCTAAAAATGCCAACTTCGGTTGGTTAGGAAACAAAATATTCTTAAAAATGCCAACTCGGTTTGGTTAGGAAATAATATTCCTAAAAATGCCAACTCGGTTTGGTTAGGAAGCAAAAATATTCTTAAAAATGCCAACTTCGGTTGGTTAGGAAACAAAATATTCCTAAAAATGCCAACTCCGGTTGGTTAGGAAACACAATATTCCTAAAAATGCCAACTTCAGTTGGTTAGGAAACAAAATATTCTTAAAAATTCCAACTCGGTTTGGTTAGGAAATAATATTCCTAAAAATGCCAACTCGGTTTGGTTAGGAAGCAAAAATATTCTTAAAAATGCCAACTTCGGTTGGTTAGGAAACACAATATTCCTAAAAATGCCAACTTAGGTTGGTTAGGAAACAAAATACTCCTAAAAATGCCAACTTCGGTTGGTTAGGAAGAAAAAATATTTTCCAGAAGTACCAAAGTTGGTCGGGAAGAGAAAAGTTCACCAATTTAGGTTGGTCGAGAATTAAAAGATGTCGATCATCGTTGGTCGGAGACATTTTATGAGTATTATGAGTATATGAGAAAAAGATCAAGTTAAATTTTTTAGTTGTGATTTTTTAAAATTCCTGCCAAATTGGTCGAGAAGCGAAACATCATTAATTTTGGTCAGTCAAATGATTATCACAAATTCAAGCTAGTCGATAATAAGTTTTAATCAACTACAATTGGTCGACAAGATATATAATATTATTATCTTTTTAACAGATATACATACACAAATGTAAATTGTTTTACAGCTACAAGACAATGGCAATCAACATTTGCAAACAAAATAAAAGTCTTTCATTAAGTCCAAAAAATAAAATACATTGAGAATGAAATGTATACTAACTATTACATTGAGATTCCTACTCTATTGGTTTCTTCCCCTCTGCTTTTGAACAGGTTCCTCGCCAGCAGGAGGATCATCCAAAGCATAAGGGGAGTTTATGAAGTTAAGGTCTTTGAGCATTCTAATGTTCATAACATATGGTCTATCTAGCAAGTGCTCGGGACGAGATATCTCGGCATTAGAATGGAGATTGTAATCACCTAGGTATTTAGAAATCAAATAACGAGGGATGGCCCGAGCAGGGATCCAGCTCATATCAAGCTTGAATGGTGGCACTGGTAGGTCGAGCAGTCCAGGATTATGGTAATCCCACAGGTAGTGATCCTGCTCCAGCTGCAGTACCCCCAAGGCATTCAACCACCCCTGTTTGTAACCCTCATTATTTGCATTCTCGATACAATCATCCAAATGATAGAGAGCCTCATTATAGCCAGCCATCCAAAATTCCCGTGGCTGCTTGTGGAATTGATAGGTCAATCTTTCCAACTGCCCGTGAAGACTTTTTGCAAAAAATTCCTTATTCTCCAAAGTAGATTTCTGCGCAGCGAGTTGCTCGTCCAAATTCTGGATCTTCTTAGACATTTCGGCTAATGCTTGATTTTTTGCCATTAATTGGAACGCTTGGTTCTCCAATGCTGACTGAGTTCTAGCTTCTTCAATAGTAAGCTGAAGAACTCTTGGTCGTCCCCGAGAAGCCCTTGCTCGTCCCCGAGCAGGAGTAGAAGGACCAACTCTCCTCAAAGTCTCCAACTCATCTCGCAGTTTGGCATTTTCGACTTCTAGGAAGGAGAATCCCTCATCGTTCACAGGGACCAAAGCATTTGATGAAGAGGCAACAGACTTCAATTGAGCTATTTCCCTTTCCAGGTTATTATTTTCTTGCTCCAATAGCTCAGCTATTTATCTGTGCTCCTCGACCTCAGTTTTCAGAGTTCTCTCTCTCACTTCGTAAGCAGCGAACATCTTGTCATAGCCCTTGTCAGCACTGAGTTGTTGATATTTCTTCTCATATCCTTAATGAAAAAGGGCTGTAGATTCTTTGTATTGCTGTTGAAGTTCATCAAGAGTGCCTTGCAGATCTTCAATCATTTCATAATAAGCTACATTATTGGCCACTGTACGATCGAGCAGGCACTTAAAATATTGATATGCTTCAATTGCTTGTTCTGAAGCATCTTGGCCGAGGATGTCGACGATTTCTGCTGTATTCAGATCTGTGTGACCAGCCTTAAAGTACTCATTACATTGCCTCAACAGCTTTGTATCATGAGTAGACAATAACTCCATTCTGGCCATAAACTAATAAAGGAAGAGAAAGTAAGGATCAATAAGAATGCAAACAGAGTATGAAGGAGAAAATCAAAAGTTCAAGTTTTATTACATCATAGAGAAGAAGTACAAAGTCAGAGTTACATTGGAAAAAGAAAAAAGAAAACATAGAGAAAGATCCGAACAACTCTACACCTTTTCCTTGTCTCCCAAAACTTTCTCGGGAGGTTGAGACGAGAAGGTGGGCTGCTCGGATGGAAGAGATGGTTGCTCGGGGAGTGCAGGAAGTTGCTCGAATGAGGTAGGCAGAAGTTGAAGTTGCTCGCTGGCAGACTGGATAACTGGAGGAGTAGGAGCTTGATCCCCCACCACCATTGAAGATTCCTCAGAGGCAGCTTCGTCCTCTTCTTCTTCTTCGGGAGTTGGAGGAGGGCCTGGGATGTGTCGCTGAAATAACTCGGAACTTTCATCAACTTTCATTTCCTACAGTGTAGCAACCCAGCCGTCCCTAAAATATTTATGGCTACCGTACTCCACCTGCGACATCATGGCAGTCAAGCCTTTGTTCCATCCCTTATCCCAGCCAGCGCTGAAAGACTTCTTCACAACCGGCTTTATTTTCTCTTTATCCGAGGAGAGCTTCTCGGATAGAAGATCCACGGAAGCCTTCAACTTATTCTCAGTCTCTTCCTTCTGGCAACTTACTTCGCGAAGCTGGATTAATTCTTCCTCAGCAACCTTGAGCTTATTCTCAAGCTCAGCAGCATTTTTGAGCTTCTCGTCAAGCTCTTTATTTTTCTCCTCTAAGTCCTGTATTTTCTTCTCCAACCCTTTGGAGACTTCAATAACCTGAGTTTTCTCCTCCTCGATCGAAGTGAGCTTCTTCTCCCAAGCAGTCTTATCATCGTCATATTTCTGACGAGAGTCCTTCAGGGATTGGCTCAGGCCCACCAAAGCTTCCTCTACACCAGACGAGGAGCTTGAAGCTTTGATAGCTTCGTCTTTCTTCAAAATGGTATTAAAACAGGTCACCAACAGGAAAAAGAAGATAATGACAAGTCAGTACAAAGACAGAAATATCAAGGGAAAGATGGAAAGTTCAAAATAATAAAACTTACAGAGGCAATATGGCGAGCAGCCAATGAGGTGACCATGTCCCGAGAAAGGTTCTCTTCAATTCCTTGGACCTCGGGAATGATCCAATTCTTCATCGAGCTCATGGCAGAACTTGGTGGAACAAAAGTAGGAACAGCAGTTCCAGTAGTCGGGGGCCAAGAGACGGTTTCAGCCAAATTGATCGAGGAGCTCTTCTTCCTCGGGGGAACAGGAATAGTTTCGACCAAGGAGGAACTCTTGGTCGGTGATATAACAATCACCTCACTTGGAGCAACAGTCTTGCTCGGGGCCACTGGGGGCTTCTCGGTAATTTTTGCAGGAGCAACCGGAGGAGGTGCATCAATTTTCTTTGTCCCTTCTCCTGGGACATCAATATTACTCTTCTTTGCCTCTCCAGCACCAGAGGCAGGTTTCTCAAAGAGAGTAGGAGGTCTTCTTTTCTTCATCCTTTCACTTAAAGGGATGTGTGAATCAGGTGAAGAGCTCGAAGAAGCTGGTACTGGTTCTACTTCACTTATCACCGGACGAGCAGTAAAAGATGTAGTGTAACTCTTATACTGCAGCAGATACGAAGCTGATCTTATATGCTCATCGGCAACAGTTTGATGCAAACTCCAGATAAGTTTTAGATGCCTTATGTTAACTTCTGTCTCTTTTGGAGACTTTCTCTTACTGTCAACTGCAAATAAATAAACATTAAAATATCAGTCACACATTTTATCAAACACAATGAAAGGATAATTTCAAAAATGAAATAAAATCAAAATAACCCATCCCATTGCCATAGGGAGGGCATCTAGGACCCTGATATACTTCATCTCCAGTTAAAGGAGCATGTTGCCAATTTTTTATAACAACCCCGTGCTCAAAATATTCCCTATTGGCATCTGGGAGATTGACCACTAAAGCCCTATTTAAAAATCTAGTTTTTAAATAAAATGTATTATCACCAACTGCCCATCTATAACAAAACATGATTTCTGGAATTCCTATGCGAGTTCCATGAATTTGATTTAGTTTATGAACCCCATTAACTATTCTCCATGTATTGGGGGCTATTCTTGCAGGAACAACGTCAAAATATTGACAGAATTCCAGACATAAAGGATTTGGGGGAAAGGAAAATCCACACTCAATAACAAAAAGACTGGGGAACCAATGTCCCTCAGCCAAACGGAAATAATCTGAAGGTTCAGAAAGTTCCTCCAAAACAACCCATGAAGGGATAGCAAAATCAGAGCGAAATTTATCAAGAGATTCAACAAGGTAAACCATGATGAATAAAGGAAATGAAGAAGAAGGAAGAAGATCTTACAGAAAAAGAGTGGATCTGTTGACAACGAACGATGGAAAGGATGAACGCACAAGAGAGAAAGACAATGGAAAACTCAAAGATAGAAATTTGAAAAAGTAGAAGACGGTGGGATTGTCTGCGGCGCTTAAATACCTTACCTTGGGAAACGGTAAAGTTAATGATTACAAAAAGAAGCGATTATGCTACCGACGGCTAAAAGGACAAAAAGTGCGCGGAGATCGAGGCAGTTATAAAAATTCAAAAAGTCTGATTCTGCGAATTTGGAAGGAAAAATAAATACAAAGGAAACACTCCTAAAAATCAGGAGGATCATTTAAAACCGCCATATTCCGAGAAAGAATGTTCCACACTCCTCAAATTTCGAACTATGAAACATTGGGGGCTTCTGTTGATACCAAATTTAGCCTGCTGACATGGCTCAATTAAGTAAAGACACATGGCAATCTGCATGGCAATAATAAACATTTCCGAACAGCGCCTTGACTCCGAGGACCCATACTGCAACGAGGAGCTCCGTTTCCCCGACTAACTCAAATGCTCCGTCCTACAAGAGTCCTCCGAGGAACTTCAATACACCGAGCAGCTTATGAGTGCCGAGCAACTTAGGCGGTCCGAGCTGCACCTCGTACAAAGCATTAATAGCGGGAAAGCCAACAGATAGACGGCACATTAAATACATACAGATGTACACGCCTAAGGGACAACTGTGTATTACCCTTTCACATGTACAGCCTAAGGGCTATAAATACATTGTATCATCCTCATGGTGGAAGACCCCGGAATTTTCTTGATTAAAACCTGTAATCGAGAATTCCCATACAAGTCAGCAATAACAAAAACAGTGGACGTAGGCCATTCTTATAAGGCTGAACCACTTTAAAATTTCTTTGTCTCATTTAATATTATCTGTGATTAAATAATTAGATACGATCTAGTTTTTTACATCAACAATTAGGTTTAGAAGTTTCCATCCTTTTTTATTGCATTTAAAAAAATAAATGATCAAAGTGAGGGAAAACAGATGATGATACAAAGGTATCGAATATCTATGTATGTA
The DNA here is from genome assembly GCA_949130495.1 of Sambucus nigra. Classification (NCBI taxonomy): domain Eukaryota; kingdom Viridiplantae; phylum Streptophyta; class Magnoliopsida; order Dipsacales; family Adoxaceae; genus Sambucus; species Sambucus nigra. The sequence continues at coordinate 53,693,061 of OX422219.1, forward strand.
TGAGTATACGTTTTGTTTATACATGAGAGTGCGTATTGTGTATCAAAATATAGACCCACCAAAATTTATTTTGTACCCTAAATTTCTTTGTTAAAAAATTTACTCAAATTTTAATCAACTAATTTCAATTTTTATCTTCTTTAAGAACATGGATGACAAAATATGTGAAAGAGTTAAATAAGATCACAATAACATATGTATGAGGATAAAAAGTCACTAATGGAAAAAAAACTCAGGTCAATGCAACAATCTCACTGAACTGGGTAAATACTTACATAGAGGAGTAACAACTTACACTCCTATCCGCGCAAACTCATACCATCACACTTTTTCACCAAATTGTATCAAGCCAGAGATTCTTATTCGTTAATGGACAATCTCAATATCTCGATGTCATGACACACGTCAACAGTGTTTCACAAGTCTTTATCTTCAAACTTTAAAGATCGCATATGATATGAACCCCGAAAGAGAACCTCAAATATTATAATACTTCTTATTAGGAGAAAGACCCAAAGTGTATGGAAAATTTGTTTTATGAAATGCGTTCTTGATTAAAAAAAACTTCATCTTCTTTGGCATTAATCAACCTCTAAAAAGAGAGGTAATTAAACGCAAAGAAGATGAAGTGAAAAAGATGAACAAGGTTTTTAAAACGGGTTCACTCTTTTTAACAAATGTGTTATTATCTCCTTAGAAAGGAAGAAGAAAAGAATATAGAAAAAGGACTCTCTTGGTATTTTTTTCATGAAAGATATGTGAGTTGGTTGTCACACCCCGTACTTTTATCGATATTTATTTATGGGAGTAATTAAATTAAATGTGAATTAATTGAGAATTAATCATGATAAAATACTAACGAGATGTGATTTGGTATTCGATTATAATGTGTATATATGGAAATATATAAATATTGAAAATATTGAAATTATCGCGAGACTGAAATACGGCAATTTGGAAAAATTAGTTGGGACGCACGTGTCAGTCGCATCAGGAACGTAATTATTTGAATTAAAAAGTGAATTTTATTTTTATCAATCGAATGGTCATTTTGAGTGCGCCAACGAGTCCGGAAGGGTAGAAATAGTCATAAAACACTAGCCGGGGGTTTAGTTTGGGTCCCGGGGCATTTTTAGGCTAAACTGGCAACTTAAAAGGGCATTTTGGTAATTTTGAAATTTTGGGAATTATAACCAACGAATTTTGGGAGTTAATTATAGGTTATTTGGTAACCCACTTAACCCATTACCAGCATTTGTCAAAAGAGAGGGTTACGGGAGTTTTGAAAGAAGTTGGAGAGGAGTTACAAGAGCCAAAACTACCATCTTCAACCTTGGAAAAGATCTGTAGAGAAAAGGGAGAGAGAGCAACCTTCAACCTTCAACATCAAATTCTGAAGAACAATCTAAGGCAAGTGGTTTAGTTACGTTAATTTCAAGCGAATGTTTCTTCCATGCTTAGAATTGAAATAATTGCATCATATTGGGTGTTTGATGAAAACCCATGAAATTGGAGATAGAAATTCATGATATGTTATAGGGATTGCATGTAGAATGTTATTGGATGATTGTCCTACACGAAATATAACTTTTTATGATGTAAAAATGGATTTATAAAGGGAAATTGAAGACATTAAATTTATGGGTTCATATTCATAGGGTTTGGGGTAAAATTGGGGATTTATGATAATTATATGTTATTTAGGAAGATTGAACCCCAAAAATATGTTAAGATATGACCTAAGAAGGTTTAGTGATATTTAAGAACCTTAAATATACGATTGGGATGATTTTAGGATGAGTTTAGAGAAGAGGAAAATTGAGAAAAACGAAGTAGAAATTTCTGGGTTAGAAACTGCCATCTCGTTAGAAGTTCTGCCCAGGTCGTTCGAACGACCTCGTTCGAATGAGCTTCTAACCAGGTGACAGTATGCCTTCTAACGAGTTGATAGTTCGTTCGAAGCCTTTCGTTCGAATGAACTCTCGTTCGAACGACCTCGTTCGAACGAGACTTCTAACGAGTTAACAGAATGGCTTTTTGATCTATTTTCATTTCAAATGTTCCGTAGACTCATCTAATTGGAGTATTAACCTTCCCTTGTTGATCTGTGAGTATAATTATGAGAATTAGGGCACTTTGAGGAGTAAGACTTAATACCTCATAATAAAATTGTATGTCATTTGTGGAATCGAAAACGAGTACCTAATTACGACGTGAGAAGGGTCGATAACTTGAATATACAAATCGGGAACATGAAATCGTATAACATTTAAGGGACGGTATAATAACGAGAAGTATACCTATATTAAGATTACGAGATAACTAAGATGTGTGAATGCTTAGTATATGTGATTTTATGTGTATGACATACCTACCATACTTGCTATCATGGGAGGTTTGCGTTCGATTAGGGCCATCTAATCTTTGTGTGCCTACGGGGGGGATATAGATTGGTACCTCGAGGACATAGGTCAGAGAATGACTTATTGAGAAGTTAATAAGTCTGCTGATCATGGGAGCGTAGGTATGTGCGTGACCCATGTGATGTGAACTATGTTCGCCTCCATTGTTTGCGATTGCTATTATCTGAGAACGACTCCTGAGAGATTCGGAATGCGTGGCCCTTATATACGTGATGTACCGGGATGGGATAGCAGAGTATGTGTGCACCGCAGCTTAGTCTCGGGGTGCTAGTACTGTATAATTATGATGAGAATAAAATATGGTTAAATGGAAAGAATGGTCATGTTTAATTATGAGTATAATTATAGTAACACTCTGAAAAGATAAAAAAAGGGGATAATCTCCAGTAAATGGTTTTGCTAATAATTGGGAATCCGAGAATTAAAGTAAAACTCTCTATTTAATTGATGATGTTGGAATTAAAGCGCGAACTGAGTAGAAATGTTAGAATTTATTTTGGACTAGATAGATATGAGAATCTCTGGAATGGGTACGGGTACGTTAGGAGTGCACAATTAGTCGAGAGGTGAGTATTTCATGTGAGAGCACGTCCTAACATGTATTTTGCATTCATTGTTTTAATGTCATTAAATCACTTGCTATTTTTAAACTATTTTTCCACAATCGGGCTCTGACCCATTTTCATTCAAATCTATTTTTTTTGTAAAAACCTTTTTAGGTGCCCAGCCACAAGGACGCCATGCATAGGAATTCTATTCAGGTGACGTGCTGTAGCTGCTGTGGAAGTTACAGGACCTTGACAGTAGACTCCTCCTTTTCTAGTCTTGATTCTATTATCAGTTTTATCATTTGTTGGGCATGTCGCCCATTCCTTTTAGAGACATTTTAATTATTCAGTTATTTCAGACTTTGGGATGTATTTAATTTTAGTGATTGCAGACTTTATATTTATCCAACTCGGACTTTGGTTTGTTGTGAGGCGTTTTCCTCCAGACTCTTATTTATTGGTTGGTTATTCTATGGTGACGTCATTGTGATTAGTTATGTTAACTTTTCGTAATTTATTTATTGCATGTTAACCGGATTTTTATTAAAATGGACATCCCACTTCTTAAATACTAGATGGTTAGTAATTATTAAAATGTTTTCGACAGTGATGCTATGAACTGAACCTACTTGGCATTTTGTATTAATTCAATAAAGGAGTAGCTACCCGGTATTTAATTAGTCGGGGTGTCATAGGTGATATCAGAGCATCGGGTTCTAGTGTCCTTAGGATCTGTCCGGATTGTTATGTTTCCGCTGAGCTTTCTTTGATATAGAGCCCTATATTTTAGGACTGTTGTATTCTTTGTGTATGCTACGCTCTTCAGCTATTATGAGTTAATAACTGCAAAATTATAGACTTTACTCATATTTCAGATGCCTCCACGACGTGCGCAGCAAGTTCCTAGTGATGCACAGCCAAAGCCACCGCCTGCACCAGTTCCGGGCACCATGAATGCCGCCGAGGTTGCAGCTATTGTAGCCCAAGCGATAAATGACTCCCTAGCCGTTGTGCAGCAGGCACCACCCCAGGTGCCAGTAGCCGCGCCAGTTTAGGCACATGCATTCCCGTCTGCTTGGGAACGCGTCCGTGATGCTTTCCAGAAAGCACACCCTCCGGAGTTTGCAGGTAGCTCCAATGTTGTGGTATCCAGTCAGTGGAGGAAGGATATTCAGAGGCACTTAAGGATGTACGAGTGCACCGATGTTCAGAAGCAGATACTGGATACTTTTAAGCTAGTAGGCTCTGCATTGCAGTGGTGGGAGTCCATTACCACCGCAGAGGAGAGGGAGACTCTCACTATACAGGAGTTCTGGGTGCGATTCGACCGCAAGTATTTTTCGTCAGCTGTTCACACGGAGATGAGAAGGAAATTGATGAACCTCAAGCAGGAGGGGAGGACTGTAGCCGAGAATGAGGCTGAGTTTACAAATCTCTTAAACATTGTACCGGATGAGATACCGACTGAGGAGAAGAAGATTCAGAAGTTCACATATGGATTGACTTGGAGGATCCGTCAGCATTTGTTGGGGAACCTCTCGTTGGCCACTTATTCTGACGTGGTTAACGCTGCACTGCTACACTGCCAAGATCACCGCTTACACATATCTGAGATCAGGAGAGTCCAGCCATCAGGGCAGGACCGGGGGAAATGGTGCCAGCGGGGCACAATCTGCTCAGGGACAGCATAGGCAGGGAGATCAGGGTTCCTAGCAGGGGGATTCTAAGAGGTTCAGATCTGGAAATTTTAGAAGTGGACAGGGAGGTTTTAGACAGGGCCATCAGGGTTCGAACGGCCATCAGGGCCAGCTGGGTCAGAATGGTCAGCAGCAGTAGTTTCAGCAAGGCCAACATGGCCAGGGGAGGAATGGTAACGGCCACCAGGGCCGAGGATAGCAGGGACAGCGAGGGGGAAACTTCCCAGGGAAGTGTTATGTTTGTGGCAAGACTGGACACAAACGCCAGAATTGTCCTGATAGGGGCAGGGCCCCACAGCAGTAGCAGTAGGGTGCCCGACACGAGCCACAGAGGCCTATGTTTCCCGCCGCCCTCCCAGCACCACCACAGATGGTAGCACTACCACCCATTCCAGCGGTCCCAGTTCAGCAAGGACAGCTCCAGTATGGGAGAGTGTATCAGCTCCAGCATGTGGCAGCCCCACAGGATCCACCGGCCATTGAGGGTATGTTCTCTATTCAGGGGACTATGGGGCGTATTTTATTTGAGACGGGGGCCACACATTATTTCATTTCCATGAGATTTGCACGCACCATTGGGTTGTTAGGCACCGCCGAGAGCACGGTTACTTGTGTAGATTCACCGTTGAGTAGGGGTTCCGTGATTTCTCTTATATGTAGAGGTGTGGGTATAGAGATCGGGAGGTTTACTTTACCCGCTGATATGTTAGTGTTAGAGATGACTGAGTACGATGCGATTATTGGTATGGATTGGCTAGTTGCGTACCGAGCCATGATTGACTGTTTTAGTAGGAGTATTATCTTTGCCATTCCCGAGCAGGAGATGTTTTTAGTGGCGATGCCTCGCCCTGAGGGAGGGTCGTCCACTCACTTGTACTATATAGGGAGGAGACCTCTAAGGAAGTGGTAATACCACTTGATGCGATTCCAGTTATTAGGGAGTTTACCGACGTATTTCATGATATACCTGGGTTACCTCCGAGTAGGGAGATAGATTTTGTGATTGATTTGATGCCGGGCACTCGGCCTATTGCCCGCGCACCTTACCGTATGGCTCCAGCCGAGATGAGAGAGTTACGGGATCAGATTGAGCAGTTGTTGGGTCAGGGGTTTATTCGGAGGAGTACTTTGCCGTGGGGTGCCCCTGTGTTGTTCGTAAAGAAGAGGGATGGATCGTTGAGGTTGTGTGTAGATTACCGAGAGTTGAATAAGGTCACGATACGGAATAAGTATTCTTTGCCCCGAATCGATGACTTATTCGACCAGCTGAGAGGAGATTCTTTCTTCTCAAAGATTGATTTGCGATCAGGATACCATCAGTTGCGTATCAAGGAAGAGGACGTCTCGAAGACTTCTTTCTTAACGAGATATGGTTCCTACGAGTTTCAGGTTATGCCTTTTGGCTTGACCAATGCTCCAGCCGTGTTTATGGAATTGATGAATAGGGTGTTCAGAGATTTCCTAGACCAGTTCGTCATTGTCTTCATTGATGACATTCTGGTCTACTCCCAGACAGAAGAGGAGCACGCCGAGCATTTGAGGCAGGTTTTGCAGACACTACGTCAGAACGAGTTGTATGCAAAGTATGAGAAGTGCGGGTTTTGGCTGAAGGAGGTTCAATTTTTGGGGCATATTATTTCAGACCGGGGGATATCTGTTGATCCGGGGAAGGTATCGGCGGTGAGGGAGTGGGGACAGCCCACGACACCGACTGAGATCCGTAGTTTCTTGGGCCTAGCAGGATACTACAGGAGGTTTATTCGGGGTTTCTCAAAGATAGCGGGTCCATTGACACATCTGACTCGTAAGGGTGTGCCATTCATTTGGAGCGATGTCTGTCAGTTGGCATTTGATGAGTTGAAGGACAAGTTGACCTTAGCACCTGTGTTAACATTGCCAAGACCGGAAGTTGAGTATCTAGTCTACACTGATGCGTCCTTACAAGGACTTGGAGGTGTGTTGCAGCAAGAGAGTCAGGCCATAGCTTATGCTTCCCGTAAGCTTAAGCCTCACGAGAATAATTACCCCACCCATGACTTAGAGTTAGCGGCAGTTGTATTTACCCTTCGAATTTGGAGACACTATCTCCTGGGGTAGAAGTTTCGATTGTTCACGGACCACAAGTCTCTACAGTACGTATTCACGCAGAAGGAGTTGAATATGCAGCAACGGAAGTGGCTTGAATTTGTGAAGGATTATCAGTTTGATATCCAATATCACCCGGGGAAGGCTAACATGGTAGCAGACGCGTTGAGCCGTAGGCCAGAAGATGAGATGGCCGAGGTGTGGAAGGATAAGTGGAAGGAGTTGGGACACCAAGATGCAGTGGCCCGATCGTTCATGTCGGTGATGACTGTTACACCGCAGATTGTCACGAGGGTGGTAAAGGCACAGGCAAATGACTCGTTCTATCAGGAGCAGATAGTTCGATTACTAGTAGAGGGAGCCGAGTCCTATACCTTTAGCTCAGACGAGGGATTATGATTCAATGGGAGACTTATCATTCTGAAAGGGGAAGACTTGCGACACGAGGTGATGGCAGAGTCGCACGGCTCACAGTTCGCGGTACACCCCGGTGGGGATAAAATGTACCAAGACATGAGACGTCAGTATTAGTGGAGCGGGATGAAGAGATATATTACCGTGTTTATTTCTAAATGCGCCACTTGTCAGCTGATAAAAGTGGATCATCAGAGGCCGGCAGGACTTCTACAGCCATTAGAGGTCCCGATGTGGATATGGGAGAGCATCTCCATGGACTTTATCACGGGGTTACCTACGTCACAGAGGGGTCAAGACTCCATTTGGGTAATTGTGGACAGGTTCACCAAAGTCGCTCATTTTCTACCCGTAAAGATAAACTACACTACGGGACAGTATGCCCAGATTTTTATTGCAGAAATAGTGAGACTTCACGGTGTGCCCCTAAATATCGTGTCTGATCGAGACAAGATATTTGTTTCAGGGTTTTGGGAGAGTTTTTAGGAGGCCATGGGCACGGAATTGCGGTTGAGTACGGCTTATCACCCGCAGACCGATGGGTAAATCGAGCGTACAAATCAGATGTTGGAAGACATGTTGTGTATGTGCATCATAGACTTTGGGGGTGGATGGGAGCAGTACCTTCCACTGGTGGAGTTTTCTTACAATAACTCCTATCAGTTCACCATTGGCATGGCTCCATTTGAGGCTTTGTATGGTAGACCTTGTCGTTCACCAGCATGTTGGTTAGAGGTGGGGGACAACAAACTACTTGGGCCGGAAGTAATTCAGGATACTTCGGTAAGGATAGAATTGATACGGAGTCGCATTCGGGTAGCTCAGGATCGGCAGAAGAGCTATGCTGATGCGAAGAGGCTCTTCAGATAATTCAAAGAGGGGGACCATGTTTTACTCAAAGTATCTCCTATGAAGGGGATTATGCGTTTTGGGAAGAAGGGGAAACTGGCATCGAGATACGTGGGGCCATTTCCTATCATCGAGCGGATTGGGCCTGTTGCATATAGACTTGGGTTACCGGAGCATTTGCATAGGATTCATGATGTGTTTCATATTTCCTCGCTAAGGAAATATCTTAGGGACGATTTGGCACATACTCACATTTCTTTGGAGGACATTGATCTCCAGCCCGATAGTTCATACGAGGAGGGGCCAATTGCTATTTTGGACCGAAGCGAGCAGAAATTGCGGTCAAAGATAGTACCATTAGTACGTGTTCAGTGGCGGCATCATAATGCTGAGGAGTCCACATGGGAGCGCGAGGATGAGATGCGCGAACGTTATCCAGAGTTGTTTTTATCAGGTACCTTCTAGTTTCGAATTTTGGGACGAAATTTTGTTATTAGGGGGGGAGTATGTCATACCCCGTACTTTTATCGATATTTATTTATGGGAGTAATTAAATTAAAAGTGAATTAATTGAGAATTAATCAGGATAAAATACTAACGAGATGTGAGTTGGTATTCGATTATAATGTGTATATATGGAAATATATAAATATTGAAAATATTGAAATTATCGCGAGACTGAAATACGGCAATTTGGAAAATTTAGTTGGGACGCACGTGTCAGTCGCGTCAGGAATGTAATTATTTGAATTAAAAAGTGAATTTTATTTTTATCAATCGAATGGTCATTTTGAGTGCGCCAACGAGTCCGGAAGGGTAGAAATAGTCAGAAAACACTAGCCGGGGGTTTAGTTTGGGTCCCGGGGCATTTTTAGGCTAAACCGACAACTTAAAAGGGCATTTTGGTAATTTTGAAATTTTGGGAATTATAACCAACGAATTTTGGGAGTTAATTATAGGTTATTTGGTAACCCACTTAACCCATTACCAGCATTTGTCAAAAGAGAGGGTTATGGGAGTTTTGAAAGAAGTTGGAGAGGAGTTACAAGAGCCAAAACCACCATCTTCAACCTTGGGAAAGATCTGTAGAGAAAAGGGAGAGAGAGCAACCTTCAACCTTCAACATCAAATTCTGAAGAACAATCTAAGGCAAGTGGTTTAGTTACGTTAATTTCAAGCGAATGTTTCTTCCATGCTTAGAATTGAAATAATTGCATCATATTGGGTGTTTGATGAAAACCCATGAAATTGGAGATAGAAATTCATGATATGTTATAGGGATTGCATGTAGAATGTTATTGGATGATTGTCCTATACGAAATACAACTTTTTATGATGTAAAAATGGATTTATAAAGGGAAATTGAAGACATTAAATTTCTGGGTTCATATTCATATGGTTTGGGGTAAAATTGGGGATTTATGATAATTATATGTTATTTAGGAAGATTGGACCCCAAAAATATGTTAAGATATGACCTAAGAAGGTTTAGTGATATTTAAGAACCTTAAATATACGATTGGGATGATTTTAGGATGAGTTTAGAGAAGAGGAAAATTGAGAAAAACGAAGTAGAAATTTCTGGGTTCGAAACTGCCATCTCGTTAGAAGTTCTGCCCAGGTCGTTCGAACGACCTCGTTCGAATGAGCTTCTAACCAGGTGACAGTATGCCTTCTAACGAGTTGGTAGTTCGTTCGAAGCCTTTCTTTCGAACGAACTCTCGTTCGAACGACCTCGTTCGAACGAGACTTCTAACGAGTTGACAGAATGGCTTTTTGGTCTGTTTTCATTTCAAATGTTCCGTAGACTCATCTAATTGGAGTATTAACCTTCCCTTGTTGATCTGTGAGTATAATTGTGAGAATTAGGGCACGTTGAGGAGTAAGACTTAATACCTCATAATAAAATTGTATGTCATTTGTGGAATCGGAAACGAGTACCTAATTACGACGTGAGAAGGGTCGATAACTTGAATATACAAATCGGGAACTGGAAATCGTATAACATTTAAGTGACGGTATAATAATGAGAAGTATACCTATATTAAGATTACGAGATAACTAAGATGTGTGAATGCTTAGTATATGTGATTTTATGTGTATGACATACCTACCATACTTGCTATCATGGGAGGTTTGCGTTCGATTAGGGCCATCTAATCTTTGTGTGCCTACGGGGGGGGGATATAGATTGGTACCTCGAGGACATAGGTCAGAGAATGACTTATTGAGAAGTTAATAAGTCTGCTGATCATGGGAGCGTAGGTATGTGCGTGACCTATGTGATGTGAACTATGTTCGCCTCCATTGTTTGTGATTGCTATTATCTGAGAACGATTCCTAAGAGATTCGGAATGCGTGGTCCTTATGTACGTGATGTACCGGGATGGGATAGCAGAGTATGTGTGCACCGCAGCTTAGTCTCGGGGTGCTAGTACTGTATATTTATGATGAGAATAAAATATGGTTAAATGGAAAGAATGGTCATGTTTAATTGTGAGTATAATTATAGTAACGCTCTGAAAAGATAAAAAGGGGATAATATTCAGTAAATGGTTTTGCTAATAATTGGGAATCCGAGAATTAAAGTAAAACTCTCTATTTAATTGATGATGTTGGAATTAAAGCGCGAACTGAGTAGAAATGTTAGAATTTATTTTGGACTAGATAGATATGAGAATCTCTAGAATGGGTACGGGTACGTTAGGAGTGCCCAATTAGTCGAGAGGTGAGTATTTCATGTGAGAGCACGTCCTAACATGTATTTTGCATTCATTATTTTAATGTCATTAAATCACTTGTTATTTTTAAACTATTTTTCCACATTCGGACTCTGACCCGTTTGCTCTCAAATCTATTTTTTTTGTAAAAACCTTTTTAGGTGCCCAGCCACAAGGACGCCATCATAGGAATTCTATTCAGGTGACGTGCTGAAGCTGCTATGGAAGTTACAGGACCTTGACAATAGACGCCTCCTTTTCTAGTCTTGACTCCATTATCAGTTTTATCATTTGTTGGGCATGTCGCCCATTCCTTTTAGAGACATTTTAATTATTCAGTTATTTCAGACTTTGGGATGTATTTAATTTTAGTGATTGCAGACTCTATATTTATCCAACTCGGACTTTGGTTTGTTGTGAGGAGTTTTCCACCAGACTCTTATTTATTGGTTGGTTATTCTATGGTGACGTCATTGTGATTGGTTATGTTAACTTTTCGTAATTTATTTATTGCATGTTAACCGGATTTTTATTAAAATGGACATCCCACTTCTTAAATACTAGGTGGTTAGTAATTATTAAAATATTTTCGACAGTGATGCTATGAACTGAACCAACTTGGCATTTTGTATTAATTCAATAAAGGAGTAGCTACCCGGTATTTAATTAGTCGGGGTATCACATTGGTTTTAAATGAAGAGCATTGATGGTTTAAACAAGGAAAATCGAACAAATGGGTCTCCTAAATACCAGGACAAGCCAAATGGTACATCTCTTACACAAATCACGTGTGAGAAAGTGGTTGGGAGCTAGCTAGTCCAATCAACTCATAAAAATATGATCTTGATCTAAAAGATCACCAAAGATCTTTATGATAGATTCACGAATCTGTACGCATCGTCGGAGGTGCCACTACAGAGAGGGTAAGCATCGCTGTAGTGAACCTGCTATGACGCAAGTCGCGTATTTAAACAGAGATTCGTAACGAGATCCTCAAAGAGTTTGGCAACCAGCGAGGGAAGTATCGCTACAGCGAAGGTTCCGTTGTGGCAATACTTCAGTGATAAGCTGCTCGTGCCAATATCTAGAGATTTTTTTGCCAAAGAAACTTTTCGTTTTTGCTCTAGTGAAGAAAATTTTCGCTGCAGGGAAACTTGTCAGTTTCGCTCAATTTTTTTATCTATAAGTTTTCCAAAAATTAGTTAAATAATAAAGATCAAGGTAGTATATCCTTAAGATTTACTTACACAAAACGTTTTTACCAAGATGTTTCGAAAACAGTTTTGTAAGCACTTGTGACATGTGTGAGTGAATTCTCTAATTTACCTTTTATCCAATAATGTGATATATATGATAATGAGGATGATCAAGAACCATGTTTCAAATCTTGAATGTTGATAAAGCTTCTCGGAGAGGTAAATAAGGTACTGAAAGTGTTTTCAAAAACCAGAATAAGACAACTACCTATAAGGGCACAAATGAGTATATGAATACTCTTACAATAAACAACACATGTTCTAATTGCAGAAACCAATAGTCTAACTCAAACCTCTATCTCTTTGTTACATTCACTTTAACATCTTGAGATTTTATGTGTCAAAAGTATTTATTTAATATTTTTTAATTTAATGAAAATTCATAGTAGATATGATAAGTGACACTTAATTGGGACATAACATTGTTAACATGACACCCTCAGATGAAAGTGTCAAGGAAGTAGTGGCGATTACGCGACACTTCTATGTCAATGTTTTCTAGTCGACTTTTCGAAAAAGATCATTGGAAAATGTAGGTTTGTTGGCCGGTTGTAGTGTCACCTTAGCAATCCCTTATGCTGATTATCGTCATTATTTTTAAAAATCTATTAAACAAAGAAGTAATCACAAGTTTTTGTTAAATATCCTTAAGTTTGAATGCGAAATTACTATGTGTAAATTCTATTATTGTATTTTATATTTTAATAAATTCTTCAACTTTTTCTGTAGAATATTAAAAAAATAAATTGGATATAAACTCATATAAAATGTTTTCTTTTATAATTTTCAATAATATATTATTTTAAAAAATTGATCTTGTTTGATTGATTTTAATGAATGCCTTTTATTAATATATGTTTATAGCAATAAATATATAAATAGAGAGAAATGTCACCTGGTTGTGTATAATTATAATACATATTGCACTTTCATTTTACGTTTAGCCATAACATACACTTACACAATTATATGTTATTGGTTAAATAATTTATCAAGATATTGGATGAATCATACCCTCAAATTTAAAAGTGACCCTGTTAATAGCCTTATAAGGTCATGCTAACTTATTTATACTTTGTATTAAGAAATATAAAGTATTTATTTATCCTATCATTTTAAATTATAAAATATTATTTGTATCCTAAATGTTATTTATCCCATCATCGAGGAGATCTTCAAAAGCACCTGACCTACCTCCTTGCACCTCAAACCATGCTTTTGTTTATCCCAAAAGCTTCTTTGTTTACTGCGAAAATCTTCACATGCTCTAATATGAACACCACTTCCTACGAGGTGTCCAAACACATTCAATACTAATAACTTGCTAACTCTTATCTCTTAATAAGTTCGGTCAATCTACCTCAAATGACCTAGACGGCCACACGTTCCCCCTTGGGACCTCTCTAACCTACGAGGAGTCAAAAAGGGATCTAATATCCCACTTTCACATAAGAATAAAAAATAATTACACACATGAATCCCCACTTAGTGGAAAATAGGAATGATCACTTAGTGGAAAAATAAGAACTAGCCCAGTTTGTCAATCGCACTTTCCTTTTTTATACACAGAATCAACACCGAAGTCTTTCTTATATTTGACTCGGACTAAGAGACCAAATGATCCTATCTTCAATAGGTTGTTGTGAGGGTTCATATAAGGAATATCTTGTATTACACATTGTCTAACCATACATTCACACCAACACTCTATCTCTTGATATAAATATCCAGAGATCGAGAGAGAGATATTTGCTAAGCAACCGGACTTTGCATTATATGTCATCTTCATAACACACTCCTCTTCCCAATGATCCCATTTCTCTTTTAATTTAATATACATTGGGTTGGTGTTAAGTTTATCGCTCGATTAGTACAAGATCGAAAAAATGAGAACACTCTGGGTAAAGAGGTCCACAAGGAAAGTGATTGGATCCATATAAATAGAGCCCCCAAAACACATGATGTTTTTTCTCAAGGGAAAGTTTATTCTTGAATAATCATAACTAGAATGGATTACGTAGGTGGATTATATTTTCAAGTCAGCACAATTAACGTGTTTTCATACTATAATGTTAGACCAACCAAGAATTCTAAGAGAGAGAGAGAGAGAGAGAGAAAGAGAGAGAGATTTATTTGTCATTTCCAAAAAAGAATATACATAATCATATACATATAGTCACATTTACGTATATTTTTTATTCTCCAAAAACTTAATGTTTTAGGGTTTCGAAATATGATGAGAGAGATGGGAACTTATGAAAAAACACCGCAATTGGGCTCTTAAACACCGCACTAAAGAATAAGATCTTGGTGCACTTGGTTTATTTCAAATAATAATACCTCTGAAGATTCAATCTTGATGTTATAGAGGAAAATATGGTACGTAGATTTTAGTTTTTACGGCTAAATTTGAACAATAATGAGACCATCAATGCTTAATACAATGATATCGATACCCTACATCGAAGATTTAACTTAAAAATGAGCATAATCAATAATCAAAGAAATAATAAGTAAATATTTACTAAAAAAGATTTATGTATGACATATATTGGGATGTACATCGGATAGTTAAGAAAATAGAGTAAAGTGTGTGTGTGTGTATGTGTGTGTGTGTGTGTGTGTGTATGTCTCTCTCTCTCTCTCTCTCTCTATATATATATATATATATATATATATATATATATATATATATATATATATACAAGGAAAAACTACATTTAATCGATTAAATGCCATCTCAATAATATTTAGACTCGTTGATCTAATTAACAAGCATTCTGCTACCCAAATCATTGAGTAATTGAACCTGTGAATGATTTTGAGTTTTTTTTCATAATTATTAATTATGGAAATGAATCTATCAAGGGGAATAATTTAATTTTTTAGCAAAAAATAATTAATATGAAAATAAAAAAAAAGTGTTGCAAGAACTGTTTTACATATGAATAACATACATGAATCGATATTAAGATGGTCCTTTGATCTTAGCCTTTTCAACTAAATGAATAATCAATTTCCCTATGATGCCAAAAAATTAAATTAGTAAGATCCTCTTAAAATAGCAAAGTACGAGGTCAATTTAGAAATAGTTAATGATCGGTTACATTCATCAGTTCTTAGTACATATTGTTTGAAAAGTAACTAGTGGGATAACAAAGAATAAAAAAAAAGGTAATTCTATCCTTATTTCAATTCAAATAAGAGAACAAAGAATCCACTTACCTTGGTTGTTGCGCTCCTTATGGGTAGTAGCATAAGGGTGAAGAAGGAATGATAGTAATCGTCTAAATAAATACTTTGACAAAACTTTTTTTAATGAATAAGATCTATTTTTTGGATTAACACATGGTTGTCATAACTCTTGTGTCCTAATAGTATGTTGATTAAGGTCAAGTGATATGTTTCGAGCATAACAATCTCATACTTCAACCTTTTTTAAAATTTTAAAAACTATTATTTTTACCTCTGTTGTTTAATCTGAAACCTGAAGTGGAAAATATTCCAATTTTATATTTTATTTCAAAGATCTTTAATTTAGATCTTTAATTTTCTACCATATATGCCAAAAAAATCCCAAAACCCGAAGGCTGTAGCCGTACATACCTAGGATTTGATAGGTTTGCCCATGTATGGTTGGTATAAGTTTACATTATCATAAAGTGTAAAATGAAGGCGCAATATACATAATAATTACACAACCAATTTACATTTATCTCTATTTTACAATTAATCATACACCGAAGATGGGGCTTATCACCAATTTATACCTTTCTCAGTACTGAAGGAATAAAAACTTCTTTCATTTTATATTAAAATCCACAATGATTAAAAACACTGAATAAAATTTCTTTCACATGACTAATAAAAACTGAGTCATCATACAATGTCCATAATGTAAAACTAAGTACAGCTGATATAAATAAACACTTGGGCGTATGCCCGTACAAATCCCAGTATAAAATAAAATAACAAAGAGACTGAAGTTCAACCTATACTAGAGTCAATGGAGCGAGATCCACTACATCCAATGCAATTGCAAGCCTGATCCATCGACAGTCCTGCTTTCCCTATCATTAACAATACCGGGGGGGAGGAAACATATATAATGTGGGTCAGAGTCCGAGAAGTGCAAGGATTCTTCACCAGTAAATATGAAATTTGTTACTAACTCATACTTCACGTCTCCCCATCGGCGCTCACATGTAATGAGTACCTCACCTCTCATCTAGAAGCATTCCTACTCATAACCTCAATAAAAATGTCAATTATAACTTCCATTATTTTACCAGTCATGTAAAGAATAATCCATTAAGCTATGCAATAACTAAAAGTGGTTGCTCACGTTTGACTTGCCAATCCCCGAGATTTCGGAATATAAATATCAGAATTTACATAAACTAAGTGCAAAATCTTACATCAACTCATATCATATAACCATTGTCTATTTCATCAAATCATTTAATGATTAAATTCATATTCCCAATCGTTTATCCCGTTAGACTATAAGTTTCACTCTCTTAGATTACCAAATCATTATTCTCATTAATAATTGGCTACACCATTTCTTGTTCTATTTAATGTTTGTCTACTTCATTAGTCTATCAAATTATTATTCTTATTAATAATTGTCTGTCGCATTATTCATTAGGAATTATATAGTCCTTAATTATCCACATCATTTTATTAGCCCATCTTTATTATCATTAAGCATTGTCAACATCTTTAGACTAAAATGGCACATTCTCATATAAGGTATACCACAATATATATATATATATATGCGATACACAAGGGCATCTACCGCCGGTATCTCGTTCGTGCTCTATCGGGAAGTCCGGAGGAATCCCTTATCCAAGCGAACATCACGAAACAAGCAGAAGTTGGGGGTGGTCCCTATGCAGGACACCTGTACGCGGCCCATACCCAGCGCTGATACATGAACAATCAACACCAACACCTACCTGTCGTCGGTGGAGCCTTCATGTAGTACCTATATGGCCTACACATCGTCAAGCCCACTTGTGCCGACATGTAGTACGCGACCCGAACGCTTGAACCCCCGAGACGATAGGATGGTCTACTGGTATGTCCACACAAATATAAATAAATACATATTATAATTTAGTATGTATAAGTAGTTACTCTATAACTAATTTGATCCAAGGATATCTCAATCCACATAAATTATAGCCTTCTTGGCTTAACCATAACATTTTAGTTTATTAATCCATAACTCATTTTAAGTCGTTATCCTACGACTGTTTCCCTATTTAATATTAAGTCCTATACATTGCCTTTTAGGCTTAATTTACATTAGCTACATAATCTATTTCTCTTCAAATATAGGGATGTAGTTATTCCCAACTAACTTTTCCAGAACATTATGAGTATATTTATTCCCAAACTATCCTTGCCAAACCATTTGATAATCTTAGCATTTTATCCTCTTGACTCAAACTTTAATCATTCCAGATTATCAATAATTCTTCGCTTTTTGATACTTTTTAAATAAGGTTTATATGTACATATATAAGGAGTCAACTAACGTGAAAAGGGTTATATGTACCTATATAAGGAATCCTCTAATTTGGTTAAGTAGTATCACTCCACTATAATACCCAGGTTCATTCATTCGGTCCCTATCTTCACCCTTCAAAACTCATTACACAAAGATTCCACTAATATGTCAAACACCCTTGTCTAACTCCCTAGGCACTAGTCATTACTACTCGAGTTAATCTCCCCGACTCTTAATTTAATTAATTCATTAGAATGGTGTCACTCAACCAAAATGCCCGGACTCACTTCCTTGGCCCGTATTATAACCTTTTAGAATTTATCGATCAAATTCTCGTAAATAATATGACACACTTATAAATTTAATATCCCTTAACACTCAACTAAAAAAAATAATTTGAGTCAAACTTTCGACCCTTAATTCAATAAATTCCACCTCTATTAATTTTTTTTAAGTGGTGTCACTTACCCAAAATACCCGGACTCCCTCAATTAGTCCGTAATTTAACCCTTTTAAATTTATTTCACCCAAATTCCATTATTTAAGTTAGCACCCTATTTAAATCAAATACATCTCAAAACCCAATTCTCAAGACCCTAATTATTTTATCAAGGATTACCCCAATAAACTCCCCAAGCTAACTACGAACTGCTAAAATCCTAACTGAAGAATTTCTCTTAATAAAGAACAGCTCGGCAGAAGGCAGCTGGGCGCTAGAAATCATCATCGTCATTCAAACGACGTCTGATGTCGTTCGAACGACAATCAACGTCACTTTCATGACCACCCTCCTGGTCGTTTGAACGACTTATTCCCTTAAAACCTCCCTCACAGCGTTACCCGCTTTTCTATAAATCAAAGATTTTCCATCCAATACCTACTTCTGCAATTAGAGGTTTTCCATTCAATCCTCATAATTCATCCAGTCCCTATTTCGTAACCCTCCACTACTTTGAACGAGTTCCATAAATCTCCAATACTATATATATATCATCCACAATTTAAACAGATCCAGAAATAGTTTTACTTTTTCCCACTGTTCTAAAAAATCCGCCTAGGCACGCCTAGGCTTAAGGCTTGGGAGAAACGCCTCGCCTTACGCTTTTCACGCCTTATTCTTGGTGAAACCCTTAAGACGCACTTTTTTCTAAAAACAACAATGCTTTAGTAAAACGATGTCGCCTTTTAAAAAATTTGTTTACAAACCGACCATTATCTCATCCAAAATAATCAAATAGTAATTTAATTTGCATATATTCAGACATATTTTTATGATATGTGCAATTTTTGTATTTTAATAGCCTTGTTATGATTAAAAAATATTAAATTATATTAAGAAGGCCTAAACGCCTTTTTACGCCTAGGCCCGCCTAGGCTTCTAAGGCTTAAGGCTTGGCCTCCACGCCTCAATCACGCCCCGCATTTTTTAGAACCTTGCTTTTTCCACTATTTACGATTTATAACAATCAAATCTAGACCTATAAATCGAATTACACAATTTTCGTACAGCTTTCTTCCCAAATATGATTTTTCCAACATTAATTTCAAAGCGTAAATTTCATATTGTCTAAGGATCTATAATGGTACAGTCTCAAAAAAAATTCTACGATAATTCTAAGCATGGAAATAACATTAATATGAAAACAGCACAAATTGAATAAGAACGACAAGAGAATCCTTGCCTGAGATTGTGTAGAGAATCTGTTGTTCCTCCTCTTATGGTTTTCTTTCTTCTATTTTTGGTATTTCTCCTTTCCTCTCCCGCAACCTTTGTTTTAGGTATTCTCTAATGATAGTGGGGAAGTGGTTTACCCCCACTTAAACACTTAATAAATGGCAAATCCTGAGTTGGACTTTAGGCCTCAACTTTGGACCCAAAAATGAGCCTAAATACATAATCTAATTGGCTCGATAACTAACTAACTCATATATATATATATATATATATATATATATATATATATATACATCCCGGGACCATTCCTAAGGGTCTAAAATACCCAAACGATCCCGTAATACCTCTCAAAGTGTGTTCCAAAATATTTTTATCCCAAAAATATATTTAATTTTGACGTGACACACCCCAATACTTTTTATAAAAAATAAAACCCTTCTTGATTTATTCTCAAATCGTTAAAGTCCCATTCTAAAATTTATAAATAATATCGAGTCTAATTATTTACAACCCGGATTAACTAATTTCACCGAATTAATTTAATCCTTATTAAATTTTATTTTATTCCAAAAATATACGGGGTATTACATTCTTCCCTCCTTATAACGAAATTCCGTCCTCAGAATTCAACGTAGAATAAAGTGACATTTTATTTTGTTTCGTTAAGTTATATTTATTCCCATTAGTCAATAATCATATATTATGAGATAAATAAAACGGCTCATATATGCCTATCATAACATCACTCATGCATGCACACACGTACCATTAACAAATATGAATGACACATATACATATAATATGTACCATTAATACCAAGCATATCTATACAACAAGTATACCGCCACATACGTACATAAAAATAACCATCCTAGTATTCGACTTCCCTCAACTCCCAACTTTTACCAATTTCGTGTGTGGGACGTCTTGCAAGAGAAATCCAAATAAGGAACCCTCCCGATACACTATTGCACAGCTTAGTCAGTTACCGAGGTCCATCGGCCCAAGGCAAAGGAAAATAAAAATAATCATTAACGCTAATCATATAAATTTTTAATATTTGCTATTTTTCAAATCAACCACTTATCCTGTTATAAGAGTTATACCAAATTCCTTATAAGTTAACCGCTCTACCATGCCCGATATCGCAATTACCACAATCTAGGTAGGACATTCTTTGCCCATATTTACTCTATAAATCACTTAATCATTCTAAGTCTCCAAAGCCATACCCATTATACTCACCATTACCAATTTAATGATAACGTCACTATACCAACATTTCATATGATCATATACCATCTCAAATATCGAAGTTATCACTAGCCTTACTTCTACTTTGTTTCCTCATAAAAGACTCTTGCTCCCACCTGAGCGTCGCTCGATTTATCTCATAAATTTAAGTTCACTCACGCGTATCTACCTCCTTGTGTTATTTAAAATTTCTAAATCACAGTCACATATTTCTTCCCAAAGCATACTTAACTTTCTAAGGACCCTTGCATGACCTAATTTCACATCGACATTTATTGTTTCAAAACTAGGCTCACCCATAAAATTTATCATAATAATCCTCACGACTGCGATGAACACCAATTTCTAAGCAATTTTGTCCTTTAGACATGACCACAACTTATAGTAGCCCACATAGTATTAACATATTCCTTATAACTATAAATCCATTCCCCGAACATATTATACTCCGACATAGCTATCAAATAGGCCTAAAATAACATAAGCTTCCCAAATTCAAAGTTTATCCTTTCAAAGGAATTAACAAGACCCAAGTGAACATTAAGTCGTAACATCAAACAAAATATATCCCATACACTCCAAAGTAGGAAAACACCTTGTTTACCATGGGTACTATCACAAGTTTCTTTTTCTCAAATAATTTTATCTATGATCCGATGCCCATATCACTGTGGAACCTGATTTAAATGAACTAACCTCTACTAGTGCATTATTGGACATTACTATACACTCAAATTTTCCAAATGTCTTCCTTTAATTTACTAGGCACCATATTGCCCAAATTCTCGTAATTCTAGCAAGTGACCCACACGAAGGTCTCTATGGCTTTGCCTCCAAAACTAACCCTCTGCCCGAATGGGTAGTAACCAAACGCAAATAATAAAGTGATTCCTAATCATAGGTCTCTACATCAAAGGACGCAGCGCAGAACGTGACAAGCTCAAACACAGATCATAAGGACACTAAAATTGTGCTGAGATACCAACTGTAACAACCCCCATTTTCTCACGTAAAGGCTGGTCAGGTACGATACGACGAAGATGGGACTTATCAACAATTTATACCATTCTCGGCACTGAAGGTATAAAAACTTCTTTTATTTTGTATTAAAATCAACAATGAATAAAAACTCTGAATAAATATTCTTCCACGTGAATAAAAAAACTGAGTCATTATACAATGTCCATAATGTAAAACTAAGTACAGCTGATATAAATAAACACTTGGGTTTCTACCCATACAAATCCCAGTCTGAAATAAAATAATAAAGAGACTGAAGTATAACCTATACTAGATTCAATGGAGCAAGATCCACTACATCTAATGCAACTGCAAGCCTGATCCATCGTTCGTTCTGCTTTCCCTGTTATTAAGAATACTCAAGGGAAAAACATTTATAATTTGGGTCAAAGCCCAAGGTGTGCAAGGATTCTTCACTAGTAAATATGCAATTTGTTACTAACTCATACTTTACGTCTACCCATCGATGCTCACATGTAATGAGTACCTCGCCTCTCATCTATAAGCAGTCCTACTCGTATCCTCAATAAAAATGACAATTGTAACTTCCATTATTTAACCAACTATGTAAAGAATAATCCATTCAGCTATGCAATGACTAAAAGTGGTTGCTCATATCTGACACCCCAATCCTCGAGATTTAGGAATATAAATATCACAATTTACATAAACTAAGTGCAAAATCTTACATCATCATATCTTGTAACCACTGTCTCTTTCATCAAATCATTTAATGATTAAATTCATATTGCCTGTCGTCTACCCCGTTAGACTATAAGTTTCACTGTCTTAGATTACCAAATTATTATTCTAATTAATAACTAGCTACACCATTTCTCATTTTATTTAATGTTTGTCTACTTCCTTAGACTATCAAATTATTATTATTAATAATTATTTGTCGCATTATTCATTAGGACTTATCTAGTCCTTAATTATCCACATCATTTTATTAGCCCATATTTATTATCATTAAGCATTACCTACATTATTAGACTAAAAGGGCACATTCTTATATAAGGTATACCACAATGTGTAAATAGATAAGTATATATATATATATATGCGACACACAAGGGCATCTATCATTGGTGTCTCGTTCGTGCTTTATTGGTAAGTCCGGAGGAATCCCTTATCCAAAGCGGACATCACAAATACACACAAGTTAGGGAGATCCTGTAACAACCCTCGATTTTTGGAGACTGAGAAATTAAATTTTGGGAAGATAAAATTTAATTAAATTGGAGAATTTCAAAATTTGGGAATTGAGGCCCAAAAATAGAGAATATTTTAAAGTATTCCGGATGATGATTTTGAGGGTACCATCGATCCCGGAAGGGTCGAGATAGTCAAAATGACTGTCATTGGGTCTTATTTCGGCTCCGGAATGTTTTTAAGTTATTTTGACTTGAATTGGAGTAAACGAGTCATTTAAAGTGTGTATTAACATTTAAAATTGGGATTTTGTTTTAAAGGATTTGGAGGCTTACGGATGAAGCCATTTCTCATTTGAGAGAAAGAGAGAAAAAGCCCTAGAGGGAGAAAGAAGAAAGGAAAGAAGAAGAAAGGAAGAGAGAGAGGAAGAAAAGTTTGGGGATTTCCGGCCCAACCGCGACATCGAGGACGATTGAACCTCTACAAATCTGAGGCAAGTATTTAATCTTGCTAAATAGCTATTTGTGTATTTCATTTCATAATTTGTGGGGTAAAGAAATGGATTTTTGGGTATAAATACCAAAACCTAGATTTTTGGGTTTAAATCTTGAAATCAATGTTATTATATGATTTGATGACATATAAATGGTTGGGATGATATGTAGGATGGGTTTTCTTGTTCATAATATTATTGGGTTAAAGATTTGGGGGCTTGGTGATGATATTTGGGTTTAAATTCGTGGGTTTTGCTGAAAATGGAAAAATCGGCCAAGGCATCTGGTATGGCCGGTCGACCGCGGTCTGGGGACCGGTCGACCGCGCCTTAAGGAAAAAGCCTACTGCATTTCTTCATAGGCAAAATTTTGACCCGCGGTCGACCGGGGGTCTGTGACCGATCGACCGGTCCCCTGTTTTTAGCCCAAAATTTGGAGTTGTCCTTCCCCTTTTCTTTTGGAGTTTATTCTTAGGGGCTTCCTTAATGGTTGTTTTAGGGGGTTTATCTAGGAGGACTTCTAGCCCTTTTTTGTTGGGTTTGTTGAGTTGGGTCCCTCTCTTATAATGTAAAAGATATGTTCTTGGAGACATATAAGGAGTTTCTCACATATGAGGATTTTGGGGACTCCTTAGGGAATTTGGGAGAAATGTACCCATGTATGTATTGGGATTTCATAAGGTTATTGTGGGGGAAAACTCTTTGAGGTTGGGAATACCAATTATAGATATA
Organism: Sambucus nigra; assembly: GCA_949130495.1. Taxonomy (NCBI): domain Eukaryota; kingdom Viridiplantae; phylum Streptophyta; class Magnoliopsida; order Dipsacales; family Adoxaceae; genus Sambucus; species Sambucus nigra. The sequence continues at coordinate 53,716,903 of OX422219.1, forward strand.
GGTATAAATATGATGTGAGGTTGAGAACTCTTATAGAGTGAGGGGTCTCATATCCTTAGAAATGTTTAGACTAAGGAACAAGTGATAACTCAATAGGAGTAAGGGTTCCTGAGATTTATTCGAACCATAGGTGACATTGGGAACGCTTGGGATCGTACTATCGACTAGAATAAGCGGTAGCATAAATTCTAGTTTGGATAGTTTACACGTAATTATGGGGATATGACCATTGAGATTCCAATACTTGAAATGAGGTTGGAATAAATTGAGGTTTTAGACTATTAGGTCATGTGTGTGCCTATGGTTAAATAGTACTAAAGGCAATTATGTACTTTTGGATATGGATGAATTGTGTAGTGATGGATTCCTACACAAACTCTTGGGTGATAACCCTAATGTTGAATATATATGTATAGATATATACATATGGTTTTGGGAGACTATTCATCATAGAAAAAATGATTGAATATGTTTCAAGTGAGGGATTGTATTCACATATCGAGGTAGACTTAATGGAAATTGTGGTGACGGCTTGTATATTGAGGATTATGTATACTTATAGCCGAGTTTATATATCTTATGCATATGAACGAGAATTAGTTTGTATATATAATGATATAGCGATGTGTGAATATATGTACATATATCTATGTATGAATATGAATATATGGATATATTTATGTTGTGGACATACATGGTATGGATATTTAAACCATATATGATGGTTTACTATATTGGATCATATGATGGGATCATATGGATGTATGTATATTGCGCATGTGAGCGATATATATACTTATGTGGTTAAGCATACCCCGCTCATGCTATCATTGGGAAGTTTCCGCACAGAGGGTGAGCATCCTGGCATATAGAGCAGGGTGTGGATATTCCCCAGGTCATAGTCGTCCCGTGTGTTATTATACGATAGATATATATTTTGGGGTGAGACGTGGTGGGTATGTTTCGTCTCATTGCCGGTTGGATCTATGACCGCTTCCCGGGACGTCGTGTGTGTGAGTTATCATGAGGTGGGTGACGTTGATCCCCACCAGGTGGTCCCCAGTTGTTACGTGAGCCGAACTCTGGGAAGATGATAGCATTGATGCAGCTTTATCGGCGCTATATATAACCGGGTATTATATGTGCATGGCCATTGTACATCATATATGGTATGTACACTTGGTCATGGATATGGATGATGGCATGTATATATATATGGTGAGAATAAAATACCTATATATATATATTTATATATCCTAGGTGAAAGGATATGGTATTTCTATGGGGTACATCTTGGATGATTATGGTGTACTAGATTATTTGGGGGTTGATGTATCGCACTTAAGGAATACTTCGGTTACATCATCCCAAGGATATTATTGGAGATTTTTAGTTGTTTTCATATTTTAGTTTAAAAGTTTAGTATTGATGGTAGTATTAAATTGTATGTTAAGAATTATGGATCTCTAGGATCGACATTGCCCAGGAGTAGTGTAACGAGGTGGTTCCTTGTTTGGATTTCGCTTTGCGAGACACCTCACGCACGAAACGTAGTGCAATGTCGAGATTTGAGAGAAGTAATCATATATGGCATAATGGATCTCTGGTCTTGACCTTGTCAGGAGTAGTGTAACGGGGCGGTTCCTTGTTTGGATTTCGCTTTGCGAGACTCCCCACGCACGAAACGTAGCACAATTGCAAGATTAGAGAGAAGTTTTGCCAATAATCCATGAGCATGATATTTAGAAATAAATTCTTATATTTTAGCCTATATATATATGTATATATATATATATATAGGGGTAACGTATTAAGAATTATAATTCATGAAATTATAAATCGGAATTCATAAAGCCTATTATGGCATAATTGTTGTAATCATAATCTAGTAGGATTAGAAAGGGTGGATCCTTAGATTATGACGGGAAAGTAGCTCTCGTGGATATAGGCTAGGCCTATGACAAGTTAGGTTGTCCTTATAACAATGGGGGTAATTTAACTAAAACTTGAGGACGCGAATAGGTGCGCGTCTTTAGATGAGAGGTGAGTTGGGGTTCCACGAGAGTGCGGTTCCACTTTAATTATGAAATAAGTGCACCGATAATTATTATGCACGGTTAACACACTTGCTAAATATTTTTCACAATCAGGGCTCTGACCCGTTTACTTTTCTCTCCTGCTTGTATATATATATATTACCACAGGTATCCTACCGCATGGATGCCGGATGACTTTCTATCCAGAGTCTTGGGAGCCGCGACAGGTGCGGACTGTTTCGGGATGTCTCATATAGCCGCTTCCCACTTCTTTAAAATTCTAGGTAGGATTCATGTTGTATATCGGGTTTGTACCCAAAGGATATTTATACACATAGTTATATTTATTCCATGTCAGTTATTGTATTGGCTGTGGCCCGACAGCTTATTCGGGTCTAATTTTTGTAGTACATCCTGTTGTAGTATTTATTTCATTTTATTTCTAGCATTTCATTTATCTTAGTTCTTTCATGCATCCTTCTTTTCCTTATTAGTAGTGTTAGTTGGTTGGTTGTTGCACATTTTATTTAATTTTAACATCCCGCTTATATGATATCGGGTAGTTAGTCCTATATTATATAGTACCGACAGTTGATGTTGAGACTGGACCATCTGAAACTCCTGATTTAATATAGTATAGGGCTGGCCACCCGTTATTATTTTAGGCGGGTTGTGACAGATCCCTATGCAGGACACCTATACACAACCCATACCCAGTGGTGATACAGGAACGGTCAGCTCCAACACCTACCTCGTGTGGGTGGAGCCTCCATGTAGTACCTATATGGCCTACACATCGCCAAGCCCACATATGCCAACATGTGGTATGCGACCCGAACGCATGAACTACAGAGTCGATAGGACGGTCCACTGGTATGTCCACACGAATACATATAAATACATATTATTATCTAATATGTATAAGTAGTTACTCTATAACTACTTTAATCCAAGGATATCTCAATCCACATAAATTATATCCTTCTTGGGTTAACCATAACATTTCAGTCAATTATTCTATAACTCATTTTAAGTCGTTATCCTATAACTATTTCCCGATTTAATATTAAGTCCCATACATTACCTTTTAGGCTTAATTTATATTTGCTACATAATTTATTTCTCTTGAAATATAGGGATGTAGTTATTTCCAACTAACTTTTCCAGAACATTATGAGTATAGCTATTCCCAAACTAATATTGCCAACCTATTTCATAATCTTAGCATGTTGTCCTCTTGACTCAAACTTTAATCATTCCAGATTGTTAATAATTATTTACCTCTTGATACTTTTTCAATAAGTTTATATGTACATATATAAGTAGTCAACTAACGCGAAAAGGGTTATATGTACGTATATAAGGAATCCCCTAATTTGGTTATGTAGTATCACTCCACTATAATACCCAGGCTCATTCATTCGGTCCCTATCTTCACCCTTCAAAACTTATTACACAAATATCCCACTAATATGTCAAACACCCTTGTCTAACTCCTGCAGCACTAGCCATTACTACTCAAGTTAATCTCACCGACTCTTAATTTTAATTAATTGATTAGAATGATGTCACTTAACCAAAATGCCCGGACTCACTCCCTAGGCCCGTATTATAACCTTTTAGAATTTATCGCTCAAATTCTTATATATAATATGACACACTTATAAATTTGATATCTCTTAACACTCAACTAAAAAAACAATTCGAGTCAAACCTCCGACCCTTAATTCAATAAATTCCACCTCCATTAAATTTTTCTAAGTGGTGTCACTTGCCCAAAATAACCAGACTCCCTAAATTAGTCTGTCATTTAACCCTTTTAAATTTATTTCACTCAAATTCCATTATTTAAGTTAGCACCTTATTTAAATCAAATACATCTGAAAACCCAATTCTCAAGACCGAAATTATTTTATCAAGGATTACCCCAATAAACATTCCAAGCTAACTACGAACTGTTAAAATCCTAACTGACGAATTTCTCTTAACAAAGAACAGCTCGGTGGAAGACAGTTGGGCACTAGAAATCATCATCGTCATTCAAACTGCGTTTGATGTCGTTCGAACGACAATCAGCGTCGCTGAAAGACCCTCCTGGTCGTTTGAACGACCTATTCCCTTTAACCCTCCCTCACAACGTTACCTGCTTTTCTGCAAATCAAAGATTTTCCATCCAATACATGCTTCTACAATTAGAGGGTTTTCATTCAATCCTCATAATTCACCCAGTCCCTATTTCGTAACCCTCCACTAATTTGCACGAGTTCCATAAATCTCCAATCCTATATATATATATATATATATATATATATATATATATATATATATATATATATACTAGCGAAATGCCCGTGCCTGAAGGCACGGCGAAAATTTAGAAATGTACATAATTGCAAAACGATAAAAATTTAGTTCCCCAACAAAGCAAAGTGTAATTTAAAAAAAATGATCATAATCTCCTTTATTTAAAGGACTATTCACCCATCTTAACAAATAACAAATAGTCAAACAACATTCAAATAGTCTAAATTCGTCAAACAAATTTATAACAACATGAAATATATAATATTCATCAATCGAATTTACATTGTGCCTCAAATAAACAGTGTCAATTTAAGAAAATGGTCTCCTTTATTTATTGGACTATCCATCCTTCTTAAGGGATAACAACCAATTCAACAATATTCAAAGATAAAAAATTCAACTAACGAATACTTTTGTACGAAAAAACTTCCTAAAAAAAATCACATATATATCAATTGAGGTCGTCACATGTCGCACTATAATGATTATCCGTACTTTTCAAAATGCAACCTGATACAAAATAAAAAAATATAGTCAGTCAATTGAAATAGTGAGTAAAATATTATATAATGCTAATTAGTCAAATGTTCGTCTTCAGATTTCAAACGCGGACACTATAACAATATGTATGAACCGACTAATCTCGAATTCCATCATTCATATAAATCTATTAATTTCACATCCAAAGTAACCAAAAAAACATAAATCCAAAACATATCTACACTAAATGATTCCTTGGTGATGACTTTAACTTTTTAAACAAAAATAAATATAATCCTCTCGTAAGCACTTATGCATAGCTCATATATCCGACACACCAGTGCTCCACTTTTAGTATGGCCGTAAAAATTAAAGAGACATGATGGCAAACTCTTCCTATACACAGGTCATTGAGTTTGAAGCTTTAGAGTGAAGTTTGGTAATTCCAATACTTCGCGTGAAGTTTTAGACATAAATAGGTCAATGAGTTGGGTAAAAAAAATGAAAATTGTGGTATATTCAATTCAACATGGAGGTTTTGTTTCAGTAAGTTCATATACAATAATGTAGAGTAAAGTAACATATATACTAAATATGTTTAGAGCTTTTAGTGTGAGTATGTAAGTGTAAGCAAGTCTTTTTTCAGTATGTTTAGTTTGAGTATGTTCACAAAGGTCTAAGGTAAAGAGCTTTAGAGATTTCAATGCGAGTATATATACAATTCAGAGCTTCAGTTATAATCAGAAACAAAAATGGTCAACCCAAATGGTCAAAACATTTATATGTTCTGCAGAATCGACACACGCACCCAATAAGAGTGAAAAGAAACAGGAATGAAGAAAATAACCATTTATCTGTTCATTTTTCTTTAGCTCATCGTGACCCAATGGTACCAAGAATACAACATATACATAAGAAAAAGAAGAGAACAGAAACAGAAGAGAACGTAAAGAAAGGGATATATTACCTTTGGCAGAGGCTAGAAGATATGGGTAACCCAAAAGAAACGGATAATAAAGCTACCACCTGTTGAAGAAATGGACAATATAACTGTAGAGAATTATCATTCATTTTCAAATTGGATGTTATATACCACTTCTTAAGTACACTCGAAAATTGGGTCATAAAATGGAGAGTAAATGAATGATGGAACATCGAACTGAATTCAACAAAAGTATATGCGAAAACACTTAATCTTCACACCCATATATACATGAGGCTTCAAATATAAAAACTTAATGATGTTCAAAGTTTAAAAATAAAGAAGTTTAATGTCAGTGCTTCAAAACCAATAGGCCGGAATAAATTATAATCCTTGCTTGGTTGTGTGGGAGCTATAAGAATGAAAAAAAGTTAAAAACCGACATATGTTTTTACAACAGCATTCACCTACCAAATATGGCAATGTGTAAGGTTTTACATTACTTAAACTTTTCCAAAATCTATCACAAAACAGGGAAAAAAGATCATGGAGGCAAAAGCACACTAAACATGATTTCCTCTTTTGAACAAATTAGGAGACATAATCAAACTAACAATGTATAAAACATAATCAAACTAAGAATTCAAAATAAGCATTTTAAAGTGATTTCATGTACAAAAAGCGAACTCGAGATAGCGGGGCAAAAATAATAAATAAAATCCCTAATATTGAAGTGTATGCTATGGAGAAATCTACAAAGCAAAAACAAAAATTGTGGAGTACCAGGTCTAGATCTAAACAGGAGTAACAACTCTAGATCAAGTGAATGCGATAAAGTACTCACCTGAGTGCGAAAGCGGGGTCGTGAAAAAATAAGGCAGCAAGAGTGTTTGTAGTGACAACATGGAAATGGAGTGATAAGGACCAATACATATACAGTATGAACAAATTAACATAAAAAAGAAATGGAGGTCAAAATAAGTACAATTCGTTAATTAATAAAGTAGTGATAAGAACACAAATACATAGAAATTGCAACCAAACAAATAAACATAAAAAGGAAATGTATGTCAAAATGAGGGGAAACAATATATATACAATATGAAAGATGCTATAAACGGCATACACCGACGCCTTTAAATTGGTATTATCAAACATCATTCACAGGTATGAAGGCCTCAAACTGAAATCTATACATAAATAAATATACATGTGCATTTATTTATTTTTCTTCATGCATTTATCAAGCCCATCAATGGGTTGTCTGATTAGATTATGCAAAAGGAATCAGTAACATGTAACCTAATATCAGTAACTATCACCACATTTTCATATATTTATTGTGACCGTGAATTCCATTCATTTACAGAAAAGATTTTACATCTTGTAATTTCATTATAGTTGTTTTAGGTTGCATCTTTAATTTTAGTGGCAATTATTTACCCCAGAATATCTAATGTAAAGGAATTCTTGAATATAGTTTGTTCTAATATGTATTCTTTCGGTTTAATTTTAAATTATTTAGAAGACAACACAAATGAATGAGAATGGTATCTTGGTCAGATAGTCAGTTATTCAAGTACCTTTTTTCTTTAATTTCAGCGGACAAAGAGATTTGAATATATGGGGGAGTGGTCGAAGCTTTGAGGTGACTTATTAGGTGCAATATGAACATTGGGAAAAGGAACCAAGGTTGAAATGCAATGATATGTGCAAATGATTTCTAAAGGAGGGAGAGTACACATAAAGAAAAGAAACTAAGGTTGCAACACAATGATCATCGGCCATTACCCCAGTGATCAATAGTTAATTCTCACATGTAAAGTCAAAAAAATACACTAAACAACATGAATCCTAAAACTGATACATAAAAGTCTAAATATATCAGCAAGAAGTAAACTTATCCAAAAGTCTATAATCCAGCATGAAAAACTATCCAAATCATTCAGCAGAAAGCAAACTTATCCAAATGTCTAAATAATTCAGCAAGAAGCAAACATATCCAAATCATTCAGCAAGAACTCTACCTGTACATGTCCTTGGTCCAGTATTAATTGCAGAGAACATAAAAGATGGCTCGTGCCTTAGTTAAGGACATTTAGGTGAAGGCAAATCATAGCTTACTGCTGCTGCTGCTGCTTCGTGGTAAGAGCATCTTGTGACTGAAAATGTTTTACAGACTGCAATAAATAATCAAATTCATGGAACAAAATGAAACACCAAAGAATCGAAAACTCAAGACAAATTAGAGAACCACCTTGTTAGTACCTCTTCAATCACACACCTCTTCAATTTAAGTTTTAAATTATTGACATACACTGACATAAGATGAATATAAGATATCGAACTTGTGATAATGTTGGGCCATTGAAGTTATGAAAATGATCTTAGAAATTAGAAATCAAGTATAGAAATTGAATAGCATATATAAAATGTATATAAAATCCTATTGGACCCATTTTTTTTACCGAAGGCGAGGTGACTGAAATAGGTGGAGGCTCACATCTAACCTCTAATCTCGATAAGTTAGAATAAATTCAAAGTATTCTACTGCGAGCACTGTTTAGGATTATAGGTCACGTTAGAAACTATTCTGCTGAAAACACTGAAAGCTCCCCTGTAGCTTTCTGCACCTCAGAAAATGTATTGTTGTACATTTTATGACATTTAAAAGTCATTTTAAGGTATCCTATCATCAACGGATCCTGATAAGAAGAGTATTTGGTAGGAGAAGGGGATAAAGAAAAGAAATGTGAGAAGTTGTGGGTTGATTATTAAAAATCGAAGATTGAGTCGGGCAGTCGTCGACGTGTTTTGTGGCGACTATCATCATTATGATTTTGTATTTGAGAGCAAGTAGAAGAGGTTGAGGATTCAAATGCGACGTCGATGGCTTCTACTTCTTGCTCTGTCAAGGCCTGCTACCAATCAGAGAATATGGGAGATGCCATTTCAGCTTCAATAATTGGAAATCACGTTCTTGTGTTTTTTTATTTCAACCCCACTAAATCCCCCGGATAATGTTAGTCAAATCTGAAAAATAGAAAAAAATGTAACGAATTAGAAAAAGTGTGGTTATGAACAATGGTATTATGAAGGAAACAAAGAAAAAAAGTCAGATATAGATGAGTGAAAGCAATCAGTTACAGCTTTACCTTTCGAGAATTTAAATCATGGCTCATTAGTGCACACTAATTAGTGACATATATAAGAATCCCTAATCAATACCCCTCAACTAATAAGACCTAAATTAGTTCAAGACTGTAAAAACTGCAGAATTAACCACTCAAGGGGAAAAAGAAAGGGAGAAAAGGAAGAATAATATCACACCTTATTGAGGGAGTAACAAAGAAATTGATGAAATGAAAAATAAAAGTCATATACAATACTTATATTAAAGCCTACCAAACATCAACGTATTAAAGAAACATAAATGAACTATATAGGAGCTAAATGAATTTTAACAGTAATCGATAGAGAAAATCTTACGAACTTAAGATTATTTGTATTAACTTCCATGATAAATGCACCTATTGCACACATTTCATCACCGTATCAACAAAAAGAAAACTCAGTAAATGGACTTAATATTCATGAAATTGAAACATAAGCCAACAGCATTGACACAAATCTCATGGAAATAAATAAATGGGTATAACCAACATGAAAGTATAATTTATAAGTGATAACATCCTCTTCACGAAAGGGGGATGGGATAACCCAGTTGCACAAAATAAATTGGTTGAGAATACAGACCTGTTGAATGCTAAGATTTTGCAGATGTAGCATTTTGTTCAGCCTTTGGTATGCATTAAGGTCCTTAGAAGAATAGATCTCCATGTTAAAACATATGCAGACATTGCTTCTTAAATGATGTAGAGAACTTTATACAGATCACAAATGATGTTAGATTATATATATCCTTATAAGACTGCTTATTAAAACCTAGTTCAACATCAAACATGGAACATTTAGAATCATGAACATTAAATGGAAACACAGTGAGTTAGTGAGCTATTGTGGACATAATATTTCGCTATATTTGCTCCCTTTATTCGTTAACATCAATCGCAAAAGCTTTGTCCAAGCCAATGGGAATTTTTAAATGGAAAATTAAACATATATACAATAGCTAAATAATAGACAAACTTTTGGCCACAGTAAAAAATATAATTTTAGACTTACAATATTCAAATACCACTAAATTATAATTTTAGACTTACTAATTGTTCAAAAAATATAAATATCCAGTAAAAAAACACATAGCTAATTGGCCACATCTATTAGACTATTTAAACATATCATGATATTGAACCCTATATAAGCCTAAAACTATTAGCCAAAGCTCTATAACAATTTTAAATAATGGTATTGAACCCCATATCAAACCTAAAACTATTAGACTATACTATCTTATTTATGGAATATATTCAAACATACCATGTTCTGCCACAAATGAGAACAGAACACAACAGAGTTTGGGTTCACCCTGATAATACAATCACGTTAGGGTTCACCCTGCTAAAAACAAACAAAAAACCATGCCGACGATAATCTTCTCTATTAGAATTTCATTAAAAATCCCATAAACATTCGTCAATTTTGAATCTTTTGATCATTAACTACGCATATCTATGGCACTTTAAACAACAAATGTCATCAACAGTGCCTTCACCTTGCTAAAATTAGAGTACTCACACTTGCACATTTTGTCAAACACTTGGGTTATCTTTGGACCATGGGCAGTGCAATTGGAAGAAGTTTATGGGTCACCTGAAATATAAACAATCAAATAACACAAATTGTTAGCAAGCAAGTATTTAGCATCTCCTCCGCTTTGGTTCGCACGCAATGGAAAGTGTGAAGTTTCGAATCAGAGCATTCATCAAAACTAAATATATTGAAGGAAAGTAGATGAAAGTGTTAACATGGTTCCTGTTTCCAAATTCAAATATCTGAGACGTCTTTTTTTTTACAAAATAACCGAGATGTTTGTTTTTTGACAAAATAATCGAGATGTTGTCGACACCAAACATCCACACCCAACATTAAACACGATTAGTAGACTAAATTTAAAATAATATGAATAAGAAGAATTACCATTAAACTATAAAAAATAGCCCTAATTAAACAATACCTTTGGAACAACATCACATCGTTTGGTGAAAACTGAATCCTAATAACCCGCCATTGATCTACTTGGAGGACATCTATAACCACATGATTTGAGAATGAAATTAAGTAAAATGAACCAAAACAGTGGGTGTCAAGAATGTAAGCAAGAACAAATGTATTATGATCATGAACCTTGGAACTGCAAAATCTAACGGCATTATTAACTGAACCAAAATAATGTTTGTTAACATCTGCAAAAAAAAGTCGAATAGTTGATATTAAGAAAAAAGCATCTTTGCAAACTCAAACTTTGGAACTGAACCAAAAAAAGTCGAGTTCTGCAAGATCAAACAGAGAACCATATTAGAGTTACAAAACAAATTTATAACTAAAAAAATCCAAAAAAATGTAGATAGACAGAGATCTAACTTGGTGGAGATCTAAAAGCCTCCATTTTTTTATCTATAGCCAACCCTATATAAGGTTTGTAAATAAAATGATGTTATTTACCTGTGTGCGCTTGAAAGAAAGAGGGACATCGGAACAAAATTTCCACTTGCCTATGCTTGAAAGAGAGAAAGTCGTGCATCGTGTGCTTGAGAGAGAGAAAGAGAGAGAGGATGTTGTGGGATGTGAATGAGAGGAGGTAATCTGAGTGAGTGGTTGAAAAGTAATAAAAATGGGTCAAATACTCTTTTAGCCTTATTTTTGAATTTTGATATAGAGGGGGAAATATATGGGAGTGTGTGAAAAGAGGGGGAACTCAAATTATTAAGGGTAAATTAGGCAATGTAGAATAAATTAATCTCAACCGTTGGATCGTTGCCTTGTTGGCTTAATCCTGGCCTCTAATTAAGTTATCAACTTATGGAATAGTGCAAAAAATTTTACTCCTTATTATATAGATATATATATATATATATATATATATATATATATATATATATATATATATATATATATATATATATATATATATATATATATCCACAATTTAAACAGATCCGAAACTAGTTTTACATTTTTCACTGTTTATGATTTATAAAAATTAGATCTAGACCCATAAATCGAATTTCACAACTTTCATACAGCTTTCTTCCCGAATATGATTTTCCAGCATTAATGTCACAACGTAAATTTCATATTGTCTAAGGATCTATAATGGTGCAGTCTCAAAACAAAATTCTACGATAAGTCTAATCATGGAATTACATTCTTATGAAAATAACACAAATTGAATAAGAATGGCAAAAGAATCCTTGCCTGAGATTGTGTAGAGAAGATATTGTTCCTCCTTTTAGGATTTTCTTTCTCCTCTTTTTGGTATTTCTCCTTTCCTCACCTGTAACCATTGTTTTAAGTTTTCTCTAATGATAGTGGGGTAGTGGTTTACCCCCACTTAAACACTTAATAAATGGCAAATCCCGAGTTGAACTATAGGCCCAACTTTGAACCCCCAAATGAGCCCAAATACATAATCTAATTGGCTCGATAACTTCCCAACTCATATATATATATATATACCCCAGGACCATTCCTAAGGGTCTAAAATGCCCAAACGAGCTCGTAATACCTCTCAAAGTGTGTTCCAAAATATTTGTATCCCAAAAATATATTTCATTGTGACGTGATATACCCCAGTACTTTTTATAAAAAATAAAATCCTTCTTAATTTATTCTCAAATCGTTAAAGTCCAATTCTAAAATTTATAAATAATACTGAGTCTAATTACTCACAACCCGGATTAATTATTTTCACCGAATTAATTTAATCCTTATTAAAATTTATTTTATTCCAAAAATATGCAGGGTATTAGAATTAACTATTATAAAATTTATATCCGTGAAAGGCATTCGTTTAAATATATAAAAGAAGATCCATATCTAATATTAAGTTTTTTTTATTCCCATCTTATACATGTTCATATCCAATTAACATTTTTATACTTCATTCACAAAAGTTAACAAAAAGGCCTATTAACATCTAATAAAATATACCCATAATAATTTCACATTATAATTAGGGTCATTTACTAAAACCCGTGATTTACCTTTTAATCCAACATATTTGCAAAAGTAAACTTAATCCATAAGAGTGATGTTAATTAGACTTATGTATGTATGGTGTCGGTATTCTGTTTGTTGCCATGCATATCATCTAATTAATAGAAGGTGTGAACATTACTGATTTTAGAGATTTCTATTAATCCCATAAAAGACTTGAATCTCTTCCCCTTCTCTGGAGCTCCTAACTAATGAAAACAATTCTCAAGTTGACAAGACGCAAGCCAACTAATTTATTGATCCGTTTTCTCTCCTCCTGATGCTTCAAACTCTCTCTCTCTCTCTCTCTCCCTCTCTCTCTCTATCTATCTATCTCTATCTCTATCTCTATCTCTATCTCTCTCTCTCTCCTTATCTCTCTCCTTCTCTCTCTCTTACACACACACACACACACAAGTTTTCCATTTTAATAGATGTCCTTTCAATTTAAATCTTTAACGGTTAAGCTTTTCGTTTATTTCTTTTTCCCTTATAATAATGTCCTTTCTCTAAACCTTTATTGTGTACATAAATTTTTTTTGAAACAATAAACCATATATGAACTTCATTTTTTATGATGATGATCTTATAATGTATGTAGAATTGTATTATTTTGGCTAAACCCATGGGTAATTGATCCCCTTCCTTCCGCCACCACCAGTATGAATCGTTACCTCCTCTAAAGTGTTAATTTAAAATTACATATTTATTTTGAAATTATGAGCACTTCACTGAAATGGGAGCTTATCACTGCGAAGTTCTATTGATTTTTGTACAAGGATAATGATTATAGGTAGTGGGACTTTTTTATATCGTCGGTTTTCAAGCGGACTTAGGGGTGGGGGATAAATATAAATGATTTTTATTACAGTATTACTACAATTTGATTGAATGTAATTCATTGTTTATTTTGTGCATCTGTTGAATTTGTTTTCTTGCTTTGTGTTTTTATTTTTTTGTTATTCCTTCCAGATACGCATTTGCTTATTCGTATGCTTTTTTTAATTGTTATTTATATTTTTTTGTATGGCTCAAATGGTGTAGATGGTGTGTTTGAGTAGATGGTATGGGTATTAGGGATGTGTGTGAAAAAGTGTTGTGATTGCTTTAATTTCTTTAAAAAAATCCCAATCAACATGACTAAATAAGCTCAATGTCCTTATAGATTGTTGAAAGTCATCCTTAATGTTATTTCTTAAGAATTTCGTGAGTGTTAAGCTTACTTGGTTGCAAAACTATATGTCGTATTTTACGCATCGTGTCATGTCAATGTTGGGTTTAATGATATGCCAACATATAAAAATCATTTGTATTCAAACCGTAATATGAGACCAAATTGGAACCGTATTTCCAGATATCATATAAAAGTTAAAAGGAATCATATTAATCTCTCGCAATCTTGAATTGTAATGTTTGAAAAATTGTTATGAGAAACTCCATAATTACTTTACCCAAAATGTATGTATAAATATTATTTGAATAAATATAAGAAATATATTATACATAATAAAAATGAAACCGACCGCACATTGTTGTTACCAAAATAAGTACATATATTAATTATTTTTACTCATATGATTGGTATTGATCTTTTTCTTTACCTTGTTTTATTTATTGTAAATACTCTCTTCAATCGTGAGGGACAAATGGAAAGATTCCTTTCACACTGATATTTTTTAGGGCCTCAAACTTGGTGTGATGTAGAAAACATGATGTAGAGGAGTCTTGCTCTCTCTCTCTCTCTCTCTCTCTCTCTCTCTCTCTATATATATATATATATATATATATATATATATATATATATATATATATATATATATATATATATAACACTAAGTTTGCATACTTACTAGCGCAAACCTATATTTTTAAAATATTAAAAAAAATTGAGTTGAATTCTTTTATGTAATATTTAAACATTTCAAATGACCCATATAAAAAAAATCAACCAATTTTTTTTTTTGCTAGTTTAAAAAAATCGATCAAACTTTCGCAGCTTTTAAAAACTGTGAAAGTTTAACCGATTTTTTAAAATAGCAATTTTTTTTTAGTTTTTATTATTATTTTTTTTATGTTGGTTCCTTGAAATGTTTAAATACTATACAAAAAAATTCAACTAAAAATAATTTGTTTACTATGTCAAAAAATCGGTGTGCAAACTTGATACACAAACTTGAGTGTACACAAGAGTGCGTGTCTCTCTCTCTCTCTCTCTCTCTCTCTCTCTCTCTCTATATATATATATATATATATATATATATATATATATATATATATATATAAGTGAGTGAATGTGTGTATTTATATATAGAGTCAGGCTCTCGTGCGGACCTAGTTTGCGGACTAAGTTTGCGGACCAGCTACCATCTAAAAAATATCTAAGGACCACTTTGTCCTTTATATATTATTGCCTTTTTCTAAGGTTTCTGAAAATACAAATTTATATCCCAATAATTTCTAGAGTCTTTAAGCTTATTTTAAAGCTAATTAATCTGGGACGAGGAATGGTTCGGGGCTACCTCTTAAGCTTTGTCCGTTACTATCGTACTATATTTCAGGATAGTGAGGATTATCTATATAAATATTTTCCTCTGGGTGACTAGAGATTTCAAGAGGATTTGACAAAAATAATCTAACCTTAAACACCTTATACGGTCTTGAGGTTTTATACGTCTAGTATATTTATATATGTGATTAATAATATAAATTATATCATTTTGTATGAATTCGTCTAACTCACTGTCACCGTAGGATGATAAAAATCTTCTATATGTTCTTGTTGAAGTTGTTTCTACGAATTTAAGGAATGGATAAATTCCTTTTGATCTAGTTAAGGTGGCTCTAGTTTCAGCTAACCTTTTTCGTTTAATATATTTTAATATGTCTATAGTATCTTTAAGTATTCTAGTGTATTCTTGGTATTTTTCTGCATCCAAAAGTTCTTCTACAAATTCTGCAGTTCTTAAGTCTTATCTGAAGAGATCACAGATCTTTGTTCTAATTATTTCTATTCTAGGTACTTCTCTTACTAACCACCCAATAATTTGGTTTATATATTTGTAAGCACCTCCTGTGTATATTAAACCAGTATCTATAAGTAGTTTATCTTTAGGGTCTGTGAGAGTCCACTCTTGGATTTCTCTTGTTAATTTTGGAGTTGTTTGATTAACAAATGCTAAAAAATCTGTAGTTATCTGAAGGCTCACGCAAATATTTTAAATTTAGCAATAATAAGTAAATTATCTAGGGGTTTGGTTAGAGTTTATACCTTCCTTCTGGTTTATAATATCTTTATCTTCTTTCCTTCGTCTCTTCAGTTTTTCTACTATTCTTCTCCGGTCTGTGCCTCCTGGAACTCTCTTTTATTTGTCACACCTCAATCCACTAGTTTGTCATTGAAACCATTTTCGGCATGTACGCCACCTTGCCTAACACCCACCTGGCTAATAGCTCTCCGCAAATGGACACCTGACAGCGGTTCAACAGTATAACACCTACGTGCTACACCAGAGGTTCCACACAATAGTCTTCTATGAATAAAAAGTTGGAGATGTTTGGAAAATACTAACAACTTAACATAAGAGATTTCTGGAAAAGAAAATACTTTTATTGCATTGAATAAGTAGATACAACTTTCCCCACTCCCCTAACTATGAGAGGTTTACTCACTCATATACATCTTACTCTCTAAGCTCTCTCTAACTTGATTTTCTCTCCATCTCTCTAATATTCGATCTCCCACAGTATAACCCAACTATCCCTTTTATAACATAAGGGATATTACAAATTACAGGCAACCAGAGGCTAAAATCTAATCGGTGAAAAATGTGGAAAATATAAAATAAAGTCATACAGGTTTTGCTTTACATAAAGTAATTTTAACGTCTTCTAATAATTCTGGCCAGTCTGAGTTTGGCATCTTTGAATAATTCAACTTTGTGGCCCCTGTAGGTCACATACGATCTATTATAGAGAGCAAAATAATTCAGACGAATCTTTGCTTTATAGAAAGGGTCTAAATCATTTATGGTCTAAATGATGGCATCTTCTGTCTTTAATAATTCGTTGAGTAAGGTGGGGCCCTTCTCTGTCTCGTTTGTTTCTTCTGTTGTCTTTTTTGCATTGTCTTTATCTGGTAGATCATTATTGTTGAAATATTCATCAATAAGGCCTACCACTCTAATGTTGGCTGATAAAGTTATCTTTATCATTTATTTATATTTCTTTTTGAGCCTTCTATTGAATGGCTCATCCGCTTGGATGATTAGGTTTTCTTTATGGTATGCAGTATACCATCTTTCTTCACTTGTTAACAACTCCGTAATTTCTATAGTTTCCATAGCTTGGGCAATCTGGAGTTTATTCTTGTTCACAGTTAGGTCTTTGGTTTCATCTTTGGATAGAATCTCAGCGTCTTCAAATGAATAAGTGGAGAATCTAATGAGTCTAAATTCTTCAACTCTCATTCCTCTACAGGAACTTGGAGCGATCTGGTAAATTCTGGCAAAATGGGGGGAGAAAATATTCTACCCTTTTGATGTACTCGTGGATAATTTTTCCAAGAGTCAAAGAATCTTCAACAGTCTTTATTTGGACGAGTCCAATGAACCCACGGTCTGCTAAGGTTATCTGTGATATGTTTGATTTTCCAAAAAGATAAATTTTTGGAATGTCTTCATTAAGGCATCTCCATTAATCTCAGATAATAACATATTAAAATGTTCAATAATACTATCACTTTCTTTCCGACAGTCTTCTGAAAATGGAAGATTATTATGACCAAACGGTATAACAATCTTAGTCTTAAAAATCTTTTACTGATAACAAAAATTATCAACTGGTCTAACTTTGGAGGATTCTCCATGAGTCTGAGCATACGTTTCAGTCTGTGGTTTATAGGTAGCATTACTACTGAGCTGAGCTACTGCAAATATTTGAAGTCCCATGAATCTAACAATAACTACCAAATTTTGTTTGAACTCTACCCATAACTTATTTTTAACATTCCACCCTAGGGCGTCTATAAGAGTATTTTCATCATCAGAAAATTCTCGTATATATTTTATCAAGTCTGGGTATCTTTGGTTTAGTCTATATTGGAGAAAATATATTTTTTCGATAAGTCTATTCGGAGTAATGATTTCATTCTTAGATTTTCCAGGAGGAACTAGAATGTCATCAAAATTTTCCAAGATTGGTCTTTCTTGAGAGTCTTGAATACGAGCCTGAGTTTGTCTTTGCGTTCTACCAGCATTTGGTCTTACGCATCTAAGATAGTCTGCAACGTCTTTTTTGTTTAGTCTATTTATTCCAGGGGAACTCATGTTGTGTAAGTCTTCTGTTTGCAACATAAAACAAAAGATAACATTAGTGTTAACAAACATAGGCTCTCTAGATATGATGTCTGGAATGGTATTTTTGCTTCCCTTAATATGTATAACAGATAAGTCATAACCACTAAGTAATTATTGCCATCTAATAAGTTTGTTGGTCCTTGATTTGGATAAGTCTAAGTCTTTGAATTTTACTGCATAGGAAGAATCAGTATAAATAGTAAAATATTTAGGTCTAAGAAAAAGCATGCATTTTTCTATAGCCCTTACTATGGCTAAAACTTCTTTTTCATAAGCTGTATATCTTATTTCTAGATCAGTAAAACTTCCAAAACTGTATCTATAAAGTTTCTTCTTTTTAGTCCGATGATCAATGGTAAAGTATACTGCTCCCGATTATTTTTTAGAGGCATCTGTTTCTACTATGAACTCATCTTCAGCATTAGGCAGTTCAAGTAAGGGGATATTCTTGACTGCTTCTTTGATTTGTCTTATAACTTCAAAATCATCTTTTGTCCATTTAAAAGGACTAGCTTTATCAGTTCCTTTTGATTTGGAAGTTAAGCTTTGCCTTTTTGAAGCTAAGTTCTTAATAAAGTCTACAGCACAATTTAGTAATCTTAAAAATGATTGTAATTATTTTCTATCTTTGAGTTGGTCTAGAAATTCAATAATCTTTTTGGTTATGTTTCTGCTAAGGATATTTTTCCTTTATTGATATGAATTCCCACAAAGTCTATTTCAGTCTGAAATAATTACACTTTATTCTCAGAAATAAAAATTCCATGTTTATCTAATTCTAAAATAATCTTTTTAAGATGGTCTACATGTTCTATCTCAGTCTTGCTAGCTACAAGAATATAATCTATGTAAACAAGACAAAATTCTTAATAAGGTCTAACTATATTATTGATTCGTTTTTAGAATACTCGAGGGGCATTCAAGTATCCAAATGGCGTTACTAACCATTCATATTTTTCTTACGGCACACTAAAGGTTGTCTATGTTATACTATATGGATGCATCTTTATTTATCAGAAGCTTGACTTACAATCAAAATTACTGAATATAGTTTTGTCTTCAATTAAATTAATTAGATTATTCTTGTCTGGTGTGACACCCCGCCTAATACAATACCGGGTAATCAGTCCTATATAAAATTAAAACAGGAATCTCATCTAGTCCATTCTTAGCATCACTGTAAAAAATATTTTTAAATTTACTAACCACCTAGTATTTAAAAAGTGCTGTCAAAATTTTAATCTTTTCATTAACATGCGGAACAACCACAAAAAATAATCAATGCTAAAAATTAAATCACATCACAATAAAGTCCAAACCATAAATCATGCAAATACAGTCTTGGCGAATAAACCATCGGCTAAATTCAAACCCAAAATAACTAACAGAGAGTAATAAATCCCATACAATCTGAAAGAAAAAACTAAATAAAAACTGTGAGCGACATGCTCGAGATAAACTGAGATAACATCCCTAAACTAGGAATAAAATGATATAAGCGTTTATCCAAATCCTACAACCTCCACACATGCTGCAGCTGCGAGTCCCTGAAATGAAATCAAGCCTGGCGTCCCTGTGGCCGGACAACTAAAAGGTTTTGAAAATATTTGATAGCAAGGGTTAGAACCCAAAACGTTTTAAAAATATTTAGCAAGTGATTAAATTGCAGTAATTTAAAATGCATGAATGCTCTTCATATTTAAGCTAGTGTCGCACTCCCTTGAGGACAAACTCACCCCTCAGCTAATGTGCACACCTAACGCTTTATTTATATCCCACCTAGTCCTCTACCCCGTAACTAGATACTTGATATAAATCCTATCAACCACCCTAGTCAAATCCGAGTATGTTTAATATATAATTTATAAGTTATTTATCACCTTAACTTAATTAATCATTTTTCCTTGAAATCCATGTAGCATTCACTAGTTATATAAGTAATACGATTTCCTCTATGTATTAAATTACCCGTCTATAATTATTTATCCCAATATATATGTAAAACCATATTACAACATTCACACATATGTTAAATATATATATATATAATCCATCCTCCCGAGTAATACCTCACCAGATATATTCTCTAAAGTGCTATCATCCCAGGTATACTCAGTCCTACCTGGAGTTCCGAGACAACTATAGTCCGCCGAATCAGAATGTAAATAATAACCGTAATGGAAACGGTCATATTCCCCCGAGTATGAGGACATCATTTAAATGCTACACCTCTATAATTGGACGCTATGACCTGGGGATATACTCGCCCTACTCCTCAAGCTAGGAGATTCACCCACGTCGCGCAACCTCCCTTGATAGCACTAAATTCTATAATTTAATTAAATATCTAGTCACTGATATTTATAAGCACACACTATATATATACTATCACACACCGTATATATATAGTAATTAATTTCTGGCTTTACCGTGTACAAATTTCATAACACTAGCCTAAAATATTTCCGAGTCTATGGTCCGATTCTAATTAATTAATTTATCCATAAATTAATTTATTACCTTGGTGTCCCTCAACCAATATACCCGGACTCACTCACTTGGCCCGTAATTAAATATTTCTCGATTCTATATTTTGACTCCAAATTAATTAGTTTGTCTCCATAATTAATTTAATACCTTGGCATCGCTCAACCAATGTACCCAGACTCGCTCACTCGATCCGTATTTAATTATTTTGGAATTTATTTCACAAATGTATCCATAATGTGTCACACATAAATCCCTCATAATCCCAATTACTTTCCCTTATAATTGTTAGGAATTTATGTTCCATATTTATTTCTCACTAAATAATGCATGGGAATTAAACTTTTAAAATAATTTCCCTCTATATAAAACTAGCCGACCTGCCAAAAATCTTGGACCATCGATCGATCGACCCTTTCCATCGATCGATCGATCGAACAGATCTTCTTCTTATCCGACTCTGTTTCAGCCATTAATGAGTTTCCAAGGTTTTACATCCTCTAAACTCCACCCTTAAATATTTGTTTTCACTAAACATTTATTCCTAAAACAAGTCCAAATCCTTCTAACTGTTTTAGTATCATCAAATTCATACGGAATCTCCCAATTCCTAAAATGGGTTTCTCCGGTAAAATTCAAATCGTAAATCCAATATATGTTCCACAACCCACATAGTTCATATTAAATATGGATTCCTGTTATAGTTCGACATTTTAACAACCCAGAATTACACTATAACATCAATTGAATCATCAATTTATACATCACGATTTACTAGTCGAAAACTCATTTTCTTCTCGAAAACCCACCCGAAAATAGATTTGGTTTTACACATCACCCATATATGAATCGAATATCATATAATTGAAATCACAACATGTTAACCACTTGCCTTAGGGTTCGTAGTCTCAGATTTTCTTTGGTGTAGATGAAATTTCATGAAGAACGCACCACCTAGTTTTTACTTTGGCTCCCCAATAGCTCTCTCTGCCTTGCTTTCACTTTCTAGGTTTAGAGTTGTGTTAACTGCCATTCAATATACTAAGACCTAGTTTTATAATACTCGGTCCTATTTTTAGCCTTATGGGCCTAATTAAAATAGTCCAAATACCTCCGTGTGTATCCGATTATGCCTAAAAATACCCCGAGATCCATTTACCATCCCCGAGTACACTTTTTTTACTATCTCGATCCATCCGGACTCAACCATGCACTCATAATTGACATCCGAAATAATATATTAAAAGTCCCTATCTCACACCTAACTTAGTCTATATTCGACTCCCGGCTGAGATAAATAAATACCACGTTACTAATACACGTTATGACGAAAATAAATTATTACTATTCACTTAGTAATTTAAATTCCATAAATATTAACCATTTCTTCTCTCGATTAATATTTAAATAAATATTAACATAATTAATTCAATTAAATTACGACACACAAGTAATTTAAAATTATCCGAATTAATTAAATATTAAACGCACAAATATATAGGGTGTTACATCTGGTATCTTATAAGAATCAAATTCACAATTCTCATTAAGACTTATATAGTTTATGACCATACGTCTTTTTTCTCTTTTTCATTTAGACTCATTTTGAACATAGAAGACAAGGCTATTATGTCTACTTTTGCTTTATCTAATAATTCCTAGCCTAAGCATTTCATCTATGTCTTTTTTGAATTCTTCTCTATCTTCTTGTGAAGATCATTTCTTATATGTTCCATCATTAATAGTGGAATCCGGGTTGATAGGAATAATCTCACAATAACTTTGGTCTTTATCCCACTTAGCAATATGATTTTCTCCTAAAGTAGGCTTTGCTAATTGCCTAATCTTTTCTTTTTTCTACTTCTATATCCATTTTATTTTATTTGGATATAGCTTGGACCTTTAATAAGGTTTGTTGGGCATGATCTAAAATTTCTTCTTGTATAAGCGCTATTTGCTTATAACACTTTTGGTCTGGACACTTCCATTATTTTTGTAAGAGTTTAATTATTTCGAGTGCTTTTTGTTGGTTTGTATGTCTAGGTCCACCATGCTCAGCTGAAGAACTCTGATGGTTAATGGGTTTATAATTGGGTTTGGCCTGCATAAGGTCAAAAGTAGTCTTATGATCTATTAGAGAGGCAATAATATTAAACACTTCTTTGCTAATAAGTAATATTTTATCATTATACTGAGTATAAGGATGATATTTACTAATAAAGTCTGTCCCAAAATAATATTTCCTACGAAACTAGGAAGAGGATCCATTATCCAAAATCGACGATTAACAACGTTGTTAGTCTGATTTCCTAATTTAAAATAAATAGAAATAGTCTGAAAATATAAGATAAATGGATCTCCATTAGCTACCTTACCATGGATCTATTGATTACTGTCTAAAAAATATTCTTCAGGGAAGGCGTTAGCTTTACAAATACTCTGAGAACATCCTGTATCTATAAAAGCTGAATGTCTTTTAGGATAATCTTTATGTTGTATGAATAATTCTACAAAATAAGCATGTGGTTTAGTAGAAATTCCTAAGTTATTCTTTTCTAAGATAGATATTCCCTTTCGGGGTTTATCTATAAAATCTAATGATGTTAAGTCTTCTGAACTACTATCAGAGCGATTTTCTTCAATATAATGGGAAAATCCCTTTCCTTTTAAGTCTTCATTTTCTTATAATCTCTTGGCTATATTTCTATCAATGTCTTGATAATATTTTTTAATATCTTGGTCTATTTTAGCATCATACTGGGTAGTATAGATTGCTCTAAATCTAGTTCTCTAGCAGTTTTCATGGTAGTGTAATTGACAAATAACACAAATCATAATAATTTTGTTTGTATAGTCTCAAAACATTATGCACATCTAAAGTCTTTCTTTCTACATTTTATTTCAAATGTGCAATAATGTTCTTCATCATAGTAGCATCTAGGGATATATGTTAGTAACTCGGGATTACTAACTTTCCATCTTTTTCTTAATAAGGGGCATAATATACATTTATATCAAGCTTCTTTAAAGTCTATATAATATTCATCTTGATTAATTTGCATCATATATAAATCTAGTGTATCTTGGGAGTCTTCATATTTAGCAGTATCACTATTATAATCTTCTAAATCACTGTCTGTGTATGCACTATAAATACTGGCGTTGTCATCATTTTCTATGTGTGATATTTCTATAGCATATAGAATATCTAATTCTTCTTGATCTGTAAAGTCTAATATTGTATTAATAATATTAATACTTTCTTTATCTTTCTTGTTAGGACAATCTTTAGCAAAGTGTCCTTCTTTGCCGCAAGTCTAACATTCTTTAGTGGAAGTCTTAGATTGAGCTACTTCTTTTTCTTTTATATAATTAAGAACCTTTATATGTTTATTAGTGTTCTTTTTAAAATATATTCTTTGGTTAAATCTATTTTTCTTGGTTCAAGAGTTTCTTTTTTTAAAGGTAGTACATGGTCTGAATCTATATTTCTTTGGAAAACCTAAAGGCCTAGCCTTAGACTTCTTTTGTTTCCAATCTATTTTTTTTTAATTTATAACATTCACTACCACATCCCCATTGGATTGGAGCAATATCTCCTTTATCTTCAATTGGAGGAATCTATTTGAAAGTTTCTTCAATTAACTTTCCTTGAGTTATATCTCATCTTTTAGCTATGATATAGCTTTTGAAAAAATTGATTCCTTCACCAAGGGAGTTATTCTTAACTCCAGCAACTGGTATCTTTCTAAAATACTCATCTTTTAAGGTCTGACCAACTTCTTTAATTTGGTAATATAGTTGTTCATAATTATTACTATATTCATTAGTCTTGTTTAGTTTGCAAATACTAAGAAGAGCTAACTTAGTTTTTGCTAAGTCTTGTTCATTGATTTGAGCTAGATATCCAGTTACAATAAATTCTGAAGTAAATAATTGAATATATTCTTCAATTGATATTTCTTCTAAATTTTCTTTCATTTTATCAATCTTAGCTAGGGATTCTATATCTGTAGGTTGTCTAAGTAATCTTTTGCAATACCTCTAATGGATTGCTCAGCATATTGTTTACATGAGCTTGCATCCCATTGTTCATTAGATGCAAAACACATGTTCATTTGATTACGCCATTCATCTACGACTTTCTTCATATCTTGGACATTATTTAGATTAAGGTATTTCCCAACTGGATTTATGGCTTGACTTGCCATGGTCTTGACAGGAGTTTTGGAAAGTCTTTTATATAATTTGGTTTAGTCTTTACCACAGTGTTTGAATAAATAAGAATATTTATTCATATTGGTTCACTAAAGAGTCTAGGAGCATCGTTTAGCCTAATATTGGTTCATATCTTTTTTTTATTAGGACCTACCTATGCAGCTGACATTAATCTTTCTTCTCCTTCTTCCTTTAGTCTTAAGTTTCTAAGAAGTTCTTTAGTATTATTAAATTCTTTTAGTTTTAATATATGGTATTGGGATATCATATTAAATCTATCCCTGTCTTAGAACCTAACAAAATGACTTCTGCTAAGATGTTCTTTAAATGTCTTCATGTCCAATTCTGAGGGTTAATGTCCAAAGTTTTGGATTCTAGTTTTTTCTCTAACTAAGTCTTTTTGTTCAAATAATCTTCTAGGTCTAATTATTAGAGCTTGTCTTAACAAACTAGAGTTAGCTTTGCTACTACAGTCTCCTTCTGAAGGATCATTGATTATGGCTTCTCCTATATTTTTAAACTTAATTTCTTCAGTGTGGATATTCTTATATGTAATCTTAAGGGGGGAAAACTAGATAGTTACATTTTCAGTGACATCATCTTGATTATTAAACAAAGGTTTATTCTATATGGTCTTGGTTTCTTGAAATTATGGCAATTGCTAGAGAGTCTTAGCTTTTTCTTTCATTGGTCTCGTATTCCTAATAGTGTAAGTATGATTATAGTCTAAATTATTGGTTCGAACTAATATTTCTTCATTAAGTCTACCACTAGGAATTTCCGATTGCATTCTAACATTGGGGATTTGGGAAAATTTCACATAACGTTGAACTTCTATATTTATATTAGCATCTGGGATAATAGAGTCTTCATAGCCACTAGCATATAATGTTAACTTAAAATGTTTGGCTGTGTCTACGGTTACTGTAAATGCAGGAATAACATTGAAGTATCCGATGTTATTTGGCATTTCTAATTGGGCTATCCCAATAAGGATTTTCTCAAAATCTTTTCATCTTTTATTCATTAAACAACATAATATGGTGATATTATTTTAAGGTTTATGTAATTCTTTGATTCTTGCTTGGAAGAGTCCAATGGTTAGGAACTAGAACTTTCTATCAGTTCCTCTTGATCTTAGCCATTCTGAGTAAAAAACGTGGCTCAGTATAGAACTTGTTTAACACATGATTTCTATTATTGATACCAAATTTAGTCTGCTGACATGGACCAATCACATGAAGACACGTGTCAATTTACATGGTAAATACGAATACTCCAGAACGAATAACTCAAGCTCTCCGAGCAACTCAAGCGTGTCGAGCAACTCAATCTCTGCGAGCAACTCAAGCGTGTCGAGTAGCTTAGGCGATCCGAGCTACATAGGTGTACAGCTTATCCAAATCAAGAGAACCAAGGATATAATTGCGCATTAAATGCTCATTAATATAGTACAGATGTACATGTCTACTGGGTAACAACGCATTGTCCTTTCATTTGTACAGCCTCAAGGCTATAAATACATTGTAACCTCCTCATTAGTAGGGGACTCGGAATTTATTGGTAAATCCATTATCGAGAATTCTACAAACAGTCAGCAATAACAAATACAGTGGACGTAGGCCATTCTTACAAGGCTGAACCACTTTAAAAATCTTTTGCCTTATATTTATATATTCATTTTTATCTGTGATTAAATAATTAGATCAAATCTAGTTTTTTACATCAACAGATTGGCGTCGTCTGTGGGAATACGACTGTAATTATCGTTTTTCACCAAAACAATTCATCACCAATGGCTGATAATCCTGAATCCAGTAACCGAAACGCTGAAAACCCCCCAAATCCATCTGTTCCCCTAAATGTTCAAGATATGGATGGTATAATGGCTAATCTAGCCCAAGGCTAAACAGCCATGCAAGAAACTATGCGATAACTCATACAAACTATCCAGGGTGGAGTATCTACTCATTCAGGACAACGAAGCGTTCAAAGAAACACCCGTTTACCTTCTTCGCGTATTAGGCGAAAGTTATTACCAGAGTAATCTCGATCCAGACATACCGATTCATATCGCACTGAGAGATCTAATGATTTTTCCTATCAACCTAGTTGAACTTCATCAGTACGAGCTACAGATACTCAACAAAACATCACTCTCTCTCCAGAAAGGACTAGTGCATTGGAGAGGTTAAGCAGGGTCTCTCCTTTTGATCGGTTGGGCCCTAGGAGGAATAGAAGTCCTCCTAGGATTGTGTCGAGGAACTTTCAATCGAGAAACTTTCAACGACCATCCGATCTAAGGGAGGGTTCTGCCCAATCACGACCAACTGCTCTTAGTGAAAGATCCCAGGAAGCAAATTCAACATGATCAGTTTCTCGAATCAACAGGCCCGAGGAGGGAAATGATGCATGAAAAGGCTCTATTCAAAGGTTGGAGGATAGACTAGGGGAAATGGCTAAGGCCAAGAATCCTCTATAAAGAACTTTTGTCCAAGGGACACCTTTTATCCAGGCAAGTGTGGATTTTCCCACACCATCAAAGTTCAAAGCACCTGTTGTGACTCCTAAATATAATGGAAAAACTGACCCGGTCCTTCATATAGAACAATACCAAGCTGCTGCCGATATCTACGTCGTGCCAGATGAGATGAGATGTAGGGCAGTTTCGGGAACTCTTACCGAATCTGCTCAAATACGGTACAATAATCTTCCCCGGGGGAAGATTTCAACTTTCTTTCAACTGACCGAGCTCTTTATTGGAAATTTCTATTTTGGAGCAAAACCAGTTAAATGAGTAGCACACTTATTAAGTGTTAGACAAAAAGCAGGTGAGAGCACCAGGGATTATATAACTCGTTTCAATAACGAGAAGCTCGAAGTTATTGATTACGAGGAAAAGACAACAATTAATGCTCTGATGAGTGGACTGTTGCCAGAAAAATTGTACTACACTCTATCCAAAGATTCGCCTAGAACTATAGCAGAACTAATGGCAAAGGCAGCAAAGATTATGAACGCCGAGGAGGCTATGGCTGCGAAGAAGAATATGGATACCAAAGAGACCAAGGTGGAGGTTGATAAGGCTGAAAAGAAAGATCATAAGAACAATGGTGGTAACAAGCAGTCAAAAGCAAAGCCAACATGGGAACTGTTGAAGAAATTTGAAAATTATACTCCTTTGAAAGTAGACATAAACCACGTTCTGGAAGAAATCAAGAACATCGAGGAGCTAAACTGGCCAGAGAAAATGAAGACAGATCCTGACAAGAGGAATAAGACCAAATATTGCGAGTTCCATAAAGACCATGGTCACACGACCAAAAATTGCATAGCTCTTCAGAATGAAATTGAAGCACTCACCAGACGAGGAAAGTTGGCCAAGTATGTTGATCGTCAAAATGATGGAAAGAGCAACGACCGAGCAAGACATAGGTCTAGATCTCCTCATCGAGCAAAAGAAGATAAGAAGAGATATCACGAAAAGGATCCGAATGATGACCAAGATGACCCCGATCTCCCCAAAAGACCAAAACAGCCAGAACGTGAGGTATTTTCTATCCATTTTGAATCATTTGAATGTAATGTCATTACAGGTGGAGATGCAGGAGGCGGAGATATGACTGCTGAGAGAAAAGGCTACCTCAATGAGGCTCAGGCTTGCTCGTACATTCAGCGGATAAATATGGCTGAAGATGATCGCCCCAGGAAGGTGAATAAGGATAAGTTGGTCATTGGTTTCTCTAAGAACGACTTGGCAAGTGTACTATATCCTCATAATGATCCATTGGTGATCAAGATGAGAATGAGAGAAGTAGTGATTTCACGAGTACTGGTGGATAATGGCAGCTCGGCAGATATCATGTTCTATCCGTGCTTTGACAGTTTAAATCTAAAGCTAGCCCGGTTAGAGCCATATCATAGGCCCCTACTTGGTTTTACTGGCGAGAAGGTTTTTCCACTTGGAACGATCAAGTTGGATATGCTTATCGGTACATGGCCTGCTTGTCGAACAGAAAGAGTAAGTTTTTTTGTAATAGATAAAAACGTCCAATCAGCTTACAACATCATCATGGGAAGAGTAGATCTGAAGAAATTTGAGGCAGTACCATCTACTGTGCATCAATGTCTAAAATTCCCAACCAATTTTGAGGTGGGAGTTGTGAAAGGCGACCAGTTTGTAGCTCGGGAATGCTACTATTCATCTGTCGAGCAGGAAGAGCATGAAGAATTTAGAAAGAAGACTACTACCTACCAAATAGAAGATGCGAAGATTGAAACATTAGACCCTAGAGACGAGTCCCAACTCATGAAAGGGCAGGTTATGGAGGCTACTGAGAATGTCATTCTGGACGACGAGTATCCAGAACGAACAACTCAAATTGGTGCATCCTTGGATGAATCAATAAAATAAGAATTGATAGCATTCCTAAGGCGAAGAAATCATACTTTTGCGTGGATTCATGAAGACATGCCAGGAATAGATCTGAATTTCTTGTGTCACGAGCTCAATGAGAACAAGAAAATCAAGCCAGTAAAGCAGCGAAGAAGAGTGTTCAGCCCTGAGAAAAATCAAGCTATACAGGAGGAAGTAGAGAAGCTGCAAAAGGCCTCTTTCATTGAGGATGTTAAATATCCTGACTGGCTAGCAAATGTGGTAATGGTAAAGAAGAAAAATAACAAGTGGAGAATGTGTGTAGACTTTACCGACCTTAACAAGGCATGCTTAAAAAATTATTTTTCTTTGCCCCGAATTGATCAACTGGTGGATGCTACCTTGGGGCACGAACTATTAAGTTTCATGGATGCTTATTCTGGTTATAACCAGATTAAAATAAAGCCTGAAGATAGGGAGAGTACCTCATTTATTACCCCAAGGGGAACTTATTGTTATAATGTTATGCCTTTTGGACTTAAAAATGCAGGTGCTACCTATCAGCGATTGATGAACAAGGTGTTTGCAGAGCAAATCGGTCATAACATGGAGGTTTATGTTGACGATATGCTAACGAAGAGCAAGAAAACTGCTGATCATCTAGCTGACTTAGGCCAAACCTTTGATCAACTAGAGAAATATCAAATGAAGCTGAATCCCACCAAGTGCATATTCGGAGTACGAGAAGGCATGTTTCTCGGATATATCATAAATTAACGAGGAATTGAGGCGAACCCTGAAAAGATCAAGGCTTTATTGGAACTACAATCCCCAACGACAAAGAAGGAAGTACAAAGCCTCACAGGGCGAGTTGCAGCACTTAACAGATTTGTATCACGACCAACTGATCGATGCCTCCCATTCTTTAAAACACTCCAAAAGACTTTTGAGTGGAACGACGAATGTGAGAAGGCTTTTCAAGAATTAAAGAAATACCTGGGAGCAACTCCATTGTTATCCAGGCCAGTGATGGGAGAAAGACTATACTTGTATCTGGCAGTCTCAGAAAACGCAGTAAGCTCAGCGCTGATAAGGGTGGAGGATGGAGTGCAAAAACCAATCTATTACACTAGCAAGGCCTTCCGAGGAGCAGAGATCAGATATCCAAGGCTGGAAAAGTTAGCACTGGCATTAATCGAAGCAAGTAGAAGAATGAGGCCATACTTCCAAGTTCATACTATAGTTGTGTATACATACATGCCATTAAGGCAAGCTCTGAACAAAACAGAGAAATCAGGAAGATTGATGTATTGGGCTATAGAATTGGGTGAATACGATATAATTTATGAGCCTAGGTCGTCACTAAAAGGGCAAGCAATGGCAGATTTTATCGCAGAGTTCACCTATCCAGATACCTCCGAAGAGAAGAAGTTGAATACCGACCAGCCTGTGGATGTTATGGGATCATCAAACCTAAAGTCCGACCAACCTCAGTCGGTAGACGAGCAAGAGAAGATGGTCGACGAGCAGCAATAAGTGCTGGAGGAGGATATAAGGAAGCATCAAATATTCCACCGAGGAACTCTATCTGACCAAGAGTTTGATAATGAGATACCTGTGTGGAATTTGTATGTAGATGGTTCTTCATGCACTACAGGCAGTGGAGCAGGGATTGTTTTAAACAACCCAGATGAGATAGATGTGGAATATGCTCTGCGCTTTCAATTTAAAGCTTCTAATAATGAAGCTGAATATGAAGCAATGATTATTGGTCTTAATTTGGCAAAAACCATGAAGGTTGAGCAGGTTATCGTATTCAGTGACTCATAATTGATCGTAAATCAAATGCTGAGGGTATATGCAGCCAAAGGAGAATTAATGATCGAGTATCATGCAAAAGCAATGAAGATTGTATCAAGCTTGATCGCAGTACAGTTAATTAGAATACCAAGACTGGAGAATGCAAGAGCAAATGCCTTAGCTCGGTTAGCTTCAGCAACACGTACTGAGCTAAGAAGAATAATCCCAATAGAAGTCTTGTCTAGTCGGAGCATAGACGAATATCTGATGATGAATTTTATTACCCTTGATTTAGGACCATCTTGGATAGATCCCATCAGGGCATATATTGAAGAAGGGGCTTTGCCAACTGATAAACTCACAACCAAGAAACTGAAGTTTAAAGTTGCTCGTTATGTATTGACTAATGGTATTTTATATAGACGAGGAATTATAGCAGGTTTGCAAAGATGTGTGCATCCCTCCGAGGTAAAAGATTTGATTGAAGAGGTACATGAAGGGTCCTGTGGAGCCCATATAGCAGGTCGGACGCTTTTATAAAGAATAATGACGCAAGGGTATTATTGGCCAGTAATGAGGGTTGATTGTATAGCCTATGCCAAAAAATGTGACAAATGTCAACGCTTATCTTCTATCCGAAGAACTCCCCAAGCGTTGTTAACACCCATTACTTCTCCTTGGCCATTTTCCATGTGGGGAATAGACTTGGTCGGGCCACTTCCAACGATCAGGGAAAGATTTAAATATCTCGTGGTCGCAGTGGATTACTTTACTAAGTGGGTGGAAGCTGAACCTCTTATTGATATGACATATGACAAGGTGTATCAATTTATTTGGAAGAATATCATTTGTAGATATGGTCTTACCCATGCATTCCAATTTGACAACGTGGAGTTTGCTGCGTATTGTCATCAGTCAAACATATTAAAAGCCCACTCTGACAAACTGAGGTCACAAACAGAACGCTGATGAATGGTTTGACAAAATGACTGGACGATGCAAAGGCAAATTGGATTAACGAGCTAGATTCTGTGCTGTGGGCTTATCGTACAACACCACGAGCAGCAACAGGAGAATCTCCATACATGCTAGCATTTGGAAGTGAAGCCGTTATACCAGCTGAATTGGGTTTGCCCACGCACAGAATACTGAATTTTAATTAACCTGTCAGTGACTTAATGAGAAGATTAGACTTGGATATGCTCGAGGAAGTTAGAGAAGAAGCAGCAATCAGGAATGCTGCATACCAACAACGAACAACTCTGTTATACAACAAGAGAGTAAAGAAGTGTGATTTGAAAGAAGGGGACTATGTGCTAAAGAAAGTAATTCAAAAGCACAACAAACTGGAAGCTAACCGGCATGGACCCTACAGAGTAACAGAATTTGTTCGACCGAGGACATATAGGATTGAAACCTTAGAAGGAGAAGAGTTTAAGAATGCATGGAACGCAGAGCATCTGCGCAAATATTATCAGTATTTAAAATCCTTATGTAATGCAGTTTTCTTCAATATGAATAAAGTTTTGGATGTTTTATCCAATTCTCTCCTTTTGTTGAAATTTTTCGGAGTACTAGTGCTACACACTACGCATCAAGTTCAGAATCCACCAACTCCAGTTGGTCGGGAATAAAAATCCACCAACTCCGGTTGGTCGAGAATTAAAACCCACCTACTCCGGTTGGTCGGGAATTAAAATCCACCAACTCCGGTTGGTCGGGGATAAAAATTCACCAACTCCGGTTGGTCAGGAATAAAAGTTCACCAACTCCGGTTGGTCGGGAATAAAAATCCACCAACTCCGGTTGGTCGGGAATTAAAATCCACCAACTCCGGTTGATCGGGGATAAAAATCCACCAACTCCGGTTGGTCGGGAATAAAAATCCACCAACTCCGGTTGGTCGGGGATAAAAATCCGCCAACTCAACTCCGGTTGGTCGGGAATTAAAATCCACCTACTTTGGTTGGTCTGGAATTAAAATCCACCAACTCTGGTTGGTCGGGGATAAAAATCCACCAACTACGGTTGGTCGGGAATAAAAGTCCACCAACTCTGGTTGGTCGGGAATAAAAATCCACCAACCCCGATTGGTCGGGAATTAAAATCCACTAACTCCGGTTGGTCGGGGATAAAAATCCACCAACTCCGGTTGGTCGGGAATAAAAATTCACCAACTTCGATTGGTCGGTAAGCCAATTTCAATCAACTCCGATTATTTAAATTAAGCATTACCATGGAATGTAAGTTGTTCTATTGCTTAGTATTAAAAAATCACTACAATGAGATAAGTATATCATAAACATATATATACTTACCAACCAACAAGCAAAGACATTCTGTAAATTACTTAGAAGAAAATGAAATGACAAAAGATCAAAACTTTTCATTCAAATCGAGAAGGATTACATATGCGGAAAAAAGAAAAAACCATTATATAAAGATCCTATTCTACTGGTTTCTTTCTCTCTGCCTTTGAAACAGGTTCTACTCTAACAGGAGGATCATCTAAGGCATAAGGGGAATTTATGAAGTTCAGATCTCGAAGCATCCTGACATTCATCACGGATGGCCGATCAAGCAAGTGCTCCGGGTGAGATATCTCAAAATTAGAATGAAGATTGTAGTCGTCGAGATACTTGGAGATTAAGAACTAAGGAATTGCCCGAGCAGAAATCTAACTCATATCAAGTTTAAAAGGTGGCACGGGCAACTCGAGCAATTCAGGGTCATAGTAATCCCATAAATAATGGCCCTGCTCCAACTTTAACACCCTCAGTGTGTTCAACCATCCTTGCTTGTAACCCTCGTTATTTGAATTCTGGATCCGATCATCGAGATGATAAAGGGATTCATTATATCCAGCCATCCAAAACTCTCTGGGCTGTTTGTGAAACTGGTAAGTTACTCTCTCCAGTTGTTCATGGAGGTTCTTCACTAGAAGTTATTTATTCTCCAAGGCAGAGCTTTGTGTGGAAAGTTGCTCGTTGAGGTTCAGAATCTTCTTGGACATCTCTGGCAAAGCCTAATTCTTCGCCACCAACTAAAATGCTTGATTCTCTAAGGCTGCCTGCATTCTAGCTTCTTCAACAGTAACCCGAGCAGCCCTTGCTCATCCCTGAGAAGCTCTTGCTCGTCCGCGAGCAGAAGTAGAGGGACCGGTCCTCTTTAAAGTTTCCAATTCGTCTCTCAAATTGGCATTTTTGACCTCCAAGAAAGAGAAACCTTCATCATTAACAGGGACCAAGGCTCCCGAGGTAGATACTGCAGATTTCAGTTGGGATATCTCTCCTCGCAAAACATTGTTTTCTTGCTCCAGCAGTTTCACGATTTGCCTATGCTCCTCGACCTCAACCCTTAGAATTTTCTCTTTCTTCTCGTAAGCAACAATGAACTTATCATATCCTTTGTCAGTATTTAGTTGCTAATATTTTTTCTCATACCCCTGATGCAAAAGGGCAGAAGATTCCTTGTATTATTATTGGAGTTCCTCGATGGTACCTTGGAGATCTTCAATCATCTCGTAGTATGCTACATTATTGGCAACTGCACGGTCGATCAAGCACTTCAAATATTGGTAGGCTTCAACTGCTCGTGCAGAAGTATCTGGACCAAGTATGTCAATGATTTGAGCTTCATTCAGGTCAGCATGGTTAGCCTTGAAGTATTCATTATATTTTTTCATCAGTTCAGTATCGTGAGCAGACAAGAGCTCCATTCTAGCCATAAACTAGTAAAGAAAAGAGACAGAAAGAATTAAATAAGAATGCAGACAAAGCAAGAAGAGGAAGAAGTCAAGATGAACAACCAAAAGCTTGAATTTTCATTTCATCATAAAAAAATACAAAAGTTGAGGCTACATCCAATAAAGTGATAAAATAAACACCCAAACTACTCTACACCTTCTCTTTATTTCCTATAACTTCCTCAGGAGGTTTTGAGGAAGAGGCTGGTTGCTCGGTGGACACAAGTAGCTGCTCGGTAGGAATAATAGTTGGTTGGGGTTGCTCGAAGCACGATTGAACAGCTGGAACAGTAAGGGCCTGATTTCCAATTACCATGGATAATTCTTCTGAGGCAGCTTCATCCTCTTCTTCTTCTCCAGAAGAGGGAGGAGGGCCATGAGTATGTTGCTGAAATAGATCAGAATCTTCAGTGATTTTTAACTCTTGTAGGGATGCCACCCATCCATCCCTAAATTATTTAAGGCTGGCATATTCCATTTATGAGGATATGGCAGCCAAACACTTATTCCAGCCCTTGTCCCAACCTACACTGAAGGATTTTTTGACAGCTTTCTTCCTTTTAACATTCTCTGAGGAAGTCCTCTCAGTAAGAAGTTTCTCGACCGTTTTCAGCTTCTCCTCCACCTCCTGATTCTGGTGATCAACATCACGAAGTCTACCAACCTCCTCTTCGGCAGCTTTGAGTTTATTCTCAAGCTCTGCAGCATTCTTGAGTTTCTCCTCAAGCTCTTTATTCTTTTTCTCAAACTCACCTAATTTCTTCTCCAAATTCTTGGAGGCCTCCACAACTCGATCTTTCTCTTGCTCGACAGACTTAACCTGCTTCTCCCAAGAAATTTTATTCTCCTCATACTTCTGATGAGATTCCTTCAAAGACTGGGTTAATCCAGTAAAAGCTTCTTCTACACCTCTCGAGGAGATTGAAGCCTTGATAGCCCCATCCTTCTTCAGAATAGTGTTGAAACATGTTACCAGTTGGAAAAAGAAAATAATTGTAAGTCAGTATAGGGACATAACATTGAAAAATGAAAATTTAGATTAGTAATACTTACTGAGGCAATATGTTGGGCAGCCAAGTTAGTGACCCTGTCACGAGAAAGATTGTCAAAGACTTCACCGAGCTCATAGCAGAGCTCGGAGGAACAAAAGTGGGAACACCACCTTCAACATTTAACGACTGAGAGATAGATTCTGCTGGTCTCTCGAAGAACTTTTCCTTAATCTCCTCGTAGGAGCAAGAACATTCTCAACCAAAGATGCTGTCTTGGTTGGTGATATAACAATGACCTCGCTTGGAGGAGAAACAACAACAACCTTAGTTGGAGCCACAGGGGGCTTTTACAATGATCTTGCTTGGAGCCACAGGGGGCTTCTCGCTAAACTTATTGGTAGCATCAGAAGGGGGTACCTCTACAGTCTTTATCCCCTCTCCTGGGACATCTTTTTTACTTCTCTTTGTCTCCACAGCAGGAGAATCAGACTTGTCGAAAAAGGAAGGAACTTTTCTTCTCTTCATTATGTCACCAACAGGAATACTTGATTCAGAGGAAGAACCCTCCACACTAGACTCAGCAGCTGGTATTTGGTCAAGATTAACCACCACTGGACGAGCAGTAAAGGATGGAGTGTAACTCTTGTACTGCAACAAATAAGAGGCCGATCTAATGTGCTCCTCGGCCACAGTTTGGTGCAAACTCCAGATAAGTTTCAAATGCTTCAAATTAACCTCTGTCTCCTTTGGAGATTTTCTTTTGCTATCAACTGCAAATAATAAAAATTAAATGTCAGTGATACATTTTGTCAAACACCAAGAAAATAATATTTTAAAAAATAAAAACAACCTATTCCATTGCAATAAGGGGGGCACCTAGGACCCTGATATACATCATCTCCATTTAATGGATCATGTTACCAATTTTTCATAACAACCCCATGCTCGAAGTAATCCCTGTTGGCATCTAGGAGATTTACAACTAAAGCCCTATTTAAAAACCTAGTTTTTAATTAAAAAGTACTATCGCTGACAACCCATCTATAACAAAACATAATTTCTAGAATTCCTAAACGGGTTCCATAAATTTGGTTTAACCTATGGACTCCATTAACTATTCTCCAGGTATTGTGAGCTATTTTTGTAGGTACAACGTCAAAATATTGACAGAACTCCAAACATAGGGGGTTTGGAGGAAAAGAAAAGCCACATTCGGCCACAAAGAGACTGGGGAACCAATGTCCCTCGGCCAAAGAGAAATAGTCAAAAGGTTCAGAAAGTTCCTCCAAAATGACCCATGAAGGAATTGAAAATTCAGAACAAAATTTATCAAGCGATTCAACAACATAAACCATGATGATCAAAGCAAAATAAAAGAGAAGGAAGAAGATCTTACAGGGGAAGAATGAACCAGTTGACAACGAACAATGAAAGAAACGAACGCACAAGATGGAGAAGAAATGAAAAGTTTTAAGACACAGGTTTGAAAAGTAAAAGACGATAGGATTTTTTTACAGTGTTTAAATACTTTACCTCGGGAACAAAAAAAGCAATGATTACCAAAACGGACGTTTACGTATCCGACGGCTAAAAAGAAGAAAAGGGGCACAAAAAACGAAGCGGTTATGGAAATTCAAAATATTTAGGAGATCTGATACTGCACATTTAAAAAGGAGCTACATACAACGAATGCTTTCCTAAAAACCATACAAACCGAAAATCTAAGCAGCAGAATGTTCCATACTTTTCCCCCAACATCAAACTACGAAACATTGGGGGCTTCTGTTGATACCAAATTTAGTCTGCTGACATAAACCAATCACATGAAGACACGTGTCAATTTACATGGTAAATACGAATACTCCAGAACGAACAACTCAAGCTCTCCGAGCAACTCAAGCGTGTCGAGCAACTCAAGCTCTCCGAGCAACTCAATCTCTCCGAGCAACTCAAGCGTATCGAGCAGCTTAGGCGGTCCGAGCTACATAGGTGTACAGCGTATCCAAATCAAGAGAATCCAGGATATAATTGCGCATTAAATGCTCATTAATATAGTACAGATGTACATGTCTACTGGGTAACAGCGCATTGTCCTTTCATTTGTACAACCTCAAAGCTATAAATACATTGTAACCTCCTCATTAGCAGGGGACTCGGAATTTCTTGATAAATCCATTATCGAGAATTCTGCAAACAGCCAGCAATAACAAATACAGTGGACGTAGGCCATTCTTACAAGGCTGAACCACTTTAAAAATCTTTTGTCTTATATTTATATATTCATTTTTATCTGTGATTAAATAATTAGATCAAATCTAATTTTTTACATCAACGTCTATAATGATAAGTCATGTTATAATTAAGAGTCTTGGGCGTGGTTCCTTTTTTAAATAAGTCTATATATCTTACTGCTGGAAGTTGTCCATTATGTATGGAGTCTTTTTTACAATTTTTCAGTCAACTTCACCTCATTCTTTCCACTGAAGAGGATTGGTGAAATTTCTTTCCTTCTACCATGTTCTAACATTGGAGGATGAATCTTTAAGTTTTTGGAGCATAAAATTACTATGTCCAATATTTGGGATAGGGCTTGCTATCTTACTAGTCTTATGTAATCCATCATTTATGATTCTTCTAGTTATGGTATTTCCTTTCTGATTCTCTAGATTTACAAGTGATTACATGCTTTTGTTCAAATATTTTCTCAATTTTTTCTAAAGAGTTTAAGTAATCCTTTTGTCTTTTTATCTGTCTAAGGATTTCTTCTTTAAATATTTTATTCTCCTTTATAGCATTTTCAGTGATGTCTTCATTATGCTTAAGAGAATTACTAATCTTTGCAATGTAGTCTTTTACTTCATTATCTTTTTCTTGTTGTTGCACAATTTTTTGTGTTATTCTAGCTTCTATGACTTGTACGGTTTTTTCTATTTTATTTAAGCGAGTTAGAATAAACGAAGAGTTTAATTCTGCTTGGGAAGGTTTATTATATATAAACTTAGTTCCTTCCACAATTTCTTCATATTTTTTCTTTTGCTTGGGTCATGTTTAGTCTAAGTTCATTACAAATACTATCCATTTTGGATAGGTTATGGCTTTCCATATTGTTAAGATAATTTGCTAAATTTTGTTGGAATTTAACAAAGTCTGTATAGAAGATGGTTAATCCTTCTGTCTTAGCCTTTAAATTTAATTGTAAGTCTTTGACAAAGCTACTATTGTAGTCTCGAGTAACTACTATTGATGTTGAGATTAAATTTAATCTCTCAAGTGTAAGTCTTGATGCTTTAGCAGCATTAACAATCTCATTTTCATTTATCTTATAATAAAATCTATCATCATTTATCTTTTCTAGAATTCTTTGGTAAAAATCTGCTAGGGTCTGAATGGAGAGGTTTTCAAGTACCTCATTCCGATTTGATCTAACTATTTCCATTAGGAAGATAATTCTCTAATCTAGGAATAAGTTTAGCTTGTTCCTTAGTGATAACTCACTTTTTTGATTTTTTGTTAGAGTTTTAATTTCTAAAATGTCTTTGTTAAGGATATCTATGTGGTTAGTCTTAATATTTATTTCTTGTAGTACTTATACAAGGTCTATTGGAATTTGACTCTATTTCTTGTATTCTTTTGGAGATATTTTTTATCTCTGTTTCTAGTGTTTGAGTATCTTTAAATAATTGTCTTAAAATAATTAGGATACACTTATTTTGGTCTAGTATATTATTAATGGCACTGACAGTGACTATACTGCTGTCTGCGTGTTTAGCTGTGATATGTTCAACGTGTGAATAACCGTCTATGTGTGAGGTTAAGCAACCTTCTGGTCTAAATCAGTTATTGGTATGGGCTAGTAGTCTGGATTGGTTTAAAAAATATCTTTGTAAATGCGTGGAATAAATCCCAAGGACATTAAAGTCTTTTTACTATAGGTCGAAAATAAGCGTCTTAGCTCTGATACCAGAATTGAGATTGGGTCGAAATTTGATGGGTTTTCTTTTTAAAGTTTTAAATCTCTAATACACTAAAATATTTTCTAAAAGTATTGTGGTCTAAAATAGAATTTACTAAAGGTATTGATTTTGTCTTATTATGAGCCTTATTTAAATACCTCATTTGAGTCTCTCCCTTTATATATATTCATTTGCAATATGTTGCACATATTATTTATAATACATTCGCCCATTGTGCGAGGTTAGAATGTAGTTATTAGGGATGGTAACGAGGCGGGATTGGCAAAACCCTAACCCGTCCCATTTAATTAACGGGGCGGGGCGGGTTGATTTTTATTTAAATTAACTCCTAACCCGCCCCATTTAATAACGGGGCGGGTCGGGGCTCCTACGGGTTGGGTTAATTTTAAAAATAGTAAAGTTAAAATTATTACATTATAATCTTAGAGGCGTATAATGATTCATATTTCAATATGTGAGACAATCCCCCAATTGTCAATCCATATTTTCACATAGATCTTTTACAAAATTAACATACAAATAAAGAGTTTTTTTTAGTTTGTATGTATGTGTGTGTGTGTGTGTGTGTGTGTGTGTGTGTATGATTTAATTGTAATTAAGGTAATTATGTAGGCATAAGTTAAACGGGTCGGATCGGATCGAGGGTTTTTATTTAACTTGACTCCTAATCCGTCCCATATAATAAACGATTTTTTTTAAAAAATCTGTGTCCGCTCCTAATTCATTAATCGAGTTTTAAAACCCGTCCTGTTAGAGTTGGGGCGGGACGGGATAGTGCTCTTACGAGTCGGGTTAAATTGACATCCTTATCCTTAGTTATTAGTAATAATTAAATCCAAAAAGAGTGGTGCTATGAGTCCCAAATAATTCCTCCAAAATTCTCCCAAAAAGCAATTAATTGGATGCCCTGGCGGAATCCCATAACACAAGGCAATACTTAATAGAGAGGTAAGAGAGTTAGTGGAATCCACATCAGTTTTGGAGCATAAAATTCCAAGTGGATGGTGTTAAACTTAAAGTGAACATGACAAAGTTAAAGCGTTGGTCACAAAAAAACATGAGAGAATCCCGGTTGAAACGTCTACACTTAAAACTGTTGGCTTCTTTCTGCAAACAACTCAACCCTTATACAATTCATACAGGCATAGGTATCGTCACCCACCTCTCACTCACTTTTATTTGTTCGTTTAAGGCCTACTCTCAAACTCAAGAAAAAACATGGAAAATTTTGAAGAAGCTGAAATTGGGCCCACATTGTCCCAATTAAACGTGGTTGAGCAGTTTCAGGATTTGGGTTTAAATTCTAAACAAGTTTGCTGCCATTTTGTTAGAACTGGGAGGTGTAAGTTTGGGGACAACTGTTATTATGATCACCCCCAGAATAGGCTAAATCAGGTGGTAGTTTTTATTCAAAATTTGATTTTTTTTTTTGGGTTTGGATGAAATTTTGTTCTTTTTTTTTTGGTGCTAATTTTGGGTTGTGTTGAAGGTAGGTAAAGGGGTTTCAGCAAAAATGGAGGAGGTTGAATGCAAGGTTGATAATTTGATCTTTATTGTGTTTGCATGTATATTTTTTGATGTAAGGATGACAATTTTTTGTGCTTATTACAAATAAAAATTAAAATGGAAAGTGTATGAATTTAAGAAATGTGGAATGTTTAACGAAAAAAAGCTAGTTACTGAAATTATCAAAAGGAAATAAGTGGGTTGTACCATGTGATAATGAAATAAGTGGGTTATACCATGTGTGGGCCGTGCACGTGGTGCAACCCACTTAACGCATCACGTGGTGCAACCCACTTAACACATTTCGGAAATTTCGGTAATTCACTTTTTCGATGAGTTTAGCATTGCTCTATCTTTAATGCGATTGTTAATCCTCGTTTACAGTTTTTATGAGTACAAAATGAATGCCACCCGGGTATGTCAATGAGTTGGATATGTAACCAATTCTATGCATACGAAGCCCTAAAACTTATGAAATGAAATTGCATTAGTATATACATGATTTGAAAGAGAAATCGCATCAATCAACAATTATGAGATTATGAAAATAGTTAAAAGCATGTTGCATATTGGTATCATAAAGGATGATGTTATAATTCTGGACTAGTTTACTATGCCAGATGAAGAAAAATCATGTTTAGCCTCGGGCCGTAGGCCTTGACTCTTGATGGCGATAAGAGAAGACAAGGTGTGATGGTGATGACAACTGCCTCAATAGTGTTTTGGCAACTGATTAGGGATGAGAGGTTGCGAAGTTGTGACATCTGATATGACAGAGTGAGCGGCTGGTGCCTTAACTGCATTTAGACCATACGTATGAGTGTATGTATGTACATATTATAAAGGGAATTTGGAAAATATGTATAAAAGCAGGTGAATAGGTTAACAACAATCCTATCTCCGCACCTAACCTATTGTCTTGCCAAAACGAATCCTACCCTGTTATACAGCTCTCTAAAATTTCCAGTAATTAGTTGTGCGTATATGGTTATGGGATGAACGATATGAGACAACGATGAAAAGTAGAGTTTGAATACTCCAAGGATACAGAAATAAAATAAATACATTGTATCATGGTCTTTTGATGTGCTTTTTATAAAGAGTTTTACAATACTAGATTATACAATATTTTGAAAGATATTAGCTACGTATGGTTACAAAGGTGAGATACTCGATGATAGTAATTGGCCACATCCATGCCATATGAGGAAGTCAAAATTGTCGATGAGTCAATGGATACTTATTTGGAGTATTGGACATGTATTGGGCTGTGTTTGAGGGGTATTTGAAATGTATCTGTAGTTGATACTCCATTATGCAACTTTCGGAATATCCTTGTGACATAATGAGACATAATGACGCAGGAGCGTATTATTTAGTTTGCTTATTTACTTATTTAGGGCATTTTAGTCTTTTGGGTCCTTGTAGTTACAAAAGACCCCCAGTTATCTAGCTTTCATTATCATCACTATGTTTTAGAGAGAGTTTAAAGAGAGAATTAATGGAGAATTCTTATTTCGTTGCTTTATTCGTGTGTATGTGTAGTTAATGTATGTATATTCCACTGCGTTCGCATCAAAAGTGGTATCAAACCCAGGTTGTTCCTGGGTCAATATGTATGACGATTGGGAGCGAGGGTGGCTGCATCCGTCGAATTTCCGTGCGATTCTTATCCTCATCCACATCTAGGGTTGAAACCCTAGATCCAACCACTGGCCGCCCCAAAGGAGAAGCAACAACATCGTCGCTGTTGCCTAGTCAACAACCCCAATCCCTAGTGGGCCTGCCTCCGATCACTCCCTTTCAATCGAATCCCACATAAAACCCTCTTGCCTCGACGTGTACCCACGACCCATCACGACCCCCGACGATCACCCCACACGTGCCGGACATCACCGGTCGACCCCTCCTATCCTCGCCGTGCGGTAGCCCCCGATCTACCTGAAGACCCCTTCTACTACCCAGCCGCCATCACCCAAGCCACAACCTCAAGGCACACTGCCAAACCCTCAAACCCGACTGTCCCATGCCCACGAACTAAAAAAAATTAATCCATCCCTAGCCCTAACCCTTCTGAACAACCTCATACCGAGATGGCCACCAAAGGGTTGTTTCCGATCACCGGCCGCTTGTTGACTGTGGGTGACGCACCTATGATAAATAGAGGCACATACGCTAGAGGAGATCACAAACAACCCTATACCCCAACCCCACACCCAAAATAACCCCAATGGCCAACCACACCACGGGTGCCCCAACCTACATTCCCACAACCAAGTACCCATCACTACGCCCTCATCCTTTCATTTGCCCTCGTATCCGGTTCAGCGGTAATGTTGATAGACTAGTCACAACAGCATAACTTATTCTACACAGATCCTCCGTCCCTTTCTGCGTAAGTTCGTCGTAGTGTATTTTAATGATATTTTGATATACAGTCGGTCCATAGAGGAGCATATGGACCATGTCTGACAGGTATTGGAGGTTGTTCGACATGATAGTTTCTATCTCTTGCCGAAGAAGTGTTCTTTAATGGTACCAGAGGTTTCGTTTTGGGGGTATATAGTCTCAGGGGAAGGGGTATGTGTTGATAACAAGAAGGTTCAGGCTATTCGGGAGTGGCCTAGATCGACCACTGTCTTCCAGGTCTGCAGTTTTTACGGGTTGTTTAGTTTTTATCGACGATTTATTGAGAGGTTCAATTATGTGATGGCTCATATTACTGCGTTGATGCACACGTCCGTGACTGAGTTTGTATAGACTGATGAGGCTGAGGTGGCATTCTAGCTCGTTAAGTCCTGAATGACGTCAGCTCCCATTCTAGCCTTGTCAGATTTTAACTAGCTGTTTGAGTTGACTTGTGAAGTTAACAAGTCTGGAATTGGTGCCGTCGTCGGTCAGAATGGTCGCCCCATTGTTTACTTTAGTCAGAAGGTTATCGATTTTTTGATTTAGAGTTTTATACAGTGGTGCAGGCTGTCAAGCATTGACAACCATATTTGATTCATCTGGAGTTTTTCATTAAATCGGACCATGAGGCACTTCGTTTTATGAACTCCCAGAGAGAACCTGGTTGCAGTCAAGTGGACTAGTTTCTTGCAACAGTTTATCATCTACCCACAGTACAAGCCAGGTAAAGAGAACCTGGTTGCAGTTGCCCTGAATCGGGGGTCTCATGCCCTAGCCACCATTCAGTGGTCGATTTTTGGGTTTTCTGAGATTCGTGATTTGTATGCGATACATGCCTTTTTTTGGCCTATTATGAAGGCATGTGTACTTCAACATGGCGTTCAAGGTGATTATTATTTGCTGAGATGGGTACTTGTATTGTGACATTGCATTGTGCATTCCTACTTCTTCCACATGAGAAAAGATCATTACAGAGCTTCATGGTGGGAGCCTAGCTGGCCATTCGAGTGTAGCTCATACCTTAGCTACTCTGCACGAGCGAATCTATTGGCCTACCATGAGGAGGGACGTTAACAATCATG
Source organism: Sambucus nigra (assembly GCA_949130495.1). Taxonomy (NCBI): domain Eukaryota; kingdom Viridiplantae; phylum Streptophyta; class Magnoliopsida; order Dipsacales; family Adoxaceae; genus Sambucus; species Sambucus nigra. The sequence goes on from OX422219.1 coordinate 53,761,745, forward strand.
TTCAGTGTTGCTTAATGCCGGTTTGTATACTCCCTCACCCATCCTGCTCGATCGTGGCTTGATGTTTTTATGGACTTTGTTATCGGGTTGCCCAAGACAGCCAAGGGGCATAGTTTTGTGTTTATGGTAAAAGGGCAAACCCAGTGCACGAGGCTCCCGCCACTGCGGGGTACTGGGAGGGTTGGATGTATGCAGCCTTACCCCTGCATACGCAGAGAGACTGTTTCCGTGACTCGAACCCGTGACCTCCAGGTCACAGCGGGGGCAACCTTACCATTCGAAACCCGTGACCTCCAGGTCATAGTTTTGTGTTTATGGTAGTTAACAAATTTTTAAAGATGGCCCATTTTATTCCAACTCACGGATTTCGAATGCTTCACATGTAGCCACACTCTACTTCCGCGAGATTATCCGTTTACATGGAGTACCAATGAGTATTACGTCTGATAGGGACATTCGTTTTATGGGACACTTTCGGCGGACTCTTTGGAAATTGTTGCACTGCATGCTTCAATTTTCCACATCTTTCCACCTACAAACGGATGATCAGACTGAGATGGTTAGTCGAAGTTTGGAAGATCTTTTACAGTGCTTAGCTGGTGAGAGTCACCTAAGATTTTGGAGTTGGTTCTTGCTTAAGCGGAATTTTCTTTCAACAATTCCGCCAATCGTTTTACTGGTCATTCACCCCGATTGTTCTGGGGCTTCTTTATTGTCTGTTGATCTTGTCGAGACACCTACCATGATAGTGAGCCCAACAACTGTTGATTTTGGTACAAAATGCTCTTCATTCATGACGATGTGCGGACATGTTTACAACGTATGTATCCTTCCTACAAGGAGCAGGCGGATTCTCATCATCGGTCCCTTGTTTTTGAGGAGATCTAATTATGGTCTCTTTTCAGCGAGAGCGGCGGGTGTGCAAGGCTACCAAGTTATGCGGCTAGGGTTTTAGGACGCATTCCACATTAAATGTGTCCGATTTGACTGTGTTTTGGGGTTCACATGCCCGATACCCCTATCCATAGATTTGATGTAGCCAGTTCGCTCGCATGTTGACCGTGTCGATGGTATATTGGACACCAAGACGACTATAACCTTTACGGGCCCCCTTTTCCGTTATCTAATCCATTGGCTGGGACACCCTGAGCGTGATGACTCGTGGATTACTGAGGCCACGTCGCAGCATATGTGTGCCGTATGATAACACCACAAGGAGTAAAAAGACTCAAAGAACAAAAGTAAACATAAAACTATGCCTTTATAGAAATAGGTGCCTACATCATAAACTTTAAGACACTAAAAGACCCAAATGACCCTAACATGCCAATAAACCGACATAACACGATATAACCCCTCAAAATAATACACAAAAATGACAAAATTGCTCATAGGCCTTAATTGGAAACCATCACCATGCTTCTTAGCCCTTTTGGGCGGGGCAGGTCAAATTGCCAACCCTATTTTGAGGCCAGACCCTGCAGTTAATCGGGAGCCTTGTGCTCTGGGTACGACCTATTTTAAAAAGAAAAAAGAATTGGTATGTTGCTATTGAATTTTTTGTGAATTTTTTTTCTTCTAAAAGGATAAAATAATCTTGCAAAACTCAAATGCTACTCCGGCACACATGCTGAGTACAACAAAACAATATAGTCTTAATTAATACAATATCGATGCATCTACGTCAGCATGATTAAATAGAAAATCCTCCTACCAAACTAAGAAACAGGAAAATGATGCAATAAAGGCACCAAATATTGATTATATGACATTAAATAAAAGTTACAGCTATCAAATCACCGGTCATTAAGAATTTAGACCCACTGTTTTCCAACTCAAAAGAATAGGTGATACATAATTTTGATTAACAGTACTCAGATATGATATTCCTTTCCTATGGTTTAAAGCCTTAGTGCTTCAATTAAAGAACTGATCTTAAGATCTTGTACATGTGACTAAAAACATGCTGTTGTCTGTTCAAAGTTGGGGTCATTTTGACGAGTTCCTTCGACATGGTTCTCTCACGTGCCCTATTGCACTGTATAACCTGCATCGGTTAGATAAAAGGGACTTTGGTTGACAATATTTTTGAGCTCCTACTTCTAAGATGTGTGTTTCCCAAAATTGTGGAGATATAAAATATTCGAATTAAGTGTGAACGAATATGACTGTTTACTGCTATACTGAAACTATTGATAGTTGCACCAGTTTTTATATTTCTATATAGGGCATATTGCACAGTTCACAGTTGAAAAGAGAATGATGAGAAAGTTATTTTACTTTTAATGGTATGATATGCTTGGAAAGGAATTTCATTATTGCGTATCTTGGATTGTATTACCATTATATTGCGATAATTTTCCATTTTTGTGACTTATTGACTTGTAGAAGAACAAACTGATTTGCTCTTACCTCATCCATTTCTCCATTTTGTAACCCAAATTCTTTGAAGATAAAAGGGATTTTTCGCTTAAAGTCTCATGAGTCTCGCGGATGCCAAGCCCGCCTTTTAAAGAAATGAATGTGAATGGTAGGGCCGGCAATATGGGTAAACTAGGAGGAATCCACCCGCTAACCACCCGAGACAATAGTGACTGGGACCCATCAATTGTTGTCCGGGTCCGGGTTAAAATGGGTTTAATGGCCAGCTCTTCCGTGTCGAGGCGGGTTATTGGCGAGTCAAAGATGGGTCATGAGGGACAGTGTGGTAGAGAACTGAGTTATTGTAACTGTGTAAACTTCTGCTTCAACCTTCTTTTATTGTAACTGTGTAAACTTCTGCTTCAACCTTCTTTCTTTAACTATTTCTTAATCTGTGTGTGCGCGCGCGCGCAACAACTCTGTTCTGGGTATTTCAACCTACATAAATGCGTAAAACTCATGGGAGGAAGGGGAAGGGTTGACTCAAACCGACCCCTTTTTTGAACTGCCCAAATCCAAACCGCCACATGCCGCAACCCGTTTTTGAACCCCCCAAATCTGACCCAAGCCATTTCTGATCCGCTCACATCGGCAGACAACTACCCATTTGCCGGTTCTAGTGAATGACCTCATGCAAATGATGGGAATAAGGGTCATATGGATCGGGTTCGAAACTTGTTATGTGATTTCAATATTAGTAACTAGAATGAGAGATTATTCATTAGGAATATTCATGCTAGTTAGGGTCGCTTTTGTCCTTTTGTTATTAGGGTTAGTCAGTCCAAAAGTCCTCTTGGCCCAATAGAAGATAGTTTGTAAAGAGAGAAACAAACATAATCAGAAACTTGATCAATGACCGATTAAAATAGAACTAATATTTCAGATATGAGTTTGATTTAGGTTGACAATAAATATGTAAAGTAGAGTATGAAGACAGAGGGATATACAAGGATTCATGACCTCGCCGATTGCATCACTGGTTCTCCATCACCATCGAGTGTAGTGATCTATTTTTTCCTGCTGATTTGACCATCGCAGCAATGGTAGACATTAGGACTTGTGTTGCGTTTTACAATAGGATTTTGTGTGTAGTTGGTGTATGGGTCGGTCCAGACCAATGTTTTAAATCGCGGTCGCGTAGGGTGTCGCGTTTTGGTTCCGAATTTGCGTCGCGCAAATAGCGTCGCGTATCGCGCAAGCAATTCGTGCATTCCAGATTTTTAATTTGAAAAAGCATATAACAAATATAAATAAATAGATAAGCTCAAACAATCACTCCAAATCATTTCAAATATAGTCATAAAGCCATAAAGTGCTACAACATTCCAAATAAAACACAAAAATAGGACCATATTGTTTCAAAAATCTTGAAGGCATGAAGTTTCAAAAATAAATTAACACCAAATGAGGTTTTTCAAAAATTGTCAAACATAAAAAATAAAAAAAAGAATTGAGTAAATTCTTACCAAAGTTGGATCGGGGTTGCCAAACTGTGGAAGGAAGAGTTCGGAGCACTGTTAATGAGTTTTTTTTGGTTTTCAAGACTGGGGCTGTTAAAAGTGATTGAGGAAGGGTTTTGTTAAGTTGGGGTTGTCAAAACTATAATAAGGAATGCTTTTTTTTAGATCGGGGCTGTAAAAAGTAAATAAGGAAGTGTCTGCGTTTTTTTTTAACCTTTGTACTAACCAAAATCACGCCGTTTTGGTAAGCCAGAGGGTTTAAAAAAACATGCATCGCGCGGCTGTAGCGCAGGTTTGCGCACTTTTGGGCTGAATGGCGCCCAATAGCGAACGCAACGTCAGCATCCCAATTTGCAGTCCCATTTGCGTTGCCTTTTCCCGTCGCAAAAGGCAATAGCGAGCTATTGCGTTCGCGATAGCGAGCTATTTAAAACACTGGTCCAGACCGACATAATTTACATACAGACCGAATTGATTGAAAGAGGGTTCTATAAAACTGGTCTGAATCAAGACCGACCCCTCCCCCCCCCCCCCCCCCCCCCCCCCCCACACACACACACACACACACACTCACGCGCACACACACACAAAAAAAAAAACATATATATATATATATATATATATATATATATATATATATATATATATATACATAAAATAAAAGTTTGGCCGGGGTTGGTTAATTCTGTCCAATTGGTTTGATGCACAACCCTAATCTTGGGCTATAAATATGATTTAATTTCCTCATTTACTAACAGAATGATATAAAGACCTTTCTTCATTGGCTAAGTGTCAGATTTCTTTTAGTATTTTCCGGCTGCATTTGGTTTGCATCACTTCCATTCCAGAAGGGTAGGATATATGGGTCATATAGACCAGGTCAAAATTGTCTCATTTGATTATTATTAATAATATTCAAGCTAGTTAGGGTCAGTTTAGTCCTTCTGTTTTTATACTCCTCTTGGGATATAAATATGATGTAATAGCCTCCTTTGTTTGTAATCAAATGATATTTTTGAGTTTTTTGTATTTTACGATGCGTTTGTTATGCATCATTGCTATCCTAAAAGGCTAGGTTAATGATGTCGATTGTCCAATGGAAGCCAAGGATCCCACTAGGATTTATCTTCAATAGGTGTTAGGTTTAGATAGATTAGGTACTAATATGAAATGTGTATTCAAGGAACTTTAATGACCAGGGCGGTTGAGGACTTCCTGAAAAGGATAGTGTTCTCTCTCTCTCTCTCTTTCTCTCGCTCACAAACACACACAAAAAAAAATGTTCACACATACACACAATGATGTTAACAAGAAAAAAAGGGAAATAAAATGCTTAATCAACTTTATAATATTTTTCTTTGAACCTTATAAAGAAATCCTAGTCTACCCTGGCCACTATGAGGGGTGTTTATGCTGTGTCCACTTGGAAATATCTCAGCCTTCAAGGGTGCGGTACACTGTACTACGATAACTATAGCGTCACTAGTTGAGTATTGTAAAGTTATATTTTGAACTACTTTGCATAATCTGATGGCAATAGCAATAATTTTACTTGATAATGCCTTTTATATTACTGCATTTAGTTAACAAGTATAAACGGAATCTTATTTTTGTGAACCTGACGACTAGAATACCTCAAGTTAACTATAGCCAGAAGTCCATAACTGGTTGTACTCTATTGAAAAAGGAGGAGGTTCATTGGTATATTAATTGTTAAGGAGGACTCAAATGTTATTTACATACTAAGAAAACCTTATTTCTAAGCAGGAATTAAAAGGTTTGCATCCTAGCTTTACCCTCTGAAACCCAACTGAGAGGGTTGGGTGATATGGTCAGCCTTAATGCACATTGTTTAATCATATATTTGAGGAGCCTGTAACCATGAAGTAGTTTTAATTATGATTAACTTGTACCTTTGCATATCATACACTGCTTTGAAATTGAATTTTCTCAATGCATTGCCTGAAACTCGCGTTGCTTTTGGTTTTGTTATTGTTCCAGTTTTACCTAAGAGAAGGAGGATGCAAGTATGGAGAATCTTGTAGATTCAATCACCTCCAACTAGAATCTGTAAAGCCACACCCAGAGCTTAACTCTCTTGGTTTGCCAATTAGATTGGTAATGCTTGTTTTAATTCTTTATATATTTTATACTTTTTTGTTTAAGGGATGAATTCCGTGCAACGCTTCCTATTTATTTCTAAAAAAATTCATACACAATGTTGTGCAATATTTATGCACAATCATTATATGGTTTATATTCTAGTACTTATTATAATAAGAGTAAGTTACGCCAGTAGCCCCTCAACTTTGCACTTTCTCACGTTTTGGTCCTTGAACATTCTTTGTAACATTCAAGCCCCCGATGTGTATTGATATACACCTGCAGCTACTCCCTTAACATCTCCATTAAACCCTAATGGGATTTTCCATGTGCATAGCACATGGCTAGTAAACGAGGGCAAATAGTCTTTTATCGCCTCATACCCAAATTAACTTCAAAATTATAAAAGGAACATTTGCTGCCGAATTGAAGGCATATTGATAAAATAATAACCTAAAAATTGAAGGTAATGAAATGTAATCTCATAAGCTTTAGCAAATAATTAATTTTTGTACGGTTTGTAGTTCAATTGGCTACGAGGGAGATAAAAGGCATATATGCCCTGTTTTATGACCAATTCCATGAGGGTTTAGTGTAAAAGTTAACTGAAGGATCGCTCTCAAGTACTTTAGAGGCTTAAATGTTAAAAGAAAATTTTAAATGTAAAACTTTACAAGGTGTAAGGATTAAGGATCACTGATGTAATTTTCTCAAATAATATTCTTAATAATATGGTTTATAAACTAGAATTGATTGTATTTTCTCTTGAACCAGGGAGAGAGAAAGTGTCCGTTCTACATGCGTAATCGTTCCTGTGGATATGGAGCTCGCTGCAGGTTTCACCATCCTGATCCTACATCTTTTGAAGAAGCTGACCCTTGCGATTCAACCCTCAATTATGAGAATGTGGGACAGTTTGACCATTATTCAGGAAACTTTAATCGTGAATCTGTTCAAGCATCATGGTATATGCCAATGATAGCTGATAATGCTCTTCCCAATCTTGATAACCGCTCCTTCTACATGAGTGGATATCAGGTAATTAAATCTATGACCAATTTTTCGAGCTTGGTTGGAGCCATTGAATATACTACATTGTTTAATTTTTTGATATAAGCCTGATATTGTCTTTACTTTCAGCATTGTTTAAATAATTTCACTCACCTATTTGATCTAGATGTCCTGATATTTGCAAATCTTGTACTTTTGGAATTAGCTCAAAATGTGTTAGCCACACACACACACACACATATATATATATATATATATATATATATATATATATATAGAAATATATAGAAATAGTAGATAGATAGAGAGAGAGAGAGAGAGAGAGAGAGAAAGAGAGAGATGCAAATCGAAGCGTTGTATCTTTACGTCATTGATGTGGATGTTGAAGCCCAAGTTCCATTATGTTATTTCTTCAGCCTTTAATAGTAGTTATGAAGCGGTGTTCAAAAAGTTGACACTTGAGTGGATTTTACGACATATGAAATCAAAGAGTGGGAAGAGATTCATATGGATGTCTTTTCTTGGATGACATTTTCATATACAATCTTCTTTCTTATGTTTATTTTATGTTGGAGAGTGATGTGTGTTACTATGTAATTGTTTTTATAGAAATTAATGTTATGTATATACACAATTCAGGTATAATATAATTTGTATTTGATAGAGCAATGATAACTTGTCCTGGTATGATATGCTTCGTGCCTATAGAATGCCCGTTCGTGATTCGTCATGCCTACAACGTGTCTGTCACTACACTAGAAATGCTAATCTGGCAGGGTTTTAAACTGTGCAAAACTAAATTTGGCACGATTTTAAACCGTGCCAAATCAAGACCCAAGCGTACTAATATTCGACAACCTAGAATGCTTTTGGCACTATTTAAAACCGTGCCACAAAAGTGACACGTGGTAGACACTCATCGGACCACGTTTCATAGTGGCCCCTTTCATTTGATTAATCGAATGTGACATGTATGCAAATAAAAATTTGACATGTGTCATTTTCGGCACGCTTTTGGAACGGTTCCAAAGCGTGGCAAATTATATTAGGATTATTATCAAAAAAATATGAAACATTTTTGTCATAGTTTTAAATCGTGCTAATTTTTTTTGAAATAAAAAAATATTTATTATTTTTAAACCATAAGGAGAATATGCTATTGCAAACATGCTAAATTGTTAATAATAAACTAATAAACATATTAAACTTCAAAATATTACGAGTCTTAATATTTCACAAACACACACGAAAAAAATCGGTAGAATTTACTTTGTATTATGAATTTATGAATATTCAAGAAAACTTGTCAATACAAAATCTGCTTAAACATAAATTTAAAATTTAACAATAATATCACAGAAGCCCACACGACGATAATACACATGTAAGCGAACCCCGAATGTCAAAGTAAAGCATGAACTTGTTTATGTGTAATAGTAGCTTAATTCGTCGCTCTAGGAAACCATTGGCTTGTCCGGGTGTTCCGTGTGGATGACGCTAATGCTCAAATGTTTTCCCTGCAAAAAAAGATATCAGTAATAAAATATTATGTAAAAAACTATATTTAAGTAGGAAAATTTCAAAAAACTTGTTATTATGTATATTCGTCATTTTGTTAAATCGAGAGTCCAACGAGGACATGGTCAATTTGCACGCATTACAATGGTCTACCTCGAGGTGTTTGTGCCTCTTTCCAGGCCATTTGGTTGATTTTTTCAGATTTCACCCCCAACGCCCCATTTTTCAACCAAAAACTTGTGTATTCTTGTCATTTTATTAAATCGGGAGTCCGATAAGGACACGAGCAGTTCACACACGTTAAAATGATCCCTCTCGAGGTGTTTATGCCTTCTTTTGTGCCATTAGGTTGTTGTTTTGAGCACCCTCCAATGCCTTTTTTTTAACCTAAAACTTGCGTATATTGGTCATTTTATCAAGCCGGGAGTCCGATCAGGTAACGATCAGTTCACACACGTTAAAATGCTTCCTCTCGAGGTGTTTGTGCCTCTTTATGGGCCAGTTGATTATATTTTTGAGATTTCTCCCCCCAACTCCCCATTTTTAACTTAAATCACTTGCGTATATTTGTCATTTTGTTAAACCGGAACTTCAATAAGAACACGAACAATTCTCGCATGTTATAATGATCCCTATCGAGATACTCTGCCTCCTTTCAGGCCACTTGGTTGCTGTTTTGAGATTTTACCCCCCAACGAACTATTTTTAACCTAAAACTTGCGTATATTAATCATTTTATTAAATCAATAATCCGATAAGGACTCGGTCAGCTCACACATGTTACAGTGGTCCCTCTCGAGGTGTTCATGCCTTTTTATGGACTAATTGACTGTATCTTTGAGATTCCTCCTCTCCCCCCTCCCCATTACCCTAGACATGTCAATTTACACACATTACAGTGGTCCCTCTTGAGGTGTTCATGCCTCCTTTCGGGCCATTTGGTTGAAGTTTTGAGATTTTACACCCAATGTCTCATTTTCAACCTAAAACTTGAATATACTTGTCATTTAGTTAAACCTAGAGTCTAATAAGGACACAATTAGTTCACACCTATGAAGCACGGATACTCTCCGGAGGTCGCGATTTTTTGTTGGACACGTATAGGATACGGGATACATTAGGATATGCTAGGATACGCAAATCCTAGAGTATCCTAATTTTTATTTATTTGTTAAATGGCTGGGATATGCTAGGATACGCTGGGATACTCTGGAAGGGATACGTTTTGGATACGTTTTTAGGGTACGTTTTTTTTTTTACTGTGTTTTTTTCATTCTTTAATTATTTTTCTTCCTTTACTATGTTTTTTTAACTGTGTTGTTTGTTTTTCATTATTTGCTTGTGTTGTATTGTTTTCTGATTTTTTTCTATAACTTTTTTTATGTTTTCATTCTGTTTTTTATCTGTGTTGTTTTTAACTGTATTGTTTTCTTTAACCGTTTTCACCATAGTTGTTGAATCGTGATATGTATCGTATATTGAAAACCACATGTATCGTGAATCGTGAATCGTATCGCGATACGTATCGTGCGTTACGGCACAAAAATAAATAAAATTGTAAAAAATAAATAAAAATATGGAAAACACTTTACAATCAATTATATAACATAATACAATTCAAACTTCTAATTTCTCCCCAAATCATATCAAAAAGAGAATCTACAAGCCATATTTAGATATAATAATAAGTAACTATTAAGGTATCGTCATTGTGTCATCCTCAACTATGATGATGATACCTTAATACTATCCAAAAATTAATAACTAAAATCCAAAAAATATATCCAATAAAGTCATCATCTTCATCACTCCTCTAATTATTCCTAAAAAACCCTACAAATGTCACTAATTACCGGCCCCCTCTTTTTTAACATTGCATTTATCGTTGTTTGTTTCACAAAACCTTATTTTTTCTTCCCTTTAATGACATATGCATCCATAGTTCCCTTCTTTGATTTTTCGAAATTTTCCTCAACTTCAAATTCCTCTTCTTCACCCTCATTTTGTTGCCCCCCTTCTTCATTATACTCCTCCTCACTTACTCCTAAAATGTTTGCAAATTTTTCTCTAACATCTTCGGGACATTGCATACATTTTTTGGCATCTTTCCCCGTACCGGCAAGATGGTGCTTCATTCTATCAACCACAACTTTTCTTTTTTGTTTAGTCATTTCCTAAATAAATAAAGAGGAAAAAGAAATAAATATACTTGAAGAAAAGGATATTAAATAGGGTGGAACAATAAATAAATAAAGAGGAACCATAAATAAATATGTGAGAAACAAAACAATAAATAAATAAACCTAGGGTTTATTTATTTATTAATGGTAGAGAGCACAAAGTTGAAGAAAAAGACAAGAAAAGTGAGAAAAGGACATAGGGTTACTTACCAAAGTACCAAAGCAAAGGATGAAAGCTTCTCTTGGCAAAAAGTTGAAGAAAAAGACAAGAAAAGTGAGTATATTAATGGTGGATAGAATATTAATGATGGAGAGAACAAGAAAAGTGAGAAAAGTGTCTTTTAAACCTAGGGTTTGCTCATTTATGTGTTTTTAAAGTCTTTAAACATTATTTAAAGTCTTTTAACAGTAAAATAAGTATTTTCGGCGATAAAAAAAAAAATTTTTTTTTTGCTGACCGGGACGCCAGTTGCGTCATTTTTTCCCGCTGCCCTGTATCGCTGATGAATCGCGAGTCATACGATTCTCGTATCGACTCGCGATTCTGGCCCGATTCAAGCGATTCCTTGCTCTTTTCGATTCAGTCAACCGATTTGTCTCGTTATTGTGGTGTATCGAATCTTATCGGACAATTCGTATCGTGAATCGCACGATACTGATTACAGAGGTTTTCACTCTTAGCTGTGTTATTTTTAACCTTTACATCCCACTGTTTGAATCCTTTTTTATGGTACTTGATGATGTGGTTGACGGAGATGATGATGCCGTTGATATTGGGTCTACTTAGTGATTGAGATACTATGAAGCCTGGATGCTCTCGGGAGGCTTCTCTCTATCTTATTTTATGCTAACGATATTATCTTTATTTTTGTCTTATGTTTTTGTTGGAACAACCTTTTATGTTAATGATGTTTTATTGTAATGGTGTTTGTTTGCTGACAACAATCATCATATTTGAGCACTTTAATATAATGGTGTTTGATGCTTTAGTTTCATTTTATCAAGTTTATCATTAATATATATAAAAAATAATAAATATTTAACGTATCCTAGAGTATCCGTATCCTACATTTTGGAAAAATCGTGTATCCCGTATCCCGAATCGAGTCGTATCCCGTATTACCTGTCGAGTCCGTGCTTCACACACATTATAATTGTCCATCTCAAGGTGTTTGTGCCTCTTTATAGTTCATTTGGTTGCTGTTTTCAAATTTTGCCCCCTAACGCCCTATTTTGTGAGCTAAAACTTGTCTATACTTTATGTTGGGTCTGGGAGTCCGATGAGGACACGATTAGTTGCCAAATGTTTCATTGGTCCTTTAGAGGTGTTCGTGACTCTTTTTTAGGCTATTTAGTTGTTCTTTTGAGATTTCACCACCTAACTTTTGAGATTTCAGCACCTAACGCCCTATTTTTTTATCCTAGAACTTGAGTATACTTAATATTTTTTTCAAACGAAGAGTCCGATAAGGACACGGTCAGTTCCCAAATGTTACATTGGTCCTTGAGGTAGTTGTGCCTCTTTTGACAACTTATTTGGTATTTTGATATTTCTCCCCTTGACTCTAATTTTTTTATCCAGAAACTTACGTATACTTGTCATTTTGTTAAAGAGGGAGTCCGACAAGGACACAGTCAGTTTCAACAATTTTCAACTGTTATATTGGTCCCTTTCGAGGTATTCATGCCTTTTTCTGGGCCATTTGGTTGTTGTTTTGATTTTTCATCCTAACGCCCTAATTTTTAACCAAAACTTGCATATACTTGTCATTTTTTAAACGGGAGTCCGACAAGGACACAGGCAGTTACCACTTGTTACATTAATCCCTCTCAAAGTGTTCCAGCCTCTTTCCGGGCCATTTGGTTGCTGTTTTGGGATACCAACCCTAATGTCCTATTTATACCCTAAAACTTGCGTATACTTCTCATTTTGTTAAACGGGGAGTTCAATAAAGACGCAGTTAGTTCTCGCATGTTACATTTCTCCCGCGTGAGATGTCTATGCCACTTTTCGGGTAATTTGATTGTTGTTTTCAGATTCAACCCTAATGCCCTATTTTTTAATATAATACTTGCATATACTTAAAGTTTGGTTAAACCGGGAGTCTGGTAAGGATACAAGCAGTTAACACACGTATATCTGGTCCCTCATGAGGCGTTTGTTCCTTTTTTAGAGGCATTTAGTTGTTTTGAGATTTTATCCGTTAATGCTCCATTTTTTAACCGAAAACTTGAGTATGCTTGTCATTTTGTCAAAATGGGAATCCAATAAGAACATGGTCAGTTTCCCATGTTACATTAGACCCTCCCGAGGTGTTTGTGCCTATTTTCGAGCTTTTTTCCAATAACGCCCTGTTTTTTAAGCTAAAATTTGCATACTAGACGTCTAGTTAAATTGGGAGTCACAATCAGTTCACACAAGTTACAGTGTTCCTTACCAAGGGGTTCATGTCTCTTTTCAGGCCATTTAGTTGTTGTTTTGAAATTTCACCACCTAACGCCGTATTGTTATTCTAAAAACATGCGTATACTTGTCATTTTATTCAACAAAAAGTCTTATAAGGATACAATTTAGTTCCCACATGTTACATTGGTCCCTCCCGAGGTGTTTGTGGTTCTTTTCGAGCCATTTGGTTGCTATTTAGAGATTTCACCTCTTAATGCCCTATTTTTCATCCTAAAAGTTACGTATACTTGTCATGCTGAGTCCAATTAGGACACAATTAGTTATCTCATTTTACATTGGTCCCTCGTGAGGTGTTCGTGACTCTTTTTGGTCCATTTGGTTTGCTGTTTTCAGACTCCACCCCCTATTTCCCTATTATCTAAACTAAAACATGCGTACACTTGACATTTTGGTTCTATGTAAAGATTAGAGATTTATAATTGCATCCAATAATACCTCAAACGCAGTCTCTTTTACGGAGAGAGTGCAGTTTAACATTGTTACAAACACGACACGGCTAGCTCCTTGAAAAGAGATTCGTTCAAGACTTTTAAAATCTGAAATAAACAAATAAAGATCTCAACGATATTATTTCTATATAGGCAACGTAAAACAATCCAAAAGAAACAAACAAACTAACAAAGCACATGGATATAGTGATATTATTTGTGGACCTGATCAACCATAATAGTTCTCTCATCTGGTCATTTTGACTATTTAAACTCCAAAGAATGAAAATGTTTATGTAACATAAGGAACGAGAAAAGAGTTTAACATTAAATTCAAAATTGTATGTTAATATATAATATTGATTTGAACCAAAAGTAAATTGTAACAACTCACCTCAATTATGCCAAATATCTAAATTATTTCCTTTCGCATTAGGGAATAAACAAAAAAGAGAGACCATTAGTTATAGAAAGAAAATAGTAAATACCACAAGACTTGAGAGAAATGTTACATGAGTGATCATTCAACCAAGAAAAAAGCATATCCTCACCTTCTAATCTTCAATTACATATTAATAGCGTAAACATAACAAACATTAATGCTTTAAATAACAAATGGAAGCAAATTGAAAGTGGAAATTCCAGTTTAACAACCCCACTCTCTTATGTCAGATTACCCCGACATTTTTACTTACAAACATCTAATACCACTTCTCGTTTTCTTTCATATACATCACTTTTACTTCGATACTCGTGCGGCACATACGTGCATTGTGGCTCTTATGTATTTCATGCCTTCAACATTAACGTGTGTAATATCATATGGAAGGTGTGTAATTGAGTACATTTAACGGTAAAGATTTGAGGAAATATAAAGACAGCATATTCAAAGTGAGAATAAAGAACCTTAAAACCTCAATATAACAAATCAATTAATACGAATTATTAGAAGAACCTGAAGCAGGTTTATGGGGATGTAACTGGAAATAAATGCAAGAGTCGGGGCTCCGATTCTCTAGGGGCATTTGGGGGAGATGGAATTAAATAAAAACCTTCTTTTGCAATTGCTTCCAGGTCGAAATTAGGGCAATTAACATCACTTTAACAGGTCGGGTATAAGAGGGGTGACGGGAGAGAGAACCAAAGACGGGTAGTATAGCAGACTTGACCATAAAACCTACGAGGCCCCGAAGTGTTAGTAAAAATCTACATTATCTACAATCAATACAAAGTCTATTATCAATACAAACTTATGTTGATTTGTATTTGTTTCCTCCATAAACATTTTTACTGTCAATACAAATCTCATAATATAAATACAAAACATGCTTAAAAAGGATGAATTACAAATATCAATATCACAAACTCTAAAAAATGAACTACAAATATCAATCTCAAAAAGAAAAAGGAACTGCAATAGATGAACTTTTTTAGGTTTAAACTCTAACAAGGAGGGTTAACCTTAGCAAAAAAAAAAAATTCAATTACGGATAACAATTAACGAAATGAATATGCATAAAAAATTAAGAGCCCTAACAGTATAAAACAATAATCGAAATTTGTAATCTACCCTTAGTTTGATTTTGCTTGGAGTTGGAGAGGTACGACTTTAGATTCGTCGGCACCGTTTGATTTTGTTTGGGTTTGAATATTGGTTTAGATGGTCTCTAAAATGTTTTTAAGGCATCCACGGGTTTCTTTTGCCGAGACTTCTTTGCAGTCGGTGCCATATCTGAAGGAAAACATTGAAACAAAACAAGTTAGTTATGGTAAATTGAAATCAGAAAAATGTTGCTTATAGAAAAAATAAAATTTTAGACGTTGAATGTGAGCTCTATAAGGTTTGATTGAACAAGTAAGTGAGACGGCTGTAGAGTATGGGAGGAGAAGAGAAATTAGCAGTGTTTTGAGAGAGAGAGAGAGAGTTTAAGGAGATTGGGGCAATCTCAAATGTGGGAATTTGGGGAGTGGGAGGATGGGGAGCGGTGATATGAGAACCAAAAGATGAAATGGGTTTTTGACGTAAATGACGCCAAATGGGAACAAGAAAAGAGGACTCTCGTCTCAACTCTCTAATCAATATCTCATCAAATGGAAGAATGCCCAAATGAGGCTACATAAGGGTATTTATAGGAAGGAGGTTGCTTAGCCTCTAAGCTAAGAATCTAATTACAATTACGTCCCTAAGAGCCAATGACCTTCCTTCTTCTCAATACTAACAAAAAGGAAAATATAATGAAATACTAAAAATAAAAGAAAGACTAAAAAATGACAAAAAGGCCCTTATTAACATCACTCTCCCCCCTGAAAGGGTCATAGGAGCAGGAGAAGTCACGGGTGCTGGAGGAGCTGGAGTGGAGCGGCCACGGGGCTGTCTGATGGAATGACTTGACTTTAATGGCCCTGCCCAAGTAGCGGGAACAAAAGCGATCAGCAATTGTGCCCAGAGCTCTGCCCAAGACTGTATAGGAGGCTGACCCTCAAGAACACGGCGTTGCTGCAAATCTTCCACCATACACTCGCGTAGCCCTGAAACTCGGCGGCCGTTAACAGGACACACCGTCGACCTTTCAGTCGCTTGTATTAAAAAATCCTCTCTATGGCGGCAAGCCAGTCAACAACGGCATCGGGCTGTAGGTGGCCATCAAACATCGGGATCAAGGTTCTAAAAAACGCGGGGCGTGGTCGAGGCGTGGAGGCCAAGCCTTAAACCTTAGAAGCCTAGGCGGGTCTTAGGCGTAAAAAGGCGTTTAGGCCTTTTTAATATATTTTAACATTTTTTAACCATAACAACGCTATTAAATAATAAAGTTGTACATATCATAAAAATATGTCTGAATATATGCAAATTAAAATACTATTTGATTATTTTGGATCAGATAATGGTCCGGTTTGTAAAAAAAATCTTTAAAAGGCGATATCGTTTCACTAAAACATTGTCGTTTTTAGAAAAAGTGCGCCTTAAGGATTTTACCAAGAATAAGGCGTAAAAAGCGTAAGGCGGGGCGTTTCTCCCAAGCCTCAAGCCTAGGCGGGTTTTTTAGAACAGTGATCGGGATATCCACCCGAATATCACCCTGCATACTCCTTGATAGTAACTGAAGGGCTAAGTGTGTAATGGCATCACCACCCTATAAGGCCAAGGCATCCTCATCTAGTTCATCATCGCCTAACGGAGGCTCGGTAAGCTAAGAAGCACGGACTCGACACGTACTACGGGATATGGGATACGTGATTTTTCAAAAATGTAGGATACGGATACGTTAGGATACATTAAATATTTATTATTTTATTTAGTATATATTAATGATAAAAGGAAAAAAAATATTTTATATATTATTTTATTTTATATATATTAATGATGACGAATATACAACACAGTTAAGGGGGAAAAAAGCTCCAAATGAGGTTTAGAAGTAAAAAAAAAATACATAGAGAAAAAAAAAAGCATAAAAGAACAACACATAAATAAAAGCATAAAAAATACAGTTAAGGGGTTAAAAAAAGAACAACACAGAAATAAAAGCATAAAAAAATAGTTAAGAAGAAAGAACAACACTAAATAATGTCAGTAGTGAAAAAAAAAATACCGGATGTGAAAAAAAAACATACCTGATGGGTTTAAACCCTAGCCGGAATAAACCCTAGTCGGAACTCCAGATGGTTTCGATTGAGGTCGGATTGAGGTGGGAAATGAAAACCCTAGCCGGAATAGTCAGATGGGTTGAAAACCGTAGCTAGGTTGGAGTTTTGTTAGCCGTCGGGTGAGAGAATGAAAACCTAGCTGGGGAGGAGTTTTGTTATGAGTTAAAGCAGGTCGTGAGTTTTGAGTTTTGTTATAGCTTAGAACTTTTTATTTTTATGTTTTTGTCCACAAAACATATGTTTTAAAATTTCAAAAACACCCCACGTATCCGAAAACGTATCCTAAAACGAATCTTAACGTGTCCTCAACGTATCCTAAACGTATCCGAGCCATTTAAAAATTTTAAAAAATGGGATAGTCTAGGATTTGCATATCCTAACATATCCTAGCATATCCCGTATCCTATACGTGTCCAAAAATAATTCGCGACCTCTAGAGAGTATCCGTGCTTCATAGTCGGTAAGTAGTGCTCTCTGTGGCTGTCTCCGAGGCGGTGGATGAGGAGGATCAGGAACTGGTGGCGGTGGCGGTAAAGGGGCTGGTGGAGGAGGGATGTAAGGTGGAATGGCTTGTCATGGTGGGGAAGAAGGTGGAGCGGGGACCAACAGCTGTCGGTAAGGGCAGTAATTCATTTGAGACCCCTTCTGATAACAAAAAAAATAATGTCGCTCTGAGAGAGGTACATACGGGGTGACTTTCGGATCCAGAGAATCAAAAGCGGAGACATCGGTGCACCACTCAGTGGAAGGGGGAGGCTCGAACTCTGGGGCGAAGTGGGGTCGGGGTGAAGGTGGGCCGTCATGTGGGGGTAGGCTAATCCACTCCCCTAGTCGCTCATGTGAGTCAACGGGGGCAGAATGGACAGAGCGTGCATCCTATGTAGAATGAGGGTGGGGTACATGTGTCGGGTGGGTGGGTGGTGGTGGTGATATGTGTAGAATAGGTGGGTGCGGAAGTGTAGGGAAGGCAATATAGGGTGGGTGAGGGTGAATAGTAGTAGGTGGGGCCGGAGGGAAGGTGATGAGGTTTGAGGTGTTTTTATGGGTGATGGTGAGGGTAAATGGAGATGTGATGCAGGGGGTGGTTATGTTGAGGAGGTGTGGGGTAAGAATGGTGGTTTTGTGGTGGTAAATGGAGTCGGACAAGAATACGAGGTGGAGGAAGGTGTGGTGAGGGTACATGGTGGTGTGATGAGGGTTTGGGTGGTGGTGGAGGGTATATGGGAGATGTTTGTGAATTTTGGAGGGTGAGAGTATTAGGGATGTGTGGGGAGCGTTTGTTCTTCACGATTTGGGTTAAGATGCATGGTGGATTCATCTAACACCGGAATTGTTACCTTTTCTTGTGGATGAGTTGGATTTGAACCCTTTGTGTGCCAAATGTCACGGATCATCTCGGCTATTGTTGGAGAGTACGTTCCGATCATGGGTGGTGTCATTTGAACACATAATGGAGAAGAAATTGCCGGAAAAGTGTTGGAATGAACCGGATGCGCTGGGAGACCCTCGGTAGGGCCATCTGACTGTCGGTAGCCTTGGCTTAAGGCGACAGGTGCGTCGGACAGGCCCTGGGCTTGATTCCGATTGTTTTGTTGCATGGCTTGGGTTGTCTGGTTTCAAAGAAGGTAACCGGTGGCCAGAATTTGGTTTCCGGTGGGTTGGGGTAACGTCGAGTGTGGGGCGGGTTGATTTTGGGGCCGGTTTTGTGTGGTTTGGGGTTTCGGTGGGTGTTGGGACTGTTTTGGATCGAGATGGCTATTAAGGGTTTTTTTTTGGGTGGTCCGGCCAGGGGGTTGTGGTGGTGGGGCGGGGCGCCACCCTCGGTGGTGGTGCTTTCTTGGATACATATGGGGTTAGGGTTTGTGGGATTAGGATTTTTTTGTGGCAGGGGTGTAGAATGGGTTGATTTTGGAGAATTAAGGTTAGGGTTTTGAGATGATACCGGGGCGGTGCGAGGGCAGCCATCGGTGGTTGTTGGAGGAGGAAGTCGCGCGTCGATTTCATCCATCCGGGCCATCAATCGGTTGATGGCCTCTACAAGACTCTCGTTGGGAGTTTCCGCGGGGGTTTGCACCTTTCTTGAACCCATCGTGACGTTGTTTACGAGTTTTTATTTTTTTACAACAATAACAGTAACGGGTAGAACCGACTAGGCTCTGATAGCAATTGCCGTAAATGACGCCAAATGGGAACAAGAAAAGAGGATTCTTGTCTCAACTCTCTCTAATCAATATCTCATCAAATGGAAGAATGTCCAAATGAGGCTACATAACGGTATTTATATGAAGCAGGTTGCTTGGACTCTAAGCTAAGATTCTAATTACAATTACGTCCCTAGGAGCCAATAACCTTCCTTCTTCTAAATACTAACAAAATAGAAAATACAATGAAATACTAAAAATAAAAATAAAAAGAAAGACTAAAAAATGACAAAAAGCCCTTATTCACATCAGTTTTTTGATTTGTTTATTATATTGTGATATCAATGTTTAAAAAATAGAAGAGAGCTAATTTTGGTACAGTTATAAACCGTGCCAAAATATAGAACGTACATAAACTGTGCTAGAATACAAAAAAAGTCATCCCAAATTTTGGCATGGTTCTAAAGTAGCAAGTGGTCATATTCGAGACCCCATCAGGTAGCTCGTAGACCTTACTTGAGCAGCATGATAATTGAACTCGCGTAGTGCGACCCCTTATGGTGAGGGTGCATAGTCAAAGCCAATAGTATAGCCTGAATAGCGTAGCTTAATATTTGACCAACCTGAGGTCAGGGGCCAAGTCCTACCAAAGACTGAAACACTCAATAATTGTGAGAAAAAAGTCCAAATATGACTGTTAAATTTTTTATTTTTTAACAACTCGAGTTAGGCAGAACTCGAGAGACGTATTAACTGGGACCTCTTGAGGGTATTGGTTTGTAGGATAGTGAACAGGTTTGTCACGTTCCATCCCAACCTAAGACACCCCTTGTCGCATAAGTAGACCACTCTTTCATTATATGCTTTGATAAGAGCCACTTCATTTCATTTAAGGCCTATTACTTCAATAGCCGATCCTTGATAGCCACTTTCAATATATTTTGGCGCCAAAATCTTGTCATAATTACTCTCTTATTTATTGCACGACGACCATATTCAACAATAGAATAAGAGTTATTACTACTGTGTTTTAGCTCTAATTATCCTTAAAAACATTCCCTATCCTGTACTTTCCATACTTGAATAACCATTAACTATATTTAGAGCTAAAACACAGTAGTAATAACTCTTATTCTATTGTTGAATAACCATTAACTATATTTCCATACTTGAATAACCATTAACTATATTTTTGATATATCAAGAGTTATTGCTATTGCTGCCACTTGGGTCTGTTGCCCTTTTTGTACTGGTCCTCTCTCCTTCTTGGACACTACTACTTACTGTTCCCTCTTGACAACTCTGTCGTATTGGCACTGACAGAGGCATATTGATGCTGCACTTGTCAGGCCCATGTGGTCTATGGGCCTGTCCTTTACTAGCATGGTCACAGTTGCCCTCTCTTTTTTTCACTGGAATGACACATCTACCCTTAGTTCGTGCAGGATCTTGAAAAGAATGATTTATATTAGACTATTGGATTTATTTTTTGATTGAATCTGAACCTTCTTAGATTATATCAATATTTCAACTTTGGTGCTTCATATTATACTCCCTCGGTCCCAAATGATGAGTCTCGTTTCTCTTTTTTTTTGCTCTTTCAAGGAAGAGGGCAATGTTACATAAAATAGCATGAAATTCCATCATCATCGAAACATAGAAGTTGAATATCATGTCCGATACTTTATTTTGAAGGCTAAATTGGAAATATATTTATTTATAATTTGTTAATTATAAACAACTACACTTAATTTGGGATGGAGGGAATACATTTTTGTTTATTATCTGAAGCACCCAATTCCTACTTTATTTTATATTCTTGAATCGTTGCACCTGTACTGTGTCGGGCCTGTCACATCAATGCTTCATAGTTGACAATTGTAATAAAGAATGCCTTATTTAAAAGGTGAATCTGATGCTGGAGCATGAGTTGACATGGTAATTGTCATCTTTATAGCCTTATTTTTTGTCTTTTTGTATTTGTTCTTTTTATGAGATTCTAGTGTATTCTTGTAGCGTAGTGTCATGACTTATGTCACCCTTCCTGTGTTGTCACCAATGACTCGTACTGACAGCTTGGTGAGTTTGGGCAGCCCGAATATGGGCTGCAATAAAGAGGAGAATTGGGGGGGGGGGGGGGGGGGGGGGGAGATAGGCTACATAATAGAAAATAATCAATTTATATAAAACAAGTTAACGAAATCATCAATTTCTTAGAATTTGAACTGTAAAGTGGGTTCCAATGTTACCCAAAACACGGATTGTTTAGTTATGTGGAACGGGTACGTGAAATGCCATTGTCTAAAATGTGGTACGATTGGGGTAAACTTACGGATATCATTTTGTTCAAATTGATAATATATCAAAGATCTACAATCAAATGGAAAGAGAGAAAAGGAGGGGCTAGGGTTTCATATTGCCATACACTAGAATATCTTACAATAAAAGGAAGAAGAGAGAATATATATAACCTACAACAACCACCTAATAATAATAGGAGAAGGGAAAATACTAAAATACCCTCAATGCTAAATAAAACTCTAATACCCCCCCTCAAACTCACGATGCTGCAGCGAGAAGCATTGAGAGTTTGCCAACCAAAAAACGAAAACGCTGAACTGGATGAGACTTCGTAAACAAATCAGCTATCTGTGCGGAAGAAGAAACAAAAGGCAAAGTGATGGCGCCATGCGTAAGATGATGACGAGTAATATGACAATCAATCTCAATGTGCTTAGTCCTCTCATGAAAAACTGAATTGTGAGCAATCTGAATAGCACTCTTATTATCACAGTACATAGGAGTGGGCTGAGAAAGAGAGACACCCATATCTGCAAGTAACCGACGTAGCCAAACAACTTCGCGAGTGGTAGAAGCCATAGCACGGTACTCGGCTTCCGTGGAAGACACAGAAACAACTTTCTTTTTGCTCTTCCAAGAAACAAGAGAATCACCCAGAAACACACAAAATCCAGTAACTGATTTGCGATCTGCAGGATCACCGGCCCAATCAGCATCAGAGTATGCACGCAGCTCCAAAGAAGAAGATGAAGGAAGTAAAAGACTCTGAAATCGAGTGCCTCTCAAGTATCGCAATATACGATGAACAGCTGCCCAATGAACTGTAGTAGGAGCAGTAACAAACTGACTAACAACATGGACAACATGAGCTATATCTGGACGAGTAATAGTGAGATAAACCAAGCTGCCCACAATAGTGCGATATAAGGTGGGATCAGGCAAAAGAACACCATCATACGGGGAAAGATGAACATTAAGCTCCAAAGGGGTATCAACAATCTTAGTACCAGTGAGGCGAGCACGCTCAAGAATGTCCCCGATGTACTTAGATTGTGAGAGAAGATAACCCTTTGGAGAATGATCTACCTCAATACCCAAAAAGTAACGTAGGGGCCCCAAATCCTTCATCTCAAAACAACGAGATAATTCAGACTTCAACGCTGTAATTCCACCAACATCATCCCCAGTAATAATCATATCATCAACATACAAGGAGAGCAGAATACGACCACCGGAGGTGCACCTGATAAAGAGAGCTGAATCATTCTCACTTGGAATGAACCCAAGAGAGGTAATCACGGCAGTAAACTTCTCAAACCAAGCCCGTGGTGCCTGTTTGAGACCATATAAGGTTTTCTTAAGCCTACAAACTTCACCAGGACCATGTGGAACACCCGGAGGAGGAGTCATATAAACCTCCTCATGAAGATCACCATTCAAGAACGCATTTTTAACATCCATTTGCGATATATTCCACTGACGAACAGATGCAACAGCAATAAGAGTACGAATAGTAGTCAATTTCGCAACAGGAGCAAAGGTTTCATCATAATCCATACCATATTGCTGAGAAAAACCCTGAGCAACCAATCTTGCTTTGTACCGCTCAATTGACCCATCTGACCTGGTTTTGATTTTATATACCCAACGAGATCCAATTGCCCGCTTACCAGCAGGTAAGGGGACCAAACTCCAAGTATCTGTCTGATGCAAAGCAGAGAGTTCCTCAGTCATAACCTGTTGCCAAAGAGGATCAAGAACTGCCTCTTTATAAGACGAAGGCTCAGAGAGGCAGAGGATAAAAATGAATCAAAAGAATCAGAATAACAAGAATAAACAAAATCTGGTGACTGAGTGGACTTACGTGGACTTACGTGGACGTTTTGGATAGCGAGAAGGAGGTTCCACTGTTTCAGCAGGTGCTTGGGTGGCCACACGAGAAGGGGGAGCATCAGGAACATCGGATGGCAAAGTACCTGCATCAGTAGAAATAATAGGAACAGGAGCAACATGGGGTGGCACACTATCGGTGGTGCAAGGTAATTCAGATGGCACACTCTCATCATTATCAGAGAACGGATCAATATTGAAGAGATCAGATTTAGTGAGTTCATGAGGGCTATCAGGAATAGAAAAGAAAGGAATATGCTCAAGAAACACAACATGGCGAGAGACATATAATTTTTTTGTAACTGGATCATAACAACGATATCCCTTTTGACCCTCACCATAACCAAGAAAGACACAAATAGCTGACTTTGGAGATAATTTGGTACGTTCCACACGAGGTCGAAGAACAAAACAAGTACAACCAAACACCTTTAAGGAAGAATAATCAGGGGCACACCCATACAACTTTTCAAAAGGTGACAAACATGAGCAATGAGAGGTCGGAATCTTATTAATCAGATTAACAGCAGTAAGGACAGCCTCTCCCCAAAACTCACTAGGGACATATGCGGATAATAAAAGAGAGCGAGCAGTTTCAACGATGTGCCGATGTTTCCTTTCAGCAACACCATTTTGCTCAGGAGTGTCAGTACAAGATGATTGGTGAATAGTTCCATCTAAATCAAGCAACTCACCGAAATTTTGAGAAGTATATTCCCCACCCAAATCGCATCTAAAGCATTTTATAATAGTAGAATGTTGAGTTTTGACAAAGGCACGAAATTTATTATAAATATCAAAAAAATCCGAATGTCGTTTCATGAGAAAAACCCAACAGTATCGCGTATAATCATCAATAAAGGAGACATAATATCGAGACCCTCCTCTTGTAATAATAGGAGACGGTCCCCACACATCAGAATGAATAAGATCAAAGGGTGCAAAAGTAGAGGAAATACTTCTATTAAACGGTAAAGCTGAAAATTTTGCAAGTTTACAACCGCTACAATCAGAGATATCATGGCAATGCAAATTTCCTAATTTTCCTGTAGAAGCCAAATATTTTAATCGTGAACCTGAGACATGACCAAGACGAGAGTGCCATAAATAAAAGCTAGACGAATCTGAACTCAAACGAAAGGATGACAAGTCAACACTAGAAGCTGCAACCATTGGAACATTAAGTTTCTCCATGATGTACAATCCCCCCTGCCTACGGCCTGTCCCAATCACCTTCTGAGACTGTGGATCCTGCACATGACAAAAGGTAGAAGAGAAGGAAACTGAGTAACCGGCATCACATAGTTGACCAACAGAGATAAGATTCATTGTAAGCTTAGGAATGTGGTAAGCATTAGAGAGAGATAAGTTGGGTGAGTCAATAGTCCCAACACCCATTGAGGGCATGGGAGTACCATCAGCAGTCATAACGGGCAACGAAGAAGTGGGACAAAAAGAACCAAAAGAGGACAAATTTGGTGACATGTGATTAGAAGCGCCGGAGTCTAAAATCCAAATACCTGAGGACTTACCTGGTGAAGAGATGGACATGGCGTGACGCTGTGTGGCAAGAAACTTTTGAAACTGCTCAGCAAGAGAAGACATGGATGGAGTTAATGATGAAGAACCTGATGCAAATGAGTCTGATGGCGGTACAACTGCTGCAGTATTAGGCTGTGAAGGCCTATATGAACGCTGCTGAGATTGGTTATTGGATTTCCAACCAGAAAACTGTTGCTGAGGTGGTCGACTATTTGATTGTTGTTGTGCTCGCAACTTAGGGCACTGAGACTTCCAATGACCCTTCTCCTTACAATAGCTACATTCATCACTTGCAACTCTCGAATAAGGCTTGTTCTGATTACTGGAAAGAGGCCGAGAGGAGGCTGCGAAAACAGATGGATTAGGGTCCGAAGAAATTACCTTCCCTGACTGAGTCTTGAGACGAATCTCCTCGGCTAACAACTCGTGAACAACAGAATCAACAGTTGGAAGTGGGCTACGATGAAGAATCGACCCACGAAGACCCTCAAAATCATCACGCAATGCCATCAGAAACTGAACCAGACGTTGTTCCTCCCTATTGGAAACATATGGTGCAAAGGCCCGCAATTCAGCCGACTCTGTGAGAGCCAACTGATCCCATAGATCCATCATAGCAGAATAGAACTCCTGAATACTCAAATTTTTTTGCTCAAGAGCTCGAATATCGCACTCTAACTGGTACTTTTTTGCGAAATTAGATTGGGTATACAATCTGCCCAAATGATCCCAAACATCCTTTGCATAATCATACTTAGCCAACTGCATACCTATAGAAGGTGCACCGGAGTTGTTGATCCAAGTGATGATTTTCGAGTTGTTTGCCTCCCAAACATCCAACAACTCTGCATATTTTTCAACGTTCGTCTTATCGTTAGGCTTACTCAAATCGCCATTAATGTAACCCCAAAGCTTCTTCCCTTTAAAAAAATTCTTCATAACATAACTCCAATACGTATAATTTTTTCCATCTAATCTGACACTAATTGATTGCAGCGAATCATCTCTTTCACCAGCCATTGCGAAGATAAACAATCAAACAGTACCCAAACGGAACCAAATCGAACGAACTAAACAATTAATCGAACAAACATGAGGAAAACGATCATAATTACCTTCAAAACAGTCGAGCGAACAGAAAAAGTACCTCCGAAAAAGTGGGTTCCAATGTTACCCAAAACACGGATTGTTTAGTTATGTGGAACGGGTACGTGAAATGCCATTGTCTAAAATGTGGTACGATTGGGGTAAACTTACGGATATCATTTTGTTCAAATTGATAATATATCAAAGATCTACAATCAAATGGAAAGAGAGAAAAGGAGGGGCTAGGGTTTCATATTGCCATACACTAGAATATCTTACAATAAAAGGAAGAAGAGAGAATATATATAACCTACAACAACCACCTAATAATAATAGGAGAAGGGAAAATACTAAAATACCCTCAATGCTAAATAAAACTCTAATACCCCCCCTCAAACTCACGATGCTGCAACCAAAAAACGAAAACGCTGAACTGGATGAGACTTCGTAAACAAATCAGCTATCTGTGCGGAAGAAGAAACAAAAGGCAAAGTGATGGCGCCATTCATAAGACATATCCTAGACTTTTTAAATATTTATCTTGAAAACCTTGCATCTATCAATTAAGACAACATCTATCAATTAAGACAACAGAGGTTAGGATTGCTCTAAAAAAAAGATAAAAACAAGGAGGGATTTAGGATCAGATGGTATCCCCATTGAGGTTTGGAAGTGTTTTGGAGAGGAAGGAGTGTCTTGGCTTACAAAATTAATTAATAGAATAATAATGACTAATGGGATGCCCGATGAATGGAGAAAGAGTGTTTTATTACCTATTTATAAAAATAAAGGGGATATACAAAGTTATTCAAATTGTCGTCGTATTAAGTTAACGAGTCATATAATGAAACTGTGGGAGAAAGTGATTGAATATAGAATGAGATTGAAAACAACAGTATTTGAGAATCAATTTGGGTTTACGCCTGGGAGGTCAACAATGGAAGCAATTTATTTATTAAGGAGATTAATGGAGAGGTATAGGGAGAAAAAGAAGGACCTTCATATGATTTTTATAGATTTGGAAGAAGGCGTATGATAGGATACCAAGAGATATAATATGGTGGGTTCTACATAAAAAAAAGCGATTCATAGATATATTGATGTGATCAAGGATATGTATGACGGGGCCATGGCTATAGTAAGAACATAAAGTAGTGAATTCCTAATTACTATAGGTGTGCATCAAGGTTTAGCACTAAGTTCTTATCTCTTTGACCTTATTATGGATGCGTTAACTAGGAAAATACAAGATGAGGTGCCACGGTGTATACTATTTGCAGATGCTATTGTTTTAGTGGATGAGACTAAGACGGGGAATAATGCGAGATTGGAATTGTGGATAGAAACTCTATAAATAAGAGGTTTAAAATAAGCAGGACTAAAACAGAATACGTGGAGTGCAATTTTAGTAGTAATAGGAGGATAAAAGTGGATGTGGTGAAATTGGAGGGTCAAGAGATACCTAGAAATGATCATTTTTGTTATTTAGGCTCGATTATCCAAAAAGATGGAGATATTAGTGATATAATCACTCATAGTATTAAAGCAGGGTGGGTTAGGTGGAGAAGTGCTATCGGCGTATTGTGTGATAGGCATATATACCTTTGAAGTTAAAAGAAATTTTTTATAGGACGGCCATTAGACCCGCGATGTTATATGGGACAGAGTGTTGGGCAACCAAAAAACACAATGTGCAGAAAATGGGTGTGGGGGAGAAGCGAAGGCTAAGATGGATTTGTGGTAAAACTCAAAAGGATAAAATAAAAATGAACGTATTCGTGAAATGGTATAAGTAGCTCTTATAGAAGATAAATTGAGAGAAAATCGATTTAGATGGTTTGGACACATTAAGCGTAGACCAATAAATGTACCCGTAAGGAAGAGTGATTTAGTTAGTATTGATGGTAACGCAAGGAGTAGAGGTAGGCCTAAATTGCAAGGGGTAGAGGTAGGCCTAAATTGCTTGGTGGGATTTTGTAGAAAAGTACATGATATTATATGGTTTAACAGAAGATATTGCACTAAATATAATGGAATGGAAAAATAGGACTCATGTAGTTGACCATATATAATTGGGAAAAGAATTTGTTGAGTAGTTGAGTAACACAATATAAATCGACTGTGTTATTAATATTTTTCTCATAAAAATAACTAAAGGGCAAACCCAGTTTACGAGGCTCCCGCCACTGCGCGGGGGGTGTTAGGTGTAAGCACCTTACCCCTGCATGTGCAGAGAGGCACTGTACCTTCACTTTCTATTGGGATTTTCTTTGTTCAGATCTGATCCAGATCCATCTATCCGACCCCAAAAAGAAATTGGTTCGTATTCAATTTCGTGAAGTTCACTTAATCTAGCACATTAATTGATGTGTAGTGGGTAGTGGAAGCGTAAATTTACTAAATACACAACAATAACATAATGAAGAAAACGAACTTTCTCTCTATATATTAATATTTCTCAAAATAAGGAATGAATACATGAGCGACTAAGGCCCTCTATATAGGGGGACGAGAGAAGATTCTAGAAGGGATCTCCAAAGCTCTTATTGGTTGTGAGGGTGTAAGCCCATGTGATGTCACATGGGCTATAACTAACTCCCAAATACACCACATGTCAAAATAAAATCTTCTAGAAGCTACTAGCGAAGTATGAGTTGTCATAACAACTCATCCATGACAATACTAACTAAAGGAACCTTTTAGAAGCTTCCATCTAACTCCCTTGAAATACCAAACAACTAATAAAATAAACCCTAACAATACTTGGAAACCGAGTAATGCCCTAAAATGACTCAATGATTAAAATAACCTAACCTAGAATATTCCAAAGGAATATTCATTTATTCTAACTAATAAAATAAAAATTATTAAAAATTGAAATTCTTCCGTTGCACCTCCTCACGCCATGTGTCACCAATGTACATCATTAATATGTTTACCAATACACCAGACCAGAACCATGTTCTCTTTTATCTAGACCTCATTCCATTTGGCCCAATCCGCCAACAAAGAGACCCGGGCCATCTTTGAAACAATCCATTTAACTTCGATCCAAGCCCACAAACTATTTACTCTAGACCAGTCCATTAGATTAGAGCCAACCAGAATCAGTTCATCCGAATTCGCCACATTAAGTGAACTAGATCTGGTCCAACTGAACTGGAAGAATCCTTATGGTTCAAAATCAGCTTCACCAATGCTTTTTGTTCCCATTGCAAGTGTGGGTATACATTAGAAAGTTGGAATCTCTCGCACACATGCCACATAAAGTGGGTGGTAACCAATATAGTAAATGCTCTGGTTAAATCTCAAAGAAAAATAGGTAATTTAAACAAAAGTAGACGTGTACATCCACTAATTATCAAAATCTCTCCACAACCTCTGTCCGCACACCACTTCCACCCACATATTAAAACAACCACAACCTGTCAAATGCCACGGAGTCTTTTTTTTTGGGGGTGAAAATTGAGTATATTAATTAAACAAAACAGAATTGCATGCGGGCCTAAACAAATATGGCAGGCTAACAGCCCATACAACCCTCCCACACTCGCTAGACCAAAACAGAAACAATGCCCAAACAAAAGCCTTGGCGGAAATCGGGCCAAACAAACCCTAAAGCCACTGGAAGACAACCAATTACAGCACATCACATATAAAAGCAGACAGACCTTAAAATTTCAAACTTGCACACTTTCTCCCAACACACAAACAGTCGCTACAACCTTCAACTGCTAAACCACACAGCCATGGAGTCATCCAGGAGTTCTCTATTTTACTCTCTCGCTGACTACGATCACTCAAAGCCTCATTTATCCGTCCCTAAAACAGTCGATACCCAAAAGTTTTCACTCTCTCTTAGCGACCATATGATAGGCAACGACGAAGATCTGTATGACTATGACAAGGATCGGCTGGATTGGTATATCACCCCGATAAAGGTGAGCTTTATTGTACTCAATTGGCAGATCTATGTTTTTACAACACTATTTATTATTATTTTTTCATTGGTACAAATATTTTCTTTTGATTAGATTATAGATATATTTAATTTTATAGAGAGATTTGAGTGGGCCTTAGGTTATGAAAAAGATAAGTGATATGTTAATTTTAGTTTTTCATGATGAAATATTAAAATAGATACGAGAGAAGAAATATGAAAATATATATTCGCTTGCTTATTATAGTTTATTGGAACGGAACTGTACCTTCAGAATGTGTGTACCGATCTGTAAACTGCTACGGTGTTGGTGTTCCCTTGTAACAATGACGGGTTCTGTTCCACCCGTTGATTGACAGAGCAAAAATATAAGGGAAAATTTGCGAACGAATATTCTGAACCAAAATTTTCTGTATAGATAAACAACAAAGGAAATTATAAATATATGTGTATTCATCTATTGTTGGATACAAAGCTTAAAACCAATTTGTGCATCCAATATGTTCCAGTACAAGAATCTACCTTTTGAATTGGCAAAATGCAGAATCAAGTGCAGTTTGCTCAAATTTCACCTTTATGGATTTTCAATCGTCAACTTTCTTTATTAGCTAATCTTTGCAATTTGATTTGATTTAATTTCCATTTGTATGTTTATTTTTTGCCAACAAAAAAGGCACAGCCCATCTTTGAAACAATCCATTTAAAATAGACCCGAGTCACTATTTACTCTGGCCCACTCCATTAGATTAGAGCTAACCAGAACCAGTCCATCCAATGTAGCCCCTGACTGGAGTCTCACTCAAGTAACCTGAACTAGATCCGGTCCAACTGAACTGGAAGAATTCTAATGGTCCAAAATAAGCTTCAACAATACTTTTTGTTCCCATCTGAAGTGTGGGTATACATTGGAAAGTGGGAATCTTTGCACACGCGCTACATAAAGTGGGTTGTAACCAATATAGTAAATGCTCTAACTAACTAAACCTTCCTGATCAAATCTGTAAGTAAAAATGGTAATTTAAACAAAAGTAGACGTGTGCACGAATTATCAAAATTTCTCCACAACCAAACACAAGCACAATTAAGACAGTTAGATTTAAGGTCCAATCTTAAGACCGAAGAACTCCATCACCACAGCAAGAAAACCCCAAGATAAGTATCTTCTATTTCCCCATTAGAGGCTAGACCACTCAGCCATGGAGTCATCCAGGATTTCTCTATCTCACTCTCGCGACAATGATGATCACTCAAAGCCCCATTTATCCGTCTCTAAAACAGTCAATACCCTGAGAAATGTGCTAGCAAGTGCTAATAGGGTATACGGATTATCAAATATAATTTTTTTAATTTTGAATTTAATTAACTGAGTGAGCAATTAATTGAATTTTAATTAAGCACCTTTTAAACAAACATTGTGTAAACAGTATACCAATTTAAGAAACGTGCCAACAACTGCTAGTAGGGTTAATCAGATTATCAAACACCAATTTTTAATTTTCAATTAAATATACCAAGTGAGCAATTAAACCAATTTTATCTTGCACCAATTAACCCAAAGTTTTGTAAACAATTAATCCAATTTTATCTTGCCTTAAGTATGCATCTAAGTGATATAGCAAGAATAAAATAAACAGTCACACAACGCTGCGAAAAACCACCCATAACGGGAAATACCTTGGACAGCCTAGCCACTTGCACTATGATATAGGCCGAAAAATTAGGCTTACTCGCAGACTCGATGCCTTCAAGTCTTGACACTCTCTTTGCTCCTTGCCACCTTCACAACAACCATTGGACACCTTCCAGTGGCAATCACAATGCAGGCGCCTTCCTCGTCTCGGTATCCATCGATCTTTCTTTCTTCTGGGCTAGTTCAGCTGTCACCCAACGTAACATGAAATCCACCACACGAAACGTACTCAACAAAGGGTGTAAACTAGGGTTTTACGGGCTCTAGTTTTTGTATCGAAAACTGTTTTCGCAAATCCTCTATTTTAAAATTGTTGCTATGCTCTTTTTCATATAGATTTTCGCAAAAAGACGCCGGCACGCAACCCAAGGCAAGTCATTCGAACGAAAACACAACCTATTCGAACGATATTGGGTACCTCGTTCGAACGGAAACAAAGTCTTTCGAACGAAACCCCAAATCTTGTTTGAACGAGGAGCGACCTTTGCGCGAGAATGTACTATCAAGCAGAATGATCACGTTTGAAGCTCATATAAACGAGAATGCCTATCTCGTTTGAATGGCATTTCAAAAACTCAAAATATTTTTCGTGAAAAATCTTTTTCGAAAATTGCCTCGATAAAACTTTTAAAAACTAAACGCCCAAAACGAACTCCAGGGATCACCATAATGCACCATTCATACCTTTTTGAGATCCCATGGAATGAAGGCGAAACTCGGCTTGATATTGATGTTGCATTAAATCGCCCGCTATGGTCTTCGATATGCATCATATGTAGGACAAAGTGAACTCAAATCCTGACCTTTGACTCAAAAAGTTGTCCAAACGGAATAAACCAATATTACAAATTTATTCCATAAATATTAACACATGGAAATTTGTCCATCCTTACACAAGTTTTCACTCTTTATTAGCGACGATATGTTAAAAGTACCTAAACTACACACCCATTTCAACCAAAGGGTTGATAATTTTAGTTTTTCATGATGACATAAAGAATTACCTCCTTTCATTTATCCTGAAAGTGTTCAGTCAACAATTTGATTTAGAATCAAGTAGTTACGATCAGTACATACAATAGTTTTAATATGCATGCCCGATCAAATATATGGCTGGGCTTGGTTCAATTGAGTTTTGAGCTTTGTTCTTGAACTTCGGCGATTTTGGTTAAATGTTCTCACCTAGGAAGCATCGACACTCTCCCCAGGTCTTAGAGTTAGAGTCGGACGCATGTCGGACTTGGGCACGTGGCCGACACGAAGGGGACACGTGTCAGACATGTTGAAAAGAGTGTCTAAAATTTTTATTATCTGTTTTTGAAGTGTGACACGTTGGGAACACTGGGGACATGCATGAGAAAGTTTTTAAATGCTTAAGAGACTTGTCTCTCTCCCTCTATTCATGTATGTTATATAGAATTTATGTTTTTTTTAATAATAATATTTAAATTTGAGAGTTTGAGCCATTGTATGTGTGTTGGACGGACAGTTGTTTTTTGTTTCCAGTTTAAACATTTTTTAGTTAACTGTTAATGCTTAGCTGTCTGAGAATTTCATAGTTTGGTAACTTCTATCCCTAATGTTTTTGGTGATATATTTAAGTGTTGTATGATTCCTTACTGTTTGGAAATTTCTTTGTTAACTGATTATGCTTAATTGTTTGGGAATTCTTGGTTTGGGAACTTTTATGCTTAATATGTATAGATAACTATGTATTGCCCCTTACTTAAAAGTTTTTATATAACTAAACCCACCTAAAAGTTTTGATCGGTCCTTTAACTGATTCCATAGAGAAACGGAGATGTAGTTGCTACATAAGAGGACTTTACTGACCTTTATGTTGCTTTATGATGGGTTTGATATAACTAAAAGCTTATTTCGAAATTTGTTTGAGGGTATATATTTAGATACATAGATACAAACTATTGAAGTATATAAAGGTATCTGCCATTGTTCAATAGAAAAAAAATAAGTATCTGCCGTTGCATTCACGAGAACATGGACCTACTTATATGTTTATCGTATACTAAGTGGTTAAATTTGATAGCCCCTTTATAAAATGCTTACATTCCTCCCCCCCCCCCCCCCCCCCCCCACACACACACACACCCACACCCACACACCCAACTCCCCCCCACAAAAAAAAAAAAATCCTTAATACTATTATAGGATTTTGAGATATAGTAATTACAGACTATTAGGATATTTATTGGTCATTATCTTAGATTATGTTTTAATTAGGTATTCCAGCCCTAGTAGAATTATGATTTGTGTCTCGTACAAAAAGTTGTTATCCCTATTGATTAGATACCGTTTTTGGATAAATTGAATATTGACACTGATAATTGAGATGGAAATTTCCCTGTATTATTGATTCGTTTTATTGCCGTTTTCATTTGTTTGGCTCTATTAGTAAACATGGCTCAGAAATGAAGTATTACATATTAACTGGTTCCTCTTATTCCTTTTTAAAATATGTGAATTTATTGCTTTTGAAAAGAGAGTGAATTAATTACTTAGGACTTAATGAATGAGTAATAGGACTTGATTATTGACACTAACACGTAAATGGAGACGGAAAATCACTATCCCGTCACTGAAATGATATCTTTCTTCCCTATTTGAATAATCACTTGTCCTGTGTGTTTTTTTTTTTTTTTTTTAATATTTTGTTTATATTATGGATTTTTTTTTTACTTTACCTCCACCACTCCCCGTGTGTGCTTTAACCTGCTTGTACCTTATGCATTACCTGTTGTATGCGGAGGTAACTTTTATTAATGAATATGTAGGGTGTATCTCTAAATACTGAATTTTCCCATGGGGTAAAGTAAAATTTATTTATTTATTTATTTATTTATCTATCTATTTATCTTGGTCGATTCTTACTAGTCCACAAATTGGGCAGGGCATAGATTACTCCCCGGCATCGACTAATCTTCCTCAATTAGCTCCCCCAGCATACAGTGACATTAAGTATCGGGACCTGGAAGGTGATAAGTGTGCAGTCAATGAGTGGGGCCTCCCTTTAAGACCTGTAAGTTTCAAGTGTTCTATACCATCTCATTTTTCGTGAACTTCAAAAGATATAATCTACTGTCAAATTAAGATTCGCATGTTGCACAGTGCACACACAATATTACACAAATATTGCACACACTCAACTTGAAATTCTTGTAAAATTCCAAATAAACTTTACGATGAAACAATCAATTGAATTCTAAAGCCATCAAATTACCATTTTAAATGAATTTCAATTTTTGGCATCCAAAGATATCCTAGAATTACTGTTTTATTTTGTTTTATTTTATTTTAATTTATTAAATGACTTTTAAATCAGAACCCTTAATTTGTCATGGAGGGAGGAATGATTCTAAGGGAACATGAAGGTGACACACTTGAGTGGTGCATCCATCTAATGTCGTAGCAATGTATCCGTGGATACGTGGGGTCCACATTGGAACCTTACTCCACAAAACATGTCATCCAATGAAGTGCCCCCTTAGAATTGCTCAAATATAAAACTCATAGCATTTCTTTAGCTTCTCTATTCTTCATGCCTCCCAAGAGTTTATTAGATGGTAATGTTTACTTGAAGCTTGAAAACAAATTCTCTCTCATGAGTTTGGGCATCAAAACCCGCGTTACAATGTGCTCTTTCACATATACAGGATAAAAAAATCGATTTCGTTAGGTGATCAATTTAGCCTGGAAGGCTAGGAGTCATGTCGATTTTTATGCAAACGATGTGGAAAACACACTCACTCACTCACTCAATAATTAAAGGAAATTATCTCTAAATTTATTTATTCATAACCAATAAAAGCTAATAAAATTGATGACCATAGGCATTATTTATAGGTCAACTGACTAACATCCTAAATAAATACATTCTTTTAATTAAGATATAAATTAAAATAAAACTCCTCAGAAGATCGTGACATAACTAAAAGATAGATAGAAGATTTAATTAAAAAAATAAAACCCTGTCCCTTTTTTATTCTCCACCTCCTAAGTTTCTGAATCAGAATATTAGACATCAACTTAAATTTTTTCTCTCGTGCGGCTAATTCCTCACGGTTTTCCTCTTTATTTATTTATTTTTATTTTATCACTCTTATCCAGGGAAAAGAAGTTTGCAGCGACTATGAAAGACATGGTCTTTGCAGGCGTGGGCCTGCTTGTTTGTTCGACCATCCAACGCATATGGCATGGGCACTTCGAAATGGCTCAAAGTAGAGAGGAACCAATTTCTTTCGACGTTCGAAGGGACGGAACGCAGAGAAGAATCCAAATCGCAGGTGGAAGGGATGGAATATTCTATATAAATCATGTCCCCCCTCCCCACCCAAAAAAAAAAAAAAAAAAAAATCTCTGCATTGAAACTTTTAATCTTTTTTTGGTTCTTTAAACTTAAAAATCCAGCTGGTTTGCATGGGATGGACCTTTTGCCAACTTATTTTTGAACTTTGGTAGGAAATTTATGTTTCCTTATGTCTCCTATGTTTTGAGTTTTAAGGTTGGAAACCTCTTAAGTCTCATTGTTGTTATGAGTTAATGGAAGTAGCTGAGTTTATAACATCATCACATCTGGTAATTGTGTTTACAATGAAATATACTTAACTCGTGTTGGAGAGCTCCGATTTCGTGCTTGAAAATAGAATTGGAGCAAAGTTAGTTCAAAATTTAAAACTAATCATTACCCGTATCAAACTTGGAAATTTGAAACCGGTGTCCTCGAACACACTATGGACTTGCTTATATTATATGGGTTCATTTGGTTAAGGTGAAATATTTTTTACCGCAGTAATTTTTTTCCACATCTGATTTTTTTTTATAATTATTTTTTTGTAATTGTGATCAAGTGCACACACAATAGTCGAGCAAAATTGAACAAAAATATGGAACACAAAATAACCCCATTTTATGACCTACCTCAAATTACAAAATATACACAATTAAATTCTATGGACAACATACTATGATATGAGGTCTCCATGGTATTTCTGACGCGTAGATAGTAACAAATTAGCAAATTGTTTTCAATAGATCACACAATTATACTTGGAAAAATTCTAGTTTTGATGGGTGTCTTCCATGCCCCAAATGCCTAGTTTTATAAATGTTTTGTTAAACTCGTTAGTGCACACTTGCGTTGCACGTGTATCCAATGTTTGAAGTTACATTTTGGAATGCTATATGTTTTTAAAAGATATCATCTAACAATTAAATTGGAGTTATCCTTGATTGAAATGACATGGACGTATTTAATTTAATAGATTATGCACTTTTAGGACTTAAAAATAATATTGGTTATGGATATAGGACAATAAACATTTTGTTTTTATTTTTAGTTCCTATTTTTAAATTATTGGTTGATGTGGCATGCTATGATTGGTTGACGTTTTATGGATATCAGTCCGCGCCAACGGCTTTATTAAAAAATAGGAACTAAAAATGAAAACAAAATGTTTGTTGTCATATTTTCAGAATACATATTACAATATGTCCTAAATTTACAAAGGCCCTTAATTTAAATATAAAACTAATAGGCCCATGCAAGAATAAATTATCGAAATGTGTTGCACGTGCGATCAATATTTGGCGTTATCTTTCATAATGATATATAATTAAAAGACATCACATTACCATTAAATAGTATTAAATCTGGAACTAATGAAAACTTGAAATAAAAGACATCACATTACCATTAAATGGTATTACATCTTGAACTAATGAAAAACTTGAAACGACATGGAAATCTATGAAATATATCCAACCTAACCCATGAATAAAATCTCCAAGCATAATTACAATCTTTAAATCTAAAGCGAACCAACACGAAAATTTGTTGAACGTAAGTCTTTTTTTAATTATCTATTATTTGGAGAATCCTCGTCCATAACTTCTTCCACTTTATATGCAACTAAACGGTTCTTGCTTTGACCTACATCCCCTCAGTTGTTGCATTTTTAGACGCTGATAGTCCTTGTCATGCTTGAAGAGTTCGTTTATCCTCAAATTAGTAATAACCCAACATTTTCTTTTCTGATTATAATTTGAAATTCTCTACCCAACTAAGGTTTGTAGAGATCAACATAAACTATAAGTGTGTTTGATGTGTAGAATTTTTCTTTTCATGTAAAACATGATATTTTATATTTTTAACCTTTAGGTGAGGTTTTTATGCCTAAATTTACATAAATTTTAAGGTTTGCCCAAAAGACAAGCTCATAACGAGCATTATAAACATTTTTAATGAATTTTTTATTTGGGGGAAGTAAAAAACTCATAAATCTATATTTTTCAAATGCTTTAATCAAACACACTCTAAGCACATACTACATGAAAATTAAAGGTGCATACTTTAAGTACAATACAATCGGAACACATTTGGGGAACACTTCTTGTGCATCATTGCGTAAGTGAACTGAATACCTTTGAACATTTTTTCAAAGTAGTCTTTATGGGGAAATTATCCAACTTATCCATCCAAGTCGGATAAGATGACATGTGTCCGACATTTTAGATTCAACGATCACAGTTTAAAGATAAGAACAAAAGGGGATCCGATCAACGAGTATATCAAGCCCGATTCGATTTGATCAAATCACAATTGCATCTAAAGGTCCGGGAGTTCTACACGAATGATTCTCTATAAATGTAACCCTCACGTCTAGAAAAGGGGCATGTAATTCATATTGTTACGAGTTGATCAATAAAAAAGATAACAACACTGATTCGTGTCAAATATTGCATTTTATTACCTTTTTACTATACGATATTACAATTCCATACTAATTAAACTCACGTTTTATACTCATTTATTGTATAACCTTAAATATTCATCATTAATCGTCTCTGTAGGTTTTATTAGAGCATTTACATGGTTTACAATACTAATGGCGATGTCTGAAAGCATTATGGGCAAGAAATAGTCATATACGCACCTTCAGGGACAAAATAATAAATCAGATGATCAATTTCAAACTCAAAGTAATTACGAAAGTTTTCGTCCTCGAATCAAGGAACGCTTGGGTTCAGACGGCGTGTCATTCCAATCTCAAACGAAGAAATTATGAACGTGCAAAGTTTAAAACCGAAAGAAAGTCAAAGTCAAAGCCCTGAGTCAAACGTGAAGTCAGAACCCATGATCCGGGCACTATTAAAATATTGTTGATCCCAAAATGTGGATCACGTCGGTTCTAGCGATGCATCGATCCGAGATTGTATGAGAAAGTTACAAAGTCCTGGGGTTTAATTGCAAATAGTGAAAACTGGACTGAATATATATATATATATATATATATATATATTAAATACTCGGTTAGCAAAGATGGTTCGCATGAAGGGGATTTTTTTTGGGTGGGGTGGGGGGGGGGGGGGGGTGGGTGAAACGACTAAGGTCAAACGGTTTTGGAAAAAAATCCTTGGCGCGCTACGTGGCGCCATCCCGGCTATCCACATAGCATTGCTAGGACCATCAACTCTAGCACAAACAACCCCTACCCACACACCTTCCTCCCTACTTCTGGTGAGATTCTTCTCTTTTTCTTATTATATTTTTTACCCCATAATTTCTTTATTTATCTTTTTTTTCTTTCTTCCCCCATACTTCTTTATTCGTTCTCCTCTTTTCTTTTTGAAAGAAATCAAATTTTATATTCTTTCTTCGACACTCTTTTGATCGGCAACCCATATGATTAATTAAATACCCCCTTGCCCATAAATATTTTTCAATATTTTATCAACTCACCCATCATTTTGTGAAATTTCAATGGTCCCCCCTAGCTATTTCTTTTTACCTATAAAGGGCCATTGAGTTGCATTATTTAGGCATCTTATATATCATCTTAGTCCGAATCCTTAGGGTAGTACAATTTTAGTTTATTTTTAGTTTTGTAATTTGTAATTCTAGACATTAATAAATTGTTCTCTTATTTTTTTCGTTTTTTATGATTAGTTTAATGCTTTCATTATTAGTTCCTCACATTAAAATTATTTTTCTTCCTTAAAAAATGGTTTATTCACACTAACTATCTAATTTAATTATTTAATAATAGTTTCTAGGTAATTAAAATTGGTTGAGATTAACGACCTCATATTGGGTGTGTAGTTACTTTGCTATGGTATGATGGAATAGGCCGATTTTAATAGGTTGACTATTTTTGAAATTACCTTTGGGACCTTAAGGGGTATATCACGTATGCACTATATTTGCAATAGTGTGCGTAATTTTGGGATTATTATTGATGCTAAACTCATATTTAGACTTCTATGAAAATTTGGAGGTTGACACTCTGAGTTTAAATAAGTATTAATCGCATTTTAAAATGTGTCTAACCGTATAACTATTTATGCTATGTATTCTGAAGTGAGAGATTTAATTCTCAACTTATGCTTTTTATAGTTGGAAATTAATTTAGTTTTTAAATATCTGCCTAGACAACTTGTAGTATAAAAATATTTAAAAATAAAAAATCATCTTTTACACCTTCTTGTAGAAGCAATAAATCAACTAAATTAATTATATTCACTGTAAATTCGATACCCTAACTTGCCACTATACATATAAAACATGTGTAGTTAAAGTTTAGAATTTTTTTATTGAGATGAAAATTGACGACAAAGACATGCGTATTTACACAACGCTCGATTTTCGTCCAATTAAAATGGCGCCGTTGTCAGAGAATGATTTGCTTTAAAACTTAATTGATTTATTGTTTTTATCCGGAAAACTCACTCAATCAAAATGGCATCTTTGCTAGGGAATGATTTGCTTTAAAACTTAATAGATTTATTATTTTGATTCCGATAGATTACTTAATCAAATATCACCATTGCCGGGAAGTGTTTTGTTTTAAAATTTAATTTATTTATTACTTTGTACGTATATTTGTATATATATTTTTTTACTTTTTACCAACCATGAACAATTGATCTTCAAGCATCATCAATCTCTCGGTAGCATATAACTTTTTGAAAAAGGGTTTATTAGGGCCTAGAACATGTATGATGTATGGTGTGATATATAGAGTGTGATGTAGGAGAGCCTTCCCCCCTTCTCTCTCTCTCTCTCTCTCTCTCTCTCTATATATATATATATATATATATATATATATATATATATATATATATATATATATATATATTAAATACTCTCTTAGCAGAGATGGTTCATGCGAAGGGAATTTTGGGGGTGAGGGGACTTCGGTTCGAGTCTCCCCCTAGAAATCAACTTGATTTTGCAAAAAATATGTGGTGCGCCATGTGGTGCCATCGTGGATGTCCACGTGGCAGCGTCAGGACCATCGGATATAGACCAAAATACCCCTACCCATGCACCTTCCTCCTTGCTTCTATGGAGATTCTTCTCTTTTCTTTTTTATATTTTTTACCCCATAATTTCTTTCTTTATCATATTTTTCTTTCTTTCCCCATACTTTTACACTTTCTTTTAGAAGTAATAAATCAATTAAATTTTAAACGACATTCCCAGTGGATTCAATACCCGAATTTTTCGGTATACGTATAAAACCCGTGTACTTAAAGTTTAGGTTTTTTATACTGAGGTGCAAAATCAACGACAACGATAAGAGTATTTACACGACACTCGATTTTTGCCTTGTGAAGCACCCCGTGGACGTAGGAACATTGCGAATCACCTATGTTTTGTGTTATCTTGTGTGATTTTGAAAAATGTTCACTAAGTTTTTAACACAAAGTTAAAGATTAAGTAAACTTTTGAAACTAAACTCATTTAGGAAACTCCTTTTTGATATCTTAAAACACAAGATGTGTATAAAACTGATTTTGTTGGATGTTAGACTTGATAACCTGATTACCTTGGGATTTAAATCATAACCTATACTAGTTGTTTGTATTGAAACCAAGCCATGTACGAAATTAAGAACAAAAATATTAAGTTGACACAGTGATTTTTAATGTGGTAAAACCTCAAATATGAGGAAACATCCATTGTGACCTCTACTCCACAAACAAAAAAATCCACTATAAATAATGATACAAGGGTTACAAGCACATAAATATGCAACACAAGATCCTGGGCTAAAGAACAAAAATACACCTAAATGAGTGAAAACCTCCTCCACGGTATTTTGATTCTGGCTTTGATCTCCCTAACAGTTTCTTTGCTTTGACTCCTTGCTCCTTTACTTTTATGGACTCATTCAACACGAAATCTCCCTAAGCAACCATACTTTTACTAGGTTTTCATGTAAGAGTGTATGTGACTGTGAAGTGCAGGGACATGCAATATGCAACTCGCTTCTCTCAAAATATTTATACAGACAGCCCTATGAATCACAATTTCTATATGAGAAGGGTTTCACTTCTTAAGAAAAGTAAACTTCCTGTTTTGAAAATTATTTCAGATGTGAAGTAAATCTTTCAAAAAACAAGTCTAATGTTTCGAAACCTTTATTTATACAAAAAACGAGTTTCACAGACTGTAAAACTTAGTTTTAGAAACGAATCTTTCAGATCTCAAATATAGACTTATATGAAGTCTCTTTTTTTAAAAAAATGAAAACGGAGAATGGATCTTAACCAAATATATAAATACAAAACAAGATCTAGACATGAGAAGGTATATAAACCCTGGATATACGTGAAAGTGTAACTCAACATATTTTTCATAATTTTTAGAAAGAAATATGAAATCTATAGCGAGATTGGGGATACTAAGAGAGATAATGTATGAAGAGTTTTCTCCAGACTTTTATACCAACAAACCCTCAAGAAAATCGAACGAAATTAAAACTCAAGGTTGGTTTTCTGATTGGAGTTAACTACGAAAATGTTTGGGTTTGGTGTTTGGGAGAAAACCTAATGAATTTCTAACTGATATTTTTGGTTCTCTATCTCTCTCTCTCTCCAACCTTTTTCTCTTCTCTCTCTGCTTTCCATTCTTCTCTATTTTTTCTCTCGAATGGACGAAGTGGTAAAGTCTCTAAATGCCTCAGCTATGGTCCTTATTTATACTAGATGAAGAACCTTTTAGATGATTGAAGCAAATGAACGGTAGTGATTAATTCATCTATTTGAATTCAAATCTAAAGGTGGAAGATGGACCGCACAACTGCTTATTCCTATTGGCTATTTCTAACCTCACTTGGATTGATTGAGATAACATGCAGTATGTTGATTAAAATAGATCCAAGGGTTATCAATCATCCTCAGATTTGTGAGACAACAGAAACACAAATTCCTTCAACCAGAAGCCAACACGCATCGCCCTAACAACCATTGCAAATGGGTGTTTTAAGAGTTCTAATTAATCCAATTTGCTATCCCAAATGTCTTTGTCGATTTTATAAAAATAATTCTATTTAAGACCACAACATTTTAATACCTTAATTTTAAATGTTTAATAATCTTTTTAAATGTTTAAATATATTTAGAAAAATTCCTAAAACGATTTTAACACATATACACATACCCACACTATAATATGCATGAATTATGTCCTAGAGTGTGTTCAGTGCATCAAATTACTTCCCTTTATGGCAATTAGGTTGTCTTGGACTGGTTTAATTATTGGTGAAGCTTTGCAATGCTATGGAGAGATGCTAAAAAAGAATCTATCTTATTTTGTCTACATATCCAAACTAATTGGAACTCCTATATGATACAAACTTAAGTAAGTCAACCATATATTGTGTTCTCAATCTTTCCTTTTTGATTTGGAGACCAAATTCCCATTACTAACATGTACTTATGGGTAAAAACATAAAAAAACGCTAGATTTTCTTTACAAAAGGGCTAATCTACCCATTCCCATCCTAAGACTGAAAATAAGAGAGAAAAAAATACATTACTCAACTATTATACATACCATTACCCTAAATACGGAAAGATGTGCAAATGATCAGTAAAGTGAATGCCTGAAATGAAATACTTAATGAGTCTATTAGTTGAATCAAGATAAAATAAGATATTAAATCTAAAGCCAGTTACTTAAGTTCTTCTCCCCAAATTTTGCTCAAATAGACAACGGGTATAAGATATATAAAAATAGGGATATAAAAAGAATTATTCTACACAAATGATGTCATAAATAAGGGCAGATTCAAGGGTCTCCTACATTAAACAGATTACAGAGGCATCTTTTGTCATTCGTGAAATGTCCGTGCAC
The DNA here is from genome assembly GCA_949130495.1 of Sambucus nigra. NCBI lineage: Eukaryota > Viridiplantae > Streptophyta > Magnoliopsida > Dipsacales > Adoxaceae > Sambucus > Sambucus nigra. Next base: position 53,805,725 of record OX422219.1, read on the forward strand.
TAAATCCTCATAAACCAATTATTAACATGAAAATATCGAGGTTATGGTAATTAGACAGAATATATTAAGTAAGCATAATCATCCCTATGGATTTTTTAAGTGCTTCAAATATAATATTATCCAAAGGTTTCGTAAAGTGACGTCAAATGGGAGCAAGAAAAGATAAATCTCTCTGCACTCTCTCAACTCTCAATATCTCAAAATGGAAGAATGCCTTAAATGAGGCTACATATGGGTATTTATAGGAAGCAGGTTGCTTGGTCTCTAAGCTAAGAATCTAATTACAATTATGTTCCTAAGAGCCAATAACCTTCATTCTTTTAAATAGTAAACAAACAACTAATAAAAGAAAATACATCAAATAAAAGAAATAAAGAAAATAACAAAAATACAATAAAATCCTAAATATATTAAAAATAACCCCTAATTCTTGATTCACATCATTCTCTCCGCCTTTGAAAAAGTTCATCGAACTTTAAAATTGAGGTCGAATGCAAAAAATCCCAAAATGTGCGGAAGAGAGACAAAACTTGATGGGCCAAAACAAAAATTTAAGGAAGATTCTTCAATTATTGCGTCAAGATCATCTTCTTCCTCATGCCACTCGTGTGAATTATCAAAAAGATCTTCCCCCGGGGTCAAAAACTAAGATTTTGGTGCCAAACCCTAGTTCTTACACATATTGGTGGGTTCCACCTAGGTCAGAAGATTAATTGGTTAGTATGGGAGGGGGTTGGATCAAAAGGGTTTGAAATTGGATTGACTTTGTAAAAGAAGTTCTTGATTGGTTCTTGGTAATTTTTGAGGGTCAGGGTGGTTGACTTAGGGTTTCAAAGGGTGGGGTATGTGTTTGGGGGTTCCCAAATACGAGAGGATAAATGGAGAGACTAGGGTTTGTTTTTATGTGTCGGGTTGGCCCATTTAGGGTTCCTAATTGTGTCGAAAAACGAATCTGACATTTTTAAGTCATTTCTTACTACTGTTGGTGTTGATGACATAGTGGGTAGGATGAAATGTCATGGCCAACCACCAGAGTGGTGGTCCAGCCAGCTTTGGTTGAGTCGCAACTCGTGGTAACAGGTAAGGAGGATAACCTGTGATGGTAAGCATGTTTGGATGTCTGCCCAAATGGCAGGGATGTTTCAGCAGCAGTTGCAGAGGGTTGCTGCCCCCTTGTTAGTGCTCGACGTTGGTCGTAAGTAACTAAGACTGATCGCCAGTGGAATTTGAAGGTGGTAGGTGCGTTTCTTACAAAAAAAAATTGATCGAAAATCTACTGCCCCGATGGAAGCAGTACACAGTTGTGATCCAAGGGGTTATACTCCATTTGTGACTTGTTGACGACGAAACATGGCCAAGAAGCGTCAGTAGGTGGTGGTGGGGCTGTTGAGGGTTTTTTTGATGTGGTGGTGGGTGAAATAAGGTTAGGGTTTTGATTTTTGAGGGGTAGAGGTGCAAAATGGGTTGCGAAAGCATGGGTGGGGTCAGGGCTAATGATGCTGGGTGGTTTGATTATGTCATGGGGTCTGTGATTTTGATAACCAGGTTTGCCTTGTTTAGAAGCCAAAAAGTTTCTAAACTTAATGATTTTCTTGAACTGTTTGCTCATAAGAGAAATATGGTTACCCAAATTATCTAAATCACAATCTTTACTAATGTTAAGGTTAAGTTCCAATGGGTTTATTTTAGGGACAATCACTTGAGATGAGAAAACTACATTGGATCCAGAGGATCGTCTGTTATGTGAGGTCATTTTCTTTTTATATTCTAACTCCATATCTACGGTTCTTAGTCTACTACTGAGTAATTCAGGAGTCAAGTTAGGATCTTCCATATCTTCTATGGCATATATTTTATTGTCAAATTTAGCAGGCAAGGATCTTAAGATTTTAAGCACTATTTCCTTTCTATCATATGTTATCCCATTTGCATGCAACTTTGTGATAATATCAGTTCAATTTTTATAAAAATCATCAAATGACTGATTCTCATCCATAATAAAAGTATTGTATTGTTGGACTAACATCTGAGTTTTCCCATCCTTAACACATTCATCACCTTTATGGCCGGTGACGAGTGCGGCCTAAGCTTCCTTGGAAGTAGAGCAACAAGATATACGTTTAAATTTGTGCTCATTTATGGACATAAAAATGCAGTTTTTCCCCTTATTATTGTCAGGTGACATCCTTTTCTCTTCTTTGGTAAACTCACTGAGATTTTTCTTAACTTTTTCAGTGCTGGTTTCAGACAAAGGCTTAGTTGGGTGTTGGTATCCATTTTCAATCATGTCCCACATGTCATCACCCAAAGTCCCTTGGATGAATGCAATCATCCATACTTTCTAGTAAGAAAAATTATATCCATCAAAGAGGGGTGGATGGGACAAGTTATCTAGCTTCTCAAATATCTCATCCATTTTTTTTAAAAAAAGATTTCAGAAAGCAGTTTCTGGAGTTTTAGGATAAAAAATATTTTGATAAACTCGCTCTGATACCACCTGAAAAATGTTCACTAAGTTTTTAACACAAAGTTAATGATTAAGTAAACTTCTGAGAGTAAACTCGTTTAGGAAACTCCTTTTTGATATCTTAAAACCCAAGATGTGTATAAAATTGATTTTTTTGGATGTTAGACTTGGTAGCCTGATTACCTTAGGTTTCAAATCAAAATCCTATACTAGTTGTTTGCATTGAAACCAAACCACGCAAGAAATTAATAACAAAAATAGTAAGTTGATACGGTGATTTTTAACGTGATAAAACCTCAAATCTGAGGAAATATCCACTGTGAGACCTCTATGTCACAACCAAAAAATCCACTATAAATAATGATACAAGAGTTATGAGCACACAAACATGAAACATAAGATCCTAGGCTAAAGAACATAAATATATCTTAATGAGTGAAAGCCTCCTCCACAGTATTCAGACTCTTACTTTGATCTCCTTGGCCGTTTCTTTGCTTTGACTCCCTTCTCCCTTTCTTTGATGGACTCAATCGACACAAAATCTCTCTAAGGAACCACACTTTTACTAGGTGTTCTTGTGAGAGTGTATGTGACTGTGAAGTGCAAAAAATGCAATATGCAACTCACTTCTCTCAAAATATTTATACAAATAGTCCTACGAATCACAAGTTTCTATATGAGATGTAATGCTTCTTTTCTCAAGAAAAGCAGACTTCTTGATTCAAAAATTATTTCAGATCTGAAGTAAATCTTTCAAAAAATAGATCTAATGTTTCGAAACCTTTATTTATATACAAAACTAGTTTCACAAACTGTAAAACTTAGTTTTTGAAATGAATCTTTCAGATCTCAAATATAGACTAATTTGAGTTTTTTTTCCAAGAAAAATGAAAACAAAAAATGGATCTTAAAAAAATATACAAATACAAAATAATATCCAAATAGGATAAGGTATATAAACCCTAAATATACGTGAAAATTCATATCAACATATTTCTCACAATTTCTAGAAAGAAATTTGAGATCTACAATGAGATTTGGGTTCCTACGGGAGATAAGGTATAAAGAGTTTTCTTTATACTTTTAAACCAATAAACCCTCAAAAAAACTGAGAGAAATTAACACTCAAGGTTGGTTTTCTGATTGGAGTTAACTACGAAAGTGTTTGAGTTTGGTGTTTGGGAGAGAACCTAATGAATTTCTAATTGATATTTCTAGTTCTCTCTCTCTCTCTCTCTCTAACCATTCTCTTTTCTGTCTCTCTACTCTCTATTCTTGTCTATTTTTTCTCTGAAATGGATGAAGTGATAAAGTATCTAAATGCCTTAGCTATAGTGATGAAGAGACTTTTGGACAATCAAAGCAAATGAACGATGGTGATTAATTCGTCTATTCGAATTCAAATCTAATGGTGGACCACACAACCGCTTATTCCTATTGTCTCATTCTAACTTCACTTGGATTGATTGAGATAACATGTGATACGTTTATTAAAATAGATCCAAAGGTTATCAATCATCCTCATATTTGTGAGACAACAGAAACACAAATTCCTCCAACCCGAAGCCAACACGCATCGCCCTGACAACCGTTGAAAATGCGTGTTTTAAGAATCTAATTAATTCAATTTGCTATCCCAAATGTCTTTGTCGGTTTTGTATTCTACCTTGGGAAGTTTATTACGTATGAAAATAATTCTATTTAAGCCCCTAACATTTTAAAACCTTGATTTTAAATATTTAAAAAAATCATTTTAAATGTTTAAAAATGTTCTAAAAATGTTTAGAAAAATTCCTAAAATTATTTTAAGACATATACACACACCCAAACTATAATATGCATGAATTGTGTCCTAGAGTGTGTTCAGTGCATCAAATTACTTCCCTTTATGAAAATGATCTTGTCTTGGAGCAGTTCAATTGTTGGTGAGCTTTGTAATACCATGGAGAAGATGCTAAAAAAGAATCTATCCTATTCTGTACTCTTATATGGTAAAGACTCAAGTAAGTCATCCATATAGTGTACAGACTGGAGCCAACCATCATCAATTTACCATCTTATTCCCAACACCACCCCACATGCATGTCACGGATAAGATACTATTAATCTGTCGCTTTTACTAACTTATGACGTAATATACAATAATACAATTTCATTTACTTATCACACAAGTAAATATAATATCATATAAATATCAACCCACTTTTCACTAATTAGTATTTATATAAATTAACTTTATTTCTCAAATTAATTGAATTACTGTGACATGTGTAATTTAAATATTCTTAAAATTACAGGGTGTTATAGTATGCTCATGAAACACAAAGTTGTGCGTAATTTGAATTGCACTTTTGTTATAGCTACACATGGGAGTTAGAGTAGAAGCAAGTACTCCAAAATCGATAAGTAGGCGATGAAACCAGACAACTTCTTGAGCGGTAACAACCAATGTCTATAGAATATCAAGAGATAACATCCCTTTTCTTACTTCTCTAGGAAATAAGGGACTCACCAAGAAGGATACAATACCTTATTGTGGATTTATGATCAGTAACATCACATGCCCAGTCAACATCATAATATGCCCTAAATTCTAGAGATGATGAATAAGGGATTAGTAAACTCTGAAATAGAGTACCCTGAAGATAACGAAGAAGCCTAACAACTTATGCTTAGTGACTAAAACTAGGGGCTGAGACAAATTGGTTGACGATATTAACAACGAATATGATACCAGGACAGGTAATAGGGTGGTAAACCAGGCTTCTAATAGTTGTTCTATAGATAGTTAGATTCTCTAAAAGGACACCATTAGAGGGAGTGAGATGAACATAAATCTCAAGAGCAGTATCTGCAGTTATTGTGTTAGTTAAACCTGTTGTCAATAATATCTCTAGCAAACTTGGACTAAGATGACAGGTATCCTTTAGAATAATAAGCTACTTCAATGCCAAGAAAATATCGTAAAGGCCCCAAATTCTTCATCCCAAATTTGCATATTAACTAAAGCTCTATGTTCGTAATCCAAACAATGTCAATTATCAATTAAGATCAAATCGTTAATATATGAAATAAGGAAAATACTTCCATTATTAGTGAATCAAATAAATAAGGCAGGATCAGAATCACTGAGGTGAAAACCATATTGTTCAATAACTATTGAAATTTTCTCAAACCATGCACGTGGGGCTTGTGGCCATATAATTTCTTACGAAGCTCATAAACTTCTCTAGGTTGATGTAAAACTCATAGAGGAGAAGTCATGTATATTTCCTTAGATATATACCCATTTAAAAGGCATTCTTAATATCCATTTGAGATAGACTCCATTGTCGATCATAAGCGATATAAATAAAAAGGAAAACATGGTCATTTTGGCTATAGGAGCAAATGTTTCCTTATAGTTAATGTCATATTCTTATGTAAAACCATGAGCTACTAGGAGAGATTTGTATCATTCCACTGATCCATCTAACTTGGTTTTAATCTTGTACACCCAACAACTACTAGCAACATGTTTTCATGGAGGAAGAGGTACCAAATCCCACGTCTTTGTCTTATGAAGAGATAAAAGTTCTTCATCCATAGCCTAATGCCATTCTGGATATTTGTTTGCTTCCTTACAGGAAATGGTCTTAGAAATACCATGAATGGTAGTTATAAAGGAAGTAAATGTTGGTTAGTAACAAGAGTTGGTGACATAAACCCACATCTTTATTAACAGGTGACGAGGTTGAGAGGACTACCTTAGATGGAATGGCACACTTGTTATAGGAATATAAGAACTAGTAAGAGGAAAGGGTCCTGGGGAAGAAATACTAGTTGAAATTATATCATCCGTATCAAGAAAAGGGTTAATATTAAGTGGCTCATAAGACTAATTTCTCACCATCTATCAGGAATCAGATATAAAGGAATGTATTTTGAAAATACAACACGATGAGATATATTTTGTCCAAGTGGATAATAACACCGATATCTTTTCTGAATATCATTGTATCTTAGAAACACACACACAATGGAGTGGGGAGAAATCTTGCTACGATCAGCGGAATGACACATGATAAAGTAGGTACATCCAAAGACTTTTAAGAATGAGTGATTAGGGGTTCGTTCCTATAATCTTTCACAAGGTAATATGCCAGTAGTTAAAGCAGTTGGGTTTCGATTTATAAGATGAACACTAGTAAGACCAACCTCTCCCAAAAAAATAATAGGGACAGATGCATAGAGAAGCATAGATCGAGAAATTTCTAAGATATGACGGTGTTTTCTTTCATCAGCTCCATTTTGTTGAGGAGTTTCACTCCACGAACATTGATGAATAGCTCCCTCGGAGGATAGTAGCTTTGCAAAATCACTCGAAGTATACTTTCACACAAATCACCATGAAAATATATTATGACAGTGGAAAATTGGGTTTGAATAATGTTCTTAAAAGCTTTAAAAATGGAGAGGAATTTAGAACGATGCTTCATCATAGTAATCCAACAATAATGAGAATAATCATTAATAAATGATACATAATAATGAGATCCTCATTTAGTATCAGTAGGTGTGGGTCCCCAAACATCATAATGGATTAAATAAAATGGGGAGGAATATATAGAGGTACTAGTAGGAAATGGTAAGGCTGTAAATTTTCCCAATTTATAACCAACACACTTATAAATATTATGACAAGAGACATCCCATAAAATAATAGTTGATTTTAGATAGTTTAAATAAGATTAAAAAATATAACTTAGTCGAGAGTGCCATAAATAAAATTTACTAGACCTAGGACTCAAATAAAAGAAGACAAATCTACTTATGTAAAAGACAAAGTAGAGGTAAGGGTGGCAGAAATATGAAAAATACTCCAAGACATACAAACCCCCTTCTTTACAACCCTTCCTAATTATCATATGAGAATGAAGGTCTTACACAAAGCAAGGAATCGATGAAATTAAAAACACAACCTATAGACACCCCATCCTAGTATTATCTAGTACCTTCTTAGGTCCCTAAAACTCCTCTCTCTGTAAACCCTAGGTCATACTTTGAGTACCGATTTGGAGGCCACCAGCCAATTACGGGCCCTATTTAATTCCATTCAACTCTCTAACCTAAGAAAAGCTCAATAAAATCCCTAAAGGCTCTGAATCCCCTTTCCAACGATCCATACCGTGGTAAATCAGCCTCACGGTTCGTACGAATGACCCCATTTACCCAGAAAGGACACCGAGCATTTTGAGACCCATTTGAACTTGGTCAACTCTCAAATATGAGTGAAGATAATGAAATCTCAAAGGTCACTAAATTATCTTTCCAACGATTCATGCCGTGTGTGAATCGGCCTCACGGTTCGCACGAACAAATCGTTTTACTTTGAAAACCTGTTGTCTAGAGACTGTTGGACACTTTCGAGCCCCATTTGACTTTGTTCAACTCCCTAACCCTAGAGAGGATCAATGGATTCCTGAAGGTCTCTGAATTTTCTTTCCAACGATCGCATCCACGTGCCATTTGGAATCACGGTTAGCATTTTATGCCCATTTTTCCAAAAAAGTCCGTTCCGGACTCCCTATAAGCACCCCAGAACACATGCCTATCGGTAAGGTGTATCTTCCTTGACCGGAAAGGCAGGCATTGTGCCAATAAGTAGGCCAGGGCCATAATGATTGGAACCCCTTCTAACCCTAAAACAATACTATTTAAGAATCCCATGACCTCACTCCTAGGAGGTTCTTTTCAATAATCAGAAAACATTCTCTAGAAATCAGAGCGCCGTCATTTCCAAAAAAAACATTTTCCAACATTCTAACTGTTTTTCTCACCTCACCTTTTTATCATATTTATCCCTTTACCTCATCCTACTCTACCACCTTTATGCCATTACAAAATTAGCTTATATACTTTCCAAATTCAACAACAAAAGTCTTATAGGAGGTCCATTACTAACTGTTTTTTAGTTTACTTATTTAGTGTTATTTACTCTATTTCATTTTGTGATAACTTTTAGTCTTATTTCATTATCTCATATCATCTAATATCCTTTTTTATTACTATCATTCACACAACTTATTTTCATAAAAATCTAAAAACACAAAAAAGGGTTTACTCATAAATTCTAAAAGTAAGTCTTTCTCATTTTCTCACACATTTACACTTGAACACACTTGTCTCAAAAGCACTCATTGAGGAGTTTTAAATTTGGATTCATCAGTTGAAACTCATGCCTACGATATGTTAAACTACGCAGACTTTAATGCCCCTTGGGCTACGTAGGCGTCTCGATCCAATCTTGGGATTCGAGTCCTCTCTATTTTATGCTTTTGTACTTTACTATATCTATTTTGTGAGTCATGAACTCCTATATATTTATGTCGCGCACAACATGCACATTCTCTCTTCCATAACGACTCATGATTCAATGAACACTCACATCATATGTTTATGTTATTTTTAGGTACACTCCTCCGAATAATTCCGCTTCGTCTTTCCCATTACGTGAGTTAGATGATTATCTTCTCTCATTATTTACATTATACACATTTGTATACCTATCACTCCTTAGACAAAAGGATAATGTTAACATTGCCCATGAGAGATCGAAAGGGCAGAATGGGTGGTTAACTCATTCCTATTCTGTAACTTAGTTCCTGAATCCTTGATTTACTTGGTTTTTGTATACATCAATATGACCTTGTTGTCGTGCTCTCTAGGCGACGATATTCTTTTGCCTATTTTGAGAAAAATAGGCTGGCAAATCAACTCCTTCGTGTTTTCCCCTTTGGATGATGATCGATTTTATGTCCGAGGTAGCTCGCGAAGACACCCACACGAGTATTAGAAAGAGGATTCCCATATTCTCGAATCACTCGCACTTGCATGGCGGGGAAGAGAAGGAGAATTATACAGGTCCTACCTCCTATCCCGATTACGGGGCCAACCCGAATGGTAATAGTGGCACCTCTGTTGGGGAAATTTTAGGGGACTAGACTCTATTTTCACATGGGTGTTACTTCTTTGCTCTTTTAATTTTCTATATGTGTACATACTCCTTCACTTGTATGTTTTCCTTACTCTTATAGAAACATACTCTATAAAGAAGTGAAGGCGTATGTACACATATAGAAAATTAAGTGTATATACGTTTTCCTTGCTCTCTTAATTTTCTATATGTGTACATACACCTTCACTTATATATGTATCTCATTCTTATCACGATGTTTATCTCTACTATGATTTTTTCCTCATATATATATCATCTTCTTATCACATACTTCACTTTTTACTCACATGTATATGTTCACCATATTTCACTATATGCTCAGTTGTATATATTCTCCATGCTTACTTCACACACTCGTACTCGTATATAGGATCACTTTTACTTGTATGATTCACACACCACTTGTGGATTATCCATGCTTAGCTTCACTAGCACACACCATCACCTTTTCTCAATTGTATATATCTCCATGCTCACTTACACATCTCACACATCACTTGTAAATTATCCATGCTTAGTATCATTAGAAAAACTTTCACTTGTATATATTCTCATGTTTTTTCACTCACACTGATAAGCACCCAAAACTGTACATTTTATACCCCGAATAAACGTATTTTAGTTGCTAATTCTCGTCAATTTGGGTCTTATGCACTTTATTACCTATTTTGTAGGTTGAATGCATGTTGCGGTGTTCAAAAGCGTATTTCAAGGCAATTATGCAAATTGTGGAGCTAATTACCAATCCTATAACCCTAGCCTACCCTAACCTAGCCTAAACTCTGTTCCGAGCCGTGTGTGTTTGATTTGTTCCCTTTTCGTATTTTTTTTTATTTTTTAGATTTTTAATTGAGTCTTTTTTGTTTTTAGGGTTTATTTTAAATTTATGTAGAATTTTCTAGGACTCATTTCCCATTTTTACATTTTTTATTTTTATTTTGACTTTGATTTTTTTTAGTTTTTATTTTATTTTATCTTATTTTATTAAGATTAATTTTTAGGAGTTTATTTTTATTTTTATTATATTTTACTTTTTTTAGATCTTTAGTTTTTATATTTTATTAGGTTTTTAGTTTTATTTATATTTTATTTTAGTTTTATTTTATAGATTAGAAGTTTTATTTTATTTTTATTTTTTATAGATTTTATTTTTGTAGGATTTTAGTTATTTTAACTTTCATTATTTAGGGATCATAAGTTAAATACACACACAACCTCTCACTCACACACAACCAATTAACATACACCCTCACAACACCTTAACATACCCCCCTCACCATCTTCCACATTCAACCCTCCACCCACTTCCTATCATCTACCTCCATTAACAAAACACCAAGCTCAGATCGATTTTACCCATCACCAAAACAAATTTCAAACCCGACTCAAACAAATCCGAAGCTACTTTCGAACCAGACCCATGTCTGCCCCAACTTCCCTTGACCCACTTCGTAAAACCACCGACATCCCTTGTCCGGCCACCCAAACCTGAACTCGCCTACCAAACTTGTCGGACCTCATCCCCTTTCAACCCCTCACCGGTGGCAAAACCCCTACACCTCCAGCTGTCGGTCGTGACCTATCCCCTTACCCTCGCCCATACACAAACCCATCTCGTCCACTCCCCCACAACCCAAGACATGACCCTGCTGAACCAACCTTACAACCCAACCAAAAACCCAAGCCCATTATCTACCTTATTAAAACCCATTTCCCCTTTAGCTCTTAAATCGTGAGCTGCTAAATGTGCCAACCAAAAGCCAAAACCAAAAAGAAACCAAGTCATTTAACCCACATGCATTAAAACCCTTTTTATCCCATTTTTCCAAACTACCCCCAACTAAACCTTTTCCTCATTCTACCCCAAAACCCCTTTTATCAAATCAGATTTTATTCCCTCACCTCACTTCCCACATGACCCCACACAACCTATGCACATGTGTGCATAATTCCCTATATACCCTTAATTCAACACCTTACACACCTCTTACACACCTCTTACACATTAAACCAACCCAAATTACCCTTATGCTCCATGCCTACTATATAAGGATAGAAGACCCCATTTGAAGACTAATCAATTGGTAAAGAGAATTCTAGAGGGAGTTAGAGATAGTTTAGTGTAGAAAATAGATTAGGATAAACACCATTTTGTAAATAGTTTTATTTTATTAATTTTATTTTTATTTTTGTTAGATATTTGTGAGGTTAAATTTTGTAAGAGATTTAATTGAGTTATTATTTAATTGCAAATCACTTGGATGCTCAATTGGAGGGATGTAAATTGCAAATTCAAAGATTGGAGTTCAATTTCACTTTAATAGATTTGGTTTGATTGTTCTTCTCTTCTACTTTATTTTATTAGCCTTTGTTTGACTATCATGTTTAATATAATGTTAGGCTAAATCCCCTTTCAAGGGGTGGGGTGAACCCTTATTTGATATTATTTTAATTTATTTAGTTTGATTACTTGAAAATTTTCTTTGAATATTAATTTTGATCCCTCACCCTTAAATTTACGCCTCGAGAGAGGGTAAATTATTTTCGAGAGAAAATCGAATTTCTAAGTTATAATACCCATTTTAGATTCGAACTAGAGATAGGGGTTTCTTAAGTGTGGTATTATTCCTTAAATTTCAACTCTAATTTCATTTTCTATGATTTATACAAATTTTAATCGATCGATCCTAGCGGGTGATTAATTAAAATGAGTGTAGATCTATTTTCTAAAGTTGTGGGGTGTTAAACTTAATATTCTAAAAAGTTTCTATTAAAATTACATTTGCAACGAGAGTTGATTTGTAATTTTGATATTAATTTGGGAGAATTCAATTAATTAGTTAAAATAGCTAAAATTTGCGGTGTAATCCCACTCCTTGATTGTTCTCACATTTATTTACCTCACTTTATCTCTTATTTTTGTGTTAGACTTTATTTTTCATTTTAGTCACTTTTTAGTTTGTAATTTTATCTTCCATATAGTTTTGTGTTTTTCACCTCACCTCACACTAATTGTTTTAATATATGAAAAAAAAAGCTAAAAAAAATAGAAAAAGCAAAAGCCCAAAAATAAAATAAAATTTGAATTGAAATTGAGTTTGTCTCTAGCTTACCCCCTTGATGTGGATTGATACCCTTACTTACCTCTACACTTGAGTTTGATAGTATTTTGTAAGTAATTTGAGGTTTTGACTAACTTGGCTTTCAACAACGACTATACCGAAAAGCAAAGTTATCAAATGGCGCCGTTGCCATTCTTGGGAGCGTGAAGCACTTGGAGTGGATTTCAACTTGTAGTTCATTTATTTTTTGCACTTTTTTATTTTTTTAGTACCATTTTTTATATTTTATTAAAAGGCTTGTATTAGGTTTATTTTATCCTTGCTTGTATTGCGGTGCATAGAGACACCTTTATTTTATCTTTCATTTTAAAATTTGTATTAATCGAAGACAAGCATGATAGGGAAACCGGACAAGGTAGAGAGAGGGCGTCCATAGGCGAGGAAATGAAGTCTCTCTACCTTGGGTCGGTAGGACTCCCGGGGCCGACTGAGATAGGCGTGTTCTCCCCCGGCCGACTCAAATTTTTCGGCACCCCATGGCCTAAAATCCGTGGGAGGTACATCTCTTGAACCCCCGCGCCTCTCCTGTCAGCGAGTCAATTCTTTTGTGTGCTTTGTGTGTTCTTGTGTGATTTTATTCTTGCATTTATTTTCGAATGGTGTGATGAATTAAATTACTAAGACCTACACCCGGTCACTCACGAGAAGGGATTTCATCACCCGACTCACTCGCTTACCATTATGTGCTACCCTAGCCATCACTAAATTTAAAATCAATCGACTAGGTAACCCACTAGGAGAAAATTTTGCAAAGGCGATCACTCAGATTATTCCGTGATTTTTTATCGCCCGCGAACTTAATTAAAATTTGACTAATCCTTTCACTAAATCTAAAGATAAAAATTGGTTATGTGCTAGTTAGGAATTCTTCTTGACTTGTGTGTGTCCAATTTATTTTTCGGTAGTCAGTTTTAGTGAGTTCGTCAAATTCAAAGAGTCCACCTATTTTTCCCCACCTTTTCTTCTAAAGAAATCGAAAAATATTTTCTTTTATTATTTTTATAAAAAAATCCAAAAATATTTTCTTTCTTTATTTTTATAGAAAAATCAAAAAATATTTTTTTTCTTTCGTTTTTCGAAAATCCAAAAATATTTTCTTTCCTTTTGAAAAAATTTAAAAAACTCCAAAACATATATCTCTCCATATGGCCGAAGAACTTTGGTCATTTTCCATTGTCACGCGACACGTGTGAGAGTGATCCTGAGCCGTCTCTTTATGATATCCTTAGTGGTCTCACCTCTCTCACGAGTACCGTTGGTACTCTTGACCCATTTATGCACTCACCTCCTATTTCATCACCCTCGGTGTCAAGTGTCAGCGTGTCTCATACCTTGTCGTGCACCTATTGTTCCTATGCCGACCACATGTCCCATGAGTGCCCTTACTTGTCATATCCCTACGAACCTACCATAGAACATGTGTATCCATATGACACTGTTGCGGAATCCACCTCAACCTATTCTCATGATGTTTCAAATCCCGAGTGGTGTGAGTACCCGAGGTATTCGTGGAGGCCTGATCACCCTTTCACGCAATACAAATTCCAACCCGATGTTGTGGATTCTCACACGTTCCAACTGTCGGCATGGAAACCTTGTGCACCCGTTCACGTTCAGTAACCTCACTACGCACCCCATGAGTATCAACCATTTGTCCATCACGAAAGCGATCCTTTCGTGTATGATGAACTTGGCCCCACTCCACACACTTCATTTGAGTATTCTCCGTACAGTCCTGATAGTAGCGAGTTGTGTCCACCACCCATCACTCCACCATAACCATCATCCACCTCCGCTCTCGAAAGCCTCTTGCAAAAGTTCATGCTTGAGCAAGAGCACGCCACTCAACTTCAAAATCAAGCTCTCCAAAGGCTTGAACAACGCCTAAATGAATTGTAGTGTGCGAGAGAGTCGGACATTCCCATGGATCCACCCATCGTTACAACCGTGTGTGATGATGATGTGTCCTCTCGTGACACGGATTTTGAGTGTGACCAACCCCATCCTCCTAAGAATCTCGAAGTTAAGACCATTGTATGGTCCGAGAACCAAGTCGACAATTGTGCTGACTTACCTTTCGATAGTGAGCCTGATCCAATCCCACCATATCCACATGAACCCCACTTTGAGGTTCCCATTCACCGTCCCTTTCCCGTCGAATCCAAAATAATTCCCGAGTCTACACCTATCGAGCTTCACCCTTGTGTTCTCAAGGAACAAATTTATCCTAGGTTAGCTCCGGCTACGAGTGCTCACCATTTTCCCGAGATAGAATCCGTGATAGTTCCTAACTATTCGGATATGGATGATTTCCCAACATGCATGGCTCCCTTTGAGCCCGATATTTCTAGTGATAACTCTATCTCTGATCTTGGTGCCTCGTGTTACCCACCCACCACATTCACTGATGCTACTCTTGTGGAGAAGTTGATCACTCACTCGTTTATTTCCACACTTCCTCTTGTGAATGCCCTTGAGGATCACTCTGTGCCTCATGAGGAATGTGTGTCTCCCACTCTTGATTTGGATCATCTCCCTCCACCATTTATCCCACCTGATACACCATTTACCCCACACAACCCACCCATTGTCCCATCTACCCCACCACCTGGTTTGGATCTTGATTTTAAACATTTCATGTTTCCATCCACCTTTTTAGATCCTAACCTAAAGCTATCCTCCTCTTTACATGAGAGTATTTTTTGTGCTACTCTCCACTTCCGTGATATCGAGCTTGTTCCTCCATGCACACCACTTCCTTGTGGTGTTTATTTTTCTTCTCGACAACTCCATGGTGTGTCACGGCGCGACCATTATCATCGCCCATTTATGAGGCCCATCCCATTGCCCTTACCAAACCATTCTGCCTTCCCATACAACTAGAGCACCATTCTTACAGGACCCTAGTTGCCCTCACTTTTCAGCTCAACAAGGCCCTGTAATACCCCGTATTTTTGTGATATTTATTTATGGGATTAATTGAATTACATGCGTATAAATTAGAAATTAATCCGGGTTAAAATACTAGCGAGATGCGAGTTGGTATTTGATTATATGTGCATATATGATTATATATGAATTTTGAATTATGAAATTTGTCGTGAAATTGAAATACGGCAATTTGGAAATTTTGTTGAGACGCGTGTGACAGTCGCATCATGGTATATAATTATGATAATTAAAAATTGAATTTTATTTCTATAAACCGTATGGTCGTTTTGAGTGCGCCAACGCGTCCGGAAGGGTTGAAATAGTCAGAAAACACTAGCCGGGGGTTTGGTTTGGGTCCCGGGGTACTTTTAGGCCATACCGGCAACGTATAAGGGCAGTTTGGTAATTTTAGAATTAAGGGATTTTGTAATTAACGAATTTTGGGAGTTTCAATTTGAAAATTAAAACACCCACTAACCCATTACCAGCCATTTACTAATTAGAGGAATACGGGGGTTATTAGAATTAGCCCCAAAAGTCCTAAGACAAACCCTAGCCTCAATAGCCACCATTAGAGAAGGAAGCTTGTAGAGGAAGAGATAGAAGAATTCTGCAGAGAGAGAGGGTATACTTCATCAAATTCGTCATCAAATCAGAGATACATATAAGGCAAGTGGTTTAATTCCAATTAATTTCAGAGAATGCTTCTTCCATGT
This sequence comes from Sambucus nigra, assembly GCA_949130495.1. Taxonomy (NCBI): domain Eukaryota; kingdom Viridiplantae; phylum Streptophyta; class Magnoliopsida; order Dipsacales; family Adoxaceae; genus Sambucus; species Sambucus nigra. The sequence continues at coordinate 53,821,958 of OX422219.1, forward strand.
GTAGGAATTGAGAAAAATCCAATTGTTCTTGGGAGTTTGATAAAAATCCAGTAATTTGGAATTAGAAACTTGTTTTGTGATGAGGATTTGCATGTAGAACTATATGTAGGCGAATAATCTGAGGTTAATACATGTTGGATGAAACAAAAACGGATTTAATTAGACTCATTTATGATTTATAAATTTTAGGGTTCATGTTCATGTAAATTTGGGGATAAATGAAGAGATTTGATAATTGAATAAGGTTAGAATGAATTAACCCCACAAATCATGTTAGTATATGACCTATATATGTTTAGGGATGATTAATGGCTTTGAACAATCATTGGAGTTATGTTTGGATGAGATTTGAGGAGTAGAGAAGTTGGAAAAACGAAATAAGGATTTCTGGGCTCGAAACTGGCCACTCGTTAGAAGACCTACCCAGGTCGTTCGAACGAGCTCGTTCGAACGAGCTTCTAACAATTTGACCGTTGACTTCTAACGAGGGTGAAGTTCGTTCGATAATCTCGTTCGAACGAGATCTCGTTAGATAGCCCAGTTCGTTCGAACGAACTCTCGTTCGAACAGCCTCGTTCGAACGAGACTTCGAACGAGTTGACAGTTTAGGCTTTTTAGCCTGTTTTGATCCCGAGTGTCCCGTAGTCTTGTGTATACATAGAGATAAACTTCCCTTGATGATTAATTGGTATATTTGGGATGTTTGGGATATAATGAGGAGTCAAACCTAGTAGTGTAGTTTGAACCTAAGGGTAAATATGAAGTAGGACGTGAGTGTCTATTTCGATGTGAGAACTATTGACGGCGTAATTTATTATATTAACCGGGAACATATAAATTGGGTAGTATTATATGTCGGTACGAGAATGAGAAGTGTACCACCAATATATTATGGTGATTACTAAGACGTGTGCATACTTAGTATATGTATTGATTTTATGTGTATGACATACCTACCATACTTGCTATCACGGGAGGTTTGCGTTCGCTTAGGGCCCTCTAATCCTTGTGTTTCTCGGATTTAGACTGGTTACCTCGATGAACATAGGTCAGAGAAGGACTTATTGGGATGTTAATAAGTCTGCTGATCGTGGGAGCGCAGGTATGTGCGTGACCCATGTGATGTGACTGTGTTCGCCTCCATTATTTGTGATGTTGTTATTTGAGAACGATTCCTGAGAGATTCGGAATGCGTGATCCTTATGTACGTGATGTACCGGGATGGATAGCAGAGTATGTGTGCACCGCAGCTAGTCTCGGGGTGCTTGTATTGTATATTTATGACGTGATTAATATACATTAAATTAATGAGAACTTTCATGTGGCATTGTGTGAATATGGAAACCTTTTGAGAGAATATAAAGGGATAACCTGAAATGAATTATATTGCTTAAGTGAGAATCTGAATTTCAGTAAAGCCTCTATTTATTTGATAACGCTAGAATGTAAAAATGGGGATTGAATAGTAAGGGGTAGAACTTATTACGTTTTGGTTAGTTATGAATGTCATGTAGATGGGTACGGTACGTTTGGAGTGCACATGTAGTCGAGAGGTGAGAATTTCATGTGAGTGCACGTCCTAACATGTATTTTGCATTTAATGTTATTAAAACACTTGCTGTTTTCAAAATGTTTCCACTTTCGGGCTCTGACCCATTTGCTTTCAAATCTATTTTTTTGTAAAAACCATTTTAGGTGCCCAGCCACAAGGACACCATGCATAGGATTCTCATACAGGTGACGAGCTGTAGCTGTTTGTGGAAGTTACAGGACTTTGTTTGTAGACGCTTCATCTACCTTGACTCCATATTCAGTATTTTATCAGTTGTAGGGCATGTCGCCCATTTCTTTTAGAGACTTTCCATTTATTTCAGTTATTCAGACTTCTAGTATGTAATTAATTCAGGGTACTTTGTTTTACTTACTACTGTTGTGGGATTGTGGTGAGGAGTTTTTCCTCCGGACTTCTTATTATTATTTTGGTGGTTATTCATTATTTCATTATGGTGAATGGTTGTTATTCTTTAATCATTCTTTTACTGCATGTTAATCAGACTTAACTTAAAATTTGGCAACTTACTTTTTAAATACTAGGTGGTTAGTAATTATTTAAAATGTTTTCGACAGTGATGCTATTAACTGAACCAACTTGGCATTTTGTATTGATTTAATAAAGGAGTAGCTACCCGGTATTTAATTAGTCGGGGTGTCACAGGCCCATGACCGGTGCCTATTCACCTTCACCCTTACCCTAATACCCACCTGCCCATGGTCCACCAATGCTTTGCATTGTGTGATGCACTTTGCCATACAAGTGCATTGACCCCTTTAGTCTTGATCCAACAAGACTGACGCTTCAGTCTTATTTGGGGGTGATTATCATCATCCAATTTTTCTACCGACCCGCACTTTCCTTGATCCTAGTTGAGAGAAATATAGCGATCTAAATTAGCAGACTACAAATGATACACACTAGACCAAAATAAAGTATATTAGCATATGTAAAATCAAATAAATACATTTAAAGAAAGAAAGGGGAGAAAAGTTTCACTGCCATATAACATAGAAAGGTGGCGAAAGGCCAATACATGAGGTTCTCAATATGGGTATAAGCATACAAGGCTAAAAGTTGTACAAGTAAAATGTAAAATCCTAGTCTACAAAGCCCTAGTCTATCACTTGATCTCCCTCAACTATGGCTTTACCCTTATCGACCACCTGCTGCTCTTAGTCAGCACCGTCACTTTTACCGACCTCAATAGGTACAATCTCAGTATTACCAGCAGCATGGTCATCACCTTCTTCTTCTTCTTCTTCTTCTTCTTCTTCTTCTTCTTCTTCTTCTTCTTCTTCTTCTTCTTTAACATAAGGGTCGGGACTAGGAGAATGAATACTGAAAAGCTTAGAGTCTGTAGGAGTTCTATCAACCTTCAAACCTTGGTCCCACCCCTTCTTTAAAGAAAACTTGCAAGCATAGGCCATTTAGCACTCTGCATCCTCATAAGCTTAGTAAAATCCCTCGCGGTAGCTATCATCCTTGTCTTGGGGAAGCTCACCCTCCATCTTGGAAAGTTTGTCAGATAAATTTTTATTGGCCTCCACCAGTTTGGACTTCTCAATAATTATCACCTCCTTTTCACACTCCCATGCCTGTTGAGCGTTGATAAAAACCTCTTTCTCAGCTTCTAGGGCACTCTTCAATTCTTACTGCCTTCTGAAGCCATCAACTTGGTTGTCCAAAATAGTAGTAAAATAGATAGCATCTACTAACATGAGAGAATAACAGAGAATCAGAACATAAATAGAAAGATCAAAGGAAAAGAAATAAGTAGGAAAGAGTTACTAGAGCCATCCCTTATGCAATCTTGAGGGCAAGTTGGATAGCCCCAGCCTAGAGGAACGCTCGCGATCAGTAGCGAGAACAGACCTTTTTAGAAGTTCAGGGGTTAGATATGGGGAATCGTGCACACTAGCCCCCTCAAGACTAGGGAAAGTGGGAAACCCAAAGGATTATAGGACTAACTTCCTCTTAGCCTCAACCCTCTCCTTTTCTTTACTCTCCTCTTCTTCTTTTTTTATCTCCCTTTCTCTCCTCTCCTCTTCTTCTTCTCTTTTTCTCTCTCTATTTTTTCTTTCTCTCTTCCTTTATCACATGGGACAGAACCACTGCCCCTGGAAGAATCTATTGCAGAGATCTTCAAAGATGGAATCCTATCAGAAAGTACTATATGGTCGTCTTTGTAAAATATGACGACAGTGAATTAATTCGCAAGTTTCCAATTAAACCTTATTTAATTAGAATCTATTTTAAAACCAAATCAATTCAGCCCCTAAACATGCAACTATGTGTGTGTGTGTCAAACCATAAATAAAGCATGCGACACAAATATTCAGGAAAAATGCCCGAAGGGCAAAACCTTTTATTTCATTATAATAAGTAAATCGAAACTTATACGGATTATAATGAAATACAGTGACACACGAATACCCACAGGCGTCGGTCGATGTTGTCAATAATGAATCCACACACAGCGAATCCACATGGACAACAATCCAATCAGCAAAGGAAGAACCGCAACACTCCTCAATGGCACGCAGCCATAAAACTTCATCGAGACTCCCTCAGCAATAAAATGCAGCCCTCGGTTGCAGAGATCTCCCCACAAAGATGAACAAAAGCAAAGTAATGTTCTTGGGTTCCAAAAGGATTCACAAAAATATGGGAATGATATGTGAATCAAAACATGAGTTTTTGGGACTCAAAAATATGAAGACTTGAGCTAATAGGACTCTAAAAAACGTCTCTCCAAGTCTTAAAAAATAACTCCCCCGAAGTTAGCTTTTATAGGAAAACAAAAAGAGTTTTGAGTCAGTGGTACTTTTGTTGTGCGTGTATCGCAAATCGGTTCGCCATGTACCCCGAACCGGTTCCCCCCGAACTGGTTCACTATGTAGTTTGCGGTACCTCGCTGGTTTGGGGTTAAAAGAAATTAGCATTCTTCTATGGAATTTTCTCCATCTTTAAAAGGTCATAACTCCTTCACCGTAGCTCAGATTGAGGTGTCGTTTCTTCCAGTATCTTCGTGACGTCGAGATATTCAAATTTCGGGTGATCAGACATCCGGACTATGGCTATAAAATTACCAAAATGCCCTTAAACTTTCCTATCTTGTCTTTTTTTCATTGTTTTGACTTCTCTAGCGTACCACTTGCATAAAATCCATAAAATCGTGGAACATGAAGTCGTCGAGGCAGATGTGGGACACTTGATGGAGATGTTGAATGCTTGATTCCTAGAATTTGGATAGAAGCCGCCATATAATATCGTGAAGTGACGTGCCAAATGTAGCAGCGTACGATACACACAAACGAAACATATCGGACTTGAGAAAAAATGTCCTTACAAATCTCCCCCTATGTCTATGCCTGTACAAAATAAAAAATCTGAATTATTATCATTCAATTGACCTATACAAATCTACCCTCCCATGAACACAAAACTCGAAAGATACAAATGAGTAAGTCTTCATCGTTTGTTCTTCAAATCTTCAAAATATCAAATCTTTTCTCATCAGGGTGTGCAACATATGATCATCAATGTAAATCTTCAAAATCCGAAATCTTTTCTCATCTGGGTGTGCAACATATGATCATCAATGTAGTACCTACACACATGAGATAAATAAAATACCACGAGACGTATCGAGTTTGAAATGAGATAAACATAGATAATTTAACTCCCCCATAATAGGATAATTCGTTCTCCCCCTTTTTATTATGTCCCCAAATAGACAAAAGAGAAGAATAAAATCAAGCAAGCAAAATCGGGGTGTCACAGTATTCAAAACAAGGCATCAATCCAATGGCAAACGTGCTCTTACAAAGAGATATTAAAAAAATCTTCACAAACTATTTTTGAATTTTTCAAATATTTCATACAAAAAGGCAAAAATGATGTTACAAAAAATCACACACCATGAATTTACACTAAAATAACCAAGTCATGGAAATAGAATGAATGGGTGTGAACACATTCTATAGGTAAATCAACTCAATCAATCATATGTGCACGATGCATACGTGTACTCCTAATAAATGAACATCAAAAGTATCCTTAGGTGTAAAAATTGTTGAATTTAGATGACATCATCTTATGCAAATCAACAAATCAAAGTCAAATTGATTTTCACACCAATAATATCCAGAACAATTTTGCACTTTTTCAAGACTTTCAAGGAAATGCAAACCCGTTTTAATTCTCCATCCAAACTCCCTCATATATATTTTCTTTTAGAGGTGTTAAACTAAATTCTCAAGCTTTGGAGAATTGGTGCAAAAACCTAATTGGCCCATAATTGGCATGAATTTCTTTTTATTGCCTTTAAATTTTTTCGGGCTCTTTTGAACCTCTTTGTGCCCCGGATAATAAAATTCCTCAATTTTCTAGGTCCAATTTAAATGGAGGCTTAATCGAAAAGGATAAATGATACTCTTTCGTAGCCCTTCACCATTTTTAAACAAAATACACAACCTCACAAACGGCTCTTACATGCACAACTTTCTTATCAAGTTTTATCACGCTTGGTTTGTTTTAAGGACAGGATTGAAGTGAAAACACCCAACCAACATGTGATAAGACAAGCACAATAATCAAACAAATTCGAGCATGTGTGCAATAAAGGAAATTATGAGTCAAACATGTGGGAAGTAACACTTAATTACATCTTAATGACTCCAAACATTATAAAGCACAAAGATGATATGATATATTGTCTTAAAACACTATCAAATAGTCACATGAATAAATTAAATGAAATTGTGACTCGATCATCCTAAGTGTCCATCCATAAACGGTGTAAACAAAATACAAAAATCTTTTTGGATTTTCTCACGAATTTTATCAAAAATAAAATCTTTTTGTATTTTTCAAAATTTTTCCAAAAAAAATAAAACATACAAAAATGATACACACTAGAAATAGGCAAATAATGACATCATGAAAAACATCCTATGCTAGTAAACAAGTTAAACCTCAAACATTAGGTGCAGAGGGGTTTTCCAAAGGTGGTGCCAACTTAGGAAAAACCGCCATCAAATCTTGTGAAGTTTTGACTAAAAATTAACTTGCTCACCTAAATGCGCAAACTCTCTTATGTAGTCTCCAGGAGCAAGTAAAGTATCATGTGTGGGTGCATGTGTAGTAGAAACACGTGTAGTAGCAAAACATGACACATAACCCAACTTAAAATAAAATTCCCTAACGTTTCCTCTCCTTTTGCAATGGGAACAAACATATATAGGCCTAGGAACACCTTTCTCAAAAACTCTAGGACCTGCTCTCCTAATAGGAATGGGACGCCTAGGTGGGTTAAGGTGAGACTCACGTGAATCTAACACTAAAGTTTGAACTGACTCGGGTGCTAATTGGGAAGTAGAAGCACTGTCATGACTTATTCCTAACTTCTCACCTTTAACCTTAAGAACCACCTTTTCAACCTTCTTAGGTGCGTTCTCAAAATTGACTTTGACCTCCCTAGCACGTTCGAGATCACACTCGAATTAGGATACACGTGTCGTCAGACTAGACAACGTGTTGGTCAAATCACACTTCTCCTTTATTAAAACCTCCTTCTCTCTCTCCAAATATAAAACCCGACGACCTAAATCTCTAATATACTTTTTTATTTTCAAGGTTCTCGATGTACAAATATCTAAACGCATTTTGGAGCTCACTTTCATCTCCACTTTCACTCTCTCTTTCTCCCTCACTTGAAGTGCTCAAATCATCACTATTGCATTCGTGTGCACTATTGTGGGACAAAGTGGGTATGCTCATACGACTCGAAAAAGCTACAAACTTCTCACCACTAGTCTCATCACCCTCACCCTCACTACTATCACTAAGTGTGGCGAGCATGGATACTTTTTTCCTTTCTTTTTAATCCACGTAGGACACTCAAACGACTTATGCCCCTTACCCCCACATTCAAAACAAGTCACGTTCTCAAAATCCTCCTCACACTCCTCATCTGAGTCATTCTCTTTTTCTCTCTCACTGCTTTCTTTGGCCTTTCCTTTCTTTGTATTTTTCTCAAAAAATATCTTTTTATTGGAAGAATTTTCTTTAGAAATTTTGAGAAACTTTTTGAAATTTTTCGCAAGTAAGGACAAATAATCAAAGTCTCCCTCAGAATCGGACACACAAACTTTTTCTTTATTTTTCTTAGGATGAGTCTTTAAAGAAACGCCTATATCCTTAGCCTTAATAGTTTGGTGAAACGTGTCAATCTCATAGGTTTGAAGATCTCCTACAAGTTCTTGCAACTTAAGTGATTTCAAATTTCCCAAAGAGTTCAAAATAGTGACTTTAGGAATAAAGCGTTTTGGGAGAGATCTCAAAATCTTTTTAACGGTACGCGTGTTATCAATCACCTCACCCAAATTAAAGCATGTGTTAACAATGTTCGACAAACGTGCATAAAAATCATCAAAGCATTTAGATTCAGACATGGTGATAGTCTCAAATCTGGTGGCCAAATTTTGTAATTTCGATTCTTTAACCGCGTTCGTACCCTCATATGTCAATTTCAAAACATCCCAAGCCTCTTTAGAGGTGGTACACATCATAATTCAGCGAAACTCATCAGGAGTGATAGCTCCAGAAATAGCACTCAGACCAGGGGAATTAAAATTAGACATTTTATAATCATCTTTAGTCCAAGCTGACACAGGTTTTAAAGAGGTGATATTATCAACGGTGACCATGGGAGGAGTCCACCCATTTTCACAAAGTAACCAAACACGCTCGTCAATGGATTTTAAACAAGAATTCATACGAGCTTTCCAGTGGGCATAATTAGACCCGTAAAAAATAGGCATCATATTAAATGAATGTTCCATTTGAAAAATTGCGAATTTTCACAAAACTGATTTAAAAAAAAATCAATATCACACAAATTTTGCGGAAAATAGGAATACCCGATAAATTAGCGCAACCCGCTCTGATACCAATTTGTAAAATATGACGACGGTGTGTGATACTGATTTAAATTAATTCGCAAGTTTCCAATTAAACCTTATTTAATTGGAATCTATTTTTAAACCAAATCAATTTAGTCCCTAAACGTACAACTATGTGTGTGTGTGTCAAACCATAAATAAAGCATGCGACACAAATATTCAGAAAAAATCCCCGAAGGGCAAAAAACCTTTTATTTCATTATAATATGTAAATCGTAACTTACATGGATTATAATGAAATACAGTGACACACGAATACCCGCAGGCGTCGATCGGTGTCGTCAGCAATGAATCCACATGCAACGAACCCACATGGACCACAATCCAATCAGCAAAGGAGGAACCACAACACTCCTTAATGGCACGCAGCGATAAATCTTTGTCAAGACTCCCTCAGCAATAACATGCAGCTCTCTGTTGCAGAGATCTCCCAACAAAGATGAACAAAAGCAAAGTAGTGGTCTTGGGTTCCAAAAGGATTCATAAAAATATGGGAATGATGTGTGAATCAAAACATGAGTTTTTGGGACTCAAAAATATGAAGACTTGAGCTAATAGAACTCTCAAAAATGTCTCTCCAAGTCTTTAAAAATAACTACCCCGAAGTTGGCTTTTATAGAAAAAACAAAAGAATTTTGAGTCGGTGGGACTTTTGTTGTGCGTGTAACCCGAACCGGTTCGCCATATACCCCGAACCGGTTCACTATGTGGTTCGCGATACCTCACTGGTTTAGGGTTAAAAGAAATTAGCATTCTTCTATGGAATTTTCTCCATCTTCAAAAGGTCATAAATCCTTCACTGTAGCTCGAATTGAGGTGTCGTTTCTTCCAGTATCTTCATGGAGTTGAGCTCTTCAAATTTCTAGTTGACCAGACCTCCAGACGATGGCTATAAAATTACCAAAATGCCGTTGGACTTTCATATCTTGTCTGTAACACCCGGACTAATTAAATACCAGGTAGCTACTCCTTTATTAAATTAATACAAAATGCCAAGTTGGTTCAGTTAATAGCATCACTGTCGAAAACATTTTAATGATTACTAACCACCTAGTATTTAAAAAGTAAGTTGTCAAATTTTAAATTAAATCTGATTAACATGCAATAAAAGAATTATGAAAGAAGAACATAACCATTCACCATAAAGTAGCAATAGAATAACCAACAAATAATAATAAGTCTGGAGGAAATACTCCTCACAACAATCCCACAACTGAAATAAATAAAACAGTGTATCCTGAATTAATTACAAGCCAAGGTCTGAATAACTGAAATAGAAAATGTCTCTAAAAGAAATGGGCGACATGCCCTACAAATGATGAAACTGAATATGGAGTCAAGACTAGAAAAGGAGGCGTCTACTATCAATGCCCTGTAACTTCCACAACAGCTACAGCTCGTCACCTGAATAGAAATCCTATGCATGGTGTCCTTGTGGCTGGGCACCTAAAAAGGTTTTTACAAAAAATAGATTTGAAAGCAAACGGGTCAGAGCCCGAAAGTGGAGAGTATTTTAAAAACAACAAGTGCTTTAATAACATTAAAATAATGAATGCAAAATACATGTTAGGACGTGCTCTCACATGAAATACTCACCTCTCGACTAATTGTGCACTCCTAACGTACCCGTACCCATTCAAGTGATTCTCATATCTAACTAACCCGACACAAGTTCTAACCTTTCTACTCGATTCCCATTATACATTCCAACGTTATCAATTAAATAGAGAGCTTTACTTAAAATCGGATTCTCAATTATTAGCAATACAATTCACTATAGGTTGTCCCTTTTTCTTCAGCGATTATTACGCTAATTACATTACACAATATAAACATGAAAGTTCTCATCATTTAACCGTATATTATTCACGTCATAAATATACAATACTAGCACCCCGAGACTAAGCTGCGGTGCTCACATACTCTGCTATCCCATCCCGGTACATCACGTACATAAGGATCACGCATTCCGAATCTCTCAGGAATCGTTCTCAGATAATAGCAAATCACAAACAATGGAGGCGACCACAGTCACATTACATGGTCCACGCACATACCTACGCTCCCACGATCATCAGACTTATTAACTTCCCAATAAGTCCTTCTCTGACCTATGTCCTCGAGGTACCAATCTAAATCCCCCCCGTAGGCACACAAAGATTAGATGGCCCTAAACGAACGCAAACCTCCCGTGATAGCAAGTATGGTAGGTATGTCATACACATAAAATCATATATATATACTAAGCATGCACACATCTTAGTGATACCCATAATTCATTAGAGGTATGCTCCTCATTCTCATACCAACTTATGATGTTACACAATTTACATATCCCCGGTTCTTACAAATATTTAAGTAGTCAATAGTTCTCACATCGTGCTTAGTCACTCGCGTCCTAATCCACAAATACCATTTGGTTCAAATCACACTTCTATGTTTCACTCCTCAAAATATCCCAAATCTCCCAATTATACCAAATAGTTAACAAGGGAAGGTTATCTCTATAATTAAATAAGGCTACGGGACACTAGAAATCAAATCAGGCCAAAAAGGCCATTCTGTCAACTCGTTAGAAATATCGTTCGAACGAGGTCGTTCGAACGAGAGTTCGTTCGAACGAAAGGGGCATCTAACGAGGTCTCGTTCTAACGAAAGGCATCGAACGAACATCCAACTCATTAGAAGTCAAACTGTCAACTCGTTAGAAGCTCGTTCGAATGAGCTCGTTCGAACGACCTGGGCAGGTCTTCTAACGAGGTGACAGTTTCGAGCCCAGAATTTTCCTATTTCATTTTTCCCAATTTTCTTCACCTCTAATGTCATCTAAACATCATTCCAACAGTAGTTCAAGGTTTCTAATCATTCCTAAACATACTTAGGTCGTATTTTAACATATTTATGGGGTCAAATCATCCTAAACCACATCTAATTATCAAATCTCCCCAATTTCCCCAAACCTTATGAATATGAACCCTAGAAATTTAAAGTCATTAATTTCCCTTATTAAATCCGTTTTTGTAACATAAAAGATATATTTCTTTCAGTATAATCGCCCAAACACAATTCTACATACAATCTCTTTATCAAAACATGAATCTCTAATTCCAATTCCATGAGTTTTTATAAATCTCCCAAAACAATGCAATTGTATAAATTTCTAAGCATGGAAGAAACATTCGCTTGAAATTAACATAATTAAACCACTTGCCTCGGATTATTCTCTGAATTTGCTGTTGAATTGATGAAGGTTGCTCTCTCCTTTTCTCCCAAGGTTGAAGGTTGAAGATGGAGGTTGTGTTTTCTCTTTTGGAAACTTTCTTTAACTTCCTCCTCTAACTCCCGTTGCCCTATAAATTCAATATTTTCAATATTCATATAACATCATATGTATACACATTATAATCAAATACCAACTCACATCTCGTTAGTATTTTTTCCGGATTAATTCTCAATTAATTCCCATTTAATTTAATTAATCCCACAAATGAATATCAATAAAAGTACGGGGTATTACATACTTCCCCCCTAATAACAGAATTTCGTCCCGAAATTCGAAACTAGAAAGTACCTGGTAAAAACAACTCTGGATAACGTTCGCGCATCTCATCCTTGCGCTCCCATGTGGACTCCTCGGCATTATGATGCCGCCACTGAACACGTACTAACGGGACTATCTTTGATCGCAGTTTCCGCTCACTTCAGTCCAAAATAGTAATCGGACCCTCCTCGTAGGAGCTATCAGGCTGGAGATCGATGTCCTCCAAAGCAATGTGAGAATGAGCCAAATCGTCTCTAAGATATTTCCTTAGCGAGGAAATATGAAACACATCATGAATCCTGTGCAAATGCTCCGGTAACCCAAGTCTATATGCAACAGACCCAATCCGCTCGATGATAGGAAATGGCCCCACGTATCTCGGTGCTAACTTCCCCTTATTCCCAAATCGCATAATCCCCTTCATAGGAGATACTCTGAGTAAAACCTGGTCCCCCACTTGGAATTCCCTGAAGAACCTCTTCGTATCAGCATAGCTCTTCTGCCGATCCTGAGCCACCCGAATGCGGCTCTGTATCAATTCTATCCTTGCCGAAGGATCCTGAATCACTTCCGGCCCAAGTAGTTTGTTGTCCCCCACCTCCAACTAACATGCTGGGGAACGACAAGGTCTACCGTACAACGCCCAAATGGAGCCATGCCAATGGTGAACTGGTAGGAGTTATTGTAAGCAAACTCCACCAGTGGAAGATACTGCTCCCATCCACCCCCAAAATCAATGATGCACATACGCAACATGTCCTCCAACATCTGGTTTGTACGCTCGGTTTGCCCATCGGTCTGCGGGTGATATGTCGTACTCAACCGCAACTCCGTGCCTATGGCCTCCTGAAAACTCTCCCAAAACCGTAAAATAAATATCTTGTCTCGGTCAGACATGATATTTAGGGGCACACCGTGAAGTCTCACTATTTATGCAATAAAAAGCTGGGCATACTGTCCCGTAGTGTAGTCTGTCCTTACGGGTAGAAAATGAGCAACTTTGGTCAACCTGTCCATAATTACCCAAATGGAGTCGTGACCCCTCTGTGACGTAGGTAACCCCGTGATAAAGTCCATGGATATGCTCTCCCACATCCACATCGGGACCTCTAATGGCTGTAGAAGTCCTGCCGGTCTCTGATGATCCACTTTTACCAGCTGACAAGTGGCGCATTTAGAAACAAACACGGTAATATCTCTCTTCATCCCGCTCCACCAATACTGACGTCTCATGTCTTGGTACATTTTGTCCCCACCGGGATGTACCGCGAACCGTGAGCCGTGCGACTCTGCCATCACCTCGTGTCGCAATTCCTCCCCTTCCGGAACTACCAGTCTCCCATTGAAGCGTAATCCCCCGTCTGAGCTAACGGTATAGGACTCGGCTCCCTCTACTAGTAATCTCATTATCTGCTCCTGACAGAACGAGTCATTTGCCTGTGCCTTTACCACCCTCGTGACAATCTGCGGTGTAACAGTCATCGCAGACATGAATGATCGGGCCACTGCATCCTGGTGTCCCAACTCCTTCCACTTAGCCTTCCACACCTCGGCCACCTTATCTACTGGCCTATGGCTCAACGCGTATGCTACCACGTTAGCCTTCCCGAGTGATATTGGATATCAAACTGATAATCCTTCACAAACTCAAGCCACCTCCGTTGCCGCATATTCAACTCCTTCTGCGTGAATAGGTACTGTAGGGACTTGTGGTCCGTGAACAATCGAAACTTCTCCCCCAGAAGATAATGTCTCCAAATTCTAAGGGTAAATACAACTGCCGCTAACTCCAAGTCATGGGTGGGGTAATTCTTCTCGTGAGGCTTAAGCTTACGGGAAGCATAAGCTATGGCCTGACTCTCCTGCTGTAATACACCTCCAAGTCCTTGTAATGATGCATCGGTGTAAACTAGATACTCAACTCCCGGTCTCGGCAATGCTAACACAGGTGCTGAGGTCAACTTGTCCTTTAACTCATCAAATGCCAACTGACAGGCATCACTCCAAATGAACGGCACACCTTTACGAGTCAGATGTGTCAAAGGACCCGCTATCTTTGAGAAACCCCTAATAAACCTCCTATAGTATCCTACTAGGTCCAAGAAACTACGGATCTCAGTTGGTGTCGTGGGCTGTCCCCACTCCCTCACCGCGGATACCTTCCCCGGATCAACAGATATCCCCCGGTCGGAAATAATATGCCCCAAAAACTGAACCTCCTTCAGCCAAAACCCGCACTTCTCATACTTTGCATACAGCTAGTTCTGACGTAGCGTCTGCAAAACCTGCCTCAAATGCTCGGCGTGCTCCTCTTCTGTCTGGGAGTAAACCATAATGTCATAAATGAAAAAAATGATGAACTGGTCTAGGAACTCTCTGAACACCCTATTCATCAAGTCCATAAACACGGCTGGAGCATTGGTCAAGCCAAAAGGCATAACCTGAAACTCGTAGGAACCATATCTCGTTAAGAAAGAAGTCTTCGAGACGTCCTCTTCCCTGATACGCAACTGATGGTATCCCGATCGTAAATCAATCTTTGAGAAGAAAGAAGCTCCTCTCAGCTGGTCGAATAAGTCATCGATTCGGGGCAACGGATACTTATTCCGTATCGTGACCTTATTCAACTCTCGGTAATCTACACACAATCTCAACGATCCATCCCGCTTCTTTACGAACAACACAGGGGCACCCCACGGCGAAGTACTCCTCCGAATAAACCCCTGACCCAACAACTACTCAATCTGATCCCGTAACTCTCTCATCTCAGCTGGAGCCATACGGTAAGGTGCGCGGGCAATAGGCCGAGTGCCTGGCGTCAAATCGATCACAAAATCTATCTCTCTACTCAGAGGTAGTCCAGGTATATCCTGAAATACATCGGCAAACTCTCGAACAACCGGAATCGAATCAAGTGGTATCACCACTTCCTTAGAGGTCTCCTCCTCTATATAGTAAAAGTGAGTGGACGATCCTCCCTCAGGACGAGGCATCGCCACTAAAAACATCTCCTTCCCGGGAATGGCAAAGATAATACTCCTACTAAAACAGTCAATCATGGCTAGGTACGCAACTAGCCAATCCATACCAATAATGGCATCATACTCGGTCATCTCTAACACTAACATATCTGCGGGTAAAGTAAACCTCCCGATCTCTATACCCACGCCTCTAAATATAAGGGAAATTACGGAATCCCTACTCAACGGTGAATCTACATAAGTAACCGTGCTCTCGGCGGTGTCTAACAACCAAATGGTGCGTGCAAATCTCATAGCAATGAAATAATGTGTAGCCCCCGTGTCAAATAAAATACGCCCCATAGTCCCCTGAATAGAGAACATACCCTCAATGGCTGGTGAATCCTGTGGGGCTGCGGCCTGCTGGAGCTGATACACTCTCCCATACTGAAGCTGTCCCTGCTGAACTGGGACCGCTGGCACGGGTGGTAGTGCTGCCATCTGTGGTGGTGCTAGGAGGGCGACGGGAAACATAGGCCTCTGCGGCTCCTGACGAGCATCATGCTGCTGCTGCTGCGGGGCCCTGCCCCTATCAGGACAATCCTGGCGTTTGTGGCCAGTCTTTCCACACACATTACACTTCCCCGGGAAGTTTCCCCCTCGCTGTCCCTGCTGCCCTCGGCCCTGGTGGCCGTTACCATTCCTCCCCTGGCCCTGCTGGCCCTGCTGAAACTGCTGTTGGCCATTCTGACCCTGCTGGACCTGATGGCCGTTCGGACCCTGATGGCGCTGCCTAAAACCTCCCTGTCCATTTCTGAAATTCCCCGATCTGAACCTCTTATGATCCCCCTGCTGGGAACCCTGGTCACCTTGCCTCTGTCCCTGAGCAGATTGTGCCCCACTGGCACTGTTTCCCCCAGTCCTGCCCTGATGTCTAGACTCTCCTGACCTCTTGCTCTCAGACATGTGAAAGCGGTGATCCTGGCAGTGTAGTAGTGCAGCGTTAACCACATCAGAATAAGTGGCCAACGAGAGATTCCCCAATAAATGCTGACAGATCCTCCAAGTCAATCCATCGGTGAACTTCTGAATATTCTTTTCCTCTATCAGTATCTCATCCGGACCAATGTTTAGTAGATTTGTGAATTCGGCCTCATACTCGGCCACAGTCCTTCCCTCCTGTCTGAGATTCATTAACTTCCTCCTCATTTCCGTGTGAACGGTTGACGAAAAATACTTGCGGTCGAACCGCACCCAAAACTCTTGTATCGTGAGAGTATCTCTCTCCTCTACGGTGGTAATAGACTCCCACCACTGCAGTGCAGACCGCACTAGCTTCTGCTTCTGAACATCGGTGCACTCATACATCCTCAAGTGCCTCTGAATGTCTTTCCTCCATTGACTAGAAACCACAACATCAGAGCTACCTGCGAACTCCGGTGGATGTGCTTTCTGAAAAGCATCTCGAACGCGTTCTCAAGTAGACGGGAATGCATGTTCCTGAACTGGAGCGGCTACCGACGCCTGGGGTGGTGCCTGCTATACAACGGTGAGTGCGGCGTTTACCGCTTGGGCTACAATAGCTGCAACCTCGGCGGCATTCATGGTGCCCTGTACTGGAGCTGGCTGTGGCTCTGGCTCTGGCTGTGCATTCCTAGGAACCCGTGGTGCACGTCGTGGAGGCATCTGAAATAAGAGTAAAGTCTATAAGTTCTCAGTTATAAACTCAAAATAGCTGAAGAACGTAGCATATACAAAAGAATACAACAGACCTAAATATAGGGCTCTACATCAAAGAAAGCTCAGCGGAAACATAATAAGCCGTGTAGATCCTAAAGGACACTAGAACCTGATGCTCTGATACCACCTGTAACACCCCGACTAATTAAATACCGGGTAGCTGAAAATCTCATTCTTCTTGTGTTGGCTCAATCTTGAGACAAACAATTTTTTTATTTATATCCTCTTGCATTTTTTATTTTTATTCAAATCAATTTTTTATATCTTAAATCATATTTTCCTATATTGATTTATTATATAAATTATTTTTTGAAACAATTTTTATTTATATGCTCTTGCATTTTGTTATTTTTATTCAAATCTATTTTTTATATCTTAAATCATATTTTCCTATATTGATTTATTATATAAATTATTTTTTTTGAGAAAAATATTTTTTGTGTAATGTACAAATTATTTTGGGTGTCATATAATTTATTTATTTTTTCTTGTGTGAGTTTTGATATTTTTCTGAATTTAAAGTTTATTTTATATTTCAAGTCTTTTATTTATTTGACTTGATATATATAATATTTTTTACATTCAGAATATTTTTTGTGTTTTTTTTGTTTCATAACTTTGTAGTATGATCTGTATTTTTTATAAGTATCATTATTTTTGTGTTTCAATTTTTTATTTTATTTTTTAATCTTATTTTCGGATTTCATATTTTTTTTGTGTGTTTTTATTTTTTTTGGGCTTTTTAAGCTTTGGGCTTTTTGGAGAACCCTTTAGGGTTTTATTTTTTGGTATAAGTTAAACACTTTCTCTCTCTCTCTCTCTCTCTCAACTGCTATATTTTTTGGCCCTAGCCGTCACTCTCTCTATCTCTCCTTTTCTCTCAATTTTTCCCCATATTTATCATTTGGTTACCATTTATTTGGGTGAGAGTTTTTCACAATAAATCCTTTTTGGGTTTGGAACATTTTAAGATCCGATCGGTTTTGGTGGTACTGTTTTTCCGACCACTGTTTTCCCTCCTATGGGTGGTCGGTTCTTTATTGTTCGGTGAGAAGGTTTTCCGGTGGTAGTTTGGTTCCAGGCAGAATATTTTTTTTGAAATCATTTTCGGTGGTGACGATATCCAGCGGTGGTCTTCATTTTTTTTCTGTCCCAGTGAAATTTTTTCCGGCAACATTTCTTTTGGAGCTCGTGTTTCTTCGGTGGTCTCAACCGTTTTCCGGCTGTGTTTCTTTTGGGTAACCTTCCTTTATCCTCTTTATATATATATATATATATATATATTAGATCTGTTATATTAATTTTTTTTTTAAGATCTAAAACAATTTTTTTTGCTATTTTGTTTTTAGAACCCTGTCCGTAATAACTTTGAGAGTTAATATTTGGGACTGATTTTTTTTGTTTAGTGGTGATTTCTTTTGATTGTGTTTGTTGGGTAGACTAAGAGGACTACGTACGGTTAATTTGTTTTTGGTATACTTGTCTAAGTGTTGGCAAATATGTATCAAAGTTTATTTTGGGTTTGTTAAAGATTTGTAGTTAGATTTTGTTTCCAGCTTGGTATTTGTTTCGAGTCCTTCTATTGTAACTTAATTTTTGACATAATTTTTGACCGAAAATACACGTGGCGGCGTGTTATTGGTTTATTTTCTGATGCCACTGGCGTGGACCCCACAAAAGAACCAATAGAAACCCGCCACCTCATTCGGTAATTCCACTTTCGGTAAAAAATTAAGTCACAATATCATTTTCCATTTGTTTCAGGTTTAAATCTAAACCCACTTTGTGCTTTGCATGCTAAAGACCTTAACCAAAATTTTTGAGATCTATTTTAAACGTTAGTCTCCTAAGTTACTTTAGACCTATCTAACTTTTGTTAAAATTATATTCTATTAAAAGGTTGTGTGCACTTGTTTAATTTAGACTCAAATTTATTTGGACAAAGTTCATTTTGGACTAAATATAATTTTTTTTACTAAACTTAATTTGAAACTAGTTTGGACCAGTTTTTCTTTTGTTGGGTATTTATTATTGGAACTTATTTTATATCCAACTCATTTAGTGTGTACACTTTATTTATTTGGACTGTGACTTTATTTTTGGACAGATTTTATTCGGTTAAATTTATTTTAACTAAAATTTATTGGGACTGAATTTTAGTAGGTTTATTGGGTGTTTGGTTTGGAGAGTTTATTTACACCCATTTCAGTTTGTGTGTACACTTTATTATCAAGTCTTATTTTAGTGTGTCACACATTTTTATTTATTAATTATTATAATTTGATTTAATTTTTTTTGGGAATAAAGATATTTGATTTTTGACTCTAACTAGTTACACCCTCTAAGTTGAAC
This sequence comes from Sambucus nigra, assembly GCA_949130495.1. NCBI lineage: Eukaryota > Viridiplantae > Streptophyta > Magnoliopsida > Dipsacales > Adoxaceae > Sambucus > Sambucus nigra. The sequence goes on from OX422219.1 coordinate 53,841,071, forward strand.
TTTTGTGTGTTCACTTTATTTAGTTGGGTTTAATTAGTGTGTAGTCTTTATATCACATCTTTATTTATTTAAATTTTATTTTAGTTAAACCCATCCTATTTTATCTCGTACTCACTTGACTTGGATTGGACCATTTGACTCGTACACTTTTTATTGCCTAAGTTGAATACTTTTTGTTGTATTCTTTTATAACTTAAGGTAGTGTTTATGTGTGTATGAGTATTTGATCCAACCCTTGTCATAGTATTGGTTTATACTAAATTTGAAATTTAATACTTGAAACCTTATTTTATTTATTTTAATTAAGTCCTAATTTGTATGAGCTAAGTGCTACACTTATTTATCTTTTGCTCATTTTACTTGGACTTAATATTTTTAACATAACACCTATTTAAATTGATTCATATTATATTTGGTGTTAGGTTAATTTTTATCTTAGTTGCGCCACACAATTGTTGGAATTTTATTTGTGGTCATTTGCGCCAACTAATTTGTTTTTAGAATTAATCTTTACTTGAATATTAAATATTAAGGAAGACCTTACTTGTGTCTTGGGACTTAATATTTAAGCATTCTTTTTAGTATTGATTAATTCAATATTGTCTTACCTTTCAATTAGTCCTTGATTGGTAATTTGTCTTGTCAATTAAAATAGATTTAAACCTTGGTTGTTTGGTCTATTTTTAAACAAGATTATTTTTTGTTGTTTTGATTAAAACAATATCTATTATTATATTTGTGTGTTGCACAACTTCACGGGGTCTCGGGTTTGAGTGTGTCGTTGTGCGTGTGTAGTGAGTGAGTGATAGTCTCTTTTACTGGGGTGTTATTGGGTTGACTGATTTTCAGTCAAGTTGGGTTGTTTTAGACTAGGCTGGGTGTACGGGTTTGTATTTGCTTAGTTTAATTCATTGTGGACTTGGAGGACTGTAATCTGTAACCTATAATCGGTAATAGTGGACTTGAGTGCGCGGGCTGTCCTGGGACTAGGGACACGGGGTTTACCACTAAGGTGGGTTCCTCGATAACATATATTGTGTCACACTCTACTTTTCCTCATCTCATTCTTAAAGGGAATTATTCTTTACATCTAGCATCATCACATTTTACTTACTAGTGTGCGTGAGTGTTTTCTCACTTAAAATTTATAATAGATTTTTATCAAAGATTAAAAGAGTTGAAGAATTTTTAAATAACCTAATACGCATTAGCAAGTACCCCTTGGTTCTTTCTAGTGTGACCCTTTGGGTCTCCTTTTTCAAGTGGTATCAGAGCGTCAGGATTCACTTTATAAAAGTTTTTATTCCGCAAAGATCCTGAACTCCTTTTAAAAATCTATATTTTATATCATTTAAAATCTATTTTTTATTATGGGAAAACAAATCGGTGATGCTATTTTTTCTTTGAAAAAATCCCTTTATGAATGTTCTAATGATGAAAAGTTTTACTCTCAATATAACATTCCAAAATCTTCTACATCTTTGTTTAAAATGTGGGATGATATGTCTGATAGTGATAGTGATGAGGATAATTTTAACCATATACTGCCTTCTACACCTATTTGTGATACTAAATTTGTTGCCCCTATTTCTACAAATATTTGGGATGGTATTACTGATAGTGATACTGATAGTGATAAAGATAATTTTGATCACTTATTATCTCCTACTACTATTTGTGGCACTAAATCTGTTGTTGCCCCACTTACTTTATCCAAATGCATTTATGATTGCGTATCTACTAGTTCGGATGATTCCGATTTATGTGTAGATAATTCTGTTTTAGACAAAGTAATTTTATCTCGTACCTCACCTACTCCATGTCACCCTACATTCACAGCTTCTATATCTAATGTTGATGATATTTTTGGTGATGTTGATGAATTTGAAAATGAAGACAATGATGTCATTTTGGAAGGGTGCGTGAGTACAAATTTAGAGATTGTGTGAGTAATAAATCTTTTGAGAACACGATTGAGGATTGCAATGACTTAGGTCAAATTAATTCTAGTTTAATGGCTAAAAATGACATTTTAAGCGATCAAATCAAGTTAATAACCGAAGAATCTGTTTTTCGTATTGATGAACTTGAAAATGATGTTTCGTTTTTAGAGAAAAGGATTGTCATGTTAACCGAACTTAATCATTCTCTTGAAACTAAAAACAAGGAAGTTTTGTGTAAATTTGATGAATCTCAAGTTGAACTAAAGGCCGTTTTAATTAAATTTGATAAATGTAAAAAGGAACTAGATGTCACTTTGAAAAAGTTAAAGAGTTATTGGAATGCCGGTGATGCCGTCAAAACTATTAATGAAAATATTTGTTATGATCCAATGAACTCTTATTCTGATTTTGTTCCTACTAAAGGGCTTGGTTTTGAAGGAAAAGAATTTGATGTTACCAATTTTATAAACTCTAAGGAACAATTTCCCGATTCAAACGAAATTAAGTTGTCTTATAAAAATTTTGAAAATGAGGGTTGTTCTTCAAGTGGTAAATCTGTTCTTAAATGTGATTTTTGCCATAAAATTGGGCATTTAGAAAAGTTTTGCTTCAAGAAATTAGGGCAGAATAGTTTTGATTTAGGCAAAGTTAGGCAAAATCAAAAAGTTGAAAATAATCATTTTGTCAAACCTAATTTTCAGTGTAGTTTTTGCCATAAGAATGGTCATTTAGAAAAAATTTGTTTTAAGAAATTAGGACAAAACAAATCTGATCTAGGCAAATTTAGGCAAATTCAAAATGTTGGGAATTTCAAAACTGCAAAGCCCTCTCTTAAATGTAATTTTTGCTCTAAAAATGGACATACTGAAAAATTCTGCTATAAAAGACTTGGGCAGAATAATGCTAATATAGGCATTTTTAGAAAAATTGAAAATCAGAGAAATGTGAAAACTGCCAAACCTATGCTGAAATGCAGTTTTTGTTCTAAAACTGGCCATATTGAAAAGTTTTGTTCTCAGAAATTAATGCAGAAACAAGCTGTTTTGGGCAAAAATAGTCATTTTGATAGAAATAAACATGCTGAAAATTCTGTTTTTAGGTGTAATTTCTGTTTTAAAATGGGTCATTTAGAGCAGTTTTGTCATAAAAAATTTAATTTTGATTCTGAAAAGCTGCCATCTATATGCAGAAATTCTAAATTGCCTCTGAATGATAATTGTAAACATGCTGCTAAACCTATTTATAAATGTAAGTTTTGTTCTAAATTTGGTCATTTAGAACAATTCTGTTTTGAGCGTTTGAATTTAACTAGAAAATCTGCATATGATAAAAATGTGAGCTTTCATGATAATGCTAAATCTAATGATAGGCATGTATTTAAATGCAGTTTTTGTCTTCAAAAGGGTCATTTGGGACAGTTTTGCTATAAGCGTTTAAGTAGACAACAAAATGGTGTTAAAAATTTGTCCAAGATCCATTTAAAGTCTAATGTTGTTGAGAATTGTTCTCACACTAATGTTAATTTTGCCCCATTTAAGACCGTTATTCCTAATGTCAAATCGAAGTGGGTTAAGAAAGATGATTTAGGTACTCAAATGAGGAGTATCGGAATTTCAAACTAATTTTGCTTTAGTTTGTTTTAGTTTATTTGTTAGTACATTTTAAATTGCATACTCATGTTGTACTAACTTTTATTTTGTAGGATTCTTCCCTACCCTTTGTCCCTTTGAGACAAACAGGGGGAGAATTGGAGACTCTTTTGGTATTGTTTTTTTAGTCTTTTAGGAATTCTTCTTGTTAGTTGAGTTAAGTACTCTTTTATTTTTTAGGACTCGTGTGTATAGTTGAGTTATGTAATTTGTGTCGTTCTTTGTTTTTGAGTCTCGGTTTTCGTTTGTCTCAAAATTGGCCAAAGGGGGAGATTGAAAATCTCATTCTTCTTGTGTTGGCTCAATCTTGAGACAAACAATTTTTTTATTTATATGCTCTTGCATTTTTTATTTTTATTCAAATCAATTTTTCATATCTTAAATCATATTTTCGTATATTGATTTATTATATAAATTATTTTTTGAAACAATTTTTATTTATATGCTCTTGCATTTTGTTATTTTTATTCAAATCTATTTTTTATATCTTAAATCATATTTTCCTATATTGATTTATTATATAAATTATTTTTTTTGAGAAAAATATTTTTTGTGTAATGTACAAATTATTTTGGGTGTCATATAATTTATTTATTTTTTCTTGTGTGAGTTTTGATATTTTTCTGAATTTAAAGTTTATTTTATATTTCAAGTCTTTTATTTATTTGACTTGATATATAAAATATTTTTTACATTTAGAATATTTTTTGTGTTTTTTTTGTTTCATAACTTTGTAGTATGATCTGTATTTTTTATAAGTATCATTATTTTTGTGTTTCAATTTTTTATTTTATTTTTTAATCTTATTTTCGGATTTCATATTTTTTTTTTGTGTTTTTATTTTTTTTGGGCTTTTTAAGCTTTGGGCTTTTTGGAGAACCCTTTAGGGTTTTATTTTTTGGTATAAGTTAAACACTTTCTCTCTCTCTCTCTCTCTCAACTGCTATATTTTTTGGCCCTAGCCGTCACTCTCTCTATCTCTCCTTTTTTCTCAATTTTTCCCCATATTTATCATTTGGTTACCATTTATTTGGGTGAGAGTTTTTCACAATAAATCCTTTTTGGGTTTGGAACATTTTAAGATCCGATCGGTTTTGGTGGTACTGTTTTTCCGGCCACTGTTTTCCCTCCTATGGGTGGTCGGTTCTTTATTGTTCGGTGAGAAGGTTTTCCGGTGGTAGTTTGGTTCCAGGCAGAATATTTTTTTTGAAATCATTTTCGGTGGTGACGATTTCCAGCGGTGGTCTTCATTTTTTTTCTGTCCCAGTGAAATTTTTTCCGGCAACATTTCTTTTGGAGCTCGTGTTTCTTCGGTGGTCTCAACCGTTTTCCGGCTGTGTTTCTTTTGGGTAACCTTCCTTTATCCTCTTTATATATATATATATATATATATATATTAGATCTGTTATATTAATTTTTTTTGTAAGATCTAAAACAATTTTTTTTGCTATTTTGTTTTTAGAACCCTGTCCGTAATAACTTTGAGAGTTAATATTTGGGACTGATTTTTTTTGTTTAGTGGTGATTTCTTTTGATTGTGTTTGTTGGGTAGACTAAGAGGACTACGTACGGTTAATTTGTTTTTGGTATACTTGTCTAAGTGTTGGCAAATATGTATCAAAGTTTATTTTGGGTTTGTTAAAGATTTGTAGTTAAATTTTGTTTCCAGCTTGGTATTTGTTTCGAGTCCTTCTATTGTAACTTAATTTTTGACATAATTTTTGACCGAAAATACACGTGGCGGCGTGTTATTGGTTTATTCTCTGATGCCACTGGCGTGGACCCCACAAAAGAACCAATAGAAACCCGCCACCTCATTCGGTAATTCCACTTTCGGTAAAAAATTAAGTCACAATATCATTTTCCATTTGTTTCAGGTTTAAATCTAAACCCACTTTGTGCTTTGCATGCTAAAGACCTTAACCAAAATTTTTGAGATCTATTTTAAATGTTAGTCTCCTAAGTTACTTTAGACCTATCTAACTTTTGTTAAAATTATATTCTATTAAAAGGTTGTGTGCACTTGTTTAATTTAGACTCAAATTTATTTGGACAAAGTTCATTTTGGACTAAATATAATTTTTTTTACTAAACTTAATTTGAAACTAGTTTGGACCAGTTTTTCTTTTGTTGGGTATTTATTATTGGAACTTATTTTATATCCAACTCATTTAGTGTGTACACTTTATTTATTTGGACTGTGACTTTATTTTTGGACAGATTTTATTCGGTTAAATTTATTTTAACTAAAATTTATTGGGACTGAATTTTAGTAGGTTTATTGGGTGTTTCGTTTGGAGAGTTTATTTACACCAATTTCAGTTTGTGTGTACACTTTATTATCAAGTCTTATTTTAGTGTGTCACACATTTTTATTTATTAATTATTATAATTTGATTTAATTTTTTTTGGGAATAAAGATATTTGATTTTTGACTCTAACTAGTTACACCCTCTAAGTTGAACTTTTGTGTGTTCACTTTATTTAGTTGGGTTTAATTAGTGTGTAGTCTTTATATCACATCTTTATTTATTTAAATTTTATTTTAGTTAAACCCATCCTATTTTATCTCGTACTCACTTGACTTGGATTGGACCATTTGACTCGTACACTTTTTATTGCCTAAGTTGAATACTTTTTGTTGTATTCTTTTATAACTTAAGGTAGTGTTTATGTGTGTATGAGTATTTGATCCAACCCTTGTCATAGTATTGGTTTATACTAAATTTGAAATTTAATACTTGAAACCTTATTTTATTTATTTTAATTAAGTCCTAATTTGTATGAGCTAAGTGCTACACTTATTTATCTTTTGCTCATTTTACTTGGACTTAATATTTTTAACATAACACCTATTTAAATTGATTCATATTATATTTGGTGTTAGGTTAATTTTTATCTTAGTTGCGCCACACAATTGTTGGAATTTTATTTGTGGTCATTTGCGCCAACTAATTTGTTTTTAGAATTAATCTTTACTTGAATATTAAATATTAAGGAAGACCTTACTTGTGTCTTGGGACTTAATATTTAAGCATTCTTTTTAGTATTGATTAATTCAATATTGTCTTACCTTTCAATTAGTCCTTGATTGGTAATTTGTCTTGTCAATTAAAATAGATTTAAACCTTGGTTGTTTGGTCTATTTTTAAACAAGATTATTTTTTGTTGTTTTGATTAAAACAATATCTATTATTATATTTGTGTGTTGCACAACTTCACGGGGTCTCGGGTTTGAGTGTGTCGTTGTGCGTGTGTAGTGAGTGAGTGATAGTCTCTTTTACTGGGGTGTTATTGGGTTGACTGGTTTTCAGTCAAGTTGGGTTGTTTTAGACTAGGCTGGGTGTACGGGTTTGTATTTGCTTAGTTTAATTCATTGTGGACTTGGAGGACTGTAATCTGTAACCTATAATCGGTAATAGTGGACTTGAGTGCGCGGGCTGTCCTGGGACTAGGGACACGGGGTTTACCACTAAGGTGGGTTCCTCGATAACATATATTGTGTCACACTCTATTTTTCCTCATCTCATTCTTAAAGGGAATTATTCTTTATATCTATCATCATCACATTTTACTTACTAGTGTGCGTGAGTGTTTTCTCACTTAAAATTTATAATAGATTTTTATCAAAGATTAAAAGAGTTGAAGAATTTTTAAATAACCTAATACGCATTAGCAAGTACCCCTTGGTTCTTTCTAGTGTGACCCTTTGGGTCGCCTTTTTCAGTAGCTACTCCTTTATTAAATTAATACAAAATGCCAAGTTGTTTCAGTTAATAGCATCACTGTCGAAAACATTTTAATGATTACTAACCACATAGTATTTAAAAAGTAAGTTGTCAAATTTTAAATTAAATCTGATTAACATGCAATAAAAGAATTATGAAAGAAGAACATAACCATTCACCATAAAGTAGAAATAGAATAACCAACAAATAATAATAAGTCTGGAGGAAATACTCCTCACAACAATCCCACAACTGAAATAAATAAAACAGTGTATCCTGAATTAATTACAAGCCAAGGTCTGAATAACTGAAATAGAAAATGTCTCTAAAAGAAATGGGCGACATGCCCTACAAATGATGAAACTGAATATGGAGTCAAGACTAGAAAAGGAGGCGTCTACTATCAAGGCCCTGTAACTTCCACAACAGCTACAACTCGTCACCTGAATAGAAATCCTATGCATGGTGTCCTTGTGCCTGGGCACCTAAAAAGGTTTTTACAAAAAATAGATTTGAAAGCAAACGGGTCAGAGCCCGAAAGTGGAGAGTATTTTAAAAACAGCAAGTGCTTTAATAACATTAAAACAATGAATGAAAAATACATGTTAGGACGTGCTCTCACATGAAATACTCACCTCTCGACTAATTGTGCACTCCTAACGTACCCGTACCCATTCAAGTGATTCTCATATCTAACTAACCCGACATAAGTTCTAACCTTTCTACTCGATTCCCATTATACATTCCAACGTTATCAATTAAATAGAGAGCTTTACTTAAACTCGGATTCTCAATTATTAGAAATACAATTCACTACAGGTTATCCCTTTTTCTTCAGCGATTATTACGCTAATTACATTACACAATATAAACATGAAAGTTCTCATCATTTAACCGTATATTATTCACGTCATAAATATACAATACTAGCACTCTGAGACTAAGCTGCGGTGCTCACATACTCTGCTATCCCATCCCGGTACATCACGTACATAAGGATCACGCATTCCGAATCTCTCAGGAATCGTTCTCAGATAATAGCAAATCACAAACAATGGAGGCGAACACAGTCACATCACATGGGCCATGCACATACCTACGCTCCCACGATCAGCAGACTTATTAACTTCCCAATAAGTCCTTCTCTGACCTATGTCCTCGAGGTACCAATCTAAATCCCCCCCCGTAGGCACACAAAGATTAGATGGCCCTAAACGAACGCAAACCTCCCGTGATAACAAGTATGGTAGGTATGTCATACACATAAAATCATATATATATACTAAGCATGCACACATCTTAGTGATACCCATAATTCATTAGAGGTATGCTCCTCATTCTCATACCAACTTATGATGTTACACAATTTACATATCCCCGGTTCTTACAAATATTTAAGTAGTCAATAGTTCTCACATCGTTCTTAGTCACTCGCGTCCTAATCCACAAATATCATTTGGTTCAAATCACACTTCTATGTTTCACTCCTCAAAATATCCCAAATCTCCCAATTATACCAAATAGTTAACAAGGGAAGGTTATCTCTATAATTAAATAAGGCTACGGGACACTAGAAATCAAATCAGGCCAAAAAGGCCATTCTATCAACTCGTTAGAAATCTCGTTCGAACGAGGTCGTTCGAACGAGAGTTCGTTCGAACGAAAGGGGCATCTAATGAGGTCTCGTTCGAACGAAAGGCATCAAATGAACATCCAACTCGTTAGAAGTCAAACTGTCAACTCGTTAGAAGCTCGTTCGAACGAGCTCGTTCGAACGACCTGGGCAGGTCTTCTAACGAGGTGACAGTTTCGAGCCCAGAATTTTCCTATCTCGTTTTTCCCAATTTTCTTCACATCTAATCTCATCTAAACATCATTCCAACAGTAGTTCAAGGTTTCTAATCATTCCTAAACATACTTAGGTCGTATTTTAACATATTTATGGGGTCAAATCATCCTAAACCACATCTAATTATCAAATCTCCCCAATTTCCCCAAACCTTATGAATATGAACCCTAGAAATTTAAAGTCATCAATTTCCCTTATTAAATCCGTTTTTGTAACATAAAAGATATATTTCTATCAGTATAATCGCCCAAACACAATTCTACATACAATCTCTTTATCAAAACATGAATCTCTAATTCCAATTCCATGGGTTTTTATAAATCTCCCAAAACAATGCAATTGTATAAATTTCTAAGCATGGAAGAAGCATTCGCTTGAAATTAACGTAATTAAACCACTTGCCTCGGATTATTGATGAGTGCATTATTTTGTATTATTTACACCCAAATCTAAGTGTTGTTATTCTCATTTTATCATAAATAAAGAGCTTTTATAGATATTTTTATTATTTTAGAGAAAAATATAAATTTAAGAATAATTGGGGTTAATAATGCAATTTTGGTAAATTCAAGCTCACATCTTATATTCATTGCTAATCTCTTGTTCAAGTTATTTTTGAGTATTGACAGGTTTAAAAAGAAAGCGGTGAAGTCCGGACGCAAATTGAGCATGAAAAGGTCACTTACGCACCTTCAGGGGCAAAATTGTAAATTCAAATGGCTGATTTCGGACTCGGACCAACCATGGAAATTGAAGGCCTTGAATCAAGGGACGCCTGGGCTCAAACGGCGTATCAATCGGAGTTGGAACGAAGAAGTTATGGCCATGCAAAGTTCGAATTTAAAAGAAAGTCAAAGTCAAAGCCCCGGGTCAACGCCCAAAGTCAATCCCGAGACCTGGACACTACTGAAATATTGTTGGCACCGAAATGAGGGTCACGTCGGTTCAAACGGCAAGTCAATCGGACTCCGAATGAAGAAGTTATGGTGATTTGAGCTATTGTGCAAATTAGGAAATTTGGGTTTTAATATGTTGTTAAATATAATTGGGTGTGTATTTATATTGAAAAGAGCTGTTAGGCGAGCTGGTTAGGAGATGGAGTGACCTGCGTGAGGTCAGGAGTTCGAATCCTGCCTGCCCTATTAATTTTTCGGCGAAAATTCCAAAAACCCAAGCCCACTTGCCCACTAACCCATTACCCCACCTTCTAAACCCATTATCCCACCAACCCATGTTTTGATCCATCCGAAAATGCCTTTCCCCCATACCTGTTTAACCCCCACTTTATCCTATTTTGTTGGTTTCTTTTGTTAGTATAAATTATGGACAATGTAGAGACTTGGAGATTTTTTTTTTTGGAGAGATATATTTAGGAAAATCATTTTTGTACATATAGATAGGAATTTTTAGAGTGTAAAAATTTTGTGTGCAAGTGTGGAGCGGAATTTATTGTATTGGCATTCGGATATTGGGACTCAAATTGTTGTAAGTGGATTATTATTATGGCCATAAGTATTTCATCCTGCAATTTTTGTGTTTTAATTATGATGTCATTTTAATTTAAATTGCTAGGATGAGGTGAAATTTACCATGATTATTTAGTGCATGTTTAATTGGTTTAATTCGCTAAATTCCCTACTTGTTCCAAAAACGTTTTAAAAATTCGGTATTCATTTAAAATAATCACGAGAGTGATATTTTAAACCTTCTAAATTAATTGTTTTATTCACATCCTTTGATTTTATGTGCTTACGTTTGATGGATTATGCTTATGTTAAATTGTTTGATAGTCCATGCTTATATTTGACATTTAATGCTTAGGAGTGATATTTTTAAGGGAATAGGGATTTTTGGTATCTAAAAAAGAGATGTAAAAATATTTATTTGAACATTCATGTTTTTATCATCCGAAATTTACGCGACGAGAGTCGGTACAATTTTGAGTTATAAAAGGGAATTGCGAGTTAGACTAATTAATCTTAAACTAATAAAAAATGGTAAACGGATCCGAAATCCTAGCAATCTCTCCATACTTGTTACATAATTTGTGTCACGCATTTATTTTTATTTTATTTTGTTTCATCACTCAATCACATTTACACACTCATATGTCTAGTTGGACAATCGATATTTTATAAAAGTTGACGAAATCTCTGTGGGTTCGACCCGTACTTACACCCGCTATATTTCAATAGCCCGTGCACTTGCGGTAGTTTTATAACAAATAAAACTTGACAACAAGTTTTTGGCGCTGTTGCCGGGGATTTCGGTCGATTTTAAGAATATTGATTTTCGGACTAGTTTTATTAAAAAAAAAATACAAAAAAAAAATTGAAAAAAAAAGAAAAAAAAAAAACTGAAAAACATCTAATATTCCAGCAGCTATTTTTTTTCAGAATTAAAAAAAAAAAAAAAAGATTTAAAATCGTTTTGTAATTAAATAGTGTTTTTGACACTAGTTTTGTCTTAAACCAACTAAAAATTTGAAAAATTCGTAATTAATTTTTTTTTTTTTTTCTCCTTTCTGAAAATCTCCAGATTTCAACGCTGCTGAAAAAAAAAAAAAAAAAAAAAAAAAACAGATTTAAATTGTTTTGTGGGAAACTAGTTGTTTCTAACACTAGTTTGTCATAAAAGTACTTAAAAAAACTTTGAAACATTCGAAAATAAATTTTTTTTTTCACGGGAAATTTCCAGATTTTCTTGTTTCTGTAATTTCAAAAAAAAAAAAAAAAGAAGAAAACAAATCAAATTTAAGTTTTTTTTTTTAATAAATAGCACTTTTGGCATTAGTTTATCACAAAAATTGAAAAAAACGTGATTTTTTTTTTTTTTTTTTTTTTTTTTTTAATGTAAATTTCCAGATTCGTTTTTTTTAATTAGTGGACACAAAAACAAAAAAAAGAAAAAGCAAAAAAAAAAAAAAAAAAAAAAAAAATCCGAAAATTCATATTTTTTTCCCCTAGTAGTAATTTCCAGAATAAAAGAAAAAAAAATTGTTTCATCAGTGTGCTTGGTCATTTTTATTTTTGTGTTGTATACACCATTAGTGCGCGTGTCGTGTTCATTTTTTTTCTCTTTCCTTTTCCTTATTATTTTTTTTTGTGTCGCACTTTACAATTGGTGTATTTATTTTTGTGTTATTTTTCTGTGGCACACTAAACCAAATTAATTTAAAAAAAAATGAAAGAGAGATTGAAGTAATATATTGTAATGTGTGATCCGAATATTGTTATCCCGTCATATTTTTCGGATTCCTATATTGATCCTTTGGATGAGTGGCTAGCAAATATTGAAAATTCAGATGACTACATATTTCGATTTGAGTCGGATGGATCAGTAATAATTTTTAAAGAAATTAAAGATGGCATGGATGAGAGTCCAACTCCTTTGATTACTATTTGCCCACCAAAGTGTATTAATTGGGAAGAGGTAAATAAACGATATAATGACGAGATTTGTGAAAATAGTCATGAAATAATTGAAGATAATCAATTTTGTGTGGAGAAAATTGACAAACTTGACACAAGTAATAATTGTGATGATTTGGATGTTGATTTTTGTCAAGTTTTTTCTTATAATTTAATTGAGAATAATGCTACTTCTCCTTTTATGTGGAAAAATTTAATTGAGGATTCGTCACCCGATTTTATTGATAATTCTAGTGATTATGATGGTCCTCCCATTTTTTACGAAGCGAATTCATCCCCGTGTGATACATCTTCGTCCCGTATTTTTTGTAAAGTCTCACATTTAGGAGTAGAGTACGCATCCCCAATTTTACGTGACTATTTTCAGAAATGGGACAATAATTTTATGGAACCTCATTGTAATTCATTACTCCAATGTGATACATCGACATATGATTTATTTGATTTGAAATTTTTTAGTCTTGAGGATGTCGGTGATCACCATTATGACCGTTATTTTAATTTTTCGATTTATGTTATGCAGTCATATTCACTAGTTTATAGTACTTGTTTACTTAGTACTATAAAGATTATTAATTGGAATGACCCACAACTATTTCGATTATTAATTTATGGTGATGGTGATAATTGTCACAACTTTGTATATAATTATTTTATTTTTTTTTCTTCCTTCTTAGATTTTTTTTAGGTTGTTTCACTTTATTTTATGACTAACATACACTTGTATAGTTTGTAAGTAGGTGACACAAGTGGAAATTCACAGGTAATATCCTCCTTTTACTTCTCTACTTTATTTTAATTGTCCCTATTTCTATTTGTGTATACATTGAGGACAATGTAAAATTTAGGTTTGGGGGTAAGGGTGGTATTTAAAAAAAAATGAAAAAAAAAAAGTAGAATTTAAAAAAAAAAAATAAAAAAAAATATTTAAAAAAAAAAAAATACGAAAAAAAAAATATATTTTTTCAATATAAGTGAGTTTTGGAACAATTTCTTAATATAGAATTAATTCACAAATCTCTCAACTTATAAATTTTTTGTTACACTTAGCCATATAATATGATCGAAAAAGGATATTGAGGAGAAAGTTAATATGCTTAAAGAATAAATGTGGAGATTTTAGCCCGGTGAGATATTGTGCCATTCATCGTTTTCGAGAGATTTAAATCAATCCGAGTTAAAATAACTCAAACTTTCCTTCAGTGATAAATTCGTTGATGATCTCAAATTCATTGTTTTGTTCGATTACTGAAAACAAAAGGTCAAAATCAGAATCTTACACACTAAATGCCTTAATAAGTCGTCTTGAGACACAAATCAACTTAATGAAACTTGAGAAATGAGATTAGGCCCTCGTTTGAAAGCCCAAAAATTAAGCCCAAACTCCAACATTTTCTACATTATTCCCTTGCAAACCCATTTGTGCCTAAAAAGAAAAAATTTCTTTCATTGAAAACCCAAAAATCCATACCCACTTTATGAGAATATCAGGGTAAAAAGCCAAAAGAAGAATGTGTGCTACAATAATGTGAAAAAAAAAGAGAGAGAAAAAAAAAGGGAAGATCGAAAGAATGCGAACATGAAACGAAAAGGATAAAAAGGAGTATGTGAATCGAAAAAGAAAAGAAAATGGAGGTTGAAAAAGTGCCTAAAAGTCAAAATACCAAAAAAACCTCTATATTCTCAGAAATTTTGAACTCCAAAAAATCATTCTTTCTAGCGAAACCCGAGCCTACAATACAACCCAAAGAAAGTCCTAATCGATCTCAAGTGAAGTTAGTTAAAGTGTGGAGAGAAGATGAATAGGATCTATGGTGTGATTCAATGTTTTCAAAAAGTAATCGATTTTCCGTTAAAGAGATCATATTCATCCATTATAAAAAGTCCGTTCTTGATCATGTATATGTGAAATTTGTTCATATAAATTTACTCTTTTATTCACATATACCGAGAGAAAGCAACCCATTTCCGAGTGTTCGATTGTGAGTGCATTCTGTGAGAATTTGAAATCAAAACAAACTTTCGAATAAGAAATGTAACGATCAAATCTTTTGAAATGGACGGTTATATTGGCTATGCACACACACACGATAAGTTGAGATTGAAAAATGAAATTCTGCTATATTTATGAAGTTTGCATTCAAACTTGGTTATATTACTTTGAAGTCTTTTGTAAATAGAGTCAAGTTTTTGAATTTTGTGGGTATATTCACTACAAACCCTCACGAGACAAAACTCGTCCACTAGGGCAACCTAGGGGTTTAACGGCTTGTTGCACATGCTAAGTGCAACCGTGATTCCTACGAAAGTGAGTTAGATTTTCAAAATTTAGTTTTGCTCGAGGACTAGCAAAGTTTAGGTTTGGGGGTATTTGATGAGTGCATTATTTTGTATTATTTACACCCAAATCTAAGTGTTGTTATTCTCATTTTATCATAAATAAAGAGCTTTTATAGATATTTTTATTATTTTAGAGAAAAATATAAATTTAAGAATAATTGGGGTTAATAATGCAATTTTGGTAAATTCAAGCTCACATCTTATATTCATTGCTAATCTCTTGTTCAAGTTATTTTTGAGTATTGACAGGTTTAAAAAGAAAGCGGTGAAGTCCGGACGCAAATTGAGCATGAAAAGGTCACTTACGCACCTTCAGGGGCAAAATTGTAAATTCAAATGGCTGATTTCGGACTCGGACCAACCATGGAAATTGAAGGCCTTGAATCAAGGGACGCCTGGGCTCAAACGGCGTATCAATCGGAGTTGGAACGAAGAAGTTATGGCCATGCAAAGTTCGAATTTAAAAGAAAGTCAAAGTCAAAGCCCCGGGTCAACGCCCAAAGTCAATCCCGAGACCTGGACACTACTGAAATATTGTTGGCACCGGAATGAGGGTCACGTCGGTTCAAACGGCAAGTCAATCGGACTCCGAATGAAGAAGTTATGGTGATTTGAGCTATTGTGCAAATTAGGAAATTTGGGTTTTAATATGTTGTTAAATATAATTGGGTGTGTATTTATATTGAAAAGAGCTGTTAGGCGAGCTGGTTAGGAGATGGAGTGACCTGCGTGAGGTCAGGAGTTCGAATCCTGCCTGCCCTATTAATTTTTTGGCGAAAATTCCAAAAACCCAAGCCCACTTGCCCACTAACCCATTACCCCACCTTCTAAACCCATTATCCCACCAACCCATGTTTTGATCCATCCGAAAATGCCTTTCCCCCATACCTGTTTAACCCCCACTTTATCCTATTTTGTTGGTTTCTTTTGTTAGTATAAATTATGGACAATGTAGAGACTTGGAGATTTTTTTTTTTGGAGAGATATATTTAGGAAAATCATTTTTGTACATATAGATAGGAATTTTTAGAGTGTAAAAATTTTGTGTGCAAGTGTGGAGCGGAATTTATTGTATTGGCATTCGGATATTGGGACTCAAATTGTTGTAAGTGGATTATTATTATGGCCATAAGTATTTCATCCTGCAATTTTTGTGTTTTAATTATGATGTCATTTTAATTTAAATTGCTAGGATGAGGTGAAATTTACCATGATTATTTAGTGCATGTTTAATTGGTTTAATTCGCTAAATTCCCTACTTGTTCCAAAAACGTTTTAAAAATTCGGTATTCATTTAAAATAATCACGAGAGTGATATTTTAAACCTTCTAAATTAATTGTTTTATTCACATCCTTTGATTTTATGTGCTTACGTTTGATGGATTATGCTTATGTTAAATTGTTTGATAGTCCATGCTTATATTTGACATTTAATGCTTAGGAGTGATATTTTTAAGGGAATAGGGATTTTTGGTATCTAAAAAAGAGATGTAAAAATATTTATTTGAACATTCATGTTTTTATCATCCGAAATTTACGCGACGAGAGTCGGTACAATTTTGAGTTATAAAAGGGAATTGCGAGTTAGACTAATTAATCTTAAACTAATAAAAAATGGTAAACGGATCCGAAATCCTAGCAATCTCTCCATACTTGTTACATAATTTGTGTCACGCATTTATTTTTATTTTATTTTGTTTCATCACTCAATCACATTTACACACTCATATGTCTAGTTGGACAATCGATATTTTATAAAAGTTGACGAAATCTCTGTGGGTTCGACCCGTACTTACACCCGCTATATTTCAATAGCCCGTGCACTTGCGGTAGTTTTATAACAAATAAAACTTGACAACAATTATTCTCTGAATTTGCTATTGAATTGATGAAGGTTGCTCTCTCCTTTTCTCCCAAGGTTGAAGGTTGAAGATGGAGGTTGTGTTTTCTCTTTTGGAAACTTTCTCTAACTTCCTCCTCTAACTCCCGTTGCCCTCTAATCACTTAAGTGTTGGCAATGGGTTAGTGGGTCATTAAATTACCTATTTTAAACTCCCAAAATTCGTTGGTCATAAATCCCAAAATTCCAAAATTACCAAAATACCCTTTTAAGTTGCCGGTATGGCCTAATAATGCCCCGGGACCCAAACTAATCCCCCGGCTAGTGTTTTCTGACTATTTCGACCCTTCTGGACACGTTGACGCACTCAAAATGACCATACGGTTGATAAAAATAAAATTCACTTTTTAATTAAAATAATTACATTCCTGACGCGACTGTCACGCGCGTCCCAACAAAATTTCCCAAATTGCCGTATTTCTATCTCGCGACAAATTCAATATTTTCAATATTCATATAACATCATATGTATACACATTATAATCAAATACCAACTCACATCTCGTTAGTATTTTATCCGGATTAATTCTCAATTAATTCCCATTTAATTTAATTAATCCCACAAATGAATATCAATAAAAGTACGGGGTATTACATTGTCTTTCTTTCATTATTTTGACTTCTCTAGCCTATCACTTGCATAAAATCCATAAAATCTGGGAACGTGAAGTAGTCGAGGCAGATGTGGGACACTTGATGGAGATGTTGAATGCTTGATTCCTAGAATTAGGATAAAAGACGTCATGTGATATCGTGAAGTGACGTGCCAAATGTAGCGGCGTACGACATACACAAATGAAACATATCGGACTTGAGAAAAAATGTCCTTACAGTCTTCATCATCAGGAAGCTTTAACTTCCTCCTCTTAATTAAAGGGACCATGTCTTCTACCCCCACCTCTCTTCTTCCCTCTTTTTTACTCTCTTTCTCTTCTTCAGAACTATCCTCTTTAATAATAATTGGATCAGAAGGACCTACCTATGGATATTTCAAAGATGGGACCTTATCAACCGGTTGAGAAATAAAGTTGGTGCCTGTGTTCTTATATTCTAATAGAAAGGTCGCCGACCTTGGATTTTCACCGTCTGCCAATCTTTCTCTGATGCTCTAGGCCTTCATAAACTCGTCAGCTTAATCTCACTAATATCAGGTTCCTGATTTTTGGCACGAGCTGCAATAATAAAGAAGAGGACTATCAGCCACAGGAATGGGGAAAAATCATAATAAGTCAACAAAAAAGAAAAAATAAGAAGCGACCTATCTCGGCCTCTCTGTATTAAAAAATAATAGGGCCTCGTGGTCTTTCCCCCTCCAACGATGGGGGGCACTGCCAGTTCCTAGCTATATATGAACCCATTTTCCCAGTAATCTTTATGGGAATTTAGAAGATTTACCACCAAAAATCAGTCGGCTTTTCTTGTTTTCAAATATAACTGACCTTCTTTTGGTCCTCGAGAACACATAGTAATAACATATCTCAGCAAGATCCAGTTTTGTACCATAGAGTGTATTTATTTTGTGGACTCCATTGACTATCTTCCACAGATTAGGGGGACACTAGGTAGGCACGATGGCAAAAATACCTAAAAAGTCTAAGAAACAACTCATTTGGGGGGAATGTCAAACCTCCTTGAGTTACTATAAGGGTGTGAATCCAGTGCCCTTCGTCAACATCACGAACATTCTGAGGAAGGGGGGCACATTTGATAATCACCCAATCAGGAATATTATACTAGCACCTAAACTCCTCTACTGACTTATTATCTAGCATCGCCATAATTGCACAAGCAAGAAGAAACCCTAATTACAGTAACAAGCTACTGTAAAGAAAAAGAACTAAGAGGGCAAATACTAGAACTTACAGGTAGTAACAAATCTTTGGGAACGCACAAAATAAGAAGGACTTTGACTTTTGAATTAGAAGAGAAGCTTAGGAGCATAGTATGTGAAAGAACGACCAGAAATAGTGAACGAATGGTTGAGTATAACCCAACTGATCACCAGAACTTCTAATAATGAGTTTCGTCTTCCCAGGAAGATTTTGGCGTTTTAATTTCTTTTAGACAAGCGTACCCCTTGTGCATGTCTTACAATTATAAACATGCCATGGCGACCTTTCATTATATTTAGGGCCTCCGACCCAGTTAAAATCTATTGACCCATAATTATTAGCCCAAAGATTTTAAGGGCAATTGTTGGAGCCCATTTTTTATAAGTACATGAGAGTGTCCGACCAAGATAATTTAAGTATTTGGCCCGATCCAAATCATGACTTAATTTCTACACGGGTAGTCTAGCTGAAGCGTGACACTCGCAGATATGATCAAATCAGGTACCAAGAATCTTGGATGAGATATTCAAGTACCTCATGGCTAATCCGCACCTTATCATGGAGTTCCTTAAGCAACTCGATCTCTGTAACAACATATTTAAATTGTACACACTGATCCGGGGCAAGGGGATAAAAAACTTGAGACTTTGGGAGACACTTAATGAGAACCAGTAACCTCTTCGTTGACATTGGAAAGTTGGCAAACCACGTACATCATTATTGTGTGTGTGATCCATTTATTTTCTACCATTTGTGATTATTTTCGTAGAATCATTTATTGTGAATTTTTCTGCACTCACAGTAACCGTGATGATTCAGTTTGTACAAGATCCCAATTATGTAATGTTGCTCATTTTGCATGCTTTGCTTCCCTTATATAACTAAATATGAATGAGGCACTTAATAACTCTTTTTGGATAGGTGTAATGTAGGAAGAGCTCGTCCAATTTAAGAGTCACGATGTGCGGTATCTTTTTCTAGGCCAGCAAATAAAAGGGTTATTGACACTCAATGGATTTTTAGAAATAAAACAGATTAATTTAGGATGATAGTTAGAAATAAAGCTAGATTAGTTGCCCAGGGCTACTCTCATGTGCAAGAAATAGATTTTAAGGAGACCTTCGTTTCGATCACTCGCCTCGAATCTGTTCGATTACTCTTAGCCATAGCTTGTCACTTACGATTCAGCCTTTATTAAATGGATGTAAAATCCTCTTCATTAAAATGATATTTTGATGGAGGAGATCTACATTAAACACCCGAAACCACGTGTAGAACTTGAAAAGGCATTATACGGTTTAAAGAAAGCCCCTCGGGCCTGGTATGAACGTTTATCGACCTTTCTTTATCAATAAAAGTTTTTGGCATAGCGAAAAATACCAGACATTATTTGTTAAATATTTTAACAAACAGGGTCTCAATAGTTCAGGTTTATGTTGATGACATTATATTTGGATCCACTTCCATGTCTGAGGTTAAAGAGTTTTCAAAAATTATGCACAGGGGATCTCAAATATTATTTATGGTGGAGCTTTAATATTTCTTAGGTCTTCAAGTTAAGCAAAAAGATGATGGATTATTCATATCGCAGTCTAAATAAGCAATATATTTAGTGAAAAAATTTGGTCTAGACAATGCCAAAGTTTGCTAGACACCCATGAGCACTTTCATGAAACTATCCAAAGATGATAATGGGAAACCTATAGATCCTATGCTATATAAAAGTATGATTATAAAAGTATGGGTTATTCATATCGCAGTCTAAATAAGCAATATATTTAGTGAAAAAATTTGGTCTAGACAATGCCAAAGTTTGCTAGACACCCATGAGCACTTTCATGAAACTATACAAAGATGATAATGGGAAACCTATAGATCCTATGCTATATAAAAGTATGATAGGAAGTCTAGTTTATCTAACAGCTTCTCGACTCGATATCATGTACGCTGTTTGTATTTGCGCACGTTTCTAAAGTGCCCCTAAGGAAAGTCACATTTTATATGTTAAACGTATAATCGAATATGTTAAGGGGACAAAAAACCTAGGTATATGGTATACAAATGATACAACTAACACAATTTTAGGATACACTGATGATGACTGGGTCGACTGCTCAGATGACAGCAAAATCACTTATGGTGCTTATTATTACATAAGTAACAACTTAGTAGGGTGGAGCAGTAAAACAAAACTGCGTATCACTTTCCACAGTTGACTCTCAATATGTAGCGATCGGAAGCTATTGCGCTCAATTGTTATGGATTAAGCAAATGCTTAGTGATTATGGCATTAATGAAGAAAAATTAAATCAATATTGTGATAATCAAAGTTCTATCAATATATCTAAAAATCCTGTCCAACATTCGCATACTAAACATTTTAAAATAAGTCATCATTTTAAACGTGAACTTGTTGAGTCTAAAGAATTAGAGATAAACTATTTACCCACTGAACATCAACTAGATGACTTCTTCCCTAAAACTTTGGATAATTTACATTTTGAATCTTTAAGGAAATCCATTGGTATGATTATGCTTGAATAGATATCTATCACCTATAATATCCTCCAGTTACTCTCATGCTTATAATTGGTCTTTGAGGATATAGGGCACGGTCGTTTGATAAATGACAAAAGATGCCTCCTATCTTTATTTTATGTAGGAGACCTTTGAGCTGACCCATTGATTATTTTAGGTTAATAGAATGCTTATTATGTTCATATTATGATTTTCACCCTTTATCCAATTGGGACAAAATGGGGAAGAGATATTTGAGTCCATCAAGACAATTCTTGTAAAACTTGACTAATTATTGATCTTTACCAATGAGTTGCTGAATTATTTTTTCAGGAATAATTAATATCAGATTTGTTTAGGGTATTGGTCTATTATTAGTTGAGTTATGTACTTTTTGGTTTCTAGGAAATGGTGTAGATATAATTTTTTGTATACGAATTATGTTTTCTTATTTTTTATCCCTACGAGTCCTAGATGACTCAAAGGAGATTTTGTCTCTCATTTCCAAAGGGGGAGATTTAAGCACACTATATAACTGACTCACTTGAGTCTGCACTATATATGAGCCTCATCTAGTTTGGATTGGTGACAAAATTGAGCTCCATCCTTCAAGTGCATCAAATAACACTCATGAAGCGTCATCAACATCAACAATGAACAATCTTCAAAGGTAGAAAACAAACACAATCACACTCATATGATTTTATTTCATTATATAATTGGCTGGTGTGTGTTAAATGGATTTAAAATGAATTTTCTATAATTTTTAGATATTTTAAAACAATTTTCTACAATTTTTGGGAATTCAAAAAATAATTAAAACCTATTTTAAAATAATTAAATTAGGGTTTTTAATTGTTTGGGGGTTGAAATTCATATTTCATAAATTCCTAAAACTTGCCTTGGGTAGGATATAAAATCATCACATAATATTGTGGTAAAAAATGATATTTTCAAAACTACTAAAACACACGTTTGAGATTGAATCTGAGGCTAGCGCGTGGTTGCATTCAATTGGTTACATTTATGTTTTATGGTTCTCACATTCAAGAGCATTACTTTAAACCATTAGATTAAAATGATCAATGACCTGCATGAATTCTGAGTTAATCCATGTGCATAACTTTTATCTAATTAGAGTATAGATTTTTACGGTCGCTTAACAACCCTTGGATTAAGTATTCGAACAGTCTGTTTAATCTCAGCCCTCCATTTGACTTCGAACATCCAGATCCTTCCAAGTACATTATAAATAGAGGTGTTAGGGTCCCCATTTTAAGGCTTTTGACATTTTCATCATTTAAGAGAAAAAAGAGAGAAGAGAGAAAATATAAAGAAGAAAAAATAGAGAGAAAATTGAATTCGTACAAAAACTCTCGAGAAATGTTTCTATAAAAATTAGTTGTGAGAGTTAGGGTTTCTGGTTTTCCTCTTAAGTCTAAATTTCTCTTTCAACCACCTCACAGACTTAGATCTTGAGTCACTTAGTTTTATAGGATGTTTTGGTTTTTTATTTGAAGAAATCATCTTCTCGTGTTGCATAATGTTTATGTAATGTTTGTAATATTTTTATATCCAACATTTCTCATTTTTGACAAAACTATGATGACTTTCATATTTCAGATTTGATCATTTTTCAGTTCAATTTTTTTTTTGTGAATAAATAAAGTTCTAAGTATCTAAGTTTTAAAGATTATAAGGATATTTAGATCTTGAGACTATTTTGTGAAAAAAGATTGAGTCTAATTTCAGAAGTGTGGAAAAGGGGTTTCATACTTAGATTTTTGTAATTTGTAAGATTCGTTTATAATTATGTGTGTGTGAGTGCATGCATGGGGTTTTAGGCACAACAATCACTACATTGTCACACACAATTACAAAAGTGTGTTATTGGTTGAGAGATTCTGATTTTGAGTCGACACTGTAAAAGAGGAGAAAGGAAGAAAAGAAGGGAACAGAGAAAGGACACATACATTCCTCGGAAGAAGTCAAAAAGAATATCGTGAAGGGTGGATTCTCAATAGGTATATTTCTAGATTTAGATATAGGAATTAATTATTTGATATGTTGTGTGCTTATAACCTTAATTTTTATAGTGGATTTTTGGTTTTGTGGTGTAGATACCACCGTGGATGTTTTCCTAATTCGGTGGGATTTCACCATGTAAAAAATTATTGTCTCTCTTGTGTGTTTTAATCTTTAACTGCTACACAGACTTAAGTCTAATTTAAAAACCTATTTCCAAGATTCTTACATAATTTTTTCAAATAAACTATTCTAAGACATCTTGTGTTCTTGTTATGATTTTTATAAGAGTTTCTTCAAAATGTAATTCGAAAATCACTAAACAATTTTAACCTTTGTTAATATAACATAGTTATCAAGCCAGTCTTTAGAGCATAAAGTTCTATCCAATCTCTCCTCAACATGATTAGAAACATAATTTCCTCTAGCCCAAGTAAAAAGAGACCCTTGAATATTAGGATGAATTAGATCACAGGTATCAATAAAAGCTTGAAATTCAGCACATGAAGTTCTAGAGGGTAGATTTCCACCTATCTTTTCATGAGCTCCAAGGATGCAATTAAAATCTCTAATGATCATGAAAGGAGAGGATAGGTTGGAAATATCCTGAGTCATATTATACCAGAGAGGTATTCTATCAACAATGGTTGTCTTGGCATAAACAAAAATATAATAAGAGTAGATTCCATCAATCCAGGCAGAAGTAGTGATATGTTGATAAGACTTGGAGATAATAGTAGAGCATGTGAACTTTAAATGCTCTCACATCTAAAGAGAATGGAATTGTCCTGCTGATAAGCTTGCCAACCTAGGTCTGGCCCATAACAATGGTTTATGGTTAGACCAATGCCCCAAATATCTCTTTAGTACTGTCATCAATGACTTCATGGGCATGCCCTCTTATAGGCTTCATTAGATAGGATGTTTTTTGCTTTCATTTTCCATTGTATTTTTTTCCCTTTTACTTTTCCTTGTACTCTTCTTGTTTTGTTTCAATAATGTTTCTTGTTTGCTTAACAAAAAAAATATATAACATAGTGAGGTTTTTCAATCTTTGTTGGATAAAGAATATGAGATTCCCCAGATGATGGTCTTGGTGGGCACCTAGGTGGATTTCCCAAGGTTGGGGTTTCTTCTAGTATGAAGGGTGGGGTCCCCAAGATATATGTGACGGTCATCCTCCAGATGATTGTTGTTGAGCAAAAGGCCTCTTTGTCATTAAATTGGATTTTGTACATAGTTTCTTTAAGTTATTCTATCTTTCCTTGGCTGTTGAAGATTTGTTCAATTAAACTATGATAGAGAGTGACATAATTACCAACCTAATAATAACCTTAGACTTGTTCATTTTCCACTTAATGAGGTCCTTTTAATATTTTATTATTGTGGTGTCAGTGGGATTCTGGATGGACTCATAAAGATAATGACAAAGTCATTTACCTATAATAAAGTGTGTCATAGCATCAACCCAATACCCAGAGTTAGAACCTTTGAGTTAAACACTGATAGCTTGGAGAGAATTAAAATTATTTTTGTCATAATGAAAAATAGGATCTGGAAAGAAAGGAGAAGGAGAAAAAACAAATATGATAAGAGAGGATGGGTTTATAGATGAATAGGATGGGTATGAAGCTGAACTAACTAGAAATAAGTTTATATATACAAACTAAGAAAAACATAGCGCACAATTATTTTATTTTATTATTAGAATAGTGCGTGAATACTGTCTTCGTCAATGAATAGTGTCATTATGGCATTGCGAGCCCTTGGCATCAATTGCATGCGCTCGGGGGGATAATTACTCGTGTATGTGAGTTCACCGTGGATACCCTGGAGTGCTTGTCTCTCGATCCATCGCTTCCTCTCGAAGTCTGGCAATCGGTTCGACATGGGTCGATGACTATTCCTATAGAAGATTTGGGCGACATGTCCAGTTTGATTCGCACACCCCTAGTTTTAGTCCGTTTCGTGTGATAAGAGTAAGAGTTGGGTTGTTCAGAGTCTCCAGTTTGTTTATTACGAAAAAACAAAAGATTCAGGATAATCCTAAGGAAATTTTAAGTCCGGGTTGGTCCATATTTTCTTGTTATGTAAGTACAAGTTTTGGTATTGGGACTACATAGCCATGTAGTCATGAGATCAAATCAGACATAGTTCAGGTTGTTCATGTGTAGGGGTGTAAGTAGTACGATTTGGTCGATAAATAGTAGATACCAATACCAAAACCAAACTCTCGATGGTAAAACCAAACCGTACCAGTTTACTGCCCGGTACACCAAAATCAATACCAAAACCAAACCGGTCGATATTTCGGTTTTTTCGGTAATTTCTGTTTTTTCTGGTTTCGATAAATTCTGGGTTTTTTTCCAAATTCTAGTTTTTTCTGGTTTCGGTAAATAGCACTAAAAGCCCTAAAAAACCAAAAACAAAACCAACCCACTTTTTTAAATATTAAAACCAAAACCAAAACCAAAACCAAAATCAACTTTTTTTTGGTTTCGATAAATTCGATACGGTAATATTTGTAATTTCGGTACAGTTTTTTCTGGTCGGTAAATTCGGTACGGTAATTTCGGTAAATCGGTTTTTTAAATATTAAAATCAAAACCAACCAACTTTTTTCTGGTAATTTCGGTTTCGGTAAGACCGATTTCTGGTATTTTAATATATGAACCCAAAACCATTTTTTTCTAACCAATGGTACGGTACGGTAAAAACCCGTACCTCTTCCACCCCTATTCATGTGTTCCAACATGATGTGTGTGAAATTATAGGACTTGACTTGGGAGGCAAAGAATTTATCTGTGGGCCAGAGGGTAGCTTTGGTGGAGGTTTAGAATGGGAGATAACTTGATGTCCCCGATGAAGGCATCCATTACCTGTGGGGCGATCACTAACTTGAAGGTGTTGTTAAACCTTCGGGATAGTTTGGAGGTGTATCATTAATGATGTTATGTTTTAGACATACTTGGATATGGAGGTAGAGGTATAACTCAGGGTATTTTGGACTAGGGATGGATGCATCGCAAAGATATAATACGTCGAGGGACGTTTTATTTGGGCATTACGAATTTAGTTCGGTATAGCACCTACATACACATGGAGACTTGGGATAAAATCCAATGTAGTTCCAATAAATGAAACATATTTACGAGTGTATGCCACAGGATATTAGGTATACAATATACAATGTTATGGTATTTATGGAGCCTAGTCCATAATATATCATAATCATTGTGTTGGATTGATATACTTATATATTAAAACGTATGCCTAATGAAATACCGATGTTTGACAAGTTTTTAATATGAAAACACATATTCATGGTAACACCACGGGATGGGCTTTGTTCGTTTGGCAAAATGGCATAAGTAGTCATATTTTAGAATTTTTCTTGTGCAAAGTTTTGTACTGACTCGGCTCACAGACAATTTCTTCAGAACGATTTTCAAAATTATGTTTTTGTGTCTGGCAATGGCCGTTGTGGCGTTTGTTTTTTTAGATACGACATTTCAAAAGTACTAACCTCGTTCAGGGGAAGTAACTTTTTAAAAGTACGAACTTTCTCGAGGGAAAGCGACTTATTATAAGTATGAACTTCTTTGGGACTTTTCAGAAAGAGATGGACTATCTCGAATGCTCGGCGGAGAATAAACTAGAAAAATGCGTTAAAGATAGGTTTTGGTGCGCTTTTAAAGGTTGGTGGGGAGCTCCTTTTATTGGGGTTTGGGTCAGGCCTTTGACCGAACGACAGAAGGTCCCGGGCCATTGATTTTTGATAGGGTGGCTTGTGGATGGCTGGGAAGAGATTCGATGGATTTGGTAATCATTACTTGGGAGATGGATGGCTAAATGAAAAAATATCCTTTCAACTGTTTATTTGAAGGACCTTGGGTCTTTTAGATGAAAGGCTAAAGGTTCTAGGGAGAGCTATTTTTTTTTTGCAATTTGGTCCTTATCAGTTTTACTTGTGGGAGTTTAGTCTCTTTGATTTCTCTTTGGGGTAGCTGACCTTTAGGGTTTTAGTGGGTACGAATTTGGGGTATTTTATTCGATGTGATAAAATGAGTTACACCCCTATTGTAAATCGGGGTGTCAAAATAGGTTGTCGACTAAGAGTGTGCATAGTCGAGCACTCTTCGTTGAAATTAAAAGGTCTTAAAAGGGGTTTTCCCATTTTAGGAGAGGTATGAGGGCATGAATATGACAGGTAATAGACCTTGGGGGTTGAAGTGGGATATTTAGAAAGGGGTGGGGGCTTAACCGAAAGGTTGAACATGGAAGAGATTTTATTCGAATAGTTAAATAACTCAGAATCTGAAGGCAATTAGATGCGGTATGTGTTTCTATTTTTGAAAAGTTACTTCCATACATTTTAAGCGACGGTTGCTTTCGAACATATGCTACTCCTTTTCTTTGACATATATTGCACATGATATTCTCGTGGTCCCATATCCCTTCTATTTATTATGGACAAGGGGAATGGTTCAAATTTTTGGATGCTGTACTTCCCATTCTTTTGGTCATTATTAGGTAGTTTCCTTGTGGGGATGTGATCATCTTCTCCTGGGCCGATTGTCCTGATGGTTGCACAGGACGCCACTTCACTTTCTCTAGGTTTCGTTACTCCGTCTTCGTTGGTGACTCATGCTAGTTGTTTCACTCTTCCATTGTTAATGTATTCTTTTATGGTGGACCTTCATGGGGAGTACCAATTCATATATATTCCTCAACGCGGCTTAGAATTTTGCACGCGGGCTCCATCTTTGTACCCCGGCCTTTTCATGAATGATGTGAATTTTTAATAATTCCCATTTTGTATATCTTTGCTTATTTTTTCTCTTTAAAGTTTGACTGATTTTATGTCTTTACAAACTTTTAGTAGGTACTAGTTGATGCCTCCCAATTGCGGGAGATAATGACGCACTGGTTGCCGATGCATTTGGCCTTATGCCAACTGATTGCATAGTTTGTGGGAGACAATCCTACCGATTATCTGAGGTCATAGATGGTTCTCACCTAGTGTGAGGTTGTCACAGTATATCCTACTGGAGTGTCTATATTAGGTATAAGGGATAGGGTGCCGAGTTCGGGGAACGTGGAGGAGAGTTATGCAAGTGGTCATCCTGGGAAGAGGTCTCATTCTTGATAGTATGATGAGGTAATATTTTTGGGTTAGCTTTGGGGTTGAATTTGATATAACCTCCTAAAAAGGGCTTTTTCAAGGTTTTTAGTTGGGGCAAGTCCTTGTTGTATTTATGTAGTTTGTTTGAGGAATCCTAAAAAAACTTTTTGATATGTATGTGAATTCTCATTTATAAATCCCTTTATAAGTAATAGCACTTTACATTTCAGTGACGAATAGTTCGTACACTGTGTTTTTCTTTAGATTTTTAGTATTATATGCATCAGAATAATGGATAGTGTATGTATGGACAAAATGAGCCTAATCTCTTAAAATGGAAGTAATGCACAAGGTCGAGGAAGAAAATAAACATAAAAAAAAGTAAAAAGGATACATATATATAAGGGGACTAAAGTGAGTCCAAGATCTTTTGTTAAAATAGGCGTGACACATTTAAAAATAAAAGACACATATGCATATAAAAAAAGTTCCCCATCTTTTTTAGAATTTTCTTTTTAAGAGAGACGACTTATATCTACTCGATGGCAAATCCTTTATTTGAACTGATGTTGGAGTGAGGGGGTAGGAAGTTACCTTTCCTTTGCTTGGTGATCAGGAGATACCCTTTTGATGTAGCTTTGGAATTAGAGTGTCATTATTTATCCCAAATAAGGTGTCATTTTTTGAGGAGCCCTTAGTGAATCTTTCTATTGATGATTCATAGCAAGATACAGGGGAATTCGAGGTGATGGTGTTTGGTGTTATCTTTCTAGGAATAAGTGTATAGGGGTAGTGTATAGGGGTAGTGTTATCTTTCTATTTAGTATCTCTTTATAGAGCGGTAGCCTTAGAGTGCATACGGGAGTTTGTTTGACCAGTAGTTGTAAGTCTCAGTCATCTTGATGATGATTTTTTTTTATGTTTTTGTTAGCGGCTTTGACTGCTCCACTTGTTTGTATTCTTTACGAAGATCAATTATGCTGAGTAATCCCATATTCATAGAGTAAGTTTAAGACTTCTTTCTTAAAGTGAGACCCATTGTCTGATACCATCTCATAGGTATGTCAAAGAGACAAATGATGTTTTCACGTAAGAATTTGACCATTCTCTTAGTGTTTAACACCGAGTAGGATTCGACTTTGACCCATTTGGTGAAATATTTGGGGGCGACTAAGATAAATTCGTGTCAAGTAAAGGCCTTAAGAGTTACTTTCACTATGATGTTTATCCCCTAGCTAGAAAAAGGCCTATGAGAGGTCATAAAATAGATCTATCAGGAGGTAAATGTTGTCATGGGGCATAAAGTTGACACTTGAGGAACCTCTTAACATAAACCGTGCAATCCTTTTGCATGATAGTCTAGTATTACGACTGTTTGAGGATTTATCGGGAGAGGGGTGCCCAATCATGTGCGGGACACATTCTCTGCAATGTATTTTGTTAATATTTATGAGGGTCTCGTCTTCTGTGATGAAGCATAAGTGCATTCCGTCGAAGCCTCTTTTGTAAAGTTTGCCCCACAGATAATGAACTGGGTTGTCAACCGTCTTAGGGAGAAGCGGTCAATTAGAGAGTCATTGGGTGGATAGGATTTTTTACTAATCATGTTCCATGTGTCCTAGTATCATATTGTGGGTAACCTTTGGAAGAATTTCTGGAATGCCAAAATTTGTCCTTCCCGGTCTTTGGATTTAATGATAAGGTCATCTACGTAAACCTTGTCTTCATTTTGTATGAGGTCATGAAGGATGGATGTGGGTGTTCTTTAATAAGTTTCACTGATATTTTTGAGACCGAAGGGCATAATAGTATAAGAGTACACCCCTTAGGGGGTAATGAACCCGATTTTCTCTTGGTGATCAGGGTGCATTTTTATCTAGTTGCATCCTTTAAATCTGTCGATAAAGGATTTGAGCGCGTTACTAGTTGTACTATTTATCCAAAAAATGATATGCAATAGAGTGAAATCATTTTTGGGGAAGAACCGTTTAAGATCCCTATAGTCTACGAACATTTATACTTTACTGTTGCCTTTAGGTATTTGTACGATGTTGTCTTGTTAAGTGGGATATTCAATTATTTGGATAAAATTGACATTGAGTTTGTTCTCTACTTCCTCCTTTACTTTTAAAGACCATTCGGGTATCAGTTTTTGAAGTCTTTTCTTTATGGGTTTTGCACCAAGGAAAGTGGGTATCTCATGCACGACTATAGTCGGGTCGATGCCATTATGTCGGCGTAGGACCAAGAGAATACATCTATGAAACTAGTGAGGAGATATGTGAGCTCCTTTTATTCATTCTTGTCTAGGGAATACTCTATTTGTAATTATTTAGGGTTTTAGGGAGTGCCCAAATATATGGTTATTTTGTGATCTTAGTTGGGAGACATACTTTTATTTTGACTTTAGTCAAGTTCTTGTAAGCATTTTAAGTATTTGAAGTCTCCAAAGTTACGATTATTATGTGTGGGTTCTAATCTATGGCTTGATTCATAACCATCTCATGGAACACACGCAGGTAAATAACGAAAATCAGTATTTATTATCCCATAAAAAGGAGGAAGGACAACATTTATAATAGAAAGAATGTTTGCTTTATAGAGGGGTATATTAGGAGAGGGGATAAGGGGGAAATCTTCTGCTAATAGGACAGACTCGAAGGGCCTCCAAATGACAGTTGTCGAGATGCATTTGACAGAAGTCCAATTATTGAGTATTGAAACTCCTGCGATCTTAGTGATGAGGTGGACAAGATTCTGTTGGGGTACCTTTGGAGTGATCTTTGGGGTCCTGCGACTTTGACACAAATTATAGTCTGGGGAAAGAGGTATTACTTGAGTTGGACTATTTCCCCCTTAGAGTTTGTAGTGAAATCCTTTGTTGGGCATAATACGAGGTCAGTATAGGGGAATACCTTGGGAGGGCTTATAGTAAGAGCTGGTGGTTGTCTTTGCTCCCATGATAGTCCCATGTGGGTTGGTGGGTCATATCCCGAGGATAGAACGAAGGTGGTGCTTAAGTGGGTTGGGATGCTAAATTTGGTGCTCGAAGGTAGAGATTCAGTTCAAGGATTATGACTAATCATATTTTTTGTAGTGATATTTGGGTGGACGAGATAGTGTACCAGTTTTGGAAGAGCTCTATAGGGGTTAGCTCTGAGGTTCCCAACATGGCCACCAGGGCAACTTCATCAGGAAATAGCGTGGGTAATCCTCATTAAGGTACTATTTTGGCGGCTTTCTTATCTTCCTCTATAAGAACATATTTTCCATCTTGTACCTAGTTCCTAATTTACATCATGTATGGCGCATCCCATTCAACCGTCAAGGCAATTCAAGTTCACACGTTTAAGAAAATAGATCTGAGTATCAAGCATCTTTAATATGTTCTTCGACGAGACATAATTTTGGTATGGATTTAGTCTTGTGTTACATAGATTTTTTACTAAGTATTGAGATACTTTTTATAAACTATTATTTACAAAATGAGGCAGTTTTCAAACTTAAAATGTTTTCTGAGATACTTGTAGGCAAAACCTTAAAATATCACTTTATTAATGTCGTTCGTTACCTCGTTTGAAGTCTAGGATCTCGATAATATGGTTCAAACAAAGGCGTACTGTTTAGTTTTTTAAGGTCGTTTGAAGGGTTCGTTCGATGGCTCTTCTAATGAGATTCCTCTCTCATTCAAACGACAAAACGAAATCATTCAAATGAATTTTCTTCACCTAATTTTTTTGCCTATAAAAATCTGTTTCGTGAAGATTTTTGATTAAGAATTTTATTTTAAGCAAACTACAGAACAACTGCAAATAGTTTTCACCTTTTTAGGGCTAAAAGACTTTTTAGATTCACTAAAACAATCCAAAATACTTTTGTGAATCTTCTTTGGAACCCAAACAATTCTATAACAAAGTTATTCTTGTGGAGAGGTTTCTTCACTGATGGTCTTGGAGATATTCGAGGGTATTCACTACTAAAGGAAGAGGACTACGGTTCTTGTGATTCTCGAGGGAATCATTGTTGACTAAAGGTTGCGGTCTTTTTGGGTTCTTGCAGGAATTATCTATAGTATTTCTCTAAAGTATTGTAAGTTGCGATTTCCAAACTTTAGTGAAATAAAAGCTTTGCCCTGCGGGTATATTTCCTGAATCTATGAATTCTTTACATGCTTATTTTGAACCACTTAGTTGAATGTTTAGGGTTTAATTAAAATGGGAGCTTTTTGAAGATTGACATCTAATTAAATAAGTTTATTCCATCGAAAGATATCGCGCACTATACAAATTGGTATCAGAGGCGGTTGCTCTAAGTTATCGAGTGATCCTTTTTTTTGCAAAATTTTTCAGAGAGATCAATTATTTTGAAAAATTGCAAATTTTTCGATGGATATTTTATATAATTGGATGCCGATGTTTGATGTAACAAGTTATGCATATTGGAAAGAACACATGCGATCTTGTTTAATAATTATTGATGAAAGATTATGGCTCGTCTGTGAAAGATGGTAGACTCCTCCAATGTCACCATTAATAATGTCATAAATCCCAAACCCGTGTCTAATTAGATCGATGATGAGTTTAAGTGGAGTAACTACAACTCTCGAGGCCTTAGTGCTATTTTTGGAACCATCACCCCCGACGAGTTCTGATGTATTATAACGTTCACCACGTGAAAAGAGGTATGGGATATTTTCCAGTTGACACATAAGGGTACCAATTTTGTTAAGGTGTTGAAATTGAAAATTTTGACCACCCAATTTGAAACTATCACTATGTTAGAGTCTGAGTGTTTTGATGAATTTTATGATAGATTGTCGGACATTGTTAACACGAGTTTTAATTTGGATGAGAAAATTGATGATTTGAGAGTTTTTAAAATATTTTAAGGTCACACCCATCCCGATTTATTCCAAAGGTCACCGTACTTAACTCTTTAGGGGTTTTAGACTATCTTGGGTTAGAAGAACTCGTAGAAGACCTTCAAACTTATGAGATCGACATGTTTTCCAAAACCATTAAGCCTAAGGATAGATGGATAGATTTAAAGACTCAAGTTAATAAAAAGAAAAAAAGAGAGAGTTTGTGAGTCTGAATCTAAGGGTGAGGTTGATTTAGATGACTTGGCCTTGTTTGTGATTTTTTTAAAAAGGTTTATCAAAATTTCCAAAAATAATTCTTCCAATATAAATATTTTTGAGAGAAATAAAAAGAAAGATGAGTCAAGGATAGCGGTGAGAAAGAAGAAGATAGAGGTGTTATGAGTGCGTGGGGAAAGTGCACAAAGCATTTGAGTGTCCCACGGTGCTAAAGACAAAGGGCAATAAAGTTGCTAATACGGACACTTTAAGTGATATTGACATCGAGTTGGATGACTCTAGGAATGAATCACCATAAGAAAAGTGCATTTATTTCATGGCTACGTGAGCACATCTAGTTTGTCCCACAATAATGAGGATACTTGTAAACGTGAGAGCCTCGATAATGATTTGATCCATTCGAGAGATAGTGAGTGTGAGGATGAGATTAGAAGTGAGGGAGAAGTGGATCTCTAAAAAAAGCGTATAGAGATTTGTACACCGAGAATTTGAAAACCAAAAAGTTGATAAAGATTTAGGTCTTAAGGTGTTATATTTGGAGAGAGAGATAGAAGTTTGGAGGGTGTGTGAGGTGTCGGCGAGTCAACTTGAGAAGTTGAGAGTTTCTTTGTGTGAACTGTTAATCGTCTTACGATGGAAAAAGAGTGAATTGATCAACACTGTGGCTAGTCTTACGAGAGATCTAAAATATTCATTGGAGACTCATGAGAAACTTGAAGCCTGTGTATTCTAACTCGAGAGAGATCTCGAACGTGACCAGGAGGTCAAGGTCACTATATAGGACACATCTATGAAGGTTGGAAAAATGATCTTTGATCCTACTTTGGGTGATGTTGAGAGACTAGGGATAGGTTATGATGGTGCATCCACTTTCCATGTTGCACCCGAGCCAGTTCTTGAGTTTGTGATAAACCCTTATGGCTCAACCTAACCCGCCTAAACATTCGTTTGCCCATATGAAAGCACGTCCTAGACGTTTTGAGAGAGATGTTCCTAAAACCGTTTATGTTTTTTCCCATTACAAGAAAAGAGGACACCTTAGGGAATTTCGCTTTAAGTTGGATAGTGTGTTTCATAGGTTTTTACCTTGTTATGCTACTACACGAGTTCCCACATGCACTCCCACACATGATACTCCGGATGCTCCCCCACTTCACATGAGAGATTTTGAGCATTTTCGTGAGCAAGTTTATTTGGTCAAAACATCACACGATTTGATGGATATTTTTCATAGGATGTCACCACCTTTGGAAAACTCCTTCGGACCTAATGATTGAGTTTTAGACTTATTTGCTAGCATAGGATGCTTTTCATGATTATATTTTATGCCTATTGCAAGTGTGTACTACCATTGTATTTAGATTTTTTCATTTTGATATATTTTTTAAAAAATTCAAAAAGTGTTTTGTTTTTCTTGAAAAATTTTGGAAAAATACAAAAACATTTTCTATTTTTTTAGAAAAAGTGAAAAAGTAAAAAAAAAAATATTTTTGATAATTTTTTGAAAAACACAAAAAGATTTTTTATTTCTTTTTACACCATATATGGATGGACATTTAGGATGACCAAGTTCAAATATCATTCCATCATGCACGTGACTTTTTGATAGTGTTTTAAGATGCAACATCATTTCATTTATGTGCTTTATAATGTTTGGAGTCATTGAGATGTGATTACCAATTACTTTATATGTGTCTAGCTTATAGTCTCCTTAAATGAACACATGCACGAATTTATTTGATTGTTGTACTTGTCTATCATATGTTGGTCAAAGTGTTTTCATCTCAATCATCTCTTTAAAATGAACCAAATGTGATCAAACGAGTCAATGAAAGTAGTGCATGTAAGAATCGTTGCCCGTGAGAGTTTATTTGTTTATTGAAAAAAATATGAATGAACATGGGAAAGCGCTACGAGAGACAAGTGAACAGGAATTTATTTATTTATCATTTGAGGAAGGTTGGTTGGAAAATCAATGGGTTTGCACGTTCTAACAAAGTCCTAAAAAAGCGTTATATAGTTTTAGACATTATTCATGTGGAAATCATTTTAGAATTAGATTTGTTGATTAGATTGAGCTAATTTCATATAAATTAACATTTTTACACCTAAGGGAGATTTTGAGTTCATTCGTTAGGAGTATCCATATTCATCGTGAACATATGTTATGAATGTTTGAGTTGATTTCCCTAACGAATTGGTTCACACCCATTCATTGCGTTTCCACGATTTGGTTATCTTAGTGTTAGTTCATGGTATGTGATGTTTTTGTAAAATTATTTTTGTTTGAAAATTTTTGAAAAATCAAAAATAGTTTGTGAAATCTTTTGAGTTTATCCTTGCTTGAGCTTATTTGATATATGTTTGTGCTGATTTGATCTGCTTTTTGTGGCCCACTTCGGTTTATTATGTTTATTCTTTTCCTTGTTTATTTCGAACAAATAAAAAGGGGGAAACGAATTATGAATTATGGGGGAGTGAGAGTTTGAATTATGGGGAAGACTTGATTTGTTTTATTTATATTTTATCTCATTTCAGACTCGATACATCAGAAGGTATTTTCTTTGTTTATTATGTGTAGTACATTGATGAGCAATTGAAAAGCACGCAAAAGAAGATCAAGTGCAAGAGATTTGTAGATTTGAAAGTTGAAGATTTTTGAAGACTTACATGTTTAGTATTTTTTCACTCTTGGGATTTTATGGGGATATCAGATTTTTATAGGATTTTTCTTGATAATTTTGGTATTTTTATTTTGTACCGGAATAGCCGTAGGTGGATATTTGTAAGGACATATTTTCCATCTTGTCCCTAGTTCCTAGTTTACATCATGTATGGCATATCCCGTTCAACCATCAAGGAAATTCAAGTTCGCACGTTCAAGACGACGAATCCGAATATCAAGCATCTTCAACATGTTCTTTGACGATACATAATTTTAGTATGGATTTAGTCTTGTGTTACTTAGATTTTTTACTAAGTATTGGGATATTTTTTCTAAACTGTTTTTTACAAAATGAGTCATTTTTCAGACTTAAAATATTTTCTGATATACCTGTAAGCAAAACATTAAATATCGCTTTAGTCATTCAAACGACATTGGCATGTCGTTCGATACCTTGTTTGAAGTCCAGGGTATCATATGGCTCAAATGAAGGTGTACTGTCTAGTTTTTCCAAGGTCTTTTGAAGGGGTCGTTCGAAGGCACTTCTAATAAGGTCTCTATCTCGTTTAAAAAATATCACAAAATCGTTCGAACAACTTTTTTCCGCCTCAAAAATTTCGTTTGACAATAAAAACCTATTTCGTGATTTTTTTTGATTAAGTCTTTTATTTTACGCATACCACAGAACAACGGTAAATAATCATCACCTTTTTAGGTCAAAAACACTTTTTATATTCCCTAAAACAATCCCAAATACTTTTATGAATCGTCTTTATAACCCAAACACTTCTGTAACGAAGTTATTCTTGTGGAGAGCGTTTTTCACTACTGGTCTTAGGGATACTCGAGGGTATTCACTGCTGAAGGAGGAGGACTGCGATTCTTATGATTTTCGAGGGAATCATTATTGACTAAAGGTTGCGGTCTTTATAGGTTCTTGTAGTAATTTATTGTAGTATTTCTCTAAGGTATTATAAGTTATGATTTCCAAACTTTAGTGAAATAAATGTTTTGCCCTGCGGGGATTTTTCCTGAATCTGTGAACTCTTTACATGCTTATTTTGAATCACTTAGTTGCATGTTTAGGATTTAATTAAAATTAGAATTTGTTGAGATTGACATCTAATTAAATAAGTTTATTCTGTCAGAAGATATTGTGCACTTTGCATCCTCAGTGACCGAGGAGATGTTGAGCTCAAACCGGATGACCTTGTGGATCTTCTTGTAGTCTATTTGCAATACTTATTCATGGAATATCTCCATCCCCGGTTGCAAAGATTTATTTGTTTCATCCCAACATGGTTTTGAGAGTCCATGCTAGGAAAAGTCTTCTCCTTGGAGATGAAAATTACCATTCCACCCCTTATGGAGATCTTTGGGATCAAGGGATAGAGTTTTGTTGTTAGGTGTATACTCGAGATTGAACCTTCCCTTATGTTTCATGGAAGTAAAAACTTTGAGTTTTTTTATTGATTCCTTCTGAGGTAGAATCCTGGCATGTTCCCTATTATGGGGATGATTTAGGTGTTTATACCGTGAATAACCACCTACTATTATATCATTTAAGCAAGTGGGACAACTTAAAGTCCATTGAAGTAGATGTCACTACTATAGGGGTGGGTAACCAGGAGGGGTGTGGTAACTAGTGTTCACGATTGTGGCACATGCGTCATCCCCCTAGACTGTGACAAGCTTCATATTGAATGGGAACCTAATTTTCATATGCAGTGATGAGGGTAATTCCCCTATGGGGTGTATCCAAGATCTTCCAAGGATTTATTGGGACATAAAGTACTTAATACTCTACATCACACTTTCTAGGCCCTAGTATGAGGTTGCGGAAGATAGCCCCATGGAATTCTCGACCATTATTATTATAGGCTCTGATAGGCATAGAGGATGGTGGAAATTTTGAGGCGGTGTATCCTAAGCGGTACAGAGGGGGCATACATTGATGATGGACCACTGTCTATTAATACTAAGGGTATAATCTGTCTATAGGTCTCAGTGGGGATGTGCTGTTAGAATCGGTGAGTACAGCCTTGCATGGGGAGGTCCTTGTTAGAGAAGTTGATGTGCTATTGCTTAATGATGGATCTGATGGTAGTTGAGATCTCAATCGGATTTAGGTCTGCAATAACCGCGTCTTGATGCTCTCGATATGTAGCTAACAAGTCCCATATGGTGATGTTAGTTGATTTCCGTCGGAGTTATTCCTAGATCTTAATATTTTCTTAAGGAAGCGGTGTTATAACTTTTTAGGGTGAACTTTCTCCTTGGTAATAGAGTTTGGAGGAGTGGAGTATAGACCTAACCTAGTGAGTAAGTTAACATCTTTGTATGGGGAGAGTATGGGTTCTTCCTAGGCTTAATATTTCGCTTTTCCTAAATGATATGGATGATCAACTAAGGATATGGGTTGATGGTAGGCGGTGTAAGAATTAGGGCCATCACTTTAGTTCAATCCAGGACAGGGACTATCTTTGGTATTTTAGGAACCTTGTTTTGAGTCTTAAAGGGATATCATAACAGGGAGTCATCTATCCATCGTATGATTACATTCGAGTTCTAGGTGGGGATATGGATTTTTACCACTATTGCTAGGAATTGATCATCCATTGGGTCGGGTGTATTAGGTGATAGTTCTACAGACGAGGATAATATCGACCACCTATCATTATCAGAGTAGGTCTCTAGGTTCTCTTCCTTATCGAAGCAGGTTTCAGGTTCTTCTTCTCACATCTCTTTTACGATGCTAACATCCATGTAAAATATATCTCTATTTTTGTACGGGCTCTTTACATGTTCTAGGCCTAAGGAAAGACTTATTAGATAAATCTGGCATGGACCAGTATGGTTTCTACATAATACAGGTTATTAAATTTTCCTTATGCATGGTCATGGGGATCGGGGGTTGACCAAGCCATTTTGGAAGTGTATGAGTACCTCCAGGAGGGTGGACCTTATGGTGGAGGATAGCCTCGGTGGGTCATCTCGTCATGGAGTTTGTTATTCAACCTATATGGATCGTAGTAAGGTAAGTGTTCACATGGACGCATCCTTCATCGGTGTAGTGGGAAGTCCATGGTGATACCCTAAGTACGAAGAAGTCAAATGCTAGATGTAGAACAAGCAGGTTGAGTTCATTATAGGACTCAACATGATCCTTTATAAGTAAACGAAATTCAAAAAGGGTAGAATTGATCTCTATGGCCTGATAGATGGAATTTTGTGTTTCTAAGGGTGAATATCTTCATCCGGTAAGTCGGATGCTCTAGTATATGCTGACATTGGGATATCTGTGTTATCTGTTATTGTTGAGAAACTAGAATGGTGGTCCTCGTATGTGAGACTTGGCTATAAACTATTTGGAATTGAGTGTGCCCTTATCCTCAGTTTGTTATGAATGGGGACTATCTTGGTGGAGGGGTAGATGTTTAGAATGGGAGTGTCTGATAGGGTGTTGGTGTCGGGGTCAATATTTGGCTTTGGCGAGATTAGTCTCTCGACGTCAATGAGGTCTTGGATAGAAAACATCAAGGCCCACTAATTATTGATAATGTAACCGGGTCTTTAGTTGAACTAACAATGGGATTCGACCCGCCAGTTCTTATTTGGGAATTCAAGGGGTTTAGGATTGATAAGTCTCAAGTGACCATCCATTTTTATTGAGACATATACTCGGTTGAGGGGATCTTAAAGATCTGTGAACTGTCTTGGCTGGGATCTAAACTCTTTAGGAGGGGGCATGACTTGATAGTTTCTAGGAGGGGTAATCAATTGGAAAGGTGCAGTGGTAGCTACCATAACTTGGGAAGTATTGGCAACCGAGCATGATTTCAATTTCGGAATGAATAGGAGGGTGGTAGTGTGAGATATAAAAGCTCTAGGTGAGTTCTTATGCATGGAGAACTAATTTGCAGCTCGTCAAGGTTTCTCAGTAGATTTGTTAGCCTTAACATCTGAATTTTCATCGAGTTTTCACCCCCTGTTGTTTACTGCTTTAAAGTCAGGGATCCAAGTGAGACCGAGTTCATTCTGTACTTCCTTTTAGATCTTCTTAATCATGGTCTCTATCTGATCATTTTTTGGGGGTAGTTGACCATCTAATCGACTTTATCTCTCTAGTGAGTGAAAAAAGTGCCAATTGGTTCTCCCTCCTATTATTTTAGCACTTTTAAGTCTTTAGGGGTGACACCAAGTTCTTCATTGTATTCGCCCTGCTTTAGGAAATCACGACATACATCGTCCCATGTTTTGGTGATCCCCTCACATTTTAGTCCCATATACCAGGTGGGGGCTCCTCCGGACAGAGTGGAGGAGACATATACTCTCTAGAACTCCTAGGCCTATATTCTGGACCTACATTTGAAGATAATAGTTGGACGAGTGAGAAATTGGGGAAACCTAGGTTTTGAAGACCGACATATTTTTTTTATAATCGGGCCTTGGGATAGATGGCCATCTTCATGATGTTAGTGATCTCATCGGTGGTTTGCATCTTACCGATGGATTCCTAAAGGAGGTATAATTCAGATTGGACCTGCGTTATCTCCTCATTTGGACGTGTGGGAACAATTTTGTCGGCTTATAGATGAGGTACACATTCGGCTCGCAGGGCCTTGGAAGGAAGTTTTTGGGTAGTCAAGGTACTTCTGGTAAGGTTAAAAAGGGTGCCGGTATTATTCGGGGGAGCCGGTGCAAGGAATGGTGGGGGAGGATCATAGGGATTAACTAGTATTCCTTCGGCAACCACCGTAAGCGGTGTTATAGGGTTGGGAATGGGGGAGGAAGTATGTTCTATCATGTTCTAATCATAGCAGTGGCCTCTTACAGGGGGACTTGTGCTAGGATCAGTGCCCTGATTTTAGACTTCGTGGTATTTTATGAGGCGGTGATGTTTCCAATATGTCTTAAAATCAGATCCATTGTGGATAGAGCCTGATCCAGCGTATTACTGAGCAGACTTGACAGTCGTGGATGGGTAGCTCGCTGGTGAAAGCTAATCGGATGCATGGAGAACTAACTCAGTTTTCCCGGGTAAGAACTAGTGTGATCATTCTACTGATGATAAAAATTGCAGAAAAAGTCGGGGCACTTTCATTCAGGTTTTTACGGGCAAAAGCATTGACGGGAGGACTACACATTGGGAGAGAAGAGTTAACGAAAATGTTATTTATCCCTAATTAATTAAATTAGTTTAATTAATGAACATTTTAGTTCAACTTAATATATTGATTTTGATGATTCCAAACATATTTTTATTTGGATATTCTATAGATATTTATTTTTGTATAATCTTGTTTATATACCATGATATACATATATTTATTACATATCTATTCTGAGTGAGTTATATCTGTTTATGGTCGAGTTTTATTTTTTCATGACTCAACATGCCTCGACGCTATTCAACGACATATCCGAGTAAAGGTATTCACGTGTATTGCACATTTGCACTTGACACATTAGACACACATGCATATTTCTTGATCTATGATTTTTATTGTCTGACTAATTAATTGTGAGCCTAAACATTTTTTTAATGAAATTATATTATTTTTGTTGAAAATATTTTGTTTGTACAATTGGTGCAACTTTGCTTAAAATGAATTTTTTATTCTAAAATAATTTTCGGAATTATTCTATTTATTAAAATGTCATTAGTTCCAAAATGTCTGTTTAAACAAATTTTTGTTTAACTATGCTTTGCTTTTATACTTTTCGTCACTTTCCTTAAAGGTGGTTTTGACAGCCTATGGCAAAGGCTACGACTTTTATTATCTGCAAAGTTAGGCTATATTTAGTTCTTTCATTGGTCTAAAAAAAAAAAAGTCAGTTTAGTTTTTTTTAACGAAATCTCTTACATATCTTTTTGTTGATTAGTCCGAAAGTACTCCTTCTTTAAGGGTCTCGAGCAACGTGAAAGCCTCTTATACCTGTTACATGGGAAATGTAACCTACATACTTTTCGGCCATTGTACTGGAAGTTGAGTAATTACATCTTTTATCCCATACCTTCCATTACCTATTCGTCCTTTTAGACATAAGACAGATTTGATTTTTAAAAAGTGATGTTGACCACTTTGGTTCTTAGATGTTTGGCCATTAGCTGTCATGATTTGTCAAGTGCCATACCTTTCCAGCTAATGTTCTTATACATATATATCAGTTACGAAAATCTTTTTCTGATCCAGTGTACTGTGCGACGCCGTCCCTTATTACGAATGATAGTACTTATATATATATATATATATATATATATATATATATATATATATATATATAATTCAGTCCGTTTTTTTTACGAAAAAAAAA
Source organism: Sambucus nigra (assembly GCA_949130495.1). NCBI lineage: Eukaryota > Viridiplantae > Streptophyta > Magnoliopsida > Dipsacales > Adoxaceae > Sambucus > Sambucus nigra. The sequence continues at coordinate 53,883,491 of OX422219.1, forward strand.
AATCTGTTCGGAATTTTTTTCTTACGAAAATATCTGTTCGAAATTTTTTTATCTATTCCGAAAATCTCTTTTATATATATATTTCAGTTCCTTTTACGAAAATATCTGACTGAAATTGTTTTTCGAAATTATCCTTTATATCTGTCCGAAATAAATTTGTTTTGTCCAAAAATAAATTATATCTGTTGGAATTTTCTGTCTGAAACATTTTTTTTGGAAAATACCTGTTCTGAATTTTTTTTTGTTCCGATTCCTTTTATATATATATACACTTTCAGACGCATGCTATCACTTCTTGTACTTATTCTAAAGGACATGAGTCCATGCCCTGCTATACCCTTAAATGCTGTTGACCACTCAATTCGTGACTAGCCTTATGGCAACCACATCATAGGACTGTAGAAAAATGTACTTTATTGTATATATCCTTTACATATCAGATATTTCTATTTGCATGTGGGCTAATATTTTTTGCAAATTCAAATATACTCAAATGAGGATACTGAGAAGATAAAAAATGAACATCTGCGTATCAGACTTGAAGATCATTTTGAAGCAACACAATCCCAGAAAATCAGGAGCATTAATTGCTCAAATTGCATATGTCCAACGGCTAGTTTTTGAAGACACAATTTAAAGCTATGAGAGCTGCTTTGAAGATCAGCAGAACAAGAACGAAAATATGAGACAGACTTGAAATATTATTGAGAGCATTTATTTTACTACTCAGCTACACATTCAAGAGAGCAATAAATTTTATCATCTGCTCAAATCATTGAAGAAGAAGATTTGTGTCAACTTCAACATCATTTATTGAAGTCTGATTCAAGAAGGAGAAACTCAGATTACAAATTGTATTTTAAGGAGTTTCAGTATTTTACCTTGTACTACAAAATTCAGATTTGTTGTGAAGCTTTGTTGAAGCTTCGGTTTGTACCGGTAATTGGTTCCTACCCGTAAGTGGGCCACGGGGTTTGAAGCTCGGAGTTAGCTTGCAAACAGTTGTACGCGGTGATTTGATCCTACCAGCAAGTGGATCAGGTTTAGTGAAGCGCAAAGGAGACGGGGGCTCTAGGCGCGTGGACGTAGGCCGGGATTTGGCCGAACCACGTTAAATTTCGGTGTCATCTATTTTCCGCACTCTTATTTATTTATTTGCACATGCATGCTTGAGTTAATATTTTCAGCACACTACCTTGCAAATAAATTAATTCCGAAATTTGACTAAATTAATTTTAAGGTTAAAATAATTATTTTTTGAGTTAAATAATTAATTTCAGAATATCACTTCAAATTAAATACGAAAATTACTTTAATATTTCTAGAGTGTTAAAATCTGCATCTCTAGTTGTTTAAATTAGTTAGTTGCATTTATTTGATATTATTGGATTTATTCTTTATTGATTTATTAATCTAAAATTTGTTTAAGTGATTTAAATTTAATATTTTTCTGAAATATAAATTTGACATTAAAGTTTGTAAAAACTCAATTCACCCCCCCCCCCCTCTTGAGTATAATCTGGGCAACAATTGGTATCAGAGCTAGTGCTCTTCTTATTTTTAGATTTAACAATCTTAGAGTTAAAGATCCATGGCAAACTTTAATGTTTCATCTCTTGGTGAGGGTCAATCAATAAATATACCTCCTTTATTTTCAGGAAATAATTATAGCTATTGGAAAAATAGAATGAAAAATTTTATTCAATCAAATGATTATGCTGTTTGGAGAGTTATTATAAATGGTCCTAATATCCCCATGAAAGTTGTTAATGATGAAAATGTTCCTAAAGAAGAAAATGAATGGAATGATGCTGATATTAGAAAAATTCAAATAAATGCTAAAGCTATGAATATTCTGCATTGTGCACTTGATGTAAATGAGTATAACAGAATTTGTTGTTGTGAATCTGCTAAAGAAATTTGGGATAGACTAGAAGTCACATATGAAGGAACTAGTCAAGTTAAAGAAGATAAAATTAGTATGCTTGTTCATAATTATGAGTTATTTAAGATGATGTCTGATGAATCTATTTCTGATATGTTTACTAGATTTTCAAATATTATAAATGGATTGAAATCTCTTGGTAAATCCTATACTGATTCTGAATTAGTGAGCAAGATTCTCAGGTCACTACCATCTGCTTATATGACAAAGAAGCTGGCTATCAAGGAAGCGATTAGAGAAAGACCTATTTCTCTTGATGAGCTATTGGGTTCCTTAATTTCTCATGAAATGGAACTTAAGGAATTTGTTGAAGATGAGAAACCAAAAGCGAACAAAATTATTGCTCTCAAATCTTCAAGCAAAAATATAGAAAGTGAAGATGATGATGATGATGATGATATTTCCTTATTGGCTAAAAATTTCAAAAAATATCTCAATTCCAAAAAGAAAGCCAAGGAAAGAAAGAAACATTTTTCAAAAGAGTTCAATGATGATCATCAATCCAAATCTGAACCAAGATGCTATCATTGTGATGAAGTTGGATACATTAAGCCGAATTGTCCAAAATATAAGAAAGGGAAGAAGGCATTGAAAGCTACAACATGGAGTGACTCCGACACAAGCTCTTCCGATGAAGATTCGAATGAAAATGAAGCTGCTCATCTATGTTACATGGCTATGGAAAATGGGGTACATTCTAACCCTAACTCTAGTGATAGTGATAATGATGAAGTTGATGATTATGAGGTATTACAAAATATTTTTGATGAATTATGTGAAAGTTTTGAAGAACTTAAAAATAAATATATTAAACTTAAGAAGTCTCATTCATTAGTTTCAACTAAATATGATTATATGTCAAATGATTTTGATGAGTTGAAATTAGAAAATGAATCTTTGAAAAATGAAATTAAATCTTTGAAAAAGGAAAAATCTGTTATTGTCACTACTCCTCTTGAAATTGAAAATATTGAGTTAAAAAGGGAGATTGAATATTTAAAGAAATCATTAGATACTTTTACAAAAGGAAATGAATATTTTCATAAAATTGTTGAGACACAAAGGATTCGATTTAATAATAATGGTATTGGTTATGATGAAGAAAATGAGAAAAAGACTTATTCCAATTTATTGAAATTTGATGCCTCATCTAGTCTACCTAATTATTTATGCTCTTATTGTGGTAGACACACACATTTTTCAGATTTGTGTCCATATAAATTTAGAAAAAGGAAATTTGCATGGATTCCAAAAGGAACCAAGATGTATACTAACCCCTATGGACCTAACACATTTTGGGTACCAAAAGAGAAAATTTTCAAAGTTGTGTAGGTTGCATTTTGAGAAGGGATGTGGATTTTCAAGGCATATGATTTGGTCATATTACATATTTCAAGTATCATTGCCTAATGTTGGAAATGCCACACTTGGTAGAAGTTGCTTGTATATATCTTTGGTATTGGTAAGGTGGTAAGGAGCACCTTTTCTTGAAATTAATATCATATGTTTATTAATGATTTATTTCATAATTGATATATTTCCATACATAGAATATTTGTTATAACACATGAGCGCGTTGTTTGATTTCACATGTAAATTTGTATATTTATTATTCTTGATGATTTTATGTTATATGAACTTACACTTGAGTTTGATGATAAATTTTTAGTTGGTAAATATTCATAATTTTTTATTACATCTTGATATATTTTTTATGAATAATAAGATTGGATAAATTCATGATTTTATTGAAAATAAATCTGAAACGAAAATGTCCTTTTAAAATTTATTAGTCATATGAGCTACATGTTAATATTGTAACATTCATTTGTTGATTTTTGATGACATGGTCATATTAATCTCTATGAGTTAGTTTTATTGCATGCTACATGATTAATATCATTTTGACATTCACGATGAATATTTTTTTATGATTGATAACATTTGTGTTATGTATGTTTAAATTGAGAAACCACATGATCAACAATTGGTATCATTTGTGAGACTCATTAAAAATGATTTCATGAAGTCATTTTTTTTAATAATATTTTATCTCATGAAATAGATGCACCATATTTGTTATATGCATATTTGCCTTAATTGGTATCCTTTAGGGGGAGATAAAAGTTTATTGAAATTTGTTTGATTACTTGTTCGAAAAATGCTTGATCATAACTTTGATATATTATTATGGATATTGCAATATGATTGAATTTTCCAGAATTTAAGCTCGTATCTTGGAAACGGCAAAGCATGACATAATTAAAAAAATTTATGCCGCTATCTTCTAACTCGTGTGCTTTATTTCAAATTATTTGAAAACATCGAGTTATGAAATGTTTCATGTTGTGCGCTTAAAAGTTTATTCTATCATGAGGATTTACATATCAATTGATATGCGCCTATTCAAAATTTATACATTGCAATTTCATTACATTAGTGAGAATGTCTGTTTAAACAAATTTTTGTTTAACTATGCTTTGCTTTTATACTTTTCGTCACTTTCCTTACAGGTGGTTTTGACAGCCTATGGCAAAGGCTACGACTTTTATTATCTGCAAAGTTAGGCTATATTTAGTTCTTTCATTGGTCTAAAAAAAAAAAGTCAGTTTAGTTTTTTTTTTTACGAAATCTCTTACATATCTTTTTGTTGATTAGTCCGAAAGTACTCCTTCTTTAAGGGTCTCGAGCAACGTGAAAGCCTCTTATACCTGTTACATGGGAAATGTAACCTGCATACTTTTCGGCCATTGTACTGGAAGTTGAGTAATTACATCTTTTATCCCATACCTTCCATTACCTATTCGTCCTTTTAGACATAAGACAGATTTGATTTTTAAAAAGTGATGTTGACCACTTTGGTTCTTAGATGTTTGGCCATTAGCTGTCATGATTTGTCAAGTGCCATACCTTTCCAGCTAATGTTCTTATACATATATATCAGTTACGAAAATCTTTTTCTGATCCAGTGTACTATGCGACGCCGTCCCTTATTACGAATGATAGTACTTTATATATATGTATATATATATATATATATATATATATATATATATATATGTAATTCAGTCCGTTTTTTTTTACGAAAAAAAAAAATTCTGTTCGGAATTTTTTTCTTACGAAAATATCTGTTCGAAATTTTTTTATCTATTCCGAAAATCTCTTTTATATATATATTTCAGTTCCTTTTACGAAAATATCTGACTGAAATTGTTTTTCGAAATTATCCTTTATATCTGTCCGAAATAAATTTGTTTTGTCCAAAAATAAATTATATCTGTTGGAATTTTCTGTCCGAAACATTTTTTTTGGAAAATACCTGTTCTGAATTTTTTTTTGTTCCGATTCCTTTTTTATATATATACACTTTCAGACGCATGCTATCACTTCTTGTACTTATTCTAAAGGACATGAGTTCATGCCCTGCTATACCCTTAAATGCTGTTGACCACTCAATTCGTGACTAGCCTTATGGCTACCACATCATAGGACTGCAGAAAAATGTACTTTATTGTATATATCCTTTACATATCAGATATTTCTATTTGCATGTGGGCTAATATTTTTTGCAGATTCAAATATACTCAAATGAGGATACTGAGAAGATAAAAAATGAACATCTGCGTATCAGACTTGAAGATCATTTTGAAGCAACACCATCCCAGAAAATCAGGAGCATTAATTGCTCAAATTGCATATGTCCAACGACTAGTTTTTGAAGACACAATTTAAAGCTGTGAGAGCTGCTTTGAAGATCAGCAGAACAAGAACGAAAATATGAGACAGACTTGAAATATTATTGAGAGCATTTATTTTACTACTCAGCTACACATTCAAGAGAGCAATAAATTTTATCATCTTCTCAAATCATTGAAGAAGAAGATTTGTGTCAACTTCAACATCATTTATTGAAGTCTGATTCAAGAAGGAGAAACTCAGATTACAAATTGTATTTTAAGGAGTTTCAGTATTTTACCTTGTACTACAAAATTCAGATTTGTTGTGAAGCTTTGTTGAAGCTTCGGTTTGTACCGGTAATTGGTTCCTACCCGTAAGTGGGCCACGGGGTTTGAAGCTCGGAGTTAGCTTGCAAACAGTTGTACGCGGTGATTTGATCCTACCCACAAGTGGATCAGGTTTAGTGAAGCGCAAAGGAGACGGGGGCTCTAGGCGCGTGGACGTAGGCCGGGATTTGGCCGAACCACGTTAAATTTCGGTGTCATCTATTTTCCGCACTCTTATTTATTTATTTGCACATGCATGCTTGAGTTAATATTTTCAGCACACTACCTTGCAAATAAATTAATTCCGAAATTTGACTAAATTAATTTTAAGGTTAAAATAATTATTTTTTGAGTTAAATAATTAATTTCAGAATATCACTTCAAATTAAATACGAAAATTACTTTAATATTTCTAGAGTGTTAAAATCTGCATCTCTAGTTGTTTAAATTAGTTAGTTGCATTTATTTGATATTATTGGATTTATTCTTTATTGATTTATTAATCTGAAATTTGTTTAAGTGATTTAAATTTAATATTTTTCTGAAATATAAATTTGACATTAAAGTTTGTAAAAACTCAATTCACCCCCCCCTCTTGAGTATAATCTGGGCAACAAGAAGGACTCACATATGCATGATATATTCTGATGCAATTATTTTATATATATTTATCCATATGTGGATGGTATTTATTTTTTGTATTTTTAGTTTGGTAGTATCTTCTAAGGGGAAGAATTGAATGGAATCCTATTGTATTCAAGTAGACAGTGGTGAACTCTCATTTTTCATACGGGAAAGTAATAGACTGCGATCTATTATTTTTTCAAAATAAAAAGTGGGAAAGGGAATCCAGCGTAAAAGAGATATTTTTTGGCAATAACTTGCGAATTAATATTGTTTATCTCCCATTAAAAAATGGGAAGACATTTTACCTAGAATATGAGGGGCTTTGGACCATCCTCCGGTCGTCTAATAATTTTTTAAAAATTTTCTTTCAAGTTAATGGCCCGTAAGTATCTGTTCTTTTTTGTGCAATAAGGTGTGTTCTTAGATCTTTTTCCTTTTTGCAAAAGGGTGATGTGGCTCGATGATCGATGAATCTCTTTTAATTTCCATGGATCACGATATACCAGGCTTCTTGGATTGAGCAACCTTTAAAGTATGTGTGAAACCACTTTTACCCTAATACTGAATAGCTGTGAGAGACTGTTCGATATACCCCGGTGCTAAAAAAAATCATACATTACCCATCACTGAGACATTGGGATCAAGAGAGAAGTTTCTCGATATACAAGCTAGGTGAACAAAAACGATTGAGAATCCATTGACGACTAGCCTTTCATGGAAGTGACATTTTGAAAGTATGAACTTCACTTGAGGAAGCGATTTCTATAAAGTATGAACTTCACTTAGGGAGAAGCGACTTTCTGAAATATGAGCCTCTTTCAGGTGAAGCGAATTTTTTTTGACGTACGAACTTCCTCTGGGTTAACTACTTTTGGGTATCAAGGGTATATGGTTTAAAAAATATTAAAATCAATACTATGTAGTGTGCCTACGTAATCGGTATTGTGCATCTCAGTGGGGACAATATATCATGAGACATATTATTTAGTCTTGTTCACATGAGATGGACTCGGTATTGTGCCTACGTACTCGTTTAGCCACGCGATCAAATCCCCCTACGTAGTTCTAGTTGTTCACGTGTTTCAACGTAGGAATTGGTTTGGGAGGCGGATAAGCTATTTGTGGGAAAAAAGGTAGCTTCAGTGGAGATGAAGAATGAGAGTCGACCTAAAGTCCCTAACAATGACATCCATCACCTGTGGGGTGATCACTAACTCCAAGGTGTTGTTTAACCTTTAGATTAGTTTGGAGGTGTAGCGTTAAGGGTGCCATGTTTTAGACATCATTGGTTATAGAGGTAAAGGTAGAAGTTGGGGGAGTTTGGACTAGGCATGGGTGCATCCCTACAAAATAATACGTCAAGGGATGTATTATGAGGCTTGGCTTCATGATTTTAATTCGGTATAGCACCTACGTGACCAAGGAGACTTGGGATCAAAGCCAACGTAGTTCTAACAAATGGGGAATATTTACAAGGGTCGGGCTAAAAGAGATAAACAAGTGTGAACAGTTTATTCCAAATATATATATATATATATATATATAGGGAGAGGTTCTATAGTGGACCAAAAGAATAGACTTTTTAATGGACCTTAACAAAAAACACATAATAACACAGTAATTTTAATTCCTATAGTGTAATTGGTCCGCGTCAGCGGCACTCGAGACCTCACTACCCCTGCCCCCTACCCACCCACCACCATCACCATAGCAGCCCTTATGACAGCAGGGCTGCCATGGGGTGGGGGTGGGGGTGGGATGGGTGGGGGGCGGTTGGGGGTCGATTGACACGCATGTTTGGTGCCGCTGGCGCGGACCAATTACACTATAGGAATTAATATTAATGTGTTATTATGTGTTTTTTGTTAAGGTCCATTAAAAAGTCCATTCTTTTGGTCCACTAGAGAACCTCTCCATATATATATATATATATATATATATATATATATATATATATATATATATGGCGTGTTTGAACCTAAATTTGGGTCGAGTTTCCTTACCCTTGTAACGTGAACTGATATTTTCCTAGAGGAGTGTCCCCACTTGAGGTTCTCGAGATGGGCATAGCTCCATTTAGTGAGGCACAACTTCATTTGAAACTTTCAATGTTCGTGGAATGTATTAAGAGGTTTGCGTTTATTTTTCTTTCGGTGGTGAGTTTTCATAAGTACAAACCTCATTCTGGGGGAAGTGACTTTTAGAAATTACTCACTTTCTCAGAGGGAAAACGACTTTTACAAAGTACGAACTTCATCGGAACTTTTTAAAAAGATTTAGAGCATGTCAAACGCTTGAGGGAAAAGAAAAAGAAAATAAGGGATCGAAGCCGAGTTTTGGTTACCTTTTGATGATTGGTGGGGACCTCCTTTTATAGGGGTCTGGGTGAGGCTTTTGACCGAACAAGAGAATGTCTTGGACGCTTGATTTTGGATAGAGTGACACGTAGGCGGCTTGGAAGAGATTTGCTGGATTTGGTAATCATTATCTAGCAGGTGGATGACCGAATGAGATAAGGTCTTTTCAACCATTCAATTGAAGGGCCTTGGGGACTTAGCCCTCAGACATAATGAAATGTTAACAATTCCTTTTTTCTATATTGACCTTTCTTTCAATTGTAGACATATTTACTTCTAGTCTGATTTTAATTTTAGAATTTATCTTTTGATGAAAATTAGGGTTTTGATTTGGGAATAAGATTAGGTGAGAGAGGTTATTTTTAAAATTTAAATAAACATTCTTTTGGTAAAAAAACTTATTTTGGGCACTTAAGTTTAATTAGAAAACAATAATTTTTAACAGAGTTTTAACAGTATTAAAAAGTTGAGTGTTATGTCTAAGAGATTAGCGAGTTGGGGGTCATGTCAAATAATAAATATAAAGGTAAGTTTTATGTAAAAAAAGATACGAAAGTATAACTTTATGGGCTTGTATACATTGCAGTGTAATGAATTTTTTTGTTATGTATCAATTTATTTGATAGAAATATAATACAATCCCTTGATACCTTATTTATCATCGAACGGTTGAAAGGTGCTTCCCTTCATTTCTCATTATTTATAATTACAAGGTTCTTATAGAACTAGGTCTCTCTACTTCAATCTTATCTCTATGTGATAGAGTTTTGTTACAATCAGCACGTGTGATACGTGGTGATCTTCTTGTTTCCTAACTCATGTCCACTTAGTATTCGGTTGACTATGTCTCTTGATCGCTGAGAGCCATGTGACAAATCACATGGTGTATTCGATCACATTTCCATTAACTTATTATTATCTTACACTGATGTCCAATAAATTCTTTAGCAAAACTATCAAAAGGAGGAACACGAAACCTAAACGATATCCTCATGAGAATTATTAAAACCATTTCATATTGATCATAATAAAAAGAAATATGGAGAGGCCGTGGAATTTTAGTTGTCATTTAAAACTTGACTATTTCCTTCCACTTTATTATCTATTTATATATTATAAAACGCAAGACAATAATTAATGTTGGTATAATTTTAGCCTATCCACGTGGCCAAAGTACTCATCTTCATTTTAATGAGCAACTCTTTTAACAAGGCATCAAGGGCAATCTGAAAGCACTCTTCATTTCTAACAATCTTCCCACCATGGGAGTAACATTAGAAAGAACACCCCTCGACGAATTACTTCTCGCCACTCGTGTACTTTTCACCTAGTGAGGGTGATAACCCATTCGGCCTTGCCTTTTTTTTCACCATCTTCCTCACAAAAATCAGTATTAGAAAAGTAATTTATTGAGATGTTTGTTACAACCAGATTCCATTTTCTTAAATCTGGATCTTTGACCATGACTCCATGGAAATGGATCTAATGAACTACATTCGCGGTGTTTTTTAGAGCAATCTACTCCCATGAAATTACAGTAAGAGATATTTGAATTATTTATTGTAATTGTTGTAGTACCCTTCACGAGGAGCAAGCCATAATTTATGAGGAGAAGTTACATTTCCTCTTAGGGCTCGTTTGCGAGTTCTATTTTGGAGAGAAAAGAAAGGAAAGGAAGGGAAAGTGTGTTTCCTTTCCGTCGTTTGGGAGTTTAAGTAGGAAAGAAAGTGACTTTCTCTCGTTTGGGAGTTTAAAAGGAGAGAAAAGAAAGGAAAATTTTTAAAAAACTTTCTCTTCCTTTCTTTCCAAAACTTTCTTTCCAAATCGGAAAGAAATGGAGAGAAAGGAAAGTTTTTTAATGAATTGTTCCTTCTTCCTCTTAAAAAAATTATTTTCCTCCCAAACTCCCAAACACAGGAAAGAAAATTATTTTCTTTTCTCTCCCAAACTCCTTTCTCTTCTCTTCTTTTCTTTTCTCTCTTATTAACTTTCCCTTCTTTTCTTTTCTCTCCTAATAAAATTTTCCTTTCCTTTCTCTTCTCTCCAAAACTCCCAAACGAACCCTTAGTGTTGCTTTTAATATTTTAATTTTTGGTACCACTTTGAGTTTGTTTAGAATTCTAAAATTGATTGCATAGCATAAAAACTAATGAATGTCAAGAGTGCCAATATTATAGTCGGGTAAATTGATGGAGATGGGGTGCAGTTGTCTTATTTTAGGTGGGAATAAGAATGGTGGGTGGAACTGTATGTGCGTTTGTAAGTTATTTGCGTTCTAACATAACGAACTGTATGTGAGATACAATGGGTTTGATGGGTTATATTTTTTATTGTGATTGGATTCCATGTAGATTAGTAGGTTATTTGAGATAAAACATCAAGAACCCTATGTTAGATATAATGGGTTTGATGGGTTTTTACTTTATACAGAGATTGGATATGATGTGGGTCTGTACGTTATTTAAGATATGTCATCAATAACTATGTGTGAAATATGGATTTAGTGTTTTTTTTTTAATGAAGATTGGATTTCATGTAATGTAAGGAATCGAAATGATATTATATTACTTTTTGAGGTGGGTGGTTTTTTTAGAGAGTGGATAGTTTACTTTTGCAGGAAGAGATCTCCTATTTTTCAAAATATAAAGTTATTTAATTGAGATTTATCATTTTAATGGTCATTACTGTGGGTACCTCGATTAAACATTCTGGCCCAGATAAGTAGCCCGCTTCAGTCCGGCCCAAAGCCTGTAAGACACATGCATAACTAATTCAGTTATGACCCATTCAACCCCTAAAATCTCTCACAAGATATTCTAGGAGTTATGGGCTAACGTGGAGGAGTACAACACCCCCACTCTTCGAGAAGCAACATGTATATATTAAACCCTTAGCCCGGGGCAAAGGGCATGCAATTTGTAAACACTCCCTCGGAGTAAAGAGAAATAAAATACTGAGAGCACCATCGTGGATGTAGGCCTTATTACCGAACCACGAATATCTTGTGTTGTATGTGATTGCAATTTTTTCAAGTTCTTTATTTATTCTGGTGATTGCCTTTGCTTATTATTTTGTGTTGAGTTTAATTGTCACCACAACTGGTGCTTTCTGTGGGAAACGTTTGTTTTCCTTTAAGAAATCCTTCACCAATAAGAATTTAGAATGTCTGGTCACAGTAGCAATGCTCCTCAAGCGGGGGATATTCAAGAGCAAGCTACCCCTCGCAGGATCAGATCTGAAGTTCGACGTTCAAATCCTAGGGCTCACCCAGAACGGAAAGCTTCGGAGGAAAGCCAAGGACCAACTAGGTCCACACAGGTCTCTAGGCTAATCGACACCTATGAGGCCAGGCTCCAAGAGCAAGAGGAGGCCACTCATAAGTAAGAAGCTGAGAATGCTCTTCTCAAAAGAAGATTGGAGAAAATAGAGAGATAACTCCATCGTAGCACCAGGCAACGTCAATATCGCACCCCTAGCCCTCAGGCGAGCAACTCTCGCAACTGAGGAAGGAGCCCTAGACTTGAATCTCAAAGATTTGAGGAACGCAGGTCAAATAATGACTTGCCCGAGCAACAGTAACCAGCTCACCGTTACGAGAGCCCAGGTCGAGGAAATGATGACATACGGAATTTGGTCTGGAGAGAAATGGACCAACACCTAGTGCATTGGGGTGCCAGATCGACCAGAGAGCTAGCCAAGTGAGCTTTCAGGACCCAGATGAAACCCTTTTCTCGAGGGAGATATAAGAAAAAAAAGCCCCCAAGAAGTTCATGATTCCCAGATTCAAGATCTACGACAGAAAGACTGATCCTATCGACCATGTTAGGCAATACAAGTAGGCCATAACCCTCTGGAACCATAAGGATGCATTAATGTGCTAGATCCTTCCCTCGAGCTTGCACAATGTTGCCTCAAAGTGGTTCAAAAGACTCCCTCAGAGATCCATCAGGAGATTTGAGTCCCTGGTAGATCTCTTCACAGCTCGCTTCATTACCAGCAGCTCCCATCCGAAGATGATGGATGCCTTATTGATAATGAAGAAAATGCCTTAGGAGAGCCTCAGAGACTATAAGAAAAGATATTGGGATTTATTCAACGAGGTCGAGGACTGCTCAGAGCAGGTCGCTGTGGCATGCTTTCAGATTGTCCTACTTGCACAAGTCCCTCACTAAGAGGGAGGCCATGGCCATTGGCGACCTAATGGCTCGTATTGAAAAATATGCCAAAGTTAAGGATGTGAATTGCCTCAGTGCTGGGGAGAATGGTCATGCCAAGTTCGCTGATAAGAGCAGTGACAAAGCTGAGAACCAAAAGAAAGGAAGAAAAATGGGGCCAAGAGTGGCCCCAAGAGCGGGAACAAAAATGATACTTCAAAGATGAAGGACGAGCCATTCGTTAATTGGCCTAGAAAAATGGGAAGAGACCCCTTAAAAAGGAACAACGCACTGAGATGTGCTTTCCACAAAAAAGGGTGGGCATAAAACTAAGCACTGCAAGGTTCTTAAGTATCACCTTGAAGAGTTAGCCCAAACTGGACATTTAAATGGATTTGTGGAGAAGAAGGCAGAGAAGGTCACTGCCAATAGATACTCGAGGCAGAGCAGTGATTCATAGGGCATCGGATCTAAAGAAGATTCAAGGAAACTCAGCTCGGATGGAAGTTAAAAGGCTTACGGCAGTAATGCAATCTTTTAAAATCGATCCAGCGAAAATGCAGGCAGTAAAGCATCGGCGAGCAGATGATGTCGACTATAGCAAACACATTATGTTCACAGATGAAGACCTAGTGGGAGTAAGGACCCCACATTATGATGCCTTGATCATTACACTCAGGATAGATAATTATGATATCGATAAGTTACTCATTGACCAGGGTAGCTCATCTGAAGTAATGTATCTCGACCTATTCAGGAAGTTGAAGTTAAGCATCGCTGACTTAAAGAACCCCACCATTCTTCTAGTTGGCTTCGCCGATAAAGTGACCATCCCTTTGGGAAAGATTGTACTGCCAGTAAGGGCAGGAAGTGTCTCCAAAATGATCGAGTTTCTGGTGGTCGACATTGACTCACCCTACCAGGCCATCCTTGGCTGAGGGTGGATACATGTGATGAAGGTTGTCCCCTTTACCTACCACCAAAAACTCAAATATGTGACTGAGCGAGGAGTGATGGAGATCCACGGAGATCAAGCAATGTCGAGAAAGTGCTTTATATCAGCCATCCGCCGAAAGCTGGGGAAGAAGGTCAATAAGGCCAAGGAGAAGGTTGAAGAACAGGAAGGTTTGATACCTTCCAATTAGCAGCTAAAATATGGAAGACCAGGAGTGGAGGAGACTGTAATACCCCGTATTTTCATGCTATATTAATTTGGGGACTTATTAAATTTAATGTGAGTTAATTATTTAATAAAAATTTAGAAATTAATAATGTTATAATTATTAACGTGAGGAGAGTTAGTAATTATATAAAATTTGTTGAATATTACTAATGAGCAAAGTAATATATAATATTAGTTATATTGAATGTCATGAGTGAATTAAATGACAACTTCGGAAATTTAAGTCGGGACGTGCTCGTGTCGCGTCGGGACTAAATTTTGATAAATAAAAAGTGAATATTTTATAAGTTGTTCGTATGGTCGTTTTGAGTGCGCCAACGTGTCCGGAAGGGTCGATATAGTCAGAAAAGTGTACCTGGGGGTTTAGTTTGGGTCTCGGGGCGTTTTTAGGCCTAATTAGTAACCCGGGAGGGCATTTTGGTCATTTTACATTTCTGGGTAATTAAACCCACGAAAATTAGAGGGGTTATATCATTTTACATTTTGGTCATTTTACATTTTTGGGTAGACTCCTATTTCCCTTGTTAAATTAGTTGAACTTCAATTTAATGTGAGATAATTTTTGGGCATCCTTAATAAAATGTTTTGGGAAATATGGAAGACCAGTAGGACATATGAATAATTTTGGAGACTCTTAATGTGGACCCAGAATTACATTTTGGGATAATTACTTATAAATCGATTTATTTATGTATTAAAGGGTGAGGTGCATAAGAGAGTTACGTTGGAACATAATAAGGACACCTACTGAATTTTATACTTGAGAGGATAGAGCCCACGAGTGTCACGTAATGAGTTGGAGAAACCCTTCGAGTTAAGTTTAGTGACGAACCCTTATAAGAAATACTTAATGTGAAAATTAAGGATAAATATTGTAATTATGGGTGATGAGAGAAACCTATATTGATATGATAATAAGTGGTATATTTATATGGTTGTGTATGCATATATTATATACGTGTGAAAAACGTACCCGAGCTACTTACTATCCCCGAGGTTACCGCGCTGGGACGATCTTATCCTGTGTTGCCTTATGGGGGATGTTGATTCGTACCCTAGGAGATAGATGTCCTTGGTACACGCTATCGGAATGATAGTTCAGACGGTCCTAAAAGACGTGAGGGTATGTACTGACCTCTTAGAGACTTGGAATCTATGCTTCGCCTCAAATCTTGTTTGTATATATGTTGGTACAGTTCGAGAGTGAGTCCGAACTTGTATTTCCCTTAGTGTGAGCGATACGGGGATTGGATAGCAGAGTATGCCCGCACCATAGTTTTATTTGGGGTGCTGTTGTAAAATATATATATTATGCGAGTAGTATATATATATACATAATTATGAAATTCTGAAATTTGGAACTGCCTACTGTGATTTGATAAGTAGGATTCGATTGATGGCTCAAATTGTAAATACTTGTTTTGAGAAAGTATACTATGACACTGGAAAAACTTTAGTGATTAATAAAGTTATAATGAGAACCTTGATTACAAATTGAAACCTTACTTTATAAACAATTATATTGTTCGGCCTTGAAATCTTACGAGTAACCTAAGATAAGTTAAATCGTTGAAAGAGATTTGTTCGATAGATGATAGAAATTCCGTTGGGAAGGGTAGTATGATAGGCGTGCACATTAGAAGAGAGGCGAGAATTTCTCAAGAGAGTGTCGCTCTAATATGTTGTTGCATTGGCCTGTATCAATTTAAACACTTGCTAAACGAATTTTAAATCATACACACTATCGGGATCTGACCCGTTTCTATTTCTCTTTTCTCTTTTGTATATATATATGTATATATTACAGGTGCCCAGCCACAGGGGCGTCTTGCTTAGGATCCCTTGGAAAGGAACGTACTGCAGCTTAGGTGGGAGTTGCAGGCCACTTGCGTAGACGGCTTCATTTATTGATTCCACTTCTATCATTCTCATTTATTGGGCATGTGTCGCCCCTTCCATTATCGATCTGTTTTATTTGGGACATTTGTATTTCAGTTATTTTAGTACTGCTATCGTGGGATTTATTCAGTGTGGATGTTTTACTTTAAATTTTAATTACTGGGATTAGATTGTTGAATGCTTTAAATTAATTGGATTATGTTCCAGGATTATTGTGGTGTGATTCTTATTTATTGAATGTTGTTAATAAATAAATAAATAATTTTTCTTTGAATAAAATTTGGAAAGAATGTTTTAAAAATGGATTTTGACACTTAGCTTAATTAATTAGGGTGTTAAATTGAAAATTTTATTTTTTTGACTGTGATGCTGAGAATGAACCAACTGTTCACCTTGAATTAATTTAATAAAGGAGTGATCGCCCAGTATTTAATTAGGTGGTGTGTCACAGGTGGTATCAGAGCATCAGGTTCTAGTGTCCATAGGATCTGTACGGCTTATTTTCGCTTTCAGCTTAACGTTTTTGTTATAGAGCCCTATTTTTAGGATTGTTGTTCTCTTGCTTTCACGTTTAAGTCTTCAACTATTTGAGATTTGATAATAACTGTAGACTAATAAACTTTTTCACGTTTCAGATGCCTCCGAGATGTGCTCTGAAGGATAGGCGTGCCCAGGCCGAGCAGCCAGCACCTCCGGCACTATGAATGCAAATGAAGTAGCCGCCGTTGTTGCTCAGGCGGTGAATGCCGCGCTAGCGGTGGTTCAGGAGGCTCCACCCCAGGTTCAAGCAGTGGTGCCAGTACCAGCACAGCTCCCATCTGCATGGGAGAGGGTTAGGGATGCTTTTCAGAAATCGCATCTCCCTCAGTTCTCTGGTAGCTCCGATATTGTCACAGTCAGCCAATGGAAGAAAGACATCCAGCAGCATCTTCGTATGTATGAGTGCACCGACGTGCAGAAACAGTTGTTAGCTTCCTTTAAGCTGGTGGGAGCCGCTTTGCAGTGGTGGGAGTCCACTACCACTTTGGAGGAGAGGGACACGATCCCTATTCAGTCGTTCTGGGAGCGGTTTGACCGCAAGTACTTTCCACCTGCAGTGCAGACTGAGATGAGGCGGAAATTACTAAATCTGAAGCAAGAGAATTCTACCGTAGCAGAGTATGAGGAGGAGTTTAATAGACTTCTCACCATCGTGCCAGATGAGGCACCCTCTGAGAGCAAGAGGATTATGTTGTTTGTCGACGGGTTAGCTTGGAGGATCCGTCAGCACCTTATTGGGAATTTATCCCTGAGTACTTTCACTGATGTACTCAATGCTGCATTACTACATTGCCAGGATCACCGCTTTCATCTTCAGGGAAGCAAGAGAGCAGGAGAGTCCAGCTAGCAGGGCAGGACCGGGGGTAATAGTGCCAGTGGGGCACCATCTCATGGACAGACTCGTCAGCACGAGCAGAGTTCCCATCAGGGGGACCCTGCTAAGCGATTCCGTTAAGGTGATTCTAGGAAGGGATTTGGGGGTTATAGGCAGGGCCAGCCTAATCAGCAGGGCCAGCAGGGCCAACAGCGTGCTAATCAGGGCCAACAGGGCCAGTGGCGGGGAGGTAACGGCCAGCAGGGACAGGGGGGAGGTAACTTCAGAGGCCGATGTTTTGGGTGCGGTAAACATGTCCATAGACGTCAGGATTGTCTGGAGGGTGATAGGGCCCCACAGCAGCAGGGAGTCCGTAATGAGCCACAGAGGCCACTTTTTCCACCTGCCCTCCCAGCTCCAGCCCAGGTGCCAGCCCTACCAGCCGTTCCAGCAGCTCCAGTGCAGCAGGGGCAGTTACAGTATGGACGTGTATATAACGTCCAGCAGGCAGTAGCTCCACAGGCACCACCCGTGATTGAGGGTATGTTTCCTATCCATGGTACTATGGGTCGAGTTTTGTATGATACGAGGGCAACGCATTGTTTTCTAGCTACGCATTTTGCGAAGGCCTTAGGGTTGTTAGCCACATCAGAGAGCACAGTGATGTGTGTAGACTCACCACTGGGGAGTGGGTCCCTTATTTTCTTTATATGCCGGGGAGTGGGGGTAGAGATTGGTAGCTTGGTATTACCTGCAGACGTGTTAGTCTTAGACATGCACGAGCATGATATGATTATTGGTATGGATTGGCTCGCAGCTTATAGAGCCATGATTGATTGCTTCGGTGGGAGCATTGTTTTTGCCATTCCGGGGCAAGAGATGTTTGTAGTGGCGATGCCTCGCCCAGAGGGAGGTTCGACCGCTCATTTGTATTACATAGAGGAGGATACCTCTAAGGAGGTTGTGATTCCCTTAGATTCGATCCCAGTTGTCAGGGAGTATTCCGATGTGTTTCAGGAGATACAAGGCCTACCCCCAGTCGAGAGATAGACTTTGTCATAGATTTATTGCCAGATACGAGACCTATAGCACGCGCACCGTATCGTATGGCTCCGGCAGAGATGCGAGAGCTACGAGATCAGATAGAGCAGCTGTTAGGTCAGGGCTTCATTCATAGGAGGACCTCACCTTGGGGCGCTCCAGTCCTGTTTATGAAGAAGAGAGATGGTTCACTGAGATTGTGTGTGGACTACCGGGAGCTGAACAAGGTCACGATACAGAATAAATATCCGTTGCCTCGAATCGATGATCTGTTCGACCAGCTGAGGGGAGCAACTTTCTTCTCGAAGATAGATCTGAGGTCGGGGTACCATCAGTTGCGTATTAGAGAGCAGGATGTTTCAAAGACTGCCTTCTTGACGAGATATGGCTCCTATGAGTTCAGGGTGATGCCGTTCGGAGTCACAAATGCTCCAGCCGTTTTCATGGACTTGATGAACCGAGTATTCAGAGAGTTCTTGGATCAGTTTGTCATCGTTTTCATAGATGACATTTTGATATATTCACACTCCGAGGAGGAGCATGCCGAGAACTTGAGACAAGTTCTTCAGACTCTACGAGAGCATCAGTTGTATGCTAAGTACGAGAAGTACGGATTCTGATTGCGAGAGGTACAGTTCTTGGGGCATGTAATTTCTGAGTAAGGGATAGCAGTTGACCCGAGTAAAGTGTCAGCGGTGAGGGAGTGGGGACAGCCCACGACACTGACGGAAGTGCGTAGTTTCTTGGGGTTAGCTGGTTACTACAGGAGATTTATTCGGGGATTCTCCAAAATAGCGGGTCCACTGACGAATCTGACTCGCAAGGGGGTACCGTATGTTTGGGATGATGCTTGTCAGTTAGCTTTCGACGAGCTAAAATACAAGCTTACTTCAGCACCAGTCCTTGCGTTACCGAAGCCGGGTGTGGAGTACCTGGTTTACACCGATGCGTCTTTACGGGGACTTGGGGGAGTACTTCAGTAGGAGGAGAAGGCTATAGCTTTTGCCTCCTACAAGCTTAAGCCTCATGAGAAGAATTACCCCACCCACGACCTAGAGTTAGCAGCATCTTTGCATTGAGGATATGGAGACACTATTTATTGGGGGAGAAATTCCGTTTGTTCACACACCACAACTCATTGCAGTACCTGTTCACTCAGCGAGAGCTGAATATGCGTCAGCGCAGATGGCTAGAGTTTGTGAAGGACTACCAGTTCGATATACAGTATCATCCGGGAAAGGCCAACGTAGTTTCTAATGTGTTGAGTCGTAGACCGGTAGACGAGGTAGCGAACGTCTGGAAAGCAAAGTGGAAGGAGTTGGGTCAACAGGACGCAATAGCCCGTTCTTTCATATCCGTTATGTCAGTCACACCCGAGATTGTTACGAGGGTGATACAGGCACAGAACACAGACCCGTTTTGCCAGGAGCAGATTGTACGTCTTTTAGCTGAGGGTGCTGAGTCCTATTCTGTTAGTTTTGATAGGGGTTTGAGGTTTAATGGGAGGTTGGTAGTTCCAGAAGGGGCTGAATTACGTCATGCAGTGATGACCCAATCTCACGGGTCCCGGTTTGCGGTGCATCCTGGAGGGGATAAGATATACCAAGATGTGAGGAGACAATACTGGTGGAGTGGGATGAAGAAGGACATTGCTGAGTTCGTGTCCAAGTGTTCTACCTGCCAGTTGGTGAAGGTGGACCATCAGAAACCTTCAGGGTTGCTTCAGCCATTGGAAGTACCCGCGTGGAAGTGGGAGAGTATTTCCATGGATTTTATTACGGGGTTGCCTACATCACAGCGGGGCCACAACTCTATCTGGGTGATTATAGACCGTCTGACCAAAGTGGCTCATTTTCTACCGGTGCAGACGGATTATACCACGGGTCAGTATGCTCAGTTGTTTATTGCTGAGATCGTTAGATTACACGGGGTGCCCCTGAATATTGTGTCAGATAGAGACAAGATTTTCGTGTCATATTTTTGGGAAAGCTTTTAGGAGGCTATGAGTACTGAGTTGAGATTGAGTTCAGCTTATCACCCACAGACAGATGGACAAACAGAGCGTACTAATCAGATGTTGGAGGATATGCTACGCATGTGTGTTCCTGATTTTGGAGGAGGTTCGGAGCCACATCTTCCACTGGTAGAGTTTGCTTATAATAACTCGTATCAGTTCACGATTGGCATGGCTCCATTTGAGGCTTTGTATGGCAGGCCTTGTCGTTCCCCAACTTGTTGGCTCGAAGTGGGGGATAACAAGTCGCTAGGACCAGAGGTGATTCAAGAGACCTCCGCGAGGATTGAGATGATCAGGAGTCGCATTCGGGTAGCCCAGGACAGGCAGAAGAGGTACGCCGATGCGAAACGGTTCTTTCAGGAGTTTAGTGTGGGGGACCAAGTGTTATTGCGTGTATCTCCTATGAAGGTAGTGATGAGGTTTGGGAAGAAGGGGAAGTTGGCTCCGAGGTACGTGGGACCATTTCCCATCATCGAGAGGATTGGGTCGGTTTCATACAGGTTGGGACTGCCAGAGCATTTACATCGCATCCACGATGTATTCCACATCTCGTCGTTGAGACGATATCTTCGGGATGATATGGACCATACTCACATCGCGATAAATGAGATAGATTTACAGCCTGATAGCTCTTACGAGGAGAGACTGGTGGCTATACTAGACTTTAGTGAGAGGAGATTGAGGTCGAAGATAGTTCCACTTGTGCGGGTCAAGTGGGAGCACCATAATGTGGAGGAATCCACTTGGGAGCGCGAGGCAGATATGCGCGAGAGATATCCAGATTTGTTCTTACCAGGTATGCCTTATTTTCTGAATTTCGGGACGAAATTCCGTTATTAGGGGGGGAGTATGTAATACCCCGTATTTTCATGCTATATTAATTTGGGGACTTATTAAATTTAATGTGAGTTAATTATTTAATAAAAATCCGGATATTAATTATGTTATAATTATTAACGTGACGAGAGTTAGTAATTATATGAAATTTGTTGAATATTACTAATGAGGAAAGTAATATATAATATTAGTTATATTGAATGTCATGAGTGAATTAAATGACAACTTCGAAAATTTAAGTCGGGACGTGCTCGTGTCGCGTCGGGACTAAATTTTGATAAATAAAAAGTAAATATTTTATAAGTTGTTCGTATGGTCGTTTTGAGTGCGCCAACGCGTCCGGAAGGGTCGAGATAGTCAGAAAAGTGTACCTGGGGGTTTAG
Source organism: Sambucus nigra (assembly GCA_949130495.1). Taxonomy (NCBI): domain Eukaryota; kingdom Viridiplantae; phylum Streptophyta; class Magnoliopsida; order Dipsacales; family Adoxaceae; genus Sambucus; species Sambucus nigra. The sequence continues at coordinate 53,905,292 of OX422219.1, forward strand.
TTTGGGTCTCGGGATGTTTTTAGGCCTAATTAGTAACCCGGGAGGGCATTTTGGTCATTTTACATTTTTGGGTAGTTAAACCCACGAAAATTAGAGGGGTTATATCAAATATTGAGGTTGTCACCTAGGGTTAGAATACCCAAAACCTAGAACGGCCATTGGAGAAGAGAGGAGAGAGCTCTCAAGGGATTCCAAGGCTCAAAACTCAACGGTTTGCACCACCGCCACCACCAACGCATAGATCGCGAGACGGGGAACGCAACCACACCGAATTCGGCACCAAACCAGACCTCTAAAAATCCCAGGAAAGCGTTTATCTTATTTATTTCGTTAATGCATCTTTCATATTAGTTTAGGAGTAATTAGAATGAGTTTTAATGGAAGAAAACCCGATTTATGATAGGAAAATCCATGTAATATTGGTCTAAATGTTAATTCTGGAAACCCTTGCCATGTAGAGGAATTTAACCAAGAAATTATGATGATTATAAGACGGAATTTCTGGAGAAAATTGGTTAGAAACCTGTTTAAGAAATTTTCTAGGGTTCTTGATAATTGTATAGATCTTGGTTGTTAATCCATGATTAAATAACAGAAATCCACATGCTTTACGTTGAAAATACCTATTATGATGATATAGGGTTAGTAGTATCAATTTTGGGATGATTGGGATTAGAAAATATGGAATTTGTTGATGTTAGTAGAGGAAACCCGTAACTGCAATTCTGCAGTTTTCACAGACCTGTTTGATCGATCGATCGAGCCCAGAGCTTCGATCGATCGAAGGCTCGATCGATCGAGCCCCAAACCTCGATCGATCGACCCCTCCTGGTAGACTCCTATTTCCCTTATTAAATTAGTTGAACTTCAATTTAATGTGAGATAATTTTTGGGCATCCTTAATAAAATGTTTTGGGAAATATGGAAGACCAGTAGGATATATGAATAATTTTGGAGACTCTTAATGTGGACCGAGAATTACATTTTGGGATAATTACTTATAAATCGATTTATTTATGTATTAAAGGGTGAGGTGCGTAAGAGAGTTACGTTGGAACATAATAAGGACACCTACTGAATTTTATACTTGGGAGGATAGAGCCCACGAGTGTCACGTAATGAGTTGGAGAAACCTTACTTTATAAACAATTATGGCTGTGTATGCATATATTATATACGTGTGAAAAACGTACCCGCGCTACTTGCTATCCCCGAGGTTACCGCGCTGGGACGATCTTATCCTGTGTTGCCTTATGGGGGATGTTGATTCGTACCCTAGGAGATAGATGTCCTTGGTACAGGCTATCGGAATGATAGTTCAGACGGTCCTAAGAGACGTGAGGGTATGTACTGACCTCTTAGAGACTTGGAATCTATGCTTTGCCTCAAATCTTGTTTGTATATATGTTGGTACAGTTCGAGAGTGAGTCCGAACTTGTATTTCCCTTAGTGTGAGCGATACGGGGATTGAATAGCAGAGTATGCCCGCACCATAGTTTTATTCGGGGTGCTGTTGTAAAATATATATATTATGCTAGTAGTATATATATATACATAATTATGAAATTCTGAAATTTGGAACTGCCTACTGTGATTTGATAAGTAGGATTCGATTGATGGCTCAAATTGTAAATACTTGTTTTGAGAAAGTATACTATAACACTGGAAAAACTTTAGTGATTAATAAAGTTATAATGAGAACCTTGATTACAAATTGAAACCTTACTTTATAAACAATTATATTGTTCGGCCTTGAAATCTTACGAGTAACCTAAGATAAGTTAAATCGTTGAAAGAGATTTGTTCGATAGATGATAGAAATTCCGTTGGGAAGGGTAGTACGATAGGCGTGCACATTAGAAGAGAGGCGAGAATTTCTCAAGAGAGTGTCGCTCTACTATGTTGTTGCATTGGCCTGTATCAATTTAAACACTTGCTAAACGAATTTTAAATCATACACACTATCGGGCTCTGACCCGTTTCTATTTATCTTTTCTCTTTTGTATATATATATGTATATATTACAGGTGCCCAGCCACAGGGGTGTCTTGCTTAGGATCCCTTGGAAAGGAACGTGCTGCAGCTTAGGTGGGAGTTGCAGGCCACTTGCGTAGACGGCTTCATTTATTGATTCCACTTCTATCATTCTCATTTATTGGGCATGTGTCGCCCCTTCCATTATCGATCTGTTTTATTTGGGACATTTGTATTTCAATTATTTTAGTACTTCTATCGTGGGATTTATTTAGTGTGGATGTTTTACTTTAAGTTTTAATTACTGGGATTAGATTGTTGAATGTTTTAAATTAATTGGATTATGTTCCAGGATTATTGTGGTGTGATTCTTATTTATTGAATGTTGTTGATAAATAAATAAATAATTTTTCTTTGAATAAAATTTGGAAAGAATGTTTTAAAAATGGATTTTGACACTTAGCTTAATTAATTATGGTGTTAAATTGAAAATTTTATTTTTTTGACAGTGATGCTGAGAATGAACCAATTGTTCACCTTGAATTAATTTAATAAAGGAGTGATCGCCCGGTATTTAATTAGGCGGGGTGTCACAGAGACCAGGCTCCTCCCCTCTGAGCGGGTAGTTGAGAACCTAGAGGAAGTAACAGCCAGCGGTAACAAGAAAGATAGGATGTTCTTGATCGGAGCCTCTCTTACAGATCGAGAGAAGAAAGAACTAACAATACTGTTGCGGAATAACTTGGATGTTTTCACATGGGAACCCTATGAGCTGCCTGGAATTGATCCCAGTGTGGTTTATCATTGGTTGCACGTTGACCCGACTTTCAAGACGATCACGTAAAAGGCACGTCAAACTGTACACGAGAAGGCCAAGGCTGTGGAGAAGGAAGTGGAGAAGCTGCTGGATGCAGGATCCGTACGGGAAGTTCAATTACCTAAGTGGTTGTCGAACCTAGTAATGGTCCCAAAAAGCAATGGAAAAAGGAGAGTCTGTATTGAATTCAGCGACCTTAAACGAGCGTGCCCTAAAGACAGTTTTCCTCTCCCAAAGATTAACCCGTTGGTGGATGTCACAGCAACTCATAAAAGAATGAGTTTCCTAGACGCATACTCCGGGTAACACCAAATCCCTCTACACGAGCCAGATCAAGATAAGACAGCATTCATCACCACCATCGGGTTGTATTGTTACAAGGTCATGCCCTTTGGGCTAAACAATGTAGGAGCAACCTACCAGCGGTTGGTCACCAAAATATTTAAAGACCAAATGGGAAACACCATGGAGGTCTACATCGATGATATGCTCATCAAGATAAGGCATAAATAAGAATACCTATCAGACCTATCAAGGACCTTGGAAATCCTCAGGAAATACAAAATGAAGCTTAACACAAGTAAGTGTTCCTTCAATGTCCAGTCAGGGAAATTTCTCGAGCACTTGGTTAGCAAGAGAGGCATTGAAGCCAACCCGGACCAGATTTACGCCATCAATAGGGTGCAACCCCCCCGTAGGATAAGAGACGTGCAAAAGCTCATAGGAATGTTCGCTGCCCTGAACCGATTCATCTCAAAATCATCCGAGAGGGGCCAGCCGTTCTTCTAACTTTTAAAGAAAAGCAAAAATGTAGAGTGGAATGAGGATTGATCGAAGGCGTTAGAAGGACTCAAGGCTTACCTCAGTACACCACCGTTGCTCATAATCCCTCATGAGAATGAATCTCTATACATGTACCTCACAGTTTCCAGTCACACTGTAAGTTCTTCACTAGTATGCAAAAGAACAGGGATCCAGAACCCAGTTTATTACACGTGCAAAACCCTCTTGGACGCCGAACAGCGGTACCTGCCCCTAGAAAAGCTCGCCTTTGCACTGGTGGTAGCCTCGAGGAAATTGAAACATTACTTCGAAGCTCACTCCATCATCGTTCGTACATCTCACCCCCCTTAAAGCAGTCCTGTAAAAAGTAGATTTGTTCAGTAGACTATCAAAGGGGTCAGTTGAGCTCGGGCGATTTGACATCCAGTTTCAGTCAAGGAATGTAATCAAGGGATAAGTCCTCGCTGACTTCCTCGCAGAATTTATAGGAGAACATCCTTTTGACCAACTCCAACCTATTGGTCAAAGGGAAAACCCCTCGACACAAGGTGTTTGGCGACTATTCGTTGACGGAGCCTCCAACTCCAAAGGGGCAGGAGTAGGCATCGTGCTGGTTACCCCTGAAGATGCAATTCTTGAGCAAGGAATCAGGCCTGGATTTGAAGCCTCCAACAACGAAGTAGAGTATGAAGCACTGATAGCAGGCCTACAAAAGGCACAGGCACTGGGGGTAAAGCAACTCCAAGTGTTCGGCGACTCATAGCTGGTCTCCAACCAGATAAGTGGAGAATTCAACGCGAGGGATGAGAGAATGTCGGCCTACCTCACCACAACAAAGAAATTAATGTCTAACTTCGAAGAGGTCAACATCCAATAGTTTCCCAGAGGACAAAATAGTCATGCTGATGCCCTAGCGACCTTGAGCTCAACGATTAATTCTGACCTGAAAAGAACAATTCCAATCGACTTCCTTGCCCAGCCAAGCATTACCCAAATTGAGAAACTTCCAAATATAGGTCATGTTCTCCATATTGAATTAGCCCCCAGTTGGATGAACCCCTTAAGGTATTATTTGAAAGATGATGCCCTACCAGACGATAAGAAGGTCGTTCATCAGATAAGAGTCAAAGCTACTCTCTTTCACTTATCTCTTGAGGGAAAACTGTATAAGAGATCTTTTAGCGATCCTTACCTCCAATGCATTCACCCGAAGGACATCGAGCAATTTTGCACGAGCTCCATGAGGGAATCTGTGGGAGTCATATTGGGGGCAAGTCGCTAGCTTTCCGAGTAATAAAAGAAGGCTACTGGTGGCCGTACATGCAGAAGGATTCTAGGATATATGCTTGCAAGTGCAAAAAATGTCAACTTCATGCTCCTATAGTTTACCAATCGGCTAATGACCTAAAGTCACTTACTAGCCCATGGATTTTCGCCCAATAGGGAAAGGACATCGTAGGCCCTCTTCCTACCACTGCCGGTAATCACAAGTATTTATTGGTCCCGACAGACTACTTCACCAAATGGATAGAGGCAGAGCCGCTGGCAAACATCAGAGACGCGGATATAATAAGATTCATATGGAAGAACATTATCACCCACTTTGGGATCCCCAGGACCATCAATACTGACAATGAAACCCAGTTCAAAACTGGCCTCTTCCAGGGTTTCTGCAACGACCACGGGACCAGGAACCATTTCAGCTTGGTGGCATACCCTCAGAGTAACAGACAAGCTGAAACTTCCAACAAAACAGTGATTGATGGATTGAAGAAGCGATTGGAGCAAGCCAAAAGGGCATGGGTGAGCGAGCTACCACATATCCTATGGGCTTACCTCACTACCCCACGACGAGCAACCGAGAAAACACGATTCGCACTGACATATGGTATGGAGGCAATCATCCCCTTGGAAGTTAGCCCCCCACCACGAGGTCCACCCTGGTCGACCAAGGCTAGAACGATGTAGCATTGCTCACTGAGCTTGACCTAACTGAGGAGCAAAGAGAGCTGGATCTAGTGAAACTAGCAGGTTATCAACAACAGCTAGTAAAGAACTACAACAAGAAGGTCAATTCGAGAGCATTCTAAGTTGGGGACTACGTCCTATGGAAATTTCTTGGCATCGCAGTAAAACATCAGATGGCAAGCCAGGACCAAACTGGGAGGTACCATTCAAGGTGATAAGGGACAACCTGCAAGGAGCCTATCACTTAGAAACGCTGGGAGATACCTCGAGCTTAGAACGCAACCAATTTAAAGAAATTCTACTTTTAGTTTTTTGTGTTAATCTTTCAACCCAATGTTGAAATTTGCAATTCATTTCTGATTAATAAAAGATTGTTTGGCAGTGGCATTCTATAAAGTGTTGATTTTTTCTCAAATACTTTATAATTTATGCACCTTTTCCAAGTTACAGGCTCTCCTCTTAACATATAAAAGCAGGGTATTACCCTCCTCAGGTTTTCATCATCAAACACGAACAACCTCCTAACATTGCCCCTGGAAATATATGAAGCCCTATATGGGACCCTTAGGCAGCTCGACCAACTCAGGTTTGTCACTAAACTATGTTTGGCTCAAAAAACCTGCTCGGATAGGACATCCAATACCAGGTGTATCCTCACCATTGCCACACTTAGGCCTAAGGGAATGTGATGACACAAACTAAAAGGTAAAGTGAGGCAGAATGGTATCTTATAAGCATACTGGACTGGGGGGATACTCACTCAATAAAATAACTCTGCCTATATCAAATCTAGTCGGGTCAGAAAAGCCCAAGATAGTCGAACAAGAAATTAATAAAGTAAAAAATACACATATTTAGTCGACGGATCACCCAAAACATAATTATTTTATTACATCATTACATATATAAGGAGTTATATGTGCTGAATAAAATAAATCCTAATGAGGATTAGGTCTCCGAACAAGATAGTCAGCCACTTGCGCTCTTCGGCCATCATCTGGGTAAGGAGCTAATTCCTCCTCGACTTCATTTGAATCCGATTCTAATAGCTGTCTGGGGATAGCATCTATAGGGACCCACTGTTCATCCCTCCTGAATGGGTTAGGCATCAAAGATGAGGGGGAGATCTCATGACGATACTAGAGGAAAGAGTTCCTAGGGACCTGCAACTCCCTAAGAGAACTCAACCATCCCCTAATAAAGGATAATTCTTTAACTTCCCCCAACTTCGTCGAAGCATCGGTCCAATCCTGATCATAACCATCAGCCCACACTCGCCGAGGACCTTTCGTGAACAGATGCCTCAGCAAGGTAACATCTCTTTGGAGACTGACAGCTACCATGTATGCCTGGCGAACATCGCCTCGAAGCTCGGCAATCTCCCTAGCTAAACCTCTGTCATCAGTACCAGCTCGCGGTCCAGCCGATGAAGAGGAACCACGTAGAACTCGAGGAGCAATACTAAGCGCATTCTCCCGGAGTCACGAGACTTATATCCTCAAAGCATCATTCTCTTGATAAAGTACCGCCCCAACCTGATTAACCTCGGAGGCATCCAGGAGCTTAGACTTTAGAGCATCCACCTCTTCTTGAATAGAAGCGCTGATTTCCTCCATATCTTAGAGCCTGTCCTTCAGCTTGGCAATAAGCTCTGACTGGTCCTTATACTCCCTATTCCTTGACCGAAGAGACTTGCAGATCCTTACAAAGGCTTTGTGAAATTGATTACTTGCATTAGGTCCAAGAATTTTTCCTAACTGAGAGGCAGCAGGAATATGATCCTTAACATCGATGAGCTACACACCATATAAGCATTAAAAAAGCAAATAAATCAGTACGCGGAAGGGAACTGAATTTCATTTCATTTAAAGAAGGTTCAGAGTACATCAGCGAATAGAAAGAGTGATTGAAATACAAAAATACAAAGATCTCCCTAAAGAAGACTAGCTGGCAACCTCAGTCTGCTCTGAGGTCGCTGGTTGCTTCCCCTTATCTGCAGCATCAGTAGCGATGGTCAGTATAGCAGGGGCACCTTCATTGGCAGCAGGAAGAGGCACCTCATCTACGACAGGCTTGGGACCAGGATCATGCTCATCAAAGAGGGTGGAGTCAATATCCACCTCGGTAGTGAGTAAGGCCTTGTCCCAACCTTTTTTAAAATTGAGATGGCCAATATAACTAATCTGGGCCTCAATATCCTCGGCAGTGAGTAAGGCCTTGTCCCAACCATTTTTAAAGTTGAGATGGCTAATATAACCAATCTAGGCATCAGCATCCTCATACGCTCTAGCGTTGTGCGAGATCTCTTTGAGGGTGGCTGCCTCAGACTCCACCTTCCCAATAAGCACCTTGTTCTCCTCTGCCACAGCTAGCTTGCTCGCGCAGACCAAGTCATAGGACTGCCTTAGCTCTTAAAGCTCCTTGGTCGTCGCCTCCTTCGCTTTATTGGCTTGGGCTAAGACGAGGTCAGAAGACTTTTGAGCAGAATCGGTAGTCTTCAACCTGACCTCCAGCTCGACATTTTTTCTTTCTAGCTCAGCGTTCTTCCTCGCCAGCTCATCGTGGCTGCGGTAGAGGATAATGAAATCAGACACAAACATCAAAGAAAAGGAACACATCAGCAGTGAAAGTATTGAAAGAAGCATTGAAAGAGAAGAGAAGTGAAAACAAGCTTACCAAGGTTAGCCCCTAATTGGCCTTCAGGGCTAACTGGTCGGTCCCTATATTTGTCGACCTCTGGAGATCAGCTGGCAGCATTGCCCTCTCAAGCACTGCCAGAGCTAACTGAGGGGTAAGAGAAACAGAAGCCCCCTCATCCAGAGCAGACACGGGCATCATAGACTGCCCCGCCTTTATCCTCACCTCTTCTCTTCTTCCCTCTCATTTTTCTCCCTTTTTATCCTTTTTCTCTCTTCCACCTTCTTCTTCTTCTTCTCCTCTTCCTTCTTTCTCTCCCTCTCTCTCACCAGTTACTCCTCTTTTTTCTTCTTCTCCTGCTCATGAGCAATAGTCTGGGAGCCAGTGGTGGCATCCTCGCTCCCAGATTTCTACTTTTGTAACCAACGAGAAAGAAGCACGTTGTCTTCATCATCATCTCAGATCAAATTCTTCTTAGGAGGATCCATATCTTCCTCGCTGGAGCTATTTAAATCCCCTGAAGACTCATGAGCCTCTGAACCCTCCTCCGAGCTGGAAGATTCTTTGCTACTTGAGCTCTCCTCATTGTAATCACCTTCAGCACCACCCCTGTTAGCCCCCTCGCTCTCTTCACCAGAGCTGCTTTCCTCATTGTCTAATTAAATTGGGTCAATAGCAACCTCTTTTGTGATATCTAACTGAAGAATGCTATCCACAGGTCGTGTGATGAAACTGGACCCATTTTTCTTGTATTCCAAAAGAAATTCCACTAATCTAGGATGCTCACCGTCAGCTAAGAGTTCCTTGATTTTCCAAGCCTTAACCAGCTCAGCAACTTGAATCTCGCGAAGAGAGGGTTCTGAGTTCTTTATCTTAATTGAAAAAAGAAAGAGAGAAAGATATGAGAAATACCATACATTAACAGAGGATCAATAATCAGAACAAGAACTATGCCTACTTATATATTCCTCCCCATAAAAGGGAATCACGTATCTCCCAAACCTCGACCCTTCAGTATGGGGAGAGAACTGCCAATTTCTGGCAATAAAGCCCTCATGCCAGTAGTCCTTGTGGGAATCAGGTAGATTTGATACCAATACCCAATCAGGACTCCTAGCTTTGAGCTAAAGAAGACTATAACTTATTCAAGAAAAAGAATAGCAATAGCAGATTTTAGCAAGCCCTAGATTGGTGCAATAGAGCTGATTAACTCTATGCACACCATTGGCAATTTTCTAAATATTTGGCAAGCACTGTGCAGGAACTATAATGAAGTAACTAAAAAAGTGCAAAAATAAGCGATTTGGGGGAAAAGTAAGACCTCCCGGGATAACAAAAGAACATGTATCAAGTGTTCGTCCTCAATGTCTCTGACATTACAAGGAATAGGGGCACATTCGATGTCTACCCAGTTTGGAATATTGTAGAATTTCCTAAACTCAGTTATCGACCTATTGCCTATTTTCGTCATCAGAAAAGAGAAACCCTAGTATCAAATGTGAAGAAATTCCAACATAAAAAGAAAAAAGGAGTGAGAAGAAGTTACTAAGTAAGAGTCAGCTTGAGATAATGCAAAGTCGCAAGCAGGGAAGATGAGAAGATAAGGAAGAAGCTTGAAGATGGAAGATGAGACCTGGAAGTGAGAAAGCAACAGTGAGAGGTTAGAGAAATCTAGAGAACGCAGAGAAATTTTAAGTGACATAAGAGAATGACCTCTCCAAGCTGTTTTGAACCTTTCTAATCATAATGCTCAGGAAATGAAGCAATCTGCCACCTAAATCGACTCGAGAAAGGCACTTCAATTCCAAGACGTCATGCGATTCATAGAAATACCACTAAGGTTATATTTTAAAATTATTGAGCCCAAATTGTGACCCAAAAATTTTAGGGGAAATTGTGGGTACCTCGATTAAACATTCCGGCCCAGATAAGTAGCCCGCTTCAGTCCGGCCCAAAGCATGTAGGCCACACGCATAACTAATTCAGTTATGATCCATTCAACCCCTAAAATCTCTCACGAGATATTCTAGGAGTTATGGGCTAACGTGGAGGAGTCCAACACCCCGACTCTCCGAGAAACAACATGTATATATTAAACCCTTAGCCCGAGGCAAAGGGCATGAAATTTGTAAACACTCCCCCGGAGTAAAGATAAATAAAATACTAAGAGCACCACCGTGGACATAGGCCTTCTTGCCGAACCACATATATCTTATGTTGTGTGTGATTGCAATTATTTCAAGTTCTTTATCCTTTGCTTATTATTTTGAGTTGAGTTTAATTGTCACCACAATTACTATTGTGTGTGTGTGTGTGTGTGTGTGTGTATATATATATATATATATATATATATATATATATATATATATATATTAAATATACAGATGTATTGAGTTATTGAGATTGCTCTAAACTTGGAATCCAATTATCTCATAATTTTGAAAAAATATTATGATGAAATTACATGTGTCTCCCATCCACAATATTTGAATAACTGTAACACCCCGTATGTTTGTGCATTTAATATTTAAGTAATTCTGGAATTTTAAATTACTAGTGTGTTGTAATTTTAATTGAATTAATTATGGCAATATATATTTAAATATTAATCGGGGAGTGAATGGTTAATGTTTAGAGAAATTTATTTACTAAGTGAATAGTAATAATTTAATTGCGTCATTTCGGGTATTAATGACAGGGTATACACTTATCCCATCCGGGGGTCATTATAGACTAAATTGGGTGTGAGATAAAAAAATTTATAAATTAATTCGGATGCAAATTATGAGTGCGCGGTTGTGTCCGGATGGGTCGAGATAGTCAGAAAAGAGTACTCGGGGTATTAATTGGGTCTCAGGGTATTTTTGGGCATAGCCGGGCCCACACGGGGTGAGTTGGGCCACTTTAATTAAGCCCATTAGGAGAAAAATGGGATTTAGAGTTTTAACCTAAGGGAGGGATTAGAAAATCAGCAGCCATCACAAATCTAAGACTAGGGTTTGAGAGGGAAATTGGGGGAAAGTTTAGAAAAAAAGAAAATTGGAGGTTATTGGAGTCAAATTAAGGGACATCAACAACGGATCAGACACTACGAACACTTACAGGCAAGTGGTTAACTGTTTTTACTTCTCAATTGTGATATCCAATTCAGATTTTAGTGATGTGTATACTAAAAATTCATTTTTGGGTGTAAATGGGTACAAAATGGGGTTTTTGTTTATGAAACACTTGAATGAGATTCAAAGTAAGATTTAGATGGGTGATTGATATCTGAATATGTATATATAATTTGAATGAGAAATCCAGAACATAAAAGGATAGAAATTAAATCTGGAATTTGGGATTTTAAAACAGATAATTGAATTTGTAGGGAGAAAGACCCATTTCGAAAATTATGAGATAAGTAGAGAAGTTATTTATCTTAAGGTCCCTATGATGAGTAGGATGTGGAATAACCATGTTTAGATGATGGGATGATGTAATTAGAAGTTTAAATTCTGGTTTAGAAACCTTGAATTTCGAAAATGGTGGAAATTAGTGGGGAAGAAGAACTATCACGAAGGGGTCGATCGATCGATCGGGGGGCATCGATCGATCGACGATGGGTAAATCTGGGCAGGTCGAGTAGTTTAATTATGCCTTAAATTCTTTTGTGATTCTTAGGTATAATTTAAATTGGTGAAACATCATGGAGAAGTTAATAGCTAGGGGCTCAAGATAGCTATTAAGAAGGTGTAATTTAAGTTAAGAGTGGAGACTTGAAATGAGAATTTTGGGTGAAACATATTCAATTTAATTATGGACCGAGTGGATGAGTCCGGGGGCATTAGCGAGTGAAGCCAAGTTAATTTACTTAAGGGGGATTGTGACCAATTAAAGTAATGGTTGAGTTTAAAGACTGGAAAATCTTACGGGACGAAGAAAGATGTCCGGGTAAATTGGGTTAGTGCACTCAAGGCATTTAAATTAATTATTCAGAGGATAAATTAATTTGGAGTCGGAGTATAGATTCGGGAGACATTAAAATGGACCAAGTGAGCGAGTCCGGGTAAAATGGTTAGACGACACCAAGTATTAAATTAATAATGAGTAATTAATTAATTAAAGTAGAGTCGGACTATAGACTCGAAAAAGGGTTAAATTAATTAATGTATAATTAATTAGCTAGAGTCGGGCTGTAGACTCGAGAAGGTATTTAAATTAATAGGTGGGTTAATTAATTTAATTGGAGTTGGATTGTAGACTCGGAAAAGTGTTAAAATAATTAATGTGAGATTAATTAAAAGAGAGTCGGACTACAAACTCGGATCGGTCTTAATTAATTAATTTGTGAATTAATTAAATTAGAGTCGGACCATAGGCTTGGGATAATAATAATCTAATAAGTGAGAAAACTTAATTAGTTGAGTCGGGCGAGAGACTCAGGACATTACAGGCTAGTGTTACGGGTTATGAGTGCACGGAGAAGTCGGGGTTTATGTTATATATATATATACGATGTAGTGATAGTATATATATTGTGTGTGCTATTAAATATCAGTGATTGGATATTTATTTTAGTTATACTCTAGTGCTATCACGGGAGGTTGCGCGATGTGGGTGAATCCCCTAGCTCGAGGAGTAGGGTGAGTATATCCCCAGGTCATAGCGTCCGTTATATGGGGTGAGGGGCATCTCACTTCCAGAGAAGGAATATGACCGCCTCCACTTCGTTTGGTTTTGAACCCGGTTGGTGAGCGAATCCAACTTAGGTAACTAGGTTATGTGAGCACACTTAGTAAGATGGCACTTAGAGGAAATCATCCGGTGAGGGTATACTCGGAAGGATGAATACACGTGTGATATATGTGTGGATGTTAGTAAAGGTACGTATAATATGGTAGTAAATATTATATGTAGGTGATAATAGTGTGTGTGATGTATTTACTTTATATAACTCGGGTTACAGTTATATGCTGTTAATTAATGAGAAATTAATTAAGATGATCAATTGTAGTGATAATACAGCGCGTGATGTATTTACTTTATATAACGCGGGTTACAGTTATATGCTGTTAATTAATGAGAAATTAATTACGTTAATCATTTGTGGGAATAATACAGAGTGTGACGTATTAAATTTATATAACTTGTGTTACTGTTAGATGCTATTCATTAAGAAGGAAATTATTAATTTAACTGGTGAGATAACTTATAGTTAATGAATAGTTATACTCGGGTTAGAGTAGTATGGCAAAGGGACGTTACGACAACACTAGTTGGACGGGGTAGTACAAATAGGTGGGTTAAGGTAACCGTTAGGTGTGCACATTAGTGGAGGGGCGAGAATATCCACAAGAGAGTGCGACACTAACTTTATTATGAAGCGCATTCATGCATTTTAAATTACTGCAGTTAATTCACTTGCTAAATATTTTCAAAATGTTTTGGGTTCTAACCCTTGCTATAAAACTATTTTCAAAACCTTTTAGGTGTCCAGCCACAGGGACGCCAGGATTGATATTCTATTCCAAGGACACGAAACTGCGGCATATGTGGATGCTAGCAGGAGTTTGGATTAGACGCATCATTCATTCATTCTTAGAGTAGGAATCACTCATCAGTTCCAGTTTTATTTAGGGCATGTTGCCCAGACTTTCAGTTCAGTTTTTTAAATTTACTTTATTCCGATGTTGAATATTGTGTTGGAATATTTCACTTTGGTGGCCGATGGTTTATTCGGCAAGTTGTGTAATTAATTATTTCTGTTGAGTTTTATTCAGTTGTGTGAATGGTTTATATTATTTCCGCATGTACTGTTTTGTTTAATTAAAAAGTTAAAATTGGCACCAGCTTTTGGAATACTAGGTGGTTAGTAAGTTTTAAAAAGTTTTCGACAGTGATGCTAAGGATGATCCAACTGGGATTCCTGTTTTAATTTGGTATAGGACTGATCACCCGGTATTTTATTAGGCGGGGTGTCACAATAACTACTTCAGTTAGAGGAACCTAAAATTCCTCCTAAAATTAACAAATCCATATATGTTTCTTTTAAATTTAAACTACCCTTTATGATCAACATTCCCCCTTTGCTTTTTACCATTTTCCTCTCTCCTTCTGTCCATCAACTCCCCCATCTCTCTTCATTCTCCCATTTTATCAATGTTGAGAATTCCTCCCAGTCGCTAGTACATCACCAATAATGACTCATGATATTATAAACACAAATATATGGGTATTCCTTCCATTTCTTTTTTTGTTACGTGTTAAGTCATTTCTGTGGTACTTTAATTTTATCATTTGATGGTATTATTTTGACATATATAATCTGTTGTTTAATAGATGAATTCATCACAAGCTAAATTTTGAATTATATGGGTAAGAGTTTTTATGTGTAAGAGTTCACGTTTGCTTTGTGTTAAACCAAATAGAAACATTCTTAATTATATGGGTTTCTAATGACATGATGACTGACAATGAAACCATGTTAATGGTTTAACATGCAACATAACGAGTGCTAAATCCTCAAGGCGTTTGATATTTCAAGGCTTGCATACATGAGATGATGATGAATATCAAAGAAACACCAACAAAAATAGTATGACTAGCACCAGATTCATATCACTCAGGTAATATTCAAAGGGTGTGTTCGTGTATGGTTGTGTGCATGATGTTGCATATGTTATGCATTTGACGAGTGTACGGGTAAACTGTTGGGTGAATATTTGTGTTCGATTGTGAGTTTTGCGATAGGAATGTCCGTGTAGGTGAGGAATAATATTTTTGTTCGACTTTTTTTTTTGTGTTGCGATTAAGTACTTTTTCCCTTAATGTGATTATTAGGAAGTTAAGGATTCATTTCTTTGAGTAGATCATCTAACTAAATGTCTTTGTTTGTTTTTTGTTTTTTCTGTAAAAGTGTGAGGGATACATGATGAAGTACTGCTGAGGAGGATTATGGGGTGAGAAAACTAAAGAACGTGGATGGAGATAGAAAATCGATTTTTTTTACCAAATGAGATTTTTCATTGATCTCAATCAAAATATATATAGTAATTGACATTCAAAAATTCATTCTTCAACTTAGAAATGTTAACTAAATAATAAGATATATTAAAAGCATTTAAATTAGACCTTATAGAAATAGGAAAAAATATCTTACATGTGCACCACACTCATGCTTGATGTCATAATGTTTTACTTTACATGTGAGATTTTATTTTCTTTATGTAATGTATTTTTACTTAGATTTTCAAAATATTTATAAAGGATAATTTTTTTGGACAATTTCAAATTCAAGATAGAATTTATTATTGACGTTTTCAAGTTGATCAAAAGGATTACTTTAATAAGCTTTGGGATGAGTTACCAATTTATACTTAATAATTATTACTTTAACAATTGAAAATAACTAACACTTGTCCGTGCATCACACGAGTCACCACTATATATATCTATATACCTATATAAAAATTGTAGACCAAATTATTCTTAGATTGACATGTGACAAGTAATAAAGACTCTTTAAGGAGACCCCTTAAACCCTCACTATCTCTCCTCTCATTATACCTCAAAACCGTGCTCATTTCCAAAGAGCATTTACTCTCTCCTTTAAACCCACACGATTTGAAGTTTGGACTCTTTGTCTTCTGTACATGTGTTCTTTTTATAAAGTTGACGTTTAGTATTTCTATTCTCCACTTAAAAGTTACTACTTACCAAAGGTACTTATGTATAATTTTGTCCATGCCTAAAGCCAAACCAGAGAGAACTGGATAGCCTATGATATTAGCAAAAGCCATGGCCAATGAGCCAGCAGCTAACTTAGTCTCCCAAATGGCCTAAAAAAAGCATGGAAACAATTAAGCGGGTGTAGAGGTTTAAAGCAATGAGTGCTATAGGGAAAGAGAGGGTGAAAAGTGCTTTTGTTTCATTGACGATCTCTTTTGTGGTTGGGAGTAATGTGAATTGTTTTTTGTTTTCTCGTTGTTTTGTTGTGATCAAAAGTGATAACAAATCAAGATAGAGATGGGTTTGTTGTGAAGGTATGTGATCAGTGGGTGTTGTGTTTGGATTGCACATGATAACAACATTAGCACACAAATGTTACATCTCTCTCTCTCTCTCTGTATATATATATATATATATATATATATATATATATATATATATATATATATATATATATATATATATATATATATAAATTTATTTCCATATGGCACAGAACATGATTCTTATGAAAACATGCGAAAGAGAAAAAAAATACCCTGAAGCCCCATTGCTCTATCTCCTTCAACACTTTAAAAATCATTTACAATTGCAATGCCCAACTAAAACGTGAACCAGACAAACAAATTAATAAATAACGCAACATTTACTATTTTTTTTAAATGTGTATTATGATGTTTTTTCCAAAATACATACCCCGCAACGGTTCTACAATTTTTTACTACAAACATATCCACAATTACGTAAATACACCTCAATAGGCAGGAACTCATTTGAGCACCTCCTTTTATTATCAATACATGGGTCGCCTTCAAGTAAAAGGACAACAAGGCCCTGATTGTTTGTAGATTGTTGTATTTACTCACAATGTTATTTTCATGGGTCTTTTGGGGCTCTTTCCCACTACAATTTAATTTCTCGCTTAAGGAGATCATTCTTGGATGGCTAATGGCTTATGTTGGTTGATGTGGCATTTACGATTTGACATAAGGTCTGAATAAATGTAAGTGACCCAGTCTCTTAACATGATATTATATGTGGGAATTGTAATTTTGGTCCTTTTAATTTATTGTCACACTAATACGTTTTTCTTTTTATTTTTCTTTCATGGAGGTGCATGAGTGTGATTGCAAAATACCCCAGGTGAGTTTCTTATTATTTGTTCTCTCTTTCTCTGAAATTATGTTAACATTGATTTTAGTGAGATGAACTATTTTTTTTTAATCAGTGATATGAATGGTGACAAAATTAGTGACGGGTATAAAATATTACCCTAAATAAAATTCATACTTAATTTGTACATTTTCCATAATTAAATATATATATACTTATCTTGCATTGCGTGATTTTCATGCTAATATATATATATATATATATATATATATATATATTTTTGATGTCTTCTTTGAGAGGACTAACACATGACTTCAAAATAAAGATGTAATTAAGATGACTTCAAAAAGAGTACGACAATAAAACTTTTGGCCTCGAAAAGGCTTAAGCTAAAGCAACTCTATTCTCTCTCTCCTTAGCAACCCATTCGTCTCTCCCAAATTGAAAGTACGCCTCTCACTGTCTTTCATAAATAAGGTAATTGGCATATCAAAATCGATGACCCCAATCAAGGTATGTATCCATTCACATATATCATAAAAATTAGAGTTTCGAGTCCTTTCACTAACCCCTCATATTCTTTTTAAAGCATTTATGCTTTTATTGACCCTTCGTTTCTTCTCCATTTCTTCATCTACGTACCCACTGTTTTGGTTATTAGGGAAACACCCAATATTCTCTTTAAAGCATTTATGATTTTATTAACCCTTGTTTTTTTTCCATTTCTTCATCTACGTGTGAGTCCGTAGTATATAAAATAATAGAGAATTAAGGTAAAAGTCACGTTGCTTTCTATATTTTGATTTTTAGGATAGCAATTTTCAAGTTTATAAATCTAGTCCCTGTGGTACAAAAATATTTATAAATCTAGTCATTTTGGTACAATACCTATATTTTTTTGGTCCGCGCCAGAGACACTATTTTTCACAATTTTTCATGGTATTTTTAGTACAGGGACTAAATTTATAAAATTATATGAAGTGTCCTATTTTTATACACTTTGAACACTATGAGAACCTTTTCCCTCCCTAAGGGCCCGTTTGGTTGCGTAACTTATTTAATTTTATAAATAGATAAATTTGAAATGAATAGATTGTCCATGTATTAATTTTAAATGTGTATAAATCTAATTTGTAGTGTGTTTGGAAAAGAAAAATGAAGTTATTTACTTTTGATATATGCATGTGTGTGTGTGTGTAGAGAGAGAGAGAGAGAGTAGTATGGTGATAGTACTCTATGGGAGTTGTGCATTTAAGATTCATGTTGTAATTATAAATTGTGCAATTTCAAGCTTTTGGTGAAATGAACTAATTTAAGTTTTTGTGAATCAACATGAATTGGTTCATTTTTGAATTTATTCATTTTTATAACCAAACACTAATAATAAGGCAATTCAGGAATGAGTTAATTTTAAATTGGCTAATCTACAATTTTGAAGACAACCAAACACCCCTTAAATAAATATACTTTTGTTTCCCTATTCAATCTCTCTCCCCCCAGGGGCGGATTTGGGGGGGGGGGGGGGGGGGGGCGCCCCTCCTGAGTTTTTCCAAAAAAATTACCGAGAATACTTTTCTAAGGGTGTTAAATGCAAAAGTAGAAAGTTAAAGGTTATGTTAATAAGGTTTTAAAAGTTTAGGATAAAATAAAATAGTTTAAAATATTAAACCCTACCTACCTTAGAAAACGCAGCTGCTTCTCTCTCTCACACGAAAAGAAGTTCTCCATTTCCCCTCTCATCTCTCCTCTCCATTTCCCCTCTCCTCCCCTCTCCATTTTCGCCCAGATCTGCCTCAAGCTGGGAGCGGCACGGCAGCCCCTGCTTTGCTGCTAACCGCCGCCGCTGCTCTGCTAACCGCCGCCGCCCAGTTCTCCATTTTCGCCCGTTCCAGCCTTCCAGGTATCTCCCCTGTTTTGCTGCTAAAACATCCCCATTCATTCTATTCTAATATGCTATTCTATTATATCTACTATTAAACATACTATTATTTATAAATTATAAATTATGTAGTCAAAAGTCAAAGACTCAAATAATACCATTTATAATATTAATATCTGTTGTAATAATATACATAAATATTTGTTGTTAATTTATTTAAAATGTATTTTTAGGGGACATGGAAAAATACTTCAAAAGAAAAAGGGGCGATGAAACTTATTCTCAATCTGAATTGCAGTCACGAAATGTGGGGTCAAATAATGTACAAATGGAAGAAAAAACACAACCTTCAACAAATGACTCCCCTTCTATAGAGTTCAATTTAGATGATCTCTCATCAGATCCCATTTTGAGGAAAAATATTTACGAGTATGGTGATTCTAAGCGGATAAATATGGTTCGACGAGCATACTTGCAGAGGGGCCCTTGTCAACCCAAAAATCATGCTTTTCCTTGGAAATTAATTGGAAATGATAAACGTCGATTTATTCCTGCGTGGTTTAATGAATTTGGGAGGTGGTTGGAGTATAGCATAATTGACGATTCTGTGTTTTGTCTTTTTTGTTATTTATTCAAACCTAAAAAAGGGGGTCAAGGGGGTGGTGAGAAATTTGTTAATAAGGGCTTTTCAAATTGGAAAAAAAAAGAGAAATTGATAGAGCATGTTGGGAATCATATGAGTACTCACAATCAATGTTTGCGTGCTTGTGACGACCTATTGAATCAAGCTCAACACATAGATGTTTGTTTGTCTAATCGGTCTGATCAAACTCGAATGATTTATCGTGCTCGTTTGACTGCAACATTTGATTGTCTGAAATATCTTTTACGCCAAGGTTTGGCTATACGTGGGCATGATGAATCTGAAGGGTCAACAAATAAAGGAAACTTTCTTGAGCTTCTGAGTTTTCTTGCAAAGCATAATGAAACTATCAACCAAGTTGTTTTGAAAAATGCTCCCGACAACCACAAAATGATAGCACCCGCAATCCAAAAAGACATTATCAATGCGGCCGCAAGTTTGACTACAAAAGCTATCATTCAGGATATTCGTGGTGAGTTATTTTCTATCTTAGTTGATGAATCTCGTGATATATCTGTAAAGGAGCAAATGGCAGTAGCTTTACGTTATGTTAACAAAAATGGGTGTGCGGTAGAGCGTTTCATTGGCATTGTACATGTCCGTGACACCACCGCTTTATCACTTAAGGCGGCCATTGAGTCACTTTTTTCCAAACATGGTTTGAGTATGTCAAGTATACGTGGCCAAGGTTATGATGGAGCTAGTAATATGCGGGGAGAGTTTAATGGTCTCAAAAGTTTGATTTTGATGGAAAATAAATCTGCTTTCCATGTTCATTGCTTTGCTCATCAATTGCAATTGACACTTGTATTTGTTTCAAAAAAACACATGGAGATTGGTTCATTCTTTAACCAAGTTGCAATTTTGTCAAATGTTGTTGGAGCATCTTGTAAACGTAGAGATATTCTTCGAGAGAAACAATTTGAAAGGATTATTGAAGGAAATTATAGTGGTGAACGTGAGACTGGTCGAGGTTTAAACCAAGAAACAACTTTCAAACGAGTGGGGGATACTCGTTGGGGTTCACATTATGGTACACTTATGAGTCTAATTTGTTTGTTCCCATCGGTAATTGATGTGCTTGAGGTTATTGAAGAGGACGGTACACTTCATGATCAAAGAATTGAAGCCCATGATTTGTTAGATGTTTTGCAATGTTTTGATTTCACATTTAAATTACACTTAATGAAATCAATTTTTGGGATTACAAATGATTTATCACAAGCATTGCAAAAGAAAGATCAAGATATTGTGAATGCTATGGGTCTTGTTAGTGTATCCAAGCTACGTTTACAAAGAATGAGAGATGAAGGATTGGATTCTTTGTTGAATGAAGTCTCCTTATTTTGTAGTACACATGATTTCCCCGTTTCAAAATGGAAGACTTGTTTGTAGTTCGAGGAAGGTCACGTCGCAATACTCATGATAAGACAAACCTCCACCATTATCGTGTTGAATTATTTTATACAGTGATAGATATGCAACTTCAAGAGTTGAATAATCGGTTTAATGAGGTGAATACAGAGTTGCTTTTGGGTATGGCATGTCTTGATCCGAGCAATTCTTTCATTGCATTTGATAAGGAAAAGTTGCTTCAGTTTGCAAAGTTTTACCCTGATGATTTTTCACCAATCGAGCTCATGGCACTTGGAGATCAACTCCAAAACTTTATAGATTGTGTGCGCGTCGATAAAGGCTTTTGTGAAGTAATGGGAATTGGTGGGCTTGCTCAAAAAATGGTTCAAACTAAGAAGCATGAATTGTTTCCACTAGTTTATTTGCTTGTAAAGCTTGCTTTAATCTTACCCGTTGCAACTGCAACTGTCGAAAGGGCATTTTCTGCAATGAAGATTATCAAGAGTTCACTACGTAACAGAATGGGAGATGAATTTATTAATGATTGTATGGTGACGTACATTGAACAAGACATTTTTAACAATATTAACAAGGAAGATATCCTTCAATATTTTCAGAAAATGAAGCCGCGAAAGGGATTATTGTAAACAATCACTTGTATTTTCGATTTTTGGTTATGTATGAAATGATACGACATTTTCCCAATCCTAATATTATGACTCTTTTTATGCTTCAATTTTTATATTTTTTGATGATTTATTTATTTATAATTTATTTTTGTATTTATTTTTTTATTTGGCCCTCTGTAAAAAATAATCCTGGATCCGCCACTGTCTCCCCCCTATCAAAAACATTTTTTTTGTCCCTGCTAATCTACTATGAATTTTTAGCTGTAAAATAAGAGCACCTTGGTCCCAATAAAATCTCCATTTCTGATCATTTTGGTCTCAGCGAGCTTTCATTGGAAGTTAGTTGGATACAATGATCATTCATTTTTTAGATTATATACTTTTAGGACTTAAAATAATATTGATTATTGATATAGGACAACAAATATTTCGCTTCCATTTTTAGTTTCTATTTTCAAATTAAAGGGACACATGACATGCTGTGATTGATTGACGTTTTATGAATATGGGTTCGCGCCAGCAGCTTTATTCAAAAATAGGGACTAAAATTATAAATAAAATATTTATTGTCCTATTTCAAAATACATATTATAATAGCTCCTAAATTTACAAAACCCCTTCCTTTTTCTTAAAGTGGAGCTGAGTCGACGTTGCTTCTGATCTCGATTCATTTTTTTGCTGATATAACGGTGAGTTTTTATGTTTTGATCTATTTTTAAGATATTAAAACAAACTGAGTTATAATATATATGTGTATTATTTTTTAGGTTTCGTATGAAAATTAGCTGGATATATACTTGATGAGATTTGCAGACTATTACATACGTGCATTTGCTTTTTTTTTAGTGCTTCACAGTTTCCATGTATGAAGACTGGTGTGAGTTACTTTATGTACTTTATGTGTTATTTTAAATAAAATTTATTGTATGTTTGGAATGTGGATGACCTGTGGCTAAAAAAAATCTTATTTTTTTACATGTTCTATTGTTAGTTAAAAATTGCGTTTTCTTATTTATATTTGACTTTACAAAGAAACTACAAATACATTCAGAGAATTACGAATGAAATAATTTGATATTTTTTTCAAAATATAAACTTCTGACCCTGTATTTTTAGAACTATGACTTTTGACCCTGTTTAATAGTTTTTGTTCGATAACATGAATAAAAGAACAATCGACGCGAAAATACATGACTGACAAAACTCATTACATTGATCCAAACACAACATGATACGACTTTGTAAAAAATAAAAAAAAAATTGTCCTTTGTTATTTCTTATTTTTCGGTCATTTAACAGACCTTACGATAAAGATTGATCCACAACAAATTGTGTTGTTTCTCTCCAATCAATATCTTCAATCTGTAGTAGAAAATAAATAAAATTGTGTATACGAGCCAAGCTTTGAATTTTTCTCTGGTATTACTTTTGATTTTGGAATAATTGCCCCTCTATTTTTAAGCACCTTTAAGTGTATAATCACTATGTGTATATATATGTTTGTTTATAGGTTTCAGCCACTTTTTAAATGCCTAGCTCATAGCTTGTATCTATAGATTTTTTCATGTTTTATAGGAATTTTTTTTGATGTTGTCAAAGACATCATCTTTTGATGTCTCTCGATCATTAGAATCCAAGTGACATTTAACAAAAAGACTCTCTCTCTTATTAATATGTCCAACTAACTAAACTCTCTCTCCTATTAATGTGTCCAACTAACTATACACATGTATGGATAAAAAAATCATACATATAAACTCTTTGCATAAAAAAACTCTTTGTATATAAAAAAAAAAGTTCCCTTTTTTAAGCGAGTTAATTTTTTTTAAAGTTGTTATTATATAAAAAAAGTTATAAAACTAAAAAGAACAGTTTTTTAATGTTCATTTATATATTTTGAAAAAAAAAATCTCTTTTTTAACAAGTTATATATATATATATATATATATATATATTATTGTAAATGAAAACGTTTTTATTTTGTTCAATGGCAAAAAAAATTAAAAAAAAGTATTTTTTATGAATAATAATGTTATTACCTTTTTTAAACGTTTTTTTTAAATAACGATAAAACCTGTATGTTATACATAAAACAATTTATATATCAAAAAATTAAAAAAAAATTTGATATATAAATTGTTTTATGTATAACATACAGGTTTTAATGTTATTTAAAAAAACGTTTAAAAAAGTTAATAACATTATAATTCATAAATACTTTTTAACATTTAAATGTTAAAACCATTTTTTAATGTTTAAACGTTAAATGTTTAAACATTAAAAGTTAATAACATTATTATTCATAAAAAATATTTTTATCTTATTAACTTTTTTAAACGTTTTTTTAAATAACGTTAAAACCTGTATGTTATACATAAAATATTTTATATATTAAAAACAATTTTTTAATGTTATTTAAAAAACAATTTTTTTAACGTTTAACATTTAAATGTTTAAAAAAGGTTTTAACGTTTAAACATTAAAAAGTATTTTTTATGAATAATAATGCTAGTAACTTTTTTAAACGTTTTTTTTTAAATAACGTTAAAACATCTATGTTATACATAAAACAATTTATATATTAAAAAATTACTTTGTAATGTCTTTGTATATAAAAAACAGTTTATATACATTTTATATAAAAAAAAACGTTAAAAGCAATTGTTTTTATAAGCCATATAACGTTTGTATACATAAAAAAACCTTAAAAGAATGTTTTTATACATATAAACCTATATGTTTTTTTAAATAACGTTAAAAAGTAATTTTTTGATATATAAATTGTTTTATGTATAACATACAGGTTTTATCGTTATTTAAAAAAAACGTTTAAAAAGTTAATAAGATAAAAGTATTTTTTAACATTAGTATTTTTTATGAATTATAATGTTATTAACTTTTTTAAACGTTTTTTTTAAATAACGTTAAAACCTGTATGTTATACATAAAACATTTTATATATTAAAAACAATTTTTTTAACGTTATTTAAAAAACAATTTTTTTAACGTTTAACATTTAAACGTTTAAAAAAGGATTTAACGTTTAAACGTTAAAAAGTATTTTTTATAAATAATAATGCTAGTAACTTTTTTAAACGTTTTTTTTAAAATAACGTTAAAACATCTATGTTATACATAAAACAATTTATATATTAAAAAATTACTTTGTAATGTCTTTGTATATAAAAAACAGTTTATATACATTTTATATAAAAAAAAGCGTTAAAAGCAATTGTTTTTATAAGCCATATAACGTTTTTACAAATAAAAAAACCTTAAAAGAATGTTATGTGAATGTTATGTTTATAAAAACATATAGGTTTATATGCATAACATTCACATAACATTCTTTTAAGATTTTTTTATGTGTAAAAACGTTATATGGCTTATAAAAACAATTGCTTCTAACGCTTTTTTTTTTATATAAAATGTATATAAACTGTTTTTTATATACAAAGACATTAAAAAGTAATTTTTTGATATATAAATTATTTTATGTATAACATACAGGTTTTATCATTATTTAAAAAAAACGTTTAAAAAAGTTAATATGATAAAAGTATTTTTTATGAATAATAATGTTATTAACTTTTAACGTTTAAACATTTAACGTTTAACGTTTAAACATTTAAAAATGGTTTTAATGTTTAAACGTTAAAAAATATTTTTTATGAATTATAATGTTATTAACTTTTTTAAACGTTTTTTTTAAATAACGTTAAAACCTGTATGTTATACATAAAACATTTTATATATTAAAAATAATTTTTTTAACGTTATTTAAAAAATAATTTTTTTAACGTTTAAACGCTTAAAAAAGGTTTTAACGTTTAAACGTTAAAAAGTATTTTTTATGAATAATAATGCTAGTAACGTTTTTAAACGTTTTTTTTAAAATAACGTTAAAACATCTATGTTATACATAAAACAATTTATATGTTAAAAAATTACTTTGTAACGTCTTTGTATATAAAAAACAGTTTATATACATTTTATATAAAAAAAAAACGTTAAAAGCAATTATTTTTATAAGCCATATAACATTTTTATACATAAAAAAACCTTAAAAGAATGTTTTTATACATATGTTGATGTAAAAAATTAGATTATCTCTAATTTATCAATCACAGATAAATAAGTTTATAAGACAAAGGATTTTTAAAGTGGTTCAGCCTCATGAAAATGGCATACGTTCACTGTTTTTGTATTGTTGACTGTTTATTTGGAATCTCGATAATAGGTTTTCCAAGAGATCTAAAGTCCCCTTCTTATGAGGAGGTTACATTGTATTTATAGACTTGAGGCTGTACATATGAAAGGATAATGCGCTGTTATCTAGTAGACATATACATCTGTACGATAATAATGCGCATTTGATGCGTAGTTGTCTTTTGATTCTCTTGATTTGGATGCTCTGCACGCTAAGTAGCTCGGACCGCTTAAGTTGCTCGGTACGGTTAAGTTGCTCGGGGCGCCCGAGTTGCTTGGTACGCTTAAGTTGCTCGTCTAAAGTATTTGTATTTTCCATGTAGGTTGACACATGTCTTCAAGTGATTGGTCCATGTCAGCAGATTAAATTTGGTATCAACAAAAACCCCCAATGTTTCACAGTTGAGGTTGAAGGAGTGTGGAATATTTTGCTTGAAATTGCTTGGATTACTGTTATTCTTTAATTTTAGGAAGACTTTCCTTGTATATAATTCCTTTTTGAACGCATAATATCAGGCTTCATAAATATTTTGAATTTTCACGATCACTATGATATTTGTGCCTTTTTCTTCTTTTAGCCGCCGGAAACGCAAACGTCTTCCCTTGTAATCATTACTTTTCTCTATTCCCGAGGTAAAGTATTTAAGTGCGACAGAAATCCTATCGTCTTTCACTTTTCAAATATGTATCTCTGAACTCTTCATCTTCTCTCTATCTTGTGCCTTCGTTTTTTCTATCGTTCATTGTCAACTGATCTCTCTTTCTTCTGTAAGGTTTTTTCCCTCTTCTTTATTTACTTTATTCACCATGGTTTATCTTGTTGAATCGTTGGATAAATTTCGGTCTGAGTTTTCAATCCCTTCGTGGGTTATTTTGAAAGAGCTTTCTTGCCCTTCTGATATATTTTCTTTGGCTGAGGGACACTGGTTCCCAAGTCTTTTTGTAGTCGAATGTGACTTTTCTTTCCCGCCAAATCCCCTGTGTTTGGAGTTTTGCCAATATTTCGATATTGTACCTGCAAGAGTAGCTCCAAATACATGGAGGGTAGTTAATGGCATACATAGGTTGAACCAACTTCATAGAACTCGTTTGGGGATTCCAAAAATTATGTATTGCTATAGATGGGTTACTAGTGATAATACTTTTTATTTAAAAACTAGGTTTTCGAATAGAGCTTTAGTTGTCAATATTTCCGATGCCAATAGGGATTATTTTGATCATGGGGTTGTGATGAAAAATTGGCAACACCCTCCATTAAGTGGAGATGACGTGTACCAAGGTCCCAGGTGTCCTCTTTATGGCAATGAGATAGGTTGTTTTTATTTTTGAAATCTTGTTTTCTTTGTATTCGATGAAATGCACCATTGACATTTGATTTTATTTGTTACAGTTGACATTAAAAGAAAACCTTCAAAAGAAATTGAGGTTAATATAAAACATTTAAAACTTATCTGGGGCTTGCATCAATCTGTTGCTGGAGAGCACATTAGATATGCTTCTTATTTGTTGCAATACAGAAGTTACACCTCGTCTTTCATTGCTCGTCCTTGTCCTGTGATAGTTGATCTTGATCGGGTACCAACCTCTGAAACCAGTGTGGAAGGTTCTTCTTCTGACTTGAGTTTTTCTATTACTGATCTAATGAAGAAGAGGAAATCTCTTGCCTTTTTTGAAAAGTCTGCCTTTGCCACCAATGAGGCAAAGAAGAGTAAACAAGATGTCCCAGATGAAGGGACAAAGAATATAAATGTACCTCCTTCTATTGCTGCCAAGGAAGCTGACAAGAAGCCCCTTGTGCCTCCGAGTAAGACTGTTGCCATCTCACCTTCGAGTGAGACTATTGTCATTCTACCAACAGAGACAATTCCTTTAATCGAAAATGCTTCTGCTCCTCTGAGGAGATTAAAAATAAGTTCTTCTGAGAGACCTGTTGAACCTATATCTTAACCTTCAAATGTTGAAGGTAGTGTTCCAACTCTTGTTGCTCCGAGCTCTGCCGTGGGCTTGATAAAATCCTGGACTATTCCAGAATTCCAAGGTGTTGAAGACACCTTTTCTCGTGAGAAACTTACTACATTAGCTACTCAACACATTACTTCAGTAAGTATCTTTAGTCTGAGTCCTTTATTTCTAGTACTATGTGTTGAAGACAGAAAGGCGAGAACACAACATTCCTAAAAATACCAACTCCGGTTGGTTAGGAAACCATACTCCTTTGGTTAGGATGCGTACACTGGCTCAGACCAACTCCGGTTGGTAAAAGGGCAAGTGGACATGATAGTTCGAACTCAGATCAACTCCGGTTGGTAAAAGGGCGAGAACAACATTCCTAAAAGTGCCAACGTGTTACTCCGGTTGGTAAAAGGGCAAGTGGACATGATAGTTCGAACTCAGATCAACTCCTGTTGGTAAAAGGGCGAGAACAACATTCCTAAA
The DNA here is from genome assembly GCA_949130495.1 of Sambucus nigra. Taxonomy (NCBI): domain Eukaryota; kingdom Viridiplantae; phylum Streptophyta; class Magnoliopsida; order Dipsacales; family Adoxaceae; genus Sambucus; species Sambucus nigra. Next base: position 53,933,446 of record OX422219.1, read on the forward strand.
AGTGCCAACGTGTTTGGCTAGGAAGCAAAATACTCCTAAAAATTCCAATCTCGGTTGGTTAGGAAACAAGATATTCTCTCAAATACCAACTTATGTTGGTCGGGAGGTAAGATTATTACAGAAAATACAAAAGTTCTTCGAAGAACAAAATATTCCAAACTGAACCAAGTATGGTTGGTCGGGGATAAAAACCCACTAACTGTAGTTGGTCGAAGAGGAGAATTTATCGACCTTGGTTGGTCGGACACATTTTATGAAAAAGACAAAAGTTTACCAAGTATGGTTGGTTGGGGATAAAAATCCACTAACTATAATTGGTTGACGAGCATAATTTAACAGCCTTGGTTGGTTGGAAAAATGTTAAACATTTTTATACTCATTACTTTATTATTCAGTGATCGAGCAACATTACTAATACTTGTAATTTTCTTATTACTAAGTTGGTCGATGAACCACACAATATTGTTATGCAAGCACAAATATAAAGTGTTTGACAAATACAAGACAATAGCAATACAGATTTGCAAACAAAAATGAAAGTCTTTCATAAAATTCAAAATAAATTACAAGTTACAGTTACATGGATATGTGTACTAACTGTTACATCAAAAATTCCTATTCTATTGGTTTTTTCCCCTCAGCTTTCGATACAGGTTCCTCGCCAGCAGGCGGATCATTTAAAGACTGAGGAGAATTGATAAAGTTCAAATCCTTCAGCATTCTGACGTTCATCACAGAAGGTCGATCTAGAAGATGCTCGGGACGAGATACTTCGATTTGAGAGTGAAGATTGTAGTCACCGAGGTATTTTGAAATTAAGCTCCGAGGAATGGCACGAGCTGGGATCCATTCCATGTCCAAATTATACGGTGGCACAGACAAGTCAAGTACCCCAGGATCATAATAGTCCCACAGGTAGTGTCCTTGTTCGAGCTTCAGCACGCCTAAGGCATTCAGCCAGCCTTGTTTGTAGCCCTCATTATTGGCATTCTGGATACGATCATCCAAATGGAATAATGCTTCGTTGTATCCAGCCATCCAGAACTCCCTGAGCTGTTTATGAAATTGAAATGTTAACCTCTCAAGCATCTCGTGAAGACTCTGGATGAAAAGTTCATTAGTCTCCAACACTGAGTTCTTTGAAGAGAGTTGTTTTTCCAGTTCTCTAATTTTCTTTGACATGTCAGACAAAGCTTGGTTCTTAGCCATTAATTGGCATGCTTGGTTTTCCAATGCCGATTGAATACGAGCTTCTTCAATAGTACGACGAAGAACTCTTGATCGTCCCCGAGCAGGTTGAGTACTTTGTTCCTCGATAACATTCTGAGAAACTCTTCCTCGTCCACGAGAACCTCTTCCTCGTCCCCGAATAGCAGTAGAAGGCCCAGCTCTTCTCAAAGCCTCTAACTCTTCTCGCAACTTGGCATTTTCCACTTCTAAAAATGAGAATCCTTCATCGGTGACTGGTACCAAGGCAGTGGAAGATGAAGCTGCAGACTTATACTGTGCTAGCTCTTTCTGCAAATTGTTATTCTCTTGCTCCAGCAGCTCGGCAATCTGTCTACATGCTTTAACTTCACCCTTTAGGGTTCTCTCCTTAACATCATATCCAGCGATGAGCTTCTCATAGCCTTTCTCGGCAGAAAGTTGCTGATATCTCTTCTCATATCCTTCATGCAACAGGGCGGTTGATTCCTTATACTGATTTTGAAGGTATTCTAAGGTACATTGAAGATCCTCGATCATTTCATAGTAATCCACATTATTGGCCATAGCTCGATCAAGTAAGCCCTTCAGATACTGATAAGCTTCGACTACCTGTTCTGAAGCATCATGCCCAAGGATGTCAGCCACTTCTGATGCACTCAGGTCTGTGTGACTAGCCTTATAATATTCATGACATTGCTGCATCAGCTTTGTATCATTAGCAGATAGCAGATCCATCCTTGCCAGAAACTAGCAAAGAAAGAAAAGACAATCATCAAAAAGAAGATTAAGACAGAGTACAAGATAGAAAAGATACAATCGTATAGAAGGGAAAACTCAAATTTTATTAGATCATAGTGCAGAGTTACAAAGATCTTGGTTACACTTGACAAAAAAGAAAAATAGAAAGAGAATACCGACCAACTTCACACCTTTTCCTTGTCTCCCAAGACTTTCTCGGGAGGCTGGGATGAGGAGCTCGGTTGCTCGATGGGAACAATGAGTTGGTCGGCTAGAGATGGAACTTGTTCAGGAGGAGCAGGCAGAGATGAAAGCTCCTCGTCAGCAGGCTGGGTAAGGATGGGATCACCCACTACCATTGAAGATTCTTCGGAGGCAGCTTTGTCCTCTTCTTCATCTTCGATGTTTGGGGGAGGACCAGGGAGATGTTGTTGAAACAGTTCTGAATCCTCATTAACTTTCAATTCTTGCAGGGCAGCAACCCAACCATCTCGGAAGTATTTCAAACTCCCATACTGCACCTGAGTCATCATTGCTGCTACCCCCTGTCCCATCCTTTGTCCCAACCAGTGCGGAAAGATTTTTTCACCACCACTTTTCTTTTCATTTTCTCCGAGGAGATCTTCTCGGATAGAAGATCCTCGGTGGCCTTCAACTTAGCTTCCACCTCTTCCTTCTGGAGGTTCACTTCTCGCAGAAGGGACAATTCTTCTTCTGCCATTTTCATCTTGTCTTCAAGCTCTCCAAAGCTCTTGAGCTTCTCGTCATACTTCTTTTTCTCTCCCTCCAAATCTTTCACTTTATTTTCCAGCTGCACCTTTTCTGCCTCAACTGCAGCCAACTTCTTCTCCTATTCAGCCCTATCCTCATCATACTTTTGACGAGAATCCTTCAAAGATTTGGTTAGCCCCAACAAAGCATCCTCCACTCCAGACGAGGAGCTAGAAGCCTTGATCGCTTCATCTTTCTTCAGAATGGTGTTGAAGCAACTCACCAGCTGAAAAAAGGAGATAATGATAAGTCAGCACAGAGATATACGTATTGATTGAAAGAAAGAAAATTCAGAATGAGATAAACTTACTGAAGTAATGTGACGAGTAGCCAGGGATGTAAGCATATCCCTTGACATATTCTCCTCAATTCCTTGGACCTCAGGAATAATCCAAGTCTTTACCGAGCTCATCGCAGAGCTCGGGAGAATAATAGTTGGGACACCAGCTCCACTAACTTGCAGCTGGGGAATGGTTTTAGCCAAATTGATCGAGGAGGATTTCTTCAGTCTCCTCAGTGGCATTTCAACAGTTTCAACCAAAGAAGAGCTTTTGGTTGGGGAGATGGTGATCACTTCCACAGGTGCATCCTTCTTGCTCGGAGCCACTAGGGGCTTCTCGACAGCTTTCTGAGGAGCAACAGAAGGGGCAGCATCTACTTTCTTTGTCCCCTTTGGGACATCAGTCTTGTTTCTTTTCCCATCTCCAGCAGATGTAGTCTCCTCAAAGAGAGCAGGAACCCTTCTTTTGCCCATCCTTTGACTCAAAGGAATATGAGAGTCTGATGAAGAATCCTCGGGAGCTGGTGCTGGCTCACCAGTGCTGATTACAGGGCGAGCAGTAAAAGAGGTTGTATAACTCCTATACTGCAACAAATATGAAGCAGATCTGATGTGCTCGTCTGCAACTTTCTGATGCAAACTCCAGATAAGTTTCAAATGTTTGATGTTAACGTCAGCTTCTTTTGGAGTTTTTCTCTTACTGTCAACTGCAAACAAATACATAGTGAAATATCAGTCACACATTTTATCAAACATAATGAAATCGTAATTTCAGAAATAAAATAAAATGAAAATAACCTATCCCATTGCCATATGGAGGGCATCTGGGACCTTGGTATACTTCATCTCCAATCAAAGGGGCATGTTGCCAGTTTTTTATAACTACCCCGTGTTCAAAATAATCCCTATTGGCATCAGGGAGGTTGACTACTAAAGTCCTATTCAAAAATCTAATTTTTAAATAAAAAATATTATCTAGAACAACCCATCTATAACAATACATAATCTCAGGAATTCCTATACGGGTTCCGTGAGTTTGATTTAACCTATACACCCCATTAACTATTCTCCATGTGTTGGGGGCTATCTTTGCAGGAACAACGTCGAAATAATGACAGAACTCTAAGCACAAAGGATTTGGTGGGAAAGAAAATCCACATTCAGCAATAAAGAGGCTGGGGAACCAATGTCCCTCAGCCAAACGAAAATAATTTGAAGGCTCAGAAAGATCCTCCAGAGTTACCCAAGATGGAATAGAAAAATCAGAACGGAATTTCTCAAGAGATTCAATAACATAAACCATGGCGAATAAAAGAAATGAAGAAGAAGGAAGAAGATCTTACAGGAAAAAAGGAGATCTGTTGACAACGAACGAAAGAAAGGATGAACGCACAAGAGAGAGAAAGACTATGGAAAACTCGAAAGCAGAAATTGGAAAAGGAAGAAGATGATGGGATTGCTTATGAAGCTTAAATACTTTGCCTTAGGAAACGGCGAAAGAAATGATTATAAAAAAGAAACTATTACGCTACCGGCGGATAAAAGGACAAAAAGTGTGCGAAGATCGAAGCGCTTATAAAAATTAAAAAAAGCGGATTCTGCGAATTTGGAAGGACATTCGAATACGGGAAAATGCTCCTAAAAACCAGGAAGGTCATTTAATATTGCCATATACCGAGAAAGAATGTTCCAAATTCCTCAAAGTTCGAAATATGAAACATTGGGGGCTTATGTTGATACCAAAATTAGTATGCTGATATAGAGGAATAATAAGAAGACACGTGTCAATCTACGTGGCACAATAGAAACGAGGAAGTTTATTTCCACGACCAAGTCATACTCACTCCGAGCAGCAAGTGTACTCCGAGGAACTCCAACACTTCGAGGAACTCCTGAACGACGAGCAACTAAGGCGGTCCGAGCTGCATCTCAGCCACAACATTGATTGCCAGATAATCAACAGTTCAACAACATTGATTGCCAGATAATCAACAGTTCAACTATTTATTGAATGCTTATCATACAGACGTATATTCTTAAAGGTCATTAATTGTTTACCCTTTCACATGTACAGCCCAAGGGCTATAAATACATTGTATCACCCTCATTCAAAGGAGGGATTTTCTTGATTGAACCACTTGGCAATAACAGAAACAGTGGACGTAGGCCATTCTTATAAGGCTGAACCACTTTAAAAATATTTGTCTCTTATATGTTTGATGTGAATGTTTATCTTCATCTTCAATCTCATCCTCATCATTTATACTAGCTTTTGAACCCAACTCTTCAATCTGATTAGTACCAAGCTAGTGGTGGACTTCAAAACATTTTCACACAACTTCTTCTTCATTATTCGGCGAGACAGTAGTAGCAAAGATCTCAGTGCTGTAGATGCTGATTTTGACTTCTACCTCTACTCGGGGACGAGCAAGAGGTTCTCGGGGACGAGCAAGAGCTGCTCGAGTAAATGTCGAAGAACAGAGAACTCAATCTGCTTTGGAGAATCAAGCCTTCCAACTAATGGCAAAGAACCAGGCCTTGGCTGAGATGTCCGAGAAGATCATGAGTCTTGAAGAGCAACTTCCTGCTCGGGGACGAGCAAGAGCTGCTCGGATAGACCATCTATGATGAACATCAGAATGCTGAAAGATTTTAACTTCATAAACTCCCCTTATGCTTTAGATGATCCTCCTGCTGGCGAGGAACCTGTTTCAAAAGAAGAGGGAAAGAAACCAATAGAGTAGGAATCTCAATGTAATAATTAGTATACATTTTCATTCTCAATGTATTTTGTTTTTGATTTTAATAGTTAGTATACATTTTCATTCTCAATGTATTTTGTTTTTGATTTTAATAGAGTAGGAATCTCAATGTAATAGTTAGTGTATGCCTCCTAACCAAAGGAGTATGGTTTCCTAACCAACCGGAGTTGGTATTTTTAGGAATGTCGTGTTCTCGCCCTTTTACCAACCGGAGTTGGTCTGAGTTCGAACTATCATGTCCACTCGCCCTTTTACCAACCGGAGTTGGTCTGAGCCAGTGTACGCCTCCTAACCAAAGGAGTATGGTTTGTTCTCGCCTTTTTACCAATCAGAGTTGATCTGAGCTTGAACTATCGTGTTGTTTTTACTGCCGAGCAGCGTAGTGTTACACACTAGTATTCCCCGAAAAACTTTCAATAAAAAGAGAGAATATGGCGAAATATCGTCGTTTTATTCATATTGATGGAACTGCTTTACATTTTACATCACTGATAATACTTGCGTAGGTGTTCAGCATTCCATGCATTCTTAAATTCCTCTCCTTCTAGAGTCGCTATTCGGTAAGTTCCTGGTCGAACAACTTCTATAACTCGGTAAGGTCCATGCCAGTTTGCTTCCAACTTATTGTGCTTCTGAATGACCTTCTTTAGCACGTAATCTCCTTCTTTTAAGTCGCATTTCTTCACCCTCTTATTGTAGAACAGGGTTGTTCGTTGTTGGTAAGCGGCATTCCAAATGGATGCCTCTTCTCTAACCTCCTCGAGCATGTCCAAATCTAATCTCCTTATTAAGTCGCTAACTGGGGAATAAAAATTCAGCACTCTGTGTGTTGGAAGACCCAACTCGGCAGGTATTACGGCCTCACTTCCAAACGTTAGCATATATGGTGATTCTCCAGTTGCTGCTCGGGGGGTTGTTCGGTAAGCCCACAATACTGACTGTAGCTCATTAATCCAATTAGCTTTAGCCTCACTTAACCTCTTCTTCAAACCATTTAGTAATGTTCTGTTCGTCACTTCTGTCTGTCCATTGCTTTGAGGATGGCCTGGTGCTGAATGAACCTTCAAAATGTTTGACTGATGACAATAGGCGGCAAACTCTTCGTTATCAAATTATGTTCCATGGTCTGTGATGAAGGCATAAGGGAGACCATATTGGTAGATGATGTTATTCCAAACGAATTGGTACACCTTCTCGTATGTCATATCAATCAGAGGCTCAGCTTCTACCCACTTAGTAAAATAATCCACTGCGACGACGAGGTACTTGAATCTTCCTCGGGTCGTTGGCAGTGGTCCAACTAGATCAATTCCCCACATGGCAAATGGCTAAGGGGAAGTTATGGGTGTCAACAATGCTTGTGGAGTTCGTCGGATGGAGGAAAAACGTTGGCATTTATCACATCTCTTAGCATAAGCTATACAATCAGCCCTCATCGTTAGCCAGTAGTATCCCTGCGTCATTACCCTTTGCAAAAGTGTCCGACCTGCTACATGGGCTCCACATGACCCTTTATGGATCTCTTCAATCAATTCTTTCACCTCGGAGGGATGTACACATCTTTGCAAACCTGTCATAATTCCTCGTCTATACAAAACACCATTAGTTAGTACATACCGAGCAACTTTAAACTTCAACTTCTTGGCAGCGAGCTTATCCTCCGATAATCCTCCCTCCTCAATATATGCCCTGATGGGATCCATCCAAGATGATCCTAAATCAAGGGTAATAATATTCATCGTCAGGTCTTCATCTATGCTCCGACTTTCTAATACTTCAATTGGTATCGTTCTTCGCAGCTCAGTACGAGTAGCTGATGCTAGTCGGGCCAGTGCGTCTGCTCGTGCATTCTCCATTCTTGGTATTCTGATCAACTAAATGGCATCAAATTCTTCCAAAAACTTCATCACCTTTGCGTGATACTTGACCATTAATTCTCCTTTAACTGCATATGTTCCCATCATCTGATTCGCAATTAATTGAGAATCACTGAATACCATCACTTGTTGTGCTTCCATAATCTTTGCTAAATTAAAACCTGCTATCATGGCCTCATATTCAGCCTCATTATTGGAGGCTTTGAATTGGAATCGCAGGGCATATTCCACGTCAATCTCGTCTGGGGTGTTCAAAACAATCCCTGCTCCACAACCTGTTGTGCAAGATGACCCATCTACATATAATCTCCATATAGGTAACTTGTCTTTAAATTTCTTATCTGACAGAGTTCCTCGATGAAATATTTGTTGTTTCCTTTCATCCTCTCCTGGTATTTCTCGCTCTTCGTCGACCATTTCTTCTCGCCCTTTTACCAACCGGAGTTGGTCTGAGCTTGAATTTGATTATCCTTCTACGTCCACAAGCCCTTTTACCAATCGGAGTTGGTCTGAGCTTGTGTTTGTTGATCCTGTAACATCCACAGGTTGATCAGCGAGCAACTTTTATTTTTCGGGGGTATCAGGATATGTAAACTCTGCTACAGCCTGCCCTTTTAGTGATGATCTGGGTTCATAGACAATATCATATTCACCGAGCTCTATTGCCCAGTACATCATTCTCCCTGATTTTTCTGGCTTATGAAGGGCTTGTCTCAAGGGCATGTCGGTATACACGACGATGGTATGGGCCTGGAAATATGGCCTCATTCTTCTACTTGCCTCAATTAATGCCAATGCCAATTTTTCCAGCTTTGGGTACCTGATCTTTGCACATCGGAAAGCCTTACTTGTGTAATAAATTGGCTTCTGGACTCCATTCTCTATTCTGACCAATGCCGAGCTAACTGCATTCTCTGATACTGCCAGGTACAAGTACAACTTTTCTCCCATTACTGGCCTGGACAACAATGGAGGTGCTCCCAAATATTTCTTCAAGTCTTGAAAGGCTTTTTCGCATTCATCATTCCACTCGAAAGTTTTTTGAAGTGTTTTGAAGAATGGGAGGCATCTATCAGTTGCTCGGGATACAAATCTATTGAGCGCTGCAACTCGTCCTGTAAGACTCTGCACCTCTTTCTTCGTCGTTGGAGATCGCAACCCTAAAAGAGCTTTGATCTTTTCTGGATTCGCCTCAATGCCTCGCTGATTGACAATGTACCCGAGGAACATTCCTTCTCGTACTCCAAATGTGCACTTCGTCGGGTTGAGCTTCATTTGGTATTTATCCAGTTGATCAAAGGTCTGAACTAAGTCAACTAGATGATCAGCAGCTCTCTTGCTCTTTGTCAGCATATCATCGACATAGACTTTCATATTGTAACTGATTTGTTCGGTAAAAACCTTGTTCATCAGCCGCTGGTATGTCGTTCCTGCATTTTTCAAACCAAAAGGCATAACATTATAACAATAAGTTCCCTAGGGGTAATAAAAGAAGTACTTTCCCTGTCTTCAGGTTTCATTTTGATCTGGTTGTAGCCAGAGTAAGCATCCATGAAGCTGAGTAGCTCGTGTCCCGAGGTAGCATCCATTAGTTGATCAATTCTGGGCAATGGAAAATGATCCTTTGGGCATGCCTTGTTGAGATTGGTGAAATCAACACACATTCTCCATTTATTGTTTTTCTTCTTTACCATCACCACATTTGCTAACCAGTCTGGATATTTCACATCTTCAATGAATTGGGCTTTCTGGAGCTTCTCGACCTCCTCTTGTATAACTTGATTCTTCTCGGGACTAAATACTCTTCTTCTCTGCTTTATGGGTTTGATCTCCTTATTCGCATTGAGCTCATGACATAAGAAGTTTGGATCTATTCCTGGCATGTCTTCATGACTCCATGCAAAAGTTTTCTTTCTGTTTCTCAAGAAAGTTATCAACTCTTGTTTTATTGAAGCATCCAACGTCGAACCTATCTGGGTTATTCGTTCAGGGTGCTCGTCGTCCAGAATAACATTTTCTGTAGATTCCACCACCTGTCCTTTTACAAGTTGGGATTCATTTTTGGGATCCAGTGTTTCAATTTCTGTACCTTTATCCACCTGGTAAGTAGTATTCTTTTTCCTTGACTCTTCAATCTCCTCTTGCTCGACAGATGAATAATAGCATTCCTGAGCTACTTTTTGATCACCTTTCACAACTCTTACTCTGAAATTTGTTGGGAATTTTAAACACTGATGTACTGTAGATGGAACTGCTTCGAACTTCTTCAAACCAACCCTTCCCATGATGATGTTGTAAGCTGATTGCACATTCTTATCCATCACAAAGAAGCGTATTCTTTCTGTTCGATAAGCAGGCCAAGTTCCAATGAATATATCCAACTTGATCGTCCCAAGTGGAAAAACTTTCTCGCCAGCGAAACCCAGGAGAGGTCTGTGATAAGGTTCCAATTGAGATAATTTTAAATTTAAACTGTCAAAGCATGAGTAGAACATGATGTCTGCCAAACTACCATTATCTACCAGAACCCTTGAAATCACTACTTCTTTCATCCTCATTTTGATCACCAAAGGGTCGTCGTGAGGGTAAAGAACACCTGCAAGGTCATTTTTTGAAAAACCAATGACCAGCTTCTCTTTGTTTATCTTCCTCGGGCGATCCTCCTCAGCCAAATTTATCCGTTGAATGTATGAGCAAGCCTGAGCCTCACCGAGGTAAGCTTTTCTTTCTGCAGTAAGATCTCCTCCTCCTGCATCTCCGCCTGTAATAACATTACAATCAAATGTTCCAAAACGTATTGAAAATACCTCGCGTTCTGGTTGCCTTGGCCTTTTGGGAAGATCGGGGTCATCCTCTGTATCATCTTCATGATTTCTTTTCCTGTTTTCTTCTGCCCGACGAGGAGATCTGGATCTCTCTCTTCCTCGGTCTTCATTTCCCCTTTCATTTCTACGATCAACATACTTTGACAACTTTCCTCGTCTAATGAGCGTTTCAATCTCGTTCTGGAGGGCTATGCAATTTTTAGTCATATGACCATGATCCTTATGAAACTCGCAATATTTATCTCTATTTCTTTTGTCAGGGTCCGACCTCAATTTCTTTGGCCACCTTACTTCCTCGTTATTCTTGATTTCTTCCAAGACATGATTAATACCCATTTTCAAAGGGGTATAATTATCGAATTTCTTCAGGACTTCCCATGACGACTTATTATTCTTGGAATGCTTGTCACCACCATTGCCCTTATGCTCTTTCTTCTTAGATTTGTCGATTTTCACCTTGGTTTCTTTATCCATATTCTTCTTCGCAGCCATAGCCTCCTCGGCATTCATGATTTTGGTCGCTTTTGCCATCAACTCTGACATAGTTGTAGGTGGATCTTTGGACAAAGTGTAATATAACTTGTTAGGCAACAACCCACTCATCAAGGCGGTGATTGCTATCTTTTCTTCATAATCTATGACTTCGAGCTTCTCGTTATTGAAACGAGTTATGTAATCTCTAGTACTCTCACCAGATTTTTGTCTAACACTTAACAAGTCTGCTACTCGTTTTACTGGCTTTTCTCCAAAACAGAAATTGCCGATGAACAACTCGGCCAGTTGAAAGAAAGTTGAAATTTTACCCCGAGGAAGATTGTTGTACCATATCTGGGCAGATCCAGTAAGAGTACCTGAGAATGCTCTGCATCTCATCTCGTTGGGGACAGCGTAGATATCGGCAACAGCTTGATATTGCTCTATGTGAAGAACAGGATCTGTCTTTCCGTCGTATTTAGGGGTCACCACAGGGGCTTTAAACTTTGACGGTGTAGGAAAATCCACAATGGCCTGGACAAAAGGTGTCCCTTGAACAAAAGTTCGTTGTAGGGGATTCTTCGCCTTAGCCATTTCTCCCAATCTATCCTCCAACCGCTGAATGGACCCTTTCCACGCATCATTTCCTTCCTCGGTCCTATTAGTTCGAGCAATCGATTGTTCTGAAGTGGCCTCCTGGGATCTATCTTGACGAGCAACTGGTCGTGATTGTGTTGATCCTTCTCTTAGATCTGATGGTTGTCAGAAACTCCTTGACATGGTCTTAGGTGGACTCCTATTCCTCCTAGGGCCTAATCGACTGAAAGGAGACACCCTGCTTAATCTTTCCAAGGCACTAGGTCTCTCTGGAGAGAGAGTAATACGTTGCTCAGTATCTGTGGCCCGTATTGATGAAGTTCGCCCAGGTTGATAAGACAAATCATCAGATTCCTCATTAAGATACGCATCTGTACGCCTGGATCGTGGAGAAAGTAAATAGGTTTGCCTCTGGCCACTTCGCTGTCTCGAATGTGCAGGTGCACCGCCATGAAGGGTTTTTATGAGTTGCCGCATTGTTTCTTGCATGGCGGTTTGTCCTTGAGCCAGATTCGTCATAATTCCAGCCAGATCTGGAGGTGCAGAGGGATTTGGAAGATTTCCAGCATTTCCAGCATTTCGATTGCTGGATTCCGGATTATCTGCCATTGATGATGAATGATTTTTGGTGAAAAATGATAACAACAGTCGTTTCCCACAGACGACGCCAATCTGTTGAAGACAGAAAATGGCCACTGCCATTTTAGTGGCGTCAACAGCAGATAAATGATGAGGATGAGATTGAAGATGAAGATAAACATTCACATCAAACATATAAGAGACAAATATTTTTAAAGTGGTTCGGCCTTATAAGAATGGCCTACGTCCACTGTTATTTTATTCCCAGGGGTTTACAATAGCACAATGTGGTAGAGAGAGAAAAAGGTGTGGATCTTGTGTATGGTGTTTCTTGGTTCTTCTCGATCTCTCCTTTGGCTAAGGGAATACATGTATTTATAGTGATGGGAGATAAAGAGATTCATTGAATGTAGACATTTATACATTATGTCTACATTCAACGAATCTAATTGTTGAATTGCTTGGTATGCTATGTGTTGTCATCTATAGTATAAATGTACATTAAGGCTCATTAAATGCGCTGCCATCTTCATTAATTCACATTAAATGCATAGTTATCCTTTGATCTTCCTGGTTGATACGCCGACCAACTCTCCTCGGGTGACGACTATCACTCCTCGGGTGCCGACCAACTCTCCTCGGGTGCCGACTAACACTCCTCAGGTGCCGACCAACTCTCCTCGGATGACGACTAACACTCCTCGGGTGCCGACCAACTCTCCTCGGATGCCGACCAACTCTCCTCGGGTGTCGAATATTACCACGTAGGATGACATGTGTCCTTTTCTGATTGGTCCTCGTAGATGGAGAATTTTTGCGTTAACACTATGTTCATATATTGACTTAAAATTCTTCCCTTTTTTTTCAGCTTGTGACTTCATTCAATAGTATTTTGAAGAAGGTTGAAGCCATCAGGGCTTCCAGCTCCTCAGGTGGGGTAGAAGAAGCTTTTGTTGGACTAACTCAATCTTTGAGGGAATCTCGTCAGAAGTACGAGGAGGACAAAGATGCTTGGGAGAAGCAATTCAAGTCTGTTGAAGCAAACCGAGATCAAGTTGTGACTGCCTCCAAAGAGTTGGAGAAGAAATTGAAGGAGGTCAAACAACATAATACTGAGCTTGAAGTCAAGCTTAAATATGCTGAGGAAAATGTTGCTAAGTTTCAAGATGCTGAGCAACATAAGATAGAGTTAGAAGCAAAATTGAAGTCTGCCGAGGAGCTCCTTAGAGAAAGGCCCTCCTCAGAAAAAGCTAAAAGGAAGGCTGCTGTTAAAAAATCCTTTAGTGTTGGTTGGGACAAAGGTTGGAACAAGGGCCTGGCTGTTATGTCTGCTCAAATGGAGTACGCCAGTGTTAAATATTTTAGGGACGGATGGGTAGCAGCCTTGAAGAAATTAAAGGTTGCTGAAAATTCTAAGTTATTCGAGGAGCATACTCATGGCCCGCCTCCCTCTCCTGGAGAAGAAGAAGAAGATGAATCCTCTTCAGATGAATCTTCCATGATGACAGGAGAACAGGTTCCTGTTGTTGCTGTTGTTCAACCTTCCGAGTAAGTCCAACAAGCTAACACATCTGCCGAGCAGCTGCCATTGCTCTCCGAGTAACCAGCCCCTTCATCCAAACCATCTGAAGAAGTTGTAGGAAATAAGGAGAAGGTGTAAAGTTGTTAGGGTCTTTTGTTTTATTGTTTTCTTGAATGTAACCTTAAACTATGTTTTCCTTTATCATGATGAATAAAACTTGAACTTCTGTTATTCGCTTTGAGTTTCTCTCTTATTTGCTTTGTTCGCACCCTTGTTGATTTTGTGTTTCATTTTGTCTATGCTAGTTTGTGGCCAGGATGGAACTTTTATCAACTCATGATATAGAGTTGATGAAGAAATGAAATGACTATTTCAAAGCTGGCCATGCAGATTTTACTGAGGCTCAAATCATGGACATTCTCGGGTCAGACGCCTCTGAACGAGCAATTGATGCTTACCAGTACTTGAAATGCGTACTTGATCGTGTTGTGGCCAATAATGTGACTTACTATGAAATAATTGAAGATCTTCAAGGAACGACCGAGGAACTTCAGCTGCAATATAAATAATCTACTACACTTCTGTATCAAGGCTATGAGAAAACGTACCAACAATTGAGTGGTGACAAGGGGCATGACAAGTTCATTTCTGCTCATGAGAAAAAGGAGAGTGTGTTAAAGCTTGAAATTGAAGAACATAGATATATCGCCAAGTTACTGGAGCAGGAGAACATCGCTTTGCAGGAGGAAATAAAACAACTCAAATCTGCTGCTTCGTCTTCGGGAGCCTTGGTCCCCATAAATGAAGATGGTTTTTCATTTTGGAAGTAGAAAATGTTAACTTAAGGTATGAGTTAGAAACTTTGAAGCGAGAAGGATCTTCCACACCTGCTCGTGGTAGAGCAAGATCTTCTTCTCATGGACGAGCAAGGGATGGTCGGGTCACCATTGAAGAAATGAGAACTCAGTCGTCTTTAGAGAATCAGGTCGTTCAGTTGATGGCAAAGAACCAAGCCTTGGCAGAAATGTCTAAGAAGATTCAGAGTTTCAACGACCAACTCGCCAATAAGAGTTCTGCTCTGGAAAGTAAAGAAATTCTTGTAAAAAAGCTCCACAAGCAACTTGAGAGATTAACTTATCAATTCCACAAGCAGCCCAGGAAATTTTGGATGGCTGGGTATAATGAAGCTCTGTATCATCTTGATGCTCGCTTGCAGCAGTTGAACAATGAAGGATATAAGCAGGGGTGGTTGAATGCCTTATGTGTCCTGAAATTGGATCAAGGTCATTTCTTGTGGGATTATTATGAACCTGGAGTTCTTGATTTGCCAGTGCCTCCCTTCAAACTTGACCTTAACTAGATTCCAGCCCGTGTTATTTCTCAGATTTTGATCTCCAAGTATCTCGGTGATTACATCCTTCATTTAAATTTTGAGATATCTCGTTCAGAACACTTGCTTGATCGACCATCCATAATGAATGTCAGAATGCTGCGAGATCTAAACTTTATAAATTCTCCTTATGCAATACATGATCCTCTAGCTGGGGTGGAACCTGTTTCAAAAGCAGAGGGAAAGAAACCCATAGAATAAGACATTTTATGTAATGCAGCAGACTTCATATCATATGTAATCTACTTGGTTTTAATGAAGAAATTTTTAGTCTTTTGTCATTTCATTTTCTTCAAAACAATTTGTAGAATGTCCTTGTTTGTTGATTGGCGAATATGTATATACTATACTTATCCAATTGTTGTTTGATTATAGTGACTTGTCACTCTTTGGGCCTAAGCAATGGAATGATTTTCATCCCATGTTTCTGCTTAGTTGTAGTAATCTAGTCTGGATTACCTTGTTGCCTAGACAGTGAATGCCCCGGGAGGTCGTCCATCTTCTTGCCTAGTTTGGTACTAACCAACCGGAGTTGGTGGTTATGAGACCGACCAACCGGAGTTGGTGGTTACGAGTCACCAACCAACCGGAGTTGGTGGTAATGAATTTCCGACCAACCGGAGTTGGTGGTAATGAATTGTCGACCAATCGGAGTTGGTGGTAATGAATTCCGACCGATCGGAGTTATGAGTCACCGACCAACCGTAGTTGGTGGTAATGAATTGCCGACCAACCGGAGTTGGTGATAATGAATTTCCGACCAACCAGAGTTGGTGGTAATGAATTGCCGACCAATCGGAGTTGGTGATTTTGGTGGTTGCTGCTCCAGATGGATGCTTGTGTAGTGTGTAGCACTAATACTCCGAAAAAAAATCAACAAAGGATGAAACATCATTTTATTCATATTGAAAGAAACTGTGTTATATTTTAACTATTGATAGTACTTGCGCAGATGCTCTGCATTCCATGAATTTTTGAATTATTCTCCCTCCAAAGTTTCAATTATGTATGTCCCAGGACGAACAACCTCAGTTACTTTGTAAGGTCCATGCCAGTTAGCCTCCAGTTTGTTGTGCTTTTGGATCACTTTCTTCAGCACATAATCCCCTTCTTTCAAATCACATTGCTTCACCCTTTTGTTATAGAACAAGGGTGTTCGTTGTTGGTATGCAGCATTCCTGATTGCTGCTCCTTCCCTAACTTCTTCGAGCATATCCAGATCTAAACGCCTCATCAAGCCACTTATGGGAGAATTAAAATTAAGCACTCTATGTGTAGGTAGACCCAATTCAGCAAGTATGACAACTTCACTTCCAAATGTCAACATGTATGGAGATTCTCTAGTTGCTGTTCGTGGTGTAGTGCGATAAGCCCATAACATAGAGTGTAGCTCATTGATCCAATTTCCCTTTGCATCATCCAGCCATTTTTTCAAACCATTCAGTAGGGTTCTATTCGTCACTTCAGTTTTCCCATTGCTCTGGGGATGGCCTGGCGCAGAATGGATTTTCAATACATTGGATTGATGACAATATGCAGTGAATTCCTCGTTGTCAAATTGGGTGCCATGATCAGTAATGAATGCGTGTGGGAGACCATATATGCAAATAATACTTTTCCAAATAAATTAATAGACCTCGTCTTATGTCATATCAATAAGAGGTTCAGCTTCCACCCATTTGGTAAAATAATCCACAGCCACCACGAGGTATTTGAATCTTCCTTTGGTCGTCGGAAGTGGCCCTACCAAGTCTACTCCCCACATGGAGAATGGCCAAGGGGAGGTGATAGGTGTTAACAATGCCTGGGGAGTTCTTCGGATGGAAGAGAAACGTTGGCATTTATCGCACTTCTTAGTGTAAATTGCGCAGTCAGCTCTCATTGTTGGCCAGTAATACCCCTGCATTGTTATTCTCTGCAAAAGTGTCCGACCTGCTACATGGGCTCTACAGGACCCTTCATGAACCTCTTCAATCAAGTCCTTAACTTCGGAGGGATGGACACATCTCTGTAGTTCTGCTATAACTCCTCTTCTGTACAAAATGCCATTGGTCAATACGTAACGAGCAACTTTGAACTTCAATTTCTTGGCTACGAGTTTATCAGTGGGAAAAGTCCCTTCTTCAATATAAGCCCTGATGGGGTCCATCCAAGGCGGTGTAATACCCCGTATTTTTTATGCTAAATTAATTTGGGGATTTATTAAATTTAATGTGAGTTATTAATTTAATATAAATCCGGAAATTAATCACTTTATAATTATTAACGTGATGTGAGTTAGTAATTATGGGAAACTTGTTGAATATTACTAATGAGTATATTAATATATAATATTGGTTCTATGAAATGTCAAGAGTGAATAAAATGACAAGTTTGGAAATTTGAGTCGGGACGCGTCCGTGTAGCGTCGGGACTAGATATTGATTAATAAAAGTGAATAAATTATAAGTTCTTCGTATAGTCGTTTTGAGTGCGCCAAAGTGTCCGTAAGGGTCGAGATAGTCAGTAAAGTATACCCGGGGGTTTAGTTTGGGTCTCGGGGCATTTTTAGGCCTATTTAGCACCCCGGGAGGGCATTTTGGACATTTTAAATTTTTGGGTAATTAAATTCACGAAATTTCAAGGGTTATATCAGATGTCTAAGGTTGCCTTCTAGGGTTAAAACAACCAAAGACAAGTGACGGCCATAGGAGAGGGAAGGAGAGAGCTTTCAAAGCAAATTCTAGATCGAAAATTCATTCGGTTGCACCGCCACCACCACCAACGCGTAGATCGTGTGACGGGGAACGCAACCACACGAAATTCGTCATCAAATCAGAACTCTGAAAATCCCAGGCAAGTATTTATCTTGCTTATTTCCGTTAATGCATCGTTCATGTTAGTCTAGGGTGATTAGGATGAGTTTGGTAGAAGAAAATCCATGTTGGAGATAGGAAAATCGCATGTAGTAATGGTTTGAATGATAATCTGGAAACCCCTTCACATGTAGAGGCTTAACCACGAATTTTTTGATGAATTAGGAGCAGAAACTTCTGGAAAAAGACTGATTAGAATTATGTTAAAGAAATTCTAGGGTTCTTGAGATTAATATTAGTTTTTGGCCTATTAATCCATGATTATTGATGAAAATTTGCATGCTTTACGTAGAAGATGTATAAAATGGGTTTATACTGTTAGTAGTACAAATTTTTGGGCGATTAGGAATGAAAAATCTAGATTTGGATGAGGTTGTGTGATAGAACCCCTAACTGGTAAACTACAGAATTCACCATACCTGCTTGATCGATCGATCGAGCCAGGAGATTCAATCGATTAACGGTTCGATCAATCGAGCCCCTGCCCTCGATCGATCGACCCCTTCTGGCAGACTTATATTTCCCTTTTATAATTGTTGAATTAATTCTAAATGAAGAATACTCCTTAGACACCCTTATTAAAATATTTTGGGAGATAAATATGACCAGTAGGATTTATTAATGATTAAGAGACCTTTAATGTAAGGCGAAATTTATATTTTTGGGGTGTTTATATATAAGGGACGATGATATTTTGTATTAAAGGGAGAGATACGTAAAATGGTTCCGATGGAAAATAGATGAATACCTACTGAATTTTACACTTGGGAGGATAGAGTCCATGAGTGTTACGTAGTAAGTTGGAATAATCCCTCAAATTAATGTTAGAGACGAACCGTTATACGTGATAACTAATAATGGGAAAATAAGGATAAATGTCGTGATTATGGGTTATGGGATGAACCTAAATTGATATGATAAAAGTAGTATATTCATATGACTGTGTGTATGCATATATTATATACATGTGAAAATCATGCCCGCGCTACTTGCTATCCCTGAGGTTATCGCGCTGGGACAGTCTTATCTCGATGGAACCTTTATGGGGGATATTGACTCGTACCCTAGAAGATAGATATCCTTGGTACAAGCTATCTGATCGATGGTCAGACGGTCCTAAGAGACGCGAGGGTATGTGCTGACCTCTTAGAGACTTGGAATCTATGCTTCGCCTCAATATTATTTGTGTATGTGTTAATACAGTTAGAGAGTGATTCTGAACTTGTATTTCCCTTAGTACGAGTGATACAGGGATTGGATAGCAGAGTATGCCCGCACCATAATTTTTATGTGGGGTGCTGTTAGAATATATATATATATTATACGAGTATTTAATATATATATATATATATATATATTAAATTCTGAAATTTGGAATTTCATACCGTGCTTATGGCAAGTAAGAAATGAATCTTGACTTCAATTTGGAAATACTTGTTTTGAAAAGTATAAAGGGGACAGTGGGAAACTTTATTAGCAAATAAGGTTTAAATGAGAACTTTGTGATCAAATGAAATTATCCTCTTAAACAATTATATTGTTCAGTTTTAAATCTTACGAGTAACCTAAGATAAGTTAAATCATTGGAAAGATTAATGCAATATAAGATAAGATAATCCGTTGGGAAGATTAGTGCGATAGGCGTGCACATTAGAAGAGAGGTTATAATTTCTCAAGAGAGTGCCGCACTAATATGTTGTTGCATTGGCCTGTAAACATTTTAAATACTTTCTATACAAATTTTAAATCATTTACACTATCGGGCTCTGACCCGTTTCTATTTTTCCTTTCTCTCTCGTATATATATGTATATATTACAGGTGCCCAGCCACATGGGCGTCTTGCGTAGGATCCTTTGGAAGGAACGCGCCGCAGCTTAGGTGGGAGTTGCAGGCCTCTTGCTTAGATGAATTCACTTATTTGATTCCACTCCTAGCCTATTTATTCAGTTGGGCATGTGTCGCCCGTTTCCATTATCCATTTGTTTTATTGGACATTGTGATTCATTTATTTCTAGTATTGTCACTTTGGAATTTATTACTGTCTGGATGTTTTACTTTAAGTTTTAATGTTGGGATTTAGTTGTTGAATGTTTAATTTATTTGGATTATATGTTCCAGGATAATTGTGGTGTGATTCTTTAATATTGAATTATTGTATATATTTAAATCTTGGTTTATAAAAATAAAATTTGGAAAGTAATGTTAAAAAATGGTTTTGACACTTAGCTTAATTAATTAGGGTGTTTAAATTGGAAAAGTTATTTTTACGATAGTGATGCTAAGAATGAGCCAACTATTCACCTTGATTTTAATTTAATGAAGGAGTGATCGCCCGGTATTTAATTAGGAGGGGTGTCACAGGTGGTATCAGAGCATCAGGTTCTAGTGTCCTTAGGATCTGTACGGCTTATTTCGCTTTCAGCTTAACATATTTGCTATAGAGCCCTATTTTAGGATTGTTGTATTCTTGCTTTTACGTTACGTCTTCAGCTATTTGAGATTTGATAATAACTGTAGACTAATAAATTTCTTCACGTTTTAGATCCCTCCGAGACGTGTACCAAAGGATAGGCGTGCCCAAGCCGAGCAACCAGCAGCTCCGACACAGGGTACGATGAATGCTAATGAGGTAGCCGCTATTGTTGCTCAGGCGGTGAATGCCGTGCTAGCGGTGGTACAGCAGGCTCCACCCCAGATTCAGGCAGTGGCGCCAGTACCTGCACAACTTCCATCTGCATGGGAGCGGGTTAGGGATGCCTTTCAGAAGGCGCATCCCCCTGAGTTCTCTGGTAGTTCAGATATCATCATCGTCAGCCAATGGAAGAAAGATATCCAACGGCATCTTCGTATGTATGAGTGCACAGGCGTGCAGAAATAGTTGTTGGCTTCCTTTAAGCTGGCGGGGGCCGCTTTGCAGTGGTGGGAGTCCACCACCACCTTGGAGGAGAGGGATACGATCCCGATTCAGTCATTCTGGGAGCGGTTTGACCGCAAGTACTTTCCAACCGTCGTGCAGACTGAGCTGAGGTGGAAATTACTAAACTTGAAGCAGGAGAATTCTACCGTTGCTGAGTATGAGGAGGAGTTCACGAGACTTCTCACCATAGTGCCAGATGAGGCACCCACTGAGGGTAAGAAGATAATGCTGTTTGTGGACGGGTTAGCTTGGAGGATCCGTCAGCACCTTATAGGGAATCTATCTCTGAGTACTTTCACTGATGTACTCAATGCTGCTTTACTACATTGCCAGGATCACCGCTTCCATCTGCAGGGAAGCAAGCGAGCAGGAGAGTCCGGCTAGCAGGGAAGGACCGGGGGTAGTAGTGCTAGTGGAGCACTGACATCCCAAGGACAGACTCGTCAGCACGAGCAGAGTTCCCATCAGGGGGACCCTGACAAGCGCTTCCGATCAGTTGATTCCAGGTAGGGATTTGGGGGTTATAGGCAGGGCCAGCCTAATCAGCAGGGCCAGCAAGGCCAACATCGACAGCAGCAGGGCCAATCGGGCCAACAACGTTTTCATCAGGGCCAACAGGGCCAGTGGCAGGGTGGTAACGGCCAGCAGGGCCGTGGTCAGCAGGGTCAGAGGGGAGGTAACTTCAGAGGCCGATGTTTCGGGTGCGGCAAGAATGGCCATAGGCGCTAGGATTGTCCAGAGGGAGAGAGGGCGCCAAAGTGTCCGTAAGGGTCGAGATAGTCAGTAAAGTATACCCGGGGGTTTAGTTTGGGTCTCGGGGCATTTTTAGGCCTATTTAGCACCCCGGGAGGGCATTTTGGACATTTTAAATTTTTGGGTAATTAAATTCACGAAATTTCAAGGGTTATATCAGATGTCTAAGGTTGCCTTCTAGGGTTAAAACAACCAAAGACAAGTGACGGCCATAGGAGAGGGAAGGAGAGAGCTTTCAAAGCAAATTCTAGATCGAAAATTCATTCGGTTGCACCGCCACCACCACCAACGCGTAGATCGTGTGACGGGGAACGCAACCACACGAAATTCGTCATCAAATCAGAACTCTGAAAATCCCAGGCAAGTATTTATCTTGCTTATTTCCGTTAATGCATCGTTCATGTTAGTCTAGGGTGATTAGGATGAGTTTGGTAGAAGAAAATCCATGTTGGAGATAGGAAAATCGCATGTAGTAATGGTTTGAATGATAATCTGGAAACCCCTTCACATGTAGAGGCTTAACCACGAATTTTTTGATGAATTAGGAGCAGAAACTTCTGGAAAAAGACTGATTAGAACTATGTAAAAGAAATTCTAGGGTTCTTGAGATTAATATTAGTTTTTTGCCTATTAATCCATGATTATTGATGAAAATTTGCATGCTTTACGTAGAAGATGTATAAAATGGGTTTATACTGTTAGTAGTACAAATTTTTGGGCGATTAGGAATGAAAAATCTAGATTTGGATGAGGTTGTGTGATAGAACCCCTAACTGGTAAACTACAGAATTCACCATACCTGCTTGATCGATCGATCGAGCCAGGAGATTCGATCGATCGAGCCCCTGCCCTTGATCGATCGACCCCTTCTGGCAGACTTATATTTCCCTTTTATAATAGTTGAATTAATTCTAAATGAAGAATACTCCTTAGACACCCTTATTAAAATATTTTATGAGATAAATATGACCAGTAGGATTTATTAATGATTAAGAGGCCTTTAATGTAAGGCGAAATTTATATTTTTGGGGTGTTTATATATAAGGGACGATGGAATTTTGTATTAAAGGGAGAGATACGTAAAATGGTTCCGATGGAAAATAGATGAATACCTACTGAATTTCACACTTGGGAGGATAGAGTCCATGAGTGTTACGTAGTAAGTTGGAATAATTCCTCAAATTAAAGTTAGAGACGAACCGTTATAGGTGATAACTAATAATGGGAAAATAAGGATAAATGTCGTGATTATGGGTTATGGGATGAACCTAAATTGATATGATAAAAGTAGTATATTTATATGACTGTGTGTATGCATATATTATATACATGTGAAAATCATGCTCGCGCTACTTGCTATCCCTGAGGTTATCGCGCTGGGACAGTCTTATCTCGATGGGACCTTTATGGGGGATATTGACTCGTACCCTAGAAGATAGATATCCTTGGTCCAGGCTATCTGATCGATGGTCAGACGGTCCTAAGAGACGTGAGGGTATGTGCTGACCTCTTAGAGACTTGGAATCTATGCTTCGCCTCAATATTGTTTGTGTATGTGTTAATACAGTTCGAGAGTGATTCTGAACTTGTATTTCCCTTAGTACGAGTGATACGGGGATTGGATAGCAGAGTATTATCTGCACCATAATTTTTATGTGGGGTGCTGTTAGAATATATATATTATACGAGTATTTAATATATATATATATATATATATATATATATATATATATATATATATATATATATATATATATATATATTAAATTCTGAAATTTGGAATTTCATACTATGCTTATGGTAAGTAAGAAATGAATCTTGACTTCAATTTGGAAATACTTGTTTTGAAGAGTATAAAGGGGACAATGGAAAACTTTATTAGAAAATAAGGTTTAAATGAGAACTTTGTGATAAAATGAAATTATCCTCTTAAACAATTATATTGTTCAGTTTTAAATCTTACGAGTAACCTAAGATAAGTTAAACCATTGGGAAGATTAGTGCGATATAAGATAAGATAATCCGTTGGGAAGATTAGTGCGATAGGCGTGCACATTAGAAGAGAGGTGAGAATTTCTTAAGAGAGTGCCGCACTAATATGTTGTTGCATTGGCCTGTAAACATTTTAAATAATTGCTAAACAAATTTTAAATCATTTACACTATCGGGCTCTGACCCGTTTCTATTTTTCCTTTCTCTCTTGTATATATATGTATATATTACAAGTGCCCAGCCACAGGGCGTCTTGCGTAGGATCCTTTGGAAGGAACGCGCTGTAGCTTAGGTGGAAGTTGTAGGCCTCTTGCTTAGACGACTTCACTTATTTGATTCCACTCCTAGCCTATTTATTCAGTTGGGCATGTGTCGCCCGTTTCCATTATCCATTTGTTTTATTGGACATTGTGATTCATTTATTTCTAGTATTGTCACTTTGGGATTTATTACTGTCTGGATGTTTTACTTTAAGTTTTGATGTTGGGATTTAGTTGTTGAATGTTTAATTTATTTGGATTATATGTTCCAGGATAACTGTGGTCTGATTCTTTAATATTGAATTATTGTATATATTTAAATCTTGGTTTATAAAAAATTTGGAAAGTAATGTCTAAAAATGGTTTTGACACTTAGCTTAATTAATTAGAGTGTTTAAATTGGAAAAGTTATTTTTACGACAGTGATACTAAGAATGAGCCAACTGTTCACCTTGATTTTATTTTAATAAAGGAGTCATCGCCCGGTATATAATTAGGCGGGGTGTCACAGATGGTACCAAATCGAGGGTTATGAAATTCATCATCAAATCTTCATCTATGCTCTGACCAACCAGGATTTCTATTGGGATTGTTCTTTGTAGCTCGGTGCGCGTTGCTGATGCTAGCCGAGCTAGGGCGTCGGCTCTCGCATTCTTCAATCTCGGTATTTTGATCAACTGAACTGCGTTAAAATTCGAGATAACCTCCATAGCCTTTGCATGATACTTGACCATTAGTTCTCTCTTCGCTGCATACAATCCGAGAATTTGATTTACGATTAACTGTGAATCTCTGAACACCACGACCTGCTCATATTCAGCTTCATTATTGGAGGATTTAAACTGAAAACCCAGAGCATATTCTATATCAATCTCATCAGGACTGTTTAAAATAATTCCTGCTCCATTACCTGTAGTGCACGAAGAGCCATCCACATACAGATTCCATAGAGGTACTTCATTATTAAACTCTTGATCAGACAGAGTTCCTTGGTGGAATATTTGATGCTTGTTTTTGTCCTCCCCTGGCACTTCTTGCTTCTCATTGATTATCTTTGCTTGATCGTCCACTGATGGAAATTGGTCGGGAGTTAAATTTGATAATCCCGTAACATCCACGGGTTGGTCTTTATTAACCTCTTGCACTTTGGAGGTATTAGAGTGAGCAAAATCTGCAATAAAATCTGCTATTGCCTGTCCCTTGAGCGACGATCTAGGCTCATAAACTATGTCATATTCACCAAGTTCTACTGCCCAGTACATCAATCTTCCTGATTTCTCTAGTTTATGCAGGGCTTGTCTTAATGGCATATCAGTATACACCACTATAGTATGGGCTTGAAAGTATGGTCTCATCCTTCTGCTCTCTTCGATTAGTGCCAGTGCCAACTTCTCCAACCTTGGATATCTGATCTCTGCTCCTCGGAAGGCCTTGCTGGTGTGGTAAACTGATTTTTGTACTCCGTCCTCCACCCTTATTAACCCTGAGCTAACTGCGTTTTCTGAAACTGCCATATACAAGTATAATCTTTCTCCCATCACTGGTTTGGATAACAATGGAGGTGTCCCCAAATATTTCTTCAACTCTTGAAAGGCCTCCTCGCATTCATCATTCCACTCAAAAGTTTTTCGAAGTGTTTTGAAGAATAGGAGGCATCCGTATGTTGCTCGTGACACAAATCTGTTTAGTGTTGCAACTCTCCCTGTGAGACTTTGTACTTCCTTCTTCGTAGTGGGAGATCGTAGTTTCAATAGGTCTTTGATCTTCTCAGGGTTCGCCTCAATACCTCGTTGGTTAACAATATATTCGAGAAACATACCTTCTCGCACCCCAAATATGCATTTGGTGGGATTCAAGTTCATTTGATATTTCTTTAGTTGATCAAAAGTCTGACTTAGGTCAACTAAATGATCAGTAGCTTTCTTTCTCTTTGTCAGCATATCGTCGACATAAACCTCCATGTTATGACTGATTTGCTCTGCGAACACCTTATTCATCAGCCACTGATATGTTGCACCTGCATTTTTCAGTCCGAAAGGCATAACATTATAGCAATAAGTTCCCTTTGGGGTTATAAAAGAGGTACTTTCCCTATCCTCAGGTTTCATTTTAATCTGATTGTAACCAGAATAAGCATCCATGAAACTCAACAATTCATGCCCCGAAGTAGCGTCCACCAGTTGATCGATTCGAGGCAAAGAAAAATGATCCTTTGGGCAGGCTTTATTAAGATCAGTGAAATCCACACACATCCTCCACTTATTTTTTTTCTTTTTCACCATCACCACATTTGCTAGCCAATCAGGATATTTGATGTCCTCAATAAAAAAGGCTTTTTCCAGTTTCTCTACTTCTTCCTGTATAGCTTGGTTCTTTTCAGGGCTGAACACCCTTCTTCGCTGCCTCACTGGCTTGACCTCCTTATTCACATTGAGCTCCTGGCATAGGAAACTCGGGTCTATCCCTGACATGTCTTCATGACTCCATGAAAAAGTCTGTTTTCTGCGCTTTAGAAATGCTAATAGTTCCCGTTTTATCGATACATCCAATGACGCACCAATTTGGGTTGTTCGTTCTGGGTGTTCGTCGTCTAGAATGATACTTTCGGTAGCTTCCATGACCTGGCCCTTCATGATCTGAGACTCGTCTCTAGGGTCTAATGTTTCAATCTCTGCATCTTATATTTCATCCACTTAATAGGTAGTAGCCTTCTTACTGGATTCTCCGCGTTCCTCATGTTCGGCAGATGAATAATAACATTCCCGAGCTACTTTCTGGTCGCCCTTCACCACTCCCACTCCAAAGTTGGTTAGGAGTTTTAAACATTGATGTACAGTAGATGGTACTACTTCGAACTTCTTCAGACCTACCCTTTCCATGATGATATTGTAAGCTAATTGGACATTTTTAACCATTACGAAAAAGGGTACCCTTTCTATTCGACAAGCGGGCCATGTACCAATAAGCATATCTAACTTGATCGTCCCTAGTGAAAAAAACTTTTCACCAGTAAAATCGAGGAGGGGCTTATGATAGGGCTCCAACTGGGCTAACTTCAGATTCAAACTGTCAAAGCATAGGTAGAACATGATATCTGCCGAGCTACCATTATCCATCAGTACCCGTGAAATCACCACTTCCTTTATTCTCATCTTGTTTACCAATGGGTCATTATGAGGATATAGTACACCTGCCAGGTCGTTCTTAGAGAAACCGATGACCAGTTTGTCCTTATTCACCTTCCTCGGGCGATCATCTTCAGCCAAGTTTATTCGCTGTATGTACGAGCAATCTTGAGCCTCATTGAGGTAAGCTTTTCTCTCCGCAGTTAGATCTCCACCTCCTGCATCTCCACCTGTAATGACATTACATTCAAATGACCAAAAATGGATTGAAAATACCTCACGTTCTGGTTATCTTGGTCTTTTGGGGAGATCGGGGTCATCTTCTGGATCATCTTCGTGATCTCTCTTCCTGTCTTCTTTTGTTTGACGATGAGATTCAGATCTTTGCCTTCCTCGGTCGCTGGTCTTTCCACCATTTTGTCGATCAACATACTTGGCCAATTTTCCTTGGGTGATGAGTGCTTCAATTTCATTCTGGAGAGCTATGCAACGTTTGGTCGTGTGACCATGGTCTTTGTGGAATTCACAATATTTGGACTTGTCCCTTTTATCAGGGCCTGCCTTCATTTTCCCTGGCCAAGCTAAGTCCTCACTATTCTTGATCTCCTCCAGAATGTGATTTATATCTACCTTCAAGGGAGTATAATTTCCATACTTCCTCATTTTCTCTAACGCTTGCTTGCCTTTCGACTGCTTATTGCCACCATTGTTCTTCTGATCCTTCTTCTCGATTTTACCAGCTTCTACCTTGGTCTCCTTGATGTCTGTATTCTTCTTCGCAGCCATGGGTTCCTCAGCGTTCATGATCTTGGCTGCCTTTGCCATCAGTTCTTCCATGGTCCTAGGTGGATCTTTGGCCAAAGTATAATACAACGTATCTGGTAATAGTCCACTCATCAGAGCAGTAATTGATGTCTTCTCCTCGTAATCAATGACCTCAAGTTTCTCGTTATTGAAACGAGTAATATAGTCCCTGGTACTTTTCTCTGGCTTCTGTCTAACACTCAGTAAGTGTGCTACTCGTTTAACTGGTTTTGCTCCAAAACAGAAATTCCCTATGAAAAGCTCTGCCAGTTGAAGGAAAGTTGCGATCTTTCCCCCAAGGAAGGTTGATGTACCATATCTGGGCTGATCCGATGAGAGTTCCTGAAAACACCCTACATCTCATCTCGTCTGGAACCGCATAGATATCGACAGCAGCTCTGTATTGTTCTATATGAAGGACAGGGTCAGTTTTTCCATCATATTTAGGCGTCACCATAGGAGCTTTGAATTTTGATGGTGTGGAAAAATCCACAATTGCCTGTACGAATGGTGTCCCTTGGACAAAAGTTCTTTGTAGAGGATTCTTGGCCTTGGACATTTCTCCTAATCTGTCCTCTAACCTTTGAATAGAGCCTTTCTATGCATCGTTTTCCACCTCGGGCCTATTTGTTCGAGCAACTGATCGCGTTGAGTTTTCCTCTTGTGATCTTTCTTACGAGCTGCTGGGCGTGATTGGGCCAAACCTTCCCTTAGGTCGGATGATTATTGAGAGTTCCTCGACGCCATCCTAGGAGGACTTCTATTCCTCCTAGGGCCTAATCGATCAAAATGAGAGACTCTACTGAATTTTTCTAGAGCACTAGTCCTTTCTGGAGTGAGAGTGACATTTAGGTGGGAATCAATAGCTCGTACTGATGAAGTTCGGCCTGGTTGATACGAAGGATCACTAGATCTTTCAGTACGATATGAGTCAGTACGTCTAGATTGACAAGCCTCCGGAGATAACGTTCCTCTATTTCCTGAAGATGGCAAATCGGTATTTCTTTGAACACTTCGTTGTCCTGATTGGGCCGACACTCCACCTTGAACAGTTTGTATAAGTTGACGGATGGTTTCTTGCATAACCGTTTGGCCTTGGCCTTGGGCTAAATTAGCCATTATGCCAGCCAAATCTTGAATATTTGGGGGAGTAAAAGGGTTTAGAGGGACCCCAGTGTTTCGATTACTGGATTCTGGATTCTCAGCCATAAATGATGAATTGTTTTAGTGAAAAATGCTAAGTACAGTTATTTCCCACAGACGGCGCCAATCGGTTGATGTAAAAAATTAGATTATCCCTAATTTATCAATCACAGATAAATAAGTTTATAAGACAAAGGATTTTTAAAGTGGTTCAACCTTATGAAAATGGCCCACGTCCACTGTTTTTGTATTGCTGATTGTTTATTTGGAATCTAGATAATGGGTTTTCCAAGAGATCCAAAGTCCCCTTCTTATGAGGAGGTTACATTGTATTTATAGCCTTGAGGCTGTACATATGAAAGGATAATGCGCTGTTATCTAGTAGACATAGACATCTGTATGATAATAATGCGCATTTAATGCGTAGTTGTCTTTTGATTCTCTTGATTTGGATGCTCTGCACGCTAAGTAGCTCTAAAAGCTTAAGTTGCTCGGTACGGTTAAGTTGCTCGGGGCGCCTGAGTTGTTTGGTACGCTTAAGTTGCTCGTTTAAAGTATTTGTATTTTTCATGTAGGTTGACACATGTCTTCAAGTGATTGGTCCATGTCAACAGATTAAATTTGGTATCAACAACATATAAACCTATATGTTTTTTTAAATAACGTTAAAAAGTAATTTTTTGATATATAAATTGCTTTATGTATAACATACAGGTTTTATCGTTCTTTAAAAAAAACGTTTAAAAAAATTAATAACATTATTATTCATAAAAAATACTTTTTTTTTTCATTTTTTCTGTTTTTTTTGCCATTGAACAAAATAAAACCTTTTTCATTTACAATAATATTTTGTTGTGTGTGTGTATGTATATATATATATAAGAGATTTTTTTTTCAAAATAGATAAATGAACATTAAAAAACTGTTCTTTTTAGTTTTATAACTTTTTTTTATATAAAAACAACTTTAAAAAAATTCATATACTCTGTTTTCATACACCTGTTAACAACGTGTGTGTGTGTGTATATATATATATATATATATATATATATATATATATATATATGTGTGTGTGTGTGTGTGTGTGTGTGTGTGTGTGTGTGTTAACATATACAACATATGTTTAATAGATATATGTTAACATATATATGTTACCTGTTAACATATATATGTTAACAGTTACATGTTTACATATATATATTAAACATATGTTGTATATATGTTAACAGGGTGGGAAGGTATATATGTTATCAATGTTGACATATATATGTAAACATGTAACTGTTAACATATATATGTTAACATGTAACATATATATGTTAACATATATCTATTAAACATATGTTGTATATATATATATATATATATATATATATATATATATATATATATATATATATATATATATATATATATATATATATAATTTTTACTTGTTTGTTATATTAATTAACATAATAAAAGTTTTATTTTTTAAGTAATCTTTTCCTATTTACTAGATGGATAATGAAGACATTGAGAAAACAAATGAACTCATGATGGTTTGAGATATTTTATTATGATCTTTTTTTATCGAGACATATAATCCATTATTGTGTTGGTATGCATTATGAATTACTATGTTATTATCTTCTTTAAAATATTATAACATGCTTTGTTAATTATAAGGGTATAAATGTATTTTTTATTTTTTCCCTTCCTTTCTTCTCAACTCACAAACAAGAAGGAAAGAAAGTAACTTTCTTTTCTCTCGTGAACTTACAAACAGAGGAAAGAAAGTCATTTTCCTTTCCTTTCTTTTCTCTTCTCTCCTAATAAAACTTTCCTTTCTTTTCTTTTCTCTCAAAACTCGCAAACGAGGCCTTAGGTTTGTGAATGAAATAGGTTATGGACATATGGTATTCCATCTCTGTCTAAGATGGAAATAAAAAGTGGGCGTTGAAGGTTGATAGAGAAAAAAAGGGGAGGGAGAGAGAGAGAGAGAGAGAGAGAGAGATCGTATTCCTCATTCTTCCAACTTACTCAAGATAAAGTGCAATGGACCTTAGTTTCTTTTGCTGCCATTTTTTTACTTTATAGTTTTCCTAATAAATTCAAACCCTCACGAGCTCAACTTTTTCCTTTGAAATTAATTTTGCTTCATTTTATAGTTTTACTTTTTACCATAAATTTGTAAAATAAGATTTGATTGAATGGTTCTTTTGATCTTCGAAAGTTACTGAATACTAAAAAATTAAAATTTTTAGAACAATTTTTAATAATGTTTTATTAGGTTTAAAAAATCAGAACAAGTTAATATTTTAGATTGATCGATAGTTAAAATTGTGAGATATCACCTCTCTCTCTCTCTCTCTCTCTCTCTCTCTCTATATATATATATATATATATATATATATATATATATATATATATATATATATCAAAATATTTATTTTCAACAAAATATTT
Organism: Sambucus nigra; assembly: GCA_949130495.1. NCBI lineage: Eukaryota > Viridiplantae > Streptophyta > Magnoliopsida > Dipsacales > Adoxaceae > Sambucus > Sambucus nigra. Next base: position 53,964,769 of record OX422219.1, read on the forward strand.
TAAATATCAAGTTTGGCTTCAAAAATTAGTACCAAGATCAATTTTAATATGCAAATATCATCTTTAATGCCTTCCTAAAAATATATATTGAGCTGTTTCATCTTCTAGATCTGCTATTCGTAAATGCAGTCACCGTGATTGTAAGCATGAAATTTTAGACAATTGCAAATACACGTTAATAGAATCTCTATAAATAGCTTGCACATCACGCGCAACTAAAACTTAGTATGTATATGTATTTTACCTCTAATATAATAGTATTGGGGATATTAATATCAATTAATGTTAACAAATCAATACATGGCCCCTTACCCAAACGCCCTCATATTCCCCCCATTACCCAAACGTCCCAACATCAATATAGGAACCTTAACCAAACCTCCCCATTCCTCCCATTATTCAAACGTCCAACCTCACTCGACTCTTCAACTTCCACTCTTAAAGCGAAGACCATCCCCCTCAATCTCAAAATTCCATTCATCACAAATCGACTATTGTCTCTCCAGCTCCTTCGACATTATGTTGCCATCTACACAATGAATACAACCATTAAGATGGAAGATTTAAAGGTTTATTCCACACATTTATATTTGAAACCCTTCATCCTCCACATTGTGCACTCTTTCTCAGTTACTCTCCTACGATTGAATTTTTAAAAACATGTCATTTGTTTTGTTGTAAGAACTTATAAAGTAATGTATTTTTGGCAGAGTTTATCTTTGGCACGTACCTCTGGTTTTCAATCATTCTTCATTGATAATAATTCATCTATCAATCCCCTCCCATCATGTGAAATTGTGTGATTGTCTCTTGCATTTTATATGTTAGATATTGTTACTCTATGAATGATATAGCCCACTTCAAATAAAGAAATAATTTATATGAGAAACATAATACATATGGAAATATAGTTAAAGGTGATGTGTGTAATATGTATGAAATGCCAATTTTCTAATAACAAGGTTGTTTACAATATGTATGTGCCCTTTATATTATATTTATTTCACTTAGATAGTTAGGCTCCTTAATTTTTATCATCCTAGAATAAATAGTTATGGACTCTTAATTTTGGACGGATGGTGTATAATAAGTCTGAGAAGTTTAGGAAATAAATAATAAACTAAGTACCAAATTAATAATAAACTAGATAATTTGTTAATACCAACGTTAAACCTTTTTTAAAAGCCTAATGTATTATGTATTCATTGCTTTAGGATAGTAGTTGGGATTTTCTTTTTTACAAGAATATTAATTTAGTAGTGAGTTGGTACTCACATTTAGGACAGATGTTTCCAAATATTGCATATTGATGTTGGTATCTTGAAAATTCTCTAAAGCATATTGTTATTAACAATATGGTTTCTTTTCTATTTAGTATTAACTAATTATAGATACTCTCTTTTGTTGTCATACATATATATATTGTGTATTACTTAACGTGTTAAACTTTTAACATGTAACAAGTGTTCTAAAAGTGAAATTAGCCTGAGTTATGCGTGTTAGTATACAAATAGGATCTACGGGTTAAGCTAAGTATTGTTATGATAAGTTGAATTACAAAATTAGTAAGTATGATATTGACAAAACATATACTATTCCTCCCCTAAATTAAGAGTCCCCTTTCCTTTTTTGAACATAATCAAAGAATCCCATTTAACGATAGTGAACAAGAATGCTATGAAAGTTAAATTTTCAAGTTTATGAGGAAATCGAAGCATAATCAACCAAAGTTTTACGCTATTAGAAAGTCAATGATCCAATTTCTTCGAAAGTCACTACACCAAGCACCGAAAATGGTCACGGAGAAGGGGTCACGACTCACAGTCGTGATAACCTGGTCACGGCCCAAAACTGTGACTACGATCAAAATGGGCATGACCAAATCCATGACTCTGTGTGGTCATGGGTCATTTTGTGGGTTGTCACGGATCTAAACCCTAACCCACTTGGGTCACCGCTTTAGACCCTGACCCAGCTGTGACTATTATAGCACCAAGTTTCCCTCTAATTTTAGTCCGGTGACCAGTTAATTATTTGAGTCACGGCTTTGGACCGTGAGCATGGCCTTATTTCCACAAAGACAGTAAAAAATAAAGGGGTCGCGTCATAGGGTCACGGACCTAAGCCGTGACCATGGTCTTTATACTTAAAAAACGCAGAACAATTTTTCATTTCCCTCGAAAAATTCTAAACCCTTATTTTCCCTCCCTCTCTCCGGCGATTTCCTTCTCTCAATCTTAAGCTCTCTCCTTTTCTCAATATCAAAGGTAAATACATATTTCTCTGTATGTGTATACTATAAATATGCATGTGTATACATATGTGTGTGTGTGTGTATACGTATGTGTATGTGTGTATATATGTGTGTGTATTGTGTATATGTATGTAGCTATGTATACATTGTCATTGTGTGTCTTGTGTATACTGTAAATGTGTATGTATGTGTGTATTATAGAAAACAAATACTTATATATGACTAATGTTGGTTTAAGTTTCAAACTAGGGAAAATTTTAATTTAATATTGTGTATATGTATGTAGCTATGTATACATTGTCATTGTGTGTCTTGTGTATACTGTAAATGTGTATGTATGTGTGTATTATAGAAAAAAATACTTATATATGACTAATGTTGGTTTAAGTTTCAAACTAGGGAAAATTTTAATTTAATGGATATTGTTGGTTTAAGTTTCAAACTAGGGCAAATTTTAATTTTATGGATATTGTTGGTTTAATTTTCAAACTAGGGAAAATTTTAATTAAATGGATATTGTTGGTTTAAGTTTGCGCTGAAATATAAACAAATACCTCTCCATTAAAAAAATACCAAACATAAGGGTTAATTTTAGGGATTGTTAGCTTAAATGACAAAAGCAGGTATTCAAAATATAATAAATTAACAGTTGATGATTCATTAGAGTCATTTTTTTATAGGAATCATATCCACGCCCTCGTACATAATAACTAGTTAATGATTCATTAGGGCCATTATTTATAGAAATCATATTCACGCCCGTGTTCATTTTTCTTAGAAAAAATGACTCACGATGATAATCGATGATAACAAGAGTATGGAAGGTTGTAATTGGTCTGCACTCGTACCTCTTTCATTAATTATCCTCATAAAGTGGGTACTCCGATTTATTGCTATGGGAATAGGAATATCGAACAGTTTAACTACCTTGTAAACCATGGAGTTCATTTCCAGCAAAAGTACTTGTTCGATCGTATTCTGTTTTTTCTGCCACAATGTTGGGATGAACTTGTACAATATATATATTGTGTATATAATCCCAATAGAGCACTGACTTTGCTTATGCTGTTAGAGAAGGCCAAAAAAGATTCACCCATTATGGATAGAATTACGTACAAAGAGCATTGACGAAGACTGTGATGCCTCACGACATATGCATGTCAAACTTGATCTTGTCAATAGGCTGAAGAGGATGATATTTCAAGTTCATGTCGCTGACATCTATGCATCCATTATAGATACGCTTCCTCCTGATTGGCCACATGCAAAAATCCGTAGGTTTTTAAAAACAAATTCAGAATGGATGGAGATCAGACACATTGAACTTTTGTTAAAGTCTTACTATGAACAGGTAGATTATAATATATGGTTAAAAAATTTATTTTGTTAGTTATATTTTCATATTGAACTTTGAAGTTATGCATCAAATATTATAGATACACATTTAACTTTTATTATTTTTGTAGATAATATCGGGCGGTAATGGAAGCAACGCTCCAACAAACAGCAACCAACAACCACAAGTAGAATTCTCATCACCAATTGGTGAGCAATACTCAACTCCACAAACTTTTCACTCTCCTACTCCAAATTATGTTCATTCCCCTACTCCGCAAACTGTTCACTCCCCTATTCCGAGTTGCAGTAGGCAAGAAACTCCCACTAATCCAACTGACACACCCAACGCTCCAGAAACTTCTGGGTCAGTTGAGAAGAAGACCATTAGGTTCTCTCTTTTGGGAAATAACCCCACGGGGGATAAGAATCACATTCAATAGTTTAAAGCCCAGTGTTTGTCCTTGGCAAAAATGAATGTGGGACTGGGAGGAGTTGATAATTGGAACCTTATAGATAAAGCTATTAAAGATGACATCTACGAGCAACTCAGCAAACGGTTTTCATTTTTGCCCAACTTAAAAAATAAGGTGCTTTCTCGGGTTGCTGAACAACTCCGAATATATCGGAGAAACCTTAGGCAGAAGCATTTCCCTAAGGGAGCATCAAGCTCTGGCATTTTGGCGCTTAAAGACAAAGTCCATTGGAACATTGAGATGCCAGTCTCTCAATGGAATGATTTTCTGGAAAATGAGGCGAAGGACTCCAAAATGCTGCAAAGGGAGAAAGATAAGAAGAATATGGCAAAAAAAACTGATGTCCATCGGCTTAGCTCGAAATCTTATGAAGATTTGAAGAACGAGTGGATGACAGTTATGAAAGGCAACCCGTATGAAGGAAAGACATCGAATAGGTCCAACTTGTACGTACATGCTAGACGAGACAAAGATAATAAATCCCCTCCTCACTTGGCCAAGACTCTAGAATCAACAGAGTCTATCAATAGTTAGTCAGATTCAAGCCCGATCGATGATATTGACAATGATTCCATTATACAAACCTTTGGGAAAGACCACAGAGGGAGGACGAGAGGTTTGGGGTCGCATATGTCAGAAACACGATTCAAATACACCGCACCTCTCGTGGACGAGCTTTCTTATGTTAATAAGCGTGTTGCATCTAACGATGAACGTCAATCTAGGACTGAAGGGGATATAACGGGGCTTCAAAATGAATTGGGAGGTGTGAATGATAAACTTGCACATATTGTGTCCCTCTTAATCGGTCGTATGCCCCTATAACCCTCAATGCATCCCGATTTCCCTCCACAGATGCTAGGGATTCCTTAAAATTTTCCTCATTCTCCATTCCCCCCACAGATTCTGATTCCTCCTTCAACATTACCTTTCTTAGTGCCTCAGCATGGCACAGGTCTTGGATCATCGCCAACAACCCACGGTGATTATGGCGAGAAATACTATATACATGACCTGAGCGACATATTTATCGTTGGGATCTGTACGCTCATGTCCACTGTCGTAGGAACTTTAGTACATAACCGACCTTTGCAGGAGAGTGAGTGTCAGATCGTGGTTGATATAGTATTTGATGGTTGTGAAACTGTTCCAGCGCACGTCAACAGTGCAGAAGGGATTTTTTTGAAATATTATGTAGAGTCTGTTACCACTTGGCTAGTTTATTGCTTGATGAAGATGTAGTAATATTTTTCTTATGTTGTAATAATATCAGTAGATAAATTTATTTAATTTGAGTTTAAGTGCTTGTGTAGTATCGTTGATTGGCGTGTTCTTATATTTAAGTTATTGCATAGTTTGATTGATTGGTGCGTTGTTGCCTATATTAATGCTTTGCTTTGATACTATATTAGTGTTTTACTATGCAACATGATATTTATTTTATCATGTTAACATATGACTGTAGTTTGAAGATTATTAAATAGATTTTCCACAATACAAAGAGTGGATGAGGGGGACTGACCGAATAGCTAATAGTTGTATTAAAGGCGTTCAAGAATTTATTAGATACGCATTTCATAAAGATTGTGATGAAGATCATTCGGTATTATATGAAAAGATTAGTTTGTAAAACTTGAAGAGTCAATTTGGTTTGTCTGGAAACAGCGTAATCGGAATTCTCAAGTAGGTTAAAGAAATTCTCCCAAAAGAGAACACGACAATTATCCTACCATGAAGAAGAGCTTGAAGGGTTTGGGATTGAAATACAAATCTATTCATGCATACAAATATGATTGCATATTGTATCACAACGAACACGAAGAGAAGGATGAATGTCCATTATGCGGTGAGCCTATATATGTCATTTGTGAGAAGGTAAATGACAAAACTGCAAAAAATCAAAAGAGCTCACAAGTCCCACAAAAGATTTTAAAGTATTTTCCACTTGGGTCACGATTAAAACGATTTTTTAGTGTACCGTGGATAGTGGGGGCCATAACATGGCATGCTCGATGCGAGGTGGGTGGGAATATGATGCCTCATCCGGTTGGTTCACTCGTTTGGAGAATTCCAAATGCACGACACCATGAATTTGCAAACGAACCACGTAATGTTCGTCTTGCAATGTCAACTGATGGGTTTAACCGTGACACCCCGCCTAATTAAATCCCGGGTGATCAGTCCTAAATTAAATTGGAACAAGTTTCTCAGATGGTTCATTGTTAGCTTCACTGTCAAAACTTTTTAATTACTAACCACCTAAGTGAAATTAGACTGGAGACAAGTTTTATCTTTCATTAATTTAATGAAATACTCAAGAGGAAATAAATCATTAACAATCACAAGCGAACTGAATCCAACCATCACATATAAATAAGAAACTGTTTGAATAACCATTGGCTAAAATCCAACACAAATGTAAAGACAGATAATAATGGATCTCAAGTATCTGAAATAAATACCAAATAAAAACTGTGAGCAACATGCTCGAATATCAGATAGAAAATCCCTATACTAGGAATAGAAGGAATAGAGGCGCCTATCCAAATCCAACAACATCCATATATGCGGCAACAACGAATCCCTAGAATGAATCAAGCCTGGCGTCCCTGTGGCTGGACACCTAAAAGGTTTTGAAAATATTTTATAGCAAGGGTTAGAACCCAAAATATTTTGAAAACATTTAGCAAATGATTAACTTATAGTAGTAAAATATGCATGAATGCGCTTCATATTTTAGTTAGTGTCACACTCCCTTCAGGACAAACTCACCCCTCAACTAATGTGCACACCTACGCCTTCTTTATATCCCACCTAGTCCTGATATAACTCTTGTCAACTTCCCTACTCAATCCCGACTAATTTTAATGTATGACTAATAAGTTATTTATCGCCTTAATTTAGTTAATCATCTTTCCATAAAAATCATATAACATTCACTAGTTATATAAATAATACACTTTTCCCCATGTATTTAAATTTCCCGTATATAATAATTCACCCCATTATATACGTAAAATTATCTTACAACTATCACGCCTGTTCAATATGAATATAGCCCATATATAAATAATACAATTCACTTCGGCCCAGTTTGGTTGCGCAAATTGTTTGATTATGTAAAGTGGTTCATTGTGAATTAGTGAATTGTAAATGAGTAAATTTGAAATTTATGTTAAGGTTCTATGAAAAAAAGGTAAAAACATATCGAGAGAGAGAGAGGGAAGGGAAAATAGAGAGGGGGAGAGGGATAAAGTACATGCACTTTATGTGGCTCCTATTTCAAATGGATTCATTTCACGTTTTTTGTGAAATGATCCAATTTCAGATTTTGCACATGAACTAAAATGAGGCAATTAATGAATCCTTTCATTAATGAAACCAAATACAATTAATGGGTCAATTTGTAAATGGATCAATTTATTAATGATCCAATTTATAATTTTGGAACAACCAAATAGGGCCTCCATGTATTTAATGACCCGTATATAACTATTTATCCCATTATATATGTAGAGCCATATTACAACATTCACACATATATTTAATATAAATATAACCCATCCTCCCGAGTAATAACTTACCGGATGTATTCTCTAAAGTGCTATCACACTAGGTGTCCTCGCATAACCTAGTTGCCCCAAGTCAGAATCGCTCACTAACTTGGCCAAAAATATAAGCATAATGGAGGCGGTCATATTCATTCCCTGAAAGTGAGATAAGCCCCTCACCCATATAACGGACGCTATGACCTGGGGATATACTCGCCCTACTTATCAATCTAGGGGATTCACCCACCTCGCACAACCTCCTCCGATAGCACTAGAGTATATATATTAATAATATCTAATCACTGATATTTATATGCACACACCATATATATACTATCGCACACCGTATATATATATATATAAAATATCCCGGATTTACCGTGTACTGAGTCCGTAACGCTAGCCTATACTTAGTATCTCAAGTTTATGGTCTGTAAGGACACAAATTTCCAATTGAGTCCATGTATTGTGTTGGCTCAATTCCGGACAAAAACATTTATTCATAGGATAGTATGTAATTGTAATACTCTCAAGCCTATGAAGTGTTTGTTGAAGATGTAGCGGCAAAGAGTATAAAGCTTCATCAACTATGCCGGTTTGCGTGCCTCATTTCTACGTCATCAACTATGGTTCCATGCTCCCAAGGTATGAATGCGATATTATATATATAGGAGCTTGGAAGTCGTTTATTGGGTGTTAGGTTTAATAAAAATTGTGTTTTATTTTCAGAAAAATTTAAATTAGAACTTTAAAATAAAGTATATAAAGTTTCTGGGCCAAAATCGAATTTTATAAACTTTCTGGAAGTCGTTCGATATGTCGTTCGAACGAGTTTTTCGTTCGAACCAGATATCGTTTGAACGAGTTTGCCAACGAGTTCCCACTAAGGTATACTGGTCCGTCGTTCGAAATGTCGTTCGAATGAGATTGTTCGTTCTAACGAGATTTCCAACGAGTTTCTAACGAGTCCAATCTGGAACGTCGTTAGAAGTCTCGTTCGAACAAGATTTCGTTCGAACAAGATTTCGTTCGAACGAAATGTCGTTCGAACGAGATGCTAGGCGGGAACAGTTTTTGGCAGTTTTTTGGCAGTTTTTCACCCACTTCCCCACTTAGTTTTTAAACAACTTTTTCAGACTTTATCATGTGCGGGAAGGACATTTTCCAACTTAAATTTTCCATAATTATTTCCATTCTATCTCATCTCTTAGAGGGGGTTTTGAGAGCAAAATTGGTTTAGGAAAATATTCGTGTTTTGAGTGTAATTTTGTTAAAGAGAAAATCATTCACCACTCTAGTTTACACCCAAATTAGTGTTTATCCAAGTTCTTATATACATATAAATTGCTTGGAGTTTGGCACCAGTTTTCTCTACACCAAATTGAAGAGAAGTTTGTTTTAATTTTACCCGTTTGGAGAAAGGCTTCATGTTCGGGTGACGGTGACCATATAAAATCCTATCGGTGGATTCCGAGACCGCGGTGGTGTTCCAAGGTTATTCGCTAGGAAGAGGTTTCTACAAGAAGAAGCATAGGGGCTTGAGAGGGATCGAGTCGTTTGTTGTAAGTCTTTTGTCTTGTACTTGTAATTCCGTATCTAGTGAATTTGTGGCTAGGGCCGTCCGAGGTTGTTTCCCGTCTTGGGTTTTCCTCGTACATCGCGGCGTAGTGTGATTGATTTATTTTATCTTGCTTAAATAATTTAGAACGCATGCTTAGGATAATTCAAGATAAAATTTGGTTTAATTTATCACACTCAATTTAATTTGGACTTAAATTAAATATTGGGTAAAGTTGTTTAATTCAAGTCATTTGCTAAAATTGGTTTGGCCTAACTTTGTTGAAATGAAAAATATGACTTAGGCAAATTCTAGGACTTGGATTTAATTTCCTTGGTTTAAGTTTAATTTGTTTAAAGAAAATTAAAACTTGGTAATTGTTTATTTTATTGAACCATCACATCCTTACGCTTCCGCATCGTGTTCTATATAATAGAAAAGGAAATTATAAGTTGGTTTTAATTGAGACAATTAAGAACCCGGGGACACAACGTTTACAAATTGGTATCAGAGCCAAAACGATAAATTATTTCGTTAAGATCCTTTAAATAATTTTTAGCTAAAATGGAATTTTCCCCATTTTCAAAATTTCCTATTTTTGATGGTTCAAACTACGCATATTGGAAAGCGCGAATGAAATCGGCACTAAAATCTATCGACGAGAGAGTTTGGATGTCTGTTGTTAACGGGTGGTCCCCACCAACTTATTTAGTTGAAAATGAACGTGTTATCAAACCCGCCGATTGATGGACTGAAAATGAGTTTAAACTTGCTAGTTTCAATTCCCGTAGTTTAAATGCCTTGTTTAGCGCTGTCACACCGGATGAATTCCGATGTATTATTACGTGTGAGACCGCTAAAGAAGCTTGGGATATTTTACAATTAACTCATGAAGGAACTAGTGTCGTTTAAGCTTCAAAACTCCAAAACCTCACCACTCAATTTGAAACTATCAAAATGAATGAAAAAGAAACTTTTGATGAATTTTATGCCAGACTTTCTGATATTGTTAATTCATCTTTTAATTTGGGAGAGAAAATACCTGACGACCGTGTAGTAAAGAAAATTTTAAGGTCCCTACCCGATAGATTTATTCCTAAAGTGACCGTTTAAATTCTTTACCAACTTTAGCCTCTACGAAATTAGAAGAGCTTGTAGGTGATTTGCAAACCTATGAACTATATATGTTTCCCTCTAAAACTGAAAAGAAAATCGAAAAGGGCGTTGCTTTAAAAGCCCGAAAAGAGGTCAAACAAGTAGTAGAGAGCGAGAGTGATAGTGACTCGGAAGACATGGCTTTATTTGCTCGCAAATTTAGAAAATTTCTTAAAATTAACAAAGACAAATTTAAAAATGATTTTAAGAAATTTGAATCTTCTAAACATGACAAAGGTGAGAAGATTTATAAAGCCGAAAAGATCCCTAAAGCCGAGAAGATCCCTAAACCTAGTAATGAAAATTTAGATAGGGACGAGTCCAATAAGTGTTTTGGTTGTGAAGGTTATGGCCATAGGGCTTTTGAGTGCCCCACTAAACTAAGGAAAGAGGGTAAGCGACCCATTTCATATAATGCGACCCTTAGTGATAGTGGTACGGAAGAGAAGCCCGATTCCCCCACTAAGAAAATTTTTGTGGCTTTTATGGCTAGTCATGTGAGTGATAGTGAGAACTCATCGATTGATGAAACCTTAACACATGACACTTCCAAGGTCATTGTTTATGATTCTCTTGTTTCTGATGATAGTGAGAGTGGAGACGAAAGAGAGAGTGAAAATGAAGAAGAGGTTAATGTGAGTGAACTTCAAAATGCTTTTCAAGAACTTTATAAAGAATCTATTAAATTGAAAAGAGCTAATTTGAAGTTAAAAGCTAGTTTAAGAGAGAGTGTCAAGGTCATTGATGAAAATGCTTTAATAGAAGACCTTAGGACACGTGAGAGGACTCTTCAAGAGAAGCTTGAATATGTAGAAGGCGAAAGAGATAGCCTTAGGGGTTTAATGGAATCCTTGAAAAAGGAGCTTCTTGGTTTTGAAGAGCGAAATGTTTTATTAGAGTCTAACACTTTAGAATTACAGAATAAATTAAAAGACTCTAGTAATGTCAAATTTGATTTGGAGTGTCGTTCGGAAAAACTAGATAAAATCTTAGGAACGGTCCAAATTAAAAATGACATGTGTGGTTTAGGCTTCAATACTTGTAATGAATCTACTCATAAAGTCAAGACCAACATTTTAGGAGAATCAACTAGGAATGCATTTAAAGATCACTCCTTACATAAGTCTTTTCGACATGCTTTTACTTGTACTCATTGTGGTCGAGAAGGTCATCTTAGGAAATTTTGTTTTGATCTTAAACGAATTCCTAGAAAATCCCATAGTAAAGTAACCACGGTAGTTAACGTTCCAACACCCCAAGGTAGTCATTCTTCATTAATTTGGGTTAGGAAATCCGACTTGGTTGCCTTGCAAAATAGGGTTTTTGATTCTCATTTACTATCACATGCTTCCTCCCTCGCTAAATCTAAAGGATGAATGTGTTAGTCTTTTGCATACTTTAGCGTTTGTACTTCATACTATATTCCCATGCTAAATGTATGCTTGTTTAATCATTTTCTAGTCTATGCTCCAAGCTTATCACATGCTAGAATTATGATTTTTGTTTATCTTTTGTATTATATTTCCTTCATTTTGTTTGCATTAAATGAAAAATACAAAAAGATTTTTGTTTGTCATTTGGATTTTATCTCTTGGTAATTTAAGCTTAATGAAAAATTCAAATGATTTTTGTTTGTCTTTTGAGTATATATTTTTTATTATTTTGTTGTTAAAAATGTCAAAAACTCAAAAAGAATTTTGTTGTGTGTAGTTTGGTTTGACACACTTTATGTGGCATATACTTGTGTTTGAATCCCTCCTTTAATGCTCCCACGTGTCTAGAACTTTTGGTTTAGATTGTCAATCCTTATTATGTTCTTTACCATATTTTTTTTTTGGAGTAGTTGGATTTTGTGTTGTTTAAATGGATTCTATTTTTATATGCCTCTATTCACACATGCACGAGCTCTTTTGAAATTTTAACTTCATATGTATATTTGAGCTATGTGAGGTGTTCTCCTTCCAATCTTGTCATCTACATATTTGTGACTTAGGAGGACTAGTGCATGTCAAAATCCGTTGTATGTGAGATTTGTGTGAAAAATGAAAACATGATAAATAAAAATGTGCACGGGGAAGGGCTCCGAAAGGACTAAGTGATCCTTTGCGATAGTAATCCACCGTTTTGAATGGACCTAAAAGAAATACGTGGTCCAAAGGCCTAAAAACAGAAAATATGGCATCAAAAAGAAAATAATTGCCAAGGCCTATGTTTGATTGATATATTCATTCAAATTTAATATAAATGCATATTGAGGGATATTGGATGGTATATCAACGGTTTGCACAATGTCCATTTATCCTAGTTGCGTATTTCATGTCATGAGTCTATTGGTTTGTAGAATCATCAATATGCTAGGCTTGTATGCATTGTGTATGTTTGTTCATTGAGTTCAATTTATATTATCACATGAGGTTATATTCAAATGTGATGAAGTTTGCAATCAATTGAGAACTCCGTGAACATGTTTTAAGTGATTGGGTCTAAATTTAATCGTTACTAGTTCACACCCCAACACTTCTGTTTCCATATGACACATTTTTGCCATACGAGTGTGAAAGACTCCTATTATATGTTGTGTGTGTCATTTGTGTGTTTATATCTATACATATGTGCGTGTGCACTATTGATATATTTCTAGTACATATATATATATGATATTTTGTTTTGCCTTTGCCTTGCTTTTATTGCTCATATGCTTTCATGTCTTATCACTTTAAGCTTCAACATGCTTTTATATTTGTTCTTTATCCTTTGTCTATTCCTGAACAAAAAGGGGGAGAAAAATGATAGGGGGAGAAATGGTATCTAATCCTATTATTATCGTATCTTAGTTTGGGGGAGATTTATCTTAGGGGGAGACGTCTTTCTAAGAATGTCATTTGTTTGATAAAGGGGAGAATTAATTTAGGGGGAGTAATTAATTAATTGCATTTTATATTTTGATATTACCTATGCATTTGATGAGTTTGCTTAAGTGTGCAGGAGTTATTCTAAAGCGGCATCTTCCAATGGCAAAGCGTTTAATCCTTGGGTTGAGTCAAGTTTGGGTGGGTTATGTTTTGAGTCTAGTAGAGCTTGACGGCCCTTTAGGATTTTTGTTTGGTTTTTGTCCCGGAATAGCCAAAGGGGGAGATTTGTAAGGACACAAATTTCCAATTGAGTCCATGTATTGTGTTGGCTCAATTCCGGACAAAAATATTTATTCATAGGATAGTATGTAATTGTAATACTCTCAAGCCTATGAAGTGTTTTTGAAGACGTAGCGGCAAAGAGTATAAAGCTTCATCAACTATGCCGATTTGCGTGCCTCGTTTCTACGTCATCAACTATGGTTCCATGCTCCCAAGGTATGAATGCGATATTATATATATAGGAGCTTGGAAGTCGTTTATTGGGTGTTAGGTTTAATAAAAATTGTGTTTTATTTTCAGAAAAATTTAAATTAGAACTTTAAAATAAATTATATAATGTTTCTGGGCCAAAATTGAATTTTATAAACTTTGTGGAAGTCGTTCGATATGTCGTTCGAACGAGTTTTTCGTTCGAACCAGATATCGTTCGAACGAGTTTGCCAACGAGTTCCCACTAAGGTATACTGGTCCGTCGTTCGAAATGTCGTTCGAACGAGATTGTTCGTTCTAACGAGATTTCCAATGAGTTTCTAACGAGTCCAATCTGGAACGTCGTTAGAAGTCTCGTTCGAACGAGATTTCGTTCGAACGAAATATCGTTCGAACGAGATGCCAGGCGGGAACAATTTTTGGCAGTTTTTTGCCCACTTCCCCACTTAGTTTTTAACCAACTTTTTCAGACTTTATCATGTATGGGAAGGACATTTTCCAACTCAACTTTTCCATAATTATTTCCATTCTATCTCATCTCTTAGAGGGGGTTTTGAGAGCAAAATTGGTTTAGGAAAATGTTCGTGTTTTGAGTGTAATTTTGTCAAAGAGAAAATCATTCACCACTCTAGTTTACACCCAAATTAGTGTTTATCCAAGTTCTTATATACATATCAATTGCTTGGAGTTTGGCACCGGTTTTCTCTACACCAAATTGAAGAGAAGTTTGTTTTAATTTTACCCATTTGGAGAAATGCTTCATGTTCGGGTGACGGTGACCATATAAAGTCCTATCGGTGGATTCCGAGACCGCGGTGGTGTTCCAAGGTTATTCACTAGGAAGAGGTTTCTACAAGAAGAAGCATCGGGGCTTGAGAGGGATCGAGTCGTTTGTTGTAAGTCTTTTGTCTTGTACTTGTAATTCCGTATCTAGTGAATTTGTGGCTAGGGCCGTCCGAGGTTGTTTCCCGTCTTGGGTTTTTCCTCGTACATTGCGGCATAGTGTGATTGATTTATTTTATCTTGCTTAACTAATTTAGAACGCATGCTTAGGATAATTCAAGATAAAATTTGGTTTAATTTATCACACTCAATTTAATTTGGACTTAAATTAAATATTGGGTAAAGTTGTTTAATTCAAGTCATTTGCTAAAATTGGTTTGGCCTAACTTTGTTGAAATGAAAAATATGACTTAGGCAAATTCTAGGACTTGGATTTAATTTCCTCGTTTTAAGTTTAATTTGTTTAAAGAAAATTAAAACTTGGTAATTGTTTGTTTTATTGAACCATCACATCCTTACGCTTCCGCATCGTGTTCTATATAATAGAAAAGGAAATTATAAGTTTTTTTTAATTAAGACAATTAAGAACCCGGGGACACAACGTTTACATGGTCCAACTCTGATTATTAATTAATTAAATTATTATTGGTGTCACCCAACCAATATACTCGGGCTCGCTCTCGTGGCCTCAAATTAATATAACACCCGATTCTAATCCCCGAATCCAAATTAATTAGTTTTTCATCCATAATTAATTTAAGTGACTAGTTTCGCCCTACTACTATACCCGAACTTATTCACCCAATTCGTTATTTTATTTCTCAGAATTTATTCTCAAAACTCATACGTAAGTGTTACACTTGATTACCCCACGACTCTGAACTATATGCCCCTATAATTGTGAGGATATTAACATCCCTAATTAAATTTTCTCCCTTAATTAGACTTGGTGATAATTAAACTAAAAGAAAATCCCACCTAAAACTCCCAAGGACAAACTGTCAAAAATTCCTAGCCATCGATCGATCGATCCCCAACCATCGATCGATCGATCGATCGAGCAAGTCCTCATCTTCTCCGACATCCTGTTTCTGCCATTAACGGATTTCTCTAATCTCTAAACTTGTCTTTGGTTCATTTCGAGTATACACAACATTATAACTATATGGGAACATGATCAGGACCTCCCCTAGAACCTTAAACACAAATTAAATTTCACAAATCTCTACTTTTTCGAATTTGGGAAATTTTCGGGTCTTTACTCGATCAATCCCAATTTCATCTGTTTGTCCCAAATTCGTTCATAAATTTATACTAGGTTTTCACACCTGAATAAATCATTATATCAGTACCATGTAACACAATGAATTCCCACATTAATTTCCCATTAATTTCATTCAAGTGTTCTATATACAAAAATCCCATTTTTGTACCCTTTTGTACCCAAAACGAATTTCAGATCTCCACATCACAAAAATATGAATTAAAAACATCAATAATGTTACAGCAAGTTAACCACTTGCCTTTTGGATTCGTAGGGCTTGATCGGAGGTGAAATTTTCAAGGTTGATGATGAACTTCCAATAGGTTCCTTGCCTTGTCTCCAAAAGACTCCAATTTTGTAGTGAAATCACTCCCTATGGCTTCTTCTCCAAACCTTAGGTTCTCCCTTGTGTTTTCTGACATTTCCCGTTTCTCCCAATTAGGTATTCGACACAAATCCCATTTTTAGCCTAATGGGCCAAGCCCAAGTGACCCAAATACCCGTGTGTGGGCATGTCTAAAAATGCCCCGTGACCCGTTTACGACCCCCGAGTACACTTTTCGGACTATCTTGGCCCATCCGGGCTCAATCGTGCACTCAGAATTGACATTCGAATTAATTTATACAAATCCTTATTTCACACCCAAATTAGTCTATACCGACTCCCGACTGAGATAAATAAATGCCACGTCACTAATACACGTTATGACGTAAATAAATTATTACTATTCACTTAGTAATTAAAATTCCCTAAATATAAACCATTCACTCTCCGATTAATATTTAAATAAATATTACCATAATTAATTCAATTAAATTTTGACACACAAGTAATTTAAATTTTCCCGAATTAATTAAATATTAAACGGACAGAAATATGGGGTGTTACATACTCCCCCCCTTACAAAGGAATTTCGTCCCCGAAATTTGGTTATTACTGCGGCGAATATCTCTGGATACTGCTGTCACATATCCTCCTCCTTCTCCCATGTATACTCATCAATACTGTGATGACCCCACTCCACTACACTCTAACTGGTGGTACCACTTTAGACCGCAGCTTACGCTCACATAATTACCAGTCTCTCCTCATATGAGGTGTCTTATTGCAAGTCATTCTTCTCGAGTGGAACGTGCCCAAAAAGCCCTATCGCTCCTCCTGTATCCCTCCAGCTATACCACGTGGAACACATCCCGTATCTGCCGAAGATGTTCTGGCAAACCTAGTCGTAAGCTACCGGTCCCACCCTCTCAAATATAGGGAAAGGACTCACATACCTTGATGTTAGTTCCCTTTTCTTGTCGAACTTAATCACTCCTTTCATAGAGGGAACCCAAACCAATACCTGGTCACAAATATTTAACTCGACGTCCCCTGACAACATAGTGCCCTAGAAGATGAGCATATACTCCACCGGCTTCACTATCTCCAAGTTAGGAAATTCCCCTCCTATATGGGTGTCAATTCCCTTGTTGCTAAAACGCGTGACTATCTTCCGGGTAATTACGCACATCACCCCTGACAAAGCATGTCGAACTTGAACCTTTAACTCACGGTGACGTACTCCTCCTTACGTCCTTGAACTATACGAAAGGATACAAATTACTTAATTACTGCTAATGGACCATAACCCATTTCGATCCTAGAAGCTTGTTATTTCCCCACCTCTTACCTACCAAAGGTGGATAATGAAACTTTTCCCATAAAGTCTCCTAAGGTGTCACGTAAACTAAACCATCACGAAGCATCACACATAACTCTACATGTGGTAATTTTTACTCCTGAATTACCCAAAAATCTAGAATGCACAATCCTCGCTTCCCGTCTACCCATCGACTTATGAGCAACACGTTCAACCCAATATGTAACTCTGTCCCGATCACCTCCTGATAGTTTACCAACCTGAGCATTAATTCCTTCACTGGAACCATAGAATTAAAAAAATTTCCTAGTTGATACTCTCTAATCAACCTTTTTCCATCCGTAAATGGTTTACCCGATGATAATTTCACTATGTCCCATTCAACACTGATTCCCACGCTCAAGAACTCTATTCCTTGTGTGGTTTTCATCAGGCAGGAATCTATACCTTGGCTATGCGTAAAACCACTCTAGGTATTTGGACTAAGTGGTACACTTTTCTATCTTCCAAAAAATGTGGTTTTCTCCCTTGCCTATGGATATCTTATTACATAGGTCTCCCCAACCTTCCCACTCCCAACAGTGGAGGTAGTTCCCCTTGATATACATATAGTCAGACTGTTTCCTTTCTCAAACGGATTTCAGTTCACTACACTTTTTCACTTATTCTATGACTGCCCCGAAGGCGTACATTCAATATGTTTATTTACACATCCCTTTTATTTAAGACGACTCTGAAATCACACTAACCAGGAAGCCCATACACCCTATATCCCGTGCTTAACCGTACAAAAATTACCTTAATTAACCAGGGTGACCATACACCCTGTCCCCGTTCAAAATCGCACAAAAGTTACCCGACTATGCTAGCCGTAACTCGTAGTATAACTTCCAACCCGTAGGCATATCACATACATGAATAATAATCGGGGTACCCAACCTGTGTACTAACGACCAAACATTTTCCCACTTCCAACCTTGTACTAAGTTTCATGCGTGGGACATCTCGCAAAGCGAAATCCAAACAAGTACCCCCCTTGATACACTACTACCTAACATTATCGATCATTGAGATATGTTAGACCCCCAGTCCATTGCACGTACCCCCAAATACTTGTCTCTTAACACAAAAGCATGCACGCCTACTCTTATGCCACAAAAGACAACATAAAATACCGCTCCCTTACTATCACTAGTTCTTGCACAAAATAAATCCTGAGCTATTTCTCCCCGCTCAAAAATAATTTTAACTGCCTTGAATCGCTTTAGTATACATCCCTTCTTACTAGGAAAAATATAATAATACAAGACATTCTTGTATGTCTATCGTACCTCACAATACAAGCTATATACGCATATATATAGGCTAGGCTCCCTCTCAGGTGACACCTAGCAGGAGTCATTCATAACCTGGTGTTACGAACACCAAAACTTACTATCACTATTCGTAATAGTTTACACCCATTGCTAACCAATCCATACCCAGGAAAAATCATGCTTTCATAACAATCCTCAAAATGATTAAGTCTTATAAAATATACCCTCTCAGTTTTCACACTTGCTCCTTTGCAGATAAAACAAAAAGGAACCCTGTTACCCTGTGGTAAACATATACTTACTAGTAACACTACTATACACCCACTAAACTCATCCCTCTCGCGAATATAGTGCTAACAAGAATATTGTGACCACTCGTGTCATAAAATTCGCCCCATCAATCCGAGGATAAAACTCATACTTCCACTTGCCTATACACCGGCGGCCCAAATGGTTCCTGGTCATAATATTCTCATCCGACTGAACCAAAACTTCACAATTTTTGTCCTTTCTGGGCATCCCACTTCTATCCTCTGACTCACTGTGGACATAATCAATTGTTGTGGTCCTACTTTCCACACATAAGACACCTCTCTGTGTCAATTCCCTATCTCTAGCCCCAATGGCCATATCGGGGTTGTCCTTCTCGTGTACTTGGTAGTTTTCACCCTAAGTGCTTCCCCCATTGTCTCTGTGGCTTCTCTAGTCCTACGAGACTCGTCATTGGCCTCGACGACCCAGATCAAATCCACCATCAATAGGTAGAAATTTACTTAATTTAAAACATCAAAATGGGTCCCTTATTAGGTATACCCTTCCATCATGCTTCACTAGCACTATTAAATCTGATTTATTCTAAGGTTAAACTCTCTAACCTTATTGGCTCATGTATCTTCGAAGCGTTAATGTAAGATGGCAAATAAAAGATATTGACGACCTCAACACTAGTCATCCTAGTCGGATTTACCATCCATTATTGTGTATTCTCACATGGTTCATTATCCACTTGCGATTTCCTTTATCATTCTTCGTATTCCCTTCGTCAGTTACGAAGTTCTCTTATACAATTTATCGTCTCTCTCCCGATCGGTCACCCAGTCCATAAACTTTGAAATTTCACTCGCATCCCTATCTGAATAGCGGATGGACGATCTTACTGTCACACCGTACCCAAAATTTCTCATTTGACTCCATACATTCTCCTTCATACGTGGTGACTGACTCTCGTCCCCCAACGTTGTGCCCATTACCTAACAATTATCCCCAATTTAATTATGGCGCCTCTGCACTCTACCCCACACATTTGCCTTGGTTTACATTCATCCATGGATCCATCACACTTTCTTTCTTTCCACGACTCTTTCAGGTGACTCCTCGAAATAATCCTCCCCGACTCTCTCTCCCTGCTAACAATGCTGAGTGAGTCCGAAGTTGTATCACCATTCTCTACACAGTGCTTGGGGAATTTACTGCCCCCGAGTGATTATCCTATTCCCTAAACACTCTACGTTTTTTCTTTTCTCCTCTCCTCCTGCAGTAGTTCTTACGACCCTCGCTGGTCATACGAAATTGTTTAATGTACAATGCCCAATCGAACTCGTATATGAATCCCATCAACTATACTTGATAGCAGAAGAGCGTAAGTCTCATACGTAGAGAAATACAATAATCCTATCATAAGGCTCCATATCAAAGAATGCTAAGTTGAAGCGTGAAAAGCCGCACATATCCTAAGGACACTAGAACCTGATGCTCTGATACTAGGGGTGTGCAAAAAAACCGACCGAACCGAAAATCGAACCGGCCCGAACCGAACCGAAACCGGTGTTTTTGTTTAGCCCGGTTCGGTTTGCAGTTTAAGGATTTAAAAAACCGACAATATCGGTTCGGTTGTCGATTTAGACAAAGAAAAAACCGATTCGAACCGAACCGAATCGACATCAATATTATATATTAAAAAACCCTTAAATATCTTTTATTTTTATATCCAAACACCATTAACCAACCTCCAAAACCGACCAAAACCAAAAATCGACCTACAAAAAACCGACCAAAACTGAAAATCGATTAAAACCGAACCTAAACCGAACCGAACCGAAACCGACGGTTTTTTTCATCGTCGGTTCGGTTTCGGTCTGATTTTTTCCAAAACCGAACCGATCGGTTCGGTCTGAATTGCGGTCCAAAACCGAACCGAACCGACCCGTGCACACCCCTATCTGATACCATCTGTGACATCCCGAATAATTAAACCCCGGGTGATCAGTCATAAATTAAATTAGAACGGGTTTCTCAGTTGGTTCATTCTTAGCATCACTGTCGAAAATTTTAATTAGTAACCACATAAGTGAAATTAGACTGGTGCCAAGTTTTATCTTTCATTAATTCAATGAAATACTCAAGCGAAAATAAACCATTAACAATCACAAGCGAATTGAATCTAACCATCACACATAAATAATAAACTGTCTGAATAACCATCGGCTAAAATCCAACACAAATGTAAAGATAGATAATAATGGATCTCAAGTGTCTAAAATAAATACTAAATAAAAATTGTGAGCAACATACTCGAATATCTGATAGAAAATCCCTATACTAGGAATAGAAGGAATAGAGGCGCCTATCCAAATCTTGTAACATCCACATATGTTGCAGCAGCGAATCCCTGGAATGAATCAAGCCTGGCATCCCTGTGGCTGGACACCTAAAAGGTTTTGAATTTTTTTATAGCAAGGGTTAGAACCCAAAACATTTTGAAAATATTTAGCAAATGATTAACTTGCAGTAATAAAATATGCATGAATGCATTTCATATTTTAGATAGTGTCGCACTCCCTTGAGGACAGACTCACCCCTCAACTAATGTGCACACCTACGCCTTCTTTATATCCCACCTAGTCCTCTACCCCGAAACTAGGTACTTGATATCACTCTTGTCAACTGCCCTACTCAATTCCGAGTATTTTTAATGTATGACTTATAAGTTATTTATCGCCTTAACTTAGTTAATCATCTTTCCTTAAAAGTCATATAACATTCACTAGTTATATAAATAATAAACTTTTCCCCATGTATTTAAATTTCTCGCATATAATTATTCACCCCATTATATACGTATAGTTATCTTACAACAATCACGCATGTTCAATATGAATATAACCCATATATAAATAATACAATTCACTTTATGTATTTAATGACCCGTATATAACTATTTATCCCATTATATACGTAGAACCATATTACAACATTCACACATATGTTGAATATAAATATAACCCATCCTCCCGAGTAATAACTCACCGGATGTATTCTCTAAAGTGCTATCACACTAGGTGTTCTCGCATAACCTAGTTACCCCAAGTCAGAATCGCTCACTAACTTGGCCAAAAATATAAACATAATGGAGGCGGTCATATTCCTTCCCTGAAAGTGAGATAAGCCCCTCATCCATATAACGGACGCTATGACGCGGAGATATACTCGCCCTACTCCTCAAGCTAGGGGAGTCACCCACATCGCGCAACCTCCTCCAATAGCACTAAAGTATATATATTAATAATATCTAATCACTGATATTTATACGCACACACCAAATATATACTATCGCACACCGTATATATATAAATATAAAATATTTTGGCTCTACCGTGTACTGAGTCCGTAACACTAGCCTATACTTACTATCTCAAGTTTATGGTCCAACTCTGATTATTAATTAATTTGCACATTAATTAATTAAATTGTTATTGGTGTCACCAAACCAATATACTCGGGCTAGCTCTCGTGGCTCGAAATTAATATAACACTCGATGCTAATCCCCGAAGTCAAATTAATTGATTTTTCATCCATAATTAATTTAAGTGAGTAATGTCTCCCTACTACTATACCCGAACTTATTCACCCAGTTCGTTATTTTATTTCTCAGAATTTATTCTCAAAATTCATACGTAAGTGTTACACTTGATTACCCCACCACTCCCAATTATATGTCCCTATAATTGTGAGGATATTAACCTCCCTAATTAAATTTTCTCCCTTAATTAGAATTGGTGGTAATTAAACTAAAAGAAAATCCCACCTAAAACTCCCAAGGACAAACTGTCAAAAATTCCCAGCCATCGATTGATCAATCGAGCAGGTCCTCATCTTCTCCGACTTCCTGTTTCTTCCATTAATGGATTTCTCTAACCTCTAAGCTTGTCTTTGATTCATTTCAAGCATACACAATATTATAACGATATGGGAATGTGATCATGACCTTCTCTAGAACCTTAAACACATATTAAATTTCACAAATCTCTACTTTTTCGAATTTGGGAAATTTTCGGGTCTTTACTCGTTCAGTCCCAATTTCATATGTTTGTCCCAAATTCGTTCATAAATTTATACTAGGTTTTCACAACTGAAAAAATCATTATATCAGAACCATGTAACACAATGAATTCCCACATTAATTTCCCATTAATTTCATCCAAGTGTTCTATATACAAAAATCCCATTTTTGTACCCTTTTGTACGCAAAACGAATTTTAGATCTCCACATCACAAAAATATGAATTAAAAACATCAATAATGTTACATCGAGATAACCACTTGTGTTTTGGATTCGTAGGGTCTGGTCCGAGGTGAAATTTGCAAGGTTGATGATGAACTTCCAATAGGTTCCTTGCCTTGTCTCCCAAAGACTCAAATTTTGTAGTGAAATCACTCCCTATGGCTTCTTCTCCAAACCTTAGGCTCTCTCTTGTGTTTTCTGCCATTTCCCTTTTCTCCCAATTAGATATTTGACACAAATCCCGTTTTTAGCCTAAAGGGCCAAGCCCAAGTGGTCCAAATTAACCTTATGTGGGCTTGGCTATGTCTAAAAATGCCTCGTGACCCGTTTACTACCTCCGGGTACATTTTTCCGACTATTTAGGCCCATCCGGGCTCAACTGTTCACTCAGAATTGACATCTGAATTAATTTATATAAATCCTTATCTCACACCCAAATTAGTCTATACTGACTCCCGACTGAGATAAATAAATTCCACATCACTAATACACATTATGCCGTAAATAAATTATTACTATTCATTTAGTAATTAGATTTCCCTAAATATTAACCATTCACTCTCCGATTAATATTTAAATAAATATTACCATAATTGATTCAATTAAATTTCGACACTCAAGTAATTTAAATTTTCTCGAATTAATTAAATATTAAATGCACAGAAATATGGAGGGTTACATTAACCCTTTCGGTAATTTAAGTACTAGTCAAAATTATTGGCCAGTTCTAATGGCGCCTTTAAGTCTCCCTCCGATACTGCGCATGAGAAATGAGTTCACATTATTATCTTTATTGATACCCGGATCGAAGAGGTCAGGTGATGATATTGATATATTCTTAGCCCCATTAATCAAAGAACTTAAAGAGTTGTGGGATAAAGACGTGACAGCGTTTGACTCTCGCAAGGGTGAAGAGTTCATACGTAAAGTATTGGTTGTGTGGGCGATCTATGATCTTCCTGCTTATGGGACCTTGTCTGGTTGTAATGTTCATGGTTATTATGGATGTCCAATATGTGGGGAGGAAATTAAAGTCATTTGGATACAATATAGTAGTAAGATGAGTTACACGGGTCATCGTAGATTTCTGCCGACCAGTCACCCTTTCAGGAATGACAAGTCTAATTTTTATGCTATTGGTCATGAGCACCGGATGCAACCTGCTCGACTTTCTGGTCAACAGATCGAGGAGAAAGCTGCGGCTGTGACTACTGGGAATAGGTACGTAGGCAAACACCCCAGGTTTGTAAACCTGAAGCATAAATCAAGGGGAGATCCTAACGACCCTACTAAAGCAAAACCATAGTCCAGGCGATCAATATTTTTTATTTGCCGTATTGGAAAGATCATCGTGTAAGGCATGTAATTTATGTGATGCACACAGAGAAGAATGTTGCAGAACATCTGATAGGAACATGTCTGGGTGGATCTCATTCCAAAGAAGGAGAGCGGGCCTGCTGAGATCTACAGGATATGAAGCTAAAGAAGAAACTCTAGTTAAAAATGATCCTACAATAGGAAGAATTTCTACCCCTCCGGTTACTTTCACTTTGACTGCTAGTGAGAAAAAATCCTCTTAGACACGTTCAACTTGAAGACTCTAACTAGTTATTTTAGGTAATTTATGTAGGGTCGTAAATGATTCGTATAAAATATTGCATATTTTTGCCCATTATATTTATGCATTCTAGCGCTTTTATAGTCTTAATGCCTATATTTATGCTCATTATCCAGATAACCTTGGATTTGGATATATACATGTTTTGCAGGGGTTATTTGAGCTTTTGTAGGTATTCGAATGCTAAAAGTGAGGATCCGTTGCATTTCAGAGAAGTTTCGTCGTCGGACGCTACTTCAAGGGCATTTTAGTCAAGTAACATTTCTTTTCCAGCTCATGTAAATTCCATGGATGCATAGTTCGTTGAGTTAGCATCGCGTGGCCACAAACGGTGCGTCGACCTGTTTGGAGTTTGGACGAAGAAGCTATGCCTGTTTCCATTATTGGAATTTTTCCCCTCATCATGGAACAAGGATTGCAGAAAACAGAGTACCGATTGACCGCGTCCATGGGACCGATCGACTGTGGTTTGGTATTTTGCCGTGGGAAGGAGACAGTAGGATTTTACAAGAAGGACCGGTCAATCGCGCCCCTGCGACCGGTCGACCGGTGATGCCAGATATTTTGCTCTTCTTCCTTTTTCTTTTCTTTTTCCTTTATTTCTTTTGTAACTTACTATATAAACCAAATTTTGGTTTTATTTCATATATACTAGTTTAGGATAGATTTTATGTTACGGTTTGGAGGTTAAGAGCTCATTCTTCTTCCTCTCTTGGTTTGACACCCCATTTGAGTTGTAAGTGTGCACTATTCATCTTCCCTACCATTTAATATAAGTTTTATTTCCTTATTTCCTTGCTTTCTAATTAGATTTACATATTTTCCTAAATAGTTTACATGCTTTGATTTACTTGCTTTCTAGTGTAGTTTCACCGCGTTTATTTATCGCGTTTATTTACCGCGTTTTTAATATGCTTTCTAGGTAATTTAAATTAGGTTGTGCTTGAATTGAACTCACTCGAGTTGACGCTTTGCTTGGCTTTGGTGATGGTGTTTACGGGTTTATTTTGGGTGCGTTATCCTAGTTATTACACCTAAGAGATTTGACGGGGCATATCTGTATGTCCCGTGCTTACGACCTTTCGTGCATAATTTCCGGGATATTTGTTGACACCAAAATCTTATTAGGCCTTTATGAGAATTTAGGGGCGTGACAACACTTGATTTAATTAACTGTCGAAACGAGACGCACTTGTAATAAGTCGTCGACCCATTTAACCATTTTATACAAATTAACTCAGGTGAGGGATATTCGACACAACCTATAGTTTTACTCGCTTTCAGAGTACCCTCACCCAGTTAATCATTTCCCTTTCATGCATCTTTTCTTTTAGTTTGTAATCATCTTTTACAGTTTTATTTCGGAATATTAAATCTTATAAATTCTAGCATTTTGTCCCTGTGGATTTTCGATACTCGACTTACCGCTGTGCTTGCCCCGCAAGTGTAGAAGTAATTTAGGTTTGTTTGTATAGTGGGGGCGAGACAAAAAATAACAACTGTGCACTTACATGCGCACACCTCTCGCGTGCTATCAAAATGGCGCCGTTGCCGGGGATGAGTTTTTTTTAGACTTTATTTGATTTAGTATTTCATAGTATTTTCTTTCTATTTGTATTATTTGCTAACCTTTTTTGCAGGGCTTCCACATTTGATCACTTAGAAACGCTCGTATTTTTCCCTAGTGCACCTACTTTGTAGAATTTTCCATTTGAGCCATTTTGGTGGTAAGCATGTCTTATTCCAATTCTTTCGATAATCATTGTTATAATTCTCAAAATTCTCGCAAACCTATGACTTTCGGTGAATACTTAGAATCCCAAAGTATAACAAATTCAAATATGACTTTGGGCGAGTATAACGATAGTCAAAATTTGGGTTATTGGAATTTTGATGATGATGACAATGATTTTTGCCCTTTACCTCCTTATAATAGGAATTTGGAAATGAATTCGAATAGTTTTCAAAAATCCTATCATAATGAGTTTTCGTTTAAGTCCGATGGTAATTTTCAAAGTTCCCATTTTCATGCATCCACACCTCGACCCATGACATTCGGTGAGGGGTTGCGTATGTATAAAAATGAGAAAATTGAAAACCGTTATTGGGAAGAAAATCGTTCGTGGGAACAGGAATTGGATTTATTATTTGAGTCCGACGACAATTTTGCTTTTGAGACTTTCGAAGTCGACAAATATTTTGAACCAAATGAGGACTTTGTGCCTACTTTAGAACAAACCATTATAGACTTTGCCCATTGCGTAATAGATATTGAAAGTGAGGATAAAAATGACATAATATCTATTTGCAATGAAATGATTTCTTCTTTGCCCCCAAAGAAGAACATTTCATTTGAAACTCAATCTTCATGCGATGATGATTCATCTCATGAGTTTGAATTTCTTTCATCACCATTTTCATCCTTTATTATCACACCGTCACAAGTACCCGATGATTCGGTTTCAAACTTTAATGTTTTAAACCTTTTCGCCGATAAAGAGTACTTGCTCGAGTCGCCTTCCACGATCTAATCTTTGCCTTTGTGTGCGCCACCTCCCATTCCAATTTCAAAATCATTGGGAGGTTATTCAGCTTTTCTCGGTCCCCACATGTTTTTGTCACCCGTTCAATCCAAACCCCCTATCATCCCTCCAAAACTTTTAATTGGCAATGGTTCCTTTCTTCCGCCTTACACATGCCTTCCGTTGTTCAAACGAAATTCATATTTTTCGGAAGGCATGCTTGTATGTGAGGGTACACCGGTTATCCTCCAAAGTCAAATCGTTTTCACGGTGGACCCTCAACTATTTAGACTTCCAGTGTATAGTTAGTGTGAAGCCTAAATAGTAGGTTGTATATAGCTTAGCTTTTAATTTTTTTCTTCCCTTTTTAATTTAGTCTAGTGTAATTAGTTAACTTTTTGCTATTTGTTTTTGCTATGCTCGGTACTAACTTGTTTTGTAGATTTTTTGGACTTGTTCTTATGGGGATCGCTCCACTTTTGGATAATATCACTATTTTCCTCTCTTTAACTTGGTTCTTAATTAACATTGAGGACAATGTCAAGTTTTAAGTTAGGGGGTGTGGGATATTCTATCCATTTCTTCATTTAGTCCATGTTTTTGCTCACATGTTAGTTACTTAGTATGCTTTTCTTAGTAAAATTAAAAAAATTCAAAAAGTTTTTCTTTCTTTTTTCTCCTTTTTTGGGCATTTTGCCTTTATTTCCGATGATAAATTTCAATAATTGCCCGATCCAATAGACAACTCAATGATGCATGTTCTCGATTTTAGAAGTTATTAGACTTAAGTCTCCATTATTGATTGTTGATGCAAAAAATTGGACCGAATCCCATTTTTATGATCATAGATAAATAGATAAAAGCAATCCAATCACACACATGAGAGACAAAGATTTTTAAAGTGGTTCGGCTATAAGAAAGAAGCCTACGCCTATTGTTATTTTATTCCCAGGGGTTTACAATAGCACAATGTGGTAGAGAGAGGGAGAAAAAGGGTGTATCTTGTGTATGGTCTCTCATCGTTGTCGGATCTCTTCCCTTTGGCTAAGGGAATACATGTATTTATAGTGATGGGAGATAAAGAGATTCATTGTATGTAGACATTTATACATTATGTCTACATTCAACGAATCTAATTGTTGAATTGCTTGGTATGCTATGTGTTGTCATCTACAGTATAAATGTACATTAATGCTCATTAAATGTGTAGTTATCCTTTGATCTTCCCGATTGGTATGCCGACCAACTCTCCTCGGGTGCCGACTAACTCTCCTCGGGTACCGACCAACTCTCCTCAGGTGTCGACTAACACTCCTCGGGTGCCGACCAACTCTCCTCTGGTGTCGAATATTTCCACGTAGGATGACATGTGTCCTTTTCTAATTGGTCCTCGTAGATGGAGAATTTTTGCATTAACAGAAGCCCCCAATGCTCCATGCTTGATGGTTTACTTGAAAGGATGGTGTATTTATTCTACAGTGTTGCTCGGTGCTCATGAAATTCTTGATCTACCTTCTTGATTTGTTCAACATAAAGTGCACTATCTCCTGGATGACATATGATGCAGGCTGATCGATGGTTGCTAATATCTCTTTTGAGGAACTCCGTTCGTCAAGTGAACGTGTGCTATGTATCACCCCTGGGAATTTGGATGCAGCCATGCCATAGTATGCAACTTATAGCTTGTCATAATCTTCAAGTATATTGATTGGTTTGCCAGCCGACCAACTGCTTCCTGTGCCGAGCCACTGAGCTCTAACTTCACGTGCTTAATTCTTCTGATTTATGATCCTCTGAATACTTTGTCGAGTAACATACTAGCTTTTGAACCCAACTCTTCAATATGATTAGTACCAAGCTAGTGGTGGACTTCGAAATGTTTTCATATAACTTCTTCTTCATTATTGGTCAAGATAGTAGTAGCAAAGATCTCAGTGCTATAGATGCTGATTTTGACTTCTGAACTTCAATAGCATGTGCATAATAACTCCTGAATATGCCTCCTGAACTTCTGAATGCACCTCCTGAACTTCTGAATACCTCCTGAACTTCAATATACCTCCTGAACTTCAATATTCCTCCTGAACTTCAATATACCTCCTGAACTTCTGAATATGCCTCCTGAACTTCAATATACCTCCTGAACTTCAATATCAAAAATAATTTCTGAGCAAGAAAAATAAATTCTAAATGAAAATTAGTCGGGGATGAATCTGATGCTCGACTGCATGATGTTATGAGAATATGCCACCGAATGAACAACTGGATTTTTAATAGAGCCCCCAAGTGTGGAATATGATCTTTGAATGCTTTCTCGGCCTTAAAGTATGTTATTTGAC
The DNA here is from genome assembly GCA_949130495.1 of Sambucus nigra. Taxonomy (NCBI): domain Eukaryota; kingdom Viridiplantae; phylum Streptophyta; class Magnoliopsida; order Dipsacales; family Adoxaceae; genus Sambucus; species Sambucus nigra. The sequence goes on from OX422219.1 coordinate 53,994,489, forward strand.
AGATTTCCCTGTTTTGCATAGACAATAAGATTTGTTCCACCTGCTATTTGCTGTTCGACCAACCGGAGTTGATGGAGATTGATTCCCGACCAACCTGAGTTGGTGGATTTTTTCTTCCCGACCAACTTTGGCACTTTTTGGAAAATATTTTTTCTTACCAACCAACCTTAGTTGGAATTTTTGGGAAATAGTTTTACTTCCTAACCAACCTTAGTTGGCATCTTTAGGAATAGATTTACTTCCTAACCAACCTGAGTTGGCATTTTTAGGAATATTTTTGCTTCTTAACCAACCTGAGTTGGCATTTTAAGGAATATTTTGTTTCCTAACCAAACCGAGTTGGCATTTTTAAGAATATTTTGTTTCCTAACCAAATCGAGTTGGCATTTTTAGGAATATTTTATTTCCTAACCAAACCGAGTTGGAATTTTTAGGAATATTTTGTCTTCCTAACCAACCTAAGTTGGCATTTTTAGGAATATTTTTTGATAATAAATGATGGAGACTTCCTCGAAGCTGAATATATAGAGAGAGAAGAAATTTTCAGAGCATTCGTCAGCGTTGAGTCTTGTACCTGTAAAAATTAATATCTTGCTCTACCATATGTGTAGGCTGAATTGATTAGTCATGAGAATAATTTAATCATCCAATAAATATATGATAAGTATATGTTTGAGAAATAAAAATATTAATTTCAAAAAATGAAATAATATATGCTGGCTGATAGGTCGAGGAAAAATTGCCTGATGTGGAGCAATAATACTTTTCCAGAGGTTTACGAGAGCTTTCATCGGGATTGAATCTCGTCCCTATGAAATTTTAATAAGCTGCCCGAGCACCTGTCGAGACTAGAGAAAATAATTATTATCATGAGAATAATTATTCAGCCAAACAATATGTGATGTGTATCAACATAAAATAATAAAAATTTCAAAATATGAAATAATATTTTTGTGCCACATGTGTATTTTATGAGCAAATTTTAATAAAAATGCTAGGAATTTTAATTTTAAGTAAAAGACCAAATATAAATTAGTTTTTTAGAAATTATTTATCACTTTAGTAATTATTTGAATATCAATAAATGCTCAAATATATTTTTTTGGTCTTGGAATATTTTTCACATAAAGTTTCTGTGGATTAGAAAATAACCAAGTATGCATGCAAATTTTCAAGTAGGAATTTCATGTTTTGAATTAATAAAGGATAAGGATAAGAATAAGGGGATAGTCTTGTCCTTTGGCAGCGAAGTAGTGATTTTGTCAAAATCAAAAAGAGAGAACCAAAGGAATCATCAATTTTCAATTCTGGTATTAGCTTTCTACTGCCTCCGTCCAAGGTTGAGATGTTGCTGACCAACAATTGATTTTCTTGACCAACTATATACACGCCGACCAACAATAGGTACATTCGAGTAGAAATAGATGTAGCCGATCAACGAATGGGAGCTCGGGAACTCCTCAAATTGCATAATATCCATCACCGATCATAATGAAATGCCTCCGACCAACATTTGATTTTTCCGACTAGCTATATATAGTGGACCAACACAATTGGTGCTGGTGATGTTTATTGTTGTAGTACTGGTTACCGACCTGCTCTTCAATAATCATTCATCCATACTTACAATTATGAGGTGCCCCGACCTTTTACAACCTACCTATGCCAGAAGTTTTTCAACCGTTCTTTGTTGATGACTGGAATTGGTAAACTGAAATTCGGTGGAGGATTGTTGTCGACTTGATGCCGACCAAGTGTATGAGAACTGCTGAGTAGAAATAGATGCCATCGACCAACAAATAGTAAGTCGTGGAGCTCCTCTTGATGTATAATACATGATAAAAGGATAACTGTTGGGGGTGAATCTTGTACATGAGGCATTTAATAAGTTGCTCGAACACCTGTTGAGATTGATTCTCATAGAAATTATCATTAGCAAAATTTTTCAGCTAAATATTATATAATATGTATCAGCTCAGACATAAGGCAATAAAAATTTCAAAATATGAAATAAAATGTTTTGTACCAAATGTGTGTCAATGTGAGCAATTTTTTTATCAACTAGATGTCATAAGGTTTGATTTGGGCTTTTTATAAAATAATTTTATTTTTAAATAAATGCTCAAATATGGGATCAAAAAATTTATTCTAAGATAAAGTTCAGGGATATATTGTATTTAATTTTAAAACATTTATTTTGTTAGAGAAGTGTGAGAAAAATAAATAGGTAGCAATGGTAATAATTTTGACTTTGTCAAAATTAATAATCTGGGCAAATAAATTTGTCATCCCTCCATTCCAGCATTCCTCGTCAATAGGTGATAACCATCTCTGACCGGTGGTATCACCGACGAGCATCATGTGACGTCAGTGTTGGGATGCCTTCATTTTGATCTGTCGACCATGTACATACGATCAAGAAGCCTGTTTTTTTTTGCTAAAACTTGTTTCCGACCAACTTTGTCCTTTTAAGTGGTTGACCAACTATTTTTTTTTTGTTATCAAAAGTAGATGTCGACCAGATGTTCTTGTTTTGAAATAACCACCGAGGTGTTGCCGATCTACTCCAATGTTGCTGATGGATCTTCACAACCTACCATCGTCCAACAAAAATGGTCTGGTGGAATTCTCGATCAACAAATAGGTTCACCAACCAATTGCATACCACCATTAGATGTCTTCGAAATAAAATTTCACCTAGTTTAGTTGGTCGGGAGGCATTTCAACCTGGGTGAATCCCTCCACCGACCAATATATAATTGCTGCCAACTAGAATCAGGTGCCTCCGACCAGAAGATTTTGTTGACCGTGATTGGAAAATCTGGTGAAGTTGTTCGTGTTTTCTTCCCAAATGACCACCGACCAGCAAGGATGGTCCGGTAAACAAATTTTGGTCGGGTAACGACCAGATGTCGCCAACCAACAGTAGATGGTTTCGACCAACAAAAATGCAAAAATACTCATCCGGCGACCTTCTACTAGATTTTTTATCCTCATTGATGCTAAACAGTAGTTGCAGATTCATGGGACCTTTGAGCCCAAGGCAAACAGACTTTGAATCGAAGAGTATTATAATCCTAGGATTGAAATTTTTTGTTGATTTGAAGCCGAACCAAGTTGTGAGGTGGATGATCGTCCTTGAATTGTAGGTTATTTTTTTTATGCCGCCCAGTTTCATTATTTTTTTTGCTGTAGACGGTTGAAGTCAAAACGATTGATATGAAATTAATAAATCCAAAACTTCTTCATCTTCCGGGGAAAGTTTCTCCATTGCCCTTTCTTGAGTGACTTTTCATTTTTCATCTTCTTTACGAAAGTGGGTAAAGGTTTTTCAGGAGATAGAAGGTTATTTTGGGTTTCTTTCCTATTTTCCATTTGTGGAGTTAAAAAATATGGTGGATGATAAAAATCATTACAAAAATTATACCAAAAATCAATCATCGAACCAATAAATCAATCTTTATCGGAATTAATAAATCGTAACAAATCAAAATTCTTAGATCTAAGAGATAACCAATAGAAATCATCAGATCTAAGAGAAAATATGATCAATATCCAAGAGGAAATATAATGGTTTTGAATTTTTACTCCCTTGTAGAAGATGTGAAATATGTGAATCAACATATGTCAAATCTTTTTCCTTGATGTAACTCATTACATAAACGTATTTGCCCAGAACATTTTCAAGAAGAGTCATAGATGCTTAACATTCATGATGAAAATTGTCTAACACTGAATATATATATATTTTATGAATCAAATTGATGAGAACTTTTAAAGCAGATCTGGGTCAGAATTGTGATTATCGAGAGAGAGAAATTGTTCTTGATTTTAACTTTTCCCATTCTCTCATTAAAAATATGATGGGAATTTGAATAGTCATCAGAGATCTTACAAAATTTATAATAAAAATTATCAAATCTTACCACCGTCATATATATTGGTATATGTAATCATTTAAAATATTTATTCCATGATATAAAATTGAAACTTGAGAATGAAGCAAAAAGTTATGATTTATGAAATCCACCATTTTACAGATTTCTCAATAAGAATTAATCTAACATTTATGATTTTAAAATCATGATATGCAATATTTTGCAGATAAAAATTGGACAATTAATTTATGTATATAAATATAAAAATCATGATTGAATCAAAAGATGTATGCACAATATTTAATTGATTATACATAGAGAAAATAAAAAACTTAGCTTTTGCTGGAGAACAATGCTTGTAACACGGTTCCTACAGACGACGCCAATCTGTTGATGCAAAAAATTGGACCGAATCCCATTTTTATGATCACAGATAAATAGATAAAAGCAATCCAATCACACACATGAGAGACAAAGATTTTTAAAGTGGTTCGGCTATAAGAAAGAAGCCTACGTCCATTGTTATTTTATTCCCAGGGGTTTACAATAGCACAATGTGGCAGAGAGAGGGAGAAAAAGGGTGTATCTTGTGTATGGTCTCTCATCGTTGTCGGATCTCCTCCCTTTGGCTAAGGGAATACATGTATTTATAGTGATGGGAGATAAAGAGATTCATTGTATGTAGACATTTATACATTATGTCTACATTCAACGAATCTAATTATTGAATTGCTTGGTATGCTATGTGTTGTCATCTACAGTATAAATGTACATTAATGCTCATTAAATGCGTAGTTATCCTTTGATCTTCCCGGTTGGTATGATGACCAACTCTCCTCGGGTGCCGACTAACTCTCCTCGGGTACCGACCAACTCTCCTCGGGTGCCGACTAACACTCCTCGGGTGCCGACCAACTTTCCTCGGGTGTCGAATATTGCCACGTAGGATGACATGTGTCCTTTTCTAATTGGTCCTCGTAGATGGAGAATTTTTGCGTTAACATTGATATTATGAATAACTTCATGAATTAAACTTTAATCCCATGAGCACATGGACTTTTCTTGCTATATTGATTTGGTTTAAGATTTTTATAACTCATCAATCTTTTGTTGCATTGTATATACTTACACCGAGTAAGCTTTGTACCTTTCATCGTTTGTGAGTGTATACACTATTCTTTTCTCATTGAAAACGTTGAAGTCGTTGGTAATCTATCTATTCTTTCATTTTATTGTTCATTAATTGAGTTCATTCTTGAAATGTGTTACTTGATCATGATTTTCATATATTGTTTTGACTCGAGAATTGCGTAAACTTTTGAAAATGATCATAGGCCATCTTTGTTATATCACCCATTTTAGCCTCGACCTCACCCTTATATGTTTACCCTCGTTAACCCCTTTGGGTCTAAATATATCCCTTCGTTTCATAACCTATTCCCATAACCAACTCTAAATTGGAGTTTTATACCATACATACACTTTCCATACCTTTGTTTGGAATGTTACTTGGTATTGAATGATGTTGTTGTGATGCCGGTTACAATTTAGGCATATGAGAGTGTGATAAGAAAAGAAAAGAAAGATTTGAAAAAAAAGTGAAGAAAAAGAGAACGCAAAAAAGCAAAAGAAAACAAAAGAAAAAGAAGAAAAGTAAAAGAAAGAGAAAGTTGTAAATGTTGTGTATAGTGTTCAATAAGCTTTGATTACTCTCCCCGATGATATATCTAATGCTTGTTTGGAACATGTTATCCGATTTTGATATTGCTCGCATTTTCCCATTATCCAGAGTTTTCATTCCGAACACTTTGAATCCGTACATACATATCCTCCATTTCTTACCCTACCCTAACCTAAATTACAACCCTAGTAAGTCCTATGTGATCTTAGGCTGATGTAATTTAAAAGTCATAATAATTTTGATAATCTATGAAAATGCATTTCGCCTCTTTTAGTGTACGGTATCCTTTCATTAAGATTACAGTTTTTCATTTTATATATAGCGTTCTTCATTGTGACATGTATGCAACCTAGTTTCCATTTACATTTACTTCTTATGCCTGCATGTTCCGTGTGTTACCTCCATGTTTCGAGTGAATTCGCTTGATGAGTGTAATGCCCGTGAGGATTGAATATATGCTTGTTTTATTTAGTATTCGGTTTATATAAATTTTTCGCCAAATCACACTTTGCATGTTCTCGCTCCCCCCCCCCCCCCCCCCCACATTTTAAGGTTTCAATTCTATGTGGTGCATTCTATAATGTTAATGATTTGGACTATTGTTTGAATTCATTCACTTTGCTAATAATGCGTATGAAATCCTTTTCTCTATTGTTGGGCTTGTCGCATGTTGGGTTAGGCTTATTTTGAGGAAACCATGTGATGTTTGTGGGTATCATCCCTGAAAACCCTCACGAGAAGACACTCGTCCACTAGGGTGACCTAGGGGTTTAACGGCTTATTGCATATGCTAAATGCAATCGTGCTCCTTACGAAAGTGGAATTTATATTTCAATGCATATATACGTCTTGTACCGCCCTCTGTGGACTAGTTTTGTTTGTTTCATTACCAGGGACTAACAATGTTTAAGTTAGGGGGGTGTGATTCGTATCAAATATTGCATATTTTCGCCCGTTATAATTATGCATTCTAGCGCTTTTACGGTCCTAATGCCTATATTTATGCTCATTAACTAGATATCCTTGGATTTGGATATATACATGTTTTTCAAGGGTTAATTGTGCTTTTGTAGGTATTGGAACGCTAAAAGTGAGGATCCGTTGCATTTCGGAGAAGTTCCGTCGCCGGACGCTACTTCAAGGGAATTTTAGTCAAGCCACATTTCTTTTCCAACTCATGGAAATTCCACGGATGTGTAGTTCGTTGAGTTAGCATTGTGTGGCCGCAAACGGTGCATCGTTTGCAGTTCGGATGAAGAAGTTATGCCCGTTTCCGTTATTGGACTTTTCTCCCTCATCGTGGAACAAGGATTGCAGAAAACAGAGTACCGGTCGACCGCGTCCAGGGGACCGATTGACCCCAATTTGGTATTTTGTCGTGGGAAGGAGACAATGGGCTTTTACAAGAAGGACCGATCGACCTCGCGCCTGCGACCGGTCGACCGGTGATGCTAGATATTTTGCTCTTCTTCCTTTTTCTTTTCTTTTTCCTTTATTTCTTTTGTAACTAACTATATAAACCAAAATTTTGTTTTATTTCATATATACTAGTTTAGGATAGATTTTAGGTTAGGGTTTGGAGGTTGAGAGCTCATTCTTCTTCCTCTCTTGGTTTGACACCCCCTTTGGGTTGTAAGTATGCACTATTCATCTTCCCTACCATTTAATATAAGTTGTATTTCCTTATTTCCTTGCTTTCTAATTAGATTTACATGTTTTCCTAAATAGTTTACATGCTTTGATTTACTTGCTTTCTAGTGTAGTTTTACCGCGTTTATTTATCGCGTTTATTTACCTCATTTTTAATATGTTTTCTAGGTAATTTAAATTAGGTTGTGCTTGAATTGAACTCACTCGAGTTGATGTGTTGCTTGGCTTTGGTGATAGTGTTTATGGGTTTATTTCGGATGCATTGTCCTATTTATTACGCATAGGAGATTTGACGGGGCATATCATGTATGTCCCGTGCTTACGACCTTTCGCGCATAATTTTCGAGATATTTATTGACGCCAAAATCTTATTTGGCTTTTATGAGAATTTAGGGGCATGACAATCCTTGATTTAATTAACTGTCGAAATGAGAAATAACTTGTCGACCCATGTAACCATTTTATACAAATTAACTCGGGTGAGGGATATTCGACGCAACCTATAGTTTTACTCGCTTTCATAGTCTAGTTTGAATACCCCCGCCTAGTTAATCATTTCCTTTTCATGCATCTTTTCTTTTAGTTTGTAATCATCTTTTACACTTTTATTTCGGAGTATTAAATCTTATAAATTCTGGCATCTCGTTCCTGTGGATTTTCGATACCCGAATTACCGCTGTCCTTGCCCCGCATGTGTAGTAGTAATTTAGGTTTGTTTGTATAGTCGTGGCGAGACAAAAAACAACGAATGTGCACTGACATGCGCACACCTCTCGCGCGCTATTAGTAAACTACCAAGCAAATGACTTAAAACAGTGCAACTCTCACGACTGGCATGTAACCATCCAATTCATCCCTCTGCTATTTCGGCATTGCTTCTCTGAACATAAAGATCTCTGTCGGGCAATTATGCAAATAAGTTTTCATTTTACCCTAGTTTGTGCAAAAGAGGTAAATAGAAGGCACATTAGAGCTGCAAAATCAACTTTAGCCGAGGCAGTTTGTGTATTAGAGAAATATTTTCCCTCGTCATTCTTCGATATCAGCATCCACTTTCTTGTGCATTTATGTGATGAAGCTTTATTATGTGGTCCCATTAGGTATCGTTGGGTGTATCCTTTTGAGCGCTTGATGAAAACCTTCAAAGATTACGTAAAGAATACACGGTATATTGGAGGGTCAATTATTGAATAATACGTAATTATGGAATCGTCGTTGTACCCTAGGGAATATATGCCAGAACAAGAGGTGAGGAGGTTCAATCCTCGTAGAGGAGGAGTGATCGAGGAACCTGACGAGTTTGAGAAAAAATTATCAGTTGGGAACCCTAAAGAGGTGAAACTCACAAATATACAATACAATCAAGCAGCTCATTATGTCTTCAAATCGCACGATGAAGTCGAAGAATGGAGAGAGTGAGTATCTATTGAATTCTTCTTCTTTGATTATATGTATTTTATATTTTACGATCTATGCTTTATAATTTACCTGTAGGAAGTACGAGAATGAAATTGCCCAAAATCAAAGGAGAAATTGCACGACAACTAATTTAGGGCATGGGTATCAAAAAAGGATCTTATGTGTGCAGTTATTTATTCGTGTGTGATAAAAACATGCCTTAATACACATTCATTAATTAATCCAGCTTCTAAAAAGAGGTGATGTCTCTTCCAGACCTAATTTTTGTGAGAAATAGTGTAAGAAATTCCGCACCAATGGTTTTGATTTCATTTCATATTTATATTAGGAATTTTTTTTGATGCAAAATAGTGGAGTATCAATTTCTGCCTTGACCACCTGTATCGCTAGCAAAAGCGATAAAAATCTAAAGAATACGGTGCTAACCTATTATGGGATAGTCCAACAAATCCTAGGACAGGAATACTTAGATTTCACAGAAACCGTATTCTATTGTGATCGGTTAAAGGTGGAGGATACTACGAATGCTTGCAAAGTTGATCCTGACTCCAAACATATTATGGTAGATTTATCAAAGCTGAAGAGTAAAGATCTCATAGTTGACGAGCCTTTTATTTATGCCTTTCAGAACGTAAAGAAGGTATTCTACTCGAAGTGCATAAATGATGGAAATTGGTCTATTGTTGTGTATGCACCAAAGGGTATGACTACTGAAGTGGATGCATTAAAGGCTCTAAAAGAGTTCCAGTCAGCTCTTGATGACAACCCATGAACAAAAAGGAAGATAATGATATGAATGAAAATCACGAAGAAAGCTATTAATCTACAGAAACTACAACTGATGAAGGAAACGACATCAGATCATCAAAGAGAATCAAATCTTCAAGGTATACTTAAACATAATAACTTACGTTGTTTTACAACTTACCTTTATATTATAGTTTAGATATTGTAGATATATAAAAATGTAATGTCATTACTTGGCAGGGCAAATGAAAAAAGATCAAGGACTGAGGGATTTAAAGTCTACTACATGGCTTAAGACTTTTTCTCAGTTCGTTTATCATTGTGTTGGGATTTTAATTTTGCAACAATAATGTCTACGCGTTTCACAAGAATTTTATTTATATTTTCCATTTACAAATCTTCTTTCATTCTCAGTTTTTTTATAAATCATTTATTTTTCTAGTGCCAATTAGCAGAATACAATTATATTTGGTGTAATGCAATTATAGTACGTTTTTTAATTTTACGCTCGGGCATCGTCGGGGTACATGCTACTATATATATATATATATATATATATATATATATATATATATATATATATATATATATATATATAGAGAGAGAGAGAGAGAGAGAGAGAGAGAGAGAGAGAGAGAGAGAGAGAGAGAGAGAGGAAGGCTTACATACATCATGATGTATACATCACATCTAGTTCTAGGCCCTAAGAAATATTTTTTTCCAAATTTTTTATTTTTTCTTGAAATCAAACTTCCAATCAACCCATATTAAAAAAATTAGGTCAAAATACATTTTGACTTTGGCAACGGTAGTGACAGGAATAACTAAGATATCACAGGCCATCTTCACAACGGTGGGGAACTTTGGCCCATTACTTTTCCACCAATGCAAAATATCAAATGCAAACTCATTACCATCATCGAGATGGAGTAAAGCTTCCTCTAAGTACTATTCTAATTCAGACTTTTGAACTAGAGCGCTCCATAATAAACCTTTTAAATCTTCCTATAAAGCCAGATCTTAATGATTGAATAGTATCAAGCTCACGAGTAGACTTCTCACATCTATCCACAATTGTGATGGGAGAACACGAAGATTCACCGTTTAAACTTTTATATTCAGCATATAACTCGAACAAAGTGGTACGAACTCTGTGAATGTAACTCTCTGTCGCAGAACCATAAATCTCACGATAGGTGTAGTGAACGAACTCCATTTTGTACTGAGGGTCCAACACCAGTCGAAATGTTAACACTAAATTGTAATCCTCCCAATATTTATAAAACTTGTCTTGCATTTTCAATGCATTCAAATGCATATAATCCACATTACTTTTCATCCACTTATTCAACTGAAAATTAATATTGCAAAGATCAGTGAAATAGTAGTTTGTCGTTAGGTATTTTGTCCCCGAAAGACTTTAGATCAGGGAGCTTACACAAAAAATGGAAAGCGGTGCAAGGTGGGAGGAGATGGCTGTGGACAACGATGGAGGAAGGAGATCACGACTTAGGTTTTTTATAAGAGGAAATGAGGGAGGAGAGAGAGAGAGAGAGAGTTGTTAGGGAAAAGGAAATGAAAATGAGGGGGTGGAAGGCACCATCCATTTTTTCTTTTGTCATTCTTTTCCCTTTTTTTGATTCATTCTCTATTTTTTTCTTTTGCCAAAAAAACATTAATTAATACTATTCTTTCAAATGAGTAAAAATGATAAGTTGATAATATTTTTATATTATAATATTATAAATAAAAATGTCATATATTATTATTATATATAATTAATTTTAATAATAAATTATTATTTAATATAACACGGATACAGATATCCAAAAAAATGGATATTCTTAAATAGGATACTCCGCCTCGGATACAGATTATCCATGTCGGATACACATACTATTCGTATCCGTGTCCGTTTTTCTGATATTTTAATACATTATACATATTCGTATCCATATCCATTTTTTGAATAATATCCGCTAAATTTGGACTTGGATACGGGACGAATTCGGATTTTCGAATATCCGTTTACACCCCTAATTAATTGTGTTTGGTGACATTAATGATATGATTTATTAATTGCCCCATTTTAGCTTATGTGTAAAATATGAAATTAGATCATTTCACAAAAAAAAAAAACGTAGAATGCATCCATTTAAAATCGGAATTACGCAATGTGCACAATCCTCTCTTTCGTTCCTTCCCTCTCTCCCCCTCCCCTTCCAATTCTCTCTTAATTTTTTTTCCTCGTGAAACCTTAATATCAATTTCAGATTACATAAAATTTAATTTGAACTCATTTACTATTTATTAATTTATAATAAACCAATTTATATAATTAAATAATTTGCGCAACCAAATAAAATTTATTTATTTATCCCAATTCAAGTTTGGCGCGAGTTTACACTTAGAGCATGACTACAGCGATTTTTGTTCTCGTTGAGCTCATCTTAGGACACTTGCGTTCTCTTTTAACAGATGTGCCTCCCCAGCTAAACTCCCCACCTGACAATGTCTTCCGCCCGAATAGACATGCCCAGGCGTGTCTTGGGTCCAAAAAGAGGGGCAGTGCCCCGCTTCCGATTCACACATGGGTTAGTCGATCCTAAGAGACGGGGGAAGCCCGTCAGATAGCGCATTTCGCGGGAGATTCGAAAGGGAATCGGGTTAAAATTCTTGAATCGGGACGTGGCGACTGATGGCAACGTTAGGGAGTCCGGAGACATCGGCGGGGGCCTCGAAACGGTCAACCGACGTGCTGTGTCAATCGACTAACAATTGAGCAGCTTTTGGCGACCCCTTGTATCGGGTATATCTAGGGACCTTAGCTTGTTTTTAGGCATCATTCAAATGACTTTCAGGCAACATTTGGGCACAGTTCCGTTGTGCACTAGAAACGGTCGGCATTGCCATCGCCCCCTCTTCCAATTTTCCACTTATAGGGACGTTGGTAGTCGGGCGGATATTGGTCTCCCGTGCTTTCGAATGCGGTTGGCCCAAAAGCAGGTCCTCGACAACGGACGTCATGACAAGTGGTAGTTGAAAATCCTTCTTATCCTATCGTGCACCAATTCATTGTCACGGGATTCAAGTTGACCCCAACGCACACTTAACTCCTTAGAAATAATTCGAGCTGTCCAAGTTGAGTTGACAAGCATATGTGTGCATAATGTCAACATACGAGTTGGCAAGGTGATGCCTAGAAACAATGTAAGGTCGGTCGAGCGATGAGATTTTTTGAACTTATCGCAGTTCATGTCTACTGCTACCACTTTGGAATTCTTGTTAAGATGTTATATAAAGGGGGTGATGTTCCTAGGAGCGTATCGCCGGCAGAAGGGACGAGACGATCGATGCACACTGATAGGCGGACCGGCTAACCCAACCCAAAGTCCAACTACGAGATTTTTAACTACAACAACTTAAATATACGCTATTGAAGCTGGAATTACCGCGGCTGCTAGCACCAGACTTGACGTGTTGTCTCTGACGTCGCTCCGATCGCGACCCAAGGTCAGGCGAGATTACCCGCTAAGTTTAAGCATATCAATAAGCGGAGGAAAAGAAACTTACAAGGATTCCCTTAGTAACGGCGAGTGAACCAAGAATATCCCAGCCGATCGTTTCCAGTGCACAACGGAACTGTGCCCAAATATTGCCTAAAAGTCATTTGAATAATGCCTAAAAACAAGCCAAGGTTCCTAGATATGCCCGATACAAGGGGTCGCCAAAAGCTGCTCGACTGTCCGCCGATCAACACTGACGTTCAGCCAGAATTCAGAATAGAAGCGATGCATGATCCCATCGCTCGTTTGCCGACCAGTAGTAGGGACCTTCGGGATCCCATAAGCACGTGTCGTTGGTTAAGCCTCGCAGAGGGCAGCGTGTGCCGTAATGGCGTGCTTCGGCATCTGCGCGCTCCTGGCACCGGCCTACGGGCACCCCATTCGGCCCGTCTTGAAACACAGACCAAAGAGTCTAACATGTGTACGAGTCAACGGGTGATTAAAGCCGTAAGGCGCAAGGAAGATGATTGGTGGGATCCCCCGTGTGGGGTGCACCACCGACCGACCTTTCGAAGCTCGCCCGAAATGCGCTATTCGACGGGCTTCCCCCGTCTCTTAGGATCGACTAACCCATGTGCAAGTGCCGTTCACATGGAACCTTTCCCCTATTCGGCCTTTAAAGTTCTCATTTGAATATTTTCTACTACCACCAAGATCCGCACCGACGGTCGCTCCGCCCAGGCTCACGAATAAGGTTTTGCAGCGACCGTCGCGCCCAGATATCCATTGCCGAGAGTCGTTTGTGTTTTAAAGGCGCAAGCCTACCGTGCACATCGCGAATGGGGAAACAATAGACACGCTCTTTAGTAAAAATTCCTTGGAACAGTTCGTGCCGGGGTTCGTTGTTTGGTGAGCACACCGAGGGCTCCCAGATCGAAGTTCGCTGACCGATCACTTGCGCACGTCAGTATCGTTGCGGGCCTCCACCAGAGTTTCCTATGGCTTCGCCCCGCTCATGCATAGTTCACCATCTTTCGGGTCCCGTCATGCATGCTCACACTCGAATCCTTCTCAAAAGATCAAGGTCGGTCAGTGGTGCACTCGGTCCTCGGGATTTTCAAGGGCCGCCGGAAGTGCACCGGACACCACGCGACGTGCAGTGCTCTTCCAGCCGCTGGACCCTACCTCCAGCTGAGCCGTTTCCAGGGTGGGCAGGCTGTTAAACAGAAAAGATAACTCTTCCTGAGGCCAACGCGAGCTGATGGCTCGCGCTTACTAGAATTTCCTCGTTGAAGACCAACAATTGCAATGATCTATCCCCATCACGATGAAATTTCAAAAAGTTACTTAACACAAACCAATTAAAAAACTATACAATGTGATTATGAATATTTTATTTTTTAACTAACACGGTCACGACCCAAATAAAACGCGACGTCGCATGGATTTGTATTTTTTTCATGCCGCTGGCGCGGACCATTTGTTTTAAATGGTAAAAAGATTTTTTACCATTTAAAAAAATATTTGCGTCAGCAGTATGTATAGGCGGTCCGACCATTTTTTCTAAAATAAAAATGGTCATACCGCTGGCGCAGACCATTTTTTTATAATAGTAAAAAAATTATTTTTGAGTTGAGTTTTTTTTGTATAGTATTTAAACATTTCAGATGAAACATAAAAAAATTAATTCAAAATAATTTTTCTTAAATTAATTAACTTTTTTTAATAATTTAAAAAAATATTTTAAAAAAATTAAATTTATAATATATATTATTTAATAAATTTGGAATGTGTTATCAATGCCACATCATTAAGTCACCCTTTGTAAGTCTACTAGGTGTGCACACGTGCGTTGCACGTGCGACCGTATCCGGATAGTCAATCTAAGCATTTAAAGTAGCCACTTACTTTCTCTTCCTATTACTTTAAACTTAATCAATTGTGTATTCTTGGACTTGCTACATTTACGTGGCTTCTTCACCAATACATTGTTAGTCTGAACTGTTTTTATAGATTGTTATCAAAGCTTCCCAATCCCCCATCAAAAGATGCGTTCATATGCATTATTAGTGTCAATTGTTTTTATAAATTATTGTCAATTCCCATCAAAGATTTTCTAATCCAACCCAACCCCCTGTATGTCACTCTGTTTAAAAACCCACTTTACAGTTGTACTCATGTCACTTAAGAATTTTAAATTTATGCGATTATGAAGGTTGATTTATCTTTGTCCCGACACACACATGTTACAATTGTACTCATGTAAGTAAATTGTACTCAATTATATCATTTTAATGGGTTCACATTAAAACATTAGCATAAAAGTGTAAATAGTAGTATACTTGTAACCAATGATTCCAAGTATATGAATTCAATGACTGATTAATTCTTCAATCCATATATAAAGATATGAGTATCATGTTATATACTTCAGGGATTTTTTTACTTAACACCCCAGACCTCCACCCCCACCTAACATGACTCCCAAATTACTTACTGAAGTCTAGCATTGTTAAAAAAATCCGAATCCATATTTAAACATAATCCATAAAACAAAAAAGACAAAAATATCTTAAAATAATACTAAAACCTTGTAACAAAACACTGCTCTTCCTCAGTCCATAAATCTAATTTATACTCAAACACACCATCTCTCTCATCGCTATTTATCTTGATTTTTCTCTCTACATTCCCCCCCTCCCCTCTCCCCTCATGTTTCTCTCTCTAGATTTGAATTCCTCACTTATTTTTTGAAAATCCACCAGCGAAGCTTTAAATTCTCTCACAATGGATTCCCCTTTTAGTTATACTTTCGAAGCCTGTATCCGAAAGCCCACACCGTACATCATTAATACTCATATTTGCAAATTATTTCATTAATTCATATTTGCAAATTCTTTCACCTCATTTGAAACACTGTAGTCCGTAGTCAGCTAAATTGACTTATCAATTACACCCTCATCAATCTCCACCTAGAATGGAGAAGACGAAGCTACCTAAACAAATCATTTTTTTGGTAGCATACACCTAAACAATATCAGATTGAACAAAATCTATAATTCTACAATCACAAATAAAAAGTGGATTACAACATTGCTAAATTTGCCTCAAGTTGACTCACTAAATTCAATAGAAACAATAATTCATATATTCAACTTTAACTCCCCAAATTTGGGCCAAAACTCAAATACCCCAAAACTATCACTCCTAGATCGAGAACAAAAATTACCAAATATCCAACACATGTATATATAGATAGAGATAGAGATAGAAGATGTATGTGTGTGTGTGTGTGTGTGTGTGTGTGTGTGTGTGTGTAATTAAAGATTTAGGGTAAATATTGTTTTTAGTAAAGACGAAGATAGGTTTTTGGTGAATGTGTAATTTAGGGGTATTAATATGTATATTCTAACAATATTAGACTTTTGTAAGAAAACTGATAGTTATGTCAATTGGTTGGAGCTCAGAAAAGTCAACACTGAAATTCACAGGTAATCTTCTAATCTTTGATTTAGTAAAAAATGCACCATTCTCACTGAGAATTAAAGCTTGTAGAGAATAACACCAAATTGTCCAAACCCATAGGCTTTAATGAACTATAACTATTTAAAAAGTATCATTCATATGTTCCAAGTCGAATCTTGTATTTTCATTTCCTTCTTGCATCACAGGCCTCCAATGTATCCGAAACAACATATTGGGTAGAATATGTTTCCGTTTTATAGCATAATACAATCATTCATTTATTAAAATATTTACTAAAAACAATAAACGTCATTTTTTACTTTAAAAAAGTGTCAAATAAAGAAAAACAGTAAGACCTCACCATTCCAAATCTAATCACTTCGATTGATCTCGAGAGTCATACCTACAAAAAAACATGAAGGGGCTACCACATTAATAACCCATGTAGTTACCCAAAATGAAGAAACTGCTTAAAGATTAATCATTCTAGTGAATGTATAAAAAATCTTACATATCATGTGGTAGATAATATATTGTGAAATAAAGACACCCACCATTCTATAAAAGGAGGAGGAAAAAACTCTAAGCAGTACTCAATCCACTCATAAAGCATATAATATTCTTTAAAGGTAAGAAAAAAAAATCTTATCCTATTAAGCACTAAAACTTAAATTTTTTCAATGTTAGATGCGGACAAATAATGAGTGGAATTAGAAATTTGATGTAGGGGATCTTCCTATTAAATCCTATTTACATGGGATATTTCCTAATAGGTCCTATCGCAATATTTTTTCTTTAATAGGTCCTATTTGTACATATAAGGAATATTCCCTGTATGTTTAAAAATATGATCAATTGGAACAAATTTTTTTTATAGGACCTGATGGAGCAAAAAAAATGTTAGGACCTATTGAACTACATACTTAGTAAATGACACTAATCGGTAAAAAACCCTATTTATGTTACACAAAATCAAAACACTTATAAATTGTTTGGGAGTTTTTTAGAGGAAGGAAATGAAAGGAAAGTTTTATTAGGAGAGAAAAGAAAAGAAAGGAAAATTCATAAGAGAGAAAATAAAGGATTTAGGAAGGAAGATAAAATAATTTTCTTTTATAGTATTTGGGAGTTGGAAGGAAAATAATTTTTTTAAGCGAAATAATGTACATTATTTAGAAAACTTTCCTTTCTCTCCATTTCTTTCCGATTTGGAAGGAAAGTTCTGGAAAGAAAGGAAGGCAAATTTTTTTAAAAAAATTTCCTTTATTTTCTCTCCTTTTAAATTCTCAAACGGCAAAATGACGAAACAACACTTTCCCTCATATGTAAACTCCCAAATGACAGAAAGAAAGAATAATTTACTTTTCTTTCTTTTCTCTACAAAATAAAAATCCAAACAAGCCGTTACACTTAACAAACCAACAAAATACAATTTCAACCTGCTGGAAGGCAAAAAAGTAGAAGATTAAAACCCCATTCCTCCACCACCTTTACAATTTCAACCCTCCGGGAGACAGAAATGTATGAGATAAAAAACCCCTTCCCCACCTCCTTTTTTTACAGGACAAAACAGAGGTTGCACCTTATATAGACAAAGTGTATAATTTCAGAAAACTGATGCATCATGTCCTAAATTTCCATATTCTATAATGATTTAAACTATTTACCTATAGGAAAATTTAAAGCCTTAAATGTTCAATATACAATTTATGATCAACACAAATGCTTAAATTACAACAACAAAGTTACATAAATGGACATAAAAAAAGCAGTAAAAAAGGGCTATAATGGGGGGAACTTAGCAGATTGCAATCATACCTAAATTAAACAACAACATTTCTAAAAAAACACAAAAGTCACATAAAATACATGAAAACAAATTAAGTATATAGATACTTATACTTATTGATGTTGAAATTTGTAACTTATGAAGGGAGAAATACCCAAAAAACCTATAGCTAAATGGGAGTTGTGGATGATTTCTATGTAGAAGCAATCAAGGGAAGAGATTTTCGTTTTTGACACTTCATATTCCCTAGATGAGAAGAAACTGTTGAGGAACTTGGATGTTTTGCAGACTATCGTTTGGGGAAGGAGCCATAAACACATAAATGAAGATGAATAGGTTCAAGTAATAGTTAGAATTTACTAGTGAGGGTTGATGGTAAGGGGAACTTTGGGACGTTTTGGTGGGCAAGGAGAGGGAGGGATGGAGACGAACCCCGAATTAATGAGATATATGTGGGGGGGAGGGGGGGGGGAGAGTGTGTGTGTGTGTGTGGGGGGGGGGGGGGTGAGATATAATTATGGAGGAGAGAGTTGGAATAAAGAGAGAGAAATAGAGAATTTCTTGGAGAGTCCGGAAGTGGGATTCTCAGGGAGGCCAAGAGGTGGGAGAGAATGGAATAAAGGCTAGGTCGTCTGATGGTTGAAGGGTAAATCAGTGATTGTATGTAGTTTCAGGGTTATTTGGTCATTTCATCATTCCTTTGAGATTTTTCTTTTTAGGTAGTACAGATAGAAATAGAGATAACGAGCGGATCACTATAGTTTTAAGGGCATTTACATTTAGATCCTATTAGACCTTTTTGTAGACATTCTAGTCCCACCATATTTTTTCCTTACATATAAGTCATACTCCTAATTTTTTGGAACTTTTTTTTCACAATTTTACCCTTTTAAAACCAGCCATCCGTAACTTCCTTGAGGAAATTACATAAGTGGTTGAACTTTTTTTTTAATCTTCAAATGATCATAAGTGTTAATTGACATATTCGTTTTTCACAAAACTACTATTTTTGAAATCTTCTCGATGAGATCTATCAAACAAGATTCATGAAGCCTATATAATTTCAAGGAAAAAAAATTACACAGACAGTAAACTTTACAGTATGAACCAGAAAGAGAAATATGTTTATATTCGTAACATTTTCACAAATAGTAATATTTACTGTGCAAACACAGTATATATATACATACACACACACAGAGTGGATCCAAACTCTTTTTTTTTCCCGAAATTATCTTATTTTTAAAGGCCCATGCTATCCAACAACCTTCATTAGAGCTTCGATTTGGGGGTGGGTAGGGTTAGCATTGGGTTAGTTTATATTTGTAACATTTTCACAAACAGTAATATTTACTGTGTTATAACACACACACACACACACACACACACACACACACACACATACATACATATATATATTCTATTTTTTCCGATATTATCGTATTCTCAACGCTCCGCGCTACCGACATCCAATCCCCAACACCACCCACCCCCATTATCGGAGCTACAACAACATTCATCAGAGCTCTGATTTGGGGTGACATAGGGTGCCACTGGCGCGGACCTTAAAAAATAATAGAATATTTGATAAATGGGGTTTGGATCAACTGAAGCTCCGGGTAGGGGTGGGTAGGGTTAGCATTGGGTTAGTTTATATTTGTAACATTTTCACAAACAGTAACATTTACTGTGTTATAACACAGTATATATATATATGGTGGATCCAAACCTTTTTTTTTCCTGATATTGTCTTATTTTTAACGACCCGCACTAGCGACATCTAATCCCCACCACCACTTACCCCAATTGTCGTAGCTCCAACAACCTTCATTAGAGTTCTGATTTTGGGTGACATGGAGTGCCGCTAGCACGGACTTTAGGAAATAAGAGAATATTGGATAAATGGAGTTTGGATCCACCGAAACTCCAGTCTGGGGTGAGTAGGAGTAGCATTGGGTTAGGTTTATATCTGTAATATTTTAACAAATAATAAAATGTTACTATTTGTGAAAATGTTACATCGGCACCCCATGCCACCTCAAATCAGAGCGCTGATGAAGGTTGTTGGAGCTCCAACAATGGGGGCGGGTGGTGGTGGGGATTGGATGCCGCTGGCGCGGACCGTTAAAAATAAGATAATATCAGAAAAAGAGGTGTGGATATATATATATATATATATATATATATATATATATGAACACTGTAAATGTTAATGTCTGTGAAAATGTTATAGATATAAACCTAACCCAATGCCACCCCTACTCACCCCAAATCGGAGCTCCGGGGGATTCAAACCCCATTTATCTAATATTCTTTTAATTTCAGAGGTCCGTGCCAGCGGCACCCTATGCCACTACAACCTACCCCAAATTATACCTCTGATGAAAGTCGTTGAAGCTCCGACAATGGGCGTGGGTAGTGGTAGGGATTGAATGTCGTTAGCATAAACCTTTAAAAATATGGTAATTTTGAAAAAAAAAGAGGTTTGGATCTACCGTGTGTGTGTGTATATATATATATATATATATATATATATATTGTGTAATATTAACTCAGTAAATATTACTGTTTGTGAAAATGTTATATATATTATGTAATATTAACTCAGTAAATGTTATTATTTGTGAAAATGTTATATATATAAAACTATTTCATAAATATATTAACACAGTAAGTGTTATTATTTGTGAAAATGTCACAGATGTAAAACTATTTTATTTTCTGGTGTATTCAATAAAGTTTAATATCTATGACATTTTTACAAACAATAGCATTTATTGTGTTATTGAATATATATATATATATGCTCCTATTTTTAAAGCTCCGTGCCACCGACACCTAATGCCACCCATACTTACCCCAAACCAGCGGTCTAGAGGATCTAGATCCCATTTATCCAATCTTATTTTCAAAGGTTCGCTCCAGCGGCACCCCATGACACTCCGATGGATCTAAAACCCATTTATTCAAAAGTCTCTTATTTTCAAAGGTCCGCGTCAGCGGCACCATATGCCACCCTTACTCACCCAAAATCGGCGCTCTGATAATGGTTATTGAAGCTCCAACAATGGTGGTAAGGATTGGATACCGTTACCGCGAACCTTTAAATATAAGGTAATTTTGAAAAAAGAGGGTTTAGATCCACCGTATATATATATACTGTCTAATATTACCACAGTAAATGTTACTGTCTATTTGTGAAAATGTCACATATATAAAACTATTTCATTTTCTAGTGTATACAGTAAAGTTTACTGTTTGTGTAAATTTTTTCTTTGAAATTTTATAGGCTTCATGGATCTTGTTTGATAGATCTCATCGAACAGATTTCAAAAATAGTAATTTTGCGAAAGACGGATTCGTGAATCAAAAGTTATGATTATTTTAAGATTAAAAAAAAAAGTCCAACCACTTATGTAATTTTTTAAAGGAAGTTACATATGATTAATTATAAAAGGATAAAAGTATGAAAAAAGTTCCTAAAAAGATGGAATAAATACTAATTGATTGTTGAAAAGTCAATAAAATTTATATAAATATTGATTAAATAAATGAGAGTTAAATATAATAATCTCATAGTTTTATTCTTACACTTCACGTAACAACATAATACGTTAGGGTGCATTAATTGCATTTCGTGAGCCAAGCTGGTCAAACATAATACAACTCTTATCTTCATCGTAGGACTAGATTGTGAAAGACAAACGAATCGAGACAATAACACGAACACATCCATTCATACCATTCTTCCATCCTCGTCAGACGTAGCCTTTAACAGCAACTCTTTTGACCTTTTTAAGCAGCCATGCAATGATATTCTTAGGCATCACTTTCTCTATAATTGGCCCCCCCACATTCCGCACCATATAAAAGTTGCAAAGAAAATAGTTGTTGTAAGGGAGACTGAAATGGGTTCATGGAATTCTATTGCGTTGAAAGTGTTGTATAACGTCTTGGGATGGGTTGCTTTTTCATCTTCGTCAATCATTTTTTATCCTCAAGTTATTTTGAATTTTCGAAGGAAAATGTCTCAATTTTCATTTCTTTTCTTTTGTTTTACCCTTTTGTAATAGTTGTTATTATTGTCTAAATTGTCTCCAACTTTCTGTTCATAGATGACTATTGTGTAGAACCTCTGGTGTAGCACACAAGGTGTTATACTGGTGAACCGCCGTCAGGTGCCGATTAGTCATGAGCCGTTAGCCAGGGTGGGCGTTAGGCGTGAAGGCGTACAAGCAAGAAATGGGTCAGCCGCCAAAGTAGTGGATTGAGGTGCAACACATAAAGAGAGAGTTGTAGGAGGCCGAGACTGGAGAAGAATAGTAACAAGGCTGAAGAGACAAAGGGAAGAAGGTAAAGATATTGCAGATCAGAAGGAAGGTATAACTCGAACCAAACCCTTAACTATTCTACATATTATTGTTTTAGGAAAATCTTATATGAGCTTACAAATCACTAAAGACTTTTTAGAATTTGTTAATCAAACAAGTTTAGACTTAACTAGAGAAATTCAAGACTGGACTCTTACAGACCCTAAAGATAAAGAACTTATAGAATCTTCTTTAGTATATGCAGGTGGTACTTTTAAATACATAGACCAGATCATTGAGTGGTTAGGAAGAGAAGTACCAAGAATAGAAATAATTAGAACAGGGATCCGAGATCTCTTTAGACAAAAACTAAGAACTTAAGATTTTGCAGAAGAACTATCAAGACCTGAAAAATATCAAGAATACACTAGGATACTTGAAGACAGTATAGACGTATTAAAATTTGTTAGACGTAAAAGGTTAGCTGAAACAAAGGCTACTTTAATTAGAGCCGGAGGAATCCGTCCTCTCCTTAAAAACGTAGAGACAACTGCCCCTAGAACATACCGTAGATTTTTGTCATCTTATGGTGATAATAATTTAGACGAATTTATTGATAACGATATAATTGATATTGTTAATCAAATATATAAAGAAACTAGACAGATAAACCCACGATACCGTATAAGGTATTTAAGACAAGAATATTTTCCATCAAAACCTATTTCAATTTCTAGACTCCCTGAAGAAACTGTTTATATAGATAATCCTCGCTATTCAGAATTCCAATACGATAGTGACGGAAGAAGATTGAGAAGTAGCAGTAGCCCTGAAACTTCTACACTTAGACTTCCAGATTAATTAAGCATTAAAATAAGCTTAAAAGACCTTAGAAATCATTGGGGTAAAAATTAATATTCCCAAAAATTTAGAAGAAGTTAAAAGACATCGCGGTCCCAAAAGGTTGTCCTAAATAGACAAAATGGTCCCTAGATAATTCTTGGACGGTAGCGGTCCGTAAACTAGGTCCGTATAAGATCCAGCCTCATATATATATATATATATATATATATATATATATATATATATATATATATTAATGAAATAGAACAGATTTTTTTTCTTCATAAAATACATTATTAGAGCATTCTTAACATGAAATTATCAAAATGGACCATACAAAACAAAGTTCAACAAACTTTAACATTAAAAATCATAAATAAGGTAGAATCACCATCACGTAAGAAAAAGAAATAAAAAAATAATAAAGTGTCTTTTACGTGTCCCAGCGTGTCGGCAACGTGTCAGAGCGTGTTACGTGTCGGACTCGTGTCAAACTGACTCTTGGCTTCCAGGAGAGTGTCGGTGTTTCATAGCTTTTAATGAAACGGTTCTTCCTCTCTTGGTGATTCTTGAATGTTGTTTATGTTATTAATAATGTGTGTAAATTAATAAGTTGTAACTTTGTTTTATACACTTGTTAATTTGTTCTTTGATAAATGAAAGATAAATGACAATGTGTGTGGATTTGATTCGTGATACCAAGGACAAGAAATTGAGGGTCAAGGGACCTGTCAGAATGCCCACTAAGGTTCTCAAAATCACTACCACGAAGTCCGCCTATGGATAAGGTATTATTTCTTAGCACGTAGAAAGTCGGTCGAGCTCCAAATAGTTATATATATTGAGAGATTTTCTTAGCACCTATGGATAAGGTATTATTATTTATATATATTGAGAGATTTTTAAGTGGAAAAATATTTCTTTTAAACTTAAATTTTGAATGGTGGTGGTCAAAATTTGCTATGTTGGTGGTGAGAATTTGTTATGGTGGTGGTGAGAATTTGCGATTTTAATGTTTAAAACAGGGTGACTACTTGTGGTTTTCATGAATAAATAAAAGGCTCTGTCGATTTAAAAAAAAAATAATAGTAGTTAGATATTTATTAAAAATATATCGTCGTTTAAAATTTATATTGTTTGTGATGAGAATATACTATATTGATTCATTGCACCTTGTATTGTTTATGAGTGGAGTATTAATTTTGACATAACTGACACTATTTATTTTGCAGGTGGCAACTTTTATAGAACATGCAATGCTAATCAGTGATTTTGGAGGTCGTATACTTTAAGAGTGCGGGATTACTTTGATAAAATCATTTCGTATTTTGGAGTATAGGATTTTAATGTAATTTTGTTGTCAAGACGAATATGTGAACTTAATGTTATAATTTTTATTTTGATGAATATTTAGAGATGCTTGTAGATACTCTAATTATTGTTGAATGAAAATGATTGGTTATGTTGGTTGAAAATTATTTGATGTGTTGTATTTTTTGATCATTCGGTGATGCTTTAATAAATTATCTCAAATGTAATTCAATTCCATATTAAACTTTAGCGATAGATTTTATTATCCCTAATATATTGGGACAAAATTTTTAAGATCCCTTTACCTCTTTTGGGATGGTTAAAACTGTCCCAAAAACATATTAAAGACGGCTATCCTGCTTTCTTAAAAAGGTTTTGTAAAATAGTAACCTTTTGAGACGGATTAATTCCCGTTTCAAAAGGGTCATATAAAATGATGAACTTTTGAAACGGATCTCTTCCTGTCTCAAAAACCTCTGTTGAGACGGCTATGGCGTCACAAAAAATATTTATAATCTCCTATCAAAAAGACCCCCTTAGCAGTCCCAAATACCGTCCTAAAAAGTATTTGAGACGGATAAACAATTTTTTGGGACTCTTAGGGCACCGTCTCAAGAGCTAATTTTTTTTATAGTGCTCTTGTAAAATCTTAGTATCAATTTAAGATTACCAAACATTACGTAAAATTTTATTTGAACTCATTTACTATTTATTAATGGGGCATATACCAAATAGTCTCTCGAACATTTTTTAATACACATTTAGTTCAAGTCTTTTTATTTTAATTTTTTGGTACAAAATAAAATGCTTGAACTAAGTATATATTAAAAAATATTTGAAGAATTTTTTAGTATTTGATCCTTCATTAATTTAAAATAAATTAATTTATATAATGAAATAATACGGGCAACTAAATAAAACCTATTTATTTCTCACAATTCGAGTTTGGCGCGAGTTTACACTTAAATAACAATCTAATACGTCCCCCAGTTTTAAGATGCATTAATTGCATTTCGTGGGCCAAGCTGGTCAAACATAATACGACTCTTATCTTCATCGTAGCTTTTTTCACGACTAGATTGTGAAAGACAAACGAATAGAGACAGTAACACGAACACATTCATTCATACCATTCCATCCTCGTCAGACGTAGCTCATTGGTAACCGTACCCTTTGACAGCAACTCTTTTTACCTTTTTAAGCAGTCATGCAATGATATTCTTAGGCATCACTTTCTCTATAATAATAAGAGAAATGATACACACACACCAAATTTACCCCAAAATTATCGAAATTGTGCTTTAAGGGGTTGTGCCCTGGCGGGACCCACGCCATAGTACAATACTCTTAAAGCACATTCGGTAATTTTTCGGTACCCAATTTCGGTGCATACATCATTTTTCTAATAATAATTGGCCCCACCACATTCCACACCATATAAAAGTTGCAAAGAAAATAGTTGTTGTAAGGGAGACTGAAATGGGTTCATGGAATTCTATAGCGTTGAAAGTGTTGTATAACATCTTGGGATGGGTCGCTTTTTCATCTTGGTCAATCAGTTCTTATCCTCAAGTTATTTTGAATTTCCGAAGGAAAAGGTCTCAGTTTTCTTTTCTTTTGTTTTGTTTTACCCTTTTGTAATAGGTGTGATTTTGAAGGTGGGAATATTATTTGTGTGAAAATGTGTATTGTAGTGTGGTGGGGCTGAATTTCGATTTTGTGGTGTTGAATTTGATGAAGCACTTGTCCTATCTCATCTACAACGCTTCTCTCTTCTTTAGCTCGGTTGTTCAGAGGCAGTACCGTAACAAATATGGCTTTAATCAGGTGTGTGATTACATGAAGATAAATATCCTGGATTCATGTCAAAACTGTTTTATTCATGATACAACCTTATGATTCATATTCGAATTTATGATTAACGAAACAGTATTAGTTAACATATCAACTAAAGGACAACTAAGATTCTTAGTTGACAAGTCAAACAAGAGGCTATGATCCTACGAATTGCGGTGGTGCTTAAGCACCACCAATCGCGACACGCGACATGCGGCACGCGAAAGGGCGATTAGGCGCATTGCGCGCTTTGCCGCGTACTTGGCACGTGCGCATCGTCGCTTGGACCGTGGGAGCCTAAAGTTTTGACGAAGTAAAACAGATCAACGACCGTGATTAAACGATCTGATCAGAGGGTTTAAAATTCGAAACGACTTGATCTGAACCGTTAGATGAACTCGTAGCGTTTCGTGTAGGGGATGCCCATTCGCTTATGATGGGATGCCTAATCTGAACCGTTAGATAGAAGCTGTTCCAAACAGGCACGATCCAACGACTGCTAAGTCGCTACATGAAGAGTCACAGTTAAAGAACAGTCACAAAAGTAACTATAAAAAGAGTTTCAGGCCTCTGTTTTGGACACTGAAAATTAGTAATTTCTCCTCTCTTCGTCCTTTATATTTTGGCATTATCAGATTACAAATTCAGAGTGTTCTCGGTTTGATCAAACAGTACATAATTTGAATCAAACAAACTGTTCATACACTGCATTGTATCCTGAAGGAAGATTCTATAAAACCCAAAGTGTACTCATGGTTCTGTCTCAATCGGATTGGAAGAAATTTTGCCTAAAAGATAGCGTTCACATGACGTGCCTTGCAAAAATTAATTTATTATTTCGTTCTTTCCATATAAAACTCCAACAGTTTTAGGCAAAATTATTCTTATTACTCCAATGGAAGGAACAGTGGATATTCTTAGTACACGAAAATTATTCTTAGTACACGTATTTTATAATACACGCGTGTACTTTATAAAATACACGCACTTTTATATAATACACACGTGTATTATATAAAATACACGTAAGTGAAAATCAATCATTTTTTCAAAAAATGCTAACAATCCAACATTCCTTGTTAAATATATCAGGAAAACATTAATAAACAACTCCTTAACGAAATTTCGAGTTTAAAGATTGAATTAGCCTCAAAGAAAGTTGAGGGCAACCCCAAAATATCCAAAAGCAAAGGACCTCTTACTAGAGGTCAGATGAAAAGAAAAGCTGACGGCGAAACAGAAAAGCTTGAACCAATGAAGAAACTAAAAGAGTCAAAGCTTAGAAAAGGCCCTACAACAATAGCTGAAAAAATGAAGGAAACTCGCGTCAAGCTTGAAGCAATCGAAGCATATAAATATCTCGATGAAGCTTCGAAGAAAAAGATTGAAGAGTTTATTAAAATTGCTGAGCCAGGGTAAAGTTTATTGTTTTATGATTTATCACTTCGCTAATTTATATTTTTTTTGGTGCAAAAGAATAAGGTTAATATTATTATATTATTGTTTTATTGATTATATAAAATGCAGGGAGTTTATTTTCCAAGGGATGGTTTCGTATGTCCCATGGGAAGATTTACTTGAATTCCTAAAAAATCAAGAAATTTCAGGCCAAGTATATAGTCCAAATATTAGACATCCATTAAATTTCAACATTATTATTTCCTCACCATTTTATATTGTGTGAAACAGATAATACTTGCCTTTTGCGAAGTATTGAGATTAAAATTGTCAGAGGAAGGGCTCTCCTACTCACACACTTTTTCTGATTATTGTTGGGTAAGTACAAATAAAATGAAAGTTTTGATAAACAATATTTCAGTTTTTCTTATTAACACTTGTCTATAATTTTTATTCAGATAGAAGCTTGTAAAACAAACGGAGTCAATAAGAAGGGGGAATTATACAAAGATTTATTTGAATACTTAGGCAGTTGTAATAATTTGTTCATTGTACTTAGACATAGTATAGGACATTTCACATTATTTGTGATATACACTAAAGAAAATAAAGTGGTCCACATGGATCCCCTCCGACCGAATGACATGAAAAAGAACACAACATTCTTCGATGATGCAAAAAAATTGGTTAGTGCCTAAACTTAATTAGTAATGTTACTCGTGCTTATATTATACACTTGTACACGTGCATTATATAATGCGTGTACTTTGTATTAGTTGTACATAATTACATGGATTATCAAAGTACACGCATCATATTTTAAAATACACGTGAAATGAACCAATACAAGTTACGTGTACTTTAATATTATGCGTGTACTTTTAACTCATTAGGCAAAGTACACGCATCATATATAATAAAATACACGTGATATTTTAAAATAAAAAATGCGTGTACTTTAATAGTATGCGTGTACTTTTAACACATTAGGCAAAGTACACCCATCATATTTTAAAATACACGTGATATGAAAAAATAAAATATGCGTGTACTTTTATATTATGGGTGTACTTTTCACTCTTTCATCTTCATATACTCTTTTATTTGTATACACTAAATATTTGTCTTCTTCACAGTTTTCTGTCTTCCAAAAATCACTGTCCGAATTGAAGACTGAAGCAGAAACAATGAAAAACAATGGTTACAAAATTCAGAGGAAATTTGAGGAAGGCACCCCAAATGAGTTTACAATGGATGATGATCCATTGACAGAGCAAGAAAGAAGGACTGTAGATTTTTTGTTGCAAAGTGATCTCAAATTTGAACTAATAAGAGATCACGAATGCCCTAAACAATATAATGGGTAAGAAAAACTTCATTTCTAAAATTTACTAATTTGTATCCTTTCAAAAAATTTCATCACATCATTCTAATTTTTATATTTGTTTTATTGTAATTTTAGGGTTGACTGTGGGGTGTTCTGCATGTACTATATTGAGCAAATAAGCAGAAACAAAGAAATGCAAAAATTCTTTCAAGACCCTGACATGCTTAAACAAAGAGCATATGTACTCAGGGAAATTCTTCTGTCAAAATATTTCTTCCCCCGAAATGGGAAAAAACATCTATAAATTGTGATTCAAATTCAAAACATATATTTGTAATTTTGTTTTGTGTTATATTGGTTATTGTTTACAATATTTTATTACACCAAAATGGTTTTTTCCAACTCAAACTTCAGCCTTGGAGAATTTTGGTGAAATACATTGAAAATATTGAGGAAATGAATAAATATGATTGGGCATCTGCTGTGCATGAGTTTCTGATACATTCACTTGACAAATCAGCAAGTTCAAAACCTAGCACAGTTACTGGATGTGTCATTTTGATATTTCAAAATTTACATAGCAATACTCACATGTACTTTCAAAATACACGTGAATTTTTCACGTGTATTTTGAAAATACACGTGAAAATAAACGTGTATTTTCAAAATACACTTGAAAATAAACGTGTATTATAAAAATACACGTGAAAAATATCACGTGTATTTTGAAAGTACACGTTTATTTTAACGTGTATTTTCAAAATACACGTGTATTTTGAAAGTACACTTGATATTCCTAATATTTCAAAATTTACATACCAATAATTACCTGTACTTTGAAAATATTACGTGTATTTTCATAATACATGTGATATTTTGGTATGTAAATACATGTGTATTTACATACCAAAATGGTTTTTTCCCGCTGGCGCGGACCACAATCCACGTAAGGTTTAGACAAACAATGCATCTTATTGTTATGAAACAATGTAAAATTAGTTTTCACGAAAAATACAAGTCATAATTACTAAGTACAATTAATTATCCAAAGTACACGCATTTTCACTAAAGTACACGCAGTGGTTAATATAATAATTATTTATTATATTAATTGAAAACTACTTTGAAGAATTCATTAAGGACAAAATAACCAAAATCAATTTATTAAGCTCAACTACTCACTTCCCAACTATTTCTGGTCAAGAAATAAATAACTTTCACTTTTTCCTATAAAAGAGTAATATTTGTTCCTTTCTTAACCATTACATCTAGGGTAAAGATTACATAATGGCTATTCCAGCAGAAAACTTGCGAGAAACTCTTGAGAGAGATGAAAGAAATAAAAAAAAAGGCAAATTGAGGAAAATATTTCCTCATATGAAACTGCCTTTGAGCAGTTTCAAACATATGTGAGGGAAGGCTATTCTGGACTTCCACCCAATCCCATAGATTTATTTGATGTGGATGAGGACCCTCGTCAAACACATGAAGAACTCATTTATTTCTATACAAAGGAAGTTCCCCTGAAAATCGCAAAGTTGAAAGAGAAGAAGGCTCTCCATGAAGGCCTTGTAGCTGTCATATAAAAAGAAATTCGACACTGGTTGAATTTCATTGACTCTCTCCCTGACACCCTAGATGCCTTTGACAAACATCCCTTCTAGAAGCCCTGTTTAGTTTTTTCAGTTTTCTTTATTTGAAAAATTGTACTTTATTTTTTTGTTTTTAATAAAAATTTTATTTCTTTCATGAATGTGTTCTGAGTTATTTCATAATCCAATATAGTAAAGTACACGTAACCCTTATAAACATGATCACGTGTTTTGTTAAAATTTTTAACATTTATAACATTTCATCAAAAAAAATTATATAAATGCGTGTACTCTATATATTACACGTGTACAATACAAAGTACACGTGTAATATATAAAGTACACGCCTATTGAAATAATGGTATAATAATGCGTGTACTCAAGACATTATATAAATGCGTGTACTCTATATATTACACGTGTACTTTATAAAGTACATGCATAGTCTATAAAGTACAAGCAAATTGAAATCTCTATATACTCTAAAATGCAAAACAGGGCATTTATTATGCTTTGCAATTAGCCTATCCACGTGGCACATCATTTATTGATAATTATTACTGACAAGTGGCATTGGGTAATTATTACTCAACTATCTTAAAGGTGTATTTATTTGTGAATCTGTCTCTTTGATTTCCAACGAACTCAGTTACGATTTTCAAGTATTTGACTTCCTCAAAAGTGACAACTCTTCATTTCCAACGTACTTCTTTCTCCCTCTTTTCATCCCTCTTTGTAATGAAAAATAAAGTGGAATGGTTCCACGTCTCACTACCCTATGGCCATTGATATAATCACAATAAACATTAAGAAGAATTTTATTGCAATTAACATTGATGTTGGTCCAATTTATAATAGAAAATGTAGTTATTTAATCATCGAGCATTAGAAACATATGTACTACATAGAGCATTATATTGTTGTAATGGTTTTTCGAAATGATATTTTTTTAAATTATAATATTTTACATCACCACATGTTGTAATTAAATAACTACAAGTTGTATTTTTAATTAAAACCTCGCTCTTCAATGCAAATGTAAATACGAAGGATATTTTTGTTACAAATTTTTTAGATATATTTTTTCTTATGTTTCGTACATTGCGCCTCTCTCGCGCATCGCGCGGGCTTACAACTAGTACTTGTATAATAATGACGCTGGCGCGGACCATAATACCCATAGGAGTTTAAGAATATGAGTGTCACAAATATCTTTTATAAAGTACAAGCAGATTGTAATGTCAAAAACCATTTTCGAAATAGTACATGCATTTATATACGTCTACTTGATAAAATTACATGCAGAATACATAAAATACACGTATATTGAATTAGATTTTTGTCATATCAATATGCGTGTAGTTTTCTAAAACATGCATGTACAATTATATTTAATTGCGTGTACTTTAATTATCAATGCGTGTACTTCATAAAGTACACGCACATTTCATCAAGTACACGCACATTATATTTATATTATGCGTGTACTTCATGCATGTACATTAAGTAAAGTACACGCATGCTTTTATAAAGTACACGTATATTGAATTAGATTTTTGTCATATCAATATGCGTGTAGTTTTAGAAAACATGCATGTACAATTATATTTAAATGCGTGTACTTTAATTATCAATGCGTGTACTTCATAAAGTACACGCACATTTCATCAAGTACACGCACATTATATTTATATTATGCGTGTACTTCATGCATGTACATTAAGTAAAGTACACGCATGCTTTTATAAAGTACACGCATATTGAACTCACCATCCACAACTGCTAAATGGGACCAATTATGAATAAAAAAGTCAAATGGGATTAGGACAAACAAAACTTTCACAAATGGGACTATTGCTAAAATACCTAAAATTTCTTTGGACATCAAAATGCGCGTGTACTGTACATAACATGCGTATACAAAGGTAAAGTACACGTGAACACAAGGAATAATGATCATGTATGTTTTATGAAAAATATGAGTACATCAACACACAAAAAAAACTGATATATGAGACTTAAAAATAAATTACATTCATTTATGTGAAACAAATGGTTTATTAATTAATTTATTCAATCAAATGGTTAAAATGAATGAATTCAACAATTTTAAAAATAGTCAAATGGGTTCCTTACAAGTAGACCTGTAATGACCCGTTTTACTACACATCGAGCAAGTAACTTTCCTTACTGTGATCTCACCAGAAGACTTTATTCTCTTATTTCTTGGCCTGCCTGTCGGTCTCTTAGTCATTGGTGGAAGGATAGATGGATTTTCAGGAATAGGAATATTTAAGGAAATCAAATCAGGAAGAGGAACTATAGGTATCGAGTATGATTTTCTGTAGAAAGATACCTTATAGTACTCCTCAATATAATCATAAATACTGGTCCCTTTCCTCCGCACAACACAAACAGCATGAGAACATGGAAAACATCTAATCTGCCAACTCTTACAAGAACAAGTCCTTTCTCCTAAGTCAACTGTTGCTCGCACTTCTGAATGAACTTCAAATACATTTTGACTTGAGCGACTAATAGTCCAATGTCGGCTTTTATTCCAATTTTCATTCAGTAACTTTTGAAAAAAAGGACATAGCTCATTTGCCCAAGTGTCAGACTCAACAAGTTTGTTTGCATTGAAATTCATAATCTTCACTCTCAATTTATCAAGCATATTCATTACTGGTAAATGCCTTTCCTCCAATATCCATGAATTGAATGACTCCGCAACACTAGATGCCATGTCACCATACCGTTTACCAGGGAAATATGCACAGGACCAATTCTCGGGAGGCAAACTATCAATGAAATCGGCAATAGCAGCTCCTCCTTCCTTCTTCAATGCTTCAATATTCTTGTGAAATACATCTACTGAGACAGCATATGCACAAGACAAAAAATCTTTAACAATTTTCTTTCAAAATCCAGCACAATTCCCACGAATTTTCTTTTTTATATTCCCTTGTAAATGATGTATACAGTAGGAATGTGCAGACAACGGGAAGGCCCTCGAAACAGCTTCAAGTAATCCATTGTTTCAATCTGATATAAATGTTATGTTTCGATATTGCTCAACTGCTGCACTATGAAAATTGACTAGAAACCACATCCAGTTATCTTCGGTTTCGGAATCAACAACAGCATATGCAACAGGAAAAAGTCCTGAAATTTAAAAAATATATTAAAATTAAAATAAATAACATATTTATGTACAATACTTTGTATATTGATGCTGCTGGCGCAGACCCTAAAACACATGGGAAATATATTGTGTTTAATCTAAATTGTTTGTAAATAACAAGACAAAGCATAAAAATGTACCGTACACATGATAAAATGCACGTTTACTCATCAATCTTTTGCTTGGCTTTATTATTAACAAAACTAACATCAACATACACGCATAAAAATGTAAAGTACATGTGAACTAAACAAAAACATTCAAAGGTACTTTACATTTTTAACATTTACTTTGCTTTATTATTTCTAAATAACAACACCTATCATCAAAGTACACGCATAAAAATGAAAAGTACACGTGAAATAAAGAAAAACATTCACGTGTACTTGACATGTAAAATGCGTGTACTTTAGTTTGTATTCAACATAACATCATCATCAAAGTACACGCATAAAAATGAAAAGTACACGTGAAATTAAGAAAAACATTCACGTGTAGTTGACATGTAAAATGCGTGTACTTTACTTATTACTACACATAAAGTCATCATTATCAAAGTACACGTGACATTAACAAAAACATTCACGTGTACTTTACATGCACTATGCGTGTACTTTACTTAGTATTACACATAATAAGACATATCATGACAATACACGTAGAAAAATGAAAAGTACACGTGATCTAAAACAAAGACCTTCAAAGGTATTTTATATTTTTATGCTTGTATTTTGATGTTATGGAATGGAACAAACAAAATTTCAATGCAATACACAAAATAAAATATTTAAAATTCATTTACCATTGTTCCCATTCCTTGCAGTAGCTGATAGTATTGTTCCACGGTAACGGCTCTTCAAAAAGGCACCATCAAGAAATAAAACAGGTCTGCAGTATTGAAATCCATAAATACATCCTCTAAACATTACAAATATTCTCTTGAATTTTTTACTCTCATGTTCCACGTCAAGGATGCAATGCGACCCATGATTATACTGCAATAGAAGGTCACGATAATTATTCATTAATGCATAAGAAACCTTTTCATCACCATGTATATCAACAGCAACCATCTCTTCCGCACGCCATGCATGTTGATAAGATATATCAAGACAATAATTCTTCTTCATATCTCTAACTACATCAATTGGTCTCAATAGCGGGTTATCTCTAAGATCATCAGCTACCAATGTTGAAACCAACTTGGAGGCTATCATTTTGGCTGACGGACTACGAAAGACACCTCTACATGTATGCTCATTATTCATTGAACGTATGTAAAAGTATCCATTTATTGTTGATAATGAAGCATGAATTCTCCATATGCAATTCTCAGTAGTCTTTTTAGAGCATTCGGCCGTCACTCAAGTTTTATTATTCTTCAAATACACATACTTGAACCCAACCTCAACGGCATACTTTCGCAATTTATCCCGAAATTGTAATACCCCGTACTTTTGGCTATATTTATTTTTGGGTTTAATTAATTAAATGCGTATTAATTGGAAATTAATCCGGGTTATAAATACTAATGAGATGCGAGTTGGTATTTGATTATGTGCATACATGTTTTGATATATGTATTTGGTATTATAAAAGTTGTCGTGAGATTTATATACGACATTTTATAAATTTTGTTGAGACGCGTGGGACCGCCGCGTCACAGTGAAATATTTTGATAATAAAAGTGAACTTAAAATCTATAATCCATATGGTCATTTTGAGTGCACCAACGCGTCCGGAAGGGTCGAGATAGTCAGAAAACACTAGCCGGGGGTATAGTTTGGGTCCCGGGATATTTTTAGGCCATACCGGCAACTTAAAGGGTATTTTGGTAATTTTACATTTTGAGGAATTAAAAGTGACGAAAATTGGTTAATTAAATCTGATGTGGATTTGACCCACTAAGCCCATAACCAACCCATATTAACCTAGAAGGCTACGTAGGTTATCATTTAGGTTTTCTAAGTTCCCCAAATCAAACCCTAGCCACCTTAAGCCACCATTGGAGAAGGAGCTTGGAGAGAGGAATTTCTGCAGAAAACTTCATCAAACCTCCACCAAAATCAGAAATCAAACCAAAGCAAGTGACTTTATTCCATTTAAATTCAGAGAATGTCTTTTCCATGTTAGAAATTGAAGAATTTTGATTGTTCTTGAAAGATTAAATGAAAACCCATGTAGTTGGAGTTTAGAACTTGAAAATTTTGAAGAGAATTGCATGTAGTATGATAGGTAGATGATTTCCCTCATAATAACTGTGATTAGGAGAAATTAAAACGAATTAAATTCTGGGATTTGATGATGATATAAAGTTAGGGTTCATGTTCTTGAGATATTGGGAAAAAGTGTAGAAATTTATAAATTTAATTGATGTTGGGATGGATTGATCCCTTAAAAACATGTTAGGATGTGACTATATATGTTTAGTATTGATTATAGACCTTTAAACGATTGTTGGGACTTAGTTTAGAAGATTTGAGGTGTTAAAATGGATGAAAAACGAATTGGGGAAAAATCTGGGCCGAAACTGGTCAGTCGTTAGAAGCAGCCCCCAGGTCGTTCGAACGAACTCGTTTGAACGAGCTTCTAACGAGTTAACCAGTCGTTGCTAACGAGTAGTGATTTCGTTCGATATCTCGTTCGAACGAGATATCGTTAGAAGGGACAGTTCGTTCGAACGAACTGGATCTTGTTCGAACAGCCTCGTTCGAACGAGACTTCTAACGAGCTGACAGTCCAAACTCGTTCGAACAGTCTCGTTCGAACGAGACTTCTAACAAGCTAGCAGTTTGGGCCATTTTGGACTGTTTTGATTTTTGAAGTTTCGTAAACTTATTCGAGGTTATAGATATCATTCCGTAGATGTAGTAATGATAGAATTGGGACATTTGGGTATTTATGAGCAGGAATTTACATACGAGAGTTGTATTACATGGACGGTTTGGGTTGAGACGTGAGTGTCTACTACGACGTGAGAAATTATGGCGCGTATGATTACAAACAGGAATAATACAAATTGTAATAATTATAGTTAGTACGAGAGTGCAATATGTACTACAATTAAAATACGGTATTACTAAGATGTATGTTTACTTAGTATTGGTATATGAATTGTGTGTATGACATACCTACCATACTTGCTATCACGGGAGGTTGCGTTCGCTTAGGACCCTCTAATCCTTGTGTGCCTACAGGGGGGATATAGACTGGTACCTCGATGAACATAGGTCAGAGAAAGACTTATTGGGATGTTAATAAGTCCGCTGATCGTGGGAGCGGAGGTATGTGCGTGATCCATGTGATGTGACTGTGTTCACCTCCACTATTTGTGATTTGTGTTATCTGAACTATTCCTGAGAGATTCGGAATGTGTGATCCTTATGTACGTGATGTACCGGGATGGATAGCAGAGTATGTGTGCACCGCAGCTTAGTTCTCAGGGTGCTTGTATTGTATATTTATGATGTGAATAATATACACTTAATTAATGAGAACATTCATGTTAATGTTGTATAAATAATTACGGTATTGTTCCGAGAAACATAATAAGTTAGCTGATAGAGAAATATATTGCATATTGAGCATCTGAGTTTACATTAAATCCCTATCTAATTACGAGCGTTATATGTTAATAGGACCGGGAAATAAGGGTAGGAACTATTACAGTCTAGCTGGTTATGATGTCACTTAGCTAGTGGTTTATATCATTGTTGATGGGTACTTACCTTAGGAGTGCACAGTTAGACGAGAGGTGAGAATATCATGTGAGTGTACGTCCTAACATGTACTTTGCATTTAATGTTTTAAATGTTTTTAAAGCACTTGCAGTTTTTTTAAAATATAACTCCACATTCGGGCTCTGACCCGTTTGCTTTTCAAATCTTTTTCTTGTAAAACCATTTTAGGTTCCCAGCCACAGGGACACAAAGCATAGGATACTCATTCAGGTGACGAGCTGTAGCTGTTTGTGGAAGCTACAGGGATTTTCATGTAGACGCTTCTATCTTTTGGATTCCAGATTCACTATCTATCAGTTGTAGGGCATGTTGCCCATTTCTATTTAGAGACATCTTTTACATTTCAGTTCTCAGACTTTAGCATGTATTATTTCAGTATTCGGATATTTATTTCAGTTATGGGATTGTAGTGAGGAGTTTTCCTCCAGACTTTATTTACTCTATGGTGATGGTTATTCGTTTTACTTCAGCATGGTGAATGGTGTTATTTATTTCTTCATTACACTTGTTGCATGTTAATCAGACTTAAATTAAAATTTGGCAACTTACTTTTTAAATACTAGGTGGTTAGTAATCTTTAAAAGGTTTTCGACAGTGATGCTATTAACTGAGCCAACTTGGCATTTTGAATTAATTTAATAAAGGAGTAGCTACCCGGTATTTAATTAGTCCGGGTGTCACGGGTGGTATCAGAGCATCAGGTTCTAGTGTCCTTTAGGATCTGTACGGCTATTATGTTTCCGCTACGTTTCTTTGATATAGAGCCCTATATTTTAGGACTGTTGTATTCTTTTTGTGTATGCTTCGTTCTTCAGCTATTTTAAGTTTATAAACAGCGAACTTATAAACTTTGTTCTTATTTCAGATGCCTCCACGACGTGCACGACGAGTTCCCAGGGATGCAACTCCCGAACCCCAGCCCGCTCCAGTTCAGGGTATGATGAACGCCGCTGAGGTTGCAGCTATAGTAGCCCAAGCGGTAAATGCCGCGATTGCCGTGATTCAGCAGGCACCACCTCAGGCGTCGGTTGTCGCGCTGGTACAGGCAAATGCATTCCCGTCTGCTTGGGAGCGTGTACGTGACGCTTTTCAGAAAGCGCATCCGCCAGAGTTTACAGGTAGCTCAGATGTGGTTGTCTCGAGCCAATGGAGGAAGTATATGCAGAGGCACTTGAGAATGCATGAGTGCACTGATGTTCAGAAGCAGGTGCTAGCTACTTTCAAGCTGGTTGGATCTGCACTACAGTGGTGGGAGTCCATTACCACCGCGGAGGAGAGGGATGCTCTCACGATTCAGGAGTTCTGGGTACGGTTCGACCGCAAGTACTTTCCGTTCGCAGTTCATACAGAAATGAGGAGGAAGCTGATGAGTCTGAGGCAGGAGGGTAAGACAGTGGCCGAGTATGAGGCCGAGTTCACGAATCTGTTGAACATCGTTTCAGACGAGATACCAACAGAGAAGAAAAAAATTGAGAAGTTCACCGACGGGTTGACTTGGAGGATCCGTCAGCATCTGCTAGGGAACCTATCGTTGGCCACCTATTCTGATGTGGTTAACACTGCATTGTTGCACTGCCAGGACCACCGTTTTCATATGGCCGAGGGTAAGAGGTCGGGGGAGTCTAGCCATCAGGGCAGGACCGGAGGACATGGTGCCAGCGGGGCACAATCGGGTCAGGGGTAGAGGCAGAATGAGCAGGGCTCCCAGCAGGGGGATAATAAGAGGTTCCGATCAGGGAACTACAGGCAGGGGCAGGGAGGTTTCCGTCCGGGCCATCAGGGTCCAAACGGCCATCAGGGCCAACAGGGGCAGAATGGGCAGCAGTTTCATCAGGGCCAGCAGGGCCAAGGGAGGAACGGTAACGGCCACCAGGGCCGGGGACAGCAGGGGCAGAGGGGAGGGAACTTCCCAGGGAAGTGCTTTGTTTGTGGCAAGATTGGCCATAAGAAGCAGGATTGTCCTGATAGGGGCAGGCCCCCACAGCAGAAGCAGCAGGGTGCTCGCCAGGAGCCACAGAGGCCTATGTTTCCCGCCGCTCTTCCCGCACCGCCACAGATGGCAGCACTGCCACCCATTCCAGCAGTCCCAGCTCAGCAGGGGCAGCTACAGTATGGACGTGTCTACAACGTCCACCAGGCTGCAGTTCCACAGGCGCCGCCCGCGATCGAGGGTACGTTTCCTATCCATGGCACTATGGGTCGGGTGTTATTTGATACGGGTGCTACACATTGTTTTATAGCTACACACTTCGCGAAAGCTTTAGGATTGTTAGCTACGGCAGAGAGCACAGTGACGTGTGTCGACTCACCATTGGGGAATGGGTCACTTATTTTCTTTATATGCTGGGGAGTGGGAGTAGAGATTGGTGGTTTGGTATTACCTGCGGACATGTTAGTATTAGATATGCATGTTCACGATGTGATCATCGGTATGGATTGGCTCGTAGCATATAGGGCCATGATTGATTGCTTCAGCGGGAGCATTGTTTTTGCCATTCCGGGGCAAGAGATGTTTGTAGTGGCGATGCCTCGCCCAGAGGGAGGATCGACCGCTCATCTGTATTACATTGAGGAGGATACCTCTAAGGAGGTAGTGATTCCTTTATATTCTATCCCAGTAGTTAGGGAATATTCGGATGTGTTTCAGGAGATACCAGGCTTACCACCCAGTCGAGAGATAGACTTCGTTATAGATTTGCTACCGGGTACGAGACCTATAGCACGCGCACCGTACCGTATGGCTCCAGCTGAGATGCGAGAGTTACGGGATCAGATAGAGCAGCTGTTGGGACAAGGCTTTATTCGAAGGAGTACCTCACCTTGGGGCGCTCCAGTTTTGTTTATGAAGAAGAGGGATGGTTCACTGAGATTGTGTGTGGACTACCAAGAGTTGAATAAGGTCACGATACGGAATAAGTATCCCTTGCCTCGAATCGATGACTTATTCGACCAGTTGAGAGGAGCTTCTTTCTTCTCGAAGATTGACTTGAGATCGGGATACCATCAGTTGCGTATCAGGGAGGAGGATGTCTCGAAGACTGCGTTCTTATCGAGATATGGTTCTTACGAGTTTCGGGTTATGCCTTTTGGCTTGACCAACGGTCCAGCAGTGTTTATGGACTTGATGAACAGAGTGTTCAGGGATTTCCTAGATCAGTTTGTCATTGTCTTCATTGATGACATTCTGGTTTACTCTCAGACAGAAGAGGAGCACGCCGGGCATTTGAGGCAGGTTTTGTAGACACTCCGTCAGAACGAGTTGTATGCAAAATATGAGAAGTGCGGGTTTTGGCTGAAGGAAGTCCAGTTCTTGGGTCACATTATTTCCGACCAAGGGATATCTGTTGATCCGGGGAAGGTATCAGCGGTGAGGGAGTGGGGACAGCCCACGACACCAACGAAGATTCGTAGTTTCTTGGGTCTAGCAGGATACTACAGGAGGTTTATTCGGGGTTTCTCGGAGATAGCAGGTCCTTTGACACATCTTACTCGTAAGGGTGTGCCATAGATCTGGAGTGATGCATGTCAGTTGGCATTCGATGAATTGAAGGACAAATTGACCTCAGCACCTGTGTTAGCATTGCCGAGACCGGGAATTGAGTATTTGGCTTACACCGACGCGTCTTTGCAAGGACTTGGAGGTGTATTGCAGCAGGAGAGACAGGCCATAGCTTATGCTTCCCGTAAGCTTAAGCCTCATGAGAAGAATTACCCCACGCATGATTTGGAGTTGGCAGCGGTGGTATTTGCCCTACGGATTTGGAGGCACTATCTTTTGGGGGAGAAGTTCCAACTGTTCACGGACCACAAGTCTCTACAGTACCTGTTCACGCAGAGAGAGTTGAATATGCGGCAACGTAGGTGGCTT
Organism: Sambucus nigra; assembly: GCA_949130495.1. NCBI lineage: Eukaryota > Viridiplantae > Streptophyta > Magnoliopsida > Dipsacales > Adoxaceae > Sambucus > Sambucus nigra. Next base: position 54,036,033 of record OX422219.1, read on the forward strand.
GAGTTTGTGAAAGACTACCAGTTCGACATCCAGTACCACCCGGGTAAGGCTAACGTGGTAGCAGACGCGTTGAGCCGTAGGCCAGCAGATGAGGTGGCAGAGGTGTGGAAAGCAAAGTGGAAGGAATTGGGACACCAGGATGCAGTGGCCCGATCTTTCATGTCTGTGATGACCGTTACACCGCAGATTGTCACGAAGGTAGTACGGGCATAGGCCGATGACTCGTTCTGTCAGGAGCAGATAGTTCGATTACTAGCAGAGGGAGCCGAATCCTATACCGTTAGCTCAGACGGGGGATTACGCTTCAATGGGAGATTGGTAGTTCCGAAAGGAGAGGAATTGCGACACGAAGTGATGGCAGAGTCGCACGGCTCACGGTTCGCGGTACATCCCGGAGGGGACAAAATGTACCAAGACATGAGACGGCAGTATTGGTGGAGCGGTATGAAGAGAGATATCGCTGAGTTTGTTTCGAAATGCGCCACTTGTCAGCTTGTAAAAGTGGATAATCAGAGACCAGCAGGATTGCTACAGCCATTGGAGGTCCCGGTGTGGATGTGGGAGAGCATATCCATGGACTTTATCATGGGGTTACCTACGTCGCAGAGGGGTCACGACTCCGTTTGGGTAATTGTGGACAGGTTTTACAAGGTCGCTCACTTCTTACCCGTAAGGACTGACTACACCACGGGACAGTATGCCCAGCTCTTCATTTCAGAGATTGTGAGACTTCACGGTGTGCCCCTAAATATCGTGTCTGACAGAGACAAGATATTTGTTTCGCGGTTTTGGGAGAGTTTCCAGGAGGCCATGGGCACGGAATTGCGGTTGAGTACGGCTTATCATCCGCAGACCGATGGGCAGACAAATCGCACCAATCAGATGTTGGAGGACATGCTACGCATGTGCATTATTGACTTCGGGGGTGGATGGGAGCAGTACCTTCCACTAGTGGAGTTTGCTTACAACAACTCCTATCAGTTCACTATTGGCATGGCTCCGTTTGAGGCACTGTACGGTAGGCCTTGTCGTTCCCCAGCATGTTGGTTAGAAGTGGGGGCCAACAAACTACTTGGGCCGGAAGTGATTCAGGATACTTCGGCAAGGATTGAGTTGATTCGGAGTCGCATTCGGGTTGGTCAAGACAGGCAGAAGAGTTATGCTGATGCGAAGAGGTTTTTCAGGGAGTTCCAAGTGGGGGACCAGGTTTTGCTCAGGGTATCTCCGATGAAGGGGATTATGCGTTTCGGGAAGAAGGGGAAGTTGGCACCGAGGTATGTGGGGCCGCTTCCTATCATTGAGCGGATCGGACCGGTTGCGTATAAACTTGGACTACCGGAGCACTTGCATCGGATTCACGACGTGTTCCATATTTTCTCGCTGAGGAAATACCTTAGAGATAATTTGGCCCATTCTCACATTGATGTGGAGGACATCGACCTCCAGCCGGATAGCTCCTACGAGGAGGGGCCATTTGCTATTTTGGACCGAAGCGAGAGGAAACTGCGGTCAAAGATAGTCCCGTTACTGCGTGTTCAGTGGCGACATCACAATGTCGAAGAGTCCACATGGGAGCGCGAGGATGATATGCGCGAACGTTATCCAGAGTTATTTTTAGCAGGTACTTTCTAGTTTCGAATTTCGGGACGAAATTCAGTTATTAGGGGGGAAGTATGTAATACCCCGTACTTTTGGCTATATATATTTTTGGGTTTAATTAATTAAATGCGTATTAATTGGAAATTAATCCAGGTTATAAATACTAATGAGATACGAGTTGGTATTTGATTATGTGCATACGTGTTTTGATATATGGATTTGGTATTATAAAAGTTTTCGTGAGATTTATATACGACATTTTATAAATTTTGTTGAGACGCGTGGGACCGCCGCGTCACGGTGAAATATTTTGATAATAAAAGTGAACTTAAAATATATAATCCGTATTGTCGTTTTGAGTGCGCCAACGCGTCCGGAAGGGTCGAGATAGTCAGAAAACACTAGCCGGGGGTATAGTTTGGGTCCCGGGATATTTTTAGGCCATACCGGCAACTTAAAGGGTATTTTGGTAATTTTACATTTTGAGGAATTAAAAGTGACGAAAATTGGTTAATTAAATCTGATGTGGATTTGACCCACTAAGCCCATAACCAACCCATATTAACCTAGAAGGCTACGTAGGTTATCATTTAGGTTTTCAAAGTTCCCCAAATCATACCCTAGCCACCTTAAGCCACCATTGGAGAAGGAGCTTGGAGAGAGGAATTTCTGCAGAAAACTTCATCAAACCTCCACCAAAATCAGAAATCAAACCAAGGAAAGTGACTTTATTCCATTTAAATTCAGAGAATGTCTTTTCCATGTTAGAAATTGAAGAATTTTGATTGTTCTTGAAAGATTAAATGAAAACCCATGTAGTTGGAGTTTAGAACTTGAAAATTTTGAAGAGAATTGCATGTAGTATGATAGGTAGATGATTTCCCTCATAATAACTGTGATTAGGAGAAATTAAAACGAATTAAATTCTGGGATTTGATGATGATATAAAGTTAGGGTTCATGTTCTTGAGATATTGGGAAAAAGTGTAGAAATTTGTAAATTTAATTGATGTTAGGATGGATTGATCCCTTAAAAACATGTTAGGATATGACTATATATGTTTAGTATTGATTATAGACCTTTAAACGATTGTTGGGACTTAGTTTAGAAGATTTGAGGTGTTAAAATGGATGAAAAACGAATTGGGGAAAAATCTGGGCCGAAACTGGTCAGTCGTTAGAAGCAGTCCCCAGGTCGTTCGAACGAACTCGTTCGAACGAGCTTCTAACGAGTTAACCAGTTGTTGCTAACGAGTAGTGATTTCATTCGATATCTCGTTCGAACGAGATATCGTTAGAAGGGATAGTTCGTTCGAACGAACTGGATCTCGTTCGAACAGCCTCGTTCGAATGAGACTTCTAACGAGCTGACAGTCCAAACTCGTTCGAACAGTCTCGTTCGAACGAGACTTCTAACGAGCTGGCAGTTTGGGCCATTTTGGACTGTTTTGATTTTTGGAGTTCCGTAAACTTATTCGAGGTTATAGATATCATTCCGTAGATGTAGTAATGATAGAATTGGGACATTTGGGTATTTATGAGAAGGAATTTACATACGAGAGTTGTATTACATGGACGGTTTGGGTTGAGACGTGAGTGTCTACTACGACGTGAGAAATTATGGCGCGTATGATTACAAACCGGAATAGTACAAATTGTAATAATTATAGTTAGTACGAGAGTGCAATATGTACTACGATTAAAATACGGTATTACTAAGATGTGTGTTTACTTAGTATTGGTATATGAATTGTGTGTATGACATACCTACCATACTTGTTATCACGGGAGGTTGCGTTCGCTTAGGACCCTCTAATCCTTGTGTTCCTACGGGGGGGATATAAACTGGTACCTCGATGAACATAGGTCAGAGAAAGACTTATTGGGATGTTAATAAGTCCGCTGATCGTGGGAGCGTACGTATGTGCGTGACCCATGTGATGTGACTGTGTTTGCCTCCACTATTTGTGATTTGTGTTATCTGAACTATTCCTGAGAGATTCGGAATGTGTGATCCTTATGTACGTGATGTACCGGGATGGATAGCAGAGTATGTGTGCACCGCAGCTTAGTTCTCAGGGTGCCTGTATTGTATATTTATGATGTGAATAATATACACTTAATTAATGAGAACATTCATGTTAGTGTTGTATAAATAATTACGGTATTGTTCCGAGAAACATAATGAGTTAGCTGATAGAGAAATATATTGCATATTGAGCATCTGAGTTTACATGAAATCCCTATCTAATTACGAGCGTTATATGTTAATAGGACCGGGAAATAAGGGTAGGAACTATTACAGTCTAGCTGGTTATGATGTCACTTAGCTAGTGGTTTATATCATTGTAGATGGGTACTTACGTTAGGAGTGCACAGTTAGACGAGAGGTGAGAATATCATGTGAGTGTACGTCCTAACATGTACTTTGCATTTAATGTTTTAAATGTTTTTAAAGCACTTGCAGTTTTTTTAAAATATAACTCCACATTCGGGCTCTGACCCGTTTGCTTTTCAAATCTTTTTCTTGTAAAACCATTTTAGGTGCCCAGCCACAGGGACACCAAGCATAGGATACTCATTCAGGTGACGAGCTGTAGCTGTTTGTGGAAGCTACAGGGATTTGCATGTAGACGCTTCTATCTTTTGGATTCCAGAGTCACTATCTATCAGTTGTAGGGCATGTTGCCCATTTCTATTTAGAGACATCTTTTACATTTCAGTTCTCAGACTTTAGCATGTATTATTTCAGTATTCGGATATTTATTTCAGTTATGGGATTGTAGTGAGGAGTTTTCCTCCACACTTTATTTACTCTATGGTGATGGTTATTCGTTTTACTTCAGCATGGTGAATGGTGTTATTTATTTCTTCATTACACTTGTTGCATGTTAATCAGACTTAAATTAAAATGAATGAATTCAACAATTTTAAAAATAGTCAAATGGGTTCCTTACAAGTAGACCTGTAATGACCCGTTTTACTACACATCGAGCAAGTAACTTTCCTTACTGTGATCTCACCAGAAGACTTTATTCTCTTATTTCTTGGCCTGCCTGTCGGTCTCTTAGTCATTGGTGGAAGGATAGATGGATTTTCAGGAATAGGAATATTTAAGGAAATCAAATCAGGAAGAGGAACTATAGGTATCGAGTATGATTTTCTGTAGAAAGATACCTTATAGTACTCCTCAATATAATCATAAATACTGGTCCCTTTCCTCCGCACAACACAAACAGCATGAGAACATGGAAAACATCTAATCTGCCAACTCTTACAAGAACAAGTCCTTTCTCCTAAGTCAACTGTTGCTCGCACTTCTGAATGAACTTCAAATACATTTTGACTTGAGCGACTAATAGTCCAATGTCGGCTTTTATTCCAATTTTCATTCAGTAACTTTTGAAAAAAAGGACATAGCTCATTTGCCCAAGTATCAGACTCAACAAGTTTGTTTGCATTGAAATTCATAATCTTCACTCTCAATTTATCAAGCATATTCATTACTGGTAAATGCCTTTCCTCCAATATCCATGAATTGAATGACTCCGCAACACTAGATGCCATGTCACCATACCGTTTACCAGGGAAATATGCACAGGACCAATTCTCGGGAGGCAAACTATCAATGAAATCGGCAATAGCAGCTCCTCCTTCCTTCTTCAATGCTTCAATATTCTTGTGAAATACATCTACTGAGACAGCATATGCACAAGACAAAAAATCTTTAACAATTTTCTTTCAAAATCCAGCACAATTCCCACGAATTTTCTTTTTTATATTCCCTTGTAAATGATGTATACAGTAGGAATGTGCAGACAACGGGAAGGCCCTCGAAACAGCTTCAAGTAATCCATTGTTTCAATCTGATATAAATGTTATGTTTCGATATTGCTCAACTGCTGCACTATGAAAATTGACTAGAAACCACATCCAGTTATCTTCGGTTTCGGAATCAACAACAGCATATGCAACAGGAAAAAGTCCTGAAATTTAAAAAATATATTAAAATTAAAATAAATAACATATCCATGTACAATACTTTGTATATTGATGCTGCTGGCGCAGACCCTAAAACACATGGGAAATATATTGTGTTTAATCTAAATTGTTTGTAAATAACAAGACAAAGCATAAAAATGTACCGTACACATGATAAAATGCACGTTTACTCATCAATCTTTTGCTTGGCTTTATTATTAACAAAACTAACATCAACATACACGCATAAAAATGTAAAGTACATGTGAACTAAACAAAAACATTCAAAGGTACTTTACATTTTTAACATTTACTTTGCTTTATTATTTCTAAATAACAACACCTATCATCAAAGTACACGCATAAAAATGAAAAGTACACGTGAAATAAAGAAAAACATTCACGTGTACTTGACATGTAAAATGCGTGTACTTTAGTTTGTATTCAACATAACATCATCATCAAAGTACACGCATAAAAATGAAAAGTACACGTGAAATTAAGAAAAACATTCACGTGTAGTTGACATGTAAAATGCGTGTACTTTACTTATTACTACACATAAAGTCATCATTATCAAAGTACACGTGACATTAACAAAAACATTCACGTGTACTTTACATGCACTATGCGTGTACTTTACTTAGTATTACACATAATAAGACATATCATGACAATACACGTAGAAAAATGAAAAGTACACGTGATCTAAAACAAAGACCTTCAAAGGTATTTTATATTTTTATGCTTGTATTTTGATGTTATGGAATGGAACAAACAAAATTTCAATACAATACACAAAATAAAATATTTAAAATTCATTTACCATTGTTCCCATTCCTTGCAGTAGCTGATAGTATTGTTCCACGGTAACGGCTCTTCAAAAAGGCACCATCAAGAAATAAAACAGGTCTGCAGTATTGAAATCCATAAATACATCCTCTAAACATTACAAATATTCTCTTGAATTTTTTACTCTCATGTTCCACGTCAAGGATGCAATGCGACCCATGATTATACTGCAATAGAAGGTCACGATAATTATTCATTAATGCATAAGAAACCTTTTCATCACCATGTATATCAACAACAACCATCTCTTTCGCACGCCATGCATGTTGATAAGATATATCAAGACCATAATTCTTCTTCATATCTCTAACTACATCAATTGGTCTCAATAGCGGGTTATCTCTAAGATCATCAGCTACCAATGTTGAAACCAACTTGGAGGCTATCATTTTGGCTGACGGACTACGAAAGACACCTCTACATGTATGCTCATTATTCATTGAACGTATGTAAAAGTATCCATTTATTGTTGATAATGAAGCATGAATTCTCCATATGCAATTCTCAGTAGTCTTTTTAGAGCATTCGGCCGTCACTCAAGTTTTATTATTCTTCAAATACACATACTTGAACCCAACCTCAACGGCATACTTTCGCAATTTATCCCGAAATTGTAATACCCCGTACTTTTGGCTATATTTATTTTTGGGTTTAATTAATTAAATGCGTATTAATTGGAAATTAATCCGGGTTATAAATACTAATGAGATGCGAGTTGGTATTTGATTATGTGCATACATGTTTTGATATATGTATTTGGTATTATAAAAGTTGTCGTGAGATTTATATACGACATTTTATAAATTTTGTTGAGACGCGTGGGACCGCCGCGTCACGGTGAAATATTTTGATAATAAAAGTGAACTTAAAATCTATAATCCATATGGTCATTTTGAGTGCACCAACGCGTCCGGAAGGGTCGAGATAGTCAGAAAACACTAGCCGGGGGTATAGTTTGGGTCCCGGGATATTTTTAGGCCATACCGGCAACTTAAAGGGTATTTTGGTAATTTTACATCTTGAGGAATTAAAAGTGACGAAAATTGGTTAATTAAATCTGATGTGGATTTGACCCACTAAGCCCATAACCAACCCATATTAACCTAGAAGGCTACGTAGGTTATCATTTAGGTTTTCTAAGTTCCCCAAATCAAACCCTAGCCACCTTAAGCCACCATTGGAGAAGGAGCTTGGAGAGAGGAATTTCTGCAGAAAACTTCATCAAACCTCCAACAAAATCAGAAATCAAACCAAAGCAAGTGACTTTATTCCATTTAAATTCAGAGAATGTCTTTTCCATGTTAGAAATTGAAGAATTTTGATTGTTCTTGAAAGGTTAAATGAAAACCCATGTAGTTGGAGTTTAGAACTTGAAAATTTTGAAGAGAATTGCATGTAGTATGATAGGTAGATGATTTCCCTCATAATAACTGTGATTAGGAGAAATTAAAACGAATTAAATTCTGGGATTTGATGATGATATAAAGTTAGGGTTCATGTTCTTGAGATATTGGGAAAAAGTGTAGAAATTTGTAAATTTAATTGATGTTGGGATGGATTGATCCCTTAAAAACATGTTAGGATGTGACTATATATGTTTAGTATTGATTATAGACCTTTAAACGATTGTTGGGACTTAGTTTAGAAGATTTGAGGTGTTAAAATGGATGAAAAACGAATTGGGGAAAAATCTGGGCCGAAACTGGTCAGTCGTTAGAAGCAGCCCCCAGGTCGTTCGAACGAACTCGTTCGAACGAGCTTCTAACGAGTTAACCAGTCGTTGCTAACGAGTAGTGATTTCGTTCGATATCTCGTTCGAACGAGATATCGTTAGAAGGGACAGTTCGTTCCAACGAACTGGATCTCGTTCGAACAGCCTCGTTCGAACGAGACTTCTAACGAGCTAGCAGTTTGGGCCATTTTGGACTGTTTTGATTTTTGAAGTTTCGTAAACTTATTCGAGGTTATAGATATCATTCCGTAGATGTAGTAATGATAGAATTGGGACATTTGGGTATTTATGAGCAGGAATTTACATACGAGAGTTGTATTACATGGACGGTTTGGGTTGAGACGTGAGTGTCTACTACGACGTGAGAAATTATGGCGCGTATGATTACAAACCGGAATAATACAAATTGTAGTAATTATAGTTAGTACGAGAGTGCAATATGTACTACGATTAAAATACGGTATTACTAAGATGTGTGTTTACTTAGTATTGGTATATGAATTGTGTGTATGACATACCTACCATACTTGCTATCACGGGAGGTTGCGTTCGCTTAGGACCCTCTAATCCTTGTGTGCCTACGGGGGGGATATAGACTGGTACCTCGATGAACATAGGTCAGAGAAAGACTTATTGGGATGTTAATAAGTCCGCTGATCGTGGGAGCGGAGGTATGTGCGTGATCCATTGTGTTCGCCTCCACTATTTGTGATTTGTGTTATCTGAACTATTCCTGAGAGATTCGGAATCTGTGATCCTTATGTACGTGATGTACCGGGATGGATAGCAGAGTATGTGTGCACTGCAGCTTAGTTCTCAGGGTGCTTGTATTGTATATTTATGATGTGAATAATATACACTTAATTAATGAGAACATTCATGTTAATGTTGTATAAATCATTACGGTATTGTTCCGAGAAACATAATAAGTTAGCTGATAGAGAAATATATTGCATATTGAGCATCTGAGTTTACATTAAATCCCTATCTAATTACGAGCGTTATATGTTAATAGGACCGGGAAATAAGGGTAGGAACTATTACAGTCTAGCTGGTTATGATGTCACTTAGCTAGTGGTTTATATCATTGTTGATGGGTACTTACCTTAGGAGTGCACAGTTAGACGAGAGGTGAGAATATCATGTGAGTGTACGTCCTAACATGTACTTTGCATTTAATGTTTTAAATGTTTTTAAAGCACTTGCAGTTTTTTTAAAATATAACTCCACATTCGGGCTCTGACCCGTTTGCTTTTCAAATCTTTTTCTTGTAAAACCATTTTAGGTTCCCAGCCACAGGGACACCAAGCATAGGATACTCATTCAGGTGACGAGCTGTAGCTGTTTGTGGAAGCTACAGGGATTTTCATGTAGACGCTTCTATCTTTTGGATTCCAGATTCACTATCTATCAGTTGTAGGGCATGTTGCCCATTTCTATTTAGAGACATCTTTTACATTTCAGTTCTCAGACTTTAGCATGTATTATTTCAGTATTCGGATATTTATTTCAGTTATGGGATTGTAGTGAGGAGTTTTCCTCCAGACTTTATTTACTCTATGGTGATGGTTATTCGTTTTACTTCAGCATGGTGAATGGTGTTATTTATTTCTTCATTACACTTGTTGCATGTTAATCAGACTTAAATTAAAATTTGGCAACTTACTTTTTAAATACTAGGTGGTTAGTAATCTTTAAAAGGTTTTCGACAGTGATGCTATTAACTGAGCCAACTTGGCATTTTGAATTAATTTAATAAAGGAGTAGCTACCCGGTATTTAATTAGTCGGGGTGTCACAGAAATTCCACTACACCTCCTTCAAAACACTGCTGCTCATGACTTATATAAGTCTTCCAATCATTCGAAAGATAGACTTTCGACTTACTTGACTCCACACCTCTAAGATAAAAGTCATTTTCAATGCAACTATTAAAATCATTTTTAGTGCCTGATGATAAAGACTCTAACCTCTGTGTATTTGAATCACCACTGCCAACCCTCTCAGACCTTGTATTACTGCAGTCAACCCCTTCAAAAATTCGATTAGAGCAGTCAACCCGTTCATTTCTTGTATTACATGGAAATGGTAATGAATCAATGACATATATCCAAATGAAATTAGCTTTCACGATCAATTGGGACCGCAACATACAACAAACATCGTTGTCACAAACCAACACGAACCGACATTCATCAAAAAATGAATACCTCAATGAAAAACTCCCACTTCTCAAATTAGTAAACCTAATACACAACTCATTGCATATGAAATCTAATGAGCTATCTTCAAATATTTCAATACAAGCCATATTATCTAAATAACAACACCTTGCTATTACACTACTTATCATAATGTCCTGCAGTAAAACAGAGACGAAAAACATTTACTTCTAGGTCAACAATTCTAAAAATGTGTGCAATAATTTAATGCATGAAATATAAAAATATTTATTTATAATTAATATAAACTTACAGGTACTTTTTAAAAACCTATACAGGAAGAAATAAACCAAAACATATTATCAAATATCAATCACGTGTACTTTATAAACATTGCGTGTACTTTGAAAACTGATATCGAACTGGTTGTTTCGGGCGCAGACCTATATCAATAAGTGATTCAATACCAAATGAAAATCAAGGACTCTTAAAATTAGAATGAAACATCAATAATATTCATTCAGCACATTAAACTAAGAATTACAAATATTGATAAATATAACTTATTTATGAAGAATCCAAACATAAATGCATAAAAAACACAAATTAAAAACATATACATATATAACGTATAAAAAGCTATTCAATCACATGAATGAATATTACAGTGAGTCTCTTGAATTAAAACAAAGGACACATACTTATTGTAATCGATCGAAAATAGAAAAATGAACTGCTGATAAAGATAAACTTACAAATGATAGAGCCAAGTGATACAGGTAGAATCGAATAAGAACACTGTAATCGATTATAGGACAGAAGATCAAAGCATAAGATTGATGTTATTTTCGATTTCGGAGTATAGTCGTTAGTTGCAGAGAAAACTTCAATAGCCGATTAGGTTTACGATTTTTTTAAATTGGGGGTATTTATATGTTGGACCTAATCGTTTAAAATTTAGTTCACCGGTTTTTTTGTCTAAAATTGTTAGTCCAAGGACTAGACCGTAAAAACCTATATTTCTAATAGCTAATTCTGATTAAGGAAAGGGAATATTCACCCTTTTTCATTATCTCAAACAAACCATGTAAGCATAAGTTGTGTCATACATATATTAGTTACTTGAACAGGTTTCACAAGCATTTCCTTTTTAAATTCATAAAATCATTTTTCAATATTTACAAGGTAACAGAAACAATGTAATTGTGTCTCACGATTGAACCAGACTTGAATTCTAACGTCTTAAAATTGATTTTTCCTTCGGGGTCTGCTTGGGAGTCCAATTCCAAAGCACAAAATTGAGTTTTAAAATTGAGTTTAAAACATAAAAAAGCACAAAATTTGTGATTCATTTATAATTTCACGGGGCCCAATTTCATAAAATGAATTCTATAACTTTTGTAGGGATGTGAAAAGAGATTTTTTGACATTTCACTCCACATTTTACAACGATATTTGTGATTGTACCCCACTTTTTATTTGTATTTGCATCCCACCGTTAGTGATTTTTTTAGTTGCTGTCAATTTTTCTAAAAAGATCATCTTACCTTTTTTTGTGTTTGCACCCCTTTTTTGATAATTTTTTTCATAAATATTATTTGTGTTTTCTGTTTTAAAAATACAAAAAATCACAAAAATAAATATAAATTACAAAAAAAAAACATTTCAAAAAGCTAAAAATATTATCGTTTTCAAATAAATCCTGAAATAATAGAAAAAATATCAAAATTCATCAGCATATGAAAGATATTGAAAATAAAACTTCTAAAAAATCTGAAAATAAATGGAAAATACATTTAAGTATGACAAATATTGAAAAAGTGTGGAAATCATAGAAAAAACAATTAAAAGTTTGTAAAATACAATAAACTTTAAAAATCTGGGAATAATATAAAAAAGTAATTAAAAAATAGATTTCAAACTTAGAGTTGAAAAAAACAAAATTTCTTGCAAAAATAGACCACATTTTCATGAAAAAAAAATAAAAAAAAATTCCACTTATAAAAAAAATCTCTTGCAGAAAAAAAACATATATCTAATAGGAAGCAAACATATTTCTAATTAAAAAAAATTGACTTCCGATCAAAAAACTTCTAAAAAATTTGAATTCTTGAAAACAACTTGAAAATATTGAAAAAAGGGGGAAATACTACAATACTTTAAAAAAAATGAAATGGCAAATATATTACAATACGAAAACAAACACACAAAATCTGTAATATACAGTATTTTTTTGTGGAGGGGAAAATTTTGGAATTTTTGCCTAAAAAGCTGTGTTATATAATAAAAAAGTCATCACACCCGAAAATCTGAAGAATAGAAAATTGAAGGAAACAAATCCGAAAAAATATGGGAAAGAAAAACCCATCAAACCTACATCAAATCCCTCAAATTATTCTCCTCCTTTCTTTCTCACATTTTTTACAAATTTTTCTATAAATTTTTCTATTTTTTCTATTATTTTCAAATCTTTGACAAATACACTATTTTTAATTACTTTTAATTTATATTTATTTTTATGTCTTTAGATTTTTATTATGATTTATTTTATTTTTAAAAAATTTAAATGTTTTTTTATAATTACATTATTTTTCCATATCTTTACACTCTTAAATGCGTGTTTGTGCTTGCTTAACAATTTATGTTTTTTTCTATTATTTCCTTATTTTTCAATATTTTCATACTTAAATGTGTTTTCCTATTATTTCCAGATTTTTTAAAAGCTTTGTTTTTCCAATATCTTTCATATGCTTATTAATTTTTCTATAAGTTTTGATATTTTTTTCTATTATTTTTGGATTTCTTTGAAAAAAATAACATTTTTTAGAATTATAAATGTCTTTTTAATAATTTACATTTACTTTTATGATTTTCAGATTTTTATAACATAAAACACAAATAATCTCTTTTTTTATATTACACACAAAGAGGGGTGCAAACACAAATAGGGGTAAGATGGTCGTTTTTTTTAAAAAAATTGACAGCAACTAACAAAAATCACTAACGCTAGGGTGCAGGCAAAAAAAAAGTGAGGTGCAAACACAATATTGTTGCTAAATGTGGGGTGAAAGTAAAAAAAATCTCATTTGAATTTTTCTTTCATCGAATTGTAATCGAGCACAAACACTTAAATGCACCTAGAACCAGTGGCGGATCCAGGATTTTTGGTTAGGAGGGGCGAAAGTCTCGAGTGGCACCGGGGGTTGGGGGGCGGGAGCTCCCGAGGCAAAAAATTTTTGGGTTAATACAAGTTTTATACAAATTTTTGATTAAAAAACAGTGTAGGCAAGATCTCAGGAGGGATCCCTTAAAAATTGCACCCCTAAAACAAAATTACACATTTTACATACCTATTTTTTTTATTTTTTATTTATCTCAGGGGGGCCTCCGCCCCTCCTGCCCCCCCCCCCCCCCCCCCCCCCAGATCCGCCCCTGCCTAGAACATACAAAATCCTAGCTCTCTAACCAACCTTCGAGCTCTCTCTCCTCGTCGACAACGTCTGTTTGGTACGTGCTCTCTCTCTCTCTCTCTCTAAAAGGTGCATCCAGTAGACCATTTTTATAAAAATACCCCAAAAAATATTTTTTATTTGATTTTATAATGTTGTTTAAACATTCCAGGTCCTATAAAAATATCAACTCAAAATATATTTGTTCATATATTTTAAAAAAGGGGTCATTATATGTTAGTTTTTAAGCTGTTAAAGACAAATATATATTTGACTAGTTTTTTTTAAATAGGAAAAAAATGGGTTTTCAACTGATTTTTTTAAAGGGTTCTTAAAATGTTTTAATAACAAAAAAAGTAATCAACTAAAAAAATATTTTGGCATATTTTTAAAAAATGCTCCGCTGGGTGCACCCATTGGAGAAAGGGTCTCTCTCTCTCTCTCTCTCTCTCTATATATATATATATATATATATATATATATATATATATATATATATATATATATATATATAGTACTACTCTTGTGCAGACTACTCTTGTGCAGACTAGTCCGTATGTTAAGAGTGCAGATTTGACATGTGTCATCTAACGGTGAACCTAGAAATTATCCGCTAAATTATAGACATTTTCTCTCTTCTTTCTAGGCTCACCGCCAGGTGACACATGTTCAGTTCACACTCTTAAAATGCGGACTGATCTGCACAAAAGCAGTGATATATACATAAAATTGCTCTTGTACGGTCTTCCCGCACAAGAGCAAATATGGGAATGTATGGGTGAGTTTTTTTATTGGTCAAATATCCTTGATTCAAGGAAGTTGGACTTTCTCTCTCTTTTGGAAGCTCACCGCCAGGCGCCACTTGTAAAGTCCGCATTTTTAATTTGCAAGACAGTCCGCATATGGTCACTACTCTGTGTGTGTGTGTGTATATATATATATATATATATTTATATATATATTTATATATATATATATATATATATATATATATTTATATTTATGCATCATTTCCTTTTTAGTTTGTAATCACCTCTTTCCCTTTTATTGAGAAGTATCAAATCATATAAATTCTAGCAACTCGTCTCTGTGGATTTTCGATATCTGACTTACCACTAGACTTGTATCGTAAGTGTAGACGTAATTTAAGTTTGTTTGTATTATCCCGGTGAAACGAAAACAACGACTGTGTCCTTACACACACACACACACACACACACACTAGCGTATTGCCCGTGCCTGAAGGCATGAGAAATTTTTTCAAAGTATTAAGTTATGCATAATTTGACTCTAATTTTTTTATACAATATAAATAATTTCAAACAATTTAAAAAATTTGGACAGAGTTCCCTCTGTTTATAGGATTATCCATCACGTTCAAGAAAAAAAATACGCTAACAGCAAAATTAATAGTCCGAGTATGTCGTGTACATGGTGTAAACAAAATCATCGATTCAACTCAATTCTTGAAAATAACAACAATACATCAATCATTAAAATTTCCTATTTTCACGAATTGAGTTAAAGACACGATACAATACAATTCATGGTAACCAACCTATTAGGAGGGAGCAGAGGAAGCTACTTAACATGGCTTAAAGTAACCAAACTAAGATAAAATCACATGGTTAAACTATCACATATATAATTAGAAAATGACAAATAATATTTTAACTTCACCCACTATAGGAACATTAAATTCAATATAGTATAAGAGACTAAATCATAACAAACAATGAATACCTGTTTTCTAAACTATACATTGGTATTAATGGAAGCCAAATAATTTAACACTCCTTACCACATTCTCATGCTAAAAGAAAATAGAGACTAACAGCGTTTTCACAGCAAAATTATTACAATAATATTGTACTATCTTTAATTATAAAACAACCCAATGCCTATATATATCTCATAACCTTCATCTTTCCCCCTTTATTCTTCATCTTTGACCCAACTCATGTATCAAATCCAAACCTTCACAACCATGTCAATCCAATTTAACTGGAGTAACAAAAGTAGTTCTCCCTTAAATACCATAACAAAGGTGTCATCCCATTTAATTGATACTGTGCAAAAAATAGGGTTAAATACTAGAAGAATAAAAAATGTATATACCTTTCTTGTGAAGATTACCATACTATAAGTATGAAGAGGCTTCAACATACTTCAAGCAACTAATCCAAGAATGAATACAATAAAGGTAAAACATTGTCATCCTCTGTATATGAACCACAAAACAAAGTTAAAAAGAATAATTTCACCACATAACAAAGTTAAAAAGAATTAGTAAAACACTTCAATAAAGTATTCCAATGGAAAATATCTTGCTCACGTATAGATTTCGTCTTGCAATGTGAAAACTAATGGTCTATTCTAGAAGTTTTCTACTCTTTCAAGTCATATAGCAAGATGATAATTTTTTTAAGTGTTCTTATGCTCATGACATAGGCCATACTTAATTACACGGCGTGCGGTTAGGTACGAAACATCTGATTCCAAACAACGTTGAAAAAAATACGTCATCTTTTTTTAACCACAACATATGATTACCTGATCAAACAACACTTTTAAAATTCATGACCCAAATCAAATAATGAATTACTCTTAAAAACTTTGACATAAAAATCTATAATTATTTGTCATAATATTTCATATGATATAAAACAAACAAAAAAATATTTACTATCAAAATCAACAATATTGAAAATTTAAACCTACAGAGTCTTCTCTCCACCATTTCCCGTATTATATAAATGGAGTTAAGATCAATCAAGCGTATAGACAACATATTCTATAATTTAAACCTAAACAGTATATTACATAAACAGTTGTATAAACAGTATTACATTACACATAAACATTAGTATAATATACTACATTCTAAGATCACTCAAGCATATTACTCAATTCTAAGATCACTCAAGTGTATCAGAATTCTAAGAAAATATTTCTTTTACTTGTAGAAAAATAAAATGGATAAAGTGCAATCAAATTTCAATAGTCAAACTCAAACATCTACACTACATACACATGTGAAGAGACAGGAAGAGGGCGATAAATAATAGATTACCTAAAAGAGATCCAATATTCAACCACATCCGAACCTAAGTTATAAAATAGACAATAAGGAACGAAGGTTAACTGAAAACCGGTTAGTATTCATATATAACTAAAAACTTCTAAAAACTAACATTAAGCTCAACAATATTAACCCCATCGCCGATGGTTTCTATTGCAATAACATAAGATAACTATGCAACCACCTTACTAGCAGATCATTTGTAGTATTCTCAAGAATGTGAATTGTTTCACAATAGGATTCTACAGGGGTAGTAGCATATAACACCCAGTATTTTTGAGTATTTATTTTGATCATTTTAAATTACATTACACATGTGTACGTAATTTAAATGAAATGAGAAATAATGATTATTAAATAAATATTAATTATAGAGAAAAATGATTAATATTTATGTGCAAATATATTTACTAGTGTGATAAAATTATGTCAAATGTTATTACGTCGCAAGTGAGTAAGAAACGACATATTTTGATGGTAGTTCATTCCAATCGCGCGTGTGAGGTCATTGTAATACCCCGTATTTTTAAAATGAAATATTAAGACGGAATTTAATTAAATACATTCGAGAATAAATTAAATCGATCGGATTTAAATTAAATTGGTAGAATTTCAATTAAGAATAAATGCTTATTCGTGCTTGCATGTTTATTTGGATTCAATTGGGCATAATGGGTTCACTCAAGAAAAAATGAATTGAATGTTAATTAGCGTGTGGTTATGTCTTGATTAAACATAGTAGAAATGTGGATGTTGGGTAATGTGACACCCCGACTAATTAAATACCGGGTAACTACTCTTTTATTCAATTTAATACAAAATGTCAAGTTGGTTCAGTTCATAGCACCAATGTCGAAAATATTTTTTTTTCTTAAATAATTAGTAGCCACCTAATATTTAAAATTTGAGTTGTCAAATTTTACTAAGTTAAATTAACATGCAACCAATTAAATTATTAGCTATCGATACCATAATCACATCATAGTCACAACAGAATAATAATGGAATAATAAATGAGTCTGGAGTAACACTCCTATGAATAATCCAAATACTGAATAAAAACCAAATACAAAGTCTGAATAGTTAAATAAATCCAAAACTGAAAGTATAAAAAAAAATTGTCTCTAAATGGAAAGGGGTGACATGCCCTAACAGACGAATGACTCCGAAATAGAATCAGTGTAGAATGTGGAGGCATCTACTATCGAGATCTTGTAACTTCCACAGCAGCTACAACACGTTAATGGAATGGAACTCCTATACTTGGCGTCCCTGTGACTGGGCACCTAAAAGGTTTTACAAAAAAAATAGATTTAAAAGAAAACGGGTCAGAGCCCGAGGTGAAAACAGTTTAAAAATAGCAAGTGTTTAATTGCATTAAACAGTGAATATTATATACATGTTAGTTACGTGCTCTCACATGAGTTCCTCACCCCTCAACTAATGTGCACGCCTAACGTGTATCCTTAACCCGTCCTAGTTATGTCGTTCACTATCTAGTCCATACCACTTCCTCTCCTCGCATTAATAATATAGGGGTTTATTCACATCGTTCTAACATATCCTGCGTGTAACTCACCTTTCCACTGATAAGATTAATTTATAACAATTACGATAGAAAATTCTCATTTTAAATCCCATTCAAAATTCTTCAATAATTTATATTCACACTTTAACAAAGAGTCCATTATAATCACTAGTATATTCTTCTCAGCACAAATATACAAATAGGGCATCCCTAGGCTAAGCTGCGGTGCACATATACTCTGCTATCGAATCCCGGTACATCACGTACATAAGGACTACGTATTTCGAATCTCTCAGGAACCGTTTCAATAAGCAAAATCACACATATTGGAGGCGAACATAGTTCACATACCCATGGGTCACGCACATACCTACGCTCCCATGGTCAACTAACTTATTAACTCACAAATAAGTCATTCACAGCCCTATGTTCTTGAGGTACGAATCTAAATCCCCCCGTAGGCACACAAAGATTAGATGACCCTGTTCCAAAAGCCAACCTCCCGTGATAGCAAGTATGGTAGGTATGTCATATACATAATAATACATATACTAAGCATTCACACAACTTAGATAACTTATAAATATTATTAAAGTTATGTTCTCAACCCTATACCATTAATTCAATTTGTACACTATCATACTTTTGGATGATATATAATATATTTCGCCGATACGTCTCACGTCGTATTGTTTCAAGTACTTAAAACCTAACCAAAAAGGCTACTAAGTCTCCTATTATTCCCACATATTAATTCAATACTCTTAAGGTCCATATTTCTGTCTCTAACCTTAGATTATCAACTATATAGATTTAATTCATTTACTCGCAATATCTAATAGCACCTCACTCGTCGGACCCTAGTAAGTCTAACATAAAGTCCCAACTCAATTCTAATATAATCCGGGCCCCATCTACACCCCTACTGGTCTTCCTTAAATCTAAATGTGTTCACAAGGTCCCCCACCGATAAATTTCAAGTGTCGGAATCTTTTAAATTCAAAAAGGGGAAAGATATCACGATTTTTGGGGAGGTCGATAGATCAATCATAAATGTCGATCGATCGATCCAGTCGATCGATCGACTATGAATATCGATCAATCGATCGAACAGTTACAACCCACATTTTTCTGCATTTTTAGCCCCGGTTTTCTCTCCAATATCCATTACATGAATCCATTATCCAAAGTAAACATACTACATGTTATACCATCCTAATTACCACCTTTCTAATGTTCTAGAACAATCAAATCATCTCAAGAACAACATATATATCTATATATTCATCAAACTTTTCATGTTCAACCCTAGTTTAGTTTCTTCCAATTCAGGACAACACAAAACTAAATTTTAATCCGGGATTTCTATTACTAAGGCTCTAATTTTAATCTTTATTAGTTACAGAATTCAACTACATGCAAATCCTACCCATATTCAAGATATACTTCTCCCAATTCATGAAATTATCAATCTTTCAAGTCTAGCCTTTAATTCTAACCTACATAGATAATATATTTGTTGAAACTTAATGAAATCAAATCAATTGCCTTACAATTGGTGTTCTGATTTGCTGGTGATGTTAAAGGCTGGTTCTCTCCCTTTCTCCGATCACAATTTCCGTCGAAAAGTGGTGGTGGGTGGTGGTTATAGCTTGTAACCCTCCTGTAACCTCTCCTTTTTCTCACATTGCCCAATTCTTTCTCTTTGGATGATAATGGCCCTGATGGCCCTCATAATAACTGCTAAATAAACCCTAAAATTCGTGGGTCCAAATCCTTTATAATTTAAAATGACTAAAATACCCTCCTGGGATGCCGGTTTGGCCTAAAAATGTCCCGGGACCCAAACTAAACCTCCGGCTAGTATTTTCTGACTAATTCGACCCCTTCGAACATGTTGGCGCACTCAAAATATCCATACGAATGGTAAAATTATAATTTACTTTTAAATCCAATTAAATTGATTCTTAACACGACTCACACGTGCGTCCCAATTAAATTTCCCGAATTGTCGTATTTATGACTCGCGATAATTTTAATAAATTCAATAATCATATGTTACCACATATATCCTATAATATTCAACATTATCATCATAGTCAAATACCACTCACGTCTCACTAGTATTTAAATCTGGATTAATTTCTAATTAATTCCCATTTAATTTAATTAATCATATTAAATAAAATCAATAAAATTACGGGGTATTACATACTTCCCCCCTAATAATAGAATTTTGTCCCAAAATTCGGAAATAAAATATACCTGGCAAAAATAATTTTGGATAGCGCTCGCGCATCTCATCCTCGGTCTCCTAGGTAGACTCCTCGACATTATGATGCCGCCACTGAACACGTACCAACGGTACTATCTTCGACCTCAGTTTCCTTTATTTATGGTCTAAAATAGTAACCAACCCCTCCTCATAGGAACTATCAGGTTGTAGATCGTTATCCTCTAAAGCAATGTGAGTATGGGATAAATCATCCCTAAGATATCTCCTGAGTGAGCAAATATGGAACACGTCATGGACCCTATGCAAGTATTCTGGTAATCCAAGTCTATACGCAACTGGACCAATTCACTCAATGATAGGTAATGGCCCAACATATCTTGGCATCACTTTCCCTTCTTGTCAAAATGCATAATCCCCTTTATAGGAGACATTCTGAGAAGCACCTGGTCCCCCACATTGAACTCTCGAAAGAACCTCTTGGCATCGACATAACTCTTCTGTCGGTCCTGAGCTACCCGAATACGGCTCCATATTATCTCTATCCTCGTCTAAGTATCCTGAATCACCTCCGTCCCAAGGAGTTTGTTATCCCCCACCTCTAGCCAACACGTTGGGGAACGGAAATGTATACTGTACAACGCTTCAAATGGAGCCATACCAATAGTGAACTGGTAGGAGTTATTATAGGTAAACTCCACCAGTGGAAGATACTGCTCCGAACCACTTCTTAAGTCTAGGATGCACATACGCAACATGTCTTACAACATATGATTTATCTACTCGGTCTGCCCATCTGTCTACGGGTGATAGGCTGTACTCAATCGCAACTCTGTTCCCATGGCTTCCAAAAAACTATCCCAAAACCGTGACACAAATATCTTGTTCCTGTCGGACACGATATCGAGAGGCACCCCATGGAGTCTCAGTATCTCAATTATGAAGATCTGGGTATACTGTCCCGTAGTGTAGTCTGTCCGGGCTAGCAGAAAGTGAGCAACCTTTGACAACCGATTCATGATCATCCATATGGAGTCGTGGCCTCTCGGCCATGTAGGTAATCCCGTGATGAAGTCTATGGAAATGCTCTCCCATTTCCACATAGGAATCTTTAATGGATGTAAAAGTGCCAGCCTCTGATGGTCCACTTTTACTAACTGACATGTAGCACATTTCGAAACGAATTCGATAATATCTTTCTTTATCCCGCTCCACCAGTACTGTCACCTCATATCCTTGTACATCTTATCCCCAGCAGGATGTACTGCGAATCGCGAACCATGGGACTCTGTCATTACCTCGTGTCACAAGTCTTCCCCCTCAGGAACAACTAACCCTCCCATTAAAGCGTAAACCCCTATCTGAACTAACGGTATAAGACTCGGCCCCCTCTCTTGACAGAACGAGTCTGCTGCCTGGACCTGTACCACTCTCGTAATAATCTGGGGCGTAACTGTCATCACAGATATGAATGATTGGGCCACTCCATCCTGGTGTCCCAACTCCTTCCACTTTACTTTCCACACCTCGGCCACCTCACCTACTGGCCTACGACTCAACGCGTCTGCTACCACGTTACCCTTCCCTGGGTGGTACTGGATATCGAACTGATAATCCTTCACGAACTCAAACCACCTACGTTAATGCATGTTCATCTCTTTCTGTGTGAAGAGGTACTGTAGGGACTTATGGTCCGTGAATAAACGAAATTTCTCCCCGAGGAGATAATGTCTCCAAATCCGAAGAGAAAACGTGACTGCAGCTAACTCCAAGTCGTGGGTGGGGTAATTCTTCTCGTGAGGATTAAGCTTACGGGAATCATAAGCTATAGCCTGACTCTCCTATTGTGGTACACCTCCAAGTCCTTGTAAGGACGCATCAGTGTAGACTAAATACTCCACTCCGGGCTTGGACAATGCTAACACTAGTGCTGAAGTTAACTTGTCCTTCAACTCGTCGAAAGCTAAGTGGAAGGTATCGCTCCAGATAAATGGCACCCCTATATGAGTTAAATGTGTCAAAGGACCCGCTATCTTCGAGAACCTCCGAATAAACCTCCTGTAGTATCCGACCAGGCCCAAGAAACTACATATCTCAGTCGGTGTCGTGGGCTATCCCCACTCCCTCACCGCTGATACCTTCCTCGGATCAACAGATATTCCTTTATCCGAAATGATATGCCCCAACAGCTGAACCTCCTTCAGCCAAAATCCACACTTCTCATATTTTGCATACAACTCGTTCTGACGCAGCGTCTGCAAAACCTGCCTCAAGTGCGCGACATGCTCCTCCTCTGTCTTGGAGTAAACCAGAATGTCATTAATGAAGACAATGACGAACTGGTCTAGGAACTCTCTGAACACCCTATTCATCAAATCCATAATTACGACTGGGGAATTAGTTAGGCCAAAAGGCATAACCCTGAACTCGTAGGAACCATATCTCCTTAAGAAGGCAGTCTTTGAGATGTTCTGCTCCCTGATATGCAACTGATGGTATCCTGACCTCAAGTCAATCTTTGAGAAGAAGGAAACTCCTCTCAACTGGTCGAATAAGTCATCGATTCGGGGCAACGGATACTTATTCCGTATCATGACTTTATTCAACTCCCTGTAATCTACACACAACCTCAAAGATCCATACCTCTTTTTAGCGAACAACACAGGAGAACCCCACGACGAAGTACTCCTACAAATAAACCCCTGACCCAATAACTGCTCGATCTAATCCCGTAGCTCCCTCATCATCGCTGAAGCCATACGATAAGGTGCGCGGGCTATCGGCCGAGTGCCCAGCATCAAATCGATAACAAAGTCTATCTCCCTACTAGGAGGTAATTCTGGAATATCCTGGAATACTTCAGCGAACTCCCTAACAGCTGGAATCGAATCAAGTGGTATCACCACCTCCCTAGAGGTCTCCTCCTCTATATAATACAAGTGAATGGACGATCCTCCCTTAGGAAGAGGCATCACCACTAGGAACATCTCCTGCCCGAGTACGACAAAAATAATACTCCTACTGAAACAATTAATCATGGCTCTATACGCAACCAACCAATTCATACCAATGATCGCATCGTACTTAAACATGTCTAACACTAACATATCGACAGGTAAAGTCAACCTCCCAATATCTACTCCCACGTCTCTACATATAAAGAGAAATCACAAAACCCCTATTTAATGGTGAGTCTACACACGTAATAGTGCTCTCCATGGTATCTAATAACCCCATAGTATGTGAAAATCTCATGGAAATAAAATAGTGTGACTCTCGTGTCAAATAAAATACGCCTCAGAGTCCCCTGAATAGAAAACATACCCTCAATAGCGGGTGGAGCCTGTGGGCCTGCGGCCTGCTGGAGCTGGTAAACTCGTCTATACTGAAGTTGTCCCTGCTGGATTGGGACTACAGGGATAGGTGGTAATGCTGGCATCTGCGGTGATGCTGGGAGGGCGGCGGGAAACATAGGTCTCTGGGGCTCATGTTGAGCACCCTACTGCTATTGCTGCTATGGGGCCCTGCCCCTTTCAGCACACTCCTGGCATTTTTAGCCAATCTTACCACATATAAAACATTTCCTTGCAAAGTTCCCCCCTCTCTGACCCTACTGCCCATGGCCCTGATGGTCGTTACCATTCCTACCCTGACCATGCTGGCCCTGCTGAAACTGCCGTTGGCCGTGCTAGCCCTGATGGTCGTGCTGACCCTGCTGGCCATGCCAAAAACCTCCCTGACTATTTCTGAAACCTCAGATCTAAATCTCTTAGAATCCCCCTGCTGGGGACCCTGATCACCCTACCTGTGCTGACCCTGAGCCGATTGTGCCCTGCTGGCACCATTTCCCCCTATCCTGCCCGGATGGTTGGACTCTCCTGCTCGCTTAACCTCTGATAATTGAAAGCAGTGGTCCTGATAGTGAAGCAATGCTGCGTTAACCACATCAGAATAAGTGGCTAATGAGAGATTACCTAGCAAGTCCTGACGAATCCTTCACGTTAACCCATCCATGAACTTCTGGATCTTCTTCTCTTCAGTAGGGATCTCATCGGGAATGATGTTCAGAAGATTAGTGAACTCAACCTCATACTCTACCACTGTCCTTCCCTCTTGCTTGTGGTTCATCAATTTTTGCCTCATCTCGGTGTGAACTACTGAGGTAAAATACTTGCGGTCGAACCGCACCCAGAACTCCTGAATGGAAAGAACATATCTCTCCTCTGCGATGGTAATAGACTCCCACCACTGCAACGCTGCTCCTACCAGCTTAAAAGTAGTCAATATCTTCCTCTGCACATCTGTACACTCATACATCCTCAAGTGACTTTGGATGTCCTTCTTCCACTGACTAGACACCACGACGTCGGAGCTACCTATAAATTTCGGAGGGTGCGCCTTTTGAAAGGCATCCCTAAAATGTTCCTAAGCAAACGGGAATGCATGAGCCTGAACTGGGGCTACCACCGGTGCCTGAGGTGGTGCCTACTGCACAACTGCAAACACGAAATTTACCGTCTGGGCTACAATTGCGGCAACTTTCACTGCATTCATAGAACCCTAAACTGGTGCAGGTTGTGGCTCGGGCTGGGCAACCCTGGGAAATCGCTGTGCACGTTGAGGAGGCATCTGAAATGAGGGATAATTTTTATAAGTCCACAGTTAATATCTTAAAATAGCCGAAGAGCATAAGATACACAAAAGAGTATAACAATCCTAAAATATAGGGCTCTATATCAACGAAATCTACGCAGAAACATAACAAGCCGTACAGATCCTAAGGACACTAGAACCTAATGCTCTGATACCACCTGTGACACCCCGAGTAATTAAATACCGGGTAGCTACTCCTTTATTCACTTTAATGCAAAATGTCAAGTTGGTTCAGTTCATAGCACCACTGTCGAAAACGTTTTTTTTAAAATAACTACTAGCCACCTAATATTTAAAAATTGAGTTGTCAAATTTTACCAAGTTAAATTAACATGCAACCAATTAAATTATTATCTAACGATACCACAATCAAATCATAGTCACAACATAATAATAATGGAATAATAAATGATTCTGGAGTAACACTCCTCTGAATAATCCAAATACTAAATACAAACCAAATACAAAGTCTGAATAGTTAAATAACTCCAAAACTAAAAGTATAAAAAAAAACTGTCTCTAAATGGAAAGGGGCGACATGCCCTAACAGATGAATGACTCCGAAATAGAATCAATGTAGAATGTGGAGGCGTCTACTATCGAGATCCTGTAACTTCCACAGAAGCTACAACATGTTAATGGAATGGAACTCATATGCTCGGCGTCCTTGTGGTTGGGCACCTAAAAGGTTTTACAAGAAAATAGATTTGAAAGAAAACGGGTAAGAGCCCGAGGTGAAAACAGTTTAAAAATAGCAACTGTTTAATTACATTAAACAGTGAATATTACATACATGTTAGTTACGTGCTCTCACATGAGTTCCTCACCCCTCAACTAATGTGCACTCCTAACGTGTATCCTTAACCCGTCCTAGTTATGTCATTCACTATCTAGTCCATACCACTTCATGTCCTCACATTAATAATATAGGGGTTTATTCACATCGTTCTAACCTATCTTGCGTGTAATATACCTTTCCATTGATAAAATTATTTTATAATAATTACGATAGAAAATTCTCATTTTAAATCCCATTCAAAATACTTCAATAATTTATATTCACACTTTAACAAAGAGTCCATTATAATCACTAGTATATTCTTCTCAGCACAAATATACAAATAGGGCACCCCTAGGCTAAGCTGCGTTGCACACATACTCTGCTATCGAATCCCAGTACATCACGTACATAAGGACTACGTATTCTGAATCTCTCAGGAACCGTTTTAATAAGAAAAATCAAACATATTGGAGGGGAACATAGTTCACATACCCATGGGTCACGCCCATACCTACACTCCCATGGTCAGCTGACTTATGAACTCACAAATAAGTCATTCACAACCCTATGTCCTTGAGGTACCAATCTAAATCCATCCGTAGGCACACAAATTTTAGATGACCCTGTTCCGAAATCTGACCTCCCGTGATAGAAAGTATGGTAGGTATGTCATACATATAATAATCCATATACTAAGCATTCACACAACTTAGATAACTTATAATATTAATAAAGGTATGTTCTAACCCTATACCATTAATTCAATTTGTACACTATCATACTTCTGGATGATATATAATATATTTCGCCGATATGCCTAACGTCGTATAGTTTCAAGTACTTAAAATCCAACCCAAAAGGTTACTAAGTCTCCTATTATTCCCACATATTAATTCAATACTCTTAAGGTCCACATTTCTGTCTCTAACCTTAGATTATCAACTATATAGATTTAATTCATTGACTCGCAATCTCTAATTGCACCTCATAGGTCGGACCCTTGTAAGTCTAACATAAAGTCCCAACTCAATTTTGATATAATTCGGGCCCCATATACACCCCTACTGGTCTTCCTTAAATCTAAATGTTTTCACAAGGTCCCCCACAGATAACTTTCAAGGGTTGAAATTGCTTAAATTCAAAAAGGGGAAAGATATCACGATTTCTGGGGAGGTCGATCGATCGATCGAACAGTTACAGCCTACATTTTTCTGCGTTTTTAGCCCTAATTTTCTCTCCAATCCTAATTACCTGAATTCATTCTCCAAAGTAAACGTACTACATGTTATACCATCCTAATTACCACCTCTTTAACGTTCCAGAACAATCGAATCATCTCAAGAACAACATATATATCAATATATTCATCAAACTTTTCATGTTCAACCCTAGTTTAGTTTCTTTCAATTCAAGACAACCCAAAACTAAATTTTAATCCGGGATTTCTATTACTAAGGTTCTGATTTTAATGTTTATTAGTTCCAAAATTTAGCTACATGCAAATCCTACCCATATTCAAGATTTACTTCTCCCAATTCATGAAATTATCAATCTTTCAAGTCTAGCCTTCAATTCTAACCTACATGGATAATATATTTTCTTAAACTTAATGAAATTAAATCACTTGACTTATATTTGGTGTTCTGATCTGCTGGTGATGTTAAAGGATGGTTCTCTCCCTTTCTCTGATCACAATTTCCGTCGAAAAGTGGTGGTGGGTGGTGGTTATGGCTTATAACCCTCCTGTAACCTCTCCTTTTTCTCACCTTGCCCACTTCTTTCTTTTTGGCTGATAATGGACCTCATAATAGCTACTAAATAAACCCTAAAATTCGTGGGTCCAAATTTCTTAAAATTTAAAATGACTAAAATACCCTCCCGGGTTGCTGGTTTAGCCTAAAAATGCCTCGGGACCCAAACTAAAGCCCCAGCTAGTGTTTTCTAACTATTTCGACCCCTCCGGACATGTTGGCGCACTCAAAATGACCATACGGATGGTAAAATTATAATTTACTTTTAAATGCAATTAAATTGATTCCTGACGAGACTGACACGCAGGTCCCAACTAAATTTTCTGAATTGTCGTATTTATGACTCGCGATAATTTTAATAAATTCAGTAATCATATGTTACCACATATATCCAGTAATATGCAACATTATCATCATAATCAAATACCACTCACGTCTCGCCAGTATTTAAATCCGGATTAATTTCTAATTAATTTCCATTTAATTTAATTAATCCCATTAAATAAAATCAATAAAATTATGGGGTATTACAAGTAAAAATAATTCGAGCACGTTTTGGGGTGTTTTGGGGACTCGTTTAGGTATTTTAGACATCTTAAAATGAACCTAGGGTATTGGTATACCATTTGGAGAGTTGTTGGGCCATTCTGGTTATGGGTTCGGGTTCATTTTGTGGCCCAAAATAGGGATTAAGGCTTAACTCGGGATTAAGGTCTTTTATAAGTTAAGTGGAAATTTGAGAAACTCAATTTACTCATCTAAAGAAACCCTACCATTCTCGATCAAAAGAGAGGAGATACTAAGGTCAAGGGAGAGAAGGAAATTTGGGATTTAAGAAGATAAGCTTCAATCTTCATTATAAGGCAATAATTTTCTTTTTTGAATTAACTTCCAGTTTACTGCTTAATTCATGTTTGTAATCTGTCATGTAAACTCTGGGTTGGAACATATAAAATTGAATATGATAGGATGAGATCATATCGTTTGCATGTAAAGGACCAAATCTTAAATTGTTAAAAAATTGAGAATTGATTCATTGATGAGAAAATTGAAAAAGAATTGATGATTATATTGACTTAGAGATGAATCTTATGATCTTATATTGTAGTAGTGTAAATATGATGTAAAACCATAATAAATAATGTTTCTTGATTCCATTTAATGGGAAAAGAGTAAATCTTGGAAACAACTTAATTCAACAAAACCATTTTCCAATTATTTGGGGTCGGCTACATGAATCCTATTTTCCCATTCCATTCTGTCCAGTGCAATATCTTCAGTTAAACCACAAGACATCATGTCTTTTTTATAATATTCCAATAAGTCAATTTAGGCATACATCTACCCCTTGTGTTACCATCAATACTAACTAAATCACTTTTCCTGACAGGAGCATCCATTGGTCTACGCTTGAGATGTCCAAACCATCTAAGTCGATTTTCTCTCAATTTATCTTCTATAGGAGCTACTTTTACCGTTTCATGAATGTGTTCATTTCTAATTTTATCCTTTTGAGTTTTACCATAAATCCATCTTAGCATTTGCATCTCCGCCACACTCATTTTCTGTATATTTTGTTTCTTGGTTATCTAACACTCTGTCCCATATAACATGGCGGGACTAATGGCCATCTTATAAAAATTTTCTTTTAACTTCAAAGGTATACGCCTATCACGTAAAACGCCGGTAGCACTTCTCCACTTAACCCATCCTGCTATAATCCTGTGAGTAACATCATCACTAATATCTCCATCTTTTTAGACAATCGAGCCTAAATAACGAAAACGATCACTTCTAGGTATCTCTTGACCCTCCAATTTCACCACATCATTTGTCCTCTTATTACTTATAAAATTTCATTCCACATATTCTATTTTAGTTCTGCTTATTTTAAATCCTCTTATTTCTAGAGTTTACATCCATAATTCTAACCTAGCATCAATCCTTGTCTTAGTCTCATCCACTAAAACAATATCATTTGTAAATAGAATACACCATGGCACCTCATCTTGTATTTTGTCCAGTCAACTCATCCATAACAAGAGCAAAGAGATAAGGACTTAATGTTAAACCTTGGTGTAGAACTACTGTAACACCCCGCGCAATCCGGATAACGGGGTGGCCAACCACCACTGTCGAACTACGTCGGGCACTCCTAAATAAGTACAATTCTCACCATGTGACAAATATGAGACAAAAAAAAATCAATCCACAAGATGAACAATAATCAATCCCAATGAATAATTGTACTATAAAAACCATCACATGCTAAACTCCAATTAAATCCAATCTTCAAAATATGAATTAATTCAAAATCTGAATAATAACCAACTGTAGATACTTCTACTAAAATCCTCAAACAACTTTGGAAACGAATGTCCCAATAAATTCCAAATAAAATCTCATAACGAAATACGACAGAACGAAAAATCTAAACTAAATAGAACAGTAAATAAAGCATCTTCAGCTGCTCCTTCAAGCGATATTCGATAAATTCTATGCAGCTACTCCAACCCTAATACCTGAAAATGTTAGTCAACGTACGAGGACAGAGTCCCAAGCATGAATACACACTACTCCCTTCAATTAGGGTCTGTGAACCCAGACAATAGCATTATACGCAATAAATATCACAATAAAGTATTTTAATTAATACGAGATAATTAAACGCAAGAAAGATAAATCACTAACCACCCCCAAAGATTCTTATAAAAATCACATCAATATCATTTTAAATATCCCACGGTCCCAAAGTGTTAATTTAATTAAATTAACCCAAATTATCATTATTCTCACTTTTTATTATGGAGGTCCTCCCGCCCCGGGTGGTAATTTCTACCAAAGTTTAACACATCCCCTTATCAAAATGATCGATGATCCGTTTAAACTATCGATCTAGTAATTTGACAAGGTTCCACACGCGACACGACATAAAATGCTAGCTGGCCCATTTAAACTATCGACCCTCGCTATTTATGTCACCCATATTTTATTACCCGTCTTATTATCCTAGCATTAATTCTGAATTCTCAATTTTCACAATTTTCAAATCCCCCACCCTTTTTTATCGATGTGAGATCCTCAAAAGTACCCCTTAGTCCCATTCCTAGGGGTCCCTAAGTATACATACAACCAATCCTACATATAGGATGAATCATCAAGAGAAAACACGTCCTAGTCTCATGCCTAGGCTAGCGAGATGTCGACATAACATAAAAATCTGCCCCACCTCGATATATAAAATCCCCATGAATTTACACTAACTAGTCTAGTACCTAGGAAGTATAAATTTTAACCAAGGTCTACCCACTAGTCTCATACCTAGTAAGCATCCTAAAATAGGGTTGAGCAAAATACTATCCAAAAGCCCCTTGTCCCCTCGATGAAAAACGTAAATAAAATAAATCACACAATACACAATTCATAAGAATAATATAGCACTTAATCATAAAAGTCCCAAATTAATTTAATTCCATGAATAACACCGTTATCGTTTCGACATAATTATTTGCATTCAAAAAGGTTAAATTAATTAATATGCAATAATATTAAATACGCCATAATCGTTCTTTTTTATAAGTCATCAAATTTATAAGATTTAACACGTCCCAATTAACCGTATAAATAACCTCCATAAATTCTACATGAGAACCTACACCCAAAATCATAAAAATCCCAAAATCCAACCTACGCACCTAAAGGATTCAAAGATTAATTCATATTAAAAATTTCACAAAAACAGTTCCAAAATTTCGTGTCCACCTTCTCTAATTAAATTACTAATTGATTTTAATAAAAACACTTGATTAAGGGTTTAGGCGACACTTAAAACGCATAATATTAAACGAAAGGAATGGAGTATTCATGCCTGAGATTAAGATGAAGAAAAATCTGGTAACACGATTGGATTCCTCTCGAAAAATTAGCAAAGAAGTTGTTCTTGGAAAAACTTGATTAAACCCCAATTAATCCTTCCAAACTTATGACAAAAACTTGATTATGTTGGAGGTTGATGTTTATGATTGAGAGGAAAATATTTTGGAAGAGCTCTCTAGTGAAATATTTGGAAAAAAGTGATTATGAGAAATCCCTCCACGAATTAGAAGCATTAAATAGAACTTAAGAGTTCTAATCCTATTAAAACTAAAAAAAAACTAACCTACTCGTCAAACAGACCGCTAGACTAGTCCAGTTCTGGGGCCACCAGATTGGTTCGGTTAAAATAAAAATAAAATAAAATAAAATAAACTTTAAATTCCCATTTTAACTCCGATTTCAATTCCGCTTCAAATGTTACTCTTCAAAAATTAAAACCAACATATTTAACTAATAAAAATCATTAAATACAAAAAATTATTTTTCTCAAAAATTCTAATTAATTAATTAAATAATTATCTAAAAACACGGGGTGTTACGCCTACAATAATTGAAAATTCACTACTTTCTCTGACTGATGTTCTTACTATAGTCATGGCCCCATCACACATATCCTTGATCATATCAATATATCTTTGAGTCACTCATTTTTTATGTAGAACCCACCATATTATATCTCTAGGCATCCTATTATATGCCTTCTCCAAATCTATAAAAATCATATGAAGATCCTTTTTTTCTCCCTATACCTCTCCACTAATCTCCTCAACTGCTTCCATTGTTGACTTTACAGGCACAAACCCAAATTGATTCTCAGATATCGTTATCTTCAATCTCAATCTATATTCAATCACTCTCTCCCAAAGTTTCATTGTATGACACATTAACTTAATACCATGATAATTTGAACAATTTTGTATGTCCCCTTTATTTTTATAAATAGGTACTAAAATACTTTTTTCTCCATTCATCAGGCATTCTATTAGTTATTAAAATTCTACTAAACAATTGTATAAGCCATGATACTCCATCTTCCCTTAAGCACTTCCAAACCTCAATAAGGATACCATCTGGTCCTAATGTTTTCCCTGTTTTCATCCTTTTTAGAGCAATCTTGACCTCTGTTGTTCTAATTCTGTGGAAAAATATATTTTCTAGAGTCTCCCTACTTATAAACATATGATTTGGATATGTTTTAGACACATTTTTATGTAGAAAAATTATTGGTTGATGATGGAAAATCGTTTGGGTATCATGTGTGATATTTGGGTGCAGAATAGGATGATTATGATGTAAGGGAACTTCAGAATTTTTATCAAAACTCGTAACAACCCGCCCTAACCACAATCAGGGGAGAACTGGTTTGGACCACCTGTTCATCCCAGGTTGGTTCTTTTGTGTCCTAGTGAATCGTTCGGGACTTGGATCAACTTAGGGGGTCTATAAGTGATATTTGAGACTTTTGGGAAACACATAGGACATTACATTACCTTGGTGTAACCGAGAATAAAATTCGGGATATGGAAACATGGGTGTTTAAGGTGTGACTTTTTATGTCGAGTTTGGGAATTTGGATAAAATTTCTGAGAATAAAATGGGAAGGTCAAGAGATACCTCAACAAATCATAGACCAAATTTATGTAAAAGTTAGATGACTATATAAATGGGAAATTATGATTAATTCGATGATTAATTATTAAATTAGAACTATTAATGGGCGATTCAACAGTATATCTTAGGGGTAATTATAGAGTAATTACATATATATATATATATATATATATATATATATATATATATATATATATATATATATTGTTTGTTTGTGTGGACATACCCATGTTTGTGGATAGCCTATCGGTTGGGGTTGCGTACATCTCGGGATAAGAGCACGTGTCAGTACAGGTGGGCTAAGCATTGTGCAGGTCATTATTTTGCGTCCTAAGTTGCAGCGCCACTTACGAGGAGGTAGGTGTTGATGCTAGGATCCATTGCCACTGTTGGGAGTATGGACTTTGCAATGATGTATTGCGTATGAATCCCCCCACTTGTATGTGTTTTGTAATATTCACTTGAATGAGGGACTCCTCTGGACTTACTGATAGAGCACGAATCTGAAAATGAAGGTAGATGCCTTTGTGTGTGTGTATATATATATATATATATATATATATATATATATTGCCATATAAATTAATTAAGATTAATTAATTGGTCTAATGATGCTGACAATTGGTTATGAACCCAATACTACATATATGCTTGTAGATGATTATGTTAATTTTGTGTGTAGTATCAATGGGATACTCTGGGAAATGGGAATACATATATGGTAATACTACATAAATGCATAATGGATGATATGTCAGTTATTGTGAGTAATATCATTGGGGCTATTCGTGGGAATCGAAGCATATGTTTAAATGGTCCACTCCAGTTTAAGACTTTTTATAGATGCATAAAAATGTATATCGTAACGATAGTTATTTGACTATATAATTGAGACTTGTGTTGATATGTGAATAGGATTGCACTTAGGTGAGGGGAGAGATACTTACCGCATGTAAGTGCCGATAGGCGGTACATACTTTGAATTAACTGTATTATTGCATCTTAATTTTTGTAAGTTAATTCTTGAAACTCTAGGACGCTAAACCAAATTATAAAATATCCCCCCGACTAGGTTTACATTGATAGAGATAGCGAGGCTGATAGGAGATCAGGCTTGCGGTCATATTTTCACAGCGACTACTTCAGTTCATTTGATTCTAACATGGGTTGCTATTTTCATATAAGTTAATTTGTTATTTCGGATTATTGTATGGGCATAAGCCCAAATTTATTATTTTGTTATTGAGATAATTGTATTGCTGTCGAATTTTGTTTATCATAAGTTGGTATTTGAATGTTTTTTGCATGTCGTTTTAAAAGGAAAATTCAAAGGTATTATTATTATTATTATTATTATTATTATTATTATTATTATTATTATTATTATTATTATTATTATTATTATTATTATTATTATTATTATTATTATTATTATTATTATTATTATTATTATTATTATTATTATTATTATTATTATTATTACTATTATTGCGTTTTCGATGCTGAGAATGATATAGATTGTTAGACAAGTCCCATCTTCGGCATATTATTTCTAGCTAACCTTTATGTGGAAAATGGGGGTTGTTACAATTGGTATCAGAGCATTCAGGTTCTAGGTCTATAGGATTTGTGTTGCGTTCATTATGTTCTACATTACGTCCTTTGATGTGTAGACACCTATGATTAGGAATCGTTGTATTATTTGTGATTCATTACTAAGATGAACCTTATTTGCTTCAAGATGGAAAATAGTAGGAGAGGTAGACCACTACATGTCACTGCACTGACTACCAATGAGGGTGCTCAGCAGGAGCCGCAACCGCACCCAATAGCCACCACCAACAGAGATTGCCACTATGGTGACTCTGGTAGTTTTCATAGCGATGGACGCTATGCTACAACATTTCCATCTACCTCAGCCACAGTAGCCACCCCTACCCCCCATAGAAAATGATACTACCAGTGTAGACACCCAGATCAATATGGGACTGAGCTAGGGAGGCCTTTACTAAGGGCCACCCATCGAGGTTTGTAGGTAGTTTCGATATTTTGGTCGCTAGTCAGTAGTAGAAGAATATTCAATGTCATTTGAGGATAGTAGATTCATCAGTTTAGAAGAAGATGTTAGCCAGATTTTGACTGGTTAGGGTGGCGTTATAGTGGTGGGAGTCTGTCACCACATTAGAAGAAAGAGATAGTTTATTGATTGATGACTTCTGGGGTAAGTTCAAGGGAATGTATTTCCCACCCGCTATGAAATCTGAGATGAGAAGAAAATTCATGGACCTTAAGCAGTAAGGTCGCACTGTAGTTGTGTACAAGGACGAGTTTACCGCGCTGTCTTACTTTGCTAGGGACGAGGTAAATACGGAGGAAAGAAGATGGAGAAGGTTGTATCGGGGAGAGATTGGCACATTAGGAAGTCGTTGCTGGGGAATCTATTTTTCACCACTTATACTCAGATAGTGAATGCCGTCTTAACGCATTTCCAGGATCAAAGGGCATTCCCGAGATATAAGTGAGATAAGAGACATAACTCTGAGATATCGAACTAGCAGGGTAAGATGAATGGCAGCAGTAGCTAGGGGACCTTGTTTTTTAGGGGTCCATAGTCTGCTGATCAGTAAAAGATATTCAGAGGTACCGATGATCGGAATAGATAAGGCCAACGGGCCAAAGCTAGTAGGGACAACAATAGAGAGGCCATAAGAGCCAATGGAAGCAGGGTCAAGGCCATCAGGGACAATATCCAGATAGGCGTTAGTTTCAAGGGAATTGTTATGTTTATGCTGAGAAATGACATTAGTAAAGGAAGTTCCCTTGGGGAAATCGGGTGGCATAGGATTTAAGGGACAACGAGGGTACCAAGAACCTCAGGGGCATCGTTATCCATTGCCTGTGCAGCTAGTGGCGACAGTGCCAGCCTTACATATGCTACCATCTCCAGCTGAAGAGCAACAACTACAACTATAGTATGGGCATGCATATGACATCGCACCTGGAGAGGGACAAACACCAGCATAACCAGTGGATGGTATGTTTTATATTCTTGAGCATGTAAGGCATATTTAGTTTGTCACTAGTTCATAGTACTCAATTGTTAATACTACCCTGTTAGTGCTCCGAGGATGGTAAACATTGATTTGATGCAGTGTTATACGTTATTTCACCCGCAAGTTAAGGGGAACCTATATTACTTCATGTGTAGAGGTATACGGATTGAAATTTAGCGACTAAAGTTCATAGCATGCCTATTTTCATAGATATGTCAAAGTACGATATTATCCCGTGGATAGATCGACAAGCCACTTATAGGGCTTGTGTTGATTTTATCAGACCGTTTAAAGTTAACGGACAAGTGTAGAGAGACTATTTGAACAATGGTATTCACGATAGCTGCGAGAACTATTACAAGAATTATAATACCTTGGGTCTCAATATGGTAAAATGGATGGAAATGTAAACTTATACAATGACTTTATGGAATTTAGTGTATGCAAGGGAGAGCAACGTAGTGATGTGATTGAGAGAATTTTAAAGAAATATTTGGGGTGGACAAATTACGAATTGATGTTATGCTTAGATTGAGCAAGATTCGATTATGTTGTTAAACCATTCAGAATTTTGGTGAAAATAATGTGCGAGTGGTTGGACCTAGGGGCAGGGTCACCGCGTGATTTCAGAATATGAGGAACGACGAATCAATTAGAAATTTTTTATGAGGATGATGTCATATGTGCATTATAGATGTGTGTTTTATTGATTTACTAACAGTGGACGAGGTTTATGGACAAGAAGGTGTCCACATATGAATTCTAGAGATAGTAGCATAGGATCAATGATGGATTGATGGAGTTTTATAAACCTTATATAGTGAGAGTTTATACTGGCATTATGGATTATAACCGCAGGTTTTGC
The DNA here is from genome assembly GCA_949130495.1 of Sambucus nigra. NCBI lineage: Eukaryota > Viridiplantae > Streptophyta > Magnoliopsida > Dipsacales > Adoxaceae > Sambucus > Sambucus nigra. The sequence goes on from OX422219.1 coordinate 54,073,239, forward strand.
ATAAATTAGGAAGTGCTGCCTCATCGAGAGTAGGCACACCAATGTAAATATTTTAAGATGGGCTGCTGATGTATTTCTTAAATTAGGGATATGATGAATGTTTGACTCAGGATATGGACATATACTATCTGATAATGATTGCATACTTTAAATGATGAATAAATGTGATGGTTATCCGAGGACGAATTGATTCTAGTAGGTGAGGATATGAATGATGAGAAGCATTCATATAGTAAAAGTATTTAGTTACTCTGGGAACTTTATGACTAGCGATAGTCTCGGTTACATGAAGAGGTTTAATGTCACAAATAGTGTTATAATAGTGAAGTTGTCATTGAAAATTGTCAGTAGTAGCCTTTATTGAAATGAGTAGGTCTCTGGAGGCTTAGGAGTGTTTGAGCACTCTACCAGACTTTAAAATGGACGGAGGATGTCCTATCATATGTGTAAAAAGTAACATGATGTTCTTGTCATTACCGGATCAATAAATTTATTAAGAATTAGTGTATCCCTTAGAAGTGATGATTGTTTATTAAAATTGGCACAAGTTGAAATATATCTGATTAGCGTATTCTTTTTCTAGTAGTCTTGGACCGACGAATCTCAATAATTGACTAAGCTATGTAGTAGTGTATCGGGAGGGTTCCTTGTTTAAATTTCTCTTGCGAGACGTCCCACACGTGAAATTGACAAATGATGGGAGTTGAGAGATGTTGGGTTTTATGATGTTTTGTTACTACATTTTACATGTGTAGAGATATAACGCATCGAATGACGTTATACAATACGAGTTGGGGCCAGCGGGGCCAAAGAGTGCATTGATGAGAGAACTTAGTAATGTTTACACCCCTAGTGGAATAAGTGGGAAAATATCTAGACGAATTGAGTCACGGTCAATAGATTATGTGAATATACTTTGCTTTATAGATGTACATGGTATGTATGGTTCAAGTTGCATGTATAGATGACATCCATATTTGATTTTTATGTGGGTGTGTCCAGGTAATATGTGATGTATGGCATCCCAGTAATATTATGATAGGCATGGATGAACCTTTTTCTTTTATCTCATGGGATATGATATTTGTCAGTAATATGTTTTGATGTTATGTTTCAGTGAATTCTGAGGACGGAATTTCGTTATTGGGGGGATGAATGTAATGCCCCGCATTTTTAAAATAAAATATTATAACGAAATTTATTTAAATACATTCGAGAATAAATTTAATCAGTGGAATTTGTATTAAATAGGTAGAATTTCAGTTGAGAATAAATGTTTATTTGGATTCAATTGGGTATAATGGGTTCACTCGTAAAAAATAAATTGAATGTTAATTAACTTATGGTTATGTGTTGATTAAACATAATAAAAATGTGGACGTCTAGTAAAAATAATTCGGGAGCATCCCATGATGTTTTGATGACTCGTTTAGGTATTTTAGACCTCTAAAAATGAGTCTGGGTTATAAGTATACTATTTGGGGAGTCGTTGGGCCATTCCGATTATGGATTCAGGTTCATTTGGGGGCCCAAAAATAGGGATTACAGCTTAACTCAGGAGGGTATTTTATAAGTTAAGTGGGAGTTTAAGAAACTCATTTAACTCATATAAAGAAAACCTAGCAACCCCAATCTATAGAGAGGAGATATGAAGGTCAAGGGAGAGAAATAAATTGAAAATTCAGGAAGAGAAGCTTAAATCCTCATCACAAGGCAAGAATTTTCTTGCTTAAATTAACTTCAATTTAGTTCTTAATTCATGTTTGTAATCTCCCATGAAAAATATGGGTCAAAACATATAAAATTGAATATGATAGGATGAGATTATAATGTTTACATGTAGAGGAACAAATCTTAAATTATTAGGAATTTGAGAATTAATGAATTCTTGAGAAATCCAAAAAAGAATTGACGATTATATTGACTTAGAGATGAATCTTATGATCTTATATTGTAGTAGTATAAATATGATGTAAATCCATAAGAAAGAATGTTTCTTGTTTCCTTTTAATGACAAAAGAGTAAATCTTGGAAATTAGGACTTACATAGTTCATAATTCTTGAGATAATATGTTTTAAAGACATTTTTATGTTTAAAAATATTTGTTGATTATAGAAAATAATTTGGGTGTCATGTATGAAGTTTTCTTGAAGAATAGGTTGCTTATGATGTAAGGGAACTTGAGAATTTTCGTCAAAAGTCGTAACATCCCGCCCATGCCAGAACCACAGGGAGAATCGGTTTGGCCAGCGACGAACCGGTTCGGACCACCTGTTTAGCTCGGGTTGGTTCTCTTGTGTCCTCAGTGAGTCGATCGAGGTTCGGATCAACATAGGGGGTGTTGATACCAAAATTAATACGCTAATGTGGACGAATAATACGAAGACACGTGTCAATATACATGGCACAATAGTAACGAGGAAGTTCATTTCCCCGACCAATTCATGTTCTCTCCGAGCAGCGAAGATACCCCGAGGAACTCCAGCAGTCTGAGGTACTCAAGCGCTCCGAGGAACTCTTGATCAACGAGCAACTAAGGCGGTCCGAGCTGCATCTCGGCCGTATCATTAATTACCAGATAGTCAACAGTTCAACTATTCATTGAATGTTTATAATCTTGACACACACGCTGCATTAAATGTATTACCCTTTCATGTGTATATCATTTAATGTATCGACCCTTTCATGTACAGCCTCAAGGCTATAAATACCTTGTATCATCCTCATTCAAGGGGACCGGAGTTTCTTGACTGAACTTGTAATCGAGAATTCCCAAACACTCAGCAATAACATAACAGTGGACGTAGGCCATTCTTATAAGGCTGAACCACTTTAAAAATCTTTGTCTCATTTTATTTATCTGTGATTGAATAATTAGAGCGATCTAATTTTTTACACCAACAGATTGGCGCCGTCTGTGGGAAACGACTGTTGCTATCGTTTTTCACTAAAAATCATTTATCATCAATGGCAGATAATCCAGAATCCAGTAATCGAAATGCTGGAAATACTGGAAATCCTCCAAATCCATCTGCACCTCCAGATCTGGCTGGAATTATGACGAATCTGGCTGAAGGACAAACCGCCATGCAAGAAACAATGAGGCAACTCATTCAAACTCTTCACGGCGGTGCACCTACCCATTCAAGGCAAAGGAGTGATCGTGGGAAATCGCAATCCAGGCGTACTGGGCCATATCGTAATGAAGAATCTAATTTTTTTTCTTATCAACCTGGGCGAACTTCATCGATACGGGCTACGGATACAGATCAACATATCACCCTCTCTCCGGAGAGAACTAGCGCCCTGGAAAGATTAAGGAGGGCATCTCCTTTCAGTCGGTTAGGACCAAGGAGAAATATGAGTCCACCTAGAGCCCCATCGAGAAGCTTTCGACTACCATCAGGTTTGAGAGAAGGATCAGCACAATCAAGACCAGCTACTCGTCGAGATAGATCTCAGGAAGCTACGTCAGAACAATCAATTTCTCGGACTAAGCAGCCCGAGGAAGGAAATGAAGCATGGAAGGGTTCCATTCAGCGATTGGAGGATAGACTTGGAGAAATGGTTAAAGAAAGGAATTCCTTACAGAGAACTTTTGTTCAAGGGACACCTTTTGTGCAGGCCATTGTGAATTTTCCTACACCATCAAAATTTAAAGCACCTGTAGTGACCCCTAAATATGATGGAAAGACAGATCCTGTTCTTCATATAGAACAATACCAAGCTGCTGCCGACATATATGCTGTCCCCGACGAGATGAGGTGTAGAGCATTTTCGGGAACTCTTACCGGATCTGCACAGATATGGTACAACAATCTTCCTCGGGGTAAGATTTCGACTTTTATTCAGTTAGCCGAGTTATTCATTGGTAATTTCTGTTTTGGAGCAAAGCCGATAAAGCGAGTAGCGCACTTGTTAAGTGTTAGACAAAAATCAGGTGAGAGTACTAGAGATTACATAACTCGTTTCAATAACGAGAAGTTGGAAGTCATAGATTACGAAGAAAAGACAGCGATCACTGCTTTGATGAGTGGATTGCTGCCTAACAAGTTATACTATACTTTGGCCAAAGATCCACCTAAAACTATGTCGGAGTTAATGGCAAAAGCGGCCAAAATCATGAATGCCGAGGAGGCTATGGCTGCGAAGAAGAATATGGATAAAGAAACCAAGGTGGAGGTTGACAAATCTAAGAAGAAAGAGCAAAAAGGTAATGCTGGTGACAAGCACTCCAAGAATAATAGGACGTCATGGGAAGTCCTGTAGAAATATGATAATTATACTCCATTGAAGATGGGTATCAATCATGTTTTAGAAGAAATCAAGAATAACGAAGAAATCAAGTGGCCAGATAAACTGAGGACCAATCCTGAACTGAGGAATAGGGCCAAATATTGTGAGTTCCATAAAGATCATGGCCATACGACCAAAAATTGCATAGCCCTTCAGAACGAGATTGAAACGCTCATCCGAAGAGGAAAGTTGTCAAAGTATGTAGATCGCAGAGGTGAAAGGAAGAATGATGATAGAACTAGAGATCGTTCCATATCTCCTCGTCGGACGGAGGAGAAAAAGAAAAGAGATCATGAAGATGATCCAGATGAAGACCCCAATCTTCCAAAGAAGCCAAGACAGCCTGAACGAGAGGTATTTTCCATACGTTTTGTGTCATTTGATTGTAATGTTATTACAGGAGGAGATGCTGGAGGGGGAGACCTTACTGCAGAAAGAAAGGCCTATCTCGGAGAGGCTCAAGCCTGCTCATATATTCAACGAATAAATATTGCCGAGGATGATCGTCCGAGGAAGGTAAATAAAGAGAAGCTAGTTATTGGTTTTTCAAAAAACGATTTGGCAGGTGTTCTTTACCCTCACGACGATCCCTTGGTGATCAAAATGAGGATGAAAGATGTGGTGATTTCAAGGGTGTTGGTGGACAATGGTAGTTCAGCAGAGATCATGTACTATTCATGTTTTGATAGCTTGAATTTGAAATTATCTCAATTGGAACCTTATCACAGACCCCTTCTGGGTTTTGCTGGCGAGAAAGTTTTTCCACTTGGGACGATCAAGTTGGACATATACATTGGAACTTGGCCTTCTTGTCGAACAGAAAGAATACGCTTCTTTGTAATGGATAAGAATGTGCAGTCAGCCTACAACATCATCATGGGAAGAGTTGGTTTGAAGAAGTTCGAAGCAGTTCCATCTACAGTGCATCAATGCTTAAAATTCCCAATAAACTTCGGAGTAGCTCGGGAATGCTATTATTCATCTGCCGAGCAAGAGGAGCTTGAGGAATCAAGGAAAAAGACTATCACCTACCAGGTGGAGGAAGGTACAGAAATTGAAACTCTTGATCCCAGGGATGAATCCCAACTTGTAAAAGGACAGGTGGTAGAATCTACAGAAAATGTTATTCTGGACGAGGAGCACCCTGAACGAGTAACCCAGATAGGTTCGTCATTGGATGCTTCAATAAAATAAGAGTTGATAATGTTCTTGAGAAATAGGAAGAAAACTTTTGCATGGAGTCATGAGGACATGCCAGGAATAGATCCAAACTTCTTATGTCACGAACTCAATGTGAATAAGGAGATCAAGCCTGTAAAGCAGAGAAGAAGGGTATTTAGCCCCGAGAAGAATCAAGCCATACAAGAGGAGGTCGAGAAGCTCGAGAAAGCCCAATTCATTGAAGATGTGAAATATCCAGACTGGCTGGCAAATGTGGTGATGGTAAAGAAGAAGAACAATAAATGGAGAATGTGTGTTCATTTCACTGATCTCAACAAGGCATGCCCAAAAGATCATTTTCCATTGCCCAGAATTGACCAACTAGTGGATGCTACCTCGGGACATGAGCTGCTCAGCTTAATGGATGCGTATTCTCGTTACAACCAGATCAAAATGAAACCTGAAGATAGGGAAAGTACTTCTTTTATTACCCCTAGGGGAACTTATTGCTATAATGTTATGCCTTTTGCTTTGAAAAATGCAGGAGCGACATACCAGCGGCTGATGAACAAGGTTTTCACCGAATAAATCAGTTGCAACATGGAAGTCTATGTCGATGATATGCTGATAAAAAGCAAGAAAGCTGCAAATCATTTAGTTGATTTAGCTCAGACATTTGATCAACTGGATAAATACCAGATGAATCTCAACCCGACGAAGTGCACATTTGGAGTACGAGAAGGAATGTTTCTCGGATACATTGTCAACCAGCGAGGCATTGAAGCAAATCCAAATAAGATCAAAGCTCTTTTAGGGTTGCGATCTCCAATAACAAAGAAAGAAGTGCAGAGTCTTACAGGACGAGTTGCAGCACTCAACAGATTTGTGTCCCGAGCAACTGACAAATGCCTCCCATTCTTCAAAACACTTCGAAAAACTTTTGAGTGGACTGATGAATGTGAGAAGGCCTTTCAAGACTTGAAAAAGTATTTGGGAGCACCTCCATTGTTGTCCAGGCCAATAACAGGAGAGAAGTTGTACTTGTATCTGGCGGTATCAGAGAATGCAGTTAGCTCAGCATTGATTAGATTGGAGAATGGAGTTCAAAAACCCATCTATTACACAAGTAAGGCTTTTCGAGGTGCAGAAATCAGATATCCAAAGTTAGAAAAATTGGCATTGGCATTAATTGAAGCAAGTAGAAGAATGAGGCCATATTTCCAGGCCCATACAATCGTCGTATATACCGACATGCCATTGAGACAAGCCCTTCACAAGCCAGAAAAATCAGGAAGACTGATGTACTGGGCAATAGAACTCGGTGAATATGATATTGTGTATGAACCTAGATCATCATTAAAAGGGCAAGCTGTAGCAGATTTTATAGCAGAGTTTACATACCCTGATACCCCCGAGGAGCAAAGGGTGCTCACTGACCAACCTGTGGATGTTACAGGATCAACAGGCATAAACCCAGACCAACTCCGATTGGTAAAAGGGCTTATGGATGAAGACAGATCGTCAATTTCTAGCTCAGACCAGCTCCGGTTGGTAAAAGAGCGAGGAGAGATGGTCGACGAGGAGCAAAAAATGTCAAGGGAGGATGAAAAGAAGCAACAAATATTTCACCGAGGAACCCTGTCAGATAAGGAATTTGAAGACGGGTAACCCATATGGAGATTATATGTAGATGGCTCATCTTGCACAGCAGGTTGCGACGCAGGAATTATTTTGAACACCCCAGACGAGATTGACATGGAATATGCTTTACGATTCCAATTCAAAGCCTCTAATAATGAAGCTGAGTATGAGGCCATGATAGCAGGTTTAAACTTAGAAAAAGTTATGGAAGCACGGCAAGTAATTGTATTCAGTGATTCTCAATTAATTGTAAATCAGATGACAGGAACATATGCAGTTAAAGGAGATTTAATGGAAAAGTATCATGCAAAGGTGATGGAGTTACTGACAGAATTTGATGCCATTCAATTGGTGAGAATACCGAGGATGGAGAATGTACAAGGAGACGCACTGGCCCGACTAGCATCAGCTACTCGTACCGAGCTGCGAAGAACGATACCAATTGAAGTATTGGAAAGTCGGAGCATAGATGAAAACTTGACGATGAATGTTATTACCCTTGATTTAGGACCATCTTGGATGGATCCCATCAGGATATATATTGAAGAGGGAGGATTGCCAGAGGATAAGCTCGCTGCCAAAAAATTGAAGTATAAAGCTGCTCGGTATGTATTAACTAATGGTATTTTATATAGACGAGGAATTATGGCAGGTTTGCAGAGATGTGTACATCCCTCCGAGGTGAAAGAATTGATTGAAGAAATCCATGAAGGGTCTTGTGGAGCTCATGTAGCAGGTTGAACACTTTTACAAAGGGTAATGACTCAAGGATACTATTGACCGACGATGAGGGCTGATTGTATAGCCTATGCTAAGAAATGTGACAAGTGCCAACGTTTTTCCTCTATCCGACGAACTCCACAAGCATTGTTGACACCCATAACTTCCCCTTGGCCATTCTCCATGTGGGGAATTGATTTGGTGGGACCATTGCCGACCACCCGAGGAAGATTCAAGTACCTCGTCGTCGCAGTAGACTATTTTACTAAGTGGGTAGAAGCTGAACCCCTCATCGACATGATGTATGAGAAGGTATACCAGTTCGTTTGGAAGAATATCATCTGTCGATATGGTCTCCCTCATGCCTTCATCACAGACCATGGAACCCAATTTGATAACGAGGAATTTGCTGCTTATTGTCATCAGTCGAACATTTTGAAGGTTCATTCAGCACTAGGCCATTCTCAAAGCAATGGACAGACTGAAGTGACGAATAGAACACTACTAAATGGTTTGAAGAAAAGGCTAAGTGAAGCTAAATCTAACTGGATTAACGAGCTACAATCAGTATTGTGGGCTTACCGAACAACTCCCCGAGCAGCGACTGGAGAATCACCATATATGCTGGCATTTGGAAGTGAGGCTGTAATACCTGCCGAGTTAGGTCTCCCAACACACAGAGTGCTGAATTTCAATTCCCCAGTCAGCGACATGAGGAGAAGACTGGATTTGGATATGCTCGAGGAAGTCAGAGAAGAGGCAGCCATTAGGAATGCTCTTACCAACAACGCACAGCTCTGTTCTACAATAAAAGGGTGAGGAAATGTGACTTAAAAGAGGGAGATTATGTGCTAAAGAAGGTAATTCAGAAACACAATAAATTGGAGGCAAACTGGCATGGGCCTTACTGAGTTACAGAAGTTGTTCGACCAGGAACTTACCGAATAACAACTCTAGAAGGAGAAGAATTCAAGAATGCTTGGAATGCTGAACACCTTTGCAAGTATTATCAATGATGTAAAATGTACAACGGTTCCATCAATATGAATAAAACAATGATGTTTTCACCATTTTCCTCTCCTTTGTTTGAAAGTTTTTCGGGGAATACTAGTGTTTTACACTACGCTGCGCTGCTCGACAGCAAAAAGAAGACGATAGTTCAGACCCACGACCAACTCCGGTTGGTAAAAGGGAGAGAACCAAAAAATATACTCCTTTGGTTAGGAGGCGTACACTAGCGTGACCAACTAAGGTTGGTAAGATAACTAGTGGACAGATAGTTCGAAAGAACAAAAAAATATACTCCTTTGGTTAGGAGGCGTACACTAGCGTGACCAACTAAGGTTGGTAAGATAACTAGTGGACAAATAGTTCGAAAGAACCAAAAAATATACTCCTTTGGTTAGGAGGCGTACACTAGCGTGACCAACTAAGGTTGGTAAGATAACTAGTGGACAGATAGTTCGAAAGAACCAAAAAATATACTCCTTTAGTTAGGAGGCATACACTAGCGTGACCAACTAAGGTTGGTAAGATAACTAGTGGAGATAATTCAATAATCAACTACGGTTGAGGGAAGAACAATATCATTTGATTTAAAAATAGGCCAACAAGTTGGTCGGAAGGTAAAATCATTCCAGAAAATACAAATAATTCCAAACTAAACCAAGTATAGTTGGTTGGTGATCAACTATACTTTGTCGACGAGGATAAATTATCGACCATGGTTGGTCAGACACATTTTATGAAAAAGTTTACCAAGTATGATTGATCGGGGATAAAAACCCATCAACTGTAGTTGGTCGACAAACACAATTTAACAACCTTGGTTGGTTGGAAACAGTTTCAACATTTTATACTCATTACTTTATTATTAAGTGATTGAGCAACATTAATACTTGTAATTTTGATTGCTAAATTGGTTGATGAACAACACCATATTGTTATCTTTTTAACAGATACGTATACACAAATGTAAAAATGTTTGATAAACACAAGACAATCGCAATACAAATTTGCAAACAGAAAATGAAATTCTTTCATTAAGATCAAAATATATTACAAGCTATACATATGTGCTAATTATTACATTGAAAAACCTATTCTATTGGTTTCTTTCCTTTAGCTTTTGAAACAGGTTCCTCGCCGGCAGGAGGATCTTCTAAACAAAGAGGAGAATTAATGAAATTAATATCTCTGAGCATTCTGACGTTCATCACAGAAGGTGTATCCAAGAGATGCTCGGGACGAGATAATTCAGTCTGAGAATGAAGACTATAGTCGCCGAGATATTTTGAAATTCAACTCCGAGGAATGGAACGAGCTGGGATCCATTCCATGTCCAATTTGAAAGGTGGCACAGGCAAATCTAGTAACCTTGGAGCATGATAATCCCATAAAAAATGCCCTTGCTCCAATTTCAGTACACCTAGGGCGTTCAACCACCCCTCCTTATAACCTTCATTATTGGCATGTTCAATACGAGCATCTAAATGAACAAGGGCTTCATTGTATCCTGCCATCCAAAATTCCCTGGGCTGTTTATGGAATTGGAAGGTTAATCTATCCAATTGTTCGTGAAGGTTCCTGGCAAAAACATCTTTATCATTCAAAGAAGACTTCGTTGCAGTAAGTTGATCTTCCAAAGATAGATTTCTCTTGGACAATTCAGATAAAGCCCGATCTTTGGCGTTTAATTGGTATGCTTGAGTTTCCAAAGTAGACTGAGTGCGAGCCTCTTCAACATTACGGCTAAGAACTCTTGATCGACTCCGAGCAGCGACTGGAGAACTTTGCTCCTCGGCAACATTTTGAACAGCTCTTCCTCGCCCACGAGAACCTCTTCCTCGTCCCCGAGCAGTCACAGGAATAAGAGATCTTCTTAAGTTATCCAGTTCTTGCCTTAATTTGGCATTCTCAACCTTTAAGAACGAGAAACCTTCATCGGTAACTTGTACTAAAGCAGTGGAAGATGACGCTGCAGATTCATACTGTGACAACTTTTTCTACAAATTATTGTTCTCTTGTTCCAGCAACTCAGCAATCTGCCTGCAGGCCTCAACTTCACCTTTTAGAGTTCTTTCCCTAACATCGTATCCAGCAAGGATCTTTTTATGGCCTGTTTCAGAAGAAAGCTGCTGATATCTATTTTCATACTCCTTGTGCAGCAAAGCAGTTGATTCATTGTGTTGATGTTGTAGATATTCTAAGGTACAATGAAGTTCCTCGATCAATTCATAGTAGGCCACACTGTTGGCCACAGCTCGGTCAACTAAATCTTTCAAGTACCGATAAGCCTCAATTGCTTGTTCTGAGGCATCATGACCAAGGATGTCAGCAATTTCTGATCCACTCAAATTTGTATGACCAGCTTTATAATACTCACGACATTGCTGCATCAGCTTTGTATCATGTGCAGATATCAGTTCCATTCTAGCAACAAACTAAGGATGAGAAAAAGATAATAATCAACAAAAACAAATCATCAACAACAGAGATGAACAAAGATGTATTTTATTAGATCACAAAAGGATTACATTGTTTGATTACAAATAATGAAAGATAGAAATGATACCGAATAACTTCACACCTTTTCCTTGTCTCCCAAGACTTTCTCGGGAGGCTGGGACGAGGAGCTTGGTTGCTCGGTGGTAATGGCAACTTGATCAGCATGAGTTGAAATTTGCTCAGAAGGAGGAGGCATGGAAGAAATGTCCTCGTTGGCAGAAGGAAGAGAAGCAGAGACTTGATCACCTATAGCCATGGAAGATTCATCAGAGATAGGCTCATCTTCTTCTTCTTCCACAATTGGTGGGGGAGGACCAGGGAGGTGTAGCTGGAATAGCCCAGAATCTTCTTTGATCTTCAATTCCTGCAGGGCAGCTACCCAGCCATCTCGGAAGTATTTCAACTTCCCATATTGAACTTGGGATGTCATCGCAGCAATCCCCTTATCCCATCCTTTATCCCAGCCAGCGCTGAAGGATTTTTTAACTGCGAGCTTTCTTTTCAGTTTCTCCGAGGAGAGCTTCGCATCCAATTCTTCTTTTTGGCCCTTGATATCTCGCAGGACGGACAATTTTTCCTCTGCCTTCCTCATCTTATCCTCAAGCTCTCCAAAATTCTTGAGCTTGTCGTCATATTTCTTATGCTCGACATCTAAACTTTTCACTTTATTCTCCAAATTCTTGGAGATCTCAGCCATCTTCACCTTCTCGGCCTCAACTGTAGATTACTTTTTCTCCCATTCGTCTTTGTCCTCGTCATACTGCTGACGAGAATCCTTCAAAGATTGGGTTAAACCCAACAGAGCATCCTCTACACCAGACGAGGAGCTGGAAGCTTTAATTGCCTCATCCTTCTTCACGATGTTATTGAAACAGTTCACCAGCTGAAAGATGAGAAAAACAGTAAAGTCAATACAAAAATGCAAGCATTCAGAGAAAGAAAGAAAACTCGGAGTGTGAGAAATTTACTGAAGCAAGATGACGAGTAGCTAGGGATGTCAGCATATCCCTAGAAATTTTTTCATCAATTCCTTGGACCTCGGGTATGATCCAAGTTTTTACCGAGCTCATTGCAGAGCTCGGAGGAATGATGGTTGGAACACCAACACCACCAGCTGGTAGAGAGGAGACAGTTTCAGCCAAATTGACTGAGGATGATTTCCTCAATCTTCTCAAAGGGACTTCAGCAGTTTCAACCAAGGAAGAACTCTTGGTCGGAGAGATAGTAATCACTTCCACAGGAGCAACTTTCTTGCTCGGAGCCACTGGGGTCTTCTCGGTAGTTTTGAAGGCGCAACATCCACCTTCTTAGTCCTCTCTGGGACATCAATTTTACTTTTCTTGGCCTCAGCAGCAGATGAAATGTCATCAAATAGAGCAGGAGGAGCTCTTTTCTTGCCCATTCTCTGACTTAAAAGGATGTGAGAATCTGAAGAAGAATCCTCTGGAGTTGAAGCTGGTTCAACAGGACGAGCAGTATAAGAGGTTGTATAGCTCTTATACTATAGCAAATATGATGCAGACTTGATGTGCTCGTCTGCAACGTTCTTATGCAAACCCCAGATAAGTTTCAGATGCTTAATATTAACCTCTGATTCTTTTGGAGTTTTTCTTTTACTCTCAACTGCAAACAAACACGTATTAAAATATCAGTCATACATTTTATCAAACATAATGAATTCGTAAATTCAGAAAAGAAATAAAATGAAAAATAAACCTATCCCATTGCCATATGGGGGATATCTGGGACCGTTGTATACTCCATCTCCAACTAAAGGGGCATATTGACAATTTTTAATAACCACCCCATGTTCAAAATAATCTCTATTTGCATCAGGGAGGTTAACTACAAGAGCTCTATTCAAAAACCTAGTTTTTAAGTAATAAATATTATCTAGAACAGCCCATCTATAGCAGTACATAATTTCAGGGATCCCTATACGAGTCCCATGAGTTAGATTTAATTTATACACCCCATTAATTATTCTCCATGAATTCGGGGCTATTTTTGCAGGTACAAGATCGAAATACTGACAAAACTCAAGACACAATGGGTTTGGTGGAAAGGAAAAATCACATTCAGCAATAAAAAGACTGGGGAACCAATGTCCCTCAGCCAAACGAAAGTAATTTTGAGGTTCAGAAAGCTCCTCCAAAATTACCCAAGATGGGATGGAAAAGTCAGAACGGAATTTTTCGAGAGATTCAATAATGTAAACCATGATGAATAAAAGAAGAGGGAAGAAAATCTTACAGGAAGGAAGGAGATCTGCTGACAACTAGCGAAGGAAAAGATGAACGCACAAGAGAGAAAGAGAGAATAGAAAGCTTAAATGCAAAAAATTGGAAAAAGAAGAAGACGGTATGGTTACCTAAGAAGTTTAAATACTTTGCCTAGGGAAGCGGCGAAGGAAATGATTACACGAAAGAAACTATTGAACTTCCGGCGGCTAAAAGGACAAAAAGGGCACAAAGATCGAAGCACTCTTAAAAATTTGAAAAAAGGCGGATTCTGTGAATTTGGAAATAAATTCAAATACGATGCTCCTAAAACCCAGGAAGATCATTCAATATTGCCATATACCGAGAAAGAATGTTCCATATTCCTCAAAGTTCGAAATATGAAACATTGGGGGCTTCTGTTGATACCAAAATTAATACGCTAATGTGGACGAATAATACGAAGACACGTGTCAATATACATGACACAATAGTAATGAGGAAGTTCATTTCCCCGACCAATTCATGTTCTCTCCGACCAGCGAAGATACCCCGAGGAACTCCAGCACTCCGAGGTACTCAAGCGCTTCGAGGAACTCTTGATCAACGAGCAACTAAGGCGGTCCGAGCTGCATCTCGGCCGTATCATTAATTACCAGATAGTCAACAGTTCAACTATTCATTGAATGTTTATAATCTTGACACACACGCTGCACACACGCTGCATTAAATGTATTACCCTTTCATGTGTATATCATTTAATGTATCGACCCTTTCATGTACAGCCTCAAGGCTATAAATACCTTGTATCATCCTCATTCAAGGGGACCGGAATTTCTTGACTAAACTTGTAATCGAGAATTCCCAAACACTCAGCAATAACATAACAGTGGACGTAGGCCATTCTTATAAGGATGAACCACTTTAAAAATCTTTGTCTCATTTTATTTATCTGTGATTGAATAATTAGAGCGATCTAATTTTTTACATCAACAGGGGAGGTTGTAAGTGATATTTGGAACTCTTGAGAAACACATAGGACATTACATTACCTTGGGGTAACCATGAATTCTATTAGCATTCAAAATCCCAATCATTATAAATTAACACTAATCTGTGGTTGGGTTATTCAAATCGCTTTTTCCACAACTCTTCCTCCATAAGACTTCTCTAAAATATTTCCCTTTCATCCACAAACCTTTGCCCCAATTTTCTTCAAGGTTTCAACTCAAGATTTGTCAAGATTAACTAGATTTTCTTATGACGCGTCAAGAATGGATTTTTATTTACTTTTTGAGAAGAATATATCTTTGAAATCATAATTCTCAATCAATTTTTATTCAGGCATGGATACTCTATCTTATTTGGTATTTTCTCGAGTTTGGGCTAGAACGAGATTTGATTATTTCTGCGAGACGAACATACAGGTGTGATCAGAATTTTGAGGCAGAATCTTATGAGTTTTTTAATGATTTTGAGGTACGGGACTTACACAATGTGCTCCTAAATTCTTTCGAGAGTATCCCATTTGTTTCATGTGTTATTTGAACTCATGTTGAATTGTGGTATTCATTGGAATCCTATGAGATATTTATTGGAATCTAAAATTTTGATATTGTATTTGTTGATGGTCATGGTGTCATGAAATTTTTATATGGCACGGAGAATGGTCATCCGTCAATAGTCCAAAAGTCCAATTGACACAATAAGGCTTTATGAAGCTTGGGTGAGGTGAGGTGAGGCCTGGTGACCCACTGAAGTGTTATTGAAAAATTAAAATTGGTACAATGCTTGAGTATTGCATTTGATTTTTATAAGCGAATTCGTATTGTTGAGCTTTATTCACCGTTATTATTTGCGAGCATCTATTCTTATCATACTATGTACTTCCCCGTATTTTTCTTTAGTGAAAGGTTAGCATGGATATGGGCGCTACGGATTATTTGAAGGATTTTAGAGCATCGAGTTTGGAAAGATTATTTTTGTATAGCTTGGATGTGTAAGTTATTTGAAGAGCTTAGTATTATTTTCGAGTGAAATTTAATTGTAATTATTGTGGAAGTGTAAATTTCGAGTTCATTAGATTTGTTTTGTGGAAAATAGATGCTTTATACTAATTATTGTGGATTTAGTTTAGTTTTATCTGCAGTAACGCCCCATATTTTTTCCCGGGGTGTTACAGATGGTATCAGAGCTTAGTTATACGATAACCCTCGGATCTTTAGGTTTTTGATGTAGCATTCAGGTTAGACGTGTTTTCTTCAAAGAGAGAATTTTTGTTGAGAACATGGTAGGCATTGAGCTTAGGATTAGTAACCTTAATGTGCGAATGTTTAGAATTGATTTGAGGACTTTAGTTTTGTGATGATTTTTGGGAGAGAGAATCAAGTTGTAATTCGTGCGTGTAGGATTGGGCGTATGGGCGCCTAATTGCGGTCCTTGGGTAGATTTTTGTGAACCGTTTTGAGAGTTAGGCTTCGTCGAATTTCGAGGACAAAATGCTTGTGCTAGTGGGGAAGTATGTAATACCCCGTGAATTTAGTGGTTATTATTTAAATTAATTCGGAATTTTTGGGTAAAGTAAAATTTTGGAATTTATAAAGTTTTATTGATTCAAAATGTTGAGTTTTAATATTGAAATGTTGGATTTTAATCGAAATTCAAATCGGAGTCAAAATAGGAATTTAAAAAAAAGAAAAAAAACGTTTTTCACGGTTCTGGGCCGTAACGAACGACAAAACTGTTTTTGGTTTAAATAGAATTCTAATAGCATTAAAACTACTAATCATTATAAATTAACACTAATTCATGGTTGGGTTCTTCAAATCTCCTTTTCGACAACTCTTCCTCCAGAAGACTTCTCTAAATATTTCCCTTTCATCTACAAACCTTTGCCCCAATTTTCTTCAAGGTTTCAACTCAAGATTTGTCAAGATTAACTAGGTTTTCTCAAGACGCGCCAAGAACAGGTTTTTATCTACTTTTCGATAGGAATACATCTTTGAAATCAGAATTCTTAATCAATTTTTATTCAGGCACAGATACTCTATCTTATTTGGTGTTTTCTCGAGTTTGGGTTAGAACGAGATTTGATTATTTTTGCAAGAGGAACATGCAGGTGTGATCAGAATTTTGAGGCAGAATCTTATGAGTTTCTTTTGATGATTTTGAGGTATATGACTTACACAATGTTCTCCTAAATTCTTTGGAAAGTATTCCATTTGTTTCATGTGTTATTTTCACTCATATTGAATTGCGGTATTCATTGGAATCCTATGAGATATTTGTTGGAATCTAAAACTTTGATATTGTATTTGTTGATAGGCATGGTGTCATGAGATTTTTATATAGCACAGAGAATGGTCACCCGTCAATAAACCAAAAGTCCAATAGCCAAAATAAGGCTTTACGAAGCTTGGGTGATGTGAGGTGATGCCTGGTGACCCATTGAAGTGTTATTGAAAAATTATAATTGGTACAATGCCTGAGTATTGCATTCGATTTGTCTATGTGGATTGGTACTGTTGCGCTTTCTTCACCGTTATTATTTGCGAGCATCTATTCTTATCATATTTTGTACTTCCCCATATTTTTCTTTAGTGGTAAGTTAGCGTGCATTTGGACGCTACAGATTATTTGTAGGATTTTAGAGCATCGAGTTTGGAAAGACTAATTTTTTATAGCTTGGAAGTGTAATTTATTTGAAGAGCTTAGTATTATTTTTGAGTGAAATTTAATTGTAATTATTGTGGAAGTGGAAATTTCGAGTTCATTAGATTTGTCCTATGGAAAATAGATGCTCTATACTAATTGTTGCGGATTTAGTTTAGTTTTAATCTGAGTAGTGCCCCATATTTTTGCCCGGGGTGTTACAAATGGTATCACAGCTTAGCTATATGATAACCATCGGGTCTTTGGGTTTTGGAGGTAGCATATGGGCTAGACGTGTTTTCTTCAGAGATAGAATTTTTGTTGAGAACATGGCAGGCATCGAGGTTAGGATTTGTAACCTTTATGTGAGGATGTTTAGAATTGATTTGAGGACTTTAGTGTTGTGATGATTTTTGGGAGATAGAATCAATTTGTAATTCGTGCATGTAGGATTGGGTGCATGGGCGCCTAATCATGGTCCTTGGGTAGATGTTTGTGAACCATTTTGAGCGTTTGGCTTTGTCGAATTTCGAAGACGAAATACTTGTCCTAGTGGGGAACTATATAACATCCCGTGAATTAAGCAGTTATTATATAAATTAATTCAAACTTTTCAGGTAAAGTAAAATTTTGAAATTTGTAAAGATTTATTGATTTAAAATGTTGAGTTTAAATCTTGAAATATTGGAGTTTAATCGAAATTCAAATCGGAGTCAAGAAGGAAATTTAAAAAAAACGTTTGTCACGGTCCTGGGCCGTGACAAACGACGAAACATTTTAGTTTAAATAGAATTCTATTAGCATTAGAACTCCTAATCATTATAAATTAACACTAATCTTTGGTTGGGTTCTTCAAATCTCTTTTTCCACAACTTTTCCACTAGAAGAATTCTCCAAAATATTTCCCTTTCATCTACAAACCTTTGCCCCAATTGTTTTCAAGGTTTCAACTCAAGATTTGTCAAGATTAACTGGATTTTCTCAAGACGCATAAAGAACGGATTTTTATTTACTTTTTGAGAGGAATAAATCTTTAAAATAAGAATTCTCAATTAAAGTTTATTCAGTCATGCATGCTCTATCTTATTTGGTATTTTCTCGAGTTTGGACTGGAACGAGATTTGATTATTTCCGCGAGAGGAACATAGGGGTATGATCAAAATTTTGAGGAACAATATTATGAGTTTCTTTTTATGATTTTGAGGTACGAGACTTACATAATGTTCTCCTAAATTCTTTCGAGAGTATTTCATTTGTTTCATGTGTTATTTGCACTAATGTTGAATTTTGGTAATCTTTGGAATCCTATGAGATATTTATTGGAATCTAAACTTTTGATATTGTATTTGTTGATGGGCATGGAGTCATGAGATTTTATATTGCACGGAGAATGAGCACTCGTAAATAGTCCAAAATTCCATTTGCCACGAAGAGGCTTTACGAAGCATGATGAGGTGAGCTGAGGCCTGGTGACTCATTGAAGGGTTATTAAAAAATTAAAATTGGTACAACGCTTGAGTATTGCATTTGATTTGTATATGAGGATTCTTATTGTTGTGCTTTATTCACAATTATTATTTGCGAGCATCTATTCTGATCATATTGTGTACTTCCCCGTATTTTTCTTTAGTGGAAGGTTAGCGTGGATTTGGATGCTGCACTTCTCAGGCTTGGGAAGATTATATACTCACCCGTCAAGGGAGGGATTTTGGATGCTATCGGCGTGCACCCTTTTTCAGACCCAGTGATGATTTCATGGCTTCTCTTGCTCAATTTGACGGGAAGTTCGTTGCCAACATTATCGAGAAACCTCATACGGGGTTAGGTGAGTCTACTGATTCTCCTATTATTATTATTATTATTCCTTACTCTATTCTCAGAGTTATAGTTGATCGCGGTGACTTTCCTTATTCCAACATTTAGATCAAAGCTGCGGGGGGTGCCCCATAGGAGTGGGCTGTATGGGTTGACCATATTCTGGTTGTTCCTTCTTATAAGGCTATCCTTGAGGGACTTGGTCTCATTAATGCAATTGATATTTTGAAGTCTTGTATTGTGGCTAAACATAATTCTTCCCTCAATATTTTTACTATCTCAGTGGAGTAGGGAATCTCACACCATTGTGACTGGCTGGGGTGAGTTTATTATTACTATAGAGGATGTATGTGAGTTGTATGCCCTACCTTTCTTTGGGGAGGTTATTTTTAATGATGGCTATGAGGATCCTATTGAGCAGGAGATGGTAGAAGATTTGCAGGTATCACTTACCCAGTGTTCAAAATATGTGACCATAAACCAAATTAGCCTTACCAAATACGTTTTCAACAAATGGAAGATGTACTGGTTTTGAAATTTTGAGCAGCCGCCGAAAAGGGATACTTGTAGCAGAGCTCTAAGGGGTTAAGATGGTCCTAATATTCACTCTTCCTCACACTTGGTTGCTTTTCTTGTTACTTTTCTGGCCAGTTCTTGTTCCCAGGTAAGCCCGAAGACTCTCCTCCTGAGTTTCTTTTCAGATTAGCTGTGAGGTTGTCATGGGGGAGGTTTGTACTCCTTGCCGCTTTGTCTCTTGGTTCTCTTTATTCCTGGTTGGATCATGCCCATGTAGATGTTGGGAGGTATTGCGGCCGCTACGATGCCGCTAACTTTGCCAATTCTCTTCTCCCGATGACATTTTTATTTGAGCATTTTCCCCATTTTGGTCTTGAGCCGCAGGCCTGCCACACTAATGATGCTCGTCTTCTGAGGTTGTATAGGAAATCCCCTAAGAAGCCTCTGTGGCCTTTGATAGATGACATTGAGGAGGTGTGCTTTCTCCCTTATAGTAAATGCACCGGTGGTGTCTTCAGCTGTCTTTCTTTCCTCAGTGATGGTGGCACCTTTTATTATCCTGCTGATGTTGATTATGTTTCTACTTGCCCCCATATCAACATGGTGGAAATACTACTACCATTTATTCTCCCTTATTTAATGGAGTTGAGTCGAGGTGTTAAGTTTTATCATTTTAAGAGAGTGAGGAGGCAGACTGGTTACGACCAGGGTGTTCACACCCCTTCCTACCCTTCGAGAAGGGATCCTTTTTAGTTATATTTGGAGGAAAGTGGGAACTTTACCTTTTAAGGAATGTTTCACAGGGTGCGTCACTTAGGAGGGCTATATGAAACTCCCTGCGATTACTTGCTTTCATTTACCCCTTCTTGGTACTTACTCTAGCAGCAATAGGTTCTTCTTATTCAGAACTGCGTGGTTGGGCCTCCACACGAGACTACTCCCCTTAATTATGTTAAAGCCCAATTCCTGATTAGACGGACCCAAAAAGATGCTTGGCATATTAGCACCACACCCAGGTCACCCCTTGAGTAAGCTACCCCATTCTAGTGAAGCCGTTTCTCGATGAGTCTACCCAATCGCGGTAAGCTTCAGTGCCTTCTGCCAAGTCCAAAGGCCAATCCAAAGGTAAAAGTAAAGAAAGGGCTCCTACGGTGGGTAAAATAAAACACCCAAAAATGAATGTGTCTAACTTCATTACTGCCACTAGTGCTGCTTCCTCTCCCCTTCTCTCGTGAGGACCACAACTGCTAAGAGAAATAAGGGGTACTGTTGATGGTGCCACTCCTTCCACACTAGAGGGAGATACTAATGATCTCAGGGTGGAGGAAACCTATAGGACTATCAAGGAGCAAGGCTATGAGGGTTTGGGCGTTTCTTCCCAGGGGACATCAGTCACATCTATTCCCATTGCAGAAGGTACTACACCCAAATCTTCTTTAATAGAGAAACTTGCGCTTCCGGAGTTTCACATGTTGGTTACCCCTCCCCCTCAGTGGAAGCGGAACTAGATGACTATGGAAGCACGCCTTCCTACGATGATCATAGTTCTTATTTGAATGATGCGGATGTCTTGGATCTCCATGATGCTTTACCACTATGACCCTTCCATATAGTCAGGTCGCGCATCATGCTACCGTAAGTCTTACTTGAGACATTTATGCATATGATTTTTTCTTCTCTTTTCATCATTGACTTGTTTATTGATTTCTTTTTTTATATTTCCACACGTTACTTCTGTGGAGGCAAGTGGCACTTTACCTCCCCCACTGCATCATGCTCCTTTCCAGTGAAAGAGTAATTCTATGATTATTTCTTGTCGAGGCCTTTTCAAAGAGGTTTTTTTCACTCCCTTATTCGTAATTTACATTTCTTTTACTGAGTGCTATATATTGTTATTTCTATGCAACTCTCAATTGTGCATCCTACTAGCACCAGGGTCTCTTCTGTGACCACACATTTTCCTCAGGTATCTCTTTGAGTTCATTTAAGTAGTTAGTCTCATTATTCTCTCTTTTTTTAAACTTTTTCTTTGTGTTCTCTATTTATTTATGATTGCGGAGGGTGCTGCCTCCTAGCCCTATTGCTCCGCCTTCTTCCAGTTCGGCAACGGGCACTTCTGCAGCTGAGCCCATGGATACCTCCTTCTTAGAGGTATGTCTGCTCTATTGCCCTCTTTTTATCTATATTGTTATGCCTATGTGCTTATATCCTTTGTCACTTTCCATTCCTCTTGGGTCTTGTATCTCTTGGCCTTTGTTCTATATGGGAGACTCTGCCTTTCCTCGAGACCACTATTTCTGGTTTGTCCTCCTCAAGGAGGATTCTTATTTCCCGGGTCCATGTCTCTATGGATGGAAGACCTATGATCCTACATATACCAGATAGGCCTGTATTTACTATAACTTCCACTAGTGAGCCTATTTTACAAGTTTATTTTTCCATTCAACTATTGGCAGATTCTTCACCCATGATTATAGTGATGATGAAATCTTTTAATGACATTATCATAAACAGGTCTTCAGCACATCCCCTGCTGCACCAATAGTCACTTTCACCCTACTTCTTTAGAGGGGGCTCAGGTACCTTATTATTTTTCTTTTCTACCTTTGGTCTTACCTATACTTGACAAGTCATTTTCCTTTGTTTTCTCAGTTAGTTCGTGACATCACTTCATCAGTGTTCCCGCTACTATTTATTTAGTAGCCCCTGTTGCAAATGAATTTCCTTGCCCTGTTACTTCCAGTGAGAGTCCTGTCATAGTGCCTCCCCGGGTAACTATTTCTGTCATGGTTCTTTAGGCCTCTCTATATGCTTGTTTTTGTGTGTAACTTATTCTTGCCTTTTTTTCATTTATAGGTTAACTTTATGGAAGCTTCCTTATCTATCACGCCTATTATGAGTGTCGCTGAGGCAGCCCCTCAGGCTCCGTTCACTATGCCCCCTTGACTTCTGTGGGGGTAACTCATCAGGTATCGATTATTACATTTTCATGAGAGTAATCTTTTCTGTGTCACTCTTATAACTTATATTTTTTCAACTTTTGTGAACAGGTCGGTATAGCTGAGGTCCCCTCATCTGCGGGGCCAGTTGCGAGTTCTGCTCCCATTATTGTGGGACTTTTGACTTGCACTTAAAATGAAGATACCCAGGTAGATACTTGGTTTGCTTATATTTTTAAATTTGCTCGTACTGCATAAATATTTGCTGACACTTACTTACTTCTCTGTTCCCAGGTTGGTGTTGTAATTATTCCAGTGACTACGGGATATATTGAGGAGATGGTTGTGGAAGGGGCATTACACTATCATAACCATTTCTTTATTCCATCTCCCCTTTTTCTTCTTGATTTTGCATTGCAAGTATGCTTAATTTTGACCTTATTTAATTATTCCCAGGCTAGCGAGGCACCTAACCCCGGTAACTATGGAGCCTGCTGGGGAGATAGCTATAAGAGAGGTGTTATATTGTCATACCTTCTCTCTTTCTATTTCTCCCTTTGTTTTCTTGATTTTACCGTGAAAGTGTTCTCACCTTCACCCTTATTTCATTATTTCCAAGTGATTGAGGCATCTACTCCGGTGACTGTGGAGAGTACTAGAGAGATGGCCGTGAGAGAGGTATTATACTATCATACTTTCTCTCTTTCTATTTCTCCTTTATCTTCTTGCTTTTATTGCGTAAGTGTTCTCACCTTTACCCTTGTTTCATTATTTCCAGGTGAGTGAGGTAGCTTCTCCAGTGATTGTGTAGCATACTAAAGAGATGGTTATGAGAGAGGTATTATACTGTCATACCTTCTCTCTTTTTATTTCTCCTTTTTTCCTACTGACTTTTATTGCGCAAGTGTTCTCACTTTCACTCTAGTTTCATTATTTCCAAGTGAGTAAAGCAGCTGCTCTAATGACTGTGGAGAGTCCTGGAGAGTTGGACGTGAGAGAGGTTTTATACTATCATACCTTCTCTCTTTATGTTTATCCTTTATCTTCTTGATTTTACTACGCAAGTGTTCTCACCTTTACCCTTGTTTCATTATATTCAGGTGAGTTAGGCAGCTGCTCCGGTGACTGTGGAGCATACTGGAGAGATGGCTGCGAGAGGTATTATACTGTCATACCTTCTCTTTTTTCTTCTTTCTTTTACTTCGTAAGTGTTCTCATCTTCACCATTGTTTCATCATTTCCAGGTGAGTGAGGCAGCTTCTCGGGTGACTATAGAGCGGGTAGAGAATGTTGTGTTGCATCTTTCTCAGGTATTTAACTATCTTATCTAAGTTGTTATTGCCTCTTGCTAACTCGCAAGTTATATTGATATTTCTTATTTCTCACTTCTTATGCTTAGTCTGGTATCCCCCCTTCGGCTGACCCCCTACCGGTTAGAGGCAGCATACTCACCCCTTTGAGCTTTGGGGTAAGTTTCTATCATAGCCCTGTTCAGAGTTTGGGCACCACTTCTCATTGTCTTGTTTGTATTTTGACTCATTATGTACACTTATTTTTACGATTTTACTGGTGGGTCCACCGAAATATCTAATAAGGGGGATCAGAGTTCTGAGGCCACTCCTACGACTGACGATGCTAATTTGGGTGGGGAGTCCTCTTTTCTTCCTTCTGAGGTAGAGTCTCATCATTCATAGGGTGACACTGAGGTGGGGGCTCCTGCAGTTGTTATGAGCAAATTGTGGCATGAGGAGTGACCAAGTCACTTAGGGATACATGAGCACTAAATCCTAGATTTAATTTTGGAGCATGATCCTGAGGCATTCACCTCTCAGAGTGTGCTTCATATTGATAGCCTTACGGTGTTCAACCTGAAGGCCCTTGCTAGTCACCTTCATGATTTCTTGACTGCTTCTCCCACAGAGCTGACCAGTGCTTTCATTTTATTGTTCTTGGAGGCTTTTTGTGACCTCCAGTAGTGCTACCATTTTCAGCTAGGATGGTTTGACGTTAGAATTCATCATTTTCTGATCATTCCTTTTTGTAATATGGTGAGACTTCGTATGTCCCGACAGACTAGAGTTGATCGGCGACAGGCTGAGGCTACAAGGATCAGAGGCCAGATTGCATCCCTACAGTCCTAGATTACATTGCTTCAGTGTTGTCTTGATAGACTTGAGTAAGGCTACCAGGAGGATGAGGCCAAGTTGACCAGGCTGGAGGAGGAGTTTATGCAGGAGGCTAGTCCATCCTATGCTAGAGCCCTTGCCCACGACGACTTGCTTTTTGTTATTTCTATTGGATAGGCTATTTTTTTCCTTGTAATACTTTTGTTTCTCATGTATAAAAATCGGTTATTTATGAATGAGAAAAAGCTATTATGTTTCTTTTGCCCTTTTGTTTTTTTTGCCTCTATCTATACTTGGCATCTGTTTACTAAGGCCCACTCTAATTTTTTGTGAGCGTTTGGTCAATCTAGGCTGCCCCGTATACCGTGGGGTACTTGCATTAATCTGAGCAAGTCATATATACACATAGACATTTGTTTTTTCATTAGCCCTACCCCATATGATTGTGAGGTATTTATATGCTATTTGGGTGAGCTATTATTCTTGAACTGCCCCCGATGTCTGCGTGGGTTCTCTTTCACATTAGTATAAGGAATAGCTTAGAGGGAGGGAATAACCCTATCTCTTTCCTTTTTTCATAAGAATATTTACAAATAAAATAAGTAAATGGTAGATGATTCTCTTTTTACAAGTTTTGTAAATCAACACAGCCCGTGGTCTACGGGGTCTTTATTTTATATTTTTCTTAAGAGCTTTCATGGTCTCATAGATACTAGAGAGGGGAGGATTGGCCTCCTTCTCTATATTTCTTTTGCACTGGTCATGCAAAGCACTACTTTGAGAACAAGGGTTAAAACTTGTTCTTTAGGCTATAATTTAAAGTAAAGGTCAAAATATATTATCTATATTTGTTTTTATTACTTAGAGGGTGTCCTCTTACTGGTCCGGTGACAAAATAAAAATACTTTTCGGCTATATGTGGAAGGACTTTGCTCAATATACTTTCTCTTAGGATGGATCTACCCCCCAAAGTGTAATGAGCAAAGTTCTTCTTCTTTTCGCACACCCTTTTCTAGCTTAGTAGAGAGCATTTACGAAAAGAAAACATTCTGTTGGGTCTGCTTCGTACAGTAGGTAAGTGACTAAAATAAACATAAAAATGATAAAAGTATTGCTATTCATTTATTTTATGTGGTGTACTATTTACAAGGTGGTATTGCTTTTATCATTTTTTTACAAAAAAAATTAACTTTTTGGTATGAGAGAAAACCATTCAGATTCTATTGCAGAAATGAAATTTAACAAAAACTAGGCATAGTACATCTTTAGCCATTTGCAATTGATGGATTGGACATAGCCACTCTCCGACTCCAAAATCTGGCAGTATCTTGACTTCCCCATCCCTCTCACCACAAAGGGGCCTTCCTGGTTGGGTTTAAATTTTGATGCTGGCATGATGCAGAGGTGATGCGTATATGCTCGGAGGACCAAGTCTCCCACTTGAAACTCTCTGGGCCTGAGTAGGTTTTCATAAGATCTGGATAACTATTGAGTGTAGACTTTGAAGTTCTCTCTTTCTTTATCTTTATACTCATCTAGCGCCGCAACCTGAACATGTCGTGGGTCAGGGATGAGTCCATTGCCTAGAGCGACACTAGATGAGGGTACCGCCAGTTCCTACGGTAGGACAACTTCGGTCTCATACACAAGTGATAATGGATCAAACCCGATTGGCTTTCTTTTCAAAGTATGGTAGGCCCATAGCACGATAGATTCTCATGCCATTCTCTAACATGTCTTCTAGCATCTTCTTCAGGATATTGATCAAGGTTTTGTTGGTGGCCTCCACTTGACCATTTCCTTTAGGGTAGGATATGGTGGAGTTGTTGTTCACGATCTTATATTTATCGGTGAGAATAATCATCTCCTTGCATATGAATTATCTGTTAGATTCACCTTGTGTATACCAAACCTACATATGATATATTCCCTGATACACTGGGTTACCACTTGGGTTATCACCCTCCTTAGAGGAATGGCCTCTGACCAATTGGTATACAATTCCGTAGCTACGATGATGAAAGATTTACCGTGACAGGTTGGGAAGATCTTTCCCACTAGATCGAATTCCCTTGTGTGGAAATGGTAGGGAGCTTATAGTCTTTGCAAGCTGACTTAGGGGGCATGCACCATGTTGCAATACACTTGGTAAGTTCTGCATTTGTTCACATAACCAATAGAGTCATCCCCCATGGTTGGCCAGTAGTACTCGAGTGTCATCAGTTGATCATATAGTTTGGCACCTCCCATATGGGAGGGCTCATTAGCTTCCTACATCACTCTCTCCTTATCTTCTTTGGCTATACATTTCAATGCTTTCTCATTATAACCCTTCTTGTAGAGTTCCTCTTCTACCAAATGGAAGCGGGCCACTCTTTTTCGAAGGTAGATATCATCTCCTCTATCTGTTTGAAAATCACCATCCTTTAATTAATTTATGTACGGTTGCCTCCAATATTCAAAGGCTTCCACAAAGTTGAATTCCGTTGGATGGAAAAATTGGGTTTGACACATTAAATAGCCCTGCTGCAGATAAGCGGCCTCCATGCTCATGGTGGGCCAGTAGTAATCCCCCGCTGCAACTGTCGATAAAGAGGGATATTGGTATCCCAACAATGCTTTTCATGTATTTCCACCAACCTCTATGTATCTTCCTTCTCTCCGACACACCTTGCTAGGAACCCCCAGGGCTCTTGAAGTAAAGTGTTCCCTGCAGTAAGTGGTAGTTAGCCAAGTCCACTATCTTGAATGATCCTTCTCTTATTTATAACTTCTTCATCACCAAGTATCTCCAATCTTCCAGCTCATCAATTGAGAATACAAACATCACTATGGTAGGCACTATTCTCCATCGCACTATAATGGTGGCTTTAGGTTCATCCATGTCCAACGCATTCGAATTTTTGTTCATTGTTCGAGCATGACTCTGAACGGTCACGTTCAAGAATTGTCCCGGCAATCTCTGGATGATGTATCTGTAGGGTGCCAAGTTAGAATGTTTAACAAAAAACTCCCCATTGACCTGTTGTACTGCGAGATTGGAGCCCCTCATATGCATAATACTCTGATGCCTCTTCGCAATGCCTCCAACATCCCTAGGATAAAGGGCCTCATACTCAGCCTCATTATTGGAGCGTTTGAAGTCCAACTTGAAAGAGAGGCTGACCTTATCCTTACTGCCTGCACCCCATGTTCCTTGTGCACAAGAGTCATCAAACTCCATATTCCACTCCTCCATCTCTTCCGCTAGAAATGCCTAAAAATTATCCCCAAGTAGCTCTTCACTGGGAGGCTCAAAGTTTTGACTCGGGAAGTCTGTCGACAAATCAGCTACTGCTTGACTTTTGATAACTTTAGGCACTATGCATTTCAGATCATACTCGGATAAAATTAAGTACCATCTTGTTTCTCTCCCTACAAAGATCGTCTAGGCTAAGAGATACTTGATAGGGTCTCACTTTATGATTATGTGTACTGTAGAGGCTAGCAGGTAGTGTCTCAACTTCTGAGCCACGAAGACTAAGTCAACGCAGTGTCTCTGCACATTAGTATATCTTGATTTTATACCTAAGATCACCCTTGATAGGTAATACACCTGATTCACTACTCTTTCCTTCTCTTGACCTAGTAATGCTCCTATAGATCTTTTTGTTGAAGTGAGGTAGAGCAGCAGTGCTGCCCCAGCCTCCGGTGGGATCATTGTGGATGGAGAGGCTAATATTTCTTTGATCTTCTCAAAGGATTTCTTTTGTTCCTCCCCCAGGCCCACTTTGTTTTTTTCCTTCAGCAAGGGTGTAAATGGGTGAGTTACTTCTGCTAAAGCAGGTATGAACCTCCTTAGGTAGGATACCTTTCCTAAGAAGCTCTTGAGCTGCCTCTGACTCTTCAGAGGTGGAATCATCACAATTGATTTCATCTTCTATGCATTAACTTGCACCCCCTTCCGATTCACAAAAAATCCAAAAAACTTTCTCACGGTGACCCCGAAGGCACACTTCGAGGTGTTCATTCTCATCTTGTATCGGCGGTATCGCTCAAACACTCTCCTAAGGTCTTGTATATGCTTTTTTTCTCTCTTGGACTTCACCACCAGGTCATCCATATAGAATTCCAGTTTGTCATGAAACAAATCATGGAAGATAGCAGTCATAGTCCACTGATAAGTGGCCCTGGCATTATTTATCCCAAACGTCATGACTGTGTAATGGAAATTTCCCAAAGGCGTGCAAAAGGAAATCTTCTCCGTTTCCACTGGACCCATCTTAATCTGATCATAGGCAACATACCCGTCCATGAAACTGTACATTTAATGGCCCACGATAGCGTCCAATAGACTGTCTATACTTGTCAAAGGAAACTCATCTTTGGGAAATTCTCGATTTAAGTCACAAAAATCCACACAAATTCAGATTTGACTTTTATCCTTCTTAGCCACCAGCACAATGTTGGAGAGACACACAGGGTGCTGAATGGGTTTAACGAACCCGAATTCTAATAGCTCCTCTACTTCTTCTTTGATTTTAAGGTCTAGCTCAACTTTATATGTATGAGTCACTTGTCTAACTGGGAGAGCATTGGTAAGGACATTGAGTTTATGGGAACTCACTTTTGGGTCAATCCCAGGCATCTCTGTATACTTACAAGAAAATACACCTGTGAATTCATTGAGAAGGTTGATGACCTCCTCCCTCTACCTTGGGTTCAAACCCTTTGAGATTAGAATGATCTTACTCTCACCCCTTTCTACTCCCAAGTTGATTTCCTCTAGATCTTGCAGCTGCTCCCTAGGTCCATCTTTCTTGCACTTCGGTGCCTCTTCTAGTTCCTCAACATGCTCAGTGATGTGGGACTCATCCACCACAAAACACTATGGTGCTGGGTTAACGCTCTCATCCCAGAACGCCGCTCACGCAGACCATAACAAATGGCATATGACTTTCCCATCAGGTTTGACCACTTTTTTATAAGTTTGAGGAGGTTTGGCTACCTCCACCTTCCTCTTGCCTTTTGCTATATGGGGATCACCCTCTCCCCCAAGGGATCATGGACATAATTCTTTAGTTGGGAAATTCCTCATACCACTTGACTCTCCTCTATCCTTCTTACATTGTTCTTCATCTCTTCATTCAGTTCTGTGTAGAATGCCACACCCACCAGATGGGACTCCTCAACAGAGAATGGCTTCTGTGCGACTTTGATTATGATCTCTATTCCTCACACATTGGCCTTGGCACACTGATGGTATGTAGAAGGTACTATGCCATGGGTATGCATCCACACCCTTCTGATGAGTAGCTGGTAGCTGGTGTTAGCATTGATAACAAGAAATTTGATGTGAGGCATGAAGTTCCCCAATTTAACACCCACATTCACATATCTTAGGGACTACATGTTTGCACTATCAAATCTTAAAATGACCACTGGTACTGGTACTATCTTTTCTTGATTGATCCCCATTGCATACAATGTGTTGATTGGCATAATATTGATGGAGGCTCTTCCATCCATCAACGCTCTAGGGAAATAAATGTGATCATAGCCATCACGTATAGCGGGCGGTTGTGAAAGTATGGAACTTGCCTATCTTCTTCGGAGAACAGCACTTCGGATGTGTATTTTTTAATCAACCTTCTAATGGTTCCCTGCTAATTTAACGAGGATTCACCGCGATTCTGCATTCGTTCCAAAACTCTCCTTGTGATGACTACCCTAGTGTCACATTTCACTCCTATCTTGTCAAAGAACCACTTGAACTTAGGACTTATTGCTATGTCTTCACATTCAAAGTTCATGTCCACTTCGTAGGTTTGATCATTGCAGACATATTCGGGTTCAGATGTCCCTCCTTCATCCAGAGAAAGGATGACATCCACTTCGCCTCCTAGGAGGTTCACTTGCCCAACCTGCTTACATCTAAACTCTTCTTGGTCAGGGGTAAAGAACCATTTATCACGGCTCCTCTCATTCTCAGTTCTCTGTTTGCTACTCAGTTATAACCTTTCAACCTCTTCACATATTTGATCATCACCCTCCCACTCCATCAACTCTGGAGTTGCTTCTTCATCATATGCCACTACCTTGTTGGTAGTGCCAAAGTGATGTGATGGAAGTGGATTTTCATTGACATCCATTGGAGGAATCTGTAAGGTACCATTGGCCACCTGCTCTCCAATGATCCTCCTCAAGTAGTAACAGTCCTTGGTGGAGTGTTGCACCTGCTAGTGTAATTCACAATATTTAGGGTTGGTTTTATCTGCTGCTGTTAGGATTTCTCCATTCAAGTGAGGAGGAACTGCTACCCCTTCTTGTACTAAAGTACGATAGCTATCCATAGCTTCTGTTACGTTACAAGGAAGTGGCTGTGGGGAATCTTCCCTAAACTTCCTCTTGTTGCCTAGGTTATTATTCTGGATCCGTAGTCTCCCTGCTTTCCTTTGGGATTTATATCCACATAGTTGACTGCTTGCCTCCTCGAGACTTGAAACCTACCAGAAGTTAGTAGAACTTGCATCCTCCCACTGGAGGTACTTGTCTTGATTATCATGGCTATATTATTAGAAACCCTGGTGAACTCTCTAAAAGTAACATATCTAGTTTCATTGATCAAGTGTAACTTATATTCCTCCAATAGCCCCTCGATACGTATTTGCAATAGCCTTACCTCTGCTACATCCTCATGTACATCTAGTGCCTTCTCATGAAAACGTTTGATATACTGCATTAACTCCTCTCCAGGCTTCTAAACCTCTAGCGTAAGGTGTCTCAGTGTGAATTCATCCTTCGCTATGAAGAACTTCTGGAGTAACTGCTTGTGCATATATTCCCAAGTAGGGATATTGTTGGGTGCCAAATGGGAGTACCACGTGTAGGCCTTCCCTGTGAGGGTATTGGAGAACTCCCTCAATCTTAGATTTTTGTCATTTGCATGCACTCTTAGGTATTCAACGAACCTCTTCACATGCTCTCTTGGGTTCTCCCCTTTACCACCGAACTTAATAAGTTTTGGTGGAATATACCCCTCTAGGTATGGATTCTCGTTCACCTCTTGTGGGTAGGGGTCCTGCAGTTCCTCATACAGATGAGGACCCTCCCTTTGGGAGGAGGAGAGAAACTTCCTTACTTCCTCCATAGTAACAGCTTTGGAGGGTGACTCATCCAAACTCATACCCTTTTCTATTTGTGAACTTGATGGTGTCAAGACTTGCTCCTGCACCGCCCTCCGCGGTGGAGCTACTTCTGCGAGAATCGCTGTAGGAGCGGCTTCCCCTTTAGAGGGGGTTGCTACTGGTGTAACACAACCTTGACCCATACTTGCCAAGTCTACGTTGTTTTGTTTCAAAAACTCAAAAAACATGCTCATAAGGCTTATACCTGCTATCAGAGCCACTGCTAGTGAGCTGGTTTGCCCTCCCGAAGGAGCAGGCATCTTTGCTCCGGTCACCACCACATCCTCCTGAGTGGTCTAATCACTTTGAGTTCCATTCCCATATGGAATGTCTTCAAAAAATAGATGCTTAGAAATATTGAAACCTTTTTTTTCCATGAAAGCGAGGATACATCCTAAGTGGAGTCGCCAAATGTAATAGGGTAGTGTAACTGGAGTCTGGTAAGATACTGAATCGGGTGAGGCGTAACCCACTCCAATGGACTCTGCATTCAAGGTTTTCAAGAACTTCTCAAGAAGCTTCGGGTGAAACATTCTCCTTTTGGTAAAAATGGAACTCAAGCTAGAGCTCACTCCCTGCAAGAAGATAAACATCACATAATTTTTCTCAAGAGGAACTCTTGAGAGTGATGGTTGTTAGTGGGGAGTAAAAGAACAAGGCACTCAACACTTAGAGAGAGAGAAAGGAGAGAATACTAGAGAGTTGCCAAGGGGTCCTATTTATACTTGGGCACTAGGGCTGAGATGGCACTTTTGGGTGCCCAAAACTTAGAGGGTTGGTGAGGGACAATGTTTGTAGTGTACCATTTGTCCCTACCTATGTGCAGCAGCATATCCCCTCAGATAGGTGCCACCTAGTGCAAACCTAAGTCAAAAGAAAATATGTCTCCTACTAGAGACAAAATATTTGATTTGGTAAATATCTTTTGAAACGGTAACTTGTGGTACAAAATTTGTAAGTTTGAGAGGGTGGCCTTGAGGTCCACCTCCTCTAAAATATTTATGAATGTGAGGGGGTCTCAAAGACCACCTCCTCTAAAATCTTTGCAAACTTGAGTGGGCCTTGAGGACCCCTTTTCTCTAGAATCATTTTACAAATTATCCATTTCTTGTGAGCAACCCTTTTGCTGCTCACCCTGGGTGTGTCTGACTGTGAAGTATGTGAGGACTGGGTGACCCTAGGGTCTTTTTACTAGTATTCTCTCAATATTAAAGTGTTAAGTGGTTGACCTTACTTAATAAACCTTGTTCCTCATCTGCCATGCCAAAACTTCCAAGAGATCCCGACTGGCCTATTTGAGCCCGACTTGCTTGTACAAGAAAATAAATATTAGTATTTTTATTCTTTAAAAGGATAATCTTTCATGATTAGGGGTTGATCCTGGGAGCCCCTTCCTCATACTGGCCTATTTTCTGGAAGTTGGGGGACTTTGAGGGGTCCGCGTTCAATATTTTCTAGAAGCTAAGGGAGAGAAACTTGAGGGTTCCTCATTCCATATTTTCTGGTAGTTGAGGGACCTTTGGGATTTCGCGTCCCAAATATTTTCTTGCAGTTGAGGGTCCTTGGGGCTTTCACATCCCAAACATTTTCTTCTAATTTAGGGAGGGGAGCCTTAGGGGTTCCGCGCCTAAATATTTTCTTACAGTTGAGGGAGCATCGGGGTTCTGTGCTCAAATATTTTCTTGCAGTTGATGGAGGGAAACCTTGAGGGTCCCTCTCCCCAGAACGTAGTGAGCAAACTTGAAACACCCTTCTAAAATTGTATTTTATTTTTTGTTTAAGTACAACCCAAGAATTTTATTTAGTAAACATTCCTGGAAGCAGTTTTGGTTGGTGTTTTATTTTTGTTTAAGTTTTATAATAAGATTCTTTTATATCCAGGAAGCCACATATAAGTGGGGATATCTTTGTAAGTTACAAGCTCTTGCAATGTTTTATCACTATCTTGACAACAATCAATGTCTCAAATATGGGACTTACTGTCTCAAATGTCATACACTTTGTGTTTGATCAAATGATAAAGTGACGATTTTAAGTTTTGCTTATATGGGTTTTGTATGGGTTCAATTAGGTAATTTTCTTTTGACTTTTTAGGTTCTCTCTCTCTCTCTCTCTCTCTCTCTCTCTCTCTCTCTCTCTCTCTCTCTCTCTCTCTCTCTCTCTATCTATCTATCTATCTATCTATCTATCAATCTATCTATCTATCTATCTATCTATATACATGGTCAGGGTCTCCGACGAGAAAATTTAATGGGAATAATATCGTCCACACGATTTTAGGGCCACTTTTATCTTTTGGACGACCTTTTGGGGACCGCTTTTTCTTTTTATGCTTTTGCCTTTTTCTAATGTTATAGGAATAGAAATTTCTACCCCAATAATTTCTAGAGTCTTAAGCTTATTTTTAACGTCTAAATTAATCTGGGAGTCTAAGATAAGTTTCAGAGCTCCTACTTCTCCGACATCTTCCATCACTATCATACTGAAATTCTAAATAGTGCGAATTATCTATGTAAATATTTTCCTCAAGGAGTCTGGAAATTACAAGCATTTTATATGGAAAATATTCTAGTCTTAAATACCTTATACGGTATTGCTGTTTCATCAGTCTAGTTTCTTTATATATCTGATTAACAATATCAATTATATCGTTATTTATAAATTCGTCTAAATTATTATCACCATAGGGTGACAAAAATCTACGATATGTTCTTGGGGAAACTGATCTATGTTTTTAAGGAGTGGACGGATTTCTCTGGCTCTAATTAAAATAACCTTGGTTTCTGCTAGCCTTTTTTGTCTAATAAATTTTAATACGTCTATACTGTCTTCAAGTATTCTAGTGTATTCTTGATATTTTTCCGGTCTTGAAAGTTCTTCTGCAAATTCCATAGTTCTTATCTTTTGTTTCAAGAGATCTCGAATCCTTTTCTAATTATTTCTGTTCTAGGTACTTCCCATACTAACCACTCAATAATCTGGTCTATATATTTAAAAGTACCACCTACGTATGTTAAAGAAGATTCTATAAGTGCTTTATCTTTAGGGTCTGTAAGAGTCCAATCTTGGATTTCTCTAGTTAAGTCTAAATTTGTTTCATTAACAAATGCTAAAAAGTCTGTAGTGATCTGTAGCCTCATGCAAGTTTCTTTTAAAACAATAATATGTAAAACAGTTAAGGGTTTGGTTCGAGTTATACCTTGCTTCTCGTCTATAATATCTTTATCTTCCTTCCTTCTTCTCTTCAGCTTTGTTACTATTCTTCTCCGGTCTGGGTCTCATGCAACTCTCTCTTTATGTATCGTACCTTAATCCACTAGTTTGGCGTTGTACCCATTTCCTGCGTGTACACCTTCACACCTAATGCCCACCTGGCTAACGGCTCACGGAAAACTGACACCTGACGGCGCTTCAATAGTATAACACCTTGTGTGCTACACCAGAGATTCCACACAATAGTTCTCTATGAACAGAAAGTTGGAGACAATTTGGAAAATAATAACAACTTAATATAAGAGATTTTTGGAAAAAAAATATTTTTATTGCATAGCATAACTAAATACAACTTTCCCCTCTCCCCAAACTATGAGAGGTTTACTCATTCATATACATATTACTCTCTAAGCTTACACACTCTCTCTCACTTCTAATCTTCGATATCTTACACACAACCTTAGTCGTCCCTTTTATAGCACAAGCGAGCTTACAAGATAATTGGAAATCGAAGGCTAAAATCTAATCGATTAAAAACATACAATAATTAAAGTGAAATACAATAATTAAAGGTCTACGGCTTTGGCATTTTTTGAGTCTTCACATTTTTGTCTTTTCCAAAAGTAATCTTGGCGTCTTGTGATAATTGCAAACCTAACGTATTTATGGCTATATATTCTCTTCTTTATGAAAAGAAGTTGTCTGGTTCCCATATGGGGCAGGTCTGAACTTTCTTCGTCTTTATACTATAAGGGAATCATCAGTCTAAATAATGGAGTCTTCGATCTTTAATAATTCATTGAGTAAGGTGGGGCCATTCTCTATTCTATCTTTATCTTCTTCTACCTCATCTTTGTCTTCGTCTGGTAGAGCATTATTGTTGAAGAATTCATCAATGAGGCCTACCACTCTAAGGCTAGCTAGCAAAGCAATCTCCACCATTTCCTTAGATTCTTTTTTAAGTCTTCCATTAAATGGCTCATCAGCCTGGATAATGAGGTCTTCTTTATGGTATGCAGTGTACCATCTGTCTTCACATGTTAACAGTTCCATGATTTCTATCATCTCCATAGCTTGGGCAATCTTGAGCTTGGAATTATTAATAATTAAATCTTTAGTTTCGTCTTCGGATAGAATCTCCACTTCCTCAAATGAGTAATTGGAAAATCTAATTAGTCTAAACCCCTAAACTCCCATTCCTCTACAAGAACTTGGAGCAATCTGGTAGATCCTGGAAAATAGGGGAAGGAAGTCTTCTACCTTCTTGACATACTCATGGATAATTTTTCCAAGAGCAATAAAGTCTTCCACAATCTTTATCTGGATGAGTCCAATGAGCCCATAGTCTTCTAAGGTGATCTGTGATATGTTTGCCTTTCCAAAAAGATAATTTTTTGGAACATCTTTGAAGAAACCTCTAAACATTAAGGCATCCCCATTAATTTTGGATAATAACATATTGAAATGTTCAATAATGTTATTAATTTGTTTCTGGTAGTATTCTGATGTTGGAAGATTATTATGACCAAAAGGAATAACAATCTTTGTCTTAAAAGTATTTTTCTTAAAACAAAAATTATCAGCAGGTCTGGTTTTGGAGGATTCTCCAAGAGTCTGAGCATAAGTCTGAGTCTGTGGTCTAGAAATAACTGTACCACTAAGTTGGGTAGATGCAAGTCTTTGAGTTCTCATGAATCTGGAAATAGCTACCAAATTCTGTTTGAATTCTATCCACAGTCTATTCTTCATGTTCCACCATATAGCGTCTATAAGAGTATTTTCATCATATGAAAATTCTCGTCTAAATTTGATCAAGTCTAGATATCTTTGGTCAGGTCTATATTGGGGGAAATACATCTTCCCGATGAGTCTATTATAAGAAACAGTCTCATGTCTAGATTTTCCAGGAGGAACTAAGATATCATAAAAATTCTCTATGATTGGGCTTTCTTGAGAGTCGCAAATATGAGTCTGTTTTTGTGTTATAATAGCATTTGGTCTTACGCGTCTAAGATAGTCTGCAACATCTTCTTTACTTAGTCTATTTGTTTCAGAGGAACTCATGCTGTCTAGGTCTTCTGTTTGCAACATAAAACATGAAATTATATTAGTGTTAGAAAACATTGGTTCTCTTGATATAATGTCTGGAATGGTATTTTTACTTCCCTTAATATGTATAACAGAGAAGTCATAACCATTAAGCAATTGTTTCCATTTAATAAGTCTATTAGTCCTTGATTTGGAGAAGTCTAAATCTCTGAATTTTACTGCATAAGAAGAGTCAGTATACACAGTAAAATATTTAGGTCTAAGAAAAAACATATATTTTTCTATTGCCCTTACTATGGCTAAAACTTCTTTTTCATGGGCAGTGTATCTTGTTTCTGGATCTGTAAAGGTTCCATAACTATATCTACAAAGTTTCTTCTTTTTTGTCTGATGATCAATGACAAAGTATACGGCTCCCCATTATTTATCAGATGCATCTGTCTCTACTATAAATTGGTCATCGACATTGGGCAGTTCAAGTAAAGGGATATTTTTGACGGCTTCTTTAATTTGTCTTATAACTTCAAAATCATCTTTAGTCCAATAAAAATGGGTAGTCTTGTCTACTCCTTTTAATTTGGAAGTTAGGTTTTGTCTTTTTGAAGCAAGTTCTTTAATAAAGTTTGCATCACAATTAAGTAATCCAAAAAATTATTGTAATAGTTTTCTATCTTTGAGTTGGTCTGGGAACTGAAGAATATTTTTGGTTATGTGTTCACCTAAGGATATTTTTCCTTTATTAATATGCATTCTCACAAAATCTATTTCAGTTTGAAACAATTGCATTCTCTTTTAAGAAATAACAATACCATGTTTATCTAATTTTAAAATAATCTTTTAAAGATGGTCTACATGCTATATCTAAGTCTTATTGGCTAGAGGAAGATCATCTATGTAAACAAGACAAAATTCTAAATAAGGTCAAAATACATTACCCATTCTTCTTTGGAATACTTGAGGGACATTTAAGTATTCAAATGGCATTACTAGTGATTCATATTTTCCTTGGGGCACACTAAAGGCTGTCCAAGTAATACTGTCTGGATGCATCTTAATTTGCCAGAAGCCTGACTTACCATCAAACTTACTAAATATAATTTTTCCTTTAACTAAATTGATAATTTTTTCTTGTCTGGTATCTTATAAGAATCAATTTCATAATTCTTATTTAGTTGTCTATAATCTATCACCATACGTCTTTTTTCTCTTTTTCTTTCAGATTCATTTAGAACGTAGAAGGCGAGGCTATTATGTCTGCTTTTACTTTCACTAATAATGCCTAACTTAAGCATTTCATCTATGTCTTTTTTTAATTCTTCCCTATATTCTTGTGAATATCCTTTCTTATAGGTTCGGCCATTGATAGTGGCGTCTGGGTTAATAGGGATAATTTCACAATAACTTTGGTCTTTATCCCACTTAGCAATGACATTTTCTCCTAAAGTAGGCTCTACTAATTGCCTAATCTTTTCCTTTTCTACTTCTATATCTATTTTCATCTGTTTGGATATGGCTTGAACCTTTAATAAAGTTTACTGGGCTTGAACTAAAATGTCTTGTTGTATAAGCGTTATTTGTTTATAACAATTTTGGTCTGGACACTTACATTCCTTTTGTAAGGGTTTAGTTATTTATAAGTCTTCTTGTTGGTTTGTAGGTCTAGGTCCACCATGCTCAACTGAATTTTCCAGGGGTTGTGAAATTAACAATACTTTCTATAAATGGTGAGCCCTCTGAGAACCCCCTCTGTAATGGGTCTCAGCTTTTTATGAGGTTCCCTTTCTTCTCTTCTAACCTCTTAATAGAGTCATTCCATGGTTTGGCAACGTCGTCTTAGCCGAGATTGTCCCCAGCCACTTCTAAAGGGTGAACTAAGGGTTCCCCAGCTGCTTCGTAATGTCGGCTATTGACCTCCCCCTGACCACAGTCTCGGCTATGGTGAGGCCGATGATCACCACCTCCCATTTTGGAGCTAGGTATGCTTATTGACCTGGATAGCCTCTACCTCAGATCATTAATTGGGTTGAGACTTTCAAAGGATAACCCTCTACTTAAGCGATCAAAATTTAACCCTCTTTGTCTTACATCACCATCTCGTCTTTCACACTGACCTCGGTTCTCCTATATAGGACGTACGGTGTTGTTCGAGACCTCGTGTGGCTCCCAACAGTCTACTTGGGCATCCTATGCCTCAATGTCATTGTACCTATCCTCAAGGTAAGGGTCTCCTTACCTCCCAGCCATAAATGCCTAGGGTCAACAACATCCCCCTCCATTTCTGAGTAGGTTGGTCCTTTTGTGGTACCTGGGGTGGTCCCTTGGCCTCGTGTTGTGGCTGACCATCCGCCAGAGTAATCATATTCGGTGAGACTACAGGTGGTCTCATTATGTTTTAGCTTTGCTGGGAAAATTTCTCCTGCATCGCTTGCTGAGTTGCAACCAAGGACTTCAAGACTACTGCCACCTCAGCCATCTCGGACTGGGGTGGTGCCTGGCTAGAACTGGGTTCTCCAATGCCAAATGGTGGAGGAGGTGGTGGTAACTCTGGTCCCATATGCTTGAGATTTTGATGAGAGGATTATAGATCTTGAAAACCTTAAGGGACCTCTTTCAGTGGTGAAACATCTCCACACGAAGGGTGAGGCCCGGTTCACCACCATAGTCTCCGGTGAGGTTAAGCAGCAAAAGAGGAAGAGATGAATATTCTCGTTCCAACTGACGGCACCAAAATGATGATGCTGTAAATAGCACCACCAGATAAAGAGGTAGTTGATATCAAACAAGCATAACAATGGCAGCAAATAACAACACATATATGTAGAAGGAGATGAGGAGAAGAGGATAAACACACCAATATTAGTGGTTCAGTAATTGTCTACGTCCACTGTGCAAGTGAGTGTAAGTATCACTATCAGAAGAGGGCTCTAATGGCCTTAGAAATACAATCACTCCACTTTCTCTCTCTATTGTAAATGCACCAGAGTTTGGCTAGGGTTTGTAATTATCGATCCCTTTACAAGGTAGAGGAAGACCTCTATATATAGTGCTTGGGGGTGTAATGTACCCCCCAAGCATGCAATGAGCATGTGTATGGGGATCGAACCAGTATGATGATGATACCTGGATGATCTTATATAGATAATGATGATCGCAATATTCCCTCACGTGAGGAGAATGATTCAGTTATAACAGAATTGCCACGTGAAGTCTTCCATGTTCTTGCGTATGCTCGGACTTGTTTCCTCGACTCATGTAACCTCGTCCAGGCTAAGTATGAGGTTGGTGAAGTTCGATGGTGTTGCTTTTCTCTGTCAATCATTAATATGACCTCGATTTAAGAGACTGGTTGAGGTTATGTATGAGGTGGGGTACAACATCGGCTGGTGCAAAGTATGAGGTTGGCAATACCCTGGACCCAAGTGACGTTGTTGACCTGGGCTACTGTTCAGTCGAGGTTGCCCTACAAGGGGCCGACCTTCCAGAAGACGACCTTCCCAATGGCTCTTGTAAGCTTCTTATTGACTCGGCTGTGCGACATGACGAGGTTAGTGACTTCGAGTAAAAGGGAGCACTTTGGGCATGTCAATACCCATATCATAGTACCCTCCACGTACCACCGATGTGCAAAAACTAACATTCGTGGAGCATAGCTCATAATCAAAGAAACGCAGAAACCATTATCTGCTGAGGAGGACGATCTGGTGGATGTGGTGTTTTACATAGAGTTGGATGAAGAAAGGATGGGTTTTGCAAGAAAGTTAGAGGAAAGCCAAGTGGTTGGAGGAAGTCTCTGGCCAAATAAATATGTCCACGATCATTTAGGGGAGAGGGTGTTTCCTCGCATAGTAAAAGGCAAGAGAAAGGTAGAGGAGGTAGTCAAACCTCCTCGAACTTGTAAGAAGGTGGTAGTACATGATGAGAAAGTCATATACCATTTATAATGGTCTACGCGGGCGGCATTCTTGGATGAGAGAGCCGACCCGACACCAGAGTGATTTGTGGTGGATGAATCCCACATCATTGAACATATTGAGGAACCATAAGAGGCTCTAGAGTGCATACAAGATGAACCCAAGGTGCAGCTGCAAGAGCTATAGGAAATCAACTTGGGAGTAGAAGGGGTGAAAGTAGAACCATTTTAACTTCAAGGATCTGAACCCAAAGCAGAAGGGAGAGCTCATCAACCTGCTCAAAGAGTACACTCACGTATTTTCCTGGAAATACACAGAGATGCCAGGGATAGATCCATAAGTGAGCTCCCCCAAATTAAATGTTATTCCCAATGATCTTCAAGCTAGACAAGAAACCCGTGCATACAAATTTGACCTCGACCTAAAGATAAAAGACGAAGTAGAGAAACTGTTAGTGACGGGGTTCATTAAACCTATCCAGCATCCTATGTGGCTCTCCAGCATTGTACATGTGGCAAAGAAGGACAGGAGTTAAATCTGGATTTCTGTGAACTTCCGTGACTTAAATATGGCATCTCTTAAGGATGAGTTTCCCCTACCTAGTATAGAAAACTTAGTTGACTCTACTGCAGGCCATGAAATGTATAGTTTTATGGATGAGTACGTTGGGTATAATCAGATTAAGATGGACCCTATGGATGCAGAGAAGAATGCCTTCCGCACGCCACTGG
Source organism: Sambucus nigra (assembly GCA_949130495.1). Lineage (NCBI taxonomy): Eukaryota > Viridiplantae > Streptophyta > Magnoliopsida > Dipsacales > Adoxaceae > Sambucus > Sambucus nigra. The sequence goes on from OX422219.1 coordinate 54,114,901, forward strand.
GAAACTTTCACTATACAATCATGTCATTTGGATTGAAGAACGTTGGGTCCATCTATCGGTTGACCATGATGGAAATCTTCCATTATTTGTTTCATGATATACTAGAATTCTATGTGGATGATCTCACTACACCATAAATAGTAATTTAGCATACCTTGATATTAAAAATCTAGCACGACTTAAAACTATACCAAATTCGGGCACGGTTTAAAAATAATCTGGCACACTTTAAAATCGTGCCAAAATTTAGCACTATTTAAAAGTGTGCCAAAATTAAGAACATTTAACTATAATATTAATACCCTAAAAAATATTAATCCTCCCAAGTTTTTTTTTCTCTCTCTCTCTCTCTCTCTCACTTTCCTCTCTCATTCAGGTCTCCCATTCTCTCTCTCTCTCTCTCTCTCTCTCTCTCTCTCACACACACACACACACACACACACACACACACTCTCTCTCTCTCTCTTACATCTAACCCTCTGTTAAAACCCTAACTTCTCCAAGGGATTGGTCACTGCTCCGCTAGATTTGAGGCCAAGAGATGGGCCAAGTTGTTTGGCATATACCTAAAAAATGTTTTAAGCTATGGAAAATAAGAAGTCTCTATCAAGAAACTGAAATAGAGGTCTAGGTAATTAACTATGCTCTATTTCTATCTGATTACTTTGTTATTTTCTATGATGTCTTTTATTTTTTTATAAACGTTAAGCCCCGTCATCTTCTTAATATTGTTTGTTTCTGTAACACTTGAGGTTTCAGCAATTGCGAGTACATGGGTAAAAATGTTATTTGCAATCTAGGGTTTAACTAGACTTCATGTTACATAAGATCCTTTTTTAACCCCTCAAATTTGAATACATATATTTTTTTAATATTTTATCATTATTAGTCCTTTTTTTAAATTGTTTTATGATAGTGTCATTTAGTTGAACATTGACGAGCTAAAGCAAACACAAGACATTAGCTCCTTGATGCTAAATGGGCCTCAATTTAACATTAAGAGGTGAAAACCAACACCCTCTTATTATGTCTTTGTTGGATGATGTCAATGTGTTTTGAGATTTTACATATTGTTGTATGAGTGCATGGAGGGAGTTAGTATATGCTGAGGTCGAAGGTGCTTATGGAGTTGTACTTTGTGAATTCGTAACGCATTGCACTAAATCTTGTGAAAGACCCAAGAGGGTGCGAGGGGTTGTGGTCAAAAGTGTAAGCCAATCTTGAAAGAGAGAGTTTGGACAAAGTTTTCGAGTTGTAATTTTGGGTGCATGTATATTATTGAAATGATTTTGATGACTATTAAGAGTGAGATTTAGAGTTAAGGTTATATGTTTATGTCCGTTCACTACCTCAATGATTGATAGTGGCGTGGTGTATGGTTTAGTACCCTATTCTTATTTTCATAACATGGGTTCCTTTTAATTTTTTCTTGTAAACAAAAAAAAAACTATTTCATTATTTGTAGATAAAGATTTCTTGTGAAAATTTCAACTGTAAGAGTTCTTGTCAAACTTTCATAATATGGATGAGCACTGTTGAAGCAATAAATTGAGAGTGATTGCGTTGTGGATAACGGGAAGGTGTATAAGTTTCAATTGCAGGATGGTTAGGAGGGGGTTGTGGGGTTGGAGAATAATATAGTTTTGACTCGCATTAACCCGAAGGTTAGAATTTCGTGTACACATTGTCTCTTTTATATGATCCATTATTTTTGTCTTCCATACATATAGCTTATTAGCCTGGCGGACTAATAAATTTAGGGATTAGATTTATTGAGGCAAATTAATCATATACATTTGATACTTACATAGGAATTAAGTGAAAAAATTGCATAAAAATAGCAAATACTCAAATTGACTATGTGGAATGTAACTATCTCACATGTTTAATGTAAAACTGAAATGTAGACTTATGCGAGAAACATATCATATTTGGGCAGGATTGCCTCAATCCATTTATGTATTTCTCTCCTTTATAGTTAAAATAACTTCAACTTAATATGTCTTTTTTCCTGTGGATTCTGAGTTGTATAGATAGGTGTATTCTGTCTCTTATAAATTGGATATAATAGTTAGAACTGCAATAGCCCGTTGATCATGTGAAATCAATCATTTTTTCAAATGCGATTTGATGTTAATAGGAATACATGTATATTATGCTTTGAAATTTACGTTGAATGGTTGACTTATAAATGACTGTTTACAAGCGTGTGATTTTAAAAACCAAACACAAAATGACTTTTCTTTAAATATTTACTCTTGATAACTAGTTAATGTTGAACAGTCTATGTTGCAAATTCGAGTCTACCTCACTAATTAAACAATCTCAGATGATCAATCTTCACGCCTATTGCTTTTACAATCTCAAGGTTTAGTTTAATTCAATAATTAGATTTTAAATATTATTTGTGTTGAGTACTCATGTTTTTTTTTTGTTTGGTACTGTTTTATAGACAACTTTGGTGTGCATTTGAGATAAAGAGGTTCATTTAGTTGCGATGCCATGTAGGCATAAGAAGTTTTTGTATTTCTGGTTCTATTCAGTGTCGGTCGGATTGTATAGTGCTCGTTTAGGGATGTTGAATTTAGGGTGTTTGTCTATTGTATTTTATTTATATGAGATGTTTATTATTGCGAATACGATGAAGTTTTTTGAGGATTGGATTGAGGCATTATGGTGTTGGATTGCACAGGAGATGGATCCGATGAGGGTTTCAGGGATGTCGAGGGAGGTGAAGTGGTATATGGATGATGGAGCATTGTTAAAGTAGTAATTGAGAGTGATTTTGTTGTGGATAATGGGAAGGTGCATAAGGTTTAATTGGATATTCATTGCTTTGATGTGGTAGTGAGTTCCAAGACATTTTTGATGTTGATCATTTCATCACATATTTGAGAGACGAGGTTCGGGTTTTTAAGGAGTTACCTCCTATACTCAAGAGCAAAATGGAACTAGGAATGATCTATACCATTCCTCCCATTAGTTAGTCTAGCATTTCTTACTATCATGGATGATGATTATAGCTTCAGTAAAATGAGCATTCGGGACTCGATTATGGATCACTTAAAGAAAAAGAACAGTTAGTTTAATTTATGTTGGGCGCTAACATCTATATCAGTTATTAATTTTTAATTTTATTTCTTGTGAGGTAAACATGTACGGCTAGGAATGATACAGATAGGAGGATTCTCCACAAGATAATTTTCCACCTACGCCACCTTGCCTCGAAGTACTTCCCTCTAAGGTACAAATTTGCAAATATAACAGTTAGAGATTCTGGGAGTGTTTAAGCTCGACCCATATAAACTTTATATGACTCTTTATATAACATTTATATAAAAGTTATATAACAGTTATATAATATAAACAATTATATAACAGTTCATATAACAGTTATATAATTGTTTATATTATATAACTGTTATATAAACAGTTATATAACAGAGTAATAGGTCTCCAGCTGAATCGCCCATTGATTTTGCCCCGCATATATAGTTACTGTGAAGAAGAATTGCACATTGACGAGGAAAATTTAAGAGTAATAGGTCTCCATCTTTATGGTAACTTTCAATTTCCCTAAACTAATCAACACTTTACCTGATTTATTGCAATAACAACCAACAAATCTCCATTTGAATTTGTAAAACTCAATTTTATTCAAATCAACTTTGGTATCCAATAAATCAATCAGTGGAATTTTGTGAATTCTAACCAGTTTCTTAATTCTTCTAGTGGAAGATTTTTTGGCAACTCCTAGAATATTACATACTAGGAAAGAAATCATTGAGAAATTAGATGGTTGAATTTATTGTTACCTTTGACAATTTATCGGGTAATTTTCTTTAAAAGAGGGTCTAAAACTCTAGTTCCACTTCTTGATTTCTGGACAACTTTCTTGTTCTGCAACTTTAGGCCTTTTGTAACGATACATCTCTTTGTTCTCTCCATCTTCAATTTTACATACAATCTTTTTAAAAACATCCTGAGGTCTTCAATAATAGGTTCATAATTTTTATCATCCATATCACCATCTGTTGCATATAGGTGTTCAGTAGTTGCATTATATTCTTGGTCAGGTATATCAGTAGAACTGGGAAACAAATCACCTTCGTAAACCTCAATCACTTATGTGTGTCTGATATCTTGATTTTGAATACTTTTAAAATGCTTTTTGCTCTTAATCTTTCTTCTCCTCTTCATAACTGTTTTCCATTCATACTGATTTATTGATATCTCATTTAATTTTTGAATTTCACATTCCCATTGATTTCGCCCCGTATATATGGTGACTGTGAAAAAGAATTGCACATTTACGAGAACGATGTAAGAGTAAGAGTAATAGGTCTTCATCTTGATGATAATTTTCAATTTCATAGTTGTCATGATGACCATTGTGATTAGTTTAGGGATCACAGTGGTCATATGACTAGTCCCAAGCAAATGATAGTTAACATCTTGTGTGCTAATATGATGCTGCAACATATGATTCAGAGAACGTGCTCTAACTCTCTAGTGCTGCTCTATTTCTTTTTTATTATCATGAGTTTCTTCAATGCAAATGATAGGTAATAATTTTATTGTCATAATGATGCCTTTAATTTTAGTAACTTGGTTACATGGTTTATTTTATGTTTCCCATATCAGTCACCTATGTACTTTGCTATATGTTACTATATGCAACTTTGTTTCTCTTTTGCATGGTTATAGTTTATACACATATGCCAAAGGGTTGTTTCTTATGATCATCAAGTCTTGAACCTTCCATTATAGTGTTTGATTTTGTTTGGGCATTTAGACTTTGATCATACATGATTTGAAGACTATTGATAGGCATGACTTTCCTCACATGATGTGATACACTTGGGCTTATGCTTGCTTCTATGATTATCTCACTAGAGTTTATGATTGTATTCATATGTTAAATATTTTTTAAAAAACCCACTTTTCTTCTTTTTCTTCATAAATTTGGGAGTGTGACCAACCTAGTTGGGGCCACTTTTCACTTTGAGAGCTTGCATCTATGATTAGTGTTGAATCTAACGTTTGTTCTACTCCTACATTAATTTTTTGATATGATGTCTCTTGTGCTAATATGGTTTATCTGCTTGCTGGTTCGATCTAGTTGTTTGAAATTCATCAGTGAAATGGTGCATATATGTTGTTTGAATAATTAAGGATCAAACAATCCAAAATTCTAAATTCTAATACTTTCAACTCGAATTCAATTTTTTTTTGCTATTATCATATCGTGTTAAAATCTTCTGACTTCGTCTGGAAGTGCTTACCCTCATAGCTAATTGCATATCCATGTAATGATTGTAGGTCCATATTAACTTTCACCCAGAGTTTTTATTTATTATAACCCCTCTTTTATAAGCTTGAGATATATTCCCCAAAGCAATGGTAAATCTATTTAAATGTCATTTATAGGGTCTTGTATTACATTATGTGAGATTTAGCGATGATTTTGTGAGTATATCTCAAATTATTATATAAGTGAGGGTGTAATACGAAAGTTCAAATAACAGCGAGGGTGAAAGTGAAAAAATTACTCAATATTCGAACTCTTGTGCGTAAAGCTTAGTTTGTTGATCTATGTTTTCCTTTTGTAGATTATATCGAAGATACGCAAGACGATGGGATCAGTAGGATTTGTTGAAATCGACACACTGGTTCCACAAGTTTGTAAATTTCTTTATGTTCATGTTTGATTGATTCAACTTGTGGTTATAGTTATATGATTAAAGGAGATAAAAATATTAGAAAATATGCATGTTTAATAAAAAAAAATCATTTCCTTTTAGATAAATGAAAATGCAAATATGAATTGATGCGAACCTAAGCTAGCCCCCAAATGGCCCTGTAAGAGGCACGATCACCTCGCACGGGACCAATATAACTCATAGGAATTGACTGCGCAGTCACAAGTCTCCCGGTTTGAGAATATGACGATAATTTGAAAATATCTATATTAGGCTTAAAAATTAGTTGTTAAAGGGTGAAAACCCAAACCAACCCCCATACGGCCCCGTAAGAGGCATGGACACCTTACACGGGACCAATGTAACTTATAGGAACTAACCGTGTAGTCCCGAGTCTCCCGGTTTGAGAAAATGACGATAATTTAAAAATATTTAGATTATTCTTAAAAATATGTCGTTTGAGGGTGAAAACTCAAACCAATCCTTAAACGGCCCCATAAGAGGAACTAACGCCTGGCACGGGGCCAATGTAACTCGTACGAACTAATCGCGTAGTCACGGGATATATGATTTAATAATGCAATGATAATTTAAAAATATCTATTCTTTGGCTTAAAAACATGTCGTTAGTGGGCGAAATCCTAAACTAGCCCCCAAATGATCCCGTAAGAGGGATGCACACCTCGCACGAGACCAATATAACTTATAGAAATTGACCGCGTAGTCGCGGATCTCTCGGTTTGAGAATATGACAATAATTAGAAAATATCTAGATTAGTCTTAAAAACAAGTCGTTAAAGGGTGAAAACCCAAACCATCCCCAAATGGCCCCATAAGAGGCACGAAGAATTCGCACGAAAATATTTAGATTATTTTTGAAAACATGTCGTTTGAGGGTGAAAATTTAAAGGAATCCTTAAACGGCCCCGTAAGAGGCACTAACACCTCGCACGAGGCCAATGTAACTCGTAGGAATAGATCGCGTAATCACGGGACATATGGTTTGAGAATATGATGATAATTTGAAAATATCTATACTTTGGCTTAAAAACATGCTATTAGTGGGTGAAAACCTAAATTAGCCCCCAAATGGCCTTATAAGAGGCACAAACACCTCGCACGGGACCAATGTACCTCGTGGGAATTATTCGCGTAGTCACGGGTCTCTCGGTTTGAGAATATGACAATAATTTAAAAATATATAGATTATAGTTAAAAACAGGATGTTTGAGGGTGAAAACTCAAATCAGTCCTCAAACAGCCCCGTAAGAGGCACTAACACCTTGCACGGGACCAATATAACTTGTAAGAAATGACCGTGTAGTCGCGGGTCTCCCGATTTGAGAATATAATGATAATTTAAAAATATATAGATTATTCTTAAAAACATGTTGTTTGAAGGTGAAAACTCAAATCAGTCCTCAAACGGTCCCGTAAGAGGCACTAACACCTCGCGTGGGAGTAATGTAACTTGTAGGAGCTGACCACGTAGTCACAAGACTTTTAATTTGAGAATATAATAATAATTGTAACTCATATATGCAAATTTCAGTTTGAATAAGATTTTTTTTAAAATTACCTGGTTTCTAATATCATCTCTTTTTGTACATATTTTTGTTGCAGGATAACATTTTGTCTTTAGCTTTTATCCACGTGGAACACACGAAGTCAATGGTTTACTACAAGGGGATTATTTATTTAATGTCGTTAATATTCAGGATTCCATTTTTTTTTATGTTATGGCCATGCGGTCTTTTGTAGTTTTATTGTTAGCTTTTATGGTCATGCAGGCTTTTGTAATTTTATTATTATATTTTATGGCCATACGGGCTTTAAATTACGTAGGTTTTAGAACGTGCAAAAAATAGAGGAAACTCTGCCCAATTTTTTTAGTCTGTGAACTATTAAGACTTATAATATTTTGAAGTTTGAATGTACATTAGTTTATCAACAACTTGCAAGATTCGCAATTTGTGAATTTTCTTATTTTCAAATAATTAATTTTTTCTCTAATCCAAAAATTTTGGCACAGTTCAAAACCATGCCAAATGTGTATCAAATTTTGGAACAGTTTTGAACTGTGCCAAAAGTGTACGAAAATATACCCAATCTGGAATAGTTATAAAGTGTGCTAAAAGTGTGCAAGAAATATCAAATTCTGGCATGATTTTAAAGTGTGCTAAAAGTGTTCATGTTTGGTCAAATCTTACACACTTTTAAACTGTGCTAGAAAAAATGGTCATTTTAGAATACCTGATTCTGGCACAGTTCAAAACCGTGCTAGATTTGATCTTGTATAATTTTAAATCGTGCCAGATTGTTGTTTTTTGTGTAGTGTTTGGTGGTGAAGTCCAAACGAGAAATCAAGATAATACAAGACCTCCGGAGAGTGTTTGAGAGATGCCGAAGGTATAAGATGCTGATGAACCCCTCGATGTGTGCCTTTGGGGTCACAGCGGGGAAGTTTTTGGGCTTTATTGTAAATAAGCAGGGGGTGCAGGTTGATGTAGAAAAGAAGAAGGCCATCATGATGATGCCACCTCTAAAGATTCAAAGGTAGCTCAAGAGTGTCCTAGGAAAGGTGTCCTACCTAAGAAGGTTCATACCTACACTGGCAGAGGTGACCCACCCATTTAAAACCCTGTTGAAAGACAAAGCCAAGTGGACCTTGGGAGAGGAAAAAAATAAAGCCTTTGAGAAGATCAAATAAATTTTAGCCTCTCCATCCACGATGATCCTACCAAAATCTAGGGCACCACTGCTGCTCTACATCACTTCGACAGAAAGTTCTATAGGAGTGTTATTGGCTGAAGAGAATGAAGGAGTAGAAAAGCTAGTGTACTACTTGTCAAGGGTGATCTCGAGAACAAAATATAGATATACCAATGTGGAGAGACATTACCTTGCCCTAGTTTTTATGGCCCAAAAGTTGAGGCACTAACTCCTAGCCTTCACAGTCTATATAGTCACCAAGTGTGACCCTATTAAGTACCTCATGGTGCAGACGGTCTTGGTACAACGAGCAATAAGATGGTTCTTAATTCTGTCAGTGTGTGATCTGAAATGCATAGTGACTAAATCCATCAAAAGTTAAGTGATATTTGATATGTTGGCCCACTTAACAAGTGATAATTTTGAGTCTCCCAGTGAAGAGGCACCTGGGGAAAATTTCCAAGCGTTCGTGGCTGAAGAGATGGAGAAGTGGGAGATGGATTTCGATGGATCTAGTGCCCAAGAAATAGGAGGTGAGGGCATTATCCTCTCAAGTAGTAAGGAGAAAATCACTTTGTTCTTCAAGTTAGAGTTTAATTGCTCGAATAATGAGGCTGAATACGAGGCCCTCATTTTGAGAATGTTGAAAGCACTCCAAAGAGGCATCATAGTATTATGTATATGAGGGGACTCTAACCTTGTGGTGAAAGATGTTAATGGGGATTTCGCCCTCAAACATGGTAACTTGGCACCCTATAGATCCATCATCCAAAAGTTGATGGGGCAGTTCCTGGAAGTAACCATTGAGCGGCATAATGAATAGGCATCCTGACGCTCTAGCTACAATAGCCCAGAAGTTAGACATGGATGAGTCAGAGGTGACTATCACAGTACGACGGAGAACGATGCCTACTACAGTGAGGTCCCTGTTCCCCAAGTGATGAGCCGGAGGATTGGAGGTACCTGGTTATGAAGTATCTAGAAATAAGAGAAGGAATAATGAAGCTGTTAGAATTCGATAACTACCACCTGCTCCAGGGAATACATTACTTCAAGAGCCCTAAAGGGTTCTTAACAAGGTGTATTAGAGAAAAGGAAGCTACAAAGAGGTTGGAGGAGATGCATGAAAAGCATTGTGGGGATACCAATATCCCTCTTTATCGTCGATTATAGAGGGGGGCTACTATTGGCCCACCATGAGCGTAGAGATTGCTCATCTGTAATAGGAAAGTGCCAACCCCAATTTGATCAGTCAGGAAAAGATAATTTTTTGGAGGCCGTTTAAGATTGGAGGCAACCATATATAGCCTATTTGAAAGATGGTGAGTTTCCAACGGAGAGAGTAGAAGAAATTTATCTCCGAAAAAGAGTAGCCCGCTTCTACTTGTTAGAAAAAGAGATCTACAGGGAAGACTACAATGAGAAGGGGCTGAAATGTATAGACAAAAAGGATATGAAAAGAGTGTTAAAGGAAGCTCATGAGCCCTCTCACATGGGAGGTGCCAAACTGTACGATCAATTGATGACGCTGGGGTACTACTGGCAATAATGGAGGCTGACTCCATCGATTATATGAAGAAATATAAACCCTATCAAGTACATGGTAATATGGTGCATGCCCCTTCAGTCAGTTTACAAAGCCTATTAGCTTCCTACCCTTTCCACACATGAATATTTGATCTGGTTGGAAAAATCAGCTCAGCATCTCATAGCAAAGCTTTTATAATTGTATCAACATAATTGTATACCAAATGAGTAGAGGCCATTCCTCTAAGAAGAGTAACTGCCCAAGCGGTAACCCAGTTTATCAAGGATTATATCATATGCAGGTTCAGTATATCCAAGGTGATTCTAATTGATAATAAGAAACAACTCGTATGCAATGAGATGGCTCTTCTTATGGATAAATATAAGATTATGCACAACAGCTCGACCATCTCCTACCCAAAAGGAAATGGCCAAGAGAAGGCCACCAATAAAACCTTTATCAATATCGTGAAGAAGATGCTGGAAGACATGTTGGGGGAATAGAATGAGAATTTACCTATGGTATTGTGGGTTTACCGCACTTCAAAAAGAAAGCCAACTGGTTTCACTCCATTCTCACTTGTGTATGGGACCAAAGTTGTCCTACCGGTCGAATTGGCAGTGCCATCAGCTAGGGTCTCTCTAAGAAAAGGGCTCACCGTGGACCAACGACATGTGAAGTTAGAGGCATTGGGCGAGAATAGAGACAAAGCAAAAGAGAACTTTAAATTCTACACCCAGCAACTGTACAGAGCCTACGAAAACCTAGTCAAGCCCGGAGAGTTCCAGGTGGGGGATTTGGTCCTCTGTGCATCCACTCATCACCTCCGCAATATGTCAGCGTCAAAGTTCAAACCTAATTAGGAAGGTCCCTTTGTAGTGAAAGGTGTAGGAAAGTCAAGGTACTGCCAGGTCTTGGAGCCGGAAAGTGACTGTAGTCAACCCATCAATTGCAAGTGGCTGAAAAAGTACTATGCCTAGTTTTTTTAAGGTTTTAAAATTCAGTTTTGTAAAAAAATAATTGAGTAGCTTGCTCTAATACCATAAAAGTTCTATTTTTTCTAAAAATGATAGAGCAACACCATCCTGTAAATAATACACAGTATGAAAAGAAATTATAGCAACACTTTTTTATCACTGTATGGATGATTCTTATTTTGCTTACTTACCTGTTGTATGAGGTAGATGTACTAGAATATTTAGAACCACTCTCTATTATGCTAGAAGAGGGTTCATGACAAAAGAAACTTTCCTCATCACATTTGGGGGTACATACATCCTAAAGGATTAGTGTATTGAGCAAAGTCTCTACAGACAAATTTTTCATTCATCACCAGACCAGTAGGAGGTTATCCTCCTACTGATAAAATGGAAAAAAGAGAGAGAACATGTTGTTTTTATTTCTATTACTCATATTACAACAAGATTTATAGCTCGGAGAACAAGTTCTAACCTCTGTTCTCAGAAAAATTTAACTTTGACCAGTTCACAGGAATTGTGGAGAAGGGGGTCTACACCCTCCCGCTCTAAAAATATATTTTTTTAGAAAAAGGTTCCTAAGAAACTTGTTTGGAACAAGGACCGCACAGACCGGGGGAAAGAATTCTAAGTAAAATAGCCACTTTTATTTACTTACATTCATAAATTATATTCAAAGCTTGCGAGAAGGAGACAAGCTAACCCTTGCTCTCCCTGTTATTCCCTCAGAAATGTACATACATAACAAAATACCCCACAGTTAGATGGACCTAAAAATATATATAGATTAACTTGCTCAAATAACATGCAAGTGCCCCACAGTTAGAAGGGGCAACTCTAAAAAATATTAACTTGTTCAGATAACATGCAAGTACCTAACAGTTAGAAGGGGACAATTCTAAAAAAATATTAACTTGTTCTGATAACATGCAAGTACCCCTAGTTAGAAGGGGCAGTTCTAAATTATCAACTTGCTCAGATAATATGCAAGTACCTCACACTCAGAAGGGGGTAGCTCTAAAAGTTTAACTTACTCAGATTTATACAATTACACCATAGTGTATGGAGAAGTTCAAATAAACTAAACGCTTGCAGAAAATTAGAGCAAGTCATAGCAAGGAGATATCAAAATATAAACATAAGTAGAGAATGAACAGCATAATGGAAGTAAACATAGGTCTTTTCATTAATAATATCAACAGTTCTTTACATAAGAAAAAAAATATACATAATGAGGTCTACATAACAATACTATCTATCCACTAGACAAGATAAAAAAAATCCTATTGGGAATGTTGGTCTCTGTAAGAAGGGTCCACCTCCTCAACAAGTTTCTCATCTAACCTAGCCATTCGAGCCTCATCCTCCGCATCACCAGCCTCTAACTTGACTAGCTTGGCCTTGAGGGATAAAATTTGAACCTAGATCTGAGCTTCCTCAGCCTGACGCACCCTAGCCTTCCTGGAAGTATGAAGCTTCATCATCTTCCTAAAAGTTACACTAAGAAAATAACGAATGAAAGAATTAAGCTAGTCTAATTAGAAGTGATAGCATCGTTGAAGATCGTGAAGAGCCTAAGGAATAATGCAGCCCTCTGAGTGGTCATATCGATTGGAGAAGTAGATAAAAATTCATGGAGATGGCTTTCCAGGGCCTTCAGGTTGAAGACCATAAGACTGTCAATATTCAGGACACTCTGAGACGTAAAGGTCTTAGGATGGTGCCCCAAAAGCATCTCCGAAACCTCCTTCTCATGTGTACAGAACCTCGAGGGCATCTATGAGTGCCACATTTCACTCATAAAATATCTTGGAGCCTCCACCTCAATATCACCATAGCCTGTATTCTGAGACTCAAGCTACAAAAGGAAAGAGAGGAGTCCTCACCAGAACTGGCATCACCGGTAGCCTTATAGCTCTGCTTATCCTCACCAGTCGCCTCAGCAGGCTCACCGACTAGATCCTGCAAATGGACAAATAAAAAGAGATAAGGCACAAAGAAGGGACGGAGAAGGTGGTAGAATACCCATGTTCAAATTGAAATAGAGATTATGAAAATCTCACCCCGTAGCCCAGAGGGGTCAGTATGTTGCCACCAAATCGAGGAGGCACCATGTGGCCCTTAACACCAGCCTAACAGAAAATAAGCACGAGTTAACCTTTCTCTTTTTAAGAAAATAAGAGAAAAAATACTAACTTTAACAGACATAAATTAACTAGGTATGACAGTTTAATACCTAGGGAGTGCGCAGTACAACACACACCGTATGTCCCGCAGAACTAGGGACAACCACCTCGCTAACCTGAAAATAGGGAAATAAGGGAGTGAGGATGAGCCTGCTTGCACAGTTAAAAGTAAGAAGCAAGGGAAAATAGAAAAAAGAGTATGGTATGACAGTATAATACCGCTCTCGCATCAACCTCCCCTGGATGTTCCACAGTCATAGGAATAGTTATAACGCTAACCTGAAAACACATAAATATGTTAGTCTCAGCAAGCACTTGACTTGAAAATGCAGGTTCAAAAGGTCTAAGTGGACCAAGTACTTACTCGGGAGCACCCCTCTAAGACCTTGGCAAGAAACCCCGCAGTAGCATAAACAGGAATAACACTAACCTACAAGATAACAAAGTAAGAGGGTGTCAATAGACTCCTGCACAACCAACTTATGTTAATGAAAAGAAAAAATATATATACAAAGTATCATACGCACTGGAGTAGTCTCCTCCGGGATGCCAAATCCTCCTTAGAAATAGAAATTGGCACAGACCTGAGAGTTCAAATATAGGTCCCTCAAATAAATGGACCACAACCACAACCACAACCATGTTATAAGAACTCCATAATGTTCAGATATGTAACAAATATAGAAGATAGGTTTCCAAAGACTAATGTACCACTTAAGATATTCCTACAGAGCTAGTAACGGGCCCTTCAGATAAAGGGACTTCATCTAGGTTCCCTACGGCAGCCTCCCCCACAGAGGTTGAGGGGAGACCCATGGGTAGTGCCTTAGGAGTTATCTATGTGGCCCTCATCACAGGTGCCAAGGATGAAGATGCCTCACTAGCATTGACCTGCATATAGAAGAAGAATATGAATGATGACAAGTTGCTCATAGTAATAAAGAAAATAGGTAGAAACGAATCAGAGGAAGATTATAATAACTACCAGGAGAGTTGCTATTACAATGCCTCCAATAGATATAATAGTAGTCGGAGCTCCCCCACTAACTGTAGGAGCTGCTGGAAAATCAGCTTATGAAGAAACAAAATTGGCTAGTTGAAATGTAAACAGATAGAAATAGAGTATGAAAATAAAATCTCGATGACAAAGACAAAATGAGTCAAGAAACGAAAGATTCGAAACAAGTGTACCTCAATTCCATCTAAGGAATAAAGATGAAAGATAACTGGAAGAGCGAACGCATTAGAAGTAGTGGCCTGATCATTACAGAGTTGTCAAATAACCAAATAGGGATAAAGAACAAATTGAGCCTAACAAGGGTAAGCAATACTGGTTAAGCTAGCCTGTGTAACAGGCTCACTAGAGGCAATCGTGAAAATTAACCTAGACGGTATAGGTTGGATGTGGGGCCTATTGTCCATGGGCATGAAGAATCAGGAGATGGAAATCCTCCCCAAAGGTGACAGACCTGGGGCAATGCCTCCAATGAGTTGGGTTATCTCCCCAGTAAATGAAAGGTCACTGAAGAATAATCCCTACAATAAAGAAAGATAAAGAAAATACAATTATATATAGAAAATAAAATTGAATAGAGAAAGACATTAGAGATGAGAAGCTTAAAATACATAAGATAGCCTGACAGAAGAACCACCCACCGCAGAGGAGGTGGGAAGTGACGAAGTGCAGCTAAGAGAAACGGTCACCGATGTAAGCAAAAGAGGAAAACTTTAAAAGATGTGCCTTAAAATATGACAAGTCAAAGAAAAAATATTCAAAAGTGCTAATAATTACCTAGATAGAAGAGGATGACACAGAAGAAGCTCACGATCAATCGAGAACACAAAAGACAGCTGGAAAGGAAAAGGAAGGGAACATATCATATCAACAAAGAAAAGTATACAAGGAGAATAATATTAAAATAAATATGAGTCAATAAACCTCTCTGGACAAACTCAAAGAGGAGACCAACATGGAATTCGTAGCCCTAGGAAAAGGCCCTCAGGAGGGAGGAGGAGGCAAAGGATAACTCGCCACAACAGAAGGTCCTTGCAAATATCCACAAAGAGAACGACAGTTTGAATATGAACCTTGAAAGCTTAAGTAAATAATGAATAAGGTAAAAAAGAAATTAAGATAAAAGACTTACAGTGGTTGTGCGGACAGTCTTCCCATATAGTAGATGTCCAGTAATGGGGCTGCTGGTGGATGGGGAATCTATCATGATACCCTCACTGGAAGACTCTCTCGAAACTGGTAACAAAGAAGAAGCATCAGGGTTTTGATCATCGTAAGGACTAGGGACACTCATCTCATTTGAATAACAACCATCATCATCACGGGGGAGTTCTTCTATAATCGACTAGTTCCTCTTCAAATGATTGAGAAGGAGGACCAATAAGTGAAACCCTGAGAAAGTTAGTTTCATTAAGTAAATAGGAGTAAGGCGTAGTACCTTCACTAATGGGAATGGAAGTAACAACATGCTCTACATCAGACAATCATAGGGCTTCAAAGCCCTTCTCTCTCACAGTCCGGTGTGTCTTCTTCACTCCAAGGTCATCAGTGTCAGCCCCCTGGTTTAGTGTAGAGGAAGCAGCAGTAACTTCAACACTAGTTCTCTTCTTCTTACTGCCCACCCTAGTTCTTACTAGCGAGGGGGAAGCATGGGAAGCATCAGTTAGAAGGGGCAACTCTAAAAAATATTAACTTGTTCAAATAACATGCAAGTACCTAACAGTTAGAAGGGGACAATTCTAAAAAAATATTAACTTGTTCTGATAACATGCAAGTACCCCTAGTTAGAAGGGGCAGTTCTAAATTATCAACTTGCTCAGATAATATGCAAGTACCTCACACTCAGAAAGGGGTAGCTCTAAAAGTTTAACTTACTCAGATTTATACAATTGCACCATAGTGTATGGAGAAGTTCAAATAAACTAAACGCTTGCAGAAAATTAGAGCAAGTCATAGTAAGGAGATATCAAAATATAAACATAAGTAGAGGATGAACAGCATAATGGAAGTGAACATAGGTCTTTTCATTATTAATATCAACAGTTCTTTACATAAGAAAAAAAATATACATAATGAGGTCTACATAACAATACTATCTATCCACTAGACAAGATAAAAAAAAATCCTATTGGGAATGTTGGTCTCTGTAAGAAGGGTCCACCTCCTCAATAAGTTTCTCATCTAACCTAGCCATTCGAGCCTCATCCTCCGCATCACCAGCCTCTAACTTGACTAGCTTGGCCTGGAGGGACTGAATCTGAACCTGGATCTGAGCTTCCTCAGACTGACGCACCCTAGCCTTCCTGGAAGTATGAAGCTTCATCATCTTCCTAAAAGTTACACTAAGAAAATAACGAATGAAAAAATTAAGCTAGTCTAATTGGAAGTGATAGCATCGGTGAAGATCGTGAAGAGCCTAAGGAATAAAGCAGCCCTCTGAGTGGTCATATCGATTGGAGAAGTACATAAAAATTCATAGAGATGGATTTCCAGGGCCTTCAGGTTGAAGACCATGAGACTGTCAATATTCAGGACACTCTGAGATGTAAAGGTCTTAGGATGGTGCCCCAAAAGCATCTCCGACACCTCCTTCTCATGTGTACAGAACCTCGAGGGCATCTATGAGTGACACATTTCACTCATAAAATATCTTGGAGCCTCCACCTCAATATCACCATAGCCTGTATTCTGAGACTCAAGCTACGAAAGGAAAGAGAGGAGTCCTCACCAGAACTGGCATCACCGGTAGCCTTAGAGCTCTGCTTATCCTCACTAGTCGCCTAAGCAGGCTCACCGACTAGATCCTGCAAATGGACAAATAAAAAGAGATAAGGCACAAAGAAGGGACGGAGAAGGTGGTAGAATACCCATGCTCAAATTGAAATAGAGATTATGAAAATCTCACCCCATAGCCCAGAGGGGTCAGTATGTTGCCACCAAATCGAGGAGGCACCATGTGGCCCTTAACACCAGCCTAACAAAAAACAAGCACGAGTTAACCTTTCTCTTTTTAAGAAAAGAAGAGAAAAAATACTAACTTTAACAGACATAAATTAACTAGGTATGACAGTTTAATACCTAGGGAGTGCGCAGTACAACACACACCGTATGTCCCGCAGAACTAGGGACAACCACCTCGCTAACCTGAAAATAGGGAAATAAGGGAGTGAGGATGAGCCTGCTTGCACAGTTAAAAGTAAGAAGCAATGGAAAATAGAAAAAAGAGTATGGTATGACAGTATAATACCTCTCTCGCATCAACCTCCCATGGATGTTCCACAGTCATAGGAACAGCTATAACGCTAACCTGAAAACCCATAAATATGTTAGTGTCAGCAAGCACTTGCATTGAAAATGTAGGTTCAAAAGGTCTAAGTGGACCAAGTACTTACCCGGGAGCACCCCTCTAAGACCTTGGAAAGAAACCCCGCAGTAGCATAAACAGGAATAACACTAACCTACAAGATAACAAAGTAAGAGGGTGTCAATAGACCCTTGCACAACCAACTTATGTTAATGAAAAGAAAAAATATATATACAAAGTATCATACACACTTGAGTAGTCTCCTCCGGGATGCCAAATCCTCCTTAGAAATAGAAATTGGCACAGACCTGAGAGTTCAAATATAGGTCCCTCAAATAAAGGGACCACAACCACAACCACAACCACAACCATGTTACAAGAACTCCATTATGTTCAGATATGTAACAAATATAGAAGATAGGTTTATAGAGACTAATGTACCACTTAAGATATTCCTACAGAGCTAGGAACGGGCCCTTCAGATAAAGGGACTTCATCTAGGTTCGCTACGGAAGCCTCCCCCACAGAGTTTGAGGGGAGACCCATGGGTAGTGCCTTAGGAGTTATCTATGTGGCCCTCATCACAGGTGCAAAGGATGAAGATGCCTCACTAGCATTGACCTGCATATAGAAGAAGAATATGAATGATGACAAGTTGCTCATAGTAATAAAGAAAATAGGTAGAAACGAATCAGAGGAAGATTATAATAACTACCAGGAGAGTTGCTATTACAATGCCTCCAATAGATATAATAGTAGTCGGAGCTCCCCCACTAACCGTAGGAGCTGCTGGAGGAGCAACTGAAAAATCAGCTTGGGAAGAAACAACATTGGCTAGTTGAAATGTAAACAGATAGAAATAGAGTATGAAAATAAAATCCCGACGACAAAGAAAAAATGAGTCAAGAAACGAAAGATTCGAAACAAGTGTACCTCAATTCCATCTAAGGAATAAAGATGAAAGATAACTGGAAGAGCGAACGCATTAGAAGTAGTGGCCTGATCATTACAGAGTTGTCAAATAACCAAATAGGGATAAAGAACAAAATTGAGCCTAACAATGGTAAGCAATACTCGTTAAGTTAGCCTATGTAACAGGCTCACTAGAGGCAATCGTGAAAATTAACCTAGAAGGTATAGGTTGGATGTGGGGCCTATTGTCCATGGGCATGAAGACTCAGGAGATGGAAATCCTCCCCAAAGGTGACAGACCTGGGGCAATGCCTCCAATGAGTTGGGTTATCTCCCCAGTAAATGAAAGGTCACTGAAGGATAATCCCTACAATAAAGAAAGATAAAGAAAATACAATTATATATAGAAAATAAAATTGAATAGAGAAAGACATTAGAGATGAGAAGCTTAAAATACATAAGATAGCCTGACAGAAGAACCACCCACCGCAGAGGAGGTGGGAAGTGACGAAGTGCAGCTAAGAGAAACGATCACCGATGTAAGCAAAAGAGGAAAACTTTAAAAGATGTGCCTTAAAATATGACAAGTCAAAGAAAAAATATTCAAAAGTGCTAATAATTACCTGGATAGAAGAGGATGACACAGAAGAAGTTCATGATCAATCGAGAACACAAAAGACAGCTGGAAAGGAAAAGTAAGGGAACATATCATATCAACAAAGAAAAGTATACAAGGAGAATAATATTAAAATAAAGATGAGTCAATAAACCTCTCTGGACAAACACAAAGAGGAGACCAACATGGAATTCCTAGCCCTAGGAAAAGGCCCTCGGGAGGGAGGAGGAGGCAAAGGATAACTCGCCACAACAGAAGGTCCTTGCAACTATCCACAAAGAGAACGACAGTTTGAATATGAACCTTGAAAGCTTAAGTAAATAATGAATAAGGTAAAAAATAAATTAAGATAAAAGACTTACAGTGGTTGTGCGGACAGTCTTCCCATATAGTAGATGTCCAGTAATGGGGCTGCTGGTGGATGGGGAATCTATCATGATACCCTCACTGGAAGACTCTTCCGAAACTGGTAACAAAGAAGAAGCATCATGGTTTTGATCATCGTAAGGACTAGGGACACTCATCTCATTTGAATAACAATCATCATCATCACGGGGGAGTTCTTCTATAATCGACTAGTTCCTCTTCAAATGATTGAGAAGGGGAACCAATAAGTGAAACCCTGAGAAAGTTAGTTTCATTAAGTAAAGAGGAGTAAGGCGTAGTACCTTCACTAATGGGAATGGAAGTAACAACATGCTCCACATCAGATAATCATAGGGCTTCAAAGCCCTTCTCTCTCACAGTCCGGTGTGGCTTCTTCACTCCAAGGTCATTAGTGTCAGCCCCCTGGTTTGGTGTAGAGGAAGGAGCAGTAACTTCAACACTAGTTCTCTTCTTCTTACTGCTCACCCTAGTTCTTAATAGCAAGGGGGAAGCAGGGGAAGCATCAGTAGTGGTAGGATGATAAGAAGTAACTATTATAAAGTTAGAAACATCCACATCAGGATGTTTCCTCTTAGATAAAGAAGGGGATCTTGCCTTGCCTTTTGACTAAGGCTTGGCAGGTTGGGGGTCAGGACGCTTAGAGTAAATAAAATCATTAAGAAAGGGCCTCACCAAGATTAGGGTGACCAGCTCGAGAGGGGCCTTGGAGATAGTTCTTTGGTACCATGATGAATTTTGTGTCCTTTTATCTAGGTACCTATCATTGTTGGGAATCTTTGTAAAATAGTCTCATGGGGGGACATTCTTCACGTAATTGTGAATGAGGAGGGCCTACTTCTGCCAAAGAGTGAGCCATGAATGAGTGAAGGAAGACAAGTAGTCTCGAGAAGGCATAAAGATACCTACCAGATGGTTAACTCTGTGAACCACCCCCTCGAATGTAAAATTGGTAAAGGCCTCAAGGTATAGCTCGGAGGGGGAGGTTCTCAAAGGATAACTAGGATTGTGAACACCCTGATCATAGACAAACTGCCTCCTCACCCTCTCAAAATGATAAAACTCTACACTTTGACCTAGTCCATTCAATAAAGACAAAGTGCTGGGTAAAAGCATGACAACTACAGAGATGTGAGGGCAAGTGGAAAGAGACTCAACATCAGCAGGGTAATAGAAGGTTCCCTTAGAAGCAGAGAAAGAGCTCCAAGTAAAAATACCACCAACCATCTTGCAGTAAGGACTGAAGGATAACTCATCAATGTTATCTATCAAAGACCCTATAAGGGCCTTAGGAGTCTTTTTGTTCCACCTGGCAACGCGAGCAACCTTGATATGATAAGCCTTGGCCTCTAGGGTAAAGTTAGGAAATCTCTCAAACAAAAAGGACATGAGAATGAAAGTGTTGGTAAAATTAATGGTATCATGATGCCCATACGAGCGCTCAACATCTACATGAGCTCTGTCTAGCCAAGGGTACAACGATCCCAGTGTCAGAGCATCCAGGGGGACTGCCCTCCCTCGAGCAAGTCTCACATCCAGCTTGAAGAGAAGTTCGCAAGGAGAGTCATCTGGCCA
This sequence comes from Sambucus nigra, assembly GCA_949130495.1. Taxonomy (NCBI): domain Eukaryota; kingdom Viridiplantae; phylum Streptophyta; class Magnoliopsida; order Dipsacales; family Adoxaceae; genus Sambucus; species Sambucus nigra. The sequence goes on from OX422219.1 coordinate 54,135,812, forward strand.
CCCTAGAAGTAAGAACCTACTGAGAAAGGTAACAAAGAATGCTGCCAAGTGTGAGGGGGAGTTAATTTTTGGGCCTTCTTAACTCCTTAAGGCCCTGCTCGAGCTCTCACCCTTGGGCACCTGCTTGAAATCCTTAGACCAATACCTTTGCCACTTGGTGAAGGAATGCTTGGTGGACCATTTTGATTAGTAACAACATATTTTGGGCACTCACCCAAATCTGATTGGAGCTCTCCCACCATGTTTTCCTCAGTTTCGTCCTTGAAACCATCAGTGAGTATATTGTCGCCCAGGTAAGGAAGGACGGGAAGTTCGTAGACATCTTCCAAAGTAATAGTAAATTCACCCCAACCAGTAATAAAAGTGTGTGAATATCTACTCCAGGGAGAGGCTAACAAAGTAAATGCAGGGGTATGTTTAGAAATAGAATAAGAATTGAGGCTGTTGATGGTGGTCAAAAAACCTAGCCCCCCGATAACAGACTTATGCGAGGGGATGGATAAGATATGATCCACCCAAAGACTCCATATCTCTGTGGAGCCACAACAAGCTTTGACCTCAATGTTATAATGGGGAAAATAACCCATATCCACTCGCACCCTAAGAATTGAATCAGGAAACACAATAAGGAGGTCAAAAGACTCACCTAAACCCACATTGGGTTGCTCATTTATCTTAGACGCAAACTTCTACTCAAATTTATGAGAGAGGCCATGAAGGTAACTTCCTTGCCAAAGTAGGGTGCCAAGCGATAGAGGCCAAAATCTCTTTTCATACGAGCAGCTAGATATTCCATTTATGACTTAAAATAAGTAGAAGATGAGGAGACCTTTCTCATGAGATGATCAACAGACGCCCCACCTTGCACGAAAGTGGTGGGTTCCGGGACGACGAAAGAGATGGTGGTGGATCTGGTTGCTATAATTATAGAAACAGTAACAAAATTAGGTAGCATTCCTACTAGTACCTCGCTAGTGTTGGTGGTGACAGTAGGAATGGGATTCAGGGAAGAAGAAGAGGCCATTTGTCGAGTAAAACGGAAAAAGAAGACGACGTCTTTCAGGGTTGATAATGACAGTTTTAACTTTCTTTATATATCTCTCTCTATAAAAGAAAACCAAGTCTGAAAACAAATGTTAAGGTGAAAAGATAGATAAGTTTAAAAAAGCTGTTTTATACCCCTTTGAGGCCGCACGCTCCTGCCAATCAAAAGGGGGAAAATTATTTCCCAAATGATGGGATGCATGTTTTATGTTCGACACATGTCACCTAGAGACCCTCAATGTGGGCTTACGTGACAGGCCTAATTAATGCCACAATATCATGATGAGATTGATTTAGACTATTCGTTTTCCAAGAAATAGTGAATCATTGCGTACAAAAACCTTTGGTATACCCAACACACAAATTTTTGTACGAGGGGACTAATGTAGAGGGGTGCTCACTCATTTGGTTAAATAAATAGGCGAGAAGTCCAATATGGTGAGGGAGGCTCATCACGAGCAGCCCATTTAAAGATCACCCTGGCCAAAGACCAAAGAAAACTTAAATTGGACGAGGAGGCCCCCATGAGGAGCCCCTCATCTCCAAAGCTTAATAATCACATAAATGAAGATAGGGAAAGGAGGCCCACCTAAAGGAGATTCTCGTCCCCCAAAGCTTGAGAATTAAAGGAATAAAGATAGGGCGAGGAGGCCCACCACAAGGATCTCATCATCCCCAAAGTTTGAGAAACACATAAATGAAAATAGGATGAGGAGGCCCACCATGAGGAGCCCCTTCTCCCCAAAAGATCAAATATCATAGAAAGGAAATTTGGATGAGGAGACCTACCATGAGGAGTCCCTCATCCTCAATGCTTAGAACATAGAATAAATGAATGAAGGCGAGGAGGACCTTGACGAGCTGCCCTTGTCCAACACTCAAGCCACAAGAAAAAGCCCAAGGCAAGGGGACTCATTGTGAGTAGCCCCCTGCCCCGGTTGACACATCATTAAAATTGTAAAAGGGTGAAGAGGCTTACCCAGGATGATCCCTCTACTCCCAAATGAATCACTTAAAAGAACCAATGGGTGAGGAGGTCCACCTAGAGTGACCACCTCCCCAAGACTTTTTACTCAGATATATATTAAACACTACACCAAAACTATCGACTTCTCACGGTCATTGACCGTGACAAGTCTGGGGGTGATAAATTTTTTGGTTACGGACATGTCACCGTCAAAGACCGTGACAAGTTCATTAGACTTGTCATGGTCCTATCACAATCTTCAAACTCGACAAGTTTTGTCATGGTTAAAGACCGTGACAAGCCCATGACAAAACTAAAAAAATTATCACGGTCAAAGGCCTTGACAAGTCTGTAACAAGTTTTTTTTCATGGACTTGTCACGGTCTTTGACCGTGATAATTCTGGGAAGAATTTAAAAAAATCTGTTGGGCAAAATGGCCACTGTCACTGTCTAGCAGTATATTTGTACCTTTTATAGCAAAATTGTACCTTCAAACAACATATATCCAAATAAAATGGAAAGAATGCACCAAACCATTGCATATATAATTCCATTTCCAAATAAAATAAAAATTCAATCCATATCCAAACCAAAATGTAACAAATCAAAACAATATAAATATAACTCAAGTGTCCAAATAAAATAGATACAAATAATGTCAATGCAAAGAGTCATCAGTAGATAGGAGGAGGAAGTAAGGACAAATGATATACGCATTGACACACCCCTCAATATACGTCACGCCGCATTATTCGAGAACCCTGGCCTCAATGTCTTAAAGGGGATATCCATGAATCGAAATACCCAGGAGGTATCTCTGGTCCTTCAACCCCCTCGCTATCGGCTGGCCATCATATATATCGAGTAAAAACACGATCGGCGAACCGATTATTGACATAGGCTGTTTGATGGGAGTCAAGATGGGCACTGGATCATATAACGGAGAGTCCGCGCATATCGGGGATGAAGTAGTGACGTCCACATCCTCATCCTCGTCCACCTCCACTATCTTCTCCTTCTCCTTGCCCGTGCCCAACTGACGCTTCATGAAGGCGTACATATCTAGGACCGTCGCCTACAACCTTGATAGCTTCTCGTTAGGTGTGTCCACCTGACGAGCCAATCCGATGTTGCTCATCTTCATTCTGATGATCATAGACTTCCCCCACCCATGAATTCATCCCCCTAGTCCTCCCCTTGCGATCAGCACCGAGCACTTGTCTAAGTGCATCCGTAGCCAAAGATGCCTTGTCGGCATTAGACTGCGACTCATGCACTTCCTTAAGCTTTGCCTGAAATGACAAAAAGCACATGATCAGTTAATTAAGTAAATAAAAAAATTATAACATAATTAACAAAAATTAAACATTTATAAATTATAATAGTGGTCGCGACGCTTGAGGACACCTCCTTATCCTTGCCCTTCTTCGTCTCAATTGCCACATAGGCATCGAGACTATATGGCCTACCCCCAGGGCCACTCCCCGTCTCCTAAAATAAAAGAATGCAAAATTAGTAAGCAACACAAAATAAAATAATGCAGAATAACATAAAACTATAATTATAGAAAAATTAAAACTTACCATCCTGTGTTCCACCTTGGCGTAAGACGTCCGCTCAAAGTAGTGCACGTTTGAATTTTTCACCCGATTTTCCCTCCCCGGTTGGTGAGATACCAATTGTCTTTCCTTGATCTCATTGTCGATAAACTTTTGTCACAGTGCTAATGCGATCGGATCCTTAGTCGGAACAGTCTCACGCATTCTGAGAATGGAGTCCCGGGTCTTCCCAAAGTACCGTGCCCGCAAATTCTTCTTCCACATCTTATGTTGTTCCCTTAACTGCTCCAACATGGGATCGCGAAGTTATGAGGGTAGGCCGAATTGTTATTGTCAAACAAATATAGAACAAAAATAAAGTAAGTGTTAGTTCCTAATAAATATAAATATAAATTGAAATTGAAATTGAAATATAAATACATTACCTGTAGTGCCGCCCAAATATCCAACTTGAGCTCATTTGGCACCTCCCACCAACTAGTGTACCCCGGGCCGATAATCGTTTTCACCAACTCAAGGGATCTAGCCAATAATCCCATCTTGTTCTCAATGGCCGACCCCAATTTTCCCCATTTTGGTAGCCTAGGGGCTGAGGAGCCCTCATCGCCTCTGCTTTCGCCAAGACCAGAAGAAGAATTTTTTTGTAAAAATTGTTCTTATTAGTACAAATCCAAATGAATTAGACGAATACAAAGCACCAACCATATTATAACAAAACACTGGCAACTTTGAATTAATGCACTAAACTGATCAAGTACAAATCAATTAAAAGCATTAAACTGATGTCCGAGAATAATAAAACACTAGAATAATATACCCACTCGACATGGATTTTGAATTAATGCTTAATAATTAAATCTAAATATTACATGCGGTAAACTGATTAAGTACAAATGAATTAAAAGTATTAAACTAATGTCCGATAATTGGAATACTTATTACAAATCTAAAAATTGTTTCAAATTCGGGTTATCATAAAAAAACGGATTGATATTCTGTAGGAGTAACCAAGTCATTCACACTACTATTTAGAAGCTTTAAATTTTAAACTTTGGTAGTCACCTTCAAGGTTTATCATAATATCTTCATGAGCACTTGAACCTTGTACATCGTTAGCGACCTCATTCTCTTCCACCTCATGAACTTCGTACGCGTCATCAACTAAATCCTCTAACATATTATGATCTATGTCATCCCCTCATACATTTATCCTACGTGTTGAAAGTTATTGTGAAGTTTTCTCGGGGACAAAAGAAACTTTTGATTACCTATGAAAACTCCAAAATTGATAACTATCTTGCATACCCCATCTTAACAAATGTCGTTCAACTGTTTTCCACTCAATCACCTGACCATTCTTACACCTAGCACACGGATACGGAAACTCTTCATCATTATGACATCTCTTTGCGTATTTTACAAATTCATTAGCACCTCTGTGAAACACATCTCCTAATCTATTTTCTCCCCCATCCACTCATTGTATTTAAGATATCCCATAACGGTTACTACAAACAATCACCTATTATAGGTAGGAAGCAAATATTCATGGATTAGTATAAACAAAAGTTTGAACATTTAGTTCCCATTAGTATAAACAATCGCCTATTACTTGTTGTACAAAATTTATAGTATGTTTCATTTAATTAGGTCTTATTTATATTTTATTTTTAAATTTCAAATTCAAATTCAAATTCAATTTATAATATTAACTCCTATTTCCTCTATCTCCTTTAAAGGGTGGATGGTCGTATCACATTCAAGACCGCATATTTCTGTAATATACTTAACAACTCATGCACATTGTTCCATTTTGAGAAAAATTCGACAGCATATCCCCATAGTTCTCCAAGTACATGCTGTAATTTCGCAAGTGTGAGTGTTATTTCAATTGATAATTGAAATAACACTTAACATCGCATCATCTAGTATGTACCCAGAGAACATTAAGGTATGACTTCATAACTTCCTCCAAAAGTAACAAGTTTAAACCACTATGAATATTATTATACAGAAACTATACAGTCCGAAACTGTCCAAACGAGACAATTCGAAAGATCTCATTACAGGGGTAATGACTCTCGAACGGGTCTAAGGACTATTGAATGCATATGCATAAGAACTGTAAGGCTAGTATTTATGCGCACTTTATGTAATTTCAAGTATGCTTCATTTAATTATCATAAGTCCGTGGTCAGGCCACTCACGAACGGGTCGTGACATAAAGTAATTTTAGAAAAAAGTTGCCCCCCCCCCCCCCCCCCCCCCCATTTGGACAATAATCCAGTGATCGTGCCACTTCCAAAATTAACCAACCTAACAAAATAAGACAATATAATTATTTAAGAATTTATTAATGTTAATTAAATTAAGGATTTTAAAAAATTAAACAACCAACTTCCATATCCAACCACATCCGTCCAATATAATCTCACAGCAACAACAAACCAACAAATGTGTATCCCGTACTCCTTCTAATTCATCTACTCAATTAATTCATTTCTAACAACATAAGAAATTAAATACATATGACTAATTAGCTTCAAGCCCCAAATAATAACACCCAATCAACATTGACAATTTCTAACCAATTTCAAACCTAAATGAGAATATACAAATAATATTTATAATGTCAAATTAATTTTATTCTCTAAAGAATAAGATTCAATCAATATTAACAATACCTATTAATTTCAATATTAACAATACCTATTAAATTTATGTGGTTAAATCAATAGAACCAAAAGGTTTTGTTCACTTAAGGAGCATATATTTTTCTACAATTTATGTCAATAATTTAATAAATTTGTAATTATAACACCCACTGCCCCCACCACTGCCCCCACCCCCATAAACCTATACATACACACAAACCCTTACCCCTACCCCTACCCCCACCCCCACACACAAACACATGATCCCCCCCCCCACTTCCCCCAGCCCCTCCTCTGTCCCCTGCCCCTCCGTCGCCCCCCACCCAGACCTACACACACACCCACACCCACACGCAGCCACACATATATACACACGCACCCACCTACACCCCCCCCCCCCCCCTTCACACACAAAAAAAAATGCACATAGAAGATAGATAGAGAGAGAGAGAGAGAGAGAGAGAGAGAGAGAGAGATGAGAAAATGGACCTGAAAGTATAGAGAGAGAGAGAGAGAATTCGGGGGAAAAAATCGGTGGGAAAAAAAAAGGGGCAAGGTTTTTTTTTACTAAGAAAGTTGTCACGGACCTGTCATGATCTTTGACCGTGATAACTTTCTAATGTTGTCACAGTCAATGACCGTGACGAGTCCGTAACAACTGTACTTATCACGGACTTGTCACGGTCATTGACCTTATCACGGACTTGCCACGGACTTATAACGATCAATGACCATGATAAGTCTGGTCGGCTGAAATGTGACAATTTAGCCTTTTTGGTGTAGTGAAAGTACTGATATTTTACTTTCTTGTATAGGTAGCCTAGTTGAGCAAGTAGGCCTCAAAAAGGCAAGTTAGGATCTCTTAGGAGTTTAGGCTTGGTGGATGAGGAGCAAGATTTATTGATCAAGCTTAACCACTTAGCACTTTAAGATTGAGAGAATACTAGTAGAAAGACCCTAGGGATCAATCAGTCCTTGGACAATCATACCCAGTCATAACTGATGTAAGAAACCAAGAGGTTTCTTGCAAGAAATGAACAGCTTATAAAATAATTTTAGATTAAGGGTGTCCTCAAGGCACCACTCAAGTTTGAAAGAGTTTAGAGGATGTGGTCCTTGAGACCTCCCCTCAAGTTTATAAAGATTTTATAGTAGGTGGTCCTTGAGACCCCTCTCAAAGTTCACAAAGATTTTAGAGGAGGTAATCAAAGAGACCACTCTCAAGTTTATAAACTTTATACAACAAGTTACCATTTCAAAACATATTTACTAAATTAGATATCGTGTCATTCAGCTCAAACATATTAGCTTTTTGACTTTGGTTTGCACCAGGTGGCCCATATCAGAGGGGACAGGAGGTTACGCACAGATAGGGACAAATGGTACATTACAGACCTTGTCCCTCACGAACCCCCTCAATTTTGCCTCCCAAAAGTGCCAACTCAGTCCTAGTGCCCAAGTATAAATAGGACCCATGGGCAAGGTCAAGTAACAATCAGAAACTGAAGTCATATCGTTACTCTATCAAAATCACACCAGACCACCTAATATTCTCTCCCTATTCTCTCTTTAAGTGCTAAATGCTTGTTTCTTCACTCCGACACTGACAGCCATTATTCTTAGGAGATCCTCTTGATAAAACTTACTATTGATGTTGTGAAGTTCATCTTCTTACAGGGGATGGTTCTTTCTTTGGTTTCTCTAGAAGTTCTTGCGAACCTTAAAGGCAGAGTTCGTTAAAGTGGGTTAGGCCTCACCCGTTTCAGCATCTTATCACATCCCGGTCACACTACCCTCCTACACTACCTACCTATCTATCTATCTATCTATCTATCTATATATCTATCTATCTATCTATCTATCTCTCTATCTATCTATCTATCTATCTATCTCTCTCTCTCTCTCTCTCTCTCTCTCTCTATATATATATATATATATATATATATATATATATATATATATATATAATCGGCTAAATGTGCATATGTCACTCGCAGCACTAGCCCATAATCCCCGAGTATAACACTGACTTCTGAATACATAAGTAGTCACTTGCTTATAATGGATTCACAATTTTATTAATATTTTGGACACTAAGCTATGCTAATCCAACCTGTATCCCAATTTTTTTTAATATCCCAAACCGATATCCTTAATTAATTTTCGAGTGTTGTTCATCCTAGACACCTATATTTCCACATTCCCATATTTCCACAAAGATTTTTTTCGACTAACCCAAAGTAATATAATGTTTAAAATATTTTCCAGAAGTCCTAAGTCACATTCCGAACTCCCTAAGTTAATCTGGACTCCAAACAGTCCACGTAAAAATCCAAACAAATAAAGTAGACCCAATAGCTCGTCTGAATCGATTCAGTTTCCTCACCCTAATCGATTCTCTTGCCGAATCAATTCGATTCTGGGCAGTGGTCTGATCAACCTATGCGTGATTCATCATCTCCCCATTAACCCAAACAATATCCATCACCAATTTAACCCAAAATTTATACTTTCTATTAATTCTAAACATAATTATACTCATTTTCATGTTAGAATTGATCCGGGAATAATCCAATTCATGGGATTCAACATCGGTATTCAAGAATTATAAACTTTCTTAATTCGACTTCAAGATTCAATCAATTCCAACACTAATCATTCAACATCACACTTTTCTGCATGAATAAATCTCAGATTCTATATGGGATCATCAAATAATTATTCTTCTATATTTTTATTCACGAAATCCCATTTTTACAAATGAATCTCACCTCGAAAATTCATCTTTTTCACCAACTCAAATATGAATTCAAAATATAACATAAATTATCAAAGAAAGTTTAGACACTTGCCTTATGGGGTTAGATATTATGAATTTCTTCTTGATGATCCTTCTTGCAGAAGAATCCTAGTTCGGAATTGTCACAATCTCTCCCCGAAATGACCTTCTTAAGTTTCTCTTAAAGTATCCCTTCTTTTTTCTCCTCTCTCTCAAGCCTAGGTATCTTAAAATGATGGAATGGATGCCCCATCATCTAACATCCCTAATTATCCCACTAATCCTAAAACTATTCTTAGGAATAAGTACAAAATTACCTGAATGCCCCTATACGGATCCTAATTAGTTCAAAAAGCCTCGAAACCCAATTATTACCCCCCGAGTACCTAATTGTGCTATTTCTACCCATATCGAATAATCGGTGCCATCGAAAACATCATCCAAGTCACCAAACACAAATTTACCATCTCATTCCCAGCATGGTTGTAACAACCCCCATTTTCACATAATGGTTGGGAAGACACAATATGCTGAAGATGGGGATTGTCTAACAATATATATTATGCATAACATTAAAACCATAATAATAATAATAATAATAATAATAATAATAATAATAATAATAATAATAATAATAATAATAATAATAATAATAATAATAATAATAATAATAATAATAATAATAATAATAATAATAATAATAATAATAATAATAATAATGACACCTTTGAATTTTCCTTTTAAAATGACATGCACAAAATATTTAAATACCAACTGATGATAAATAAGATCCAACAGCAATACATTGACTCAATAACTGAATAATAAACTCGAGCTTATGCCCATACAATAATCCCAAATAATAACTGAAATGGAAATAGCAACCTATGCTATAATCAAATGAACCGAAGTAGTCGTCGTGCAAATCTGACCGCAAGTCTGATCTCCTGTCAGCCTCGCTCTCTTTGTCTATGTAAACCTGAGGGGGGGACATTTTATAATTTGGGTCAGAGTCCTAGAGTTGTAAGAATTGACTTACAAAAATTAAGACGCAATAATACAGTTAATTCAAAGTGTGTTCCGCCCATCGACACTCACATGCGATAAGTACCTCACCCCTCACCTAAGTACAATCCAACACGCATGTCAACCATAGTCCCAATTATACATTCTAATAACTATCACTACACGATACATTTTTATGCACCTATCCCAAGTCTTAAACTAGAGCGAACCATCTAGACATATGCTCCTAGTCCCAAGAATAACCCCTATGATACAACCCACAAGAACTGACATATCATTGATTATGCATTTACGTAGTATTAGGTTCATTGCAAATTGTCTGCATCATTATCCAAACACGTGTTCCCATTTCCTAAAGTACCCCAGTGATACTACCCACAAAAGTAACATAACCATCTATTAAGCATATACGTAGTATTGGGTTCACAACTGATTGTCTACATCATTAAACTAATTAATTATTCTCAATTAATTTATATGGCGACATATATATATACGGCACACAAAGGCATATACCTTCAATGTCACATTCATGCTCTATCAGTAAGTCCATAGGAGGCCCTCATCAAAATGGACATTACAAAACATATACAAGTGGGGGGGGGTCCCAATGTAGTACACCATTACACAGTCCATACCCCCGACGGTAATAATGGATCCCAGCATCGACACCCACCTCCTCATAAGTAACGTTGCAACGTAGGACCATAATTAATGACCTACATAAGATTTAGCCCACATGTGTTGATGCGTGCTCTGGTCTCGAGACGTACGCAATCCCATCCGATAGGCCATCCACGAACATGGGTATGACTACATAAGTATTTATATACATATATTTATCACATAATATGTATAAGTATTTACTCTTAAATTACCCCCAATATATATTATTGAATCACCCATTAATAGTTCCAATTTAATAATTAATCATTGAATTAATCATAATTTCCAATTTAAATAATAATCTAATATTTACATAAATTTGGTCTATAATTTGTTAAGGTATCTCCTAACCTTAACATTTTAATTCCAAAAATTTCATCCAAATTCCAGAACTCAGTTGTAACACCCAGCGCAAAAATACAGGGAGCTACTTGTATTAAAACAAAACTAAATCTACAACAATTAGTATAGAACATCTATTTTCCACAAAAGAAATCTAATGAACCCAAAATTTACACTTTTACAATAATCACAATTAAATTTAACTCGAAAATAATGCTAAGCTCTTCAAATAAATTACACCGCCAAGCTATACAAAAATAATCTTTCCAAACTCGATGCTCTATAATTCTCCAAATAATCCGTAGCATCTAAATCCACGCTAACTTGCCACGAAACAAATATGGGGAAGTACACAATATGATAAGAATAGAAGCTCGCAAATAATAACATTGAATAAAGCGCAACAATACGAATCCACATATAGAAATCAAATTCAATACTCAAGATTTATACCAATTTTAATTTTTCAATAACACATCAGTGGGTCACCAGGCCTCACCCCTTCTCACCTAAGCTATTAAAGCCTCATCGTGGCTATTGGACTTTTGGACTATTGACGGGTGCCAATTATCCGTGCCATATAAAAATCTCATGACACCATGCTCTTCAACAAATACAATACCAAAATTTTAGATTGCAATAAATATCTCATAGGATTCCAATGAATACCACAATTCATCATGAGTGAAAATAACACATGAAACAAATGGAATACTTTCGACAGAATTTAGGAGCACATTGTGTAAGTCCCATACCTCAAAATCATCAAAAGAAAATCATAAGATTCTGTCTCAAAATTCTGATCACATCCCTACATTCCTTTCACATAAATAATCAAATCTCGTTCTAGCCCAAACTCGAGAAAACACCAAATAAGATAGAGTATCCATGCCTGAATAAAAATAGATTAAGAATTCTAATTTCAAAAATGTATTCTTATGGAAAAGTAAATAAAAATCCGTTCTTGATGCGTCTTGAGAAAACCGAGTTAATCTTGACAAATCTTGAGTTGAAACCTTAAAGAAAATTGGGGCAAAGGTTTGTAGATGAAAGGGAAATATTTGAGAGAAGTCCTGTGGATGAAGAGTTGTAGAAAAAGCGATTTGAAGAACCCAACTAGGGATTAGTGTTAATTTATAACGATTAGGAGATCTAATGCTAATAGAATTCTATTTAAACTAACAAAATGTCTCGTCGTTAGTCATGGCCCTGAACTGCGACAATTTTTTTTAAAATTCCCATTTTGACTCTTATTTGAATTTCGATTAAAATCAAACATTTCAATATTAAAACTCAACATTTTAAATAAATATAAGTTTAAAAATTCCAAAATTTTACTTTACCTAAAAATTTTGCATTAATTTAAATCGTAGCTACTAAATTCACGGGGTGTTACATACTTCCCCACTAGCACAGGTATTTCGTCCCTGATATTTGAAGAAGCCTAACGCTACAAACGCTTCACAAACATCTACCCAAGGACCACGATTAGCGCCCAAACACCCAATCCTACACGCACGAATTACTACTTGATTCTATCTCCCAAAAATCAACACAACACTAAAGTCCTCCAATCAATTCTAAACATCATCACATCAAGATTACTAATCCTAACCTTGATGCCTACCGTGTTCTCAATAAAAATTCTATCTCTGAAAAAAATATGTCTAACCCGCATGCTACACCTAAAAACCAAAACCCGAGGGTTCCCTTATAACTAAGCTCTGATACCATTTGTAACACCCCGCTCAAAAATACGGCGTGCTACAGCTATTAAAACTAAACTAAATCCACAACAATTAGTATAGAGCATCTATTTTCCATAAAACAAATCTAATGAACCCGAAATTTACACTTCCACAATAATTACAATTAAATTTCACTCGAAAATAATACTAAGCTCTTCAAATAAATTACATTGCCAAGCTATATAAAAATAATCTTTCCAAACTCGATGCTCTAAAATCCTCCAAATAATCAGTAGCGTCTAAATCCACGCTAGCCTACCACTAAAGAAAAATACGGGAAAGTGCACAATATAATAAGAATAGATGCTCGCAAATTATAATGGTGATAAAGTGCAACAATACGAATCCTCATATACAAATCAAATGCAATACTTAACAAACATCTCAACATTTGTTAAGTTTTATTCATCGTGACTAATGAGTTGTTGGATTATTGATGGGTACCTCTTCTCTGTGCCAAATAAAAATCTCATGACACCATGCCCATCAACAAATACAATATCAAAATTTTAGATTCCAATAAACTTCTCACAGGATTGCCATGAATACCACAATTCATCATGAGTGCAAATAGCACATGAAACAAACGAAATACTCTCGAAAGAATTCAGGAGCATATTCTGTAAGTCCGGTACCTCAAAATAGTAAAAAAGAAACTCATAAGATTCTGCCTTAAAATTCTAATCATGCCCCTATGTTCCTCTCACAGAAATAATCAAATCTCGTTCTAGCATAAACTTGAGAAAACACCAAATAAGTTTGAGTATCCATGCCTGAATAAATATTGATTGAGAATTCTGAATTTAAAGATGTATTCTTCTCGAAAAATAAGTGAAAATCCGTTCTTGATGCGTCTTAAGAAAACCCTGTTAATATTGTCAAATCTTGAGTTGAAACCTTGAAGAAAATTGGGGAAAAGGTTTGTAGAAGAAAGGGAATTTTTTAGTGAAGTCTTCTAGTGGAAGAATTGTGGAAAAAGAGATTTCAAGAATCCAACCACGGATTAGTGTAAATTTATAATGATTAGGAGTTCTAATACTAATAGAATTCTATTTAAACTAAAAAAAGTTTCGTCGTTAGTCACGACCCAGGACCGTGACAAACATTTTCTCCTTTTTTTTTAAATTGCCTTTTTACTCCGATTTCAATTTCGATTGAACTCCAATATTCAATATTACAACTCAACATTTTAAATCAATAAAACTTAACAAATGCCAAAATTTTATTTTACCCAAAAATTTTGAATTAATTTAAATAATAACTACTAAATTCACGGGGTGATACATACTTCCCTACTAGGACATGTATTTCATCCTCGAAATTCGATGAAGCCTAATGGCCAAAATGGTTCACAAACATCTACCCAATGTCCACGATTAGGCGTCCATACACACAATCCTACACACAAGAATTATGAATTGGTTCTATCTCCCAAAAATCATCACAACACTAAAGTCCTCAAATCAATTCTAAACTTTCTCACATAAAAGGTTACAAATCCTTACCTCGATGCCTACCATGTTCTCAAGAAATATTCTATCTTCGAAGAAGATACGTCTAAACTGCATGCTACACCCAAAACCCAAAGACCCGAGGGTTTCCATATACCTAAGCTCTGGTACCATCTGGAACACCCCGCGCAAAAATATGGGTCGCTACTGCGATTAAAACTAAACTAAATCCACCACAATTAGTATAGATAATCTATTTTCCACAAAACAAATCTAATGAACCCGCAATTTACACTTCCACAATAATTTCAATTAAATTTCACTAAAAAATAATACTAAGCTCTTCAAATAAATTACACATCCATGTTATACAAAAATAATCTTTCTGAAATCGATGCTCTAAAATCCTCCAAATAATCCGTAGCATCCAAATCCACGCTAACCTGCCACTAACGAAAAATACGGGAAAGTACACAATATGATCAGAAGAGATGCTCGTAAATAATAACAGTGAAGAAAGCGCAACAATACGAATCTGCATATACAAATCAAATGCAATATTCAAGCGTTGTACCAATTTTAATTTTTCAATAATCCAAATGGGTCACCAGGCCTCACCTCACCTCAACCAAGATTCGTAAAGCCTTATCGTGGCTATTGGACTATTTACGGTTTCCCATTTTTCATGCCATTTAAAAATCTCATGATGCCCATCAACATATACAATATCAAAATTTTAGATTCCAATAAATATCTCATAGGGTTCCAATGAATACCAGAATTCAACATGAGTGCAAATAACACATGAAACAAACGGAATACTCTAGAAAGAATTTAGGATCACATTGTGTAAGTCGTGTACCTCAAAATCATCAAAAGAAACTCATAAGATTCTGACTCAAAATTCTTATCACACCCGTATGTTCTTCTCGCAGAAATAATTAAATCTCGTTCTAACCCAAACTCGAGAAAACACCAAATAAGATAGAGTATCCATGCCTGAATAGAAATTGATTGAGAATTCTGATTTGAAAGATGTATTCTTCTTGAAAAGTAAATAAAAATTTGTTCTTGACGTGTCTTGTCAAAACCAAGTTAATCTTGACAAATCTTGAGTTGAAACCTTGAAGAAAATTGGGGCAAGGGGTTGTAGATGAAAGGGAAATATTTTAGAGAAGTCTTTTGGAGGAAGCATTGTGGAAAAAGAAATTTTAAGAACCCAACCACGGATTAGTGTTAATTTAAACTAAAAAAAGTTTCATCGTTCGTCACGGCCTAGAACCGTGACAAAGGTTTTTTTTTTTTTTTTTTTAAATTCCCTTTTTGACTCGGATTTGAATTTCGATTAAACTCCAATATTTCAATATTAAAACTCAACATTTTAAATCAATGAAACTTTACAAAATCCAAAATTTTACTTTATCCAAAATTTTTGAATTAATTTAAATAATAACTACTAAATTCACGGCGTGTTACATACTTCCCCACTAGCACAGGTATTTCATCCTCGAAATTCGATGAAGCCTAATGCTCAAAAAAGTTCACAACCATCTACCCAAGGACCATGATTAGGCGCCCATACACCCAATCATACGCGCACAAATTACTACTTGATTCTATCTCCCAAAAATCATCACAACACTAAAGTCCTCAAATCAATTCTAAACATCCTCACATCTAGGTTACAAATCCTAATCTCGATGCCTACCATGTTTTAAAAAAAAATCTATCTTCGAAAAAGATATGTATAAACCACATGCTACACCCAAAACCCAAAGTCCCGAGGGTTTCCGTATACCTAAGCTCTGATACCATCTGGAACACCCCGTGCACAAATAAGGGGTGCTATTGCGATTAAAACTAAACTAAATCCACCACAATTAGTATAGAGCATCTATTTTCCACAAAACAAATCTAATGAACCCGAAATTTACACTTCCACAATAATTACAATTAAATTTCACTCGAAAGTAATACTAAGTTATTCAAATAAATTACACAACCAAGTTATACAAAAATAATCTTTCCAAACTCGATGCTCTAAAATCATCCAAATAATCCGTAGCATCCAAATTCACGCTAACTTGCCTCTAAAGAAAAATATGGGGAAGTACATAATATGATCAGAATAGTTGCTCGCAAATAATAATGGTGAATAAAGCACAATAATATGAATCCGCATATGCAAATCAAATGCAATGCTCAAACGTTGTACCCATTTTAATTTTTCAATAACACATCAATGGGTCACCACCCCTCACATCTTCTCACCCATGCTTCGTAAAGCCTCATCATGGCTAATGGACTTCTGGACTATTTACGGGTGCCCATTCTCCGTGACATATAAAATCTCATGACGCCATGCCCATCAACAAATACAATATCAATTTTTTAGATTTTAATAAATATCTCATAGGATTCCAAAGAATGCCACAATTCAACATTAGTGAAAATAACACATGAACAAATGAAATACTCTTGAAAGAATTCAGGAGCACATTCTGTAAGTCCCGTACCTCAAAATCATTAAAAAACTCATAAGATTCTGCCTCAAAATTCGGATCACACCCCTATGTTCCTCTCGCAAAAATAATCAAATCTCATTGTAGCCCAAACTAAGAATGATCTCAAAGCTCAAAGCTCTTCAAATAAGATAGAGTATCCATGCCTAAATAAACATTGAATGATAATTCTTATTTTCAAGATGTATTTTTCTCAAAAAGTAAATAAAAATCCGTTCTTTATGCGTCTTGAGAAAATCCAGTTAATTTTGAAAAATCTTGAGTTGAAACCATGAAGAAAATTGGGGCAAAGGTTTGTAGATGAAAGGGAAATATTTTGGAGAAGTCCTCTGGTGGAAGATTTGTGGAAAAAGAGATTTGAAGAACCCAACCACAGATTAGTGTTAATTTATAATGATTAGGATTTCTAATGCTAATAGAATTCTATTTAAACTAAAAAAATGTTTCGTCGTTCACGACCCAGGACCGTGGCAAATGTTTTTTTTAAAATTGCTTTTTTGACTCCGATTTGAATTTCGATTAAACTCCAATATTTCAATATTCAAACTCATCATTTTAAATCAATGAAAGTTTACAAATAAAATTTTACTTTGTCCAAAATTTTTCAATTAATTTAAGTAATAACTACTAAATTCACGGGGTGTTACATACTTCCCCACTAGCACGGGTATTTCATACTTGGATTTGGACGAAGCCTAACGCTCAAAACGGTTCACAATAATCTACCTAAGGACCATGATTAGGTGCCCATACACCCAATCCTACAGGTACAAATTACAACTTGATTCTATCTCCCAAAAATCATCACAACACTAAAGTCCTCAATCTATTCTAAACATCCTCACATTAAGGTTATAAATCCTAACCTCGTTGCCTACAATCTTTTCAAAAAAAATTCTATCTCCGAAGATGACACGTCTAAACAGCATGCTACACACAAAACCCAAAGACCTGAGGGTTGTCGTATACCTAAGCTCTGATACCATCTGTAACACCCCGCACAAAAATATGGGTCGCTGCTGCGATTAAAACTAAACTAAATCCACAATAATTAGTATAAAGCCTCTATTTTCCACAAAACAGATCTAATGAACCCGAAATTTACACTTTCGCAATAATTACAACTAAATGTCACTCGAAAATAACACTAAGATCTTCAAATAAATTACACTGCCAAGCTATAGAAAAATAATCTTTCCAAACTAGATGCTCTAAAATCCTCCACTAACCTCCCACTAAATAAAAATACGAGAAAATGCACAATATGATAAGAATAGATGCTTGCAAAAAATAATGGTGAATAAAGTACAATAATACGAATCTGCATATACAAATCAAATGCAATACTTAAGCGTTGTACCAATTTAAATTTTTCAATAATGAATCAATGGGTCCCCAGGCCACACCTTACTTGACCCATGCTTCGTAAAGCCTCATCGTGACTAATGAACTGTTGGGACATTGACGGGTGCCCATTCTCCATGCCATATAAAAATCTCATGACACCATGCCCATAAACAAATACAATATCAAAATTTTAGATTCCCATAAACTTCTCATAGGATTTCCATGAATACCACAATTCATCATGAGTGCAACTAGCACATGAAACAAACGGAATACTCTCAAAAGATTCAACAGCACATTCTGTAAGTACGGTACCTCAAAATAATCAAAAGAAACTCATAAGATTCTTCCTCAAAATTCTGATCACACCCCTATGTTCCTCTCACGGAAATAATCAAATCTCGTTCTAGCCTAAACTCGAGAAAACACCAAATAAGATAGAGTATCCATGTGTGAATATAAATTGATTGGTAATTCTAAATTTAAAGATATATTCTTCTCGAAAAGTAAATAAAAATACGTTCTTGACGCGTCTTGATAAAACCCTGTTAATCATGACAAATCTTGAGTTGAAACCTTGAAGAAAATTGGGGCAAAGGTTTGTAGATAAAAGGGAAATATTTTAGAGAAGTCTTTTGGTGGAAGAGTTGTGGAAAAAGAGATTTGAAGAACCCAACCACGGATTAGTGTTAATTTTCGATGATTAGGAGTTCTAATGCTAATAGAATTCTATTTAAACAAAAAAAAAAGATCGTTGTTCCTCACGGGCTAGGACCGTGACCAACGTTTTCTCCTTTTTTTTAAATTGCCATTTTGACTCTGATTTCAATTTTGATTAAACTCCAATATTTCAATATTAAAACTCAACATTTAAAATCAATAAAACTTTTCAAATTCAAAAATTTTACTTTACCCAAAATTTTTGAATTAACTTAAATATTAACTACTAAATTCACGGGGTCATACATACTTCCCCACTAGCACAAGTATTTCGTCCTTGAAATTTGACGAAGCCTAATGCCCAAAATGGTTCACAAACATCTACCCAATGACCACGATTAAGCGTCCATACACCCAATCCTACACACACGAATTACGACTTGATTCTATGTCCCAAAAATCATCACAATACTAAAGTCCTCAAATCAATTCTATACATCCTCACATAAAGGTTACAAATCCTAACCTCGATGCCTACCGTTCTAAAAAAAAATTCTATCTCCGAAGAAAACACGTCTAACCTGCATGCTACATCCAAAACCCAAAGACCCAAGGGTTTTCGTATACCTAAGCTCTAATACCATCTGTAACACCCCACTCAAAAATACGGGGCTCTACTACGATTAAAACTAATCTAAATCCACTAGAATTAGTATAGAGGATTTATTTTCCACAAAACAAATATAATGAACCCAAAATTTACACTTCCACAATAATGACATTTAAATTTCACTCAAAAATAATACTAAGCTCTTCAAATAAATTACACTACCAAGTTATACAAAAATAATCTTTCCAAACTCGATGCTCTAAAATCCTCCAAATAATCTAAGATGAAGTGGTGGAAGTACTACCGATAGCCATTGGTTCAAGCGAGGAACCCATAGTTGCAGAAAGCCTGTACAAGGAACCCTCACTATATGTAACCCCAAGTGAGAAATCCAACTATGAAGAACTAAACTGAGAGAAACCCTCTCCAATTTCCAGAAAACGTGAAAGACCCATCACACGTGAAATAGCGGGCGGGGAACCCTTCTCAATCAAATTGGCAGTTGAGGAACCCGCCGTCACCAGAGCTTCTAGCTAGGAACCCTTTTCAGTTATCTTCAGAAATGTGGACCTCAAAGTAGTAAGCGAGGAACCCACCTCGACTAATAGAGGGCGCGAAGAACCCTCGATGTTTGAGGAACCCCTCAGGGTCGCGATGGACGGCGAGGAACCCTTTGGTTCCAAATTAACTGACGAAGAACCCGAAGTTATAGGAGTGGAAGTATGTACGATCGAGGAACGCTTTGTGATTAAGGAAGTAGGCAAAAAACCCTTGGTAGTCAAGGAACCCGTTGCCGTCATAAGAGGCGCTGATGAAGAACCCCTCGCAACCGCGCCGACGATTGAGGAACCCATGGGCAAAAAATCTGTCGAGGAACCCAAAGGGTTAGAAACTCCCAATGAGGAACCTTTCATAATCAAACCCCTGTTCGAGGAACCGATAATTGGAAAATCAGTGGGAGAACCCTCGTCGTCACAAAGGGCTCGAACGAGGAACCTACAGTGGATTGGGTCCTTAATAAAAGAGACCTAACAACATTTATTCCAAGCAAGGGACCCCGAGTAGCCGGTGGCGTTCACAAGGAACCCCCCATAGTTAAGGCCTCATGCGAGGAACCCATAGCTGCACAAATCCTAAGTAGGGATCCATGAGTGACTGAGATTTCAAATAAAGAACCCCGACATGAGGAATCAATTCCTAAACAAACATTAAGTGAGGAACCCTTGCTAATTGGAACAAGCAGCGAGGAACCATCACGGATTCCAACCACAAGCGAGGAACCCTCGCTAATTGGAATAAGAAGCGAGGAACCATCACGGATACCGACCACAAGCGAGGAACCCTCGCTAATAACAGGCAGCGGCAAGGAACCCTTGACAATTTTTGCCGCAAAATTCAACCCACCAACAAAAAAATCTCCATTCGAGCTTGGTTCAAACACCATCCTAGTGGGAATGACGTCAGTAATCAAATGACAATCCATAGACGTCGGGATGGCAGAAGCGCCCGGAGCAGCGTTTATATGGTGGTGTCGGTCATCGACGTCGTGGATATAGAAACGGAAATAGGGACCCAACCTATCATGATGGGGGTGGTGGCAGTAGTAACCACTGAAGAAACATGTGATGGGGTTGAAGCCATTAACGGTATCTTTGAAGAAAACATAAAAGGGGGGGGGGGGGGGGCTATGGAGTCTTTGGATTTTTTTTCTTTCTCTCACTAAAAATTTGAAACTCTATGCAAGTGTTTTGAGAGTATGATGAAGATGAAAGCTCTTATTAAAAAAAAAGGGGCTTTAGCTTTTACATGAAAATGGAAAAATGTGCAGGAATGCCAAAAATCTATCATATTTTTTTCCCAAATGATGAAATGTTAGTTCCCACACTGACGTGTGGCTTCTCGAGAATCCAAAGCCTAGAACGAAGGGACAAGTGCATTTAATGACCCTAGGGTAAATGTTGAGGCACCCCTAGGGTTCCTCAAAAATTTTTATTTTCTTGAAAATTGAATTTAGTGCTTACAAAGTTTTTTGGTTTCCCCAATACAAAATACTTTGCACGAGGGGCTAATGTAGAAGGGTGTTTCGAGTATGCTCACTACGTTCTAGGGCGAGGGACCCTCAGGGTTTCCCTCCCTTAACTACAAGAAAATATTTGGGCTCAAAACCCCCAAGCTCCCTCAACTGCAAGAAAATATTTGGGCACGAAACCCCCAAGGCCCCCCTCCCTCAACTGTAAGAAAATATTTGGGCGTGACACCCCTAAGGATCCCCTCCCTTAACTGCAAGAAAATATTTGGGATGCGGAACCCCCAAGGTCCCTCAACTGTAAGAAAATATTTGGGACGTCGAATCCCCAATGTCCCTCAACTACAAGAAAATATTTGGGACGCGGAACCCCCAAGGTCCCTCAACTACCAGAAAATATGGAATGAGGAACCCTCAAGGTTCTCTCCCTCAACTTCCAGAAAATATTGAACGCGGAGCCCTCAAGGTCCCTCAGCTTACAGAAAATAGGCCAAGATGAGGAAAGGTCTTCTAGGAGCAACCCCTCATCATGAAAGATAAATCTTTTAAAGAATAAAAATACTAATATTTATTTTCTTGTACAAGTAGCCTAGTTGACCAAGCAGGGCTCAAATATGCAAGTTAGGATCTCTTGGGATTTTTTGCTTGGCGGCTGAGGAACAAGGATTGTTGAGCAAGCTCAACCACTTAGCACTTTAAGATTGAGAGAATACTAGTAGAAAGACCTTAGGGTCACCCAGTCCTCACACACCTCACAGTCAGACACACCTAGGATGATTAGCCAAAGGGTTGCTCATAAGAAATGGATAGTTTGTAAAATTATTCTAGATAAAAGGGGGTCCTTTAGGCCCACTCAAGTTTGAAAATATTTTATAGGAGGTGGTCTTTGATACCCCCTCACGTTCATAAAGATTTTAGAGGAGGTGCCCCTCAAGTCCACCCTCTCAAACTTACAAAGTTTGTACCCCAAGATACCGTTTCAAAAGATATTTACCAAATCAGATATTTTGTCTCCATTAGGAGGCATGTTTACTTTTTAACTTTGGTTTGCACCAGGTGGTACTTGTCTGAGCGGACAAGCTGTTGCACACAAGTAGGGACAAATAGTACACTGCGAACCTTATCCCTCACCAACACTCTAAGTTTTGGGTGCCCAAAAGTGCCAACTGAGTCCTAGTGCCCAAGTATAAATTGGACCCCTGGGCAAGGTAAAAAGGATCAGATGATTAAACAACCGAAAGAAATTTACTTACGATACTTAGTTGACATTCAGAAAAAGTATCTAATGAATTATGAGTTCAATACATCCTTTTTAGCAGAAAGACGAATATTCCTTGCTCATTATCAGACAATAACTTATTCATAAAACTCGTGTGTGGCTAATCGTTTTCATTTTCCCATCTCATGGAAAACCCTTTTCACTCTGCTTATCCTTATCCCCCATTAGGGGTATTTTAGTGATAGATTCTATAGGAACTAGACACTCAATATCATACCGTTATTCTGTCAAAATCACACCAGAACCTCTCTAGTATTCTCTCCCTGCTCTCTCTCTCTAAGTGTTGAGTGCCTTGTTCTTTCACTCCCCACTAACAGCCATCACTCTCAGGAGTTCCTCTTAAGAAAAGTTACTATTATTGTTGTGAAGTTAATCTTCTTGGAGGGAGTGAGCTCTAGCTTGAGTTCTATTTTTACCAAAAAGATAAGGTTTTACTAGAAGCTGCTCTAGAAGTTCTTGAATACTTGAAGGCAGAGTCCATTTGAGTGGGTCACGCCTCACCCGAGTTAATATCTTATCAGACCCCAGTCACACTACCTTCTTACAACAATCTATCTTACCAAAGACAATTCTTAAGTTATACTTGAGATTTCATATTTAGTTATCTGTCATTTTGTGCTATTAAATTTTGGCACATTGAAGTAAAAGCAGGATTCCTAATGAGAAGACAAAAAAATATTATATATATATATATATATATATATATATATATATATATATATATATACAAAAAGTCTCATGTAAGGACTCCTTATTGTGCAAACCCCAATACATACTATTTTTTTAAAATAGTAAAAAAATGAATTTCTTTTAGGAAACTTTATGGATACGATCTTCACAGTAAGAAGATCATCTCAAATTTTTTTGTCAAAAAATTCAATAAAAAAACCATTGAGATGAGGTAATATGTAAAAAATTGGTGTATAAATATGTATTTTCAACCGTTGAAATGCTGGGTCGGCGCCATCCACTTTTTTAATTGAATTTTTTTATGATACTTTATGAATATTCACTACTCACTATCCAGATCATATCCATTAAGTTTCATCAAAAAATTCAATCAAAAAGTGGGTGAGGTGATCACCAACATTTCAATGGTTGAAAATGCATATTTATACTATTTTTTTTATATATCACCTCATCTTAACGGTTTTTTTTATTGAATTGCTTGATGAAAAAAATTGGAGTTGGTCTTCCCACTGTGGAGATCATATCCATGAAGTTTCACAAAAAAATTCATTTTTTTACTATTTTAAAAAAATGATATGTACCGGGGTCTGCACCATAAAAAGTCCTTACAGGGGAGGGCCTCTCTCTCTCTCTCTCTCTCTCTCTCTATATATATATATATATATATATATAATTATGCAATTATATATGAAACGTTATACATGACAAAAGAAAAAGCGAGACCTCCAAATTTTAATAATTCTATGCATGTCTAACTTAATATATTACAAAAGATAGTTCCATTATACATAATTGAGGACATAAACACAATTAATCTAATATAGGATACCTCTCATTCATCATTATCTGAAGGAAAAAAAAATATGTGATATAGCAATATACACCGCATATCATGCCTAAATTTTGCAACTACAAAATCTCACCAAGAACCTTTAGATAAGAGTGGGCGCATTATCCACATACCACTAAGCAAATCTCACGTAGAAAACACTCCCAAGGTTTATGAATAAACCTATAAAAGTTTCAAATCAATGCATTTGTCAAGATTAGACATCAAAATATACATTCAAGTTAAGTCCCCAGATATTGAAATTAATCATAATGCGAAACCAAAAAACAGAATAGAATAGTACAACATATGATCAATGATTTGAATGTAATACTACAACATATGATCAATAATTTGAATGTAATACTACAACGCCTAAGCATTAATCCATAATTCTGATAAAATTTCACATAGGAACAGAATAGTATAACATTTGATCAGTCTATGTATTATTACTTATAAAAGAATCTTATCATATTCTAAACTATTTCGATAATTAGTCATCTATTAAAAAACCTAATTTGAAAATGTTATTCAACTATACAAAATAAAAAGTAACCAAATGGCACAAATATGTGCTAGAACCCAAAAAAAAATGTGGAAGAGCATAGATGGTACACCTAATTTGTAGCATGGTATGGTAAATAAAGAGTGAAACCTCCAAATAAACTATAAAACATGTCATTTGAACCATAAAACCTACTAAAAAATCAAATATATAGAGATCAAAGGGAGCCACCTGTTGTGTGTAGAGATAATGAAACATAAAATCGCCTTTTTCTGTTCGTACAACCTGCAGCCTACAAATTAGACTTTATATCAAACCAAAACCCTATAATATGAAGAAGAAAACTGCACAATATGAACCAAAGCACATAAAATAAGAACCCAAATCCGTAAAATGCAAAAACCTAAACATTAAACCTAATTTACTAATTAAAAAACAAAAAAGAACAGAAAGTGAGAGCACACCTCTAATTTATGATCATTTGACATCCACAGATGATAATATCGATTAGTGTGGGAAGGGGGGGGGGGGGGAAGTTTGTGAGAACCTGAGGGGCAGTCAGGTAAGAGAAAGGGAAGAAATATTAGGAAACCTTACGTGAGAGGGATTGAGCCGAGGAGAGAGAAACTTTCAGTTAATAAAATTTAGGTTATTGTAATACCCCGTATTTTCATGGCTTTTAAATTTAAGGATTTATTAAATTTAATTGAGATAAATTAATTTAATTTTAATCCGGAATGTTGTTTTAAATATTTACTAGCGTGACGAGAGTTAGTAATTATTGGAAATTTGTTATTTGTTGAATGTTACTGGATGAGTATAGTAATATATGAGATTTATTTTTATAATATTGTCACGTGTGAATAAAATGACAATTATGGAAATTTAAGTCGGGACGCGCCTGTGTCGTGTCGGGACTAAATATTGATTTATAAAAGTGAATAAATTATAAGTTGCTCGTATGGTCATTTTGAGTGCGCCAAAGTGTCCAGAAGGGTCGAGATAGTCAGAAAAGTGTACCCGGGGGTTTAATTTGGGTCTCGTGGCGTTTTTATGTCTAATTGGTACCCCGGGAGTGCGTTTTGGACATTTCGTAATTATGGGTAATTAAACCCACGAATTTTATAGGGTTATATCAGATGGAAAATGTCATCTTTTAGGGTTAACACAACCTTATACTAATGACGGACATTGGAGAGGAAGAGGAGAAGCTCTCCAAGGAGTTCTAGGCCAAGAACACCTCTGATTGCACCGCCGTCACCACCAACGCGTAGATCGCGCGACGGGAAACGCAACCACGTCAAAATTCATCCACAAATCAGAGACTAAATTTCCAGGCAAGTATCTATCTTGCTTTTATCAAGTTAATGCATCCTTTTATATTAGTCTTAGGTTGATTAGAGATAGTGTTCTTGAAGAAAAATATTAATTGGAGACACAAATTGCATGTTATAGTGATAGAAGTCATATTTTTGGAAATTCATTTCGCATGTAGAGGTTGAACCACGTTTTTCCATGATATTAGAGATAGAAAATCTGGAAAAAGAATGAAAGAAATTAAGTTAAAGGAAATATTAGGGTTCATGAGAATTATGTAGAGTTTGGCCCTTTTTAACCCATTATTCTTTATGGAAATTCGCATATGTTATGTAAGAGATTGTTTATATGGATATACAACACTTATAGTATAATTGGTTGTAAGTTTGGGACTATGATATGATGGTTTGGAGGAGTTTGGGGTAACAATTCCGTAGCTGGGTTTTCTACAGTTTCGCCATAACTGCTTGATCGATCGATCGAGTCCAGAGCATCGATCGATCGAAGGTTCGATCGATCGACACCCTTTCATCGATCGATCGACCCTCCTGGGAAAACTGCATTTTTTCTCGTGTTAGCTTAATCCAATTTTATGCATAGAAAACCTTGATTAGGGTTGCTAGAATATAATGGAACATAAAGAGGACCAGTAGGGTCAAGAGAAATCCCATAAAGTGGAACTTTGATGTGAAGGGAAATAAAGGGTAAACGGGGAGACTTTCAGACTTAAGAAATCATACGTGTGCTGATTAAATAATCGAAACATTTAATAAGTTGGATTAGAAGGCAAGAGAGGACCTACTGAAATTGTACTTAGATAAAGAAAACACTTCGAGTGACAAGAAGTGAGTTTAGAACAAATTAATTTCGAGAATAAAAAGGAATGAGGCCGTTATACGATATAAGTGAGTAAAATGTGTAATAACGGAGAATTATAATTTTGGGTCGTGAGCGCACCTAATGTGATAATGTAGATGTGAATACATTTTTATATATGACAGTGTGATTGTGTATATATTATTTCTGTGTAAAAATCGTACCCGGGCTACTTGCTATCACGGAGGTTTCCGCATTGGGACATGCTTATCTCGATGTGCCTTCACGGGGGATATTGACTTCTACCCTAGAGCATAAGATTCCTAGGTACGGGCTATCTGATTGGTAGTCGGACGGTCCTAACAGACGCGTGGGTATGTGCTGACCTCTTGGACTTGAAACTATGTTCGCCTCCATTTGTTTGTGTTTGGTGTTAATACAGTTCGAGAGTGATTCCGAACCAGTATTTCCCTTAGTTTGTGTGATACGGCGACTTGGTAGCAGAGTATGCCAGCACCATAGATTTTATGTGGGGTGCCGTTAGTATATATATAATTTATGAGTGAATGGTATATATATACTTATATATGGAAGTCTAGCACCATAGGTTTTATGTGGGGTGCTGTTTGTATATATATTATGCGAGTAATTAATATATATATACGTGTGAATATATGAGGAGTTTTTACTGAGCAAAATTGTAGTTAAGTAAAGTATGAAATTCATCAACTTCACTGTAAGTATTCGGAAACGTTATAACAATAAGGAATTTTTCTAAATAACGTAAGAAATCTTGAAGAGTTAGATTTTCTAAAAGTGAATATCCGAACCTAAATTTCACGTGTTAAAACTTATGGAAAATAAGTTAGAGAGATATATGGGGTTCATTAGTACGATAGACGTGCACACTAGATGAGAGGTGAGAATTCTCAAGAGAGTGTCGCATACTAATATGACTGTTGTATTAGCCGGTAAGAATTTTAAATACTTGCTAAACTATTTTTAAAACGGTTTTACATTTGGGCTCTGACATGTTTGTTGTTATCTCTTCTCTATTGTGTGTGTGTGTATATATATATATATATATATATATATTACAGGTGCCTATCCACAGGGGTGTCTTACTTAGGATTCTTTGGATGGAACGTGCTGTAGCTTTTGTGGAAGTTGGAGGCCATTGCTTAGACGACCTCATTGTTGACTCTACTCCTAGTTCAGCTTTATCCAGCAGGGGCATGTGTCGCCCTTTTTCCATTATTTAGTTGGTATTGTCAGAGACTATAATTATTTTACGTTCAGTATCTTTATTTCGGGATTTATTACTGTCAGGATGTTTTCCTTTAGTGTTGTAAATGTTGGGATTTATTATTGATGATTAAATTCGTGTATGTTCATTTCAATTTTTATTCTTAATGTGTGACTCTTAAAAATGTAAATGGTTAAAGGTTTTATAATTGGATTTTATAGAATGGAAATAAGGTTTTAAATGGTTTTGACAGTTAGCTTAATTATTTAGGGTGTTTAATTGGAAAACATTTTTATTAACGACGGTGATGCTGCGAATGAACCAACTGTTCACCTTGATTTTAATTAAGGAGTGATCGCCCGGTATTTAATTAGGCGGGGTGTCACAGTTATATATATATATATATATATATATATATATATATATATATATATATATAGTATTGCTCTTGTGCGGACGAGTCCTTATTTTAAGAATGCGGACCGGACCTCACGATGGGCCCAGAAAAGAGAGAGGGTGTGCCTATAATTTAGCAATTAATTTCTAGGCTCACCATGAGGTTACACATGTTTGGTCCGCACTCTTAAAATGCAGACTAGTCCGCACAATATATATATATATATAGAGAGAGAGAGAGAGAGATTGTTATAATCTCCATGTTTTATTCACTTTCTGTATTAAAGCACTTCAGTGTCAAAAGTCAGGCAGGACCATTGGTCCGGGTCCAGCCAAGAAGCAATGCATATAGCTAGTGTAAATTTAAAGATAAACCTCAACTTAGAGCTCATTTCCAATAAAACCTTGAAGTTTAATTGTTTTAATTCGAATATGTTTGCTAGCACTATTTGAGAGAATTAATAGAAATATGATGTGGGATATATGTGTTATACTGGTTGGCTAAAACACCATTTCTCTAGATAGAATGCCACATGGTTGAAAAAAGTTACTTATCATTTCTCTATATCTAAATAAAAAAGTCTCTCTAAAACAAATATTCATGTCTTAAAGTAAAATTGAGGGACTAAATACAAATTAAGAATTAAACATTGATTGTAATTTTTTTTTAGAATATACATGTGAGTTGCCACATTCAGGGGCGGCTCAAGCATTAGTGAGGATCTAGGAAAATTTTAAAAAATGGAGCCATTTCTATATTAAAAAAAATAATATTTATTATAATATGTATTTTTATTTTAAATTAAATTGGTTTCATTAAAAAATTGACTTCTTTATGTCTACATTAATATTTTATTGTAGATATCTATATAAATTAAAAATAAAGAATTTCACAAAATCTTTCCATTTTAGATATATAATACATTAATGTAAACACTATCAACTAACAAAACCTAACCACAATTTTAACTCCAAAACAAATCTTTTTTTCATTAGATTGAAAATTCAATCTCTGAATATAACATATCGAAAATGAAGCTTTGGAATAAAACTAAAGCAGTTTCCCGACACCCAAAATGAAGGCACTTACATGTAGAAAAAATGTAAAAAATTGCAATATAATAGTTTTAAGTAACAACTATACAATATCCAATGGGGGCCCTCCCCAAAGTGAGGCCCTATGCCGCTGCCTAAGCTTCTAAAGGGAAGAGCCGTCCATGGCCTCATTGGATGCAAACATGGATTTTCGCCCACCAATTTAATCTTATTAAGTCAAAGGTTCTATTTGCATCAATTATGATATTTTAGGATTCCGATTGGAATAATTGAAACCACATGGTTTAAATTGGAAGTTACCCATAACTTCAGGGTTTATTTTGCAATAACTTATATTGTTTGGAAAGATGATGAGATAACATACATAAAGATATCAGAAGTTTGGAATTGATTGACCGTCGGTTTGAGTTTATAATTCTAACACCCCGCATGAAACACGAGGCGGTACGATTAAAACTAAACTAAATACTCAACAATTAGTATAGAGCATCTATAGTCCACAAAATAAATATAATGAATCCAAAATTTACACCTCCAAAATAATTACAATTTAATTCCTCTAAAAATAATGCTAATATATCCAAATAGATACACTGCCAATCTAAAAAAACATCCTCCAAACATCGAGCTCTAAAATCCTCCAAAACCCATAGCGTCCAAATCCACGCTAACCTGCCACTAAAATAAAAATACAGGGAAGTACACAACATGATAGGAATATATGCTAAAAAAATATAACGGTGAATAAAATGCAACTATACAAATCTGAATTCAAGTTCAATGTGACATGCGAGCATTATACCAATTTATTTTTTCAATAACACGTCAGTAGGCACTGGACCCTACCTTACTTCACCTAAGCTTCGTAAGGCCTCTTCCTGGATATTGAACTTTGAACTATTGGAAGGTGACCATTCTCCATGCCATATACAAATCTCATGACACCATGCCCATCAACAAATATAATATCTTAAGTGAATCAATATTTTGGATTCCAATAACTGACACTATATCAACAATATGAGTACAAATAAATGAGAAACAAACAACTACTCTCGAGAGATTTGAGCATATTGTGTAAACTCTGTACCTTAAAATCATCACAAGAAACTCATAAGATTATGCCTCAAAATTCTGATCATACCATCGTGTTCCTCGCGCGAAAATAATAACAACTCGTTCTAGCCTAAAATCGAGAAAACACCAAATAAGCCTACAAATCATGGGTTGAAACTTGGTTTAAATGGGGATAGGGTTTT
Organism: Sambucus nigra; assembly: GCA_949130495.1. NCBI lineage: Eukaryota > Viridiplantae > Streptophyta > Magnoliopsida > Dipsacales > Adoxaceae > Sambucus > Sambucus nigra. The sequence goes on from OX422219.1 coordinate 54,166,610, forward strand.
GTGGATGGAACAAGATGAAAATATAGGAAGATACTGATTTCTGAGAAGGCTAAAATGTGTTTTAAAATTCCTAAACTCTTCACTTTATATTTATCTACCGAAAAGAACGAGTCATAATCAAACACAAACACTCGAAAATTTCTTACGGATGATCGGTTCGTTGGAATTGGCTAAAATTTTAGTATATTATAGATGACGGTAAGACGGGGATTTGGGAAAAAATTTATCTCGATCAGACGGTTGAATTTTTATTTTTTTAATTTTTCATCCTCCTTAGGTCGGATCCTCCCCTGATTTTTATACAAAAAGTTATAGTTTCCGAATTTTAATCCCTATTTAAATTCCACTTAAAACCTAATTTTTATATCTAAAAACCAATATTTTTTCATGCTTACCAAAATTAAATAGATCACCAATTGTTTTTTCGAAATCCGAGTTAATTTAATTAAAACCGGTTTAAAAATCAGGGATTATTACATACTTCCCCACTAGCACGGGAATTTCGTCCTCGAAATTCGACATTTCGTAAAAGCAAAAAAAAATTAAGGCTTACATATGCCTACTCATTAATGCCACGAATAGGCGCCTATACATCCAATTCTACCCGCGCATATCCCACGATCAAAAATATGAAATATATCCTACTATATACATATGCATAACTATGAAAATAACGGCGTACCACGCACTCTCGCGAATCATCACTCGATTTTATCTCTAAAAGTCATCAAAACGCTAAAGTCCTCAAATCGATTTACATCACCAAAATCAATACTTACGACACCTAATATCTGTACTAACAATCTTCCAAAACCAATCTCGTCTCCTAAGAGCACTTCTAAATATCCTCATATAAAGATTATGTATTTTAACCTCAATGCCTACAGCGTCCTTAACACAAAACATCCTATATCCATGTAATGCAGCTAACACGTATGGTAGACCCAATACCTTCAAGAGTACGAATCAATAAAGGGGATCAAAGATCGGTAACGCTGAAGCTAAACGGACTCATGACCTACGAGACCTAAGACCGTGATCTGATACCATCTGTAACACCCTACTCAAAACACGAAGTGTTACTACGATTAAAACTAAACTAAATACTCAACAATTCGTAAAGAGCATCTATAGTCCACAAAATAAATATAATGAATTCAAAATTTACACCTCTAAAATAATTACAATTCAATTCCTCTAAAAATAATATTAAGCTCTTCAAATAGTTACACTGCCAATCTAAACAAAAATAAATAAAATCCTCTAAAAGTCGGGCTCTAAAATCCTCTAAAATCAATAGTGTCCAAATTCACGCTAACCTGTCACTAAAAGAAAAATACGGGGAAGTACAAAATATGACAAGAATAGATGCTCAAAAATATAAAGGTGAATAAAATGAAACAATACAAATCTTAATTCAAGTTCAATGCGACATGCGAGCATTATACCAATTTAATTTTCTAATAACACATCCATAGGTCACTGAGCCTTACCTCACCTCACCTAAGCTTCGCAAAGCCTCATCTTGGCTATTGGACTTTTGAACTATTGGCGGGTTACCATTCTCTATGCCATATAAAACTCTCATGACACGAAGTCCATCAACAAATATAATATCTAAAGTGAATCAATAATTTAGATTCCAATAATCGTCACGATATCAACAATATGAGTACAAATAAATGAGAAACAAATGACTACTCTCGAGAGATTTAAGGAGCATATTCTATAAATCCTGTACCTTAAAATCATCACAAGAAACTCATAATATTCTACCTCAAAATTTTGATCATACCACTGCTCGCACGAAAATAATAAAAACTCGTTCTAGCCCAAACTCGGGAAAACATCAAATAAGCATTCAAATCATGGGTTGAATCTTGGTTTAAATGGGGCTAGGGTTTTGTAGATGGAAGAAGATAAAAATAGAGGAGGCTACTAATTTTTGAGAAGGCTAAAATGTGTTTTAAAAGTTCTAAACTCCTCACTTTATGTTTGTATAACAAAAAGAATTTGGCTCAAAAATTTATTACGGATGATTAAACCGAATTGGTTGAAATTTTAGTATGTTGTAGATGACACTAAGACGGAGCTTCTGTGAAAAATTTAGCTCGATCGTACGGTCGAATTTTTTTTTTTTTTTTTTTTATCCTCCTTAGGTCGGATCCTCCCCCGATTTTTATACAAAAAGTTATAGTTGCCGAATTTTAATTCCGATTTAAATTCCACTTGAAACCTTATTTTTATATCTGAAAACCAACATTTTTTTACATACCAAAATTAAATAGATCCCAAAATTTTATTTTTTTCATAATCCGAGTTAATTTAATTAAAACCGGTTTAAAAATCACGGGTTTTTACAATAATGACCAATCAACCTTTTATTCCTTTATCCATCATCCGCTCCACCTCCCAAACCTCCTGGTCCTTCTTAAAATCTATGGTCCAAATCGTTTGTTGAAGTGGTGGATTGCAATTAACCCAAAAATATTACTCTCAAAACTCCAACTTTTTATAAAGGAGAACCATCCATATTTTTCTGAGAGGCAGACATCAAAGAATTATCCTTGCCTTTCAAATATTCCATTATCGAAAAATTTTCTCATGGGAGGCTTTCCTTGGAAAATATACATAAGATTTTTCTCTCATTCTCTCTTCATGCATTGTACATCATTGGTTTATTATACGATAAACACACCATCATTAGATTTCGTAATGAAGAAGACTTTATTAGGCTTCGAATGAGGGATCTTTGGTTCATTGGAGGCCTCCCTATGAGCACCTTTAAATGGACTTATGATTTTAGATTGATGTAGAAAGCAGTGCCTCTACTATTTGGATCTCCCTTCCTAATTTACCTATTCATTTCTTTGGCAAAAACTCTTTATTCGCTATTGCAAAAGTTGTTGGGAAGCCTCTAAAATCATACAATTCTACTATTTCTCTTAATCGTCCTAATGTATCTTAAGCCAGGATTTCATCTCTTGGGGGACTAAAAAAGATAATTTTTCCGACCCTTACAACATTAAGAATGATGCAATCTTATGTGATTTTTCACATTATATAATACAATATGATAAATTTAACTATTGATAAATAAATAAATAAAACTAATTGTCAATTGACATTTTTCACTCGTATTATTAATGGTACATTTGATACTCCCATAAACAATATACTTTGAAAATTCCTAGAACTTAATAAATAATAAAATGTGATTTTTCATAGAATTTGCAAAATATTAAAAAATAAAATAACTAAGGTGGTTTAGATCCTTACCTTTATAATGAGTATATTTACTATCCATTGCATCAAGTCATGACTTGGTAACTCCAACCATAGCATTTTATTTTAATCTCTAACAATGTGTAACTAAAGTAAATTTATTTAAAGGGTCAAGATTAGGTTTTCAAGGGTAAAATGTGCATTTAAAATGCATGTAAATGACAAATATAAGATTAACAATAAAAAAATAAATAACAAGGAAAACAAACTAGTTTGCAGCAAGTTAGAATAAACAATAAAGGTTAGCAAAATAGATTTGTAAATAATATAAACAAAAGTATAAAATCTAGTAACAACTTTTGCCTGCCAATCATAATTATGATTAATTTTAGGGATAAAATTAAACCTGCCATTAATGTAAATAGTAAGGATGGTAAATTAATATCCTTATAATGTGTGTGTTTATGTGTGTGTGTGTGTGTATGAGAGAGAGAGAGATCATACATTTTCTTTTGCAAATGGATAGAGTTGTATTTCGTTCTAGCAACTCATGTCTTCAATTGAAACGAATGTAAAAGGTGATAGAAGATTAGGGTAAATGTTATATTACAGGCCAAAGTCAAATAGTGGGCCTGCTACATAAGGGGAAAAAAAGAAAATAAGGTCAAATGGGCTTTTCTCTCTAGTTAATTATGTGGGCTTTTTTTTTAGCTTTAGATCTTTGGGTACCCAATGTTTTTTTCAGTATACCAATCACAAATAGCTAAGAAACTTAACACATATTTTGAAAGAGTAATGTTATGGGTACAAAGTAACTCCACAAAAGTTTCACAAAAAATAATGCTATTGGTACCCTCGAGGGATCCCATACCACAAGGCAATGTTTAATATGTAGGTGAGAGATTAAGTGGAATTCACATCAGATTTTGTAGAGGTTTTTGTGGAGATTTTTGTACTCATATGATTATTCATTTTGAAAAGGTCGGGGGACCATGGCCCCCTCTGGTCATGCCACATCTTCGTCCCTGAATATATGTGGAACTTAATGTGCTCAATGAGCCCCCTCATAGGGTTTAGATTGGTAACAAAGGTATATAGAAAGACATAACTTATGATGATATCCCCCCATACTGCACTTACTGCCTAAAAAAAGGACATGAAACCTCTAAATGTAGGAAATTAATGTTAAGTGACGAAATTAATTATTTAATTTCAATTGTATTAAATTCCGAATTTCCTATTTATGTGGTCTTGATAAATGTTAGATAATTAATTAGGAATGTGATAAAATGTGATAAATAAAGATATTAAAAGATTGGGTAAACCTTATTCGTTAGCACATGATGGTTAGTGGCATTAGTGGGAGACTTGAAAAGAGTCCCACCTCCACTAGGATTCCGACCCTCTTCCCCTTATAAATAGAGACCTCTACACCATCTAGAATCATCTCAATACACACTATTTCTAAGGAGGGAGAGAAAATACAAAATTCTCATTATTCCTATTTTCTCACAAATATTCTAGGAACATAAGAGAGTAATTTTGGGCTATTCAAGAAGGGATTCAAAGGAAGCTTTTACAGGAGCATTTAAGTCACCTTATTCCAATAACTTTCAATGGACAAAGGTTAGTTTTGATCATGGTTATAAAGAACTTACGATTTTGTGATTACATGAAGAATTAAATGTAATACCCCGTAATTTTATTGATATTTATTAAAGGGATTAATTAAATTAAATATGAATTAATTGAGAATTAATCCGGATATAAATACTAACGAGATGTGTGTTGGTATTTGATTATGAAGTGTATATATGGAAATATATGAATATTGAAAATACTAAAATTGTCGCGAGACTGAAATACGATAATTTGGGAAATTTACTTGGGGCGCGCGTGTCAGTCGCGTTAGGAATGTAATTATTTGAATTAAAAAGTGAATTTATTTTTATCAACCGAATGGTTATTTTGAGTGAGCCAACGAGTCCGTAAGGGTTTAAATAGTCAGAAAACACTAGCCGGGGGTTTAGTTTGGGTCCCGGGGCATTTTTGGGCCATAACGGCAACTTAAAAGTGCATTTTGGTAATTTTGAAATTTTGGGGATTAAAACCTACGAATTTTAGGAGTTAATTATATATTATTTAGGAACCCACTAAGCCCATTATCAACATTAGGTGAGTAAGAGGGCTACGGGAGTTATCCAAAAAGAAACCTCCAACCACCATCTTCAACCTTGGGAGAAAATCTATAGAGAAAGGAGAGAATCAATCTTCATTCACCAACATCAAATTCTGAAGAACAATCTAAGGCAAGTGATTTAATGTTTTTTAGTGCATTGAATATGTCTTCCATGTTTAGTGTAGAAATTATCTTATATTGAAACTTTTGAAGAAAACCCACGAAATTGTTGGAGAAACTTTGGATTTGGGTTAGGATTTGCATGTAGAATGATAATGGACTGATTTAATATTTGAAGAGTTATATATGATGAATTAAAAATGGATTTATGATGAGTAATTGGGCATAAGAAAATTATGAGTTCATGTTTATAGGGTTTGGGAAATATTTGTAGATCTATATAAATTTCTTGATGATTTGTAAGATTTGACCCCTAAAATATGTTAATGGATGATCTAGGATGAATAGAAATGGTTTAAAAATGTTAGAACATAAATTGGATGGTCTTAGGGTGGATTTAGAGAAGAGAAGAATTGAGAAAAATGGACTTGAGACTTTCTGGGCTGAAACTTCCATCTCGTTAGAGGACCTGCCCAGGTCGTTCGAACGACCTCGTTCGAATGAACTTCTAACGAGATGACAATATGACTTCTAACGAGTTGGTATTTCATTCGAAGCCCTTCATTCGAACGAACTCGTTCGAACGAGACTTCTAACGAGTTACAGAATGGCCTTTTTGGCCTGATTTGATTTCTAGTATCCCGTAGACTTATTTAAATGGTGAGATAACCTTCCCTTATTAACTAGTGGGTATAGTTGGGAGATTGGGATACATTGAGGAGCAAAACTTAGAATAATTTCTTAAACCGGATGACATTTTTGGATTGGGAAGCGAGTAACTAATCGCGAAGTGAAAATAATTGATAATTTAAATGTATATAAACCGGGGACTTGTGATTTGTATAACACTAAGTGTTGGTATAAGAACGAGAAGTATACCACTAATGAAATATTGTGATATCTAAGATGTGTCAATGCTTAGTATATGTAATTATCTGTGTATAACATACCTACCGTACTTGCTATCATGGGAGGTCGGCGTTCGTTCAGGGCCATCTAATATTTGTGTGCCTACGGGGGGGATTTAGATTGGTACCTCGAGGACATAGGTCAGAGAAGGGCTTATTGAGAAGTTAATAAGTCTGCTGATCATGGGAGTGTAGGTATGTGCGTGACCCATGTGATGTGAACTATGTTCGCCTCCATTGTTTGTGATTATTGTTAATGAAACGTTTCTTGAGAGATTCGGAATACGTGGTCCTCATGTGCGTGATGTACCGGGATTTGATAACAGAGTATGTGAGCACCGCAGCTTAGTCTTGGGGTGCTAGTATTGTATATTTATGATGAGAATAATATACTGTTAATTGAAATGAATTGTCGTGTATAAATGTGAGGATAAATAATAGTAACAGTTTGTAAAGTGAAAATGGAAGATCTCTAGTAATCAGTAGTACTAACATGGGAAAACTGTGTAGCAAGTTATAACACTCTATTAAATAAAAGTTGTTGGGAATTGAATTAGATATCATATAGAAATGTTAGATTTTAATATCGGATTAGTTAGATATGGGAATAACTAGAATGGGTACGGGTGTGATAGGAGTGCACAATTAGTTGAGAGGTGAGGAGCTCATGTGAGTGCACACACTATCATGTACTTTATATTCACTGTTTAATGATATTAAACACTTGCAAATTTTTAAACTATTTTCACAATCGGGCTCTGACCCGTTTGCTTTCAAATCTATTTTTCTATAAAACCTTTTAAGTGCCTAGCCACAAGGACACCATGCATAGGAGTTCTATTCAGGTGACGAGCTGTAGCTGCTGTGGAAGTTACAGGACCTTGACAGTAGACGCCTCCATCTTCGATCTTGATTCCATTATCAGATTTTCTTATTAGTTGGGCATGCCACCCCATTCCTTTAGAGACATCTTACATTTCAATTGTTTCAGACTTTGGGTTGTAATTAATTCATTGATGCAGACTTGGCATTTATTTATTTCAGTATTGGGATTGTTGTGAGGAGTATTCCTCCAGACTCATTACTATTTGATGGTTATTCTATTGTGACTATGTTCTGGTGGTTATGTTAGCATTTCATAATTTACTTATTGTATATTAATCGGATTTAATTAAAATTGGCAACTCACTTTTTAAATACTAGGTGGTTAGTAATTATTAAAATGTTTTCGATAGTGATGCTATGAACTGAACCAACTTGGCATTTTGTATTAATTTAATAAAGGAGTAGCTACCCGGTATTTAATTAGTCGGGGTGTCACATTAAACATCCTGGATTCATGACAAAACTGTTTTTAACATGATGTAACATTAGGGACAGAGCCAGGTGGGGGCTTGTGAGGGTTCAAGCCCCCATGTTTTAAAAAAAAGAAAATTATTTTTGTAGGTAAAAAATTATTTTTTATAAAAAGTAGGGCAAAAACTGTAAATACCTTAAACCTACTTAAAACCCTATTTGAAACAAAACACCCACTTTGATAAAAACCCACACCGTTTTCAGGCTTTCCCTTTTTCTTCCTAGTTCCATTCTCTTCTTCTCTCAATAACTTCTCCCCACTCCATTATTCTTCCATTAATTTCCATTAAATTAGTAAGCATTCTTCTCATTGTAAGTTGAAGCAGCATGAAGCAAGCAGCAACAAACAAGTAGCGACAATGATTGCTGAAATTTAAGAGTAGTGGCATGTGTAAGATTTTAACTTAATTATTTAATTTTCTATAAATAAATATTATTCAATGATTGCTGAAATTTATTAATTGGTGTATTTTAGGGATGAAATTGGTGAAATTTATTGCTTATTAATTGGTGTATTTTAGGGATAAAATTGTTGAAAATTATTGCTGAAATTTATGATTGAATTTTAGGGATAAAATTGTTGAATTTTAGGGCTGAATTTTTTATGGTTGAATTTTGTATTTTAACAGTTATTATATGATTCCTGAAATTTATTAATTGCTGAAATTTATTGCTTATTAATTGGTATATTAATTGCATATTGATTGATGAAATTTTGAGGTTTAATTTTAGGGCTGAAATTTTAGTGTTGAATTTTAGGGATAAAGTTGCACAATTTTATGGTTGAATTTTGTGTTTAACAGTTAATTCATGTTCATGTTTGTTAGACCTTTCTTTAAAGTTGTTGCTAGTTTTTATTTTAGGGCTAATTTTAGGGGAGAATTAAGGATATTGTTGGTTTAAATTTGGGGTCTAAATGTTCATTTAAAAATTTATTTCTCCTTTCATTATATTAAATAAATTACGCTATTTTTATCAAATACTCAAAAATAACCTCAAAAAAATCGGTTCGGAGACTCCCGCCCCCGAAAATCACCACTGAGTTAGCCCTTATTAATAAGAATTTCTGACTATGTCCCTACGTAATATTATGATTTATATCCGATTTTTTTTATTGACAAAATAGTATTAATTAACACGACTACCACTCAAGAGAAGAAAGTTGTCAAACAAAAGTTCATTCCAAAACAATTTCAAGATCAAGTCAAGATAGCCTCTACTGTTCAAACTGTTCCTACTAACAATGTTGTTCAAGAAGATAATGATTTGGTTCAAGAAGATAATGCTACAGTTCATGGAAATGCTACTATATACAAAGAGAATAACCGTGAGTCCAACATGATTGTCAATTAGAGACATGAGTAGTTACACAACCTACTGATCCTGATATAATGGGATATAAGTCTTCTCCTTTGAATGTTGATTTAGATAAGGTGGATAATAACCAACATGTATTATCCCATGTGCTAGAAAAAGAAGGGGTAACCGTAATGAGTAGTGGAGATTTTTGAAAAAGAGGAACACAATAGGTGTGAACATACCCCTAAAAATTTAGTTTCGGACCCAAAAAAAACAATTTTTTTCTTCAGGGGATAAAACCTCTACTGTCATTGATGAGACATATTTTGAAGATGATACGACCCCTTTAAAGTACATACCAAATTTTAATGACAATTTTTTACCGATAGAGCTAGAGGTGGGCACGGTCCGGTCCGGTTCGGGTTTAGGCCAATTTTAGGACCGAACCGAATTATTCGGTCTTAAATATTGCAAGACCGAATTTGGACCAATTAATTCGGTTAACCTATTTTATCGGTCTAGGCTAATTTCGATCCGGTTCGGTTTAAAAATCGGTCCAAATTTTATATATTAGATGATTTAATGGTTGTTTTTGAATAGTTTTAATGGCTGATTTTGAGCAGTTTTAAGGGTTATTTTTGAGCAATTTTAATAGTTGTTTTTTAGCAATTTTAAGGATAATTTTTTAGCAAATTTAAGGGTTGTTTTGAACATTTTTAAGAGTTGTATTTTAAAATTTTTAAAGGATGTTTTACGGGTTGTTTTCGAGAAAATGAGTTCATTTTTTAACGACCATGGGGGACTGTTTTTCATGGTAAATAGGCCTGTTTGGGGGTTGCTCATTTTGAACAAATTCTAGCAAAGTAAAACAGCCCAAACGGTGCATCAATCTTAATATTTAAGCATTTAAATATAAAACATCATAGTCTAAGGCTAAATAAAAAAATAATGAACAGGTTTTATTATAAACAGTGAAATCTAATTAAAAAAAATTCAGAACAGGTGTTTATAAAAAAAAAACTTCTACAGAACATGTGTGATCTAAAAATAAAATCAGAACATGTGTTTATTTAAAAAAATCCAAACAGATGTAGATATATAAAAAAATATCAACAGAAGATATTAAACGTTATCTAACAAATCAGGTAGTTTTTTTTAAACTTTTGTTCAAAAATGCGAACAGGGGTTAAAAAGTTATCTAAAAAATCAGGTAGTTATCTAACAAATCACAAGTAGTTATCTAACAAATCAGTACATGTGTTAACAAATCAGAACATGTAAGTTCGTAACCAGTTTATTGTTAAAAAATGGTGGTAGAGCTGAAAAAAATAATATGGGTTCTCGGTTTGAACAGGTAGAGCTGATGGTGGTAAAAAAAGTACCTGATTTGTCTCAAGTTGAACAGGTAGAGGAGCGGATGGGATCTCGGGTTCCATATCAATTCGCTCAACCTCAACAACTGAAATTTTTTTAAAAAAAATCGGTAGATAACATTCAGCAGGGAGTTGAGCAGCGGAACAGGCATAGGAGTAGGGAGTTGAGCAGCGGCGAGTGATGAGTTTTTTTAGAAAGAGAGAGAATGTGTTGAGGGTTTCTTTGATTTGAGAGAGAGTCTGTGTTGGGGAAGGGAAGGGATAAACAATGGGGGTTTCTTTGATTTTAGGCAGCCGGATTTTTAGTGTGCATATACATTTAGTATATATATATAATATGGTAAATAAATGGGTCGGTCCGGTCCAGACCGAATGTAAATATACGTAGACCGAGACCGAACTGAAAAATAGGGTTAGTGTATTTTTGGGACCGGTTTTGGACCGAATTAAAAAAAGACCAAAAATATGGGTTCGTTCCGGTTCGGTCCAATCGGTCTGAACGCTCCGGTCTACTTTGTCCACCCCTAGATAGAGAAGGAGGGAACCAACCCGGGAGTTAATTTATATGTCGATATCCCATTATTTGATTTAGGAATGAGAGCTAAATTTTCTCAAGTTCGTGATTTTAATAAATATTCGATTGAAAAAAGATGTGGAAAAATTCAATATCAAATGTTCAACTATCGAGTCAGTAATTCCTTTGATATTTTAGACAATTTAGAAGATTGAACAAATCAAGATAAGGTTGATTGAAAAAATAAAAAAAGGAGGTTCAAAAAATTCTCAAGATGACTCCTTTCCGTTCTTAACAATTGAGGAAAAATCGACTCTTAAATATAATTTAAGGTCTTTTGATTCTTGTTCAAGAAATCGTATAACTTTTGTAAATTGAGTAGATTCTAATTAGTGCTTGTAAGAGCCACTCGGATAGGCTTCTCATATTTGTTTATAAATAAAGTTCTCTTTTTTTTTGCAAAAAAATGTATTGTTTTAAACAGAGATACTAAATAAATTTATAATCATTTCATATTTATATATCGTGTTAAGGTGTAAGTGGCTAAGCAACCAATAAACTGACAAAGTGGAGGGCTGTGTTTTTACTTTGCCATATATAGTGTTTGCAAGTAGACCACTCTTTGGTTCATTATACAGAAGGGTCATCAAGACAATGTTGTTTGCCAAATGGTTGAATTGACCTTGCATTTTAGAAAAGTGTCAATATTGACAGTACTAGATTTTAATCCTGCGCGATGTGCGGAAGTTTTGCAAATCTCGTATAGAAAGATTAAAAGAAACATGTTACTAAAATATTATAGAAATATGTGCCCAAATATTTTTAATGAGCAAAATTTTCTATTAATTGACAATTACATAAAAATTAAAATTAAATTTGCATAAGAAACTAATTGACATGAAATCCACTTATATATCAAGTAATTAATATCCAATCTTTTATGATATACTACTCTTTTTATGGGGATTGTGCTAAAAATAAATTTGACATAATTCTAATCGAATTGTTCCGCGCACAAGGCTACAACTTATTGTTTAAAGCTATTTAATGTTGAATATTTTGTAATTTCATCACAGCCTCGACCGACCTAAATTTTAGTGGTGATGAAATAAGATATAACATAAAGTAAATTTTTTTATCGTTAGATTTTTTATTCTAATTGCAAAAATAAAATAATCAAATCATCAATTAGTTGAGTAGCATTGTTTCTTTTATCTAAGAAAAAAATACAAATATATTTCTTATCACAAAGTGATAAACCTTGTAGTCAAACAAACACACAAATATAGTTAACTTCTCAAAAATATATATATATATATATATATATATATATATATACAGAGAGAGAGAGAGAGAGAGAGAGAGAGAGAGAGAGAAAATATCTCTCATACATACCACATATGAGGTCCAACAATGCGAATTATTTGTTTTTAAAATAGTAAAAAAATATTTTTGAGTTGATCTTTTTATGGTGTTTAAACATTTCAAAGGACTCCACAAAAAAATTACTTCTAAAATATTTTTTTTGTTATTTTAAAAAAATTGGTCAAACTATGTGAGTTTTTAAGTTATTTTTCAAGCTGTTAAAAACTGACATAGTTTGATCGATTTTTTTAAAATAGTAAAAAAAATTATTTTGAGCTTATTTGTTTTTATCACTGTTCTAAAAAAAATCCGCCTAGGCTTGAGGCTTGGGAGAAACGCCTCGACTTAAGCTTTTGACGCCTTTTGTTTGGTAAAACCCTTAAGGCACATTTTTTCTCTAAAAACAATAATACTTTAGTGAAACGATATTGCCTTTTAAAGATTTTTTTTACAAACTGGACCATTATCTCATCCAAAATAATCAAATAGCATTTAATTTCCAACATGATCCATACAATCTCTGAAGCAAAAGAATCTGAAACTGAAATACTCAATATAATAGCAACATAATATTTAGAATGGAAAGTGACTATAATTTATAAATGTCAATGTTTACTGCTCAACCCTCTTGCTCCTATTTATGAACACTTGGATAATATTTTGGGTAAGAGCCCAAAAGTTGCAAGAAATACTTACTATATGTAGTAATAATAATTTGAATCATTTTGCAATCATTCCAACCTATAAACACTCACAGAAAAGATATATCTCACCTATCAATCATAAGTGAAGTACTCTACTAAGAGTGTCCCAACCTAAGGTAAAACCAATACTAATAAATCTCAACAACTAGACTGTTAATCAAGTTATCACATTATTTTCCAATAATATCGTACTGTAAAGCACAATATAAATAAAGAATACAACTCAGCACAATTCCCACTCAAGTCACCCGCAAAGAAAGATATACACAATCTCATGATATAACAATAATGCAACATAGTGCCTTTGAATAACATGTACATTGTAATACACTATTTTCGTGGAATTTATACATTATTTATTAAGTGAGATATTTATTAATAAAGGGAATGAATTATTACTTAAGGATAATTGGTAATAACAATTGCATATTTATACGATGATAAAATTTGTATATTATGTGATTTATTTGTGTCACACGTGATATTTAATTAATGGGTGTAATTAATTATGTTGGACTATATGCGGTTAAACATAAAATAATTAATTGGTTGTTTTATTTTACGTTGTGAAGTTTTACCATGAGATATGAGGTATAAAAATTATATCACACTTTAGAGTGATACAGAGGCCCGATTATGTATTTTTATCATCTTAAGTTGGGTTCGGGGATAGGTATACCCTTAGGCTAAGTTTTGGTCTATTTTGGGTAGAACTGAGGATCCATTTGGAGGCCCCAAAATAAGCCTAAAGTGGAGGTAAAAAAATTAAAGGTATTTAATAGAGTTGAGAATAATTAATCAATCATTTATCATCATAAGATAAAACCCCGTCATCCTTAGATAATTTGAAGAACTTGGAAGGAACTTTGAGGAGGATGAACAAGGAATCAAAGTGTAAAGGATTCATCGTTTGTCATTTCAGGCAAGAAATCTCATATTTAATTATTGTATAATGTGACACCCCGCTCAATGAAATACCAGGTGATCAGTCCTATATCAAATTAAAACAGGAATCTCATCTGGTTCATTCTTAGCATCACTGCCGAAAACGTTTTAAAACTTACTAACCACCTAGTATTCAAAGCTGATGTCAAAATTTTAATCTTTTTATTTAACAACAGCAACCATATAAATATCAATACGAACCATTCACACAAACCATGAATCTAAAGAAATACTGAACAAATCAATAAATGACTGGCCGAATAAACCATCGCTAGAAAACCAACATCCACTAATATAATCCAAGAAAGAACAATAATCAATACAAAGTCCGACTGAAATGAAAATAGCTGGGGCAACATGCCCGAAAGAAATACCAAGTTGCATCCTACTCTAGGAATCAAATGACTGAAGCGTCTATGTCCAAATCCTGCAACATCCACACCTATTGCAGATACGCATCCCTGGAAAAAATCTTCAAGTTTGGCATCCCTATGGCTGGATACCTAAAAGGTTTTGAAAATATTTTGCAAGTATGGGTCAGAGCCCAAAGTCCTTTTGAAAATATTTTGCAAGTGAATTAAAATACAACAATTAAAATGTATGAATGCTCTTCATATTTAAGTTAGTGTCGCACTCCCTTGTGATACATCTCACCCCTCCTCTAAAGTGCACACTTAACGCTTTCTTCCTGACCCTCCTAGTTACACCACCTTGTCTAACTAGCCTTGTCATGAAACTCCTTAAAATCTACTCTAACCCGAGTAATTTTTATCTTTACTTCGTAAGTTATTTATCGCATTAACTTAATTAATAATTTCTTAAAAGTCATATAACATTCACTAGTTATATAAGTAATACAAATTCTCTTCATGTATTTAATTACCCGTATATAATTATCTACTCCATTATATACGTAGAAATATATTCCATAATCACACATACATTGAATATAATTAAAACCATCCTTCCGAGTAATACCTCATCGAATGCATTCTCTAAAGTGCTATCTTCCCAGGTCTACTCAGTCCCACTGGGATTTCTGAGACAGCTAGCCACCGCCTAATCAGATCATAGAAATAGAAACGTATTGGAGGCAGTCATATTCCCCCGAGTTTGAAGACAATCATCTCAATGCCCACCTCTATTTGGACGCTATGACCTAGGGATATACTCGCCCTACTCCTCAAGCTAGGGGATTCACCCACATCGCGTAGCCTCCCCCGATAGCACTAGAGCATATAATTCTAAATAAATACCTAGCCACTACCGTATATATATATAATTTAATCCTGACTTTACCGTGTACAAAGTCCGTAACACTAGCCAACATATTCCCGAGTCTATGGTCCGACTCTAATTTAATTAATTTACCCATTAATTAAGTTAATATCTCCCCGAGTCTATTGGTTCGACTCTAATTTAATTAATATGCCCATTAATTAACTTATTATCTCCCCGAGTCTATGGTCCGACTCTAATTTAATTAATATACTCATTAATTAATTTAATTTCTCCCTGGTGTCACACAACCAATGTACCCAGACTTGCTCACCTGGCCCGAATTTCCATCTCTTCATACGTACTCCTCAAAATTCTATTATAAAGAGAACGCTCCTAATTAAATAATATTTAACAATTTATTATATCATCCTATAATAAATTATTCCAGCTATAAGCTTTAATTAATTAATCCCCCATTAATTAATCTATTATCATGGCATCACTCAACCAAAATATTCGGACACCCCCTTGGTCCATAATACAATATCCCCAAATCTAAGGTTTTCAATTTACTCAATCTGCCCTGATTTTTAAAATGCCATTTTGGAGAATTTTGGGGCCGTTTTGGAAAAAGAGTATTAGAGAACGAAAGTTAGAAAACACCATTTTCTAGAGGGCATCGTGGACATAATCTCCATTAACAGATTTTGTGAAGCTTTTTATCCAAAATTATCCGCTAAAATTCTTACGAATCAAAACCAGCCCCAATAAATTGATTCGTAACTTCCCGAAATCAAAACCCAATTTGTATCAACCCAATCCAAAAATCATTTGTATAACACCTACTATGATATGAATTGAATATCACCAACTTACATTGAAGAAATTTAACCACTTGCCTTATAACTTCGTAGTGTCTGATTATATTTTGGTGTAGAGATCATTGTGTGATGAAGAACACCTTTCTTGTTCCTCTTTGGCTCTCAAGAGTCCTCTCTCTTTTTCCCTTATGTTCTCAAATTTCTCCCAAATGAGTTATGGCTGTCCACAACTCCAAAAATTATTTTTTTTTATCTCCAAATTCCGTTTTTAATCATATGGGCATAATTAAAATGGCCAAAATACCCCCGAGTGGGCTCGGTTATGCCCAAAAATATTTCGTGACCCATTTACGTCCCTCGGGTACATTTTTTCGACTATCTCGGCCCATCCGAACTCAATCGTGCACTCAGAATTGACATGTGAATTAATTTATAAAAAGTCCCTATCTCACACCCAACTTAGTCTATATTCGACTTCCGGTTGAGATAAATAAATGCCACGTCACTTATACACATTATGACGTAAATAAATTATTACTATTCACTTAGTAATTTAATTTTCGTAAATATTAACCATCTTCTCTCCGATTAATATGTAAATGAATATTAACATAACTAATTCAATTAAATTACAACACACAAGTAAATTAATTTTTTTTCGAATTAATCAAATATTAAATGCACAGAAATATGGGGTGTTACATACTCCCCCCCCCCCTACAAAGGACTTTTGTCCTCAAAATTTGATCATAACTGCGACGAATAAATCTGGATACGACTCTCATATATCCTACTCCCTCTCCCACGTATACTCATCAATACTATGATGACCCCACTCCACTACACTCTAACTGGTAGTACTACCTTAGACTGCAGCTTGCGCTCACATAGCTACTAGTCTATCCTCATATGAGGTGTCTTATTGCAAGTCATTCTCCTTGAGTGAAACGTGCCCAAAAAGCACTATCGTTCCTCCTGTATCTCTCCAGCTATGCCATGTGGGACACATCACGTATCCACTAAAGATGTTCTAGAAAACCCAGTCGATAAGCCACCGGTCTCACCCTCTCAAAGATAGGGAAAGGACCCACATACCTCGATGCTAGCTTCCCTTTCTTGTCGAACTTTACCACTCCTTTCATAGGAGACACACGAACTAATACCTGGTCACACATCTTTTACTCGATGGCCCCTGACAACATAGTGCCCTAAAAGATGAGCCTATACTCCACTGACTCCACTATCTCTATGTTAGGAAATTACCCTCCTTACGTCCCTGAACTATACGAAAGGATACAACTTACTCAATTCCCGCTGCTAGATGATAACCCATTTCGGTTCCTTGTAGCTTGTTATTTACCCACCTCTTATCAACCAAAGGTGGATACTGAAACATTTCCCATAAAGTCTCCGAAGGTGTCATGCGGATACTAAACTATTAAGAGGCATCACACATAACTCTACCTATGGTAATTACTACTCCCGAATTACCCAAAAATCTGGAATGCACAATGCTCGCTTCCTGTCTACCCATCAACTTATGGGCGACACGTTCAACCCAATATGTAACTCTGTCCCTATCACCTCCTAACACTTTTTACCAGAGGTGGGACTGAAAGGTCTTACCCAAACTCCCAATAATATTGAATGACACCTTGTTCTATTTCACTCCTTCCCAATAATAGTAAAGTTGGTCATACTACTCGATAGTATAACCCATTTCGAGGCAATAATTCGTGTTCAGGTCAATTCATTCAATAACCCGATGGAAACCTTGACCCCTCCACGATTTTTACCAACTTGAGCATTAATTCCATCTCTAGAACCATAAAATTTCAAAACATTCTTGGTTAATACCCTCAAATCAACCTTTTTCCCATTTATAAATGGTCTATCCGGAGACAAATTCACTATGTCTCACTCAACACCAATTCTCATGCTCAATACCTATATTCCTTGTGCAATTTTTGCCAGATAGGAATCTGCGCCTTGTCTATGCGTAAGACCACTCTAAGCATATAACTAAGTGATACTATTTTCTATTTTCCCAGAAACGTGACTTCTTTCTTACCTTAAGATATTTTGTTACATGCGCCTCCACCGTCTTTACACTCCTTACGGTGGAGATAGTTCACCTTGATACACATATAGTCGAATTGTTTCCTCTTTTAAACGGATTTCAGTTCATTGCACTTTCCCACTTATTTTCTGACTGCTCTACTGGCATACATTCAATATGTTCATTCACACGTCCCTTTATTTAAGATGACTCTGAAATCACACTAACCAGGGCACCCATACACCCTAAATCCCATGCATATTTGTACAGCATCATAGACGTCACATACGTAATATTTTTCTTTCAAGGTTATCCCACAGATCACATTATATCATATGATTACATTCGATATTTCCCCGAATATAAATTTAATCTTCTCGATGTTTCCCCGCCCATTAACTTGCGGTGCAAAAGTTTTCTCAGTGCTTCTTTCGCAGCACTACTCGGCTATACTGGCCTTATAACGTGATAGCTTTCACCTCAAAGCGTAACTCCACACGTTAAAAAATCACCCTTTAAACTGCTATCGTAGCATCATATAACGTGTTTCCATTACTGACATTTATTAGGGCTTATGCGCATAACATTTCATAACAAATCCCAAAAAAAACTTTCCCCAATGCATTAAACACTAGCATTGTTGTTCATTAATTTTCGTAGACCCGAGCATGTAACCGGGACACCCAAAACTCTATCCCTATACTCAAAGGACTAATTTTCAACTCCCGCGTCTCTAAAGGAGTTATATAATTCCGCGCTCACACGATCACTAAGTCCTCAGAGCTAAGTCACTAACGAGCTAAATCTCTTTGCTCCATGGTCAATCCTCCATGCCCCGAATCACATCAGTAAAAATTCCTACGCATTGGGATATAATATACTGGACAACCTTACCCTATGAAGTCTATTTTATAAAATATTTCCATGAGATCAACCTTTTTTTGGGTGGAACCTCGCAAAGAATATACATCCTTCCCTGGAATAGTGAACACGATAGTCTTGCTGTAACCGCCCACTATCGCTTACCTGTCGCTAACCAATCTGTACCCAGGATATAATCATGCTCACATAGCACTTCTCAAAATGAGTTAACCTTATAAAATGTACCCTCTCAGTGTTCACACCTGCTCCTCTACAGGTAAAACAAAAGAGAGCCCCGTTACCCCGCGGTAAACAAATACTTAATAGTAACAGTACGATTCACCTACTAAACTCGTCTCCCTTGCGAATATAGTGTTAAGAAGAATACTATGACCACTCGTGTCACAATGTTCACCCCATCTATCCGAGGATAAAACTCATACTTCCACTCGCCTATACATCAGTGGCCTAAATGGTTCCTGGAAATAATATTCTCATCTAACCGAACCAAAACTTCATAATTGTTGTCCCTACTAGGCATCCCACTCCTATCCCCTGATTCACTGTGGACATAATCAATTGTTGTTGTCCCACTTTCCACACATAAGACACTTCTCTGTGTCAATCCCCTACCTCTGCCCCCAATGGCCATATCGGGGTTGTCCCTCTCGGGTACTTGGTAGTCTTGACCCAAATTGTTACCCTTGTTATGCCTTTGGCTTTGCTAGACCTATGGGACTCATTGCTGGCCTCGACGACCCGAATTAAATCCATCGCCAATCGGTAGGAATTTAACTGATATAAATCATATAGATGGGTTCCTTTGTTGGGTATCTCCTTGTGGTGCCTCACTAGCACTGCTAAATATGATCTTGCCTTTTTGGTTAGATACTCCACCTCCCTTGGCTTCCTTCTCACAGAAGTATTGATATCAAATCAAAACCATACTACTATGATGACTATAGCCCTAGTCATCCTAGCCGGAGTTTTCCATCCATGCTTGTGTATTACCCACGAGTCCATTATTAACTCATGGATCCCTTATTGACCTCCGCATCCACCTCATTGGGTATGAAGTTTGTTGCATAATTCAACTTTCCCTTATATTTGGCCATCGTACGGCCCTTCTGAAGTAAGTACTGAAATCTCCTTTGCCTACCGGTTCAAACGGATGATGCGATGATTTGCGATCAAACCGCACCCTAAATTTCTTATTATTTATAGTATTTCTCCATAGTTGTGGTGACTGACTCCTACCACTACAACACCGCCCCCACTGGGCCAAAAATTTCATTCAAAATTTAGTCTTGGGTGCTACCGCACACCACCCTACACAATTGTCTTTGGGTTATTTCCTCCCTTTGACTTATCACGCTACTCTGCTACTCGAATCTTATAGATAGACATTCGAAAAGGGTCCTTCCACACTTTCCCCACCCGTTGCTGACTATGCTGAGTGAGACTAAAATTGTACCACTATTATCTATAACTGTTCTTGGGAGACAATTGCTCCCGGGTGATTATTCTATCCCCACTGTCCTGAACAACAATCAAGTTAATTCCTATCACGATCACCGTTTCCAAAATTCCCTATGTCTTCTGTTGAGCCTCTCCTCCTTCAATTCTCCTATGGCCCTCGTTGGTCATCCCAAAGAATGTTCGGTATACAAAGCCCAACCAAACTCGTGTATGAATCACCTCACTATACTTGATAGAAGGAGAACGTAACTCACATATGTAGTGGAATACAACAATCGTATCATAAGGCTCTACATCAAAGAATGCTAAGCTAAAACGTGAAAAGTTGCACAGATCCTAAGGACACTAGAACCTGATGCTCTGATACCATCTGTGACACCCCGCTCAATGAAATATCAGATGAGATTCCTGTTTTAATTTGATATAAGACTGATCACCCGGTATTTTACTGAGAGGGGTGTCACATATAATTTGTAATTGGTTTATGATTTGAATGTCTTGAGTTAAATTTAGGATATAGAATCATTTTTAGGGGGTTAATATGCTATCTTAATGACGTCATATTGGGTTCAACTAGGTTGTGAAATTAGACTATTAGTGGGTTTTTATAATCTGACATGATTTAGGGATTTTGTTAGAAACCTTTAATTAAATAGTTTTGGGATATGATTCTGTGTTAGAATACATATCTAGTTCTGAATCAATTCTAAGTATGATTGTCAAATGATAATTTGATGTTTTGATTTCTGAAATCATTTGTTAACTACGTCAATTAAAATTTCAAAGTGAATTTAGGTTTGAATTGGGTTTTGATTAATTTGAACCTTATTACATGTTATAGTGATGTTATCCATGGAGAAATCGATTAGAATCATTAAAATATGTTTAGATTTAACTTTAGTGAAGTTTTTATTATTTGGTTTATGTTTTGTAAGGCATTGATGGAGGTTTTGAGGTCCAAGTCTTTGTTTTTAGGAGGATTTGTGCCTTCTTTCCGGAGGGAATTAATTCGGCCTGGGGTTGAATCAATTAAACATATGGAATCGTATAGAATTGAATTACAAACTCGTTGATGCTAGTTTCTTTTTTTTTGGATTTTTTATTAACTACTTATGAATATTTTACTAAGAGCGTGCACGACCCTAATGTGTTTCTGGTTGGGTTATACAATTAGTCGTGTCTTGAACTATTGGATGGATGTTTTTGTATATATAATAAATGAGAGGATGTATATATATATATATATAATAAGATAGCTTGGTTTTTTAAAATTTACACATTTTTAACGGTTCGGATCGATGCCACCTCCTTACATATTTGAATGGTTGAGATCACATCTATTTTCTTTTTACAAATCTACCTTTTCATTATTTGATTTCCCACCTTTTTTTCCGCATAAAACTTACCATTTAATTCAAAAACTATGCTATTTTGTAACACACCCTTTCTTTACCCACACAACCCCATTTCACTTTCTCGATCAGAACACAAGGCTCTAAGATCTCACCCAACTCATGACTCTCTACATTGATTCCCGCCTTTAGGTATCCTCTCTCTCTCTCTCTACGATTTTACATCTGTTATGTTGTATTTTTTTGGGGTGCCGATTTGGGTAATCTATACACATATAGCTAAAGCTAGAGAAGAGTTTTTAGTTTATAAATGCTTGGATTTTGTGGGTTTTTAGTTTGTAAATGCTGAGGTTTTGTGGGTTTGTAAATGTCGGGGTTTCGGGGTATGTAGTTTCTGGGTTTGTAAATGCTTGGGTTTCAGGGTTTGTAAATGTTTTTCATTCAATGTACTAATTTTGAATTTGATATTGTTAATGGTATATTTTTGGATTTGAGTTTCAGGTTTTGTAATTACTACCTCCTCGGAATTTTTGGATTTGAGTTTCAGAGTTATGATTTCAGATTCGATCTCTGTGCTATACTCTCTAACTTTCTTTATTTAGTGTATTAATATTAAGTTTTTTTAAAAAATTCTAATTCATATCTCTGGTTTGTGGTTTTTATTTATAGGTACATGTTATCCTAGCTCACGAGTTAAGATTTTAGACGTGAACATTTTAGACGGGTATACAATGCACGCCTTGATGTTTTTATTCTTGAAAATTACAAGACTACTTTTATATGATCTGTTTTTAGAAAACAAATATGATGAGCATTTATAGGCTTGGGGTGGGGTATCTATGTTAAGATTTTATCATTTTAAAGTGATAAAGGATCTTATATTCTATCCTTTGGTAGTTGGATTTTCAAAATGACCTTTTCATTCAATTCTTTTAGTCAAGCAAGACATTTTGGATTGTGATATGCTCTGTGTTATAGGGGTTGTTGTTTGGATTAATTTGCTATTAAGAGTTTACAAATTCTATGTATTATAGGATATTCTATGAAAAACGAATTATTCTAACAATTTCATATGGCCCATGTACTTGAGAATATGCCCCACCAAGTGAGTTTATGATATCTCTTTGATTCAAACATGTTTGTGGTGAGATATAATTATATTGGGCTCCAGTTTTGAATTCAACAATGAGTTTTTCAATAATTTATAATATTAGTTGATTATTTGTTAGGTTGGGCTTAATTTTGAGCTATGAGTTTAAATGTTTAATACTTAGTAAGTATGATCTCCAACTTTTGAGATGTGATTTTAAATGCTTATTATTCTTCAGATGAGAGTTGAACCGTAAATGTCCCTTCTTCGTAGGTTTCGCCATCACCGACACTATCGTCATTCATCACCAAATATGGGGTGAGTTTGTCCTCTATGAATTCTGTATACCCTCTATGAAATGATATTTCCGATTTGTTCCATTTTTTTCTCTCTTCATTTCTATTTTATTATCACATTAATTGTAAAAATGTTATGCATACTCTCTAGAGCACCAAGACTTTTGATAAACATACTGAAACTGAATTAACAGCCTGTACAAGTCTATGAGCAGGAACTCCAAGTGCAACTGATGCATCGAGCCATTTTTCCGACCTTGGTATGTTTCCTTTATCCTTAGCTAGAATTTACATTTTATACATCTGATTTTTATACATAGAGTCTAATTTAAAGTCAAAGCTTGTAAGTTATGGGGGCTCACAGATTTTTATAACATCATGGTTAACTATATCTCTGGATTGTGGTTTTTATTTAGGAACATGGTAACCTAGCTCTGGAATTTATACCACAGGTAAGATAAATAGTCAAATATGTTTCTTAATCATTCCAGTCTACGCCCGACCCTCACGAGAAGACATTTCCATTGTTGTTTCGATACACATTGATATTTTTAATTGAGGTTCAAATGTAATAACCTAACTATGGATGAAATATAATGTCCAGTTTGACCCCCATCATTCTTCATATTCGAAGGGGATGTGAATGAGGCAGTAACACTTCTCCTAGATTGTGTCTCTGAAGCTGAAACAGTTTCTTACTTGAATCCTATTATTTTGAATTTCAAATGTTTTTATTCCCTTAACAATTATAAGGAAGAAGAATGGAAATCGTAAAGGGATTTCAAAAGAACAAAGTTTGTATTTTATTACCTAATGTTTATAAGATTGATCGTTACTTGGAGCATTTCTTAAAATTGAAGGTTCTAAACATAGTTACTCATATTCTTTGTATTTGATGAACTTGAAATAGGTATTTGTGAATGTGCACCATTGGGGCTCATAAGAGGTTGGTTCAATCGGTGTCGTCGTGTTGGTCTGGGGAATATTTTCTTGCATAAAATCAGTGGTGGTAGACAATTGCCAAAGGAAGGTGGTGACCATCTTCTTCGACTCATAGACTGGTACCGCCAATGTTCTGATTATGAATTTTTTATGATGCTAAATCCATTTGACAATGCCTCCAGATTGTGAAACTCCCAGATAAAAGTAAATTATTAAAAATTCCATATGATGCGAATTGTGATATGGACTTCTGTACCTGTGTACTCTATTAATCCAAATGGTAAAAATCATGTAATGGTGTAGTCTAATGCTCAAAACCTATCATCTATCCAATGTAACATATTTTTTTGTTTTTTAATTTTGTATTCTAGTTAAGGGCAGTGCCCTTACTTGAAAGTTGAGAGCAGTTTACCCCATGGTTCCTAGGTTTTATCTTCTAATTTTCAGCATCTGAGTAAGTTTTTTCTTCATATTATTCATCTTCATTTCTTTTAAATATATGTTGATAATGTTTCTAAGATTTTGTATTGGGATGTGCCCATACATAGAGCTACTGGTCCATAACTCTAAGCAGTCTGGATTAACATCTGAGCTCAGGGTAATAGTTCCCAATGGCTTCAACTTGAGTAGCATTGAGCAGAGATTCCTTGAGAGGCATTAACCATCCTTGGAGAGACCTAAATCAACATTGATCAGCATAGTTATTGGACTTTAGAACTAAGGTATATTGTGTGTTTATACTATTTTTTCTGATCTGAGTTGAGGCATTACACCAATCATCTTTGGTTAGAGATTTATTCAATCAACTTTTTTAGAGATTCAAAACATGGGTAGGTTGAAAACATTTCGCCTCCACAACATGGGTAGGTTGGAAAAACTTCGCCTCCACGTTATTTTGCAAACTAAGTAGAAAAGTTTGATGTTCTTCTCAGACAGAAAATTCATTGTTTGGTTAACAACCTTTTATTGTTGAACGTTCCCCTTTTCAACAAGTATTTTTTTTTTAATTGTGGATTTATAACTAAGGGTTCTTTTTTGTGGGTTTCTTCTATTTTGGTTCAGGTAAAGTTTAAAGGAAAATTTGATATGTAGCTTACTACAAGAAGCTGCAATAGAGTTTGTAGCAAGGTGAAACATTTCATCCAATTCATTCCTTTAAGAAGTCTTACAATAATACACTAAACCCACATTTTTAATGCTTATATAGGAAGTCTGTCATTCATGGAGGCGATATTTATTTTTATATTTGTAATTAGTGGTATTTTTATCACAGTCTGACTAAGAATACAGATGTGCAAGAACTATTTAAGTTTTTTATGTACATCATTGCATGTAGATTAATTTCCTTTGAGCACGTGATTTAATGTTTCATTGTCATTACTTGAATTTCAGATTATTAGATATTTGTAATACATATTAATTTTTGAAATCAAAATACGAGCATACACACAGTTAAAACCCCTTTTTTAATTGATATTCGCATAACTTTTCTCATGAAAAAGAAAAAAATAGAATGAATTTACTTTTAATTAACATTTATTTATATTCCTTTTTGCATACATGGTCAGAAAGTTGTCAAACACCAATTGTTTTTTTTCTGTGGGACTTAAGATCCATATGTGTATTATGTAACAGTTTTGGGTGAGGGTCCATATTTGAAGAACCATTTATGCTGGCAGAAACGTTGCAAGAACTAAAATTTTGGTATTATTGTGTTGTTAATTCAATATTAACGGATGAATAATTATGTTAGTTCTGTTGGCACTAGCTTAAAATCAATAACCTTTTCGTTGGTGACACATTGGTTTTGGTTGGGAACTTTTAGTAGTTTTTTATATTGTTCAAAAATTTCAATTCATTTATTTTCAATTGTTTAGAATTATGGGTTTTTCTATGGAATGTATGCCATTATTACTTTGTTCTAACTTGGGTTTTATTTTATGAGCATAGGAACTCATTGGAGCTACAATACCTGCAATATTGGGGCTGCCAAATATCTGCAATATTGGGGCTGCTAACTTAACAAAGTGGACCTGCATTATCTGAAGACTTGCAACACCAATTGAGCCCGCTTCCATTATCTGAAGACTTGCAACTTAACAGATTGGAGCTGCATATGTAAGGTCACGAGTTTGTAAATCTACACGTGTAATTAGTACTTTTAGCTTCATTTGTGAGAAGTTGAAGAATAGGGTAAACAAGTAGATCAAGTCAAAATTAATGGGAAACTCATGACGATATTGAAGAAAAATACACAGATAGTTGTAGCAGTTAATGATATTGTTGGTACAAAAGAAAGTTGTGGCGACATTGTTGTTGAGGAGGAGCCACTAAAGGGTTTCGAAGATTATAGTAACAATGAAACAGAGACTGTTGCGGTGTATTTTTGCTGTTTGTGTGACTATTTCCTTTTGTTCACAATTTGCAACAGTTGTTGCAATAAGTATGGTTTCTTATTTAAGAAATGGGTCTGTCAATATTATTATTGTGATTTGATGAAATAGGGAATAGTTGGGGATTCCTTGGTGTTGATTTATATGCACATGGTTTGGTAGCGTTTTGACTTCTTTTGACTGGCTTGGAACTAACGGACTATTGAGTTATGAATATAATTTATGAGAAACTAAAAAATGAAAGGTATAATAATGTTTGGGCATGATTATGCAAGCTTAAAGTGTTGACTTTGGTGAGTTGGAGTGTTTGACTTTGATGGATTTGGGTCCTCTCAGTTACACTTCTCCCTCATTGTCCTCACTATACGCTTAAATGAATGAAAATGTGGAGTAATGAGTTTTGATTAGGGTTCAACTTCAGCCTTAATTCAAGTGACATTCATCTACAAATGCAGTGAGAAAATGTATGGGAAAGTGAAGTACATCTATTGTTCGATGTATAATTTTATTTTTATTTGTTCTCTCTATGATTCATGGAGTTTTATTAATAAGGGTTATCAAAAGCTTTATTATTGAGTGTTTTGATAACGGGACGGGATGTAGCCACAAATCTAATTAGCAAATGAGTTTTGAGCAGTGTCTAGAAAAAATAGGGTAGGTACAAGGCGTTATCGTGTTATAAGTATGAATAAAAATATGACCATAACATTATTCATCTTCATTCACTATGATTTTTTTTATTTATAAGTGGATGATGGGATTTGATTTTCTCTTTGCAGTTTGTTACACTTCAATATCATGATATACATAACTTATCTACCACATGGTTTGTAAGTAGTTGTAATGTTGAATTGCCTGAATACTATTTTGTGTCAAGTAAATATGGTATGTTTGGGAGAAATGCCATAACTTTTTAACCGTAAATAGAAATGAGGCGATTCTAGCGCCATTAGATTCGTATCGTCCCTGCCTAGCTAATTGTGTTTTAGGCTATTTTCGGCGTTGTTCAAGGTGTCAAAATGGACTTTAAAGTTTGCATTTTCATTTTTTCATTACTGGATTTGGTTCATGTATGTTTTTTCGTCAATTTTTTACCTATTCTGATTGCGTCCTGTGGTCGTTGATTCAACTGTTGGACAATTTATTATTTGTTAAAGAAGGTGGATAGTCCTCTAAATAAAGGATATTATGACCAATTTCTTTAAAATTACACCATTTTTTTGGGGAGCAATTTTTTTGCCGTTTGGAAGTTACATACATTGGAAAATTTTACCATTTTACGATTACGTACGTTGGAAAATTCTCTCCGTGCCTTCAGGCACGAGCATACGCTAGTGTGTGTGTGTGTGTGTGTGTATATATATATATATATGTATATATATATATATATATATATATATATATATATATATATATGTGTGTGTGTGTGTGTGTGTGTGTGTGTGTGCGCGTGTGTGTGTGTATAGTGTTGTACTTATAGTTTTGAGTAAACATATCAAGATGTTTGAGTATTAATTTGGGTCTCGAGAGATTATGGACCTTAAAATTAACTTAGTAATTCAATATGGAAATGTATATGTATATTACAAGAGATTATATATGTATATATATATATATATATATATATATATATATATATATATATATATATATATATATATATATATATTGTTTGATTATGTGAACGTACCTTTGGCTGATGATGAATCTATCTGTCGAGGTTGTTGATTAAAGTGGTTGTGACGATGTACTGCATGGCTGGTGATGCAAGACTTTTGTGGAGGTCAACATGTTGTGATTACGCATTTATGATTGCCATCACCTCATGATGAGGGATGCGGATGGCTCGATCCTTTGGGAGAATTAGGCGATGGTGCTATGGCTTGTTGACACGTTTATATAATACATTTAGTCCATCTATTTTTCGCAATAATAGAGGCTGATGATTCTATACATCAATTGAGTTTCGGTATAGGGATTTTAGGGGTGTGATTTTATAGTAATACCCGTTATCATTTATGTGGGTAAGTTTTCAAATCTATTAGGTGACAAACTCCTATGGGTTTATAGATAGAAGCATGAGAAGGTGCCGGGAGATAGTCTGATGATGGATATTTTGATTGAAAGTCCATGTCACATTTATGTGTTGGATATGAGGTTTTTTATATTTTATTATGAGGGTGACATTAGTGTCGGCTGATTCAAGATCATATTATGTAGATACATTGTAGTTCAGTGATGAACACCTATAATTAAAATATGTTAAAATAAATTATGGGTTATGTGACAACCCGAATATAATTACGATTAATTATGCTTAAATCATGCTTAGATTATGTGATATGATTAGTGTGTTATTAATATATGTGATGTTAATTTATTATGTTTAGTCTAATCCTACCTTCAAAAACCATGAAATGTCGGATTAGTTACAAATACAAAATTTTGAAGGTTTCGGTAGGAATGTTCATGTTTAAGGCTAGTTTTGACCTTTATGTCATACCAATTGACTTGAGGTGAAAACTACATAGTTGTAGACAAGTGAGTTATGGTTGTAACACAACAAACGGTGTGTGAAACGGAGGTTCGAGTGAGAAGTTATACCAAAATTACGAAACAAGGGCAAAGTAGTCCATCTGTTAAGTAGTATTTTGTCTTATTATGGCAACAAATGTTTTATTCTCATTGGTTGGGAAGGGTGGTGGCTTTGGCCGACCTCAAACCCTTATAATTACCTCTTTATTCAGCAAAAATGCAGCCATGAGAGATTTTAAGCTTAAGGAAAGAGAGTTTTGAAGTTTAGGAAGAAAGTGTGAGGAGAAAATTGAAGAAAATTCATAGAAAATTACGAAAAGGCCCCTAAGGTAATTCCAACCAAGAATCTTGATATTTTTCTTTCAATTACGATTTATATGATGTAAATCCTTGATTGTTTATTGAACTTTCATGCTTGGGTGCATATGTATGGATATATGCAAGTTTAAGTTAAGTTGAATGTACAAAACCCTAAAATTGCTTTGTTTAGAAACTCTGTTTATTCAAATTTCCATATATTTTCGTGTACTTACTGGAATTGATTTATTCCAATTGGAGATTAACCTGGACTCATATATGTATGACATATCCGGAAATCATGATAAAATACCAAGAAATGAGTCTTTGGTGAGAGTTTGAAGTTCGGGTATGAAATCTGCCCTAAGGGTGAAAATATGCCCGCCATGTGTTTGGTGTTTTGCTTAACATAGAAAACGAACCTTAAAAATTATGAAACTTTAATCTTATATTTTTCAATGTGTTTACTGATGTTGGGTGAAATATCATAGAAATATATGATGTAGAAAAATCATGAAAATTCCTGGAAGTTGAATGAACGATAAAAGAGCCTATAGGGCAGATTTGCTATGTAGTGAAGAAATAGGCTTATTTTACTCTAGGAAACTCGAAATGATGTGCCGTCTTTTGTTTTAGAAACATGATATAATAAGGATTGGATTACCAAGAATAATTAAAAAAGGTTTGGGCTGTAATTTGAATATGTTAGATATCAGAACCTGAGTCTAGATGGGACTTCATTTTAATGAATGATTTGAATTGAATAATATGATGCTTATGAATTGAGTTATGATTGAAGTTATTCTTTGGACTATTAATATTCTTATGATGATACTAATATTGTGAGAATGATAGGAAGGGAAGAAGAGCTGATTGAACAAGTACCGGATAAAGGCAAGGGAAAAGCCAGTTAAACTGTCAAGGTGAGTGTACTTATGATTTGTTTCATATATAAATATGAATATAGCTCTAAGAGCGGATTTGTTTGAATACTTCGGTATTCAGGATTTGTTTGGATATTAAAATATCCAGGATTTGTTTGAGTCCTATGATCCAGGATTGGTTTGAATACTTCGGTATTCAGGATTTGTTTGGATATTCAAATATCCAGGATTTGTTATTGCCAACGGGCAGAATTATTTGGATCTTATGATCCATGATTTGTTATTGCCAATGGGCAGGATTGTTCGGATTTTATATCTACATATTCGATATAGAATTGTTATTCTATTGCAGGGAAGGAGTACCTCACTAAGCTTAATGCTTACGGTTTATATTTTAACAATTTCAGGTTTGTACGCTGCCAGCTAGGATAATATATGACCGGTAACTTGAGTGTTGCACCGTTAGAAGAGCTGGGGTTTAAGTATGGAGATTTTATCGTTGTCACACTGAAGATTTTGATATACTCATACATTGTATATATTGATTTAGTATGGATTGAGTTTATCATAGTTAATCGTAGTATTGTATAATCTCTAATTATGACTATGATGTTGATTTCGTTATGGCACAAGAATAATATTATGTTGATTATGCACATTATGCAGTAAAATATGGATAGATGAATTATATTTCCAATGGGCTCTAGATTATGATTTAATTATTCTAATAATAAATGATTAGTATGGATATTGGGTTTGGGGTGTGACAATTAGTGGTATCAGAGCGAGGTTATTAATTCTGGACGTGTGTGACGATTAGATGGCAGTTATTGATTGATTTGATATTATTGAATTGTTTATATACTAACAAATAGTTTAGTACTGTAAACTGTTTATATTGGTTGTTAGAATTTTATTGTATTACAGATAATTCCAGATGGAACCTGGGAATGGACAACCTAGAGAAGAGGGAGTCGCTTCTCGTACAGAGAATACTGAAGTGGAGCAAAGTGTTGCTGGAAGGGCTAGAGAGCAAGAACAGCCTACAGAGATGCAAATAATGGCACAAGCAATGATGAGGATGGCAGAGCAACAAGAAAGAAATATGGCGCAAATGGCAGAACAGCAGGCTAGATATCTAGAATCAAAGATTGTGGCCAGGATTGAGAAAGAGGCAAGGAAGGAAATGAAGGATTCCATGCATGAGAAGTTTTTGAAGTTGAATCCTCCAGAATATTCAGGGTCAGTTGAACCTACAGAAGCTGAGATGTGGGTCAGGGATCTTGAAACTATATTTGCAGTTATGAAGATTCCAGATAACCAGAAAGTGAATCTAGCCGTGTTTAAGCTGAAAGGAGAGGCGAAGTATTGGTGGGAAGCTAGCAACCATTTGGTTCCAAGGATGGAAGGTACTGATGTCATTACTTGGGCTGAATTTATTAAAGCTTTGTATGTTAAGTATTTCCCTAAGGTCTATAGGAGGGAGAAGCTGAGGGAGTTTATAAATTTAACCCAAGGGAACATGTCCGTGAGGGAGTATGATGCTAAATTTACTGCTTTGTCTAGATTTGCTACTAAGTATGTGCAGGAGGAAGATGATAAATGTAGTAAATTTCAAGATGGACTGATTTGGCCTATTCAAAATAGAGTGGCCACTTATGAGTTAGAAGATTATGCTTCTCTGGTAAACAAAGCCACGATAGCAGAAAGGCAAATGAACCAAGGGGTGGCAAGTAGAGAGAGTTTTAAAAAGAGTAGATTCGACGCATCTCACTTTAAAGGAGGTGAGGGTGGAAGTGTTAAGGTGGAACCTCATAAATTTCAGAGAGGTGGTGGAGATAGTGGTAGAGGTCTGGGGAGATTGGGCAGAGATACTAGGGGTGGAGGATCTTCTAGTCTGGTTAGGAGGTCAGGAAAGGGTGAGGCACCGACAAGAGTTGTTACATGTTTCTTTTGTAAAGAGGAAGGGCATTATAAATCTGAGTGTCCTAAGCTTAAGGGATTGGAATGCTACCATTGTCATCAAGTGGGGCATATTAAGAAGAATTGTCCGCAATTGGCAAAGACTCCAGCAGCACATAGTGAAGTAGCAAGCAGAATGTTATCTCCGGGCAGTGCAGTGAAAAGTATGGGCAGAGGACAAGCTAGTAGTTCCAGGCCAGGTGGACGAGTTTTTACAATGAAAGAAGCTCAAATTACTCCAGATGTGGTGACAGGTACACTTTTTGTTACTGATAGAAGTGCTTATGTTTTGATTGATCCTGGTTCCACGCATTCTTTTGTGTCCTATGCTTTTGCTGTATACCTGAATAGACCATGTACTCGTTTAGATATGGGGTTGGGTATTTATATGCCTATGGGGGAAATGGTTGTAGCTGAATATGCTTTTCGTGATTGTGTTTTGACTGTGGGGGATAGAGATACAGTTATAGATCTACTTCCATTGGATATTTCTGATTTTGATATAATTCTGGGAATGGATTGGTTATCTAAATATCATGCATCTATGGATTGTTTCTGTAAGGAAGTTGTTTTTAATATGCCTGGTGAGCCTGAATTTAAATTTGTGGGGGAAAGGAAAATTGTTCCCAGTTGCATCATTTCAGCTATTCAGACGAGGAAATTATTGAGTAAGGGTTGTGAGGGTTTTATTGCATATGTTCTTGACACTAGGAAGGGGGCTTTACAATTTGTCGATGTTCCTATTGTACGGGATTTTCCTGAAGTGTTTCCTAGTGAGTTGCCAGGGTTACCTCCAGAAAGAGAAGTTGAATTTAGTATTGAATTAGCACCAGGGACAACCCCTATTTCTATGGCACCGTATAGAATGGCACCTGCTGAGTTGAAAGAACTCAAGATTCAATTGCAAGATTTACTTGATAGGGGGTTCATACAACCTAGCGTATCTCCATGGGGTGCGCCAGTTTTATTTGTGAAAAAGAAAGATGGTACCATGCGTTTGTGTATTGATTATAGGCAACTGAATAAAGCTACAATTAAGAGCAAGTATCCTTTACCTCGTATAGATGATTTGTTTGATCAGTTACAAGGTGCTAAAGTGTTTTCAAAGATAGACTTGCGATCGGGTTATCATCAGGTGAGGGTGAAGGAAAGTGATATTTCTAAAACCGCTTTCCGTACTCGGTATGGTCATTTTGAATTTCTTGTGATGCCTTTTGGGGTGACTAATGCTCCAGCTGTATTTATGGATCTTATGAACCGGGTACTGCATCCTTTTGTTGATTCATTTGTGATAGTTTTTATTGATGATATTCTGATTTATTCCCATGATATGGTTGAACATGAAAAACATCTCACAACTATTTTGAATCTGTTGAAAGATAAGAAGTTGTATGCCAAGTTTAGCAAGTGTGAATTTTGGCTATCACAAGTTGCATTTTTAGGCCATGTTATTTCTGGAGATGGTATATGTGTTGATCCTAAAAAGGTAGAGGCTATTGTGAAATGGGAGAGACCCGATAATGTGACTGAGGTGAGGAGTTTTCTGGGTTTAGCTGGGTATTATAGAAGGTTTATTAAGGGATTTTCTTCGATTGCCTTACCAATGACTAAACTGACTCGGAAAGATGTTAAGTTTGAATGGAATTCTGATTGCGAAAATAGTTTTGATGAATTGAAAAAGAGGTTGGTAACTGCACCTGTTCTTACTATTCCGCATGGTGGAGATGGTTTTGTTGTTTATACCGATGCTTCACATCGGGGGTTGGGTTGTGTTTTTATGCAACATGGTAAAGTTATTGCCTATGCTTCTAGGAAGTTGCGTACACATGAACGTAATTATCCTACACATGATTTGGAACTTGCTGCTATTGTGTTTGCTTTGAAGTTGTGGCGTCATTATCTATATGGTGAGGTATGTGAAATTTTTACTGACCATCAAAGCCTTAAGTATTTGTTTACTCAGAAGGAGTTGAATTTGAGGCAGAGGCGGTGGATGGAGTTAATTAAAGATTATGATTGTACAATTCACTACCACCCAGGAAAGGCAAATGTAGTTGCAGACGCTTTGAGTAGAAAGGCTTCAGGCAGGTTATCGTGTATTCGATGTGCTAGAGTTGCTCATATTATGGAGTTGAGATTGATGGGAGTGGAATTGCAGCTAGCAGATGGGGACAGATTCTTTGCTCATGTAAGCATGAGGCCTTTATTAGCTACCCGTATTCGTGATTTGCAAAGTCAAGATCCTTTCCTTGAGAAGAAACGACAAGATGTCCAAGATGGTAAGTCTGAAGATTTTTGTATTGTGAATGATGGCACCTTATTGTATAAGCAGCGGTTGTGTGTGCCTAATGTGGGTGGATTGAAAGAGGAAATTTTAGATGAGGCTCATAATTCCATTTATACTATGCATCCTGGTAGC
Organism: Sambucus nigra; assembly: GCA_949130495.1. NCBI lineage: Eukaryota > Viridiplantae > Streptophyta > Magnoliopsida > Dipsacales > Adoxaceae > Sambucus > Sambucus nigra. The sequence goes on from OX422219.1 coordinate 54,201,209, forward strand.
ACTAAAATGTATAGGGATTTAAAGGAGCATTATTGGTGGAATAATATGAAGAAGGAAATAGCTGATTTTGTTGCGAGGTGCCTTATATGTCAGCAAGTGAAAGTGGAGCATCAGAAACCTACTGGTCTGCTTCAGCCATTGCCAATACCCGAATGGAAATGGGATCATGTAACGATGGATTTTGTAGTTGGGCTTCCTCGATCTCAGAAGGGGTCAGATTCGATTTGGGTAGTGGTGGACAGATTGACCAAATCCGCTCATTTTCTAGCAGTCAAGACTACGTATACAGTTGATAGGTATGCTAGATTGTATGTTAATGAAATTATTCGATTGCATGGAGCACCAGTATCTATTGTTTCAGATAGGGACCCTACTTTTACATCCAGATTTTGGGATAGCTTGCAGTATGCTATGGGTACTAACTTGAAGTTTAGTACGGCTTTTCATCCCCAGACAGATGGGCAGTCTGAAAGGACAATACATATTTTGGAAGATATGCTTAGAGCTTGTGTGCTTGATTTCAAAGGTAATTGGGATGAATATTTGCCTTTGATAGAATTTGCATATAACAATAGTTTTCAGTCTACTATTGGTATGGCTCCATATGAAGCATTGTACGGTAGACGATGTCGTACACCGATATGTTGGGGTGAAGTTGGTGAAAGGAAGATAGAGGGTCCAGAATTGATTGAAATCACCACTGAAAAAGTGAAGATTATTCAAGATAGAATGAGAACAGCTCAGAGTAGACAAAAAAGTTATGCGGATAAACGACGAAAAGATTTGGAATTCCAGAAAGGGGATTATGTGTTTCTTCGAATATCGCCATGGAAAGGAGTTATGAGGTTTGGAAAGAAAGGGAAATTAAGTCCACGTTACATTGGACCTTATGAAATCCTTGAGAAAGTCGGGATGGTTGCCTACAGGTTAGCGTTACCACCAGAATTATCTCGGTTACATGATGTTTTCCATGTTTCTATGTTAAGAAAGTATGTAGCAGACCCTTCACATGTATTGGTAGAACAACCTATTGAGTTGAAGGAAGATTTGAGCTACGTGGAAGAACCGCTTGCTATCGTCGATAGGAAAGAACAAATATTGAGATCAAAGGTGATCCCACTTGTGAAAGTTGTGTGGAGAAGGCATTCAATGGAAGAATCTACGTGGGAGAGTGAGGATAGCATGAAAATGCGTTATCCATATTTGTTTGATTCGGACAACCAAGGTATGTCAATTTCGAGGACGAAATTTCCTAACAGGGGGAGAATTGTGACAACCCGAATATAATTACGATTAATTATGCTTAAATCATGCTTAGATTATGTGATATGATTAGTGTGTTATTAATATATGTGATGTTAATTTATTATGTTTAGTCTAATCCTACCTTCAAAAACCATGAAATGTCGGATTAGTTACAAATACAAAATTTTGAAGGTTTCGGTAGGAATGTTCATGTTTAAGGCTAGTTTTGACCTTTATGTCATACCAATTGACTTGAGGTGAAAACTACATAGTTGTAGACAAGTGAGTTATGGTTGTAACACAACAAACGGTGTGTGAAACGGAGGTTCGAGTGAGAAGTTATACCAAAATTACGAAACAAGGGCAAAGTAGTCCATCTGTTAAGTAGTATTTTGTCTTATTATGGCAACAAATGTTTTATTCTCATTGGTTGGGAAGGGTGGTGGCTTTGGCCGACCTCAAACCCTTATAATTACCTCTTTATTCAGCAAAAATGCAGCCATGAGAGATTTTAAGCTTAAGGAAAGAGAGTTTTGAAGTTTAGGAAGAAAGTGTGAGGAGAAAATTGAAGAAAATTCATAGAAAATTACGAAAAGGCCCCTAAGGTAATTCCAACCAAGAATCTTGATATTTTTCTTTCAATTACGATTTATATGATGTAAATCCTTGATTGTTTATTGAACTTTCATGCTTGGGTGCATATGTATGGATATATGCAAGTTTAAGTTAAGTTGAATGTACAAAACCCTAAAATTGCTTTGTTTAGAAACTCTGTTTATTCAAATTTCCATATATTTTCGTGTACTTACTGGAATTGATTTATTCCAATTGGAGATTAACCTGGACTCATATATGTATGACATATCCGGAAATCATGATAAAATACCAAGAAATGAGTCTTTGGTGAGAGTTTGAAGTTCGGGTATGAAATCTGCCCTAAGGGTGAAAATATGCCCGCCATGTGTTTGGTGTTTTGCTTAACATAGAAAACGAACCTTAAAAATTATGAAACTTTAATCTTATATTTTTCAATGTGTTTACTGATGTTGGGTGAAATATCATAGAAATATATGATGTAGAAAAATCATGAAAATTCCTGGAAGTTGAATGAACGATAAAAGAGCCTATAGGGCAGATTTGCTATGTAGTGAAGAAATAGGCTTATTTTACTCTAGGAAACTCGAAATGATGTGCCGTCTTTTGTTTTAGAAACATGATATAATAAGGATTGGATTACCAAGAATAATTAAAAAAGGTTTGGGCTGTAATTTGAATATGTTAGATATCAGAACCTGAGTCTAGATGGGACTTCATTTTAATGAATGATTTGAATTGAATAATATGATGCTTATGAATTGAGTTATGATTGAAGTTATTCTTTGGACTATTAATATTCTTATGATGATACTAATATTGTGAGAATGATAGGAAGGGAAGAAGAGCTGATTGAACAAGTACCGGATAAAGGCAAGGGAAAAGCCAGTTAAACTGTCAAGGTGAGTGTACTTATGATTTGTTTCATATATAAATATGAATATAGCTCTAAGAGCGGATTTGTTTGAATACTTCGGTATTCAGGATTTGTTTGGATATTAAAATATCCAGGATTTGTTTGAGTCCTATGATCCAGGATTGGTTTGAATACTTCGGTATTCAGGATTTGTTTGGATATTCAAATATCCAGGATTTGTTATTGCCAACGGGCAGAATTATTTGGATCTTATGATCCATGATTTGTTATTGCCAATGGGCAGGATTGTTCGGATTTTATATCTACATATTCGATATAGAATTGTTATTCTATTGCAGGGAAGGAGTACCTCACTAAGCTTAATGCTTACGGTTTATATTTTAACAATTTCAGGTTTGTACGCTGCCAGCTAGGATAATATATGACCGGTAACTTGAGTGTTGCACCGTTAGAAGAGCTGGGGTTTAAGTATGGAGATTTTATCGTTGTCACACTGAAGATTTTGATATACTCATACATTGTATATATTGATTTAGTATGGATTGAGTTTATCATAGTTAATCGTAGTATTGTATAATCTCTAATTATGACTATGATGTTGATTTCGTTATGGCACAAGAATAATATTATGTTGATTATGCACATTATGCAGTAAAATATGGATAGATGAATTATATTTCCAATGGGCTCTAGATTATGATTTAATTATTCTAATAATAAATGATTAGTATGGATATTGGGTTTGGGGTGTGACAGGTTAGGTTTATGAGATCATGAGTATCTTAAAAAGATTATATGTTTGGGCACTGGGTATATTCTACATGGGTAGTCACTCACATTCCATAATAGTTAGTGATTAGGTGATAGTACTTGATAGTCTAGTGATAAAGACTTCTTAGTGTTGATTATGCCTTGTGTTGGGACACTCGTGTAGTGTTTCATTTATAATTAGGGGTGATGTATCTTTTGCATGTGAGGCTCGGTATGATGGCATATTTATTATAAATAAGTCACACTATTACTACTATTTGATACTGTAAGTTATTTCTTGCAATTTTTAGGCTCTAACCTAAATCTATAAATATTCTACCCCCACATGATTATTATTATATACATGACTAGTAGGGTTGAGTGGACAGACTTGCAGCATTAGAGATTCACTTACCATCCTTAGATTTAGGTTACTATTTTAATTCAGTTTTAATTATATTCAAGAGTTTGATTTAGAGATGGTTACTAGTTCATTTCTTTTATATCAGTTGGTACATTTGTAATGAGAGATTTGTATTACATTGGATTTAGTTTTTATTGGAGTTCTATATTATTATAGTTTAGTTATTCTTATTGGCATCTTTTATTGAGTTTTCTATTATGGATGTTTTTTATTTATTGCCATTTTTATGCTCATGTTGATGATGAGAATGATATAAATTTTTTTAGCGCTCCCTGTATTTTGTGTATGAAATGATCAACTAGGCATAAAAAATAGGAATGTTACAGTTTCTATCAGAACGTCCACGTTTTAGTGACTTTAAGATTTGTGTTGCACCTGTTTCATTTTTGCTGAAAACTCTTTAATGTGTCTAAATCCTGTCATAGGATTTCTACTCTGTTGTCACGACTACACGTATGTGGGCATTATTCCTTATCGATGGAGCATTGGGCGGACTCGAGGAGCATTCGAGCATATAAGAGCATGATACTGAAGACCGTTGTGAGTCAATGGTCAAGGATAGAACGAGTGATTCGACAAATGTATTCAACACTGCTATGAGGATAATTTTGGAGAGTTATCTTATTTGAGGTTAGATCTGCAACTTAGATACTTTTGCAGGCACAACTAGTGAATGTGTTTAATGCGAGTTATATCTTTTAAGACACTAATGTCGAATTTTGACAATCCTATAGGAGATTTGGATTCTACTTATGGTAATATGGATCGTGATGGTAGTTGAGGCTATAAGAATGCCTTTTATGAGATTTTATTCACCTAAGATAGAGATGGTAATAGATTGCTTCATTTTAGAAAAATATGAAGAATGTGATGATAATTATATGTGCGGTTACTTCCGATGAGAGAGTGGAATTGTGTTTCGCACCGATTTGAGCAAGGTTGATTTTCATTATTAACCCGTATGAGATTAAAGGTGATAGTAATGTGAGAACTTCCTAGCTATGAGTGAGGTCACCACGTGGTTATAGAATATGAGCTGGAGTTGGTTAGACTTAATTTTCTACCATAGTATGTGTAAATTGGAATATAGAGGATTCATTTTTTTATTTTTTGGGTTAAGGTAGCTCCATTAAAGACTATTATGAGAATGGATTTTCATGTTCATTATTTTGGGGATGCATTATGTGGCCATCCGATCGAGGAGGGGATCTCGCGCGCCTCGTGTGCATTCGCGGGGGGGGGAGGGAATGTTGAAAGGTCTCGCACTCATTTTTACTCAGGAATGCTTCGGCCGTCGTCGGTGTGAGGTAAATGTAAAGAGGTGGAGTCGCCAACCTATTTTGCACAAAATAGGCAAAAGAATATGTTGCCGCCTCGAGAGAGCGGCATCAAGAACAAACTGATGCATACAAAACCAATAGTTCAAAGGTTCAAGGGCTAAGTTAAAGAATAGGAAGGTGTTAGGGACCCGTCCCACCCTTTCGGTCTCTCATGGGCTAGTGTTATTATTTTCCTTTATTTATCTATGAAGTGTGTGTGCGTGTATATATATAATGGAGGTCGAAATCGTTTAACTCCTACCAATATTCCTAAAATAGTAGATATAGAAAATATGATTTATGCGTTTATCTCGATAATGATCGTTATCATGAAACGAGAATACGTGTTGGATGAAACACTAAAAAATATAAGATGGGTATTAATGCGAGAATATAATAAATGCGGGAATGGAGGATTTTGGAAAATTAAGGGATTTAGAGAAATTGATAAATTAGAAAATTGAGAAATTTGGAAAATTGAAAAATTGGAATCAAATCTCGGGATTTAACCAGAAATGCCTACGTGGACTATAAAGGCATCAAAGACCACACAGTTCGAATGCAGCATGGGGGTTATCCCATACATCCAAAAAAAAATTATTATAGATGTGTGTGTAGAAAATGTGTTTTTAGTTTTGAAAAAGTGTGATGGATAATTCTGCTTAGAATTTACGGGTATTACCCTCTTTTTTTTTTATAGAAAATAAAGTAAGTGCAATATACTAATAAAAACATAGATGTTAGTATATATGAACTAAATTAAGAACTAGATTATGAATATAATGTAATTTCTGCAAAATAAGAAATTTAAATAGACGGGGGAAGGATTTGGACCTTCTTTGAAGCTTGGTCTTTGATCGTGGATTGAACTCCCTTGAGTGTGAGATGAATGTTGATGAGATAGAATGTGATTTTGCCAAATTTTGTTTGAAAAGGATGGGAATGTAAACTTCAATGGAACTTCGCTGATTTTGAGAGAATGTTGTTGAGATCACTGATGATGATGGATCTCTGGTGTGCTTTGGGACTGAGGTCATGCCCTATATTCATAGAGTGAGGGGTGGTGTCGATCGGAATTACCCTAGTCATTCCTATAGATAGGTAACCCTTGACACACTACCGATAGGCAGGGAACCGGACCTACCAATTCGCAGTCTCATGCAGATTATTCTAGAAAAACAGTCCTATAACATAATCTGTTGATCTGAATCACGCATGGGGCATATCGTTAGAAAGGTGCTTCAGAGACCTTCAAGAGTCCTTTGGACCTCTCCCATATCTAGGTATTGACTTTGGGTCAAATGTGGTTCGAAGAGCACATCAGTATTTTAGATGGGAGATCGTCGAACGGAAACGAATCATTCATTCGCATGGTAAGTCAAAATCGCACACGGGGCAGACCGTTGGGAAGGGTATTCAGTGACATTTGGAGATTCATTCAGTCTCTCTAAAGGTGAAGAGATGATCTTGGTCAAATGGAGCCTAGGAACAATCGATGGCCTCTTGATCAATTTTTGGGGGGAAACCGATCATTCGTCTGAATGGTTATGATGTTTCACACACGGGGTGGACTGTTGGAAAGGGATTTTAGTGACCTTCAAGTATTCAAAGATCTTTCTCTCTGATGATGAAGTTGGTTAGGGTCAAATCGGGGCCCGAGGTCGCGTCGGTGGCCTATGAATCAATTTTCGATAGTAAAATGGTCCATTCGTCCAAACTATTATACCGATTCGTGCATGGGGTGAGCCATTAGATATGGAATTCAGGGCCCTTCAAAGATTAAGTGAGATTTCTCTCTAATGATAGAGTTGACCAAAGATAAATGGGGGCCCGGGAGTGCCAAATGGCCTCTATATCGGTAATCAAAGTGCGACCTAAGATTTTTAGTGAAATGGGTAGGTGCTAGGGATCTAAGGAGAGACTTAGGGGGTTCTATAATGTGGTGTCTACAGATCCCCTCGACGGGTGAGCTTGAAACAAGTGAAAGACTTCGAATAGACACCACATGATAGAGAGGGTTCAGTTCTGTGGACCTAAGTGATGCTGGGATGGTCAATTTTGAGGACCTAAAGGAGGCGATGCCTGAGGTCAAAGGTAGGTAGATGGCCTATTATGCGGATCAAGGTCAATTTTGAGGACCTAAGTTATAGCGACCAATTATGAGGGTCAAAGCCGATTCTGAAGGCTTAAGTTAAAAATGACCAATTCCGAGGGCTTATGTTATAGATGATCGATTCTGAGGGTCAAAGCTAATTATGGGGGCCAAAGCCATTATTAGTGCTTAAGTAAAAACGAAGAATTCTAAGGGTCAAAGCCAATTCCGAGGGCCTAAATAGAAGCGATCAATTATGTGGGTCGAAGCTAATTTTACGGGCTTAAGTAGGGGTGACCAATTCTGCGTGTCGAAGCCAATTCTGAGAGCTTAAGATAAAACGACCAATTCTATGGGCTTAAGTAGAAGAGACCAATTCTTTGGGTTGGATCTAATTCTTTGGGCTTAAGTAGGGGTGACCAATTCTGTGGGCTTAAGTAGAAGCATCCAATTCTGCAGGTCCAAGACAATTCCACGGGCTTAAGTAGGGGTGACAAATTCTGAGGGTCAAAGAAAATTCTGTTAGCTTAAGTAGGGGTGACCAATTCTGCGGGTCAAAGCCAATTCTAAGGGCTTACGATAGAACTGACCAATTCTATGGGTTGAAGCTAATCCCGAGGGCTTAAGTAGAAAAGAACAATTATGCGGGTCGAAACCAATTTTGTGGGCTTAAGTTAGGGGTAACTAATTCTGAGGCCCAAAGCCAATTCTAAGGGCATAAGTTTTCTTGGGGAAACTTGGAGATTCCAATGGGGATATGTATCTTGTATTTCTCTTGGGGATTTGGGGAAGCAGTTGATTTTAGGTTACGCTGGGTAAGAGGAAATGACCCGAGGGTTGGATATTCCTTAGTTGGGAATTTTTTTATTTTTGTGGTGTCCTTTGGAGACGTTGCTGGGGAGACATGAAATTAATTTTGGCAATTCCTCTAGGGAGGTAAGAGTTCTGAGTGTGGTAAAAACATTTTTCTTTGTGTAAAAGGCTCTAAAATTCATTTGATGCCCCTAGCACTAGGCAGCAAGAACTCTTTTGACTCATTCGAGCTAGTGGGGGATGATCAGACTCTCTTGTGCTAGCCTTCGCATCATCGTTATTCTAGGGTGGTGAACCTTGGCTGCTATGTAAGTATTGATAACTTTTGGTATTCTCTTTCTTTTTCAAGATTTCGTTATTCTGACGAGGGTTCTCTTTATTTTTTCGACAGTTTGATGTTTTTATGTCGACTATACGTGCCCGAGGGATAACAAGGCTTAGGGATGTTTGGGTGCACTTATCGCCTATGGTGTATTGGATGATGTCATCAGTCGACTTCAGGAGACTGGTGTATGCTCGGGATGAGATGCCTCGTTCTATGGTTGTTCTCTGCGCTCTAGGGGAGAGGTGGTCGGATACCACCCACACCTTTCATTTCCTCTTTAGGGAGATGACGGTGACTCCAATAGATATGCAATAGCTGCTAGGACTGGATTGTGATGGTGTATAGATTGAGGTGGATAGGACTCTAAGCGTGACTCCTGAGGCGGTGACGATGACGTTGGGTGATATGGAGAGGGTGGTCTCTGGGAACTCTCATCGTTTGTCTCTTTCAAGGGAGTTGATGGATCGTTTATTTTTTTCTTGTGTTGGGTGGTTTCTTGGTGACGACGTCATGCACTTGTGGTTTTTTCCATTTTTAAGGGTTTTTTCAGACATCCCTCTTTATGACTGGGGGAGCCTGACCTTGACGACCATTTAATATTCGCTTGATGCATTCAGTCGGTGCTACCGCTAAACTTTTACTGGAGCTATGTATCTCCTTGAGGTATTCTTTATTTTCACATTTTCCTTTATGCATTCGCATTTTCCTTCGTGCGTTTTATTATTTATTTCATAAATGTTGATCGTTTGTCCTTAGCAGATGTGGTTTTATGAGGTGAATAAGTTTAACAACCAATTGATATCTTTGAAGGACGAGTTTATTAGGGACTTCTGTCGGATGTACCGATGGTGGAAGTCCAACAGGAAGTTGAAGAAGTCTCTCTCCCTAGAGACGGTGCGTCATGTTTTGAATGTTCTGATGAGCGAACGGGTAAGCCCTCTTTTTATCTTAAGACTATTTTTCCTTTGATGATATTTTATTTATATTGATCTTTTGTTCTTGCTGGAGAATTTACCGGTGACCTTTTATCCTTGGGGGTGGCCATCCAGCACAATGGGTTGATCGGTGACATGCACAGATGCGACATCTGCTGGAGCATGAGTTTGGCTACTCTTTGTACCTCGGGGAGAGAGTAGTCTGGTACATTATGGAGGATGAGGTTGCAGTTCCACCGGCGAGGCCCCCGATATACATGAGGCAAGTTCAGGAGATGTCGGATGATTCTCGGGTATCGATAATGATGGGTAAGCCTTACTTATTATATACCCATCGCATTAGGACGATTCTCCTTTAAATTCTTATTTTCTTATTATCTTCTTATCTTGGAATATGGATCTTCCTGGTAGTGTCGAGTTTTCCAACTACCTCAAAACCTTGGAAGCAATGTGTTCCTATAACGTTGACTACGATGATTTCCATATACAACGAGTCTCTTTATGGCGTAATCGACCCATAGAGTGGAATATACTGATGGCGGAAGTTGAGTTCTGGTACCCCTAAGATCATGTTTTTTGCTTCGGGTGGGATGAAATATGTCCGGCCTATGAAGAATTTTCTACCACGTTGGGGATAAATCCTAGTGGTGCTGTGGCTTTAACTGAGTTTTCCTGTTCCCCTTGGGAGCTGTTGGCTGGACTTCTCCATAGCTCGCCTTTGACATCCAGGTTGTTAATCATGGGAGGAATCATTTCCCTTCTTGCAGTGCTGATGTATGTACATTTGCAGGACGTTAGTGATGTCGGCTATGCTGGGGGCATCATTTTGGGCTTGATTTCAAAAGTGTTGTTGGTGACTGGGTAACTGCTAGTGAACCCCCAACTTGCAATTATTATTTCCTGGATGTCGTACTATCGCAATCCTGTGACGGTGATACTGGTAGAGTCTTTGCATGGTTTGGATGCTTGGCGGGAAGGTCGTTCCAAGTTTCTGAGGGGTAGTTCCATAATGCTGTTCATGTGGCTGTCAAAAAGATTTCGGATGGTGGTCCCACCTGATTATCCTTTGTTGGTGGTGCCAAACTTCTTCTCATGATATTTCATTAGTGTAGACCTGGACATTGAGAGTTGGGAAAATTGGTTCATGGAGCATGTGGATCGAGGCTTGCGCTGGTTGGTGCCTTAGTGGGGGGAGCTGCTGCCTATTCTGGAACTTGGGGAGTACCAGTATGTTCGATTAGTTGGCCTCAGATAGACCTCTTTCTACTTTCCATGGCATCTCTTGCGCCAATATGGTTGGGAACAAATCATGCCATCGCGGACACTAGATTTCTTTCATGTGGAGGATTTGGGAAAGCGTATGCGCATGCGGCTTGGATCTTTATGGGAGAATCACCGTCCGTCGACCTGTCCTTCCCAGTTCGCTGGGTGAGTCTGGCATGTCTCGGGGGACTACATAAAGTGGTTATGGAGGAGGGTAGTTGTCGAGATGCTGGTTGTGGAGACTGGGCAAAGGTGGTTTGTCGTATCTAACACCATGAATGGATGTGTTATGGTTTTCCCCGGGATTGATCGGATTATCGTTCGATGGAGCGTCAATGACATTCTCTTCAGGAAGGGGAGGTTTGGGGACCTGAAGATGTGGGTGATAATGGGGGTAGTTCTTCTGGAAGCTGCGGGCCCCATTTTATTTGTGAAGCTTCTGTAATGTGTGTGGTTTCGTGTTTTGGTTATTTTGTGGGAATAATTTATGGATTATTTTTAGGAGTAGTGGGGCTTGTTTTTATTTAGTTTTTTAGAAGAGTTGGAGTAGACTAGTGAGGGGAGTCACTTGATTCCTTACACCGATGTGATTGAACGAAAATTTTAAATAATGAAATAAAGGAGTTTTTTATCAAATAATTGTGCCTCTTGATGAGTTTTTCATTTGAATTATCTATACCAATCATTAAGGAATACAAAATCCTTTTGTTCATGTATATGTTAAAAATGAACTGTTTTTCTTAGGGATAAGAAAAGAATAGAATTTTATGAAAAAGAAGGGGGTCGTGCTCATGTAAAACGTATGAGTTGCCTACGTACCTCTGTGAAAATTGAAATTCATTTTTGAAATAAAAAAGATTTTTAGAGGTTCAGGCCCGGCGTAGTTCTGAGTGGAGGGGAATAAAGAATACACACACATACACACACACACACACACACACACACACACACACATATATATATATATATATATATATATATATATATATATATATATATATATATATATTAGAACCGAAAGGAGATGAGAAGAGTCGTAGCATGCCGAGATTTTGGACTAAGGGTTAAATTTCTTGAGACGGTCCAGGTTGATTGGATGGGCCATCTCTTCTCCATCAAGGTCGGTGAGCATAGCGACGCCACCTGACAGGATCTTCTTCACAATGTAGGGGTTGCACCAATGGGTCATGAATTTCCCTCTGAGGTCTCAGATGGGATCTATGATTTCTTTAAGGGATAAATCCCCTTCTCGAATGCTGTGGTACTTGCCTCTCTTATTGAAAGATTGCGTTATACGTCGATGGTACCCTTGTATGTGATATAGAGCTTTCAGCCTCCTTTTATCCAAGAGGGACAGTTCATCAAGACGACTTTGATTCCAGTCTTCCTCGCCAAACTTGATTTCAAGAATGATGCGCAGCTAAGGGATTTCTAACTCCACGGGTAAGACTGCTTCCATCTCGTAGACTAGAGAGTAAGGGGTAGCCCTAGTAGAGGTTTGAGATGAAGTGAGGTAGCCCCAGAGGGCATAAGTGATCCTATCGGCACAATATTGACAACTCTTGGTCATCTTGCTAATAATTCATTTGAGGTTCTTATTGGCTTCTTCGACTACTCCTTTGGTTTGAGTTCGGTATGGAGAAGATTTGTGTCTCTGAATCCTATACTTGTTGACCACCTCTATAACTTCTGCCTCGAAGTGTAAACTGTTGTCTGAGACTAGCTCGTGCAGGACCCCATATCGACATATGATGTTTTTCTTAATGAACTTGGACACTTTCTTAGCATTCAGAGCTCCGTATAACTCGGCTTCGACCTATTTAGTGAAGTAGTCAATGGTAACTAGGATGAACTCATGTCCTCTGGACGCTTTGTGTGTAAGCTTCCCTAAGATGTCAATGCCCCATGTGGATAACGACCAGAGAGAAGTCAAGCTATATAATTTTTATGGAGGCAAGTGTTGCAGGTTGGAAAATTACTAGCATTTGAGGCATCTTCGAACGTAGGCAGCACAATCCTGAACCATAGTAGTCCAGTAGTAACCTTATCGAATGATCTTCTTAGCGATCATATGGACATTCATTTGGGGTCTGCCCTCCCCACTGTGGAGTTTTTTCATCATTTCTTCAATGTCATCCCCTGCAATGCAGTGTAATTGGGTTCCATTAAAGTTTCTCTTGAATAATGATTTATCACAGACAATGTACTAGGTAGCTATTCCGCGGAGGGTTTCTCGATCTTTTTTGTCAGAGCCTTAAAGGTACCTACCATGATTGAGGAGGCACCAAATATCATAGTACAACCAATTGGCGATCTCGAGATCTTTTTCTGTGAGAAGCTCGATGTGGTAGCAGTGGGTTGGTTTATATTGATTTTGGACAAGGAAAGGGGTCAGGGTTATTTCTTCGGGCATGTCCATCATGGAGGATAAGGTAGAAAGAGCGTTGGCTAGGTTGTTCTTGGAAGGTAATGTAAGGTAATTTCTTAGAATTGGGAAGCTAACTCTTCTAAGTGGACATGGAAGGGTAAGAGTTTCTCGTCCTAACTTTATATTTTTTAAGTACTTGATCGATGATGAGGTTTGAGTCCCTATAGATAATGAGATATAGAATTCCTTTATGGAGGGAAACTTTAAGGCCTACCTTGCACGCCTCATATTCAGTCATATTGTTGGTGCAGGGATAATCCAATTTGATGGCAATGGGAGTGTGAGAGTCATCAGGGGAAATTAGGAGTATCCCAATGCCATACCCTTTCTTATTGGAAATTCCATCAAAGAACATTGGCGATTGAAGGTCTTCTTAGGAGGTATAGAGGATATTCTCATCGGATAATTCAAAAATCCAAACAACAGCTTCTTCGAAGGGGTAGTCAGTAAGGTAGTCAGAGATAGATCTTCCTTTCATGGCTTTCTTTGTGACATATACAATATCAAATTCCGCTAAAAGCATCAACCAACGGCCCATTCGGTTGGAAAAGGAAGGTTTTTTGAGTAGGTATTTGATAGGATCCATTCGGGATACATGTTTGATGGTAAAGGTGAGCATGTGGTGCTGTAACTTTTGAGTGACACTGATAAAAGCGATAAATGTTTTCACCAAGGTGGTGTAGTTAACTTCGTACCTGGCCAACTTGCGATTGGCATAGTATATGGATCTCTCTTTGTGGTGTTTTTCAAGGTATTGGGCTAGCAAAGCCCCAATTGTAGTATCTGTTATGGTTAAGTACAGGAGTAGGGGAAGACTAGGCTGTGCCCGTATGAGTACTGCAGGTTGGGTTAGGTATTTCTTGATTCGATCAAAGTCTTCTTAACAGGAATTGTTCCAAACCTTTGTTAAATCCTTTCAGAGGAGTTTGAAGATGGGATCACGAATGGAAGTCAACTGGCTGATGAACCGATTGATATATTGTAATTTCCTAAGGAATCCCCAAAATTCCTTCTCCGTTCGGGGTAGTGGCATCTCGAGTATGGCTTTCATCTTGGCAAGATATTTTTCTATCCATTTCTCACTAACCACGAATCCCAATAGTTTTCCTTTAGTAATTCCAAAGATAAATTTCTATGGGTTAAGTCGCATTTAGTACTGTTGTAGTCATTTGAAGAACTCCTGAAGAGCGTGAACATGAACCTCTCTAGTCTTGGACTTGATAATCATGTCATCTATGTAGACCTCAACTTCCTTATGTATCAGATCATGCAAAATGGTTGTGACATCCCTCTTAGTGTAGTAAAAGGTTCCCCAAGGAGTGATGAATGCAATTTTCTATTGATGATCTGGGTGCATCTTGATCTAATTATATCTGGAAAACTCATCAATGAATGACTTGAGATCGTGACTAGCTGTATTATCGATAATTATGTCGATGTTGGGTAGAGGCTAATCATCCTTTGGAGAGGCCTTTTTCAAGTCTCGATAGTGGACGCAGATGCGAATCTTCCCTCCTGATTTTGGCATGTGTACGATATTAGCTAGCCATATGGGATATTCGATCACATGAATGAAACCCACGTTCAATTTTTTGACCACTTCTTCTTTGACTTTGAGTGACCATTCGGTGCAGAGTTTTCTTAGTTTCTATTTGACTGGTTTGCATTTTGGGAGGGATGGAATCTCATGTTGAGCTATCTCAGGGTCAATGTCGGGCATATCATCCTAGGACCATGAGAAGACATCTACGAATTCCTTCAGTAATTCTTCGAGTTGCGCACGCTTGTGCTCGTCAAGGGTGGCCCCGATCCTAATCTTGTACAGTTAGCTACTGGAACCGAGATTAATAACAATAGTTTCATCTTTATTAACTTGAACGTGGTTACGTTGTTTGTTATTAACCTTATTTAAGTCAGTTAAGATTTGTTCATTTGCAAAATCATTATCATCAAGAGTTTGATTAGAATTAAGACAATTAATCTAAGGCACATCAAAATACTCAAAATCTTCATCTATTTCATTGATAGGAAAAATAAGATCGAAAACCTCATCAAAGGAGGTCTCGATTACATCAGGGTAAGGAGAAATAACTAAAGAAGAAGAAATGGGATAAACATTAGGGTTAGGTTGAATATTAGTAGGTGGGATCGGTGCAGCGTGCCAGTTAAGGAGAGGTACATCACTAGCTTTGATTAGGCGGGATGGATCTGACGATGTAGACCTTGAGTGTATTATGCAGACTGTCAGCCCTAGTGTTTGTAAGTTGAATGAATCCTCGGAGTTACTACCCTCAGAATCTCTAGTATCAGCTATGGTCTCCTCGGCAAGTGTTTGCACATGGTGTTGGGAACTCTCAGCCAATGAGTAGTTGTCTTGGAAAAATATCTCCATTCCTGATTTAATTTTCTTGTCCATATGATCATATGATGGTTCAGGAAAGTCGCAGAAGGGGAGATCTTCACCCTCTCTGATGAATCTTCTATTTAAGGAATCTCTCGAGATAGTCTTGGAACTTTTTAGCCTTCTCTTTAGTCGAGGCTAACGGAGCATTCTGGGTTCTTCTACTAACAGCTGATAACCTAGGCCACATGGAGGAAAGGCCTTCTTTAACAGAATGGGTTTAAGTGTCCCTTGTTATCTTCATCCGAACCCCAGTCCGAGCATGAAGTGCATGTTCTTGAACATCTAGATTACATTGACGTTTCCGTGGGGGCTATATTCTGGACAAACCCTATCTTTGAAATCATCCCCTGATGGGAGTAGAAGTGGTTCAACACGAAATGCTGATAGCAACACATCGTTCACCTCGTGTCGTATCTTAAGTACGAAATTACTTATGCTTGCATTTTTAGTATTGTTGTCGTTGCCCAAGATGGTGATGACCTGCCCATTGGTGAAGAACTTCAGTTTCTGATGAAGGGAAAAAGACACCCCTTTGATATTATGGATCAACGATTGTGTGAGCAATAGATTGAATAGACGGGGATATCAATGACTTGGAATTTAATAATTGAATTTATGGGGCCAGCCCCTATTGCAAGCTTTATGGATCCCATCACTTCTTGGAGGGTATTATCGTAGGCACGTACGACGACAAATGTTGGAGCAAGCTATCTCACTTTTAATCCCAAACAATTGAGGATCCTCAATGGGCAAACATTCATAGCTAATCCATTATGGACGTGAGAGAGTGGAACGATCTTTCCCATGACTTTGATAAAGATTTTGAGAGAATAATTGTGGTTTGGACCAATCTTGGGGATTTTTTCTTCACACAAGGAGAGCATTCTAGTAGTGGTCAGGGATCCGAATAGATTCACCACTTCTTCTGGCGTGGTAGAGGGAGGAACTATGGGTCATGTGAGTATCTTGATCAGGGAATTTTGATGTAACTGGGAAGACTAAAAAATCCCCACAGAGTGATGTTACCTTGGATTTTCTTCAACTGATCGAGGACCTTACTCTATTCGAGGGTTATCTCTGGCATAGATAGTTTCTCAACAACATTCCCTTTATTGCTTGCTGATGGTTGTAGGCTTAGGATTTGGTAGTGTCTCCCTGACATGGTCATGTGGTTCACATAAGGGAGGAAAAATAAAAATCTCATTTATTCATCGATATTCGGTTGTTCAACCACCTTGTTGATTTCTCCTAGCATCTCTTCGAATGATATCATTCCACGTATGTTGACTATCAGACTAGTCTTTTCTAAACCTTGCTCTTCATGTAAATATTTGAAATCATCCCCCCATCCGATGGAAACGATATCACCTTTCCTTACAAAGTCAATACACTCTGTAACTTCAACGGCTTCTTCATATAAGTCCTACCCTTCGGCGGGAGATGTAGAAGTGAAGGGACTAGGCGCCCTTATAATTTTAAAGCATCGAGCAGCTCAGATATATTATAGATATTACTAGTTTGGCAAAACAAATCTGCCATGATCTGGACCACATCATCTAAACTGACTTCCTCGGTTGGTACCTCCCTATTGTCTGACTCTTGGACCCATTTTCGATCTTCTAAGAACAACACACTGAATCTATGATAGTCAACGATCATCTGGGAGGGAAATTTCAGCCCGAACTCTAGGAGTTGGTTTAGTACTTCTGTTAATTCTATATATTTACCTCCAGAATGGGTGCGGACAGCGATGAATGCTCTGGTGAGGATTGATAAAGCCTGATTAGTGAAGATGTTAGGGTGCAGGAGAAAATATGGGCATATTGGGAGAGAATAAGGGTATGACTGGTGACTTACTCAATATGATCTGGGTAGATGGGTCTACTTCTAGGAAAATGGCATTTTTATGATTTTAAGAGTGGATTGTGGGTGGTGTTTGGTTTAGAATTGGCTGTTCGGGAGATGATACCCCGGTCAATTCGGCCTTGGATCACATTTCGGAGGTGGAAACATTGGTAGGTAGTATGGACAAGAATTCGATAAAAGTCACAATGGGCATCTGGCTTGAAATTATTTGGAAGTGGATTTGGTAATGGACGAGGGTCTAGGGGTTTGAGAATGTTTCGGCTCAAGAGGGCTCGGTAAACTTTGGAGAGGTGATCGTGAAGCACGGTGTATTCCTTTCTTATTAGGTTAGGGAGACTTTCTGGTGACCATGAAGTGGCTGCATGAGAAATGTTATTGATGGTGAAAATTGCGGTATTGCCAGGCTTTTCAAACTGTCTAGGAGTGAACTATCCAGATGTGTTCTTCTATACAACTTCTGTCTTGGCAAGACCTTTTTCAATGTACACTTCTGCTTCTTAGAGGGATAAAAAATGAGGGTAATATTTTCCTCCCATCATTACTCGAACATGGGGTAGGAAGTTCTTCTTCACGATACTAACATATTCTTCTTCGGAAGGCCAATTGGTCATGGTAACTTCTACTCTCTCCACCTTGCTATGAAGATAGTGACTGATTCCCCAGGGTTCTTCTTAAGCATCTCTAAATCACGACGGGTAACCTCTAACCCTTTGTTGTACTTTTACTGTGATATGAACTCGTAGGAAACATCTTCCCAACTGCGAATTCTGGACTCATTGAGGGATAAGAAGAAACGGAGAGCGCTATCCTTAAAAGTTTATTAGAAAATCTGGTCCATTATTTCCTTGGAGGATCCTAGGAGAGTCGTGGCTTGATGATAACTGCGGAGATGAACGATCAAGGGTCTACTACCCCCAAACTTCTCGATATTGGGCATCTTATACTTTTACGGTAACATGGCTTTAGGATAGGGAGACATGTGGGTGTATTCCACGTAGTTCCTAGAGAGTCTGACTTGGTCAAACTTCTTGGTCAACATCTTGAGGTCTTCCTTGACCTTGTTCCATTCTTCCTCCTTTGGATCAACGATTACTGGTAAGTTATCCCTTGGATGGGCAATGTTCGACAAAGGAAGCTAGATTGGTGACGTCCCATTAGTAGGAGGAGCTCATGGATCATCCTAGTATTCCTCGGGAACCTAAATAGGCTTGGGTGTGGGCGTATCCATAGCGCGAGGAAAGAGGACCATGAGATCTTCAAGGATAGGAACCCGGTTTCATTATATCTCATGAACCTAAGTTTTAAGGTTGTCAATCTTGGCGATGAGCTAAGCTAGAACCATCAACAAATTCGACTGCACATCCGGTACTTGATCTGTGTTCTCTATGGAGAGAGGAGGAATCTTGAACTTGGAGGAAGTGTTTGGACTGACAAAGGTTCGGGGCGGTTAAACTAAAGACTGAAGGCAATAGGGAGCCAGGCCAAGGGTATGCGATCGTCTTGGAAAGGAGAAAAGTTGGGATTTATTTTTGGAAAAGAAAAAGGGAAATTTTTATTTTTAGAAAAGGAAGGAATTTTTTTTTGACATTTTTGGAAAAGATGAGGATAAAATGTTTTTGGGTAAAAAAGGGAGAAAAAGAAATGTTTTTGGTATTTTTGATAAAAGAGAAAAAATGTTTTTGGAAACTTTTTGGAAAAGGGATAAAGAAAAGAGAGAGACGGGTCTCAACATGATTATTATGTTTATTAGGTTCTCACGTATATTAGGTTTGCCTAAATGCAAAAATTAATGTCAGACGGGACCCAAGCCTGGGAAAATTGGGTTTGCAAAATATGTAAAGACTATGGTTGGAATTTTTACCAAACTCATGGGCAGGGTCTCGTTTTAAAAATTGCGCAAAAAATTGGGCGGAATGCCGACCCATCATTTCGGAAGAGTTTGGGGTAGAAACCGACAATCTAAATATGAGTGTCCTAGGTTTGACACCTATATACGGGTATGCAATTTTTGGATTAACTGGAAGGGTTCCCCCTTTGGTATGATTTCCATGATATATGTCTTGCTTTTAAGGGAAATCGGTACGTGTGGACAAGCCATTTGATATACCTGAGTGTACGTGAGTTGTCTCTTGCCTCACTATATACCTCGTGGGGACAATACGTGTGAGAGAGAATTCGATAAACTCGATGTATGTGAACGAGTTCCCGGTGATATACCTCCCATCATGACTTCGGTCAAGCGGTATGACGCGAGGGGAACCGTTCGATATACGTCGAAGGTACTTAGCCAATGGAAGGTGAGAGTCATATCGCTTAGGCTAACTGCGACCTGTCGTACCAGCGCCCATCACGAAGTGACGCCCCGGTTACGGGACAAAATTTGGTCAATAGCAATGCTCTTTAGTGACGTAGTGTGCATCATGCATAATTATTGATTAGTATCTTATGGAGAGAGTATTTTCTTTGATCATGGCAAGCAGGGAAGAAGGTATAAGTATAAAATGTAAATTTATACTAAGCATGGATATGTGAGAGTGAGTGATGTGTTATTATATACAAGTGAGTGTGTGATAGTGAAGCTAAGCACGTATCAACTACAAGTGGTGTGTGATAAGTGTGAGTGAGTATGGATATATAAAAGTGTGATATGTGGAGGTGTGTATTAGGGACACCTAAGCATGGATTTCTAGGTGGTGTGTGCAATATGGTAATATAATTGATCCTAGGTGCAAGTAGTGTGAAGTGTACATGGAGAATTTCTACAAGTGTGTGAGTGAGTAGTGGCATAAGCATGAGGTACATATGTACAAGAAATAATGGAGGAGAGAAAAGGGAACACACTAATAGGGGCAGGAACGTAACACACAAGAAAACAAAGTCTTTCCCTCTTATTAAGGAAAGTCCCCAGCAAAGTCGCCATTATGGCCATCCCGACCGGGAAGGGGATCTCGCGTACCCCATGGGCATTCCGGGGGGGGGGGGGGAGAATGTCGAAAGGTCTCGCACCCCTTTTTACTCAGGAACGCTATGTTCGTCTTCGGTGTGAGGTAAATGTAAAGATATGGAGTCTCTGGCCTATTTTTCCCAAAATAGGCAAAATACCATGTTGCTGCCTTGAGAGGACGGCATCAAGGACAAACTGATGCATACGAGACCAATAGTTCGAAGGTTCAGGGGCTAAGTCACAAAATGGGAAGGTGTTAGGTACCCATCATGTCCTTTCGATCTCTCATGGGCTAGTGTTATTATTTTCCTTTATTTCTCCATGAAGTGTGTGTGCGTGTATATATATAATGGAAATCGGAATCGTTCAACTCTTACCATGGGAAAGGTAGAGTGAGGTTATTCATAGGAATGTTCCCAAAATAGTAGATATAGAAAATATGATTTATGTGTTTATCTCGATACTGATCGTTATCATGAACCGATAATATGTGTTGGATGAAACACTAGCAAAGATAACTTGGGTATTAATGCGAGAATATGATAAATGCGAGAATGGAGGATTTAGGAAAATTGAGGGATTTAGAGAAATTAATAAATTAGAAAATTGAGAAATTTGGAAAATTGAAAAATTGGACTCAAATATTGGGGTTTAACCCGAAATGCCTACGTATCCTATACAGGCATCAAAGTTCACGTAGTTCGAATGCAGCATGGGGCTGGGGTTTATCCAATAGATTCAAACGAAATTTTATCGTAAATGTGTGTGAAGAAAATGTGTTTTTAGTTTTGAAAAAGTGTGATGGATAATTTCGTTCAGAATTTATGGGTATAACCTGCTTGTTTTGTTTTTTTTTTAATGGAAAATAAAGTAAGTGCAATATACTAATAAAAACGTAGATGTTAATGTGTCTGAACTAAAGTAAGAACTAGATTATGAATATAATGTAATTTACGCAAAACAAGAAATTTAAAGAGAGAGGGCAGGGATTTGAACCTTCTTTAAAGCTTGATCTTTGATCTTGGATGAACTCCCTTGAGTGTGAGATGAATTTTGATGAGATAGAATGTGATTTTTCCAAATTGGGAATGAAAAGGATGGGAATGTAAGTTTGAATGAAACATCACATGGGGAGCTTCGCTGATTTTGAGAGAATATTTTCGAGATCACTGATGTTGATGGATCTCTGGTGTACTGTTGGAGTGAGGTCATTCCCTCTATTTATAGGGTGAGGGGTGGTGTCGAACGACATTACCCTAATCCTGCCTATTGAAAGGTAACCGTTGACACACTACCGATAGGCAGGGAACTGAACCTGCCAATTGGCAGTCTCATGCAGATATTTATAGAAAAATAGTCATATAATGTAATCCCTTAATCCGAATCATGTACGGGGTGTACCATTAAAATGTAATTCAAACACCTTGAAGAGTCCTTTGGACTACTCCCAGGTTCAGGAGTTGACTTTGTGCCAAATATGGCTCAGAAGTGAACATCGGTCTTTTGAATGGGAGATCGTCTGACGAAAATGATTAGATCATCTTCATGGTAAGTCAGAATCGTTCATGGTGTAGACCATTGGAAATATTAGGAGATTTAATTTGACATTTTAAAGAGTTTCACTTGGTTCATAAAGTTGACCTTGGTCAACCGAGGCTCGAAAGTGCTCGGTGACCTCTCAGAGTAAAACAGGTCGTTCGTCTACAGCATAGGTCAGAATCACACATGGGTTGGATCGTTGGAAAGTGTATTTAGTGGCCTTAGGATATTCATTCAGCCTCATTTGAGCTGAAGAGTTGACCTTGGTCAAACGGAGCCGGAGAGCATTCGGTGGCCTTTGGATCTATTTTCGAGGGAAAACTGATATTTTGTTCGAACGGTTATGCCGTTTTGTACACGGGGTGATCCCTTGGAAAGGGGTTTCAGTTCCCTTCAAAGATTTAAGGATCTTTCACCCTAATGATGAAGTTGATTGGGGTCAAATTGGGGCCCGGGGTCGCCCGGTGGCTTCTAAATCGATTTTCGGTATTAAAATGGTATGTTAGTCCAAACCGATATGCCAATTCGTGCATAGGTTGGTCTGTTGTATAGTTATTTAGATCCCTTCAAAGATTCAATGATCTTTCTCTCTGATGATAGAGATGACTGGAGTCAAAAGGGGGCTTTAGAGTGCCCGATGGCCTCTAGATCGGTACTCGGAGTGCGACCTAGGGTTTGTAGTCAAATGGGTTGGTTCTAGGGACCTAAATAGATACTTAGGGGGCCCTAGAATGTGGTGTACACACATTTTTTGTGAATACGTTAAGGAATAGGGAAGTTCCAAAGGGCTCAATGGAAGAGCCCACTTTTTAATTGAGAATTGTAGTTGCAAATGTAAGATCGATACTACCCCTATTAGAGGCCATGGGAGAGAATGAAAAAGCATCTTATGAGATAACGAGTTGATCTACGAGGAATATCACTTAAGGTGAATTGTGATTTTTATTTTAGGACATGTATTGTGTGGCAATACAATTGGGAAGTGCCCAAATGTGGATTTTGGGTATTATAGTGTAGAACCAAAGATGGTTCAGTAGAGGTTTACAGATTTTGAGTTGTTAGCGCTACTACCAGTGCTTGGGATATAGATGTAGGTTTCATATGATTTAGGGAAGTATCCCCTTGTGGAGAATGGGTGCGAGGGTAGAGGGGTAAAATATATACGATTTAATTGACTTGATAAACTCGTTGATTGTTGTGATTCCCAACACATGTATGATATTTTGAGTTTTTTGGCCACCTAGATTGAGAGTTTACCTAGGTTATAATGTTACGATTTAGCTTTGGTTATAGTGTGGGAAAGTATGCAACCCACCACCCGATGCGAAAAATTGGTTATTTATTCCCATTGTTCCGTAGTTCGAGGCGTAAATGGATGATATATATATTGGGGAGATTTATAGATCGATGTGTGTATCAAATTCATGGAGATATAAACTGAGAGTATGTTTGTTTCCTTATGATGCTATTTGTGGTGATACTGGTTTAGCGAGCACCTATAGTGTGTCCATATTTTAGAGTGTCCATTTCTTTTTTTTATGGATATGATGAAGAGCACAATTCAAAATGTCTATATATGTTTATAATGATACAATTTGTTTGGTTAGAGTTGTTTTTTCGAGATTTATCTCTTTATTGTGTGGATTGGCTATGGACGCAATCCCGTGGATTATGGTTTTAGTGTTTACTAGGATATATAATACCCAATTTTTTAAGGGAATAATTAATTAGTAATAATTTAATTAATTAGGAAGTAACTTGGATTTAATAATTATAAATTTTTAGTGTATAAATAAGATAAAATGAGTTAATTTGATGAATTAATAAAGTTAAATTAAGTCAATTTTGATTTTTCATGTCCATTGGTTAATTAATAAACTTTTGAGACAAAAAGTTGAATTAGATATTGGTCATGGTTGATATGGTAATTAGTGTAAGTTTCTTTATGAGTTGGTCATATGGGGTATTTTGATTGAAGGATAGTATCATATTGGTCTTTGAGACGTTTATTACGGGATACACTAAGGATTTTACTGATTTAATTAAGAAGGAAATAGATTTGGGTTGGGGCGCATATAATTGGGCCTCGAGCCACTATTGCTGGTATGGGTGGACGATATAGTGGGTTGGTAACCACTATAGTGGGGGCATGGGGCTGTTGTAGAGGCCTGTAATGGACTGGAAAGGTTTTAGTTAAGGGGGTAACAATTTTATTTTTCCTTTTATTCATGCAAGCCGTTTCTTTTTTCTTCTCACCTACTTTACCTATTGTTTTCCTCTCAAACGAAACTCCATCACCAAAATTAAGTATCTAAACTCCCAGTTTATTATTTCCACCTTTTAAATAAAAAATTAAAAGAGTATTTTAAAGCATTTTTAAGTGTTTTAATAGACTTTCCAAGATTTATTTTAAGAGATTTCTTCACATATAATAATTCAAATTTGTACCAAATTTTTTTAGGCAATTTGCTTTCTACTATTCTCCTTTTATATATCTTTATGTTAAATTTCACCTAAATATAATTATAGGGTTAAAATAAATTAGAAACCCATAGAAAATTAAGACTTCCTAATATATTATTGTAATTAGGTGAAATTTATTATTCTCATAAAATTTATATTGAGATTTAGCCCTATGTGATAAAAATATTAAATATTGCACTTTAATTACATTTTAAGGTTTAAAGCCACGTCTTGAGAGTTTATTAATTAGGTTTAAATGATGAGTGGTATGGATAGATATGATTTCAACTTAATAAAATTATGAAATGTGGATGCTTGGTAAGGTTGTAACTTTAGCATTGATAGTAGTACTTATGGTAATAAGTGCCCAAATAATGAGATTTCAATATGCATATTTTATTTATGGCTTAGAAATTATGGGGACTCAATATACTATGAATATATTATATTGGAACACTTAAATTATGAATGGAATCCTTATGTTAAATCACACCCTTGGAATCGAAGAAATATGACCACTTTATGTGTGAATAGAATATATGACTTTACTAGTAGGCACTGATAATGAAATAAGCATGTATATGACATAAACAGAGTACGGGATAAACTTGTGTTGATTTGTTGATTTTTTTATGGTTATGAATTTTGGTGCACTAGGCAAGGTGGATATGGAAGTGGTATATTTTTTGCTTATTCTCTAAATTTATTTTCTCATAATAAACCCTTAATCAACTAATTGTCTTAAAGACTATCCTATCTAAAAATAAATGTATCGGGGGGTTACTTGTTTGGATTTCACTTCGGTGATACGTCCCATACATAGCGATTAGAGACGGGTAGGAGTGATGACTCTTGAACCTTTAATAAAATTACTATACCTTTACTTTAAATTCTTCGGTTTACGTGTCGTTCCATTTATACTTAGTATCCCTTTATCTCCCATTGTAGTGGCATAATATATGTCTAAATGCCTTCTTTAAAAATGACCCGAGGCATGGTAATGGGGTAATTACATTAAAATGATGAGTGATAAAATCTTATTTAAATTGGAGAATGGCATTGATAAATGAACATATGCAACATGAATTATTGTGTGAGTTCTATGAAGAAACACCCTCAAGACAAGATATTTGACGAGTACAATTTATTGTGGACTCCTATTGCGTCACACGATGTTGTGGAGTTTTGACGTTGTGTAGTAGGGAAGTTGTAGGTTTTTGGGCACTATGAATCAAGCAGCAATAGGATGTGTGACTGTTTATTATGGATGTAGTGTATGTTCTTGAGATGGACGATGAGTAGAGACGCATGTCGGTTACGTATTAGTTAATTTACAGTATAATTAATTAATAAAATGGATTGGGTTAGTTCAAATGAACTAGGAGGCTTACTAATTTATGGTGGGATATTAATATGGATTATATAACATGTGGATTAACCATTTACTTATATAACTTCTTTAACTCGTGTATCTTAGAGACTTGCTAGGGTTTTGACACATCTTTACTCAAGGTGACTTTTAAGTGTTTGAGCTAGACCTCGTGCCTAGTCTTCCACCTTCTATCTAGGTTTATCCATATATCTCTAAGGGAATTCATCTAGGTAGACTGATGTAGGTATTTACTTTGTTAGACTATCATTTTACTTTTAGTTGAGTGAGTTGTGTTTATACTTCTAGTTGGCATGTATATGGACATTAGGGTTTGTCATGTATGATTGGAGACTTAGAGTTTGGTTTTTATATTGTGGACTTGTGATTAAGTTGCACACGTTTTCCACCTCTGTCTATTATGGTTTTGGATACATCTTATTGAGATATATATTTGAGGACTTTCATATCGCATCTCTATTCTTATCATATTTATCGTTTGTTTCTTTCATACTCAGAATGGTATTTCACTTGTTTAACAACATGTATGATTTAATAATTGGACTTAATCAAAGTGAGTATTACTATATACGGGGTGTTACAGTTTGTATGAAATCAAGTTCTTAGGCCTCAAGGGTTAAAGGTTCTTTTAGACTTTTTCATAGAGTTCTTTGCTATATGGTTTTATTTGTAGTCTTATTTATGTTTTATCAATGATATGATATTTATCTTGAATTTTTGATGCCTCCCAACATGAGAGTTCATCAATCGAGAGAGCCCACTATGTAGTAATTCCTTGAACAATATCAAAAATCTCGATTTCTCCTAAGAAACACTAAAATTCACATAAAACAGTATAACTAAAATTTACTTCTAAAATTTATTACTTAGTTTCACTACATACAAGAACACATAACAAGTTTCACTCTTATAAACACTAAAATTTACGTACAAATTGTATAACTAAAATTTAAATCCAAAATTGTATACATATAGTAAATTTCATTATGCAGTAACGCCTTCACAAGATCAAACATCACGATTCATCCTAAAAAAACTAAAATTCACGTAAAAACTGTATAACCAAAATTTGTTACTAAATTTCAATACCTATAACAAATTTCACTGTATAGTAATGCAATGCACAAGATCAAACATCACGATTCATCATAAGAAACACTCGAATTCACGTAACTAAAATGTAATTCTTAGTTTCACTACATACAAGAGCACATATCACATTTCATTTCTGCAAACACTAAAATTCATGTAAAAATAGCATCACTAAAGTCTATTACTAAATTTCACTCCATGTAATAAATTTCACCATGTATAAATGCCCTACACAAGATCAAACATCACGATTCATCCTACGAAACACTAACATCAATGTAAAAACATTATAACTAAAATTTATTACTAAAATTTAATGCTTAGTGTCACTGCATATAAGGGAACACAAAAAGTTTCATTCTTGCGAACACTAAAATTCACACAAAAATAACATAACTAAAATTTGCTTTTAAAATTATAAACATATAGTAACTTTCACTATGTAGTAATGCCTTTAGTAAGATCATACCTCACGATTCATACTAAAAAATTAAAATTCACGTTAAAACAATATAACTAAAATCTATTATTAAATTTCACCACCTACTGTAAATTTCACTCTGTAGTAATGCTTACATAAAGATGAAACATCACAATTCGCTTAAGAAACACTAAAATTCATGTAAAAATTGTATAACTAAAATCTATTACTAAATTTTAATACATACAGTAAATTTCATTGTGTAGTAATGCCTCACACGAGATCAAACATCATGATTCATCTTACAAAACACTAAAATTCACATAAACTAGTATAACTAAAATTTACTGCTCATTTTCACTATAAACAGTAAACATATTAAAACAGTAAAATTCCTTCTCTTTTATTTTTCTAATACATCATTTCTTAAAATTATTTCAAAACCTAGGCCAGATAAAAAATTGTTTTAGTATGACAATTATAATTTTCAAATCACTTATTAAAATTAATAATTTATTTACCCAAATACCAGAATCATCAAGGACTAACAGTTAATATAATTAACATGTCATACAAGGCCTAAACACATGTTTCCTTCTTTCAAACACTAAAATTCACGTGGAACCTATATAATTGAAATTGATTACTAAATTTCAGTATACAAAGTTGATTTCACTATGTAGTATAGTCTTGCATAAGATCAAACAATACGTTTCATCCTTAGAAACACTAAAACTCACATGTAAACAATATAATAAAGATTTACTATTAATTTTAACTACAACTAGTAAAAATATTTGTTGCAGACTAAAATAATAACACCACATGGACCAATAAAAAAGTGACACATGTCATCATACTCAGTGGACTCGAAAACAACAAAGAAATATAGTCAGATTAGTTATCTCGTTGGTCGACAAGCTGGCCAACCAAAACTAAAGAATATGATTAGCAAGTTTGACACATGAGATACTCTCTATAGTCACTATGCACATACATGTGAATAATATCCAGCTACTAATTATCATTTAAAGATGTAAATACCTAATATATAAAGGTATTCCATTTCTTCAACTTCAAATTACTATAAATAGATTATTACCTCCTTCAGCTAAAGGCAACTGAAATTACTTTATCCAAAACCTATAGAGCTTTTAAGAGGATTGTTATAAACACTAAAATATATTGGCACTGTACCCGTGGATGTAGGAACCTCATTGGGTTGAACCACATAAATATTTGTGTATCTCTTGGACTCTCATCCCTTTCTAGTTTATATCTTTATTTATGTAGTTAAGACTGTTCCAAATCAGCAAACCAAATTTAGACACCAAAAGATTAGGGCTTTGTCCTTAGGAAACATTAGGTTCTTATTATTTTCTACCTATTTTCATTAAGTAACCATTTCTCAGTCACGCTGCTGAAAAATTACAGACATTCTAGAAGGCAGCCACGTCACTAGCAACACCTTCAGTCCCCCTGTCCTCCTGGTCTGGGGGATCTTCTAGGAATCCTGTTGAATATAACCAATGGTCAAGAGGCTATGTACGAAATAGTGAGATAGCTTACCTGGACACTTCAAACTAGGCCTGTTGTTAGCTCATCAACCAAGGGGAAAATATTTCCCCTAACACCAAGATAAAAAAATAAAAAAATCTTGATATTCTAGATCTTCCAATGACATATCTCATCGCCCCGACACGACCTCTTCTATCAGATCCACTAATTACTACGATGGATATTAACTCTCTCAATAGAGGTCGAGCATCGTGTACAGTTTAAACAAGGGATCATCCTTTCATTGTTTAGGTCCCCAAACAGTTAGGGGTCACAATCACAAAAAGCCCTCCAAATCATGATATCGTTAAGAATGTTATGTCGGCACAAGAACTAATGTGCCAGGATCCATGCGTGTCGAGCAGACTTCCAGGAAGCGAGCTCAGCACATACACATGGATAAGCGGCTAAAATCGTTTCAATCAAAATTGATCGAAATTAAAACCATTGGAACGGTTCAATCCAACAGTTGGAGGATCTGTTGAGAGAAATAAACAAATCTAAAAATCCATTGCACAGGAGTTTCGTGGAAGGATGACCCTTCGTCCCATCAATTGTTAACTTCCCAACACTGGCCAGTTCAACCCACCCTTAGGTACTTCTAAATATGATGGTAAAACTAATCATGGCCTTTATGTGGAAAAATACCAGGCCATTGTCAACATCTACTCGGTACCAAGTGAGATGCATTATAGAGCATTCTCCAGCACTAGTACTGGGTCAGCATAAATTTGGTACAATAAATTGCCTCGTGGGTAAATCTCCAGCTTCCAACAGGTCATCGAGCTATTTATCAGTAATTTTTGCATTGGAACCAAACCAACCAATAGGGTAGCTCACTAGTTGAATGTTTTCCAATGACTGGGGAAAACTACTTGCGAATATATGACTCGCTTTAACAGCGAAAAATTGAAAGTGGTGGACTATGAATAAAAGACAATTATCAATGCATTGATAAGCCTTCTAATTCCTAAGAAGTTATATTATGACCTAGCCAAAGATCCCCCCAAGACATATCGGAGTTGATGGCTAAAATGGGAAAAATTATGAATGTCGAGGAGGCTACAACTGCTAAAAAAATCTCATAGCTCCAAGATCAATAGCAATAAGTGATTTAAGAAGAAAGATTAATAGGATGAAAAATGTCAAAAAAACCTATGAGGTATGGTGAATATACTACTCTCATTGTTGGTATGCATCACATCTAGGAGGAGATCCGAGGAAGAAGGGATCTAAAATGGCCTAGAAAATGAAGTCTCATCTATATAGGAGAGAGAAATCCAAATATTACGAGTTCTATAAAGACTACGTGTCGTACACGCAAATAATATATATATATTCTTTATAGAAATTAGGGATTATTAATAAGTATAACAGTTAAATTAAAGGAAGCAAAAATTAAATGATTTTTTTTAGAGGATGCCTAGCATCTTATTAAATATCTGAATTTGAAATAAATGAAAATACATTATTATTCATCCATGCCACATGTAACATAAACTATTAGGAAACATTCAGGAATCACATGATCTGATAAGCTATTATGTAGATATTCTAATGGGGTTTGCTATTATTTGTCTACTATCTCCCATACGTACGTAACCAAAAATATACTTTAGGGTAATATAGAATAAAAGTCCAAATGTGCGGGGGCTATCTCATCTTCCTCGAGTTCATCATTCATCTAGAAGGAAAACAATTAATAAGGCATCATAAGTAGATAATTTTATTTCTAAAAAAATACGAGACAAGACAAAAAAAAAAAGAATTATTAGAAAACCACGAGCATTAATACTTATGTTATCAAATTTAGAACGAATTGAAATATCCTAGAGCTACTAGGGTTATACTGATGTCTAATGATATGTTAATGAATAATATGGTGAAGTGTAACTAGATAAATGGCGTATTGAGTTACCAAAATAAGGATTCAAACTATAACAAGATAACCCATAAATGATCGATTATAGGGGTTTAATAGTGTAATCATACATTACCATATCGTTCAAAGCATACATATAACTAGACAGGAAATCCCAAAATTGGGGTATAATAAAATAGCATGGTACACTTAGCTAGAATGTCACTCATACGTATATAGTAAATACTAACTAGGCACTCAACATCTCTATCCTATAGGCCAATTAGAACTGTTGTGGTATACCGAGGTCTGATCCCTAAATTGCAAGGTATGATACTCAGGGTTCTAGTGATAAGGGTATAAATTGTAGGTTAAAATGCAATTAGTTATAACAAGTTACAGGGCTATACCACAATTAAGGGTAAATAATTCAGTGGTTTTTACTGAAGTTGGGAAGTAGTTTTTGCGGGTTTAAGGATAACTAAAATATTGAGAGAATCATTATACAGTATATTTATAACTACACAAAAGAGTTCGTATACAAAACATGAGTTCAAAATTATCACTGAGTGATATATTAATTAGTAATTTGAAATACATATGCTCAATTGTTTAATCTTAAAACTTAAAATCACCTACATTGAAATTATGAATTTCGAGTTTGTGCGTCTAATTGACTGGTGATTGGATAGTCCAAAATCATAGAGACTATAAGTAGGTAGTATAGGCATAGAATAATGCTTATGTGATGCAGTAGGATGTTAAATTGTACTTGGTTTCTGTGTAAGAATAATTAAGAGGGTTCAATATATAATTTTAAAAAAGGTTTAAAATAATACTTTTATTTATTTCTATTTAGATTTGGATGTTATGACAAGAGACAAAATGGATTTATTTAAACTAAAGGACTTATGGAAAAGTTTGGGGTTGTTTTAAGATACCTGGAAAATTGGTCAGGGGGTCATGTGTAAAAGGGAAATTTGATTTAAAATTTCAAAACTCGTTTCCTCCAGATAGTTCTTTCTAGGGATCCAAACAAGGTGATTTAATCTACCATTTTGTTCAGAATTTAAAAATAGAATTTTTGGAAAACAAATCAGAATTTTCTTATAGGAGATACGCCTCACGCGCTGGGTCAAACTCCAAACGCGCTTGGTTTGACCCGCACTCGCGCTCGTGTAAGCTATTTTAATTGAAACCTTCGTTATGTTAACTTTAGGGTTTTGAACTTTTACTCTATATTTGAAACGTTTAAGTGTACCATTTGAGTTGGTTTCTGAATGAAAGTTGTGTAATTTTTGAAGACGAACCCAACCATATAAGTTTCAAAGATTTTGGTGGGCTAAATTGAGCTATTGAATTTCTGTAAAAATGGAAAAAAATTTGGTCTAAACATAAGTGAGTTAAAGATATGATTCTTATTTTGGCATCATAAGGGTTTTGTTCTACATAGAAATTTAGCAAAACAAGCCTCGTTTGAGGGATTTTGGCCGAGTAAAACTCTTGAATTTATTTTTTGAAAATTCTTAGCCCGAAAACTACAAGCTTCGATTTGTGGTATCAAAACTTATTATTAGTTCAATTCAACAATGCACTTACATTCCTGAGAACCTAATATCGACTTACCTCACTTTGAAACTGGTTTAAAGTCAAGAAATCAGAATCCACCATTGAAGCTTAAGCTTCAGTGGAGTTATTCTGATTTTTGAGCTATTTCAGTGTTTCCACATGTTAACATTCACATGTAAATACATAATTATAGTCTGTATAAGTGCAGAAACGTAACTTAATTGAAGAAACAAGCATTCATACATAGCATGTCAAAAATGTAAAAACTCTTAAAATTTTACTTTGGAATTGTTTTGAACTGTTGTGTGTTTTTACAGAGCTGATGGGGGCCTTTTAAAAATATACGTGGGAAGGAGTTTATTCATGGGTTTGGTAGGTGAATTTCAACTAGGCTTGAACCAGTTTCAACATTGTACTTGTGAATGAACAATGGGTCCCATGGGTAACCCATATGGTACATGCCATGTTGGTAGTCCAGCTAGTCCCATGTCAACGGGGGAGAAAATGTAAATAAGTTTGGGTTTGGGTACTTGGGTAGTTTTGGTTTATATTAAAGTCTTTAAAGTTATGTTGTAAAAGTTTAGGGCTTTTTATGGAATTTCTTAAACTTGATGGATTGGTTTATGATATTCCTATAAACTATAAGTCATTTGGTCAAACTTTGAGTGAAATTTGGATTCTAATTGACATAAGAGACTGTAGGTTAACTTAATTATTCGTTTAAGAGTATTTTTTGGTAATTTGGTAAAAGTTTAGGGTATCATTCTAATTATTGAGTTTTAGAGGGAATAAATGTCTATTTATGTGTGTAGTTACATTCTTTCCACCTAAAAAAGTCTGCACTCGAAATTATCTAGGAAAAATCTATTGTCGTCTCATGGCGTCTTATGTTTCCCATGTTGCTTCTTCAATTATGTGGTGTCGCCAAAGAACTTTGACTAGTGGGATGGTTTTATCTCGAAGAATCTTTTCTTTTCGGTTAAGAATTTGAATAGAAATTTCCTCAAATTCGTGGTTGGATTCGACTGTTATACCCTTCCAAGTGTTGATGTGACTTGGATCAGGGATATACTTTCGCAATTGCGAAACAAGAAACATGTGATAGACACTAGATAGTTTGGGAGGTAATTCCAGATGATAAGCTACCGACCCACTACGTTTAATTATTCTAAAAGGACCAATATAGTGGGGTTCTCACTTACCTCTTTTTCTAAATATAATTATCCCATTGCTTAGAGATACTCGTAAGAACACTTGGTTATTTACTTGAAATTCTAAGGGCTTTCGGTGGGTGTTGCCGTAACTCTTCTACGGACTTTGGGCTGAGTGTAATCTTTCACGAATAAGGCATATTCATTTTGTGGTTTCGGTGATAATCTTGGGTCCAAGCATATGATTTTCTCTTGACTTATTGCAGTATATTGGAAAAAGGCAGGGTCGTCCATATAAAGCTTCATAGGGGGTGGTTTGAATTCTAGTTTGTCAACTATTATTATAAGAGAATTCAATCAAGGAAAGTTGAATATTCTATAAATCGGGAAAGTCTAATGTGAAGACACGTAGAATATCTTTCAGAGTTTAAATTACCCATTCAGATTGTCCGTCAGTTTGAAGATGAGAAGAAATGTCTAGGTAGAGTTTGGTTCCTCAGGAGGTTTGTAAGGCTTGCCAAAATTTGAGGATGAATAGTAATATCAATAAATATGGGGCTTGATTGGACATGAACAAGATATGTATACATGAAGTCTAGTAATTTCCTTGATATATATTTCACTTAGTCATTGGAAGAAATCAGTGGATCTAGTGGGTAGAAAATGAGCGGGTTTTGTAAGACGATCTACGATAACCCATGTCGTATTATATCCTTGAAAGGTTTGGGTCAATCGGCTGATAAAGTCCATGGTTATATGATCCCATTTCCATTCATGAATGAGGAGTGGTTAGAATAAACCATAGGGGGGCTAATGTTCAATTTTTACTTATTGGTAAGTTAGACACTTTGCTACAAAGTGCACAATATCTTTCTCCATGTCGTGACACTAATACTGTTGCTTGATATTTTGATATATTTTTGTGATTTCGGGTTAAATCATGAATTTAGAATGGTGGGCTTCTTGTAGGATTTTTTCTCATAAGGAGGATACGAGAGGAACATATACTCGATTTTTAAATTTTAACCCACGCTAAGGGTCCAAAATTCAATCTTTTTTAGGGAGGTTATTTTAGAGTTTTTGCTTCTGGAAACGTAAACAATCATCTTGGTCTTGTAGCTCAATGATTTTCCTATACAGAATGGGGCGAGCTATAATGTTGCGTAGATCAACTTGGGTCTTTAAGGAATCTCGTTGTAGATTATAGTCTCCAATAGTCTCTAAAAACATAAATATGCTATGAAGGCTACCCTGGGCTTTGCGGCTCAAGGCATTAGTAACTACATTACCTTTCCCTGGATGGCAGAGTAAGTTAAACTTTTAATCATCTAAAAATTCATTCCTTCATCTTTTTCGATGGTTTAGATATTCTTTTGTGAATATGTACTTAAGACTTTTTTTTATCAAAAAAACTTAAAATTCGTCTCTATACAGATAACATCTCCAAATTTTCGGTGCAACGACTACTGCTGCTAATTCCAAGTCATGTATCAAATAGTTACACATATGAATTTTCAATTGTCGTGATCCATACTCGATCACTTTTCCTTATTGCATTAATACATAACTGAGTCCTTGTATGGAGATGTCAGCATAAATGCCAATGATGCTATTGCTAGAAGGAATGCTCAGAATGGGGAAGTGGTTAACTTTTTCATTAAGGGACAAAAGGCTTGATCGCACTCGTAAGTCAACACAAATAGGACGTACTCTCTGGTTAACTTTATCAAAGGTAGGTAAATTCAATAAAATCCTTCCACAAAGCATCGATAATATCCGACAAGCTCTATAAAGCTGCGTAGTTTTATGATGGTGGCGGGATGAGGCCAGTCAAGTAGTGCAGTAGTTTTGGTCGGATCTACTTATATACATACTTTAATGACTATATGTCCAAGGAATTTTACCTCTTTCATAAGGAAATCATATTTACCTAGCTTTGCGTAGAGCTTCTATTTATGAAGGGTTTCCAATACTATACATAAGTACTCTTATTATTTTTCCCTAGTCTTGGAATAAATTAATATGTTATCTATAAGGATGATAACAAATTGATCTTGGAAAGGGAAAAATATTTTATGCGTTAAGTGCATGAAAATGGCACGGGCATTTATCAATCCAAAAGACATGACTATGAATTCAAATTGGATATACTGCATTCAAAAGGAGGTTTTGAGTATGTCTTTTTCCCTAATGCGAAGTTGGTGATATCCTGATCTTAAATCAATCTTCGAAAAGAAATTGACCGTTGTAACAAGTCAAATAAATCACCTTTCATGGACAATGGATACTTGTTCTTGATTGTCACTTGGTTTAATTTTTTGCAATCGATACATAACCGAGAAGATCTGTGTTTCTTTTGCATGAATAGTAAAATAAGCTCCCCAAGGTGATGTACTGGGGTGTATAAATCCTTTACTGAGACGTTCGTCTAGCTACATTTGAAATTCTCATAATTCTAATGGAGCCATATGGTAAGGGGATATTGAGATAGGGGATGTGTTTGGCAACATGTTGATAAAAAATTCAATTTCTCAAGGTAGAGGTATTCTGGCCAAATCTTTAGGAAATGCGTTTTTATATATGGCCAAGATGGTGGAAGAGAGTAGGTATCCTTTTCACTTATTCGAAAAAGTAGAGGTTGGTGGGGATTTTTTCCTTGGAAATGAAACAAAGTTTGATGGGGTGGTTTAAATGTCACCATATTCGCATGATAGTAAATGTGGGAAAAGTTAGGGGATAAAATGTCCATTCCCATTATTAAATCAAATTCTGTATAATTAAGGACTATTAAATCCATGGTTAATTTCTTGGTTCCAAAGCATAAAGGGTGATGTTTACAACCCTGTCTGTAACAACCATCTTTCCCGTTGGTGTTTCTATAGTAAAAGGATGAGCTAATGGAATAGAAGATAATTGTAGATGATTCATACATGCACGACTAATAAAAAAGTGTATGAATCTAGAATCAAATAATATATGTGCTGAGATATTGTAAAAAGAAAGATTACCTTCGACCACACTGTGATAATTTGGATTTTTTGCTGGGAGAAGGGAGAAATTTCAGCCTCAGTTCCTATTGAGTGGTTCTTGCTTCTTCTCATATGAATTTTTTATTTGGCCAGTTAAAATTATTGGTTATATTCTTGAAGGGAGGTTTGATAAAGTTGGGTGAGTTAGAAGGGGGAGGCATATGGAGAATGGGGCACACTACACCAAAATGGGCAAATTGTCACCTTTCAGCCGGCCAGCCTTGTCAAGGTCATTGACCGTGACAAAAAAACACGCGTTTTATGTCACGGTCATTGACCTTGACACGACCGTGACAACGAATTGTCACGGTCAATGACCGTGACACGACCGTAACAACTTTTCCAGCAAAAACCCTTTCCCCCTTCTTTTTTCCCTCCCACCGTTCCCTCCCTCTCTCTCTCTCTCGACTCGACGCTGCTCTCTCTCTCTCTCTCTCAGGTCCAATTTCTCTCTCTCTCTCTCTTCCATTTATATATATATTTGTCTGTATATTTATGTGTGTATGTGTGTGCGTGTGTGGGGAGTGGGGCGGGATGGGGCAGGGTGGGGGAGGGGGGCAGGGGGTGGGGCGGGGTGGGGCAGGGTGGGGGAGGGGGTGGTGGAGGGGGCAGGGGGTGGGGTGGGGTGGGGTGCGGTGTGTGTGTGTGTGTGGTGGTGTGTTTTGGGGGAGGGGGGAGGGGGTGGGGTGGGGTGTGTGTGTGTGTGTGGTGGTGTGTGGTGGGGGAGGGGGTGGTGGAGGGGGGCAGGGGGTGGGGTGGGGTGGTGTGTGTGTGTGTGGTGGGGGAGGGGGTGGTGGAGGGGGGCAGGGGGTGGGGCGGGGTGGGGCAGGGGGTGGTGGAGGGGGCAGGGGGTGGGGTGGGGTGGGGTGCGGTGTGTGTGTGTGTGTGTGTGTGTGTGTGGTGTGTTTTGGGGGAGGGGGTGGTGGAGGGGGGCCGGGGGTGGGGTAGGGTGGGGTGTGTGTGTGTGTGTGGTGGTGTGTGGTGGGGGAGGGGGTGGTGGAGGGGGGCAGGGGGTGGGGTGGGGTGTGTGTGTGTGTGTGTGGTGGTGTGTGGTGGGGGAGGGGGTGGTGGAGGGGGGCAGGGGGTGGGGCAGGGTGGGGCAGGGTGGGGGAGGGGGTGGTGGAGGGGGTAGGGGGTGGGTGGGGTGGGGTGCGATGTGTGTGTGTGTGTGGTGGTGTGTTTTGGGGGAGGGGGGAGGGGGGAGGGGGTGGTGGAGGGGGGCAGGGGGTGGGGGTAGGGTGGGGTGTGTGTGTGTGTGTGGTGGTGTGTGGTGGGGGAGGGGGTGGTGGAGGGGGGCAGGGGGTGGGGTGGGGTGTGTGTGTGTGTGTGTGTGTGGTGTGTGGTGGGGGAGGGGGTGGTGGAGGGGGGCAGGGGGTGGGGTGGGGTGCAGTGGCGGACCCAGGATTTTTAGTAAGGGGGTGCGAAATTTTTCGATCAATGTAAGGGTTCAGGGGCGGTAGCCCCAAAGGCAATTTTTTTAGGATTAACATTGAAATTATAAGAAAATTATACTTCAATATTGAAAATTAACTGAAAAAATAACACTGAAATTTGAAAATTCTCCTAAATATTTCTAACATTGCCCCTAAATACGATACCCCTAAATATTGAACACAAAAATACAATACCCCTAATTTCTAACATACCACTAAATATTTCTAACATTTAAAGATTTGAGAAAAAAATACTCCTAACATTGAATAGTGTTAGTTTCCTAAATATTTACAAATGAACACAAAAATACTCCTAACATTGAATGATTTAAACCTTTGAAGGAATACAAAAATAGTTTTTAACATTTAATTTTAAAAAATTAAACATTTGAATAAAAAAGTTTTATATACTTAACAGATAACTTACCTGAAAAACATTCTCTTCCTGGTACTTCTACTCTTCTGTTTAGGGTTTTGGTAAAATGTTTCTTCCGTGTTTTTCTATTTAAGTATAATAAATTACATACTCTGCCCCTTAGCTTTAAAACACTAACAAACAGATACACCTTCCGATCCTAGAGTTTACACATAGGTATCCTCGCTTACTACTACTAATTTATATCCTTTATTCAAAGTAAATACTAGGTATAATCATGATTGCACTCAAATTTAATTATTTATAAATCACTCGAAAGAATGTGTTCTTATTATTAAAGTTGATTACGGTATATTATGATTCACCACGTTATGTTTTCGATACCCTCTTGGTTAAATAAATTTTCTACTAACCGATTTTAATGAATATCTGATCAATTCCTTGATTCTAAAACTTAATTCTATAGGATTATAAAATAGTTAATCGGTCGGGTAAACAAAACATATAAGTCTATCAAGGGGTATCACAATCCAAATTATTTCTTGGACGTCAATTCCTCCAAATTATGATCTCATACCTATTCACACAATGATGGGGGAGGGGGTGGTGGAGGGGGGTAGGGGTGGGGTGGGGTGGTGTGTGTGTGTGCGTAGATGCGTAGGTGTGCGTGTGTGTGTGGCGGTGGGGGTGGGGCACCCATTTAATAACTCTTTAAATATTTGGAAAAAACATAATATTACAAAATTGAAACGAAATGGTATTGACGGAACTTACACATATGTTATAATATAGATGGAACATTTTTTTATCTGTACTATTAATTCAATTGATTCAATTAGGTAAAATGAAATGTGTACTATTAACATTTTTTTATCTGTACTAATAACATTTTTTTTATAGCAAAAATGTCTCCTTCAGATGTTAAGGCGAAGATGATGATGCTGTTTATGATGATGTCGTCTGGGTTCGGTGGTAGCGGAGGCGACGAGGGCTCCTCCGCCGCTAGGCTCCCCAAATATGGAAAATTTGGGATTACCGTCGAAAACAAGTCGGAGCTTTTAGCGAGATCCCTCGAGCTGCTAAAGACGGTCATCGGCCCGGGGTTTATGAGTTGGAAGGAGGTGCCGTATGAGCTCAAGTTAGCTGTTTGGGCGGCACTACAGGTAATATTTATATGAATATTTCAATTTATATTTATATTTATTCGCAACTAACATTGTGTTTGTTGGACAGGAACAATTCAACTTGGATCCAAAGCTACGCGATTCCTTCTTGGAGCAGTTGAGGGAGCAACACAAGACGTGGAAGAAAAATATGCGGACACGGTACTTTGGAAAAATACGAGAGTCCATTTTACAATGGCGCGGATCCGTCCCGCCCAAGGAGCCGATCTCATTGGCACAATGGCAAAAGTTCATTGACAATGAGATCGAGGATCGACAATTGGCATCTCGCCAATCGGGGAGGGAAAATCAGGCTAAAAAGACGGACGTGCACTACTCCGGCCGGACCTCTTACGCTGAGGTGGAGCATAGGATGCAGGTAAGATTTAATTTATCTATAACTACAGAAATATATTATTGGATATTATTTTACTTTACGGGGCCGATACTAATTTTACTTTACTCTATTTTATTTCAGGGGGTAGGGAGTGGGCCATGGGGTAAGCCACATAGGCTCGATACTTATGTGGCTCTTCGGACGAAGAAGGGGAAGGACAAGGAGGTGTCCCCGAGCGTCGCGGTCACGATTGTAAGTAATCCGACAGTTTAATTTTTGTTAATTACGTTATAATTTTTTAGTTTACTTATTTTACTAATCATGTGCTTTTTGTCGTTTCAGGCAAAGCTTAAGGAAGTGCATGAGTCGCAGTCTGATGCCGACAAGGCATCTTTGTCCACAGATGCACTCAGCCAAGTGCTTGGCTCTGATCGAAAAGGGAGGACAAGGTGAGTGAGCTCGCGGGTGGCCAAATCTATGATCATCGGATTGGAGCGACACCGGGTTGTCTCGAACGGTGGATTCACATGACGCGAAGCTATCCCGTTTGGAGGCGACGGTCCAAGATATGTACGCATTCATGAAGCGTACGTTGGGTGGAGACCGTAAAGGGAAAGGGAAAGGGAAGGAGAAGGCGGTGGAGGAGGAGGTGCGGGAGGACGAGGCGCAGGATGACGAGGATGTGGACCTCGCTGCTTCA
Source organism: Sambucus nigra (assembly GCA_949130495.1). Lineage (NCBI taxonomy): Eukaryota > Viridiplantae > Streptophyta > Magnoliopsida > Dipsacales > Adoxaceae > Sambucus > Sambucus nigra. Next base: position 54,241,569 of record OX422219.1, read on the forward strand.
TCACCGACACGTTCGTACTTCGACGATCCACTTCCCTATTTGACGCCCTCCAACAGACCATTGTCGACAATTGGTTGGCCGAGCGTGTTCATATTGGACGTATTTCATGGCCAGTGGATAGGGCGGGGGTTGAGGGACCCAAATATCGTCGAGGGTGGAATAGTTCATGGACGTGCGCTTCAACAGATGGAGTCCAGGGTGCTCGTTACGCATGTCATACCCGGGAAGGAGAACTCCCTATTGTGGTTGCGCGAACAATGCGGCACGACGTATATTAGTGGGTGCGTCAATTCGTATGTCGTGTGGCCTACTCACCTCCTCAGTTTTATCCAAGACATGTAGTAACATTATTTTTAAGTTTGTCCATTTTAATTAAATTTGGATTATATCGTCATGTATATTGTTTTTACTTTGAATATTTGGATTATATCGTCATGAATATATATTTGCATTATCTTTAGTTTGTGTTGGATATATGATGTTTGGAACAGGTACAACGTTGCTATAACAGGTAGCCATACTGCCCAACAGATTTTTTTTAAATTCTGCCCAGAATTGTCACGGTCATTGACCGTGACAAGTCCGCGACAAAAGTTGTCACGGACGTGTCATGGTCATTGACCGTGACAATTCTGGGTCACGGTTATAAACCGTGACAAACGTGTCACGATCATTGACCTTGACACGACCGTGACACAAAACGCGAGTTTTTTGTCAAGGTCAATGACCGTGACACGACCGTGAAAAAAAAAGTTGTCTCGCCTCGAAATGTCACGGTCATTGACCTTGACAAGGTGAATTTGTCAAGGTCAATGACCTTGACAAATGGGCAGATTTGGTGTAGTGGCATTAGGGTCTAAAGTATCCTACTTGGTTGCACTCGTGACAACGTACAAAACGTATGTTATAATTGTGTTGAATCTAATTGAAAACTCGATCATCCTTAGGCTTGTTGTAAGGATAATACTATTGATTAGGTTTATTCCTAATGACATAGGGATATCGGGATGGAGTAAATATTCGGGTTGTATTGGGAGGGCGGAGTGATTTTTAATAAGGTCGGCTGCTCTAACTAGTCAACTAAACTATCGAATATGCGAGGAACTAATGGAGGATTTGATGTTCTAGCATAACCCACCTTTAAAATGCTGGCACTTTCTGGGTTCGGTGTTAATATATTCTTGAGGATATCGGGATAATTCGATGAACTCAGCCTCATATTAGTCCACAGTCATTTATAGATGTTGCAGGTTTAGGAAATCTAAAGTCATTTGATCTCTTAAAAGTACTTGTTGAAGAAGATTTCTTCACATTGCTCCTAGTTTAGTTCGTTCACATTTCGAGAACTTAGAATAGACTACCACCAGAAATCTGCTTCTCCTTTGAATAGATATGAAGCCAGCCTTACCTTATGTTCAGGACTAATGCATACTCCGTTAAGCACTTTGAGTTTTTTTTAATTCACTTTTCTGATTTGACTACAGTAGGCTTCCTAAAGAATGCTGGGCTTTTTTTCTTAGAAATTCCTTAACGGCATTCATCCTTCGAGTTTCTTCTGATATGCCATTATCAACAAGAGGTAGAGGCATGTGTTGTTATCATTGAGTTAGTATAGTTAATTCTAGTAGACAAGGCAGACTTCCTTCATCGGTGGTATTTGGATTAGGCATCTATGGAATACATCATTCCTCTTGGGTTCCATTGGTAGTTGTGCGAGTATTAACCATCCCATATAAACAATGTATTGAATAGATTGCAAGTAGATATACAAAAAACACACTAGTTATATTATATCACATTGGGTTACATAGAGTTATGCAATCAACTTTGTCAAAGCCAAAAAAACAAAGCAAAGTACATAACCATCGAATCTTATTTTATAAAAAATCACACTTAACTATTATAAAGGAACTATTAGTTATAACTAATGTCATCACTCTGGAATACGAGTTTCATCCATTTGCATACTTACACATGCATATTTTATTTATTTATAGACATATTCCAACTAAAGTCTTAAAGCCATCGAAGTAATCACTTGGTAAAACTCAGGTTTGGATCGATTTCGAAAGGTCATTGAAGGAAGTAATGGTATTCGTGGGGGTAAAGATAGTAATGGTGGGATAAATAGAACCATTATCAATTGGATAATCAGGGGGAGTAACGGCGAGTTCATTTGATGGCACGACATCCCATGCGATATGTATTGTTTGTTAAAGAATGTCAGTGTCTTCAGAAAACCTCTTGGCTTGTCAAGTTGCTTGTGCTTCTCCCATAAGACGACCAAAAAGCAAACTGCATTTGATTTGGGGAGCAGTTATTGCCCAATCATGATCGATATGTTGGATATGTTGACAAAGCTTTGCACAGACAATAACTTTAATAGTTATTTGAAATCTTTCGTGGGCAAAACAACAAATATCAAGGTAGATATCATCCCAAATATTCACTACTGCAAAATAGAAAGTAACTAATAGATAAAAAAATTGCTCTCTTATGTTTATTTTTTGTTTTTGCAACTTCTATTTCCATCAAAATTCCCTTGAACCTACAAATAAACTCAAAATATGCATAGGGTAAGTAAGGAAGTATCGATCCAACACTAAGGATGAAACCCAAAATATGAGAAGACAAGAGTGTAATTCATTTGCATTTTATTATATTTTTATATTTTTTCTTTTTATATTACAGATTTTTCAAGGGATTATTAATTAACTAACTATATACTAATTTTTAAAGTACTAACTAAGATGTAAAAGCTAATAAAAAAATGAGATAAATAAAATTGTGCTAAAAAGTAAACTAACTAAATTGGACTCATGAGGGCTTCGAAATACATCCCGTGAATGGGAGATTAGCTCTCAATAATCATCATCCAAAAATAAAAGTAAACAATAAGAGCATGTGAGGATTAAATCAAGATAAATTAAAGGTGAATAGATCAAACCCATTTGTACTTGAATCGGAGCAAATCTTCAATTATAAATCAAAATTCTCTCAATCACAATCCCTCACTAATGTATTTATTGAATCTAAAATAAAAACTAAAAAATAAAACTAAAAAAGGATAATGGGTGAATTCATAATGGACAATTAAATAATAAAAGAGATTTGCTAAAAATGCAAATCCTAACATTATAAAATTGTACATTAGAACTCATCCAAAGAAATAAATTATAGATCATTACTTTACATTGAGATAATTGCTAAAAATGCAAAATCTCAACATAAAAGAATGGATTAGAATTTATCTCCCATAAGGGATGAATTCAACTACATCAATCTATTTTGAAACAATTGCTAAAAATGTAAACATTCACTATAGAGGGGTGAGGTGGAATTCATCCTAGAGATAAATTTCACTACACACCTCTATATTTAGATATTTGCTAAAAACGCAAATACTCTCTATAGAGGAGTGTAGAGAAATTTATTGCACAAGGTTGTAAAAACTGAGTTGGAGATTCCTCTTCCATGGCACCAAGTCTTGCATTTATAGGTGGAAGAAGCTAGGGGTATTTTTGGACAATGCACACATGTGTGCATCTGTGTTGAGTGGGGTAACAATCTGATTTGGGTGAGGGAATGCACATGTGAGAAGTGGGGGCATGTGAGGGTATTTTGGGAAAAGGGATTAAAAGGTATTTGGGGTGAAATACATGTGGGTCATTTGTTTTATTTTGTTAGTCTTTGTTAATTGCCAAAAGTCATAAGCAGGAGAGAGAATCGGGTAAAAAGCTTGGAGGTGTAAAGGAAAATGGGTATTGCTTTGTTGGTTTGTTCCGGGTTCGTGGGTAGCTCCGAGATGGACTCGGGTTGTGGTAAACCTGGTATGAACGTTGTCGGTCTCGCTGTTGGTCAGAGTTTGGGTCACGCCGAGGCAATCAGGTGGTTCGGTTGGTGTATTGATGGGTTTTTATCTTGGGTTGGAGTTATAAGGTAGAGGTATCGGGTTTTTGGTATGGGTCAAGATGGGGTTCCGCCAAGTTGGTTCGACATCGAGTTGGGAGCGGGTTGGATGAGGTTGGGTTAGGAATAAGGGCAGAAGGGGGTTTCGGGTTGCTGTTAGTTTGGCTCGGTCGGAAGATGGGTTTCGGATTTGGTTTTGGCATGGGGAAGTCATGGGTTATGGGGTTTGGTTTCTAAATGGTGTTGGGTGTTTTGGGTTTGTTAATGGTGGGAGAGGACGGAAAGTGTGAGTGTTGGTAGGGAAGATGATTGGGTGTCAGGTTGTGTGTGGTGAGGGTGTAGGGGAATATGGTGGGGATGAGTGAGTTAATTTCGTGTAGGAAAATAGTGTGAGTGAGTTGGGTTAATTGTGTATGTTTAATTTGGACAGCTAAAAATTAAAACTAACTAAACTAAAAAAATAAAATTAATAAAACTAGAAATCTAAAAAGAAAATCCTACTCTAAAAATAAAATAAAGACTCAATTAATAAAATAAATGAAAGAAAAATAAATGAAAATAAAATAAATGAAAGAAAAATAAATGAAAATAAAAATAAATATCAATTAAAACAAAAAACTAAAATCCTAAAAATAATTTAAAATCTAATAAAACTAAAAATAAATGAATTCCTTAAAAAACTAAATCTAATAAAAAAAATAAAAACTAATAAAAATCAAAATAAAATTATACTATATAAAAAGAAATAGAAATTAAATCCTAAAATGTCTAAATTAATCTAAAATAAAAACTTAAAAATAAAACAACACAAAATAAAAATCTAAAAAGCACAAACTAAACACACATGGGCTCAGGTGAAGATTAGGGCTAAGTTAAAGCTCGGTTTGGGGTAGGCTAGGATTACGGGATTAATCCACTTTTATCGCGCATTTGCCCTGAATTGTCACTTCAAACTCCGCAAACGCTTATTGAGCTACAAAATAAACAAATACTATCATAAGTCCGATTTTACCGAGAATCGCCAATTAAAAACTTTCTATTTGGGATTTTATTTCAACACTTTTGGGTGCTTATCACACCATCCCCAAACAGAACATTGCTAGTCCTCGAGCAATAAGATGGAGAGAAAGAGAAAGATAAGAAACCAAAAGTGTACCAATTTCGCGGGCACTTGCGATTGCACTTAGAATGTGCAACCAGCCTTTAAACCTATAAGTTTCCCTACAGGACGAGTTGTGTTTCGTAAGGGTTTACAGGGAATAAACCCACAAAATTCTTTATTTAAAATGATTTATTTAAAGGCAGTCAATCTCTTATTAGACATAGAATAATCGCGCAATACATCACTAGAGAAAAATATTGAGAAATACAAGCTAGAATTGTAAAAATATTTAGCTATGTGAATACACAAGGCACATCCTTCCTAGAAATCAACATGTGTAGTGTGAATCAGTCAAAATGGGTCGAGTATCATAAGAGTAATTCCTAGATTGCCTTTTCGAAATCAACGCTTCAACTTCAAAATCTCACGGATATATCTCTCTCAAACGAACTCTCGAGATTAGGGTAAGTGGATCGCTCTTGTGTGTGAGGGGGTGAGTAAATATAAGCAAGTTCAAACATCTCACACACATATAAGAAGGAACGAGCATTTAGAAGGAAAAATGATCTCATGAAAGAATGTTAATCACTCTAATGAGAACGTCGAGTTATTTACCACGTTGACCTTTATTTACCCGAACACTTAGAGGAAAATATGGATGATTGTGGGTGAGGGGAAATGAACTGGGAAGGATATGATGATGTGAGGTAGGATAGGATGGATGGATGATGGATGTGTGAGAAGAGTTTATTACACTTTGATGAACGAATATCTTTATTTCTTGACTGCAACTTTCTCTTTTTCTTCTTTTCCAAATACTCATCAATGTATGAGATAAATCTGCTAAAAATACAAATAACCCCAACATAGATTTGCATTTAATTTTTTTCATCTAATTCGAACTTTAGGAGATATATTCTTTAAAAATGCAAACACTCTCTATAACGGATCTTCTCCTTTCACTTTCTTCTTTTTTTTTTAAAACTTTTTTTCCTTCTTTTTTTCATTTTTTTTCTTTTTCCAAATACTCATAAATGTATGAGATAAGTCTGCTAAAAATATAAACAACCCCAACATAGATTTGGATTTAATTTTTCTCCATCTGAATCGAACTTTCAGAGAGATATTCGCTAAAAATACAAACACTCTCTATGATGGATCTTCTCCTTTTACTTTCAACACTCTTCACTTTTTCAACATGGTGGGTGGAAAATGGAATTGATATGGAAATGGGTGGTATGGTATATGGTGATGATATGGTAAATGGAAGGTGTATAGATGAGGATAAATGTATGATAAAATGAAATTTGGTTAGTTTATGGGTGAAGGTCTGGTGATCAGGACAAACTTCAAGACACGTGTTTCTTACAAATCGAAAGTGATGTCGTTCTCAGTGATCAAGCCAAAAATATAGTGAAGAAGAATGAGATCATACAACGATTTAAGTGTGAACCGAAAGGAAGTTGAATCAACTTGTGACTCGGAGATTTCTTAAAACTCTCTGAAAGGTGAAAGACACGAATATCATAAGCTAAAGTCTCCACTAGTGATCCTTAAGGCTCTCTTGAAAATGTGCGCAATTTTTATTGAGTCTAGAAATTCATAGTGCAACATGCCTTGTTACGTATTACATAAGCTATTTATAAAAGATAAATCCTCTAGCTTGATTCCTAGACTTAAAAAGATGGATGATAGAAAATTCATGTCAATGAATTGAGATGAAAGAAACTGCACGGAAATTTTAAAAATCAGGTTTACCAGAATCAACTGCTAATGAACTGGACAAATTGAGCGAAAATGAACCTGAATTAGTGATAAAGAAAAAAAGTGTACAAGTATATAAACATGTAAAGCATAGGGTGATGTGAAACATCACCCCCAAACAGGATGAGACTCATACAGAACAGTCGGCTGCCTCCCGGTAGCGCTAAGTTTAATGTCTTCAGCCAGATCGAAGAGATCTCACCATAACAAAAAGAACTATGAAAGCGCGGGGCGGCAGAAGAATGAGTGAGGAGAATCACCCCCAAACAAGAATGAAGCGTCAGTCTTATTAGATAAATTGACAAAGGTAGGGTGAAGAAACACCGATCACGCACTTATTTTTATTTTCAAGATTGTGTGAATTTTGAATATTTTGAAAAAGAAAGAAAATATTTTTGTGATAGACAAAAATTGCTCTCTTATGTGTATTTGTCGTCGTTGCAACTTCTATTTCCATAAAAATTCCCTTAAACCTACAAATAAACTCAAAATATGCATAGGGTAAGTAAGGAAGTATCAATCCAACACTAAGGATGAAACGAAAAATATGAGAAAACAAAAGTGTAAATTCATTTGCTTTTAATTATTATTTTTTATTTTTGCTTTTTATATTTTTTTTGAATATTTCAAGGGATTATCAATTAACTAACTATATACTAATTTTTAAAGTACTAACTAAGATGTAAACGCTAATAAAAAATGAGGTAAACAAAATTGTGCTAAAAAGTAAACTAACTAAATTGGACTCATTAGGGCTTCAAAATACATCCCATGAATGGGATATTAGCCCTCAATAATCATCATCCAAAAATAAAAGTAAACAATAAGAGCATGTGAGGATTAAATCAATATAAATTAAAGAGGAATAGATCAAATCCATTTGTACTTGAATTGGAAAAACTCTTCAATTATACATCAAAATTCTCTCAATCACAATCCCTCACTAATGTATTTATTGAATCTAAAATAAAAATTACAAAATAAAAATAAAAAGGATAATGGATCAATTCATAATGAAGAATTAAATAATATAAGAGATTTGCTAAAAATGCAAATCCTAACATTATAAAATTGTACATTAGAACTCATCGAAAGAAATAAATTATAAATCATTACTTTACATTGAGATAATTGCTAAAAATGCAAAATCTCGACATAAAGGAATGGATTAGAATTTATCTCCCATAAGGGATGAATTCAACTACATCAATCTATTTTGAAATAATTGCTAAAAATGCAGAACTTCACTATAGAGGGGTGGGATGGAATTCATCCTAGAGATAAATATCACTACACACCTCTATATTTAGATATTTGCTAAAAATGAAAATACTCTCTATAGAGGAATGTAGAGAAATTCATCGCACAAGGTTGTAAAAACTGAGTTGGAGATTCCTCTTCCATGGCACCAAGTCTTGCATTTATAGGTGGAAGAAGCTAGGGGTATTTTTGGACAATGCACACATGTGTGCATGTGTGTTGAGTGAGGTAACAATCTGATTTGGGTGAGGGAATGCACATGTGAGAAGTGGGGGCATGTAAGGGTATTTTGGGAAAAGGGATTAAAAGGTATTTGGGGTGAAATACATATGGGTCATTTGTTTTCTTTTATTGGTCTTTGTTAATTGGCAAAAGTCATAAGCAGGAGAGAGAATCGGGTAAAAAGCTTGGAGGTGTAAAGGAAAATGGGTATTGCTTTGTTGGTTTGTTCCGGGTTCGTGGGTAGCTCCGAGATGGGCTCGGGTTGTGGTAAACCTGGTATGGACGTTGTCGGTCTCGCTGTTGGTTAAAGTTTGGGTCACGCCGAGGCAATCAGGTGGTGTATTGACGGGTTTGTGTCTTGGGTCAGAGTCATAAGGCAGAGGTCTCAGGTTTTTGGTATGGGTCAAGATGGGGTTCCGCCAGGTTGGTTCGGCATCGGGTTGGGAGCGGGTTGGATGAGGTTAGGTTAGGAATAAGGGCAGAAGGGGGTTCCGGGTTGTTGTTAGTTTGGCTCGGTGAGAAGATGGGTTTCGAATTTTGTTTTGGCATGGGGACGTCATGGGTTATGGGGTTTGGTTTTTAAATGGTGTTGGGTGTTTTGGGTTTATTAATGGAGGGAGTGGAGAGAGAGTGTGAGTGTTGGTAGGGAAGATGATGGGGTGTCGGGTTTTGTGTGGTAAGGGTGTAGGGGATTATGGTGGGGATGAGTGAGTTAATTTGGTGTAGGTTAAGGTGTAGCAAAATAGTGTGAGTGAGTTGGGTTAATTGTGTGTATTTAATTTGGACTCCTAAAAATTAAAAGTAACTAAACTAAAAATAATAAAATTAATAAAACTAGAAATCTAAAAAAATCCTACTCTAAAAATAAAATAAAGACTTAATTAATAAAATAAATGAAAGAAAAATAAATAAAAATCTATTTAAACAAAAAACTATAATCCTAAAAAAATGTGAAATCTAATTAAACTAAAAATAAATCAATTCCTAAAAAAAAATCTTAATAAAAAAAATAAAAACTAATAAAAATCAAAATAAAATTATACTAAATAAAAAGAAATAGAAATTAAATCCTAAATTTTTTAAATAAATCTAAAATAAAAACGTTAAAATAAAACGACACTGAAAAAAGGATAGACCCCCAATTTTAAAATCTTTCACTTTAAAATCAATTTCCTTTGAAGATATGCGGAAGTGAGATGGTTCAATTTAAACAATTATGTAAACAACAAATTTAAATCTCTTTCAAAATAAAATTAAACAAGTTCAAAGTGAAATTAAGTTAGACAACAAATACATTTTTCACTTAAACCAATTTTACCCAAGTCCTAGAAATTTGCCTAACAAAATTAATCCAATTTGCAATATTAGGCCAAACCAAATTTTATTCAATAAAATTAATGACTTGAATTAAATTAACTTTTACCCAAATTAATTTAGCACCAAATTAAATAAGTAGTGATTTAAATCAGATTTTATCTTTTTACCTAAGCATGCATCTAAGGTGAATTTTGCATAAGATAAAATAAACAAATAAATCACTACGTCGCGATGTACGAGGAAAAATCCATAACGGGAAAAAAACCTCAGACGGCCCTAGCCTTAAGTCCACTAAGTACGGAATTTACAATTACTAGCAAGATGACTTACATCACTCGACTCCTTCAAGCCCCGACGCATCTTCTTGTAACTACCTCTGCCTAGCCGACAATCCCAAAATTCTACCGGAACCTTGGAATCCACCAATGAAGCAGTAGGAACACCGTCAACCACACATGGTGCCTTTAACCATGTGAGAATACCACAACAAAATAATGAGACTTCTTCTTTGAGGTATGTAGAAGTAAACCCAAACTCTCTTCTTCAAGGTGTAGAGATAGACCGGTGCGAAACACTTCAAGCAAGATATTTTTATGAAAACTTGGAATAAACAAACTATGGGTGTAAGAAAGTGTTTTTCGAATAATGTTGTCTCAAAAATGTTCTCTCTAAAAGGTGTTTAGAAAATGTAAAAATTTAGTTCAAAAGAGTTGGTTCCCGCACTAACTAGTTATGTCAAAAGATAGTGGGGAAAAGAAGTGGAAAAAGTGGGAAAACTGTCCAAAACGCCTAAAATAACTGTTCCCACCAAATTTCATTCGAATGACGTTACTAACAAGGTTCCAGAATGGAGAAAGGAAAATTATCAGAAATCTCATTCGAACGACCTGGAAATCTCATTCGAACGAGATGCCAGTTCGTTCGAACGATCTAGCAATCTCGTTCGAACGAGATTCCAGTGTGGTTCGAACGACGTGTTAGAAATATGAAATATTAATTTTTTGAACCCAAAAATTTTTATGGAAAGTTCTAAAAATTATTTTTCTGAGTAAAACAAAGTCGTTAAAATTAATTTATAAAAATTATAAATTATACCCAATAAAACTTGTACCAAGCTCCTATATAAATATATAATGCATTAATACCTTAGAAGTAAACGGAACAAATGTTGTTGACATAGAAACGAGGCACAACAAACTCAACATATGATGAAGCTTTATACTCTTGGTCGCTACGTCTTCAACTAACACATCATACGCTTGAATGAAAAAAGTTTAATACTATCCTATGACGCAAATGTTTTGGTCCGAAATTGAGCCAAAACTATAAAGGACTCAATTAGAAATTTGTGTCCTTACAGACACAAAGTAAAAATCTAAAAAAAATCTAAAAAGCACAAACTAAACACATACGGGCGCGGGTTAAGATTTGGGCTATGTTTAAGCTTAGTTTTGGGTAGGATAGGGTTATGGGATTAAGCCACTTTTGTCATGCATTTTCCCTGAATTATCACTTTAAACTCTGCAAACGCTTATTGAGCTACAAAACAAACAAATACTATCATAAATTCGATTTTACTGAGAATTACCAATTAAAAACTGTCTATTTGAAATTTTATTTAAATACTTTTAGGCACTTATCAGTAACAAAAAGTAATAAAGTAAATATTTTTACTAAAATTTGTATAAGTCGTAGGCCAAAGATTCTTATACTTATTCCGTAAAGCCACAAAACCCTGCGATGCTCTGATTCCATGATGTTACATTCGCGAATAATATATCTATATAATAAATCAGGATGCCTTTTTTGTATAAGCTAACTGGTGGAAGATATTTAATGTGAGGGTTTGTATATTAATGATTAAATAGAGTGACACGTGTATAACAAGTGACGATATCAATGGAAAACTAAGCGTGCTAAATTTTACAAGTTTCAAAACTGAGCATTCTATTATACTCGTACACGCAACATTAAAATTCTGGAAGAAATTTTACAGTCAAGAGATCTTACTTGAGACTCAAACCCTTCTAGTCTAAAAAAATACAGTCAAAACATTTCTCTCCATCCGTTTATAAAATAACAAGCACGAAAGGTATTTCTCTCTCACGGATACGTTTTTAGATCTAACATCTTAAAAACCATCTTACAAACTCAGAATGTTTGAGAACTCATTCAAATAAAAGTCCCAATTTCTCTCTCTATTTTGACAAATGGTTTTCTTCTGTGAGAACTCAAATCCATCGGCGGTGGAATGGGGCGACACAATATTTGTTCACTCCTCCAATTTCTTTACATGGCCAGGTGGGTTCTCTACAGTTGATGAAATATACAGAGCTAGTATGCTACTCCTCATGGCTCAAACTCAATCGGGATCTTCCGCCAAGTACGCCACTATAATTGCTCATAGTTGCATAGGCAATGGCTGACGATAATGGTTCTGGTTCTAGCTATGGGGCGGTGCTTCAGATGGGGAGTCTTTATATTATGATGCATGTGTTTTTACTATTGGATCCAAGGTATACTCACTCTAATATTATTTTGATTTGGTTCTTACCGCAAACTTTTGAGCGGTCATTTTTCTTTGTTTTGGCTCTCGAGGTTTTGTGTTATAAATACATTAAAAAGAATAGTTATCATATATGGTTTTGAGATGAAGGAATTTTAAAACTATTTTTCTTTGGCATGGAGTTTTAAAGATTGAGTCAAAAATGATTTGTTTTCAAATATTGATATTTTGTTAGTTCTATAATGTTTTTCAGATATTGTTTTTCTTCGGATGTTGTTTTTTTCCAAATAATTGAAGATTATTTTTCCACTATATATTGTACTTTTTTTCCGCAAATGGTTAGTTTTGCTCTTTTAGAGATCTATAATTAGTTACTTTAAGTTGTTGGTGCTATATGTTTTTTACCTGATGGAGATATCATTTGCATTTCTTAGATTTGTTTGTTATTGGGTAACCACCTCCATTCGAGAAGCTCTTCTCAAAAGGTACTTGGTTGTCAAAGGGACTTACTTTTGTTTTGAGAAGGGGTTTTGGTTCTGTATAAAAGGTGATTTTTTTATATAAAGCATGTTGCATTCAATGTTCTCAACAATGGAGGTCATGTTGCATTTAATGTTCTCAACAATGGAGGTGGTTACTAGGGGTGGCCGTGGGCCGGGCCTGGGCAGACCCGGTCGGGCTCGGGCCGGGCTTGAAAAATTAAGTGTTATCCCAAGCTCGCTCGGGCCTAGATCGGGCCTTATTATGTAATCCCAAGCCCGCCCAGATTTGAAAGCTCTTTACCCACGCCCGTCCGATCGGGCCCTATTATGTTAATTAAAAGATTTTTTTTTAAATTAAAATACCTATTTTTTTATTTAAAAATCTGTTTTAAACTCCATATATTACAAAGTCCATATATAAAGTTTCTCACTTTACATGAAAAGACTTGGTATACGTTTTTATATTTATAGAAGTCCCCCCCCCCCCACTTATATATATATATATTTCGGGCCGGGCCGGGCCGGGCCTCATCGGGCTTAAGAAATCATGCCCAAGCCCGCCCGAAAAAAATCGGGCCTATAAAATTTTGCCAAGCCCGCTTTGCGGGCCTATTTACTTTACCCAAGCCCTATTTTTTTATTGGACGGGTTGGGCGGGCTCAGCGGGCCTCGGGCCTATGGCCACCCCTAGTGGTTACCTAACAATAAAGGCAAGTACCGTTGACAACATATGTTTGTTCAGGAAATTTTTTTGATGTTGCTAACGACATCACCAATCAAACTTTATTCCTCATTTTTTTCTTTTCATCACTCTCTCTCTCCTCATTACAGACTTGCATGCACAATAAAACTATTTCCAATGATAATTAAAGTCATTCCTCTATAGTAATTAATAACATGCATACTAATATTTATAATTATTTTAATATTCTTTTAACTATATTTTTTATTAGTAAACAAGAGTTGCAATTAACAAAAAAAAAAAATTAAGTAAGATAAGAGTTATAATTGACGTACACCGCAAAATCACTAAAGTAAAACAAGAGTTATAATTGACATGCATCACAAAACCACTAAATTAAACATAAAAACTGAAATATTGTACTAGAATTGAATATTATTTGGTCCTCTCACTTCTTCATCCAATTCAATAAATTCTTCCATCGCCGGCATATTCAAATCAAATCCCTACGTAAAAAATTATAAAAATAAGAGGAAATATAAATCAAGCGATTAGCGTAATAATTAAAAAAATATTTCAAAACATACCGGCACATTGTTAGGCATATCTGATGGTCCAACTGAATGATTCGTTTCGATGCCATCTGCATTTGATGATACACCTACAAATGGATGATGATATTAATTGAGACTTAAAAATAAGAATGAAAAATTAATTTAATTTTAAATAAGGCTTAACTAACCTGTATATTTTTTTTTTGTTCTTCTTTCTTTTTCCCTTTTCAATTGCACCTTTAATTCTCCCCGTTGCTCCTTTATTTGCTTTCCTTCGTGGCGGATCTCGAATTTTTATGTTGGCATTTGATTTATCCAAGTACTCTTCACTCACTTTATCTTGAGTAGGGTCAATATCCGACTTCAAAAAATTATCCAATGTTTCCAATGCAGTACCTAAAAGTGCTTTAGTAAATGGTACAGAAGTTTTGGTGCTAGTACCTTTCACAGCTATAGTCAATGCAAGGTGTGCCAAGTCACTATATTCCACAATGTTGGATGGTTGAAAATCTATTTGAATCAATCCTCCCCGATTGTCCATAACAACGCCATCTTTTGCATCTTTCGTCCACCTTTTCAAATAGTATTGAGGTGGAATTTCTAGTAACCTCCCGTGGTGGATCACTTTCAACGAGTGTGAACAAAGAATTCCTACAAACTCAAACATCTTACAACTACAATTGATGGTGTAATTTGAAGAATCAAATGTGACGTTGCGCGATCTACCACGGAAGGAAGATATTGTGTATGTGGTGATTGTTCCAATCTCATCACCAACCTCAACAAACATATCCAATGTATGGAGATACTCTTCTTGAAATTTTAAAAATATTTTTGTTGTATACTTATCCCTTGCTTGGGCTTCTCCAGGCCAATTGGTACGTAAGTTCGGCTTTTTTTGCTTACAAACAAAATCTTGCAGTCGTTCTTTCTCTCGTCGACTTACAAGTGCCTTTTCATATTGCGATACAAACTCTCGCAGTGATAATGTTCTCTTGAAGTACTTCTTGAGAAACCTATTCATGCCTTCACTTCTTTGAGTAGTTGTCATACCAGCACAAAAATATTGTCGAACATAAAATTGTGCCCATTTTTCTTGTTTTTGATATAATCCATGCAACCATGCATTCTCTCTTAGATTGTAGTTCTCTAACAACCCATTCCAAGATGATTGAAATTCTTCTTCCGATTCTGTCTCGTATATGCAATTTTTAAAATCTTTTGAGAAATCCTTAAGTTGATCAGATACATGAGAAAGATGTTTCGCTGCATTTTGGTAAATATGCCATAAACATAAGTAAGATGTGCTTCGGGAAAAACCTTTTCTATGGCATTGCCAATGGCTTGTGCTTGATCCGTAAATATGCATTTTGGCATTTTTCCATTCATTGCTTCTACAAATGTTTGAAACAACCAAACAAATGATGTTGTTGTCTCATCTAGCAATAATGCACACCCAAAAAATATTGTTTGCCCATGGTTATTTACACCCACAAATGGTGCAAATGGTTTATCATAGTTATTTGTATTGAAGGTTGTATCAAAACATATTACATCCCCAAAATAACTATAATCTACCTGTGACTTTGCATCGACCCAAAAACAACTGCATATTCGGTCTTCACCATCCATTTGAATGGAATAAAAAAAATATGGATTTGCTTTCTTCATCGATGAGAAGTATTCCAAAAGAAGTTGTGCATCACCCTTTTCTAATATGACCCTACGCCTCATTCTTTGAATTTGATTAACACAATCCATTTGGGTGAAATTCAAATTTTGAGGCCCTCCAATCTCAGCACTCATGTATGAATAAATATCAGTTGATCCAATACCAGCATAATGCATATTCCGCATAACTCTAGATTGAGAATCAATAATCTTACGTTGGGACCTCAAATGATGTACTTCACTTGGCGGTGCTAACTCGTGGTTATGCATTTCGTTAAAATCAACAGCATGAAAAGAATCTCCCACTCTTTTAATAATAAGACGTGCTTCACATTGTGTTCTGGATGTAAATCTAGGATTCAACGGAGATCCTCTAGCATGCTTCTTATAAAGACCTTCTTTAGAACAACATAAAATTCTTCTTGTGACAATTTTATCTTTTCCTCTTGAAGTAGATGATTGACGCACACTAAAACCAATTGAACGAGCGTAACGATTGTAAAAATCATAAGCTTCATTTTCGGATTGAAATATCATTCTAACTTTAGGTATATTTTCGGATTCTTCATTCTCACCATCCATCCTACAAATATATAAAAAGTATATTAGAAATAAAAAAAATATTAAAAAAACTATTTTTTACAACAAAAAAAGGTGAAAACATTGAAACTTTTATTTAACAAAAAAAATATTTAAAAAAAACTGTTATTTAACAGATAAATATTAAAAAAACTGGTTTTTACAACAAAAAAATGTGAAAATATTGGAACTGTTTTTTAACAAAAAAAATATTAAAAAAAAAACTGTTTTTAACAAAAAAATATTAAAAAAAGTGTTTTTTTTACAACAAAAAAGGTGAAAATATTGAAATTGTTTTTTAACAAAAAAAATATTAAAAAAAAAAACTGTTTTTTAACAAAAAAAATATTAAAAAAATTGTTTTTACAACAAAAAAAGGTGAAAATATTGAAACTGTTTTTTGACAAAAAAAATATTAAAAAAAACTGTTTTTAACAAAAAAATATTAAAAAAACTGTTTTTACAACAAAAAAAGGTGAAAATATTGAAACTGTTTTTTAACAAAAAAAATATTAAAAAAACTGTTTTTTACAACAAAAAAAGGTGAAAATATTGAAACTGTTTTTTAACAAAAAAAATATTAAAAAAAACAGTTTTTTAACAAAAAAATATTAAAAAAACTGTTTTTTAATAAACTGTTTTTTAAATAAAAAAAATTACTAATAAACTCTATAGAAAAAAAAAACTGTTTTTTTACAACTTTATTTTTTTGGAAAGAATAATAAAGAAAAGTTATTAATAAACTCCACAAAAGATTAAAAACTGTTTTTTAACAAGATAATTTTTTAGGAAAGAATAATAAAAAAAAAGTTACTAAATTTTTTTTTTTTTTAAATTACTAGAAACGTTTTTTTTTTTTGAGGAAAAAATAGTGCTCAATATAAAAAAAAAAGTTTCGTACCTCTATAAAATTCACTTGTTACCTTCTTCAAGATGTGGCAAAAAAAGGAAAAGAATAATAGAGAGAAAGATATTTGAATAATGATAGTTGAAAAACCAAAACAAAATATAAATGATATATACAGAGGATATTTGACAACTACTAAAATTTAATTAACATTTATTTACTCTTTTTTTTAATAAAATATAGTAATTGTGAACCTATTTACAAGGTAATATTAACGGATATATGAATTAATATGGTTAGGCATGCAAATCTTTAACAACAAATCATTGGAAATTGTTTTAGTGTGCATGTGAGTCTTTAATGAGGAGAGAGAGTAATGAAAAGAAAGAAATGAAGAATGAAGTTTGATTGGGCGATATCATAGTTTGATGTCGTTGGCAACATCAAAAATTTTTCCGTTTGTTCATTGGCAAAATCTGAATGTGCTTAAATGTTATCAACGATTTGAAATGTGTTTATGCTAAAGTGAATGAGAAACTGATATTTTTTGGGTTGTCAAAATAAAGACTTCTAATACTCTATTAATTTCATTTATTTTTATAGGTACTTAGTTCAGTTCTACGGGAGCGAAGAACGAATTATTTTTGGTGTAGTTTTAATGTTTGAGAGATGGAGATATTGATGTAGGGAGAGTTTGTATTATTGATTTATGCTTATTATTTTGACAACCATATTTCTTGTTACAAGATGTTAGTAATCTAATTTTTGTTTCAATCAGTTGGTTCACCATTTCTTTGTGCATTTCATAGGTAATCTTACATATGTGACACCCCGACTAATTAAATATCGGGTAGCTACTCCTTTATTAAGTCAATACAAAATGTCAAGTTGGTTCAGTTAATAACATCACTGACGAAAATATTTTTATAATTACTAACCACCTAGTATTTAAAAAGTAAGTTGCCAAATTTTAAATTAAGTCCGATTAACATGCAGTAAAAGAATAATGAAAGAATAACAACCATTCACCATAATGAAGTAATGAATAACCAACAACATAAATATAATTCCGGAGGAAAACTCCTCACCACAATCCCACAACTGAAAAATAAATGACAAGTATGAATCCTGAATAATTACATGCCAGAAGTCTGAATAACTGAAATAAATGGAATATCTCTAAAAGAAATGGGCGACATGCCCTACAACTGATAACTGATAAATATGGAGTCAAGGTAGATGAAGCGTCTACTAGCAAAGTCCTGTAACTTCCACAAACAGCTACAGCTCGTCACCTGAATGAAGATCCTAAGCATGGTGTCCTTGTGGCTGGGCACCTAAAATGGTTTTTACAAAAAATAGATTTGAAAGCAAATTGGTCAGAGCCCGAAAGTGGAAATCATTTTGAAAACAGCAAGTGTTTTAATAACATTAAAACATTAAATGCAAAATACATGTTAGGACGTGCACTCACATGAAATTCTCACCTCTCGACTACATGTGCACTCCTAACGTACCGTACCCATCTATAAGACATCCATATCTAACCAAACCGTAATAAGTTCTACCCCTTACTACTCGATTCCCATATTACATTTTAGCGTTATCAAATAGATAGAGGGCTTTACTTAACTCAGATTCTCAATTAGTAATACACTATCGGTTAACCCGTTATGTTTTCTCAAAACATTACCATGATATTATTCATAATACTAATCATGAAAGTTCCCATTAATTATGTGTATATTATTCACATCATAAATATACAATACAAGCACCCCGAGACTAAGCTGCGGTGCACACATACTCTGCTATCCATCCCGGTACATCACGTACATAAGGATCACGTATTCCGAATCTCTCAGGAATCGTTCTCAGATAACAACATCACAAATAATGGAGGCGAACACAGTCACATCACATGGGTCACGCACATACCTGCGCTCCCACGATCAGTAGACTTATTAACATCCCAATAAGTCATTCTCTGACCTATGTTCATTGAGGTAACCAGTCTAAATCCGGGCAACACAAGGATTAGAGGGCCCTAAGCGAACGCAAACCTCCCGTGATAGCAAGTATGGTAGGTATGTCATACACATAAAATCAATACATATACTAAGTATTCACACGTCTTAGTAATCACTATAATATATTGGTGGTACACTCCTCATTCTCGTACCGACATATAATACTACACAATTTATATGCTTCCGGTTAATATAATAAATTAGACCGTCAATAGTTCTCACATCGTATTAGACACTCACGTCCTACTTCATATTTACCTTTATGATCAAACTACACTTCTAGGTTTGACTCCTCATTATAACCCAAACATCCCAAATATCACAATTAATCATTAAGGGAAGGTTATCTCTACATATACACAAGGTTACGGGACACTCGGGATCAAAACAGTCTAAAAAGCCTAAACTGTCAACTCGTTCGAAGTCTCGTTCGAACGAGGCTGTTCGAACGAGAGTTCGTTCGAACGAACTGGGCTATCTAACGAGGTCTCGTTCGAACGAGATTATCGAACGAACTTCACCCTCGTTAGAAGTCAAAGGTCAACTCGTTAGAAGCTCGTTCGAACGACCTGGGCAGGTCTTCTAACGAGTGACCAGTTTCGAGCCCAGAAATCCTTATTTCGTTTTTCCCAATTTTCTTCACTCCTAATCCCACATAAAAATCGACCCAACATCATTTTAAGGTTCATAATTCGTACTAAACACTCATAGGTCATAATCAAACGTTTATATAGGGCTAACTCATCTTAAACATCATCAAATCTTCAAATCTCTTCATTTATCCCCAAATTATATGAACATGAACCCTAACATTTATAAATCATCATTGAACCTACTAAAATTCGTTTTTGTTTCATCCAAGATATTATTAACATCAGAATAATCGCATACATATAATTCTACATGAAATTCCTCATCAATATATAAAATTCTATTTCCAATTTAATGGGTTTTTCATTAACTCCCAAGAACAATTAGATTTTTATCAATTTCTACACATGGAAGAAGCATTCTCTGAAATTTATTGGAATTAAACCAATTGCCTTATTGGAATCTCTGATTTTGATGTCGATTTGCTGGAGTATTCTCTCTCTCTCTGCAGAATCCTTCTATCTCTCCCTTTACAAGTTCTTCTCTAATGGTGGCTATGGAGGCTAGGGTTTGTCTTAGGAACTTTTGGGTTTTCTTCTAATAACCCCCATAGCCCTCTAATCAGATAATGGATGGTAATGGGTTAGTAGGTGCTTTAATTTTCCATTTAAAATTCCTAAAATTCGTTAATCAAAAATCCCATAATTCTAAAATTACCAAACTGCCCTTATACGTTGCCGATATGGCCTAAAAATACCCCGGGACCCAAACCAAACCCCCGGCTAGTGTTTTCTGACTATTTCGACCCTTCCGGATGCGTTGGCGCACTCAAAACGACCATACGGTTTATAGAAATAAAATTCACTTTTTAATTATCATAATTATATACCATGACGCGACTGTCACACGTGTCTCAACAAAATTTCCAACTTGCCGTATTTCAATCTCACGACAAATTTCATAATTCAAAATTCATATATAATCATATATGCACATATAATCAAATACCAACTCGCATCTCGCTAGTATTTTAACCCGGATTAATTTCCAATTAATACGCATTTAATTCAATTAATCCCATAAATAAATATCACAAAAATACGGGGTATTACAACATACAATGGCTAATGGTATTCTATTTGACAGAAATTGCATCCATTCGTAAAAATAATGTAATGATAATTCTTAGTAGGATTAAAAACTTAGGCAAGACAATACATCTATTTAGGTATATTTATTTTAGTTAATGATTGACTAAGGTTCCAAAAAAATTATGATCCAAATTCAAAATTTTGAAAACTTAAAGATCATTCATATCTCAACATATATTCATATTAAAATCTAACTATTTTAATTTGTTTTGCTTCAGGTTAAACAAATTTAAATAGGGATTCTAATTCTTTTGCATCCATGACTTGGGATTTGATGAGATTTTAATATATTTTAATTCTTTTGTCGTTATTCTTTTCTTTTTTCCATATTGATTGCGTTTTTCATTTGGTACAATATTAAGTTACTATTTTTTCATGTGAATAAAATTGTAACTATTAGAACGTGGGGTTTTGAGGAATAAAATTTTAAATACTAAGTTACTATTAGAACGGGTACACCCTAGACTGGACTGATATGAATATTTTTACCATTCCATCAGCCTAACTTAATGAACTGAAGGAGTTATATGAATAAAATTATATTCTCACTCCGTTTACATTTGTTAAAAGTTATAAAAAAATCTTTTAGAAATCTCACATAGTCACCCTTTATTTCTGTCAATTAGAAAAGTTTGTCAGGTAAATGCACAGGCTGTGTGTGAGGAAACCACGATTTTCTATGACCCAACTATTATAATGGTGATAGGGGAAATTAATGTGTGTAAGGCAGGCAGTACAAATGTTTATGGGAAAACATGGTAGGAAGGATTGGAGAATCCATCAGACGGGCTAGAAACTCTAAGGACCAGACACGAGTTTGTTATAGTGACAACACATCTCTGGCAGTTCCCTATTCCTAGTTACCCAAATCAAAACAAGACCTCCCACCAAAATTCAGCTAGCTAATTTGTGCACATGGCTCAAGGCATTCAAAATTCCTACACATGGCCCAAGGCTATAAGATGTTAGATGTGACCAATGCAATAGTTAGTGATAGGGCATGAGCTTACCACCGTGAATGTCACAATTCAGAACTAAATTATTATTAAGCATTGTATATATAATATGTCTTTGGAGGGATATAGACTTTTTGTTTTTATCATTAGTAGTCCAATGCTCATGATAAGTTTGAGCCCATGATATTTTAGTTGTTATTTTATGAAGAATAACTGTCAAGGTATGGAACTTAGGGTCCGTTTGGTTGGCATAATTTGTCTAGGCATATGGCAAAAAGTTGGCAAATATGAAAATTTGCCTACATTTTGGCTGTTTGATTGCATAATTTGCCTAGGCATTATTTGCCAATGTACAACACCTCCTATGCACAATCTGTGGGCAAATTTTGCTTACCTATTTGAGTGGGAAATATTTGTCCACAAATTTGCCAACTTCTTAAACGGTTTTAATGTTTTAAAAAATAATTTAAAAACTGTTTTAAATAATTAAAAAACTGTTATGAATATTTAAAAATTGTTTTGTAATGTTTCAAAAACTGTTTTTAATATTATAAAAAATTGTTAAGAAAATGTTTACAATTTTTTTAAAAAACCGTATTAACAAAATATTGTAAAAACTGTTTTTAACATTTTTAAAAACTGTTGTGAATATATTATAAAAACAGTTTTAAAGTTTTAAAAAATAATTTTAAAGACTGTTTTAAATATTTAAAAAAACTGTTATAAATATTTAAAAACTGTTTTGTAATGTTTTTAAAACTGCTTTTAATATTATAAAAAATTGTTAAGAGAATGTTTTACAATTTTTTTGAAAAACCGTAATATAAAAATATTGTAAAACAGTTTTTAACATTTTTAAAAACTGTTTTGGATATATTATCAAAACTGTTTTAAAGTTTTAAAAAACATTTTTTAAAACTGTTTTAAATAGTTTAAAAAAACTGTTGTGAATGTTTAAAATTTGTTTTGTAATATTTTAAAAACTGTTTTTAATATTATAAAAAATTATTAAGAGAATGTTTTACAAATTTTTTGAAAAAACGTAATATGAAAATATTGTAAAAATAGTTTTTAACAATTTTAAAAACTGATTTGAATATAATATAAAAACAGTTTTAAAGTTTAAAAACAAAATTAAAAAATATTTTAAATAGTTAAAAAAAACTGTTGTGAATATTTAAAAATTGTTTTGTAATATTTTGAAAATTGATTTTAATATTATAAAAAATTGTTAAGAAAACGTTTTACAATTTTTTTTAAAAAATGTAATATAAAAATATTGCAAAAACTATTTTTAACATTTTTGAATATAATATAAAAATTATTTTTAAATAAATTAATTGGATTGACTTTAATTTCGCCTAATGTTGTTTGATAGCGTCATCTGAATTTGCCTAGGTAAAATTTGCCTGCCATGCCCACGCTTTTGCCCATTGACAACCAAACGGACCCTTAGTGTTAAACTTAGACATAATAAATTTTATTATAGTTGCAAGGGAATGTTTTTATATGTTTATTTATTTGTGCATGTATTTTTTTTTCAAAAGTACCGTATTGATTTACTAGATCCTTTATTTTTTTCGAATAGTCGTCCGGATAATATCTTTGAAAAGACGTTGAAATGTGATCATGCTTTTATTTTCATTCGGGAATTTATTTTTTATCGTGTTATCGGCACGAGCAATCTTAATGTGTCGTGTAGTGTCGTGTTAAGTCTTTATTACCGATTAAGATAACGAATTATTATGAATCGTATATATGTTGACATATTAGCTCATTTAGACTTAGGAGCTCCAACACTTTTTCTCATTTTACCAAAATTAATGGGTCCTAATGTTTATTAACGATTGAAACGGGTCAACGCAATCTCAATAAGTTAACTATTGTGTTTTAATCATTTTGGTGTTTATATAATTTGAAATTGTTAAGGGTTCAAGCATAACATAATTTCGTGCCACTTAGTATCATGTTATCGTGTCTTGTTTTCTTTTGGATCTATTCACTATTACGAAATCTCCGTAAAAAAATTTGAACCGTGCTTGGATGTAATCAACACGAGCAAACATTTGGATCATTTTTACAACTGTGCTTCCGGCACGTGTAAACCCTCATGTGTGTATATATATACCATTTCTTTATAGAATCAAGGAGTAAGAACAGTTAGATTAAAGGTAGCGGAAATTAAATGACTTTTATTTGGAGGATGCCTAATAAAATAGCTTGGCACACTTAGCTAGAGTGGCACTCATAGGTATGTATCAAATAACAACTAGGCACTCAACATCTAAGTCCTACAAGCCAATTAGAACTCTCGTTGTATATTAGGGTCTAATCCTTGAATTGTAATGTATGATACTTGGGGTTTCACTGATAAGGGTATAAATTGCAGGGTAAAATAAAATTAAATGTAAGAGGTTGTAGGGCTATACCACAATTAAGGGAAACTAATTCTGTGACTTTTACTGAAGTTATGTAATGTTTTTTTTTGGTTTAGGGATAACTAAAATATCAAGAGAATCAATATAAGGAATAATATGAACTACACAAAAAATTTTGTACTAGAAACTTGAGTTCAAAATTATCACAGAGTGATATAGCAATCGATAATTTGAAAGGCATGTGCTCAATTGTTTATTACTAACATTTAAAATCACCTATTTGTAATTATAGATTCCATGTTTGTGTGTTTAATTCACTAGGGTTGTCTGGATAGTCTGAAATCATGGAGAGTATAAGTAGGTAGTATAGGGATAAAACAATGCTTATATGATGCATTTAGATGCTAATTTGTACTAAGTTTCAGTGTAATAATAATCAAGAGGATTTAATATTAAATTTTAAAAAGGTTTTAAAATAAATATTTTCTTTACTTGTATTTAGATTTTGGATGTTGTGACAAGAAACACAATGGATTTATTTGAACTAAAGGACTTGTGGAAAAAGTTTGGGATTATTTTGAAATACTTTAAAAAAATTTCAGGGGGTTATGTGTGAAATGGAAATTTGATTTAAAATTTAAAAACTTGTTTTTTGAGATAAAGATTTCTAGGGATCCAAACAGAGTGATATAATAAACCATTTTGTTCGGAATTTAAAAATTGAATTTTTGGGTAAAAAATCATGTTTTTTTATTAGAGATGCACCCTCACACGTTAGGTTAAACTCCAAATGCGCCTGATTTGAACTCCACTCACGTGCGTGTAAAATACTTCTTCTCCAACCTTCGATATGTTGACTTTAGGGTTTTGAAATCCTTTAGTGTACCATTTGATTTGGTTCCTGAATGAAAGTTGTGTAGTTTTTGAAGGCAAATGCAACCATATAAGTTCCATAGATTTTGGTGGGCTAAATTTAGCTATTGAATTTCTGTAATAATGATAAAATTTTGACTAAACAAAAGTGACTGAAGGATATGATTCTTATTCTGGCATCATAAGGGTTTTGTTCTATATAGAAAATGTAGCAAAACAAGCCTCGTTTGAGGGATTTTGGTCTTGTAAAACTCTTGAATTTGTTTTCTAAAATTCCATGCCCGAAAACTTCAAGCTTCGATTTGAGGTATTAAAACTTGTTCTTGTTTCAATTAAACATTGCAAGTAGGTTTTAGAGAACCTAATCTCAACTTAACTCACTTTGAAATGGTTCAAAGTCAAGGAAGAAAAATCCACCATTAAAGCTTTTTTTTTTTTTTTTTTGTTTCTGAGCAATTTCAGTGCTTCCACACACTAACATTCACATGTAAACAAGTAATTCTACTCTATGTAAGTGAACAAACACAACTAAATTTAAGAAATAAAAATTCATACATAAAATGATAGAAATGAAAAAACTCTCAAATTTTTACTTTGGAATTACTATCAATTGTTATATATTTTTATAGAGGTTAAGGGGGACTTTTATAGCGTTCATGGGAAGAAGTTTATTTATAGGTTTAGGAGAGGTGAATTTCTTCTAGGCTTGCACAAGTTTCACCATGGTACATGTGGATGGAAAATGGGTACCATGTGTAACCCATATGTCACGTTCCATGTTGGCAATCCAACAGGTTTCATGTCAACATAAGAGAAAGTGTAAATATGTTTGGGTTTAGGTTTGGCTCCTTGGATAGTTTTGGTTTATATTCTTAGGCATAAAAGTTATGTTATAAAAGTTTAGGGTATTTTTATGGAATTTCTCAAACTTAATTGATTGGTTTATGACATTCCTATGAAATATAAGTCAAACCAGTCAAACCTTGAGTGAAAGTTAGTTTCTAATTGATATAAGAGTGTATAGGTTAATTTAGTTCTTCTTTTAGGGGTATTTTGATAATTTGGCAAAAGTTTAGTTTTTTTTGGAATTGTTGGGTTTTAGAGGGACTAAAGGTATATTTATGGTGTGTTATTACACTACATGCATAAATCAGACAGGTGCATAGCACTGAAGAACGAAATCGAAAGCCTGATCCGACGAGGTAAGCTTTCCATATTTATTGACTGAGAAGGCAGGACAAAAGGAAGAGAAATTAGGAGATGATCGGAATCCCCCTGTAAGGGGGAGACAATAAGAAAAGAGGCAGAGATGATGACACCGAAGACAATCTGAATCTGCCGAATAAACTTAAAGAACTCGAGCACGAGGTGAAAATGATTTCTTTTGGCTGTCATTTCATTCTAGGTGGCGACATTGGTGGAAACGGCGAGATAGTCGAGATAAAGGCATACCTGAATGAAACCAAAGTGTGTTCATATATTTGACAAATTAATTTGCCTAACTATGTTGATAGTCGCCCAAGTTAAATGAAAAAAGATTATTTGTAATAGGTTGTAGGGCTATACCACAATTAAGGGTAACTAATTCAGTGACTTTTACTGAAGTTATGTAATGTTTTTTTTGGGTTTAGGGATAACTAAAATGTCGAGAGAATCAAAATAAAGAATAATATGAACTACACAAAAAAGTTTGTACTTGAAACTTGAGTTTAAAATTATCACAGAGTAATATAGCAATCGATCATTTGAAAGGCATGTGCACAATTGTTTATTACTAACATTTAAAATCACCTACTTTGTAATTATGGATTCCATGTTTGTGTGTTCAATTCACTAGGGTTGACTGGATAGTCTGAAATCATGGAGAGTATAAGTTGGTAGTATAGGCCTAAAATAATGCTTATATGATGCTAAATTGCACTAAGTTGCAGTCGTAATAATAATCAAGAGGGTTTAATATTAAATTTTAAAAAGGTTTTAGAATAAATATTTTCTTTACTTGTATTTAGATTTTGGATGTTGTGACAAGAAACAAAATAGATTTATTTGAACTAAAGGACTTGTGGGAAAATTTGGGATTATTTTGAAATACTTTAAAAATTTGTCAGGGGGTTATGTGTGAAATGGAAATTTGATTTAAAATTTAAAAACTCATTTTTTTCGAGATAAAGCTTTCCAGGGATCCAAACAGAGTGATATAATAAACCATTTTGTTCGGAATTTAAAAATAGAATTTTTTGGGGGAAAATCATGTTTTTTTATTGGAGATGCACCCTCACACGCTGGGTTAAACTCCAAACGTGCCTGATTTGAACTCCACTCACGTGCGTGTAAGCTACTTTTTATCCAACCTTCGATATGTTGACTTTAGGGTTTTGAAATCCTTTAGGGTACCATTTGATTTGGATCCTGGATGAAAGTTGTGTAATTTTTGAAGGCAAATGCAACCATATAAGTTTCAAAGATTTTGGTGGGCTAATTTTAGCTATTGAATTTTTGTAAAAATGATAAGATTTTGACTAAACATAAGTTACTGAAGGCTATGATTCTTATTCTATCCTCATAAGGGTTTTGTTCTATATAGAAAATGTAGCAAAACAAGCCTTGTTTGAGGGATTTTGGTCTTGTAAAACTCTTGAATTTGTTTTCTAAAAATTTCATGCCCGAAGACTTCAAGCTTCGATTTGATGTATTAAAACTTGTTCTTGTTTCAATTAAACATTGCAAGTAGGTTTTAGAGAACCCAATCTCAACTTAACTCACTCTGAAATGGATCAAAGTCAAGGAAGAAAAATCCACCATTAAAGCTTTTTTTTTTGTTTTTGAGCTATTTCAGTGCTTCCACGCACTAACATTCACATGTAAACACATAATTCTACTCTATGTAAGTGAAAAAACACAACTAAGTTTGAGAAATAAAAATTCATACATAAAATGATAGAAATGAAAAAACTCTCAAATTTTTACTTTGGAATTACTCTCAATTGTTATATGTTTTTACAGAGGTTAAGGGGGACTTTTATAGGGTTCGTGGGAAGAAGTTTATTTATATGTTTAGGAGTTGAATTTCCGCTAGGCTTGCACAAGTTTCACCATGGTACATGTGGATGGAAAATGGGTACCATGGGTAACCCATATGTCACGTTCCATGTTGAAAATCCAGCAGGTTCCATGTCAACACAAGAGAAAGTGTAAATATGTTTGGGTTTAGGTTTGGGTCCTTAGATAGTTTTGGTTTATATTCAAAGGCATTAAAGTTATGTTATTGAAGTTTAGGGGATTTTTATGGAATTTCTCAAACTTAATTGATTGGTTTATGACATTCCTATAAAATATAAGTCAAACTAGTCAAACTTTGAGTGAAAGTTAGTTTCTAATTGATATAAGAGTGTATAGGTTAACTTAGTTCTTCTTTTAGGGGTATTTTGGTAATTTGGCAAAAGTTTAGTTTTTGTGGAATTGTTGGGTTTTAGAGGGACTAAAGTTCTATTTATGGTGTGTTATTACACTATAGGCATAAATCAGACAGGTGCATAACACTGAAGAATGAAACAAAAAGCCTGATCCGACGAGGTAAGCTTTCCATATTTATTGACAGAGAAGGCAGAACAAAAGGAATATAAATCAAGAGATGATCAGAATCCCCCTGTCCGAAGATAATCTGAATCTGCCGAATAAACCTAAAGAACTTGAGCACGAGGTGAAAATGATTTCTTTTGGCTGTCATTTCATTATAGGTGGTGACATTGGTTGAAACGACGAGATAGTCGAGATAAATGCATACCTCAATAAAACCAATATGTGTTCATATATTTGGCAAATTAATTTGCCTAACTATGTTGATAGTCACCCAAGTTAAATGAAAAAAGATTATTCATGATATGATTCTCTAAGAGCGACTTATATGGGGTGCTTTATCCCCATGATGATCCTTTGATCGTCACTATGAGGGTACATGAAGCAAGAGTGGCCATAATATTAGTGGAAAACAGTAGCTTAGTTGACGTCATATTTTATAACTCTTTCAAAGGTTTGGGGCTACTCGACAAAAAACTGGAGTCGTATCACAGGCCCTTCATTGGTTTTTCAGGAGAAAAAATGTATCATTTAGGAATTGTCAAATTGGAAATATAGAGTGTCACCTGGAAAATTGATCAAACTGAGAGGATTCATTTCTTTGTCTTAGACAAGAACATTCGATCAACCAACAATATGATCTTCGATAGAGTCAGTCTAAAAATGTTTAAAGTTATGCCATCCACTATCCATCAATGCATAAAATTCCCCATACACTACAGGGTCAGTGTTGCTACTATAAATCAAATTGAAGCCAGATAATTCTATTATACCTTAGCCGATTAGAAAGAAGCAAATAAGATCACCACCACTTACTGGATTGAGACCCTAGACCATTGCGAGGAGATCGAATTAGTGAAAGGACAAGTTGTAGACGTAACGGAGACCATCATCCTTGATGACAATTGCCCAAAATAATGACATAGATCAGCTCATCCATGGATCCATCCCTTAAATAGGAAATAATAAAATTCCTTAAATAACAAAAAAAATGTGTTTTCTTAGAGTGATGAGGATATGCTAGGGATTAATCCAGATTCATATTCCGAACAAACATAAATACCATCTATTTAACCCTGAAAAGAGTATGACCATCCAAAAATAAGTGGACAAGCTGCAGAAAGCAAGTTTTATTGAAG
This sequence comes from Sambucus nigra, assembly GCA_949130495.1. Classification (NCBI taxonomy): domain Eukaryota; kingdom Viridiplantae; phylum Streptophyta; class Magnoliopsida; order Dipsacales; family Adoxaceae; genus Sambucus; species Sambucus nigra. The sequence continues at coordinate 54,271,158 of OX422219.1, forward strand.
ATGTCAAATATCCTGTTTTGTTGGCCAACTTAGTGATGGTAAGGAAAAAGAATAACAAGTATCGTATGTGTGTTGATTTCACAGATCTCAATAAGGCTTGTCCGAAGGATCATTTCCCCTTACCTAGGACTGATCAACTAGTCTATGCCATTACTGGGCATGGACTACTTAGTTTTATGGATGCTTAATCATGGTATAACCAGATTAAGATAAAATTGAAATACAAAGAGAAAACCTCATTCATAACTAGTCGAGGTACCTACTACTACAACGTTATGCCTGCTGGGCTCAAAAATGCTGAAGGAATATACCAAAGGTTAGTGAATAAGGTTTTCAAGGAAAAAATTGGTAAAAACATGGAAGTGTATGTGGATAACATGCTCACCAAGAGCAAGAACCAAAACTGACCACATCAAAGACTTGGGCAAGATATTCGATCAGATGGAGAAGTATCAGGTGAAGACCAATCTAGTTAAATGTGTGTTCAGTGTACATGAAAAAATGTTACTGGGATTCATAGTGACCTTAGAGGTATTTAGGTATATACATACAAGATTCAAGCATTGATAGACATGTAGTCTCCCACAAATAAGAAGGTTGTGCAAAAATTAACTGGAAGAGTAGCAACCCTTAACAAATTTGTCTCCTAAGTTACTGATAGGTGCCTACACTTCTTCAAGGTGATAAAGAAGAATTTTGAGTGGAATGAAGAATGTGAGAATTCTTTTTTGAATCTGAAGAAATATTTAGGATCTCCACCACTACTTTCACGACCACTCATGGGAGAGATATTATACTTGGCAGTATTTGAGTTGGCAATTATCTCAGCACTTATCCAACTGGAGAATGGGGTACATAAACCATTCTATTATATTAGATCCTTCAACACTTCATAAACTTGAGCTATCTCCTCTGTCATATATTCATATTCTTCTATGTAAAGAGATACTGAAGTGATTTGTGGTATATGAATAGTGTCAACTGATCTCCCAAAAGATAGTGCCTCTATATCCTCAAAATAAACAGAACCGTTGCTAACTCAAATTCATGTGTGGGGTAGTTATTCTCATGGGGATTAAACTTGCGAGATGCATAAGCTATATGTAATACCCCGTAATTTTATTGATTTGTATTTAAGGGATTAATTGAATTAAATGAGAAATAATTGGGAATTAATCCGGATATAAATACTAGCGAGATGTGAGTTGGTATTTGAGTATGATGTTAAAAATTTAATATTCCTGAGTATATATGGTAATATATGAGTATTAAAAATATTTAAATTGTCAAGAGGCAAAAATACGCAATTTGGGAAATTTAATTGGAACGTGCGTGTCAGTCGCGTCAGGAATGGATTTATTTAAATTAAAAAGTAAATTATATTTTTATCAACCAAATGATCATTTTGAGTGAGCCAACACGTCCGTAAGGGTAGAAATAGTCAGAAAACACTAGCTGGGGGGTTTAGTTTGGGTCCCGGAGCATTTTTAGGCCAAACCGGCAACCTAGAAGGCTATTTTGATAATTTTAAAAATTAAGGGATTAAAACCCACGAAATTTAGAGGTAATTTAGATATTATTAAAAGGGCCACTAAGGCCATTATCATCCAAAAAGTGAGGGAATGGGCTACAGAGGTTTTTGAGAGAAGTTAGAAGAGAGGTTAAAGGAAGATCTAAGCCAAACCATCTTCACACTATCATTTTGAAGGGGATTTGTGTCCAGAAAGAAGAGAGAGACAACCTTGATCATCAACAACGAATCAGAACATCGGATTTAAGGCAAGTGATTTGATATTATTAAGTTCAATGTATATTTCTTCCATGTTTAATGTAGAAACTGTTTTTGCCTTGAAAGTTTTGAGGAAAACCTAATGAAATTGTTATAGAAACTCTAAAGTTGGGTTAGGGATTGCATGTAGTATGACTATGGACGAATTTGGTATCCAAAAACTTAACTTTGATGATTTAAAAACGGATTTATGATGAGTAATTAGGCATAATAAAATTATGGGTTCATGTTCATAAGGTTTGGGGTAAAATTTGGGGATTAGTGATAATTGCATGTTGATTAGAAGGATTTGACCCCAAAAATATGTTAAGAAGTGACCTAAGAGGACTTAGAGAAGTTTAAGAACATTAAAATGTTATTGGTATGATCTTAGGATGAATTTAGAGAAGATAAAGATGTAGAAAAACGAGTTGGAAAATTTCTGGGCATATTTTGCCATCTGGTTAGAAGACCTGCCCAGGTCGTTCGAACGACCTCGTTCGAACGAGCTTCTAACGAGATGAGAGTATCCCTTCTAACGATTTCGTTCAAAGACTTCATTCGAACGACCCTCGTTCAAACAACCTCGTTCGAACGGGATTTCTAACGAGTTGACAGAATGGCCTTTTTAGGCCTGATTTTATTTCGAACTTCCAGTAGACTTATTTAATTGAGTGTTAACCTTCCCTTGTTGACTAGTGGGTATAGTTGTGAGATTGGAGTACGTTGAGGAGTAAAACTTAGAATTTCTTAGGAAACCGGATGACATTTATGAGTTAAGAAATAAGTACCAAATATTTTGACGTGAGAAGGATTGACAACTTTAATGTATATTATTCGGGGATTTGTAAACCTGCATCATTTAATGATGGTATAGGAATGTAAAATATACCTCTATTGATATTATAAGATATCTAAGATGTGTGAATGCTTAGTATATGTGGTATCTGTGTATGACATACATACCATACTTACTATCACGGGAGGTCAGCGTTCGATCAGGGCCATCTAATCTTTGTGTGCCTACGGGGGGATTTAGATTGGTACCTCGAGGACATAGGTCAGAGAATGACTTATTGAGTAGTTAATAAGTCTGCTGATCATGGGAGCGTAGGTATGTGCGTGACCCATGTGATGTGAACTATGTTCGCCTCCATTATGTGTGTTTGTTACTTATCGAAACAATTCTTGAGAGATTAAGAATACGTGATCCTTATGTACGTGATGTTCCGGGATTTGATAGCAGAGTATGTGTGCATCGCAGCTTAGTCTAGGGGTGCCATTATTTTATATTATGATGAGATTGATATACTGAATTATTGAAATTACCTGTTTATATAAGTATAAGTGTGAATAAATGTAACATCTTTGTAGAGTTAAAAATGGGAAAACTCATAGTAATTATTATAACTAATTCTGAGTAAAAATAGTAAGACCTCCAGTTTATATTAAGACATTAGGAAATGAACTTTGAATTGTAAAGTAATGTCAGGTCATGGATTGGACTAGTTTGGTAGTAGTATAACTAGAACGGGTACGGTTACGATAGGTGTGCACAATTAGTTGAGAGGTGAGGATCTCATGTGAGTTCACTCACTATCATGTATTTTATATTCACTATTTAATGATATTAAACACTTGCTGTATTTTAAACTGTTTTCACAATCGGGCTCTGACCCGATTGCTTTCAAATCTATTTTCTTGTAAAAAATCTTTTAGGTGCCTAGCCACAAGGACACCAAGAGTAGGAGTTCCATTCAGGTGACGTGCTATAGCTGCTGTGGAAGCTACAGGACCTCGATAGTGGATGCCTCCATTTTTCTATCTTGACTCTACTTGAGATTTACTCATCTATAGGGCATGTCGCCCCATTTCTTTTTGAGGCATCCTACTTACTCAGTTTTATTTCTGATTTTGGGTTGTAATTAATTTGTGATTTAGACTTTATATTTGGTTGTATTCAGTATTTGGATTATTAGAGGAGTATTCCTATAGATTCATTGTCATTCCATTATTATTCTATTGTGACTATGTTGTGGTTGTGGTATTAGTATTTCATAATTTAAATGGATCGTATGTTAATCGGACTTAATTAAAATTAACAACTCACTTTTTAAATATTAGACGGCTAGTAATTATTAAAACATTTTTCGACAATGATGCTATGAACTGAACCAACTTGACATTTCGTATTAATTTGAATAAAGGAGTAGCTACCCGGTATTTAATTAGTCGGGGTGTTACAGGTAGTATCAGAGCATCTGGTTCTAGTGTCCTTAGGATCTGTACGGCTTGTTATGTTTTCGCTTAGCTTTCTTTGATATAGAGCCCTATATTTTAGGATTGTTGTATTCTTTTGTGTATGTTTCGCTCTTCATCTATTTTGAGATAATAACTGCGAACTTATAAGACTTTACTCTCATTTCAGACGCCTCCACGACGTGCACAACGAGTTCCCAGGGATCCTCAGCCTGAGCCACAGCCTGGACCAGTCCATGGCTCCTTGAATGCCGCAGAGTTTGCCGCTATTGTAGCCCAAGCGGTAAATGTCACCCTAGCAGCTGTGCAGAAGGCACCGCCTCATGCGCCTATAGTAGCGCCAATACTGGCTCATGCATTCCCGTCTTCTTGGGAACGTGTTCATGATGCTTTTTAGAAAGCACACCCTCCGAAGTTTGCAGGTAGCTCCGATGTCGTTGTGTCCTGTCAGTGGAAGAAGGACATTCAAAGTCACTTGAGGATGTATGAGTGCACGAATGTACAGAAATAGATACTGAATACTTTTAAGCTAGTAGGATCAGCGTTGCAGTGGTGGTAGTCCATTACCACCATGGAGGAGAGAGACATCCTTTCTATTCAGGAGTTCTGGGTGCGGTTCGACCGCAAGTATCTTCCATCAGCCGTTCACACCGAAATGAGGAGGAAATTAATGAACCCCAAGCAGGTGGGGAAGACCGTGGCCGAGTATGAGGCCGAATTCAATAATCTCTTAAACACCGTTCCCGATGAGATTCTGACCAAGGAGAAAAAGATTTAGAAGTTCATGGATGGGTTGACCTGGAGGATCCGTCAGCACTTGTTGGGTAATCTCTCGTTGGCCACTTATTCTGATGTGGTTAATGCAGCATTGCTTCACTACCAGGACCACTGCTTTCACTTGTCAGAGGGTAAGTGATCAGGAGAGTCCAGCCATCAGGGCAGGACAGGGGGAATGGTGCCAGCGGGGCACAATCAGCTCAGGGTCAGCACATGCAGGGTGATCAGGGTTCCCAGCAGGGAGATTTTAAGAGGTTTAGATCTGGGAGTTTCATAAATGGTCAGGGAGGTTTTCGTCAGGGTCAGTAGGGTCAGCACGACCACCAGGTTCATTAGGGATAGCATGGCCAACAGTAGCAGTTTCATCAGGGCTAACACGGCTAGGGGAGGAATGGCAACGGCCACCAGGGCTGTGGGCAACAGGGTCCGAGAGAGGGGAATTTTTTGGGGAAATGTTGCACTTGTGGCAAGACTGGCCACAAGCGCCAGGAGTGTCCTGATAGGGGCAGGGCCCCACAGCAGCAGCAGTAGGGTGCTCGACATGAGCCCCAGAGACCTTTATTTCCCTCCGCCCTTCCGGCAGCACCGCAGATGCCAGCTTTGCCACCTATCCCCGCAGTCCTAGTCTAGCAGGGACAACTTCAGTACGAGCGAGTTTATCAGCTCTAGCAGGTTGCAGTCCCACAGGATCCACCTGCTATTGAGGGTATGTGCTCTATTCAGGGGACTATGGGGCGTATTTTATTTGATACGGGGGCCACACACTGTTTCATTGCCACGATATTTTCATGCACTTTGGGGTTGTTAGACACTGCAGAGAGCACGATTACCTTTTTAGATTCACCGTTGAGTACAGGTTCTATGATTTCTCTTATTTGTAGAGGTGTGGGTATAGAGATCGGGAGATTTACTTTAGCTGCTGATATGTTAGTATTAGAGATGACTGAGTACGATGCGATTGTTGGTATGGATTGGCTAGTTGCGTATCGAGCCATGATTAATTATTTCAGTAGGAGTATCATTTTTGCCATATCCAGGCAGGAGATGTTTTTAGTTGCGATGCCTCGCCCTGAGGGAGGATCGTCCACACACTTGCATTATATAGAGGAGGAGACCTCTAAGGAAGTGGTAATACCACTTGATTCGATTCCCGTTGTTAGTGAGTTAGCTGATGTATTTCGGGATATACCTGGATTACCTCCTAGTAGAGAGATAGATTTTGTTATCGATTTGACGTCGGGCACTCGGCCAAATGCCCACGCACCGTATGGCTCCAGCGGAGATGAGAGAGTTAAGGGATCAGATAGAGCAGTTGTTGGGTCAGGGGTTTATTCGAAGGAGTACTTCTTCGTGGAGTTCCCCTGTGTTGTTCGTAAAGAAGAGGGATAGATCGTTGAGGTTATGTGTAGATTACCGGGAGTTGAATAAAGTCACAATACGGAATAAGTATCCGCTGCCCCGAATCGATGACTTATTCGACCAGCTGAGAGGAGCTTCCTTCTTCTCAAAGATTGACTTGCGATCGGGATACCATCAATTGCGTATCAGGGAACATGACATCTCAAAGACTGCTTTCTTGATGAGATATGGTTCCTACGAGTTTCGAGTTATGCCTTTTGGCTTAACCAACGCTCCAGTCGTGTTAACGGACTTGATGAATAGTGTGTTCAGGGAGTTTCTAGACTAGTTCGTCATCGTCTTTATTGATGATATTCTGGTTTACTCTCAAACAGAAGAGGAGCATGCTGAGCATTTACGGCAGGTTTTGCAGACACTGCATCAGAACGAGCTTTATGCAAAGTTCGAAAAATGTGGGTTTTGGCTGAAGGAGGTTCAGTTTTTGGGGCATATCATTTCAGACCGGGGGATATCTGTTGATCCGGGGAAGGTATCCGCGGTGAGGGAATGGGGAAAGCCCACCACACTGACTGAGATCCGTAGTTTATTGGGCTTAGCAGGATACTACCAGAGGTTTATTCGAGGTTTCTCAAATATAGCGGGTCCTTTGACACATCTGATTCACAAAGGTGTGCCATTCATCTAGAGCGATGCCTGTCAGTTGGCATTCGATGAGTTGAAGGACAAGTTGACCTCAATGCCTGTGTTAGCATTTCTCAGAGCGGGAGTTGAGTATCTAGTCTACACCGATGCATCCTTAAAAGGACTTGGAGGTGTGCTACAACAGGAGAGTCAGGCCATAGCTTATGCTTCCCGTAAGCTTAAGCCTCAGGAGAAGAATTACCCCACCCACGACTTGGAGTTAGCGGCAGTCGTTTTCTCTCTTCGGATTTGGAAACACTATCTACTGAAGAGAAATTTCGATTGTTCACAGACCACAAGTCTCTACAATACCTCTTCACGCAGAAGGAACTGAATATGCGTCAACTTCGGTGGCTTGAGTTTGTGAATGATTATCAGTTTGATATCCATTATCACCCAGGGAAGGCTAACGTGGTAGCAGACGCGTTGATCCATAGGCCAGTAGATGAGGTGGCCGAGGTGTGGAAAGCTAAGTGGAAGGAGTTGAGACACCAGTGATGATGCTGGAAATAGCACCACCCTGAAATAATTAATCATGGGCCATGACGGTCACATCTTAAGTTAAGCCGAGACAAGATTGAGGTCGGCCAAAGCCTAGGTTGAGCTGGATCCTGCCTGAAACATCGACTGATTTGCTGATGAGGTCAACCTTGGTAGAGGTATGCCTCCCTGTTACCTCGGCCTACCCATGGACGAGGTTGTAATTCCTAGGTGAGCTGAAGATTTCCTGACCCTTATGATACGTGCATCTCCTTCTTGATGAGGTCTGTAATTGTGTCGGCCTGGGCCGACCCTTCTATGATCGAGGTTGCTGGTCATCGGTCAAGGCTCTTCCACTGTCGGCCCTGTCCTCGGCCGAGGTTGGTGTCTCGGAGCCGAGGTGACACTTGGGACATATCAATCACCCCCCAGACCTCAGTTACATGCGAGAGCAGGTGATTGGGGGATCTCTACACCTCCGAGGCCTTTCTCCCATGTGCCAATGTTCATTTGACACTTGTCCATTGCTGAAGTGTGGCTTACCTGGCATGCACGTGTTGTTAGCCGTCCTTTTGGGCTCCCAAGGTAATGATGGGCCTTGGGAGATGTACCCCCATATTTAAGGGTTTAAGTCCCCTTTTCTCTTTCTTCTCCAGTCCCCTCATTTCTTAGCGCAATACACTTCTGCAACTCTCTCTCTCTAGAAAACTTTGGTTCGAGGTGTTTTGGTTGGTGATTCCTCGTAGTTTCTTCATTTTCTCCTACTACTTCTTCCTCAGGTATCCTCTGCCATCCTTTTTCCTACATTTTCCCCTGTTTTCCCCTTACTTTTGTGTTGTTCGGTGATTTTGAGGGTTTTCAGGCGAGGCTTCCATACTTTCAGGTGAACTGTTCTTGGTGTTCTCGATAGTAGGCCTTTGAATTTTTGTAGTTTGATCTTTAGGTGAATCATTCCATTAGCTAGTCATGTTTGTAGTTTAGAATCTCCTTAAGTGTAGAGCCTGCCTTTGATGCTCAGACCCCTCTACCAACTTCTTGAGGAGTTCCCTTCTCTCAGAGAGAAGACTTTAGAAAAAATTAGGCAAATAGAAAGAGCACAGGAGGAGGCTCGTAGGTCATAAGAATTCCCTCTTAGACCCATCTTTCCACCACCTCTGAAGGTGATATACCCTAATACATTAGAACCATTTAGCCAAGCAGAGGTCCCTGGTGAGCCCATACCGATGTCTGAGTCTGAGTCTTCCACCTCAAACACTATGTCTGTGGATTCCTTCTAGGAGGCCATGGACTTCACAACTCGGTAAGATCAAGCCCCTGATCAAGCCGAGGTCTCTAGTCGGGCCTCATCCCATAATAATTCAAGCACCTCGTCCTTTTCCTTAGAGGTTGAGGTTGTTGAGCTGAGTGTGGCTATTCCACCCATTCTTGACGCCATTCCCCTGTCGGCCGTCACCGGGGCTGAGTTCGCTCAGAGGTTCCCAAGTAATCACCCAACGTCTGCTTAGGCTGACATTGAGTTAGACAATGACGATGATGATGACGTTGAAAGTGATGTCGACATCTCTTAGGCGGCCAAGATTGAGAGTACCGTCACTGAGGTAGACCTTCTTTGCTTCAGATATCTGTACTCCATCATCCCCTCCATAAAGCTTAGGCGACATCTGAGGGAAGAGAGGGCCTACCATGGCCGAGATGGTGAGATTTTCTTGTACGAGCAGATGTTCAAGTTGGGGTTTCGTTTGCCCATTCACCCTATTATTAGGTCCATCTTTGCCTATATCAATTTGGCCCCTTCCCAATTATCCCCTAATGCTTGGAGGGTCATCATAGGGGCCATAGTCTTATGGAGGGCTGTCCACCACTCAGACCTTCTAGTTCAGGTCTTTGTTGGTTGCTACGTCCCCTCCTCTGCCAAAAATCGTCCGAGCTACTATCATTTTGTAGCTCGAAATCCTGAGAAAAAGATGCTTCTGGTAACTCAGACTTCCAACCACAACTGGAAGCCTCGATACTTCTTCTCTTCAGGGCCATGGGAATTTGGTCCATATGTTCCCTCTTCCTTGCTAGAGCTGAGGATGCCCCTAAGATGGGGTAAGGTAACAATGTCTACGAAGGCCGACCCTGGTCTGAGCCTGTAAAACCTTCAGAAGGTGAAAGCCCTTCAAGATTAGGGGATGCATGGTCTGCTCGTTATGTTCGAACACTTGATGACCCCCCACTATCTTTCTGAGACTGGTCTAGGTGGAAGTCCTCTTGTCGAGCTTCGTAAGTGTTTTTTATTCCAAGTTAAACCTCTGAGTTTATACATATCTGATCTTCTAACTCAGACCTTTCAATTTTGCAGAGCGTTCGAAGGATATCTCAGACGATCTCTAGGAGATGGAGGCTTCGAGTTTAACAAAGCTCGTGAAGAAGGCAGGTCTGAATGCCCCTCCTCCTGCTCCCTAAACCACAAAGGCTCAAACCTCAAAGAAGAAGGGGGCTACCGACCATACCCCTGAAGATCAGAGGCCGACTAAGAAATGGGGGACTCTGCCATCCCCATATCCTCTGCAGACGCGCTGGTGGCTCGTATAGAGCAATTAAAGATTCATGACAACATCATAGGCCACATTCTGCAGGCTCTGGATGCTATCGGCTCTTCCATGACCGAGGTAGACAAACATTTTTGTCGTTACATGGACACACCCCTGCTGATTGAGTTCGGCCTCCATAGGTCCATTCAGGTATGACTTCATATCTCTTTTGTAGTTTTCAAGTGTAACCTCTGATTTGATTTTAAACTTACTCACACATCCACATGTTTCGCAGGGTCTGGCTGCAATGCATCATCTCTCCAACTGGACTCTGAGGAAGTTACCCCTTATCTAGAAGGGTCAAGAGGCCGAGAAGGTACAGAGCACTCTGAACGCTAAAATAGACCGCCTGAAGACTGAGTTGAAGGAGTCTGAGAAGAAGGTGCAGGGGTTGGAGAAGGAGAGCTCCAAACTTAAAAAGGATCATGCGCTGGCTCTGAAGGCTAAGGACGATGTCCTCCAGCAAAAAGTCGACTCGGTAGTGAAGGCAGCTCTTGCAGACACCTCTAAGGGGATATTAGCCGAATATAAAACCTGTGATGAATTCGTGAGCTTCGGCTTTCAGTACCTTGAAAGAGGTATCAAAGCCACTATAAAATGGGCGGCTGTCAAGGAGAAGGAGGCTGGAAGTTTGAAGGCCTCTGATTTCATAGGCCTCGACTTTGCCAACCCTCAATTTTCCCAGGCCCTTCAAGAGGTTTAGGAGTAGGTTGCTGTGCCTACCAAGACTGCCACACTGGACGGCAAAAATATTGAAGGGACTGACCTCAGGGAGGATACTACCGAGGTGACCAATGTTATCCAACAGGACCAGGCCGAAGACACAAGCATTCTCCCCTCCAACCCTTAAGTTCAATTGTGTGGCTTTATCTTGTAACCTCTGGATGTTTGTAATTTTTGAAGAACATGGTTGACTCTTTATTTTTTGAATCTTAACTGTATTTTGACCTTTGAGGAGGATCTTTCACTTCATTTTTGTAGAATGCTTCTGTCTTTATGATGTTTTGACTCTGAAGTCTGGTTACAATGATGTCTTGTTTAAACTCAATCAATAGTCTGACCTCAGACCTTGTCACCACTGAGTGATGTTATAAGGGTCTGAGGTCATCTCCTAAGATGTTATCCTCACAATTAATCTCACCAAATTAATGATGTTAAGGGTCTGAGGGCATCTCATTATGGTGTCTGACCTCAGACCTTGTCACCATTGAGTGATGTTATAAGGGTCTGAGGTCATCACCTAAGATGTTATCCTCACAATTAATCTCACCAAATTAATGATGTTAAGGGTCTGAGGTCATCTCATTATGGTGTCTGACCTCAGACCTTGTCACCGCCGAGTGATGTTATAAGGGTCTAAGGTCATCACCTAAGACGTTATCCTCACAATTAATCTCACCAAATTAATGATATTAAGGGTCTGAGGTCATCTCATTATAGTGTCTGACCTCAGACCTTGTCACCATTGAGTGATGTTATAAGGGTCTGAGGTCATCACCTAAGATGTTATCCTCATAATTAATCTCACCAAATTAATGATGTTAAGGGTCTGAGGTCATCTCATTATGGTGTCTGACCTCAGACCTTGTCACCACTGAGTGATGTGATAAGGGTCTGAGGTCATCACCTAAAATGTTATCCTCACAATTAATCTCACCAAATTAATGATGTTAAGGGTCTCAGGTCATCTCATTATGGTGTCTGACCTCAGACCTTGTCACCACTGAGTGATGTTATAAGGGTCTGAGGTCATCACCTAAGACGTTATCCTCACAATTTCTGACATTAGAGCACAATAAAGCAAGAGCCATCATGGAAACTGATCTTTCATTAATAACCTCTTCATAATAAGATGATACATTTACATTAACTCTTTGCAACATCATATGTAATACTTTTTTAGGTGATCAGCATTCCATGGGTTAGCGAAAGGTTCCCCTTCTAGGTTTTCTAGCCTGTAGGTACCAGGCATAACCTCTTCTGTCACTTTGTAGGGACCATGCCAGTTTGGGTGGAGTTTGTTTGTTTTTTGTAAGGTCTTCTTCAGCACTAGGTCTCCCATGGCGATGGGTCTTGACTTCACCCTCTGATTGTAGAATTTCCCTGCTCTCTACTGGTAAGCTGCTTGTCTAACCTCTGCGTCTTCTCTTCTTTCTTCAATCAGATCTAAGTCTAGCCTCCTTTCCACCCCATTTTTGTCAGGGTCATAAGTCTGAACCCTGTGAGTAGGGAGTCCCACCTCTGTTGGTATGACGGCCTCTGAGCCATGTGAAAGCATGAACGGGGTTTCTCCTGTAGGTGTTCTTGTCGTGGTTCTATAGGCCCATAACACAGTGTAGACCTCTTCAGTCCATCTTCCCTTCGCTTCTTCCAACCTCTTCTTGATTCCATCGAGGATTATTTTGTTCGTTACCTCGGTCTGACCATTTGCCTGAGGTCGGCCAGGAGATGAGAAGAACTTCTTTATCCTAACTCTTAAGCAATATTTCTTTAAAGAGGAGTTTTTGAACTGGGTCCCATTATCCGAGATGAGAGTGTTTGGGAGGCCGTGTCTGCATATGATGTTCCTCCAAATAAATTGGAAGGTCTTTTACTCTGTGATCGTTATCATCGGCTCTGCCTCTACCCACTTTGAGAAGTAGTCAATGGCAACTATCAGGAATCGATAACTATTCGTAGCTCTTGGTAGAGGTCCTACTAAGTCAATCCCCCATACTGCAAATGGCCATGGAGAGGTGATTGACGTCATAGGTTGATGGGTTGATGTGGAATAGTGGCAAATCTCTGACACTTATCACACCTCTTTACGTAAGCTGCAGCATCTTTGGCCAAGGTTCGCCACCAGTATCCCTGTGTAATGATTTTCTTGGCCAAGGGTCTTCCTCCTATGTGACTGGAGCAAGAACCCTCATGAATTTCCTGTAAGACCCGGGGAACTTCGGTGGGATGCACACATCTGAGGAGAGGCAACAGGAACCCCTTCTTGTACAGGACGTCTCCTATCATTGAGAATTTGGCAGCCCTATATCTCAATTTCCTCCTCTCTAACTTGGATTCGGGTAGCACTCCCTCTCTGATATACCTGACGAGGGGGTCCATCCATGAGTCTCCTATGCTTAGATTGAGACAAGGGTTACATACCTCTTCCTCCTCAATGGTCTCTTTTTCTAAGACCTCGATCGGAACTGTCCTTCTGACGTCTGTCTTCGTCGCCGAGGCCAACCTTGCCAACGCGTCTGCGTGGCTATTACTTTATCGAGGTATTCTCTTCAGTTTTGTCTCTTCGAAATATTCTAACATCGTTCTCACCTTCTTCAAATACTTGGCCATCCTCTCATCTTTGGCCTCATAGACTCCCAATACTTGGTTGACAACCAACCTTGAGTTGCTATGAAGTAGGAGTCATTTTACACCCATAGTTTTTGCCAACAAGAGACCTGCTATCATAGCTTCATATTCCGACTCGTTGTTGGATGCCTTAAAGTTGAACCTCAATGCGTATTCAATGTTGGTAGCATATGGGGATGAAATTATCAACCATGCACCGCTTCCGCTATCGTACGAGGAATCATCAACGAAGAGGTTCCAAATATCTGTCTTCGATGAGAAAGCCCCCTCCGACATGACTCCCTGCCTGAAGAGGTACCGATCCTCCTCGTTCTCCGCTACTCTGTTCCTGATCTTTTTGGACGCGACCTCTTCCTGATTTAGGGAGACGTTGGGTGTCGTCTCTTCCTGGTCCAGGAAGACACTGCTATTTGACCCTTCAGCACCCTCTAGGTCATTCTTGGCCTCGACCTCTTCCCAAGTGAATTCAGCAACAAAGTCCGTGAGGGCCTGCCCCTTGATGGTTGTCCTAGGTTGGTAGGTAAGGTTATACTCCCCCAACTCAATGGCCCAAGTCATCAACCTTCCAGATTTCTCAGGTTTATGCAGGACCTGTCTTAGTGGTGAGTCGGCAAGGAAAATCATGGAGTGGGATTGGAAGTAGCGCTTCATCTTCCTTGAAGCATGTATTAGGGCATAAGCTAACTTTTCCATACGAGGGTAATTTTGTTCAGACCCTTGAAGGGCCTTACTATTGAAATACACAGGCCTTTGGATCCCAGCATCCTCACGTACTATGGCTGAGCTAATGGCCGATTCGGAGATTTCCAGATACACATATAATTTCTCTCCTATTATAGGCCGAGACAGTAGCAAGGGAGACCCAAGGTAAGACTTGAGTTGGTTGAATGCTTCTTCACACTCTTCATCCCACTGGAAGGCCTTTCTAAGAACTTTAAAGAACGGAAGACACTTGTCCGTTGCCCTGGAAACAAATCTGTTAAGTGCATCCACTCTCTCCGTGAGTCTTTGGACGTCTTTGATACTCCTCAGTGTCTTCATATCGAGCAATACCTTGATTTTCTCAGGGTTTGCTTCAATTCCTCTTTGATTAACAATGAATCCCAGGAACTTCCAAGCTCCTACCCCTAAGACACATTTTGCTGGGTTAAGCTTCATCCTTTATAAGTCCATAGTATCGAAGGTCTTTTTTAGGTCTGCCACATGAGTGCAAGCTTTTAAGCTCTTCGTTAGCATATCATCTACATACACCTCCATAGTCTTGCCTATTTGATCCTCGAACATCTTATTCACAAGACGTTGGTACGTTGCCCCTGCATTTTTTAGACCGAAGGGCATCACTTTGTAACAGTATGCCCCTTTATCGGTAGTGAAGGCTGTCTTCTCTGCGTCTTCCACATCCATGAAGATCTGGTTATAGCCTGAATACGCGTCTATGAAGCTCATGTCCTGCAGTAGCATCCACCATCTGATCTATTAGAGGTAAGGGATAGATGTCTTTTGGACAAGACCTAATTAGATCCATGAAATTAACACACATCCTCCACTTCCCATTGGCTTTGGGTACGATGACTGCATTCGATAACCACTTCGGATATATGACTTCTATTATAAACTCAGCCTCTTCCAATTTTTTGACCTCTTCCCGGATGACGTCGTACTTCTCCCTGGAGTAAACTCTTCATCTCTGTTTGATAGGCCTGGCATCTTTCGTCACGTTGAGCTTGTGACTCATAACCTTAGGGTTGATGCCGGGCATGTCTGCGTGACTCCAAGCGAAGACACTCTGCCTCTTCCTAAGGAAGTTTATCAACTCTTCCTTGATTTCTGCCTTCAGAGTTTTGTCGACCTGGATGGTTTTTTCCGACTCGTCCTCATTGAGGATGATGGATTCTACCTCTTTCGCGGCCTCTCCTTTCTTCAACTTTGTCTCATCCCTCGGGTCCAATATATCAATGCTATAGATAGTGGTTGCCCTCTTATAGGCCTATCTCTTTTCGGTCGAGTTGAAGTAACATTCTCGCGCTATGGTCTGGTCACCTTACACTTCCCCTACCCCATAGGGGGTCAGGAATTTTAGCATCTGATGGACCATCGACGGCACAGCTTCAAACTCCTTAAGGGCCACTCTTCATATAATGAGGTTATAGGCCGAGAAGATGTTCTCGTCCATCACGAAAAAAATTATCTTTCGGGTCAACCTCTTAGGCCACTCATCACCCATCCGAACGTCCATCTCATACATGCCCAATGGGTGGACCTTTTCACCACTGAAGCCCATCAAAGGATGATGATAGGGTACCAGCTTAGCTCTGCTAAGACCTAGGCTCTTGAAGTAAGGCCAAAACATTACGTCTGTCGAGCTCCCCCCGTCTACGAGGATCCTCTGCACCTCGCACCCATGCACCCTTGTTGTTATTACCAAAGGGTTATCATGGGGAGCTAAGATACCTTTAAAGTCGAGTAGGGAGAACCCAGCTATAAGGTTGTCCATGTCCACCTTCTTTCTATTCTGCACTGAGTCGGAAGACGTTAGATTGACGACCTCATGTTCGGCCGCTGACTTGGCCTCTGTCACATGAGCTTTCTTGTCAGATACTTCAGAGCCACCTCCTGCAAGTCCTCCACATATGGTGTCCACACCAAAGGAGATCATGCCAACCCTCTTCACTGGGGTGTTGTCATCTTTCGACGGGAGGTCTGTATCGTCTTCATCATCAACTTCTGAATCATCATCTCTTCTAGCTGGGACATCATCACGGCATCTACCGTTTCTCCTCTTCCTAGGTTCATCTCTTCCCCTTTTAGGTTTCTTACCGTCAACATACTTCCTCAATTTTTCAGATTTTAGCATTTTTTTAATCTCGTCCTTCAAGGCGAAGCATCTGTCTGTGATATGGCCATGGTCCTGATGGAACTCACACCATAAGCTTTTGTTCCTCTTATGTGGCGGAGCCTTCAGCTTTTCTAGCCACTTCAGAGTCCTATCATTCTTGATCTCGTTAAGGATATGCCCACAGCTCACATTGAGAGGAGTATAGTGAGCGAACTTGTCATCGCCTGACCTCTTCTTTCCATCTTTCTTTATTTGGGACTTCCCGCCACTACCGTGGTTCTCATCCTCATACTTGGTGGCCATTGCCTCTTCGACATTCATGACCTTTCCCGCAGCTGCCAATAGTTCTTCCATAGACCTAGGAGGGTCTTAAGAAATTTTCCATAACATCTTCCCTTTCTGAAGACCTCCTATGAGGGCGTTCATGGCTATATTTTCTTCATAATCTTTAACCTCCAATTTCTCTTTATTGAACCTGGCGATGTAGTCTCTTAGGCTCTCGTCCTTGCCCTACTTGACATACAACAGGTGAGTGGTCTTCTTTTGAGGTCTCACCCCAAAGCAGAAGTTGTGGATGAATCGTTCAGCCAAGCCTTTGAAGTTCTCAATTGAGTTCTTCGGAAGAGAAGTAAACCAGCTGTGTGCTGCTCCTGTCAAGGTCCCAGAGAAGGCCCTACACTTCATCTCATCAGGTATTGAGTAGATGTTTGCTGTCGACTAATACATCTCGATGTGATGTACAAGGTTGGTGCTGCCATTATACTTGGGAGACACCACGAGAGGTTTGAACTTAGCGGGAGTCGGGAAGCTCACTATCCTAGCCACAAATGGAGAGCCCTCTGAGTAACCCCTTTGCAACGGGTCCCTAATTTTGATGAGGTATCCTATCTTCTCCTCAAGGCATTGGATAGAGTCAATTCACGGTCTTCTGCCATCATCCTGGCCGAGGTTGTCCCCAGCCACCTTTAAGGGATGGACTGAGGGTCCCCCTGCCATAGCACAACGTCGGTTGTTGACCTCTTCCTAGTCTCTACCTCTTCTTTCACGGGGTCGGTCTTGGTCAGGCTGACCTTGTCTGTCCCCTCTTTGCGAACCGGCAACACTTCTTGACCTGGATAACCTCTGTCTTAGGTCATTCACTGGGCCCAACCTCTCAAAGGCTGACCCTCTGCTCAATCGATCAAAAGTTGATCCTCGCTGTTGGGCCTCTTCAGCTCTTCGCCAGCACATCCTCGGCTCTGCTAAAGAGGACGAACCGTATTGTTCGAAACCTCATATGGCTCCCAATAATCTTTCGGGGCCTCTTCCGCCTCCAGATCGTCATACTTGTCCTCCGAGAAAGGTTTTCCTTGCCTCCCCAAGCGTAAGCGCCTAGGGTCAGCAACATCCCTCCTCTGCTGGGGTATAGGATGGTCCTTCATTGGTGCCTGGGGTGGTCCCCTGGCATCAGGATGAGGCTGGACAGCCGCCGAAGTGATCATATCCGGTGAGATTCCAGGTGGCCTCATCATAGTTTGGTTGAGCTATGCAAACTGTTCCTGCATTGCTTGTTGCGTTGCAGCCAAAGACCTCAAAGCTGCGGCTACCTCCGCCATTTTGGACTGAGGCGGTGCCTGGCTGGAACTGGGTCCTCCCTCGCAAGGCGGCGGAAGAGGTGGGGGCAGTTCTGGTGCCATATGTTAACACTAAAGAGTTTGAGTAGCAGGTGAGCTTAATACCTTACAGGACCTCTTTCAATGGTGAAATAGCTCCACGCAAGGGGTGGTGCCTGGTTCACCACCAGAGTCTCCGGTGAGGTTGAGCGAATAAGGACGAAGAGATAACCTCTCTTCCCATAGACGGCGCCAAAATTATGATGCTGGAAATAACACCACCCTTTATGGTGTTTGTGAGCTCAATTCAACGTTAACAATGGCAGCATAAGGGTACATACACATATAGTAGAAGGAGGTGAGGAGAAGTATATTCACACTGAAATATAAGTGGTTCAGCCAATTAGTCCTACATCCACTGTGCAAGTGTATGATATGTGTCACTGTATGAGGGTTCTAATGGCCATAGTTACAATCTCTCAAGCTTTCTCTTTCTACTATGTGTTTAGATAGAGTTTCAGCTAGGGTTGCTAATTTTGGATCCTTTGCAAGGTAGAGGATGACCTCTATATATAGTACCTGGGAGGTGTAATGTACCCCCCATGCATGCAATGAGCATGTGTCTGTGTGTGATCTAGCCAATATGAAGAAGACATCTGTCACTGTCACATGTAGAGAATGATGACGAAATATTCTCCCCACGTGTGGGGAATGATTTATTATAACTGACTTGCATCCACGTGTCCTTATCCAAATGTCAGTAGATGCTCGGCCATCGTGCTTGGTCATGACCTCGGCTTGGGAGAAGTCGAGGTTGATAAAGTCTAGTTGCTTGGGCAAACCGAGATTGGCCATTAAGGTCTCGACTTAAGTTAAGCCAAGACAAGATTGAGGTCGGCCAAAGCCTAGGTTGAGCTGGATCCTGCCTGGAACATCGACTGATTTGCTGATGGGGTTGACCTTGGTAGAGGCATGCCTCCCTGTTACCTCGGCCTACCCATGGCCGAGGTTGTCATTCCCAGGTGAGCTGAAGAGCTGCTGACCCTTATGATATGTGCATCTCCTTCTTGATGAGGTCTGTAATTGTGTTGGCCTGGGCCGACCCTTCTATGACCGAGGCTGCTGGTCATCGGTTAAGGCTCTTCCACCATCGGCCCTGTCCTCGGCCGAGGTTGGTGTCTCAGAGCAGAGGTGACACCTGGGACATATCAACCAGGATGTAGTGGCCCGATCATTCATGTCTGTGATGAATGTTACACCTCAGATTGTTACGAGAGTGATAAAGGCCCAGGCACAAGACTCGTTCTGTCAGGAGCAGATAGTTCGATTACTAGCAGAAGGAGCCGAGTCTTATACTGTTAGTTTAGACGGGGGATTATGCTTCAATGGGATACTGGTCGTTACGGAAGGGGAAGACTTGCGACACGAGGTAATGACAGAGTCCCACGGCTCACGGTTCGCGGTACACCCAGGTGGGGATAAGATGTACCAAGACATGAGACGACAGTACTGGTGGAGCGGGATGAAGAGAGATATCACCGTGTTCGTTTCTAAATGCGCCACTTGTCAGCTAGTAAAGGTGGACCATCAAAAACCGACAGGACTTCTACAACCGTTAGAGGTTTCGATGTGGATATGGGAGAGCATATCCATGGACATCATCACGGGGTTACCTACGTCACATAGGGGTCACGACTCCATATGGGTAATTATGGATTGGTTAACCAAAGTTGCTCATTTTCTTCCCGTGAGGACAGGCTACACTACGGGATAATATGCCCAGATTTTCATTGCGGAGATAGTGAGACTTCACGGGGTGCCTCCATATATCGTGTCTGATCGAGACAAGATATTCATTTCACGATTTTGGGAGAGTTTTCAGGGGGCCATGGGTACGGAGTTACGGCTGAGTATGGAGTATCACCCGCAGACTGATGGGAAAACAGTGAGGACAAATCAGATGTTGGAGGACATGTTGTGTATGTGCATCCTAGACTTTGGAGGTGGTTGGGAGCAATACCTTCCACTGGTGGAGTTTGCTTATAATAACTCCTACCAGTTCACCATTGGCATGGCTCCATTCGAGGAGTTGTATGGTAGACCTTGTCGTTCCCTAACATGTTGGTTAGAGGTGGGGGATAACAAACTCCTTGGGCCGGAAGTGATTCAGGACACTTCGGTAAGGATAGAGATAATACGGAGCTGTATTCGGGTAGCTCAGGACCGGAAGAAGAGCTATGCTGATGCAAAGAGGTTCTTCAGAGAATTCAAGGTCGGGGACCAGGTGTTACTCAAAGTATCTCCGATGAAGGGGATTATGCATTTTGAGAAGAAGGGGAAACTGGCACCAAGATATGTGGGTCCATTTCCTATCATCGAGAGGATTGGTCCAATTGCGTATAGACTTGGGTTACCAGAGCGATTGCATAGGATTCATGATGTGTTCCATATTTCCTCACTAAGGAAATATCTTAGGGATGACTTGGCCCATATTCACATTGCTCTAGAGGACATCGATCTTCAGCCTGATAGTTCCTACGAGGAGGGGCCGATTGCCATTCTGGATAACAGCGAGAGGAAACTGAGGTCTAAGATAGTACCATTAGTACACGTAAAGTGGCGACATCATAATGCCGAGGAGTCCACATGGGAGCGCGAGAATGAGATGCGCAAATGCTATCCAGAGCTATTTTACAAGGTATTCATTAGTTCCGAATTTCGTGACGAAATTCTATTAATAGGGGGGAAGTATGTAATACCCCGTAATTTTATTGATTTTTATTTAAGGGATTAATTGAATTAAATGAGAATTAATTGGGAATTAATTCGGATAAAAATACTAGCGATATGTGAGTTGGTATTTGAGTGTGATGTTAAAAATTCAATATTTCTGAGTATATATGGTAATATATGAGTATTGAAAATATTTAAATTGTCAAGAGGCATAAATACGACAATTTGGGAAATTTAATTGGAACGCGCGTGTTGGTCACGTCAGGAATGAATATATTTAAATTAAAAAGCAAATTACATGTTTATCAACCGAATGATCATTTTGAGTGCGCCAACATGTCCGAAAGGGTCGAAATAGTCAGAAAACACTAGCCGGGGGTTTAGTTTGGGTCCCGGGGCATTTTTAGGCCAAACCGACAACCTAGAAGGGTATTTTGGTGATTTTAAAAATTAAGGGATATTAAAAATTAGGCCAAACCCACGAAATTTATAGGCAATTTAGATATTATTAAAAGTGCCACTAAGGCCATTATCATCCAAAAAGTGAGGGAATGGGCTACGGAGGTTTTTGAGAGAAGTTAGAAGAGAGGTTAAAGGAAGATCTAAGCCAAACCATCTTCACACCATCATTTTGAAGCGGATTTGTGTCCGAAAAGAAGAGAGAGACAACCTTGATCATCAACAACGAATCAGAACATCGAATTTAAAGCATGTGATTTGATATTATTAAGTTGAATGAATATTTCTTCCATGTTTAGTGTAGAAACTGTTTTTGCCTTGAACGTTTTGAGGAAAACCTAATGAAATTGTTATAGAAACTCTAAAGTTGGGTTAGGGATTGCATGTAGTATGACTATGGACGAATTTGGTATCCAAAAACTTAACTTTGATGATTTAAAAATGGATTTATGATGAGTAATTAGGCACAGTAAAATTCTGGGTTCATGTTCATAGGGTTTGGGGTAAAATTTGGGGATTAATGATAATTACATGTTTATTAGAAGGATTTGACCCCAAAAATATGTTAAGAAGTGACCTAAGAGGACTTAGAGTAGTTTAATAACATTAAGATGTTATTGGGATGATCTTAGGATGAATTTAGAGAAGAGAAAGATGTAGAAAAATGAGTTGGATAATTTCTTGGCGTAGTCTGCCATCTAGTTAGAAGTCCTGCCCAGGTCGTTCGAACGACCTCGTTCGAACGAGCTTCTAATGAGATGACATTATACCTTCTAACGAGTTCATTCGAAGACTTCGTTAGAATGACCCTCGTTCGAACGAGATTTCTAACGAGTTGACAAAATGGCCTTTTTATGCCTGATTTTATTTCGAACTCCTAGTAGACTTATTTAATTGAGTGTTAACCTTCCCTTGTTGACTAGTGGGTATAGTTGTGAGATTGGAGTATGTTGAGGAGTAAAACTTAGGATTTTGTAGGAAACCGGATGACATTTATGAGTTAAGAAATAAGTACCAAATATTTCGACGTGAGAAGGATTGACAAGTTTAATGTATATTATTCGGGGATTTGTAAATGTGCATCATTTAATGACGGTATAGTAATGTAAAATATAACTCTATTGATATTATAAGATATCTAAGATGTGTGAATGCTTAGTATATGTGGTTATTTGTGTATGACATACCTACCATACTTGCTATCACGGGAGGTCGGCGTTCGATCAGGGTCATCTAATCTTTGTGTGCCTATGGGGGGATTTAGATTGGTACCTCGAGGACATAGTTCAGAGAATGACTTATTGAGGAGTTAATAAGTCTGTTGATCATGGGAGCGTAGGTATGTGCGTGTCCCATGTGATGTGAACTATGTTCGCCTCCATTATGTGTGTTTGTTACTCGTCGAAACGATTCCTGGGAGATTCGGAATACGTGATCATTATGCACGTGATGTACCGGGATTTGATAGCAGAGTATGTGTGCACCGTAGCTTAGTCTAGGGGTGCCATTATTGTATATTATGATGAGATTGATATACTGAATTATTGAAATGAACTGTTTATATAAGTATAAGTGTGAATAAATGTAACATCTTTGTAGAGTTAAAAATGGGAAAACTCCTAGTAATTATTATAACTAATTCTGAGTAAAAACAGTAAGACCTCCAGTTTATATTAAGACATTGGGAAATGAACTTTTAATTGTAAAGTAATGCCAGGTCATGGATTGGACTAGTTTGGTAGTAGTATAACTAGAACGGGTATAGGTACGATAGGTGTGCACAATTAGTTGAGAGGTGAGGATCTCATGTGAGTGCATGCACTATCATGTATTTTATATTCACTGTTTAATGATATTAAACACTTGCTGTATTTTAAACTGTTTTCACAATCGGGCTCTGACCCGTTTACTTTCAAATCTATTTTCTTGTAAAAACCTTTTAGGTGCCCAGCCACAAGGACACCAAGCGTAGGAGTTCCATTCAGGTGACGTGCTGTAGTTGTTGTGGAAGCTACATGACCTCGATAGTAGACGCCTCCATTTTTCTATCTTGACTCTACTTCAGATTTACTAATCTGTAGGGCATGTCGCCCCTTTTCTTTTAGAGACATCCTACTTACTCAGTTTTATTTCTGATTTTGGGTTGTAATTAATTTGTGATTCAGACTTTATATTTGGCTGTATTCAGTATTTGGATTATTAGAGGAGTAATCATCCAGATTCATTGTCATTCCATTATTATTCTATTGTGACTGTGTTGTGGTTGTGGTATTAGTATTTCATAATTTAAAGGGATCGTATGTTAATCGGACTTAATAAAACTTGACAACTCACTTTTTAAATATTAGATGGCTAGTAATTATTAAAACGTTTTTCGACAGTGATGCTATGAACTGAACCAACTTGACATTTCGTATTAATTTAAATAAAGGAGTAGCTACCCGGTATTTAATTAGTCGGGGTGTTACACGATATCCCTCTCCTCTTGCTGTAATACACCCATAAGTCTCTACAAGGATGCATCAATATAGACCCGATACTCCAAGCCTCTCTTAGCTAAACAGAGAACTGATAATGATGTCAATTTATCCTTTTGCTCATCGAAGGCTAATTAATAGTGGTCACTCGACACAAATGGTACTGTGACACCCCGACTAATTAAATACTGGGTAGCTACTCCTTTATTAAATCAATGCAAAATGCCAAGTTGGTTCAGTTAATAGCATCACTGTCGAAAACATTTTAATGATTACTAACCACCTAGTATTTAAAAAGTAAGTTGCCAAATTTTAACTTAAGTCTGATTAACATGCAATAAAGAATAATGGAAGAACAACATGAATCCAATCACCATAACGAAGTAATGAAATAACCACAAATAGTAAAAAGTCCGGAGGAAAACTCCTCACAACAATCCCACAACTGAAAATAATAAGACAAGTCTGAATCCTGAATAAATACAAACCAAGGTCTGAATAACTGAAATAAATGAAATGTCCCTAAAAGAAATGGACGACACGCCCTACAATTGATAAATGCTGAATATAGAGTCAAGATAGATGAAGCGTCTACAAGCAAAGTCCTGTAACTTCCACAAACAGCTACAGCTCGTCACCTGAATAAGGATCCTAAGCATGGTGTCCTTGTGGCTGGGCACCTAAAATAGTTTTTACAAAAATAGATTTGAAAGAAAATGGGTCAGAGCCCGAAAGTGGAGAGTATTTTAAAAACAACAAGTGCTTTAATAATAATTAAAACAATAAATTCAAAATAAATGTTAGGACATGCTCTCACATGAAATACTCACCTCTCGTCTAACTGTGCGCTCCGAACGTTCCTATACCCATTCATATGTTTTCTCATAACTATCTAGTTCAAAAGAGTTTCTAACTCTCCTACTCGGTTAACGTTTTAATTCTAACCTTGACATTTAAAATAGAGAGTTCTACTTTAAATCTCGGATTCCCAATTATTAACAAAGCCATTTTTTTTTATAACAGTCCCCTTTTATCTTTTCATAATGCTACCACAACTATATTCACAATTTAACATAGTAAATTCCTTTTCATTTAACCGTATATTTTCACATCATAAATATACAATACAAGCACCCCGAGGCTAAGCTGCGGTGCACACATACTCTGCTATCCATCCCGGTACATCACGTACATAAGGATTACAAATTTCGAATCTCTCAGGAATTGTTGGAATAAACACCACACACATAAATGGAGGCGAACATAATTCAACATATCCATGGTCACGTACATACCTACACTCCATAGTCAGCTGGCTTATTAACTCACAAATAAGTCGTTCTCTTGAACTATGTCCTCGAGGTACCAATCTAAATCCAGGCAACACAAGGATAAGAAGGCCCTAAGCGAACGTAACCTCCCGTGATAGCAAGTATGGTAGGTATGTCATACATATAAAAATCATATACTAAGCATTCACACATCTTAGATAATTCAATATTAATAAAGGTATACTCTACATCCTTATACCATTATTCCAAATTTATATATTTTAAGTCTCCCGATAATATAAAAGTTAAACTATCGACACGTCTCACGTCGTAGTTTCTTATACTTAAAACCTATCTAAAATAGATTATTAAGTTCCTATTATTCCCACGTATAACATCTTTATTCCTAAGGTCCTTACTTCTGCCCCAAACCTCATTTCATCAAATTATTCAAATTTACACTATTAACCCAAATATTATCTCACTTATCGAATTTCATTATTTTAGAAAAATTCCTCAAATTGAATTCTAATTAAGGTCCAAATTTCATAACCATGCCTACTGGTCTTCCTTAAGGTTAAGGGTATTCATACGGTCTCCATTAATATTATCCAAGGGTTAACATCATTAAAATTTAAATAGGGAAAAACTTTACTCATTCTGGGAAGGTCGATCGATCGACCTTTTCCTTCGATCGATGGATGGTGGTCGATCGATCGACTGATGAACATCGATCGATCGAATGCACCAGGTATGTCTACGGACTGCTTCGTTTTGCAGTTTTCAATTCATCCCAAAACATACTTTTAATGCATGAATCTCTAATATAACGTTATAATATCATCATACAACCATCCTACAACATTAATAACGTTCTAAAACCAATAATTCATCAACCAAGGGCTATATATGGATCAATCTTCATCAAGAACCCTAGTTTTCTAATTCTTTCAAGAACATTAATAAACCTCTTAAATCCATTTTTTAAATCATCAAGGGTCATAATTTTGAATTCATAATTCGTCCAGATTGTTACTACATGCAGTCCCTAACATAATTCATAGTTTTTAACTTCCAATTCATGGGTCTATATCATCTTCCAAGATAAATTCGATAATTCCTAAACATGGAAAAGCATGGCATTGAATCAATTGTAATTAAACCACTTGCCTCTAATCTTTCTCTGGATTTCAGGTTGAATCTTGAAGGCTGAATTGTCTTCTCTCTCTCTCTGCAGAATTCTTCTCTTCCTCTCTCTCTCTCTACAAGTTCTTCTCAAGGTGTTAATGGAGGTGGGGTTGGTTTTTGCCAATCTTTATGGTTTCTAACTTCTCCCATAGCCCACTACCTAAATTGGGGTTGGAACATGGCTTAGTGGGTTAATACTAAGTCATATTTTAACTCTAATTTTCGTGGGTTTTAATTACCCAATTTTCGAAATTACCAAAATGCCCTTATAAGTTACCGGTATGGCCCAATAATGCCCCGGGACCCAAACTTAACCCCCGGCTAGTGTTTTCTGACTATTTCGACCCTTACGGACTCGTTGACGTACTCAAAATGACCATACGGGTGATAAAAATAAAATTCACTTTTTAATTCAAATAATTATATTCCTGACGCGACTGTCACGCGCGTCCCAACAAAATTTCCCAAATTGTCGTATTTCAATCTCGCGACAATTTCAATAGTTCCAATATTCATATATTGCCATATATACACATTATAATAACATACTAACTCACATCTCGTTAATATTTTATCCGGATTAATTCTCAATTAATTCACATTTAATTCAATTAATCCCATAAATAGATATCCATAAAAATACGGGGTATTACATACTTCCCCCTAATAACAGAATTTCGTCCCGAAATTCAGAAAAGTAAGGCACACCTGGAAAAATGAGGTATCCTCCCGTATTCAAAACAATTATTAAGAAAAACCCAAATCAGTAAAACATGCGTATCACAATAAGCTTGTATAACGCACTTATTACCTTATCAGAATAATCTTCGATAAATGCACCTCGCGTTGTGCTCTTATTAAACAACGTTCGAATAAAAATACCTTATACTTCATTGGTTATTTTATCTCAATATCATTATGAGTCCGCACCTCACTACGCATTAACTCCCGCGTTTATCGAAACATAAAACACCCATTCTGGAAGGAATCAATAACACATCTGACTACCCTTGTCCACTCTTTGAATCTTTATTCCCGACGTTGTGACTTTTACATAAGGAAAACTACTACAGCCGGTTGGTGTTGCACAAAATAATTGTAAGCACCTTGTTCACTATAAAATAGATATGGGTGCCTTTTCCCCCAACTCTACCATTAGGTAATATCTGCTCCTCATGACTACAATATACCTCACTAGTTATACTCGGTTTGGAATTTAAAAATATCGCAATGAATCTAAAATTTCTTTCATACAATCCATCAGTCGTTAGTCACCTTGCGCCTGTACCTCGGGTTATAGGTGATACAACCCTCAGTTAGGATCGTTATTTACCACTACTTATTGTCACCCCACCTAAATGTGGGTTTCATTGCATTTCATCCCAGTTCTATATAATACTACGTCGAACCACGTACCGGCGTGTTCACTATCTACTAGTGTAAATCACCCCAAGTATATAACAATTTCTCTCCTTCTGGACAACATGTCCCACATAATCGAAGGAACTCATTACTTATCAATAAGTTGGCTACCTCTCGAGAAAATTCTCCAACTTGACCCTCCCATCTTTGGAGTCGTCGTCTTGATACAAAATTATCTGGTTAATCATCTAACCCCAACTGTTCTACTACTTACTATACCTCTTTCAATGCCGAGATTTACATAAAACTTTCCCCCGTTAAATGATACTTAATGATCTTATTCTCCCGACGAATACCAAAAGTTTGGACCTTTACACTTTTCACCACTTTGTGCATATCTGGAATTTATTCCCGATTGACATCCTCATTCTATTTATTTGAGTTACCCTCAGCATTCGATTGATCAGAATTCTACTCCAAATTGCTCATAATAATTTATTCGCCTTCTCAAGAGATATCCTTTTATTAAATGGCTTTCTACTACCTTTTCTTCAAATTTGTACGTGCTATACTGACTACACATGATATTCACTTACACCTTTTCTTATGACGTTTAATCTCATAAGTAATAGCCTTACCCGTCAATGTTCCCTCTTCCTTCGATTTACACTTTAGCAAATCAAGATGTCTACACCCCTTATAACCCAACCATACAGTTTTTAAACATTATATACGCTTCATCCAAATCCCAAACTCTTTATTGTCACTCAGAATACAACGGTGCTATACCACTTGGGCGTTCTCAATCGCCTCTGAATTAGAAATCCTAAATACTCCTTATCCTCAATGCGTCCTTCCACACGTCGTGACAAAACCAACATTATTAGTACTTATCGTAATTTACTAACAACTGGCTCTAATGGCCTTACTACATAATTTCCTCCTTGTAACTTCCCGTTATAACTACGTACTCCCATATCGATAGAGGTATCCAATTCATGAACGAATGGCCACACTTCTCCTTACTACCAATCTTACGCTAAATTTCATGCGTGGGGTGTCTCGCAAAGCGAAATCCAAACAAGGAACCCTCCCGATACACTACTACCTAACATTGTTGGTCATCGGAATCCGTTAAGCCCTGTCCATAATATGTACCCCTACACTCTCGTTTCTCAACAAAGTTACATTCTGTCGCAATGACACTTAAACAAGGAACTCCTTTCGAATGACACTTTCTCTAGACACTGATGGTAATCACATTCCATATACACCATGTAACTAAAATCGGGGTTCTCAAAATCCCGTCCCCAGACACACAACTATGAGTATAAACTCCCAAATCTCTAACGGGGAATAAAACAATGCACTCTTTTTGTTACTACCTCTCTATCGTTAATTATAAAAACCAACTAACTCTTTGTTGACCAGTAGATCAACTACATACGACTCATAATAATGAAATCCCTACGCATACTGGGATTAAATATCCAAGACCATTATACCTTTTTGAAATCCCAACATATTCATATATATGTATATATACCTATATACAAAAGTACAATTGCGAGTCCGGCCCTCTCACAGATGGGGCCTCGCCAGAACAAAACATGCTACCCCAAGGTGGCAATCCCAATAAACTTGTAATACCAGCACACTATCGGTATACTCATATATAAAACCATAAATAATATCATAACATACTCGTGTAATACAGCACTAAAACGAGTAATTTCAATAAATTATAAACCGCTATTAATATACCCATTCATCCTCCGCGGATGACAATAAAAGTAACCCCCACACTATCAGGGAAAATGTTCTTAAAAATAATAAAATTACTGATATACTCACTAAACTCGAATCACAAGTGAAAGTAACAATTTTGACAAATGTAGCAACTCATTCATGCCACAATTGACATGCATCATCATCTGAGGATGTAACTCATACTTCTATCTTATCAATCGTCCCGGCTGCTCAAATGATTTCTGGACTTACCACACATGTTGTCCCAAACCGAATATTTCAATAACTGTTGCCCTCGCCAAGCATAATACCTTGATCCCTACTCTCGTATCGAAAAAAAAAATCTATAACGCCCGGGTTTTACTCCCCACAGAAATACCTATACACATACTCCACTTATCTTTTGTTTCAAAAATCATGTTAAGGTGGTCCATCTCTCGGACGTTGGTAGTCTCGACTCAGACGACTATCTCTGTTGTTCCCTTAGTTTTGAAGGCCCTAAAGAACATGCTACTAATTTTTCCACCTCTCTTATTGAAATTACCATCGCTCGGTAGTAAGTACGCTATCGAATTATTTTAACGGTTTCTCCATTGGGTCTTCCCATTGTGGTGCTTCTCCAACACCAGTTTTTCCCCAGTCTTATTTTATATAAAGTTCTCGATCCTGGTATATCCCCACCCGAGGTTGTTTACCTCCAAATTAACACTGCGACCATACTATATGCTTTAACCGTCCAAGCAGGATCTTGCCAGAAGGACTAGCAATTCTTCTATGTAAATTCTCCCTTTAATATCCCCTTCTCCGTTTCACCTACTTTACCCGGTGTAGGGTTCACTAAATAATTTTTATTTCTTCTCACAGAGCGACCTCTGTCCGGACCTCTCGTGTGAGTTCAGAATGACATTCGGTTTTCATCCTAAACCTTTTGATCAAGGAATTTATAGTCAAATCATTCGTGTACGCCTTCTCTCGACGTCACATTCCACTTATAAGTGTGGGGATTGTTTCTCCCCATTCAAACTCCGTTCTCACGAGACAAGAAAAATTTTCCTCAAAATTTCACTCTCGATTGGCCATACTCCGACACAAGTCCAAGCCTTTGGATACTTTGCGTTCGTTTGGCTAGCACATGCCGTCTTCGCCCTTCGAGTATTGCTACTGCTGGTTCTCTTCAATATTACATTTAATTCTTTCTCTCCCGTTCCAACCTTTTTGGATGTGTCTAATTTGACCCCATTCCTATTATAGCCGTACCCGGAAGTCTCAAGTCGCGCCTTAGCCTTCTATATCTTCCAGGACTTTCGTGCCATAATATCGGTGACTTCAACTACGGTCGTCCTTCTTTAAATAAATCAATTAACCTCAATATATGTTTACCTCCTGCTGTTCACCCAACTGTCTTCGCCTGACGTACTGCATTGTTCGGCACACAAATACACCTAATCGCAAATAAGATTCACTACCATATGTATTAAAGCAGGAGAACAAAATCTCACTAAAGATATCAACAATCCTAAACATAGGGCTCTATATCAAAGAAAGCTCAGCGGAAACATAATAAGCCGAACAGATCCTAAAGGACACTAGAACCTGATGCTCTGATACCACCTGTGACACCCCGACTAATTAAATACCGGGTAGCTACTCCTTTATTAAATCAATGCAAAATGCCAAGTTGGTTTAGTTAATAGCATCACTGTCGAAAACATTTTAATGATTACTAACCACCTAGTATTTAAAAAGCAAGTTGCCAAATTTTAAGTTAAGTCTGATTAACATGCAATAAAAGAATAATGGAAGAACAACATGAATCCAATCACCATAACGAAGTAATGAAATAACCACAAATAGTAATAAGTCCGGAGGAAAACTCCTCACAACAATCCCACAACTGAAAATAATAAGACAAGTCTGAATCCTGAATAAATACAAACCAAGGTCTGAATAACTGAAATAAATGAAATGTCCCTAAAAGAAATGGGCGACACGCCCTACAACTGATAAATGCTGAATATAGAGTCAAGATAGATGAAGCGTCTACAAGCAAAGTCCTGTAACTTCCACAAATAGCTACAACTCGTCACTTGAATAAGGATCCTAAGCATGGTGTCCTTATGGCTGGGCACCTAAAATGGTTTTTACAAAAATAGATTTGAAAGCAAACGGGTCAGAGCCCGAAAGTGGAGAGTATTTTAAAACAGCAAGTGCTTTAATAACAATTAAAACAATAAATGCAAAATACATGTTAGGACGTGCTCTCACATGAAATACTCACCTCTCGTCTAACTGTGCACTCCTAACGTTCCTGTACCCATTCATATGTTTTCTCATAACTATTTAGTTCAAAAGAGTTTCTAACGCTCCTACTCGGTTCACGTTTTAATTCTAACCTTGAAATTTAAAATAGAGAGTTCTACTTTAAATCTCG
Organism: Sambucus nigra; assembly: GCA_949130495.1. Classification (NCBI taxonomy): domain Eukaryota; kingdom Viridiplantae; phylum Streptophyta; class Magnoliopsida; order Dipsacales; family Adoxaceae; genus Sambucus; species Sambucus nigra. Next base: position 54,302,504 of record OX422219.1, read on the forward strand.
GATTCCCAATTATTAACAAAGCCATTTTTTTTTATAACAGTCCCCTTTTATCTTTTCATAATGCTACCACAACTATATTCACAATTTAACATAGTAAATTCCTTTTCATTTAACCGTATATTTTCACATCATAAATATACAATACAAGCACCCCGAGGCTAAGCTGCGGTGCACACATACTCTGCTATCCATCCCGGTACATCACGTACATAAGGATTACAAATTTCGAATCTCTCAGGAATTGTTGGAATAAACACCGCACACATAAATGGAGGCGAACATAATTCAACATATCCATGGTCACGTACATACCTACACTCCATAGTCAGCTGGCTTATTAACTCACAAATAAGTCGTTCTCTTGAGCTATGTCCTCGAGGTACCAATCTAAATCCGGGCAACACAAGGATAAGAAGGCCCTAAGCGAACGTAACCTCCCGTGATAGCAAGTATGGTAGGTATGTCATACATATAAAAATCATATACTAAGCATTCACACATCTTAGATAATTCAATATTAATAAAGGTATACTCTACATCCTTATACCATTATTCCAAATTTATATATTTTAAGTCTCCCGATAATATAAAAGTTAAACTGTCGACAAGTCTCACGTCGTAGTTTCTTATACTTAAAACCTATCTAAAGTAGATTATTAAGTTCCTATTATTCCCACGTATAACATCTTTATTCCTAAGGTCCTTACTTCTGCCCCAAACCTCATTTCATCAAATTATTCAAATTTACACTATTAACCCTAATATTATCTCACTTATCGAATTTCATTAGTTTAGAAAAATTCCTCAAATTGAATTCTAATTAAGGTCCAAATTTCATAACCATGCCTACTGGTCTTCCTTAAGGTTAAGGGTATTCATACGGTCTCCAACAATATTATCCAAGGGTTAACATCATTAAAATTTAAATAGGGAAAAACTTTACTCATTCTGGGAAGGTCGATCGATTGACCTTTTCCTTCGATCGATCGATGGTGGTCGATCGATCGACTGATGAACATCGATCGATCGAATGCACCAGGTATGTCTACGGACTGCTTCGTTTTGCAGTTTTCAATTCATCCCAAAACATACTTTTAATGCATGAATCTCTAATATAACGTTATAGTATCATCATACAACCATCCTACAACATTAATAACATTCTAAAACCAATAATTCATCAACCAAGGGCTATATATGGATCAATCTTCATCAAGAACCCTAGTTTTCTAATTCTTTCAAGAACATTAATAAACCTCTTCTTAAATCCGTTTTTTAAATCATCAAGGGTCATAATTTTGAATTCATAATTCGTCCAGATTGTTACTACATGCAGTCCCTAACATAATTCATAGTTTTTAACTTTCAATTCATGGGTCTATATCATCTTCCAAGATAAATTCGATAATTCCTAAACATGGAAAAGCATGGCATTGAATCAATTGTAATTAAACCACTTGCCTCTAATCTTTCTCTGGATTTCAGGTTGAATCTTGAAGGATGAATTGTCTTCTCTCTCTCTCTGCAGAATTCTTCTCTTCCTCTCTCTCTCTCTACAAGTTCTTCTCAAGGTGTTAATGGAGGTGGGGTTGGTTTTTGCCAATCTTTATGGATTCTAACTTCTCCCGTAGCCCACTACCTAAATTGGGGTTGGAACATGGCTTAGTGGGTTAATACTAAGTCAGATTTTAACTCTAATTTTCGTGGGTTTTAATTACCCAATTTTCGAAATTACCAAAATGCCCTTATAAGTTACTGGTATGGCCCAATAATGCCCCGGGACCCAAACTTAACCCCCGGCTAGTGTTTTCTGACTATTTCGACCCTTCCGGACTCGTTGGCTCACTCAAAATGACCGTACGGGTGATAAAAATAAAATTCACTTTTTAATTCAAATAATTATATTCCTGACGCGACTGTCACGCGCGTCCCAACAAAATTTTCCAAATTGCCGTATTTCAATCTCGCGACAATTTCAATAGTTCCAATATTCATATATTTCCATATATACACATTATAATCAAATACTAACTCACATCTCGTTAATATTTTATCCGGATTAATTCTCAATTATTTCACATTTAATTTAATTAATCCCATAAATAGATATCCATAAAAATACGGGGTATTACAGGTACCCCTTTCTTAGTTAGGTCTGTCAACAGAACCCCTTAATTAAAGGACAATAATAACCGGGCAACACCAAAAATCTGTAAATCTTTGTTGGTGTCGTGGGTTGTCTCCACTCCATCACCACCGAATCCTTACTCGGATCAATATCAATACCCCTGTTGGACACGATGTGGCCTAGTCGTAGCTAAAATCCATACTTTTCAAATTTGGCATACAACTGGTGGTCCTGCAATGTCTGTAGAACCATATGCATATGCTTTGCGTTCTCAACCGTACTGCGAGAGTAGACCAGAATGTCGTCTATAAACATGGTCAAGAATTGGTCAAGAAACTACCATAATACCTTATTCATGAGTTCGATGAACACTGTTGGTGCATTGGTGAGCGCAAATGGCATCACCCTGATTTCGTACGATGCATACCATGATAGAAAAATAGTTTTAGGAATGTTCTCCTCTCAGATGCACAACTGGTGATATCCCGATCTCAAATCAGTTTTGGAGAAGTACACGAATCCTCTTAACTAGTCAAACGTGTCACTGATCCTCGGTAATAGATACTTATTTCTTATCGTGACCTTGTTCATCCCCCTATAGTCTACACACAAGCGAAGTGAACCATCATTCTTATTCATAAACAACACCGGTTCACCCCATGACGATGTACTCCGCCATATGAAACCCTGTCCTAACAACTATTGGATCTTCTCCTTCAACTCCCATATCTCTGAAGGAGATATATGATGCATTGCTCGGGGAGTCGGTCTCGAATCCAGTGCTAAGTCGATAATAAAATTAATCTCCCGGCTGGGCGATAACCCGAGTATCTTGTAGAAGACATCCTCAAAATCCCTTATGATTGGACTCAAGTCCAAATATATAACTACCCCCTACGAGGTCTCCTTCTCAATGTAGTATAAGTTTATGAGTGACCCTCCCTCAAGAAGAGGCATCACCACTAAGAACATCTCCTGTCTCGGAATGGAGAACACTATAATCGTCTCATAATAGTCTACTATTTTCCTGTAACCCGCCAACCAATCCATTCCCAGAATAACATCCTGCCCCTCCATATCTAACATAAGAAGGTATGTTACTATGCTCAGTCTCCCAATAATAGCGTCCACTCCCCTACACATCGAGTGTATAAGTGACCCACTACGCAATGGTGACTCTACACACATAAAGTGAGTGTTGGTCGCCTCTTATAAACCGATTGCTCTTGTAAATATAGTAGCGATAAAGGAATGCGATGCCGTTGTATAAAAAAGGAATCTAACCACATTACCATGAATAGGAAACGTACTCTCGACTTCCGTAGACACCTAAGGTGCTGGTGGCATGGCTACGTCCGGGACGTCATACACACGTCTATAGTGTAACTATCCTTACAACTTTGGGCCTAGTGGGGCTGGTGCTGCAGGAGATATTTGCTCCTATTTTTCCTATTGGAAATCCTACTGCTTTCCCCTACCTCTTTGTGGGTACTCACTCTACATATGCCATACCTGACCATAAATAAAGCAGCGCCCCTGGAAGTCCCCCTGCCTCTAACCCTTCTATCCCTGACAAGCTGACCTTGATGCAGACCCTGGTGGCCTTGACCCAATGGTCCGCCCTCGTTGTTCCCTTGGACCTGACTGCTCTGGGGAACATGTTGCTATTTATTAGGATCGTGTTGTCCCTGTCTGAAGCCCTGACCCTCCGATCGGTAGAATCCTGATCTAAATCTCTTGGCCTGCTCCCCTTGTTAGGTATCCTGTCCTTATTGTCTCACCACATACTGTTGTGGTGCCTCACTAACACTATTCCCTCCTAAACTTTCTTGATGGCTCAGCTCACCCGCTTTCTTACCTCTCTTCAGATGGAAGCGATTGTCTTAGCCTTGTAAAAGTGCTGCATTGATGACTTTTGTATAAGTCTGTAATGCTTGGTTTCCAAGTAAATATTGCTTGATCCTCTAGGATAGCCCTTCCATAAACTTGTGCTTCTTATTTTCTTTTGTGTTCAGTTTGTATGGCACAAATTTAGCCAACCAAGTGAACTCCTCCTCGTATTTCTCCACTAATTGATCACCTTTAGTCACATCATTGAACTTCCTCCTCATCTTTGTCTAGGCTACCGAAGGAAAATATTTGCCCAAAACTCTCATATCGTCATAGTTTCCCTCCTCAGAGGTGGTAACAGACTCCCACCACTAAAATGTGGATTTGACAAGTTTGAAAGTGGCAAGCTTCTGTTTTCGAGTGTCACTACACTCAATCATACGTAGATGACGTCTGAGATCCCCTGGAACCTATGTGGGTGGCCTTTATGAAAAGCCTCCCCAACTTTCTACCAAGACAACGAACTCGGTTGGGCCTGAATCATTGGTTCCACTAGTAGCTGTGGTAGGGTTTATGAAATGTGTACTGCCATGGAAGTCATGGTTGCGTTGACTGCCTGGGCCACTATCTCGGCAATGTGTGCCATCGCTACCAGTCCTGACGGTGTTGGTGGTGGTTGTGATAACTCGGGCTCTTGATCAGCCTCTCGCACCTCATCTTTCGCTGCTACCCTAGTTGGTCTCCCTCTCTTAGGCAGCATCTGAAATTTAAAATGAGTTGTATGATTTCACAGTCAATACAAAATTTAATTCGTAGGCAGCATCTTTACGTAAGCACAATATCTTCAAACGTAAAGATGAGTACAACACTCCTAATAATAAGGCTCTACATCAAAGGACACAAATGTGTAATTCGTAGTAAGTCTTACAAATCCTAATGTCACTAGAACCTGATGCCCTGATACCATCTATACACCCCGACTTATTATATACCGGGTGATCAGTCCTTTATTACAATAAAATAGGATTCTCGCTTGGTTCATTCTTAGCAACACTATTGAAATCATGTTAATTGCTAACCACCCACTAGTTAATTAAGCCGGTGCTAAATTTTATCATTCATTAAATAGATAATAACATGCAAAATAAATAGTCTAAAACATACATAGAGTAATAGTCTAAAACATCACTAGATATATATGAATGTCTGTCGAACAAAATATCGGCTACAATCTCAAATCCAAATAATAAGTCCAACAGATAATAAAAATATCCAAATACCAAAGTGAAATGAATAAACTGAATAATTTAATTGAAGGGGAAACACGCCCAAAATAAAATACTGAGATAAGATTCCTAATCTAGGAATGAATAAGTGAAGCGTCTAGTCCAAATCTTGCATGCATCCTTATATGCAGCAGCTACGCAACTCGGGAACAGATCCTCAAGTCTGACGTCCCTGTGGCTGGACACCTAAAAGGTTTTGGAAAATATTTTTGACAAGGGTTAAAACCTAAAACATTTGAAAAAATATTTGTAAGTGATTACGTTTAAAGTAATTAAATAGGCATGCACACTTTTCATATTTAACCTAGTGTCGCATTCTCTTAAGATATTCCTCAACCCTCAACTATAGTGCACACCTATAGTTTCCTTTATAACCCCCTAGTTAGTACCCCGTCTAACTAGCCATGTTATAAATGCTCCTGACACACTACTCTAGCCCGAGTAACTTTCATGTTGATTTATAAGTTATCTAACTCATTAACTTAATTAATCACGACTAATAAAAATCATATAATAGTCTCACTAGTTATATAAATAATACAATTACACTTCATGTATTTTACCCATATATAAATATCTACAATATTATATACATATATATATACTATAACAATCACATACATATCGTATATAAATAACCATCCTCCCGAGTAAGAACTCATCGGATGCTTTCTCTAATATGCTATCACCCCAGGTATACTCAATCCACCCCAGATACCACGAGATGATTAACTCACACCGAATTAGTTAATAAAATATTAAGTGTAGTAGAGGCGGTCATAGTTCCCCGAGTATGAGACTGAATCATACTCAAGACGTCTCACCCCAAAAGGAATCACAACATAAAAATACCGTACGCTATGACATGTGAACAAAACTATCCTTGCTTTCACGAGCCAGGGAATTCACCCACATCGTGCAACCTCTTATGATAGAGCTAAAGGGGTATGTATTCCTATAAATATTATTCATGCTAATATTTATAAAGCGCGCGCGCGCGCGCGCGCACACACACACACACACATATATATATATATATATATATATATATATATATATATATAAAATTAAAGTATATTTGGCTAACCCAAGCCTAACTTCCCTAGCACTAGCTCTTAATACCCGAGTCCAAATTCTCTAATTGTAATTTAATTAATTTATTCACATAGTGTCACTCAGCTATAATGCCCGGACTCACTCACTCGGCGCGTATATTAATACTTTAGAATTTATTACACGAAATTCCTTGCATAAGGTTCACTCCCTTATTTACTTTTCAAATTCTTAATATCCATCTCCCAATATCCTAGATATTAGCTTTCTATTTAATTATAACTAATTAAATCCACCTTAAAGTCCTCCCAAAATAATTAAGGCTAAATAAGAAACTTTAGGCCAAAGTGCCGAAAATCAAGTGATCGAGGTAGACAACTTCCTCCTCGCGGTTCTGTTTCACCATTGTTACACATCTAAGCTTTCCACTTAAACCCAGAATTTAACCGAATACTTCCCATCATGTATTGACCCTTAAAACAAGTTTTAAAAATCATTCAAATTTCTAAATATCACTGATTTATAATATCAAAAATTGAAATCACGAATTTGGTTTTCACGGTTTCAAACGGTCATTTTCATAATTTCGATTCTATAACCCAAGTTAATCAACATTGGCTGTTGGGTAACTAATAAAATTTTAATTCCAACATCACCGAATCATATATCATCATCAATTCCACTTTTAATCTACACAAAAAGACCAATTCATAACACCTATTTTCATGCGAAAAACCACCCCAAAAATGAATTTTGATTCACACCCTCTATGATATGAATCGTAATACTGCAATTTAGATTTAAAGTAAGTTAACCACTTGCCTGATTAGATTCATAGGGTCTGATTTTGTGGTAGAAGATGAATTGATGAAGAAAACCCTTAATTCCTCTTTAATATGGCTCCCAAAAGCTTGCCACTTTCTTCCGCTTCTCTTTTCTCGCGTTCTTAGGGTTACAATGTGAATGGTTATTTCCCAACCCTCCTAGACTTAGGTTAAATATTTTTCATCCCGAAATTAAGCTAACGAACCAATCCAAAATGACCCAAGCACCCCCATGTGGGCCCGATTATGTCGAAAAATGCTTCGAGACTCAATTACTACCCCGGGTACTCTATTCCAACTACCTCAGCCTATTCAAAATCAACCATGCACTTAGAATCATCACCCGAGTCACTTTACTAAAAATCCCTATCTCTACCTCAATATTGTCTATACCCGACTCCCGGTTGAGATACAATAAAATCCCGTCGTTTAACTCTCTACGACGTATAATAATAGTTACGTATTAGTTACTACACACTTAGTAAATTTATTTTGTTTATATTAATCATTATCTCTCCTGTTTAATATTTAATAAACACAAAATTATTTAATTCAATTAAATTACGACACACTTGTAAATTAAAATACCCAAATTAATTAAATTCTAATTATTCTAAAATACGGGGTGTTACATACTTTCCCCCTTACAAAGGATTTTGTCCCTGACCTGTGATAAATAACTCTGGGCACTGCTCTCTCATGTCATCCTCTCGCTCATATGTGGACTCGTCAACACTGTGGTGTCCCCAGGGAACTCTGACTAATGGTACCACCTTAGATCGCAACTTACGCTCACTACGATCCAGAATAGCCACGGGTCTCAACTCGTACGAGACATCTAGTTGTAAATCGATCTTCTAGAGTGGAATGTTTCAAAAAACTCTCTCATTCCTCCCTTACCTCTTCAGGGATGCCACGTTGCACACATCATGTATCTACTATATATGATCTGATATTTTAGTTTATATGCCAATAATCCCACTCTCTTAATAATATGGAAAGGTCCCACATATATCGATGCCATCTTCCCTTTATTGCCAAACCTTATCACCCCCTTTAGAGGATACACCCGGACCAACAACTGGTAGCCAATCTCCAACTGTACATGTCTCCTGTATGCATTAACATAACTCTTCTACATGTTCTAAGCTATATGAATGTATCCCCGAATCATCATGATCTTGACAGTAGTCTCCTGAATAATCTCTGGCCCCAATAATTTATTATCTCCCACCTCTAACTAGCAAAAGGGTGAACAACAAGGCCTCCTATAAAGTGCCTCAAATGGTTCCATGCCGATGGTGAACTAGTAAGAGTTGTTACGCTCAAACTCTACCAATGGTAGGCATCGCTCCCATACTCTTATGAAATTAAGTATTCACATCCTTAATATGTCCTCTATCATTTGATTGAATCTCTCAGTTTGCTCGTCTATCTATAGATGGTATGTCATACTCAATCGCAAGCCTATGCCCATGGCCTCCTGAAAGCTTTACCAGTTGTGAGAAGCAAAGATCTTGTCTCTATTAGACACAATGTTAATCGATACCCCGTGCAACTTTACTATCTCTATAATGAACAGTTGTGCATATTGCCTCGTCTTGAAATCAGTGGGGACTAGTAAGAAATATGAAACCTTGATCAGTCGATCCACTATCACCCAAATGGAGTCGTGGCCTCTCTATGATGTTAACAACCCGATAATAAAATCCATTAAAATTCTCTTCCACTTCCACATGGGAATCTCGAGTGGCTGTAGCATCCCTGAAGGTCTCTGTTGGTCTACCTTCATGAGCTGGAAAGTAACATAATTCGAGACAAACTCTGTTATGTCTCTCTTCATCCCTGACCACTAATACTACCTCCTCATATACTGGTACATCTTATCCCCATCAGGATTTATCACAAACCTCAAACCGTGAGACTCAGTCATCACCACATGCCTCAAATTTTCATCCTCTTGCATGAAATGTCTCCCATTAAAGCGTAGGCCTCCCTCTGAGCTGATTGAGTAAGAATTCACATCCTTTTCTATAACTTAATGCACTCTATCCTGGAAAAAAAAATCTCCTGCCTGAGCTTTCACTGCCTGTATAACAATCTAGAGAGTGATAGGTAACACTGACATGGAAGCCCTAGTGATCTCATCATGGTGTCGAAGCTTACCCCACATCGCTTTTCAGACCTCTTCTATATTCCTTATAATTCGTCAGCTCAACGCGTCTACCACCATATTAGCCTTACCAGGATGACACTCAATGTCAAACTAGTAGTCCTTCATGAACTCACCTATCTCCTCTGTCTCATATTCTGAGCTTTATACGTGAAGATAAACTAAAGTGATTTGTGGTCCATGAATAGTGTAAATTGCTCTCCCAGAAGATAGTGCCTCCATATCCTTAAAGCAAACAGAACCGTTGCCAACTCAAGGTCTTGTGTGGGGTAGTTCTTTTCATGGAGCTTAAGCTTGATAGATACATAATCTATAGTTCTCTCCTTCTGCTATAATTTACACCCAAGTCCCTACAAGGATGCACGAGTATACAACCCTCCCTTAGTCAATGCGAGCACATGCTCTAACTTCAATTTGTCCTTTAGATAATCAAAGTCTAATTGGTAGTGGTCACTCCACACAAACGATACCCCCTTTCTATTCGGGTTCGTCAATGAACCTGCAATATTTGAGAAACTCTTAATGAAACGATGATAATAATCATCCAACCCCATAAAGTTGTGAATCTTTATCGGTGTTATGGGTTTTCCCCACTCCCTCACAGCTGATACCTTACTTAGATCAAGGGAAATACCCCTATCGAACACGATGTGGCCTAGAAACTTCACCTCCCTTAGCCAAAATCCAGACTTACCAAATTTGGCATACAATTGGTGGTCCCATAATATCTATAGATCCATACGCAGATACTCTGCGTGCTCACCCTCAATGCGAGAGTTGACCAAAATGTCATCTATAAACACGATCATGAACTGCTCAAGAAACTCCCTGAATAACCTATTATGAGGTCCATGAACACTGTCGACGAATTGGGAGCCCAAACGACATCACCCTGAACTCGTACAATCAATACAGCGGTCGAAAAGTATTCTTACGAATGTCGTCCTCTCGGATGCGTACCTAGTGATATCTCGATCTCAAATTAATCTTTGATAAGTACGCGACTCCTCTTGACTGCTCAAATAGGTCATCGATCCTCGACAGCGGATACTTATTTCGTAGTATGACCTTGTTCAGCTCCTTATAGTCAACACACAAGCGAAGCGAACCATCCCGCTTCTTCACAAACAACATCATTACACCCCACGATAATGTACTCCATTGTATGAAACCTGACCAAGCATAAATTCTTCTGAATTTAGCCCCTTAAGTTAGTGATTTTAATATCTTGAACAAGGTAATTGAACCATTTTTATTCCACAGCGTCCCATTGACTGTTTCTAACAATTTTCCCAAGTTTTCGTGTATTTTTGATGAAGTTTTCAGGAATGGAATGCAAGAAAGGAGAAGATGAAAGGAAGAAAAGTCAAAGGGCAAAAGCGTAAAGTTCTACTCAGAATTCGAACTCGACACTAAAAGGGAAGTTGAAGAGCAAGAGTTCACAAGAGCATAGGAAGAAATGGCACTCAAATTGGAGTTCTAAATCAAAAGTTATGGCCAGTCAAAGTTGAAAGAGAAAAAGTCAAAATTGAAGAAAATCGGACCGATCCGAAATGACCAAGTCCAGTAGACCCCGGATGGATGGAAAACCGATGGAAGAAGAAGCAGAATCGATCCGGTGGGTACCGGAACGATCCGGTAGAATAAAAAAAGAACCGATCCGGTGGCAGAAAATCGGACCGATCCGAGGGTAAGACGGACTGGTCCGGTCATGTGAAATCCTGGCATTTATTCTGCAAATTTTTGGCGTGCCTAGATGGTGAAACTTGTGCAACAAGCGTATATGGCTGTCAATTTCGTGTTAAATTGTGCTATAAAAGCCAATGCCCTACATCATTTGCGGAGGTCGACAGAGAGGTTGAATTCTAGGGTTAGTTTTTGAGAGAAAATTACCATTTCTTTAAGAGTTTTTCATAAACCCTAGTTTGTAAGAATTTCGGGTTTCCAATTGCTTTCTTGTGGCTGAATTCAAGTAAAATCATTCCATTCTCTTATTTAATTATGTGCAATTTATTTCCAATGTCTCGTAGATCTATAATTTTGTGCATGAATTTGTTCTTTAACCAAATCATGTCTAGCTAAATTCCCAAGGGTTGGGGTACATGAACTCAATCCGAGGAAAATTATTTATGTAGAAAATAGAAGATAAATTAAAATATTGATTGAATTGTGAATGAAAATCATACAAACATTGACAATCTTTTAATCTCTCTTGCCCTAGGTACTTGAGATGTTTAAGAACGCTTTGCAAGTATAATTTATCATTCACCGCTTTATATCTATCTTTGATTTCATATGATGCGGGCTAGATCCCTCATATATGTCATACTTAGAATTTATAAAGACTGGATTTAGTCAATAATTTTAATTTACAATTCTAGTATTCTATACGATAATTTGTTAAGGTTTGAGGGATTGTACCCTACCCTATTTTCTCTCATTTACCAAATCTAAGTCTTCGCAATTTTCAGTTTGTTTTCCTTGAGTAAAATTTTTATTTCACTAGAAATTTCCAAATCATTAATCATCTTTTCATATTTCTTTTGAGAAATCATTTCAAGATTTAATAACTTTCCCTATTAATATTTGGCAATTTTGATCCCTGTGGAGACGATCCCGACTTACCGGGTTTATTACTTGAGCGACAAGCTTGCACTTGAGCCTAGAGAAAACGCAAACCCGCGTGCCATGGCAGTCATCAAAAGTCGTTCATTGAGTCAAACACTGAGTGAGAATTCTGAACCTTTCGGTAGCGATATGTCTGAGCACGGTAGTGTCGGTGTAGGTGCTGGAGAGGATGAGATACCATACCTTCCCATGAAAGATTTTTTATTTTCGGAGCGAACTGTTACCCCTGGTTGCATTTTACTCTCGTATAATGCCGGTCAGTTCCACTTTCGGAATGGTATGATCCAAATTCTTTCGACATTTCATGGGATGGATTCTGAAAAACCATATCTCCACCTTAGAGAGTTTGAGGAAGCGTGTGAGACGTTTGGTGACCAAGCTTGTCCACAAGATGTAATCTGATTAAAGCTATTCCCTTTTTCCTTAAAGGATAAAGCTAAAACTTGGTTATGGTCCCTACACCCAAATTCTGTGTTATCGTGGAGAGATATGAAAGCCAAGTTTTTATCCAAATTCTTCCCACAACACAAAACCAATTATGTTAAAGCCCAAACTCAAGCTTTTCGACAAAATGAGAATGAGGCTTTTGATAAATGTTGGGAGAGATTTCAGGATTTAGTTAGTGCGTGCCCACATCATGGATTTGAAAAGCATCATCTGATTTCATTTTTCCATCAAGGCCTTACTTTAGCATCTAAACAACTTGTTCAAACCATGTGTGAAAGACCTTTTTGGGAGTTAGATTCGAGCGATCTTGAGGTTCATTTGAAATATGTAGCAGAGACTACCCAAGCATGGGATATTTCTGATCCCAATAGGCAAAATCTAAATCGACAAGTGCCTAACTTGCCTGCTGCGTCCGGTATTTATCACTTGGACAAGGACACTTTGTTGGATCGAAATTTGACCAATTGGAGAAGAATTTCAGAGATATGCTTGAAGTGTGTTTGAGAGATGTAGCTGGACGCGTACAAGGCGGAAAGGAGAAAGTGTGTGCCATTTGTAATGCGGGTCATTCTATCAAAGGATGTCCTACTATTCCTGTATACAAGGCAATGTACACTGAACAAGTTGAAGCAATAGGGGGGTTTCGAGGAAATTATAATGCACAGCAAGGGAATGCATATAATCAATCGTGGAGGAATAATCCTGGGATTACTTATGGACAACCCCAAGCGGGGATGGTTCCTAACCCACATATGACTCTACCACCACCTCCTTAATTTCAGCAAGTGGTGCCAAATCCTATGCAGGTACCACCCCCTGGTCCTTATGTAGCTCCACCTAGGAGATCTCTTGAAGATAATCTCAATCAATTCATCCAATCTCAAAAAGAGAGCAATGCTAAATATGATCGAATGTTCACTGAAATTCATACTAGCATCTCTAGGTTGCAATCTGCAGTGAATACTCAATAGAAGGGTAAACTTCCAGCTCAAGGCCAAAGACCTCCTCTTCAAGGACAACCTACGGTTGGCTCCACATCATCGGATTTGCAAGAACAATGTCAAGTTGTTACTACTCTTCATAGTGGCCGCGTGATTGATCTAGCACCAAAACTTCCAAAGGAGAAAGATGATGGAGTTGAACCCGAAATACCCAAGGCATCTAAAACTTCCGAGTCTGAAGAAACTCCGTTAGAAACGGAATTGAAAGATGAGGAAGTTGAACCTGAAATTGAAGTCAAGTTGCCTACTGCTACTCCATTTCCTCAACGCTTAGTGCCACCCAAGAAAGGGGCTTCGCATACAGAGGTGTTGGATGTGTTGAAGCAAGTAAAATTGAACTTGCCGTTTCTTGATGCTATTCAACAAATTCCAGCATATGCTAAGGTCATCAAAGATCTTTTGACTGTCAAACGACGGCTCAAGGTGAAAAAGAATGTGTTCTTGGCACAAAATGTGAGCTCGGTTCTTCTCAATGATCTTCCACCAAAATTCAAGGATCCAGGTGCACCTACAATTTCGTGCATCATAGGAGAAAAAAAAGTGGAAAAAGCATTTCTTGACTTAAGTGCGAGTGTAAACATCCTTCCATACTCCATTTATAAGCAGCTTGATTTAGGTGATTTAAAACCTACCCGAATCACTCTACAGTTAGCGGATCGAACAGTGAAAGTGCCTCGTGGGGTTGTAGAAGACGTGATAGTTCAAGTGGACACATTCTACTTTACTGTTGATTTTGTCATTTGGGACACTGAGCCTGCTCCCCATACGAGAAATTATGTTCCAATAATTTTGGGCCGTCAATTCTTAGCTACTGCTAATGCTTTTATCAATACACGGAATGGCCAAATGCAATTAACGTTTGGAAACATGACTCTCGAGACCAACATTTTCAATGTCGCTAACCAAATGGGTGATGAGGATGAAATTCTTGAGGATGATCTTATTGAAGAAGTGGTGGATGAGAACATTGAGAAAATTATAGGAGGAGATACATTGGGAGTGTGTTTAGTGCAAAGTGGTGAGAAAAAGAGTTCTTATACTGAGTTTGAGCGAGAGGTGGAAGAGTTGAAAGTTTGGTTACAAGAGGAAGAGAGTTTTGAGAGTTTAAGAGATGTTGACTGGATTTCTAGGTATGAAGATTTGCCTCCGAGGGAGACAACCATGATTCCCTCCGAAAATAGATTTCCTAGTCTTGAGTTGAAGAAACTACCCTTACATGTCAAATATGCCTTTTTGAGAGAGAATGATACATTTCCTGTTGTTGTGTCTTACCGTCTAGAAAAAGGGCAAGAGGGTATGTTGTTGGATGTGTTGCGAAAGCATAGAAGTGATTTTGGTTGGACTATAGCAGATTTGAAAGGTATAAGTCCATTGATTTGTACCCATAAAATCCATCTTTAGGAAGAAGTGAAGCCCTCGCGTGAGATGCAAAGGCGATTAAACCCAACCATGAAAGATGTAGTAAGAGCAGAAATCATCAAATTGCTAGATGCTGGGATTATCTATCCCATTTCTAATAGTAAATGGGTGATCCCAATTCAGTTCGTTCCAAAAAAGTCGGGGATGACCGTGGTTGAAAATGCTAAGGGAGAATTAATACCTCAACGCACCACCACCGGGTGGCGTGTTTGCATTGACTACCGAAAGCTCAATGCCGAAACTCGAAAATATCATTTTCCATTACCGTTCATCGATCAAGTGATTGAACGAGTGGCGGGCCATCCTTACTATTATTTCCTAGATGGGTATTCTGGCTATAATCAGATTTAAGTGGATGTACTTGATCAAGAAAAGACGACTTTTACATGTCCGTTTGGTACGTTTGCCTATAAACGTATGCCATTTGGGTTATGTAATGCGTCGGAAACTTTTCAAAGGTGCATGTTAAGTCTCTTTAGCGACATGATTGAAAAAGGTCTTGAGGTGTTCATGGACGATTTCAGCGTTTTCGGTCCATCTTTTGACCAATGTTTAGCTAATCTTGAAAGAGTTCTAGTCCGGTGTGTGGAAAAAGACTTAGTCCTCAATTGGGAAAAATGCCATTTTATGGTTACCGAGGGCATAGTTTTAGGCCACATAGTCTCATCTAGGGGGATTGAAGTTGATCGAGCGAAAATTGAAGTAATAGCTGAGTTACCCCCGCCAAAATCACTTAAAGATGTGAGGTCCTTTCTAGGCCATGCTGGATTTTATAGAAAGTTTATCAAAGACTTTAGCGACGTTTGAGTAATCTTCTCATGAAGGACACTCCATTTGAGTGGAATAAAGCATGTCAAGAAGCTTTTGATAAACTTAAAAGCATGCTTATTCCGCACCTATCATGCAAGCTCCGGATTGGTCATTACCATTTGAGATTATGTGTGATGCAAGTGATTATGTGATTGGGGATGTTCTTGGACAGAGAAAAGACAAGAAAGCTCATGTTATTTACTATGCTAGCAGAACATTATCTGGCCCTCAGCTTAACTACTCTACTACAGAGAAAGAGTTACTAGCAGTTGTTTTTGCTCTCGACAAATTTAGCTCTTACATTGTTGGGTCGCCTATCATTTGCTTCACTGATCATTCGGCCCTTAAATATCTCTTGAGCAAGAAAGATGCCAAACCCCGTCTAATCAGGTGGATCCTACTCCTACAAGAGTTTAATCTCTCAATTCAAGATAAGAAAGGAGTATAAAACGTCGTTGCTGACCATTTGTCACGACTCTCGTCCGACGTACCTATTGATCCCATTCCCATAGACAAGTATTTTTCAGATGAGAATTTTTTTGCTACTTCTTCTCTCCCTTGGTTTGCAGATATAGTAAATTACCTTGTCACTAGAGTTGTTCCATCTAATTGGAATCCGCAGGAGAGAAGGAAGTTCATTACATGGTCACGCATGTTCTTTTACGATGATCCATATTTATTTAAGTATTGTGCTGATCAAATCATCCGGAGATGTGTACCCGATGAAGAAATCCAAGGGGTAATTCGATTCTGTCATTCGGAAGCATGTGGAGGTCATTTTTCCAAAAATAAAACTGCTGCAAAAATCCTTCAAAGTGGTCTCTATTGGCCCACAATCTTCCGGGATGTGAATACTTTTTATAAATCATGCGATAGATGCCAAAGAATGGGAGCTATTACTCACCGTGACATGATGCCATTAACCCCAATTCTAGTATTGGAGTTGTTTGATTGTTGGGGTATTGACTTCATGGGGCCATTTCCACCTTCTTTTGGTTTTCTATACATCCTCGTCGCTGTAGATTATGTCTCAAAATGGGTAGAGGTGATAGCTACAAGGACAAATGACAGTAAGGTGGTGATAAAATTCATTCAAGAAAATATACTTTCTCGTTTTGGAATGCCTAAGGCCATAATCAGTGATAATGGGACTCATTTTTGCAATAGGCCTATGGAGAAACTAATGCGGAAGTATGGAATTGTCTATAAAGTTGGAACAACTTATCACCCTCAATCGAATGGCCAAGCCGAGCTCGCCAATCGGGAAATAAAAAATATCTTGGAAAAGACAGTCGATCCTAATAGGAAAGACTGGTCTCTTAGATTGAATGATGCACTCTGGGCCTATAGAACCGCATACAAGAATCCCCTTGGGATGTCCCCATTTCGATTTGGGTATGGAAAACCTAGTCATCTTCCAGTTGAGATCGAACACAAAGCGTATTGGGCTATTAAAAGGGTGAACTTCAACATGGATAAAGCCGGTGAAACAAGGAAACTTCAGTTGAATGAGTTGGAAGAAATACGCAATGATGCGTATGAAAGTGCTAAAATATCCAAGGACCGAATGAAACGAGCTCATGATGGAATCATTCGTAAGAAAGAGTTTCATTCGGGATAAAAAGTACTTCTCTACAACTCGAGGTTGCACTTGTTTCCCGGAAAATTCCGGTCAAGATGGTCAGGTCCATTCATTGTGAAAGATCTATTTCCCCATGGAGTTGTTGAACTCATAGATGAGAAAGGGGGAAACACATTTAAAGTTAATGGGCATCGTCTCAAGCCATATCTGGAAGCGCTTGTCAAGGAAGCCGACACAATCTGGTTGTCGGACCCCATTTATGGGGATTGACTGAAAAAGCAAGGTGAGGTCGTCGCACCCCCGACATGTATGGGGTGATTGTTGTACATATGAGTCTTTGGAGTTAGGAGTCGTAGGTTTGTGTCAGTCCCGGGGTTGAGAATCCGATGTATGAGGGGTGTTTAGGTTTTGATGAGCATTGAGGGTATTTGGAAGTGTGAGAGGTTGTAAAATCATCATTGGAATGGAGAAAAGGAACTTAAATGGTGAAAAGATGAGAAAGGAGAAAATTCTAAAAATTCAGCAGACCGGATCGGTCCGGTCCTGAATTAAAAGAACCGATCCGGTCAGGTGGATCGGTCCGGGTGAAAAATAAAAGAGCCGATCCGGTTAAGTCGGATCGATCAGGTCTCAAAACCGGATCGGTCTGGTCATCTGCAGAATTTTATTTCCCCGAGGTTCACACCTCTTCAATCCACACCTCTTCACTTCCCCCAATCCCTTCATTTCCCCAAAGTTAAACCCTTCATTTTCCCCCCATTCATTCCCCCTATTATCAATTCCCTCCTATAAATACATCCATTCTCTATCCATTTTCTTCACACCTACATCTCTTCTCTATTCTCTCCCTTACTGTCTAAATCCTCCATATCCATGGCTGCTCCCCAGAAGTATACCTCCATTGAGGTTCTCCCCGATGGAAATGGAGAGTACCGTTCTCGCCGCGAAGCAAATTGGTGTCGTCGGTTTTTCAGTCCGACCCGAAAAATTCATATTGAACACCAAGTGCTGTGGGATCAACTGCCCAATTCTGTCACATCCATGTTCATGTCAAGGGGATGGTGCCAATTCTTCAATGAGCCCTATGAAGCTGTTTGGGAGAATGAGGTCCGTCAATTCTACGGTTCGCTTGTCCGTACCGCTGAATTTGAATAACAAGCCTATGTGGATTCCATCCCTATTCCATTTTCACTCGAAATTCTGGCCCAGAAACTCGAGTCTTACGGTGTGACCACTCCGGCCCAGTTTGATTATCCAGGTCCCGATCCCGTTCTCACCAAAGAAGTTTGTATCTCAAGAATCAAGCCCGGTGCGGTTTGGAATACCGAGACTTTTCCCATTGGTCGGTTATCGGATAATGCACGGTTCACATTTCACATCGTGTGTGCCAATATTTTGCAAACCTCCAATGATTCAACAATGAGGCCCCGTCAAGCTACCATGATGTATCATTTGCTCGACCTTGCGACTGTTATCAATTTGGCCCGCACATTTTACACTGATATTCTCTTTGTGGCCTATGATAAAAAGGGTCGCGCCCCTCTTCCTTTTGGTCGTCTCATAACATCCTTGCTTAAGGATGCCGGGATAGCACCACCACAAGATCTTATCAACTTGCCTAAGCGTTTAGGAAAAGAATCCCACACTCGAAGTGAAAGGAAAATTCAGCTCATCCGTGCAAGGCGCGACGTCGATTCGAGTGATGAGGAGGCCGACGAGGACGAGAACGTTGCTGATGAGGACGTTGAGATGGCGGAAGGAGAGGAGGAAGAATATGATGAGACAGCTGATCCGGATTATGTTCCGGTTGGTACGGGACTGACTGAGCGCGCTCTCTCTCTTGAAACGCATTTCGACGAGTACATGTCGTCCTACGAGAGGGACATGAGTTTGGTCCTACGTATGCAGGCGGACTTGTACCATCTTTAGTTGGAACCCGAGGCCCCCCTTGCTCCTTATTACTACAATCCTTATGATCCTAATGCTCCAGGAACTTCCCGTCCCCCACCCACCCCTTAGGATTCCCCTCTCCCCTTTAGGTTTTTTATAACTATGTTTGTAATATTTGCTTACACAGTTGTTTCTACATTTTGTTTGTAATTTACAGTTTAATATGATATTTGCTTGTTTTATTTATCGCACTCTTAATGTTGTCTTCTTTATCTCTCTTGTCTATTTGATTGAGGACAATGCAAATCACTGAGTTAGGGGGCATGACAGGTGTGTATTCATAAAACTTCGCATATATGTGTATATAAAAAAAATTGAAAAATTTTGAAAAGCCAAAAATATTTTTGTTCAAAATAAATAAAATTTGGAATTTAAATTTTTCAAAAATGTCACCTTTATTCTATTTAAAGTCGGAAATTGTTAAATCTCAATTGCACTAAGCCAAAATTGACCAAAGATGGAAATTATCCTTTTGCAACCCAATTTGAGCCTGATAAAATATTTCCTTTTCGTTTGATAACCCGAAAAACCCAAATAGCCCGGAGTTGTGAAAATTGAGAAAATTCAACAAGTCCAAATTATGCTATAAAAAGGGGTAAGAAAAGAAAAATAGCAAGAAAAAAAAGAAAAAAGAAAAAAAAATGAAAAGAGAAAAAGAAAGAGAAAAATGAGAAAATGCCCGAAAAAGCACTAATGGACGTCATAAGGACATTTTCCAATTCCAACATTCCCTACCATTTCCATTATTACCCTTTACACTTTTTAACCCAAAAAGTCCTAACCGAGTCCAAATTGCGAAATTAATTAATGCATGGAGAGCTAAGACATGAAAAGATAATATGAGAGATAAAAATGGTGTGAAATAGAGGTGATGTTCCCATTTCCTAATAACTGTATTCCGATGATGAGATATTTTCACCATATATTTCCTCCTTTTCAATTTTGTATGCATGAATTTGTGTCCATTATATTTACTCTTTATATCATGCATATCGAGAGAAAATAGCCACATTCCGAGTGATTCGTTTGTGAGTGCATCTGTAAGAATTTGAATCAAAACGAATTTTCGGAAAGTAACGTAATGCTCAATCGGTGGAAATTTGAGGTTTAATTTCTGGCTTTGCACACACACTATGGTTTAAGACATTTGAATATGAATTTATGGTGATTATTTTTCGAAAAGTTTAAATTGTACAATTTTTAAGTATTTTGATTTTTATTTGAGTCAATAAAGAAGTTTGTGGGTAAATTCACTGCAAACCCTCACGAGACAAAACTCGTCCTACTAGGGTAACCTAGAGGTTTAAAGGCTTGTTGCATACGCTAAATGCAATCGAATGCCTGCGAAAGTGGAATTTTATTTTAATAAAGGAATTTTCAAGAGTAGAATTTTGGTTAGATTCAGTTACATTGCCCGGGACGTGCAAAGTCCTAAGTTAGGGGGATTTGACCAAGCGTAAATTCTTCTGAATTTAGTCCCTTAAGTTAGTGACTTTAATATCTCGAACAAGGTAATTGAACCATTTTTATTCCATATCGTCCCATTGACTGTTTCTAACAATTTTCCTAAGTTTTCGTGTATTTTTGATGAAGTTTTCAGGAATGGAATGCAAGAAAGGAGAGAAAGAAACTAGAAGAAAGGAGAAGATGAAAGGAAGAAAAGTCAAAGGGAAAAAGCGTAAAGTTTTACTCAGAATTCGAACTCGACACCAAAAGGGAAGTTGGAGAGCAAGAGTTCACAAGAGCATACGAAGAAACGACACTCAAATTGGAGTTCTAAATCAAAAGTTATGGCCAGTCAAAGTTGAAAGAGAAAAAGTCAAAATTGAAGAAAATCGGACCGATCCGGTGGAAACCAGACCGATTCGAAATGACCAAGTCCAGTAGACCCCAGATGGATGGCAAATCGATGGAAGCAGAAGCAGAACCGATCCGGTGGGTACCGGACCGGTCCGGTAGAATAAAAAAAGAACCAATCCGATGGCAGAAAATCGGACCGATCCGAGGGTAAGGCGGACCGGTCCGGTCATGTGAAATCCTGGCATTTATTGTGCAGATTTTTGGCGTGTCTAGCTGGTGAAACTTGTGCAACAAGCGTATATGGCTGTCAATTTCGTGTTAAATTGTGCTATAAAAGCCAATGCCCTACATCATTTGTGGAGGTCGACAGAGAGGTTGAATTCTAGGGTTAGTTTTTGAGAGAAAATTTCCCATTTCTTTAAGAGTTTTTCATAAACCCTAGTTTGTAAGGATTTCGGGTTTCCAATTTCTTTCTTGTGGCTGAATTCAAGTAAAATCATTCCATTCTCTTATTTAATTATGTGCAATTTATTTCCAATGTCTTGTAGATCTATAATTTTGTGCATGAATTTTTTCTTTAACCAAATCATGTCTAGCTAAATTCCCAAGGGTTGGGGTACATGAACTCAATCCGAGGCAAATTATTTATGTAGAAAATCGAAGATAAATTAAAATATTGATTGAATTGTGAATGAAAATCATACAAACATTGAAAATCTTTTAATCTCTCTTGCCCTAGGTACTTGAGATGTTTAAGAACGCTTTGCGAGTATAATTTATCATTCACCGCTTTATATTTATCTTTGATTTCATATGATGCGGGATAGATCCCTCATATATGTCATACTTAGAATTTATAAAGACTGGATTTAGTCAATAATTTTAATTTACAATTCTAGTATTCTATACGATAATTTGTTAAGGTTTGAGGGATCGTACCCTACCCTATTTTCTCTCATTTACCAAATCTAAGTCTTCACAATTTTCAGTTTGTTTTCCTTGAGTAAAATTTTTATTTCACTAGAAATTTCCAAATCATTAATCATCTTTTCATATTTCTTTTGAGAAATCATTTCAAGATTTAATAACTTTCCCTATTAATATTTGGCAATTTTGATCCCTGTGGAGATGATCCCGACTTACCGGGTTTATTACTTGAGCGACATGCTTGCACTTGAGCCTAGAGAAAACGCAAACCCTATGGAGACGATCTCTGTTGGCACTCTCTCTTTATATGCCCTCCCTGGCCATAAAAAAAGAAATTCCCCTAGTAGTCCCACTGCCTCTTACCCTGCTGGACTTGATGAGGTTGACCCTGATGCTGGCCCTAGTGGCCTCCTCCATTGTTCCCTTGGCCCTGATGGTCCTGGGGAACATGCTACTTCTTATTGGGACCCTATTGGCCCTGTCTGAAGCCCTGACCCTCTAGTTGGTAACCTCTTGATCTAAATATCTTGGACTGATCCCCCTTTTGAGTATTCTGCCACTGCTGTCTCACCACCTACTACTGTGGTGCCTCACTAGCACTACTCCCTCCTGACTTTCTTGGTTGGCTCGACTCACCCTCTCTCTTGTCTCCCTTCAAATGGAAGCGGTGGTCTTGGTAGTGTAAAAGTTTTGCATTGATAACTTTTATATAACTTTGTAATGCTGGGCTGCCAAGTAGATGTTGCCTGATACTCTAGGCTAGCACATCTATAAACTTGGGATTTTTCTTTTCTTCTGTGTTCACCACATCTGGAAAAAATTAGCCAATCGAGTGAACTCATCCTCGCCTTTTTCCACTGATCGATCACCTTGAGTGACATCATTAAACTTCCTCCTCATTTTTTTCGGAACTGCCAAATGAAAATATTTGTGGTCAAACCGCTCTTTTAGAACTACAAGTCTGAGAGTGGTAAGCACCTGTTTCCAAGTGTCACTGCACTCAATCATACGTAGATGATGTTGTAGATCCTTCTTCCAATAGCATTCCACTATAACGTCTGATCTCCCATGGAACTCTGTTGTGTGGCCTTTCTGAAAATCCTTCTTAACTTTCTGCCAAGATAACGGCCACGGTTGGGACTTAATCACTGGTGCCACTGATGGTTGTGTGTGGGTCTACAAAAAGTGCATGGCCATGGCCGTCATGACTGCATTGACTGCGTGGTCCACTATCTTGGCCCTCGTGCCATCGTTACCAACCCCGATAGTGGTGGTGGTGGTTGCAGTAACTCTAGCTCATTCTAAGACTCTCTCACCTCATCTCTCGCTGCTACTCCCTCTCCTAGGCAGCATCTGAAATATGAAATGAGTTCATTGAGTTCTTTAAGGGAAAATTTCCAATAGCATCAATTTGTAGTATTAGCTTAATTCTAGACAAAACAATTTGAGTCATAGGATAGATGTTTATGTTTTAAAGCCTATGTCGTTCAAAGAATTGAACAACGTAACGGCTAAGAATTTAAAGAATGCATCCTTGATGATTTTTGTGCCGAGTGTATTTGTCATCAACATTTAATTTTTCAAAGTCTCCAAAGGTATGAATGCACTATTATATATACAGGAGCTTGGAAAATATTTTTAGGTGTTATTATTTTCGTGAAATTTGTTTTTGAATTTATACTATCTAAAGATTTTATTCTCAGACACCTTTCCGCAGAAAAACCATAACTAATTCAAAAACTTCAAAAAAATACAAAAAATACGAAACTGGCGGCAATATGTTCATATGAAAATGATCTAGATTCGTGGCCTAAAATCTCGTTAGATAGGTCATTTGAATGACCTCATTCGAATGAACTTCAAACGAGATTTCCGAAAACCTCGTTGTTTTCTCATTAGAAGATTCGTTCGAACGAAATTGTTTGAACGAAGTTCGAATAAAATGATGCAGTTTTTGATAGTTTTTTCAAAAATTTCCCATTTCCCCACATTTTTTTTTTTTGATAAAATAAATGTGGGAACAACTTTTTCAATTGAGACCTTTTCATTTTCCTTGAGAGTTTGAGAGAAAAATACTTCCAACAAAAGGTCCATTTATGTGTTAACCTTTCAAGAATAAATTTCTACTAAAAACACATATGTTTACACCAAACATGTTTTAGTTTAAATCCAAGTTCATATATATATTCTTGCTTGGAGTGTTTGGCACCGGGTTCTCATCTCTACATATCAAGAAGAGAGTTTGGGTTTTTCTCTACCCCAAAGGGAGTTTGTTTCATGCGGCTTACTCATATGGTTAAATGCATCATGTGTGGGTTGACGGTAGTTGTGCCCTATGGGTGGACTCTAAGATTCTGGTGGACTTCGGAGTTATTGACTAGGTGGAGGTTGAAGCAAGAAGGAGCGTCAAGGCTTGAAGGGATTCAAGTCGTTGTTTTAAGTCTGTTGTCATGTTTTTGTAAAAATTACCATACCTAGTGGATTTGTAGGCAGGGCCGTCCAAGATTTTTCCCATTTGGGTTTTTCTTGTACATCGGGGCATAGTGTGCTGTGTTTATTTTCTCTTGCAAAAATCAAATAGATGCATGCTTAGGTTAATCAAGATAAAAATAGGTTTAAACACACAATTTTTTTAATTTGGTGCTAAGTTTAATTTATGTAAGTTTGGAGTAATAAATTCAAGTCTACATAAATTAATTTGGATTTTTCCATATTTAGTTTGTTTAGCCTAACTTAGAACTTGAATTAATTTTATTTAAGTGAATATTAAAAATGTTTGTGTCGTTTAATTTCACTTTTAGTTTAATTTAATTTTAATTTTGAAAAAATTAAAATGTGAACTGTATAATTGTTGAAATTTGAAAAGAAATTTCAATTTGGAATATATTTCAACCATCTCATAATTTTGAGTAGTTTAAAATTTAGGGGCACCCTCACCAACAAGTGGTATCAGAGCGCAGAGCATTAAGTTATTGCATTTAGGTCCTTTTAGGCTTGTTTTAAAAAATGAAAATTTCACCGATTTCAAAATTTCCTATTTTTGATGGTTCAAATTACGTGTATTGGAAGGCGCGAATGAAATTAGCACTTAAATCACTAGATGAAAGGGTTTGACAATCGGTAGTTACCGTGTGGTCCCCACCTACGTGTCTAGTAGAAAATGAGCGTGTTCCAAAATCCATAGAGATATGGAGTGAGAATGAACTCAAATTAGCGAATTTTAATTCCCTTAGTTTAAATGCATTATTTAGTACGATCACACCGAATGAATTTCGACGTATCATGATTTGTTAAACTTCTAAAGAGGCTTGGGATATTTTATAGCTCACCCATAAGGGAACTAGTGTCGTGAAAGCTTCAAAACTCCAAAACCTCACCACTAAATTCGAAACAATTAAAATGTCTGAAAGTGAGACTTTTGATGAATTTTATGCTAGACTTTTTGATATTTTTAATTCATCTTTTAACTTTGGAGAAAACATATTGGATAACCATGTAGTAAAGAAATTTTTTAGGTCCTTACCCGATAGGTTTATTCCAAAAATGACCCTTTTAATTTCTTTACCCACTTTAGCCTCTACAAAACTTGAAGATCTCATATGTGACATACAAACCTATGAATTTGACATGTTTACCTCCAAGGTTGAGAAAAAGAAAGATAAGGGTATCACTTTGAAATCCCAAAAGGTGGAAAAATAAGTTTCGGATGATGAGAGTGACATCAATTTCGAGGACATGGTTATGTTTGCTAGGAATTTTAGAAAATTTCTTAATTTTAATAAAGATAATCTTAAAAAGGATTTTAAGAAATTTGATAAATCTAACTATGACAAAGCTGAAAATTCCCTAAAAAAATTAATGAAGATCTCAATAGTGATGAATCGAATAGATGTTATGGTTGCGAATGCTATGGCCATAGGGTAAGAGAGTGTCCCACTAAACTAAGAAGGGGGGGCAACAACCAATTTCATATAATTACACCCTTAGTGATGATAGTGATAAGGAAGAGGGACCTGATTCCCCCATGGAGCGCAACTTTACCGTGTTTATGGAAAGATATGTAAATGATAGTGAGAAATCGTCCAATGATGACATCTTAATACATGACACTTCCAAGGCCAAAGTTTTTTAATCCCAAAATTTTGATGGTATAGAGAGTTGAGAATAAAGAGAGAATGAAAGTGAAGATGAGGTTGATGTTATTGAACTTCAAGTGGCCTTTCATGAACTATATGAGGAATCAATTAAAATTAAAAGGGCAAATTTGAAGTTAGAAGGTTGTTTGAGAAAATGTGCCTAGGTTAACAATGAGAGTACTTTAGTGGAAGACCTTAGGATACATGAGAAAGCTCTTCGTGATAAGCTTGAATATGTATAAGGTGAGAGAGATAGCCTTAAATGTTTAATGAAGGGTATGATGAAAGAGCTTCTTAGGTTTGAAGAGAGTAAGTGTTTACTCGAGTCTAGATTTTTAGAGTTGGAAGAGAAAGTGAGAGACTCAAGTCTGGTCAAATTTGATTTGGAGTGTAGGTCGAAAAATTAGATAAAATTATTGGAACTGTCCAAATCAAAAGAGACACGCGTGGTATTGAATTCGATACAAAAAATACTTTCTCTAATATAGCCAAAGCCACAAGTTTAAGATAATCCCGTAGGAACACTTCTAAAGGTCAATCCTTAAGTACTAATTTTCATCCGATTTTTACATGCTCACATTGTGGTCGAAAAGATCATCTTAGGAATTTTTATTTCGATTTCAAAAAGAATCCTAGGAAATACAAAAGTAGAGTCACCAAGGTTCCCAAATGTCTAGTGCGTCAAGTTTCACTAGTTTGGGTTAGGAAATCCGATTTGGAGGTTTTACAAAATAGGATTGTTGATTCTCATTTTCTTGCATGTGATCCCTCCCTTTCTACATATAAAGATTGGATGTGTTAGCTATGTTTACTTACACTAGATTTTGTGCATAATGATCTAACTTTTTCTAGTGGTATGATTAGTTTGTTTCTCATTTTCTAGCTCACGCTTCATCATATATCACATGCTAGAATTATGATTTGTTTGCCTTTTGTATTTTATTTTAGTTTTGTTTGGTGTTATTTAAAAATACAATAATATTTTTTTTTACTTTTGAGTTGAATTTTTTTGTGTTTGGTTAAAATATTTTGGAACAACTCAAAAAGATTTTTGTGTGTATATTAGTTTGAATCCCATCCCTTTATTCTTCCATATGGATAGAACTTTTTGATTAAGATTTTCAATCCTTAAAATGTTCTTTGTCATGATTGCATGGAGTAGTTTGATTTTAGATTGCTTAATGGATTATATTTTTATATGCCTTGATTCAAACATGCACAAGCTCATTTGAAATTTAACTTCACATACATATTTAATCCAAGTGAGATGTTCTCTTATCAATTTAGTTATCTACTTGTTGTTATGACTATGGAAGATTTGTGCATGTAAGAAATGCTTTCCCGATGTAATAATTATAGAAATATGCCTATCCGACGTAATTGTTTATAAATGAAATCGGACTGTGAAAGTCAAAATTACTTTGCGTAAAAAGGCACCATTGAATTTTGGCATTAAAAAATTGGCAATATAAAAAATTAGCCAAGGCCTGTTTAGTTTAGTTGATATGTTCAAAAAGAAAAGGAAGAAGAATATTAATGAGGAAGTTTGGTGTGATATATCAATGAGTTTGTACAATGTCTTTGTATTCTAGTTATTCTATTCTTGTAATGACTTTATTGGTTTATAGAATCATCAAAATTCTAGGCTTAAGTGAATTATGTATGTTTGTTCATTGAGTTCAATTTATGTTGTCACATGAGGCTATATTTGAGTGTGATAAAGTTTTGCAATCAAATGAGAACTCCATGAACATGCATAGGTGATTGGGTCTATATTCCTTTAGTTTCTTGTTCACATACCTTCACTTCCGTTTACCACATGTATTTTGACACATTTTTAACATATGAGTGTGGAAAACTTAATGTATTTTGTGTGGTGTGTGGTGTTTATACCTATGTATATGCGCGTGTGAGTTATTGGTATTCATTGTGTATATATATGTATGGTATTTTTTTGAGTCTTTGCCTTGCTAGATAGTCCATTAATGCTTTGAATTAAAAAATATGGCATCTATCATGTTGCGAATTTTGGTTGATATCCCACGCTTATTGCAGCACCCCACTTAAAATAATAACGGGTGGCCAACCCTATACTACATTAAATCAGGAGTTTCAGATGGTCCAATCTCAACATCAACTGTCGGTACTATATAATATAGGACTAACTACCCGATATCATATAAGCGAGATGTTAAAATTAAATAAAATATGCAACAGACAACAAACTAACACTATAACACTACTCATAAAGGAAAGAAAGATCCAAGAAAGAACTATGAGAAAAGAAATGCTAGAATAAAATGAAATAAATAACTACAACTGAAATATACCCTAAGGAAGTAAACCCGAATTAGCGGTCGGGTCACAACCAATACAATAACTGAAATGAAATAAATATACACATCTATAAATATCCCTTGGGTATAAACCCGATACACAACATGAATCCTACCTAGATTTTTAAAGAAGTGGGAAGCGACTACAAGATACATCCCGCAACAGTCCGCACATGTCACGGCTCCCAATACTCTGGATAGAAGGTCATCCGGCATCCATGCGGTAGGACACCTGTAATAATATATATATTATGGCAGGAGAGAAAAGTAAATGGGTCAGAGCCCGAGTGTGAAAAATATTTAGCAAGTGTGTTAACCGTGCATAATAAATATCCGTGCACTTATTTCATAATTAAAGTGGAATCGCACTCTCGTGGAACCCCTACTCACCTCTCATCTAGCGGCGCGCACCTATTCGCCTCCTGCATTTTTAGTTAACTTACCCCAATTATAAGGACAACCTAACTTAACATAGGCCCCGCCTATACCCACGAGATTTTAACTTTCTATCTTACCCCAAGAATCCACTCTTTCTAATCATACTTGATTATATTACGAACAATTATGCCATAATAGGCTTAATGGATTCCAGTTTATGATTTAATCAATGATAATTCTTAATATGTTACCCACTTATTTTTGGGTTGAATCATAAGATTTAATTTCTAATTAACATGCAATCAAATTACTATTGACAAAACTTCTCTCCAATCTCAACATTGTACTACGTTTCGTGCGTGGGGTGTCTCGCAAAGTGAAATCCAAACAAGGAACCACCCCGTTACACTACTCCTTGACAACGTCGATCCTAGAGATCCATCATGCCACACATAATTATTTGACAAAACTTTTCTCCAATCTCAACACTGCACTACATTTCATGCGTGGGGTGTCTCGCAAAGCGAAATCCAAACAAGGAACCACCCCGTTACACTACTCCTTGACAATGTCGATCCTAGAGATCCATTAGGCCATACATACAATATTATACTACTACAACTACTTGATTTTAGACTACAGTGTGAAAACAACTTAAAATATCCAATAATATCCTTGGGATGATGTAACCGAAATATTCCTTAAATGCGATACATCAACCCCCATCAATCTAGTACATCATAATGATCTAAGATGTACTACACAAAGATTCCATATCCTTTCATCTATAGGATATATAAATATATATAGGCATTTTATTCTAACCATATATATATATATATATATATATATATATATACCATCATCCATACCCATGACCAAGTGTACATATCACATCTGATGTACATTGACCATGCACAATAATATACCCGGCTATAAATAGCGTCGATAAACTGCATCATACTATCATCTTCCTAGTGCCCGACTCACGTAGCAATACTGGGGACCACCATGGTGGGGCTAAACGACACCCATCTCGTGGTAAACTCACACACAAGACGTCCCGGGAAGCGGTCATAGCTCCAAACCGGCAATGAGACGAAACATACCCACCATGCCTCATCCCAAAAATATAAATCATATAATAACACACGGGACGATTATGACCTGGGGAATATCCACACCCTTCTCCTCGAGCCAGGATGCTCACCCTCTGTGCGGAAACTTCCCAATGATAGCATGAGTGGGGTATGCTTAACCACATAAGTACGTATATCGTTCACATGCAGAATATACATACATCCATATGATCCCATCATATGATCAAACATTAAACCATCATATACGGTTTAAATATCCATACCATGTATGTCCACAACATAAATATATCCATATATTCATATCTATATTGATATATACACATATATTCACATATCCATATTTCTATATATACAAACTAATTCTCGTTCATATGCATAAGATATATAAATTCGGCAATTAGTATACATAATCCTCAATATACAAGCCATCCCCACAACTCATTTAATTTACCTCGATATGTGAATACAATGCCTCACTTGAAACATATTCAATCACTTTTCCTATGATGAATAGTCTCCCAAAATCATATGTGTATATATATATATATATTCAACATTAGGGTTATCACCCAATATTTTGTGTAGGAAACCATCACTACACGTACCATCTATATTCGAGAGCACATTAAAGAATCTAGTAATAATTTCGACTATCGGTATACACCTAACTAATAGTCTATAAGCCTCAAGCTCAATCTTATTTTCATCAAATAATCCTATTTCTTAGGGAAAATACCCGTTGTAAATCACACACCGATAAACAACATCTACCCTAACTAGATTTACACACTCTAATCCAGTTGGTAATATGATCCCATCGTTCTCGATTCGGACTACGGTTCAATAACTTTTGTGAATCCCCTGGTCTAATATCTCTCGGATTTATTTCTTAAAGTTTATCATTACCAAGGGTATGCGACCACTCTCTTTCATTGGGCCCCAAACTGTGTCTGAATCATATCCTATCCTTATAAGGATTCAATATAAATGTCACCCCAGAAATTTTACAACATACACTCTCAACTCTCTCCAAGATTTCTTAGCCTCCCAACACATTTATACTTACAATTTGTCGCTAAGTATGATTCTCAATCCCAATGAGGTTTCCCCACAATCTCTATACACATCTCCAAACACAGACTTGGATATATGTTTCCCAAATTTTCCCAAGAAGTCCCCATGATCACAATGTGTGAGAAACCCCCTAGTGTCTCCAAAACATATCTCTTACATCATAAGAGAAGACCCCAAATCAATAAACCCAACCAAAAAGGGTTTGAAATCACCATAAAGAAAAATCCTCAAAATGCCCTGTTTCCGAATCGATTCGGCCCTATTCCGAATCGATTCGGCCTCCAAGGAGAATCAATTCGGGTCTAAAGACCTGGGCTTCTATCTCAGGCCGAATCGATTCGGCTTCGGTCCGAATCGATTCGGTCAATGCAGACCTGCTAATTTGCCTAGGCCGAATCTATTCGCTTAGAGGGTGAATCGATTCGGGTCTGTAGATTTTGAAGGGTTCTTCTTCTTCAACAAAACCCATGAATTTTAAACCCTAAAATTTCTATTCTAACCTCTAAATCTTTATCACAACATCATTTTAAACCCATAAATCAACCCAAAGTTGATCCCAACCATTTCTACACCATTTAAACCCATATGTAAACATTGATTTCAAGATTAAACCCAAAAATCTAGGTTTTGATATTTATACCCAAAATCATTTCTTTAACCCACAAATTATGAAATCTAATACACAAAAGACTTATTTAGCAAGATTAAACACTTGCCTCAGATTTGTAGAGGTTGGATCGTCCTCGATGTCACGATTTGGCCGGGGTTCCCAAGCTTTCTGTCCTCTCTCTCTTCCTTTCTTCTTCTTTTCTCTCTTCTCTTCTCTTTTCTTTATCTTTATCTCTTTCTCTAAATGAGAAGGCTTGTCCCTTAAGCCTCTTAAACCTTAAAACATAAGTCCCAGTTTTAATTTTTAATACACACTTTAAATGACTCGTTTACTCCAATTCGAGTTAAACTGACTTAAAAATATTTCGGAGCAGAAATAAAACCCAATGACAGTCATTTTGACTATCTCGACCCTTCCGGGATCGATGGTACCCTCAAAATCATCATACGAAATACTTTGAAATGACCTCTATTTTTGGACCTAAATTCCCAAATTTTAGAATTCTCCAATTTAATTAAATTTTATTTTCCCAAAAATTTAATTTCTCAGTCTAAAAAATCATGGGGTGTTACACTTATCATAGTACATTTTTGTTGGTATTATTTTTTGGTATCGCATCATTGTTGATTCCTATAAATATTTGTATGGATTAGTTGCATTTTATCGTTGTCCATATGCTTTATTGTTCCTGTTCATAGATCATTCATGTTTAACTTGTTTTTCCTGAGTTCATAACCCTAGTGTAGACTTAAGGGGGAGAAATGGCATTTTCCTTAATTAGGGGAGAAATAAGTGATTTTATAATTCTTTAACCTTTGTCTATTCCTAAACAAAAAGGGAGAGAGATGTATCTAATCCTTTGTAACTTGAAAGACTTATCTTAGGGGGATACGTCTTTCTAGGCAGATCATTGTTAGATAAAGGGGGAGTATTATTATTTTATTGCACTTTAATTTGTTATATTCCCTATGCATTGGATGGTTTGTTTAAGTGTGCGGGATTTCATCTTTAGCTGTATTATTTAAAGCAGAAAAGCATTTCCTATGAGTAGAGTCAAGCATCTATATTTTTATTTTTTTTGGTGGGATTGTGTCTAGATGTGCTTGACGGCCCTTAGAATTTTTCTGTTTGGTTTTGTCCCTGAATAGCCAAAGGAGGAGATTTGTAAGGGGAAATTTCCAATCGAGTAAATTTCTAGTATTGTCTTAATTCCAGACAAAACAATTTAAGTCGTAGAATAGATGTACATGTTGTTTCTTTTCAAGCCTATTTCATTTGAAGAATTGAAGACGTAACGGCTAAGAATTTAAAGAATTCATCCTTGTCGATTTTCATGCCAAGTGTATACGTAATCAACATTTGATTTTCCAAAGTCTCCAAAGGTATGAATGCACTATTATATATATATATATATATATATATATATATATATATATATATATATGAGCTTGGAAAATATTTTTGGGTGTTAGTATTTTTGTTAAATTTTTTTGAATTCATATTATCTAAAGATTTTATTCTCGAACACCTTTCCGTAGAAAAATCATAACTGATTTAAAAAAATTAGAAAAATACGAAACTAGAAGCCACGCATTCGTATCGAAATTATATAGATTCATGGCCTAAAATATCGTTAGATAGTTCGTTCGAATGAACTTTGAAAAAACTTCAAATGGGATTTCAGAAAACTTCGTGTTTTCTTATTAGAAGATTCGTTCGAACGAACTTCGAATGAAATGACATAGTTATTAATAGTGTTTGAAAAACTTCCCATTTCCCCACTACTTTTTCCTGATAAAATAAGTGCGGGAACAACTTTTTCAATAGAGAACTTTTCATTTTCCTTGAGAGTTTGAGCGAAAAATACTTGCAAAAAAAGGTCCACTTATGTGTTAAATTTTCAAGAATAAATTTCTACCAATAACACATATGTTTACACCCAACATGTTTTAGTTTAAATCCAAGTTCATATATATATATATATATATATATTTTTTTTTTTCTTGCTTGGAGAGTTTTTGGCACCATATTTTCATCTCTACACATCAAGAAGAGATTTTGAATTTTTCTCTACCCCAAAAGGGAGCTTGTTTGCTGCAGCTTACTCATACGGTAAAAGGCTCCGTGTGGGGGTGATGGTAACTGTACCCATTGGTGGACTTCAAGATTCCAGTGGGCTCCAGAGTTATTGACTAGGCGGATGTTGAAGCAAGAAGGAGTGTCAAGGCTTGAAGGGAGTCAACTCATTGTTGTAAGTCTATTGTCTTGTTTTTGTAAAAATTACCATACCTAGTGGATTTATAGGCAGGGTCGTTCGAGGTTTTTCCCATTGTGGGTTTTTCTCGTACATCGCTGCATAGTGGGATTGTGTTTATTTTTATCTTGCAAAAATTCACTTAGATGCATGTGTAGTTTTAAAAAGAAAAAAATTGGTTTAATCACAACTTTGGTTTATTTTGATGCTAATTAATTTTGGGTAATATTTTAGTTGAGTAAATTCAAGTCCATTTTATTTACTTTGGCAAAAATGCTTGTTTAGTTTGTGTTACCAAATTACTACCTTGAATTAAATTAATTTTGTTTAGGTGAAATTTTTAATATTTGTTTAGTTTAATTTATATTTTGAAAAAAATTAAAATTTAAGGAATTTAAGTGTTTATTTT
Organism: Sambucus nigra; assembly: GCA_949130495.1. Taxonomy (NCBI): domain Eukaryota; kingdom Viridiplantae; phylum Streptophyta; class Magnoliopsida; order Dipsacales; family Adoxaceae; genus Sambucus; species Sambucus nigra. The sequence continues at coordinate 54,336,659 of OX422219.1, forward strand.
AGAATGGAATTTTAGATTTGGAATAGTGATGAACCATCTCTTAATTTGAGTTTAAAATTTGGGGGCATTCGACCTATCAAGTTCACAGCCAATAAAACATTTAATAGCAGAAGCACGATATCTTCAAACATAAAGATGAGTACAATAGTCCTAATAATAAGGCTATATATCAGTACATGAAATTGCGAAAATCGTAAAAAGTCATAAAGATATTATGGCCTCTAGAACCTGATGCTCTGATACCATCTGTAACACTTCGCCTAATTAAATATTCGATGATTATTCCTTTATTATCACTGTCGAAACCATATTAATTCCTAATCACCTATTGGTTAATTAAGACAGTGCCAAATTTTATCTTTCATTAAATAGATAGTAACATGTAGAATAAACAGTTTAAAACATACACATAGTAATAGTAAAAAACATCACTATATATATATGAATGATTGCCGAATATACTATTGCCTACAATCCCAAATCCAAATAATAATTCCAGCAGATAATAAATAAATCCAAATACCAAACTGAAATGAATAAACTAAATAATGTAACTGAAGGGGAAAAACACACAAAATGAAATACTGAGATAAGATTCCTAATATAGGAATAAATAACAGAATCATTTAGTCCAAATCCTGCATGCATCCACATATGTTGTAGCTACTTATCCCTGGAATAGATCCTCAAGTCCAGTATCCATGTGGTTGGATACCTAAAACGTTTTGGAAAATATGTTTGACAAGGGTTAAAACTGAAAGTATTTTCAAGTGATTAAGTTTGCAATAATTAAATATGCATGCACACTTTTCATATTTAAACTAGTATCGCACTATTTTGAGATATTCCTCACCCCTAAACTAGAGTGCACACCTATCCCTTCCTTTATAACCCCCTAGTTACTACCCCATCTAACTAGCCTTGTTATAAATTCTCATGATATACTACTCTAGCCCGAGTAACCTTCCTATTGATTTATAAGTTATTTCACTTATTAACTTAATTAATCATGACTAATGACAATCATATAACAGTCTCACTAATTATATAAATAATACAATTACACATCATGTATTTTACCCGTATATAAATTTCTACACCATTATATACGTATATATATACTACAACATTCACACTCATGTCATATATAAATAACCATTCGCCCGAGTAATAAGTCACCGGATGTTTTCTCTAATATGATACCACCCCCGGTATACTCAATCTAACCCGAATACTACGAGATGGTTAACTCACACCGAATTAGGTAATAAAATAATAATAATCATAGTGGAGGTAGTCATAGTTCCCCGAGTGTGAGACTGAATCATACCCAAGACGTCTCACCCGGAAAGGAAACACAACAAAAAAATACCCGAAGTTATGACCTGGGGACTATACTCTCCTTACTTTCATGAGCCAAGGGATTCACCCACATCGTGCAGCCTCCTATGATAGCACTAATGGGGTATGTAATCCCATAAATATTATTAATGCCAATATTTGTAAATCACCCATATATATATATATATATATATATTTGGTTAACTCGTGCCTAACTCCCGTTGCATTAGCCCTTAATACCTGAGTCTAAATCCCCGACTCATAATTTAGTTAACTAACCCTTAATTAATTTATTCACATAATGTCACTCAACTACAATGCCCGGACTAACTCATTCAGCCCGTATATTAACATTTTAGAATTTATTACACCAAATTCTTTCCATAAGGTTCACTCCCTTATTTACTTTTCAAATTCTTAATACCCATCTCCTAATACCCTAGGTATAAATTTCTATTTAATTATCACTAATTAAATCCACCTTGAAGTCCCCAAATAATAATTAAGACTAAATAAGAAACTTTAGGCCGAACTGCCAAAAATCAAGCCTCATCAATCGATTGAGGCGGACAACTTCTTCCCCGCGGCTCTGTCTCACCATTGCTACACATCCAAGCTTTCCACTTAAACCCAGAATTTAACCCTATACTTCCCACCATGTATTGACCCTTAAAACAAGTTCTGAACATCATTTACATATCCAAATATCACTGATTGATAGTATCAACAGTTGAAATCACGAATTGGGTTTTCATGGTTTCAAACGATCGTTTTCATAATTTTAATTCTATAACCCAAATTAATCAACGTTGGCTACTAGGTATCTAATATAATTCAAATTCCAACATCACCGAATCATATATCATCATAAATTTCACTTTTATTCTACACAAAGTGATCAATTCATAAAACCCATTTTCATGTGAAAACCCACCCCAAAAATGAATTTTGATTCACACCCACTATGATATGAGCCATAATACTGTAGTTTAGATTGAAATCAAGTTAAAAACTTTCCTAATAATATTCGTAAGGTCTGATTTCACTTGTAGAAGATAAATTGATGAAGAATACCCGCAATTCCTCTTTGATTTGTCTCCAAAAAGCTCCCCACTTTCTTCCTCTTTTCTTTTTCTCTTGTTCTTAGGGTTAGAATATGAATGGATGATACCCAACTCTCTTAAACTTAGGTTAAATATTGTTGATCCCGAAATGAAGTTAATGGGCCAAGCCCAAATGACACGAACACACCCGTGTGGTTCCAATTATGCCTAAAAATGTCCTCGGACCCAATTACTACCACTGGGTACTCTATTCCGACTATCTCGACCTATCTGGAACCCACAACACACTTAGAATCATCATTCGAGCCACTTTACTAAAAATCTCTATCTCGATCTCAATATAGTCTATACCCAACTCCGGGTTGAGATATAATAAAATCCCGTCATTTAACTCACTGCTACATATGATAATAGTCACTTATTATTTACTACACACTTAGTAATTTTTTTTTATATTAATCATTATCTATCCCGAATAATATTGAATAAACACATAGTTGCTTAATTCAATTAAATTACGACACACTTGTTAATTAAAAAATCTGAATTAATTAAATTCTAATTATTCAAATATACGGGGTATTACAGATGGCATGGGTTGTAGATCTTGGAGAGTATCATATACCCTATGAACCCATGACAACATTTAAAGGCTAAGTAGTAGAGAACTTCATAGCCGAGTTACTTATGAAGAAAATCCTACCGAGCAGCCTTTGACAAGAAAGAACTCAGTAGTAAAGCCATCTGAGTAGACTTCTTCGTAAGAGATCTTAGTAACGAATCCACTCGAGCAAACTTTTTTAGAAGACTTCTTTATAACTAACAGACCAGTGACGTCCCCTACCTGAGAATCCGCTAAAAAATACCTCGAGCAAGGACAAATAATATTCAAATATGGATCCCTAGTTGAGGGGGGCTTGAAGGAGGATCTACTCATGTGGAAGATATATGTAGATGGATCATCATACACCACAGGTAGCAAAATCGGGCTGATAATCAAAAACTAATATGATATGTGGAATATGCACTCAAATTCTAATTCAAGGCCTCCAATAATAATGGGGAGTATGAGGCATTGATCTCAAGCTTTGAATTAACATTATCCTTAGGCACCGAGTAGATATTAGCTCATATTGGCTCCCAATTGATCGTCAATCAAGTGTTGGGAATATACAAGGTTAAATGAGAGTTTATGAATAGATACTTGGCTAAAACGTGAGACATAATATCCAAGTTTTTAATGGTCGAAATGGTGAAAATACCTAGGATTAAAAATGCCCGAGCAGGTGCACTTGCTCTAATCACTTTCGTGAACTAAGTTAAGGATTACCATTCCGATTTAAATCCTCATGAATAGGAGTATTGGTGAATAAAATTTCAATTTGATCGCATTAGATCTGTCTCCCTCGTGGATGGATCCAATCAAGGGGTATATTGAAAAAGGTGTCCTATGAGACGACCTAAAAGAAGCCAAAAAACTGAGGTACAAAGAAGCTAGTTATGTTGTGGAATGATGAGTCCTATATAAAAGAGGTTTCATTGTCTGTCTATTAAGATATATCCACCCTATCAAAGTATAAGATCTGATCAAGGAAGTGTAGGAAGGATTTTATAGATCCCATTTGGCAGGAAGATCATTGGTCAGGCGAGTGGCCACCTAGCCAACCATAAAAGTAGATTATGTTGCCTACGCTAGACAATGTAACAAGTGCAAAATTTTTGCAACAATTCATAAAATACTCGAATCTATACTTACATCGATCACATCCTCATTGTCATTTGCCATGTGGGGAATTGACTTGGTTATCCCGATAAAGGTTCAAGTACTTATCTTTGCCATAAACTACTTCACTAAGTGGGTGGAAGCTAAGCCTCTTGTTGATATGCCACGCGAGAAAGTTTTCCAATTCATATGGAAGAATATAATATGCCGAGAGGGGGTGGCATATGCCATCATCACTGACCACAACACATAGTTTGAAAACCACGAATTCGAAGATTATTATATCCAGTCCAAGCTCCAAAAATTGCATTGTGTTCTCGGACTCCCTCGATGCAACGACCAAATATATATGACAAATAAACTCTTCTCGGTTGGATAAAAAGAAGACTGGATGATGACAAAGAGAAATGGATCAATGACCTGCAAAGTGTACTCTGGACTTAAGGGACCACATTAAGGATATCTACCGACAAAGATCCCTACATGTTAGCATTTAGTACTGAAGTTTCAATCCCAACAAAAATTGGTTTGTCCGCTTATAGAGTACTCAACTTTAACTCCCCTAAGAGCGACATCATCAGAAGTCTAGACTTAGATTTGATTGAGGAAGTCAGAGAAAATACGACATTATGTGTGGAAGCCTACCAGCAATGAACTGTTCATTTCTATAACCGGAGGGTTAAGAAGAGAAATCTAAAAGAGGGGGGCTATGATCCATAAAAATAGTACTCAAGAAGGGAAAAAATTGGAGGCAGATTGGCATGATACATACCATATTTATCCAATTGTCTTACTAGGTACTTATCACCTAGAAACCTTGGAAGGATAACAACTCAAGAGCTTATGTAATGCCGAGCATTTGAGAAAGTACTATCAATAATAATGAGAAATGTAAACTTTCAATATATATGTAACTCATCTTTTTCAGCTTCAATAAAAAACATCCTGTTCATCATAAATTGATTTCCTTTTCCATATTTTTTTTTGGGAGTGGGAGATATACAACTCTCAAAAAATAAAGAGTGACTAATTGTAAATTAGTCCCAAAAAGTCACAACCAAAAATGCAAAGCTTCATGTATGTCTTCGTCTTTGACAAGTCACAAACAAGAAGTTTCAAAACCAAAAACTTCATGTATGACTCCTTAACGTTAAGAACAAGAAGTTTTACCAGATCGAATTAAGGAAAAATCCTAGCATTTGATCACCTAAGGTAACCAATGTAAACACTTTGTTAAAATGATAAGATCCTTTTGAGTGACCACAAACACGTTAATAGAACCTAAGGATGGACAACTTTGTTACACCTCACGTATTCTGATAAGCAAGGTGGTAAGCCGTCGCTGCCATACTACGGCAGGCGTCACTAAATAAATTGTCATTCTCGACACGTGATAAAAATATGAGAGATTTAAAATTTGACCACAAAATATAATAAAATTTATCCAGCAAATATAACCATTCATGCAATTTAAAAATCCATCCCCATGCTATCTCCAAAATAAATAAAACTCCAAATCAATAAAAAAAAAATTGACATAATACAACTATAAATATATGACTAAAATAATAAACAACTGTGGAAGTAGTTGGCCTACTAAATCCATAAATAAAAGTCTCATAATAAAAGCGACATAATGGAAAGTAAATCTGAACTACTAAAGAAAGTAAAATAAATCTTCACACGCTCTTCCCAAAAATCTCCAATCACTCCTATACAGTTACACCAACACTATACTTGAAATGTTAGTGAACGTAATGGGTTAGAGCCCACCATAAATACTAGTTACTCCTCCCTATTAGGATCTGTAAAACTAGACAATAGTATTATAAATGATAAACATCACCGTAGAATATTTTAAATTAAAACGATATATATTAAGATGCGAGTAAAGTAAAACATCACTAACTACCCGCATAAACTGAACAACCCTAATATTCGAGTCCAATTATTATGTTACAAAATAATTCCAATTTCTATAATTTAATTAAATTAATTCAACCTATTTTATTCGTGCGACACACTTTTATTGGTCTTGCACACATTCTTGGCGTGCTTAAGTTCCAACACATCACACCCATTCCCCTCACTATAGCCATTCAGCCCGCTTACTATCAACTCTGCACATACTCGTGAGGTTCTACACATAACACGTTACTATGGCCAGTCGACCAATTTTTCTGTCAGCCCTGCATATACTCGTGATGCTAACAAACAACCACGTCGCTATAGCCAGTCAACCCAATTATCATTAGCTCTTCTCATACTTCAGTAAGGGAAATATTTCTAATTGAGTCCATTGTATAGTTTCGACTTATTCTCGGAATAAAACACTTTTGAGTCATAGGTAGATTTTTATTTTCATGATCTCACATAGACTACGGCTATTTAAGTTTATTGTAGACGTTACGACAAAGCTTTAAAGAATTTATCATGCCGGTTTATGGTGCATTTTTCGTATTCGGGTTTAATTTCATTATGAGATCACTCGAGTATGAATGCGTAATTTTAATGGGACTTGGAATTTATTTTAAAATGTTTAAGGATGTTATTTTTATTAAAGAAATAATGTTAAAATGTTTTTAAAAGTGTTTGAAAATATTTACACTTCGTTTATTTAGAGATAAACATCATTTAGCGTTGTGCATTTGTCAAACTCTTGTGTACAGTCGTTCAAACGACCATAACAGTCATTCAAGCTACATAGGGATGTTGTTCGAGAAACATGCCTATGTCACTCAAACGAGATGCGGCCTCAAGAAATTTATTTAAGGCGTGTTTTCTCAGAAATTTCATCAGGCGTGCAGTCTGAAAAATAGTTTACAAACTAGAATGTTGTTTACAAAAAGTTTTCTAAGATTTTATAAGTCCAAAACATCCTTAGAGTTTCAAAGATCCGATCTTTCATTATTATATGCTATAGTGATCTTTGTTGGCACCGTTCAGATTTTGTTCTACACAGAACATTATTGGGTTTTGCGGTGGAGAAGTGAAAGAGCCGTGTTCAATATCGTAGACGTTACATGGCATATCGATAGACATAAGGCATTCATGGAGGCGAATGGTATGCACAGGTATTGTGAAAGGATTTGCGTGGGAACTGTGGAAGGGTGGTTGAAGATCAGAAGAGCTTCACATCTTGTGGAGATTGAGTCATTGAGTAAGACTTGTGTCCATTCCTTATAAATTTGTATCGCTTGGGCTGTCCAAGGTTTTTTCCCTTTGTGGTGTCCTCATACATCCGGCGTTATGCGCATTGTTTTCCTTACTTTACTTTCTTTAATAACTAGATGCTTGATTTTTATTAATCAAAATAAATTTTGGTTAAGTTAAAGAATTTTCACAATTTGGTGCACATAAAAGTTTGAAAATGATTTTCAAAAAGAGATAATTGTTTCATAGTCCTTAAATAAAAGTCTAATTTGAAAAGTAGGGGGCCTACAAATTAGTATCAAATCTAAAAACATATTTTTTTTGTGTTGGTCCCTTTTTTTCTTTCAACGATGAATTTTGAAAGTTATGATAGTTTTCGTACTCCTATCTTTTATGGTACTAACTATGCTTATTGGAAGATGCAAATAAGAAGTGACTTGAAATCCATAGATGAGCGTGTGTGGTTAGCGATTGAAAATACTTAGACACCACCAGTTATACGAGAGGGTGAGACCACTAATATAAAACCCGTTGAGTCATGGGTCGAGGCTGAACATAGGCTTGCACTTTACAACTCTAAGGGTCTGCACATTATTTCCTCACGTGTCACACCTGAAGATTATAATAGAATCATGACTTGTGAAACATCAAAAGAGGCTTGGGATACACTTGCACTCACTAACGAGGGCACGATTATGATCGGGGCGTCTAAGTTGGAAAACCTCACTACATAGTTTGAAATGATTAAGATCTTGGAGAGTGAGATGTTTGGTGAGTTCTACACTAGGTTGTTCACTATTGTCAATGCGTCGTTTAACCTAGGAGAGAAGATACCTGACAATCGAGTCGTAAAGAAAATCTTAAGGTCGTTGCCTAAAAAGTTTGATGCAAAAGTGGTCGTTTTGAATTCCCTTGGTACGCTAGAGTAGATGAAAGTTGAAGGGATTATAGGTGACCTATAAATCTATGAACTCGATATGTTTACCTCCAAGAAAGAGCCAAAGAAAGAAAATTGCATTAATTTTAATGCCTGGAAGGAGGGGACTAAAGTTTTGGATAATGATTCTGATTTAGATTTTGAGGATGTTTCCTTGTTGTCAAAGAAATTCAAAAAATTCTTAAATTCCAAAAGTATCGAAAGATGCTAAGAGATTTGAGAAATTTAAGAAAAATAAGGTAAATTCCTCCCTTAAGGACAAGAGTGAGAAAGTTAAGAGGGATGATTCGAATAGGTGTTTATGGTCACAAGGTTGTCGAGTGTCCCACTAGACTCAAGAAGGAGGGTAAGAAACCAATATCATATAATGTCACCTTAAGTGGTAGTGAATAGGAAGAGGGAGAGAGAGTTCCTCCAGTGAGCGCAACTTTATTGCATTCATGGCATGTCATGTGAGAGATGACGATAAATCTTCCCATGAATATTCTCATCTGCATAACACTTTCGAAGAGGTTGAGGGTAAATCCCACGTGTCTGAGGGTGAAGAGAGTGAGGAAGAGGAGATTGATGTGAAAGAGTTGAGAGTTGAATTTAATGAGTTGTATGATGAAGTAATGAAGGTGAAAAGGAAAACTCTAAATTTGTAGGTTTAATGAGCGTGATTTAGAAAATAATAATGTTTTGATTATGGATCTTAGGGCACGAGAGAAGATGCTTAGGGAGAAGCTAGAGTACATTGAGAAAGAGAGAGATAGCCTCCGTGGTTTGATGAAGCCATTAAAAAAATAGGTGCTAGAGTCTGAGGAGTCTAGGTGTGTGCTTGAGTCTAGGATTTTTGAGTTGGAGGAGAAGTTGCAAGACTCGAGTAAGGTTAATTAAGTTTGACTTGGAATTTAGGTTGAAGAAGTTAGATAGGATGTTAGGCACCGTCCAAGTCAAGAGAGATCGGTTTGGTATAGGATATGATGATCACGTTGTTCCCATTCCTAAAGCCAATATTAATCGCGTGAGAGAGCCAACTAGGAACGTGAGGAGAGGTCGATAATTTTGTAATCATTCCTTCTGTCTTCACACTTGTTCCCATTGCAGTAGGAAAGTTCACCTTAGATGTTTTCTTTATGACCTTAGAAATGATCCTGGGAAGTTTAGGAATAAAGTCATGTCGTTTCCTAAAACCCCCATGCGTCATATCATGCCTACTTGGGTTAGGAATTCAGACTTAGAGCCTTTAGGACTAAAAGTTCATGGTTCTCATTTGGTTGAACTTGATTCTTCCCATGCTAGATCTAATGGATAATTGTGTTGGAATGTTTGTCACATGCTAGTCTTTGCATCATGATTTATATTTTGCTAGTGATTTGACATGTATACCATTTTGTATTATATTTTTCATTTATTAAGTCTTATTTGAAAAATACAAAAATATTTTGATTTTGATAAAAAAATTCGAAAAACACAAAAAGATTTTTTGGTTTTAAATATTCTTGACAAAAATACAAAAAGATTTTATTTTTGGGTCAAAAATATTTTTAGAGAAACACAAAAAGAGTTTCGGTTTGTGTCGTGAGTTTATATGTTTGATGTGGCATATTGGAGTACTTAGACCCCCTTCCTGTCTTTATCCATGTGGCTTGGACATTTGGTCATAATTATTGATGCGTAGAATGATCTTGACCATTATATTGTGGGGTTGTTTCGAAGTTGATATGCATATTAATTTGAATTTGTTTATATGCCATCTTTACACACATGCACGATTTTATATGAATGTTTGACTTCACTTGCATATATGAGTTTAGTGAGACGTTCTTATCTCAATTTTGTCATCTATGTGTAATTAAACTTAAGGGGGAGTTATGCATATAAGAGCCGTTTACTGTGAGGACTGAAATTGAAAAAATAATGAGTGTTCACGGGAAAGGGCTAAAATGTGCAAAATTGACCCGTCCTGAAAGTCACCATTTGAAAAAACCCAAAAAATCAATGCAATAAAAAGAATCATATGCCAAAATGGGCCAAATTTGTTTATATTCATTCCAAAAGAAAAAATATGATATATTTGAGGGAGTTTGGATGGATAATTAAACGAGTTTGCACAACGAATCGTAACGTTGAAAAATCATATCATGACGCTATTGTTTGTAGAATCGTCAAGATTCCGGATTTGGGTGCATGATGCTTGTTTAGTTCATTAAGCTCACACATTAATTGTCACATATGGCTAAAATAAAGTTTGGTGATTTGTTGCTATCAATTAGAGCTTCTTGATCATTTTTATGTGTTGGAATTGTGATTCATTTGTTGTAGTTCATGCCCATACATTCCATGTTCATGTTTAAGCACATCGATACTATGTTAGAATGAAATTCGCATTGTTTTATGTGTTTTTTTTGCTATTATTTTGCAGTTTATGCTCTTTTCAGTTAATGTTTTCAGGAAATTTTTTCACTAGAAAAAACTACATATTTTTCAGAACTGGATGTGAGTTTTTGGTTTTCTCGTTCAAGCGAGATATCGATGTCGCGCGAAACCTTTATGCGAGAAGCTTATGTCGGTTGAATGACAAGGCTGTCTTGTTTGAGAGACTTTCTGGGAATTTTATTTCCTTGTTGTTTCAGTACCTTGGTTGATATTGACATATTTTTGGTACTGCTGGGTTGCTTCTGGACAATATGTTGTATACGGTTATCACTCATTATATTTTTCATTACATTATGTTTGTTTAGTCACACTTGCAAGAATATATATCAAGGGACAAACCAAACATAGATGCAAAGAAGTTCCACACCTCAGTAGCAATGATACATTAAATAAGGACATAATAATACCTATCCTCAGCATTCTTACAAAATCTACAAATTGAAGCAAGTCTAACACCTATTCTTTGAATATTTGATTCAAATGGTACTGAATGGTTTAAGACTTTCTAGGTATATTTTGATAATCTCACGGGGCCTTCTTTTAACCAATTTATTTTCCAAGATATAGATAAAGGCCTACTTTGTCTATGAATATTGTAAGAAGATTTAATGGTAAAATCACCAGTGATAGAAACCTTCCATATTACATTCTCTTCATTGATATATGAATCAGATAAATCTTTAATGGATGCTATCCTTTTAATTTAAGAAGGGACTTGTTTGATACTAAGACCTTTTTTGTATTTGTTTCTTATAAAACTTGACCAAATACCATATTCAAATTTATACTTCCAATATAATTTCATGCTAAAAGCAGAGACAAGGTCTTCAATTTTCCTGAAATTTGGGCCACCCTCATGAAATGGATAACATAACTCATTCCATTTAGTAGACCCGGCAAACTGTGATACGACACGATAACATGACACGACTCGACTCGAAATTAACAGTTAATGGGTTAAGGCTTATCAGGTACGGGTCACTATCGGGTTAAAACGATAGACCCGTTAAATATAATGAATCGGGTTGGTTAAATATTCTTCACCCGATAATTACCCGTTAAGACACGGATACTGTTCATGTCATACCGGGTCGTGTGACTCATTAGTAACCATTATGACCCGTTAAGATATGTAGGGAAAATTAAAATAATATTTTTAGTTTGAGAGGGCTAAATATGTAATTATGCAAAGCTAGCGAGTCTTATTGGTAGCTAACGGGTATTATTTGTACTTGTCTATCGGTTCATATCAGGTTAAACGGGCACAGAGGGTTAAACCCATTAAGACCCAAAAATGATTTGTTACCTTAACGGGTTAAACGGGTTCGTGTCGTGTAACCCGTTAGGAAAATGAATAGTGTACGAATATTGGATTCATTACCCGTTAAGCTAACGGGTCGGGTTCGGGTGGAGAAAAATTCCACACGAATTCATTAATGCCCGACACGAACATGACCCAAACCGACCCATTGCCAGGTCTACCATTTAGTCCATTGATATAGATTCTCCTTTGAGGTGCCACCGCAATAGAATTTACTAAATGTGTTACGTAATCTTTTTATATTAATTTTAGGAGGGTTTAAAACTTCAATAGTGTACATAGGAATATATTGAAGCACATATCTAATAAGGGTGGCTCTGCCAGCCTGAGAAATCATTTTTTAAGACCAATTGTAAAGTTTATCCCTAATTTTAGAAATAAGTTCAGAAAAATGAATTGCCTTAGGTTTCCCTTTAAAGAGAGGAAAACCTAAATTTTTCAATGGAAATTGTTTGTGAGACAATCCAAAAGTAGGTTCATAGATTTCCTTCCATGATGTGATAAATTTTTATCAGTATAAAAGGAACTCTTCGAAAAATTCACTTTCTGGCCAAAAGTGGCTTCATAAATTTTCAATAGGTCTATGAGGGACTTTATTCTATATTTACCACCATTAATAAAAATAATCAAGTCATCATCATATCCTAAATGAGATATCAGTTGACTTTTAGAGGGATGAGCATAAGGAATAGCTTTTTTAAGAACAAATCATTTGTCTATATATCTACTAAGGGCTTCAGTTGCTATTATAAATAGACTAGGAGACATAGGGTCTCCTTGCCTTAAACCTCTGGAGGAATGAAAGAAGCCTATACTTTTACCATTTAAAATTAAAGAGAACCAGTTATTAGATATGAGCCTCCAAATCAAGTCTATAAAGACTTCACAAAATCCAATTTTTCTAAGGACTTCACAAAGATAAGGCCAATATACTCTATCATAAGCCTTCTCCATATCTAATTTAATGATCACATTTTTGCCATATGATTTCTTACCAATATATTGCACCATTTCTTGAGCTAATAGAATGTTTTCCTAAATGCTTCTTTTTTTAACAAAACCACTTTGATTTGTAGAAATGATAGAAGGAAGAATAAGTGACAATCTATCATTTAAAATTTTAGAGATAATTTTATTTGAGAAATTGCACAAACTTATTGGTCTAAATTGGGAACGTAATGAAGGATTTGAAACTCTAGGAATAAGAGCAAGAGATGTAGAAGTCCAACTTTTAGGGAGTTCACCCCAGGAAAGAAAGAATAAATTTCTTGAATCAGGTCATATTTAATAATATTCCAAAACTTTATGTATAATATACCTCCAAAACCATCAGGTCCTAGAGAGCTATAATGATCCATGTTGGATAAAGATGAGAAAATTTCTTCTTCAGAGGGGAAATCAGTTAATTTGTTATTCATGGTAACATCTATTTCTTTACCAATGACTTCCATAAAAGAAAAATCTAAAGATTTGTATTCTGCAGACCAAATGTCTTTGAAATGATTAAGAATTTGTTTTTCTATTTCTTCACTAGATTCTTCCCAATGGTTTTGATTATCTTTAATTCTAGAGATGGTTAAGCTCCTTTACTTTGCTGTTACTGAAGCATGAAAAAATTTGGTATTTTTATCCCCTAATTTAAGCCATTTTATATGACTTTTTTGATGCTAGAAGCTATCCTCTATTAGTAATGCAATATTTAACTCAGCTCTAGCTTTAAACAAATTAGTTATAGAATATTCAGAAGGATTGTTTTCAAACTCATATTCGTTTATTAAACCTAAGTCTTCAAGGTCTTTTACAGCTTGGAAAACATTTTTGAAAGTGTTCTTATTCCAAATTTTTGAAAACTTTTTTGGAAAACATTTCAAGGTCTTTTACAGCTTCAGTTTATTTAACTGTATAGAAAATTTAACTAAATGAGGGGCTTGAATTGCAATAGACCATGATTCTTAAATTATTTCTTGGACATTTGAGTTAATACACCACATAGATTGAAACTTCAAAGGTTTTGGATAGTTATCAAAGGTACTTTTAATAGATAAAAGTAATTTACTATGATGAGAGCATGTTTTATGAAGATAAGTTATACTAGTTTGAGGGAACTTCAAAAGCCAATTATGATTTACCAAACCTCTATCAAGCATGCAAAAAATAGTTCCAGCAATCCTATTATTTGTCCAAGTAAACCTGGAGCCAAAGTAACCTAGATCAATTAAGGAACAAGAAGAAATCATATCCTTAAAATCTTTTGTAGCATCAAAGTCTATAGGATTACCTCCTGATTTTTCAGACTCATCTAAAACTATGTTAAAGTCACCTAAACTATCCAAGTCTTAGCTGCAGAATTCCTTGTGACAGTAGTTATATCTTTCCATAGATCAACTCTTTTAATTGGAGTACATTTAGCATATGCAATAGCTAAATGTATAGTAACATTCAAACATTATATATAGATTTAAATACCTAAAAGTTGCTCTGAATCATAGATCACTTGGACTTCAAGATCATTAGACCATAGAAACCAAATTTTATTGGATATGTTGCTTAAACAGTTAGGGAAATTCCATTTGATTTTGTATTTTGGAAAATTTTCTGAATCTACTTTAGGCTCAAGTAAGGCAATAGCGGTAGTTTGTATTGTTTGATCAGTCTTTTGATTCTCCTACTAGTGGACTTATTAGCTACCCCCTAACATTCCAGCATATAAAATTTATCATTTAAAAGAAGAATTAGTGGTAATATTTTTTTATTTTCCCAAAGACCTAGTGAATCTTCTATATAGAGGATCAACTGGAGTTTTTTTAGAAATCATACCTGACCTGACTGATGTTTCTGTAGCAGTAGATGTGGGATCACTGCCACTATCTTTCTTGTGGCTGCAGCTGTTTGTTTCTGATAGTTATTCCATTTGACATCTAACCATGAAGCAAAGTTCTGTAGTTCTTCAACCATTGGAACTGCACCTTTTCTCTCCTCATGATCTGAATGATAATATTTAGAAGCTTTGAAAGAACTATCATACTTAGGCAGTGCATAACCTTTTGGGGAGAGATGGAATTGACCCACCCTCAAGGTTTCCACTGAAATATAATAACTATGAGTAATTTTGTCTAGCTACAGCTATTGGCCTTCATGATTTTTCTGAATCCAACTTTCAACCTGATCTGTAGCTACCACTTATTCTTCTTCATCTGAGTTTTCTTCTTACGAGACTTCTATAATATCATCTAACAGGACTTTCTTAGTTCCTGAAGAACTTGAGTTAAAGTGAGATTTCAATTGACCTGTGTCTTTCTTTTCTTGAACTGTAGAAATACCTTATGCCTTTGGTAATAACTGGTTCTTGATATCTGTTTCTTGAATTTGAGTTGCAGCAGAATTCTTTGTAGGAACTTTGGTATTTTGTTTTGGGGAAGTGTTTGTGGAGAGGGATTTAATCAGACATTTGGACTCTTGATGTCCTTTTTTCTTATAATATTGACAGTAAGAAGGAATGTTTTCATACGAGATTTTTTGCCAAAAACCTTTATCTCCACATCCAATCTAGATCCTATAAATTATTTCTTGTAAAAGATTTAAATCAATATAGATTCTTTCAATGCTTGGTCGAGTTAATGATTCTGTTGAGACATCCATAGTCAGAGGTTTCCCAATTAATTGATTAATTGAAAATAAAGAAAATTTTGCATAAAAATGAATGGAAGATTTGGGAGATTCACCCAAACTGGGACAATAGAGCTTTCTTCTTCTAGGGGGAACTCTGATGTTCATTTGAATGTGTGCATTGGTAACTTCCCAATGTACCATTGATCTCTAACCCAAAGTCGAACATAATCCTCTTCGCATTAAAGCCGAATTAGAAGGTTCTTAGAATCAATCAAACCTATTATAAATTCTGACTTTAAAGAGAAAGTTTGGAAGGTTTTCTTGATGATTTCAATTGAAGGTCTACCATGCAAAAATTTTCCAATGATGGTGTGTTTGAAAGTAGCAGCTAGCGTAGTAATGTGATATTCTGAGAATAAAATGGTCGGTTCTCCCTTGTAGGTTGATGGCTGTTTAAGACAAGGTTCCTTCACAGTGTTATTCATGAGTATAATTGTAATGGATTTCTACCAAATGGTATTCTGATCAGGAGGTTTAGGAGGGATGTGTGTGTTAATATGGATGTTAGCCACGGCGACACAGCTTCAAGGGGAATGGATATTCACCCAATTTTCTTTGCGATTCTTGGAGAGTTCCTATCTTTTGAGTTCAAGTGCCCATCACACTCACTACATCTTTTGATCATTATTAGCTGGTATAGATATATTTATCTTTTCAAGGGTTGCCAATTCAAGAAAAAAAAGGGGGAGATATATATATGATATAGGGGGGAGTTTGTTTGATGAGAAGATTTGACTTATTGCATTACTTATTGATATCATATTCGTGATCATATGCTTTCAAGTTTATATTGATTAGCTTACTCAAATTGGTATCATATTATTTTTGCATTGGTACAAATTGGTATTCTGATGTAAATGTTGTTTAAAAATTAATATCATGTTTTGCTCACACAACAAATGATTTAGATTGGATTTATCTTATTAATTTATATCATTTGTTCCTCCATAATTCACTGGGTATTTGTTTCTTTAATGTGTGTAGGTATTCTTAAGAGATTCGATATTTCAAGGCTACATCACATTGAAAAAGTCCATGCTTGTCGGACCATCATTTACTAGTCTTGTCCTGTAATTTTTGATTTTGGGTTTTATTGGATGGGATTTAGGCGTCCTACGGCTTGACGGACCGACTTAGGCATTTCACTATTGGTTTTATCCCGGAATAGTCAAATGGGAAGATTTGTAAGGACAAAATTTCCAATTGAGTCCATTGTATTGTTTTGACTTATTCTCGAAAGAAAACAAGTCTGAGTCATTGGTAGATTTTTGTTGTCACGACCCCCAATAGACTATGACGTATTGAAGTTTGTTAAAGACATTGCGACAAAGCTTCAAAGAATTTATCATGTCGATTTATGGTGTATTTATTGTCTTGAAGTTTAATTGCATTACGAGATCACTCAGGTATGAATGCATAATTTTAATGCAACTCAAAATTTATTTTCAAATGTTTAAGGATGTTATTTTATTAAAGAAATAATGTTAAAATATTTGTAAAAGTGTTGAAAACATTTACGCTTCGTTTATTCTGAGATAAACATCATTTAGAGCTGTGCATTTTTTAAGCTCTCGTGTAAAGTCGTTCAAACGACCATAGCAATCGTTCGAGCAACATAGGGATGTCTTTCGAGCAAGACGCCGCCTCAAGAAATCTATGTAAGGCATGTTTTCTCAGAATTTTATCAAGCATGCAATCTGAAAAATAGTTTACAACCCAGTACGTTTTCTGCACAAAGTTTTCTAAGGTTTTCTAAGTCTAAAACATCCTTAGAGTTTAAAAGATCCGATATTTCATTATTATATTTTGTAGTGATCTTTGTTAGCACCATTCGAAGTTTGTCCTACATAAAACTTTGTTAGGTTTTGCGATGGATAAGCTAAAGAGCCGTGTTCAACATCATAGACGTTGCAAGCTATATCAGTCGACATCGAGGAATTCATGGAGGCAACTGCTATGGACAAGTATTGCAAAAGGATTCACGTAGGTACTATGTAAGGGTGTTTGAAGATCATAAGCGGGTCAAGTCTCATGGGGATCGATTCGTTGAGTAAAAATTGTGTTTGTTCTTTGTAAATCCACATTCATAGTAATTGTCTGGCTTGGGTAGTCCGAGGTGTTTTGCCTTTATGGTTTCCTCGTACATCCGACATTGTGATCATTATTTTCCTTACTTTACTTGCTTTAATCACTAGATGCTTGTTTAGGATTAATCAAGATAAAATTTGGTTAACTTAAAATTGTTTCACAGTTTGGTGCACATAAAAGTTTGAAAAAGATTTTAAAAAAGAGAAAATTGTTTCATCATCCTTAAAGAAAAGTCTGAATTGAAAAATAATGGGAGTACAACTTACGACGCAAATTTATTTTAATACTCATTTATTCTCTTAGGCATTAATTCTCAATTTTACCAATTTTATTATTTTCTAATAGCCCCACCCTTTATTCGAACATCAAACCTCAAACCACCCCTAGTCCCATACCTAGAAGTCTTTAAAATACAAATATACTATAGCCTATCCTTTAGAAAGAATACCTACCAATAGCTACTACCTAGTCTCACACCTAGTCTACCGAACCAATGGAAACGACGTACAAATAATCATCACCCCTAAATTTTCCATCCGTAAAAATCTACACTAACTAGTCCCATACCTAGAAAGCGTTACCAATAATAAGGGCCTACCTACTAGTCCCAAACTTTACAAGGAAACTAAAAATAAGGTGAAATAAATAAATACCCCAATAATCTCGTCACCCCCACGGTGTCCATTATTCATTCGATTAATAATTCCTTATGGGTTATTTTCAACATATCACAATAATTCTTTAAATTAATCGCAAGGTCACTATTTATCCAAATTAAATTAATTTATTTGTATCATTAGTTAAACAATTCATTTTCATCAATGCATAGAATTTCTATTCATATTCATATATATATGGAGGCGCAAAACTATGAATCTCTAGCCTACAAGATACACATAATTAACGTGGTTTGACATGACAAAATAAATTTATAACATCCCTATGATTTATTCTACATTCAAACGTCATAAATTATAATGGAATCCCAACTTCTAATATAAGCATACAAGGGTTTTGAGTCTTAATTCGTATTTAAGAGTTGAATAAAATAAAACCCAACTTTAGTTTCAATTTCCTTAGTTAGCAACTCTAATTGATTTTAAGAAAATAATGATTATTAGTTTTTAGGCCACATTTAAGACGCATAATACCAAAGAGGAAAAATATAAGTATTCATGCCTCTGAAAATCATTTAAAGAATATGATTTAATGGTTGCATTCCTTCGAGAAAGCAATGAAAACACGTCCTTGGATGGTCTTGAGAAACCCCTATTTGGACCTCAAAAGTTAGGTTGAATCTCGTTTTTAAATGGGGTTACGATTTTTTTATATGAAAGGAGATGTAAACAACAGAGGCTACTGTTCTTACGGTTGATATGAAAGTGTTTTGAAAAGCCTAGACCCAAATAATATATATATATATATATATATATATATATATATATATATATATATATGTGTGTGTGTGTGTGTGTGTGTGTGTGTGTGTAGAGGCAAGCTCTTGTGCACACTAAAGTTTGCACACTAAGTTTGCACATCATTTTTTTTTAAATAGCAAAACAAATATTTTTTTCGCTAATTTTTTTTGGGTGATATTTAAACATTCCAAGGAATCCATATAAAAAAATCAACTTAATTTTTTTTTTTGCTCTTTTAAATAAACCGATCAAACTTTTGCAGATTTTAAAGTGATTAAAAGCTGGGAAAGTTTGACCAATTTTTAAAATAGAAAAAAAAAATTGAGTTGATTTTTTTGTGTAACATTTAAACATTTCAAGGAACCCATATAAAAAATCTACTTTAAACTTTATTTTTGCTATTTTAAAAAAATTATGTGCAAACTTAGTGTATAAACTTTAGTGTGCACATGAGTCTGCCACTCTCTCTCTCTCTCTCTCTCTATCTATCTATCTATCTATCTATCTATCTATCTATACGCACACACACACACACACACACACACACACACACACACACACACATAAAGTCTCTTGTAAGTACTCCTTATAGTGCAGACTTCGGTATATACTATTTTTTTAAATAGTAAAAAAATGATTTTTTATATGAAACTTCATAGATATGATGTCAATGGTTTGAAGATAATCTCCAATTTTTTTCATTAAAAAATTCAATAAAAAAACATTAAGATGGGGTGATATGTAAAAAAGGGTATAAATATTCATTTTCAACCGTTGAAATGTTGGGTCAGCGCCAGCCACTTATTGATTGATTTTTTTTATGAAACATCATGGATATGATCTTCTCATTGTTGAGATCATATCTATGACGTTTCATAAAAAACTTCAATCAAAAAGTGGGTGAGATAATCTCCAACATTTCAACAATAAAAAATGCATATTTATATCATTTTTTTACATATCACCTCATCTCCACGATTTTTTTATTGAATGTTTTTGATAAAAAAATTTGGAGATAATCTTCTCACCGTGGAGATCATATCCATGAAGTTTCATAAAAAAAATCATTTTTTACTATTTTAAAAATATGATATGTATTGAGATCTGCACCATAACGAGTCCCTTTTAGTATAACACAAACACTAAACATAAACAACACATCTGCGCGACCTCTGATAGCGCGATCTTGAACGAACTAGTTTTGCCACGGTTTATAAGAAGGTTAAAAATTTTCAACATTAAATACAATTTCAATTTTGATTACAAATATCATTTTATAAAATATTAAACCATCATTTTATAAAATATTAAACCATCATTTTTAATTTCCAAAAATAATTAAGTCCACCAAAAATACTTTTTCGATATGTAATTCAAAACGAGTTATTTAAAGTTTAAAAAGCACGACGTGTTATAAAATTATGTTTGTCCAAGCTGGTAACAATCATACAATGGAACAATTCATAAGGCTAAATTACTGGTAGGCCACAATCTTGTAACTAATTGTCGACTAACTAATCATGAGGCTAAATTACTGGTAGGCCACAATCATACAATGGAACAATTCAAGTTTCATTCAATGCAAAGTTTATATTCCAACTTCTCATTACTGTTATATTGTTATAAGACAATGCCCATCAGAACATTTTATTGTGAGTAGATAATAAAGGCTTCTCATTTAGTTGGATGTTTATCAAGTTCCTCCTCCATCCCTATAGGATAAACATCCAAAGTTGAAGCAAGAACAGTTGACCCCAATTCTATAAGTCTAGTTTGTCTACTCGAACTGGGTTTATCTACCAAGTGCAAAGGTCAGCTAAGTACATCATCCCCTGAATGCCATAATGTCCTAGGTACTTTCTAATAATACTAATGGGAATCACATTAGTTGATATCCAGTTTGTATCAAACTTGATTGGAGGAGTTGGTTGGTCCAAGCATCCAGGATTGTGTTAATACAATAATAATTCCTTTTATGGCACCTCAAAGACTGTGAGAGCATTGTCCGTCTTATAAACCTATCTTTGGGCTTGTTCTATATCCTCATGTGTGACAAAGTTTCGTAATAACCATTCATATAAAGGGTGTGTGGATACTGTCTTCTTTAACAGATGGGCGAGCAAATATGATTTACCTGGGTGACTGATCACCCTTTGGCTTTTTCAACCTCTCTATCTCGTCCATCAGCTCAGCATTCTCCTGCTCCATAAATGATGTACCCTCGCTTTGATCGACATTAGCAGACTTCATTAAACCCTAAATTTCATCCCTCGATATATTATTCTTTTGTTCTAGCATACCAGCTACCTCTCGAGCACTTTTCACCTCAAACTTCAACAGAAATTCCTTTTTAGCAAATGCCAAGGATATATCTTGTATTTTCTAGTAAAAACCTCTTTCATTACTGTGAAAGGAAAAATTCTTTTCATAGTCAGATGATATGCCAAAAAATGTTTTTTATGATCTCTATGCATCTAGAGTATCATTTCATAATATGAATCATTGGTCGCCACTGCTTGACTACATATCTCGTGCAAATGGAGATATGCTACTTTAACTTGATCAGAGACACTTATGTTGAGAAATTCTTACAATCCTTTATATCAAGTTCTCCAAGACCTGCCTTAAATAATTTAACACTAGTCATATATATATCGCTCTCAACACCTACTAAAATAACCTTCCTGTAGTTAAACTAAAAGGAATAAAACATGGAATAAGTATGGAATGTTCAAGAGAAAATTTCATAATGGAAACAGTGCTACTAGAAGAAAAAAAAGAAATTTTATTAGAACTGAAAAGGTGAGTTACAAGCATACAATGTTTAGGTTACAAAAATCCAAAAATACAATCCAAACCCCACAATTCCTGAGATACCTCATCCTCAGGGTGAGCAACAACTATGCCCATTTCTTGGGGAAACACGGATGACTCACCCATCCCTTCTTCATCATCAACCTCCTCTTTAATTAATGGAAGAATGTCAAAGTTATGCTGGAGGAAGAGTGATGATGCAGGAAACTGCACCACCCTTCAAGGTGTTTATGAACTCAATTCAGTGTTAACAATGGCAGTATAAAAGGATAATATTTATAGTAGAAGGAGGTGAGGAGAAGAGGGATCAACACCGGAATATAAGTGGTTCAACCAATCAGGCCTACGTCCACTATGCAAGTGTATGATGTGTATCACTGTATGAGGGCTCTAATGGCCATCGATACAATCTCTCAAGCTTTCTCTCTCTACTGTGTATTTGAACAGAGTTTTAGCTAGGGTTACCAATTTTGGATCTTTTTCAAGGTAGGGGATGACCTCTATATATAGTACCTAGGGGGTGTAGTATACCCCCCATGCACAAGGTTTGCATGTGTGTGTTAGCCTCACCAATGTGGGAGAGCCACCTATCACTGTCACATGTAAGGAATGATGATGAAATATTCTCCCCACGTGTGGGGAATAATCTTGTTATAACTAATTTATGTCAACATGTCCTTATCCAAATGTCAATAGATGCTCGGCTGCCATTCTGGTACATGACCTCGGCCTGGTAGAGGCCGAGTTTGTAAAGGTTTGGTATTCGTTCAATCCGAGATGTGCCATAGGGGGTCTCGGCCTGATCTCAGTCGAGACAGTGTGTTGGGGTCGGCCTGAGCTGAGGTTGAGCTGATACTATGATGGAGTTTACTATGGCTTCTTGCCAGCTCGGCCTGCATCCGACCGAGGTTGCCATATCCGGGTATACGAGAATGTTGTAGATACCTATGATGCGCGTAGTGTCCTTTGGAGATGTAAGTGGTAGTATCGGCCTGGGCCGACCTTACTATGGCCGAGGGCTGATATCGCGGGCCCAAGGCTTATCCAGAGTTGGCCATTACCTCGGTCGAGGTTGGTGTCTCTAGGCCGAGGTCACACTTGGGGCATATCAATCACCCCCCAGCCCTTAGTCATATGTGAGGGAATGTGACTAGGGGATTAGTACACCTCCGAGGCCTGTCTATTTATGAGCCAATACTTGCTTGACACTTGTCCAATGTTGGAGCATGCTTGCTTGGTAGGCATGTGCTGTCAGCCGCCCTTTGGGGCTCCCAAGGCAATGATGGGCCTTAGGAAACGTGCCTATGTATTTAAGGGTTTTTAACCCTTTTACCCTCCTTCTTCTTCATTTCTTCTCTTCTCTGGCGAATTTTGTTCCTGCAACTCTCTCTCTAAAAGGCATTTTGAAGACTCCATTGCATAGGTCATTGCTGGTGGTTTTTCGTGAATTTTCTTCACTTTCCCTCATCGTTTCATTTCTAGGTACCTTCTCCCCTTCATTTTCTTTGCTTTTCGCTTATGGTTTGAATTTTCCGGTGAGTTTCATCATTTTCCGGCGAGAACCATAGTTTCAGGCGAACAATTTTCTTTAAACTTCTAAGTTTGATCCTTAGATTCCTTTATTTCATCAGCCATTCTTGTTTGTATTTTTAGGAAGTTATCCCAAGTTTAGGATCGACCTCTGATGCTCAGACCCTTATACCAGCTTCTTGAGGAGTTCCCCTCCCTTAGAGAGAAGACCTTAGAAAAGATTAGGCAAATATAAAGAGCACAGGAGGAGGCTCGTAGGTCATAAGAATTTCCCATTAGACCTATCTTTCCACCACCTCTTAAGGTGATATATCCCGATCCCCCAAAGTTCTTTTATCAAACAGAGGTCCCTGCCGACCCCATACCGATGTCTGAGTCTGAATCTTCCACTTCAGACCCCATGTCTGTGGACTCATTTTAGGAGGCCATGGACTTCACACCTCGGCCTGGTCAGGCCCCTGATCAGGCCGAGGTCTCTAGCCGAGCCTCATCTCATAACAGCTCAAGCACCTCAGCCTCTTCCTTAGAGGTTGAAATTGTTGAGCCCAGTGTGGTTGTTCCACCCATACTTGACGCCATTCCCTTGTCTGCTATTACCGGGGCAGAGTTCACTCAGAGGTTTCCGAGTAACCCATCAACATCTGCTCCGGCCGACGTTGAACAAGATGATGATGATGACGTTCAAAGCGATGTCGACGTCTCTGAGGCGGCCGAGATCGAGAGCACAGTTACTGAGGTAGATCTTATCTGCTTCAGATATTTGTACTCCATTAGTCCTTACATAAAACTAAGGAGACCTCTGAGGAAAAAGAGGGCTTATCACGGCCGGGACGGAGAGATCTGCTTGTATGAGCAGATGTTCAAGTTAGGGTTTCGTCTACCCATCCATCACATTATCAAGTCCATCCTTACCTATATTAATTTGGCCCCCTCACAAGTATCCCCCAATGCTTAGAGGGTCATCATAGGGGCCATTATCTTATGGAGGGTAGTCCACCACTCTGACCTCCTAGTTCAGGTCTTCGTAGGTTGTTATGTCCCTTCCTCGGTCAAAAATCATCCGAGCTACTATCACTTTGTATCTCGGAGGCCTGAGAAGAAGATGCTTCAGATAACTCAGACTTCCAACCACAACTGGAAGCCCCATTATTTCTTCACCTCTGGACCATTGGAATTTGGCCCATGTGTTCCCTCATCCATTATTGAGCCGAGGATACCCCTCAGATGGGGTAAGGTCACCATCTCTGCCAGGGCCGACCCTGGTCTAAGTCTTTAGAATATTCAGAAGGTGAAAGCCTTACAAGACCAAGGGGAACATGGTCTATTCGTTAAATTTGAACATTTGCTAACCCCCCATTATCTCTCGGGGACGGCCTAGGTGGAAGTCCCCTTGCCGACCTTGGTAAGAATTTTTATTTTAAGTTGAACCTATGAATTCATTCATGTATGATTTTTAACTCAGACTTAACTTTTGCAGAGCGACCACAAGACATCTCGGACGAGATGTGGGAGATGGTTGCACCTAGTTTAACAAGACTTTCCAAGAGAGCTGTCTTGAACGTTCCTCCCCCAGCTCCCTCTACATCAAAGTCCCAGGCCACAAAGAAGTGGGCCCCAGAAGGTCATGCCCCTGAGGATCAGAGGCCGAAGAAGAAGACTACTGACACTGCCATCCCTATCTCCTCGGCCGACGTCCTGTCGGCTCGCCTGGATTAGCTGAAATTATCTGACCGCATAGTCGGCCACAGTCTTCAGGCCCTTGATGCTGTCGGCTCTGTAATGACCGAGGCTGACAAATGATTTTTCAGGTCTCTGGAGACCCCCTTGCTGGTTGAGTTCGGCCTTCACATAGCCGTTCAGGTATGACTTGACCTTTCCTAAAAAATTTCGTAAGTGTAACATCTATCTTTACTTCGGCTTATTCATGATTACAAAACATGCAGGGTCTGGCAGCTATGCATCACTTGTCCAAATGGACTCTGAGGAAATTACCCCTTATCCAAAAGGGGAAAGAGGCCGAGAAAGTACAGAGCACTCTGAATGCAGAGATTGACCGTCTCAAGTCTGAGCTGAAGGACTCTAATAAGAAAGTGAAGGGCTTGGAGAAGGACATCTCCCAGCTCGGCAAGGATCATGTTGTAGCTCTACAGGCTAAAGACGACACTCTGCAACAGAAAGTCAACTCGGCTGTTAGGGCTGCTCTTAAAGACGCCTCCGAGAAGATAATTTCTGATTATAAGTCCTCCGACGAATTCATGGGCTTCGGTTTTGAGTACCTTGAGAGAGGTATCAAAGACACTATTAAATGGGCTGACGTCAGGGAGAGGGAGGTCGGCCCTTTAAAGGCCTTTGATTTCGTGGATCTCGGCTTTGCTGATCCTCGATTTGCCCAGGCTCTTCAGGAGGTTGAGGAAGAGGTGTTGCTCCTGCCGAGACTGCAACGTTAAAAGGGACCGAGGTTGGAGGGGCAAACCATAATGATGATGCGGCCGAGGTGACCAATGTAGATCAAGCCAATCAGGCCGAGGATGTTAATATTCCCCCATCAACCCCTTAGGATTTTTTTATCATTGTAGCTTTTAACACTATGGAGCTTCTGTAATTGTTGAATATTTGTTATTTCTGAATATATCGACCTCTGAGGAGGACTGTCTTCATTTGCTTTCACTGAATGCCATATGATATTTTCCACTCTCTATTTTGTTGTAATGGCATCTTGTTTACACTTAATCAATGGTCCTGATCTCAGACCTTGTCACCACTAAGTGATGTCATAAGGGTCTGAGGTCATCACCTAAGATGTTATCCTCATAATTAATCTCACCAAATTATTGATGTTAAGGGTCCTAGGTCATTTGTGATGGTGTCTGAGCTCAGACCTCGTCACCACTGAGTGGTGTTATGAGGGTCTGAGGTCATCACCTAAGATGTTATCCTCATAATTAATCTCACCAAATTAATGATGTTAAGGGTCTGACGTCATCTAGGATGGTGTCTGAGCTCAGACCTCGTCACCACCGAGTGGTGTTATGAGGGTCTGAGGTCATCGCCTAAGATGTTATCCTCATAATTAATCTCACCAAATTAATGATGTTAAGGGTCTGAGGTCATCTGTGATGGTGTCTGAGCTCAGACCTCGTCACCACCGAGTGGTGTTATGAGGGTCTGAGGTCATCGCCTAAGATGTTATCCTCATAATTAATCTCACCAAATTAATGATGTTAAGGGTCTGAGGTCATCTGTGATGGTGTCTGAGCTCAGACCTCGTCACCACCGAGTGGTGTTATGAGGGTCTGAGGTCATCACCTAAGATGTTATCCTCATAATTAATCTCACAAAATTAATGATGTTAAGGGTCTGAGGTCATCTGTGATGGTGTCTGAGCTCAGACCTCGTCACCACCGAGTGGTGTTATGAGGGTCTGGGGTCATCACCTAAGATGTTATCCCCATAATTTTTGATGTAAGAATGAAGCAAGAGCCGTCATAGGAACTGATCTTTTATTAATAACCTCTTCTTAACAAGATGGTACATTTACAAACTCTATGCAACATCATATGTAATATTTCTTTAGGTGATCAACATTCTATGGGTTAGCAAAGGGTTCTCCTTCTAGGTTTTCTTGCCTGTAGGTGCCAAGCACAACCTCTTCTGTCACTTTGTAGGGTGCATGCCAGTTTGGGTGAAGCTTATTTGCCTTCTGCAAGGTCTTTTTCAGCACTAGGTCTCCCACTGCAATGGGTCTTGACTTCACTCTCTGGTTGAAGAATTTTACTGCCCTCTGCTGGTAGGCTGCTTGTCTGATCTCAGTGTCTTCTCTTCTTTTTTCAATCAGATCTAGGTCTAGCCTCCTCTCCTCCCTATTTTTATTGGGGTCATAGGTCTGAACCCTATGATTTGGGAGTCCTACTTCAGTTGGTATGACAGCCTCTGAGCCGTGTGCTAGTATGAACGGGGTTTCTCATATAGGTGTCCTTGCCGTTGTTCTGTAGGCTTATAGCACAACGTAGACCTCTTCAGTCCATCTTCCCTTCGCATCTTCTAACCTATTCTTGATCCCATCAAGAATTGTTCTGTTCGTAACCTCGGTCTGACCGTTCGCTTGAGGTCGGCCAGGAGATGAGAAGAACTGCTTTATCCCAACTCTTGGGCAGTACTTTTCTAAAGAGGAATTCTTGAACTGAGTCCCATTGTCTGAGATGAGGGTGTTTGGGAGGCCGTATCTGCATATGATGTTCCTCCAAATAAACTGGAAGGTCTTCTGCTCTGTGATCTTTATCATCGGCTCTGCCTCCACCCACTTTGAGAAGTAGTCAATGGCAACTATCAAGAATCTGTAATTGTTGGCAGCTCTTGGCAAGGGTCCTACTAAGTCAATCCCCCATACCATAAATGGCTATGGAGAGGTGATCGACGTCATAGGCTGATGGGGTTGATGGGGAATAGTGGCGAATCTTTGACATTTGTCACATCTCTTTACGTAGGTTGTCGCGTCCTTGGACAAGGTTGGCCACCAGTACCCCTGTGTGATGATTCTTTTGGCCAAGGGTCTTCCCCCTATGTGGTTAGAGCAAGAACCCTCATTAACCTCTTGTAAGACTCGGGGAACTTCCGTGGGATGCACACATCTGAGAAGAGGCAACAAAAATCCCTTTTTGTACAAGACATCTCCTATCATCGAGAACTTAGCAGCCCTATATCTCAATTTTTTCCTCTCTAACTTGGACTCGGGTAGCTCTCCCTCTCTAATATACCTGACGAGAGGGTCAATCTATGAGTCCCCTGGGTTTAAATTATGACAAGGGTTACATACCTCCTCTTCCTAGATGGTTGCCTTTCCTAAGATCTCGATCGGAATGGTCCTTCTAACATCTGTCTTCGTTGCCGAGGCCAGCCTAGCCAATGCATCTGCATGACTGTTACTTTGTCGAGGCACTCTCTTCAGTTTCACCTCTTCAAAATATTCCAATATCTTTCTTACCCTCTTCAGGTACTTCTCCATCCTTTCATCCCTGGCCTCATAGACTCCTAGTACTTGATTGGCAACTAACCTTGAGTCGCTGTGGAGTAGGAGTCGCCTTACGTGAAGGGTTTTTGCCAATAAGAGACCTGCTATCATGGCCTCATACTCGGACTCGTTTTTTGAGGCCTGGAAGTTGAATCTCAAGGCATATTCAATGTTGGCGCCATCTGGAGCCGAGATTATTAGCCTCGCGCCGCTTCCATTATCGCAGGAAGAGCCATCAACGAAGAGGCTCCAAATGTCCGTATCTGATGAGAAGACCCGATCTGTCATAACTCCTTGCTTGAAGAGGTATCAATCTTCCTCATTCTCTCCTACTCTGATCTGGGCTTTGCCTGAGGTGACCTCTTCTGAATTTTGGAAGACACCTTGATTTGTCTCTTCGACATCCCCCAGGCCATTTTCTGTCTCGGCCTCTTCCCGATCACGGAAGACGTTCGGTGTCATCTCTTCCAAATTTCGAAAGATAGCTCGGTTTGTCTCTCTGACATCCTCCAGGCCACTTTCTGTCTCTTCCCATGTGAATTCCGTAACAAAATCCGTGAGGGCTTGCCCTTTGATAGCTGTCCTAAGTTGGTAGGTGAGGTCATACTCCCCTAACTCGATGGCCCAGGTCATCAATCTCCCGGACTTCTCAGGTTTATGCAAGACTTGCCTTTGTGGGGAGTCAGTGAGGACTATCATGGAGTGAGCTTGGAAGTAAGGCTTCATTTTTCTTGAGGCATGTATAAGGGCTAAAGACAACTTTTCCATACGGGGATAATTTTGTTCAGACCCTTGAAGGGCCTTACTGTTGAAGTATACAAGTCTTTGGATCCCATTGTCTTCCCGTACGATGGCCGCGCTGACGGCTGACTCAGAGACTGCCAGATACACATACAACTTTTCTCCTGCAACGGGCCGAGATATCAATAAGGGTGACCCCAAGTAATACTTTAGCTGTTTGAAGGCTTTTTCACACTTTTCGTCCCATTAAAAGGCCTTTCTTAGAACTTTAAAGAATGGAAGACACTTATCTGTTGCCCTAGAGACAAATTTGTTAAGCGCAACCACTCTCCCCATGAGTCTTTGGACATCCTTGATACTCCTAGGAGTCTTTATGTCAAGCAGTGCCTTAATTTTCTCAGGGTTCGCTTCAATTCGTCTCTGGTTGACAATGAATCCCAGGAACTTCCCAGCTCCTACTCCGAAGACACACTTCACCGGGTTGAGTTTCATTCTGTACGAGTCCATAACATCGAAGGTCTTCTCGAGGTATGCTACATGGGTGCAAGCTTTCAAGCTCTTTGTTAGTATGTCATCTACATACACTTCCATGGTCTTACCTATTTGTTCTTCGAACATCTTATTAACAAGACGTTGGTATGTTGCCCCTGTATTTTTCAGACCGAAGGGCATTACCTTGTAGCAGTACGTTCCTTTATCAGTAATGAAGGCTGTCTTCTCTGAGTCTTCAGCATCCATGAAGATTTGGTTATAGCCTGAATACGCTTCCATGAAGCTCATGAGCTCATGTCCTGCCGTAGCATCCACCATCTGATCTATCCGAGGTAAGGGATAGCTATCTTTAGGGCAAGATCTGTTCAGGTCGGTGAAGTCGACACACATTCTCCACTTCCCATTGGCCTTTGGTACGATGACTGCATTTGATAGCCACTCCGGATATGTGACTTCTCTTATAAATTCAGCCTCTTCTAATTTTTTCACCTATTCTCGGATGACGTCGTATTTCTCCCTGGAGTAGACTCTTCGTCTCTATTTGATAGGCTTATCATCTTTGGTTACGTTGAGCTTATGACTCATCACCTCAGGGTCGATGCCAGGCATGTCTACGTGACTCCATGCGAAGACACTCTGCCTCCTCCTGAGGAAGTTTATCATCTCTTACTTGATTTCCATGTTTAGGGCCTTGCCGACGTGGATGGTTTTTTTCGGCTCGTCCTCATTGAGGACGATGGATTCTACCTCTTCCGCGGCCTCTCCCTTCTTTAATTTTGTCTCATCTCTAGAATCTAGAGTATCAATGCTGTAAGTGGTGGTGGCCCTCTTATGGGCCTCTCTCTCTTCGGCCGAGTTGAAGTAAAATTCTCGCGCTTTGGTTTGGTCACCTCGCACTTCCCCTACCCCATAGGGGGTCAGGAATTTTAGCATCTGGTGGACCGTCGATGGCACAGCCTCGAATTCCTTAAGGGCCACCCTTCCTATGATGAGGTTATAGGCCAAGAAGACACTCTCGTCCATTACGAAGAAATTAATCTTCCTGGTTAACCTCTTAGGCCACTCATTACCCATCCGTACATCCATATCATACATGCCGAAGGGGTGAACCTTTTCCCCACTGAAGCCTATCAGGGGGTGGTGATAGGGTACTAGTCCTGCTTTACTAAGACCCAAGATCTTGAAGCATGGACAAAACATCACATATGCCGAGCTTCCCCCATCTACGAGGATCCTCTGCACCTCACACCCATGCACCCTTGTCGTTATGACTAAAGGGTCATCATTGGGGGCTAAGATATCTTTGAAGTCGAGTCTGGAGAACCCAACTACGAGGGTGTTCATGTCCACCTTCTTCCTCTTCTGTACTGTATCAAAAGACATTAGATTCACAACCTCAAGCTTAGCCACTGATTTGGCCTCTTCTACATGAGCCTTCCTATCAGCTACCTCAGATCCACCACCTGCAAATCCTTCGTATATTGTGCCAACACCGCATGAGATCATACCAACCCTCTTCACCGGGGTATTGTCATCCTTTGGTGGAAGATCCGGATCGTCTTCATCATCTCCCTCTGAGTCATTGTCCCTTCGCGCTGGGATGTTGTCATGGCATCTGTCATTTCTCCTTTTCTTGGGGTCGTCTCTTCCACCCTTAGGAGCCTTACCATCCACGTACTTCCTCAGCTTTCCAGATTTTAGCATCTTTTCAATCTCATCTTTCAGATCGAAGCATCTATCTGTGACATGACCATGATCTTGGTGAAACTCACACCATAGGTTTTTGTTCCTCTTGTGTGGCGGAGCTTTCAGCTTTTCTGGCCACCTCAGAGTTCTGTCATTCTTAATCTCATTGAGGATATGCTCACAGTCGGAGTATAGTGGGCGAACTTGTCATCACCCGATCTCTTATTCCCATCTTTCTTCTTCTGGGACTTTCCACTGGCACCACGATTCTCATCCTCATACTTGGCAGCCATTGCCTCTTCCGCATTCATTAATTTCCCCGTGGTTGCTAAGAATTCCGCCATAGACCTAGGAGGGTCTTCCGCCAGTTTCCACAACAGCTTCCCTTTCTGTAGACCCCCTATGAGGGCAGTCATGGCTATATTCTCTTCGTAGTCCTCGACCTCCAACTTCTCTTT
Organism: Sambucus nigra; assembly: GCA_949130495.1. Taxonomy (NCBI): domain Eukaryota; kingdom Viridiplantae; phylum Streptophyta; class Magnoliopsida; order Dipsacales; family Adoxaceae; genus Sambucus; species Sambucus nigra. Next base: position 54,368,523 of record OX422219.1, read on the forward strand.
GTTGAACCTGGCTATGTAATCCCTTAAGATCTCATCCCTGCCCTGCTTGACATACAGCAGGTGAGTGGTCTTCTTTTGAGGTATCACCCCAAAGCAGAAGTTATGGATGAATCGTTCAGCTAAGCCTTTGAATTTCTCAATTGATTTTTTTGGAAGGGAGGTAAACCAGTCGTGTGATGCCCCTGTCAGGGTCCCAGAGAAGGCCCTGCACTTCATCTCATCGGGTATGGAGTAGATGTCTGCTGCCGACTGATACATCTCTATGTGGTGTACTGGGTTGGTGCAACCGTCATACTTGGGAGACACCACAGGAGGCTTGAACTTGGTTGGGTTTGGGAAGCTCACTATCCTAGCCACAAACGGTGAGCCTTCTGAGAAGCCCCTCTGCAATGGATCTCTACTTTTAATGAGGTCTCCTATCTTCTCCTCGAGGCGTTGGATGGAGTCATTCCATAGTCTTCCGCCCTCGACCTGGCCGAGGTTATCCCCAGCCACTTCCATAGGATGGACCGAGGGTTCCCCTGCTATAGCACAGTGTCGGCTATTGGCCTCTTCCTTCTCTCTGCCTCATCTGTCATAAGGTCGGCCTTGGTCAGACCGACCTGGTCTGTCCCCTCTTTGCGTGCCGACAATACTCCTGGACCTGGATAACTTGTGTCTTAGGTCATTCACTGGACCCAACCTCTCAAAGGCTGATCCTCTGCTCAACCGATTAAAAGCCGACCCTCTCTTCTGAGCCTCTTCATCTCTTTGGTCGACACCTCCCTGGCTCTGCCGAAGAGGTCGCACAGTGTTATTCGACACCTCATACGGCTCCCAACAATCTTCCGGGGCCTCTTCCGCCTCTAGATCGTCATACCTGTCCTCCGAGCAAGGGTTTCCTTGCCTCCCCAGGCATAAGCGCCCGGGGCCAACAATGTACCTTCTCCGCTGGGGTGCAGGTTGATCCTTCATTGGTGCCTGGGGTGGTCCCCTGGCATTTGGGTGAGGCTGAACAACTTCCAGAGTGATCATATCCAGTGAGACTCCGGGCGGTCTCATCATAGTCTGGCTGAGCTATTCAAATTGCTCCTTCATTGCTTGTTGTGTCGCGGCCAAAGATTTTAAGGCTGCAGCCACTTCTGCCATTTCGGACCGGGGCGGTGCCTGGCTAGAACTAGGCACTCCACCGCCGGGCGGAGGAAGAGGCGGTGGTAATTCTGGTGCCATGTGTTAACAACTAAGAGCTTGAGTAGCATGTGAGGTTAATACCTTAAGGGACCTCTTTCAATGGTGAAACAACTCCACGCAAGGGGTGGTGCCTGGTCCACCATCAGAGTCTCCGGTGAGGTTTAAGCAGAAAAAGAGGAAGAGATAACTTCTCGTTCCCACAGACGGCGCCAAAAATGATGATGCAGGAAACTGCACCACCCTTCAAGGTGTTTATGAGCTCAATTCAGTGTTAACAATGGCAGTATAAAGGGATAATATATATAGTAGAAGGAGGTGAGGAGAAGAGGGATCAACATCGGAATATAAGTGGTTCAGCCAATCAGGCCTACGTCCACTGTGCAAGTGTATGATGTGTATCACTATATGAGGGATCTAATGGCCATGGATACAATCTCTCAAGCTTTCTCTCTCTACTGTGTATTTGAACAGAGTTTTAGCTAGGGTTATCGATTTTGGATCTTTTGCAAGGTAGGGGATGACCTCTATATATAGTACCTAGGGGGTGTAGTATACCCCCCATGCACAAGGTTTGCATGTGTGTGTTAGCCTCACTAATGTGGGAGAGCCACCTGTCACTGTCACATGTAAGGAATGATGATGAAATATTCTCCCCACGTTTAGGGAATAATCTTGTTATAACTGATTTATGTCAACATGTCCTTATCCAAATGTCAATAGATGCTCGGCTGCCATTCTGGTACATGACCTCGGCCTGGGAGAGGCCGAGTTTGTAAAGGTTTGGTATTCGTTCAATCCGAGATGTGCCATAGGGGGTCTCGGCCTGATCTCAACCGAGACAGTGTGTTGGGGTCGGCCTGAGCCGAGGTTGAGCTGATACTATGATGGAGTTTACTAGGTCTTTTTGCCAGCTCGGCCTGCATCCGACCGAGGTTGCCATATCCGGGTATACGAGAATGCTGCTGATACCTATGATGCGCGTAGTGTCCTTTGGAGATGTAGGTGGTAGTGTCGGCCTGGGCCGACCTTACCATGGACGAGGGCTGATATCGCAGGCCCAAGGATTATCCAGAGTCGGCCATTACCTCGGTCGAGGTTGGTGTCTCTAGGCCGAGGTCACACTTGGGGCATATCAAAGAGTTTAGAGTCCAAGGAAGTGTTGACTTAGATCGGGACAACATTCCATCTTCTTTGAAGGAGGATCTCTTTAGATACTCCACTTATATGACTGCAGTGGATAATGCTTTTCACATCCCTATATGTAAACATCTTCGTTACCTTTATTCGCCTTGGCCTTCAACTCTATAATTTTACTATCAACATCATCTACTATCTTTATCGCATCCTGAGCATCCTTCTGAGCCACCTCAACCTTCTTCACTGCATCACTTATAGCCTTCTTGGTGTTATTCTTTCCATTCTCTACCTTTCTCATATAATCTTTCACTTTTTTCTAATCATCCTTGTGGGCTCCCTTTACTGTATCTATAAACTTCTTCATTCATTGGAAGGCATCCTCAACATTCACGAAAGAGTCCCTCAATTGGTCGTCCCTTCTCAATAGTTGATCATAATCAATTAAAAACTACAAAATTCAAAAAACTTATTGAAGTCGGTAAATGAATAGGAGGAATACGTACAAATAAAAAGGGAATAATAACATAAATGGTTACCAAAGACAAGTTATGATTGACCTTCTCCAATAACCTAGCCCTAGAAATGGCATTAGGAATAGCTTCATGAGCAGGAAGGACCTCTGAACTGATTAACCCCCAAGTAAGGCCAGGGTTCACTAACATAGAAGAGGAACCACTAGATCCTTGGTCGATTTGGTCCTTCCCTAAAAACTCCGAATGTGCAGTCGAACCTTTCTTCAACCTCTTGAATTAAGGCTCTTGAGTTTTTGTTTCAGCATGCTCCATAACAATGGGGTGTTTGGAGCTCCCAATATCACGTTTTCTCTTCTCGTATGGAGGAGGAAACTTAGATCCAGCAAGAAGGTTTGGGATCTTCCTCTTCACCATTTTTAGAGATGAAGTTGTGGTTGGCACAAGGTTAATGTTTAGAGATTCAAAAGAAGAAGATATACCACCACTAGAAAAATCTCCTTCCACTTGAGGAAGAGATTATGAATTGGAGGTCGGAGAGGATGAGGATCGCTGCTTTAAATTAATGGGGGCTAAGGAAATATCTTCAGTTAGCCGAGAAATAAAGGATGTAATAGATCTCAAGTAATCCAACAAAATAGATGCCGAATAAAGGTGACTTTCCTAAATTCTCTACTAAATGGAGACATGTCCTTCCTGAGAGCAAAGGGCCTATTATATTCCTCACCCTCAGGAAGAGGGAAAAATTGTCAATTCTTTACTATCAGTCCATAATCCCAATAATCTTTATTGGAATTAGGAAAATTTACTAGTAGAGACCTGTTTGAGTATCTAATCTTCAAATAGTAAATATTATCGGTTTTGGTCCCCTAATTGTAGCAATGCATCATTTTTTTATACCTACGTGGGTTACAAATAGCTCATTAATATGATTGACCACATTTACTACCCATCGTGTATTGGGTGTCACTTGGTCTGGGACCACATCAAAATATTGGAAGAACTCAAAGAATAAATGATTGTGTGGGAATGTAACTCCACGCTCTGTAATAAATATAGTTGGGATCCAATGGCCTTCTTCTAATGAACTCCGTTTTCACCCAATCAGGGATCCTATGTTTTGTGTAAAGGCTTCTAAAGATCTCTCATCTATAGTATACACCATCGTGACAAAGAAGAAAGGAAAAAATAATGAAGAAAGAGTTCTTACGGTGAGAGCAAGACATAATAGCAGTTCTCTCAAAAATGGCAGAGTAAAAGCTCAAGAATGAATATATGAGTTTGAAAATAAGGGTGAGAAGAAACTCATAAGGAAATGACTCTTCATAGGATTCGTGGTGTCTCCTGGGCTATAAATTTTAAAATGATTAAATGTACCACTCCTTTAGGTTTTAACTACTCTCATTTCCCCATAAAAAATGACCAGCATACCCTTGACGGTTCGTTATTTTTCTAACTATTTACAAAATCACCATCTCCTTAATGTGGTGGTCTAAATTTTACAGGTCCTAGTGATCGACAGCTGACCAGACGCTTCAAAACTGTCGAGCAACACCTGACAGATTATACTCCATCCTTTCAGTAACTATACCACTCCAATCAAGAATGAAGTAGTGGGAGCTTTTGTTGTAGCCTAAAATAATAAGACCATGCGGACCAATAAGAAGGTGATACCTACCATCATACTAAGTGGACACGAAAACAACAAACAAATGTGGTCCGCTCAGCTATCTTTTTGGTCATAAAGCTAATCGACCAACCCCAAAGAATATGAACAACCAGTAATATGAACAGACACATGTAAGAGTCTTAACAGTCACCATGCACATGCACATGAATAATATGAAATTGTTAATTATCATGTGAATATGTAAATATCTAACATATAAAGATATTCCATCTATTCAACTTCGCATTAATATAAATAGGTCATTACTCTCTCAGCTAGAGGCAACTGAAAGTGTTTTATCCAAACCCTAGAAAGCTTTTGACATGATTCTTTTAAACCCTAAAATATAGTGGCATTGTACCCGTGGATGTTGACACCTGATGAAAAGGTGGTGATCGCTTAAATAAGTTGTGATACCAATTTGTAGAATCTAAAGCCGTGTGTGATAACAATTTAAATAAATGCGCAAATTCCAATCACAAACATATTTAATTAGAGTCAGTTTTTAAGCAACGTTGATTCAACCCTTAAACAAACAACTAAATGTGTGAGCGGGTCAAACCATCATAAATAAAACACACGACACCAAATTCAGGAAAAATCCCCGTAGGGCAAAACCTTTTATTTCATTATAATTTATAAATCACAACGTACACGTATTACAATGAAATACAATTGACAAATGAATACCCGCAGGCGTCGATCGGCATCGTCAGCAATGAATTGCAATCCACAAGAAACGCAGTTTGAATCATCCTAGTACTTCCCTCAAGTGGAACCTAGATCAGCAGCAGGTTACCTTCCCTACAAGAGAAAACTTTACACAAATGTAACATCCCGCCTAATTAACCCAGTGTGATCAGTCCTAAATTTAATTAGAACAGGTTTCTCAGTTGGTTCATTCTTAGCATCACTATCGCTGTTTTTAATTACTGACCACCTAAGTGAAAAAATTAGACCGGTGCCAAGTTTTATCTTTCCTTAATTTAATGAAATAGTCATGCGGAAACAAAATAGTTTAAACAATCACAACTAAAATCAACCATTCACAATTTAGATAAACTGACCGAATAAACCATCGGTTCAAATCCAACAAAAGTAAAGACATATAAAGATAAATCTCAACAAGTCTGACATAAACTAAATAATGTTGTGAGCAACATGCTCGAGTAACTGATAGGAAATTAATATATTATAAATGAAAATAAATGAGGAGTCTATCAAACTCTCGCAACATCCACATATGCTGCAGCAACGGATCCCTGGAGTCTGACGCCCCTATGGTTGAACACCTAAAAGGTTTTTAAAAATATTTATAGCAAGGGTTAGAACCCAAAACATTTGGAAAATATTTAGCAAATGATTAACTTGCAGTGATAAATATGTATGCATAATCTTCATATTTTAGTTAGTGTCTCACTCCCTTGAGGACATCCTCACCCCTCCTCTAATGTGGACTGCTAACGCCTTAATTAATTTTCCCTAGTTATTTATCCCATAACTAGATAACCGACATAACCCCTTACAACCACCCTACTCTAACCGAGTACGCAATAATTATGATTTCTAAGGTGTAATCAACATTAACTTAATTAATAATTCTCCTTTTCAAATTCATATAACTTTCACACCCATTATACACATAATACAATTCACGGCCTGTATTAATTTACCCGTAAATAATTATTTATCTCATTATATACGTATAGTTATATTACAACAATCACAGATATGTTGAAATAATAGTTAATAATAAACATCCTCCCGAGTAATAACTCACCGGATGTATATTCTCTAAAGTTTTATCTCACTAGGTGTATTCACATAACCTAGTAAATACATAAATATTGGAGGCGGTTATATTCCTTCCCTGAAAGTGAGATGCCCCTCACCCATAAAATGGATGCTATGACATGGGGATATACTCACCCTACTCCTCAAGATAGGGGATTCACCATCTACGCGGAATTTCCCCTGATAACACTAGTGTATATATAATAATAATAATAATATCTAGCCACTGATATTAATGTACACACCATATATATACTATCATACACCATATATATATATATATAAAAAAAATACCCCGGTTATACCGTGTACTAAGTCTGTAGCACAAGCCTATAAAAATTCTCACGAGTTTATGGTTCAACCCTTATTATTAATTCATTTGCATGTTAATTAATTAAATTACTTTTGGTATCGCCCAACCAATATATTCGGGCTTGCTCTCGTGGTCCGAAATAAAATATTACCGGAGTCTAAATCCCCGACTCAAAATTAATTAGTTTTAAATCTAAATTAATTTTAACACCTTGGTATCGCTCAACCAACATACCCGGACTCGCCCACTTGATCCGTATTTAATTATTTTGGAATATTTGTCCCCAAAATTAACCATAGTGTGTCACCCATCAATTTCCTCCAAATCCCAATTACTTTCCCTCATAATTGATTAGAATATATCTCCTACATTTATTTCTCATTAAATAAGGTGTGGAGGAGGAATTTTAATTATATTTCTCTTATATACTAAAACTGGTCGAACTGCCAAAAATCCCCGACCATCGATCGATCGATCCCAGCCATCGATCGATCGATCGATCGAACAGGTCTTCTTCTTCTCTGAAAGCTTGTTTCTCCATGGACGAAAACCTTAAAATCCCAACTCCTTCTACAGCCTAACCCAAGTCTTCTCATCAATATAACACCCCCAGAACATCCTAAGGAACCCCCATAAATTCCCCAAAACTTGTTTAATTTCCGTTCTCTACTGTTTTTCTAAATTGGGAAAGAACCCAAGTTATTCGTTAATCAGTCTCAACACCAAATTAACAACTTAATTTCATTCATAATTCGTCTGGGTTTATCACAACTAAGGTAAATATATGTTCAGAATCATGTAACACCATAAATTTCTACACCAATTCTCATCTTGGGTTCAATTTACAAAAACCCCATATTTGTACCCTCCTCCATTCTCTTTACGGATGGATAGATAGAAATCCCAAAAATCATTCCCTCTCGGCCCTACCTCTTGTGGCCTCTCTGAAGATCTTTTTAGGGTGGGCAAAGAGGGTGAAGCTCTTTCTTGCCGACTTCTAAGTTCGGCCCCGTCTACCTTTGCTAAATAGAGACTAAAATTTATAGGCGTTGGAGTCCCTTAACCCTTTCGTTAATTTGGTTCGAGACCAGTAAGTGTAGGAGGAACGGCGGTGAAATACAACATGTAATGCCGCAGACGATGTGCCGACCATGCTAATGCACAACAAGTTTTCTCCAATGCGTTGTATCCCCAAAACGAATTTTAGGTATTCACATCACATAAATATGAATTGAAAACATAAATAAATGCTATAACAAGTTAACCACTTGCCTTAGGGTTTCATAGGGTCTGATCCGGAGTTGCGATTCTCAAGGTTGATGATGAAATCCCACTTTTGGCTCTTTCCTTTGTCCCCCAAATTGGTTCCTAGTGCCTTTAACTACTCCTTAGGGTTTTCTCTCCCACAATGTGTTTTACAATCTCAAATCACTCGTTCCCCTTTTCCTTTTAATTAAGTAATTAGGCTTAATCCCATTTTTAGCCAAATGGGCCAAGCCCAAGTGATCCAAATACCATCTTGTGGTCCCGACCATGCCTAAAAACGTCTCGTGACCCGTTTACTACCCTTGAATACACTTTTCCGACTATCTCAGCCCATTAGGACTCAACCGTACACTCAGAATCGACATCTGGATTAATTTATAAAAATTCTTATCTCACACGCAAATTAGTATATACCAACTCCCGGTTGAGATAAATAAATGCCCCGTCACTAATACCCGTAATGATGTAAATAAATTATTACTATTCACTTAATAATTAAATTTCTCTAAATATTAACCATTCACTCTCCGATTAATATTTAAATAAATATTACCATAATTAATTCAATTAAAATTATGTCACACAAGTAATTTAAAATATTCCGAATTAATTAAATATTAAATGCATAAAATTACGGGGTGTTACATACTCACCCATTACAAAGGAATTTTATGCCTGAAATTGAGTCATACCTGTGGTGAATATCTCTGGATATTGTTCCCGCATATCCTCCTCTTGCTCCTAGGTAAACTCGTCAACGTTGTGATGACCCCACTGTACTCTAACTAGTGGAACAACCTTGGATCGTAAATTCTTCTCACTACGGACCAGAATAGCCAGCGGTCTCTCCTTATACGAGACGTGTGGCTGTAAATTAATTTTCTCAAGTGGAATATGCCAAAAGTCCCTCTCGCTCCTTCGATATTTCTTCAGAGACGCCACATAGAACACGTCGTGTATCCGCTGAAGATGCTCCAGAAATCCCAGTATATATGCTATCGGTCCCATCCTTTTAATAATAGGGAAGGGTCCCACGTACCTCGGTGCTACTTTACCCTTCTTACCGAACCTCATCACCCCTTTCATAGGGGACACCCGGACTAATAACTGATCCCCAACCTCTAACTCGACATGTCTCCGCGAAGCATCAACATAACTCTTCTGCCTATCCTGAGCTATCCGAATCCATCCTCGAATAAGCTCTATATTGGCGGATGTCTCCTGGATAATCTTCGGTCCCAATAAATTATTGCCCCCCACCTCTAACCAATAGGCCGGTGAACGACAAGGTCTCCCATACAGTGCCTCGAATCATGCCATGCAATCCTGAATTGGTAAGAGTTGTTATATGCGAACTCTACTAAAGGAAGATATCTCTCTCATCCTCCCCCAAAGTCTAAAATGCACATTCTGAGCATGCCTTCTAGCATTTGATTGATCCTCTTAGTCTACCCATCGGTCTATAGGTGATAGGTTGTACTCCAATGTAGCTCTGTGCCCATGGACTCTATAAAGCTCTGCAAAAAATGGGCCACAAAAATCTTGTCTCTGTCAGACACAATATTTATCGATACCCTATCCAGCTTAATAATCTCCGCTATGAATATCTATGCGTAGTGCATCGTCTCAAAGTCTGTACGAACTGGCAAGAAGTGGTCTACCTTGGTCAACCGATCCACAATGACCCATATGGAGTCGTGACCCCTTTGCGATATAGGTAACCCTGCAATGAAGTCCATGGAGATGATCTCCCACTTCCACACGGGAATCTCTAGTGGCTGTAGCATCCCTGGAGGTCTCTGATGGTCAACTTTCATGAGTTGACACGTGGTACATTTCGAGACAAACTCTGCTATGTCCCATTTCTTTCCTGCCCACCAATACTGTCTCCTCATATCCTAGTACATTTTATCCCCGCCGAGATGTACCGCAAGTCACGAACCATGGGACTTTGTCATAACTCCGTGCCTTAACTCCTCATCCTTTGGCACAATTACTCTCCCATTTAGGCATAGTTCGCCTTCCGAGCTGATCAAGAAACCCTCCATTCCCTCAGGTAATAGCTGGCGTACCCTATTCTAGCATCTATGGTCCTCCGCCTAAGCCCTTACAACTCGCATAATAATCTCCGGTGTGATGGATAAAGATGACATGCAGGCCCTGTCAACATCATCCTCATCTCGAAGCTCTTTCCACTTCGCTTTACAGACTTCTGATATTTCCCAAGTCAGTCTCCAACTCAATGCGTCCTCCACCACACTAGACTTTCCAGGATGATACTGAACATCAAACTGGTAGTCTTTCACGAATTATACCCACTGCCTCTGCCTGATATTAAGATCCTTCTATGTGAAGAGATACTAAAGTGACTTGTGATCCGTGAATATGGTGAACTGCTCTCCCAACAGATAATGTCTCCATATCCTCAAGGTAAAAATGATCGTTGCTAGCTCTAGGTTGTGGGTGGGGTAATTCCTCTCGTGGGTATTTAGCCCTCTCCTCCTGTTGAAGCACACCCCCAAGTTCCTGCAAGGATGCATCGGTGTAAACCCGATACTGTAGTCCTCCTCTCGGCAAGTCAAGTGCGGGTGCAGATGTCAACTTGTCCTTTAGCTCGTCGAAAGCTATTTGGCAATCATCACTCCAAATAAAAGGAACCCCTTTCCGAGTCAGATTCGTCAAAGGGCCCATAATTTTTTACAACCCCTTAATGTATCGTCTATAATAACCTACCAGTCCTAGGAAGCTATGAACTTTGATTGGTGTCATGGGATGCCCCCACTCCCTCACTACCGATACCTTACTCAGATCCACCGTAACACCCCGGTCTGACACCACATGACCAAGAAACTGTACCTCCCGTAGCCAAAATCCACACTTCCCGAACATGGCATAAAGTTGGTGATCCTGCAGTGCCTATAGAACCATAAGCAAATGCTCTGCGTGCTCCCCCTCAGTGTACGAATAGATCAGGATGTCATCAATGAACATGATGATAAACTGGTCGAGATATTCCCTGAAAACCCTGTTCATGAGATCCATGAACACTGCTGGCGCATTTGTGAGCCCGAACGGCATCACCCTAAACTCGTAAGATCCATACTGCAATAGTAAAGAGGTCTTAGGAACATCCTCCTCTCGGATATGCAGCTGATGATACCCTGACCTCAAATCGATCTTGGAGAAGTAAGATGCCCCTCTCAATTGGTCAAATAAATCATCAATCCTAGACAACTGATACTTATTCTGTATCGTCACCTTGTTTAGCTCCCTATAGTCTGCGCACAATGGAAGTGAACCATCCCGCTCCTTCACAAATAACACCGGTGAACCCCAAGATGATGTACTCCGCCGAATGAAACCCTGATCTAGGAGATGTTGAATCTACTCTCTCAGCTCACTCATCTCTGAAGGGGCCATATGGTAAGGTGCTAGAGCAATAGGTCTCGTCCCCGGTACGAAATGGATTACAAACTTGATTTCCCTGCTGGGTGGCAACCCTAGTATTTCCTAGAACAGATCCTCGAAGTCCCTCACTAATGGAATCGAATCCAACGAAACTACTACCTCCTGTTAGGTCTCCTCCTTGATATAATACAAGTGGGTGCGCGACCCTCCCTCGGGTAGAGGCATCGCTATTAGGAACATCTCCTATCCCAGAATGGAGAACACGATTATCCTCTCATAAAAATCTACAATCGCTCGATAACTTGCCAATTAATCCATACTTAGGGTCATATCGTACCCATCCATATCTAACACTAAGAGGTCCACAGCTAAACTAAGCCTTCTAATTAAAATGTCTACCTCCCAACAAATCGAGTGAATCAATGCCCCGCTGCCTACTGATGATTCTACACACATACGAAGACTACCTGCGTGTGACACCCCGCTTAATAAAATACAGGGTGATCACTCATGTACCAAATTAAAATAAGAGTCGCATATGGATCAGTCTTAGTATCACTGCCTAAAAACTAAATTAATTACTAATAACCAATTAGGCTGGCGTTAAAATTTTATTTAACTAATATTTTTAAACAAACTATACAATAAAAACATTCACACAGTTTGTATAAAATGAAACTGAGATGAAATAAAAATAACCGAACACTCGGTTTAAATAAAATACAACCAAATCGAATGCCTCACTAAAAGGCGGTGAAAGAATAAATAAGTACAATTGGGATTTCGACCCGAAAGTAACTACGATGCTTCCTATCTAGATCATAATAATATAAGCATTTAAATCAAACCTGCATGCATCCACAGCTACTGCAGCAGACGTCTGACTCGAAAGGATCATCATCCAAGTGTCCATATGTCTGTACACCTATATATATAAAATATATATATAGCAAGAGAGGAAAAATATAGAAACCCCGAGTTGTGAAAATATTTAGCAAGTGCATAAATGCTTTATTTTTAAAAATATGTTTTATCTCATATTTAAATTGGTATCGTACTCCCATGAGATACCCCTCACCTCTCTTCTAATAATGCACACATATCGCCTCCTTACAATTACCCTAGTCAAGATACCCTGCCTAACTAGTTCGTTATCCATTCTCTAACAATCCTAGTTAACCTAAGTACTAAGGGATAAACTTATCCCCAGTCTCAACACTATGCCATGTTCGTGCACGGGGTGTCTCGCGAAGCGAAATCCAAACAAGGAAGCCCCGAATACACTACTACTTGGCAAGGTCGATCGTTGAGATCCATTAGACCCTCAGCACACGACTTATATACATATACTCATATAATTAAATACACATAACATACTCATCTTTATCTTTCATGCTCACTTTTAGATACCATACTCATATAGTTATATACATTATCATACTCACTTTTATATGCACATCATATTACACGTCCGGATATAATCTCCCAGAATGAGAATTAATCCTTTTTCATTGACCTCTTTACATTTACTAGAGATGTTTAATATCTTGTTCTCATAAACAAGTAATGTATTATACACACAAGTACAATAACCAACCCAAAGGCTATAACTCGAGGATGCAATCTCATAGTGCCGATCCAAATTTGGGTTTACTCACTGAACCACGGTACCAAGCCAGACTCTCTCAATGGTCATGATAAAAACAAACAACGGTGGCCGCAGTCATGTTCCCCCTGCAAGTGGAGTTACACGCATCGCACTCGAACGAAGGACGATAATGACCTGGGGACTATATTCTCCCTACTCCTCAAGCCAGGGGATTCACCCACATCACGCAACCTCCCCGGATCGCACTAGAGAAAATATATAATTTGGGTGTCCCAACCCTATACCAAAGGAAAGCCCGTGGAAATCAGCCTCTAATATACACATATACCAATCACACACAGATATATATATGTATTCGTATAATATAATATATATACTATAATCACATTGTGTATATATATATATATATATATATATATATACACACACACACACACAGAAGTATCACTTATCAAATGTATACATGGCTATAATTGCCAACCACACATAATGATGACCAATAACCCCAACGATTCTCATAAATAATATCATTTAAGTATTCGCACACTCACAATACTAAATCCAAAAGTATTCCCTCACTTGATCAATAACATATACCTTATTCACATTTAAGGATTTATATCATTTCTCCAACTATACTAATTCACAACTCCTCTAGTCTTTTAGATCATAATCCTTTTTTTTATACTTCAATTTAGAAAGCCCGCTTTAGACTCAAAGAGGAGAAGGAATAACAATCTCCAAAATGTTGGGCTAAAAATAGAGTGTCGGTCGACCAGCCCTAGACCCCCGATCGACCAAAGTTTACGGATAAGCCTAAGAAACCAACCAGTAAGCCCTTTTTCCTTAACGCGGTCGACCGGCCACAAGGGCGGGGTCGATCGGTCACACTAGATCCACAAAAATTATTTATCCAAATTCGCCATCCAGCAACCCAAATTCATTTTCATGGTTTGTAATCTACACCAAATATCATCACAAACATCTACACAATTAATTCTAGCCTTTAATTTTCCAATTTCCGATTTGATTTCCGAGTTAATGATTTTAACCCCGGAACTGCTATCTTTTAAATATCATATCAAATTGACGAAAAAAAAATACGCGGTTGGGGCCCACCTGACCGTATCGAAAAGATCTACAACTTTCGTGTTTTGTCCAAGAGCTGAATCAATTCGCTTCCTAGTCAAATTGACCCCACAAGCTACGGAGTTACTATTCATCATCTTCTCCAAATTCCAAAACCATTTTTCTCCATTATTGTGGTTTCTAATCTCATCCAACAACTCAATAAATGTTTAATCTATGTTTTACAACTAACACATCAATTAATTTGGTGTATTAAACCATTTTCTTTAGATTTAAACCCTAAAACCATAAAAAACCCAACTTATAGTTTTAACCCATTCCAATCCATTTCTTCACTCCATTTACATGGATTTAACACTAAAAATCATTAAGAGTTTACATTACATCAATATGTAAACTCATATTCAAATTTTCCCAAATTTATTTTAAGGGTTCTAACCCAAAACCATATAGTTTACCAACTATAATATGAAATGAATGCACAAAATGAAATAAAGCAAGTATACACTTTCCTGGAGGATGAAATCCGACGACCTCGAGTCGAATCCGGCGGAGTTTGGCTCGAAAATCCTTTTTCGCTCCTCTTTCTCTCTTTTTCTTTCTTTCTTTCCCTTTCTCTTTCTCTCTTATTCCTTATAAAGAGAGAAATAAGGGTTTATCCCTTTAAAATCCCAAAATGACTCGTTTACTTAATTACGAGTCCCTACAAGTCCAAAAATTCTCGGAGTCCAAACAATACCCCTGGATACTCTATTATGACTATCTCGTCCATTCCGAGACCAACCGCACAATCGAAATTTCCATCTGAGGTACTTCACCGAAATTCACTATTTCAACCCAACACAACTTAATGCAGGTTTTCCAATTAAAATATTATCCTTTGTCGCTTTACCCAACGACGACATATAATAAAATACTCCGACTCATTTACTTAATCCCAAAAGTAAATATAACACCCCTCGAAAATCATCTAATCCTTGAAAACTCCCAAAATTACTATTCACGATAATTCTTAAATTCCTAAATTATACTTAATTTAATTTCCCATAAAAGTACGGGGTATTACACACTTCCCCCCTTACAACGGAATTTCGTCCTCGAAATTCAGATATAACCGATACTACTAACACTAACCTAGGATCATTAATCAGTCCACATCATAATGCCTCAAAGTGGAATGGTACTACCCAATAGCCCTTAACCGTATACTCATTCAGCACCCACTTCTAACAAGGTTTATACTATACTATATTTCCATCTCAGCATAATCTTCAACTCTATATACTGCGTCCCTTCTATCTCAGGCGGTATATATAAAACCAACTTACTAAGGTGCCCATACACCTCTTTAACCCGTGACTTTCCGTACAACGAACACCAACGTCCGACACGTACACACTTTCTAAACAATGGAACCTATTTCCTCTACGTAATGCTCACACATGGGTTTTGTCAACCCGCAAAATCACATTCTTCTCAAGGTTAAATAACCAAAGTTTCTATATCGGCGCCACTAACTCCACTGGCTACACTGCTAAAAAAAATTCTAAGATCGAAGCGTTCCTACCTACGTGAAATAGTACTATCGTAAATTGTGTCCCTGGTGCCCAAGACCTTGCTCAACTCCCGACATTTTCTCGGTTTCATGCGTGGGACGTCTCGCAAAGATAAATGCAGACAAGGAACCCTGCCGTTACACTACTCTCTCGCGTCGTCGGTCACCGAGGTATAACGGCCTAAGACACACCAGTGGGACGTCCTAAATCCTACCTCACTAACCTACTAACGTACTTCTACCACTCTATCCTTCCATCTAGACGAAAAGGAAAATATAACTAATCGAGGCGCCAACCCTCTGTAAAAGCGTTACGAACATCATACCCAAAACATACTTCTTCCCAAAATTTGCTTTTCCTTAAAGCCTGGATATAATCCTTAAATCAATTTCTCTAACTCTTGCCTCACCCACCTACTTGCGGTGAGAGAACCATTTTAGTGCTTCTCCATAGCACAATATTTCATAAGCATACCATCATCATACGGCTCATAGTCTATAGTGTTTCCTCCATGCTATATGACTTATCGATAAAACCAACATCCTTGCATCCTATAACATCTATCCACTCCTGACATCATTAAGATGCATGCGGGGTGCGTCTTGCACGCGAAATCCAAATAAGGAACCCCTCCAATTACACTACTACTTAACTTTGTCGGTCATGGAGGTCCGTTAGTTTCAAATATGCAATCGGGATAACCCTATCCCCTTTTTTAACAAAATGTGTTCTAATTTCCCATCTTTGTCCAGGAGTCATACCAATAAGCGCTCGCACTAACACTCAGTCCTTGCACAATCAATAATGAGCTTAACTCACAGCTCAACAATTAACCCTTCATACCTTAAATCACACCTATAAGGTCGCTACGCACTCGAATCATGATAATGAAACATCTACTCACCAAAGTTCCATCCATACATATAATAAAAGGCAAACTCAGCCTGTATCTAGGTGAGATATCGCAACAACAACCCGTTCCACTCTGGAACCGCAGACACGATAGTGTTGCCATCATTAACCTGCTATCGCTCCGAACAACGAATATCATATTCTACTCGAAATAACACCATACTCATATAACACACACAAAATGAGTAATACCATTCTGATATAAACTTAAAATACTAACACCCGCTCTTCACAGAGAATGAATAAAAATAGATTCTCGCTATCGCAGAAAGAAAACACATAAACATATATTACATAACATTATCGATATTATTAGTAAACTCGTATCACACACGAATCTGGAGCTAATAAAACATTATGACTAAATCTTATCACACAGAACATACCTCCTTCAATTGAGGTGAAACTCATAACAACAACCTCGCCTATCTCCCTAGCTAGTCCAAAAGCTTCCCGAACTTAGTACACTTGCCATAACTGAACCAAAAATTACTTTAATAAATGCCCCATCTGGGCACCTTACTCTTTCCCCTTAACTCCCACTGGGCAATGGCTAATCGTATGGTTTTACACTTCACATTACAACATTACCCATCTTGGGTCATCCTGACCCTTTCAAGGTCATCAGTATCTTGGACTCCATAACCGCGATCCTGACAATCACTTTACTAGTTCCCCTTAACTTCTTCATGAAAACAAAACTCCACCACCAGCCTCAACATCCCTGTTTCAACGAGTTCCTCGGGTGTATGTCCACTAATGGGGTCCACGAACATACACCTTCTCCATAAGTGTTAGCAACACCTCTCTAATGAGCCTATCATTCCTCGAAAGAACTCTCTCTTCATTGTACTTACCTTGATTCAGTACTAAGTTCACTTACGTGAATAATTTAAAACTTTATTCTTTTCATTCCTCGTAATTCATGGGGACTCACAGTTAAAAACTATTTGTAAGATCCCTTTAGGGGCAAAACAGTTGCTCCCCCGAATATGGTGATCACCATTCCCACCATTTTAATATTTCTCCTACGAGTGAAAAATTTTCCTCAAATTTTTACATATGGGCATCACCATAACCTTCTCTAAGACAAAGCTTCTGAGCCTTTTACTTCCACTGAGTAGTGCTATACTACCTTCACATGGATTAACTTCAAAGTATGGTCCTTATCAAAGACCCCTTTCAAACCCTTAGCTTCACCGGGTGATCCAGCTTTAGTACCACTCTCTACTATAGCGGTACGGGGGTACTCATAACTACTATTCTTTAGTAGGCATTACAATAATTCGTATCAAATGCCATAAGGAGAATGACCTCTACTACGGTCCTAGTCTCCGACTTCAACTAACCGTTCTAAATAACTCCTGCCCTTTGATACCTTTGCAATGCCTTCTGTGGTCGTCCTTCATCGATTAGAACACGAATATCGAATGATCACGTAAAAGATTTATTATAATCTCACAATATGGAAGGAGAACGAAATCTCACCAGAGGAATTCAACAAACCTATTCCTAAGGCACTATATCAAATCGATGGCAAAGCTGAAAGCATAGTACGTCCGCACAGATTCCTAAGAACACTAGAACCTGATGCTCTGATACCATCTGTGACACCCCGCCTAATAAAATATGGGGCGATCACTCCTATACCAAATAAAAATAGGAGTCGCATATGGATCATTCTTAGCATCACTAATAAATTCCAACGCTTCTTAACATCATGATTAAGTCCCAACACCATGGCATTAACCCTCTAAACTTTCTCCTCGTACTCTCCAAGGTTTTTTTTAGGTCATCATTTTCAGACTGAATTAGAGCATTGACTTTCCCCGCATCCTTTACTTCTGCAAGTTGTGCCCTCAAATCATTCATCTCTTTCTGCATGGAGGATCAAACATCTTTGAAGTACTTTAGGTAATCCTTCAACTTAGAGACCAAGGTGAACTGGCCCTTGTAGCCTTAATCCTATTCTTTAAGGATTTATAAACAAATAAAAAAGCTCGACTAGGTTGGCTGCTTGCATCTTGCCTAAGGATGTTATCTAGATTGACATAAAAGGAGGGAATGTCCTCTGCAACATGCTACATCAGCAAAATAAACACAAAAAAGCAAGCAAGGAATCAACAATGGCATCCAAAGTGGCTCAAACATATTATAAATATATTCTCTTCATTGATATATAACGAGAGTGGCCTGAGCCCTTACAATCCAACTAAAAAGGAAAAAAGAAGGGAAAAGGGTAAAAAGTTCAAGAAAGCCCTAAAAACTAAAGGCCTTATTCCTTCACATGTGCCTCAACCTCAACTTCTTTTCCCTTTGTCTCCACCTCCTTGTATTGAGTGGAAGAGTCATTTATGGAGGCCTCCTTATCAATACTTGGGGAATGGTCAAGGTGATGCTAGCCAAAGAGGTCAAACTCAGCAGAGACCTCGTCCTTCACTAAGGCTTTATCCCAAACCTTCTTAAAGATAGCCTTTCGAATATAGGCTGATTGGAGCCTAGCATCAGTATAGGCCTCCTCCCAGCCTTTCCCAAAGCTAGCCTCCTTGGCTGTAGGGAACTTGGTAGCCTCCATGACCAATTGACCATTCTTTATCTTCAGTTGAGTATTCTCAACATTTGACATGTTGTTCTCAGTCTTCAACATGTCCATGGCCTCAATGGTGACCTTCTTCTCCCAGTCATAGGTCTCCTGGGACCTAGCCATAGCCTCTTAGGATTTTTGAGAGCCTCGCTAAGTTCATCATTTATCTTGGATTGGTTCGAGGAACCATCCAATAGACTGGTAAACTTTGCTATAAACTGCAAAATAGATACACATGGTAAGTGTTAAATACATTCACATTAATATAGTAAAAGGATAAATAAAAATGAGGGGAAGTAAAATTCTCACTATAGATAGGGTACAGGAAGCACAAATGGTAAGTTGGTCTGGACTCAACAACATCAGTTGCTTGTGATTTGCGGTGGGCACAACACCCCTCAGTAAACCATGGTCCAGAAATGGATTTTGGGCCACATACATGGCGTGGGAGGATTTGGGGAGGGGAGGAACATTATTCTTATTATAAGGATGAAAGACTATAGGGTCCTTTTCCTTCTTCTTTTATTTGATGACCAGACTTCAGTCATCGCTATTGGAGACTTCAGAGTCAATCTACTTCTGGGACTTAGCTTTTGATAAGAGGGGGACATCATCGTTATCCCTGATTAGAATAACCCTCATATAATCCTCTTCATCTAGAAGGAGGAAATTAACATCGAGAGACTCAAATGAAAGGAACCATAAGCTTTCTCATCTAGAATGGGCATCTCGGGAATGGCGTGTATCGGGAGAGGAGTGAAGGTGACGGTAATATTTCTATATTCTGAGAGAAACGAGGCAAACCATTTGTGATCACTTCCAAAAAGGTATTCACTCGCTCTCCAAGCTTTCAAAAACTCAACACCATTTATATCATTGATAGCGGGCTCTTTGTTCTGCCTCTAATCTGCTCAAAAACACAATATCATTATCAACAATAAGAGTTCAAAATAATAAACAAAAAGACAAATAGCTAAGGGACAAGTATTAACCTATGGCACCCCCAAGATTGGCACAGAAATATAGTTTATTTTTTGCCCTAAGGGACAGGTGGATGCTGCCAATTTTTGGTAAAAAAAACCCTTGATCCTAATATCCCTTATTGAAATCAGGGAGGTTCACAAACAACACCCTGTTGGGCTTACCCACTTTTAAATAAACAAGGCCATTAGTGGTATGGGACCATATGTAATAATACCTAATTTCTGGGAAACCAAGGTTGGTCCCATAATGCTCATTGATTATATTCACTCCATTCACTATACGCAATCTATTGGGGGCACACTGAGGTGGAAATACCCAAAAAAACTCACAAAACTCTAAGAAAATATGGTTGGGGGAAATGTAAATCCCACTTAAAGCACATCAAGGGTATGAATCCAGTGCCCCCAATTAATGGAAATGGCATTCCTTAGCATGGGAGCACATTTGATTGTGACTCATGAAGGAATGGAATATGTTATCCTAAAATCTTCAACAAATTTATTATGAAGAATGTTCACCATTTTCAAAAAAAATAAACTACAATTACTGAATAAAATAGAAGAGATGGAAAAGAAGGAATCTATGAAGAACAAAGTAAGGACAAAGAAGAGGAGAATAACTTGTAGAGGATGAACGCAAATAGGAAAACTCTGAGGTATTTTTCAGCTGGAGAGAGAGAGAGATAGAAGTGAAAATTTGATTTTGAGTTTGGAAACAAACTATGTTTGAGAACTGTGTACAATCATATGGAAGTGGTATCGAAGTGGTTTTTGGCGCTTTACTTCTCCTTGGACGAATGTACCCTTTCAAGTTGATACATATTTACAAGATTAGCCTACCCACAAATTTCATTAGAGTTGGATAAGACAAATGAGCCTTTGGTAAGTATAAAATCATCTTTCCCAATTCTGGCCTAAATATAGCAAGGAGTTTTAGGGGCAATTATGGGGACCGAGCCATAATTGGACCTAACTCTAACTTGGACGAGCAAGCCCAATAATGCCTAACAGATGTTCGACCCAAACTATTAACAAAAAGGACCAGTACAAACATTTATCGCGTGGATAATTATAAAGTATGGGAGGTATTAATAAAATAACAGAGAAATAATTTTACTTTTTTAATATTGTTGGTGTTTAAATTTGGTTTCCTGATTTGGAATAGTCTTAACTTAATTAAACTAATAATTATAGCCCCATATAAAAAATAAACTAGAGTGGGATGAGAGTCAAAGAGAGACACAACGGTTTACATGGTTCAGCCCAATCAGGTGTAAGGACGTGATTTTATAAATATCCGTTAGCAATTGAGTATGTCGTATACCATTACAACCGTCGAAAAATGTTCAAGATCAAATATGCAATGAGACGGATATAGATATCAAAGTTATTCAACGTTCAAGCCTCCGCGAGATAAATTTGTTAAAAGTTGTGCTTTTATTTCTTAGCATTTCACTTTGAATATGGGGATATTTTTCATCAAAAAATTTCTAAGTGTTGGAGCGGAGTTTTAAAGTTTTTTGGCAAAAATTAATTTTCAGAGTTTTTAAGGCAGTGCATTTACTGGAAAAAGGATGAAGGAAAAATATTAATTTAATGGCTCGTTCGAACGACAACCTATGTCGTTCAAATGAAATTGTATGTGGCGCGAAGTGCCACAAGTCGTTCAAACGACAATGGATCTCGTTCAAATGACATGCTGGCTCGCTTGAATGACCTGTCGCCTTACGATTTTTATATATAGGTCTTTCCAACTCCGTTTTCCACAAGAATACCTGCGTTTTTCATAGTTACGAAACTGCTTCGAAAAAATACTTTGCCTTCTCACTTTTAAGGGTTTAATCCTTTTTGTTTTCAATTCCCAAAATCCTAATAGTTTGTGCGAATTGTTTTGGAAGCCAAGAACACAACTTTGTTGTAACACCCCGTAAATTTATGCATTTAGTAGTTAATTAATTCGAGGAAGTTTTAAATTACTTGTGTGTCGTAATTTTAATTGAATTAACTATGGTAATATTTATTTAAATATTAATAGGAGAGTGAATGGTTAATATTTAGGGAAATTTAATTATTTAGTGAATAGTAATAATTTATTTACGTCATTACGAGCATTAGTGATGAGGCATTTATTTATCTCAATCGGGAGTCGGTATAGACTAATTTGGGTGTGAGATAAGGATTTTTATAAATTAATCCAGATGCCAATTATGATTGTACGGTATAAATTAATCCGGATAGTCGAAAAATTATAATTGGGGGTAGTAAATGGGTCACGGGACGTTTTTAGGCATAGCTGGGCCCACACGGCGGTATTTGGGTCACTTGGGCTTGGCCCATTAGGCTAAAAATGGGATTGAGCCTAATTATTTAATTAAAAGGAAAGGGGGAATGGCTGAGTTGAGATTTGAAAACACATAGTGGGATAAAAAACCCTAAGGAGCAGTTAAAGGCATAGGGAACCAATTTGGGGGACAGAGGAAAGAGTCAAAAGGGGAATTTCATCATCAACCTTAAGAATCGCAACTCTGGATCAGACCCTACGAAACCATAAGGAAAGTGGTTAACTTTATGTAGCATTTATTTATGGTTTCAATTCATATTTATGTGATGTAAACACCTAAAATTCATTTGGGGGATGAATGAGTACAAAATATGGGGGTTTTGTAATTTGAACACAAGATGAGAATTGGTGTAGAAATTTATGGTGTTACATGATTCTGAATAGATATTTATCTTATTTGTGATAAACCCAGACAAATTATGAATGAAATTGAGTTGGTAATTTGGTGTTGAGACTGATTAACGAATAACTCAGATTTTTCCCCAATTTAGAAAAATAGTATAGAACGGAAATTAAACAAGTTTTGGGGACTTTATGGGGATTCCTTATGATGTTCTGGGGGTGTTATATTGATAAGAAGACTTGGGTTAGGCTGTAGAAGGAGTTGGGATTTTAAGGTTTTCGTCCATGGAGAAATAGGCTTTCGGAGAAGAAGAAGACCTATTCGATCGATCGATGGCTGGGATCGATCGATCGATGGTCGGGGATTTTTGGCAGTTCGGCCAGTTTTACTATATAAGAGAAATTTAATTAAAATTCCTCCCCTACACCTTATTTAATGAGAAATAAATATAGGACATATATTATAATCAATTATGAGGGAAAGTAATTGGGATTTGGAGGAAATTTATGGGTGACACACTATGATTAATTTTGGGGAAAAATATTCCAAAATAATTAAATAGGGATCAAGTGAGAGAGTTCGGGTATGTTGGCTGAGCGATACCGAGGTGTTAAATTAATTTGGAGTTAGGAATTTAGACTCGGGTATTATTTTATTTCGGGCCACGAGAGTGAGTCCGAATATATTGCTTGGGTGACACCAAAAGTAATTTAACTAATTAACGTGCAAATTAATTAATAATTAGGGTTGGACCATAAACTCATGATAATTTGCATAGGCTTGTGCTACGGACTTAGTACACGGTATAACCGGGGTATTTTATTTCTCTCTCTATATATACGGTGTGCAATAATATATATATATATATATATATATATATATATATATATATATATATGGTGTGCGCATTAATATCAGTCGCTAGATATTATTATTATATATACTCTAGTGCTATCAGGGGAGGTTGCACGTAGAGGGTGAATCCCCTATATTTAGGAGTAGGGCGAGTACATTTCCAGGTCATAGCGTCCATTATATGGGTGAGGGGCATCTCACTTTCAGGGAAGGAATATGACCGCCTTCAATATTTATGTATTTACCAAGTTAGTGAGCGATTCTGACTTGGGGTAACTAGGTTATGTGAATACACCTAGTGAGATAGCACTTTAGAGAATATACATCCGGTGAGTTATTACTTGGGAGGATGTTTATTATTAATTATTATTTCAACATATTTGTGATTGTTGTAATATAACTATACGTATATAATGAGATAAATAATTATATACGGGTAAATTAATATAGGAGAACGATTAATTAAGTTAATGTTGATTATAACTTAGAAATCATAATTATCCCGTACTCGGTTAGAGTAGGGTGGTTGTAAGGGGTTATATCGTTTATCTAGTTATGGTATAAATAACTAGGGAAAATTAATTAAGGCATTAGTAGTACACATTAGAGGGGAGGTGAGGATGTCCTCAAGGGAGTGAGATACTAACTAAAATATGAAGAGCATGCATACATATTTATTAGTGCAAGTTAATCATTTGCTAAATATTTTCAAAATATTTTGGGTTCTAACCCTTGCTATAAATATTTTTAAAAACCTTTTAGGTGTCCATCCATGGGGACGCCAGACTTGACTCATTCCAGGGATCCGTTGCTGCAGCATATGTTGATGTTGCGGGAGTTTGATAGACGCCTCATTTCTTTTCATTTATAATATAGGAATTTGCTATCAGTTACTCGAGCATGTTGCTCACAGAATTATTTAGTTTATGCCATACTTGTTGAGATTTATCTTTATCTGTCTTTACTTTTGTTGGATTTGAACCGATGGTTTATTCGATCAGTTTATTTAAATTGTGAATGGTTGATTTCAGTTAATTGTGATTGTTTAAACTATTTTGTTTCCGCATGAGTATTTCATTAAATTAAGGAAAGATAAAACTTGTCACGAGTCTAATTTTCTCACTTAGGTGGTCAGTAATTAAAAAGGGCAACAGTGATGCTAAGATTGAACCAACTGAGAAACCTGTTCTAATTTAATTTAGGGCTAATCACCCGGGGTTAATTAGGAGGGGTGTCACATATGGTATTAGAGCATCAGGTTCTAGTGTCCTTAGGATCTGTGACGATTACTACGTTTCAATGTAGTGTTCAGTTGTTATAGAGCCCTATTATTAGGACTATTGATTCATTTTCCGCTTTTGAGATATCGTGTTTCTGCTATTATATTTTTGTATAAATTGTGTACTTATACGATTCGATCTATTTTCTGATGCCACCTAAGAGATAGAGAGTGGATAAGGATGAGACTAGTGATGAGTTCAGGGAGGCTCATCAGGAGCCACAGGTATCGCCATCCCCCCTACCCGAGTTGATCTCCACTACTCAGGTGGCAGTGATAGTGGCCCAGGTAGTTGAAACAACAATGCGAGCTATGGAAGCTCATTTCCCACAACCCCAGGAACCGGCAGTTCAGGCTCCAGTAGGACCACCTTCTTGGCAGCGGGTTAGGGAGACCTTTCAAAAGGGTCACCCACCAGAGTTCCGAGGTAGCACCGATGTAGTAGAGGTTTGTGATTGGAAGAAAAATATTCAGCGACACCTGCGCATACTGGAGTGATCCGATGTGCAGAAATAGATGCTTTCTACCTTCCGTCTGTCGGGGGGAGGCCTTACAGTGGTATGAGTCAATTACCACTGCTGAGGAAAGAGATTTGATGACGATATTCGAGTTCTGGGTGCGGTTTGATCGCAAATACTTCCCACCGGTAGTAGAGGCATAAATGAGAAAGAAGTTTAGTGAGTTAGTACAGGGTGACCGTTCAGTGGCGGATTATGAGGAGGAGTTCACCCATTTGGCAAACTTTATGCCAAATGAGGTGAGTGACGAGGAGCGAAAGAAGTCGAGGTTGATGGATGGTCTGGCCTGGAGGATCAGGCATCACTTTATTGGTAATTCAGCATTGGTGACGTATAAAGATGTTGTTAATGCTGCTCTTATACATTGGCAGGATCATAGATTCCATGCGAAGGGGAGCAAGAGGGTAGGAGAGCCGAGCTAGCAGGGCAAGGCAGTTGTTGGTGGTGACACAAGTAGTACTCAACAGTAGACTAGTAGTCAGCAAGGGAACCAGGCTTAGAAATTTAGGCCTGGTGGGTTCTGATCGGGAGGACAAGGATTTAGGCAGGGTCATCCGGGCCCAAACCCATAGCAACAGGTTCCTCAGGACCGTCAGGGCCAAGGGAATAATGGGGGAGGCTTGCAGGGCCAACCACGCCAGGGACAACGATAGGGGGATGGTCGGAGACGTTATTTGTCTGCGGCTAGACATGACACTTCAAGAGGGAGTGCCCACAGATGGGCAGAGGCCAACAATAGGGTGCCCAACAGGGGCAGCAGGGACAGATGCCGCCAGCAGCACCGGGTCCACCAGCCCC
Organism: Sambucus nigra; assembly: GCA_949130495.1. Lineage (NCBI taxonomy): Eukaryota > Viridiplantae > Streptophyta > Magnoliopsida > Dipsacales > Adoxaceae > Sambucus > Sambucus nigra. The sequence continues at coordinate 54,394,617 of OX422219.1, forward strand.
ACAACAGCAGGGACAAATTCACTACGGGCGTGTGTATAACGTTCGGTATGTTACAATCCTCTAGCACAGTAGGCGCCGCCAGTGATTGAGGGTATGTTTCTCATCCATGGTCATGAGGGTAGCACACTTTTTTATACAAGAGCATCACATTCATTCATTAAATCTAAATTTTCTAAACGGGTCGAGTTATTAGAGATCGCAGCGTAATACCCCGCACTTTTATGGAAAATTAAATTAAGTATAATTCGGGAATTTAAGAATTATCGTGAATAGTAATTTTGGGAGTTTTCAAGGATTAGATGATTTTCGATGGGTGTTATATTTACTTTTGGGATTAAGTAAATGAGTCTGAGTATTTTATTATATGTCGCCATTGGATAAAGTGACAAAGGATAATATTTAATCGGAAAACCCGCATTAAGTTGTGTTGGGTTGAAATAGTAAATTGCGGTGAAGTACCTCAAATGGAAATTCTGATTGCGTGGTTGGTCTCGGAATGGCCGAGATAGTCAGAATAGAGTACCCGGGGGTATTGTTTGGACTCCATGAATTTTTGGACTCATAGGGACTCGTAATTGAGTAAACGAGTCATTTTGGGGTTTTAAAGGGATAAACCGTTATTTATCTCTTTATAAGGCATAAGAGAGAAAGAGAAAGGGAAAGAAAGAAATAAAAAGAGAAAAAGAGGAGAGAAAAAGGATTTCCGAGCCAAACTCCGTCGGATTCGACTCGAGGTCGTCGGATTTCATCCTCCAGGCAAGTGTATACTTGATTTATTTCATTTTGTGCATTTATTTCATATTATAGTTGGTAAACTATATGATTTTGGGTTAGAACCCTTAAAATAAATTTGGGAAAATTTGAATATGAGTTTACATATTGATGTAATGTAAACTCTTAATGATTTTTAGTGTTAAATCCATGTAAATGGAGTGAAGAAATGGATTGAAATGGGTTAAAATTATAAGTTGGGTTTTTTATGGTTTTAGGGTTTAAATCTAAAGAAAATGGTTTAATACCCCAAATTAATTGATGTGTTAGTTGTAAAACATAGATTAGACATTTATTGAGTTGTTGGATGAGATTAGAAACCACAATAATGGAGAAAAATGGTTTTGGAATTTGGAGAAGATGATGAATAGTAACTCTGTAGCTTGTGGGGTCAATTTGACTAGGAAGCGAATTGATTCAGCTCTTAGCCAAAACACGAAAGTTGTAGATCTTTTCGACACGGTCGCGTGGGAACCGACCCTTATTTTTCTAATTTTTCTTCGATTTGATATGATTTTCATAAGATAGCAGTTTCGCGGTTGAAATCATCAACTCGAAAATCAAATCGAAAATTAGAAAAATAAAGGCTAGAATTAATTGTGTAGATGTTTGTGATGATTTTTGGTGTAGATTAGAAACCATTAAAATGAATTTCGGTTGTTGGATGGAGAATTTGGATAATTAAGTTTTGTGGATCTGGGGTGACCGGTCGACGGCGCTCCTATGGCCGGTCGACCGCGTCAGGGAAAAATGGCTTACTGATTGGTTTCTTAGGCTTATCCGCAAACCTCGGTCGACCGGCACTCTGTTTTTAGACTAAGATTTTGGAGATTTTTATTACTTCTCCTAATTGAGTCTAAAGTGGGCTTTCTAAATTAGAGTGTAAAAAAAAGGATTATGATCTAAGAGACTAAAGGAGTTGTGAATTAGCATTGTTGGAGAAATGATATAAATCCTTAAATGTGAATAAGGTATATGTTATTGATCAAGTGAGGGAATACTTTGGGATTTAGTATTGTGAGTGTGCGAATACTTGAATGGTATTATTTATGAGAATCGTTGGGGTTATTGGTCATCGTTATGTGTGGTTGGCAATTATAGCCATGTATACATTTGAGAAGTGATACTTCTATATATATATATACACACACAATGTGATTATAGTATACATATATATCTGTGTGTGATTGGTATATGTGTATATTAGAGGCTGATTTCCATGGGCTTTCCTTTGGTATAGGGTTGGGACACCCAAATTATATATTTTCTCTAGTGCGATCCGGGGAGGTTGCGTGATGTGGGTGAATCCCCTGGCTTGAGGAGTAGGGAGAATATAGTCCCCATGTCATTATCGTCCTTCGTTCGAGTGCGATGCGTGTAACTCCACTTGCAGGGGGAACATGACCGCGACCACCGTTGTTTGTTTTTATCATGACCATTGAGAGAGTCTGACTTGGTACCGTGGTTCAGTGAGTAAACCCGAAGTTGGATCGGCACTATGAGACTGCATCCTCGAGTTATAGCTCATTGGGATGGTTATTGTACTTGTGTGTATAATACATTACTTGTGTATAACAACAAGATATTAAACATCTCTAGTAAGTGTAAAGAGATAAATGAAAAAGGATTAATTCTCATTCCGGGAGATTATATCGGGACGTCTAATATGATGTGCATATAAAAGTGAGTATAATAATGTATTTAACTATATGAGTATGTATATAAAAGTGAGCATGAAAGATAAAGATGAGTATGTTATGTGTATTTAATTATATGAGTATATATATAAGTCGTGTGCTGAGGGTCTAATGGATGTCGACGATCGACCTTGCCAAGTAGTAGTGTATCGAGGGGTTTCCTTATGTGGATTTCGCTTCGGGAGACACCCCACGCACGAACATGGCATAGTGTTGAGACTGGGGAGAAGTTTAGCCCTTAGTACTTGGGTTAACTAGGATTGTTAGAGAATGGGTAATGGACTAGTTAGGCAGGGTAGCTTGACTAGGGTAATTGTTAGGATGCGATAGGTGTGCACTATTAGAAGAGAGGTGAGGGGTATCTCATGGGAGTACGATACCAATTTAAATATGAGATAAAATATATTTTTAAAAATAAAGCATTTATGCACTTGCTAAATATTTTCACAACTCGGGCTCTGACCCGTTTCTATATTTTTCCTCTCTTGCTATATATATATTTTATATATATAGGTGTACAGACATATGGACGCCTGGATGATGATCCTTTCGAGTCAGACGTCTGCTGCAGCAGCTGTGGATGCATGCAGGTTTGATTTAGACGCTTATATTCTTATGATCTAGATAGGAAGCATCATAGTTACTTTCGGGACGAAAGCACAATTGTACTTATTTATTCTTTCACCTCCTTTTAGTGCAGCATTCAATTTGGTTGTATTATATTTAAACCGAGTGTTCGGTTATTTTTATTTCATCTCAGTTTCATTTTATACAAACTGTGTGGTTGTTTTTATTATATAGTTTGTTTAAAAATATTAGTTAAATAAAATTTTGATGCCATCCTAATAGGTTAAAGTTGCCCCAGGGCTATAAAAAGCCCAAGACATTGCCTACAAGGATAGCTAGCCTAACTCTCTTATGATAGTAAAATATCCCAATAATTCTCAACTATAGTACATGTAGCATGGTAAGTCACTAGCATACCAGCGACTTCCCTTTGGGCATGATGAGAAATAGGTCCCCCAGACGCCATTCCTCTTCAACTTATTGAGAGATACTTGGAAGGTCATGATAGCGATGAAAAATATTAGCCTAATCCTGACCATAGTCGGAGGAACACGATCGAGAAGTTCTTGGCTAATCGACCAAAAACTGTGATAATAATTTTTGGTACTGTTTGTAATAGATTTTTTAATTAGTATCTTTTTAATCAGGCATTGCTGAAAAGTTCAACTAATACTATTTTTGCTCATTTTTCCATTAATTTATGCCATGTCTTCGAGTTATCTACCTTACCTTTTAGGTCATGTCGTTACACTTCTTTAGGACTAGAGCAGACAATGGAAAAATGAACTTGATCTATGGGAAATCCACTGTTCAGGATTGTACCCGACCAAACATAGGAAGTTATGGGCTAAGTATCCCCTGTAGGACTTTTGCTTGACTGGGCAAGTTGCAAGGTCACATGTGTTGGTTGTAACAAGGACCTGAGGACTATAATTTTAATTATAATCAGTAAAGTTTCCATTGTAATTAAGTTAAATATGGATCGACACTTTCAAATATTAATGACAATTTTGAGCATATTACTTGGAAACAATGTGCATTAACTAAACAACTAAGAAATTGAGAGAATGAAAAAGGCCTTTATTCATAACTGAAATAATAAACTGCGAGTAACATGAGTTTTGAAAAGGACATTAGCTGAAATTAAGTGTTGAAAATAAAATTAAAAATAAAACTTCTTGAGGTTGGTTGCATTCCATGCTTTGGGTATCTCTATGAGCAAAGAGTGTTTTCCCGGTAGGTCTTCTCGACGTGGTGCAATATTTATAGAGGACACGAGGTTGTTCGTCCACCCAAGTGCATTTTTCCCTTTTTCAGCCTCTTCTTTAAAACACCGAGCATAGTTTTGTTGACGGCCTTTACCTGACCATTGATTTGGGGATACGCGACAACACTGAAGAGGTGCTTGACTCTATGCTCATCGTAGAAAACTTAAAAAGGTCCACTTTCAAATTGCATGCCATTATCCGTTATGATGGCTCTTGTTATCCTAAAGCGATTTATGATGTTCTTCTAAATGAACGTTATCATACCGGCATCTTTGATGTTCGCCAATGGCTCTGCATCAATCTACTTAGTGAAATAATATGTGTCGACCAATAAGTATTAACGATTTGCTAGCACAATAAGTAGTGGTCCTATGATGTCTAATAGTTATTATGCAAACGACCATGGCCTAGTTAATAGCCTCAGGTCGCTGGCCGGTTAATGGAGTATGGGAGACCCTTCTCAATGAAGAGAAGGTACCCGGGGCCATCATTTTATCAATACTGGGCTTAACAAGGAATCCAACTTGATTGTTCTCCTGAGATCATAGTTTATTGTTGAGCTTAGGGCTATAAAAGTGTATGTATAATTGTTGTTCCCCTGGGGGAACTATTAAACGTGGACTTCCTCAAATTTTTCCATCAGCTCATGCACCATAACGCGGTAGGTTTCCATCCTATTAAACTTTGCATTGAAGTCCCCACTAACCTTATTGAACACCAGTTTGGATTTGTAATATAATTTGAGTCAATTTAGCCTCACAAAATGGTCCTTGCCTAGGCTAGGTATAAGTGCCTCGTACATGGCCTCATTATTGGATGCTTCGAAGACCAACCTGATTCCCTGCTCGATCATTGCACTTTCTGGTGCCACGAGAACAATTCCTACGCTTGCTTATTAAGAATTAGAAGCACCATCAACATATAATGTCTAAACCTCGGATTGACTATGCTCATAGACCTTTAATTGTTCGATAACTTACTGGTCGATCAGACTGTCTCCCATAAACTCTGTTATAAAGTCGGCTAATATCTGCCCCTTAACTACTGTCCTTAGTTGAAAGTGAATGTCAAACCTCCCAAGTTCTATCGGCCATTTTGACATTCACCCACAAAGATCGGATTTTACGAAGGACAATTTTATGGGGGAAGAAAGTAATAACAACGGTAGAGTGTGCCTCAAAGAAATGTTTAAGCTTTTGAGAAGCAATCACCAACGCATAAGCCAAATTTCCAGCGGCAAGTAACACAACTTGATATTCAGGATCATTTTATAGGCATAGTAAATAAAAAACTATTTTTCTTCTTTCTTGCAGACCAAAGACGAGCTGATTGCATGGCTTAAAACTGCAAGTAGAGGTAGGAGGGGTCCCCTTGATAAGGGATCGCCAATAACAAGGGTTTCCTCAAGTAGGACTTAATTTCTTCGAGAGACCTTGAGCATTCATCATTTAAAGTGAGGCCTTTGTCCTTCTTGAGTAGCTAAAAAATATTTAGCAATGCTCCGATGACTTTGAAATGAAGAGGTTGAGCATTACGAGCATCCCAGTAAGCTTTTGGATCTCGTGTAATGTCTTGGGCAACTAGACACTATTTATAGCCTCTATCTGATCTGGATTGGCCTCAATTCCCCTTTTACTAACCAAATAACCCAGAAACATCCCATACCAAACCCCGAATGAGCATTTTCTTGCATTGAGCTTCACCCAATAGCGCCTGAGGATTTTAAAGGTTTTTATCACATCTTCAAGATAATCATTCTTATCCATGCTCTTAATTAGCATGTCGTTAATATATACTTCCACCATTTCCCCTATTTGGTGTTAGAACATCTTTGTGACCAGCCTTTGGTATGTAGCTCCAGCGTTCTTAAGGCCGAATGGCGTGACCTTATAACAATACAAGCCCTACAATGTTATAAACGAAGTATTGTATTGATCGAGGCTGAAAAGAGGAATCTAGTAGTACCCTGAGTAAACCTAAAAATACTCACCTGTTCATAGGATGCACTCGCATCGACCAATTAATCTATTTTCGAAAAGGAAACTGTCTTTGGGACAAGCCCTATTAATTTTGGTGAAGTCTATACAGACTCTCCAGATACAGTTTCTTTTATGTACTACGATCGGATTCAAAAGACACTTTGGAAATTGAATTTCTGATGGATCTTACCTCCATAAGTTTCTTACCTCATTTTCTACCGCCTTTGCCTTTTCTGGGGCTATTTGGCGAGCCTTTTGTATGATCGGCTTATTTGTTGGATCTACGTCGAGATGGTGATAGGTGACTATAGGATCAATTACTCACATGTCGTAAGGCTCCCACATAAATATATATAAGTTGTATTTCATAAAGGAAACAAACTTCCTTCTCTCATGGTCGGTCAGTGTTGTTCCAATAAAAAAATTCCTTTATGCCTGGCTCTCATAAAAAATAACCCCCTTCATATTTTCAACGATCCTATCAGCGACCCCTGGTCAACCATGCCATAGTTTCTATTTTAATAGAGTGGCACCGTCCTTCGACGTCTCCTAAATAACCTCTTTGTCTTTCCTATTCTCTATCTTGGGCCTACTGATGGTGATGTAGCATTTTGAGCAATGTCCTGGTCGCCTCTTATTTCCATTATGGCCCAATTTGTGATACATTTGAGCTTTTGGTGGTAAGTAGAAGGACGACTCTCATGTCACAAAGAGATCCCTTGTCGAGAATGGCGTGATCAGACGAATCAACATCCACCACCAAGAATTATATGATCTTTAAAATATTCCTTTCCCTCACTTGTAGGACCACCTTTCCTAATGGCATGGTCATCTTTCCTGCGAAGTCGACCAGAGGGCCAGTCTCTTACTTCAAATCCAATATCATGAGCTGGAGCTTATGGAAGAGATCCAGGTACATCCCCTCTAAGGAGCTCCCTTATTCTACCAGTAACTTATCCACATCCCGATTTTCAATCCTGAGAGTGATTACAAGCACGTCATAGTGTGAGGTTCATACCCCAATTAAATCCTCCTATATGAAAATAATGATCTTGTTGTAGTCGATGTCCTCTGATCGTAGTTGCTTGCCAATCTAGATTTCAGTAGGGTCTATCTGGAAGGCCTCTATCATAGCTGTGACCTTTTTGAGCTCCATCTAAACAGCATTTCCTTAGATCTTCTCGAGGTTGGACGCCCCATATATCACCACAAATTCATGTCCTGTCTCATCATCCAGTACATTATCTCATTTTTTGTCTCCGTTAGCAACGACCCAATCGAACTTCTTCTCTATATACTCATTAAAGTGCCCAACCTGGTCCAACTCCTCTAGATGAGATTTTAGTGCCTTACAATTCTCTGTCTTGGGCCGATTTTCTTTGTGGAATGCACACTGGAGTGTGTTGTTCCTTTTGATCGAATCCCCTCCAATATTTTTTGGCCACTTGAAAAACTATTGATCCTTGATCTTTCCTAGGACCTTATATATCGTTTCCTTAAAAACTATGTTAATGGCCTAAAAAGCTTTGAATGAGTCCACCCTGCCCTCATTTTTGGCGTCGTTCTGCTTCTTGTTTCCCTTATTGAGATTGTTCCCCTTGTCGCCACCTTTTTTTCTTTGGCGTGATCAATCTCATCCTAGCTGGTATGGACCACATCCTCCAACTTTACGTACTTTTCAATCTAGAACATAAGATCATCAATGGTGTCAACCTTCTTCTTGGTGAGGGACTATTGCATCATGGATGTAGGGGTAACATCGATCTTGAAGGATGCCACAATGACTCGCTCCGAGAAGTCTTCTACTTCATTAAAAACTTATTAGTAATGCCTGGCGTACTCGCGTAAAGACTTACGTGACTTATTCCTCATTGTAAGTAGGGAATCCGGGTGAAAGATGCTATTGATACAGCGAGCGGAAATAGGACTTGGCTTCCGATTTTCGATTCGATTTTTTTGGAAAATTAAAAAAATTCGAATTTGAAAAAATTGGAAAATCGGTAAAAATCGAAAAAAAATCAAAAATTCACAAAATATATTAAAAATCCAAAAATTTAGAAAATTCCAAAATTTCACAAAAATAAATTATGGATTTTCGATTACTCGAAATTCTCATTGTAAAGAAACAAAGAAAATGGTGTACCCAACATGTAAATAAATGAGGATTTGGCTCATTTTTTTCATTTGTGTAGAAGTTAGGAGGATACTTTCCTTTTATAGAGCATATTTTGGATCAATCTCCCTATCCCAACCGAGGTGGGATATGGGAAACTTTCAAAAAAATTGAAAAAATCGAAAATCGAAATATAATTTTGAAAAAATTGGAAAAAATCGGATCGGCATAGTTTCGAAAAAATTGGAAAATCGGAAATTCAGAATTATTTTCGATTTCCGATCCAATTTTTTCAAAAAAATTGAAAATCGGCAAATTAAATTTCATTCCAAATTCAAAAAAATCGGATCGAAAATCGAAAAAAATCGAAAAGTTCGGAAAAAAAACACAGCCCTAGCCATCGTAGATTTTGATCCTGGTGTCACAAAATCCTTTGGGGTTCTTCATCCACAGTAGCCCTTAAGAAAGGAGACATTATTTCGGTAATTAAAGCTATCCTTGCTAGCTCTTCTGTAGACATGGCTCATCGATGAGCGGGGTGTTGGTCCGTTTCCTTCTGGACTTAACTCCTTATATCATCCCTATGGTGCTCATTGTCTCGGTGGTGCCTCCCTAGATGACTCCCATGCTTTGAATGCTCTTGGTAGCGCTCGGTGCTCCTTCCTCAACTATGAGTCTTGCTCACCTGAGGGATAAGATTCCAACCACGACGATTTCGATCTGGGTGAAGTTCTCTCTCCTTTTTTTACAATCGCCGATGGAGGTGATAATTCTCCTCAATCTGGGTTGGTCTAGACTACTTGTAGATTTCCTTGGGAATCTATTTCTAAAGACAAACCTTGGGTTTCCATCTTGACGGACCCTAAACTTGACCCTTAGTGCGACCAAGTCATCTTGCACATCTCCACATTAGGGTGCACTGTTTGGGTGGTGAGATATAGTATACATTCTTTTGTAGGGATTACTTTCATATAACGGAAGTCGTTTTCCACATACGACCCTAATTGTGAGTTCAAATAATCACAATTATTGAATTCTAGAAAGAAATTAAAGAAATGGCATGCAAATGTCTAACATAACACATAAATATTTGTGGTTCGAAAAATTACCTATGTCCATAGAGGGGTCACTGGATTTTTAGTAATTTATCTCAAAGTTAAAAAATTACCTCCTCCTTGGCCTCGGGTGTGGGATGCAAATGTCTAACTTTTAATTTCTAATTTACTTGCTTAATTTTGTTTCTTAAATTTCTTGGGCTTATGTTACTTAGAACAAGAATATACAATAGAATTTGATTGCTTTTTCTATCTTGATATTATTAAGTATGTGGGTATTCAAGAATTCATATGCTAGACAAGTTTTAATTTTTAATTTACTTGTTTCATTCTGTTTCTTAAATTTCTTGGGATTATGTTACTTATAACATGAATGTACAATATAATTTGATTACTTTTTTTCACTTGCTATTATTAAGACCATGGGTATTCAAGAATTCATATCCTATGCAAGTTTTAATTCCTAATTAAATTGCTTAGTTTTGTTTCCTAAATTTCTTGGGCATGTGTAACTTATAACAAGAATTTACAATAGAATTTGATTACCTTTTCTCTCCTACTATTATAGAGTCTATGGGTATTTAATAATTCACATCCTAGGCAACTTTTAATTTCTAATTTACTTACTTAGTTCTTTTTTTTTAAATTGCTTGGGCCTATGTTACTTATTACATGAATGTACAATAGAATTTAATTGATTTTTTTCTCTTGCTATTATTAGGTTTGTGGGTATTTAGGAATTCACATCCCAACCAAGTTTAATTTCTAATTAACTTGCTTAGTTACGTTTCTCAAGTTGCTTGGGCTAACGTAACTTATAACAAGAATGTACAATATAATTTGATTACTTTTTCTCTCTTGCTATTATTAAGTCTATGGGTATTCACATCCCAGACAAGTTTTAATTTCTAATTTACTTGCTTAGTTTTGTTCCTAAAATTGCTTGGTCTTATGTCACTTATAACAAGAATGTACAATAGAATTTGATTATTTTTTCTCTCTTGCTATTATTAAGTCTGTGGGTATTCAAGAATTCACATCCCAAGAAATTTTTTAGTTTCTAATTTACATGGTTAGTTCTGTTTCTTAAATTTATTGGGCTTATGTTACTTATAACAAGAATGTTCAATAGAATTTGATTACTTTTTTCTCTTTTGCTTTTATTAAATCTGTGGGTATTCAAGAATTCACATCCCATGGAAGTTTTAATTTCTGATTTACTTGCTTAGCTATATTTCTTAAATTGCTTAAGCTTAAATTACTTATAACATGAATGTATAATAGAATTTGATTACTTTTTCTCTCTTCCTATTATTTAAGTCAGTGGGTATTCAAGAATTCACATCCCAGGAAAGTTTTAATTTCTAATTTAATGGATTGGTTCTGTTTCCTAAATCTCTTGGACTAATTTTACTTATAACAGCAATGTATCATAGAATTTGATTACTTTTTCTCTCTTTCGATTATTAAGTCTATGGGTATTCAAGAATTCTCATCCCAAGCAAGTTTTGATATCTAATTGGGCATATGTTACTTATAACATGAATGTATAATAAAATTTGATTACTTTTCTCTCTTGATATCATTAAGCTTGTGGGTTTTCAAGAATTCGCATCCTAGGCAACTTTTAATTTCTAATTTACTTGCTTTGTTTTGTTTCTTAAATTTCTTGGGCTTATGTTACTTATAATAAGAATATACAATAGAATTTGATTACTTTTTCTATTTTTCTATCATTAATTATGTGGGTGTTCAATAGTTCATATCCTAGATAAGTTTAATTTCTAATTTACTTGATTCATTCCATTTTTTAAATTTCTTCGGCTTTTGTTACTTATAACATGAATGTACAATAGAATTTGATTACTTTTTCTCTCTTATTATTATTAAGAACATGGGTATTCAAGAATTCACGTCCCAAGCAAGTTTTAATTTCTAATTAACTTGCTTAGTTTTGTTTCTTAAATTTCTTGGGCTTATGTTACTTATAACGTGAATGTACAATAGAATTTGATTGCTTTTTTTCTCTTGTTATTATTAGGTTTGTGGGTATTCAGGAATTCACATCCCAGACAAGTTTAATTTCTAAGTAACTTGCTCAGTTATGTTTTTTAAATTTCTTGGGCTTATGTAACTTATAACAAGAATGTACAATAGAATTTTATTACTTTTTCTCCCTTGCTATTATTAAGTGTATGGGTATTTAAGAATTCACGTCCGAGAAAAGTTTTAATTTCTAATTTACTTACTTACCTTTGTTTCTTAAATTTCTTGGTCTTATGTTACTTATAACAAGAATGTACAATAAAATTTGATCACTTTTTCTCTCTTGCTATAATTAAGTCTGTGAGTATTCAAGAATTCACATCCTAGGAAAGTTTTAATTTCTAACTTACTTGCTTAGTTCTGTTTTTTAAATTACTTGGGCTTATGTTACTTATAACATGAATGTACAATAGAATTTGATTACTTCTTCTCTCTTGCTATTATTAAGTCAATGGGTATTGAAGAATTCAAATCCCACGAAAGTTTTCATTTCTAATTTACTTGTTTAGTTATTTTTCTTAAATTGCTTAGGCTTATGTTACTTATGTTACTTAAATTGATAAAAAAGACTTTTGTGTGTGTTGTTTGTCGTTGTTGTACAAGCCTTTCTAATCAAAACCTCACATACCTACAAAATATAATAACTTCAAGTGTAGAGGTAAGTAAGGGTATCAATCCACTTTCTAGGGAGTAAGCAAATGGAACAAATTCAATTGTAATTCACTTTTTTATTTACTTTTTGTGCTTTTTCACTTTTTCTAATTTTTTTTAGCTTTTTCAATATTAAAACAAAAGGGTGAGGTGAGGTTTTAAACTAAACTAAACTAAGATGAAAATACTAACTAGAAAATGACAAAAAATGAATAATAAAGTCTAACACTAAAAATAAGAGATAAGTGAGGTAAATAATTGTGTCAAGGAATGGGATTACACCACAAATTTTAGTTATTCTAATTAATTAATTTAATTATTTGAATTCTCCCAAATTAATATCAAAACTACAAATCAACTCTCGTTGCAAGTGTAATTTTAATAGTACTCTTTTAGAAAGTAAATTTTAACACCCCACAACTCTAGAAAAATAGATTCACACTCCTTTTAATTAATCACCCGCTAGGATCGATCAATTAGAATTTATGTCAATCTTATAAAATAAATTTAGAGTTAAAATTCAAGTGATAATACCCCACTTAAGAAACCCCTATCTCTAGTTCGAATCTAAAATGGGTATTATCACTAGAATTTCGATTTTCTCTCGAAAATCATTTACCCTCTCTCGAGGCGTAAATCTAAGAGTGAGGGATCAAAATTAACATTCAAATGGATTTTTCAAGTAATTAAACTAATTAAAATAAAATAACATCAAATAAGGGTTTTACCCCACCCCTTGAAAGGGGATTTAGCCTAACATGGTATCAAACATAATAAACAAATATTCAATAGGCATAAAATAAATGAGAAGAGAAGAAAACAATCAAACCCCAATCTCTTGAAGTGAAACTGAACTTCTATTCCTTGATTTGAAATTCACATCCCTTAATTTGAATGATTCAAACACAATTACATCAAGAATCTCACTCAATTTAATCCTCACAACAATTTATTTTCTCCTCACTATCTAAAAATAATAAAATAAAAATTCTAATCTAAAACTACACTAAAATGGTATTTTCTCTCTCTACAAATTCCTATCTCCTAGCTCTTGATTAGATGAGGTCTTCATCTTCAATATATAACAGATGCATGGAGCATGAGGAGTATTTTTGGGAATTGGCTTGTGTGTGCATGGGAATGGTGAGGTGTGAGGATAAGTGGGTGAGAATAAAAATCTGATTTGTGTGCACATGGGGGTGGTTTGGGAAAAAAGGGAATAAGGGTTAGTTGGGGGTAATATGGGTAAAAGGGTAAAAGTGGGTTTAATTTGTCACATGGGGCTTTAAGTGGCATTTGTTTTATTTGGTTTTGTGCAGGTCGTGGCTTGCTTTGGAGAGGTTGGCTTGAAAATGGGTATTTGGTTTTTAAATTGGGATTAGATTCTTGGATAAGGGGCATGGGTTAATGGGTCTTGGTTTGAAAAAGGTTTGGGCTTTGATTCATGGGTTGAAATGGGTATTTTGGTTTGGAATTGGTTTGGATCGAAGTTTAAGGGGCAACCGGCGGTAAGAGCGAGAGGAGAGTGCGCCGGAGTTTTCGTCGGCACGAGGGCTGCTGTGGTGCCGGAGGGTAAGGGAGAAGACGGTCGGGGAAGGGAGACGACGCCGGACGGAGGTATAAGGAGGGAGGTCCGGGTCAGAGGGGTTGGGAATGGTGGTCGGAATGCTGGAGTGAGGCGACCGGAGTTGAGTTGACAGTGGGGATCGAAATAAAGCTAAAAAAAATAAAATCCAACTAAAAAAACAATAAGAAAAAATATTAAAACTTCAAAAAAATAGAATCCTAAGCTAAAAAAAAACTAAACTAATCTAAAATAAATAAAAATATAAAATTAAATGAAAATTAAAGTCCTAAAAAAATATAAAATAAAATAAAGATGAACTCCTAAAACTAATCCTAATAAAATAAGATTAAACTAAAAGCTAAAAACTAATAGAATAAAAATCAAAATACTAAATAAAAAGAAATATAAAAATAGAAAATAAATCCTAGAAATTCTAAATAAATCTAAAATAAATCCTAAAAAATAAAAATGACTCAAACTAAAAATCTAAAAAAAATAATAAAAATGGACAAATTAGACACACACGGGGTTTAGGCTAGGTTTAGGCTCGGGTAAGGGTTTAGGTAGGTTTAGGGACAAGGGTATTTAGCTCCATATTGTTGCAAATTGCTTTGATTTAAACGCTTGAACTCTGCAACGCACAATTGACCTACAAGATAAACATTTAAGCACATAAGACCTGTATTGTCTAGAAATAGCAACTAAAGTGCGCCTATTCAGGGTATAAATTGTACAGTTTTGGGTGCTTATCAATGCACAATAAAATTTGATTACTTTTTGTATCTTGCTATTATTAAGTCTGAGAGTATTCAAGAATTCACATCCCTGGGAAGTTTTAATTTCCAATTTACTTGCTTATTTATGTTTCTTAAATTTCTTCAACTTATGTTACTTATAACATGAATGTACAAAAAAATTTGATTACCATATCTCTCTTGCTATTATTAAGTCTGCTGGTATTCAAGAATCCACATCCCAAGCAACTTTTAGTTTTTAATTTACTTGCTTAGTTATGTTTCTTAAATTTCTTTGGCTTATGTTACTTATAATAAGAATGTACAATATAATTTGATTACTTTTTTCTCTTGGTATTATTATGTTTGTGGTATTCAAGAATTCACATCCTAGGCAAGTTTTAATTTCTAATTTAGTTGATTAGTTTTTATTTTTTATATTGCTTGGGCTTATGTTATTTATAATAAGAATGTACAATAGAATTTGATTACTTTTCCTCTCTTGCTATTATGAAGTTTGTGGGTATTCAAGAATTCACATCCCAATCAAGTTTTAATCCCAAGCATATTTTCAATTCCACACACTTGCTTAGTTCTATTTCTTAAATTGCTTGTGATTATGTTACGTATAACATGAATGTACAATAGTATTTGATTACTTTTTCTCTCTTGTTGTTATTAAATCTGTGGGTATTCAAGAATTCACATCTCAAGCAAGTTTTAACTTATAATAAACCTTCTTAATTTTGTTTCTTAAATTGTCTGGGCTTATGTTACTAATAACATGAATGTACAATAGAATTTGATTACTTTTTCTCTCTTTCTATGTGGGTATTCAATAATTCACATCCCAGGCAAGTTTTAATTTCTAATTTACTTACTTAGTTCTGTTTCTCAAATTTCTCGGGCTTATGTTACTTATTACATAAATGTACAATAGAATTTGATAATATTTATTCTAATAAGAAAGATTAGGTACTCTGTTTCAATTTCTCACTCTTCAATTTACTTGCTTACTCGAGTTTTAATTTCCATTTTATTATAGGTTGTAGCAGACATAAATGTGTTATAATGCATCTTAACACGGATGCTAAATATAGGAGGCTTGACTGAGACATTGTTTCAATCAAGATGAAGTGATTAAAATATCAACGAAAATTTTTGAAGTTGTGTAAAGAAAAAAAGAAGTTGTAGTACAAGGCCAGGAGATAGCAATTAATGAAGAGAGAATGAGTGGGTACGAAAGAAAGAGAAAGTCCTATAATAAGACTGTTAGTTTTAGGAGGTAGTTTGTAATGTAGTTAAATGTATAGTTTAGGGAATTAGAATTGGTAGATATGGGCAACTAAGGATTTGGAGGGAGAGAATTAGTTAGTAACTTATTAGTGGAGAATTTGATAATATAAAAAAGAAGGAAAGTTTTCTTATTAGACTTGATAATAGATTACAATTCTTGGCTTTGATTGGGATTGATTTGCCAAATGAACTCCCCACCTATTTATAGGCATCTCACCTCATTAATGAAAGGTTGAGATTAAAATACATCAATGGTGTATATTAATTCTCTAGAAGGTTACCACCTCCTTATGGGAACATTCCAAAAGCATACATACTTCCTCATAATTCTTAAATATTCTATAAATTACAAGTATGATCTATCTTATCTGATATGGATTAACTTGTATTTAATTGTTGACATTTTCTAGAATATTCTAGACTATTTGAGGAATTAAGATCATATTTCAAGACTCCTCCTTGATGTTAATTCCTGAAATCCCAAGCATGGTTTGTAGTTGTTCGAATTTGGCTTTTGGTAAAGAATCATCTCAATCTGGATCGTCCTGAATCCTTGATAACTGAAGTATCTATCAATTCTATTGTACCAGACTCTCGGAGCTTGCTTTAAATCGTACAAGTATTTATTCAGTCAAAGGACTTTATCTTTTTTTGCTTTCACCTCGAAATCATGTGGTTGTTCAATATAGATTTCTTCCTTGAGATATCCACTGAGGAATGCTAATTTGACATCTAGTTGATGAATCTTTCAGTGATTTTGAGATGCTAGTGCTACTAGTTCTCTGATGGTGTCTAATCGTGCCATTGATGAAATTTTTTCGTTATAGTCAACTTTGAATTATTGTGAGTATCCTTTCGCTACTAACCTTACTTTCTGTTTCTGGATTGAGCCATCAGGTTTTAGTTTGGTTTTATAGACCCACTTTAATCCGATGATGTCTTTCTCCTTTGTTCAATCCACTAACTCCCAAGTCTCGTTCTTCTCGATGATCTTCATCTCTTCTTACATTTCTTTGACCTAGACTTATTATTTTGTGGAAGCTTCATAACTCTCTGGTTCTAGAATTACAAATTTACAGCTTTCATAGATCTCAGCTAGTGCTTTGGTCCAGGAGTTGATTCTGGAGATGAGTCTTAATGCTGAAGGTATTGCTTCTGGTGTCAAGGCAACTATAGTCTTCATAGCCTCACTCTATTTTCGTGATGTAGATCTGATGATTATTCTTCTTTAAGTATTATTTTCTACCTAGTTCTAGGTAGTACTCTCATCAAACTCCACATCGCTACTGATCATTCACTTCTTGGTTCTCAGACTATAGACTTGATAGCCTTTTGATTGAGTAATATAACATAATAAGGTTCCTTTCTAAGACTTGTCGTCGATCTTGCTTCTCTTTTGGCTTGGAACATGAGCATAGCATATGCACCCGAACACTCTGAGATGTTTTCCTGATGGCATTTTGACCGCTTCTAGGTTTAATCGACCTCTTATTTTGAATAGCTTTAGTAAGAAGCCTATTTAGGAGCTACACTGTAGTGTAGACTACTTCTACCCAGAATGTCTTGGGAAGGCCTTTCTCCTTGAGCATCATTTGAGCTATCTCTATAACTCTCCTATTTAAAAACCCAATAGTTTGCTGGTGTTCTACTCCTTCATCTTCATAGAAATTATCAAACTCATTGGAGTTATATTCCTTTTCTTATCACTTCTCAAAACTTTGATGAATCACCCACCTTGTTTCTCAACGAGGTTTTTAAATTTTTTGAAAATTCTAAAAACTTTTGATTTTTCACGGAAAAAATAGACCCACGTCATTCTTTTATAGTTATCAATGAATAAGATGAAGTACATGTTATTCTCGTGAGAAGGTGTCCTCATAGGACCACACACATCGATGTGCACCAACTCTAGTAACGACCTGTCTCTCCATGATTTGCCTGATGGGAAATGTTATCTTTGTTTCTTCCTGAGCATATAGCCTTTGGAGATATGATCTAGCTCTTTTATCAGCGACATGTCTCTCATCATGTTCTTCCGATGGAGTAACTTTAATGCATAGTAGTTGAAGTGACTGGATCTTTGGTTCCATAGATACGAGTCATCTACTTATGCCTTTATAGCTGTATCTTTTCCATATCTCCACTCGATAAGGAAATTTCTATTGTTCTTCATTTTTACCATAGCTGTTTCTAAATTTTTATTCTTTTTGTCATAGATGGTACATGAGTCTCCAAAAAAGTGTAAGGGGTACTCACTTTGCATCATTTGACCAACACTAAGTAGACTTTGGTGTAAACTAGGTATAAGTAAGACATCTTTGACCTAGTGCGTACCTTTCTTTTTCTGAACGACTATTGTGCATTTCCCCTTTACTTCTACAACTTCACCATTTCCCAATCAAACTTGTGATTGGACTCATGTGTCAATATCTTGGAAAATGTCTTCTTTTATTGTCATGTGATTGCTGGAGCAACTATTGATGCACTAGTATCCTCATTCTCCTTTATTATTGCTTGGTAGGTGTAAAGAATAACTCATTGTTCATCTTTTTCTATAGAGAAGTTGGCTTGGTGTTTTTCCTTTAGTCCACAATCTTTTTCTTCATGCCCGAACGTCTTACAGTTTTGGCATTTTGATTTGTCACAAAACCATTAATCTTTTTCCAAATGGGTTGTCTTTGAAAAAATACCACAAGGTGAAAATTTTCCTTTTTTCTCACCGTGATTTTTCAAATTTCCATTATTTTCTTTGAATTTTCTCCAATCACCTTGTTAGGAATTCAGAGACCTTGAATTGAACTACTACTGGAAGGAAGTTTCTATCGAATATTCATTATGCCTACTCAGTCTTTGCTCATATGCTTCCAGAGAGCCTATTAGTTCGGTCACTAAAAGAGTTTTTAGATCCTTTGTACTTTCAATTGTGGTTACACTGGGATCAAACTTTGTAGTGAACCTCATAAGAATTTTTTCAATAATCTTTTTATCGGGTATATCTTCCCCGTAGTATCTTATTTGATTTATTAATTCTTTTATTTTAGAATAGTATGTTTTGGAGGTCGCAGATTCCTTTATTTTTAATTTCTCATATTCCCTTCTCAAAGTTTATAGTTTAATTGTTCGTTCCTTTTCATTGCCCTTGAACTCTTATTGTAAGATACTCCATGCTTCTTTGGAATTTTTGGTTCCAGTTATTCTTGGAAATATTGAGTCACTGATCGCTTGTTGAAGAAAACTGAAGGCTTTTGCATCCTTTACTATATTCTCATTTGGTTCCTTCTTTTGCGCATTTGTGAGCATAGAGGTGTCTTCGGGATGGATAAAACCTTCACTAATGACAACCCATATATCATGGGCTTAGATAAATGTCTTCATTTTAAAACTCCAAAAATCATAGTTATCCCCATCAAATGAAAGGATCGAAATCAACGAATTAAACATGTTAGATAAAAAATCAGAGTGAGTTTATGGTGAATGGATGTTTGTAAGAAATATTGGTTATGCTCAATTGGTGATGGAACCATGCTCTGATACCAGTGTTAGTTTTAGGAGGTGGTTTGGAATGTAGTTAAATGTTTAGTTTAGGAAATTAGAATTGATAGATATGGGCAACCAAGGATTTGGAGTGAGAATTAGTTAGTAACTTATTTGAGAAGAATGTGAGAATATAGAAAAAAAGGAAAGTTTTTGTATTAGACTTGATGATAGTTACAATGCTTGGCTTGGATTAGGATTAGCACGGGCATATGGGCAGACATGGGCGGGTTTTGGTTGGCTGAGTTTTGGGTTGGGTCAGATATGGACAGGTTGAATACGGGTTGGAAAGAATTTGGGTTGCGCCGGATATGGGCGGGTTAGGGCTAACCCCTCAACCATTTTTTTCTTTTGCAAGAAAGATGTCAATTCAAGCCAGTGGAAAAAGAAAAAAGGAAAGTACTCAAGTAATTGGATGTATAGGGTTTCCAATAAATCTTCATTTGATTTCAGAGGAGATGAGATGACAATGAATATATATATAGAATAAAGGAGGAGGGACTTTTTGTCCTCCCCAACTGATGGCTCGGATCTGAAGTTGAAAAATTTGGTGTTTATCAACTAACGACCCAGATCCAACAAGAGAGTTTATATGTTAGGGTTCAATCCCTGCCACGTGACAACTTTCTTGATCCACCCAGACGTCTCATCCCTATCTCTTACACACCTATTCACTAAACCAATCAATCACATTATGGCACCCACGTTACCTCGAGCCCTTCCCCCAAGTCTTTCCCTATATTCTCTCTCTTAATGGTAAATATTGAACATAGTGCACTGATCTCAGTTATGAAATAAAATCACTTCTTTGATACCCCTGTTGAGGAGGTGAGGGAGGTCTCGCGCTGGGAGGGGCGGAGAGGGGTTTTGTAGCGGGAGGAGAACCAACCGAGAATTGTTGAGAGGGAAGAAAAAAATTAGAGATTCGTGTATGCTTCTTTGTGCTTTTTAAGGTTTGTGACTTCTTCCAACTTCAATTTATTATGTAGTGACTTCTTCTAACCCATTATTGCTCACTACCCGTCTTCTTTTTTAGTTTTTAAAACCCACCAGTTATCTAAAGCCTCAAGTCTTTGAAAGTTACAGATATCGGTTTGTTCTTTTTTAGTTTTGGTTTTGTGTTACAGATATCGATTTGTTCTTTTTTAGTTTTGGTTTTGTGTTACTGATCGACGATTCTTGATTTTCGACTGAGTGTGTTGTTGATATCGGTTTGTATTGTAATTTTTTTTATTTAATCTTTGTATTGTAATTTTTCCTATTGCAAGACACGAGCATAGCTCTGGCATGTGATAGATCTTCAAATGAAAGTTCTCTTGGAAGTCGCAAATGGGTTTTGCTCTTGACAGATCTTCTCATAGGTTTTTTTGTTGTCGAACATTGGATTATATGGTATGTCGGTTGAGGATTGTATGGTATGTCTTCAATAAATTTTATTTTTACTACCTTCTTAACAGTTATGGTTTTAATTTTGCAGATATTTTCTCATTCCAAAGTTTTCGATGTTGAGTTCAGGCAGGGTTGATGTTTTATCCAACGGGTTTGTTGTCTCCTTAATGATGGTGGCTGCTTTGTTTATGTCCGGTGACAGCTTTGTCATTTATGTTTGGCATACTGAGGTTTTTACATATCTACGGCTCCTGCTTTGTTTATGTCCAGTGATGAGTTCTTTCCAAAGAAGACCCCCCATAAATGGGGCACCATCAATGATTGGAGGTAGATTTTCGTAGTTTTTAAATTTAGATTTAGATTTTTGCGATTTATTAGGTTGCTGCGATTTATCTTTTATTTTTGAATAGTTTGTAATTTTTCCATTTTAAAGATTATAGTTTTTCCATTTTAAAGATTATAATTTTTCCATTTTAAAAATATTGTTGCTTATATTTATATTTTTAAATTTCTACACATTTCAAGAGATAGATTTCTATTTTTTGGAGAATATTGGATTCAGATGGTTCATTTCATTTCGACAATTAGTTTAGGACAAGCATCAGGTTAGATTCTCATGATTTTTTTTAATTTTTTACATCATTAAATGTAATGTTTTTTTTAACATCATTAAATATAATGTTAACCTTTTTAAAATAGATGTGTCAACACTGTATTTACGGGTGAATACCAATCTTGAGTTTCTTTAAATCTTTGCATTGGTCTTTGACAGTTATAAAAATTGATGTTCGTCTTTGTTGTGATGTGTGTTATAAGAAATGCATTAATTCTAGACTTGGTATTCTTAAAAATGGGTGTTCTGAAAATGGGTGTTGTGTTTTAGAATTTTCATATTTTTCATGCTGATATTTAGAGTTGTTTAAACGTTATAAGTTTTTTAATGCTGATATTAATGGGTGATTTTAGTTAATGGTTATTAAACAAACGTTGAAAGTTTTTAAAATAGTTAAGTAATGGAAGCTAAAAGCGTGATAACATTTGTGACATAATTGAATTTAAATTTTTTTAATTAATGTTATGCTTTTAAAATTATCTTGTGCGATGTTTACATGACATGCCGACAAGACTTCGGAAAAATTATGCACGATGTAAAATTTACAGCCTTGCTAAAATTGTGTTTATCACAATTTATACAGATGTCTGTGTTATTGTTTTTAGATAAGTTTTTTTTATTAAAAGAAGGCTATTTAAAATTGACACGCTTTTTTAGGGTACCTTTGCGTGTGGCTATAAGTTTCTACGTCAGGGCACAAGGCTCGAGGTATGAGGGAACATACGAAATACTTTTAATGGATTAGTTTCTTAGGTTGATGAAGTACAAGTACTTATTAAAGCTACACAAAAATGACACGCTTTTCCAGGGTAGGTACCTTTTTATCTGGCAA
Organism: Sambucus nigra; assembly: GCA_949130495.1. Lineage (NCBI taxonomy): Eukaryota > Viridiplantae > Streptophyta > Magnoliopsida > Dipsacales > Adoxaceae > Sambucus > Sambucus nigra. The sequence continues at coordinate 54,416,729 of OX422219.1, forward strand.
GGGAAAGAACGTGTGGCTCTAGGTTTCTTACCAAAAGGAAAATGTGTACTAAAAATTTAAGATGGGCTCTTATTTAGAATCTTGAATTTTAAACTCATATTTCAAATTGTAAAATATTATATAAATAAATAAGTCAGTAATAGAGTGATATCATTAACTTGCTTAACTAATATGATTGACTCATTTTTTTGTAATCTTTCAAAAATTGGGGTTTCATACTTAAAAGTAAGATGTTTATTAGATATGGGTATATTCATGTTAATAGGTATGACTATGATATATGCAATAAATACAATTAAAATTGAAACATAACTTTTAAGGCACCAAATGAAAAATTAGTAATAAATACAATTCGTGTCTCTTAAACAAGCATGACGAGAGTGGCTATAAAAATAAAACACAATGTACCATCTTATTGTGATGAATAATTATATAGATGCATTAAAACATATATATCACCGTACCAATGGCATGGGCACAACCTAACGTGTCGTATTCATTCGTTATTACTCATTAAAATAATGAATTATTTTTAATCGTATATTAGTTAATTTACTAGACAATTTTAAATGCAACTAGACTAATTAATTCATTACCAATACTAATTCATTACCAATACTTACCAAACTTGATGGATCTCAGTGGCTATTGGCGATTGAAGCAAGTCGACACACTCTACCCATTAACTATTGTATTTTATTAGTTTGGTTTTGATATGATATGTGAAATTATAAAGATTCCACACATTAATTTATAATTCCCTGTCAGTTCGTATCATATTATCAGGCGCGTTTTGTTTTGCCAGACCTAATCTAATCATTATTATAAAATATTCGAAATGTTTTTACAGCCGTGCCATCGACACGGGTACACCCTAGTATATATAACAAAGGAGGAAAGGGTTTTTGCCACATAATATAAATTTGGATACAAAACCTATCTATATAAACAGGTTTTGTATCTATTTATAGAATCTTGAGAGTTTAAATCTAACGGTTAGAAAAATATTCTGGCATAACGCTTTAAGAGTAAGGCATACTCTGCAAACTCAAATCGCCGTTCATCCTGCCTTGGGAAAGAAAATTGAATAGTGTATACTATCCTTTTGATAGATTTTATTTGTTACGCGATTTTCCCTTTAGTTAGAATACTTCTCTCTCTCAAACCCTTATATACTCACCCCAACGCTTGCCGAATCACCCTCTCTGCTTGCATGATCTGTTGCGTGATTTTCATTTTTTTCACTTTTAGACCCTCTTTCAAGAATTCTATTCTTTTTTTTTGGTGAAAGGGAAATTTAATAACTAAAATAAAGAGTTAATACAGACAAGTGACATGCTCAAACAAATAGCAAACACAACGAAAGGCAAATATGCCAACAACAGGGTACATAACGATCAATCAAAGCTATTAGATCGAGTCAGATTCTTCAATCTGGTTCCTATTCTTCTCATCATCAATAATTTTTCAGAGTCGATCAGGTGGATCCTCCAGCGTATAGAAGTCATCTGGACGGGATTGGGCATACTTGGCAAGCCAATCGGCACATTGATTAGCTTCTCTCGGTATGAAGGTCACAGCGGCATTCAGGTCCGTCTTCATATCTCTACAGTCCAAAATGATAGCTGAGTGTGGGTGGTTAGTCCAGTCTCCCTCGTTGATCATATCCACCACAACTTTATAATTAGATTACAGGTTGAATCTGCTCCAGCCCCTGTCTTTAGCGGTAAGCAGCCCATAGAAAATTCCTTCGAACTCAGCTCTTAGCGGTTCAGTACATAAGATTTTTTCAAAGAAACCAGTGATCCATTCGCCTCTCCAGTCCCGCACAATTCCTCCAAAGGTACCTGCTTTGGTGGTGATATCCAGCCCACCATCAGTATTAATTTTTAACATATCTGCACAAGGAAACTTCCAATTAATCAGAGTATTAGTATTCGACACCCTATGCTTAACAGGTTTGGTGTAAGCGTCGGAGATCTCACGAGCATATCCAACACTGAACTTGGCAATCATAATGGGCGGGGTAGCTTTAGTTTTGAAAATACGAATATTTCTAGCCTTTCAGAGGTTCCACACTGTGAAGATAAATAAAATATCGCAAGTATTTCCCAACGCGAGTTTTTGGAACCAATCATCAAAACAGTCAGTATTATCACCCATGGGAATAGCCCAATTATCCATGATGGCCCAAGTATCTCTAGTGATGGGGCAATCCCTGAACATGTGTTCCATGTCCTCTCTACTGCCACATATGTCACAGCCGTCCTCATTAGTCATATTTCAGACAATAAATCGATGGTGATTTGTGAGAAGCTTGTCGTGGAATATAGTCCAGAGGAAAAATTTTACCTTTTGAGGCATTTTCTTTCTCTATAAGTTTTTCCAATTGGCGTGTCCAGGAATATTCAGGTCTCTTCCAACTAGCTGAGTGTAACAGGAATTAATAGAGAATTTACCATCTGGGGTAGGGGACCAAGTCGGTCTGTCCTCCTACACCTTGACTCTAGGTAAGTCCGTGTTAATGACGGCCTTGGAATCCGAAGTGTTGATCCAACGGCGTATGGCATTGTGGTCCTATTGGCCCTGATGGTCCAGAAGCACCTCAACATTTCTATCATCCATATCACCATCGCCAATTTTAGGTCTGATGAGATCAGCACCACACCACCAGTCCTTGAAGATATTAGTTCTTTTCCCATTTCCAATGTTCCACTTGATGTTTCTTTGAAGGATTGGTTTAATCTTGAAAATTCCCCTCCATATGTGGGATGACTTCTTTTTCTTTGTACAAGTTCTCGGATTTGGGCTCTTTATATATTTTTTCCTCACGACATTAGCCCAAAGGGAATTATCCTCATTGCTGAGTCTCCACCCAAGCTTGGCCATAGATGCCAAATTATTTAGCACGGATTTTCTAATTCCTAGACCACCCAGTCTTATTGGCCGGCACACAGTGTCCCAGTTCACTAGGTGGACCTTGTTCTTCTCGCCATTGTCTCCCCATAAGAAGTTCTGATTGATCTTGTCAATTTCTTTACAGACGCTGGTCAGGAAAGGGATTGTCTGCATGTTGTAACTCGGGATCGCAGTGGTAGTGGATTGAATTAGTGTAGCTCTGCCGGCCATGAAAAAGAGGTTGGTCTTCCATCCCACAAGTCTTCTTTTAATTTTATCCAGGATTTCTGAGAATTGGACTTTGCTCACACGCCCATTGAGGAGCGGCGTTCCCAGGTACTTCCCAAGATCGTTAGTAAGGGTCATAGAGCATATATGCGCGAGATCCAGGGCCTCTTTTCTGGGAATATTGGGAGAGACAAAGATTCTTGATTTGTCAAAGTTTATCGTCTGTCCAGATAACTGACAAAAATCCCTGAGCATTTCCATGACCGTGTAACAAGTCGAGCTAGGGCTTCGGTAAAGAGAATCAGATAGTCAGTAAAGAAGAGATGGGAGATAATGGGGCCCCCAGGGGACGCTTTAAGTCCCCTCCAATCTTTTCTATCAACCTTCCTAAAGATGGCGCATGAGAGGTATTCCATGCATAGGATAAAAAGGTACGGAGCTAGGGGGTCTCCCTGTCGGAGCTCCCTAGTGAGAGGTACTCGTGGTAGTAACACAACTCATGATAAGATTGATCATATTAGCATGAAAATCGATGGCAGTGAGTACTACGGTAGTGGTAGTTCTCGTGGTAGTAACACAACTCATGTTGCACTCTTCTCTCTTTTAAATCCTATTTCAAGGTTACAATCGATGTTGGCTTACAGCAGGTCCCGGGGTGAAAGGAAATAAGGTCGTCTGCCATGGTGGAGCTGACAACACAACCGTGGAGGGACATGGGTGTAGCTGCGGTTAAAGATGAGGCTTATGTGTTCAGTTCCCCATTTTGGGAGTTTTGGGTGTTTTCTGAAGGATGATACAGATTGAAAAGTTCAGATCTTCATGTGTACCCAAATCATCTCTCTGTAAACCTCTATCTCTTCGTGTATTTAGATCTGAAGTTTACCTCTAGCCCTTGATGATCTGGTACGAGACCCAACACAAAGACACTTGATGATCTGGTATGAGACTCAACTGGAGAACTCTTCTCCACCACCATGGACCAGGAACCGAGCATCGACGTACTGCTCCAATTAGTTTAACCATCATCACAGTCATGGAGCTCGCAGGACAGCAACAGTCGCTTCAACCCCGACAAGATGATTTTATTTTTTGTTATTTTTAGATGTGTATTTTCACTAACATAATTTTCGTCTCTTAATTTGGTGTATGAGAAATGCTACAGAAATGAGAGACTGCCTAAATATAGTGATTGAAAGTTTTGAGAAGCTTGGAGGTAATCCTATTGACACATCTGCTGGCATAAATTTGAAAAGTTGTATAAATAATAATGTCCTTAATGATATGGGATTTACAGATTCGAAGTTCACTTGGTTCAATAACAGAAGCGATAATAAAATCTGAACAAGGTTGTACAGGGGTCTTATAAACTAAGACTGGTTGCATATATTCTCAAATAGCTCTCTAAAAAACTTGTACAAACATTGTTCTGATCACCTAGAATGTTGATTTCCATTGATACCATGCTGGATAGTTGCTGAAATTTATGTTTACCTACTGAAATTTATTTTAATCCCGTTAGTGTTTGCTGAAATTTAGATTAGGTTAAAAGTATCTTTGTACAGATGAAGAAAATAATCTATTGGGTGTTCACTCAAATGTCTTTGTTGGCATTAATATTTATTACATTTTTATTGAGAAATTCACTGAAATTTGTTGGGTGTTCACTCAAATTTATTGGGTGTTCGTTTAAATTTATATTAGCCATGCCATAAACCATGTGTGTTTTGGGTTGAATAGTTTCAGCCTGAGGTTCTAAAATTATCACACTTGGATTGATCATATTACATGCCAAATCAGTTGTACTCATTGTTTTTTTTTAATTTATGATCTGGAAAAAAATTACTTAACTAAGATTTCATTATATGTTGTTTATTTAAGATTTTTTAATAATAAATACTTCTGTAATTTATTATTTGACTTTATAATCAACTAATAAATTTGTTATAGCTATGATAGAACGTGGAAGAGAGGGTGATAATATTCCTTTTTAGATTCTGAATGACAGAGTCAACCTTTATTGAACAAATCATTTTAGTTTTTTGTAGTTTTCCATTTTTATAGTTTTCTTAATTTAATTTTGCTAATTGTTAAAACATTTTGGCATCCTATTTTGTCTCCATATCCACTCAATAGTTATATACTGGCCAGATTATCCAACGATTAGAATGTGTCGTGCCAGTCCTTTTCTTTGCCAATGAAGGTGCTCCACAAGTGCTAAAGGGAGATAAAATGTTGAAGAACATTTTCTACTTATACACATTTTATGTCATATGTTTGGGATCTTATCGAATCTTTGATTTCATGTACATGTCCTTTTTTTCTTATCTTAGTTTTCTATAACATTATCCCACGTGTTTTTTTCTTCTCATACTGATTCATTAGTTATGCCTTTTTATTAATTATTTTTATTTTATTTTACAGATTTAATTACTGTGAATTATTTTTTACTACAGTCTGGTGAGTATAAAATAATGTTTTTATCTTTTTTTTTATCATTTAACTTCCTGCGAAGTGATTTTGAATGATATTAATTCATTTTTTACTAAGTTCAAAATTAAGGACGAAGATGTTTAAAAAAATAAGGATGAACTGTACCTTTTTTTACGGAGTTTCTTGAACTTGATATAAAATCGTTCTTAAGAACACCCTAATATTAATCACGAACACATTAATATGATTAAACTTTAACTTACAATTGTTCTTAATAAAAGGATCTTGGATCTTCATGTTTTCACAAAATACGTCTAAAAGATAGAAAATAAGACTTACCTTGATCAATGATCAATCTTGATTAATTGCTCCATCAATCTATCTTCTTGAAAAAAAATACACTCTAATGGAATCTCGGAGTTTCTCTCCCACCTCAGAAATAGTGTGTTATGAGATAACCCCAGATGGTGTAGGGCTCCTCTATTTATAAGGGGAAAAGGGTCAGAATCCTAGTCAAGGTGGGACTCTTTTTCAAGTCTTCCACTAATGACACTAACCATCGTGTGATTAACGGATAAGATTGACCCAATCTTCTAATATTCGTATTTATCACGTTCCTAATTAATTATTTGATATTTATCAAGACCACATAATTGGGAAATTCATAAATTCAGAATTTAATATAATTGGAATTAAATAATTAATTTCGATACTGAATATTAATTTCCAACAGTCTCCCACTTGGTCTTAATAATCCTCATAATTAAATTAGGTACCATAAGGTGCACAATAACTGATAAATATAGTTTGCTTAAATCAAACAATTCACAGATGCGAGTCATGGCGGTTCCATGCTATTCAAGAGCATGGTTCCTTCCATGTACCACAACACCAATGTTTCATTCAACTAAGCCTTTAATATTGGGTATCATAATGGCCTCATAATGTCCTTTTGAATAAGGACTATTTCTGTCAACAATAATTCATAATCATATGCATGCTTTCACAAAAGACATAAATAATTGAATTCATAAACACTTTTATTGAATTCAAGCAATAGTGTCAAACAACTAAGCCAAATAGCAATCATAATTTTACTAATCGAGATCCACCTCTTTGATACGTTCCATAAGGTCTTTTGGAGATAGTCCTTTCGTAATAGGATCTTCTATGTTATCACTCGTACTAATGTGATCAATTGACACTCTTTGTTTCTGAATTTCTTCTTTAACTGATAGGTATTTCATTCAACGTGCTTAGTTACTTTAGGAATACCTAACATTTCTTCATAAAGAAGATTGCAGCGACATTATCATAATATTTCAGCGACTTGATAATAGTGTCGATAACTTCAAGTCCCGAAATGAAGTCACGCTGCCAAAATACATAAGTTGTAGCATCAAGCATGCTACAAACTCAGCTTTCAGAATAGTTAATGGATGGATTGTGTTGCACTCCTTCATTATATTAGTTGATAAACCAAAAAAAAATATTCTTAAGCAAGAGTGAACTTCATACCATGTGTACAAATAGTAAATCTGAGTCACAATAATTGTTCATATTTAAATGAACACGTACATCATAAATGTGAGCATATAGTCCTTTAAGTATCTCATTACTTCATACACAACTTTTAAACCCATAAGATTATTTTGATTCTCTACTTTCGAAATATGTGCTTGAATATAGAGAAAATATATAAACTTACTCCCACTGATCTTAAGGTGTATACAAATATACAATGATTAAAAAAATAATGATATTATTTCTTAAAATACGTAATGTGGGAAACTTATGTTTATAAAATGATCTCCTACACATATACGCATGGTTTATAAGACTTCAAAAATTAATTTTCACATCCACTTCATGTAACTCTCAATTATAATGAGCTACTAATGTCATAGGAATTCCATGTCCTTACATATAATTGAGAAGGTTCATTTATAACTTTTTCTTCATTAATAGTGAAATATTTTACTACAATTTAGCTTTATCTCGTTTAACTACCGTTAGTGTCGCGTTTGGTCTTGATGACCCCCTTATACCCGACTTGAGTGCATCAATTATGTAATTCAACGAGATTTCAACCTTAGTTGTAGTCCATTAGTTTCACTTCTTATGACTTTTGAAAATAAAACCATGTCATTATTTATCCCTATGACAAATTCATGTTCATGCAGATACACCACATAATCACCGAGGATAGTAGACCTTTTAGGATCTTCTTGATACTATTCCTTATGATTTTATCTACATTTCTCTCGCGGTGAAAATACTATCATTTAGTAGTTTATCATTTATTTGTTCTTTGTTGTTTAGACAATCTAACAACTAAAAGAACAAGGATTCAAGAAGGTTATCGGTAATGGGATAAGTACCCTACCTTCCTTTATAACCATATTTCATGATTTTCTACTACCACTAATTTCACCTTTCATAATGAATTTGACTTTAATGCAATAAATACGTGTTAATGACAATTATATGATCTATGTAGGTCCACTTTAAGGGAAGTTTCTCATAATCTCCCACTTGGGCCACATAGGTCATCCTTATATCAGACATCGTAATACCTTAAGAGCACAACTCGACTATCAAAATTTGTAAGAGACATTACAAAAATCTTGTCCACGAAAATTATGAAAAAGAGCTTAGATTTAATGTGGCACAAGATTTAAAGAGTTTCATCAATAACGCTACGATTATGATGCAGGTTCAAACAAATCTTTAAAGAACTATGTACAAATTTTATTTTGTACAAAACATCAAAAGGAATATCATAACCCTTGAAAAAATATACATCAAAAGATTCTATAGAACATATCCCTCACGATTAAGTCTAGACAAACATTTTCTAAAAAAAATTGAGGATTTATGAAAACAAATGGCGATTTGATTCCCCAAGAACAAAAGAAAAGAATCTTATTAGCATTTCTAGTTTGTTTTGTAAGAAATCCTTGCATCAAAAGTAAATACTTTCTATAACACAGTAAGTATAACTTGCAAACTCTACTGAGATGAAAATCTCATTTCAAATCATAAAAGATACATATTATCTTTATCATTATTAGTCCGAGTGTGCAATATGTAAACAAACTTAATTTGTTTAACCAAATTAAATATGAAATTTTTAGAGAAACAAAATGGGATACAATAATATGTGATAAGATAATGAGATAAATTGCTCACTTCATTAATGCTTTGATTTAACAACACACACATCGATTACATGATAATAAATTGAGTGCATAACCGTGAGTTTTCTTTAGTAGTAACCTTGAAATATCGATTATATGATGCTTGTAGATTACTTTATTGGGTATAATGTTATTTCATTATATTGTACATGATATTTGTGCACAACTTATTTTCACATACTATAATAATGTATGTGATCTATGATGTTCATTCAATCACTCAAAATTGATTCCCTGTAAGGAATAAGCTTGCTTGAAGAAATAAACTCAATATACCCCATTAATATCTTTACAATTATAAGCATCATGAGTTACTACTACCATCATCTTTACATTTAATATTCATTGCCATTCTAGTTGGGTCACTGTAGTGACTACCAAACATTTCATAATATGAATATTACATTATGTAAAGACTTACATACATAAGTCAATAAATTTTTCACTTATTTTCATTAAATATCGGATGATCAATAAACTAAATTATTCATGTTTATGATTTTCATAAACTTAATTGGTGATATGATAGTGAAAGAAACTATGGCATCTGCGTTTGACGACCATTATTACCTTCCCAAAATATATATCACCACTAACATTTTGTTCAATTATTGTAATCACAATAAATGAATAAACAATAATATGTATGCAACATCATAAAGTATCATCATCCTAGCATTCAATATTATACATGGACCCGTAGGCAACCAAAATATGCATGATATTAATGCATTAGTCCAATATTTATATCTTCTGAATGGAGTACTTTAATGAACACCAAACCTTATATTTTATAAATATTAGAGATACGCATACATGTTCAAAATACCCGTAATACATGAATAATTATAATATTGTCTATTCCCTAACTTGGAATTCACTAAAAATTAGACATAATGTGAAAATCAAATAGACCAAAGAGTTTACATGAGATATTACACAAATAATAGTAAATGGAAGACATAAATCATTTACTTTCGCTTCATCACTTATGTATGAGTAACAAATCATAAATATTAACCCAAATCATTCATGGTCATACTAATGCACAATATGGTTGTAATCACAATTATCATACTAGTGGCATTTGTAAATATGACCTTTTAACATTGATGCTAATTATTTAACATTTACAAAAATTCTAATGTTTATTTGATTCAAATTTCAGCATGTATTGCGCTTCAATTTAACCTTATAACAAACATTATGATAATCTGAACTGACTACAAGTATAGTATCTTCACATGTAATCTTAGCCTGTATTTGGCATTTGATTAAACCGAATGAATACCTACTTATGAGTCTCAAAATTTGCATGTCATACATTCAAATATGCATGTATGCAACGAATAAATCTAGTATCCGCACATATGAATTGTAGCCTATGTTTGGCATTTATTTCAACTGAATGGGAGTACTAGCCTTAAAATAAATAATAATTCTGATTTTCAACTACATGAATCGTTGGCATGTGTTTGGCACGAGCCTCATTAAAACACGAATATCATAATATTCAACAATATGAACCATTGGCCTGTGTTTGGCATGAGACTCATCAAAATATGAATATTAACAATAACACAAGTCTAATATCTTACCATATGAAATATGTTGGCTTGTGTTTCGCACGAATATTCAACTAAAAAATGATCATTAGAGCAAGGTTTTATCACAGTTCTAGATAAAACATACCTGAAATATGGGAAAACTTAAATTTTTCCAAAAAAAATGAGTTAGCATCATGGAACTGTAGAAAATTACTCCAGAATCTCAAATATTCGACGCAATTCAAAAATATTTTTTCTAAAAGTAAGAAACATTATTTATGCAAAATCAATGCCCCCAAAAATATTGTACTCAAAACTTCAGGTATAATTAATGGTCCAAATATAGATGCATACATAATAATCAAATATTTTCAATTATAGATTAAGACACTTTCATGTCTTCCCCATCCAACACCATATAAATATTATTGTTTAACCATCAATTCATAATACATTAGGAACTTTGGGCTACCAAATATAGATTATGCGCAATAACCTAATATATCGAAATGTTATTGTTAAACACATAATCATACATCTAATATTAAAATTTTTACATTGAACTCTTTCATCAATACCAAATACTACATAACATGAATATTAGAACAACCATGAACAAAAAAAAAGCAGCCCCCGTGGTGAAAAAAATACATAATATTCGGAAAAAATCGTAATTTTTGCCAAAAATAGAAAATTTGAGTTAGCACCACAGGGATGTAGATAATTACTCCAGGATCTCAAAACAATTTGCGGAATTCAAAAATCAATTTTCTGGAGTGAGATATTGACGTCAACATTATTATCAAAAATGTCAAAAACGCAATTTTAAGGGTCTTAACGACGTCAAAATGCAAACGTAAGGTGATGCCCATTGTATACAATGGGTTTTGTTTATTTCGACGTTTCCAGTCGATCATGTCTGTTTCGTAAAATTTCGAGCAAGTTTCGACCTTTCATTCTCACCAATGAGCATTGGCGACAGAAGAAAAACGTCACAGAAAATCTCAAACACACTTTAAGAGCAGATTTAATGATAGAAATAAGACGTCACAGAAGCTCTCAAGCACAAAAGCAATTTAATGATATAAATAAAAATGTCGCAGAAAGTCTCAGAAACATATATCATTATAGACGAACATCAATAAGGAAAATCACGAGATCTTAAACTTTAGCTCTGATACCACATATAAAATCATTCTTAAGAACACCCTAATAATCACGAACACATTAATATGATTAAACTTTAACATACAATTGTTCTTAATAAAAGGATCTTGTATCTTCATGTTTTCACAAAATACGTCTACAAGATAGAAAATAAAACTTACCTTGATCAAGGATCAATCTTGATTAATTGCTCCATCAATTTACCTTCTTGAAAAAAATACACTCTAATGGAATCTCGGAGTTTCTCTCCCACCTCAGAAATAGTGTGTTATGAGATAACCCTAGATGGTGTAGGGCTCCTCTATTTATAAGGGGAAGATGGCCGGAATCCTAGTAAAGGTGGGACTCTTTTTCAAGTCTCCCACTAATGCCACTAACCATCATGTGACTAACGGATAAGATTCTAATATTCGTATTTATCATATTCCTAATTAATTATCTGATATTTATCAAGACCACATATTTGGGAAATTCATAAATTCAGAATTTAATATAATTGAAATTAAATAATTAATTTCGACACTAAATATTAATTTCCAACACTTGATTTATATGATCATACTTTGATTTTTGGGGAGTTAAATAATATTTCTGTAACCGAAGGAGTGGGGGCGTGGGGACGGTAGATTTTGGGGTTATGCTTTTATTGTTCATCATGTGATCTCAAAGTGCCTTTTACCAATATAACATCACAAGGTGGTTTTTACCCATAATCTACGTGGCTTTAAAAGGCACCAAAGGTTAAGAAGTTAAAAGCTGAATGTATGTGTTGGTTTTCATAGCAATCAAAGTTTGTTCATTGATTGTTACCTACTAATAGTTATGTTTCAAATTATTATATCACTAAAATTTATGAATATTATTTTTTTTCTTTATTTATTGCCAAAACTCCAACTTTAATAAGTAAATATAATGGTTTAATTTAGGAGTGTTAATTTTAAAGGTGTCACAAAAACAAGATACGAATTTTTTTTAGCATAAAAAAATAATTAATTAAAACACGACATATCAAGAAATCTTATTTTTTACTTAACATGAATATGATCAATATATAAAGCATTACACCATTAAATTATTTTTTTTATCTAATACGAACACGTCTCAAATAAAAATCATCGATAAAAGTTATTTTGGAGGTCAAAATCCAAGAGGTGAAAATGTTGGGGATCAAAGTCATTGCACTATTAACTCGAATTATGTTCAGTCGTGCATTTTGGTTCGCCTAACAAAGAAATGGAATGTAATGAATATTTATCCAGACACCCTAGTGTATATATATATATATATATATATATATATATATATATATATATATATATATATATATATATATATATATATAGAGAGAGAGAGAGAGAGAGCTTCTAGCCTTACATAACAACAATGTTGTTCTTAGCAAGTGAAACAAAGGAAACGACTCATAGGAAATAGGTTTCTGTCTTAAGGTGATAATCTTTGGGTATAAGCGGGACATCATACAATCTGAATATTTGATAGATAATATAGAGCTAGCCTGTTTATGATCCGCGTGTTTAATTTTGCGGGGCCCATGGTCAATTCTTCTAGGCTTATGTGGGCAGTATCCTGAAAATGGTCATCTTTTAGCAGCTCTAATTAGGATTGATTGGTCAAATGACCTCTCCACCAATTTATAGGCATTTCACCTAATTAATGGAATGTGGAGCTTAAAATGCATCAATAATCTAGATTAATTATCCATCCCACCTCCTTATGAGAACATGCCAGAAGCCTACATACTTCCTCACTATTCTAGAATATTCTACACATTACAAGTATGCTATAGCTTATTTAATACATATTAACTTATATTTAATAGTTGACATTTTTTAAAATATTCTAAACTATTCGAGGAATTAAGATCACATTTCAACAAAGAGGTTAACAAAAAAAGCGACAAGATCTTCATCTAGTCAAATCCCAAATGGCGAACAAACACAACGTGTTAACTAAAAATATGGGGATAAACACCACTCGAGGCATTATTTGTTGCCTCCTCTTTCGCCTCCCCACTGCTACATAAGATGCCTCTGCCACCTCCACAACCACTACTGCAACAGTTATCATCACCTCCACAGAAAATGTCTCAACATCCTCTACCTAGGCAACCCCAGCTGCTACCACTACCGTCGCCGCCTCAACGGTGACCCCCTCCACAACCACAGTGTTTGCCACCTCCATGCACTTGGATCCACCATTAATTTGGCAACAACCAGCTAGGCAGGCATTGGCTGTGGTTTCGAAGGCACGACGTCAAGACGATCTACTTAGGCAGCCTATGCACTGACATGACATAGACCACGGTGACTTAGGCAACCCTCAGGACTGGCACAATGTTAACAACAGCTACTTCCCCAGGCACGAGGACATCCACAACGACGTCTGCCCTAACCGCCTTAGCCTCAGATAGTGTTGGAACTATAGATGGAGTCCTCACCATGAAATCTGTTGTTGATCCATTTTTTTCTAGTCCGTTTTCTGTTGACGACCTAGAAAATCATTTTTAATTGCATTTTTTTATTGCTAATCCATTTTTTTTATTTATGTAATCACATCCTTAAATATGGTGAGTTAAGTTGGAAATTACTCATCAGCGGGTATTAATGGAAAATAAATTTGGTTTGAGAAACATTTGTAGATAAATCGGCTTTTTATATTAGTCTAGATGTTAATTGTTGACATCTGGAGAAATAACAAAACGGTTTCAAGCACTACGATTTTAAGAATTTTCTAGTTTATACATACATGTTCTGCCTAAAATGACTAGTTTGTTAAAATATAGACAACATATAATTTCGCTGAATTTTTTGGGGGTACCCTAACAATGTTTGTAGTAAGTGTTGATGTAAAAAACTAGACTAGATCTAATTCTTTAATCACAGATAAATATAAAATAAGTAAAAGAAAGATACAAAAGACTTTTAAAGTGGTTCGGCTATGGAAGAAAGCCTACGTCCACCACACTTCTTATTTTCTTGTGTTTGCCTTTCGATCACTTTATCACCTTGCCCTTGATGAAGGGATTACAATGTATTTATAGTCTCATAAGGAGATAGAGAGATGGAATGTGAAAGGATGGAATGACTTTATAAACTCGACATTTACACCGATACATAACATTCATAATACATATTATTGTTGGCATCTTACTGACCAGGTTGGTCGGCCTTCTTGTTATTGGTCGGGATTCTTGGAGTTGGTCAGCCTCACAAGTCTTGGTCAGTGACTATGCCTTGCTGACTAGGAATATTGCCACATTGGTTTCTGATTGGTCCATATAAGTGGGTAATTTTTTGTATCAACAGAAGTTCCTAATGTTTCATAAATCCTGGTAGTATCTCGAGCTACATCCCTGATGCTTGGTCGGTTGCTGACTTCCCATACATGTAAAATTATTGGCTTTTCTACTAGCGTGTACTCCTGATGGCATTTTTGTAAATATCCAGAATTATAATGGATCGTCTTGGGGTAAATATGACTTTTTTTACTTAGCCGCTAAAATTTCAATTGTTATCTCACTTTAATCATTACGTTCCTCAATTTTTGAGGCAATCTATGAAAGGCAGTAAAATCCCAGTCATCTCTTACCTCAAGTCTGCTAAGTTTCTACCGCAAGTCTTTCAGCTTTTGGTTAGATTGTTCTTCTTGTCCCAAAGTTCTTGCTGAATCCTTAAGCTTTTGTAAGAATCCTTTCTCTTTCTTCTTTTCTCCATATTGAATCATGGTTTACTCTGTTGTTTCTGTAGAAGAATTTAGGAACGAATAGAATATACCCACTTGGGTGGATTTAGAACTCCCCATCCTTTCTGTAGATATTTTTTCTTTGTCTAAGGGTCACTGGATCCCCTCCCTTTTTATAAATGAGTGTGATTTTAGTTTTCCTCTAAATCCCTTTTGTTTGGAGTTTTGCCAATATTTTGAGGTTGTGCCTGCTAGATTAGCCCCCAATACCTGGAGGATAGTCTATGGTGTCCATAGGCTTAACCAAATCCATGTGACCCATATTGGTATCCGTGAGATTTTGTTCGGCTATAAGTGGGTTACCAGTGAAAACACTTATTATTGGAAAACTAGGTTTGTCAATAGGGCATTAGTTGTTAATCTCTTCGATTCCAATAGAGATTATTTCCACTATGGAGTGATTTCCAATAACTGGCAATATGTGCCACAATGCCCTCAAACGGGTCATGGAATAGGTTGTTATATATTTCACATAATTTTATTAATGAATTACTTATTGTATTGCTAACTGATTTTTACTTGTTTTAGTGCAGTTGATAGGAAGAGAAAGTGTCCTAAAGAAGGTGACATCAAACTTAACCAGCTCAAGTTTCTTTGAGGAATCCACCAGAGAATTGGAGAGGAACATACTAGGTAGGCTTCATACCTATTGAGGTAAAAATGTTCCATTACCTCCTTTGTTTCCTGACCTTAAACTTTTTCTCCTACCGTTGTCATTGATTTGGACCAAGACCCAGCGTCCACTTCATCAGCCATTGCATCTGGAAGTGGTGAACTTGCTTTGACCCTTCTTCCTTCCTTGAATCAGATGTTCCCCTTTCGGCAATTATGGGTAAAATAAAATTTCCTAACCTTCTTGGAGATGATTCGACTACTGGAAACCACAAGCCTGGGGATGGTGGGGTTAAAAAGAAAAGTGATGCTAGGAAGAAGCCTCAGCCGCCAAGGGAGACCCAGTAATCAAGTGAGACGAGTCTCCTTTAAAAAGGATAAGAAGAGCTCTTGTTGTAAAGCAGACTGAAGAATTTGTTAATGCTGACCAATAGAGCTTGGTCGGTGTTACTCCATCTGCTATTGGATCCTATATATCCATAGTCCCTGGCTTGTTCAGGAAGTAAATGAAGTTTTGTACTTTTCTAGACCATCGGGGGGCTACATCCTCTATGCCCCGATTAAATATTTCTGAAAGGGATGCCCAAAGCCTTTCTCTGGTGAGACTTCTTCCATAATTACTCACACTTTCTTTGTTCATTATCTTTTAATTATCATTCAGTCTTCGTTTTTCTCCTTCACAGTTCCTGGTTGATTTCAGTAAGATGTTAAAGAAGGATGATGCTCTTCGTTCTTTCAAGGACGATGTTGAAGAGGCCTTTGATAACCTCAAGAAATTATTGCTAGAATCTCAATAGGCCTTGGTAACGGAGAAGAAATCCTAGGAGAAGAAAATCAATAATGCCGAGGAAGCTCAACGGAAGGCTGAATCCACTCTCTTTCAAGATGAATGCAGGGCAAAGGCTACTGAAGAGCAGGTTACTAATCTGACCAAGGGCCGTAATGAAGATAAGGCCAAAAGGAAAAAATCAAAGGAGGAATTATTCAACAAGGGTTGGGACAATGCCATCACTACTGCCTCTGCTCAAATTGAGTAAGTAAAGAAAAAAATACTCCAAGGATGGTCGGTCGGCTTCACTGACAGAGGTTGGAGCTGCAGGAGACTCTGAGCTATTCCAGACGTATGACCTTGGTTCTCCCCCCAACCTGGATGACGAAGTTGAAGATGATGTTGGTTCAGAAGATTCCTCCTTAGTCGTTGAATCTGCAGCAGACCAACTTAAGGACATTGATTCAGCCTTCCCCTCGGTCGAGCAATATAATCCAGTTGTTCCCTCTGTCAACCAAGCTAGAAATGTTAAGACTAATAGAGAGACGGTGTAGATTTGCTCGATAGTTGTCTTTTGTATCTTTTTTTCCTTTTTTTTCTTTTCTGTTGTACTTGTAATTTCCCTTCATATCAATAAAAAGACTTTTTCTTCATACTGTTTGTCATTTCTTGGTTGCTTTATATTTTCCTCTTCTGTTATTGATTGGGTGTTCTTCACTTTTCTAGTTCATGGCCAAAATGGAACAACTCTCCTCCAATGAATCTGATCTACTTAAAAGATGTAATGATCTATTCAAGGCTGGTCATATGACTTTGTCTGAGGAGGATCTATCAAATTTTCTCAAGGCAAATATTTCAGATCAATCCAAGGAAGCTTACTTATAATTAAAGTGTCTTGTTGATCGAGTAGTGGCTAATAATGTAATTTATTTCAAAATGATTGAAGAGCTTCAAGAAGACCACAAAAAATCTAAGGCTCTCTTACATGCTGATTATGAGGAGAAGTACAATGCTCTAAGTGAAGCTTGGGGTTTTGAGGAGAAATTAGAGAAACATGTTTCTGCCTTCAAGAAGAAAGAGTTCTTGATCAAGTGTGAGGTTGATGAGGCTAGAGACATTACCAAGTTACTTGAGGAAGAAAATAACAGTTTGAGGGATGAATTGAACTCTTTGAAGGTTTTATCCACAATTGTTGTTACTGATGAAGGAGTCTCATTTCTGGAAACTGAAAATGCTAGGCTGAGGGAAGAACTGGAACCTTTGAAGAGATCCAAGCCTATTTCTTCTTCTCAATCAAGAGCCAGATCTGGACGAGCTACAACTGATGAGGCCATGACTCAACGGATGCTTGAAAATCAAGATGCACAAATAAAGGACAAAAATTCATCCCTTCCTGAGATATCTCAAAAGATCCAAACCCAAGGCGAATAAAGTTCAACTCAATCTTCTCAACTGCAGGCTAAAGATGGAGTATTTAAGAAACTACAACACCAAGTTGAGAGATTAACTTTTCACTTTCACAAGTAGCCCAAGGAGATCTGGATGGAAGGATATAATGAAGCTCTTGGTCATTTGGATGATCACTTCAATCAAGCTCGGCGTAAAGGTTACGAGTGGGTCTAGACGAATTACTGGATAGTTATAAAGGTGGATCAGAATAGTAGTCTTTAGTATTGGAATCATCCTGGTCTTTTAGAGTGTTAAGACCCTCCTTTTAAACTATATGTCAGTTGGATCCCTATTAATTCCATTCTCCAGTGCTTGATCACCAAATACTTAGGGTATTATGGCCTTCATGATGAGCTAAAAATAGTTTGGCCTCCTCATCTGTTAGATGCTTCGAGCAGCTGCAATAGGAGAATGCTTCAAGATTTCAATTTTATTAACTCCCCACACACATTAGATGATCCTCCAGTATGCATGGAGCCAGCACTGAGCTCCTCCAAAGCTAAAGGGAAGTGTCCAGTAGAATAATTTGTTCATATATTTCATTTATAAACAATATTTGCATGTAATTATCATTTATATAAATTAAAGGAATTTGATTAACTTATCTTGTTAATGTCTTGATGATTGAATGACTTCTTTATTTCATTAGTTCTACTGATACACTAGACATTTGCCTAAATTTAGTACTAGTTACAATGACATTATCATAGGTTCTATTGATACACTTAGATTTCTAAGTTTAGTATCAGTTACCAATGATGTGGGCATAGGTTCTACTAGCACACCTAGATTTAAATCTAAGTTTAGTACTAGTTACCCATAGTATTGCCATAGGTTATACTAATGCACCTAAATTTTTAGGTTTAGAATTAGTTACATGTGGTGACTAGGCGTATGTGGAATATGTGTCTACATTCCTATTTAGGAATCTTCACAATGTTCTTCCGCCATTTTTCCCATTTTGGATCAAACTTGTTGATTTTTATACAGAGGTTTATCTATGATTGTCTTGACCAAGTATTAAGGACTTAAAATCTTATCTTAACTTGGATTTTTATGTGCTATCGATAAAGTTTTTCTTGACTTTAAATCATATCTTAACTTGGGTTTCTACGTACCGCCAATCAAGTTTTGCTTGTTCCGACCAACTACTGAATGTCTATCGACCAAGTATGTGTGGGGATGCATATCACCAGTACTCCCAAAAAAATCAAAAAATGGAAGAAACCAATATTTTATTGATACTGAAGCTAATTGATTACAACATTTTGTCTTGTTACATTACTGGTAATACTTCCTAAGGTACTCGATATGCCAAGGATTTTTTAATTCTTCCCCTTTCAGAGTTTCAAGTCTATAAGTTCCTAGTCAGACGACTGTCGAGATATAATATGGTCCATACCAGTTAGCTTGAAGTTTGTTGGTATTCTAAATCACTTTATTAAGTACATAATCCCCCTCCTTTAAGTTGGTCAGCTTCATCCTTTTGTTATAAAAGCGCGTTGTGCTTTATTGATAATATTCCTCAAGGATGCATCTTCGTGGACCTCTTTCAACATATCCAGGTCTAGTCTTCGCATCAACTCACCGACTGAAGAATCAAAGTTTAACACTCTATGAGTTGACAAACCAATTTTAGCAAGTATAACTACTTCCATTCCAAATTCCAACATGCATGGTGTTTCCGAAATAGTAGCTCTTAGAGTTATTTAGTATGCCCACAAAACTGAGTGTAGTTCATTTGTCCAATTCCTTTTAGCATCATCAAGTCATTTCTTCAACCCATTGAGTAAAGTTCTGTTCGTCATCTTAGTTTGTCCATTTCTTTGAGGATGACCTGGAGTAGAGTGTAACTTTTAAATCTTGGATTGGGCACAGTAGGTCGCAAATTCCTCATTATCGAATTATGTACCATGGTCTATGATGAAGGCATGTGGCAAACCATATCTAAAAATAATGTTTTTTTAGATAAACTAGTATACGTTCTCATAATGCATATCTACCAAGGGTTCTGACTCAACCCATTGGTGATGTAATCCACAACTACGATCAAGTATTTGAATCTTCCTCGGGTGGTTGACAATGGCCCGAACAAGTCTATTCCCCACATGGAAAATGGCCAAGGTGAAGTGATGGGAGTCAAATAAGCCTATGAAGTTTTAAGAATATTGGAGAACCTTTGGAACTTGTCACATTTTCTTACGAAAGCTATAAAATATGCCCTCATGGTTGGACAATAATATCCCTTAGTGTTTATTTGTTATAGCAACGATCTTCCTATTATATGATCTCCACAAGATCCTTGTTGAATTTCTTCTATCGGATATTGAACTTCCATTTGATGGACACAACATTGCAAAGTAGTTGTTAATCCTCTCCTGTATAGTACTCCTTTATCTAACACATATCTTGCTGCTTTTTACTTAAGCTTTTTGTCATCAATTGGATCTGGTGGCATAACTCCTTCTTTAATATAAGCTCTGATGGGATCCATCTAGAATGGTCCTATGTCTACTGTAATGAAATCAATCATAAAATCTTCATTAATACTTTGATTGGAAAAAATTTCAATAGGAATGGTTCTCCCGAGCTCACTTCTGGTTGCTAATGTTAGTTGAGCAAATGCATTAGCTCAGGCGTTATCCAATCTTAAAATTTTGCTAATCCAAACAGTTGGGAATTTGTCTATAACCTCCAATGCCTTGGCTAGGTATCTTGTCATCAGTTCACCTTTGGCTCCATACAAACTCAAAATTTGATTCACTGCTAACTAAAAATCACTATGCGCCACAAACTGCTCGGCGTTCAGTGATTGAGCCAAACGTAATCCCGGAATGAGAGCTTCATACTCTTCTTCATGATTTGAGTCCTAAAATTAGAATCGCAATGCATAATCAATATCTATCTCATCAGGGGTGTTAAGTTTTATACCTGCTCCACTTCCTGCTAATAGTGATGATCCATCTGCATACAAGTTCCATATGGGGATGTTGTTGTCAAACCCTTAGTCTATCAACATCCAGTGATAAAATACTTTATTCCTTGCCTCCTCACATCTTTTAGTCATCTCCTGCATCCTGGTGTATGTCTTCGGTAGGTCGGTAACAACTTCTTCTGAGTTCTCCCCCAATAAGGACCGACCGGGTTGTTGGTCGGTGATGACTTTGGTTGGGATTTCCCCTATTTGGGTTTTCTCTACCTTAATGCTTCGTTTCTCAAGAACCTCTGGATAAGTGAATTCAGCAATGAATTCTTCCACAACTTGGCCCTTTAATGAGGACTTTGTCTCATACAAAATATCCTACTCCCCTAGTTCTATTACCCAATACATTAATCTCCCAGACTTCTCCGGTTTATGAAACACTTGCCGGAGAGGCTTATCTGTGTACACCACCATATTATGTGCTTGGGAATAAAGTTTCATTCGTCTGGATGCCTCAATCAATGTCAAAGCTAATTTCTCCAAGCGTGGGTATCTAATTTATGCTCTTCTGAAGGCTTTACTGATGTAGTAGACTGCCTTCTGAACTATTATCTTCTTATATCAAAGAAAAACTTATAGATGACTCAGAGGCAGCTAAGTATAACACTACACCAAAATGGATAAAATGGTAGCCTTCCAGCGGCTAGCCTTGTCACGGTCATTGACCGTGACAAAAAAACACGCATTTTTTATCACGATCAATGACCGTGACACGTCCGTGACAAGGTATTGTCACGGTCATTGACCGTGACAACTATACTTATCACGGACTTGTCACGGTCAATGATCGTGACAATCCTTATAATATTGTCACGGTTGAGGACCGTGACACGTCCGTGACAAATGTTACAGTAAAAAAATCCCTTCACCTTCTTTTTTCCCCCGCCGATTCTTCCCTCTCTCTCTCTCTCTCTCTCTCTCTCTCTCTCTTCCATTTATATATATGTTTGTGTGTGTATATATCTATGTGTGTGTATGTGTGTGTGTACGTGTGTGTGGTGGGTGGGGGTGGGGAGGGGGGTGGGGCAGGGTGGGGGAAGGGGGTGGGGAAGGGTGGGGGGTGGAGGGTGCAGGGATGGGGGCTATGTGTGTGTGTGTGTGTGTGTGCGTGCGCGCGTGTGTGTAGTGGTGTGTGTGCGTGTGTGTGTGTGGTGGGGGAAGGCGCAGGGCAGGGTGGGGGAAGGGGTAGGGGGTAGGGCAGGGTTGGGGGGGAGGGGCAGGGATGGTTGGGTGGGTGGTGGGGTAGGGATGGGGGCTGCGTGTGTGTGTGTGAATGTACGCGCGTGTGTGTATGTGCGCGCGTGTGTATATGTGTGTGTAGTGTGCGTGTATGTGTGTGTTTGTGCGTAATGTCCCCTGTAAATGAATTGATTGGTTATTAATTTTTTTTAGTAAATTAATATATCATTGCCCCTCATTGTAAATTATTAAATTAATATATGATTAATTGTGAAAGTAGGATTGCCCCTCATTGTAAATTAGTAAATTAATAATTGTATACATTAATTGTTAGTTTAATTGATGAAAATAATTAATGGAGTAGATTAATTAGAAGGAGTACGGGATACACATTTGTTGTTGACATTGTTGTTGGATTATGGTGGATCGATGTTGTGTTTGTTAGTTTTAAAAGTGGCATGACCACTGGATTATTGTCCATATGGGGGGTGGGATTTTTCAACTTTTTTTTAAAATTACTTTGTATATCGAACAATATATATATAGTATGATAATTGAATGAAACATACTTGAAATTATATATAGTGCGCATAGATACTAGTCTTCTAGTTCTTATGCGTGCACATTCAATAGCCCTTCGACCCGTTCGAGAGTCATTATCCATGTAATGAGATCACTCAAATTGTCCCATTTGGACAGTTTGGGACTACATAATTTATGTATAATATTCTTAGTGGCTTAAAGTTCTTACTTTTGGAGAAAGTTCTGCAATTGTATCCTAATGTTCTCTGGGTACATACTAGATTGACAAGTGTGACTATTTTTTCAATTGATCAATTGAAATAATACTCACACTTGCCAAACTACGTCGTGTACTTGGAGAACTACGGGGATATGCTGCCAAATTCTTTTCAAATCGTAACAATGTGCATGAGCTGTTAAGTATATTATAGAAAAATGAGGTCTTGAATGGGATAGGACTGTGACACGTCCATGACAAATGTTACAGCAAAAAACCCTTTCCCCTTATTTTTTTCCCCCGCTGATTCTTCCCTCATTTTTTCTTTGTTTCTCTACACTGCTCTCTCTCTCTCTCTCTCTCTCTCTCTCTCTTCCATTTATATATATATATATATATATATATATATGTGTGTGTGTGTGTGTGTATATATATATATATATATATGTGTGTGTGTGTGTGTGTGTGTGTGTGTGTGTGTGTGTATGTGTGCGTGTGTGTGGTGGGAGGGGGTGGGTGGGGAGGGGGGGAAGAGGGCAGGGATGGGGGGCTGTTTGTGTGTGTATGTGTGCATGTGTGTGTAGTGGTGTGTGTGAGGGGTGGGCGGGTGGGGGTGGGCGGGTGGGGCAGGGTGGGGGAAGGGGGTAGGGCAGGGTGGGGGGGAGAGGGGGCAGGGATGGGTGGGTGGGTGGTGGGGTAGGGGGTTGTGTGTGTGTGTGTGTGTGTGTGTGTGTGTGTATGTGCGCGGGTGTGTATATGTGTGTGTAGTGTGCGTGTATGTGTGTGTTTTTGCGTAATGTCCCTTGTAAACGAATTGATTGGTTATTAATTTTTTTAGTAAATTAATATATGATTGCCCCTCATTGAAAATTAGTAAATTAATATATGATTAATTATGAAAGTACGATTGCCCCTCATTGTAAATTAGTAAATTAATAATTGTATACTTTAATTGTTAGTTTAATTGATGAAAATAATTAATTGAGTAGATGAATTAGAAGGAGTACGGGATACACATTTATTTTTGACATTGTTGTTGGATTATAGTGGATCGATGTTGGGTTGGTTAGTTTTAAAAGTGGCATGACCACTGAATTATTGTCCATATGGGGGTGGGATTTTTCAACTTGTTTTGAAAATTACTTTGTATATCAAACAATATATATATAGTATGATAATTAAATGAAACATACTTGAAATTACATATAGTGCACATAGATACTAGCCTTCTAGTTCCTATGTGTAGGCATTCAATAGCCCTTAGACCCGTTCGAGTGTCATTACCCCTGTAATTAGATCTCTCAAATTGTCCCGTTTGGACAGTTTGGGATTACATAATTTATATATAATATTCTTAGTCGCTTAAAGTTGTTACTTTTGGAGGAAGTTCTGCAGTCGTATCCTAATATTCTCTGGGTACATACTAGATTGACAAGTGTGATTGTTATTTTAATTGATCAATTGAAATAACACTCACACATGCCAATCTACGTCGTGTACTTGGAGAACTACGGCGATATGCTGCCGAATTGTTTTCAAATCATAACAATGTGCATGAGCTGTTAAGTATATTATATAAAAATGCGGTCTTGAATGGGATAGGACCACTCACCCTTTAGAGGAGATGGAGGAAATAGAAATTTCTATTATAAATTAAATTTGAATATAAATAAGACATAATTAAATGATAACCTGAATATCTAAATTGTTCAACACGTGCCAAAACGTCTAACTAGTAGTGTGGATGACTTGGCTGCTCCTACCGAATATCAATCCATTTTTTATGATAACCCGAATTTTAAACAATTTTTCAATTTGTAATAAATATTCCAATTTGTACCGAAACATCCGGTTTTAATGCTTTTAATTGATTTGCACTTTATCATTTTCACTCTTGTATAGTGTGCGTGTGTGTGGGCAGTAGGAGTGGGGGTGGGGATGTTTCAGATTTTTAGTAATTGTACATATTATGAGATAGATGTTGTTGTTTTGGAATTCAGAATTGAGGTGTTTGACAGTAACAATTCATTTTTATTTGTAGTAATTGTACATATTTGCATGTCTTCTTTTAATTTATTTTGATATGTACTAATAACATTTTTTTACAGCATATGTCTCCTGGACCCCTAGGCTCCCCAAATATGGAAAAATGGGGATGGCCATCGAGAACAAGCCGGGGATATTAGCGAGATCCCTTGAGTTGGTAAAGACGGTCATCGGCCCGGGGTACATTAGTTGGAAGGAGGTGCCATATGAGCTCAAGTTACCTATTTGGGTGGCACTACAGGTAATGTATTTATATTTATATTCATATTCATATGAATATGAATATTTCAATTTCAATTTCAATTTCAATTTCATTTTATATTTATTTGCAACTAACATTGTATTTTGTTAGACAAGAACAATTCAGCCTGGATCCAAAGCTACGTCTTGGAGAAGTTGAGGGAGCAACACAAGACGTGGAAGAAAAATATGTAGACCACGGTACTTTGGGAAGACACGAAAGTCCATTATCCAAAGGCGTGAATCCGTCCCGCCGAAGGAGCCTATCTCATTGGCAAAATAACAAAAGTTCGTTGACAATGAGATTGGGGAGCAACAATTGGCATCTCGTCAATCAGGGAGGGAAAACCGGGCAAAAAAGACGAACATGCACTACTCCGGCCGGACGTCTTACGCCGAGGTGGAGCATAGGATGATGGTAAGATTTAATTTTTCTATAACTACAGAAATATATTATTCTGCATTATTTTACTTTGCGGGGCTGATACGAATTTTACTTTATTTTATTTCAGGGAGAGGGAGTGGCCCTGGGGTAGGCCACATAGGCTCGATACTTATGTGGATCTTCGTACGAAGAAGGGGAAGGACAAGGAGGTGTCCTCGATTGTCGCGACCACGATTGTAAGTAATCCGACAGTTTACTTTTTGTTAATTACGTTAGAATTTTTTAATTTACTTATTTTACTAATCATGTGCTTTTTGTCGTTTCAGGAAAAGCTTAAGGAAGTGCATGAGTCGCAGTCCGATGCCGACAAGGCATCTTTGTCCACAGACACACTCAGCCAAGTGATTGGCTCTGATCGCAAGGGGAGGACAACGAGGGTGAGCTCGCGGGTGGCTAAATCTAGGATCATCGGATTGGAGATGAGCGACATCGAGTTGGATCGAACGGTTGACTCGCATGACTCGAAGTTGTCCCGTTTGGAGGGACGGTCCAAGATATGTTCTCATTCATGAAGCGTTCGTTGGGCAGCGTA
The DNA here is from genome assembly GCA_949130495.1 of Sambucus nigra. Taxonomy (NCBI): domain Eukaryota; kingdom Viridiplantae; phylum Streptophyta; class Magnoliopsida; order Dipsacales; family Adoxaceae; genus Sambucus; species Sambucus nigra. The sequence continues at coordinate 54,442,952 of OX422219.1, forward strand.
AAACACAAGGGGAAAGGTAAGAAGAAGGTGGGGGGAGGAGGTGCAGGATGATGAGGATGTGGACCTCGCTACTTCATCGCCGACACGTGTGGACTTTGATGATCCACTTCCCTATTCGGCTCCCTTCGATCGACCGATATCGACACTTAGTTGGCCGAGCGTGTTTATACTGAACATATTTGATTGCCAGCGGATAGGGCGGAGGTTGAAGGACCCGAATATCGTCCAGGGTGGACTAGTTCATGGACGTGAGCTTCAAGGCATCGATCCGAGGTGCTCGTCACGCATGTGATACCCAGGAAGGAGAACTCCCCGTTGTGGTTGCGCGAACAATGTGGAACGATGTATATCAGTGGGTTTGTCAATTTGTATACCGTGTGGCCTACTCACCTCCTCGGATTTAACCTTACCCAAGACATGTAGTGACATTATTTGAATTGTATTATTTTTAAGTTGGTACATTTGAATTATTTTTACGTTGGTACATTTGAATTATATTTGGATTATAGCGTGATACATATTGTCTCTATTTTGAATGTATATTTTCACTATCTCTATTTTATTTGGATATATAATGTTTGAATAGGTACAACGTTGCTATAACAGGTACATATATACTGCTGGGCAGTGTCCATACTGCCCAGCATATTGTTTTTTAATTCTGCCCAGAATTGTCACGGTCATTGACTGTGATAAATTTTTATTAAATGTCATGGGTTTGTCATGGTCCTTAACCGTGACAAAACTTGTCACGGTCAAGGACCGTGACATTACCGTGACAATTCTAACGAACTTGTCACGGTCAATGACCATGACAAGTCCGTGATAAAAAACGTTGTCTCACCCAGAATTGTCACGGTCATTGACCTTGATAAGTCCAACTTGTCAAGGTCAATGACCGTGATAATTCAGCAGATTTGGTGTAGTGTAATTATAACTTTTTCTCCCAAAATTGATTGGTAGAGCAATGGGGGTGATCCCATATACTTTTTCAACTCCAAAAAAGATTTCTCGCATTCACCATTCCATTCAAAAGTCTTCCTCGACACTTTAAAGACTGGTATCAGGACAGAAATCTGATCAATGCTACTACTCGCCCAGTGAGCCTTTGCACCTCTTTTTTGCAGGTCGAGGATTGCATTTCAATCTACGCCTTGATTTTGTCTGGTTTAGCCTCAATTCCCCTCTAATTCACTTTATATCGGAGAAACATGCGTTCTTGGATACCGAATACGCACTTAGTCAGATTGAGTTTCATCTGCTGCTTCTCTAGCTGATCAAAGGTTTGGTTGAGGTCGGCAATATGGTCAGATGTTTTTTTCTTTTCGTCAGCATGTTATCAATGTATACCTCAACGTTCTTGAATATTTGTTCCTCAAATACTTTATTCACCAACCTATGGTAAGTAGCACCTACATTTTTCAAACCATATGGCATAAATAAGTTCCTCAGAGAGTAATTAAAGAAGTGATTTTCCTGTCCTCGGGCTTCATCTCAATCTATTTATAACCAGAATATGCATCTATAAATCTCAATAGTTTATGCCCCGATGTGGCATCAACAAGTCGATCAATCCTGGGCATAGGAAAGTGGTCCTTTAGGTAGGCTTTATTCAAATATATGAAGTCCACACACATTATCCATTTGTTATTTTTCTTCTTGACCATAACAACGTTGGCTAACTAATTTGGATATTTCACATCGTCAATGAATGAGGCTTTCTGAAGCTTCTCAACCTGGTTCTTCTCGGGGCTAAATACTCTACATCTTTGCTTCACTGTCTTGGCTTCCTTGTAGACGTTAAGTTCATGGCAGAGAAAATTGGGATTAATCCCAGGCATCGCCTCATGACTACAGGGCTAACATGTGCTTTATTTATCTTAGGAATGCCACTAGTTCCTTTTAATAATAGGATCCAGTGTTAAACCTATCTGAGTATTCTGTTTTGTTTCTTCCTCATCCAGGATGATACTCTCCATTGCTTTTATAATCTGACATTTAACCAACTCTGTCTGTTCTCCTGGGTCTAAGGTTTCAACTTCAGATTCCCTGTCGGGCTCAGAAGTGTCCATTTGGTAGGTGGTGGTCCTCTTCTTTAATTTATTCAAATCTTCTCGCTCGATAGATGAGTAATAACATTATCTGTCTACCGTTTAGTCGCCCTTTACCACGCTTACACCAAAGTTGGTGGGGAACTTCAATCAAATATGGACTGTGGAAGGCACAACTTCAAACTTCTTCATTCCTAATCTTCCCATAATCATATTGTAGGTAGAATGAGCATTCTTGTCCATTACAAAGAAACGTATTTTATCACCCAACTTGTTGGTCAGGTGCCGATTAATGCTTCCAACTTGATTGTTTCATCAGAAAAACCTATTAGGGGCCTGTAATAAGGTTCCAACTGGCTAAGCTTCAAGTACATATTGTCAAAGTAGGGATAAAACAAGATGTCTGCAGAGATGTCGTTATCAATTAATACCCTAGAAATAATTGCATCTTCCATTCTGACCTTGACTACTTGGGGATCATCATGGGGATAAAGGAATCCTAAAAGGTCATTTTTAAAAAAACCATTCACCATCTTATCTTTGTTAACCGTCCTAGACCAATCTTCCTTGGCTAGGTTGATCCTTTGAATATATGAACAAGCTTGAGCCTCATTGAGGTAAGCTTTTATTTCAGCGATATGGTCTTATCCCCAGCATCTTCATTTGTAATCATCTGACAATCAGAAGATCCGAAGCTAAGCACAAATACCTCATGTTTTATCTGTCTGGGTTTCTTGGATAGGTCGGGATCATCCTCTTGATCGTCTTTATGAGTTTTATTTTTCTCGTCCCTAGGCTTGTATGGGGATTCTGACCTTCGTCGAGCTCTACTATTATCCTGTCGATCAATAACCTGCCAAGCTTTCCTCAGTGAATAAGGGTTTCAATTTCTTTATGTAGAGCAATACAGCGATGTATGCCCATGGTCCCTATAAAATTCGCAATATTTGGATTTGTCCCTCTTTCTAGCAGGTGCTCTTAGTTTCTCGCACTAACATACTTCCTTTCTATACTTAATTTCCTCCAAAATATGATGGATACCCATTGTTAGTGGAGTGTAATTATTGTATTTTTTTAGCCAGTCAGTATTCTCCTTTTGCTTTGAATCCTTCTGCTCCTTGTGATCTTTCTGCTCCTTTTTCTCGATTTTGCCCTCAGATTTTATGCTCAAGCTTTGTTTTTCTACCATGGCTTCCTCGGCATTCATTATCTTGGCTACCTTGCCCATTAATTCAGTCATAGTCTTAGGAGTATCTTTGGTAAGAGTGTAACAAATCATCTCAGGAAGTAATCCACTCATGAGAGTTGTGATAGCTGTTTTATCCTCGTAATGAATGACTTCCAACTTCTCATTATTGAAACGATTAATATAATCTATTGTACTTTCTCCTACCTGTTGCCTCACGCTTAGCAGATTAGCTACTCTTTTTATCTATTTGGCCTCGAAGCAAAACTTACTAATAAACAACTTGGCAAGTTGATTAAAATAAAAAATTTATCCCCGAGGAAGGCCGTTGTACCAGATCTGAGCAGGACTTATGATGGTACCTGCAAATTCCCTACACCTCATTTCATTGGGAACATCATACATGCCAGCTGCTGCCTGCTATTGTTCTATATGAAGAACATGGTATGTCTTTCCATCATACTTCGGAGTAACCACAGGAACTTTTAACTTCGATGGAGTAGGAAAATACACAATAGCTTGTACAAAAGGGGACCCTTTCATAAAACTTCGTTGTAAAGGGTTCTTCACCTTCACGATCTCTCCCAGCCTATCTTTTAAATTCTGAATATAGCCTTTCCATGCATGATTTCTAGCATCAGATTTGTGCATTGTAGCTCAGTTGTTCTGACTAACTGTTCGTGCTGAGCTCTCCTATTGAGAGGGATGCTTAGCTTGGACAGATCATCAGGTGCATAGTCTAGATTGGGCTGAGCCCTCATGTTAGTTGGCTGGTCATCGAGTATTTCTCGATAATGTCCTGGGAACATTTTTGTTCCCCCTTGGTCCCAGACGATCAAATGGAGGCTCCCTGCTTAACCTTTCAAAAGAACTTGGTCTTTCGAGAGTAAAAGATTACTCATCATAAGGCTCTGACGTCCTCAGTGAAGAACTTGCTCCTGGACGATAGGATGTGTCTATAGTAGTCCTGGATTGGCTATGCCAATTGGTTCTTGGAGGCGGTGTTGTCATATTCCTATTTTTAAGAGTAGATAAGGCAGGAGATCTAGCCTGCAGTGTTTGGGCCAATTGCCTAATTGTATCTTGCATAGCCTCCTATCATTTAGCAATACTCACTAGAGTTCCAGTTAGATCGTTATTTATTGGTGGAATAGATGGAACAAGCGGATGTCCGTCATTTCTAGCACTAGACTCAGGAATATAAGTCATATTTGGAGAGTTTGTGAATGAATGAGTGAAAACGTTTAGCAATATGTTCCCACATACGGTGCTAATATGTTTGTGTAAAAAACTAGACTAGATCTAATTATTTAATCACAGATAAATATAAAATAAATAAAAGAAAGAGACAAAAGACTTTTAAAGTGGTTCGGCTATGCAACAAAGCCCACGTCCGCTGTACTTCTTATTGCCTTGTGTTTGCCTTTCGATCACTTGATCACCTTGCCATTGATGAAGGGATTACAGTGTATTTATAGTCTCATAAGGAGATAAAGATATGGAATGTGAAAGGATGGAATGCCTTTATAAACTAGGCATTTGCACCGATACATAACATTCATAATATATATGGTTATTGGTATTTTATTGACCAGGTTGGTCATCCTTCTTGTTGTTGGTCGGCCTTCTTAGAGTTGGTTGGCATTCTGACTGTTGGTCGGCCTCCCAGGTCTTGGTCGGTGACTATGCCTTGATAATGAGGATTATTGCCACATTGGATTACACATCTCTATTTCTTATTGGTCCACGTAAGTGGGTAATTTTTGGTATCAATAGTAAGATTGGTTGATTAGATATTTAAGAAGTACTAGACGTTAATACAAGATCCTGTAGAATAAGTTTGTTTTTATTTTAAAGCAAAGGCGTCATCCCTGGAGAAACCCTTTCTCAAATTGAGGTGGATATCTAAGGTTGCATGGCTACTCATCTTGCTTTCTTAGATCAGTGGCTTTATTGAAATTTGTTTTTCTAAGTAGCTTGTGTGCTAACTTCAACTCCTTAGATCCTGTTTGTTATTTTGGTATATTTCATGCACCCCTTTCTTGATTATATAATGCTTGCTAAAAATCTCTCCCGTGCCCTTTTATAAGAAAAATAAAGGTATCGTCTCCATGCAGGGACCAATGCTTCTAATTTTAAATAGATTTTATGATCCTGAGTTTATCCATAAAATGAGTGTAGGTGGGTAGTATTCGGAAGAGTTATTTGTTTCAGTATACATTTTTTTAGACTGGCCAAATGAGGAGTGTTTGGTGGAAGAGGAGATAGAGGAAAGGGGAGACCAGATCTATAAGGGTTCAAGTAAGGTTGTCAAAACATTTATCAGAACCGTATCGTTTCCCACAAAATTATATAATGTATTTTGTATCGTAAGATCATCAAGATGTCTTTATTTCATCATGAAAATTCTAAAAATTATAAGTTCCTATCTATTCTCATCATCCACCCAATGATGAGGCGTAGGGTTATTTTCGTGTATATAAAATTGGGAGAGTAGGTGAGACAAGAGGAAGTCTATAGGCATGATCTCAATAGTGTAGAACTGTTAGTATGAGTCAAGATGGTAAATATATGGTTTCTGGATAAAAACAAATGAGGGCATAAAAGTTTATTTAAAGCAATATTTATGAGAATACTAAATGTCGATTTCTATGGGTATGATAAATGCCAATCTATGACATATCATACCGCAAACTTTAGCATATTTGGAAATACAATAGCAACCGACAAAAGCATGTTTTGTGGGCCTAGGGCTTAAGCGGAGCAAAATGTTCTGCCTGAAATAAAAAAAATGTTTAAACCAAAAATGATGTTCCGTTTAAGATATAGTATAATTTTGTAAAATATGCACCTTTTCTTATGCGAACATCTTATTCTGCCTAACTTTATGTTTGTAATTCTATGGTAAATATACCCTATCCACAACACTTTCCTCTTTTTTTCCTACTAAATATACTCTAGAACATCAAATATACTCTACACATAAGGGTTAATATTATAGGCAAAAGGTATGGGTGTGTGTGCCTGATACATGTATTAAAGATAGTGGTATCATATGTCGTATATTGAATGACGTTTATCCCATAAATTCTGTTCCATGTTTTCATAAATAAAGTTAACTTTATAACCTCTCTCATGACCCATCAACTTATTAGTCCACACATTGGGATTTGTGGCCCACCTCTTGGATGGCCCATAGCTCACGGTCATGCTGATCCAATGATCCTAACCGTCTATTGTAGACACTATTGAGATTAACTAGGTTGTGAGCTCTTTGATCATTTTCTTCTTTTTCCTTATAATAATAAAATAAGGACCTTTGTAACAGTTTTCTAACATGTAAGATATAGGGGGAGTTCTAAAAGAGATTTAAGGAAAAGAACCCACATGGTATGAAATATTTCCATGAGATGATAATAATGAGCTTAAAAAACTCTTTGAGGAATCCACCTGAGCTATTCATGTTGCCGTTTGATTACGAAGTTAAAGAAGGACTGTGAAACAGTTCATTTTTATAAATTATTATTATGAAGAAGTGAGGTACTCTCATTTTTTCATTTTTTTCTCATGGAATCATAGTCAAAGAATGGATTCCATAGAAAACCACAAAATTAATTTTCTTCTTCATACTTTCACATAAATGAATTGTTTCCAATATTTTTCTAACTTTGTGATGAAATGCACCGTGAGTTTTCTAGTTTCCTCATTGTCGTACGGGAATCGGTGAGACGATCATTCAACGATATGTTGCTTAAGATTGATTCCATCTTCTAAGCATGTTATATGCAGGGTGTTGAAATGTTTAAAACACTAAATTTGATCCTTTGGCCTCTTTTGTTATGCGATAATATTTTGGATGAATTGTGATTATCGGGGGAGTGATTATTGATAAATTATTTCGTTCTATTTGGTTAACCAATGGATTCCTATTGGTAATCAAATTTTGTGTTAGGTTTATGTATGGAAAGTGAAATGAAAATGTACAATCTATACCAATAATACTCTTTAACGATAATATTACTATAAATATATATACAAACACATACACATACATATACAAAATATTACATTTCACTATTTATAAATGTAAGAACTCAAATCTGTTTTTAAAAAAAATGTATTTTCCAATATTTAAATATAATAATTTATTATAGATAAGTGTGTATTATATGTAAGTTATTAAAATAAATTATTACACGAGTAGAAAAAATGGCCTAAATAATATTTGTTCTACTTTAAATTTAATACAAATTGACATAAAAAAAAATTCTGCACAAAATAAGTGCTTAGATTTTATGGGTAATTTTTATGGGCATATTTGTCTTCACAACAATATATGTAAGGATTCCCATAGAAAAGTAAGAATTCCACCTATATTGGATGAATTTCAATTCCACCTACTTTTCCAACAATTAGGTAATCGGATTCCATTAGGGCCCACATACTCATGCAATTTAACCTTGCATCAAGCGCAATAATCTTACACTTTCCCTAGAATGTTGAGAAGGAATAAAATTTCACTCAACTTTGTGATATGGAATATTGTTGTTAAAGGAGCGCCTAGGCTCTAGGCTCACCAAGGCACGGCTTTGGCACCTTGCACCACTCGGGCAAGGTTTCTTTAATAAGGTGCACGCCTTGTGTGCCTAGGCTTCAGGCTCTAGGCATTGCTAATGCCCGCCTAGTTAAATTTGTTTGGGCAACTCCTCAAGAATGATACAATAGATGTACTGGTTTTACATATTTTCTAATAGGATATGGAAGATTAGATGAGTCCCCACCCCAAAACTAGCCAAAGTAAGTAGTTTATTCTAAATGAAACTTTTTCTTTCTCACCAATCCCCACTTAGGCAAAAGAAACTAATAAAATTAAACTCCAAGAGTGTTGCATCGTAAAACAATTTATGTGTTGATTTTGATTTTGATTTTTCTTTCATTCATCGGAGTATCTTTTTTTTTCATATATCAATATATGTTCTTTTGTTGATTATTAGATAATTAAATTGCTAAATAAATTTGACACTAAATATATATTTTTTCCATATGATTGTATAAGCTGATTTGTTTCTTCTTGATCATGTATAATAGTATTCCAGAAATTATCATATTATTATAAATATATAACTTCTGTATGTTTTTATAGAGTTTTCCCCTCAATTCGATTAATAGCATGCTTCGCCGTGTGCCTAGGCTCCACGGGGACCTTGGTACGCCTTTTGAAAAACAAACTAAGAACTGTTCTATTAGCCTACTCCGTGCGAGTGTCCACTGATAATTAAACAAATGTCAACTGATTGAAAAGTCCTGTTGAAATTATCTGAAAACTGCTGAAAGAGGAGGCTATGGAGGTGAGAGATATGGGCATCTTTGAGTTTCAAAGAAAAGTTGCCCAATACAATCGGATCCTTGGAGATACCTCTTGGAAGGTAATATATAATAATGAATAACTTGTACACATTACATATCTAATATATAACTGTTTGGAGCTCGCTCACTGTCTCTAGGAATAAAAAAATTATTATTGTTGTATACGGTGGAAGTACTCATGGTTAAGCAGTAATTCACTCATTTGAATGTTTAAACCAATAAGATATAAGGGTAATGTCAAGCCTCATCAAGTGAGAATCAACAAATATAGACAAAAAAAAAATGATAATACAATGGCATCTAATGATGACAACAATAAGATTTTAAATTTATGGCAACTATATTAATATTTTCCTTAATATTTGTGTATTTATTGTCAGAGCCAAGTAACCTTAATTCTTTTTTTTTTATAATTATTATTTCACTTTTATTTATTTATTCATTTCTGTCTCATTGGAGCGATTCACTGGTGTGTCACACTCGTATTGGATTGTGTTTGGACCCCACTGGACTTCATCGGTATGAGGTCCAAACACGAGCGAATATTGGTGCGACACATCAGTGTGTCGCAAGCAATCAGTCGAAAATTAGAGTTGACCTAGAATTATTGATACACATATATGGATTGAGGTCTCATTTTCTTGACATGATAGCAGCCTGTGGAAGGTGTTGAGAAACAGCTTTGGAATATTGCATCAAAGTGTATAATGACATGCAAGAAAGGGTCTCCCAGCTCTGGTCCTTATAATGCAACTCTCCCTATGCTTTTGAAAGAAATTTCACAGTTATCTCAACTATCCAATGACCATGATGTATGGTGTGACTTTAATTATGGTTGACTAATTAGTTGTTTATAACGCAACATTTATTATTTGAAAAAATTAATTTCTTTATAATTAATGGCCAAGACCAAAATTTAGTAAGTTATAGTAAGATTTTAATATATTGATTTTTGAAATGCAAATTTTATTTTGGAAGTCTTGAAGGAAAGCGCAGCTCATAATTCAAATACTACACAAGTATATGCAATCCGCCTAGTTTAGCTTGAACTTTTTTTGTCTTAATTTAAGTAATTTAAATATATACGGTGTGAAAATTTGTGCTTGTCCACATCATCTTGTGTTTGGCTTCGTCTCGTTTAAGCCTATTTGATAAGTATTGGTCAACCCTAACGTAACTTGACATTATTAACTAACTGTGGCAAATCAGTGACACTAGTCGGAGATAATTGTGATATGTGGTGACATGCTAACTTGTGAACTAGAACATAAGACGAGTGCTCCACTCGCAATAAACAATACACCTCGCATTCCTTCATGTATAAAAAGTTAAATACTTTTAAATATTATCAAAAAATAAGTAAACAATCATCTAATTTTACAATAAGGGATGGAGATATAAAAATTGTTAACTAAACTTTTTTAGATACTACAAAAAGGTTGAAATCTTGAAAGATGATAGCAAATTTCACATTCTTGTTAAAGATGTCAAAATTTTGCATTGTGAACCATTTTGTCGTATCAATCTCAATATCAATGTAAATCAAATTAGGATGATAATTTCGTACGGAAGCGTACCAACAAATGATTGTAATACCTAGTAATTTTGATAACTTTTAAGAAGGGATTTATTTGGAATTAATTGAATAATTTGAAATTAATCCAAATTTAAATATTACTTGAGAATATAGTAATATATGATATATGTTAAATATTACTTAGTGAATCAAAGTAATATGTGGTTATGACATTACTTGTGATTAATTTTAAAAGTTGTAGCGAATAGTTAATATGGCAATTTCGGTGAATAAGTCTGACGCGTGTGAAAGTAGTGTCGGGACTGAATTTATATAAAATAAAAAGAGGAATATTGTTATGTCATCCAAATTGTCGTTTTGACTGCGTCAAAGTGTTCAGAAGTGTTTTTATAGTAAAAAAAGTCTACTCGGACGTTTGTATAGGGTCTCAAGGCACTTTGAAACCGAATAGTCACCCTGGGGGGGGGGGGGGGGGGGGGGTAACATGGTCATTTAACTTGGAAGGTGAATAGTATACACGAATTTGGGAGATTATTTATAAGTCTAAAGGGTTTAGATTATGGATTCATCCTACAAACTTAGAGAGAGTGAGGAGTTTCTCTGGGGAAAAAGAAGAGTCTTTGTGGGATAACCAAGAGCCAAAGGTCACCACTACCAACCACTAGCGGAAGTTGATTGGAGAAGGAAAGAACCACCAGTGGACACACATCCCCAAAGGATCAGATCTTCAATAGAGTCAAGTGATTTAATATCTACAATCTAGTTAGTATAATGCCTATGTTAGGATAATTAGAAATAATGATAAGTTACATGTTTTGAAGATAAACTAGTTAGATGATAATTCATTTCTGGAAAGTAGAAATATGTAGGATTTCATCTCATGTTATTGGTAGATATTAATCCACGAAATAAACATCACATGTTGATGAAATTCTGAGAGTTATAGGATTGTTCTCGAAATATTCTCATAATTAGTTTTCTGAAAAAATATGAGAAATATGCTTTTAATCCGAACCCTTGATGATTCTAGGTTGTTCAGATCAGTAGGAATCATTTACATACGTTGCTATATCATGTGGTATGGATTATAAGAAGTTCGGGACGTTAAAATAGAGGTTTGATTGGTTAAAAGATGTGTAACCCGTAGAATAACAGTTGCAGAATCTCGGTTGATATCTGGGTGATCGATCGATCGACTCATGAAACTCGATCGATCGAATAATCGATCGATCGACCCCAGACCTTCGATCGATCGACCTCCCCAAAAAATATGAGCTTGTTCTTTTTTAATTCTTAATTTAATCCCAAAAATTTTATGAATCTTTAGTGATTATTATTTGAACATGATGGAACTTAGGGAAGGGGAGTAGGCCATAGGTAAGACCCGGATTAATATTATTATGTTTGTAATTTAGTTTATGAGAATTATGTTAATTAATCGAATGAATTACGGTTGTTAAATTCATGTTTTGGATTGTGAATCATTTATATGAAGATTAAGGATAGGACCAGTAGGGTGGGGATCATTTGAATCACCAGGAAAATCTTAAGTCCATATGTGAGATTAATCCTAAGTAAAGGAATATATGGTTATGAGAGAATAGGTTTTATCGAATATGATTATAATTAAAGATGAGTTTAATTCACAATAATTCGGGGAGTATGATGACATGAACTAGTAGGGTATAAGTGAGTTTATTACTGAATATATATCAAGGAAAACTTATTTAATCTTCGAGTAATGAGATAGGCTCGGGAATAATAAATTAAGGAGTAAAGACATAATATTTAATACGTAGGGATTGAGAGATAGATAATACTACGTATGTGAATTATCTTATGGTTGTGTGAATACTAGGAGTGGCCATATGCTCGAGGCCCGCCAAACCCACCCAATAAAAAAATAGGGCCTAGGTAAGGTGAATAAGCACACAAAGCGGGCTTGGCAAAATTTAATAGGCCCAATTTTTTTCGAGCGGGCTTGGGCGTGAATTCTTAAGCCCGATAAGGCCCGACCCGAGGCCCAAGAAATAAATATATAATATTAATATATGTAGGGAGAGGTTCAAAAGTGAACCAAAAGAGTGAACTTTTTAATGAACCTATTAAGACATTAAAAATTGATCCTTAATTTCTTGTTGTAATTGGTCTGCGCCAGCGGGGGAATTAAAAAATTATTCATTGCCGCTGGCGCGGACCAATTATAACAAGAAATTAATGATCAATTTTTTAATATCTTAGTAGGTTCATTAAAAAGTTCATTCTTTTGGTTCACTTTTGAACCTGTCCCAATATATATGTGTGTGTGTGTGTGTGTGTGTGTGTGTGTATATATATATATATATATATATATATATATATATATATATATAAAGTAGAAAACTTATATATGTCATAAGATGAACCTATGATGTCATCTATATAATTTTTTTTGCATATTCAATTTTGCCCTTAAAAATTTTGAACTCCCTCCCTTTTCTTTGTCACTAATTAATTTTCGTTCTTTGACTTTAATTCAAACCTAAGGTTACTTTGGTAAACACCCACAAAATTCATGCCTAATGGATGAGATTAAACCCTAGCATCTAACGGTTCTGAATGCTTCGTCCTTTGAGATGATTATACGCACAAGGCTCGAGGTTTTTTTACAAACAGAGCCCGCCCATGGCTCGAGGTAATTGATCTTGAAAACTTCTTTCTAAACTTCTCTCTATCAAGAATGATAAATAAGTCCCCTCATGTTTTAAAGACCTCCTCCATGCCAAATTACAAAGGCCTCCTCTCATATCATCGTCGATAGAACCAACAGGTATTCAATGAAAGGACAACTGAGAATTTCATTCATACAGTGCCAGTGATGTACTGGGCATCTTTACCTGCTATATTGGACCTTTCATCTTCCAGTTGGGCACATGGCCATGCCTACGTGAGATAAGGGCATCAAAATTGGTTATAGTCGGAGACCAAATCTTTACCGGCAGGAGATTTCATCTCTATTGTGTTGGGTTCGGCGGAGATGAAATCTCTACTGTGTTGGGTTCGACGGAGATCAAATCTTTATCGCGTTGTCTCTATTGTGTTGTACGGAGATCAAATCTCTACTATGTTGGTTTCGGCGGGAGGCCAAATATTTACCGGCAGGAGATTTCATCTCTATTGCCACCATAATTTTTTTTGACAATGAGTTTCCTTTATAATTTCTACGAGTTTGTTAGGTTGTCGGTGGTTTGTTAGGTAATTCCTACGGTGGTTTGTTAGGTGGATTCAAAATAGGGGATGGTATATCTGTGTTAGTTTGTGTGTATCTGTGTTGGAGTCAAAATTGGGGATTTGGTTTGTTGGGCAGTGAAGCTTCTTGGGATTCAACCGGGGTGTTAAATGTCAGACGAGATATTGAATTTAAGGAAGGATTTACTATTGGATTCATGGTATGTCAGAGACATTCAAGAAAAAAAAAATTAATTTGGTAATTTTTTGGACTTTGATGTTTATTGTTTGCCTTTGTATAAAAATTTACACAAACTTCTCTCTATGGTTTTTACCTTTATATAAAAATTAATTATGAGTATGTTATTTGCATTTTATTTGTTTTTACCGTTATATAAAATAATTTTTTTGATATGTTGTTCAGTGTTTCGGTCGAATGGGTACATATTGTGAACACATAGTTAAAGACATCACAGTCCAGAGAATGGATGCATATTGTGAACACACAGTGGTTCACAACCCACTACATCACTATCTGCAAGTCCATTCTGTAAGATTCTCTTCCAACATTGTTGTTTTCTTTGCTGATAAGTGTTCGTTGTTAATGGTCTGAACAACACTGTTGTTTTCGTTGTTAATGCGGGCAGAAGGCGTGCGTGAGGCTTTTATATGCTTTTTTTTTCTTCTGATTTCTCCATATCTAGATATTACTCATTGATGTAATTATCAAGAACACTGATATTATCCATTAATATTTTTTTTGAACCAACAATAAATTAAGAAGGAAGGAGATGTAAAATGAGAGATGGTGAGAAAAAAATCAAGGGACCCAATATTTTTATGTGGGTGAATGAAAAAATATTTAATTATTTATTATGGAAAAAACTTGATGTTAGTTATATTGAAAAACAAATTTGATATCATTTTTTATCAAATTTGTTTTTACAAATTTTTATGATACATAACTTTTTTAAAAAGTGTATTTTTTATATTTTTTTTATAAAACAAAACTTTAAAAAAATGATTTTTTTAGTAAGAATGCTAATTTTGACTTTAATAAATTATTATTATTATTATTATTATTATTATTAGATTTCAATACACGACATGAATAATGTGACTTATATTTTTTCACATCACATTAAAATACTATTTGACATGAATAAGTCGAGTAAAATTATGAAGTAATTGTGTCAATGTATTAATGTTACGTGAACAAAACGACCCTTAGTATAATTAACACTAGGTGTCAATGTATTAATTCCTCTGAGTTTTTATTAAAACCTATTTCCAATTATAAGTAACGCTAGATTTTTTTTGTACAAAAATAACGTTCACTTTTTAAAATAAATAACGAAAATTCTTTATTAACATCCAGTTTAATAAAAAAAATTAATATAACATAATTATTTTTGAAGTTTTATGGAGATTGTCCCTCTTCATTATTTTTATAATATGTAATTTTTCTACCTACTTTGTATTTATAATAATAGCAAAATTTTAAAATACTAAATCTTTACAACTCACTCACGTGGGTTGTCATCACCAACTCTCTCTAATCTCTTTCTTACATCCCATCCCATCTTATCCCATCGCCCCTCCTTTATTATTTTGGTGATATCTCAACTTTCTGTGATCTCATTCTTACATCCCATCCCATCCTATATATTTTGATCTTTATATTAATAAAAAACAGTTTCATTATTAATTTTAAGATAGTTATAGGGGTATATATTAAATAGTTTATTGATTTTTTTTAATACATGTATAGTCTAATTTTTTTTATTTTTCATTCGAGTTTTTTAGTACAAAATAAAATATTTGGACTAAATGTGTATTAAAAAATGTGTGAGGGACTTTTTTATATTTGATTCTTAGTTATATTAGAAAAACTAACTTGACACCATGTTTTTAGTAAACACTCGACAAAACTTTTAGTATAAATTATATTATTTAAAAAACTTTGATTTTTTCAAATGTCTAGTAAACATAACTTTTTTAAAAAAAATGTATTTTTTATACTTTGTTTTATAATTTTTTATAAAACATAACTTTTAGAAAAAAAAAATTGTATTTTTTGTTGTAAGAATCAAAGTTTTGATTTTAATACATTACTACTTTTTTAGACTTTTAACACAAAACATGAATAACGTGACTTCTAATGTTTCACACCACATTGAAATATTATTTGACATAAATAGCATGAGTAAAATTATGAATTAATTGTGTCATTGTAGTATTGGTAGGTGAAAAAACGAATAGGCGGATCATTGTTTTTATCGTGTCATTTATATAAAAACATTGGACTTATATTATACATGACTTATGTTTTGAAAAAATTTCTTCGTGCCTTCAGTCAAATGGCAATACGCTTAACTGCAGGATCTTGAATAGGCGGATGTCGGCGTGCCTTCAGTCAAACCGTAGCTTTGGCGAAGGCATTTTTCATCTCACCAAGGCACGACTTTATGCTTTTCAATATATTATCAACGTGCCTTCAGACACGGGCATACCCTAGTACATATATATATATATATATATATATATATGTGTGTGTGTGTGTGTGTGTGTGTGTGTGTGTGTGTGTGTGTGTGGTTGGGGAGGAAAATAGTTAGCAAGATGTTGGCAGTGGAGACTGGACAAAAGTGGTTTGTTTCTTATGACACCATGGAAGGAGGTGTTATGGTCTTTTCTAAGCTGATTTGAGCCTATCGGTCCATGGAGTGTCTACGACACTCTGTTCAAGCAGATGAAACTTGGGGACCCCAGGATGCAGATGATGATGACGGAGAAGGCTCCTCTGGTAGATGTGGGTAGGACTCCTGGAGAGTTTATTGTGTAGTGGGGGATAAATGTGGGGATTTTATTGTGGCTTTCTAGGAAGGTGGGGGGAATGGAGTTATTCGTTCCTTCTCTTATGTAATCCGTACCGTAATTTCTTATTAAGGAAATAAATAATTTTATGATCATCTAGTTATCCCTTTGATGAGTTTGTGTTGTTTGAATTATCTATACTAATCGTTAAGGCATACATAATCCTTTTGTTCAAATATATGTTGGAATTGACTGTCATTCTCGGAGAATAGTATTTTGTGAAAAAGAAACGGGGCGTGCTCATGTAAGGTGTATGAGCTGCCTACTTACCTCTAGGGTTTTTGGAAAGTTTTAATTTGATTTTTTGCAGAGGATCAGGCCCACGTAGTTCTGGGTGAGGGGGGAATGAAGAGTTTTTTTTTAGCATAGAAGGGGAATGAGAAGAGTTGTAGCGCGCCGAGATTTCGGACTAGGGGTAGAACTTCTTAAGACGGTCCAGGTTGACTGGATGGGCCATCTCTTCCCCATCCAAGTCGGTGAACAGGGAAGCACCACCAGACAAGATCTTCTTTACAATGTAGGGTCCACTACAATTGGGCTTAAATTTCCCTTTGGGGTCCCAGATGGGTTCTATGATCCGCGATCCTTGACTCTCTTGTTGAATGAACGCGCTATTCGGCAATGGTACCCTTGTATGTGGTATAGTGATTTTAATCTCCTTTCGTCTAGGAGGGTCAGCTTGTCAAGACGGCATTGGCACCAGTTTTCTTCGCTGACCTAGCTTTCAAGCATGATGCGTAGTGAGGGTATTTCCAACTCCACGGGTAGGACTGCTTCCATGTCGTAAACTAGAGAGTAAGGGGTAACCCCAGTAGAGGTTCGAATTAAGGTTCGGTAGCCCCAGAGGGCGTACGAGATCCGATCATCCCAATCCTGACAGCTTTCGGTCATCTTGCTGATGATGGCTTTGAGGTTTTTATTAGCAGCTTCAACTGCACCATTGGTCTGAGGTCGGTAGGGAGAAGATTTGTTTCTCTGAATTCCATACTCGTTGACCACTTCTGTGACTTCTTCCTCGAAATTCAACCCGTTGTATGATACTAGCTCGTGCGGGACCCCATACCGGCAAATGATGTTTTTCTTGATGAATTTGGCTACTTTCTTAGTGTTTAGCACTGTGTATGACTCAGCTTCGACCCATTTGGTGAAGTAAGCAATGGCAACTAGGATGAACTCATGCCCATTGGAAGCCTTCGGTGTAACCTTCCCTATGATGTCGATGCCCCAGGTGGAGAACGACCAGGGAGAGGTCATGTTGTATAATTCCTGCGAAGGCAGATGTTGAAGGTTGGAGAACTGTTGGCATTTAAGGCATCTCCGTACATAGGCGGTACAATCCTAGGTCATTGTGGTCCATTAGTAGCCTTGTCGGATGATCTTCATGGCAAGCATGTGACCATTCATGTGGGGTCCGCATTCTCCGCTATGGATCTTCTGCATTATCTTTTCAATGTTATCCCCTGTGATGCAGTGTAGATGGGTTCCATCAAAGTTTCATTTAAGCAGTGTTTTGTGATAGATGATGTACCGGGCAACTAGTCTTCGGGGGGTTACTCGATCTTTCTTATTGGAACCCTCGGGATACCTTCCATGCTTGAGGAGGTGCCAGATATCATAGTACCAACAATTGGCTATCTCGGGATCTTTTGTGGTGACGAGCTCAACGTGGTAGCAGTGGGTTGGTTTGTCTTGCTTTTGATTGAGGAAGGGGTTTGTAGTTATTACTTTGGTCATGTTGACCATGGAGGCCAAGGTATCAAGGGCATCGGCTAGGTTATTCTTGGATTAGGGTAGGTAATGGAAGGTGATATCTTGGAATTGGGAGGCTAGATCTTCTAAGTGGGCATGGAAGGGTTGGATTTTTTAGTCCTTGACTTTTTACTTTCTGAGAACTTGACCGGTGATGAGGGAGGAATCCCCATAGACATCTTGGCATTGAATACCTTTCTTGAGAGCAACGTTGAGGCCTACTGTGCATGCCTCGTATTCATCCATGTTATTGGTGCAGGGGAAATCCAATTTGATGGCGATGGGAGTGTGAGAGTCATCTGGGGAGATCAAAAGTATCCTAATGCCATATCCTTTTTTATTAGCAGCGTCGTCAAAGAACATTTTCCATCGAAGGTTATCTTGAGCAGTGAAAAGGATGTTTTCATCTGGGAATTCGGAGATCCAGACATCGGCTTCTTCTACGGGGTGATCAACGAGCTAGTCAGAGATGGATCTTCCATTCATGGCTTTCTGCATGACGTACACGATATCAAACTCGGCTAGGAGCATCAAACATCGGGCCATTCGGCTGGATAAAGCGGGTTTCTCGAGCAGGTATTTGATGGGATCCATTCGGGATACAAGCTTGATGAGGAAAGCGAGTATGCAGTGCCGCAGCTTTTGGGTGACCCAGACAAGTGCGACACACGCCTTTTCCAAAGCGGTGTAGTTGACCTCATATCCGATCAATTTGCTACTGGAATAATAGATGGCTCTTTCTTTGCTGTAATCTTTAAGGTACTGGGATAACAAATCTCCGACTGAAGTGTCGGTTATGGTTATGTATAGGATCAAGGGGAGACCAGGCTATGGTGGCATGAGTACAGGGGGTTGGGTTAGATATTATTTTATTCGGTCAAAAGCTTCTTGGTAGGCATCATTCCAAACCTTAGTTGAATCCTTTCGAAGAAGTTTGAAGATCGGTTTGCAGATGGAGGTTAACTGGGTGATGTATTGCAATTTCCCAACGAACCCTCAGACTTCTTTCTCTGTTCGGGGAGGTGGCATCTCAAGTATGGCTTTCAGCTTAGCAGGATTTACTTCTATCCCCTTCTCACTGACCATGAATCCTAAGAGTTTTCCCTTTTTAACGCCAAAGATGCATTTTTTGCAGATTGAGTCTCATCTGATACTGTCACAGTCGCTCGAAGAACTTTCAGAGAGCAGGGACATGACCCTCTCTAGTTTTGGACTTGATAATCATATCATCCACATATACCTCAACTTCTTTATGAATCAGATCATGTAGGATGGTTGTGGTAGCCCTCTGGTAGGTAGCCCCAGCGTTCTCGAGACCAAATGGCATAACGGTGTAGTAAAAGGTTCCCCATGGGGTGATGAATGCGATTTTTTTCTTGGTGGTCTGGGTGCATTTTGATTTGATTGTATCCGGCAAACTCGTCGACGAAGGACTTGAGAGCATGACTGACTGTGTTATCCACGATCATGTCGATATTGGGTAGAAGATAATCATCCATTGGAGAGGATTTATTCAAATCCTGATAGTCTACACACATCCGAACTTTTCCTCCTGATTTCGGCATGGGAACTATATTGGCTAGCCACGTGGGATATTCGATCACATCGAATGAAGCCTACGTTCAACTGTTTGACCACCTCTTCTTTGACTTTGAGCGACCATTCGGTGTGGAGATTTCTCAAATTTTGTTTAACCGACTTATAATAAGAGAGAGTGGTAATCTCGTACTGAGCTATTTCAGGATCAATGACGGGCATATCATCGTAGGACCATGCGAAGACATCCATAAATTCTTTTAGCAATTCTTCGATTTGTGCACACTCATGCTCATCAAGGGTAGCCCCTATCCTAATCTCGCGCAGATGGCTACTAGAACCAAGGTTAATAAAAACAGTCTCTTCCTTATTAAATTGAACGTGGTTATGTTATTTATTATTAACCTTATTTAGATTAGTTAAGAATTGTTCATTTGTAAAATCATTATCATCGAAAGTTTAATTATAATCCAGACAGTTAATGTAAGGCACAATAAGATACTCAAAATCTTCGTTTATTTCATTGATAGGAAAAACAGCATTGAGAACCTCTTCAAAAGAGGACTCGATTACATTTGAACAAGTATAGACAACAGAAGAAGAAAGGGGGTAAACATTAGGATTAGAGGAGATTTTAACAGGTAGAACTGACATAGCATGCTAGTTGAGGAGAGGTGTATCAGTAGCTTTAATCAGGTGGGATAGATCCAACGATGTAGTGCCCCATTGTCTGTAAGTTGAAGGAATCTTCGGACTCACTTTCCTCAGTCTCTTTGATATCTTTGATAAGCGATTGTACATGGTATTGGGAACTCTCGGCCCATGGGTAACTGTCTTGGAAGAAGATCTCCAATCCAGGCTTCATCTTCTTGTCCGTATGGTCGTACCATGGTTCAGGAAAGCCACAAAAGGGTAAATTCTCACCCTCTTTGATGAATCATCCATTCAAGGAATCACCTAGGATAGTCTGGACACAGTCTAGTCTCCTCTTTGATCGAGACTGGAGGATCATTCTGAGCTCTTGTTCTGATGGTTGATACCCCAAACCACAGGGATGAAAATCCTTTTTTAGTTCAATTGGCTCGAGTATCCCTTGTTGTCTTTGTCCTAGCACCAGTCTGGGCATAAAGTGCATATTTCTGAACATCTAAATCACATTGACGTTGCCATGAGGATCGTACTCTGGACAAACTCTTCCTTTGAAGTCGTCCCCTACCGGGATTATAAGTGGTTCAACTCGGAATCCTTATAGGAGCATATCATTTGACCCGTACTATATCTCAAGGATTGGGCTACTGGTACTTGCACCATCGGCATTGTCGCCATCGCCCAAGATGGTAATGACCCGTCCGTCGGTGAAGAAATTTAATTTTTGATGGAGTGAGAAAGACATGCCCTTGATACTGTGGAGCCAAGGTCGTCCTAGCAATAGGTTGAAACAGGCAGGGATGTCAATAACTTGGAATTCAATGACAGGTTTTATAGGGCCAGTCCCTATTACAAGCTTTATGGATCCCATCACCTCCCGATGGGTATTATTGTAGGCACGCATAACGGTGGAAGTTAGAGCGAGGTCGCTTGCTTTCAGTCCTAAACATTTGAAGGTTCTCAATGGGCAGGCATTTAAGGCGGATCCATTATCGATAAGAGAGAGTGGTACAACCTTCCCCATAACTTTAACAGAGATGTTGAGTGCATGATTGTGGCTTAGCCCAATCTTGTTGAATTCCTCCTCGAAAAAGGATAGCATTCGGGTAGAGGTCAAGGACCCGACCAAATTTATCGCTTCTTCTGATGTGGTGGAAGGATGGACTGTGGGTCCAGAGTAACTTGATCAAAGCATTTTTGTGTAGCTGAGAAGACATGAAAAACCCCCATAGAGTGATGTTAGCTTGAGTTTTCTTTAGTTGATCGAGGATATTTCTCTCCTTGAGGGTCATCTCTGGCATATGAAGGTTTTCCACGCCCTTCCCCTTGTCATTGGATGGTAGTGAGTTTGGTATCTGGTAATGCCTCCCTGGTCTGGTTATCTGATTTAATGACGAAGGAAAAAACATGAATCCTATTTTCTCATCGATCTTGGGTTGTTCTGCTACCTTTCTTATTTCTTTGAGGAGTTCTTCGAATGATATCATCCCACACATGTCGTCTACCGGGCCAGTTTTCTCTGAAGCTTGCTCTTCATTCAAATCATCGAATTCTCCCCCCATACGGTGGTAACAATTTTATCTGTCCACGTAAAGTCGATGCATTCCATAACTTCAATGGCTTCTTCATACAAGTCATCCCATTCCGTGGGGATGTGTAAGGGTGAAGGGACCAGGAGCCCTTGTAGCTTCAAAGCATCGAACAACTTGGTGATATTGCAAATGTTGCTGGTTTGCCTGAATAATTCTACCATGATCCAGATGTCATCATCCAAGATGACTTCATCGGGTGGTACTACCCATCTATCTGACTCTTGGGCCCATTTTTTTGCTTCCAAGAATAGCGCACTGAACCTTTGGAAATCAATAATCATTTGTGAGGGAAATTTTAGCCCAAACTCTAGGAGTTGGTTCAAGACTTCTGATAATTTCATACCTCCATTTTCAAAATGAGTACGGACAGCGATGCATGCTCTGGTGAGGAGTGACAATGCCTGATCAGTGAGGTTAGCAGGGTATAGGAGGAAATATGGGCAAATTTGGAGAGGTTTAGGAGAGTGTATGGGTGTGATTTGAGTTAAGGGATCGAATTATGGGTTGTCTTCTAGAAAGATGGCATTGGTATGATTTTGAAGTGGGTTGTGAGTAGTGTTTGGCTTAGGATTTGCTGGTGGGGCGATGGTACCCCGATCAATTAGACCTTGGATCATGTTTCGAAGGTGAAAGCATTGGTCGGTGGTATGGCCAACTATATGGTGATAGGCGGAATGGGCATCTGCCTTTAAGTTTCTTAGGAGTTGATTTGGAAATGGATGGGGATCTAAGAGTTTCATAAGGTTTTGGCATAGCAGGGCTTGATAAACTTTGATGAGGGGAGCATGGAGCTCAGTGTATTCCTTTCGGATTGGGACAGGGCGGCTTTCTAGTGCCCGTGATGTGGTTGGTTGAGAGATGTTGTCATATTTTATGGGGGTGAACTGTTCGGACACCTTCTTTGGGTCAACTTTTGTTTTGGCAAGACCTTCCTCGATTTCAACTCCTGCCTCTCCGAGAGCTCGAAAATGGGGATAGTATTGTCCTCCCATCATTGCTCGGACATGGGGTAAGAATTTCTTCTTTATTATGCTGACTTGTTCTTCCTCAGAAGGCCGATTGCTCATAGTTTCTTATTTTTCCCTCCATCAGGCTATATGAAGTTACCGACTGATTCCCCACAGTTTTGTTTGAGAAGTTCTAAATCACAGCGGGTGACCTCAAGCTCTTCATTGTATTTCTACTGCGACATGAATTCTCAAGCCACATCCTCCCAGCTACGAATTCTGGGTTCTTCAACAGATAAAAACCATCGGAGGGCATTATCCTTCAGAGTTTGCTGAAAAAATTGGTCCATCACTTCTTCAGAAGCCCCTAGTAGAGTCATAGAACGATGATAACTTCGGATATGAACGATCGGGGTTCACTTCCTCTGAATTTCTCGATATTTGGCATCTTAAACTTCTCAGGTAACCTTGCTTTAAGATAAGGAGACATGTGGGTGTAGTCCATATAATTTCCTAAGATTATGATCTGGTCAAACTTCTTGCTGAGCATCTTGAGTTCTTCTTTGACTTTGTTCAATTCTTCTTCCTTTAGGTTAATGACTATAGGCAAGTTAGCCCCATTCTGGGAAAGATTCGGCATCGAAAGATGGGCAGGCAGCAACCCATTAGCAGGAGGGGCACGTGGAGCATGCTGATACTTTTCGGGAACCCAAATGGGCTCGGGTGGATCTATAGTGAGAGGAAATAGGGCCTCGATCTCTTGAGGTATGGGAACCTGGTTTCGATGCATCTCTCGGACCTCGATTTAGAGGTTGTCAATCTTGGACAGAAGCTGAGCTAGAACTGTCGTCAGATCCGACTGCGCAACGAGTAGTTGATCTGTGTTCTCCATGGAAAGCGGATGGATTCCGGACTCAGAAGGAGTAATAGGGGAACGAACGGAACTCCGGGGTGACTTGACTGAAGACCTAAGCCAATAAGGAGTCAGGCTAAGGGATTGCGATCGACATGAGAAGGTGCAAAATGGGATTTATTTTTGAGAACTTTTTTTTTGTTCGAGATGGAAAGACAACATGTTTTTGGATTTTTGATAGAGAGATGAGAAATGTTTTTGGATTTTTGATAAGGAAAGAAATGTTTTTGGATTTTGGATAAAGAAAAAGCGAATTTCCCCTTTGGAGACGGTCTCATCATGATTATTGTTATTGTTATTGTTATTGTTATTGTTATTGTTATTGTTATTGTTATTGTTATTGTTATTGTTATTGTTATTGCTATTGTTATTGTTATTGTTATTATTATTGTTATTATTATTATTATTATTATTATTATTATTATTATTATTATTATTATTATTATTATTATTATTATTATTATGTTTTCACTTGTATTAATTCTCCTAAATGAAAAATAAAATGTCGGACGGGACTCAAGCCTGGAAAAATTGGGTTTGTAATATATGCAAAGCTATGGCTGGACTTGTGACCAGGCTCACGGACAGGGTCCCGTTTTAAAAATGTGCGAAAAAGTCGGCTGGCAAGGTCTCCCGGAATTTCGACAGAGTTTCGGGCTGAAATCGACAATCTAACATGTGTGTCCTAGGGTTGACACCTATATACGGGTATGCGGTTGGTTGGGTGAATTGTAATGGGTTCCCCCTTTTGGCGTGACTTCTACGATATACGTCTTGCTCTTACGGGTAATCGGTACGTGTGGACAAGCCATTTTATATACTTGAGTGTACGTGAATTATCTCACCATATACCTCGTGGGGACGGTACGTGTGAGAGAAAATTCGATATACTCGGCGTACGTGAACGAATTCCCTGCGATATACCTCCCGTCATGACTTCGGTCAAGCGGTACGATGCGGGGGAACCATTTGATATATGTCGAAGGTACTTGGCCAATGGAAGGTGAGAGTCATATCGCTTAGGCTAACTGCGCCCTTCCGGACCAGCGCCCATCACGAAGTGACCCTCCAGTTACTAGGTAAAAATTTGGTCAATAGCAATGCTCTTTGGTGATGTCGTGTGAATCATGCATGATCCTCTTATTAGTGTCTTATGAGAATGTCTTTCTTGCTTATGCAAAACAGGGAGCAAAGTGCAAGTACCAATGGTACACCAAGTATGGATGGGTCGTGCAACATGTGGATATATGTGACCCTAGGTGCACGTGGTGCTGTACATGGAGAATTTTCTACAAGTGTGTGAATAGAAGCATAAGCATGGGATACACATGAGTAATAAAGGGGGAACATGAAAATAGGGGGACAATATAAGCAAACATAACATCCATGTAAATAGAGTCTAGCCCTCAAAATAAACATATAACAGTCCCCAGCGGAGTCGCCACTGTGGCCATCCCCAATTCTCGTCGCGCGACGGAGGATCCTCAGGTCTCGCGCGTCCCTCTCAGGAGAACTTCGGCCGGCGTCATTTGAGGTGAGGTGAAAGATGTAGAGAGATTAGAGTCTCCAGTCAATTTTACTCAAAACAGATAAAAGAAAAGAGGAACTCATCCCGAAGGACAGCATCCAAAGACATACTGGTGCATACGAAACCAAAATGATTTGAGAAGGGTCTGGAGGCTAAGTTACAAAATGGGAAGGTGTTAGGCACCCATTCCGCCCTTTCGGTCTCTCATGGATTTTTGTAATTTTCCTTTTATTTTCCCCGTGATATGTGTGCATGTGTATATACAGTGGAGATAGGAATCATCGACTTGTACCATGAAAGAGGTAAAGCAAGTCATCCATAGGAAGGTTTAAAAATAAAATTAGAAAATAAGATTTACGCGATCATCCTTACGTTAATCGTTATGAGGGAACGATAACGCACACGGAATGATACGCCCCTAAGAACAAATATATATATATATATATATATATATATATATATATATATATATATATATATATATATATATATATATATATATATATATATATATAGTGTAAGAGAATGGAGTTTAGAGAAAATGGAAAATGAGAGAAAAAGTAAAAAATAGGACTCAAGTCTCGGGTTTTACCCCGAAATGCCTACGTAGCCTATAGAGGCATCAAAGTTCACGTAGTTCGCATACAAAATGAGGGGTGGGGTTTATCCCATAAATCCAATTGGGGATTATCTTATTTGTGTGTGTGTGTGTGTGTGTGTAGAAAAAGTGTTTTAGTTATGAGAAAAGTGTAAGAGAAGTGTGAGAATTCCCGTTTGGAATTTATGAGCAAACCCCCTTTTTCTTGTCTTTTGTTTTTTTTTTATTTATATGAAAATAAGATATGTGCAATAATACTAAATAAAAAAGTTCATTAGGATGTATGAGATGAGATAATAAAAGTGCTAAGTGTAACACCCCGCCCGCCCGGGGAGAGCGAACGGAGCGCTAATGCGATAAAATTAATCCAAATCCACAATTGACAAGGTATAGAGCATCTAAATAAACCCACAATAATATAAATCCACTAATCTCAATCTCTACAATTACAACAACTAACTCGAAAATAAAATACAAATCTGCAATGCTCTATACATCAAAATAATACAAATCTTTCCCAAACAATCCTCGCTAAAATCAATCTCCGTAGCGCCCCAAAATCCGCGCTAACCTGCCACTAAAAGAAAATATGGGGAAGTACACAATACGACAAGAAAGATGCTCAATAAATATATGTTAGCGATGAATAAAACGTAACAACACGAGTACGAATATTCAAATCAAAATGCAAATCTCAAAGCATTTATCAATATAATTTCTCAACAACACTTTAACCGGGTCACCAGGCCTCGCCACATCCGTATATGCTTTATCAAGCCATAGCCCGAGAAACAGGAATTTTAGCGGGTGCCCAATATCCGTGCCATATTAAAATCTCATGACAACGTGCTTATCAACAATATAATGATACCAGATGAATCAAAATAATTTCAACAATTATTTTCCAGATTTTAATTAATTTATCAATTCAAATATGAGTTCAATTAACAAGAATTCAAAGAGAATGACACTTGCGAGATTTAAGGAGCATATTGTGTAAAACCCCATACCTCAAACCATGATGAGAAACCAATGATCACATCCTCAAGATCAACACAAAAGATCTACAAAATCTCCTCCAAGAACCTCCAACAAAATAGCCCCAAGAACACCTCTAATCTAAGGTTGGAACTCACAAATCTCAAGGGACAATGTGTATAAAAAAAGAAGAGGAATATAAAATATATTTGATGCCAAAATTTGTGACAAAATTATGTTAAAAAGGTTTCCCACGACTTCCTTTTATAATGCAAAGAAATGAAGAGTTGAAATTCAAAAGACTCCTTTAAATAAGGCAAAGAAATGAAGAGTTGGAAGTCAAAACAACTCCAAGAGTTAAAAACATTTAAAAATAAGTTTTAACTCCATTTTCGAAACCGTTTGAAATTCTCGCCTTTAAAAATAATAACCAACATATTTGAGCAATAAAAATAATTTTATCAAAAATTTTATTTTCCTCCATTTTCCAAAAATTAATTAAAATAGCCCAAAATTACGCGGGTTGTTACACTAAGTAATAAAACAAGATACTACAAATTTATGAGAATTTAAGGAGAGAGTTGAGGAAATTGGACCTTCTTGAAGATCTTGAGCTTGATCTTGAATGTTGGAGAGAAAAACTTAGACTTGGATGATGATGGAGGGTAGTGAATTCACCAAGTTCGATGAAAAGGATGATGAAAAGTGAAGGTTGGAAAGGGATTTGGGTGTAGAGATCACGCTGACTTCAAGAGAGGTTTTCAGGATTTGCTAAGAGCGATTTCTATCAGATCTGGGCACCCTTTGTAAGTGAGGTCAGGCCTACTTTTTATAGGCCCAGGGCATTGCTGATCGAAATATCCCTGTTCTTGCCATTCGGCAGGTGCGTTTAGGCACACTGCCGATAGGCAGGGTCTGGGACCTGCCGTTTGGTAGTGTCTTTCAGGCCTTTTTGGAAAATCGACCGCATAACGCAAATTGTTGATTAGAATCATGCACGGGATAAACCACTGGAAAGGTAATTCAGAGACCTTAGAAAGTCCTTTGGAATGCTCCCGAGTTTGGGAGTTGACTTTGGGTCAAATATGGCTCGAAAGCATTCGTCAGTACATTGGACGGGGAACCGTCAGATGCAAACGGATCGTTCGTCCGCATGGTAAGCCCGAATCGCGTACGGGGTGGACCGTTGGAAAGGTTAGGAGATGTAATTAGACATTATAAAGAGTTATATCTAGTTCGGGGAGTTGACTTCAGTCAATCGAACCCGGGAAGCATTTGGTGACCTTTTGGAGTACAACGGATCGTTCGTCCGTACCGTAAGTTAGAAACGTGCACGAGATGGACCGTTGAAAGGGGATTCAGTGACCTTCGAAGATTAATTCAGCCTCGATCGAGCTAAAGACTTTGACTTAGGTCAAACGGAGCCCGAGAGCGCACGGTGGCCTCCGAAGTGAGTTTTGGGTAAAACGGATCGTTCGTCCGTACCGTAAGTCAGAATCGTACACAGAGAAAATCATTGGAAAGGGGTTTCAGTACCCTTTGAAGATTTATTCAACCTCGGTCGAGCTGAATCCTTGAGTTATAGAAATCTTGTGAGCCCAAAGGGGAAAAAATAGTATTTTTGGTATCTTTAGGGTTTACATAAGGCTTGGTTTGGGTCATTTGAGCATGGGAGAAAATGGAAGAGGGAGAGCGAAGGTAGAAAAGTCTTCCACCATTTTTGACTTCTCTCAACCATCCCACCACCATTTCACCACCATAAACCACCACTTTCTTCTAATATTTCATCACATTCAAGCCTACAACACCCATTTCTACCATTGCTGAAGTGGAACTATGAATTTTTTTAAAAGTGTTGGGGAATTTATGGAGATGATGATGGAAGCTTTCATGGATTTTAAAGGGGTCTTTAGCTTAGAAGATTAAATGGATCACATATGAAACCCTTTGAGGCTCTCTTTGGAGTTGGCAGTTACTCCTCTTACACCAACCTTCTTACCACCATTTTTGATCTCTTAGAGGTGAGAAAAGTTACTTTTAGTATTAAAACTCTATTTTGTGTAATTATAGTCTTGTTGTTAGATTACATGACCAGGATGCATTGATTAGATGATGAAAATTATGTGTAGTAATAAATATTTTTAGGAACTCCGCCTGTGTCATGCTTAACTTCTTATTTTTTTAACACTGTCGGTCTCAAGCCCAGAAAAAGGAGGAGGGTTGCGTTAGGTAGCTGACAGCCAGCGTAAAACTTTGTGAGATCCTTATGAACAAGAATCCTATGAATATACGTGCTAATGCTAGGGCATTCCCCTTAAGCGATGCGTTGTGCGTGCCACCGGGTGTCTCGAAAAATAGGCAAGGGGCGTTGCGCCTACCACCGGGTGTCTCAAAAAATAGGCAAGGGGCATCGCATCGGGGCCCGGATGCGACGATAAATACGCGAGGGTTCCTGCAACAAGCTGGACGTGTGCGGGTAAAGAAGCTAGTCCAGGATACTAGACTTAGGTTAGCGACTTGGAACATAGGGACTATGACAGGAAAAGGGATGGAGTTAGTAGATACCATGATAAGAAGAAAAATTAACATAGCTTGTTTACAAGAAACTAAATGGGTCGGTGAGAAAGATAGAGAAATAGAAAATACAGGATTTAAATTATATTATACAGGAAAACATAGAAATAAGAACGGAGTCGGAATAATAGTAGATAAAAACTTTAAGGACGATATCGTAACCGTTATTAGGAAAGGTGATAGACTTATACTTGTAAAATTGGTATTAGGTGAAAACATAATTAATATTGTTAGTGCTTATGCACCTCAAGTAGGATTAGATGAGCACCCTAAAGTACAATTTTGGGAACAAATGGATGAACTAATTCAAGAAATACCCCTAGGTGAGAAAATCTATATAGGTGGAGATTTTACTCGCCATGTAGGAGAAGATCGTGTAGGATATGAGATAGTGCATGGAGGACATGGTTTTGGAGATAGGAACGACGGGGGAGAGTCTATCTTAGATTTTGCGATGGCTTATGATTTTGTACTAGTAAATACATGTTTTAAAAATAGGCTTGAACACTTAATAACTTATAAAAGTGGAACACATAAGAGCCAAATAGATTTTTTCATTACTAGGAAAGGAGACCGATTAACGTGTAAAGATTGTAAGGTAATACCGAGAGAGAGCCTAACCTCACAACATAGGATAATGGTGTTGGATATAAATATTAAAAATCAATCACGAGTGCGAAAAGTGAAGATTAACCCACGAACTAGGTGGTGGAATTTAAAAGGAGAGAAATTATAACTATTTAAAGATAAAGTATTAAATGAAGCAACGTGGAATAGTGAAGAAGAAACTAACATAATGTGGAATAAGATGGCCACATGCATTAGGAGAATATCAAAAGAAATTCTTGGAGAATCAAAAGGCAAAGGGCCACAGTCTAAAGAAATTTGGTGGTGGAATAAAGAAGCACATAATATAATAAAAATTAAAAGGGAGTGCTTTAAAACATGGCAAACAGATAGAAATGAAGAGAATTTTGAGAAATATAAATGGGCTAAAAAGGAAGTTAAGAAAGTGGTAAGAGATTCTAAGTTAAAAGCGTATGATGATCTTTATACAAAATTAGGAACACAAGAAGGGAAAAAAAGTATTTATAAGCTTGCTAAACTTAGGGATAGGAAAACAAAAGATTTTAATAATGTTAAGTGCATCAAAAGTGATGATTCGAGAGTCCTAGTCAAAGATGATGAAATTATGGAAAGATGGAAAAACTACTTTGGGAGGTTATTAAATGGAGATAATGGGAGTAGATTAGATATAGAGGAACTTAGGGAGGCTCGAGAAGATATATTTTTTCGTAGAATTAGGACAACAGAGGTTAGGATTTCTCTAAAAAATATGAAAAAAAGGAAGGCTTTAGGACCAGATGGTATCCCTATTGAGGTTTGGAGGTGCTTAGGGGAGGATGGAGTATCATGGCTTAAAAATTATTTAATAGAATTTTAATGACTAATAGGATGCCCGATTAATGGAGAAAAAGTATTTTAGTACCTATTTATAAAAATAAAGGGGACATACAAAGTTGTTCAAATTATCGTGGTATTAAGTTAATGAGTCATACAATGAAACTTTGAGAGAGAGTGATTGAATATAGATTGAGATTGAAGACAACAGTATCTGAGAATCAATTTGGGCTTATGCCTGGGAGGTCAATAATGGAAGCAATCTATTTATTGAGGAGTTAATGGAGAGGTATAGAGAGAAAAAGAAGGATCTTCGTATGATTTTTATAGATTTGGAGAAGGCGTATGATAGGATACCCAGAGATATAATATGGTGGGTTCTACATAAAAGAGGAGTGACTTGCAGATATATTGACGTGATCAAGGATATGTATGACGGTGCGATGACTACAGTAAGAACATCAGCTGGAGAAAGTACTGAATTTTCAATTACGGTAGGGCTACACCAAGGTTCAGCATTAAGTCCTTATCTCTTTGCGCTTGTTATGGATGAGTTGACTGGAAAAATACAAGATGAGGTGCCATGGTGTATGCTATTTGCAGATGATATTGTTTTAGTCGATGAGACTAAGATGGGGAGAAATGCTAGGTTGGAATTGTGGAGAGAAACTTTAGAAACAAGGGGATTTAAAATAAGCAGAACTAAAACAGAATATGTGGAGTGTAATTTTAGTAGTAATAGGAGGACAAATGGAGATGTGGTGAAATTGGAGGGTCAAGAAATACCTAGAAATGACCATTTTCGTTATTTAGGATCGATTATACAAAAAGATGGAGATATTAGTGATGATGTTACGCATAGGATTAGAGCACGCTAGGTTAAGTGGAGAAGTACGACCGGTATTCTGTGTGATAGGTGTATACCTTTGAAGTTAAAAGGAAAATTTTATAGGACGACCATTAGACCCCCCATGTTATATGGGACAGAGTGTTGGGTAACCAAGAAACAAAATGTGCAGAAAATGAGTGTGGCGGAGATGCGAATGCTAAGATGGATTTGTGGTAAAACTCGAAAGGATAAAATTAAAAATGAACAAATTCGTGAAACGGTAAAAGTAGCTCCTATAGAAGATAAATTGAGAGAAAATCGACTTAGATGGTTTGGACACGTTAAGCGTAGACCAATGGATGCTCCTATAAGGAAGAGTGATTTAGTTAGTATTGATGGTAACTCAAGGGGTAGAGGTAGGCCTAAATTAACTTGGTGGGATATTATAAAAAAGGACATGATATCATGTGGTTTAACCGAAGATATTGCACTGGACAGAATGGAATGGAAAAATAGGATTCATGTAGCCGACCCCAAATAATTGGGAAAAGGCTTTGTTGAGTTGAGTTGAGTTGAGAATAAATATTTTTAGGAAATAAAATGTTGCAAAATGTTATTTTGTTAAAAAATAATGATGAACATATATTTCAATGTTTCTTGAAATAAAGATTGGGAGTTTTATGAAAATAGTGTATTTTCTAGAAAATGGATGTTAAACATTTTATGAAATCAAATGTTTGAGAAATGAGGTTGATTATGAAATAAAATAATTGGTGAAATAACATCCTAACATTTCTTATAAAAATGTAGCTTTTGGGAAAAAGGGACATTTGCTAAGTTTGAAGAAATTAAAAATGTCCTTATATTTTGAAAGGTGGAATTTTGAAAGTATTGTGAATTTTTTGAATGAAATATATGTTTAACCCATTTAATAGGATTTTAGGATTTAAAATCCATCTTTTCATGCATATAAACTTATAGTATTTTGATAACAAATATGTGAACAAGTTTAAAGAAGGTTTAGTTGCGTTTAAACATGGAATAAGAAGAGTAGACATTCTTGTCTTCAAAGTGTGTGAAAAAAGGGGTTAAAGGTGTAATTAATATAGGGTTGTAAGACTACATATATTGATAAAAGGAAATGGTATTTTTTTTATAAAAGTAGTCTTTAAAGGTAATTAGATTTCTTGAATAAAGAAATGTCTAATTTGAAAATATAGTTAGTAAATGTGTTGGATAAGTGTTAATGGTTAAACATTGGGAAGTTCATGTTTGTAACTTAATAATATTTTGAAAGATTAACACTTATAAGTTTGGAAGGGAGATAATGGAACAAAGATGTTTCCAATTGAAAGGAAAGTTACTTAATCAAGGTTAAAAGGTGTTAAGATGTTTAAAAAGACTTAAGAAGTTAGTATAAAATTAACACTTGGTAAATTGGAGTAAAGGTGAGTTTAAAAGCAAATGGGTAAAATGATAATTTTATGTAAAGTTGAACATTTTTATGAAATAAAAATGTTGGAAGGACGTTACACATGATAGTCCTAATGAACATGATTTTGGAATATAAATCAAAGTTAAAGTGTAAATGACATGAAATGATGATTTTCAAAGTGTAAAACAAATTGGGGTGAAACCCTGGGTTTGGCTTCGGTCGCGTAAAAAAGGAAAGAAGGATAATGTGGACATTGTATAATGTTAAATAAAAGTAAAGGAACTTGGATGACATCGTGATAATTAAGGAGGGTCCGGAGCCCTGGGATGAAAGACCAAAACCACTATCCAGAGTATATGGTGGTGTTGCCAACGGTGTGGAGCCTGTTAAAGTACGCTATTTATTGGAAGATTTTGAGAAAAGATAAAAGGGATAAGGAATATGTCAAGAAATGGGTTATGTGGTCAAAACGTGTTAAGATAACCTAACTTGGATGAACCAATAAATGTTCTGGTAAAGGTTAAAATAGACAGTAAATGTGTAATTTATTAATGTCCATAAGGCAAGGGAAAAGGTAAAGTAAATGGGTGGTTAAGTAACGTAAGTGGTTCAACCCATAATTCACACAAGGGTGAATTATAAAAGGACTTATTCACCCACCTCGTTCCCGATTAGGAAAATATTATCCACAAAATGCACTAGAAATATGCTTTTTATACTAATAAGTACGTTTCAATCTTAGATCAAAATAAAATTTTGATTATTTGATCAAGACGAATAATCCAAGACTTTGTTGTTAACCTAAGTACATAAATGGATTTTACAATCTTACATAACTTTACTTTATTGACTTCTTACTATGTACGTGTCAAGATGATTATTTAAGCATGTAGTCTTAACGTTAAAAGAATCCGATAGACTTAAGCATGGCTACCGTGAGAAGGTTTGCTCATAATCAATTCCTTTTCTTTTTTTATTAAACCCTTTAGTAAGCCTTGACTTGAAGGTTTTCACCTTTCCATTCATCCTTCTTTTAAATTCTTATAGGTCCACTTGTGCTTGACAGGTTTTAACCCATCAGCAAGTCTAAAAATCCCTAAAAATTTATTTGAATATATTGAATCCGTATTGGTATTCATAGTCCTAAGTCAAAACAAAAGTCCTCATCTTGGAATGCCTTTTTGTAGATCCCGGGACCCAGATCGTGTTTACCTGGGGTTATATTGAAATTATTACCCAAAATACTAACCATTAAGGATGACTCCTAATGCTGCCACTATAATGTGGCACCACTTGCTATGTAGTATACGTAAAATGTGTATCATGATCATTGATAATGCTCCCTTTATGATTAGGTAGTGTATTATCTATATCATATTGTATTTCATCTTGTATGGGTGATTTAGCAACATCGGTAATATGATGTTCCATTTTTTATCTTGTAATTCCAAACTTACACTTGGGTCAGTGGTTTATTACATAATCCTCCTACAAGAATAGATCATTAATGTAATCAACGTCCTTCTTGTATTTACGAGTATGATGTAAAATACCTTTGTTACCTTTGAGAGAGCCAACAAAGAGACATACTTCGGTCCTTAATTTCAACTTTCTTGGCTCCTTCCAGAACACGTGTCGGACACCCCCATATCAAAACATGACTTAAAATGAGATTGTTTCCAACCTAATGTTCAATGGGAGTTTGAAGTGATCGATCAGGAAGAATTAAATTCAGAATGTATGTCCCATTGTCTTAAGTAAAATCCTAAAAAATGTCGTAGTCGTTTTCTTATTTTTGTCTCGGAGTCTTATTTGTCTCAAAATTAGCCAAATGGGAGATTGAAATTACCCTTCTAGCATTGTCTCAATTTTGAGAGACTTTTTACAACATTTTGTGTGTGTGTTTTTTATTATTATTATTTCAAAGTTTTTTTTATATATATATATTTAGTCTTATATTTTTATTAAGTTTTATATTTAAAAAAATATATTTTTATACATTTTCATATTTTTTGTTTTAGTGTTTAAAAATATATTCAAATAAACAAAAAATAATTTAATTATTTGAAAGTTTGAACAAAAATTAATGGCTGTGATTTTTGTTTTTTTTTGGTTTTGAATGGCTGAGATTGCACCTATCTGTGCTTTCTTCCCTTGATCCGTGTGGCATCTATTGGTTAAATAAGGATAGCTTCCGTTCTCCTCGCAATTTGACCACGTGAAGAGAGCGTGCTAATTGTCGACTGTTTTATTTATTTGTTCCCCTATTTTACCCTCTCTCCCTTGGCAAAATGACGATTGTACCCTTCGTTTCTTATCTTCCCCTTTTATTTTCAGCCGCCTATGGGGAAAGGCGATTCTACCCTTGTGTGGTTCGTTTATTATATGTTATCAATATCTCAAGGTTTTGAGATCAATTTAACCATCTTTTCCATTCGAAAAGTGACCGCACAGGCATAAAAAAGGATAACTAATGGTCAAAAAATGGTAATTGACCGTAAACGAGAAAATTAAAGTTTGTGAACCACTCATATTATGTTGATAACATATAATAAATGTCGTGGACCTATTTTTAAAATTATTATTATATATGGGTTATAAACTGCATTTTTTGTAAAATTATATTTTCGGTAAGTTAAATATTAGGTGTTTGCGAAAAAGAATATTTTCAACCAAGAATTATTTTTCTATAAAGGGGTACAAATTTTAATTAATAATATGTACTTTTACAAAAATTATAAAGGGATAAAAATTGTAAGACACCTTATTTTGGTTAAAAAATATCATTTTGTCAGAAAAATGATCTTTTTCTCAAAAAATAAAAATGTTCAGAAAATTCTATGAAGAGTACAATGATATGTAAAATAATATTCCGGAAAACTTTCATGTTTTACACAATTTCTTCAAATAAAAATCGTCTAAACCACTTTTTTGGGGAACTTTTGGTCCCAAAATTAATAAATTAAGTTAATAGTGCATGGTGGTTTAAAGATTTTAATACCCAATGTGTTAACCAAACATATATATATATATATATATATGTGTGTGTGTGTGTGTGTGTGTGTGTGTGTGTGTGTGTGTGTGTGTGAACATAAAAGGAATCAAATAATGAGTTGATTAAATTATGAATATAAATGGACAGGTGCATCAACAAAACACATTCCAAGTTTGCAAGGTATCACTAATGTTATCATAAATTTTAAATTGAAGAACAATTCTATTTCTCAAATAAAAACAAAGGGTGGTACCTATTACTGTGATTATCCCATAACAGACATTAACTATACTACATTACTATTGCCAAAACATTTATAGAGGGAAAGGATGGGAGACAAAAATTAAGTTTTTAGAACTTTATAGACAATGTTAGAGAACCCCAAGTTTAGATCTAGAAAAAATAGTGAAGTAGATGAATTATTCAGATCAAGAATGCGAAAGGAGATGTTAGAGAAAGGATGGGAGGCAAAAAATTGAGTTTTTGTACAGCATCTGCTAATTCATCGAACTCTAGAATGTGGAAAGAACATATAGCTCAAGTGATCTACCAAAAAAGAAAAAAAAAGTAAACATAAGGTGTTAACTGATGCTTGTAAATTTCCATAATAGAATATAACAAAATAGATATTAATTTTGTTTCAATGTCATGCCAAATATCTCATTTGGTTCAAGATTGATGGTTATGAGATTAGGGTTTAAGATTAATGGTTGTGAGATTGTGAGCAGGGATAGAGGAACCTTACAAGTTCAATAAGATAACAATACATAATTGTAATAAAAAAAATAGGGTGTGAATTGTGGGAAAATCGAAATCTAATTCATGTGTTTTTCGAATAGTTGGGCCATTATGAAGAGTTTGTGCTCGGGAGTTAAATTGATTGGGGGGGAAAAGGAAAGGAGAAAGAAAAAAACCATAACAGACCTAAGATACAAAAATAGTGACCTCAAGTTTAATTACATATGAATGTATAGATCTCAACACATTAAACAAACTGAATCATAAATCACCGACAATTTGTACCTCATTCCATATCACGGGGTGAAGACATTCGTTGCATTGATTAACATTGTTCACGTAAATCAGCCATCATTTTTTCCTTCACCTATAACAGATCAAGACGATTAGATGATATTAACAATGAAGGTGGATAGTTTTATGTCATCTAGGCAATTAAATGCACAAAAAAGGTGTAGGTGGAAAAGGATTACAAAAATACTTTAGCTGGCTAAAAAGTATTACAAAATCAACACCATTTCATATCAGCTCATTTAATATACATAACATTAACAAAAAAAAATTAAAAGGGAAATCTTCTCAATATTAAAGTATCATATGTAAATCTCAGCGACCCCTTACAAAAACTTAATCAAGAAACTCTATCCTAAAAAAATAAATTCCAAGGAGTTGGATTATACCAATACCTTCAGTACTTTGATGATCTGGACTGATTAGGTGCAGCCAATTTTGCATGTTCCTAGTAAAAATTCAATATATTAAGACATTTAGACCAAGTAGTACAAAATAAATAGTCTCGGGTAAACAGGTATCAATACTCAATATGAACGAATAGAAGCTTCATGCAAACTTTATATTCATTTGGACCAAGCAATACAAAATAGTTGCACAGTTATCCATTCATAGAAATTAGGAAAGCAATTTCACATAATAATTACACCATCAAAGCATATGAGAGTACATGAAAAAATTCTACAAAATAGGGCATGCGGGTGGTGATTCAGTGCGAGTGCGGGTGGAGCACCTACTTCGAATACTATGTAAACTAATGATGTTGAGGGATATCGAGGTTCATTAATTGTCTTGCAAATATAAATAACATTAAAATATTTGAAGCTAAATAGGGTGCCTTAACATTAAATTTTAATCAAACATTCCCCAATAGCGTTCATCACGTTGGTAATTGAGAGAAGCAAAACAACAATAAAAATAATTATAGGCAGTTGCCTAGTAACTTCAAAAAAGGTAAGAAGAAAATGGTTTAAAAGAAACTAAATATTATTTATACTATAATTAGCAAGTCAAAAAGCTCATTGGAGTATTGAACTACCAACATAGTGAAAAATACCATAAACAATGATAGTATGGGAAAGTAATATCCCAACTAACCTAAACTTACATGTCAAGAACACTATCATGCTTAAACAAATCCATTTAGCCTTTGTACAATGGTCAAAACATCTCTAAAAATTAAAATGAAACTACGTTTGTCTTTATACTTGAAAAACAATGTACATCTAAATATTCAAAAAAATATCAAATGATCCAGCGTACTATATCATTTGTTAACTACAACAGAGAACTAAATTGTTCAAATAGTTTATATGAATAATCATGACTTCCCAAGAATCCATTAGATTTCTTGATGAATTTTAACTAAACCATTTACTAAATCTCAATTATTTATACCGAAATTGAAAACCAAAATCCCCAAAAAGAGAGAAACAAAATCATACCTAGAAAATGATCAAAATATTGCTAAATCTGTAAAATGTAAAGTCATATTAGTTGCTAGATCTGTAAAAAAATTCTTAAAAATTAATATGAAAACCCTTAAAAACTCATAAATTCTTCGGGGGGATTATTGACTTGAATCTCAGAACATAGGACTGTGAAGACTTATTTGTGAGTTGATAAGTCAGCTGACTATGGGAGCGTAGGTATGTCTGTGACCCATAGGTATGTAAACTACGTTCGCCTCCACTATGTGTGTTTCGTGTATATGGTTTGTGGGAGACTTCCGAGCCGATAGTCCTTATTGGAGTACGAGATGTACCGGGACATGGTAGTAGAGTATGCAATGCACTACAGGTTTAGCCTTGGGGTATATATATATATATATATATATATATATATATGCTCTTGTGCGGATTAGTCCGCATTTTAAGAATTCGGACCGGACATGTGTCACCTAACGGTGCGCCGAGAAATTATCGCTTAAATTATAGGCACACTCTCTCTCTTTTCTGGGCTCACCGCCAGGTGACACATGTCCGGTCCGCATTCTTAAAATGCGGACTAGTCCGCACAAGAGCATGACTGTATGATTAACAAATAATTTAAAGGAAAAACCAACTTTCCATCGCCTCTCTTAAATTTTCAAATAATATAACAAAGGGAGTAAATTGGATGAGCCATGTGTCGAAACTACTTTAAGATACACCATTTTTATGTTTAGATATTAAATTAGATTAGATGTTTATTTGGTTTAAATTTTGAGAGATGCTAAACTTATCGGCCCTTAAAACATACTTAGTACATATATGATGAGTTGGACAGTACTAAACCATTCCAATTACATTAAGAGATTTGAATTTAAAAAAATCCCACCAAAAAATCTGTCAGAACATACATTAGCCACCAAAAAGTCCATTCCAATTATATTAGCCACCAAACGCAATCCCACAAAAAAACATATTTGTCCTTGGCTCCAAATTTTAATTTTAAAACTGTTATTTTTTAAAAAAGGAAAATGAGCTTAAAAATAAGGGGTGTCGCTGGCGCAGACATTTAAAAATAGGAGAATATTGATTACATGGGTGTTTGAAGGACTAAATGAGTTAAAAATAATTTAAAAAACATATCTTATTGAAATAGTTTTGTTTTTAGAATACATATTTTTAGTTTTTATTAAAACAGTTATAAACATTTACTTTTTATAAACATTTTTTTAAAAACAGTTAAGAAGTTTCCTAATTTAGTTGAAATGTTTTTTTAAACAGTTATAAAAAGTTAAAAACATTTTTTTAAAATAGTTTCTCATTTAAAAAATAATTTGAAAACATGTTTTTATTGAATAATGCTGATTTTTAGTCTTATTATGAAAGTATGGATTTTCGGGTTTTATTTTATGTTCTATTAGTATTATTCCTGGTTTTATAAGTTAAAAAATATTATAAACAAAAAAATCAATAAAAAACTAATTAAATAATAGTTGGGTTTGCTAAGTGTTGTCCACCTCAGCAGTAGGTACTAAATATTTGTTAAGGGCCGAGTAGTCTATCATTATTCTTAAACTAGATTTCAGCCCCGCGTGATGCGCGGGCACATTATAGAGCTCGTATACAATTTATATGGTAAGAAAATTGAAAAACAATTCAAGAAGAGAATAATATCAAATGAGTTTGCTAGATACATACATTTCTATAATGTTGCTACAACACCTTATACCGTTATTATAATATAGATTGTGAATCGTAAAATTGGATGAAATATTTTAGTAATATATATGTTTTGCGCCATTCATGAAAAATGTAGTAGCTATAAATAAAATGATCAAGGATATACACATCCGTACGCACATTTATCGTTAAAAAATATATAATAAAAAGTAAATATAAACCCTATCAAAGAATTCATTCAAAGAATTCATTCAAAGAACAGAAAAATAAACCTTACATGTGGAATTGCCTCTTCTTTCTCCATTTTGATAGTATCATAATAATATGCAAGAAGAATTAGCAAGCCCCCATATATTAATAAGAATAAAAGTTTAATTTTGACCTTAAGGGATAAATCTTATGTAGGAACAGTGTTATATTGCAATGCCAAATTTATAGTTGCCATAGTGACTCAGTGCAATTTTCCTTTTTCCTCTTTTGTCAAAATCAGAAGCTCAATAAAAATAAATTAATATTCTCAATAGAATTTCAAAAATCCTTTTCCACCCCTATATAATTTCCCATTCTTAAAACTTTCCTCAAAATCCCAAAAATATCTCTTTTCACGGTCTCAGCAACAAAGTAAAAAGAGCATGTGCATGCATTCACTCACTCACCATTAACAAAAGATAATACAAAAAATTCCATTGCATTGCATATATATGTTCTTCTGTGTTACATCAAATTTTGCAGGAAATGAAAGAAAAAAAAAACAACGGGACTCAGCCCGAACCCACATTCTCTCTCACCTACCCTTCCCCCTCTCTTTAAGAGCTTCCACCCCTGCGATGCGAGCTCTTTCCCCTACGGCGAGATGATGCACCACCACTACCCGAGCCAGAGTCCTTCCCGAACGAAGCAGACGACACTAAATAAGAAGGAATCGGGACCGCATCCCAAATATGGGCACTCGCCGAAGATATCCAGTCTCTGATGTCCCTCAGCCAAGTGGTCAACACATGGACTTGCTGCAAGTAAAAGGAAAAATCAGTATCAAAGAGGGATCAAAATAGAAAAGGAAGCAAAAAGAGGAAAAGAACATAAAGGTATATCGCAGGACGAAGAACCCCCTCTGTCAAACCCAACTCCTCCGGATCCATCGCATGAGGACGATGCAACATGGGGACCATCCCTCCATCATCCCGCCCGATGTTGTACGAAGGGGTATGCAACCGCATAAAGGGAACCTCTGAAGTCGTCGCCGCCATAGACGCCGACGGACCACCTCCTTTGCGGGAAGACCCCACCGCCCAACTCGAACCCGCAGGCGGAAAAGGAAAGACATCATATATGTTGGGCGCTATTAACCAGCTCGTCACAAAGTCCATATAATCATTCGGCCCGACCGTATCAGTATAAAACAAGTAGGACTTATCGATTATTGCTGCGATCCTCGCATCCTCCGACAACAGCCACTCCCGCCTCATAGACATAGGAGGATGTGCAGGTGGCACCACCACCTCCTCCTCAGTAATCTGCCGAACCACCCGCTCCCCCAAATACTAGGAATGGACGAACTCATACGGCAGCAAATGCCTTATCTGTGCATTCACCCCGATCGCCCCCGTATCCTGAATGGTTGTCCCCCAAGGGTAAAAGGTCACCTAAAAATCCCTGGCAGGCATAAGTCAATACAAAATCAGAACATGCTAAAAAGTAAGGATTAAAAGGAAAGAGTCTTACCCTACCACTAGTCAGGCCATTCAAGACCTGATGCACCGCCTCCAGAGAGAGAGATCCCTTCGACTGCCGATTGGCCTTGCACCATCGATACAATCGGCAGAAGTCCCCAACTTATCGTCCTTCAAAGCGATCAGCTGGGTATTGCACCCAATCACCTCATAGAACCACATCTGCCAAAGACAGGAATTCACAATCCAAAAGAGATGCATAAGAAAAATGCGAATGCATGAAATGAAAAATGCGCAAAATTAAAGAAATACCTCAAGAAGATACGTGGCTCTAGTAAAAGTTTGTCGGTAGCACCGGCTGAATGCATCCAAAGAAAAATAGAGGGTCGCCAAAGGCAGGCTCCCCCAATCATAGAGAGGGATGTTCGAAAACATCCTCAAGTACGACAAGAACCACAATGGACGACGTCATCACTTGATGCCACCATGAAAATATGAACAACTGGTCTATAAGTTACCAAAATCACTGTTCAAAACTTGCATAATGAAAGAAATATAGTTTGCAAAATAAGATTGGAAATGAAAGTAAAAAATTAATCCAAACTTTGGTTATACCTATGTTAGTCTTTTCATTTTCGAATACCAAAATCATGTTTCAAAACATAAAGAGCGAGAGTAAAAAATAGTTTACAAAAAGATATATAAGGGAAACTGGAAAACGTTTACGAAATAATATTTCTTATTCATTTTATATCCCCCCCCCATCCCCATTTTAGACGTTATATTTTTTTCTTTGTTGTTATTTTCATTGTTCTTTTCTTCAACAACATATCTATGATAACCTAATAGTTGCTTGACATGAATTGACTCACGAAGACCCTATTAAACTCACCGGTAGACAGTGGGAGAGCCAAAAATCAAGAGTTGGTGGCACACAATTTATAGACGGGGGTTCGGGGGCTACCGCCCCGAAAAAAAAATTAGGCTTATTTTTACTTTTTTTACAAATATTTAATTGATAATTTATATTTTTAGGCTTAAATAAATTTAGCTCAGCAAACATTAAATTAAAAAAAATACGAATTGCAAGTTTAAATACATTTGCAAATCCCTAAAAACAAACAAAGTATAACAAACAAACAAATCATATGTTTTGTTCAACAAAGATGTTTAAGGGTCGGAGTGTTACATAATACCACTGCTAGTTATAAGAAAGAAAGAAGAGCTCTCAGATAGGTTAAATTAATGGACATATATATTATTTAAGTTTTGAAATTTTAACCCCTGTTTTCTGCTATATTTCACATTATCCCAAAATATTTTTCTCCCAAAATTTCTAGCGTGGGCACTTTCCCACCCAGCCTATAAAGTAGCTCCGTCTCTGCCGGTAGATTGGCAGAAAGGTTAAGGCCTCTAAAAGTGTAACCAACCTGCGTACCCTCTTTGAAATGACTATGAAAGTAAAAGAAGGAAAAGTGTAACATCATAATACTTAACAAAAATCACCCCATATAAATACTAAAAAAGAACACCATAGTAATCTTTTTACATAAACTTGAAATACCCATTTCTATCAATAAATTTGAAACCTCAATTCAATACCTTGCAAATTCGAGCTCGGATGGAATAATTTTCTAAAAAATTTAATCCCCATAGAAGTAAAAGAGTGGTTTCTTTTCTTCAAAAAAATAACTATGATAGCCTAATAGGAGCATTCTTTAGAAGTGCAACCAAAAATTTGTGTACCCTCTTACTTTTTCCAAAACATTAATCCTCGTTGCAGTAAAAGAGTGGTATACCATTCTGCTTCAAAAATTAATTCGGCACAACAGTCAATTTGTATAACATCAAGTTAACCAAAAAATCTTAAAGTGAAGCATAGAAATCAAAATAGATTAAAGCATAGAAATCCCAACATATATATACACTTAGAAGTGATGCATTAATTCATTTATAATACTACTCTTCCATCAATGTTACATGAGGTGTAAGTTTGCGTTATGTTAAATATATGCTAACCTTAAAGATAAAACGAAGTGATATGTAAAATAGGAAGGAGGAGAAGTTATATAGAGCTCATTTATCCTGTATGAGTT
Organism: Sambucus nigra; assembly: GCA_949130495.1. NCBI lineage: Eukaryota > Viridiplantae > Streptophyta > Magnoliopsida > Dipsacales > Adoxaceae > Sambucus > Sambucus nigra. Next base: position 54,486,802 of record OX422219.1, read on the forward strand.
CCTCTTTTTTTTAGAGACAATTGCTCCTAATTAAATATACCTGTATGCATGAATACAAAGTTGGTGGGGTTTGGGAGGAGTGGTAAGGGCGGAGGGAATGAAGAGGTAAGGAAACCGACAGAGAGTAAATATGGAGCTCATTTATCCGCCCATTCTCATCGCTCCTCACCTTTTCATGCATATCATTTCCCATCGCCGTCTCATGATATTTACTGAAGTAAATGGTGTTGCGACATGGCACATCTATAAATCGAGATACCATTTTAAATATTATACTGACACGAAACTCACGCAATGCGCGGACGCACTATAATATTTGTTAAAAATAGAATCAAAAAATTTCAAAAAATAAAATAAGGGACCAAATATAAAACAAACTTACTAAGACTACTTGTTAGGGTTAAATAATTTACAAATTTATAATCCATTGTTAGAAATCCTAATCCTTACAATAAAATAGTAATATTTGAAAATTTGTATAACAAATAAAATAAATGTTACACTTCGTAAAATTAATTGTGTAGGTAGGTATATATGAATAAAGAAAAGAAATGGATGAAAATGTTTTTAAAGGTGAAATGAATTTGCAAAAAAAAAAAAATCCAAAATTAGTTAGATGAACACCACTTTATCATTTCATGCCACTAAAAAAACTAACATTTATTGAATTTTTCTTTTAATAAAAAAGAGTAAAAGAAACGCTCACACAATGACATTTTCTACAATTATATGGTGTTGCTTTTTTTAAGATTCGACAATAACTCCGCGAGAGAACACAATCCGAACGGAGAATTACACATTTATAGATTTTTTGGGAATTCGGCTCAAGGACCCGACTGATATTTCTAAGTCGACGGTTGCATGTACTAATAACAAATAAATCATTCACTAATGCAACTTTAACAAACCCATCACAATTACATGAATTCTACCTACAGTCTCAAGTTCGTTATTACCAAAATAAATAAAAATTATGATAAATGATAGTTCTAGAAAAGTATCATATTCTGAATTTTTTCTTAAACTATATCATAGTTCCTTATATTGAATAAAAATGATAAATAACTTCCCGATAGATTAAATAAAAATGATAAATCAACCATACATGAGAATGGAGAAAGTGGTCAGCGAGGTAGAGAAATATTGTCTACTTCCTTTGCCTATGGAGTTTTAAATCGAGAGAGGTCGAACATTCATCACTATAATTTTTTAAATGTACTAATTAAAGTGATTCAAAGTTTTCAAAGTGCAATGTTACCACATTATTATTCTATCACCAAATAAAGGAAACATTTTCATTCCACCAAAGAATCTTATAATCCTCAGCAACTAAAACCCAAAAATGAGGTTTAATGAGAACATGGAACATTGGGCCTCCTTCATTGTAGATAAGCCCCCGACCCAAGGGCGGATCCAGGATTCCTTTTAGGGATGGGATAATATGAAGCAATAACTACTTTATAAAAAAAGGTCATTCCATGCCGGCACATAAAATTGACATATTTTGCAAGCCATACTGATTTTTTGCACCCATATTGGTTTGTGGATGGACTCAACAATAGCGGAGCCCCAACACAAACCAAGGCTACACATCCGTGTGTCGCACCAAATGAGTCTATTTTGTGTGTCGACCTATAATTATCCTAAAAAAATAACTAACAAAGGAAAAATCTATCAAGCAAAATTAATTTAATAAAATAATTAAAAATATTTTACATTGATTTAATATTGTACAAATTGTATTAGAATATTCATCAACCTTTACCAACATTCACAATAATAAATGTACAACAATATTCTCAATATAAACCTATAGTTAAATTGGAATAATATGTGATCGTGGGCTCCAAACACCAAAAGTGCAATACAAACTGAAAATCCCCAAACTAAAACTCTAAAATTACGAAATTATAATTATTTGTTGGATTCGATATCCCAAAAGGAAAAAAAAAACACCATACATATTAATAAGAATAGTATCGCTAAAAAAAAGAATGTTAAAAATAAATTTATTAATCTAAGTTCTTGACAATCACTAAAAAGAATAAAAAACATGTTTACATTGAAATCCAAGATAGCCCAACGTGAACAGGCCGGTAGGTGGGCCAGATTAGCGAGGAATTTGTTTTCCTTGCCCAAGTGTCTCTCTTCACTCGGAGCCTTTTTTTTTTCTTGAGTCGGGCTGTAAATCGGGCTAGGTGAATTAGGCTTGGGTTTCTCAGGCTCGGCCCGACTTATCTTACTCAAACTCAAGCCGGAGCTCGGTCCGAATTAATTTTTTCCATCTAAGCCCGAACTCATCTCATAAATATCACGGGCGTCGGGCCCAATTTATTTATTTTTTTGTTAAAAAAATTTGAGTCAATGTTTTTCCTTTCATTTTCATCATAGAGAAAATGTACATAATAAAATCTAATTGATATTTCATAAAATAAAATATATTAAATTAAAAAAAATAAGAGTGAAAATTTATAAAATTATAATAGATATGTTATATTAAACAATATTAATAGAAATATGTTATATTGTATAATATTATTTATTTATTTATCAATATATTCAAAGTTCAGGCTTCGAACCTAATTCGGGCTTGGCAAAGTTTGGCTCTAGCTCGGTCTGAAATTCGTTTGGGCTTGAAGTTTTGACTCAAACTTGGATCGGCTCTAACTCAAATAAAGCTCGACCTGTTATTTTCTGGCCGAACGGGCGGGCTTCGATGCTGCTCGGCGCAATTGAAAAACAAAGGCCATGAGAGTTTTTTCTTTTGTGAGTGGACGGATAAGAGAGAGGCAGTTTTAGTGGGTGTTTTTGCTTTATGGATTCTATAACTAATGTTCAGTGGGTATAGATTTTGTAGTTTGGGCTAACATATTTAGCTAATTTGCATGGATTGAACATATATAATAAAAGAGTTTTGTTTTCTTGACCTGGGCTACAACCTAGGTTTGCCACCCCCATATCCATTTAAACCCACCCCCCTCTCTCTCTCTCACCCACACAAAAACACACCCAAACACACACAGTGAACTTTTTAGTTTATAGAATAGTTGGCCAGGAGGATTAGGGGCTAGAGGGCCTAGATTAGTGTGTACAAATTAGTATAAGATGGGCCTGTTTTAGACTTTCAGTGTTGCAGATGTTTTAGTATTGTCATGTTTCTTATGAATGTTGGAATGAAAACTAACTTACTGAATTGAAACGTAGGTGGGAATGAAAATATTTGAATTGAATTTTACAATTTTTTAGCCCACTTGAGAACAATGTCACATATTTAACCCGTGGAGGCGAGCATCCATCGTAGTGTTAACTAATTTGTAGGACGGTCATCATTTAAGTAAACTTTAGTGTAAACAGTCTTAGAATAGTCGGTGATGGTGCTAGCAATAGTATTTTTCACCCATTTTGTAGAAAGTACGCAAGATATGATCCCCTAAATTTCCTCTTCTCAAAGGCCGATTCACTAATGAAATTACAGCAAAAGAACCAAGAGAAAGAAGTACAAAACAACTTGCTGGTATATTGCAAAAGTAAATCTCGTTAAGGAAGGGAAAAAATTCAATTGAGACGAACGTGTACTCTGGATTGGGTGGGTGAGGAACCAAAAGAGGCAACACATATTTATAGACCAAGAGAAGATGGCGTTGAAAATACCAGTAGATAAGATGTCTGGAAAAAAGAGTTGAAGCCCAGCAGTTCAAAAATGAAGGATTCTCTCATTTTATAAATCGTTTGCTCCAATAGAGTAAAGATTTTTAAAAAAATACATTACAATTTATGAACCATTAATAGTATTTATATCTCTAATACTATTGTATTAGTATTATAATATAAATATAGATATTAAATTTTAGTATGTAATTTTTCTTTGTCTAGTAGGCCATCTCTAATAATTGGTGTTGGAGGACACTTTTGTCAACAACAATGGTTAGAATAGTGGTAGTAGGACCACCCCATCCTTGAATACCATGTGCTTTGAGTCTAATTACTGGTTTTCCAAGTGGTAGTGGCTTAAACGAATAGACCTAAGCATATTTACTAGTCATTTTGTGTATATTCTGAGATGGCCCAAAAATTAAACACAAGACTTCTCCTAAGCAACAAAAGTTGACTCATCAAACACCTTGCTTTCAAATTTTGTCAACTACTTTTTTTTACACATTTGTATTCCAAAATGATTTTGTAATGATATTACAAAAATTATGAAATTAGTTATTCCATAATTAATATATAATTAGAGAGAATAATTACAGAATTAATATGCAATAACACAGAATCTTGATTGAGGTAAGTGTTAAACACTTTGACCTTAAGCCGAAGTTTTCCCCGAATTAGTGCTTCTTGGATGTAACGACAATCATCTCACAGGGTACAACAATCTTACTTGCAAATGTAGAACCCCAATTTGCAAGTCTGTTTGAACCAACTATTGAGAACTCTCATATAAACTCAAAAAAAATTTATGGATTGACTTGATTAATTTTGTAACCAAAACAACGAGACCCCAGGCCACTTATTCATACAAAAATAAGTGGCAGTTAAAAATGGTTGGAAATCCCAAAAGTCAACTGTTGGGAATAACCAAAATTAACTGTCAACAGAAAAGAAAAAGTAAAATAAAAATAAAAAATGAAATAAAAACTGGTTAGAATTCAATAAGAATAACCGACAAAAAATAATAAAAAGCCCAATAAATTTTATACTTTAGACAAAGCCCAAGGCCCACGACTCACGAGTTCAAGTCGAGCCAAGTCGGGTCGGGCGAGCGGCGGCGGCACGCGCGTGGGATTGGAAATCAACCCAAGCCCATGTAGGTCCTCCCTCCTTCAAAGAGTTGGGATACCCCAAGGACACCAAGCCTTTAAGCCAAAATGGGTTATATTATACAACACCCATTTTACACATTCTTCCTATCTAGGACAAGTTTTAACATAAAAACTTCAACCATTTTTCATGTTCCAAGTGATTACTTAGAGATGCAATTATCATTCAATAATTTATTATTTTTCTCATGTGAGTATACCACGCTACACGTCTTTTGGAGGAGAACGAGTTATCACTTTGAGTTGTCTCGAAAGACGTGTGGGTCCCATATTAAATTGACCCCAAAGTTGTCCAAAATTTGACTGTTTTGACAACTTAATAATCCATAAATTCTAACAATCCCCAACAGAATGAAATTGGTTGGATCAACATAATAGACAATACAGACACTAAGAAAGAACTTTAGAAAAATCATGTATCAGGAGAGATAGCTTTTGGCCTTAAATCTTCCTAGTGAGAGCCTATCAGATTTACTTACTGATCAGTGGACGCGATGTCTTGAACTGTTCAGCGTTTTATGTAAATCAATTAAATAGTCATCACACAGTAATTTTCTTAACAAAGTTGGTTCTTTTGGTAGTGTTCATTTTGGCCCTAAAAAATTCCTGATTTCATGAGTGCTTTAGAGAATTCAGCCTTTCGAATTTCTCATAGAAGCAGACCTTTCACACTCACATAAGTGACTTCCTATTAAGATTATAAATGAAGATTTGGGTCAATAGTTTTTTTAGCAATCCTATCACTACCTTTATCAAACTTATCTAGTCTCTTCTCAATATAATGAGATTAAGACAAGACAAGTCTTTCCCATGTTTTAAAAAATTTAATTCTTAATATAACATCGAAAATACCCATATCATTCATATCAAATTTGTTGAAAAATATTTTCTTAGTAAATTTAATGGTATATTTATTATTCCCAATAATAAGCATATTATCTACATAGAGATAAACAATGACATAACCACTTTGGGTGTTTTAATGTATACACATTTATCACACTCATTTATTTCAAATCCATTTGACATAATTACATTGTCAAATTTCTCATTCCATTGTTTAGGAGCTTGTTTTAATCCATAAAGGGATTTAACAAGTTTGCACACTTTCTTTTCTTTTTCTGGGAACTTTAAACCCTTCTGGTTGTTCCATATATATCTCTTCATTTAACTCTCCATTTAAGAAGGCCGTTTTTACATCCATTTGATGTATCTCAAGATTATATAATGCTCCAATAACTACTAACATTCGAATGGATGTTATTTTTGTAATAGGTGAGTAAGTGTCAAAGTAGTCCAATCCTTCCTTTTGTCTATAGCCTTTAGCTACAAGTCTAGATTTGTATTTTTTTAATTGATCCCTCAACTTTTAGTTTTCTCTTGAATATCCACTTGCATCCAAGAGGTTTACATCCTGGTGGAAGGTCGACCAGTTCCCACGTATGATTTTGCATAATGGATTCAATTTCACTATTGTCAGCTCTCTTTCCAAAAAGGACTTCTGGAGTTGACATGACTTCTGTGAAGTTTCTAGGCTCACTTTATAACATATATGTTAGAAAATTTGGACCAAAAGACTTTGAAGTCTTTATCCTTTTGTTGCGTCTAGGTACGAAGTCATCATCTTTCTCAATATATTCATTTTCTATATTATTTTTATTACTACTAAGCATAAGTACTTTTACAAACTCCTGAATCAATCGCTTTATTTTTATAAGGAAATATATCTTTAAAGAAATATGCATTCCTAAACTCAATTATAGTATTTACGTGTATATTAGGAATCTTAGATTTATGTACAAGAAATTGTATGCACTACCATTAATTGCATAACCAATAAATACGTAATAAACAGTTTTGGTTCTATTTTAATCATTTTAGGATCAGGAACCACTACCTTTGATAGACACCCCACACACTTTGAGGTATTTGTATGAAGGTGTTCGACCTTCGCACAATTCATATGGTTTCTTTTGAGGTAGTTTGAAGAAAGCAAAGCTTCCCCCCATAAGTTTTGAGGTAAAACTGAACTTATCAACATAGCATTCATCGTCTCTTTAAGAGTTTTGTTTTAGCGTTCCGCAATCCCGTTAGATTGAGGTTAGTAAGGAGCGGTAGTTTGATGAATAATTTCGTATTTTGAACAAAGTTTTTTAAAAAGGTGAATCATATTCACCTCCTTTATCAATCTTAATTACTTTAGTTTTTTTGCTAAGTTGATTCTTAACTTCCTTTTTTTAATGTTAAAAAACATTCACCTCCTGATCCTCACTTCTAAGCAAATACTTATAGCAATATCTTATGCAATCATCAATAAAAGTAATAAAATACTTTTTTCACCTCTTGTTTGTACAAATTTTAAATCACATATATCACTATGAATTAACTCAAAAGGGTTTGTACTTATTTCAATATTTTTAAAAGACATTTTAGTTAACTTTGATTCCACACACGTTTCACAATTATGACTTGAGTCAATACTAAATTTTGGTATCAAGTCTAAATTAGTTAATCTACTAATATTATCATAATTAACATGAATCAATCTACTGTGCTAAATATTACAAGACTAAACCAAATAAGGAGAAGATACGTTCTTATTATTGTTAATAGGCATTACAGTCATTACATTGAGTTTGAAGAGCCCATCACTCAAATATCCTTTACCCGCATGCATATCACTGTTATTGAGTACAAATTTATCAGATTCAAATATAAGTTTAAATCCCTTCTTGCTAAAAAGTGATCATGAAACCAAGTTCTTTAGAATATCGGGGACATAAAGCACGTCATTGAGAGGAAGTTCCTTTCCCAAAGTCATCTTGAGTATAACTTTCCCTTTTCTTTCAACCTTTGAAGTAGAAGAATTTCCCATGAAAAGTTGCTCCTCGTAATCAGAGTGTTGGTAGAAAGTAAACATATTCTTGTCAGAACATATGTGACGATTGTCCCCAGTGTCCACCCACCATTCCCTAATGTCTCCCACCATGTTTACTTCAGAAACCACAGCCGAGAGGCTCAAATCATTACTATTTTCAGAAATGTTCTCTAACTTCCGTGGCATTGGCTTGTGCTTGCTTATGTTTCTTATTTCCTTGATTTTTTGGATTATGACAATCTTTAATATGATGTCTCAGCTTGTCACAAACAAAGAATTTTCCATCAAATTTTTTAAAATTTCCACTTTTAGGCCCTTTGTTTAGCCTACCTCGGTTCACACTCTTCCTTTTCTTGTTCTTGCTACTTTTCCCTTTTTCCACTACATGCGCTTTGGATTCCATAGGATTTTCCATTTTCTTCTCTGACACCCGATTATCCTCTTCAGTCCTTAACCTCACAATCAAGTCCTCAAGCCCCATTTCTTTAAGTTTATTTTTCAAATAATTTTTGAACTCTTTCTAAGATGGTGGCAAGTTTTCAATCATAGCAGCCACTTGAAATGACAGAGTTATTTCCATTTTTTCAAAAACAATTTCTTGACAAATCAATTGGAGCTATTGGACTTGACTAATGACAGTCTTTGAATCAACCATTTTAAAATCCAAGAATCTACTGACAACGAATTTCTTCATTCCGACATCTTGTATTTTGTATTTTTTATTCAAAGACTCCCACACCTCTTTAGCAATTTTAAGAGGGCTATACACATTATATAATGTGTTTTTCAGATTGTTGAGGATATAATTTTTACATTGAAAATCAACATGTTTCCATGCATTCACAGCGACAATTATATGTCAGTTTCACCTTCTTTTCAAATTGGTTTCGTTTCACTAAGGAATTTTTCCAAGTTCAAAGTTGGTGTGGCCAACATTTGAAATCAGTTCATTTGAACTTTTTGGAGTTTTCACCATGTCCAACATTAGTTGGTCCTACCGCAACGAGCAAAGCAGAAGTAGATATCATTTCTATTTTAAACAAAAATAAATATGTGTTTATAACAAGATCTGTGAGTGAATAATTATATTAATATAATGTCACGAATTTTATATAAAAATTTGTAACCAAAACAATGAGACCACAGGCCACTTATTTATATAAAAATAAGTGGCAATTAAAAACGGTTAGAAATCCCAACGATCAACTGTTGGGAATAACTGAAATTAATTGTCAACATAAAAGAAAAAAGAAATAAAGAAATAAAAACTGGGCCAGAATTCAATAACAATAAACCCACAAAAATAATAAAAAGCCTAATAAAATTTGGCCCAAAAAAGTTTATACTTTAGCCAAGTTAAGGCTAAGGCCCAAGGCCAAAGACCCACGAGCTTGAGCCAAGTCGGGTCGGATCAGGCGGGCGGCGATGGCGCGTGCGCGCATATGGGCTTGGATGTCAACCCATGTAGGTCCTCCCTCCTTAAAAGATTTGGGATACCCCAATGGCACCAAGTCTTTAAGCCAAAATGGGTTATATTATACACATTCTTCCTATATGGGGCAAGCTTTAACTTAAACACCTCAACCATTTTCCATGTTCCAAGTGAGTACTTAGAGCTACAATTCTTATTCAATAATTTATTATTTTTTGCATGTGAGTATACCACAATATACTCCTTGTGGAGGAGAACGAGTTACCACTTTGAGTTGTCTCGAAAGACGTGTGGATCTCATATTAAACTGACCCCAAAGTTTTCCAAAATCTGATCTTTTTGACAACTTAATAATCCTTAAATTCTAACAATCCCCCATATGAATAAAAAATTTTGGATCAACATAACAGACTATGTAGACAATGAAGCACACTATATATATGACTCACTTGAGTCTAAAATATAGGAGCTTGTCTAGTTTGGAAATAGAGACAAAATTATTTCATCCTTCATCAAACCCTAAACCTCATGCCTCTTCATGATCTACATCAACAACATTAAGGATTGAAATGATACTATAACCAACACAACTCTACACTTAGTACTTCATTTATTCTTCATTTTGTGTGTCTGAGGTGTGTGTGTGTTTTCACATTGGCTTAAAATTATTTTCTAATATTTTTAAAGATTTTTAGGAATTTTTTTAACATTTAAAATTTACTTTTAAACATTTAAAATTAGGATTTTAAAAATGTTTGGGCTTATTTGTAATATCTTAAAGTTCCTAAAATCAGCCTTGGGTAGAATCCAAAACCGACAGAAAATATGGGGGTGAAAACTAATATTTTTAATTCTTCCAAAACACACGTTTTTAACGGGATCTACACCTTACACGTGTTGCACACTGTACGATTAAGATTGTGTTTTCTGACTCTCACATAACTGAGATCAAATTTGGAGCATTGGTTCAAATAAATCAATGGCGTGCATGTGATTTAGCTTAATCTAAGTCTCACCTAAATGGACCTTTCAGAGGACGTTTAAGTGCTGTGCATTGTGAGCCACTCGATTTACAACTATTTGCTCGAAGCAATCCTAGCCCTTGATTTTGAAACCCTTCCAGATCCCTCCATCTTCCATTATAAATAGGACCTTAGGGTCAATCGTTTACAATCTTTGGAGAGTTTGGGAGTTGAGGGAAATAAAAGAGAGAGAGTGAAGAGAGAAAAAAAGGTAAATCCAAACAAAACTCTGTCCAATTTTTCTCAGAAAATATTTTGAGAGGGTTTCTTGTTCGAGTTTGTTCAAAACCTCTCTAGTTTTTATCCCTTGTCTAACACTTCACTGAGTCTAAGATCTCATCTCACTCTATTGAAACTTGTAGATTTGACTAACAGTGATATAGTCACGTTAGTTAGTTAAATTTGATTTCTTCAAGTAGAAATCATCTCTCTTTGTTCGATTTCGGTTCTCAAAAGTTTTTAACAAAAATTTATCCAACAAATCTCTCTTGTAAACAAAACCGAGTTTAGGTTTTATAAAGGTTTTCAGATTTGAGTTTTTCGTTTTGAAAAACTTGTACATAAATAAGTTTGAAAGAATCTTAATTTTAAACAGATTCGTCCAAAGATCAAGATTTAAAAATTAGGGTTTTCAAAAAGAAAAATCAAATCTTTGTATTGTTGACTTTCCATGTCATATTTAGAACAAATCTGTAATTTGTAGGAATATCGTCTGTATAAGGGTGAGTGAGTTTCATGCATGTATTAGGCACATCACTTCACTACACTTTCACACAACAACACTAAAGTTGTGTTGGTAAAGAGATTTTTACCAAGAGAGTCGAAGTAAAGAATGAGCAAAGGAGTTTAGCTTAGAGGACGTTAAAGATAAAAATCAGAGCCAGAGAAGTCAGAGAAAAACTAGGAGTGCTGGTATAATTTCTTGACTTAGTTTAGGTCTGATCTGTGTGTATAATACGTTAATAGATTGTAATCTAAAACTCATTCTAGTGAAATTTTTGTTTTACTCCGTAGAGGGAGTCGTGGATATTTCTCTCGTTTGATGGGTTTTTACCACGTTTAATGTCTTGTGTGAATTTTTTTTATACATGCTTTACTCTTGCTATCACTTCTATAGGTGTTTAAATTTCTTTTAAACGTTTAAGATCCTAAGTAACTGAAATTTCTTCTTAAAAAATATTTTCTAACACAACTTGTGTTTTCTTTGGTGTTATTTCAAGAAAACAATTTGGACCCTTCTTAACTGTTTTAACATTTGATTAAATGACTTAGTAAGGGATTTTCAATTGGTATCATAGCGGGTTCTTATTTTTCTAAAACAATTGTTCAGAATCCTGTGTGTTTTGAAACTATTTAAAAAACATCTCATGGATGAGAAACTTGAGAGATTGGGAAACTTAACCAGACCTCCCCTCTTCGATGGGACAAATTTTCCTTACGGGAAAGAAAGGATGATTGCGTTGATCCAGTGGTCTTTAAGAGACGATGTTTGGATCACCATAGAACTAGGATATACTCATCTTACCAAACCAATAGCAGAAGGCAGTGAAACAAGAATAAAAAAACTTCTCACTGAATTTATAGAGGAGAAACATGCCTCCCTTTGTAATCATAAATGCAAAAATGCTATATTCATGTCAGTAAATGAGCATGAGTTCAAAGAATATATGTATGTATCACTTCTAAGGAAGCCTGGGACACGTTGGTCACAACCCATGAAGGTGATACACGTGTTAAGGCTTCCAAGACTCAAATTCTCATTCAATAATATAACACCCTAGTTATGATAGAGACTGAGACCTTCGATGATTTTTATATCAAACTGACTGATGTCATAACCCAGTTACATGCAAACGGCATTGTCTATGACAGAAGAGAAATTATCTCTAAAATCTTAAGATCACTTCCACAGAAATTTGACAGTAAAAGATATGCAATTGAGGAATTGGAAGATCCAATTCTTACCCCTGAACTCCTCAGTAGAAAATTAAGAACTATGGAAATGGAATTGGATTATAAGAAATAACTTTTTGGAAGTCAAAAGAAAAACTGCAGTCCCAATGTTATGTTTCAATCCAAAGTGATGCCTAATATTGATATGCAATCTGATGATGACTGTGACTTGGATGATTTGGATAACCAAATAGCCTGAATGTCCAAACACTTTAAGAAAATACTGAAGTTTAGAAATAATGTTGTTGCTAAACAAGGAAAGGCTACTTATTCAAATCAATTCAATAACATACCTCATGAGAGGAGACTAGAGAAACACCAAAACAACAATACCAGCCCTGATAAAGACCATAGCAAGTCTAAATGCTTTAGCTGTGGTAAAATAGGTCACATTGCCATTAACTGTAGGGTCAACCTGAAAAACAATTATAATAAGGCCAATTTGTTGAAAACATGGGATGATTCAAGCGAATCAGATGATGACGAGCCTAAATCATCTAATATATTTTACCCCTGTATGTCATTTTTTTTGCAAAGATAGTATACTCTGATGATAATGCTGATGAGAGTCTGTCTAATAATGCTTTGAGTGTGCCTGTTAATGATTTATTTGCTTTGTGCCCTGAGAATTCTAATAATGGTTATACTGATAATGGTAGCTCTACTGCCGTGTGTGTGAGTCAAAGGGATTGAATGAATGACAAACTGAATGTGTGTGTGAGTTCAAAAAATGAATCGATAGGGGCCAAATCACCCACCACACTTAGTGAGTCCGATAATCATGACCTTATAGACATCCACACACTGTACACCAAAACGCTTACGAAGGGCACTAGATTAGAGAGAACCATTAAAGATTTGACTGAAAAGATAGAATCTCCTACTCTTATGGTTAAGGAAAATGCTAAAGACTATACGAATCAATGTATAGACCATGAAACCCAAGCTAAGGATTTTTCTGAAAAAATCAAGAATCTTTCTAAATCAAATGAAATTCTGGAAAAGAAATACAAGGCCACGTTGTTAGAATTGGAACGATCAAAAGAAAAGGCTTCAAGAGTCTTCAAAAAGTTTGCAAAATTTGAAAACAATACTAATTGTTTTGAAGACTTTGTCGCATCCAGGAAAACCAATTCTAAGGATAGAATTGGAATAGGATTTAACATTCACACACAAACTAAGAATTTATAAATATAAAGTTTGTGTCAGTAGGAAAAAGGCCTATGGAAACTTGTCCAGATTTTCATGCTATAAAAAATGATTTTGATGAAAAAAATAAAAAAGAATAGACATTGGAAGTAGTAGTAATTCTAAGGAAAATGTGGAATCTAAGACTAAATACGCCCCCCCCCCCCCCCCCCCCCCCATACGGCAACGAGAGTCCTAATTTAAATCTGTCTCAAAGAAACCTAAGACTAAAACCCCACACTTAGACAAACCCATCTTTAAAGGTCTTAAAGATTATAGGAAAACTTTGAGCCACCTTTACTGCTCCTATTGTGATGTTTATGGACATTAACTTGAAACTTGTTTTCAAAAGCATCTATACCAATCCTTTTCGTATACTCATGTATATAGAAACTTTAACTATTCGAGGCAAAATAGAAATTACTACGTCCTTCCTAGACATCCTGATAAGAATTCTAACTATCGAAGTAGGAAGAAGCGATCTAATACTAAAAGGAAGACTCACAGGAAATGTCCTAGAGTCATGACTAAACCAAATGCTCAACACTCTTCCAAAAATCAGTTTAAAGAGAAAAAATCTTTTAAAGAAAAATCTGATGCTCGGAAATTTTACCATATGAGAGCTAATAAGCGCAAACTTTTAAAAACTCGAGCAATTTGGGTTAGGAAATATGAGCTAATACCCCAAATGAAGTGTAATCTTGTTATTAGTGCACTAAAAGTTGAACACACTTCATTTGTATGGTATTTAGACTCGGGTTTTTCCAAGCATATGATTGGGGACGAGACTAAACTATCTAATAGAATTAACTTCTTAGGAGGGAAAGTTTTGTTTAGAGATGGAGTATCGGCCCAGATCGTAAGTAAAGGGACACTCAAAGAAAAGGCACTACCTACTCTTGAGGATGTTCTTTTAGTAAAGGGTCTTGAAGCAAATTTACTGAGTGTATCACAATTTTGTGACTCAAATCATACTGTCACATTCTCAAAATCCTATTGTTAAATTTTAAATGAGAATGGAGACTGTATTATTACAGGCCTCAGGACACCTGATAAATGTTATACAATAAACATAGGAACTGAGATCTCCAATATAGCGAGGATGGAAGATAATGAAATCTTGCACAATAGGTTAAGTTACATAAATTACGATAGCCTTGATAACTTAATCTCACGGGAAATTGTTAGAGATCTTCCGAAGATCAAAACCATTTCCGATATAGTATGTGGACCCTGTCAAGAAGAAAAGATAGTTAAAGCTTCTCATAAGAAAGTTAAACAGGTTCTATCCACTAAACCTCTATAACTCTATAAGGACATATTTTCATAGGTCCGTTATCAATTTGTTATGTCATATACCGATACACCGTCAAAGAGCATTCAAGAGCAATCTACATCAAAGACGGATCTGAATTATTCAAGTTCTTCATCATTCAAGACTCCGCAAAGTTTACTTTGGTAAGGTTATGTTTTAAATACCTTTACTTTTCACTTAGAACTTTTGGGATATTTTTACAAAATATTTTCTAAGTGTTGGAGCGGACTTTTTCGTCAAAATTTGAGAATGAGTATTCTTTTCTAAGTGTTGAAGCGGACATTAAAATAATGATTTTTCGCCACAGTCGTCGAGCGACATAGCATGTCGTTCGCGCGAGATAGCATGTCGCGCGATCTCGTTCGAACGACATATGTCCTTCGTTCGAGCGACTTGCTTATCTCGTTCGAACGAGATCTATTTTCCAGGCGGCGCGTTTTCCTATAAATACTCATTATTTGGTAACGTTTTCATTAAGAAGTCACATCGTTTTGACGAACAGAAATACTGCAAAAGCAGAATCCTTTTTGACTTCTTCCTTTAGGGTTTTAATCCCTTTTTTGTTTTCAATTCACAAAACTCCCATATGCTTTAGTGAAATATTTTGGTTTTCAAGAACATACTTTGCTCTTGTTTATACTTTGTGGGGAGATCTCTACAATCGATAGTTGCATGCTATTGTGGAGGGAGTCCTTATAAAGTTCACTCTTGTGGAGAAGCCATTTTTCTTCTTCATTGCTGCCCTCCTGGAAAGGGAAAATTTCAGTCGTAACTTGTGGAGGAGCCGTCTTCTTCTTCACTGCTGCCCTTCTGGAAAGGGAAAGTTCCAGCCGAGACATCGAAACCGACACCTGCGGGTATTTCGTATGTCATCCTATTTCATTGTAATCCGTGTAAGCCGTTTTCTTACAAATTATAGTGAAATAAAAGATTTTTCCCCTTTGGGGGATTTTTCCTGAAATTGTTTGTTTTATCCTGCATGTTTTATTTTATTGGATAAATCATCTAGATGCATGTATTACGGTTTAACTAAAATTTGGGATTAATTAAAATTGGATTTTATTTGAGAAGCTGTTAGCCTCTGTGGCAATAATTACATCTTGGTTATGGTTGATGATTTTACTCAATTTACCTAGGTTGCCTTTTTAAAACAAAAATCAAAAACTTTTCGTAAGTTTTTGAAAATTTTATTACGAATTGAAAATTAAAAGGACTCCAAAGTAAATAGAATTTATAGTGATAGAGGAGTTGAGTTTGTAGATTTAGGAGTTATCAAATATTGTGATTACAATGGTTACAAACATGAACTTAGTGCCCCTAAGACACCTCAACAAAACGGGATAGTTGAGCGTAAAAATTGCACTATTCAGGAGATGGATCGTGTTATGATCTACGCAAAGGACTTACCTAAATATTTTTGGGTTAAAGATATTCGTAAAGCTTGTCATATAATCAATATAGTATACCTTAGGAAGAATACCAAACAGCACCTTACGGACTTTGGTACGGGAAAAAACCTAACCTAAAATATTTTAGAACCTTTGGAAGTGTATGCTACGTATGCAAGGACAGAGAACATCTGTCTAAATTCGAAACCAGAGGTGATAAAGGAATTTTCTTAGGTTATTCTCCAAATAGCAGAGCCTACCGTGTCTATAATCTTCGTACCAAAACCTTAATGGAATCCATCAATATAGTAGTGAGTGACACCAATGCAGAGAATAAGAACAAAGGACCAACTATAATTAATGAGTTAAAAAATAATTCTAATGACTCTTCAGATATAGCTTTGTCCCTTCCAAATGAGATCACTGAAATGCCAAATTGGGTTTCTAAGGATCATCCCTTAGACAAAGTGGTCGGTAACCCAGATGAACCTGTTAGAACAAGATCCCAATTATGTAATACCACTCATTTTTCATGCTTTGTGTCTTTAATAGAACCAAAGAATGTGAATGAAGCATTAAA
Source organism: Sambucus nigra (assembly GCA_949130495.1). NCBI lineage: Eukaryota > Viridiplantae > Streptophyta > Magnoliopsida > Dipsacales > Adoxaceae > Sambucus > Sambucus nigra. The sequence goes on from OX422219.1 coordinate 54,503,378, forward strand.
TGATTCCTATTGGATAGGCGATATGCAAGAGGAACTTATGTAATTTAAAACTCATGGCGTGTGGTATCTTGTTCCCAGATTAGAAAATAATTGGGTTATTGGCACTAGATGAATTTTTAAAAATAAAAATGATGAAACAGGGATGGTAATTAAAAACAAAGCAAGACTTGTGGCCCAGGGTTATTCTCAAATTGAAGGAATAAACTTCGAGGAAACTTTTTCCCCCATAACATGCCTCGAATATATTCGTCTTCACCTCGCAATTGCTTGTCTCTTAAAATTCATGTGTCACCAATGTGGATCCCCGGATTATAAATACTTTAAAATATTCTCAATTAAAATAGTCATTTCCTTTTAGATATATTCAAGATGCGGAAGCGTATTGTGACGGTTTTTATTAATCCAAGTCCTAGAATTTGCATAAGTCATATTTATCAATGATTCCAAATTAGGCCAAAACCAGTTTTAGTCAATAGACTTGAATTAAATAGAAAATTTCCCAATATTGATTTTAGCTTAACCCAATTTTATCTTTTTAACCTAAGCATGCGTTCTAGGTGATTTTGCAAAAGATAAAATAAACAATTAATCCACTACGGCGCGATGTACGAGGAAAAACTCAAGACGGGAAACAACCTCTGATGGCCGTAGCCTCAAATCCACTAGATACAAAATTTACAATTACAAGACAAAAAGGCTTGCAACACACGACTCGATCCTTCTCAAGCCTTGACGCTTCTTCTTGTAGATACCTCTTCCTAGCGGATAACCTTGGAACTCCATCGCAGTCTCGGAATCCACCGATCGGACTTTATATGGTCACCATCACCCGAGCAAGAATCCTTTCTCCAATTGGGTAATGTAGTAACAAAACTCTTCTCCTTTCTTTATGGGATGTAGAAGAAAACTAGAAACTTCTCTTTGAACGGAAGAGATGAAACCAATGCCAAACTCCAAGCAAGATATATGAATATAGGAACTTGGAAGAAACTAATTTGGGTGTAAACTAGAGTGGTATAAGTTTTTCTCTTTGATAAAAACACACTCAAAACAAGAACATTTTCCTTAAACAATTTTGCTCTCAAACTCTCTCTAAGAGATGAACTAGAATGGAAAAGTTAAGTTGGAAAATGTTATTCCCGCACATAATTAAGTCTGAAAAAGTTGGTTAAGAACCAAGTGGGGAAGTGGGTGAAAAACTGCTTAAAACTGCCAAAAACTGTTCCCGCCTGGCATCTCGTTCGAATGAGACTTCTAACGAAGTTCCAGATTGAACTTGTCAGAAATCTCATTGGATATCTCGTTCGAACATAAGGTTCGTTCGAACGACATATCGAACGACATTTCAAAGGCCTATACTAGGAACTCGTTGGCAAACTCGTTCGAACGACATCTGGTTTGAACAAAAAACTCGTTCGAACGACATATCGAACGAACTTTCAGAAAGTTCATAAATTTCGATTTTAGCCCAGAAACTTTAAATACTTTATTTTAAAGTTTGATAAAATCTTTCTGAAATTAAAACAACAGTTTTATATAAACCTAACACCCAATAAACAAGTTCCAGGCTCCTATATCTATATAATTGCATTCATACCTTGGGAGCAAGGAACTATGATTGATGACGTATAAACGAGGAACGAAACCGGCATGATGATGAAGCTTTATACTCTTTGCCGCTACGCCTTCAACAAACACTTCATAGGCTTGAGAATATTACAATTAAATAAAATCCTATGAATAAATGTTTTTGTCCGGAATTGAGCCAAAACAATATGTGGACTCAATTGGAAATTTGTGTCCTTACAATTCACTTTATATAAAATGGATGTAAAGTCTGCATTCATTAATGGTATTTTAGCCGAGGAAACATATGTAGAAAAACCTAAAGGATTTATTGAGCCTCACCATCCAAATCATGTCTATCATCTGAAAAAAACGTTATATGGGTTAAAAAAAAACGTTATATGAATGACTTTCTACTTTTCTTTTAAATAAAGGATTTCGGAGAGGTGGGAACAACCAAACCTTATTTGTCAAACATTTTGATAAAAATGTCGTTATAACCCAAGTATAGCTAGATGATATAATCTTTGGATCTACTTCTTTGACCGAGGTTCAGAATTTCTCTAACGATATGCACGGGGAATTTCAAATGTCACTTATGGGGGAGTTACAATTATTTTTAGGACTTCGGGTAAAACAAAATTTAGAAGGTTTGTTTATATCGCAATCCAAATACGCTCTAGAGATAGTAAAAAAGTTTGTCTTAGAAAATTCAAAAGATGCTAGGACACCCATGAGTACTTCAGTAAAATTATCTAAATATGAATATCGAAAATCCATCGATCGTACACTATATCGTAGCATGATAGAAAGTCTACTATACCTAACTGCCTCATGACCTGACATTATGTATGCTATTTGTGTGTGCACTCGATATCAAACTTCCCCTAAAGAGAGTCATTTACTGTGTGTCAAAAGAATTATAAAATATGTCAAATGAACTCTCAATTTAGGACTTTGGTACACAAATGACACATCTAGTATGATAATAGGATACACCGACGCTTAATGGGATGGGTGTTCCGATGATAGTAAAAGCACGCCAGGAGCATGTTATTACATTGGTAATAACTTGGTAGGGTGGAACAGTAAGAAACAAAATTTCACTTCCTTGTCTAAAACTATTTCTGAATATATAGCCACAAGTAGCTGTTGTGCTCAACTATTGTGGATAAAACATATGTTAAGCGATTATGGCATTAATGAAGAGAAATTACATCTCAATTGCGACAATCACAGTGCGATTAACATTTCCAAAAATCCTGTCCAACACTCATGTACCAAAAACATTAAAATCATACATCATTTTATACGCGAGTTAGTTGAATATAAGGAATTAGAAATTAATTATTTACCTACTGACCTTCAATTAGTAGACTTATTCACGAAAACTTTGGATCACACTCGTTTTGAATCCTTAAGGAAATCCATGGGTATATTTATGGAAGATTAGAATAGCATCACCTAATTCTATATCTTTCGGTTATTTACATGTTAATAATTAATCTCTGAGGGTATAAGGCATGGCTGTTAGATAAATGACAAATGACACATCTTCTATCTATTTAATGTAGGAGATTCATGTAATTGCTCATTGTATAAATTTGGGATGATATTCTTATTTCAGATATACATTTTTGTAATTTTTCCCTTTGTCCATTTGGGACGAAATGGGGGAGAAAGATTTGAGTACATCTTGGACATTTATTGTACATTTCATCTAAAAAGCTTGATCTTAGCTATTTTATTTCAGGAATCAGTACCATAATGTGCATCTGAATATGTTTAGGGTATTGGTTTGTACTTAGTTGAGTTATGTATTTTTTATTTCTAGGATTTGGGGTAGATAGAATTTTTGTATAGGATTAGGGTTTTTCATTTTTTTGTAACCCTATGAGTCCTAGATGACTCAAAGGAGATTTCGTCTCATATTTTCAAAGGGGGATATTGAAGCACTATATATATAACTCACTTGACTCTAAAATATCGGAGGTTGTCTAGTTTGGAAATAGAGACAAAATTGTGTCATCCTTCATCAAACCCTAAACCTTATGCCTCTTCATAATCTACATCAACAACATTAAGGATTGAAAAGTTAGTATAACTAACACAACTCTACACCTAGGACTGCATTTATTCTTCACTTTGTGTGTATGAGGTGTGAGTTTGTTCACATTGGCTTAAAATTATTTTCTAATATTTTTAAAGATTTTAAGGAATTTTTTGAACATTTAAAATCTATTTTTAAACATTTAAAACTAGTATTTTAAAAATGTTTGGGCTTATTTGTAATATCGTAAAGTTCCTAAAACCAGCCTTGGGTAGAATCCAAAATCGGCAGAAAATATTGGGGTGGAAACTAATAATTTTAATTCTTCCAAAACACATGTTTTTAACTCGATCTACACCTTACACGTGTTGCACATTGGACAACTAAGATTGTGTTTTCTCACTCTCACATAACTGAGATCAAATCTGGAGCGTTGGTTCAAATTAATCAATGGCCTGCATGTGTTTTAGCTAATCCAAGTCTCACCTAAATGGACCTATCAGTGGGCGTTTAAGTGAGGTGCATTGTGAGCCACTCGATTTACAACCGTTTGCTCGAAGAAATACTGGCCCTTGATTTTAAACCCTTTCCAGATCCTTCCATCGTCCATTATAAATAGGGCCTTAGGGTCAATCTTTTAAAATCTTTGGATAGTATGAGAGTTAAGAGAAATAAAAGAGAGAGAGAAAATTAGAGATAATCAGGGGAATCCAAACAAAACTCTATCCAATTTTTCTCAGAAAATATTTTGAGAGTTTGAGGGTTTCTTGTTTAAGTTTGTTCAAATTGTCTCCGGTTTTTATCTATTGTCCAACACTTCACTGAGTCTAAGATCTTGTCTCACTCTATTGAGACTTGTATATTTGACTAAAAGTGATATAGTCACGTTACTTAGTTAAATTTTATTTCTTCAAGTACAAATCATCTCTCTTTATTCGATTTCTATTCTCAAAAGTTTTTAACAAAAATTTATCCAACAAATCTCTTGTGTAAACAAAAGTGAGTTTAGGTTTTATAAAGATCAATCAGAGCCAGAGAAGTGAGAGAAAAACTAGGAGTGCTGGTATTTTATCTTGACTTAGTTCAAGTTTGATCTTCGTGTATAATATATTAATAGCTTTTACTCTAAAACTCATTCTAGTGGAATTGTTGTTTTACTCCGTAGTGGGAGTCGTGGATGTTTCCCCAGTTTGATTAGGGTTTTATCACGTTAAAATACTGTCTTGTATGAATTTTTTTATACTTTCTTTACTCTTTCTATCACTGCTATAGGTCTTTAAATTTCTTTTAAACATTTAAGATCCTAAGTAACTGAAATTTTTTGTTCAAAAACATTTTCTAACATAGCTTGTGTTTTCTTTGGTTATATTAAAAGAGTTTCTTTAGGAAAACAATTCGGATCCTTCTTAACTGTTTTAACATTTGATTAAACGACTTAATAAGGGATTTTTAGACACTAAGAGAGATCTTTAGAAAATTCCTGTATCGGGAGAGATAACTTTTAGCCTTGAATATTCCCTAGTGAGAGACTATCGAATTTACTTGCTGATTAGTGAACGCTATGTCTTGAACTGTTCAACATTTTATGTAATGAAGTTAATAGTCTTCACACAGTAATTTTCTGCACAAAGTGGGTTCTTTAGGTTATGTTTATTTTGTCCCTGAACAATTCCTAGTTTCATGAGTTCCTTAGAGAATCCAACCTTTCGAATTTCTCATAGAAGAGGCCCCTTCACACTCACATAGGTGACTTCCCATTAAGAGTATCCTACTATATCCCACTTGAATTTTAAAAGTATATGAGTCATTAAAAGCTAAGTTTATCCTTACTTCCTTTGTTGGTAGCACTATTTTATCATAGGAATAAGTATGACTTAGAAACTCAGGAATGCTCTTTTCAAAGTGTCAGTGAAGATTCGGTTGTCCCTTTGTACCTAAACTTTGGTATCCCCAGTCCACTAGGTAGGGATGCCATCAAGACAACTCTTTATTTTGTAGGTTTTCGTACCATTCCCCTTGATATATTATAAACTTGCTCTCTATTTAACCCTTTGGTTAACGGATCCGCTATATTGTACTTATACTTAATATAATCAATGGAAATTATTCCATTACAGAGAAGTTATTTAACGGTATTATGACTTTGACGTATGTGTCTGGACTTACCATTATACATATGACTTTGTGCTCTGCCAATTACCGATTGACTATCACAATGTATGCAAATCGCAGGCACATGTTTTGGCCGTATTGGAATATCCTCTTAAAAGTTTCGAAGCCATTCTACTTCTTCTCCAGCTTTATCTAAAGCTATAAATTCAGAATGCACAATTGACTTGTTAACGCAAGTCTGTTTTGAGGATTTCCAAGACACCGCTGCACTACTAAGTGTAAATACATAACTAATTATGGATTTAGAATCCTTTGAATCAGATACCCAATTAGCACCACAGTATACTTCAAGGACAACAGAATATCCAGTGTAATTCAATCCTTTATTAAGAGTATGTCTTAGATATCTAAGAACTCTTATTATGGTTTTCCAATGGTTTTGACCTGGATTACTTATATACTGACTCAATTTACTAACTGAGTAAGAAATATCTGAACGAGTGCAGTTCATGACATAAATTAAACTGCTTATGATACAAGAATATTCCAATTGAGATATACCATTTCTAGTATTTTTATATAAATGAAGATTTGGTCAATATGTGTTTGAGCAATGCTATCACTACCTGTATTGAACTTGTTGATTGTCTTCTCAATATAATGAGATTGATACAAGACAAGTCCTTCTGAAGTTTTAGAAATTTTATTTCCTAACATAACATCGGCAATACCCACATCTTTCATATCAAATTTTCTTAAGATAATATTTTCTTAGTAGATTTGATGAGATCTTTATTAATTCCAATAATAAGCATATCATCAACATAAAGACAAACAATGACATAGTCACTTGTAGTGTTTTTAATGTATACACATTTATCACACTCATTTATTTTAAATTCAGTTGACATCATTACATTGTCAAATTTCTCATGCCATTGTTTAAGAGTTTGTTTTAATACGTAAGGGGATTTAACAAGTTTTCGCACTTTTTTTTCTTTTTTCGGTAACTTTTAACCCTTCTGGTTGTTCCATATATATCTTTTCATTTAATTCTCCATTTAAGAAGGCGGTATTTATATCCATTTTATGTATCTCAAGATTATATAATGCTATAATAGCTATAAACATTCGAATGAATGTTATTCTCGTACTATGTGAGTAAGTGTCAAAGTAGTCCAATCCTTCCTTTTATCTATAGCCTTTAGCTATTGTCTAGCTTTGTATTTATCAATTGATCCATCAACTTTTAATTTTCTCTTGAATATCGACTTTCATCCAAGAGGTTTACATCCTGGTGGAAGGTTAACCAGTTCCCACGCATCATTTTGCATTATGGATTCAATTTCACTATTGACAACTCTCTTTCCAAAAAGGGGCTTCTGGAGTTAACATGGCTTTTGCGAAGTTTCTAGGCTCGCTTTCTAACATATATGTTAGAAAATCTAGACTAAAAGACTTTGAAGTCTTTATCCTTTTGTTGGGTCTAGGTACAAAGTCATCATCTTTCTCAATATATTCATTTTCTATATCATTTTGATGACTACTAGATGTAGTGCTACGTTATTTTGTACACACTTGAATCAACCACTTTATTTTTATAAGGAAATATATCTTCAAAGAAATATGCATTCCTAAACTCAATTATAGTACTTACATGTATACTAGGAAACTCATATTTATGTACCAGAAATTGATATGCACTACTATTAATTGCATAACCAATTAATATGCAATCAACATTTTTTGGTCCTATCTTAATCCTTTTAGGATCAGGAACCACTACCTTTGGTAGACATCCCCTCACTTTGAGGTATTTGTAGGAAGGTGTTCGACCTTTTCCACAATTCATATGGTGTCTTTTGAGATTTCTTATGAGGTATTTTGTTAAGAAGGTAGTTTGCAGAAAGCAAAGCTTCCCCCCCCCCCCCCCCACACACACACAAGTTATGAGGTAAAACCCGAACTTAGAAACATAACGTTCATGATATCTTTTAGAGTTCGGTTTTTACGTTCTGCAATCCCGTTAGACTGAGGTGAGTAAGGAGTGGTAGTTTGATGAATAATTCTATATTTTGAACAAAATTGTTCAAAAGGTGAATCATATTCACTTTCTCAATCACTCCTAACTACTTTAATCTTTTTGCTAAGTTGATTCTCAACTTCATTTTTATAATGTTCAAAAACATTTATCGCCTCATCCTTGCTTCTAACAAAATACACATAGCAATATCTTGTGCAATCATTAATAAAAGTAATAAAATACTTTATTCCACCTCTTGTTTGTACAAAATTTAAATCACATTTATCACTATGAATTAACTCAAAAGGGTTTGTACTTCTTTTAACATTTTTAAAAGGAGTTTTAGTTAACTTTGATTCCACACACGTTTCACACTTGGGACTTGAGTCAATATTAAATTTTGGTATTAAGTCAAAATTAACTAATCTATGAATAGTATCATAACTAACATGACCTAATCTACCATGACAAACATTACAAGACTGAATCAAATAATTAGAAGACATGTTCTTATTATTGTTAATAGTCATTACATTGAGTTTGAAGAGCCCATCACTCAAATATCCTTTACCCACATACATACCACTATTAGTGAGTACAAATTTATCAGATTCAAATAAAAGTTCAAACCCCTTCTTGCTAACAAGTGATCCTGAAACCAAGTTCTTTCAAATATCGGGGACAAGAAGCACGTCATTGAGAGTTAGTTTCTTTCCCGAAGTCATCTTAAGTATAACTTTCCATTTTCCTTCAACCTTTAAAGTATAAGAATTTCCCATGAAAAGTTGCTCCTCTCGATTAGAGTGTTGGTAGGAGGTAAACATATTCTTGTCAGAACATATGTGATGAGTGGCCCCAGTGTCTACCCACCATTCCCTAGTGTTTTTCACCATGTTAACTTCAGAAACCACAGTCGAGAGGCTCAAATCATTAATATTTTCAGAAATGTTCTCAACTTCAGTGACAATGGCTTGTGCTTGCTTATGTTTCTTATTTCCTTGACTTTTTCGATTACGAAAATCTTTAGCAGAATGCCCCGACTTGTCACACATTAAGCACTTTCCATCAAATTTTTTAAAGTTTCCACTTTTAGGCCATTTGTTTGTCCCACCTTGGTTCACACGCTTCCTTTTCCCGTTCTTATTACTTTTCCCTTCTTCCCTACATGCGCATTGAATTCCATAGGATTTTTAGTTTTTTTTCTCTGACACCCAATTATTCTCTTCAATCCTTAACCTCACAGTCAAGTCCTCAAGACCCATTTCATTACAATTATGTTTCAAAGAATTTTTGAATTCTTTCCAAGATGGTGGCAATTTTTCAATCATAACAACCACTTGAAATAACTCACTTATTTCCATTTTTCAGAAATGATTTCATGATAAATAAATTGGAGCTCTTGGACTTGACTAATGACAGTCTTTGAATCAGCCATTTTAAAATCCAAGAATCTACCGACAACGAGTTTCTTTCATCCGGCATCTTCTATTTTGCATTTTTTTTTTGTTCAAAGATCCCACACCTCTTTAGCAGTTTTAAGGGGGCTATACAAATTATATAATGTGTTTTCCAGATTGTTGAGGATATAATTTTTATATAGAAAATCAGCATGTATCCATGGATCCACAACGGCAATTATTTTCCAGTCAGTTTCACATTCCTTTAAAGTTAGCTCCTCTTCATTAAGGAATTTTGCCAAGTTCAAAGTTGTTAAATAAAATAACATTTGTTGTTGCCAATGTTTGAAATCAATTCCTTTGAACTTTTTGGGTTTTTCACCATGTCCAACATTAGTTGGTACTACCACAACGGGAAAAGCAAAAGTAGATGTCATTTACGTTTTAAATAGAAAAAAATAGGTGTTTATAACAGGATATGTGAGTGAATAATTATATTGATATAATGTCACGAATTTTATGAAAATTCACTTGTTGAAAATTCACTAGAAAATAATACTATACTAATTTTCTGAGTAGTATAAATACATATAATAAATAAATTATATAAACAAACAACCATTATTATATTTTCTGATTATATAGAAAAGTTTTCTTTCTAAAAAAACCTTTATAGAATGTGAAAACAATATTTTTGTAATATTGAAAATAATTTCTTAACACACAAATTATTATAAAATATTTCTATAATTGAGTAACACAAAGAATCATTCTGGAATTTAGAAAAGTAATAAAATTCGTCTTAAGATTGCATTCCAAAATGATTTTGTAATTATATTACAAAAATTATGAAATTAGTAATTACCGAATTATTATGCAATGAAAGAGAATAATTACAGAATTAATATGCAACAACATAGAATCTTGATTGACGCAAGTGTTAAACACTATAACCTTAAGACGAATTTTTCCTGAAATTAGTGCTACTTAGACGCAACGAAAATCATCTCCTAGGATACAACAATCTTACTGGCAAATGTAGCACCCCAATTTGCAAGTCTGTTTGAACTAACTATTGATAACTCTCATATGAACTCACAGAAAATATGTGGATTGACTTGATTAATTTCGTAACCAAAACAATGAGACCCCAGGCCACTTATTTATACAAAAATAAGTGGTTGTTAAAAAGGATTAGAAATCTCAATAGTCAACTTTTGGGAATAACCGAAATTAATTATCAATAGAAAAAAAAAATTGGGCCGGAATTCAAAAAGAATAACCCACAAAAAATAATAAAAAACCCAATAAAGTTTATACTTTGGCCAAGTTAAAGCCCATGTCCCATGACCCACGAGCCCGAGCCGAGTCGAGCAGGGTCGGGTCGGGTCGAGCGGTAGCGGTGCGTGTGTGGGCTTGGAAATCAACCCAAGTCCATGTAGGTCCTCCCTCCTTCAAAGTGTTGGGATACCCCAAGGGCACCAATCCTTTGAGCCAAAATGGCTTATATTATACGAGACCCATTTTACATATTCTTCCTATGTGAGCAAGCTTTAACTTAAACACTTCAACCAATTTTCATGTTCTGAGTGAGTACTTAGAGATATAATTCTCATTCAATAATTTATTATTATTCGCATATGAGTATACCACATTATACTCCTTGCAGAGGAGAATGAGTTACCACTTTGAGTTGTCTCGAAAGACGCGTGGGTCTCATATTATGTAAGGACACAAATTTCCAATTGAGTCCATGTATAGTGTTGGCTCAATTCCGGACAAAAACATTTATTCATAGGATAGTATGTAATTGTAATACTCTCAAGCCTATGAAGTGTTTGTTGAAGACGTAGCGGCAAAGGGTATAAAGCTTCATCAAATGTGCCGATTTGCGTGCCTTGTTTCTACGTCATCAACCATGGTTCCATGCTCCCAAGATATGAATGCAATATTATATATATAGGAGCTTGGAACAAGTTTTATTGGGTGTTAGGTTTAATAAAAACTGTGTTATATTTTCAGAAAGAATTAATTAAAACTTTAAATATAAGTTTATAAAGTTTTATGGGCCAAAATCGAATTTTTCAAAATTTCTGGAAGTTCGTTCGATAGGTCGTTCGAACGAGTTTTTCGTTCGAACCAGATGTCGTTCGAACGAGTTTGCAAACGAGGTTCCAGTACAGGCCTTTGAAATGTCGTTCGAAATGTCGTTCGAATGAGATTGCTCGTTCTAACAAGATTTCCAACGAGCTTCTAACGAGTCCATACTGGAGCGTCGTTAGAAGACTCGTTCGAACGAGATTTCATTGGAACGAAATGTCGTTCGAACGAGATGTCAGGTGGGAACAGTTTTTGGAAGTTTTTTCACCCACTTCCCCACTTAGTTTTTAACCAACTTTTTTAGACTTTAATATGTGCGGGAATCTCTTTTGATAATCTATCTTTTTCATATCATACAAACTCTTAGGGAGTGTTTTGAGAGCAAAAACAAAAGGAGAAAAAGATCAAGTTTTGAGTGTTAATTTTTGAAGAGAAATTTACTTACCACTCCAGTTTTACACCCATATTGTTTATCCAAGTTCTTATATACATATCAATTGCTTGGAGTTTGGCACCGGTTTTCTCTACACCGAATTGAAGAGAAGTTTCGGGTTTTGCTTCTACCTCCCACAAAGAAAGAAGAAGTGTTTTATGTTGTTTTACCCACTTGGAGAAAGGCTTCATGTACGGGTGACGGTGACCATATAAAGCTCTATCGGTGGATTCCGAGACCGCGGTGGTGTTCCAAGGTTATTCGCTAGGAAGAGGTGTCTACAAGAAGAAGCGTCGAGGCTTGAGAGGGATCGAGTCGTGTGTTATAAGTCTTTTGTCTTGTACTTGTAATTCCGTATCTAGTGAATTTGTGGCTAGGACCGTCCGAGGTTGTTTCCCGTCTTGGGTTTTTCCTCGTACATCGCGACGTAGTGTGATTGATTTATTTTATCTTGCATAAATAATTTAGAACGCATGCTTAGGATAATTCAAGATAAAATTCGATTTAAATTATCACACTCAATTTAATTTGGTGCTAAATTTAATATTGGGTAAATTTAGTTAATTCAAGTCTTGTATGAAAATTGGTTTGGCCTATCTTCGAAATATTATGACTTAGGCAAATTCTAGGGCTTGGATGAATTTAACATTGGTTTAAGTGAAATTTAAATTTGTGTGTACGTTTTAAATTTAATTTCACTTGGTTTTATTTTAAGAATATTAAAATTTGGTATATGTATGTTTTAGTTGAACCATCACGTTTTACGCTTCCGCATCTCGTGTTTTATAAAAGGAAATTATAATTATATTTTAATTGCGAAAATTAAAAACCCGGGGTTCCATTCTCTTCATATTAAATTGATCCCAAAGTTGTCCAAAATCTATTTTTTTTACAACTTAATAATCCATAAATTCTAACAACAAATTCTAATATTAGACACCTAAAACCAAAGCCTGGGTTGAGCTTAAATGGGTTTTCAACTAGTGGGGTATTGGACCATATGGGGGGTGATTATTCTGATTACGAGGATGAGGATGAGGATGAGGATGAGGATGAGGATATTGTATATGAATTTTGAGCCATTGAAATAAAAAATGACGGGGATGATAATGTTATTGATGATGAGGGAGATAGTAGGAGTTTTAATGATATGGGGTACTGGTGGGACCATGTCGAGAGAGATGAAGGTTGGTGTTTGGTGAGATAAGATGAAGATGTGGTTTTTAATGGACAACTATATTGTCTATTATCTTTTTTTTTGTTGTTCTTCTTCTTCTTCGTGTATTTAAATTTTTTATATGTTACTTGTGTATTTCATTTTAAATAATTTATAAATAATGCATTATGTGTAATCTACTATTGGTTGGGATATGTTTGGTTTCTAATGGCTAATTCTTATTAAGGATATGGGACATTTTTACATTAGATATGATGCCATTGTTGGAAAATATTGGAATAATGAAATGAAATATATCTAATAACTAATTTTGGTTAGTGATGGAAATGAGTCCCAAATAACAAAACAATACAGATTAGCGTAATCATATAAATATGGGCCTTAATTATAAAAGTCATGAGTCAAATATAAAGTCTATTTTAAAACTATAAGTCAAATATGGAGTTCATATTTGATTCATATTTGAAAGTCATGAATCAAATATGGGGCCATTTTTAAAAGATATGAGTCAAATATCGAGCCCATTTTTAAAAGTTACGAGAGAAATTCGAGATGTTTCGAAGGTGGGGAGACGGAGCTAGTGAAAATTTGATAAATCTTTACAAGCACTTTATTAACTTGGTATAAGGAAAATTACGTGGAAACTCTTACTAATTTCCTAGAGTTCTTGGAGGTTTTGCATTGTGGTGAGTAGTCCCAAATATTTTTTCATTTTTCTTTTCTATTTGGCCCGCTATGGGTGGTTTGTTATTTAGGTTGTAGTGTATACTCCTTATATATGGGTTCCGCTCCTTGTCCGATTGGTCTAATGCAACATTTTTTTATAAAAAAATGTATTTACAATCAAATGGGAGTTTATTAAATACACACATCTATTAAGTACACCAAGTTTAATAGATTTTCACCACGGCTACTTGCTACACTTAAACATGGTATGAAAAATTATGTGGAGTTGCATGGTTTCATAAAGGGTACCACTATTGACACCCAAAAAAACTATTTCACAATACTTACAAGATAAAATAATTAACTAACACAACACTTAGACAATTATTGCTTCCTCTACCCACCAAAGGGCTCCTACATATTTAAAGTTCAATTTTGTCATTTTTAACCTTCTCAATTCTCTCGTCATCTATTTCTCTCTCTAAAACCTTCAAACTCATTTAAACATCTAATAACATACTATCATGTATCCTTTTTGTCAGATAGGTATCATGATTCAGAACATACTATCAAGTGATACGATAGGCAGATTGTTTCGGACCTATGATTTTTTTTAAGTTTTAAGTGTTGTTTAAATCATATACGAGTATATACTTTATTTTTTTATTATTTATGGGTTTAACATGATGCAAAAATATATATTTGGGTCATTTTTTCATTTCATATATAAACTTTCTAATAACTAGGTTCTTTTGTATGTGATGAGAGAGATAGAGACAAAGAGATGTGACTCTGTGTGTGTGTGGAGAGAGAGATATATTCATTAGTGGGTGTTGAAGATGGTGTGGTGTGGATAGAGATAGTGTGGTGGGGTGTGGTTGTGGTTGTGGGGATGGTGGTGATGGAGAAAAATGTTGAGAGAAAATGAGAGTTTGAATTTTAAAAGGTGAGAAAAAAAATGAAGTAAGAATCAATGAAAAAAGTAACATAAAGCTATTTATATCATATTCTTGACCTTAGCAACAACATATTACTTTTTTACTATGGTATTATGTAGTAGTTTTTTGGGTGTCCTCGAATTAATAAATGTCTATGCGAAATCACCATCAAACATCACTTTGATCCCTAAAGTGACTTGTAGAACTAGATTAAAGAGTTGAAATTAAGTTCAAGGAATATCCACTGTGATTTTTTTAATTATCTCACAGGGGAAACTCTATATATCCCATTATTTGGTACTAAACTGATATCAAATACTGATTTGTCACTGTTATATAGTTTTTTATGGAGTTCAGAACCATATTGTGAATGGGACTTAAGCATTTGGTTTCAATTTGATTCCAAATGATGGTTTATAGAAATTATCATTAATGACTAATCACATCCAATCTAGTCACGTGTTTTCAAGTTTTTTTCTTTAAATACTTTTTAAATAAAGCGAACCAAAAAAGAAAAACAAATCAAACCCCATAAGATGTTACTTGCCAAATGAACCAATACCATACCAATTCTAGATATATTAAAAAATCTTCTATAATAATCTGTGATGACTGAAATATAATATCATTGTTCAAAGACAGACTATGGATGAACTATGATGCATAAATCAATACTAGTATAGACACATGTCGTATTCGTATAGTGCCGTGATTATTGTTAGGGCACAAATAGGTATTGCATTGTAACCATGAAAATAGTGAAGAAGTTAAATTCTTGGGAGGAAAAATTATAATTAACTACTTTAAAATTTGTGTGTGTAATTTTAGAAGTTCGAACAATAAAAAAAGCACACTTATAATCTTGAGGAAGGAAGACAAATTATTTTTTACTAATTAAAATTCCTATGTGTCATTCATCATTCCACGTGATGATAAGTAAATTGGTTACTTGTCCGTTGGATTATAAAAGAAACACATGAGCTAAATCTATATTTTGCAAATATACATTCTTATCCAAAGAAATCTCACATGTGGCATTTAAAAAATTGTAGAATTCCATGACAATTAAGTGATCCTCATAAAGTTTTTTTAGAACATCTGATTAATCTTCTAACGATCGTAACTTAAGCTAATATATTGAACGCCAAAATACATACACACACACATATATATATATATATATATATATATATATACACTTTTATGGGGGGAAATTGTAAAAGTATAAAAACATCACAAAATCTAAGTTATATATGGTTAAAATTTGAATTTCGCAGAATTTTTTTTTTTTTTTTTTTTTTTGGGGGGGGGGGGGGGGTCCACCAATGCCTATGAGAAAGTATTTCACAGGGTTGCTCATTACATACAGAGGGTGACTCATCAAACACTTATCAAATTTTATTAACTACTTCTTAACACATATAAACAAGACGAACATTTATTTGGGGCCTTATCTATCTATCTATCTATCTATCTATCTATCTATCTATCTATCTATCTATCTATCTATATATCTGTACACACACAATTAATATGTTAAATATTAAGTTTAAAAAAAATAATCACGTAATTTTTATTACAAGGAAAGTGTTTGTAAGATAAGTAAATAACATAAACTGTACAACATGATTTAACTAAACTAAATATTAACTAATTAATTAATTAAGCATGTTATGGTCCACTTCAATAATAGGATCTTGAATCATCATGATAATCACATATAATCATTATGTGAAACAAAAAATGATAATTTAATCACATACCTCGATCCATAGCTATGAATTTAAAATTCATTCTTAAACATCCATCATGTTTGTTGATGTCAAAAAATAGACTAGATCCAATTTTCTAATCACAGATAAAATATAATATGTGATGAATTAGGCACATAAGAGACAACGAGTTTTTAGAAAATTTCAACTGTCAAGAAAAGCCAACGTCCACTGTTATTGTATTAATTTTAGTAATTACAGAAAATAAGGTACTCTTGCTACAAGAAGAATAACCTAGAATCCATTCTAACTTGCCTTTTGTGAAAGGAATACAATGTATTTATAGTGACCCGGAGATCAAAAATTAGAATGCCTTTATATATTCAAGCATTTACACCCGTAAATAATGAATGTGATGGTTGATAGTCATGAGCGTATTTTGGATAACCCTTGGCTCCTTCCTGTGTGATGTCTATTTATCTACCTTGATGGTCTGCATTCTTCAGGTTGGTAGGACTTCTAGCCGAGCAACTACCTTGATGGAAGATCAAGTGATTGATGACCAAGAGAGTTACCAAGTAAGGAGACAGTTGTCCATTTCTGATTTGTCCATGTAGATGGATAATTTTTTGTATCAACAGAAGCCCCTAATACTTTATTCTTGATATTTTATTAAAACGATGAAGTATGACATAAACAAAGTTTCTCGACAATCTTTGTGGTCCTGGTCGGCGGCCGACCTATAGGACTTGTAAACAATTTCATTATGTAATGGCAATTTCGTGAATAATTTGAATTTTGGCGAACTGCCAAAGGGCGTGTTCATAATTTCCTATCTTTGGTTATGAGCAGTCATCAGAATATCAATCGTCCATATGGTTAATCACTATCCACGCTATTTTCTATGAAGGCTATAAGAGATGAGATTTTGGTTAATTTTTGTATCTCAACTTTCAAAACTTCTTAACTCTTTCTCTTGTTCTCAAGCTTTTCGTCTTCAAGCTTTCTTTTTGCGCCCATTCTCTCCCTTGCTTCTGCCATTAATAACTCTGTAATCTTTCTTCCTCCCTTTTATTTGATTTCTTTCTTAGTTATAATCGTCGTATATATTGTTCATGGGGATTCTGTAGACAAATCTAGGCAAGAAAGAAATATCCCTAATTGGTTAGACTTAAAAATGCCCATACCAACAATTGATGTTTTATCATTACCAGAGGGTCACTAGGTTCCCTCATTATTTATAGTTGGATTTGGTATTACCTTTCCCCCTAATCGTTTCTTCCTGGAAGTTTGTCAATATTTTGACGTTGTTCATGCTAAGGTAACCCCCAATACATGGAGAATAGTAAATGAGATTAATATGATTAACTAGATATACAAAACTCATATTAGTATCCCTAAGTTGATGTTTTACTGCAAGTGGATTACTAGTGACAACACCTATTACCTAAAAACTAGGTTTGTCAATAGAGCCTTAGTTTTCAATTTACTAGATTCAAATAAAGACTACTTCAACTATGGGGTAATAGCAAAGAACTGACAACATGCTCATTTTCAAAGACGGAAAGTGTATAATGGGACCAGGTGCCCTAAGGAAGGACATGGCATAGGTTGCTGGCTTGATATTATATTATTTCTTTCTTGTTGACTAAATGTTTGAGGATATGTTCACTAATGTTACTTGTCTTGTTTTGTATAGTTGATAGCAAGCAAAAATGTCCTAAAGAAGGAGACGTTAATCTTCAAGAGCTAAAATTTCTATAGAGCATCCATCAAATAATTGGTGAGTATCACCTTAGAGGAGCCTCCTACCTTCTGCAATATAGAAGCTCGAATACTTTTTTTATTGCTAGGCCAACCACTGCAGCACCTTTAATTCCCATTAATTTAAAAGAGGAACCAATTCCCACTTCTTCGGATGAGAAATCTACTAGAGATGAGAAGGGTTTAGGTACTTTTTCTTCTTTTGAATCATTTTAGATCTCAGCTATCCCTACTTCACCTATAGCAAGTATGGGCAAGAGGAAAATCCCTGATTTGATGAATGGAGCTTTGTCTCTTACTGCCAAGAGGGCTACAGAAAAAATTGTCAAGGCTGCTGATGCTAAAAAGTCCACTGTGATGGAGAAGACATCTAAAATTGTTGAAAAAGTACCTCAGGTCATCACTACTGAGGAAATTGATACTGTTGCAACTCACTATAAGAGGTTGAAAAAAGGTTTGCCTAACAAACAGACTCAAATAACTATTACGGACCAACGAGAGTTAGTCAAATATCGATTTGATTTAGAGGATACTATTTCATCCTCTATTACTATCAATTCTAGTCTGAACAAAAATCTGATTAAGTCTGGGACCCTTCCTACTGATAGGGCAGCTACTGCTCCCATGCCTCGATTAAGGTTATTAGAAAGAGATTGCCAGAATTTGGCCTTAGTAATCCTTTTCCCTTATTACTTGGTTTTATTGATTCATTTCTCTTGCTTTGTTCTAGTATTTTTCCTTTGTGCATTTTGTGGTGGATTTCAACTAGATAATGGATAAGGACAATCTGTTTCATTCTTCTGGAGGAGATGTGTAAGAGGCCTTTGAAGTTTTAAGGAAATCTTTGGAAACTTCAAGACAATCGTTGAAGTTCAACCAAAAGTCTTGGGAAAATTATTTAACTCTAGCCAATAACAGGGCTACTACCGCTGAAGAGAAACTGAAGACTGCTGAAGCCAATTTAAAGAAAGCAGAGGATAATGCCAAGGTGGCCGATGACAAACTAATGGAAAATAAAACTCTTCTGAAAGCAGCTGAGGAAAAATCAATAAAGATGACTACCGACTTAATAGCTGAGAAGGACACAACCAAGAAGATAAAGGAAACCTCCTTTGATAAGGTCTAGGAGAAAGCATTCTTGACTGCCTCTGCACAAATTGAATATTTTAGGAAAAATTCTTTCAAGGACGATTGGTCTGAGGCTCTTAAGGAGGTAGGCACTACATAAGACTCCGAGCTATTCCAGAGGCATGATCCAGGCACTCCTCCAAGTTTAGAGGAAGAATTTGATGATAAAGAAGGATCAGGTGAATATTCTCTGCCACCTGTTTGGTCTGTCCAAAAGTTAGTTGGTGAAGACACTCTTCCTACTAAGCTGCCTTCTGGTGTTAATGTCCAGGATAAGGAGAAGGTCTAACTCCTTTGTTGTTTCTCTTTCTTATTAACAAATTTCTTATTCTTTCTTCCCCATTTTGTAATAGAAGAACATCTTTATAATCCCCTCTTTATTAATGAAATGATCTTCTTTTGATTAATTGTGTTTTGTCATACTTCTGGTGTGTTATCTTTATATTCTTCCACTTGTGATCTTAGTTTGATGCTAGGAAAAAGGCTATAATTTCAGTTGAATCTGACCTGCTTCGGTAGATTGAAAACCTTCTGGAAGTTGGGCATACTCCTATGTCTAATGAAGATTTGGATGGGTTACTCGGCCTAGAGGCATTCGACTTAGTCAAAGAATCATACATTTATCTTCATTACTTATGGAACAGAGCTATAACTAACAACGCTGCCTATTACGAAATGATTGAGAAATTTTAGAAAGATCATGGTTAGACTAAAGCTTTAATTTATGCTAACTATGAAGCTAAGTATAAAGTATTAAGTGAATGATAGGGCTTTGAAAAGAAACTTGAAGAGTATGCCTCCATGTATAGGCGAAAAAAATTCTTATTGAACCAAGAGGTTGATGAATCTCGGGAGGTAGGAAAATTACTTGAAGAGGAAAATAATTTACTCAAAAATGAGCTAGACAGCCTGAAGAAATCCCCACCGGTGGTATTGATGAAGGTGCTTCTTTCTTGGAAATTGAGAATGCCAGGTTAGTGCAAGAACTTAAAGCATTGCAGAAAACCAGACCTGGGCAAACTTCTAAATAAAGGATGGCTACCCGACCAACTGCATATGAGGAGAGAACTAGGAAAACTCTAGCCGACCAACCTAGACAATTAAAATCAAAGAGTTAATCCATTGCCAACTTGTCTGTTCAATTGGAAGCTAAGGATAAGACTATCGCCGACCAAGCTGCTCAGTTGAAAATCAAGAATAACATTATAAAAAAACTTCAACATCAAGTAGAAAGGTTACCATTTCCATTTTATAAGTAGCCATGGGAGATCTGGATGGAAGGTTATAATGAGGCCCTAAGCCATGTAGATGATCATCTTGCACAAAGGCACCATGAAGGTTATATATGGGGATGGACCAACTTGCTTAGCTTACTGAAGTATGACTAAAACAACGAGTTATGGTATTAGAATGATCCCAATTTATTGGATTGTGATAAGCCTCAATTTAAGTTAGACATATCATGGATCCCTACAGATGCCATTCCCCAATGTTTAATCACCAAATATCTGGGAGGTTACGGCCTTCATGACATGCATGAGATAATTCATCCTCATCATCTTATTAATAGGCCGAACAGTAGCAACAAGAAAATTTTGAGAGATTTTAATTACGTAAATTCCCTCTATTCCCTGGATGATACTCCTGCTGGGATGAAAAGAGTGCAACAAACATATTGTTAAATGACCAATGCACAGGGGAAACATCCAGATGGATAATTTTTCCGTTCCTGATTTTGAATGTAATACATTTAGTATTTGAATAAAAATATTTGTTTTTGTGTTGTAAACTTATGATTAGTTATTCAGTTAGTCGACTAAGCTATTGTTTAATGATGAGTTATTAAACTATGATTGTAGGGCCTCAGATTCTACCAATTCACTTAGATAAAACTATAAATAGTTTTATTGATCCAAGTTGTAGAATCAGTTATCAGTGACGACCAAGTGTATGAGGAATGTATCTGTGTATTCCTTTATTTAGGAATGTACACACGTTTTCTAGCATTTGACCTGGTCAGGTAAAACTTGCTTTTAACTTCTTGAGTTGTATACGAAGTTTTAAAGACATCTTGTTCTTGACTTGTTAAAGACGAAGTCGTACATGGAGTGAGTTACTAGTGGCGACCAAGTGTGTTAGGAATATATCTTTATATTCTTATGTTTAACTTGGTCAGGTAAGACTTCTTGTTCATGACAGGTTAATATGAAGTCATACATAAAGTAATAACATGGTCGGGCGAGACACGACTATATGTAAAGATGTTGGTGCACCTCGAACTGCTTGCTAAGTTGTTGGTGCATCTTAAATTTGATAAGTACAACCTGATTAAGTATCTGATTTATATAGTTGTTGCCATCTGTTAATCGTCCAGGGCTGAAGACCAAGAGACATTGTTTGCTTATTATTTTTGGGGATGTATATCGTCATACTCTCAAAAAATGAAAAAAAATGGAAACTGAATATATTTTATTAAAATTGAAATAAAGTTTTGTTGAACATAAATAAAAAAGAAATACAAAATTCATTTATTCACTGATAGTATTTTCTGAGGTGCTCAACGTTCTAAGGGTTCTTGAATTCTTCCTCATCAAGTGTCTCCAGTTGAAAAGTTCCTGGTCAGATTACTACTGCAATACGATATGGGCCATGCCAATTTTCCTCTAGATTTTTTCCTTTCTGGATGACTTTTTTGAGGATGTAGTCGCCTTCTTTTAAGTTGGTCGGCTTGACCCGTTTATTGTAAAAGAGAGCTATCCTTTGTTGATTTGAAATAATTCTGAGGGCGACATGTTCCCAAACTTCTTAAACCATGTCCAATTCCAATCGTCTCATTAGATCACTCTTGGGAGAATCAAAATTTAACACCTTGTGAGTTGGTAGACTGATTTCGACTGGTACCATGGTTTATGTTCCAAACGCGATCATATAAGGTGTTCCCCCATTGTCATCCTCGATGTTGTTCGATAATCCCAAAGAATAGAGTTCAATTCATTAATCCAGTTACCCTTGGCTGCATCAAGTCTCTTCTTCAATTCATTAAGCAAGGTTCTATTTTTCACTTCCATCTGACCATTGCTTTATGGATGCCTTGGGGAAGAGTGAAGATTTTGGATCTTAGATTGAACATTGTATGCTTAAAATTCATCATTATTGAATTGGGTTCCATGGTCAGTAATGAAGGCATAAGGAATACCATACATGCATATGATGTTCTTCCAGATGAGTTGGTATACCTTCTCGTAAGTCATCTCTATCAATGGCTCTACTTCCACCCATTTTGTAAAATAATCAACAACTACTACCATGTATTTGAACCTGCCTTTGGTAGTCGATAATGGGCTGACCAAGTCAATTACCCAAATGGCCAACGACCAAGAAGAAGTAATTGGTGCTAATCAGTGATTGGGGTTTCATGAACTGTAGCAAACCTCTGGAACTTATCACATTTTTTCGTGAAGGTCTTATAATATGCCCTTATAGTTGGCCAGTAATACCCCTGTGTGTTGATTCTTTGAACCAATGATCGACCAGCTGAATGAGCTCCACAAAAACCTTCATGCACTTCCCTAATCAAATCATCAACTTCCAATGGATGGACACAGCTTAATAAGGAAACAATAAATCCCCTTTTTGTATAAGACTCCTTTCTCCAACACATATCTGACTGCTTTGTACTGTGACTTTTTTGCCTCTTTTGGATCAGTTGGTAGGGTTCCTTCTTTGATGTAAGCTCTAATTGGATCCATCCAGGAAGTTCCCAAATCTATAATAATAAAATTAATCATTGGATCCTCATTTATGCTCCTGGTTACCAAGATCTTAATTGGAATGCTTCTCCTGAGTTCTATTCTTGTTGTTGAATCTAGCCGAGCAAGTGCGTCTGCTCGGGCATTGTCTATCCTTGGTATCCTATTCATTTGTATGCCTAGAATTTTGGAAATTACTTCCATTACCTTGGTCAAGTATCTAGTTATCAAATCTCCCTTAACTTCATATATATAAAGCACTTAGATGACGGCTAACTGGAAATCACTGTGCGCCACTACTTGTTCAACACCTAATGATTGGGCTAACTCTAGTTCAGCAATAAAAGCCTTATACTCAACTTTATTACTTGATGCCTTGAATTAAAACCTAAGGGCATATTCCACGTCGATATTATCACGTGTGTGTTAAGTATGATACCTACTCCACTACCAGTTGAGCAAGAAGATCCATCCACATATAAGTTCTGTAATGGAATTTCTCTGCAAAAGCTTTCTGTAGACAGAACGCCATGGTAGAATATCTTCTTACTTTCTTATGCATACTTATAAGCCATCTCTTGAGTAATGGACGATTCTGGTTGATCACCTACGACTTTGTCTTGCTTTTGATCTGAGCTCTCTTCTAGAGAAGTATGCTCGATGGGAAAGTTTGGTTGCTCAATAACCTCTTGATATGTAAATTCTGCAATGAAATATGCTAAAACTTTCCCTTTTAACGATGACCTTGGCTCGTAAATGATGCCATATTATCCCATCTCTACTACCCAATACATCATCCTACCAGAATTTTCAGGCTTGTAAAGGGCTTGCCGAAGAGGTAGATCAGTGTACACTACTATGGTGTGTGCTTGAAAATAAGGCTTCATTCTCCTGGAGGCTTTAGTGAGGGCTAAGGCCAGTTTTTCTAAGCGTGGATACCTAATTTTGGCTCCCCGGATGTATTGCTGATATAGTAGAGTAGTTTTTGGATCCCATTCTCCAGTCGAACTAATGTCGAGCTAACTACGGACTCAAAAACAACTAAATATAAGACAAAATTTCTCCCAAGATTCGTCGGGACAATAATGGTGGAGATCCCCAATACTTATTCAACTCTTGAATTGCTTCTTTTCATTCTTCATTCCATTCTTTAACACATATTTGTTGCTCGCAAAACAAACCGGTTTAAAGAAACTACTCTACCGGTAAGTGTTTGAACATCTTTTTTACAGGACGATGATTGCATCTCGATCAGAGATTTGATTTTAGTAGGGTTCAGTTTAATTCCTCTTTGGTTGACTATAAAGTTGAGGAACATTCCTACTTGCACACCGAACGCGCACTTGATCGAATTCAATTTCATTTGATGCTTTTTCGGCTTGTCAAAAATCTGACTAAGGTCCTTGATATGATATAAAACTTTCTTGATTTTAGTTAGCATATCATCTACGTACACTTCTATATTTTTCCCAATCTGTTCTTCAAAAGCCTTATTAATCAACCTTTGGTACGTTGCTTAAGCGATTTTAAGCCCGAAGGGCATCACATTGTAGCAATAAGCACCTCGGTTGGTAATGAAAGAAGTGCTTTCTCTATCCTCTAGTTTCATTTTAATTTGGTTTTAATCGGAATAAGCATCCATGAAACTCAACAACTCATGTCCAGCTATAGCATCTACTAACTTATCAATTATGGGTAAAGGAAAATGGTCCTTTGGGCAAGATTTATTAAGATCGGTAAAGTCTACACAAATTCGCCAGTTATTATTATTATTCTTTTTTACCATCACAACATTTCCCATCCATGATGCATATTTGACATCTTCAATGAATTGGGTTTTTTACAACTTTTTACCTCCTCCTGAATGTCTTGGTTCTTCTCAGATCTGAACACCCTATGCCTTTTCTTGATCGTCTTGGCATACTTATTAATGTTGAGTTCATGACAGGGGAAATTGGGATCAATCCCTGGCATATCTCCACGACTCCAAGTGAACACATTCCTTCGTTACCTTAAGAACGTAAACAATTCCTATTTGAGGAGTGGAGCCAATCTGGGTGGTTCTCTCTGGTTTTTCATCATCTAAGATTATGCCTTCAGTGGCTTCTATAATTTGTCATTTGATTAGATCTATTTCATCTCAGGGATCTAAAGTATTAACTTCTGATTTACTTTGGGCTCCATAATATCTACTTGGTAAGTGGAGGACTTTTTCTTTAACTCAACCAAATCTTCCCGCTCAGCTGAAGAGTAGTAGCATTCTCTGGCTATTTTCTGATCACCCTTTAGAATACTAACTCCGAAGTGAGTAGGTCACATTAAACATTGGTGGATACTGGATGCCACATCTTCAAATTTCTTTAGACCTTCCCTTCCGAGAATCACACTATAAGCATATTGAACATTCTTATCTATAACAAAGAAATGTATCTTTTCGGTGTAGCTTATTGGCTAAGTGGTGAATAACACATCTAACTTGACTGTTCATAGGGGATACATTTTTTCCCCTGAAAAGCCAATCGAGGGTTTATGGTATGGCTCCAACCGGCTAAGCTTTAATCCTAAGCTCGGGTAGAACATGATATCAGCAGAAATTCCATTATCTATCAAAACCCTAGTGATGATGGCTTCTTGGATTCTAAACTTGATGACCAATGGGTCATCATGAGGACACAGTACTTCGGAGAGATCATTTTTGTAAAATCCGATAACCATTTTGTCTTTGTTTACTTTCTGGGGTCGATCATCATCATTCAGATTGATTCATTGTATATAGGAGCAGGCTTGTGCTTCATTCAGGTAGGATTTCATTTCTTCACTTTGATCTCCCCTTCCTACATCTCCATTTGTAATGACATGACAATCAAAAGAACCAAAACTTATCATAGCTACCTCAATTTCTGGTTGCTTCGACTTCTTTGGTAAGTTCGGATCATCTTCATAACCATCTTCATGGCATCGCTTCCTGGCATCTCTAGGTTTATAAGGAAAATTTGGCCTTCCTCCTTTTTCTTGATTTTTATGCCGATCAATAAATTTTCTCATCTTTCCTCGAAGAATGAGGGATTCAACTTCGTTCTTTAAAGTAATATAATTATCGGTCGTGTGTCTATTATCCTTATGGAATTCACAATATTTATATTTATCCCTCCTATTGGGGGTTACCATTATCTTCTCAGGCCACCTCAAATATTTATTGTGCTTAATTTTCTCCAAGATATGGTGAATACTGACCATCAACGGAGTATATGCTCCATACTTTTGGGGCTTCTAATCTTTCTTCTATTTTTGCTCCTTCTTCTCAGGCTTAGTGGTGGGACTTTGCTTTGCAGCCATTGCTTCCTCGACATTCATGATTTTCCCTGCCTTAGCCATAAGATCCATCATGGTTTTGGGAGGATCTTTTGCCAAAGAGTAGTATATCTTCTCTATAATTATTCCACTCATCAAGGCGGTGATTGTTGTTTTTTCTTCATAGTCAACCACTTCTAGTGAAATGAGTGATGTATTATTTGGTGGTTTCTCCTGCTTATTGCCTGGCACTTAGGAGATAGGCTACTCTCTTAACTGGATTGGCCCTAAAACAGAAGTTGCTAATGAATAACACGACAAGTTGATTAAAGTTGGAAATTTGTCATTGGCCAAGTTATTGTACCATATTTGGGTAATGGTTCTTGAAAAAGATCTACATCTCATTTCATCAGGAATGGAATATATATTAGCTGCTGCCTGATATTGTTCAATGTGTAAAACTGGGTTAGTTTTACCATCATTTTTAGGGGTAACCACTAGTGTTTTAAATTTTTATGGAGTGGGGAAATTAACGATTTCTTGAATAGAGGGAGACCCCTTGACAAAATTTTACTATAATGGGTTCTTTACCTTAGCCATTTCCCCCAGCTGATCTTCTAATCATTGGATCAATCCTTTCCATGAAGGATTGCCTGCATTAGATCTAGTCGAAGCAGCTCAGCCATCCCGACCATGTGTTTGTGATGACCTCTCTTCGTGAGAAGTCTGCTCAGCATGCATAGCTTATTGAACAATTGATCTGGATATGATTGAGCCTTCATGATGTTCGTCTGGGTGTTCATTAGTTCTGAATGACTCTCCATAATGATTCTAGTTATCTCGAGATCCTAATCGATCGAAAGGTGAAGTTATGCTCAATCTTTCCAAAATGCTTGGACTTTTAGGAGAAAGAGAAGGGCCATCATATAATTCAGTGGATCTAATTGGTGATCTTATTCCTCGACGATAAGACCTATCGCACGAAGACCTAGAATAACTATATTGGCTATTCTTAGGAGGCGAGGGTGGCATTTCTCTCCTAAGAGGGGAATCGTATTTTACCTGATAAGAGTTAGACACTTGGCTTGTAATGATTGTGCTAATTGTATCATGGTTTCTTGCATGACATCCTGGCCTTTGGCAAGATTGATAAGAATTTTGATTAAATCGGCTGTTGCAGGCAGAGTATATGGGATGGCGATATTGCCTTCATTTCTAGTGCTCATATCCTTCGAACAATAATATACGAGATAGGGAATGGTAATAGACACACGATTTCCACATACAATGTCAATCTGTTGTTATCAAAAAAGGGACTAGATCCAATTTTCTAATCATAGATAAAATATAATATGCGATGAAATAAGCACACAAGAGACAAAGAGTTTTTAGAGTGGTTCGACTCTGAAGAAAAGCCTACGCCCATTGTTATTGTAGTGATTTTAGTTATTACAGAAAACTAGGTACTCTTGCTACAAGAAGAATAACCTAAAATACGTTATATCTTGCCTTTTGTGAAAGGAATACAATGTATTTATTGTGACCTGGAGATCAAAGGTTAGAATGCCTTTATATATTCCTGAATTTACATCCGTACATAATGAATGTGATGTGTAAGGACATATTTTATAAGTTTTGGTTTACATTAGTGTGTGTCGTATACCGCTACACCCGTCGAAGATTTATTCAAGTTTAATCATGCATCAAGACGGATCCGAATATCAACCTTCTTCAACAGAAAAGCCTTTACAAGATGAATTTTGGTAAGGTTGTATTTTAGTCCCTTTTTTATTCATTTAAAGTGTTGGGATGATGTTTCTATGTATTGAGAAAATTTTCTAAATTGTTTTTAATTAGTTGAGGCTTTTCTTTTTGTCCAATGGAGTTTTTTCTAAGTGTTGAGGAGAACTTGTTTTGACGCTGACGTCGTTTAAACGACATCAGTATGTCGTTTGAGTGACACAATGATGACGCGCGATGTTGTTCAAACGACATTGCTTCTCATTCAAGCGGAATTTGTACTTTGTTCGAGTGATCTGCCGACTCAATTTTTTATATATAACGTGTTAAATGAGTCATTTTTATCAAGAAGACTTGACGTTTTTCATTCTGCAAAAACTTCAAATAGCATAATACTTTTGTCTTCTTCAATTTAGGATTCAAACTTTTGTTTTTCAATTCACAAAAATCCAAAATGCTTTAGTAAATTGTTTTGGAACCAGAGATACAACTTTGCTGGAGTTTCTCTTATAGGGAAGATTTCCTACTGCTGATCTAGGCTCCTTTTGAGAGAGGTGCTGGGCCGACTATGACAACGGTATTTGGGAGTACTCGTGGGATCCTAGCTGACTTGTGGAGTTGTTGAGAAATTCCATTAATGATTCAAAACTATGTGGTCTTGCGGGTATCTGTGGATATTCGTTGCAGATTTCGCTTGTAATCTTGTGAGTATTATTAAGTTAAATAAAAAGGTTTTCCCTTTGGGGTTTTTTCCAGAAATCTGTGTCAGCAAACTATTTATGATGGTTTGATTTTACCCACGTAGTTACATAAGTTTACAATTGGAATTTGCGAATTGGTTTTAATTGATATCACACCGCGTTTACAAATTGGTATCAGAGCTTTTTAAGCCATCACTAAAAAAATATAGAAACTAACAATCCCATCTGATGATATATCCTTGTGATTACACAAATGTACTAATTTATTCATTTGGTTTCATGCACATAAATCATAAGTTGATTTATTCTTAATTGCGCTCTAAATATTTAATCCATAGAATGTGCATAAAAATATTTACTTTCATGTATGCGTACACACACATATAACAAAACTTATGCAAAAATCAATGATCTTAATAATATTATACCCAAAACTTAATGGATAATCATGTGATCTTAAGACAATGTTCTGATACCACATGTGGTGACAAAAATCTCAACACAAATAATAATGAAAGACAATCATCAATAAAATAAGAACAACATAGATCACAATCACACAACACAAATATGTACGTGGTAAGGTAAATTGCCTACGTCCACGGAGAGGTCTATTGTTATATTAAGTATCTCTCGAGAGAAGTTTTTCTACATGCCCTTTTGTCCCGGGCGAGGGGTACAATATATATTGAGTTCAAAAGAGAGAGGGTGTTGGTAACTAACATGTTAACCCTCTATCCCCTAAATATATCCTTCGATATTTTGGGGATAGGCTGGATTAGATCTTTAATTCTAATTATCATTTTTAGAATCCCATAATTTGGGTCGGACACCTTTTTTCTTTAATTGGGCTCCGTTCGACTACTCTTATGGGCCTAAAAGATGAAAATGGTACCCATAATTGCCCCTAAAATTTTAGGGCTACAAATTGGGCTCAAAAAATTTAAATAGTGACTCTAGTTCCTCCCAGATGGCATTGTCGTGAATCATAAGAAACTTAGGGTGCGAAAAGTCTTTTTGTAGGAGATTTACGCGGCAAATCTTCTTTGATCTGGGTGCACTATCATTGGAAGGTTTAAACTATAGGGTTGGACAATCATCATCGTCGCTTCGAACTCTTCATTTCTCAAAATGCCTCTTGATCTCCAAGTCCCTTCTTGTTCTCAGGCCTTACCCTTCATCGTCTTCAAGCTATTTTTCGTTCTTCATCGCTATATACCTGTGACTTTGCATCATCTCAGGCTGATATCTACTTCGTAAGTTCTCAGTCTTCCTCTTTTCTGTATTTCTTTCCTTTATACTGTAGTTAGGGTTTGTCTATGGAGAAGATAGATAAAAATTCTCTAACTAAATTCATTAAATCCTACAATATTCTTAATTGGGTCAATATTGAGTGTGCCCCCGTTTGTCGTAACGTTCGAGACGTTGAGGATGGCCACTGGATTCACGTTCTTTTGCTATCTCAAGGGGGTTCGAAATCGCCTTTTCTTTAATTTTTTTCAGTATTTTGATATAGTCTCAGCCTAGTGTTCTCCAAATATTTAGAAGATTGTAAATGGTGTTCATAGAATAAACCAACTTTATGGCACTAATTTAGCATTAGTTGAAATCTATTTTTGTTACACCTTTTCTCGTACCAGCTCTGGTCTTCTTTACTTGAAGACGAGGAGTCTATATAGGGTATTGGTAATCAATCCACCTGATTCCCATAAGGACTATTGGCATGATGGATTCATCTCTAGAAATTGGCAGTTTCCTCCTCAGGTAGGGGGTGCGAGGTACAGGGAACCTCGAATTCCTACTTATGGGGAGGAATATATAGGTTGTTGTTTAATATTATTGCTTTTTAATTATTCATATAATGTGTTCTTCCTCTGATATTTACTTTTCTCTTGAAACGAAAGCTAATAACCAAGAACTTTCCCTTCACAAAATCAAAGCTGCTGAGTTGATCAAATCTTGGGAGATCAGAGATTCCATTGCTGAGGGTGAATACCCGAGGTCGACTACCTTCTGGTTAGAGTACAAGAACACCACCACTAGTTTTATTGCTCGTCCAATTGACTCTATTCCCCACCTCGATATACCAAAAGTGGTTGTTGCCCCCAAAACCATCCAATTAGACGACGAGGAAGGGAGCATCTCAGAAGTTGGTAGTGTTGGAGGTGGCAGAGGTGGTAGTGGTGAGGCAGGGTCAAGCGAGGCGGAATCCTGCGAGGAAGGTTTTGGTGGGGGAAGATCTAGCGAGGGAACTTCTAGCTCAGGATCAGGCTTAGAAAGTTCCAGCGAGGAAGACATGGCTCCCCCAAGGAGGAGAAACTTGATCAGAGATGATGCTAAAGATGATATCATGCTATCGAATATGCTGAAGACCCAGAAACCTAGGTCTGGGCATACTGCTAGTGGTTCCTAGACCACAATCCATGAAAAAGAGATGGAGAGGAAGAAGAAAGAAGATGAAGAGAGGAGGGAGAGAGAGAGAGAAAGATAGAAGAGGAGAAGAAGAAGAAATATGCTAAGAAGAAGGAGAGACGGGAGGAGAGGAGAAGAGAGGAAGCGAGGACGAAGAGGGCACAAGCTTCTCTTGTACCTGTGTCCATCCCAGCTAAGGGGGCCTCAGTAGATCTAGCCCCTCAGCTCGCTCCTATGATGATCGAAAGAGAAGTGCTGATAGTGGACCACGAAAGGTCTTCAAAAATGGGACCAGACCAGTTAGCCCTGAAAGCAGATCAGGGGCTTGCTTTGGTAAGGCCATTTATTCCTTTTCTCCTTCTCTTAAAATTTATTCATACTTTTTTTACTCACATCTATTTCTTCCTGTAGTTTCTGTCTGATTACACTATTCTGAGATGTAACTGTACTGAGCTGGCGAGGAGAAATTCTGAGCTCGAGGCGAGCTTAAAGTCTGCATAGGAAGCTCAGAATGCCTTCGAGCTAGCTCAGGCCTCCCTTGAAAAGGAGAAAAATGCAGAAGCAACTGAGCTAAAGGAGCTCCATAAATCCTATAAGATGGTGGTGAAGAGCAAGATGGCTGTCCCCGACTAGAATAAGACACTCTTTGACGAGAAGGAGGAGCTCGTTGGCAAGGTGAAGAAGTTAGAATCTGAGGCCTCTTTTGTTGGAGAGGATGGCTAAAATGCTGGATGGGCGGCTGCATATGAAGATGCCGATGCCCAAATCGATTACATCAGACGGGCTAACTTTAAAAAAGGCTGGGACATGGCTCTTATTGCTACTGGAGTAGATGTTGAGCCTCCCCTTTTAGGCGAGCACCATCCAGGTCACAAGCCTGTCATTAAGGATGATGCTCCTACTGATTAGAACGACGAGGATTCTAGTGTTATTGATGCTTGTGACAAGAGGACAAACCCTTCCCCGATTGAGGGAGTTGGTTCAGAGATAAGTGAGGCTGCTGCAAACAAGGGGAAAGAGCCAACCGCCCCTAAGTAGGTCGATGTCACCAATTAGACCCTTAGGACTTCATTTTTATATTTTTCCTTTTTATTATAATACACTTTGATGTACTTATACCTGGCGTTAGTCGATTTCTAATGGAATGAAGAAGTTTTATTTCTTGTATTTGTTGATATGTGTATTATGGTTGCTCTTTATGCTTTGTAGTTTGTCGAGGATGATGAATATATCCCCACTACTTCTCGCCTTGGTCATATTCTTAACTCTAATGTGAGCGATCAAGTTCATCAGACTTTTATAAATCTTTACAAGTCCCTTAGGGCAAGGAATAAGGACTATAAATATCAGTCCGAATTCGTGGTCAAGTTGAAAGATCGACTTGTAGAGATGGAAGAGATTGGTGCCTCTGTTCAAGAAGAGGTGAATGCTCTGAGGGCGAAGCTCTTAGATGCCTCTGAGATAAATCAAGTTGGAGAGGTTTTGTAATAGGAAAATTATGCCTTAAGAAGGGAAATTGCACGTCTCAGGGAGAATGCACCGAGCACTGCTCCTTCGGTTATACAAGGTTCTTCATTATCAATAAGGCAGTGAGATAGGACTGATAATATTGGTTTTATTAGGGAGATTATGGAACTAAAGGGAGATGTCCGTCGAGCGTATGTGATAACAGCTGGGCTTCAGAGGGATGCCAGCAAACTGAGGCTTTTATTCAAAAAGTTCCCCGGTAGGTGTGGGAAGATGGTTACGATCAAGGTTGGATAGATACTCCCTCAAAGTTAAAGGAGGTCGAGGAGCTAGACTTCATCAGAGGGTTGTCAAATGCCCTCAGGGAGTTAAGGGTACCCAATAATTCCATCCTTTGGTACATACATGAGATCACTCCCTTATCCTTAGAGCCAAATCCATTTAGAAGGGTTGACTTCTAAATCCCAATATATGTAATCCCAAGGAAACTGCTGGAGCCAAGCTTAGAGGAGGTCTTTTCCCCTTATCCGGATGATGGTTGAAGAGCGCGAGTAGCTGATTACCTTGCTCAACGACCTGGGGCTTCTTAGGATTTAACTTATTTTATTACTATTGTACATGTAAATATGTAACCTTTAGAAGTAAAATATTTATGTTTTGGGCAATGGCTGACTAAACATACGTTGTCTGTTTTTTATTTATTAATAGCCTCTAACTATTTTAGGCATCCCAACCGACTAAATGTGACTTAGAGTTCATTTTCAAATGAATATTCCCCCAGTCCAGTATGCCTTAGCCATACCATTCAACCTCACTTTACCTTTTAGGTCGTGTCGTCACACTACGTTAGGACGATGGCGAGAATACACCTGATCAATGGGCAATCCACCAGAGCAGAATTTTGGAGCCAAACTATATTAGTGACCAACCTGGGTTGGCCACATTACCTAAGGGTCCCCTTTAGGTCTTTATTTGTTACTGGAGAAACCTAGGAGGCTGGTTGTGTTATGAATAAAGTCCTGAGGAGGGTTATTATATGAAAACCCTGCTAACTATGATTTGAGCTAGTATAAACCCAATTATCGTAATCCCTGATCTTCATCATACATGTTAAAAGAGTGAAGCTTGTAACTTGAAAAAGAAGCATATATCAGAATATAGTTGAGAAAACTAATACATAGAATGCCAAGGCCAATCGATTTTTATTGAACAACGTTAGGAGCAACCTTAATTTGTAAATGAAAGGTTGCCCAAAAAAATATTGCATTCCAAGCTCTCGGTATCTCCCTGCCCTCCAGTGTTTCCAAGTTATAAGCTCCTTGTAGGTCGTCCCTTATCATCCTGAATGGTCCTTCCCAGTACAGTCCTAGCTTGCCATCTGATGGTTTTACAGCACTGCCAAGGACTTTCCTTAGGACATAGTCTCCGACTTGGAATTTCCTTGGATTGACATTCTGGTTGTACTATTTGTCTAGTTATTGCTGGTAGGATGCTAGTTTAACTAGAGCCAATTCTTGCCACTCATCGACTAAGTCAAGTTCAGCGAGCAATGATTCATCATTGTGGCCCTAATCGACCATCACAATCTTCATGGTGGGGATACCAACTTCTAGTGGGATAACTGCTTCCATATTATATGTGAGTGAAAAGGGTGTCTCCCCAATTGCTAGACATGGGGTGGTGCAATAGTCCCAGAGGATGTGGGACAGTTTGTTCGCCCATGATCCTTTGGCCCACTCTAGGCGCTTCTTCAGTCCATCAATCATTATTTTGTTAGAAGTCTCAGCTTGACCATTGCTCTAAGGATATGCTACAGAGCTGAAATAATGCCTGATTCCATAATCTTTACAGAAGCTTTGGAAGGGGCCACTCTCTAACTGGGTCCCGTTATCGGTAATAATCTTCCTAGGTATTCCAAAGCACGTGATGATATTTCTCTATATGAACCTTATCATATCGGTGACCCTGATATTCACCAACGGTTCTGCCTCTATCCATTTTGTGAAGTAGTTTGTGGCAACCAACAGATACTTTTGATTTCCTATTGTGGTAGGCAAAGGACCCACGATGTCCAATCCCCACTAGGTGAAGGGCCAGGGTCTAGTTAGGGACTTTAGGTCGGTAGCGGGTTGGTGGACTAAGGGCGAGTGCTTTTGTCTTTTTTTCATTTTTGTACATAGACTCCTGTGTCCTTCTGCATGTATGGCCACCAGTATCCTTCCTTCATTTCTCGAAAGGCTATCGATCTCCCTCCAGTGTAACTTCCACAAATTCCTTCATGAAGCTCACACAGAACTTGCTTGACATCCTGTGGATGAACGCACTGTACGTAGGGGCCATTGAAGGATATCTTATACAACTTGCCCTTATGAGATAAGTGAAAGTGAGCGGCCTTGACTCTTATCTGATGGGCTATCTTCCTGTCACTGGGTAACTTATTGTTTCATAAATAATCTATAATGGGATCCCTCCAGCTAGGAGATTTTTCAATGTGGATGATCTGCTCAGTGTTCTACAACTCAGCATCTTTACGAATATTGGGAAACGCAAGGAAATTAATTTTAATTGTTATTCTCATGTCTAAGTCTATTGTTGAGCTTAGGGCTGCTAGGGCATCTGTATGGTTATTTTGTCCTTTGGGGAATTACTGAACATCGTCTTGATCGAAGTCGCCCATTAATCCTTTTACAATGGCGAGATAAGCTGCCATCCTTTCATCTTTTGCATTGAAGTCACCACTTACCTGGTTAGAAACTAACTGTGAATCGCCGAAGACCTGAAGATGCCTTTCCCCTAGTAGTTTTTCATTGCGTAGTCCTGCGATCAATGCCTCGTACTCCGTCTCATTGTTGGAGGCTTCAAATCCAAGTCTGATTCCCTGCTCGAGCATTGTGTTCTCAAAAGTCACTAGCACAATACTTATTCCTGCCCCCTAAAATTGGAGGCTCCATCAACGTACAATGTCCAAATTCTTAAGCCTTCCCTTAAATGACTGGTCTCGGGGTGATCACAGGGCTGCTCCCCTGTGAACTCGGTAATGAAATCGGCCAGTACTTGTCCCTTGATGGTTGTTCTTAGTTGAAAGTGGGTATCAAACCTTCCAAGCTCAACTGACCACTTGGATAGTCAGCCGGAGAGATCTTCTTTTCTTAGAACGACCTTAAGGGGGTGTGAAGTAACTAAGACGATGGAGTGAGCCTCAAAATAATGCTTTAGTTTCCTTGAGGCTATCACAAGTGGATATGCGAGCTTCTCTAGTGACAGGTATCGCAGCTCAACTTCTAAAATATTTTTTCTTGCGTAGTAGACTGGATCATGGCTTCCTTCTCTCTCACATACCAAGGCAAAGCTTATAGCGTGGTCTGACACTGCTAGGTAGAGGTACAGCCGATCACTCTACTTAGGAATTACAAGAAAAGGGGGATTACTAAGGTAAACTTTGAGCTCTTCTAGAGTTCTCAAGCAACTTTCGTCCCATGTTACTCTTTTGTTCCTTTTTAATAATTGAAAGAACGGTTGAAATCGTTCTGAAGATTTAGATATGAACCGGTTTAGCGCGACGAGCATTCTTGTTATCTTATGTACATCTCATATTGTTTGGAGAAGCTAAACTTTGTTGATAGCGTTGATCTGGTCGGGGTTTGCCTCTATTCCTCTCTTACTGACTAAGTATCCAAGGAATTTTTCGATGGGATGCCGAAAGAACACTTGCTTTCGTTAGGTTTCATTCAGTACTTCCTGAGGATTTTGAAGGACTTTTCCAAGTTGGAAAGGTGGTCATCCTTGATCTTTCTCTTGACGAGCATGTCATCGATGTAAACTTCCATGGTATCCCCCATCTATAATAGGATAATAGGTGTTTATGCCAATACGTGAGACTTATAGAACTGGGACATTATGAGTATTGATAATTAAATATAGTCAGTATATTTAAACGTTTAATTATCGACATATCCATTATTATTATAAATTTAGGCATGTTTTCATAGTTATTATTTTATACTTATTGGGATGCGAATATTATCACACTTATATGAGGAATGAGGTGTTAAACGCATGCGAGTGATGAAGGCAGAATATTTATTTTTGATTCAACTGTATTATTACATCTTAAATTGATTAAGTTAATTCTTTCACACCTCGGGCTCTGACCTAAATTTGAATATTTTCTCCCCCTAGGTGCTCTTAGACAGAAGTAGCTGGATTGTGCTGTGATAGTCTTGCACTCTCTATTGATCATTTGTCTTCAGATTTATCGATTCTAGCATAGGTGCTTTTTTACCAGACTTAGTTATTTTGTTTGGAATATTTGTAAGGGCATAAGCCCCAGACTTCTTTACATTATGTTGTTTGAGATTTATGTCATACTGGTTGGATATATTATTTAGTTTTGTGAAGGTTTGGATCTATTTAAATATTATGGATATTCATCACATTTCAAATATGGGGCTTTAAATATAATTATTTATATTTACATTTGTGCTAAGAGTGGTATTAATTGACAAGCAAGCCCTATCTTCGGTGTATCGTTCCTGGCCAATCTTTATGTTAGAAAATAGGGGTTATTACAGTTGGTATCAGAGCACGGTTCTAGTGTCCTTAGAATCTGTGTTGGTACTAATTTGAACCTTGTTTGCTTTCAGATGGAAAATATACAGAGGAGTAGACCGAGGCGAGTAGTCCCACCTGTTGATGAGGAGGAGGCTCACCTGGAGCCACGACAGCAGCCACTGGCCCCACCGATCCCACAATTGATTACACACGTTGAGATAGCCACCATCGTGTCTCACGCTGTCTCTACGGCTATGGAAACCATGCTTTATCACTTCCCACATCCACAAGCACATCAGTAGACACCACTACCACAACAGGTGGCTATACTAGCATAGACCCCGGGCTATATGTGGGACAGAGTGAGGTAGGCCTTTGTTAAGGGCCAACCTCCAGAGTTCGCAGGCGGTTCAGATATATTGGTGGCGAGCAGGTGGAAGAAGGATATTGAGAGGCACTTAAGGGTGGTCGAGTGCACACCGGTACATAAGCAGATGTTAACTTCATTCAGATTACTGGGGGGACGCACTTCAGTGGTGGGAGGGACAACCTCACTATTGACGAGTTTTAGGAGAGGTTTGAGGGGAAATACTTACCCTAGACATGCATCCTGATATGAGGAGAAGTTTTATGGAGCTTAAGCAATAGGGGCGTACTATCGCCGAGTACGAAGAGGAATTCACTGCCCTCTATTACTTCGTAAAATAGGATTTTGACACTGAGTAGAGACGGATGGATAGAATCATTGCAGGATCGATATGGCACATCAGGAAGGATCTTATGGTAAATCAAGCCTTAAAGACATACAATGAGTTGGTTAATCATACACTTCTCCATTACGAGGATCACAGGGCATTTATGAAAAATAAGGGAGAGAAATGGCACGGAGCGAAGTTGTCAAGCTAGCAGGGCAAGGCGAGTAGGGGAAGTAGATCCAGGACCCAGCAGCATAGGGTCACCCCATCTGCTGATCAGAATAAGAAATTTAGGGATGTAGATGACCGACAAAGGAAGGGCTAGGGAAAAATGGGGCAGGGCCAGCAGTACAGAGGCCATCAGGGCTAGGGATTGTAGGGTAGAGGCCAGTAGGGCTGATGGTTTGAGCGGTGTTCATTTTAGGGAAATTATTATACGTGTGGAGAAATAGGGAATACCTTAAAGAATTGTCCTCGAGGACACCAGGTAGCCCAGGGGTAGGTAGGTTATCGGGGGCAGCATGCGTCACAGGGACAACCCCCACCATTTCCAGCTCATGGAGCCGCTGCACCAGCCACTCCAGCACTCGTCGCCTCACCTCAGGGGAAATAACTATTGCAGTATGGGTGGGTCTATCATGTTGCAGCCACAAATGGGATAACACCGACACATGCAATATGGGGTATGTTTCCCATTTTTGGTCATATTGGTCGCATTCTTTTCAATACGGATGCATCTCATTCTTTTGTTAGCATGAGGTTTGCATGGGAGACGGGTATGATAGATTTTGCATCCGACACTTTTTGCACATAAACTCACTAGTGGGTAGAGGGGCACCCATACGATCAGTATGTCGGGGTATCGGTATTGAGATAGGTCGACTCACCTTTGTAGCTGATTTATTAGTACTTGACATGCACGAGTTTGAAGTTATTTTGGGGATGGACTAGCTAGCTACGTATAGGGCATGTGTCGATTGTTATGGTAGGTTCATCGTCTTCGCCATTTCGGGGCAGGAGATGTACCTAGTTGCGATGTCGCACCCCTGGGGTGGGTCGAGCACACATTTGTATTACATCGAGGAGGATTCCTCTTCGGAGGTTATGGTAACGCTAGACTCCATCTCGGTGGTGAGTGAGTTTTTTGAAGTTTTTGGGGAGATTCCGAGGTTACCACCTAGTCAGGAGATCGACTTCATGATATACTTGACTTCGAGCATGAGACCCATTACCTGCACTCCGTATCGGATGGCTCTTTTGGAGATGAGAGAGCTACGAGAGCAGATGGAGCAGTTGGTGGTGTAATGAATCTACCGCTTTGTATCGACTATCGAGAGTTGAACAAAGTCACTATTCAGAATAAATACCCGTTGCCATGTATAGATGATTTATTTGACAGGCTAAGGGGTGTTGTATTTTTCAAAGATTGATTTGAGGTCAGGGTACCACCATTTGAGAGTCCAGGATAATGACATCTCGAAGATAACCTTCCTTACTAGATATGGGTCCTATGAGTTTTTGGTTATGCCATTTGGGCTAACCAATGCACCGGTAGTATTTATGGACTTGATGAACCAAGTGTTCAGGGATTAATAGGATAAATTTGTTATCGTGTTTATAGATGATATTTTGATTTATTCTCGGACATGGGAGACCACATAGAACATTTAAGGGTTGTCTTACAGACGATTCGAGATCATCAGATGTATGAAAAGTTTAAGAAATGCGGGTTTTGGCTGAGAGAGGTACAGTTCTTGGGCCACATTATGTCCGAGAGGGGGATATTCGTGGATCCAAGGAAAATTTCTTCCATTAACGAGTGGGGATAACCCACTACACCACTAAGTTGTGCAGCTTCTTGGGACTGGTCGGGTACTACCGTCGATTCATCCAGAGGTTCTCCAAGATAGTCAGGCCCTTAACGAATTTGACAAGGAAATGGTGTACCATTTGTTTAGGATGAGGTGTGCCAGCAGGAATTTGAGGAGCTGAAGACTAGATTGACTACAACACCGGTTTTGGAATTTCCTCGGGTAGGGGTTGGCTACAAAGTCTTCACAGATGCGTCCCAAAGAGGACTTGGCGGGGTTTTGATGCAGGAGGAGAGGCCGATAGCTTATGCTTCCCGAAAGCTGAAGCCTCACGAAGGACATTACCCCACCCATGACTTGGAGTTAGTAGTCATGGTTTTTTATTGTGAGTGTGGAGACACTATCTCTTGGGGGACAAATTTCATATTTTTGCAGACCAAAAAAGCCTGCAGTATTTGTTCACACAGCGGGAGTTGAACATGCGAAAGACGAGGTCGCTAGAGTTTATGAAAGATTATCAGTTAGACATTCAGTACCACCCGGGGAAGGATAATGTCATGGCGGATGCTTTGAGCAATAACCAGTTTTGGAGTTAGCGAAAGTGTGGAAGACAAAGTGGAAATCATTTCGTGGGGATGATGACCTAACCCGTTCATTTATGACAGTTCTCACCATCACCCCTGAGATCATTATTCGGGTGGTAAAGGCACAGGCTGGGGATCAGCTTTGCCAGGAGCAAGTGAGAGAGTTTCTAGCTGAGGGGGTGGAGAACTTTTCTATTGGGTCGGATGGTGGTTTGAGATTTTAGGGGAGACTAGTTGTTCCTGATGATGAGGATTTGAGATGATTCGTTATGGCTGAGTCTCGCGGGTCACAATTTACGGTACATTTCGAAGGGGATAAGATGTACCAAGATATGCGGCATCAATATTGGTGGGCCGAGATGAAAAGGGATATAGTTGATTTTGTGTACAAGTTTGTTACATGTCAGCTGGTAAAGGTGGACCATCAATGTCCCACAGGAGTTTTACAACCTTTGGGGATCCCGATGTGGAAATGGGAAAGCATACCCATAGACTTCATTACTGGGCTACCTACATTGCAGAGGGGGAATGATTCGATATAGGTGATTGTCGACAGATTTACAAAGGTGGGTCATTTCTTATAGTTTCGAACAAATTATAGCTCCGAGCAGTACGCCAGACTGTTCCTTGTAGAGATTGTTAAACTGCACGGGGTACCGCTCAGTATAGTGTCAGACAGGGACTGGACATTTGTGTCCCACTTTTGAACGAGATTTCAGCAGGTCTTGAGAGAAGAGTTGAAATTTAGTACGTCATATCATCCTCAGACTGATGGGCAGACAGAGAGGGGGAACCTGATGTTGGAAGACATGGTGCGAATGTGCATTTTGTACTTTAAGGGGGGCTGGGAGCAGTATTTTCCTTTCGTGGAGTTTTCATACAATAACATCTACCAGTTCACGATAGGGATGGCACCGTTTAAGGCACTCTACGGGAGACCTTATCGTTCACCCAAATAGTGGTTAGAGGTGGGGGAGAACAAGTTACTTGGGCCGGACTTCAATATGAACACCTCGGAGAAGGTAGAGATGATTCAGGCTAGGATACGGATTTCCTAGGACAGGCAAAAGAGTTATGTGGATGCGGGCGGGAGACACTTAGACTTCAATGTTAGAGATCAAGTGTTGATTAAAGTGTCTCCCATGAAGAGGGTGATGAGATTTAGGAAGAAAATGAAGTTGGCTCCTCGATACGTGGCATCATTACCTATTTTGGAGATGATTGGGCCCATGGTATATCGGTTGGGACTACCAGACCACTTGCAGCGGATGCACGACGTTTTTTATGTATCTTCACAGCGGAGATTCCTTAGAGATGAGATGGCGTACCAGCACATCGATATTGGCGGGATAGAGCTCCAACAAGATGCTACATACGAGGAGAAACCACTAACCATTTTGGACCGATGGGAGCGCCGACTTCGATCCAAAGTTATTCCTTTAGTTCGAGTTCAGTGGGGACCCCATCGAGATGACGAGTCAACTTGGGAGAGGGTGGATGACATGCGCACAAAGTATCCTGAACTCTTCTAGCGAGGTATGTATTTTTTTTATTCCGAGGACAGAATCCCGTTTTGGGGGGAAGAATGTAATACCCCGTAATTTTCTAAAAATAAATAACATATGATACTTTTGGGATAAATAAAAATTTGTGGAAATTAGACTTAATTGGAAAATTAATTATTGATTATTAAGTCATATTTTTGTGTGATTGGTTTTTATGTGTATGGTTATAACATTGCATGTATTGTAAAAAAATACAAATTTATGTGTGACACCATTAATAATTATCCAACACTAACATAAAATAATTCGGGACATGTTTTGGGGCATATATCGGCTCGTTTAGGTGTTTTAGACCTTTAGAAATAGTCCCAGGTCAATGACATACAGGTTAGAGAGCTTTTGTCCCAG
Organism: Sambucus nigra; assembly: GCA_949130495.1. NCBI lineage: Eukaryota > Viridiplantae > Streptophyta > Magnoliopsida > Dipsacales > Adoxaceae > Sambucus > Sambucus nigra. Next base: position 54,545,358 of record OX422219.1, read on the forward strand.
TTTGGATATGAACTCAGGTCCAAAAATTATGTTTTAAGCCCAACACGGGATTAGTATTAATTGGTGTTTAAGTGCGGGTATATCACTTCCCCACTATTATTCAGAAAAAACCTAAACACAGCTATTAACGGGAAAGGAAAGGAGAGGAACCAAAAGAGCAAAAATGGGCAAGGAATCAAGAATAAATCAAAGGGGCTTTCTTCTACGAATTTCTAAGGAAAGAATTCTCTTGCTTAAATTAAGTTTTCAATGTATTTTCTTGATTCATTATGATAACCCTTAAAATTTCTAGGATTGAAGTTTGATGTGAATGATTTGATGATGAAAAAATATTCGATGCATGTAGAGGACTGAATTTAATATAGGATTAGTCCGAGAAATTTAGGTATCGTATTCTTCAAATTGTGGTTGGATCCCTTAGGGTTCTTGATAGTAAATAGGGACATCTTAATTACTGTAGAGAATATTAATGTTGGACTATGGACTAAAATTATGATGTAAAACCCATGATAGATGCCTTATATTGTTAATTAAACAGTGTTAGAATTTGGAATGAAATTTGAGTTGATATATGTATTTAATTTTCATAAATTCTAGAAAAATTGGCATGAAATTGGAATTGAATCATGTAATTAATGATCCTAAGTGGACTAATTATGTTGTAGGGACTCAACTACATAACTATGAAGTAGTAGAAACCTTTGGAAATGAATTTGGAATGAAATATAGGAATCCAATAATAGAACAAACAAGAAGACCTAGGCTTCTGTATGAAATCGAATCGATTCGATTTGGCAGCGAATCGATTAGGCCCTAGGGGCTGAACGAGTTGGGCATGGGGTTTGGTTAAGAGTGTTTTTAGGAGTACAAGCGAGTTGATGGGACCATGTTTGGGACAATAGAGAAGTTATTAAAAATACAAATGTACCCACATTAAATTTGGAAAATTATAATTAATTAGTTAGTTAAGTAATTATTCAATGGAGGGGAATTAATAATTCACTAGATGCTAAATTATTAATAAATGGAAAATCGTCAATCTTATGTAGGAGTTCCCTATGGTAATTATGGAGTTGTTACTTATCATACATAATAATATGTATTATATGTATTTGTGTGGACATACCAATGTTCATGCACTGTCCTATCGGCTTGGGCATTCGTGCGTTCGGACCGGGTACCACATTCCGGCACAGGTGGGCTTGACGATTGTGTAGGTTATACAGGTATTACGTGGAGGCGCCATCTACGAGAGGTAGTTGTTGACGCTGACCAGCCTGTGTCACCACTGGGTATGGGTCATGAATAGGTATCATGCCTAGGGATTGTCCCCAACTTATATATGTTTTGTGATGTCCGCTTGGGATAAGGAATTCCTCCGATCTTGCCGTAGAGTACGAACTAGACACCAACGGTAGATGCCTTTGTATGTCGAATATATGAAAGGGCATATATATATAATTACCCAAACTTTAATGAGATACATTAAATTGTCTAAGAATATGGACATAATGTACAAAATCTTACTCTATAATAGCATAATAGATGTTTATACTGATACGTGAAACTTATAGAAATGGGGCATTATAAGTGTTGGTAATTAAATATATTTGTATTAACGTTTGATTATCGACATATCCATTATTATTATAAATTTTGGCATGTTGGCAAAGTCATTATTTTGGACTTATTGGGATGAAAATAATATCACACTTAGATGAGGGGTGAGGCGTAAACGTATGCGAATGACAAAGGGGGAATATTCATTTTGCATCAACTGTATTGTTGCATCTTAAATTGATTAAGTTAATTCTTGTACACCTCGGGCTCAGACCCAAATTTAAATGTTTTCTTCCCCCAGGTGCTCCTAGACATGGATAGCTGGATTGTGATGTGACAGTCTTACAATCTCTATTGCTCATCAGTCTTTAGATTTATCGATTCTAGCATAGGTGCCTTTCTGCTAGAGTTAGTTACTTTATTTGGAACATTTGTAAGGTCATAAGCCCAAGACTTCTTTAAATTATGTTGGTTGAGATTTATGTGATACTGGCTGGATTTCTTATTTAGTTTTGTGATGGTTTAGATCTATTTAAAAATTATGGATATTCATGGCATTTCAAATATGGGTCTTCAAATATAATTATTTATATTTACATTTGTGTAAGAATGGTATCAATTGGCAAGCAAGATCGGTCTTCGGCGTATCGTGCTTAGTAAGCCTTTACGTGAGAAAATAAGGGTTGTTAGAGTTGGTATCGAAACACGATTCTGGTGTCCTTAGGATCTGTGTTACGCTCATTACGTTCTGCATTGCGTGTTTGATATGTAGAGCTTATACTTAGGGTTCATAGTATTTTTTATGTTGGTACTAATTCGAACCTTGTTTCCTTTCAGATAAAAAACAGACAGAGGGGAAGATCGAGGCGAGTAGTCCCACCTGTTGATGAGAAGGAGGCTCACCCGAAGCCATGACAGAAACCACAGCTGATTACACATGCTGAGATATCAACCATCGTGTCTCAGGCGGTCTCTACGACTATGGAAGCCCTGCTTCAACAATTCCCACCACCACAGGCACATTAGCAGACACCACCACCATAGCAGGTGGCCATACCAGCACAGGCACCGAGTTATATGTGGGACAGAGCGAGGGAGGCCTTTGTTAAGGGACAGCCTCAACAGTTTGCAGGATATTCAGATATATTGGTGGCGAGCAGGTGGAAGAAGGATATTGAGAGGCACTTACGGATGGTCGAGTGCACACCGGTACAGAAGCAGATGCTAGCTTTGTTCAAATTAGTAAGGGAACACTTCAGTGGTGGGAGGCGGTTACGACAGCTGCTGAGAGGGATAACCTCACTATTGATGAGTTTTTGGAGAGGTTTTAAGGGAAATACTTCCCCTTAGCCATGCAGTCTGAGATGAGGAGCAGGTTCACGGAGCTTAAGCAAGAGGAGTTTACTGTCGCTGAGTATAAAGAGGAATTCACCACCCTCTCGCACTTCACAAAATAGGATGATAACATCGAGAAAAGACGGATGGATTGGTTCATTACGGGATCGGTGTGGCACATCATGAAGGCTCTTCTGGGGAATCTAGCCTTCACGACATACATTCAGTTGGTTAATGTTGCACTTCTCCATTGCCAGCATCACGGGGCATTTTTTAAAAATAAGGGAGAGAAACGGCATGGAGCGACGGTGTCGAGACAGTAGGGCAAGGCGAGTGGGGGAAGCGGATTCGAGATCTAGCAGCACAGGGGTTTCCTATCCGCTGATCAAAATAAGTAATTTAGAGGTGCGAATAACCGATAGAGGTAGAGCTAGGGAGAAATGGGTCAGGACATCAGGGCCAGTAGTATAGAGGCCATTAGGGCTAGGGACAGAAGGGCAGAGGCCAGTAGGGTCGATGATTTAAGTGGGGTCCATTTCAGGGAAATTTTTATACATGTGGAGTAGGGCTGTGCACGGGTCGGTCGGTTCGGTTTTGAGCCTATTTTTTGAACCGAACCGACTTTATTGGTTTTTGAATTTTTTGAACCGAAACCGAACCGCTGTATCGGTTAACCGAACCGAACAGGGTCGGTTCTTAACAGGGCCGGTTCGGTTTAACCATCGGTTTTTGACAGGGCTAAAAGTGACAGGGCTAGTTCGGTTAAACCGAACCGATTTTGACAGGGCTGATTTTTTAAATATTTTTTATTTTGTTATAAAAATTTTCCATCTAAATTCATCTAACAGTATTTTATTTATATGCAACAAATTTAGAAAATGGTTCAAAAGTATGTTAAATCACTTTTCAACTTGATTTCAACTTTATTTTGTTATAAAAATTTTCCATCTAAATTCATCTAACAGTATTTTATTTATATGCAACAAATTTAGAAAATGGTTCAAAAGTATGTTAAATCACTTTTCAACTTGATTTCAACATAATATAATAACATGTTCACCATTTCTAAATAGTTCAAACTAAATGAAAATATAGTGCATAACATAACATAACAAGTAAAGGTCCAACATGCCTAATAACACCCATTAAAAAGGGTTAAAAAACAGTCCCAAATGAAATAAAAGTCTAATAAAAACATCCAAGCAAAGCATTCTTCAACTATATTTCTTCAAGCAAAGCAAAGCAAGCATCCAAGCATTCTTCAAGCTTCACTATCTTTCTCTTTCTCTTGGCATCCCAACATTTCTGAAAAATAAAACAATAAAAATATTAGCAACTTAACTTTAAAGTATCAACTATATTCAAACATAAAATAATATTTTGATATATAAAAAATTACCCGAATCTAGTTGCTCTAATTCCTCAATCTCATCCATAGCATCACGAAGACTAATCGGGGTAGATGAATTACGAATCCAATTTTGTGTGCAAATAAGGGCTTCCACCGTTCTAGGCAACATTGAACTACGAAAAGGATCAAGTATACGACCACCCGTACTAAAAGCCGATTCGGATGCAACGGTTGAAACTGGAATCGCTAATACATCACGTGCAACAAAAGAGAGAACCCGATATTTGGATAAATTAATCTTCCACCAAGCTAAAACATCAAAATCGGCTACATCTTCCTCACACCTCTCCGCCCAAAATCTATCAACTTCGGATTTATTTGCCAAAGAATCTTCCTCCTCCAAATGTCTCTTGAATTGAGTAGCTAAAAAAGCACGCCCATCCTCATCATCATCATTACCTCCCGACATCCCCATGCCCCCTTTTTGTGAAGATGTCCCACTCGATTTGGGCCCATGGCATTTATCATACCACCCATACAAAGAATGTAACACATCCTCCACCTTCCTCGACATATCCTTCGCCACATCAATATCGAATAATTGATCAAAATAAAACTTAACATATATCAACTTGTACCGAGGATCGAGGACAATTGCAACAAACAACAAAAAGTTCACTTTCTCAACATTCCAATACTTATCAAATTTAGCCCTCATATTTGTCGCCATTGTTGAAAGAAAATAGTCATCGCTTTTGATCATTTGGACCAATTTACTTTGTATAAGAACAAGTTCATGGAAAAAAGCATTTGAGGTAATATGTAATGACCCAGAAAATCGCAAAGTTGCATTATAAAACAATTTAAGAAACCTCACTAGGAACCTAACTTTCACCCAATCAATACTTTGGGGAGGACCCAATATCACCCTTCCAACTCTTCCTCTCCCCCCCCCCCCTCCTCCTCATCTTCCTCCTCATTGGTAAAATAATTTTTGTAATGATCATCATCATCCTCCATTCTCTCAAATGCTCTCTCAAACTTTTCCGCCGCTTCCAACATCATATAAGTGGCATTCCACCTAGTTGGCACGTCTAAACACACTAAACTTTTGCTTTCAATTTTTTCCTTCTCAACACATAATTTAAATTTGGCCAATCAAGATGGGGACGACTTCACATATCTAACCGCATTACGCACCTTCACTATTGAATCATCCAATTCCTTTAAACCATCACACACAATAAGGTTGAGAATGTGAGCACAACATCTTACATGCATATATTCATGTTCCAAAATGGTACTTTTCTTACTTTTAGTCTTTTTTTTCAAATATTGAATAGTACCATTATTGGAACTTGCATTATCAACTGTTACGGTGTAAATGCTATCTATACCCCAATCAAGTAAACAATCCTCAACCACCTTCCCTATCGCATCACCCTTATGAGTCTCAACTTGACAAAAATTAAGAATCTTTTTGTGCAAGTTCCATTGTTTATCAATAAAATGAGAGGTTAAGCACATGTAGTTTATGTTTTGAATTGAGGTCCAAGTATCCGTAGTAATACAAATTCTTTGACCCCGTAACGCATTTTTTAGCACCTTCTTTTCGTCCAAATAAAGATTAAGGCAATCTCGAGCTACCGTTGTACGACTAGGAAGTTTTGTCATCTTAGGTTGAAGATAGTTCATTAATCTTCTAAAGCCCTCCCCCTCAACAAACCTAAATGGCAACTCATCAATTATAATCATTTCTGCAATGCGTTTTCTACAACCTTCAACGGTGAAATTAACGCACACAAGATTGCAGCCCTCCTCTTTCTTTTGTTCAAAAGACAAAATTTTTTGTTTTTTGTCCGCATTGCTATATTGGTAGACCTTGCATTTACTTGTTATGTGATTTATCAAATTGCGGGTTCCATTATTCTTAGAATCACAAGCATAAGTCGTCCCACAATAATTACACGATGCCCTAGGTGTCTTTGAGTCTTTTAATTCTGTAAAATGATCCCAACACCAAGCCTTTCGTTTAGACCCATTTACCTTCTTTGGAGATGGCTTTTTACCCTTCGCAACCGCCTCGGTAGACTTTGGATCATCCACATTTTCTGTAGGTGGCATCTTTCTGCCCAGCAACACAAACACTGCATAAAAATGAAAAATGAGGACAAAAAATATGTTAGAATCAGATCTGAAATAAACAATGATTTGTTAAAAGACTCAAACACAAACACTATATGTTTGAACATATGTTATTACTACTTTGATCTAAATATGTTTTGATCTAAAAAAAATAAGCATGAATATATCTAAATATAAAAAAAAAGCTTGAAAAAAAATCTTATGAACAAATGTATACATGTCGTATTAACAGATTTACAGATCTAAAAAAAAATAAACATGAACAGATCTAAATCAGAAACTGCATTCAATAAACCTTTGAATAAATCTGCAGATGTATGAACATATCTTATGTTCAGATGTATGAACAGATTTACAGATCTAAGAAAAAAAAAGCATGAAAAAAATCTATGGGTAATTTATACAGGCAGTACTTTGTTTAGGAGGTTTGTACTTCTTTATTTAAAGAATGATTTAGGCTTCTTATCTACTATGGTTAAACAATTTAATGAATATTCCAGAATGGAGATGCCAAAATAAATTTACTGAATACTACTTTGATACGGTATGTATGTACATCAACTGGAAATAGATTACTAAGAAAAAAATCTGTGAAAAAAAGCATGAACAGATGTTTTATAGATCTTAGAAAAAAAACATGAAAAAAATCTGCAGATCGGAGAGGGAGATCAGACCTGTTCGCGACGGCAGAGATAAGACGAGGGAGATGACCGGAACCTGTTAGCGACGGCGGCAGAGATAAGACGAGGGAGATGACCGGAACCTGGTCGCGTCGGAGAGAGGGAGATGACCGGAACCTGGTCGCGACGTCGGAGATGGGAGAGGAAGGGAGGGAGATGAGGGGAGAGAGGGAGAGAGGGAAATGTAATGAGGCAGCGGCTGAATAGATTTGGCCCAAATCATTTGGGGTCTTCTTTCTTAACCTAAAGTGTGTTGTTATTTTAAATATTATATATTTTATATTTTATATTTTATAATAAGAGCGGTTCGGTTCGGTTCTAACCGGGCCCTGTAAGGTTTAAACCGAAACCGAACCGAATATATCGGTTTTCTTTCTGCTTAAACCGAACCGACCCGACCATATAAAAAAACCGACCCGATTTCATCGGTTCGGTTCGGCGGTTCGGTCGGTTTTTCTGCACACCCCTAATGTGGAGAGAGAGGGCATACTTTGAAGAATTGTCCTCGGGAAACCAGGCAGCCTAGGGTTAGGGAGGTTATAGGGGGCAACAGCATCACAGGGACAACGCCCACCATCTCCCGCTCAGGGAGCCGCTGCACCAGCCGCTCTAGCACCCGTCACCCCACCTTAGGAGCTACAACTATTACAGTATGGGCGGGTCTATCATGGAGCATCCGCAGATGGGTCAGCGCCAATACAAGCAGTCGAGGGTATGTTTATCATGTTTGGTCATATTGGTCGTATTCTTTTCGATATGGGTGCATCTCATTTTTTGTTAGCATGGGGTATGTATGGGAGACGAGTATGATAGATTTTTCATCCGACACTATTTTGCACATATACTCACCAGTGGGTAGAGGGGCACCCATACGGTCAGTATGTCGGGGTATCGGTATTGAGATAGGTCGACTCACCTTCGTAGCTGATTTATTAGTACTTGACATGCACGAGTACGACGTTATTTTTGGGATGAACTGTCTAGATACGTATAGGTCATGTTTGTACTACTATGGGAGGTCCATCGTCTTCGCCATTCCGGGGCAAGAGATGTACCTAGTTGCGATGATGCACCCTGGGGGTGGGTCGAGCACGCATTTGTATTACATCGAGAAGGATACTTATTCGAAGCTTGTGGTGACGCTAGATTCCATCCCGGTGGTGAGTGAGTTTTCTAATTTTTGGGGGAGATTCGGGGGTTACCACCTAGTCGGGAGTTTGACTTCATGATCGACTATATTTTGGGAACGAAACCCATTGCCTCTACTCCATGTCGGATTGCTCCTTTGGAGATGAAGGATCTACGAGAGAATATTGAGTAGTTGTTGGGGCAAGGGTTTATCATGAGGAGTACTTCGCCCTGGGGTGATCCAGTTTTATTCGTCAAGAAGGAGAACGGATCTCTACGGATTTGTATAGACTACCGAGAGTTTAACAAAGTCACTATTCAGAATAAATTCCCGTTGCCATGTATAAATGATTTATTTGACAGGCTAAGGGGTGCTGTATTTTTCGAAGATTTATTTGAGGTCAGGGTACCATCAGTTGAGAGTCCAGGAGCAGGACATCTCGAAGACAACCTTCCTTACTAGATATGGGTCATATGAGTTTTTGGTGATGCCATTTGGGCTAACCAATGCACCGACAATATTTATGGACTTGATGAACCGAGTGTTCAGGGATTATTTGGATCGATTTGTTATCATGTTTATAGACTATATTTGGATTTATTCTCGAGCTGCAAAGGAGCACGCGGAATATTTACGGGTGGTCTTATAGACGCTTCGAGATCATCAGTTGTATGAAAAGTTTGAGAAATATGGATTTTGCTAAGAGAGGTACAATTCTTAGGCCACATTATGTCCGAGCAGGGGATATCCGTGGATCCAGGGAAAGTTTTTGCCATGATGGAGTGGGGACTACCCACTACACTCACCGAGGTGCGCAGCTTCTTGGGACTGGGCAAGTACTATCGTCTATTCATTTGGGGGTTCTCCAAGTTAGTCATACCCTTAACGAATTTGAAGAGGAAAGGGGGTTCCATTTCTTTGGCATGAAGTGTGCCAGCGGGCATTTGAGCACTGGAGACTAAATTGACTAAAAAATCGGTTCTGGTGTTGCCTCGGGAAGGGGTTGACTACAGAGTCTTCACAGATGTGTCCCTAAATGGAGTTGGCGGGGTTTTGATGTAGGAGAAGAGGTCGATAGCTTATGAATCCCGAAAGATTAAGCCTCACGAGGGACACTACCCCGCCCTCGAATTGGAGTTAGTAGTCGTGGATTTTGCATTGCGAGTGTGGAGACACTATCTCTTGGGGGAGAAATTTCAATTTTTCACAGACCACAAAAGCCAGGAGTATTTATTCACACAGCGGGAGCTGAACATGCGACAGAGGAGGTGGCTAGAGTTTATGAAATGCAATCAGTTTGACATTTAGTACCACTCGGGGAAGGAGAATGTCGTGGAGGATGCTTTGAGCCACAAACCGATCTTAGAGTTAGCATCAGAGTGGAAGGAGAAAGGGAAGTCACTTCATGGGGATGATGACCTAACCCGTGTATTTATGGCAGTTCTCACCATCTCCCCCGAGATCATTATCCAGGTTGTAAAGGCACAAGCAGGGGATCAACTTTTCTAGGAGCGAGTGAGACAGTTACTAATCAAGGGGGTAGAGCACTTTTCCATTGGGTCGGATGGTGGATTGAGATTTCAAGGGAGACTAGTTATTCCTAATGTTGAGGATTTGAGACGAACCATTATGTTTGATGCTCACAGGTCACGGTTTACGGTACATTTCGAAGGGGATAAGATGTACCGCGATATACGGCGTCAGTATTGGTGGGTCGGGATGAAAAGCGATATAGTTGATTTTATCTCCAAGTGTGCTACATGTCAGCTGGTAAAGGTGGACCATCAGCGTCCCGCAGGAGTTTTACAGCCTTTGGGTATCTCGGTGTGGAAAAAGGAAAGCATCTTCATAGACTTCATTACTAGGCTACCTACATCACAGAGGGGGCATGATTCGATATGGGTGTTGTCAATAGATTGACGAAGGTGGATCATTTCTTATCGGTTCGGACAAATTAATGCTCCAAGTAGTACGCCAGACTCTTCTTTGCAGATATTGTTAAACTGCATGGCTACCGCTCAACATAATGTCAGATAGGGACAAGACGATTGTGTCCCACTTTTGGAGGAGCTTTCAGCAAGCCTTGGGGGTGGAGTTGAGATTGAGTACATCATACCATCCTCAGACTGATGGGAAGAAATAGAGGGTGAATCTGATGTTCACTACACCAAAACGCTCAGTTAGTAACACACTAGTTTTTTATTAGTAGCACTATTATTTCGTTACTGTCGCTGACACTAAATAACCATTACAAATCTCGAATAATTGTTACTAATATTAGTTCCTTATTTAAAAAAAATTGTTTTCTTAGAAACAAAGGAGGTAAATTTGCCTCCAACCCAAAAATCTAAATGAGACCGTCAAAGACCTTCCCTAACTTTCTTCTAAAAATCGTTTGTGAAGAAATACGTCGCTCCATAGCCTCACCCTTTGTCATTCACGAGACTCCTTCTATCATTATTAGTGTCAACCACCCCAATTAACTTTTAAGGTATTTCATTTCATTCATGCATACAAATGTTCAGATCTAACTGCAATTTCTTTATATTGATTGTTTTGTGTCTACTTCAAATGTTTTAAATTTAGTTGCTCTTGTTATCTTACATTTCACCCTTTTATTTTCATATACTATTATTGAATTAAAATAATTTCAATTTGTTGATTAAGAAAATTCCGAATGTTAGTTTATGTGTGTGTGTGTGTATATATATATATATATGTTGCTACCTGTGTCGATCCGACATTGAGTTATAGAGAATATCACATTTTGTAATTTACTACTAGACTCGTTGCTTTTACATTTAAGATTTATATGATTATGTTACTGACGTTAATTAATGAGGTTAGATCTCATAGATCTGATTGATTTAAACTTCCAAGTTCTATTTTTGCTATTTTATTTGGGACTTAAACATATATGGTTGTATTCTTAAATGGAATTCTGACTTGTATTTGAATAGTTATTTGTTCAAATTTAACGACACCTTGTTCTAGATCCCTATGTATTATTATTCTGAACCTGCTATGTAATTATTAAGTTCCCATTAAAGACAATCAGTTATTTGTTTTCAATTGAAATATTATCTGATTATAGTAATACCTAACATCTTACATTCAAAATTTTACCAAAGAAGATGCTAATTTTGACTAGCATGTTCAGTCAATTTGTTGTCACCTTGTGATGTATGTTAACTAGAAATATTCTTTCAATTCAACATATTCATGTTCAATTCATTTCTTTGACGGGTCAATCTTGGCAAATCGTTTAGAAGAAATATTTTGGCAACTCGTGAAGGAATACCGATCTCATTCTGCAAATGCTGATGTGCATTCAAAAGATTAGTATTGAGTGTATATGTTGTATTACTATTTTGTGTATTTTAGTGCAGGGGCATCTTATTTTTTACTGAAATGATATTTTGTCTTTTATCTTATAGTGTATATGAGGATGAGGCCATGGTTGCGCAAGCCCACATGCCACAACTGTAAGCTACTAACGGGGTTAATGAACCAGTGGCGGTAGACTCTATCCCAAACCTTTTGTCCAAGACTTTATCTCATCAAATGATATATCCAGAAAATTTATACAAAATACATAAGCAGTGTTGTGTTTATGTATGTTTAATTTCATCTCATCAAATGTATCACATAAAATCATATCATAATTTTGTATATATTAATACACATACAAAATAAATAGTACAATATGCCAACATACAATATATATGCAAAAGGTTTATCCATCGCATTTGGAAACAAAGCATCCCACCCAAAACGATGACCATTTTTAAACACGTTTTGAATATCATGGTATTGGGAGGGAAGCACATGTTGGAACCTAACATGGTCTGCGTTCTCGGTAGATTTACATTTCATGACACCGCTTTTCATCTTCGGCTGACCTCTGTTGTCTCATTGGAGAGGTTTCTTTTTTTCTTTTTTTGGAAAAAATCTATGTAATTGTACAAAAAAAGGCCCAAACTTTTAAATTGGGACAAAGGGAGCTAGAAATTCTAATGGAAATTTGTCTATGATAGTGGAGGAAAGAATTTTCCTTTGTCGGGCTCGAGGTTTCAATACAAATGGATATTTCTGCCTAGAAGATGATATGTGGAGTATTTAGGATCGGTCCTCAAAGAGGAGCTGAACTAATTAAGGTACTCAATTTGTGAAGTTAAAACTAAGTAGACTTCACTCTAAGTAAAAATTCATACTTCACTCAATTTGGTAAATTATGGTTAATAATTATATGGGTCATTCTCAGAGAACAAATTTTGTGATATTTTTTTGGCACCTGTAAAACATTTGCAGATTTGAGCTATTAAATTTCAGTGTGCTCATTGTATTATATGTTTTAGATGTTAATCTATCATGGATAATGCACAAGGTTTCTGATGGGTCTAGAGAAGAAGAGTGAAAATATGTATGGGTCTCCTAAAGCCATTTAATGTAGCTGCCTCTTTTCCCTCAATTATTATCAATTTTCTAAATATGTCCCTTTTGAGTGCGTAATTTCTCACCTTGATAAAATTATTTAGTTCAACCTATCGAAAAGTTAAAAATGAGAAAAATATTGAGCTTTATGTTAAGTTTTCCCTTTATCTCCTTATTATATAGGTTCTTCTTCTTGATGAGATTACGGTTAACCTCGATGTACTGGCCAGGGATGACCTTCTGAAGTTTTTGAAAAAGGAATGTGATGAGAGAGGTTCTACAGTTATATATGCAACACATATATGTGATGGTCTTGAGGATTGGCCATCTCATATCGTAAGTCTTTGGACCCAGTTATGCCCATTATTTATATTCTTAGGTCCAACTTTTTTTATAACCAATGCCAAAATCATTCTGTTTTTTTCAGGTTTACGTGGCTCATGGAAAGTTGCAATTAGCAATGCCGATGGATGAAGTCAAGAAAATCAACAATTTGTCACTGATGGTTAGTTCCCATACTTTTATATTTTTCGAATTTGGAAGGCATGAGTGACATTCGGGATGAGAGAGATCGAACTGGAATGCACCTAGTCATTGAGGTATAGATATGATTAGTGCTTTTGCATTATTATACTATTTATTTGAGACTATTGCGATTAGCACTTTAGTTTATACAGTTATGGGAATGCATGGTTTTTTAGCAACAGAGTGTTTATGCACTTTATTCAGCATTAATTTGATATGTTATTTATATGTTTATTTTTATAATTTGCAGAGTGGAACAGAGTGTTTATGCACTTTTGCGTACCCGCGACATGTCCATTTCACGATATAAAGAATTTGGTATTCATGTTAACCGGTTACAAGATTCAGGAGTAGTTGGTAAGGTACCCTTCAAAACTTGATATGTATACATACAAGCTTTCATGATGCGTATTAAGTAAAATTTAGGTGTATTGTCAAAACCCTAAACAATAAAAAATAAAACTCTAAAAAACAGCCAAATACATACAATAGTAAGTATGTATGCCTGTTTAATTCAAATCAATGAGAGAGGGAGGAGCCCCAAATGGTATTTTTTTAAACATTGATCGAACAAATTGGTTACATCTTTAGAAAAGGCTGATGACTTTTAGTTTAAAAGGTTATTGGCTCTGCATCGTTAGATACACTTTGATATTCGATAAATATATAAATAGTATTATATACATAAATATGTGTGCGTGTGGTATTTAAAATACTTTCCTTGCCTCTGCATTGTGGCACCATATGTTGATTGAATATCATATATACTAATAGTTTATTATTTTCTAAGTTAATAAATAATACAACTTTTGTCCTTACTCCCAAAACTCTGTAAAACAAAAGGTTGAAAAAATATTTGTCAAATAAAAAACGAAAGAATTACTAATTAGTTATCTCTCATTTATAGAAAAGACTATCATAAAAAGGTGAAAAAGTATAACATGTGCTTTTTAAGTGTATGGAAGTTACTATTTATCTTTATGTCAAATCTATTTTGGTCAAATGTCATCATCACCCACAAAAAGATAATCCTAAAAATATATTCTGGTAAGCATGAGCGAAAACAAACTCAAAACTAATAGCGAGCTCAAAATAAGGAGGTGCGAGTGTGATTAGCAAATTAACATGATTTAAACAGCTTGAAATCATAAAAGAAGCGTAAAAATCAGAGGTTCTTTATCGAAAAGTTTTTCCATACAAATCTAAGAGAAGTCTTCACAAAGAACAGCTATACTATTATATATTCATCAATAAAATTAAGCAGATCAAACTTATCAAGAAACAGGTATGAGGAACCTAAACCCAATTGTATGCTCAACTAAGAATGATAATTGAATATCAATCTAATCACATCATTACAGATTGAATTCCAATCCAGGGTCTATAACCAAACCTTTTGAATTTAAGAATCTAATATAAGTACTTATATTAGATTGACTCTGCTTAGTTAACTATTAGTATCACATCCACGTAATAAACTAAAATTCAGATATACTAATAGTTTAAATAACCATTGACTCTGCATTGTGTACTTAAAGAGTTGCCACAGCCGCGTGTATTTTTAAACAATCAACTAATTTATAAGGTTGAGAGGAAGTTAGGTAAGGTGCGTTTGGTCAGGTATTTGCGGGTCGCCATGTGTCAGATGGGAATGAGAGTGGAACATGTGCCACTTTGATGGGTGGACCCCTTTAGGTCAATCACGTTGATTATGTCACGAGTTCTTTGTTTACATCAGTTTCTCATGGAATCTATTATGCGGCATTCTTTCGTTGATTGTTTTTTTATTTCAACTAACATTATTTTTTTCCATTGGTAATTTTAGGCGACACCCTTCACTTCACTTGTTGTGAAGATACTTGCTATGTGTTCGGTTGGAATAAGTGTAGTTATAACACCAATGGCCATCATAGCAAAGGCAGCTGGTGTGGTATGCAAATTACAAAATGGAGATGAACAATTCTTAGATTTCCTAAATTGCCTCATGTATTGAGATGAATTTCATATGTATTGAGATGAATTTTCTATTAATGGAATTTGGGCTATTAATATTTATTGAGGTTATTGTCTGGATGTGTATTAATGTTGTTGTTGCAGACTATTTGTATTATTGTACTATTTTTTACACCTTACACAGGTGGATAGTACTATACATAAAGGAGATTTTACCCAAAAAAATTTAATTTAACTTATTTGTATTGATATTAAATCGGATCGACAATTATTTTGTTTCATTATGTTAGCATTTTTTAATATTGTATACCCTAGTGTGTGTATGTGTGTATATAAATATTTTTTTTAAATATTAGTACCAGACATATACTGTTACTAAACGTGTTACAAAAATTGTGTTAGAAATGTGTTACGAAATTAGTTACACTTTAGTAGCGGTAGAAAAGTGTTAGTAACACATTAGTAACGGTAAAATAGTGTTCGTAACACAGAATTTAGTAACGGTAAAAAATTGTTAGTAAGTTGATTCCCCATGCCTTTTTTCTAACACTTTTTTAGTGTTAGTAATTATTTTAGTAACACTATAGTAGTGCTAGTAATTGACTGTTTTGGTGTAGTGGTTGGAAGACATGTTACGGATGTGCATTTTAAACTTTAAGGGGAGTTGGGAGAATTATTTGCCTTTAATAGAGTTTTTATACAATAATATCAACCAGTTCACGATAGGGATGACACCGTTTGAGGCACTCTTCAGGAGACCTTGTCGTTCACCCTCATTCTAGTTGGAGGTGGGAGAGAACAAGTTACTTGGGCCGGACTTCAATATGGACACCTCAAAGAAGGTAGAGGTGATTTAGGTCAGGATACGGATTGCCCAGGATAGGCAAAAGATCTATGTGGATGCGGGTCGGAGACATTTAGACTTTGATGTTGGAGATCAGGTGTTGATTAAAGTGTCTCCCATAAAGGGGGTGATGAGATTTGGGAAGAAAGGGTAGTTGGATCCTTAATACATGGGATCGTTACCTATTTGGAGAGGATTGGGCCCGTGGCACATCAGTTTGTACTACTGGACCACTTGCAGCGGATGCACAACATTTTCCACATATCTTCACTGTGAAGATTTCTTATAGATGAGATAGCATACCAGCACATCGATATTAACGAGATAGATCTCCAGTCAGACGCTACAAACGAGGAGAGACCAGCGGGCATTTTGGACCGACGGGAGCATGGACTTCAATCCAAAGTTGTTCCTTTAGTTCGAGTACAATGGGGACACCATCGGGAGGACGAGTCGACCTAGGAGAGGGAGGATGACATGAACATAAAGTATCCCGAACTCTTCTAGCTAGGTTTGTATTTTTTTTATTCTGAGGGTGGAATCCCATTATTAGGGGGAAGAAGGTAATACCCGGTAATTTTCTAAAAATAAATAATAAATAATACCTTTGGGATAAATAAAAATTTGTGTAAATTGGAATTAAGTGTAAAATGACTTATTGATTATTAAGTCAGATTTGTGTATGATTGATTTTTATGTGTATGGTTATAACATTCCATGTATTGTAGAAAAAATACAAATTTATATGTGACACAATTAATAATTATCCATAGCTGACATATAATAATTCGGGACATATTTTGGGGCATATATGGGCTCATTTAGTTGTTTTAGACCTTTAGAAATAGTCTTGGGTCAATGATATATAGGTTGGGGAGCTTTTGGGATAGTTTGGATATGAATTCGGGTCCAAAAATTTTAGGTCCAAAAATTGGGTTATAAGCCCAACTCGGGATTAGGATTAATTAGTGTTTAAGTCGGGGTAAATCACTTCCCCACTACTATTCAGAAAAGACTTAAACAAAACTTTTAATGGGAGAGGAAAGGAAAAGTACCAAAAGAGGGAAAAAGAGCAAGAATCAAGAAGAAATCAAAGGTCCTTTCTTCTACGAATTTATAAGGCAAGAATCTCTTGCTTAATTTAAGTTTTCAATGTATTTTCTTGATGTATTATGATAACCCTTAAAGTTTCTAGGATTTAGGTTTAATGTGAATGATTTGATGATGAATAAATATTCTATGCATGTAGAGGACTCAATTTAATATAGGATTAGTCCCAGAAATTTAGGTATCGTATTCTTGAAATTGAGGTTATATCCCTTAGGGTTCTTGATGTTAAATGGAAATATCTTGATTATCTAATGTAAAGAATATTAATGTAGGACTATGAACTGAAATTCTGATGTAAATCCCATGATAGATGCCCCATATTGTGAGTTAAACCATGTTGGAATTTGAAATGAAATCTGAGTTGATATACGTATTTAGTGTTCATAAATTCTGGACAAATTGGAATGAAATTGGGATTGAATCATGTGATTAATGATCATAAGTGGACTAATTATGTTTTAGGGACTCAACTACATAACTATGAAGTAGTATAAACCTTTGGAAATGAATTTGGAATGAAATATAGGAATCTCGTAAAACAAAAAACAAGCAGACCTGGGCTTCTGCATAAAATCGAATTGATTCGATTTCAGGGTGAATCAATTCGGTTTGGCAGTGAATCGATTCGTCCCTAGGGGCTGAACGAGTTGGGCTTGGGGTTTGGTTAAAAGTATTTTTAGGAGTCCAAGCTAGTTGGTGGGACCATGTTTGGAATAATAGAGAAGTTATTGAAAATACAAATGTACCCACATTAAATTTGGAAAATTATGATTAACTAGTTGGTAAGTAATTATTCAATGGAGGGGAATTAATAATTCACTAGATGGTAAATTATTAATAAATGAAAAATTGTGAATCTTATATGGGACTCCCCTATGATAATTATGAAGTAGTTACCTATACATATTATATGAGATAATAATATGTACATATATGTATTTGTATGGACGTCACAATGTTCATGGACTGTCTAATCGGCTTAGGCATTCTTGCGTTCGGGTCGGGTACCACATGTTGGCACAGGTGAGCTTGACAATTGTGTAGGTCATATAGGTATTATGTGGAGGCGCTATCTACGAGAGGTAGGTATTTACCGGCATGTGTCACCGCTGGGTATGAGCCGTGAACAGGTATCCTGCGTAGGAACCGCCCCCAACTTATGTGTGTTTTGTGATGTCCACTTGGGATAAGGGATTCCTCGGATCTTGCCGATAGAGTACGAACTAGACACCAATGGTAGATGCCTTTGTGTGTTTAATATATGAAGGGACATATATATGTAATTACTCGGACTTTAATGAAATAAATTAGATTGTCTAAGAATATGGACATAATGTACAAAATCTTACTTTGTAATAGCATAATAGATATTTATTCCGATATGTGAGACTTATAGAACTGGGACATTCTGAGTATTGGTAATTAAATATAGTCGGTATTTTTAAACGTTTAATTGTCGACATATCTATTATTATAAATTTTGGCATGTTGTCATAGTCATTATTTGGGACTTATTGGGATGCGACTAATATCACACTTAGATGAGGAGTGAGGTGTTAAACGCATACAAGTGAAGAAGGGGGAATATTTATTTTGCATCAACTGTATTATTGCATCCTAAATTGATTAAGTTAATTCTTGCACACCTCGGGATCTGACCCAAATGTAAATATTTTCTCCCCACAGGTGCTCCTAGACAAATTTTGCTATGACAGTCTTGCAGTGTCTATTGCTCATCAGTCTTCAGATTTATCAATTCTAGCACAGGTGCTTTTCTGCCAGAGTTAGTTAGTTTATTTGGAACATTTGTAAGGGCATAAGCCCGAGACTTCTTTACATTATGTTGCTTAAGATTTATGTCATACTGGTTGGATTTATTATTTATTTTTGTGATGGTTTAGATCTATTTAAATATTATGGATATTCATGTCATTTTAAATATGGGCCTTTAAATATAATTATTTATATTTACATTTGTTCTAAGAATTGTATTAATTGACAAGTAAGCCCTATCTTCGACGTATCGTGTTTGGCCAGCCTTTACATGAGAAATAGGGGTTGTTACAATCATGCTGTTGTTTATATAGTATCTCATCATATAATAATTTGTTTTCTTCTGTTATTAAAGCACAAGTAAGTCTTGTGTGATACTTCTCTATGTGAATAGTAAAAGTCATTACTTTTTTATTTTTTTAGATGTACATGAACACAAACCTTTAAATTTCTCTTGGATGTAATTATTTAGAATTATTATCCCATATATATTTAGATCATATAATAGCTTAGTTCATGCATCTTTCTAAGGAATGGCACTGAATGCAAATTCACATATTTCTCTAATTGGCCATTATTTTTTGTTTTTTTTTCTTATTCTTGTATCGTCATTTTCTTAATATTAATTGTTAAATGTTTATACAAAGTTGTATTGTTTAGTATCTTATATTTATGAATTGACACCCTGCTTGATTTATAATTCATAACTTTTGAAAAATAAATTGCGAAATATAAATATTCCCTTACTTTTAATTATCTCGATATATTTTCACGTCATCATTTTCAAATTGACCCATTTTAATTCTACGAATTTTCACATTTATATCCGAGTTATAAATTTTTGGGAATTCATTATGACTCTTATGCTTGTTTACAAGTCATAAGAAAATTAAAATTTGGAACCAGAAGTTCCATACTTTGTTATTAGGACCCGAAGTTCCTAATTATCATTCAGTGTTGGGACCCGAAGTTCCCATATAGCTATTTAAATTTGGGACATGGCATTTTCATATAGCGATTTTAATTTGGGGACTGAAGTTCCCATGTAAATTTTTTCATTTGGGACCATAAGATCCCATGTAAAATTTTCATTTGGGACGAGAAGCTCCCAAATCATTTTATATTGGGACTAAAAGTTCTCAATTATTGTTCAAATATTTGAACATGACAATGAAATATAACCTAAAATCAAACACGAAGTTTTGATTATATTTTTAATAGGTCCAATGATAATTATTTATAATTGGGACTCGAAGCTCCAATAATTTTGCAATCAAACCCGAAGTTTTGATTATTTATATAATAAGGGTAAGGATATTAAATGTTCAATAAGGATTATTTATTTTTTGGACCTGAAATTCCAAACAATTTTATCAAACTTGAAGTTTGGATATATTTAGGGATTTAATGTTATATGAAGTTACCTTACATATTTACAATTGAGACATGAAGTTTCCCAATCATTATCCAAATATGGAAATTAAACATTTTCCTATTCATATTTTGGAACCGGAAGCTCCTAAATTATTTGAACCTAAAGTGTCAAAAGAAAATATATCACAATCAAACCTGAAGTTTTGATTGTCAAATTGAAAGGATTTCGACCAAGATTTTATCAATTATCATTGATTTTTTATATGAAGATTCATATTCATTATTGTGACCAAAAGTTCACAAAATATTTTTTTTAATTGGGACATAAAATATGAAGGTGGAAGCTCTTATGTTATTTATGATTATTTGGACTTGAAGCTCCAAGTACAATATACTATAAATTAAAACTTGCAGTTTGATAATTCATAGGGTATGAATTTTGAAAGTTCTCAAATAATTATTTATAATTTAGACTTGAAGCTTCAAAAATATTATTTTTATTGGGATTAGTCTTAAAATAAATTGGATATTTAAACATATCTTTTCAAGTTCCAGGCTTTTTATTTTTTTATTAAATGAAATATTTTTTTTAAATACTATGTTAATGGCTAAGTGTCCCTTTAACTATCACATTAATAGTTTCGCCATTAAATTTTTGTCTCTTGACCTTTGACTTCATTTGAATACTAAATTACTTTTAATGGTATTTAATTTTAATTCATTTTCGCATTCGAATTATTTAATGTACGTTGGAGTCTTGAGAATGTGAAACAATTATCCTATCATTTTTTTAATAAAGAAGATGGATTATTATTGGTCGATGTTAATAAAAATTATTTGTCACTTGTTTGGAAGATTCTCTAACATTTTACCCCTACTCAAATCTGCATTTTTATACAAATGGGTACATAATTTATTGTCCTTCGACATTAGTAATATTGATATTGAAATTTAACTATTTGTGTAGAACCAGAAGTTCTCATATACAAATGCTAAAAATTCAATTTTTACACATAATTCTCATTAGGCACTTTGTGAGTTATTTAAATATAGGACCTGAACTCCTAGGTTTTAATATGATAATTTATATGAACTTGAAGATTCATATATATGTGACATTAAATAGAGAACCTTAAGTTCTCATTACTTTTCAAAACGAAATATTTGTCATCATTATTTTAGTGGCACTAGTTTTATATTAAAAACATAAAGTTTCTTAATTTCAAGCATCAACTCTCTCGCATATCATAAGATTATGAACTTTTGATTAATTAGTTATTAACTCAATGTTTTAATCTTGAATTGACAAAATTTTGTTATTTATCTCATTATTTAAATATCCGATAATTATCTGATATGATCTTTTTAAATACTTTCACTTCTTAAAGTTTGGTTAACAAAAAATTGATCATAAAATATGTTATTGTATTCTTAAGTATCTCTATATTCCACTTTCTCTAAACCCCAAAAGTGGTTATTTTCTATGAAAAGAAACAATTCCCTGGAGTGACAATAAATCCCCTGAAGTTGGCAAACACTACAAAAAAAAGAGTAATTTATGTCAGTCAAAAATTGACATAAATTACCATTTATGTCAATTTTAGAAATTTTCAAAACTGACATATAAAATCCCGACATAAATGTTCATAAAATTGACCTAAATAAGATCACATTTATGTCAGTTTTTAATAACACACATAAAAACTGCAATATTCAATATGTTTTTAATCACATCTTCATGAAAAACTGACATAAATAATATCACATTTGAGAGTTTTTTCAAAACAAACATAAATGTTGATATAAAATTTTAAAAAAATCATTAATCCATCAATAGACAACTATTATAGGTTAAATCAACCCTTTTGCCATCAACTTTATTGATATTTACAATCAAAAAATATTAATACATTAAGATATTTAGAATAAAAAAATATTGATGTGAGCTACATCATATGCAAAAACTAGCTAATGTGTGAGCTACGTGATGATATCCAAAAACTAGCTAATGTCTAGTTATCTACGTGATAATATCCTAAAAATAGGGATGATACATCACAAAACTAGCATTGCGAACTACATCATAAGATCCACAATCCAAAATAATACTCACGTTAGAATGTTGTCGAACGTAATATTCGATCAAGTTTGTTCTCGACGCTATCCAACCTAGAATGAGTAACCCTTCAATCAAATATAATCATCATAGTTTTCATCAAAACACAATCATTTCAACAAATTATCATTACGACATAACAAAATATAGTTATTCGGAAGTACCTAATATATATAATCCATAATGAACTCAATGCACTCCATTTAAACTTCATTTAGCTCACTCAACGTATACGTCGCTTTATCGAGCAATCTTCTCATCTAAAAAATTGAAGATAGAATTGAATTTATTATGGTGGTATATAATTCTTAATAACTAAACAATATTTTATATAATAGTATAAAAAAAGAAACGGTGGTAACATACCTTAGTTTCAAAAGTTATGGAAGGATCGTTCATGAAGTACTTCATGAACTTCAACACAAAATATCCGCAATGAAGAGTATCATTTCCTTGCATTGGGCACTAGCTAACACAACACATTATTACAGAACAAATAATAAAAGAATACAAGTCAAAATGATTTTTTATACAATACAAACTATTGTAAAAACTTTGAAAAATTTGGACAAAGTTTCCTCTCTTTATAGGACTATCCACCCTGTTTAAAAAATATCAATTATCCATAAATGCTGAAAATGTATAACACATAAAAATTGTATAATGGTCAGCACAACAGCATAATTGTTATAACAACAACACAAGGTTGTTATATATAACAGTAGTATATTATATATATATATATATAAATATATAGTTATATAGTTATATAACAGCTTTATGTATATATATATATAACAAATTTTGATGCTTTGTGTGTGCAAAGTGAACCCGATAAGAGGCCTAACATAAAGGAAGTAACAGGACTTCTTAAAGGGATTGAGCCTAAAGGTCAAGTGATAATGAGAATTGAGAGTGTTAGGTATGGGGATGATTTAATGGCCCTTTTTATGTATGGGTTGGGATTTTTCTAGACTAATGAATCTAATGGAAATATACCCCCTATATATGTCTTTAGAAAGAAGAAAAATAGACAAGAAAAATATATTGTAACTATTTTAGTTATTCATGATGTGGTAAATGTTATGTTTTACATTATTAAACTACGAAAATAAAAAATAATCGGGGCCAAGGGTAGATTGAAGAACATATATATCACATTATGTGCATGTGTTCGGGTGTGAGAGAGAGAGAGGAGATCGTGATTCAGGTTCAGACCCGGATATAAAATCCCAATATCATAAAGTACATGCCCAAGTTATTACTAGCTCCCTTGCACTTTGTATAAAACACTTCTTCCCACTTTCTTTATCTAGCGAAAAGATCTGCTTAAAACCAATGCCAGAAGTTAAATTAACAGATAAACACATATCAATAACAAAACATTACTGACTGCGTAAGAAAATTTTAGTAATTTTGAATGATGGTGTGCCTAAATCCCGAGTAGTACGATTCTCTCTAGATTTTGAATACATTAAATTTAAAGGATTTCCTCTTACATTTTACCTAAAGAAAAGTTTGAGTCCCACTTCTTTAATATTTATTTTCTTAAAATGTTCCACCTGCAAACTGGGACAACATATCTAAAAAGTTGAAAATTTAGAGAACTTACTGGATTTTGTAGTAGTTGAAATGATGGTAAAATTCCACCACAACAGCCCCGACCTAAATGGAAATGGGCAAAGTTATTGAGTAGGTATGAAATCAAAACTACAGGTTACAATTGAAGTCCCAAGAAGAAGAATTTTAATTTCCAAAAAGGATATTAATGTAGCACAAAATATTCCAAGCAATTAACTGATGGAATTATACATACTCATCATGCTCCATTAAGAACCCATGCTTTAGCTCAATATTTTTTCCACCATCTTCTTGTAAAAATAAATATATGAATTTGATATAATACTCAAAAATTCGTGTTGTGTACATACGATATAAAGAAAAGAATGCATGCAACTTCCAGTCCTGTTCCAAATTATTAAATGAGAACTATTTAAAGAGAGAAAAAGAAATACAAGCTGAGTAAAAGTATTCATTACTACGTGGCAAGAAAAATAAATATTGACAATGCATCTGTAAGTCATACGGGATCTTATAATGTAAATAACTTCCTAAGGTCTCCAAATTCTTGAATGGGGTTTGAAGATTTGGAACCCAAATTTTGGAAACCAAAAGAAGAATGGTCAGCTTCAGTTTCAACCCCATTACGCCAATTTTTGTTTTACCTACATTCCTTGGACTCCTCTCATTTAAGAATTCATGTTATTGATTTGAATTCTAGTACTTGGGAGGTTGTTAGATCAGTTTCACAGCTTGAGGACTTGAGGTATAATATTGGAATTGGGAGCTCATGGTCCGAGTTTTTAGATTATGTCATAGCTTCTAAAAAATCAGAAGACATATAGCCTATTTTGGAGGGGCAATCAGAATCAGGTCTTACATATGTAAAACTAGTTGTTCAAAAGTCAAAAGGAATTTCACTAATTTTTCTCCCTCTTAATAAACTTGTTGGCACTCCTGCAAGCTATGTCATAGCAAATTTTTCACTGGAGCCCTACAAGTCATTCATTGGTATGAATAAGTTACTCATCAACGAGCAAGAGCGCAGTACACATTATTTCATTATTACACAAAAAACATAAACAACAAAGATATTGGGGGATGTTTTCAGTATTCATTTTATTTAGCATCTAGATGTAACTACTGTAAAGCTTCTACTGAATCATTAAGTCATCTATTCATTTTAGGCACTATATCTAAAGAAGTGTGGAATGTTTTTAGTAATTTAAAGGGGTTTCACCTTAACTCTAACTCAATCCATAGTACTCTGATTCAATGGTGGTTACAGTCTGGTAAAACTCAGCTATCAAAATGGCTTTTCAAAGTAATTCCAATAACTATTTTATGGGAGATTTGGATAAGTAGGAACAAGGAAGAATTTGAGGGTAAAAATATTTTTTATAATAACATTACTAGTGATTTTATTTCTAGAATATCAGATTTGGCCCAATTTACAAACTATAAAGCAGATCATGAGGATGTTAACACAAAAATTAAGTCAACCTTCAAATTAAATAAGCATTTCAATTAGAGTAATCCTTGTAAGCTGGAAAGTTGGAAGAAACTTGCTAGTGGAAGAATCAAAATCAACACCGATGGATGGAGTGATCCTAATAGGAACATGAGTATGGGTTCTATTCGTAGAGATAGTAATGGAAGAATGATTTGGGCATTATCAATCTTTGATTTAGGAGGTTCAAACAGTTTAGCTATCAAGTATGCTCTGGAATATAGTCTTTAAAGAGGTGATGATAACATTGATGTGGAATCAAGTTCAAAGAACATTTTGGATTATATTTCAAATAAACACAAGTCCTTTTATTGGATGTTAAGAAGATCTCTAAGAGATTCTTTACACTAAAGCATATGGTATCCAAGAGTCATTAAAGGTGCTTTAATATTGGATTTTTCAAATTGTCCATACATTTTTTATTCTAACTCTCAAATTATATTTTAAGTGCTTTCTAGCTATATCTCTTGTAAGCTACCTAGAAAAGTATATTCTCTCTATGTTTCTTAATAAAGATTTTCTTTCTCTCTGAAAAAAAGAACATGGATTAACAAGTTAACACAGGATTCACGAAATATCCGATAACGATAATTAAACCTTGCATTTGTCTACCCAATCATTAATAATTTTCTTCTATAGTTCTGTGTTTAAGGATCAAACTATACTTTTCTTGATAATCACTGAGTCATTGTAAAAATGATTGTACATCATATTCCATTCAGTGTTTAAATAGGACAATAATCTATGTATAAATGATTACATAAAAACTCTGTACCCCAAACATATGTTACTCACCGAATCAAGTATAACTGAATCAATGTGTATCTAAATCATATATCGTTAATCTAGTTAGATTCGTGTAACACCCCGTATTTTTTAATGATTTTTAAATATTGGATTAATTAAAATTAAATATGGGAAATTAATTGACAATTAATCACGATTAAAATAAATACTAACTAGTGAGATAAGGCTTAGTATTTATTGACGTGAATTATATTGAATATTACTAAGTGAATAAATTAATATGTGATTATGAACTTATTAAAATTTATCACGAGTGGAAAATACGAGAGTTACGGTAATTTAGTGGGAACACGTGTGTCAGTCGTGTCGGGACTAATTTAAGGAAATAAAAAGTAAATTATTTTTAAGTCCTCCATATGTCATTTTGAGTGAGCCAAAGTGTCCATAAGTGTCGAGCTAGTCAGATAAGTCTACCCGGGGGTTTAGTTTGGGCCCCGGAGCAGTTTTATGCCAAACCGGCACCCCGGAGGGATATTTTAGTCTTTTGAAATTTTAGAGGAAATAAACCCACGAATTTTGTAAGGTTAAATCAAATGGCATGTCAAGAAATTTAGGGTTATCATAATCAAAAGTTGAGAGAGACTATCCAAGGATGGAAGGAGGAGAATTCCAAAGGAGATTCAAGGCTTTCCTACACCTCTTTCACTACCATCACCACCAACGCGTAGATCGGAAAGAGAGCATCGCCCCCATACCATCTTCTTTATCGGATAAGAACTTTCTTTAAAGGCAAATGTTTTATCTTGCAAAGATTGAGTACATATATTATCCATGGTAGTTTAGATTGTAATAAATAACCATGAATAATTGATATTTCATAAATTTAGAAAAATTAATCAAGATTATGGGTAGGTTTTGCGTGTAGATGAACTTCTGGAATTATTTGAAAAATGAAATCATAACCTCAATGTTAGGAATCAAAAATTAAATTTGAGAGTTACGGTGTTCTTGAATAAAAATTCAGGAACTAGGGTTTTTAAGATATATTCATGAATAAATCCAAGAAATCAATGCGCCCTGATGATTTTTATAATTCTTATACGTTAGGACTCATGTAATTATGTTAGTACAACACCTAGTAAGATTGTTTGGGAGTTTTGGATGATTAATTTGAGGATTTGATGTTGAAAATAGGAAAAACCCGTAAGAACACATATGAAGATTTTCGATACCTGTACGAGCGAATCGATTCGGTGACTAGCCGAATCGATTCGGCTGCCCAAAATTAGTTTCCTTTGCCTTTTTGTTTAGAATTTTTTGGAGGTGTTCGGGATTTAATCGTGGACTTTAATTTTAAACATATTGAGGAATATTTGGGAATGCCAGTAGTCCTAGATTGAAATTTGAGTTTAATTCCATGAGAACGAATTAAGGGCTAAACTTAATTAGGTTTAATTGAGAGAAATACCTAAATTGGAGACTAATTCAAGTCATGGAAATGCAAGGGATATGATGACTTAGACCAGTAGAATATAAGTGAGATACTTACTGATTTTATGTTAGGGAATAAAGGCTACACTTCGATTGGTGAGAATTACTCGGGAGCGTACGATGAGAGTAAAATTGTATTTCAATAACATGTAGGATATTCGTGAGATAGATATGCTACATGTGAAACATATGTTATAGGTTACGCGTACACCTGTATTAAAGATATAGATTTATAAACTAAGGTTGTGTGAATACCTAATGTATGATTGATTGACTGTGTGTATGACATACCTACCATACTTGATATCACGAGAGGTTTTAGAAAGGGGACAGTCTTATCTTAATGAGCCTTTAGGGGGATTTAGATTGGTGCCTCAAAACATAGGTCTGGGAAAGACTTATCGGTGAGTTAATAAGTTTGCGGTCATGTGGGTGCGTGGGTATGTGCATATCCCATAGGGATGGGAACTATGTTCACCTCCAATATATGTGATTTGTATTGATACGGTTCCAGAGTGATTCGAAACTCGTAATCCTTATGTACGTGATGCACTGGGATTTGATTGCACAGTATGCACGCACCGCAGGTTTAGCCTTTTGGGGTGTTGTATTAGTATATATGTATGATAGTGATATCTATATACATTGGTGATTATTTTACTGTGTTGCTTAGTAGATGAGAACTATTACAACACATAATATTATTTAAGAATTTGGAAACTTAAAAGATTAATGGGGTACTTGAATTCGATTAATTAATATTGGAAATGCAAGAATGCATTATTCGAGTAATACGGGAGGCCACAATGACTTAGGCATCATAGTAAGAGACTTGACTTAAACTAGTTAAGTGGGATAACGTAACTAGGATGGGTTAGGAGCCTACGCTCCGCGTGCACATTAGTTGAGATGTAATACCCGCACCTTTTATTTTTACTCATCATCCTATTGTAAATTTAATTACTCGAAATAATAATTCAGTGCGTACTATTTCCATGTTGCACGAGTCCGCATGATTATTTATTCATATTTCCCGGATTATTCTATAACTATTAGAATTGTTTGAACGAATATTGGTTAGATGTAACATAAATTGTAGAACTGTGATATGAATAGTGTCGACGCGTAAACTGCAACTTACGCGATTTTTGTAGGACGTTTTGTTAGGGTTAAAAATAATTTGACCATATTTATGTGATGCTAAAAATAGGCCTAAGAGTGCCATGGGGTCAAAAGTTTAAAAAAATAATAAATAAATAAAATATTATTATTTTTCATCAAAAATTAAAAGTGCTAAGAAATTTTGAAAAAATTTCAGATCGACTTAAAATTTAATTTTAAGCAACTTTCTCTTCTTTGAAATCTCCAAAAAACTTCACTCAGACCTGTTTTAGAGCTAATTTCGGTTTTAAAAATAGTAAAAATAATTAACATTATAAGAAAAGGGTGTGTTTTCCACTCCACTTTGTCCCTTGTCTTCTTCCCCTCCACTAATCTCACTTTACACCAACTAATAGTTGGCCACCTCTAGCGCATGGGGAGTGATTGGAATCATGTGTTGGGCCATTATTGAGGTGGGTAAAGTGTGTGTGAATATAAGAAGAAGAAGAAGAAGGGGTGAATGCCATAGCCAAAACACTTCAGAAGATTTTTCTCCTATATTTCTCATCTCCCAAACACTCTCTCATCTCCCATAAACACATCCAAACCAGAGACCCTCCTCTCTAGCCCCCAAAAAACCACCCAAACTACTTGTTTGGGGTATATTGTCACTCTAAATTGATCATATAAGGGTGACGAAGTTGAAAAAAGTCTTCCAGCAAGGTTTTTGGAGCTAAAAGAGAAAGCTTTGGAGCATTCTTTGGAGCTATATTTGGTGCAATTCTTGGTCTTATTTCTTGTTGGTTTTTATCCTCCAGTTTATTCAAGTCGGTTTCTCATCTAAACTCTTTTTTTTTCAAGTTTAAAATCATAAGTAGAAATAAAGAAATTCATGCTAAAATAATGAAGTATTTTGCCTATTTTGCTTTGTTGAAATTAATGATTCATGCTAGAAACTAGTCTTGAAATGGAAATAATTATAATTAATGTTATTAAGTTTATGATGAATAAATATGGAATGGAAAGTTGAGAAAATAACTATGATAAAAGACTACATAATTATGAGCATGTTAGTAGAATTTTTGAAGGATTTCTTAGGTAGAAATCCATAATACTTGTGTAGAATGTTGTAGTATTCAATGGGTTTACTAATTAAAATGTTTAAAAGTGAAATATATTATTTTCAACATGTTTGAGAAAAATGGAAATTTCAGCCCCTATTTTATAAATTTCAAAAATAAATTTAGAGGCTTAAAAATGGGTATTCTAGTTATTTAAGTGTAATTACGAAAAAAATATTGGAATTAATCAGAAATATACTTTGAGAAGTTGAAATTTGTTTTGTGGTGAAATTAGTATGTTTAAAACCATTTAAAAGGATAAAATTTGTGTGAAACAAATAGTAGTGGCATTGTCGTAAATACAGTGAATAGTATGTTGTCAAGAAAATATTTGGCAATTAAATGTATTAATTGAGTTTGGTAAAAGGAGATTAATGATATATTTTTTCTAAGTGAAAATAATGAGTTTCATGGAAATGATATTCGAAAACGGTGTTGCATTTATGGCCTCCTCGGCCGAGTTTAATTGAAGAAATTAAAGACGTGATAAATAATAAAGTGTGACACAAAGATGAAATGAAAGAATGACGAACTAGAAAATGATGAGAATTATGAAATATTTGAAATATGATAGATGTAAAATATGTGGAAAAGATGAGAAAGGATACTTGCATGATGTCAAGAATTAAGCAGCGCTTGATGTCCCTAGGGGTGAAAGACCCCAAAGCCTGTACAGATGAGCATATGGCGACTGGAGTCCGGTGGTGTGGAGCCCGTTAAATTCTAGGGATATTGGCTAGACTCCAATGCAAATATTGATAAATCTTGTAAAAGGAAATTAAGGATGAGAATATTCTTAAATTAAAGGCACTTAAGTCAAAGAAATTATTAAGGACTAAAGACTAATTAAATAAGTCTCTGGCACGAGACATGAAATGGCTTAAGTGTGAGTTTGGGCACCTAGCCCGGGTGCATTGCATAGAGTTGCATTCAATTGCATAAATTTCATAAATTGTTTTCTTGAAATATTAAAAGATATTGTATATGTATAGTATTTTCATACAAAACTACTACTTAGTATCTCCCACCCTACTGGGCATTCCGCTCATACCTATTCTCCAAAACCCACAGGTACTTCAGATAAGGTTCCCGAGAGTTTCGGTCGTTGTTAGAGCTCTGATTACCGTTATCCCGTAACGGTGATATTTGATATTTATGATTTAACATTGTATCAGTTGTACTATTTAAATTCGGACTTGAACCTGGAACTTTGGTTTGTAATAACACACGGAATTTTCTGTATTAATTATGTTTGAATGGTATTTTAAAATGATTCTTCTGCAAAATGATTAAATGTGGTTTTTAAATTTAATGGAATTTAATTAATGTTGAATAATTGGATAATAAATGGTTTTTCTTTAATATGACAATTTTAATAAACATTTTCTTAAATAAATTAAAAGCAACTTCCCCCTCCCCCATTGGCACCTCGAACTTGGTTGTGGGTTAAGGACGACGTTTACCCTAATTCCGATTCGGGGCATCACATAAGAGGTGACAAATCTCAAGTGAGGGTACGTGGAACTAACATGTATATAATATTTACTATTTAATGCATTTTAAACACGTCCTGATTTTAAAATATTTTCAACTCGGGCTCTGACCCGTTTTTATTCCAAATCTATTTTGCTTTTGTAAAAACCTTTTAGGTGCCTAGCCACAGGGATGCCAAGCATAGGAGTTCTTACTAGTTGACGTGTTGTAGCTGTTGTAGAAGTTACAGGACCTCGGTACTAGACGCCTCCATACCCACCCTTGATTCTTTTAGAGATATTTACTTTAGTCAGACATGTTGCCCACCATTATTCAGATGTATTCAGAGATAGTGCTTTCAGACATTTATTGATATTTCAATTATTGGGATTTATTTCAATTTAGACCATTGTATTTGGGATTTAGATTGGAAGTGTTTATTCTAGATTCAGTTCATTTCAGTATGTCATTTTCATTCTTATGAGATTGGTTATTGGATGGTGATTGTCTATCTAATAATATTTGGTTGCATGTTAATTTAATAGATAAAATTTGATACCAGACTTTTTAACTACTAGGTGGTTACTAAGACTTGACCAACTGGATATTCTGTTTTAAATTGAATAAAGGACTGATCACCCAGTATTTAATTGAGAGGGGTGTCACAGGTGGTATCAGAGCATCAGGTTATAGAGTCTTTAGGATTTATGTGACTTATTATGCTTTCAGCGTCGTGTTCTTTGATATAGAGCCCTATATATAGGACTGTTGTATTCATTAATTGCGCATTTTATGCCTTCAGTTATTTTAAGATATTAACTGCGGACTTATAAAGCTTCTCTCTCATTTCAGATGCCTCCCAGATGTGATAGAGGTGAAGAGCCCGAGCCTCAACCCTCTCCGATCCAGGGTACTATGAATGTTGCAGAGGTTGCCTCTATAGTGGAACAAGTGGTAAATGTATCCTTAGCAGTCGTACAATAGGCACTACCCCTGGCACTGGCGGTGGCCTTAGAACCAACTCACGCGTTAGGGATGCCTTCCAGAATGCACATCCTCCAGATTTCACAGGGGGTTCTGATGTTGTGGTATCTAGCTAATGAAAGAAACATATCTAGCGGCACCTAAGGATGTATGAGTGCACAGAGGTTCATATACAGATACTAGCTACATTTAAGCTAGTTGGAGAAGCACTAGAGTGGTGGGATTCTACTACCACCACTGAGGAGACAGATAACTTTACGATTCAGGACTTTTGGGTGCGATTTGACCATAAATATTTTCCTTTCGCCGTTCAGACTGAAATGAGGAAAAAATTGTTAGACCTCACCTAGCAGGGGAAGACTGTTGTTGAATATGAGGAATTTACAAGATTGTTTAATCTAGTGCCAGATGAGATACCTACTAAATAGAAGAGGATTCAGATGTTTATGGATGGATTAACTTGGAGGATTCGTCAACACCTTTTGGGAAATCTTTCATTGAGGCCATACACCGATGTGCTTAACGCTGCCTTACTACACTGCCAGGATCACTTCTTCCATCTGAAGGGAAGCAAGTGAGTAGGGGAGTCCATCCCGCAGGGAAGCACATGAGATACTGGTGCCAGTGGGGCACAACAAGCTTAAGGTGAGCAAAGATAGGGTGATAAGAATTCCCATCAGGGGTACCCTTCTAAGTGACACAGATTCGATAAATACAGGCAGGGACAGGGAGGCTTTAGGTAGGGCCAATGGGGCAATCTTGGTCAGTAGGATCAGCAGGGCCAATGGAGGGGAGGTAACAGCCAGTAGGGTTGAGGTCAGTAGGGACAGAGGGGAGGAAACTTTGTTTGTAAATGTTACGTATGTAGTAAAACTGGCCACAAGCGTCATGAGTGTCCTGAGAAGGGTAGATCCCCATAGAAGCATCAGCAGGGTGCCCATCAGGAGCCCCAACAACCTATATTTCCTGCCGCCCTCCTAGCGCCAACACAGATGCCAGCTTTGCCTGCCATTCTAGTAGTTCTGGTTCAGTGGGGACAACTACAGTATGGGCGTGTTTACAACGTTCACCAGGCCGCAGTTCCACAGGCCCCACCTGTAGTTGAGGGTATGTTTTCTATCCAGGGGACTACGAGGCACATTTTATTTGACATAGGGGCATCACACTCATTTATTGCCACTAGATTTGCACATGCTATGGGGTTAATAGATACATCGAATAGTATTTTTACATATGTAAACTCGATGTTGGGTAATGGGATGTTGATTTTCTTTATTTGTAGGGGCATGGGTATAGAATGCCGATACACTTGTGTTGGATATGTCAGAGTATGATGCTATTATTGGGATGGATTAGCTAGTTGCATTTAGGGCCATGATTGATTTCTATAGTCGTAGTATTGTATTTGCTATACCGGGTCAGGAGATGTTCCTGGTGGTGATCACCCTGAGGGAGGATCATCCACTCACTTGTATTACATAGAGGATGAGACCTCTAAGGAGGTGGTGATTCCGCATGATTCGATTCTGGTGGTCTGGGAGATTTCTTAAGTGGTCCAGGATATACCGGGGTTACGACCTAGCAGAGAGATATATTTTATGATAAATTTGACATCAGGAACTCGACTGATAGCCCGTGCACCTTACTGTATGGCTCCGACGGAGATGAGGGAGTTACGCGATTAGATTGAGCAGCTGTTGGGACAGAACTTCATTTGTAGGAGTACCTCACCTTGGGGGTGCTACCGTGTTGTTTGTAAAGAAGAGAGATGGGTCATTACGGTTGTGTGTTGACTATCGAGAGTTGAATAAGTTACAATACGTAATAAATATTTGTTGCCCTGAATCGATGATTTATTCGACCAGTTGAGAGGAGCTGCCTACTTATCGAAGATAGACTTGAGGTCAGGGTACCGTCAATTATGTATTAGGGAGAAGTAGGTGTCGAAGACAACTTTTTTGACGAGATATGGGTCCTCCGAGTTTCGAGTTATGCCATTTGGTCTAACCAATGCACCGACTGTGTTCATGGACTTAATAAATAGGGTGTTCAGAGAGTTCTTTGATTATTTTGTCATTGTCTTCATAGATGGAAGCCTAATTTGTTCCCAGACTAAGGAGGATCATGTCGATCATTTGTGTCTTGTATTATAGACACTGCGGGAGAATCAGTTGTATGCAAAATATGAGAAATGTGGGATTTAGCTGAGAGAGGATCAGTTTTTGGGGCACATTGTATCTGACAAGGGGATATTCGTAGATCCGTGGAAAGTATCAGCGATGAGGGAATGGGGACATCCCACGACACCAAAGGAGGTGCGTAGTTTCTTAGGGCTAGCCGGATACTACAGGCAGTTTATTTGGGGATTCTCGAAGATAGAGGGTCAGTTGACTAACTTAACTCGCAAGGGGGGTACCATTCATTTGGGATGAGGCTTGTTAGTTGGATTTCAATGAGCTGAAGGACAAGCTGACTTTAGCACTAGTTCTAGCACTGCCCAGGTTGGGAGTGGAGTACTTAGTCTATACGGATGCGTCCCTATAGGGATTTAGGGGTGTGCTTCAGTAAGAGGGTCGGAATATAACTTATGCCTCCTATAAGCTTAAGCCTAACGAGAGGAATTACCCCATCCATAACTTGGAGTTAGCTATAGTTGTGTTTGCACTTTGGATATGGAGACATTATCTCTTGGGGAAGAAATTTTGCTTATTCATAGATCACGAATCACTACAGTACCTATTCACTCAGCGAGAATTGAATATGCATCAACGGAGGTGGCTTGAATTTGTGAAGGACTATCAGTTCGATATCCATTATCACCCAGGGAAGGCTAACGTGGTATCAGACACTTTGAGCCGTAAGCCAGTAAGTGAGGTGGCTGAGATGTGGAAGGAGAAATGGAAGGATTTGGGACACCAGGATTAAATGGCCCAATCTTTTATGTCAGTTATGACCATTATGCCCCAGATAGTCACGAGGGTTGTACGGGCTCAGGCAGCAGATCCATTCTGTTAGGATCGAATTGTACAACTTCTAGCCGAGGGAGCAGTGTCTTATTTTATTTGTTCAGATGGAGGCTTGCGCTTCAACGAGAGACTGGTTATTCTAAAGGGGAAGACTTACGACATGCGGTGATGACAGAGTTGCATAGTTCACGCTTTATGGTACATCCCAGAGAGGATAAGATTTATCAGTATATGCAGCAGCAATATTGGTGGAGTGGGATGAAGAAGTACATTGTTGAGTCTATTTTAAAATGTGCCACTTGTTAACTGGTGAAGGTGGATCATCAGAAACCAGCAGGACAATTACAGTCGTTAGAGATTCCTATGTGGAAATAGGAGAGCATTCCAGTGGACTTCATCACAGGGTTGCCTAT
Organism: Sambucus nigra; assembly: GCA_949130495.1. NCBI lineage: Eukaryota > Viridiplantae > Streptophyta > Magnoliopsida > Dipsacales > Adoxaceae > Sambucus > Sambucus nigra. The sequence continues at coordinate 54,581,053 of OX422219.1, forward strand.
ATTGTATAGGGGTCACGATTCCATATAGGTGATTGTGGATTGGTTGACTAAGATAGCTCATTTTCTGCCAGTCCAGAAAGATTACACTACGGGACAGTATGCCAAGATCTTTATAGATGAGATAGTGAAACTTCACGGGGTGCCCCTTGATATCGTGTCTGACAGGGATAAGTAATTTAATGGAAAATACGAGTGCGTCAGTCATGTCGGGACTAATTTAAGGAAAATATGAGAGTTACGGTAATTTAGTGAGGACGCGTGTGTTAGTCGTGTCGGGAGTAATTTAAGGAAATAAAAAGTAAATTATTTTAAAGTCATCCATATGGTCATTTCGAGCGAGTCAAAGTGACCAGAAGGGTCAAGATAGTCAGAAAAGTCTACCCGGGGGTTTAGTTTGGTCCCCGGAGCAGTTTTAGGCCAAACCGGCACCCCAAATGGGTATTTTAGTCTTTTGAAATTTTAGAGGAAATAAAACCACGAATTTTATAATGTTAAATCAGATGAGCAATTTAGGGTTATTATAATAAAAAATTTAGAGAGGCTATCCAAGGAAGGAAGGAGGAGAATTCCAAAGGAGATTGAAGGCTTTCCTACACCTCTTGCACCACCGTCACCACCAATGCGTAGACCGAAAAGAGAGCATCGCCCCCATACCATCTTCTTGCTCGGATTAGAGCTTCCATTAAAGTCAAGTGTTTTTTCTTGCAAAGATTCACTATATATATTATCCATAGTAGTTTAATTGAAAGAAATAACCATGAATAATTGATATTTCATAAATTTGGAGAATTGAATCATGATTATGGGTAGGTTTTGCATGTAGATGAATTTTTGGAATTATTGGAAAAATGAAATCATAACCTAAATGTTAGTAATCAAGGATTAAATCTGAAATTTATGGTGTTCTTGAATAAAAATTGAGGAACTAGGGTTTTTAAGATATATTTATGAATAAATCCAAGAAATCGATGCGCCGTGATGATTTTTATGATTCTCATATGTTAGAACTCATGTAATTATGTTATTACAACATATCGTTTTATTGTTTGGGAGTTTGGGGTGATTAAATTGTGGATTTGATGTTAAAAATGAGAGAAACCCGTAAGAACACATATGCAAATTTTCGATACCTGTACGAGTGAATCGATTCGGTGACTAGTCGAATCGATTCGACTGCCCAGAATTTGGTTCCTTTCCCTTTTTATTTAGAATTTTTGGGAGGTGTTCGGGATTTAATCGTGGACTTTAATTTTAAACATACTGAGGGATATTTGGGAATACGAGTAGTCCTAGGTTGAAATTTGGGTTTAATTCCATGAGAACGATTTAAGGGCTAATCTCAATTAGGTTTAATTAAGAGAAATACCTAAATCGGAGACTAATTCAAGTCACGAAAATGCAAGGGTTATTATGACTTAGACTAGTAGGATATAAGTGAGACATTTATTGATTTTCTGTTAGGGCATAAAGGATACACTTCGAGTGGCGAGAATTACTCGTGAGCGTACGATAAGAGTAAAATTGTATTTCAATAACACGTAGGATATTCATGAGATAGATATGCTACGTATGAAACATATGCTATAGGTTGCACATACACCTATATTAAAAATAGAGATTTATATACTAAGGTTTTGTTAATATCTTATGTGTGATTAATTGACTGTGTGTATGACATACCTACCATACTTGCTATCACGGGAGATCTAAGAAAGGGGATAGTCTTATCTTGATGAGCCTTTGGGGGGGATTTTATATTGGTGCCTCGGAACATAGGTCTGGGAATACCTTATCAGTGAGTTGATAAGTTTGCGATTGTGTGGGTGTGTGGTTATGTGTGTATACCTTAGGGCTTGGAACTATGTTCGCCTCTAATATGTGTGATTTATATTGATACGGTTCCAGAGGCATTTGGATCTCATAATACTTATGTACGTGATGTACCAGGATTTGATAGCAGAGTATGCACGCACCCCATGTTTAGCCTTTTAGGGTGGCGTATTAGTATACATGTATGATAGTGATATATATATATATATACTTGTGATTATTTTACTGTGTTTCTTAGTAGATGAGAAAGATTATGACATCTAATATTGATTAAGAATGTGGAAACTTAAATGATTATTGAGGTATTTGTATTCGATTAATTAATATTGGAAATGCAAGAATGTATTATTCGGGTAATACGAGTGGGCACAATGACTTAGGCATCATAGTAAGAGACTTGATTTAAGCTAGTTAAGTGGGATAGTGTAACTAGGATGGGTCAGGAGCTTACGTTAGGCATGCACATTAGTTGAGAGGTGAGAAATATTAACTGAGGGCACATGGAACTAACTTGTATATAATATTTACTGTTTAATTCATTTTAAACACTTGTTGATTTTAAAATATTTTCAACTCGGGCTCTGACCCATTTTTCTTCCAAATATATTTTTCTTTTGCAAAAACCTTTAGGTGCCCAGCCACAAGGACGCCAAGCATAGGAGTTCTTACCAGTTAACGTGATGTAGCTGTTGTGGAACTTACAGGACCTCGGTACTAGACGCCTCCACACCCACCCTTAATTCTTTCAGAGATATTTACTTCAGTCGGGAATGTTTCCCATCATTATTCAGATGTATTCAGAGATAGTTCTTTCATACATTTATTTATATTTCATTTGTTGGGATTTATTTCATTTCAGACTATTGTATTTGGGATTTCGACTGGAAGCGTTTATTCCAGATTCAGTTCATTTCATTATGTCATTTTCATTCCTATGAGATTGGTTATTGGATGGTGAATGTTTAGCTAATCATATTTGGTTGCATGTTAATCTAAAAGATAAAATTTGACACCGAACTTTTTAACTAGTAGGTAGTTAGTAATTAATAAATGTTTTTCGACAATGATGCTAAGATGGGACCAACTGGATATTTTGTTTTAAATTTAATCAAGGACTGATCACCTGGTATTTAATTGAGTGGGGTGTCACAATCCGTATACTAAAGTCACCATAAAGGACAATGTTAGTGATAAACATAGCATAAAAGTAAAACTAAGCTTAAATCAGACATATGTTAATTACTAAAATAAAGAGGATTTGCTAAAATTTTACCTTTCACACCAACCTCGGAGTACACTTTCGCCTTAAAAGTAAAGGATCTCACTCAACTAAGTTGGAAAGATGCAACAAAGAGTAATGAATCAATGAAAAATTCAAAACAAATGTAAAGATTAGTGGCATTCTAAATATTAGGATTACATAAAAAATATTTTGAAACCCCAATAACATAACAAAGTCAACATTTAGTCATTTAATTAAATCAGTACACACCTTCGGCAATAGCCGTGACACTGGACAAACTATAAAATTGAAGAATTAATGAAAAAAAAATTGAGATCGAGTGATCCATTACGTCCCATAACTAAAGACCTAGATTCGTCGCCCACTACTTCATGGCATACAAAAAATATTCGGTGTAGAGTTAAATTGAAACCCTAATTACCAAGACCAATCTCAGGGGATAAAAATAGAGATCAAGCTATAAACTCCCATATATGGTCTTGGAATTTTCTAAGAAATAAAATAAATTGCATGTGCAACACCTAAATTTAAGCAAAAAAATGCATTGAAAACACATTAGAAATAATATATACTGTAACTCCTCAATTGGATCCCTAGTATCCTTGCTTGGACCCTATTCAACCCAACGTATCTAAAATTATAGCTGTAAACATAAAACTATCAATCTAGCATCATAATCAACATTTTCTAAACAGAAATGACAGTATATAAAATATATAGAACTAACTAAAATAGTGAATATGAGGGTGAAACTAGAGTGGCATTGTAAACTCATTCCCGATGAAGAATACAAATCTCTACTGATCTGAAGATATGTAATCCTTGTATTTGTTCAAAACAACCCTGTTATTGTCAACTGGGACCAATAAATTCAAATATAATCAATTCCCATGATTTAAACTTGTTTAGAGAACAAAAACATAACCTACAGCGTAAAACATCTTCGTAGCGATTTTTGTTATTATTAGCACTATCAAGATCCATTGAATAGCTAATCCTTCAGTCAAACATCTAATCATTGAGCATGAATCTATAGTTATCATATTGTATAACATCAAACATAAAAATCATAAAAATAGTCATGGTTCACAGAGCAGATAAGCCAAAAAGAATAGGAATCAACCATTACAAAAACTATTTATTCCGAAGTGACCTGGGTTTCAATAATAGGATAACAACAAAGAGGACGGAATGTGTCATCTTTTACACTGAATATGTAATCTTAAAACCCCCAAAAATTAGTAATCAAAAGTACCCAACCTAAATATCATTAGATTATAACAGAAAGGGTGTCACTTGTGTGGCAAAGAACATGAGGGGTTAATATCCCAATAATATTTCAAAAACGAATTTAATACACACAACCAAAGAAATTTAATCCCGTTATACAACATTGCACTTAGGATATAGAAGATGACGGAACTCACAATGTATCTTCATTTTTTTAATCTACAATGTGAGAGTTAACAAACCTGCAATATTCAAGTTTACACATTAAATAAACAACATAGAAGAAAAGCAAACTTCAACAGAACTAAAACCTAAAAAAATCAAGAATGAGTTAGATGAACTATAGCCATATCGTTGAGTTAAAAAAAAACTAAACCCATATATTCTAGTTTATGCTTATGCATATGGAATTAAATCAACTACCCAACATAATTTCCAACACCGCAATCAAAATTACAACAGCATATATTTACTAAACCTTTTAACCTTCAAGAGAAAACTAAGTTTCAAAAATATTAATGAGTTAAACCTCAATTTAAAGTTGACACGTTCTAATATATGTTAGTTAAAAATGTTTGTGTGTTTCTTCATATGCTCTTAAGAAAGCACATTAAATTGCTCAATATATTATGTGCGTAAGACTGCTTATACTTAATATTTAATATATTATGTGTGTGTGACCACTTATACTGAAGAATGCACATGAAGCAGAGTATGTGCATTATAAGCAGAGTATGTGCATACACTGAGAAGGAATGCAATTACACAGAGAGGTATAAAAGTCCCAGGACCATTACAGAGGATCACTTGGGGTTGGAGTTTCATCATTAGCCACAAGGCATGAGTCGTAGCAATAATAGTTATTCTAACACACATACACAAATCAAACCAACAAATCGCAATATAGACAAAAAAATTCTTGCAAATCCATATATATACACAAATTTGGCCAGTCCGTATATTTAGATAGATTAAAATCCAAAAATAATAACAAAATCAAGAACAAATCAAACATAGTTTATAACTCAATCTGGGAACCTTAGAAATTTAAGACAAAATGAGAGCTTTTTGTACCTACGCCATAGTGGAGCCTCGTCGGTATCCTAGAAATATGCGTGATCTCTCTAAAGTGAAGAGGGAGAGAGAGAAAGAGGAGAGAGAGAGAGATCTACGATCGAGTGAGAGAGGGAGTAAGAGAGATAGCAGTTGAGAGAGAGGTGTAGGTGTGAACGGGAAAAGATTTTGATGAACGAAATTTGGGGTAGGAGTGGAAAAAAACAAGCCCGCTTCTTTTTGTCCATTTATGCCAGTTTTTACTTAAAGTATAAAATTACAAAGGGTATATTTATGTCATCTATATATAAATATGAGATAAATGGTTTATTTTTTTATCTCAATTTTACTTAAATTGAAATAAAAATTTACCTTTAAAGCCAAATTAACATAAATGTATATTATTTATGTCAATTTACATTTGTCTGGCATAACGTTAATTTTTAAACTAACACAAATGATATTTTTTCTTATAGTGAAAGGTACCTAATATTAAATGAGATCTCTATGTTTTACACATATATAATAAAAAAGTGGGATCAATAAAGATGCTCATCGATGATATAACTATATATGTTGTAGCTACACAAAAATCAAAGGCCAATGATACTACAAATCCACGTACTATGAATGAATGTTGACAAAGAATATAGTGGTCAAAATAAGAAAATGCCATGATGGCATAATTCGAGTCTCTTAATATACGTGGTGTATTTGGACCTGTAGTATAAACCCCATAAGATGTTAACTCTGAAGGTTATGGATGGGTATTAATAAGAAAGAGAACTGATAAACTCGCTAAAAAATGCACGACCAATGGCATAAGGTTTATTGAAGAAACTAAAGATCGATTATACGATCCCGTTACAACTGTAAATAATTTTCAGATATTTTACTAGCTTAGCAGTTTTTTAAAACATATTATATGAGACTTGTGAATGTTATAAATGCTTATATATACGGGACTTGGACAAAGAATATATATATATAAATCCTAGAAGGATTTTCTTTACCTAAAGAAAAGATAAGGAGTACGTACTCAAATGCGCTAAGATGTTCATTGTACAGCAGGCAATCTAAATGGATATAGGTACAACCATATTAGTAAATATTTGTCTATGGAAGGGTATGAAAATGTGTCATTATAAAATATCCTTAATGGATATGCTCCTGAAGACCTCAATTGAAATGAAATACTTAAATGGATGTGCTCCTGAAGAGCTCAAGTAAAATACAAAATATCCAAATAAGAAATTCAAAAATGAATGACCTTGGGATAACTAATTATTTTCTCGACCTACTGATCGAGCACAATTTATGTTAAACTCATATTCATTAGTCAAATAGATTGAAAAGTCCCGAAATGTTATAGCATATATTAAGCATACAATTTTATTATGCCCATGGTCTCCGGTATTTGGATATTAAATTATCCATATCATCCTAAAGAGGATGACAAAAATAAATTTGTCCCAAAGTACCATATGTGCATGTTATTATAGTATTTCATCTAGAAGTACCATACTTGTACGTTATTAGTATATTGACATATATAACACAATGCATGATACTAGATATTATAATTGCAGAAAATATCTTGGCAAGAAATAATTACCATTGACTTGCATAGCATGGGACTAATATCAATCATATCATATGATCTATGTCTAGTTAGTTATATAAATGCAGGTTATCTCTGGGAACCTCACAAGGAACAATCAAAGCACTTATGACTTGTCTCAAAAACCATATATTCCTACTACTACTTATGAAGGAAATGGCTATTGAATAGCCCCCGCTCAAAAAGGCTACATTAAGGAATATATGATTACTATATTTTAGTTCTTCTACATCCATGAACTCAATAAGAGTTCTGCTCTTGAAGTCAAATAAATATGATAATGTGATATGTTCATCCCTTTTTATATAAGTCTTATGGAAGTCGAGCTTATGAAGAAAAATGAAATTGAACTGGTAGACAATCAAATCTATTCACTATGTCAAAGAAACATTCCAAAAGGCTATGTACGAGACTGATATACATCGACTCAATCATTGGAGAAATAACATGATAATGGGGAGTATTTGATCAGGGGGAGAATCATACGAGACTGATATACATCGACTCAATCATACGAGACTGATATACATTCCAAAAGGAGCATTTGACCAGGGGGAGAATCTAAGAACATGATGTTTTGGAAATATGCATGTAGAACTATTTTTTCTTTAATTACGTTTTTCCCATTGGGTTTTCCAGTTAAAGGTTTTAACAAGGCAACACTAAGCGCGTCCAACACCGATTTAATGAACACAAAAGTTGTACTCATTTTTCTTCACTTTGGTTTTTTTCCACTGGGTTTTTCCTTAGTAAGATTTTAATGAGGAAATAATCACTGAATGGTGGATATAGTGTACATCCAATGGGGGGTGTGATAAGATATTAATTTAAGTGGATGTCCACTTGTATTCTAGTCCAATGGTATTCTGCAATTATTAAAGGTTCTTTTGGATTACCTAATTGTGTAATATAAATATGGGTCATACCCCTTTAGTATTAATATATCAATGAAATGAAAGACTCCCCACTCTAAATTTCTCTTGTGTCCCTTTTATTTTACAATAATAAGAGCCATTTTTACAATTTATCCATTCAAATTATAATTAACAAGAAGTGTGTAGAAACTGTATTCTTTATTTCTTTATATTTATTGATTAATAAACTCTTATATGTCACCACTGAAACATATTAAGATCATTCAAAGATTCAATACACAAATGGATTTCAATCTAGCTGAAAATTGAAGGTTTGTCATAAAGGGAAGATCAAATGGCCAACTTATAAAATTGTAGTATAATGGATGTCTTAGCAAACAAATATGAGCTAAAAGAAGTTTGGGCAAACAATAGAAAAAAATACAGGGAACTGCTGCATTTACAAACTCTAAAGCATATCAATTGAAAATAAACTGCAACAATAAGAATCTGCCTAATGGGCAATAGTTGTAAATAAAAAAAACATTAAAAGAAAAAACTTTCAAATCCAATGAAACATAATTCTAAAGATCCAAAACATGGGACATATAATGTAACTGTTGTATCTAAAAATTATACTCCCACGTGTACCAATGATGAATGTACACCTGTCATCCAGTGTGTCTGACCAATCCACTTGATCGGACTCATAGACACTTAGTTGGTTGTATTGCCGACCAACTTTAGAAGGTCAACCAACAGGAACACACACAATTACTTGGAAAGGATGTTAAGCAGTAGTGAATTCCAAGAATTTTACTTATTGTACACAGATGTAAACGCCTGGAAACATAAAGGCTCTCCATCTTTTGGGTTTTCCACCCCTATAAATACAAACTAATTCCTTAGCTCAAAGGAAAAATCGAATCACTCTTATGCACACAATACTAAGCTATTGTAAACCCTACTGAATAACAACAACAGTAGACGTAGGCTATTTTACAGTTGAACGACTCTAAGACTCTTATCTTTTTTTGTATGGTTTGAGTTATTTTTCTTATTTTTATCATGATTATAAAATTGGAGTTCGTCCATTTTTAGACTTAGTTAGGTCAAAAGTGACCTCGGTCCTCGGTCCTCGTTCCTCGCCTCTCTTAGGTCAGAACGAACCTCGGTCTTGGATCGTCACCTTAGTTAGGTCAGAATTGACCTCGGTCCTCGGTAGTCACCTCTTTTAGGTCAAAATTGACCTCAATCTTGGATCGCACCTTAGCTACATCAGAATTGACCTCGATCCTCAGCCATCACCTCTCTTAGGTCATAATTGACCTTGGTCTTCGATCGTCACCTTAGTTAGGTCTAAATTGACCTCGATCCTTGATCGTCACCTCATTTAGGTCAGAATTGACCTCAGTCTTTGATCGTCACCTTAGTTAGGATAAAATTGACCTCGGTCCTCGGTCCTCGGTCGTCACCTCTCTTCGGTCAGAATTGACCTCGGTATTGATCGTCACCTTAGTTAGGTCAGAATTGGCCTCGGTCCTCGTTCGTCATCTCTCATAGGTCAGAATTGAACTCGATCTTAGAAGGTCACCTTAGTTAGGTTAGAATTGACCTCGGTCCTCAGTCGTCACCTCTCTTAGGTCGGAATTGACGTCGATCCTTGATCCTCACCTATCTTAGGTCAGAACTGACCTCGGTCTTGGATCGTCACCTTAGTTAGGTCAGAATTAACCTTGGTCCTCCGTCGTCACCTCTCTTAGGTCAGAATTGACCTCGGTCTTGGATCGTCACCTTAGTTAGGTCAGAATTTACCTCGATCCTGGGTTATCACCTCTCTTATGTCAGAATTGATCTCGATCTTGGATCGTTACCTTAGTTAGGTCAGAAATGATCTCGGTCCTTGATTGTCACCTCTATTAGGTCATAATTGACATCAGTCCTCGGTCGTCACCACTTTTAGGTCAAAATTTACCTCGACCCTCTAAATCGGTCATCCACATCCCTTAGGTCTGCAGAATTGACCTCCTTCTATCATGTGGTATCTATTCAATGGACATAACTTGTTCTAAGTTCACCCATCGAGGGGCTCTGTAGACACCAAATTCTAGGACCCCCTAAGTCTCTCCTTAGGCTCGTAATGCTTCCCCCTTCCATCGCAAACCTAGGCTGCACTTCGAGTGCCCATCGGGAGCTCTCGGGCCCCGAATTGACCCCATATGACTCCGATCAACTTCATCGTCTAAGTGAAAGCTCTTTGAAACTTCGAAGGGAACTAAAGCTCCTTTCCAACAGTCTGTCCCTTGCACGAAATAGCATAATCGTTCGAACGAACGATTAGTTTTTCCCTAAAAAATCAATCCGGAGGCCACCCGGCGCTCCCGAACTCCGTTTGACCAAAGTAAACTTTTCATCTCGAACGAGACTAAATGAATCTTTGAAGGTCACTGAATACCCTTTCTAATGATCTACCCCATGCACGATTCTGACCTACGATACGGACTAACGATTCGTTTTACTTCGAGAGGTCACCTGGTACTTTTGGGCCCCGATTGATCGAGGTTAACTTCCCAAACCGAGCAAAACTGTTTGGAATGTCAAACTACATCTCCTAACCTTTCCAACGATCCACCCCGTGCATGATTTCGAATTACCATACGGACGAACGATTCATATGCGTCCGATGATCTCCCGTCCACAGGATCGACATGCGTTTCCTAGCCACATTTGACCAAAAGTCAACTCTCCGAACAGGGAGCAATCCGAAGGACTCTCGTAGGTCTCTGGAATAACTTTATAATAGTATGCCCCGTGTGTAATTCGGATCATTGGTTTGTACTCTACGGTCATTTTTCCAAAAAAGTCCGCACGGGACTGCCAATTGGCAAGTCCTGGACCCTGCTTATCGGCACAGTGTAAAGGGTGACCTGTCGATAGGCACCCTTTGGGGTACGCCAATCGGCACCCCCTAACCCTATAAATAAGGTCCATGACCTCATTGCTTGGAGAGAGACAAGCCCATCAGCATCAGTGATCACAGAAACATTCTCTCGAAGTCAGTGAATCTCCATATGAGAAATCTCATTCAAGCCTAAACACCCATCCTTTTCACACCCAATTCGTAAAATATCGTTATCTCTCATCAACATTCAAAGGAGTTCATCCAAGATCCAAATTCAATCTCCAAGAAAGGTCCAATTCTTTCTCCCTCTATTTTAATTTCTTGTTTTATATAAGTTACCTTAGATTCATAATCTAGTTTCATTCTAGCTCATACATATTAACTTCTACACTTTTATTAGTATATCTCACATACTTTATTTTTCATAAAAATCTAAATATAAATAAAAGAGGGTTACACCCGTAAATTCCAAACGGAATTATCCACCACACCTTTTCCAAAACTAGAAACACATTCTCTACACGCATACACATAATAAAATTTCGTTCGAATCTATGGGATAAACCCCACCCCTATTCCTACATCTGAACTACATGGACTTTGATGCCCCTATAGGCTACGTAGGCGTCTCGGATTAAAATCTGAGACTCGAGTCCAATTTTGCTAATTTTCTAATTCCTCTTATTTTTCACAATCCTCAAAATTACTCATTATCATATATATATATATATAACATACTTGTTCGCATCTCATCCCACACATATTATCGTTTCTCAATAACGATCAATATTGCGATGAACGTTCATATTCTATCTTCTACATATATTATTAATTTGGGAATATTCATATTGATGACCTCACCCTATCTTTTCCATGGTAGGGTCAAGCGATTCTAATCTCCGTTATATAAACACATGCTTACGCTTCACAGGGATAAAAAGGAAAATATAAACATTTGCCCATGAGAGATCGAAAGGGAGGGATGGTTGACTAACACCTTCCCATTCCGTAACTTATCCTTCGGACCTCCGATCTATTAGTTTCGCATGCATCAGTTTTGTCCTTGATGCCGCTCTCTTGAAAGTGGCAACATATTCTTTTGCCTATTTTGATAACAATAAGTTGGCGACTCTATCTCTTCACATTCACCTCACACCTATGACGTCCGAAGCCCCCTTTTTGAAGAGAAGGGTGCAAAACCGCAACGCAGCCTACATCCCCGGGGAGGGGGGTCTCTCTTTCTCCTTTCCTCGGAGCGAACACCACACCGATCGAGATGGCCACAGTGGCGACTCTGCTGGGGATTATGTTTAAGAGGGCTAGACTCTATTTAGATGGGTGTTCTATTTTCTTATATATTCCCCTATTTGCATGTTCCCCTTTATTATTCATGTGCACCTCATTCTTATGCTTCTATCCACGCACTTGTAGAAGATTCTCCATGTACATTTCACACCATGTGCACCTAGGATCACGTAAGTTGCATGCATCACTTATCCATGCTTAGTATACTATTGGTACTTGTACTTTGCTCCCTGTTTGGCATGATCAAGAATGATACTCTCACCATAAGATACTAATAATAGAATCATGCATAATTCACACGACATTACCAAAGAGCATTGTTATTTACCAAATTTTGTCCAGTAACTGGAGGGTCACTTCGTGATGGGCGCTGGTCCGGTAGGGCGCAGTTAGCCTAAGCGATATGACTCTCACCTTACATTGGCCAAGTACCTTCGACGTATATTAAATGGTTCCCACGCATCGTATCGCTTCATCGAAGTCATGACAAGAGGTATATCATAGGGAACTCGTTCACATACATCGAGTATATCGAATTCCCTCTCACACGTACCATCCCCACGACGTATAGTGAGGCAATTCATGTACACTCAGGTATATCAAATGGCTTGTCCACACGTATCGATTGCCCTCAAAAGCAATACTTATATCGTGGAAGTCACGCCAAATGGGGAACCCTTTTCGATTCACCAAACCAAACTGCATACCCGCATATAAGTGTCAAGCCTAGGACACGTATATTAGATTTCCGGTTTTGACCTGAAACTCTGCCGAAATTCCAGGTCGGCCTGTCGCCTAAATTTTTGTGCAATTTCAAAATGGAACCCTGCACGTGAGCTAGGTTACAAGTACAACCATAGCTTTATATATGTTGCAAACCTAACTTTTCCAGAATCGGGTCTCGTCCGGCATTTCATTTTTCATATTAGGAGAATTTAATACAAGTGGGAACCTAATAAACATAACAATCATGTTGAGATCTGTCTCTAGTCTTTTCCTCTCTCTTTTTCCCAAAAATCATGCAAAAATTTTTTTCCTATTTTATCAAAACCATTAAAAACATTTTCATTCTCATCTTTTCCAAAAAAAAAAATCAAAAAAACATTTTCCTCCTTTTTCTAAAAATAAAAGTTTCCCTTTTTCTTTTCCAAAAAAATAAATTCCATTTTCTTCTCAGGTCGATCACATACCCTTGGCCTGGCTGCCTATTGGCTTCGATCTTCCGTCGAGCTACCCCGAAGTTCTATTAGTCCCTTTGCTTCCTCCGAGTTCGAAACTCACCCGCCTTCCTTGAATAACACGGATCAAGTGCCGAATGTACAGTCGGATTTATTGACGGTTCTAGCTCAGCTCACTGCCAAAATTGACAACCTTCAAACCGAAGTTCATGAGATGAAAAAAAACCAGGTCCCTATTCCCGAAGATCCTGAGGTCGATTTCCCTCGTGCCATGGGTTCGCCTTCACCCGAGCCTATCTAGATTCCTGAAGAATACCATCATGATCCACGTGCTCCCCCTGCTAATGGGCCACCACCTGCACAGCTTTTTATGCCAAACCTTGCTTAGATCGGGGATAATTCACCTGTAACTATTGATCTGAAATAGGAAGAACTGAATAAGGTCAAGGAAGATCTCAAGATGCTAACCAAGAAATTCGACCAGATCAGAATCTCTGGGAACAACATGGACTACACCCACCTGTCTCCCTATCCTAAAGCCAGGTTACCAAAAAAATTCAAGATGCCTAATATTGAGAAGTTTAGAGGCAGTGGACCCCCGATCGTTCATCTTTGTAGCTATCATCGAGCCATGACTCTCCTAGGAGCTTTCGAATAAATAATGGCTCAAATATTCCAGTAGACTTTGTAGGATAGCACCCTCCGTTAGTTCCTATCCCTTGAAAAATCTACAATCTGCAGTTGGGAAAACATTGCCCGTGAGTTTAAGTCTCAGTACAAGTACAACGAGGAGCTAGAGGTTACCTGCCATGACTTAGAGCTACTTAAGAAGAATCCTGGGGAATCAATCAGCAACGCCATAGAAAAGTGGAGAGAAAAAGCAGCTACCATGACTAATCAGCCCTCCAAAGAATAACAAGTCAGGATTGTGAAGAAAACTTTCTACCTTATGTCCGAGAAACAGTGGGAGGATATTAATATCCTCACTTTCGAGCCCTCCAAGAAGCAGGACTAGAAATCAAAGAAGGTTTTGCCAAGACAGAATTTGAACCGAAGAAAGCCTCAGTACAGTTTGCTCCTAGAAATTTTGAAAAGCCTACTAGTACCTCAGTCTCTACCATCAATAATATCTCTCAGCCTGCCACTTCATGGGCACTAGAAATTCGCCCAAACCCAATCCGAAAAGAATATACCTAGCTTCACGCTCCTCTCCCCAAAGTCTACCAGACTCTCTTGAACCGAAACCTAATCAAACCTTTGGATCCTCGTCCATTACCAAACCCGCTTCCAAAGAATTTTAAACCTAATGCCCATTGCTACTATCACCAAACTGGTGGCCATACCATCGACCAATGTTTTCATCTTCGAAACACAATCCAAAGCCTGATTAATCGGGGTATCATCGCCCCACCAACTAATCCTAAACCAAACACTACCCATAATCTACTCCCACGACATACAAAGTCCATCTTCCTAGAAGAAGACTCAGAACTCAACCCATCTACCCAAATCATGCCAAGCAAATCACCAATTATGCCCATATACTCTCTTAAACCTCTCCAAGCATGCCCATATTTCCTCTTACACCCTACCAACCTTGTCGGTCAAACCTTATCACTCCTCACCAAAGCCTGCATCATAATCCGAACCCGTTCTGGAGGTAAAGACATGGAATTATTAGAAGTGTTGAACCAACTCCTAGAGTTCGGGCTGAAATTGCCCTCCCAGATGACCATGGACTGTCAGAGATTTAGTGGGTTATTCTTTGAAGCTCAAAAATGGTCCCAAGAGTCAGACAACTGGGTAGTTCCAACCGATGAAGTCCGTCTAGATAACCTATTCAAGAACATGGCAGATTTATTTTGACAGACTGGTAATCTTTCTAACGTATTTAAGCTGGTCGACGCTTTGAAATTACAAGGGCAATTGGCTCCCTCAGTTTTGCATTTCCCTGTCTAATGAGAGGAATTATATGAAAAGGCCATAGAAGTTGTAGAGTGTATTGACTTTGCATGGAAAGACAATATTATTGCCACCGGATGGGGAGATTATTTTGAAGATTCAGATGAAGAGTCAGATTCAAGAAAGACTAGTATGATAGCTAACCTATGCGGAATGATATCATTCGAGGAGTTGCTAGGAGAGGTCAACTAGTAATTGAGCAACCTGATATCGATGAAGAAATAAGATTTCTATTTTTCCCCTCTTACGTGAACCACATGACCAGGTCAGGGAGACATTACTAGAATCTGAGCTTATAACCATCAGCAAGTGATAAAGGGAAAGGTGTTGAGAATCTCCCTATGATAGAATAACCCTTGAAGAAATCAAGGTCCTTAATCAACTGAAGAAAACTCAAGCGAACATCACTCTATAGGGACTTCTCATGTCTTCCTAACTGCACCGAAATGCCCTAATCAAGCTACTCACAGGACTCACAGTTCCTCCCTCAACCACACCAGAAGAAGTAGTGAACCTAGTTGGATCCTTAACCTCTACTCTAATGCTCTCCTTTTATAAAGAGAAAATCCCTAAGAATGGTCCCAACCACAATCATGCTCGCAATATCTCTGTCGAAGTCATGGGGAAGACTGTTCCCCTCTCACTCGTCAATAACGGATCAGATCTGAATAGTTGCCCGTTAAGAATCCTTAACAGTTTGGGACTGAAAGTGAGCGACCTTGCTCTAACCTTTGCTGTCATGCATGCCTACGATAACACCCGTCAAAACGTAATGGGATATATCAAGCTTGCAATAGGGACTGGCACTATAAATCCTATTGTTGAATTCTAAGTCATTGATATCCCATCTTGTTTCAATCTGCTACTCGGATGACCGTGGCTCCATAGCATCAAAGGGGTGTCTTTTTCCCTTTATCAGAAATTAAAGTTCTTCACTAATGGACAAGTTATCACCATCTTAGTGGACAGTGACAACACCGAGAATGTAAGCACTAGTAATCCGGTACTCGAGATATAACACGGGTGAACGATATGCTATTATCGGGTTTCCAGGTCGAACCACTCCTACTCCAAGCAGGGGATAACTTCAAAGATAGGGTTTGTCCAGAATATAATCCTCATTGAAATGTTAATGTAATCTAAATTTTCAAGAATATGCACTTCATGCCCGAACTGGGACTAGGGAAAAGGCAACAAGGGATAATTGAACCTATTGTGTTGAAGGAGGCCTTTCCTTCATATGGCTTGGGCTATCAACCATCAGAAGAATAACTCAAACTGATTCATCAGCCTTGACTGAAGAGAAAGTTAAAATGCACCAGAACTATCTTGGGAGATTCCCTAAACGGAAAATTCATCAGAGAGGGTGAAGATTTCCCCTTTTGTGGCTTCCCTGAACCTTGGTATGACCCTATAGACAAAAGGATGAAATCAAGAATGGAGATTTTTTCTAAGACAACTACCTATGGGTCTAATGTTCCCAACACTGTGTGCAACCACTCACTGAGGAGACCATAACTGATATCGGGGATTTTGAGGATAGTGATTCCGAAGACTCTTTCAACTTGCAGATACTGGGACTGGCACTCTTCATGATCCACTCAGTGACTACTTCATCTGATCCATCCTACCATATTATAGATGTTGATGCACCTCTTCTCAACTGGCATGCTGCACCTGTGCCACTTGCTGATATTCAACCTAACTTTAATGTTTACCCCTTTTCCCCTTTAGTTGTTTCCTTTCACTCTGATGTAATCGAGACCTCCTTTGATGAGGTTCTCAATGTTGTTTTTCCTATCAATGAAATAAACGAAGATTTTGAGCTTCTTATTATGCCTTACATTAACTGTCTTGATTCTAATCAAACTCTTGATGATGATGATAACTTTGAAAATGAACAATTCTTAACTGATCTAAATAAGGTTAATAATAAGCAACATAATCGCATTCAAGTTAATGAAGATGAAACTGTTGTTATTAATCTCACTTCTACTAGCCAAATGCACGAGATTATAGGGTTTACCCTTAATGAGCATGAGTGCACCCAACTCAAAGAGATACTAAAGGAGGTCGTGGATATCTTTGCATGGTCCTACGATGATATGCCCGACATTATTGACCCTGAAATAGCACATCATGAGATTCCAACACTCCCAGAATATAAGCCTGTCAAACAGAAATTTCGAAAGCTTCGCACTGAATGGCCACTCAAAGTAAAAGAAGAAGTAGTCAAGCAACTGAACGTGGGCTACATTCGTGTAATTAAATATCCCACGTAGCTAGATAATATCGTACATGTGCCGAAATTGGGAGGAAAGGTACGCATGTATGTCGACTATAAAGACTTGAGCATGGCCTCTCCGAAGGATGATTACCCGCTACCCAACATCGATATGATTATGGACAACACGGCTAGTCATGCTCTCAAGTCATTCATTGACAAATTTTCTAGATACAACCAGATCAAGATGCATCCTGCTCATCAAGAGAAAACCGCATTCATCACCCCTTGGGGAACCTTTTGTTATACTGTCATGCCATTTAGTCTCAAAAATTCATGGGCTACCTACCAAAGGGTGGCCACAACCATTCTTCATGATCTAATAAATAAGGAAGTAGAGGTTTATGTAGACGACATGATCATCAAGTCCAAGACTATAGATGGCCGTATTCCCGCCCTCCAGAAATTCTTTAAACGACTGTGAAGATATCAAATGCCACAGAAATATGTCTTTGACGTTACCAAAGGGAAACTCTTGGGATTCATGGTCAGTGAGAAGGGGATAGAAGCAGATCCTACCAAGATGAAAGCCGTACTTGAGATGCCACCTCCTCGAATAGAGAAAAAGGTCTGAGGATTCCTTGGGAAATTACAATACATCAGTCGATTCATAAGCCAATTGACTTCCATCTGTGAACCCATCTTCAAACTCCTCCGCAAAGATTGAACTAAGGTATAGAATGAAGCTTGTCAAGAAGACTTTGACCGAATTAAGCAATAATTAACCCGACCTCCAGTGCCCATGCCACCGTAGCCTGATATTCCCTTACTCATATACCTAACCGTGACCGATACCATAGCCGGGGATCTGCTAGCCCAATACCTTGAAGAAACTTGAAAGGAGAAAGCCATCTATTATGCCTGTTAAAAATTAGTCGATTACGAGGTTAACTACACCACTTTGGAAAAAGAAAGTGTCACCCTTGTCTGGGTTACCTAAAAGTTACGGCACTACATGCTCTCCCATCAAATACCTACTCAAGAAGCACACCTTATCCATCTGAATGGCTCGTTATTTGATGCTTCTAGCCGAGTTTGATATCACATATGTCACATAGAAATCCATTAAAGGAAGAGCCATATCTGACTACCTTGCTGACTACCCTATAGAAGAGGCCGATGTATGGATTTTTGAATTCCCAGATGAGAATATCCTTTGCGCCTCCCATGAATATCTTCAATGGAAAATGTTCTTTAATAGCACTGCTAACAAAAAGGGGTATGGCATTGGGATTCTCCTAATTGCCCTTGATGACTCCCACACTCCTATCACCATCAAATTGGATTTCCCCTACACTAATAGCATGACTGAATATGAGGCATGTACGGTAGGCCTCAAAGTTTCCCTCAATAAGGGAATTCGATGCCTCGATGTCTACGGGGATTCAGCCCTCATCATCGATCAAGTACTCAGGAAATGGAAAGTCAGGGATGAGAAACTCTTACCCTTCCATGCCCACCTCGAAGAGCTGGCTTCCCAATTTTAAGAAATCACCTTCCACTACCTGCCCCGAGCAAAGAACGGCCTGGCTGGCGCCCTTACTACCTTAGCCCGTATGATTGACATGCCCCTATGGAATAATCATTACTCCTTTCCTTGTCCAAAAACAAGATAAACCAACCCACTGCTACCACATCGAGCTCTAGACAGAGGAAGAATTTGAAATAGCCAACTGCTAGTACTATAATATTTAGTGCCTCCTCAAACACGGTAGGTACCCCCAAGAAGCCGACAAGAGTAACTCTTCACAGACTGGTTGCCCAGTACATTGTCTGTGATAAAGCACTGTTTACGAGAGACTTTGATGGCACCCATTTGCACTGCATTGCAGGAGCTGACATTAAAGAGATTATGCAGAAAATCCACAATGGGGAGTGCGGACCCCACATGAATGTCCATATGCTCACCTAAAAGATCATCCAACAGAGATACTACTGGACTACCATGGTATAGGATTTCACAGCCTACGTGCGAAGATGTCTCAAATGCTAATAATTCTCCAACTTACAGTATTTGCCTCCGCGAGAACTGTACAATATGACTTTTCCTTGGCCGTTCTCCACATGGGGCATCGACGTCATAGGGAAAGCTCCACCTAAGGCATCCAATGGGTATGAGTTCATCCTAGTCTCTATTGACTACTTTAACAATGGGTCGAAGCCGAGTCATACGCAATTCTGAATGCCAAGAAGGTGGCTAAATTCATCAAGAAAACATCATCTGCCGATATGGGGTCTCACACGAGCTAATATCGGACAATGGGTTACATTTTGAGGTAGAGGTCACAAAAGTGGCCGACAAGTATGGAATTCAGAGACATAAATCCTCTCCATACCGACCTCAAACCAACGGAGCAGTTGAAGCATCCAATAATAATCTCAAAGCCATCATGAGAAAGATGACCAAGACTTTTCGTGATTGGGCCGACAGGATTCCTTACACCCTTTGGGGTTACCATACTTCAGTTTGAACCTCTACTGGGGCTACCCCCTACTCTCTAGTCTATGCCATGGAAGAAGTCCTACCCATGGAGCTGGAAATACCCTCGCTGCGCATCATGATTAAAAGCAAGGTCAGTAAGGAAGACTGGTACCAAAGTCATCTTGACGAGCTGACCCTCCTAGACGAAAGGAGATTGAAAGATCTCTACTGCATGCAAGGGTACCATCGCCTTATAGCGCGATCATTCAGTAAGAGATTCAAGGACGGGGGTGTCCAAGAAGGGGATTTAACCCTCAAAGAAATAGTAGAACCCATCTGGGACTCTAGAGGGAAATTCAAGACCAATTGGAGTGGCCCATACATTGTGAAGAAAATCTTATCCGGTGGCACCGCTATGCTTACCGACCTCGACGGGGAGGAAATGGCATGCCCAATCAACCTGGACCGTCTAAAGAAATTCTACCCTTAGTCCAAAATCTTGGTGCGTTACGACTCTTCTCACCCCCCTTCTATTCTATAAAAAAAATCTTCATTTCCCCTACCTAAAACTACATGGGCCTGATCCTCTAAAAACATTTTCAAAAATGAATTTCAAATTTTTTTCAAAACCCTCAGAGGTACGTAGGTAGCTCATTCACTTTACATGAGCCCGGCCCCCCTTCTTTTCATAAAATGTTATTCTTTTCTTACCCCGAGAACGATAGTTAATTTTAACATAAACATGAACAAAAAGATTATGTATGCCTTAGCGATTGGTATAAATAATTCAAAATTCAAAAAGTCATCAAAAGGCATAACTAGATGATCAAAAACTTATTTATTTCATTATCTGAAATTTGCGTACGATTACATCGGCGTAAAGAGCCAAACAACTTCCCTAGCCAAAAAACCCAGATAATAACAAGCCATACTACCCCTTAAAATCATTCTAATTATTCCAGAAAACACAAAACAACACCTATTACAAAAATCTTCACAAAACCCTACCCACAGTTGCCAGAGGAACCAGCACCACCAGCACCACCAGCACCTGCATCCTGGACTCCCCAAGCCTCCCTTGCATGAATGGAGTATCGTAGATGCTCCATGGAGCGATAAGCCCAAACCAACTTGGGATAGACCACAACACCCCCCTATGGTGTCAGATATGGCAAACCACCTCTGACCAGTCTCCACAGCCAGTATCCTGGCCACTAGCTTCTTCCATAACCACTTCATGTGGTCACTAGAGACATACCAGACTCTCCCAGTAGACTAAGAAGGACGGGTTTTCGGACGACAATTCTCCGACAGGGAACCAAGCCGCATGCGCATATGCTTTGTTAGATCCTTCATAGGAAAAAAGTTTGGTGTCCGCGGTGGCACAATCTACTCCCAACCATATTGGCGCAACATCCGCTAGGGAAACTGAAGGAGTTCCGCCTAAGGCCAACCATCCTGACGTATAGGTACTCTTCAAGCTCTAGAATGGGCAGAAGCTCTCCCCACCAAGGCACGGACCAGCGTAAGCCTCATGCCCCTTACTCTACAAACCAGCTCCCCTAACTCTCAATTTCCAGGCCTACGCTAAGGAAATAGCGTGAGAAGAAGTTTGGAACCGTTGACAAGGGACACTCAGGTGGGATCGCCATACAAAACCTCTCAGACAACCACATAAACAACAGTACAGGGTTGCCCCTCAGAAAGTCAGAACGACCCTCCCATCAGGCATCCAAGCCATTTAAGGTCTCCGCCAGTATCACCGCCTCAGGATTGTGATGGTACGACATCCAAGAAATAATAGCAGCTAGTTGGGGATCCACCAGCGTCCCCCCAGTCACCAACAAAAATTTAGAAACAAGGCCTAGGATGACGGCCTCAGCATATCCAGTGTCACCCATGTCCTACAAATGCATGAACTGCAACACCGCCAGAAGGGAGATGATTCCTCTCGTAATCAGTGGTCTGGCCTTCGAAGGCGAAACATGCAGAATCCCGACCAATAAATCCCTGGGAGAGCGGGAAAACTCAAGCAGAGCTGCAGCAACGCTGGGATTTATCCCCATCATGGCAGAAAATTACTCATAGGTAGGACAAATCTCATCCCACCTGAAGCGGAAGACATGATCCTCGGGATACCAAAACTCGACAGCCGACATCAGCATGTTCCACTCAATGGGCCGGTTGAGACACAAAGAGACTCGCTGCATGTGGAAAGCATCATAATCAACATTATAAGGACACATTGCTTCCAAGGCTTCGAGGTAGTTAGCAAACTCAATTCTACCAGGGAGAGACATCTTGAAAGACTATGAGATAGTAAGCAAGTGAGAATGTGGAAAAGGAAGAAAGTGAAAGTGTGAGGAGGAAAGACCCATCCACACCCCCTTTTATACTTGGAAACTCCCAAGCCAAGACAAGGAACCCTACAGAGATCGGATTAACACTTGACCAACAAGTTCCAAGCAATTGAAGAAAGTGCAATCAAAGTCTTGGATTGATTAGACTAGACTGATATGCCGATAGGTAGGACAGGGGTTATGTCGATCCCCCCCCCCCCCTCCCCCCCCCCCCCCGTTTTGGGAAATTTACCTTTTTCCTCTTTTGTCAAAATCAAAAAACTAGAAAAAATAATTTTTTATCTTAAGGGAATTTCGAATTTCCTTTATACTTATGCCTTACTAATCTCATTTCAAATAAAATACTTCTCAAAATTAATTTTTAAAGTTCTTTTTACGGACTCAGCAGCAAAGTAAAAAGAGCATGTGCATTAATTACTAAACAATAAAATTAACAAAAATTTCATTATTTTATTTGCATATATTTGGTTGTGTTACATTAACATTTTGAAAAAAAAGAAGAAAAAACAACGGGACTCAGCCCGAACCCAATCTCTCTCTCTCTCTCCCTCTCTCTATTTCTTCTCTCTCTCTCCTCTCTCTCTTTAGGATCCCCCATCCCTGCGGCGCGCCCTCTTTCCCCTATGGCGAGATGACGTGCCCCCACTACCAGAGCTCGATCCTCCCCAGACGAGGCAAACGGCACCAAGCAAGAAGGAACCGAAACCGCCTCACTAATGTGAGCAGTCGCCGAGGATATCCAGTCCCTGATGTCCTTCAACCAAGTGGTCGAAACAGTGATATGCTGCAAGGAAGAATAGATAAAATCCAATCAGTCAAGCATGAGGAGAGAGAAAGAAATCAAGGAAATTAAAGGAAAAGACATATCGCGGGCCGAAGAACCTCCTCTGTCAGACCCAACTCCTTCGGATCCATCGTGTGAGGGCGATGCTGTAGACGTACAGATCCCCCATAAGCCCCGTCTAAGGTTGTAACTAGGGAAATGCAACCACACAAAAGAAGGCCCTGAAGTCATCATCGTCGCTGATGTAGCTACACCACCTACGCTATGAGAAGACCCCACCTACCGACTCGAGCCCGCTCTAGGGAGAGGCATCACATCATAAATGATAGGGGGCATCATCCAACACGAGATGAACTCCATGTAGTCATACATCACCTCTATGTCAGTGTACAGGGAGTATGTCTCTCCCATCATCGCAGCCACCCGAGCATCATCGGACATCTCTCGCACACGCCTCATGAACATAAGGGGCCTCGTCGGCGGCACCACAACCTCATCCTCCACAATTTGATGGACCACCATATCCCCAAGATACCAGGTGTGGACGAACTCATGCGCCAGTAGGCATCCCATCTACGCATGTCCCCCAATCACTACGGTGTACTGAATAGCCGTCCCCTAGGGATAAAAGGGCACGGGAAAATCCCCAACGTAAGTGAAGGATCAGTGTCAGTAAAATGGCATAAAAAAAGAACAGTCTCAAGGATAAAAGAATGCTTACTCTTTATCTCATCAGGACATTCAAGACCTGATGTACCGCCTCTAGAGAGAGTTTCTTCTTCGACTTTCAGTTAGACATCCGCCATCGAAACATTCGGTAAAAGTTCCCAACGGAGTTATCCTTCAGAGAAATCAGTTGGGTGTTCAACCCAATCACCTCGTAGAACCACGTTTGTAAAGGACAAGAGTCAGCATTCAAATCAAAAGGAAATGCATGAATGGAAAATGCGAATGCATAAAGAAAAAATGTGCAAAATAAAGAATACCTACAGAAGATATGTGGACCCAGTAAAAGTTGCCCGGCAGCACCGGCTGAATGCGTCCTAAGAATAGTAAAGGGTCACCAAAGTCAGGCTCCCCCAGTCATAGAAGCGGATGTTCGAAAACATCATCAAAAATGGCAGAAATCATAAGTGAACGACGTCGCCACTCGTTGCCACCAAGAAACCCCCCAGCACCAGCATGATAAACAGACGGGCCACCTGATGCACCTGCTACCCGTCATTTTCATCAATCCTCCTACTCAGAAAAATCTCCTTCAGAGAAGACAAACGGAGAGAATCAAGAGAAACCACCCTAGCCACGTCACCTAAAGTCCCCGTCACCACCTTCGGCGTCACCCATAGCGTCTTGTCCACCTCAATCTGAGCACCCTTACAATCCAGCCCTAGAAGCTGTTGAATGTCAATGGGAGTCACCATCATCTCCCTAAAGCCAAAATGAAAGGTGTGGGTAGTGTCCCACCACCTCTCTCCTAGAGCACATAGAACCGCAGTAGAGCAGGGCATCTCATCCAAAGCTGATGCTAGCCTCCCAAAACCAGCAGAGGACACCATTCGGTGCACCAAAGTAGGAAGATGATACCAAACATCCTTGAGCCATGTCGTACCACAGGCACAAATAGTCATCATGGAGATGTCAGACTGTCCACACAAAAAAATGAAGAGAACCCTTGTCAAATTCAGGAAATAAAATAATCTCGTCAAGAAAAAGAATAAAAAAATACCGGGAGTCATGCAAAACTTACATAGCCACTAGGGTTCACTACCCTTGAATAAAGATGATGCGAAGGCTCATGCAGAAGAGTCTGATCATCCGCCACAGGCTCAAACGAGTCGTAGGAGTTCTCCCTACCCAACGCAAGAGGCACTCTAGCCCTCCACTTTAACCATGCACAGTCATCGGCATTGAGCCATGCCATATGGGTCGCATTGTTTGAGCAGTCAGCCATTTCGGACGTAAGGACGATTTGCAGAGGTTTATAGCAGAAGGAAAGAACTCAGAAAGCTGTGAAAAATGAGGAGAACCCGCTCGCTTTTATAGGAGGCTAAAGGTCATGCCGATCTGCAGTCCCCTCCACCCATTGATCGACACTGGGCCTTTCACCTACTCGAGGTAGCCCAAAACGTCCATGCCACTGCCGATGGGTACACCCACACCCATGCTAGTTGGCAAACCTCTCAAAATTTCATACAAAAAGTCCAGAAAAATACCAGAAAATACCGAATAAATCCCAAAAATTCCTAAAATTACCAAATCTGCTCTAGTACCATGCTCACCAAGCTACACATTTTTTACACCCTTAGCAGGAATTCCAGAGAATCATTCTCCCTAGCAACGTCTCCAAAGGACGCTCTAAATTTTCCCCAGCTCATTTACTATTCCCCAGTGGAACCCAAAATCCAATCTTTATCCCTAGTGGAATCCCTAAATTTCCCGAAGGAAAGTACACCTCTTTTAGGTTAAAATTGACCTCGGTCTGGGATCATCACCTTAGTTGGGCCAGAATTGACCTCGATCTTGGATCGTCACCTTAGTTAGGTCATAATTGACCTCGATCCTCAATCGTCACCTCTCTTAGGTTAGAATTGACCTCGATCTTGGATCGTCACCTTAGTTAGGTTAGAATTGACCTCGGTCCTCGGTTATCACCTCTCTTAGGTCATAATTGACCTCGATCTTAGATTGTCACCTTAGTTAGGTCATAATTGACTTCGATCCTCGATCGTCACCTCTTTTAGATCAGGATTGGCCTTGGTCTTGGATCGTCACTTTAGTTAGGTCAGAATTGATCTCGGTCCTCAGTCATCACCTCTCTTAAGTCAGAATTGACCTCGGTCTCAAATCGTCACCTTAGTTGGGTCAGAATTGACCTCGATCCTCAATCATCACCTCTCTTAGGTAAGAATTGACCTCGATCTTATATCATCACCTTAGTTAGGTCATAATTGACCTCGATCCTCGGTCGTCACCTCTCTTAGGTCAGAATTGTCCTCGGTCTTGGATCGTTACCTTAGTTAGGACAAAATTGACCTCGGTCCTCGATTTTCACCTCTCTTAGGTCATAATTGACCTCGGTATTGGATCGTCACCTTAGCTAGGTCAAAATTGACCTCGGTCCTCGGTCGTCACCTCTCTTAGGTTAGAATTGACCTCGATCCTCGATCGTCACCTCTCTTAGGTCAAAATTGACCTCAGTCTTGGATCATCACCTTAATTAGGTCAGAATTGACCTCGATCCTCGGTCTTCACCTCTCTTCGGTTAGAATTGACCTCAGTCTTGGATTGTCACCTTAGTTAGGTCAGAATTAACCTCGGTTATCAGTCGTCACCTCTCTTAGGTCAAAAATGACCTTAGTTTTGGATCGTCACCTTAGTTGGGTCATAAATGACCTCAGTCCTCTGTCGTCACCTCTCTTAGGTCATAATTGAGCTCGGTCTTCGATCGTCACCTTAGTTAGGTTAGAATTGACCTCCATCCTAGGTCATCACCTCTTTTAGGTCAGAATTGACCTCAACCTCTCAATCGATCATCCACATCCCTTAGGTCTACAGAACTGACCTCCTTCCATCATGTGGTCTCTATTCGATGGCCATCACTTGTTCTAAGATCATCCATCCAGGGTCTCTATAGACACCACATTCTAGGACCCCCTAAGTCTCTCCATAGGCTCCTAACGCTTCCCCCTTCCACCATAAACCTCGGTCGCACTCCGAGTGCCTATTGGGCGCTCCCAAGTCCCGAATTGACCCCATTTGACTCCGATCAACTTCATCGTCAGAGTTAAATCACTTTGAAACTTTGAAGGGCACTCAAAATCCTTTCCAACGGTCCTCCCCATGCACGAAACAGCATAACCATTCGAACGAATGATCAGTTTTCACCTAAAAATTGATCTGGAGGCCACCGGGCGCTCCCGGACTCCATTTTACCAAAGTCAACTCTTTATCTCAAATGATAATAAATGAATCTCTTAAGGGAACTGAATACCCTTTCTAATGATTCGCCTGTTGCACGATTTTGACCTACGGTACGGACGAACAATCTATTTTACTCCGAGAGGTCATCGGGCGTGTCCGGGCCCCAGTTGACTGAGGTCAACATCCCAAACTGATCAAAACTATTTGGAATGTCGAATTATATCTCCTAGACTTTCCAATGGTCCTCCCTGTGCACGATTTTGACTTACCATGCGGACGAACGATCCGTTTGTGTCCAACGATCTCCCGTCCAAAGGACCGACATGCGCTTCTGAGCCACATTTGACCAAAAGTTAACTCTCAGACCCGGGAGTGATCCAAAGGACTCTCGTAGGTATCTAGAATACCTTTGTAATCATATGCCCCGTGCACAATTCGGATCAATGATTTTACTCTATGGTTATTTTTCTAGAAAAGTACGCATGGGACTGCCAATTGGAAAGTCTTGGACCCTGCCTATCGGCACATTGTCAAGGGTGACCTGTCAATAGGCACCCTCTGGGGTACGCCGATTGGTACCCCTCTGACCCTATAAATAAGGGCCACGACCTCATTACTGGGAGAGAGCACAAACCCATTAGCATCAGTGATCTCAATAACATTCTCTCAAAGTCAGCGAAGCTCCATATGAGAAATGTCATTCAAACCTAAACACCCATCCATTTCACACCCAATTTGGCAAATATCCTTCTCTCTCATCAACATTCAAAGGAGTTCATCCAAGATCTAAATTCAAGCTCCAAGAAAGGTCCCATTCTTTCTCCCTCTCTTTTAATTTCTTGTTTTATATAAGTTACCTTAGATTCATAATATAGTTTCATTCTAGCTCATACGTATTAACTTCTACACTTTTATTAGTATATCGCACATACTTTATTTTTCATAAAAACTCAAAAATAAATAAAAGAGGGTTACACCCGTAAATTCCGAACGGAATTATCCACCATACCTTTTTCCAAAACTAGAAATACATTCTCTACACGCATACACATAGTAAAATTCTGTTCGAATCTATGGGATAAACCCCACCCCTATTCCTACATCCGAACTACGTGGACTTTGATGCCTCCATAAGCTATGTAGGCGTCTCAGATTAAAATCCGAGACTCGAGTACAATTTTGCTAATTTTCTAATTCATCTTATTTTTCATAATCCTCAAAATTACTAATTATCATATATATATATATATATATATATATATATATATATATATATATATATATATATATATATATATATATATGACATACTTGTTCGCATCTCATCCCACACATATTATCGTTTCCCAATAACGATCAATATCGCGATGAACGCTCATATTCTATCTTCTACATCTATTATTATTTTGGGAATATTCCTATGGATGACCTCACCCTATCTTTTCCATGGTAGGGGTCGAGCGATTCTAATCTTCGTTATATAAACACATGCATACACTTCACGGGGATAAAAAGGAAAATATAAACATTTTCCCATGAGAGACCGAAAGGGTGGGATGGGTGCCTAACACCTTCCCATTCCGTAACTTAGCCCACGGACCTCCGATCTATTGGTTTCACATGCATCAGTTTTGTCCTTGATGCCGCTCTCTTTAAAGTGGCAACATATTATTTTGCCTATTTTGAGTAAAATAGGTTGGTGACTCTATCTCTTCACATTCACCCCACACCGACGACGGTCGAAGCCCCCTTTTCGAAGAGAAGGGTGCGAGATCGCGACGCACACTACACCAAATGACAAAATTGTCACCTTTCAGCCGCCCACCCTTGTCAAGGTCATTGACCGTGACAAAAAACATGCGTTTTGTGTCACGGACATTGACATTGACATGACCGTGACAAAGAATTGTCACGGTCAATGACCTTGACATGACCGTGACAACTTCTACAGCAAAAACTCTTACCCCTTTTTTTTCCCTCCCATCGTTCCCTCCCTCCCTCTCTCTATGCTGCTCTCTCTCTCTCTCTACTTTCAGGTTTATTTCTCTCTCTTTCTTTCATTTATATATATGTTTGTGTGTATATATATATATGTGTGTGTGTGTGTGTGTGTGTCTATATATATGTGCGTGTGTGCGTGTGCAAGGCCGGTCCTGAGATTGATAAAAATTGACATGGCCCCCGTGTAAAAATTGTAAAATAGGCCCCTTTTATCTGTATTGATATAAAAAATGGGCCCTCAATATATAAGTAATAAAAATGGATCAACGGGAGGCCCTGTGCGATCTCTCACTTAGCACATGCTCAGGGCCGCCCTTGTGCGTGTGTGGGGGGTGGGGTGGGGCAGGGGGGCTGTTGTGTGTGTGTGTGTGTATATGTGTGGTGGGTGGGGGTGTGGAGGGAGGTGGGGAAGGGTGGGGGGCTATTGTGTGTGTGTGTATGTGGTGGGTTGGGGTGGGGGTGTGTGTGTATGTGGTGAGTGGGGGGTGTGGAGGGAGGTGGGGGTGGGGTGGGTGTGTGTGTGTATTTGGATTAACCCATGAATTTGTATTTTTGTATTTGAATTAACCCATGAATTTGTATTTTTGTATTTTAATTAACCCATGAATTTATTTTTGTATTTGAATTAACCCATGAATTTGTCAATTTGTTTATGGGGGTGGGGGGGAGGGGTAAGTCAAGGTACCATTATAATTCTCTTAATATCGTGTTTTGATGATTCTATGAGATAATATATATTGTTTCAAGGTTAACTCAATGTAGATAAAAACATTCACATAGTAAAATTAAATTGAATCCATCCATAGATTCTATAATTACATCAACTAAAATATAATTAATAAATGAAACAGTTTTAGATGAAAGTAAATTAATAATTAGTGCCCATTTCATATGAAAGTAGGATTGCCCCTTAGTGTAAATTAGTAAATTAATTTATTATATACGTTAATTGTTAGTTTAATTGATGAAATGAATTAATTGAGTAAATGAATTAGAAGGAGTACGGGATACAAATTTGTTGTTGACATTGCTGTTGGATTATTTTGTTTAGTAAATGTTTGGTTGGTTAGTTTTAAAAGTGGCATGACCACTGGATTATTGTCCATATGGGGGTGAGATTTTTCAACTTTTTTTGAAAATTACTCTATATATCGAACAATATATATATAGTATGATAATTAAATGAAACATACTTGAAATTAAATATAGTGCGCATAGATACTAGCCTTCTAGTTCTTATGCGTACGCATTCAATAGCCCTTAGACCCGTTCGAGAGTCATTACCCCTGTAATGAGATCTCTCCAATTGTCCCGTTTGGATAGTTTGAGACTGTATAATTTCTATATAATATTCTTATTGGCTTAAAGTTGTTACTTTTGGAGGAAGTTCTGCAGTCGTATCTTAATGTTCTCTGGGTACATACTAGATTGACAAGTGTGACTGTTATTTCAATTGATTAATTGAAATAACACTCACACCTGCCAATCTACGACGTGTACTTGGAGAACTACGGGGATATGCTGTCGAATTTTTTTCAAATCATAACAATGTGCATGAGCTGTTAAGTATATTACAGAAAAATGCAGTCTTGAATGGGATAGGACCACTCACCCCTTAACAGGATAATTAAATGATGGGATAATTAAATAAAACATATTATAAAGCAAGTGTTTTATTCGGATTATATCAACGAGTCGTGGTCAATTGTCCAACACTCTCCAAGGCGTCTAAATAGTAGTGTGGATGACTTGGCTGCTCCTACCGAATATCAATCCATTTTTTATGATAACCCGAATTTGAAACAATTTTTCAATTTGTAATAAATATTTCAATTTGTACTGAAACATCCATTTTTAATGCTTTTAATTGATTTGCACTTTATCATTTTCACTCTTGTGTGGTGTGCGTGTGTGGAGAGGAGATTAATACATAAATATTCCAACTACATCTAAGTTTTGTTTATACTAATCCATAAATATACGCTTCTTACCTTTAATAGGTGATTAGTACACAGTTATTTGGGGTGTCTTATTTGTGGAGAGTAGACTGAATCTCTTCGTCTATTCGAACACTGAGAAATGCCATAATCCTATGGAGTTATGCTCTGCAAATTCCTCCCAACCGTTATGTAGCCAAACATCACCAGTTGAAGTTGTCAATTCCACTTTCCATACCCCACCACTTGGAACCTCTAGCAAAACATGGGAGACCATTGAAAGGTGGAATTGACAACTTCAACTGCTGATTTGTGGCTACACAATGGTTGGAAGGAATTTGCAGCGCATAACTCCATAGGATTATGGCATTTCTTAGTGTTTAGATATGAAGAGAATTATATTTGATAGAATTTCCCGGGGTACATTAGTTGGAAGGAGCTGCCATATGATCTCAAGATAGTTGTTTGGGTGACACTACAGGTAATGTATTTATATTTATCTGTCAATTTTGATTTCGATTTCAATTTTGATTTATATTTATCTATATTTGCGGGGCGGATACTAATTTTACTTTATTTCAATTCAGGGGACAGGGAGTGGCCCTGAGGGTAGGCCACATAAGCTCAATGCTTATGTGGCTATTCGGACGAGAAGAGAAGGATAAGGAGATGTCCCCAAGCATCGCGGTACAAAATCTCTTTTCGAGTTAAATAGTTTGTAGATTTGAGATAATTGATGGTGATGTTGTTTCTTCTTAAATAGTTTCTATTTTGAATATATATTTGCATTATCTTTAGTTTGTTTGGATATATGATGTTTGAACAGGTACAACGTTGCTATAACAAGTACAAATATACTGCTGGGCAGTGGCAGGCCATACTGCCCAGCAGATTTTTTTTAAATTCTGCCCAGAATTGTCACGATCAATGACCGTGACAATCTTTTTAAAAAGGGTCAAGGCTTTGTCACAATTTTTAACCGTGACACGTCCGTGACAAAAAAAATTGTCTCGCCCCGAATTGTCACGGTCATTGACCTTGACAAATCCAACTTGTCAAGGTCAATGACCGTGACAATAGTGCAGATTTAGTGTAGTGGCAGCCTCCATCCCCGGGGAGGGGTATCTCTCTTTCTCCTTTCCCCAAAGCGAGCGCTGCGTCGATCGGGATGGCCACACCAGTGGTTAGGTATGGTAATTTAACCCGACCCGCAGGGTTCCTAACCCGACCCAATCCTAATGGGGTAGGTTAAAAACTCAATTAAAATAAATGGGGCGGGTTCGGGGTTTATCAGAATATGCTCGACCCGCCCCGCCCGTTTTAGTGAATTTCCTCTTATATCCTTATTATCCTAAGTTAATTACACTCCGACCACCTATATAAATAAACTTAAAAGAAAGAAGCCCTAACCTCAAACTCATTTCTAAAAATAAGAAACGGCCGCTTCTCTTTAAAAGAAAGAAGCCCTAGCGCCGCTACTCCTCAAACCATTTCTTTCTCAGTCAGTCTTCACTCTCTTCTCTCTCACGTCTCACTCTCTAGCTTTATCTCTCTCTCATAGCACTGTATGATAGCAGTGGGTTTGGAAGGATTCAAGCCTTGAATTTCAAGGTTAGTTTCAGTTTATTCATTGCAAATGTCCTTAAGGTTAGTTTCATTTGTTTGTGCCATTTTTTTAATGGTTCATTTTAAGGGTTCGTTATTCAGGTATTGTTTACTTATTTTTTGGGGAAGGATTCAAAGTCTACTTGTTGTTCAGTTCATTTTAAGGGTTCGTTATTCAGTTCATTTTTTTTTAAGGATTCAAAGTCTACTTGTTTTTTTTAAGGTTTCAGTTCAGTGTTTGCAAATGTCCCTCTCTTACTACTTATTTTGTGTTACTGTTTGTTTTATCGTCACTAATTGTTGCTGTTAAAATTAATTATTGTTGTTAAAATAAATTTCAAGGTATAATTTTTTTAAATAAATTTCTTTAATAATATATAAGAATTTTTCCTTAATTAAATGTTTTTTTTTGTACTTTTTTGTAGATGATGCTTCTACAGCGAATTTGAGGCCTACAGTTTGTGATAAGGAGTCCAATCCCATGGAAGTTTAATGAAGAGGTAATGCAAGTAAGAAATCTATTATGATTTTTTTTGTTTTAAATTCATATTTTAAATTCTCCTTAATATATTTCTTTTCTAAATATGTTTTAATTTTTTTTTCATGTTTGAGTTGATGATGATAAAGAGAGGAGATTGCAAAAAGATGATAGTCCAACTATTTGAGACTTTTGTGTAACATTTGTTGTATTTGAGACTTTTGTCTAGCATTTGTTATTTATGACTTATTTTGTAATAGTTTTTTATAATAGTTGATGTTGTTTGAGACTTAGTAGTTTGGCATTTTAAATTGTGTTATTTGAGACATTTTAATTATTTTGAGACTTTTAAGTTGATGTTCAAGTTTTAGACTTAAAAATTGATGTTGAGGCATTGTTATTTGCTTGTAAGTCACCTTTATTTCTATAATAAAATCTATTTTTTCAAAAAAAAATTAATTAAAGTTCGGGTTTTAACTCGCGGGGCGGGGTGGGTTTAGGGATGTTATACTTAAACGGGTTTGGGGTTTAAAATCATAACCCGGCGCGGGGGGTGGGGGCGGGTTAATATTTATTTTCGCAGGGCGGGTTTGGGTTTTGACAAACCCGGCCCATTTCCCCTTGCCATCCCTACCAGTGGTTACCCCCAAATACGATGGGAAAACTGATCCAATCTTGCATATAGAGCAATATCAAGTTGTTGCAGACATCTACTCAGTGCCCGACGAGATGAGATGTAGAGCTTTCTCTAGTTCTATCATAGGGCCATCTCAGATTTGGTAAAATAATCTCCCCACAGGTAAAATCTCTAGTTTTCACCAGTTAACTGAGTTATTCATTGATAAATTTTATTTTTGGGGCTAAGCCGATCAAGAGTGTTACTCATCTCTTGATCATGCGACAAAAGCCAGGAGAAAGAAGTAGAAAATATATTACTCATTTTAATAATGAAAAGCTAGAGGTGGTAGACTATGAGGAGAAAACAACTATAGCAGCACTTATGAGTGGGTTACTTACTAAAGATCTTTACTATGCCTTAGTAAAAAATCCACCCAAATCATGACGAAACTAATAGCTAAAGCTGGAAAAATTGTGAATGCCGAAGAAGCTATGGTAGCCAAGGAATCTCCTGAGACCAAAGCGGAAGGTCAGAAAAATAATTCCAATTCTTTCAAGAAGGATCAGAAAGACAAGAAGCTGGATCGGATCAAGAAGTATGAAGAATATACCCCGATCAACAAGGGTGTTCACCATATCCTAGAGGAGATCAAAGGAAACAGAGATTTGAATTATCCGGGAAAGTAGAAGACACCCCGAACAAGAAGTATAAGTCCAAGTACTGTGACTTCCATAGGGATCATGGGCACAACACCAACAGTTGCATTACGCTAAAGAATGAGATAGAAAATATTATTCCGCGTGGAAAGTTGATCAAATTTATTGATCGGAATGGCAATAGAAATGATTGGAAGAGGTCATAATCTCCAGTCCGAGCAAGGGATGATAACAAGTGAACAAGAAATGGTGATTTTGAAGAAAATCTGGATTTTTCGAAGAAGCCTGCCAGAGGTGGAGGTCAACATGATATCCTTTGGGTGCCATTTCATTGCAGCTGGTGACATTGGTGGAGGAGATACCATAGAAGAAAGGAAAGATTATCTAAATGAACTCAAAGTATGACCAAATGTCAGACAAATTGATATAGTTGAATCCAGTGATAGTCGGTCGATGAAAGTTAGAGATAGGCTAGTGATTGGGTTTTGCAAGAATGATCTGAGTGGGGTTCTTTGCCCTCTTGACGATCCGTTAGTTATCACATGTAGATTTCATCATGGTAGAGTTGCAAGGATCTTTCTTGACAATGAGAGCTTAGCTGATGTAATGTTCCACAACTGTTTCGACATCCTAGGGCTGAAGATCAGCATGCGAGAATCGTACCATGGACCTCTAATTGGATTTCCAGGAGAGAAGGTGTACCCATTAGGAACCATCCAACTGGAAGTCTTGGTCGGCACCTGACCGGCAAGCAGGAGGGAAATAATTCACTTCTTTGTATTAGATAAAAATGTCCCGTTAGTTTACAATATCATCCTAGGAAGAGTGAGAATCAAGCAGTTAGAGGCTGTGCCATCTACAATGCATCAATGCATGAAGTTTCCAATGAATTATGGAGTCGGCATATTAAAAGGCAGTCAGAAAGATGCTAGAGAATGTTATTATAAATTATCCGACCAACAAGAGATGCAACTGAAGAACACCATCACTTTCCACATTAATACTCCGGATCCTCGAGAGGAAGAAAAACTTGTAAAAGGACAAGTTATGGAAGAAACGGAAGTTGTGAGAAAGGAAAAATATTTTTTTCTTGGAGCCATGAAGATATTTCGGAAATTGAACCGAACTTCATGTGCCATGAACTAAATATCTATCCAGGTTCCAAGTCGATCAAACAAAGGCGAAGGGTATTAAATCCCAAAAATAATATCACAGCTATAGACTATGGCACTTAGATAAACAAGCCACTTCATCATTGCATTAACAACCTAACATTCATAATTACATTTGGACTTCGAACAACCAAATTTATACATAATAATTTAATATTTTCAACTATATACTATAGAACTTTGATGGACATCTAATCTAACATAATATAAATATTAATGTCAAAACATTCATAACCATATTTGGTGTATACTACAAACATCACATAATATGAATATTATGATAGCCAAATAAGGTATAATAACTTATGTACGGATTAAAAGACATAAAATGGAGAAATCCAAAATTTTCAATAAGGAAAAAATTGAGTAATAACTACAAAAGTGTTGACAAAAACTTTTGAAACACTCCCCAATAAGCGAAATTTAAAAACAATTTGGAGAGAGAAAAATAATTGTCAAATTTATTACCAAATATGACAAATTTAAGGTTTTAAGGACTTAAACATGCTCGAATAGCAAAATAAAGTCCATCACAAAAAATAGTGTGTTTTGATCATTAGGTCATTTTCGATTGACATAAAAAATTTCATTAAATTACGAATAAGTCGACAATTTTAATTTCTTTTATTGTTTATTAGAGGCATAAGGAAACTGCACTCAAAACATCTCAAATTTTCAGATTTATAGTTTTATAAAATAAGAAGGTTTAAATACATAATTAAATTTCCACAGAAAAATCACAATAAGGGGACCCATTCCAATTTTAGTTTGGCCATAAAAAATATGGAAACCAACAATCCCATCTTATGATATATCCTTTTATATGATTTCACAAATGTACCAATTTATTCATTTGGAATCATGCGCGAAGATCATAAGTTGGTTCATCCTTAATTGCGTTTTAAATATATACATAGAATGTGCATAAACAAATTACTTTCATGTAACATACATAAACACGCATATAAAATGATGTATGTAAAAATCAATGACCTTAACAATATTATACGCAAAGCTTAATGAATAATCCGGGCGTATAAAATCTTGAATAAAATATATGAGATACGTATATAAAGATGAGAATATTATATACGAGATAAAGAACACTAAAATGTGAATAGTGTAAATAACTAGTGAAAGTTATTCATAATGTAAGGATAGATTATAAGTGAGAGATTATAATGCTTAAGCTCATGCGATAGCTTAGAAAATTGTATATTACGCGGGATACTAGATAGCGTATGGATACTTGAGAGTTTTACTAGAGATTAGTTAGGCGGGGTAGCTTAACTAGGTGTTTTAAAATACATGCTTTAGGTGTGCACAGCTAGATAAGAGGTGAGGGGTATCTCATGTGAGCGCGACACCAGTTTAAATACGGAGAGTATTGTATTTTAAATATTAAACTATGTTAAGCACTTGCTAAAATATTTTTCAAAACTCGGGCTCTCACCCGTATCTATTTTCTTTTTTCTTCCCCTTTGTTATACGTTTTTAGGTGTCCAGGCACAAGGATGCCTGGATGTTTATTCTTTCAAGTCAAAAATTATTGTCGCGGCTGTGAACATAAGTTTAAGACATAAAGCAAACCTCTTGAAAATATGAAGTTTGTGTCTTTGAGTAAAAAACCTATAGACCTATGTCCAGATTTTCAGGCAATGAAATATGATTTTAATAAAAAAAAAAAGGGCCAGACATTGTAATGGAAAGTAGTTCTAAGAAAACTGTTGAGTCTAAGACTAAATACGTTTTCACCTATTAGGAGATGCGACTTTATGTTCCAACCTATTGGAAATAGACATAAGGCTAGAGTCCAACAAATGGACAAAACCATTTTTAAAGGTCTTCAAAATGTCAAGAAACCTTCCATCCATTTGTACTGCTCATATTGTGATGTCTACAGACATTACTTGGAGGAATGTTTTCAAAAGCATCTATACGAGCCTGTCTTTCATTCACCTGTATATAAAAATTTAAGTATTCTAGAAAAGGAAGAATTAACTATGTCCTCCTAAGAAGCCTAACAAGAACTCTAACTATCGTAATAGGAAGAAAATGTCTAACTCTAAAAGGAAGTATAAGAAAAACGGTCCCAGATCTAAGGCTAAACAAAATGCTCAAAAAAACTCTATAAGTTAGAGGAATTTAGGTTAGAAAAGACGATCTAATACCCCAGCTGAGGTGCAACATTGTTATCAACACTCTTAAAGCTAAATACACCTATTCTGGTTGGTATTTAGACTCGGGTTGTTCCACTCATATGACCAGAGATGGTACTAAATTAATCGAAAAATCTGACTTCTTAGGCGGAAAGGTTTTGTTTAGGGGAGGAGTATCTGCTCAGATCATAGGGAAAGGGACACTCCAAGAAAATGGACTACCTACTCTCAAAGACGTCCTCTTAGTTGAAGGCCTTAAAGTAAATTTACTGAGTATATCGCAATTCTACGACTCCAATCATACAATCACACTCTCAAAAATAAATGGTAAAATTTAAACGAGGATGGAGATTGTATCATTATATGTCAACGTACTCCAGATAACTGTTATACAGTGAATCTGGGAACGGAGATTTGTAATATTTCCAGAATGGATGATAATGAAATATAGCATAATAGATTGGGTCACATAAATTATGATAACCTTAGAACATTATGCTCATAAGAAATAGTTGAGATCTGCCCAAAATTAAACCTTTTTTAAATATCGTTTGTGGGCCCTGGTAGGAAGGGAAATATTTAAGTATGCTCATAAGAAGGTTAAATATGGTTTATCTACAAAACCTCTCGAGCTTATCCATATGGACCTAATGGGCCCTCTCGCATTGTTAGCCTATGTGGTATCAACTACATCTTAGTTATGGTCAATGATTTCACACGATTCACTTGGGTAGCTTTCCTTAAACAAAAATCCGACACTTTTTGTGAATTTTTTAAAATTCTTTTACATATTGAAAATGAAAAGGATGCCCAAGTAAATCGTATTCATAGTGATAAAGGAGGTTTGTTTAAAGATTTAGGCATAACCAAATATTGTACCTATAATGGTTACCAGCACGAATTTAGTGATCCTAAGACACAACAACATGACGGTATAGATGAACGTAAAAGTTGCACTATTTAAGAGATGGCTAAGGTCATGATCCATGCAAAAGACCTGCCTAAATATTTTTGGGTTGAGGTCATTCAGATAGCATGTCATATAATCAATAGGGTTTACCTAAGGA
Source organism: Sambucus nigra (assembly GCA_949130495.1). Classification (NCBI taxonomy): domain Eukaryota; kingdom Viridiplantae; phylum Streptophyta; class Magnoliopsida; order Dipsacales; family Adoxaceae; genus Sambucus; species Sambucus nigra. Next base: position 54,619,696 of record OX422219.1, read on the forward strand.
AAAATACCAAACAAACTTCCTATGAGCTTTGGTACGGTAAAAAGCCTAAGTTAAAATATTTTCAAACTTTTGGGAGTACGTGATATATTTGCAAAGAGAGAGTGTACTTATCCAAATTTGAAACTCGTGGTGATAAAGCTATCTTTTTGGGTTACTCCCCTAATAGTCAGGCTTACCGTGTCAATTTTATACGTACCAAAGTTATCATGGAATCGATAAACCTTATAGTTTGTGACACTAACATTGAGAGTAATCAACAAGAACCAACTATAGTGGATGAGTCTGAAAATATTTTAAATTATGACTCTCCAGAGATAGTTGATTTTTTACCAACGGAGACCCTTGAAGTGCCTAACTAGGTTTCTAAAGATCATCCATTAGATGGTATTGTTGGTAATCTTAATAAGACTGTGCGTACCCAATCCCAATTACATAATATTGCTCATTTTGCATGCTTTGTGTCTCTAGTAGAACCAAAAAATGTGAATGAAGCACTTAATGACTCATTTTGGATAGGTGTTATGCTAGAAGAGCTCATACAACATAAAATTCATGATGTATGGTATCTTGTGCCTAGGCCAGAAAATAAGAAGGTTATCAGGACTCTATGGATTTTTAAAAATAAATCAAATGAATTAGGGACGATCGTTAGAAATAAAGCTAGATTAGTTTCCAAGGTCTACTCTCAAGTTGAAGGAATAGATTTCGAGGAGATGTTTGTGCATGTCACTCACCTTGAGTCTATTCGATTACTCTTAGTTATAGCCTGTCACTTACAATTCACACTTTATCAGATGGATGTAAAATTCTCTTTTCTTAATGGTATTTTAATAGAGGAAACATGGTTGAATAGCTGAAAGGCTTCGTTGACCCTCATTATCCAAACCACATCTATAGACTGAAAAAGGCATTATACGGTTTGAAATAAGTCCTCAGGGCTTGGTACGAATGCCTGTCAACCTTTCTTCTCAATAAAGGTTTTCGACGAGGTGGTAATGACCAAACCTTATTTGTAAAACATTTTAACAAAAATGTCATAATAGCTCATGTTTATGTAGACGACATCATTTTTGGATCTACCTCCCCATCTGATGTTAATGATTTTTCTAAAATTATGGACGAGGAGTTTCAAATGTCGTTAATAGGGGAGCTTCAATTCTTCTTAGGACTTCAAGTCAAACAAAAGTCTGATGGGTTGTTGATTTTTAAACCAAAATATTCTTTAAATATTGTAAAAAAGTTTGGGATAAAGAATGCTAAAGACACTAGGACTCCTATGAGTACTTCAGTTAAACTATATAAAGATGAACATGGTACTCCAATCGATCGTACCCTATATAGGAGTATGATAGGTAACCTTTTATACCTTACTACCCCGTGTTCCGATATAATATATGTTGTATCTGTGTGTGCCAGTTATCAAAGTGCTCCTATGGAGAGTCACTTATTATATGTCAAAAGGATTATCAAATATGTCAAAGGCACTATAAATCTATGTATGTGGTACACAAACGAAACATCTAGTACTATTATAGGATACCCTGATGCGGATTGGGATGGTTGTTCCGATGATAGAAAAAGCACCTCATGCGCTTGATATCACATTGGTAATACTTTGGTAGGTTAGAATAGTAAAAAGAAAAATTGCACTTCGATGTCCATAGCAGAATCTGAATATATAGCCACATGCAGCTGTTGTGATGTGGATAAAACAGATGTTAAGCCACTATGGCATTAGTGAAGATAAATTACAACTCTACTGCGCTAATCAAAGTGCAATAAACATTTCCAAAAATCTCGTTCAACACTCACGAACAAAACACATAAAGATCTGAACTCATTTTATACGCGAATCTGTAGAATTAAAGGAATAGGAAATTAATTATTTACCTACAGAACTTCAATTAGCTGACTTATTTACTAAGCCACTAGATAACTCGAGACTTGAATCCCTTAGGAAATCTATTGGCATGGTTCTTCCAGAATAGTATATATCTTCTTTTAATATATCCTTCGGTTATATTCATGATGATAATTGGTTTCCTAGGATATATGGCTCGGTCGTTTGAATAATGACAAAAGGTGCCTCCTATATCTATTTAATGTAGGAGATCCATGAGTAGACCCAATGATTATTATAGGTTGATAGACTTACATTCATGTTTCATATATGCTTTTTGTGTTTATTCACCCTTTGTCCATTTGAGACAAAATGGGGGAGAAATATTTGAGTCTATGTTGGACATTTATTCTATGATTCAACTAAAATCCTTGATCTTAGTGCTTTTATTTTCAGGATCCAGTACCATTATCCTCATTGGATATTGTTAGGGTATTAGTCTGTATTTAGTTGAGTTATGTATTTTTCATTTCTAGGATCTGGGATAGATAAAATTTTGTATAGGAATAAGGTTTTCTTATTTTTTGTTATCCATAAGAGTCCTGGATGACTTAAAGGAGATTTTGTCTCTCATTTTCAAAGGGGGAAATTAAAGCACACTATATCTTTGACTCACTTGAGTGTGCATTATATAGGAGCTCATCTAGTTTCGAAAAGAAGACAAAATTTGAGTCATCCATATTTCATTACCTCTTCAAGTTTAAGATACACTACATCAAGAAGAAGTACGATGTCCTTAAGGTAGTATAACCAACACACTACACTCTCAAGGATTACATATTGCTTCATTATGAGGTGTGTGTTAAAATTGGTTAAAAACATTTCTCTACATTTAATTACAATTTTTAGGAATTTTTAAACATTTAAAATTGATTTTTTAAGAAATTAAAATTAAGGTTTTAATTAGTTGGCGTTCAATTTGAAAATACTAAACCTTCCTAAAAATTGTGTTGGGTAGAAACCAAAAGCGCTAGATAATATTGTGGGTGGAAATAGGATTATTGGAAGTTCTAAAACACGTGTTCTTTATTAGATCAGAGCCATACACATGTTGAGTCTTTAGCGGTTGGATTTGTGTTTTCTTATATTCACATATTTGGTATTCAATCCCATCCAATAATCCTACTTGAGAAATCAAATGACTGAAGAGGCTAAGTCCAAGCCCTGCAACATCTACATGTGCCGCAGTTGCGTAACCCTGGAATCAAACAATCATGGCATCCTTGTGGCTGGACACCTAAAAGGTTTTGAAAATATTTTATAACAAGGGTTAGAACCCAAAACATTTAAAAATATTTAGCAAGTGAATTTAATTGTAGGAACACACTAACTTATTTAAATAATTTCTCATTTGATACCCTATAACATTCTCACGAGTTATATAATTTATACAATTCTCATCCTGTATTTACCCGTATATAAAAATGCTATATATACGTAATATCATATTACAACATTCACGCACATGTTGTAGACGTAACCATCCTCCTGAGTAGGCTCTCATTTGATGCTCTCTCTAAATGTTATCACCTTCGGGTATACTCATCCACCCGAAACCCTGATGCGGGGCGCTCCCAAATCAAAAAAATAACCGTATAGGAGGCGACAATAGTTCCCCCGAGATTGAGACCGACCCATACCCAAGATGTCTCATCCCTAATAATACGGATGCTATGACCTGGGGATTATACTCTCCCTACATTCACTAGCCAGTGGATTCACCCACATCGCACAACCACACATGATAGCTTTAGAGTAGGTATGCTTTCTTATAAATATTATACACATAAATATTTATCAATCATATATATATATACGACACATCACCGCATATATATATCAAATCCAGGCTACCCATGTACTATATCCGTAGCACTAGCCTAACCTTTACAGGTCTACCTACCGACTTGATATTTAAGTAATTTTGTACAATTATTCATTTATTACTTAAGTTGTGTCACCCAACTCGATTACCCGGAATTATACCATCAGCCCGAAATCTCATCATGTAGAACTTATTCCTCAATCCCACATATTACGGTTAACGCCCTTTTTATATTCGGATATTCTTTAATCTATTATATATTCCTATAATAATTTAACTCGATAAAACCCGTGCCCAGACGCTCGTAGAACTAGTCCAAATTTCACCCGAGTCCCTATCCCAACTCAATTGAATTAATCACATATTAATTAATTATCTTAGCGTCACTCAACCAATACACCCGGGCTCACTCGCTCGACCCGAAATCAACATCCCCAAATTATCATATAATTTCTATCAAATAAGTTTGCCCACTTAAAGTTCAAGATTCATAATTACATAAATTAAACCTTAAATCTCTTTTTGGATTTATCTTCTACTAATCCATGGGTAATTTCTACAAATTCAAATCCTAAATTATAATCCCACAATTCAGATTCATCCCAAAACAGGAACCATTAATCAAAAATTAACAATCAGGTTAGAATCAGGGGAGGGGAGAAATCTATCAGAATCAATCAGGTCATTCAAGCGACCAGACATGTCGTTCGAACGATACTGGCTGTTGTTTGAACGAGACACCGCGTCGTTCGAACGACCCTGGTGTTCTCTCTCCTCTTCCGTTGCCCAGAAAAAGCACTCCACCTTTATAGCTTTAAAACCTTCAATTCTGTACAGATTATACCCCTCAAACCTTCAAAGATTCATCCTAAATTCACCCATTTGATTTTCTCAATCTAACTACATCATTTACAAAAACCGGGGAACCAAAATCCACATATTCTTATCATCTCTACAGATTTTTAAATCATAATCATGAAATCCCCAAATTCAAATATAGAACTAATCCTAACATATTATTCAATCCACACCTTCTATAATATGAAAATGAAAATGCAATTAATCAAATGCAAGTTAAACCACTTGCATTAAGGTTTGTAGAATCAAATCCTTTGATGAAGATGATAGGTTAATCCAAGGCCCTCCTCTCTTGTTCTTGGATTAATCTCCCGAAATCTCCCTAGTCACTCTCTTATTTGGCTCTCCACAATTTAGTCTTCTAAAAATGAATTAATGTTACCCCACCCTCTCAGAATTAGGGTTATTAACTTCAATCCCTTTTGGGGCTTATGGGCCTTCTAAAAAGGGCTCAAACACTTATTTGGGTGCTCAAATGTGTCTAGAAAGGTTTCGAAATACATATTATACCTATGGACACTCCTTTCCAACTATTTCAACCCATCCAGACTCAACCGTGCACTCCTAATTGCCATCCGAATTAGTCTATAACATTCTTCAAATTTTTTACCTCAAAATGCGACACAAAATAGTCCCAATGATTAGGCTCAATTCGGCAAATTAATAAATGCCTCAAATTTAAAATTTTCACAAATCACGAATTTAATTCCTCACAATAAAATAAATTCTTTCTCTACTAAAATATTATTTAATTAAAGATCTTTGAATTTACGGGGTGTTACACTATTCCCACGCCAATCCAATCTTCCCCCAATTCATTTTTATGTGAAAAGACCTTAATACCCTCAAAACTCAATGACTTAATTCAAAACTTACACATTCGCAACTTGTTGTCTTCTAATTCAAAAAGGGAGAAATCCATCTTTTCATCTTCTTTTATTTGTCTAAAAAACTATTTTTTAATAAAAATGTATTTTTACAAAAAAATGTATTTATAATTGCTTTTTGACAAAAAAAATTATATTATATTATATTTACAAAAACACATAAAAAATTCTATTTTTAATAAAACTGTTTTTATAACTTTTTTAATAAAACTGCATTTTTCAAAAAAAGAAGGCAATTCAAAAAAAACTCAACAGTTTTTCCTTTTTCTAAAAAAAAGTTAAACAAAGTTTTTTATTATTATTCTAAAAAACAGTTGTACACTCACTCACACATTTTTTACAAACAGTTGTACACCAATATTCCCTTTATTTTAATAGAAAATAATATTCCATTTTTTATTTATATAATGTGTAATTTATTTTTTTCATAAAACAATTGTTTTTGTAAACTACCGTTAAAACAATGAAGAATTTTCTTTCAATACACTAATATATACATATAGTATTGTGCAATAATGTCTTGAGGGGTAAAAGTGACACGTTACAAAATATATTATTTTGTCACATGTCGCTTTTAACCGGAGTCATGTATGTGTTAGGTAAAAAAATATTTCGTGATGTATCGTATCATTTTTATTACGTAAAAATAAGATTTTATGTCATGTCGAGTCATTTTTACTTTCATCGCATTCATGTACATTTGACTTTCAACTTTACAGTCTCACATTAACAAAAAAAATATTATTGTTTTTTTTATTTTTGATTTACATTATTATTCTTAATATAATATTAATAATCATTTTGGATTAAATATTAGTTTTATAGTTGTGAATTTAAAACCTCATAACAAGTTTTCCTTTTTTCCCTATCTAATAGAGAGTATCAACGCCACCTCACATTGAGAGTGGTATTTATGATCTAAGAAAGGCAAATATTAAAGCGGTCAGTATATATTTCTTATTAGGGTCCGTTTGGTTGTCCATTTTTGCCATAAAAATTGTCAAATAAGTAATTAATGGAGGATTTGCTAACATTTTAGTCCGTTTTGTTGCATAATTTGACATGACAAAAAATTCATGGATACCCATGTTTTACGATCATTTGCCCACTTTTTGTGGGCAAATTTCGCTTCTCTCTTTGGTTAAGAAATTTTTTTCAACAAATTTGCCAACTTTGAACGAATACTTTTTCTCCCTTTTTTATGTTATTCTCAAATATTTTCTAATGTTTTATTAACTATTTTATAAAACTTTTCTAAATAACATAAGAAAAAATGTTTAAAGTATTTTAATAAACTATTCTAAAAAATAATTTTCTAAAATTTTTTAAAACTATTTTAAATATTTAAAAAATACATTTTTAAAACATGTTTTAAAAAATTGTATTAATTTTTTTTATTAAATTATCTAAAGATTGTTTTAAAAACTGTTTTTAAAAATTATTTTTAAAAACTATTTTTTATGAATTGTTTAGAAAATATTTTTCGAAAACTGTTTCTAAAAATTTGTTTTTAAAATTATTTCAAAACACTATTTTAAACACTTAAATCCTATTTTAAAAAATGCTTTATATTTTTTCATAACTCTTAAAATTGTTTAAATGTTTCAAAAAAAATTAATTTTCTATTTTGGTAAAATCAATTTATTTTAGTCAAATATATTTTATGTTAATCAATTTTTTCTTTGTTTTTTAAATAATTATTTTACTTTTAACTCATTGGGTTGAGTTTAATTTTTGACTCATTAGGTTGTTTGGTAATCCACAGTAAACAAACCTAACATTTACCTATGAAAATTTTGCCATAAAATTTCTACCTACTTGACCATTTGTCACAACCAAATGGACCTTTAGAGATCGAAAAAATGATAATTATGACATGAGTTCTTCTATTGGAATCAAATTTTTAACATAAATTTTGATTGAAATCACACGTGGCAACGTGGTATTGGTCGGTTATCTTATCCTACAGGCGTGGACCCCACAAACTAACCAACATAAACCCTCCACCTAATTCGGTATCTCCACTTTCAGTATAAATTTTGGTTCCAATAGCATTTTCGTTATGACATTTGCTTGTAATGATAAATTGAAATGGAGTGTCCGAGGAATTCTTAGGAGTGCTAGCGGCAACCAAATGGACCTTTGGAGATCAAACAAAGGGTAATGATGACATTTACTCGTAATGATAAATTGAAATGGAGTTTCCGAAGAATTCTTAGGAGTGCTAGTGGTACCGCTATGTTTGGAGAAGTATAGCATGTGATTTAATAATTTCTATTTTTAAATTAGCCATAACCTTTTCTGACAAAAACAGGATAGATCGATGGTTGAAAATACGTTTCACCAAGAAATATTGGTCGGAGCAAGAAAATTGAAACATCATTTTTCTGGTGGGTTTGCGTGGAAAATCAAAAGAAATTATATTTTGCGCTTTTGAAAAGATCACTTGTCTTTTTGCACCAAACATTGAGCGTAATTTGGGTGGAAAACAATCCACCACAAAAAGACAAAAATACTTCTTGTTAGTTTCTCTCCTAAAAAGTTGTAGCTATTAAAAAATGGATATAGCTAATAGTTGTAGCTGTTATCCTTTACCCTATAAGAGCAACCCTTATGCACAGGGTAAAAATACACATTACTAGTCTAAAAAAACCTTACAAAAACTATCGAAATTGCTACGGGGAAAGCAAATATATATCAAATATACACTAAAAGACACAAAAAGACGCCGTCACGAAAAAAAATGAAACAACCGCGGAACAAGATGTTCCGCTTTAGCTAGCCATATCACCCCTATAGGCGGAACATGATGTTCCGTTTAAGGGTTCCATAATTTCAACTTCCAGCGTACACATTTTTTTATAATTAAGCAATGACCCAAATTAATTAACTCAACCACTTTTACCAACCATCCAACCACCGAAATAAATGTAATAACCCTTTATATATCTTGGCTATCGAAACCAATTTCTGCATAAAAAAAATCAACTCCCAGCTAAAAAAAGAGGAAATTTTTTTGTTGTGTTAATTTTCATGCTATATTTATTTATAATTTAGTTGTTGCAATATCTATGTTGTATAGTTGTATACATTATTGTGACAACCCGCTATCCGAAATAAAGGGTGGCCAGCCCTATACCCCGATGAAACAGGAATCATGGATAGATATCATTCTCAGCATCATAGTAAACATACAGAGTATCAGGAATAACCACATAATGTTCCAGAAAACGGGTTATCAAAATTTTAGTTTTGAAATTTAAAGAAAACATTTTCAACAACCCATAATAGAAAAGAGGGTGGAAACTCACACAAGCATATATATATATACCAACAATAATAAGGAAAGGACCGAATGAAACATCGGTCAATCGCATTTATACAATACACAATAGGTCTCAGGTGTTACATAATACATCCATTATACAATTACAACGGTTTGGGCCACACGCCTGAATAAAATTCGATCATAACTAGAGAACAATAATGGAGGCGTCTACACAAAATATCCCGTGATACCCGCAAAATGTCACGTCTCCTCGATAGACATAGGGATGGGAAGGTCATTACGGGCGACCTTGCGGCAGAACACCTGAAAGGATAGTATATACATATACAACAAGAAAGAAGAACCCTAAACTAATTAAACTTAGATCAACACATCATTATCATAACAAATCATTTATCCTAGACCATAAATAGCAAGTAAGAAACTTGCCTAGATTCAGAAATTGCAGATTTTCTTGGGGTAGAAGCAAGAATCCCTCTCAAATCTTCAATCTCCTTTATTTCTCTCTACTCTTTCTCTTTAGGTTTAGAAGTGAAATTAAGGCAATTAGAAGAGTTAGTGAGTCTAAGTCGTGGCTTAAGACAAAAATCCCACTTAATTAACCAATAGTGCGATAAAATAATACGCAAATGCATATTTAAGGCAGAATCAGTCAAAAATGCCCAAAACCTCAAAATACAATATGGTACATTATTTGACTATCTCGAACGTTCCGGATTCAACTACAGCCTCCAAATTATTATTTGGACATTTTATAATTCAATTTAAGTTTTGGTCTCATTACTAAGTCAAATATCAGTTTAATTCATATGATATAATAAAACATAACATGGCAATATTCACCCATAGTTACAATGCATGTGCAAACTCATATTGAACATTAGCTTTTCTTCATTAAATTAGCATTCAAATCATAACCCAATGCTTATATCTAATTACCATACCTAGTAATTAATATAAAATACGTTCTCATAAGCGAGGGTTATTACATACTCCCCCCCCCCCCCCCCCCTTATGAGGGAATTTTGTCCCCAAAATTCAAGCGTACCTTATGAGAAGAGATGTGGATACTTCTCCCCCATGTCATATTCACGCTCCCACGTTGATTCTCTAGCATTATGGTGACTCCATTGAACCCGCACCAAGGGAAAAACATGAGATCTCAATCTACGCTCCCCATACTCTAATATCGCAACCGGTTGTTCTTCATATGAAACATCGGGTTGCAAATCGATATCCTCGAAAGGAATGTGCCATAGCGCACCTTCACACCTTCTATATTTCTTTAGGGAGGAAACATGGAACACATCATGAATTTGTTGCAATTGTTCTGGTAAAGCGAGTTGATATGCCACGGGACCCACCTTTGCAATAACTGAAAATGGTCCAACGAAGCGCGGCGCAAGTTTCCCCTTTTTATCGAAACGCTTTATTCCTTTCATGGGCGACACTCTAACCAAAACTTAGTCCCCAACCTCCAGTTCCATGTGTCGACGACCTGCATCGGCATAGCTCTTTTGACGATCTTGGGCTATCCAAATGCGATTTCGAATCAACTCAATCTTCGAGGAAGTATCTTGGATCATTTCAGGCCCAAGAAATTTATTATCACCCACCTCTAACCAACAAGCGGGTGATCTACACGGCCTTCCATACAAAGCCTCGTAAGGTGCCATTCCAATTGTGAATTGGTAAGAGTTGTTATAGGTAAACTCAACCAATGGAAGATATTGTTCCCAACCACCTTTGAAGTCAAGCAGACAAATGCGAAGCATATCCTCCAACATTTGATTTACCCTTTCAGTTTGGCCGTCTGTTTGAGGATGGTATGACGTGCTTAACCTCAATTCGGTCCCCATCGCTTCTTGGAAACTCCTCCAAAAGTGGGAAACGAAAATTTTGTCTCTATCGGAGACTATATTCAAAGGTACCCCATGGAGTCTCACTACCTCCTCGATGAATAAGCGAGCATACCGAGCGGTGTCATAATCTGTCCGCACAGGTAGGAAGTGTGCTGACTTTGTCAATCGGTCGACAATTACCCAAATAGAATCACACCCTCTTTGTGATCTCGGCAAGCCCGTGATAAAATCCATCGATATACTTTCCCATTTCCACACGGGGATCTCTAGCGGTTGCAACAAACCTGTCGGTTTTTGATGATCGATCTTGACTAATTGACAAGTAGTGCATTGGGACACAAATTCCGAAATATCCCTCTTCATACCCGACCACCAGTACTGACGGCGCATATCCTGATACATTTTATCCCCACCAGGATGAACCGTGAACCTAGACCCATGAGATTCAGCTATCACTGCCCGCCTCAAATCTCCTTCCTCCGGAACGATGAGTCTTCTATGGAAGCGCAACCCACCCTCAGAACAAATCGAGTAGGACTCTGCTCCTTCGGACAGCAATCGGCGAATATGGTCTTGACACTCTTGTGACACCCCGACTAATTAAATACCGGGTAGCTACTCCTTTATTAAATTAATACAAAATGTCAAGTTGATCCAGTTAATAGCATCACTGTCGAAAACATTTAAATGATTACTAACCACCTAGTATTTAAAAAGTAAGTTGCCAAATTTTAAGTTATCTGATTAACATGTAAAAAGAATAATGGAAGTACAACATAAAACCATTCACCATAACGAAGTAATGAAATAACCAACAATAGTAATAAGTCTGGAGGAAAAATCCTCACAACAATCCCACAACTAAAAGTAATAAGACAAGTCTGAATTCTGAATTAAGTACATGCCCGAATTCTGAATAACTGAAATAAATGAATCCCTCTAAAAGAAATGGGCGACATGTCCTACAACTGATAAATACTGAGTATAGAGTCAAGATAGATGAAGCGTCTATAATCAATGTCCTGGAACTTCCACAAATCGCTACAGCTCGTCACCTGAATGAGGATCCTAAGCATGGTGTCCTTGTGGCTGGGCACCTAAAAATGGTTTTTACAAAAAGATAGATTTGAAAGCAAACGGGTCAGAGCCCGAATGTGGAGAGTATTTTAAAAACAGCAAGTGCTTTAATAATAATAAAAACAATAAATGCAAGATACATGTTAGGACGTGCTCTCACATGAAATACTCACCTCTCGTCTAACTGTGCACTCCTAACGTTCCTATACCCATTCATGTGTTTTCATATAACTATCTAATTCCAAGAAGTTTCTAACACTTCTACTCGGTTCACGTTTAATTTCCAACCTTAACAATTCAATAGAGAGTTCTACTTTAATTCTCGGATTCCCAATTATTAACAAAACCATTCATTGATATCTGTCCCCTTTTATCTTTTCATAATGTTACAATAACCATACTCACAATTAAACATAACAATTTCCTTTTATCTTAAACCGTATATTATTCACATCATATATATATATACAATACAAGCACCCCGAGGCTAAGCTACGGTGCACACATACTCTGCTATCCATCCCGGCACATCACGTACATAAGGATTACAAATTCCGAATCTCTCAGGAATTGTTGGAATAAACACCACACACATAAATGGAGGAGAACATAATTCAACATATCCATGGTCACGTACATACCTACGCTCCATAGTCAGCGGGCTTATTAACTCACAAATAAGTCGTTCTCCTTGAACTATGTCCTCTAGGTACCAAACTAAATCCGGGCACACAAGGATTAGAAGGCCCTAAGTGAACGTAAACCTCCCGTGATAGCAAGTATGGTAGGTATGTCATACACATAAAAATCATATACTAAGCATTGACACATCTTAGATATCTCAACATTAATAAAGGTATACTCTACATCCTTATGCCATTATTCCAATTTTATATAGTTTAAGTCTCTCGATAATATAAAGGTTGAACCGTCGACACGTCTCACGTCGTAGTCTCTTATACTGAAACCCTATCTCAATTGGACTATAAAGTTCCTATTATTCCCACGTATAACATCTTTATTCCTAAGGTCCTTACTTCTGCCCCAAACCTCATTTCATCAAATTATTCAAATTTGCACTATTAACTCAAATATTATCTCACTTGTCGAATTTCATTAAATCAGAATAACTCCTCAAATTGGATTCTAATTAAGGTCCAAGTATCATAATCATGCCTACTGGTCTTCCTTAAGTTTAAGGGTATTCGTAAGGTCACCAATAATATTATCCAAGGGTTACCACCATTAAAATTTAAAATAGGGAAAACTTTACTCATTCTAGGAAGGTCGATCGATCGACATTTTCCTTCGATCGATGTATGGTGGTCGATCGATCGATTGCACCAGGTCTGGTTACGGGCTGCTTCGTTTTGCAGTTTTCAAATCAACCCAAAACATACTTTTAATGCATGAATCTCTAATATAACGTTATAGCATTATCATATAACCATCCTACAACATTAATAACGTTCTAAAACCAATAATTCATCATTCAAGGGCTTTGTATGGATCAAATCTTCATCAAGAATTCCAGATTACTATTTCTTTCAAGAACATTAATAAACTTCTTCAAAAATCCGTTTTTAAATCATCAAGGGTCATAATTTTGAGTTCATAATTCGTCCAGATTGTTACTACATGCAGTCCCTAACATAATTCATAGTTTTAAACTTCCAATTCATGGGTCTATATCATCTTCCAAGATAAATTCAATAATTCCTAAACATGGAAAAGCATAGCTTTGAATCAATTGTAATTAAATCACTTGCCTTAATCTTTCTCTGAATTTGAGGTTGAAACTTGAAGGCTAAGTTGTTCTCCCTCTCTCTTTCTGCAGAATTCTCTTCTCTCTCTCTCTCTCTCTCTACAAGTTTCTCTAAGGATGATGACAATGGAGGTGTGGTTGGGTTTTGGCAAGTTAAGACTATTTCTTAACTTCTCCCGTAGCCCATTAAGTCCCTTAGTGTAAGTAGTGGGTTTAGTGGATAAAGAAAGAGTCAGATTTTTATCTCTTATTTTCGTGGGTTTTAATTCCCAGATTTCCGAAATTACCAAAATGCCCCTATAAGTTACCGGTATGGCCCAATAATGCCCCGGGACCCAAACTTAACCCCCGGCTAGTGTTTTCTGACTATTTCGACCCTTTCGGACGCGTTGGCGAACTCAAAATGACCATACGGGTGATAAAAATAAAATTCACTTTTTAATTCAAATAATTATATTCCTGACGCAACTGTCACGCGCGTCCCAACAAAGTTTCCCAAATTGTCGTATTTCAATCTCGCGATAATTTCAATATTTCCAATATTCATATATTGCCAAGTATACACATTATAATCAAATACTAACTCACATCTCGTTAATATTTTTATCCGGATTAATTTCCAATTAATACACATTTAATTCAATTAATCCCCAAAAATAAATATCATGAAAATACGGGGTATTACATACTTCCCCCCTAATAACTGAATTTCGTCCCGAAATTCGGAACTAGAAAGTACCTGGTAAGAACAACTCCGGATAACGTTCGCGCATCTCATCCTCGCGCTCCCATGTGGACTCCTCGACATTATGGTGTCGCCACTGAACACGCACTAACAGAACTATCTTTGATCGCAGTTTCCGCTCACTTCGGGCCAAATAGCAATAGGTCCCTCTTCGTAGGAGCTATTAGGCTGGAGATCGATGTCCTCCAAAGCATTATGAGAATAGCTAAATCGTCTCTAAGATATTTCCTTAGCGAGGAAATATGAAACACATCGTGAATCCGATGCAAATGCTCTGGTAACCCAAGCCTATACGCAACCGGTCCAATCCACTCAATAATAGAAAATGCTCCCACATATCTCGGTGCCAACTTCCCTTTCCTTCCGAAATGCTTAATTCCCTTCATCGGAGATACTCTGAGCAAAACTTGATCCCCCACTGCAAATTCCCTGAAGAATCTCTTCGCATCAGCATAGCTCTTCTGCCGATCCTGAGCTACCCGAATGCGACTCCGTATCAATTCAATCCTTGCCAAAGTATCCTGAATCACTTCCGGCCCAAGTAGTTTGTTGTCCCCCACCTCCAACCAACATGCTGGGGAACGACAAGGTCTACCGTACAATGCCTCAAATGGAGCCATGCCAATGGTGAACTGGTAGGAGTTGTTGTAAGAAAACTCCACCAGTGGAAGATACTGCTCCCATCCACCCTCAAAATCAATGGTGCACATACGTAGTATGTCCTCCAACATCTGATTTGTACGCTCGGTCTGCCCATCGGTCTGCGGGTGGTACGCCATACTCAACCGCAACTCCGTGCCCATGGCCTGCTGAAAACTTTCCCAAAACCATGAAACAAATATCTTGTCTCGGTCAGACACGATATTTAGGGGTACACCGTGAAGTCTCACTATCTCTGCAATAAAGATCTGGGCGTACTGTCCCGTTGTGTAGTCTGTCCTTACGGGTAGAAAATGGGCGACTTTGGTCAACCTGTCCACAATTACCCAAATGGAGTCGTGACCTCTCTGTGACGTAGGCAACCCCGTTATTAAGTCCATGGAGATGCTCTCCCACATCCACATCGGGACTTCCAATGGCTGTAGAAGTCCTGTCGGTCTCTGATGATCCACTTTAACTAGCTGACAAGTGGCGCATTTTGAGACAAACACGGCAATATCTCTCTTCATCCCGCTCCACCAATACTGTCGCCTCATGTCTTGGTACATTTTATCCCCTCCGGGATGTACCGCGAACCGTGAGCCGTGCGACTCTGCCATTACCTCGTGCCGCAATTCTTCCCCTTCCGGAACTACCAATCTCCCATTGAAGCGTAATCCCCCATCTGAGCTAATGGTATAGGACTCGGCTCCCTCTGTTAGTAATCGAACTATCTGTTCCTGACAGAACGAATCTTTTGCCTGTGTCTTTACCACCTTCGTGACAATTTGCGGTGTAACGGTCATCACAGACATGAATGATCGGGCCACTGCATCCTGGTGTCCCAACTCCTTCCACTTGGCCTTCCACACCCCTGCCACCTCATCTACTGGCTTACGGCTCAACGTGTCTGCCACCACGTTAGCCTTCCCCGGGTGATACTGGATATCGAACTGATAATCTTTCACGAATTCAAACCACCTCTGTTGCCGCATATTCAACTCCTTCTGCGTGAATAGGTACTGTAGGGACTTGTGATCCGTGAACAATCGAAACTTCTCCCCCAAAAGGTAATGTCTCGAAATACGAAGGGCAAATACCACTGCCGCTAACTCCAAGTCATGGGTAGGGTAATTCTTCTTGTGAGGCTTAAGCTTACGGGAAGCATAAGCTATGGACTGACTCTCCTGCTGCAGTACACCTCCAAGTCCTTGTAAGGACGCATCAGTGTAAACAAGATACTCAACTCCCGATCTCGGCAATGCTAACACAGGTGATGAGGTTAACTTGTCCTTTAACTCATCGAATGCCAACTGACAGGCATCACTCCAAATGAACGACACACCTTTACGAGTTAGATGTGTCATGGGACCCGCTATTGTGGAGAAACCCCGAATAAACCTCTTGTAGTATCCTGCTAAGCCCAAGAAATTACAGATCTCAGTCGGTGTCGTGGGCTGTCCCCACTCCCTCACCGTGGATACCTTCCCCGGATCAACAGATATTCCCCTGTCGGAAATAATATGCCCCAAAAACTGGACCTCCTTCAGCCAAAACCCTCACTTCTCATATTTTGCATACAGCTCGTTCTGACGTAACGTCTGCAAAATTTGTCTCAAATGTTCGGCGTGCTCCTCCTCTGTCTGGGAGTAGACCAGAATATCATCGATGAAGACAATGACAAACTGATCTAGGAAATCCCTGAACACCCTATTCATCAAGTCCATAAACGTTGCTGGAGCGTTGGTCAAACCAAATGGCATAACCCGAAACTCGTACGAACCATATCTCGATAAAAATGCAATCTTCGAGACGTCATCCTCCCTGATACGCAACTGATGGTATCCATATCGCAAATCAATCTTTGAGAAGCAAGAAGCTCCTCTCAACTGGTCGAATAGGTCATCGATTCGAGGCAACGGATATATTCCGTATCGTGATCTTGTTCAACTCTCGGTAGTCCACACACAATCTCAGTGAACCATCTCTCTTTTTCACGAACAATACAGGGGCACCCCACGGCGAAGTATTCCTCCGTATAAACCCCTGACCCAATAACTGCTCAATCTGATCGCGTAGCCCTCGCATCTCTGCCGGAGCTATACGGTACGGTGCGCGTGTTATAGGTCTCGTATCTGGTAGTAAGTCTATGATAAAGTCTTTCTCTCAACTGGGGTAATCCAGGTATATCCTGAAATACATTGGCAAACTCTCTAACAACCGGAATCGATTCAAGTGGTATAACCACCTCCTTAAAGGTCTTCTCCTCTATACAGTACAAATGAGTGGACGATCCTCCCTAGAAACGAGGCATCGCCACCAAAAACATCTCCTGCTCGGGAATGGCAAAGATAATACTCCTACTGGAACAGTCAATCATGGCTCGGTACGCGACAAGCCAATCTATACCAATAATGGCATCATACTCGGTCATCTCTAATACTAACATATCTGCAGGTAATAACAATCTACCAATCTCTACTCCCACTCCCCGACATATAAAAAGAACCATTTCCCCAGTGATCAGTCTACCTACGTTACAGTGATCAATACTGTGGTTAATAACCCTAAAGTCTTTGCATAATATGTAATTATAAAACAATTGAGTTATCCCAGTAACAAAAAAAGTTCAACCCAAAAGTCTCGTGGATAGAAAACATACCCTAAATCGCGGGTGGTGCCTGTGGGGCGGCTGCCTGGTTGATATTATAGATATGTATGTACTGTAACTGCCCCTGCTGCACTGGAGCTACTGGAAAAGTTGTTAGGGCTAGTACTTGAGCTGGTGCTGGGAGGGCGGTGGGAAACATATACCTCTGCAACTCCTGTCGGACACCCTGTTGCTGTGGGGTCCTGCCCCTATCTGGACAATCCTGGCGTTTATGGCCATGTTTGCCACATATGAAACATCGGCCTTTGAAGTTACTCCCCTTCTGACCCTGCTGTTGACGGTGTCGGCCTTGCTGACTTGGGACCTTATTCCCCTTTCGAAATTGTTTCATCTTACCACGTAGTTGATTAGAACTGACTCGGTCTTGGGTAGTTTGTTGTCACAATTTCGGGGTCTTCCCACATTTTTTAGCTTTATTCGCATGCATCTGGCTAACCTCTCTAGGTCTTTTTCCTCTTTTAAGTTGTATGCTGCGTTCTTGGTATTGTAGAACTGCAGTGGTAACTGCTTGTGCCACGATACCT
Organism: Sambucus nigra; assembly: GCA_949130495.1. Lineage (NCBI taxonomy): Eukaryota > Viridiplantae > Streptophyta > Magnoliopsida > Dipsacales > Adoxaceae > Sambucus > Sambucus nigra. The sequence goes on from OX422219.1 coordinate 54,637,738, forward strand.
GCTAACTCAGCGGTTGATATTCTCTCTGGAGATACTTGAGGTGTGAGTCGAGCTTGTCCGTTGTTTCCCTTAATTGTTTTAGCTATTTCTTCTTGACGGTCCATCTGAAAATTTAACTAAATTTGGATGAGTTCATCATTCAAATAAACAAATCGCGGAAGTACGAATTCCCAAAGTATAGAGATTAATACAACATTCCTAGTATTAGGGTTCTATATCAAAGAAAGCTCAGCGGAAACATAATAAGTCGTACAGATCCTAAAGGACACTAGAACCTGATGCTCTGATACCACCTGTGACACCCCGACTAATTAAATACCGGGTAGCTACTCCTTTATTAAATTAATACAAAATGTCAAGTTGATCCAGTTAATAGCATCACTGTCGAAAACATTTAAATGATTAATAACCACCTAGTATTTAAAAAGTAAGCTGCCAAATTTTAAGTTATCTGATTAACATGCAAAAAGAATAATGGAAGTACAACATAAAACCATTCACCATAACGAAGTAATGAAATAACCAACAATAGTAATAAGTCCGGAGGAAAACTCCTCACAACAATCCCACAACTAAAAATAATAAGACAAGTCTGAATTCTGAATTAAGTACATGCCCGAATTCTGAATAACTGAAATAAATGAATCCCTCTAAAAGAAATGGGCGACATGCCCTACAACTGATAAATACTGAGTATAGAGTCAAGATAGATGAAGCGTCTATAATCAATGTCCTGTAACTTCCACAACCCGCTACAGCCCGTCACCTGAATGAGGATCCTAAGCATGGTGTCCTTGTGGCTGGGCACCTAAAAATGGTTTTTACAAAAAGATAGATTTGAAAGCAAACGGGTCAGAGCCCGAATGTGGAGAGTATTTTAAAAACAGCAAGTGCTTTAATAATAATTAAAACAATAAATGCAAGATACATGTTAGGACGTGCTCTCACATGAAATACTCACCTCTCGTCTAACTGTGCACTCCTAACGTTCCTATACCCATTCATGTGTTTTCATATAACTATCTAATTCCAAGAAGTTTCTAACACTTCTACTCGGTTCACGTTTAATTTCCAACCTTAAAAATTCAATAGAGAGTTCTACTTTAATTCTCGAATTCCCAATTATTAACAAAACCATTCATTGATATCTGTCCCCTTTTATCTTTTCATAATGTTACAATAACCATACTCAAAATTAAACATAACAATTTCCTTTTATCTTAAACCGTATATTATTCACATCATATATATATACAATACAAGCACCCCGAGGCTAAGCTACGGTGCACACATACTCTGTTATCCATCCCGGTACATCACGTACATAAGGATTACAAATTCCGAATCTCTCAGGAATTATTGGAATAAACACCACACACATAAATGGAGGCGAACATAATTCAACATATCCATGGTCACGTACATACCTACGCTCCATAGTCAGCGGGCTTATTAACTCACAAATAAGTCGTTCTCCTTGAACTATGTCCTCTAGGTACCAAACTAAATCCGGGCACACAAGGATTAGAAGGCCCTAAGCGAACGTAAACCTCCCATGATAGCAAGTATGGTAGGTATGTCATACACATAAAAATCATATACTAAGCATTCACACATCTTAGATATCTCAACATTAATAAAGGTATACTCTACATCCTTATGCCATTATTCCAATTTTATATAGTTTAAGTCTCTCGATAATATAAAGGTTGAACCGTCGACACGTCTCACGTCGTAGTCTCTTATACTGAAACCCTATCTCAATTGAACTATAAAGTTCCTATTATTCCCACGTATAACATCTTAATTCCTAAGGTCCTTACTTCTGCCCCAAACCTCATTTCATCAAATTATTCAAATTTGCACTATTAATTCAAATATCATCTCACTTGTCGAATTTCATTAAATCAGAATAACTCCTCAAATTGGATTTTAATTAAGGTCCAAGTATCATAATCATGCCTACTGGTCTTCCTTAAGTTTAAGGGTATTCATAAGGTCACCAATAATATTATCCAAGGGTTACCACCATTAAAATTTAAAATAGGGAAAACTTTAGTCATTCTAGGAAGGTCGATAGATCGACCTTTTCCTTCGATCGATCTATGGTGGTCGATCGATCGACTGATGAATGTCGATCGATCGATTGCACCAAGTCTGGTTACGGGCTGCTTCGTTTTGCAGTTTTCAAATCAACCCAAAACATACTTTTAATGCATGAATCTCTAATATAACGTTATAGCATTATCATATAACCATCCTACAACATTAATAACGTTCTAAAACCAATAATTCATCATTCAAGGGCTTTGTATGGATCAAATCTTCATCAAGAATTCAAGATTACTATTTCTTTCAAGAACATTAATAAACTTCTTCAAAAATCCGTTTTTAAATCATCAAGGGTCATAATTCTGAGTTCATAATTCGTCCAGATTGTTACTACATGCAATCCCTAACATAATTCATAGTTTTAAACTTCCAATTCATGGGTCTATATCATCTTCCAAGATAAATTCAATAATTCCTAAACATGGAAAAGCATAGCTTTGAATCAATTGTAATTAAACCACTTGCCTTAATCTTTCTCTGAATTTGAGGTTGAAACTTGAAGGCTAAGTTGTTCTCCCTCTCTCTTTCTGCAGAATTCTCTCTTCTCTCTCTCTCTCTCTCTCTCTCTCTCTACAAGTTTCTCTAAGGATGATGACAATGGAGGTGTGGTTGGGTTTTGGCAAGTTAAGACTATTTCTTAACTTCTCCCGTAGCCCATTAAGTCCCTTAGTGTAAGTAGTGGGTTTAGTGGATAAAGAAAGAGTAAGATTTTTATCTCTTATTTTCGTGGGTTTTAATTCCCAGATTTCCAAAATTACCAAAATGCCCCTATAAGTTACCGGTATGGCCCAATAATGCCCCGGGACCCAAACTTAACCCCCGGCTAGTGTTTTCTGACTATTTCGACCCTTCCGGACACGTTGGCGCACTCAAAATGACCATACGGGTGATAAAAATAAAATTCACTTTTTAATTCAAATAATTATATTCCTGACGCGACTGTCACGCGCGTCCCAACAAAGTTTCCCAAATTGCCGTATTTCAATCTCGCGACAATTTCAATATTTCCAATATTCATATATTGCCAAGTATACACATTATAATCAAATACTAACTCACATCTCGTTAATATTTTTATCCGGATTAATTTCCAATTAATACACATTTAATTCAATTAATCCCCAAAAATAAATATCATGAAAATACGGGGTATTACAACTCCTTATTCTTTCCTTGAGCTTCTACCACTCTTTCCATAATGGTAGGAGTAACAGTCATTACTGACATGAATGCCCTCACCATCGCATCCTCCTGACTGAGTTCCTTCCATTTAGCTTTCCAAACCTCAGCTAATTATCCATTAGGCTTCCTACTCAAGGCGTCCGCTACCACGTTGGCCTTACCCGGATGATAATGAATATCAAATTGATAATCTTTCACGAACTCTAACCATCGGCGCTGTCTCATATTCAAGTCCCTCTGTGAAAACAAATATTGCAACGATTTGTGGTCCGTGAAAAGACTAAATTTCTCTCCCAAGAGATAATGCCTCCATATCTTTAAGGCAAAAACAACTGCGGCTAGTTCTAGGTCATGCACCGAATAGTTTCTTTCATGGGGCTTCAACTTACGGGAAGCATAAGCGATAGCCCGTCTCTCTTGCTGAAGTACACCTCCCAATCCTTGAAGAGATGCATCGATGAAGACTAGATATTCCAATCCTGGTTTTGGCAAAGCAAGGACCGGAGCCGATGTCAATCTATCTTTAAGTTCATCAAATGCAGCTTGGCAAGAATCATCCCAAATAAAGCTCACCCCTTTCCGAGTCAAATTGGTCAAAGGGGTAGCAATCTTAGAAAAACCCTTGATGAACCGACGGTAATAACCCGCCAATCCCAGAAAACTACGAACTTCGGTAGGTGTTGTGGGTTGACCCCACTCCCTCACCGCCGCTACCTTGCCTGGATCCACTGATACACCCTGGGATGTCACCACATGACCCAAAAACTGTACTTCCTGTAACCAAAAGCCACACTTCTCGAACTTGGCATACAGTTGATGGTCTCGTAGTCTCTGTAGGACCAACCTCAAATGCATAGCATGATCAGACTCCGTTCGAGAATAGACTAAAATGTCATCGATGAACACAATAACAAATTAGTCCAGGAAATCTCGAAAGACCCTATTCATGAGATCCATAAATACAGCCGGGGCATTGGTTAGTCCAAAGGGCATGACCAAAAATTCATAGGATTCGTACCTCGTAAGAAAAGCAGTCTTGGACACGTCCTCCTCTCGTATCCTCAATTGATGATACCCCGTCCTCAAATTGATTTTAGAGAAGTACATCGCTCCTCGAAGTTGATCAAACAAGTCATCAATACGAGGTAAAGGGTATTTATTCCGAATGGTGACCTTATTCAATTCTATATAGTCCACACATAACCGGAGAGAACCATCTCTTTTCTTAACAAACAACACTGGAGCACCCCATGGCGATGTACTACGCCGTATAAATCCTTGTTCCAACAACTTTTGAATCTGATCTCTCAACTCCCTCATCTCTACAGGAGCCATTCGATAAGGAGCTTTAGCAATCGGTCGAGTTCCCGGCATTAAATCAATTACAAACTTTATTTCCCGACTTGGAGGTAATCCCGGTATCTCCCGAAAAATATCTTCAAAATCTCTAACAATTGGAAGAGAATTTAGGGGAATCAAAACATCCCTAAATGCATCTTCTGCAATACAATATAAATAAGCACTCGTACTCCCTTCCATACAAGGCATAACAACCAGGAACATTTCTTGTCCCGGAACTGCAAACACTATGCTTTTCCCATAACAATTTACTATCGTGCGGTATTTCACTAGCCAATCCATACCCAATATTACATCGTACCCGACCATATCAAGGACAAGCAAGTCGGCCTCAAAACACAAGTTACCAAGATTAATCCCTACGTTTTTACAAACAAATAAAATCAATGAACCATCGCCCATAGAGGATTCAACGCTAGTGAAGGTACTTTCAGCAGATTTAATCAAATCTGTGGTCTGGGCAAAACTTCTAGAAATAAAGGAGTGTGTAGCACCCGTATCAAATAGTACTCGACCCATATGCCCATGAATGAAAAATTTACCCTCGATCGCTGGCGGTGCCAGAGGAGCTGGAGGAAGCATAGCCTCCTGAATATGGTAAACCCGTCCATACTGCAATTGTCCATGCTGAGGAGGAGCAATTGGATTAGGCGCCTGGGGCGGAAACTGTACATACGGCTATTGTGGGGCCCTAGGAAGATGCCCTCCAACCAACTGAGGACACGACCTTTTATAATGGCCCAACTCTCCACACTGAAAACATTTATTAGCCGCATTCTCCTGATTTCTACCTTGATTGTTTCGAAATTTCCCCGCACCTCGGCCCTGCTGGCCCCAACCTCCATTTCCACCTCTACCTCCCTGTTGTTGTTGTTGTTGTCCGCCTTGACCCGGCCTGTTATTATTGTTGTTTCCACCAGCATTAAACCCACCGAAACGTTGACGCTTGGACAAATCCCCTTGCTGAGGATCCCTCTCTTTCTGCTTGTTCCCCGAGGATTGGGACGAAGAAGATGTTCCCCCTCCGCTCCCATTTCCTCCAGGTCTCACCACTTGCCCCATTGCTGCAGCCTTCTTATTATTTTGCACAAATAATCTATGTTCTTGACAGTGAAGTAAAGCAGCATTCATCACATCCCCAAAGGTTACCAAAGATAGATTTCCAAGAAAATGTTATTTTATTCGCCAGTGCAACCCTCCTACAAATTTGGAAATCCTCTTGGCTTCCGGAGTCACTTCATCCGGTATAAAGCTTGCTAATCGGGTAAATTTCTCTTCGTACTCGGCTACCGATTTCTCCCCTTGTACTAAATCTTGAAGTTTCCTCTGCATCTCCCTTTGAACTGCGAGAGGGAAATACTTTCCATCAAACAGAGTCCAAAAATCGGTGATTGACATTGTATCCCTTTGTTCGGTCGTCGTCATTAACTCCCACCAGTGTAAGGCTGACCCGACAAGCTTAAAAGTAACGAGGATTTGATTTTTCTCCTCACTACATTCCACCGTCCTAAGATGGCGCTGCATATCCTTCTTCCACTGGTTTGCCTTTATAATATAACGTCAGAACCTCCCTCAAATTTAGGGGTATGACCCTTTAGGAAAGATTCTCTTACCCGTTCCCACTGAGAAGGTCCCGTAGGAACTAGTACTTCTTGTCCTCTCGCTTGTGCTTGTGGCATTTGTTTGTTTCACTGTAGTCATCGTTGCATTAACAGCTTGGGCCACAATATTTGCCACATCAGAGGCACTGATATTCCCCGGTGGCGGCGGTGGAGGACCAACCTCATCCTCAATAACTCTATTACGTCTAGCGGGACGTCCTCTCTTTGGCGGCATCTGAGATAGAGAAGAGATAGAGTTAGAATATTATATAAAACAATCTATCTAGCAGAAGATCGCATACGTAAGCAACAAGAAAATCCTAACAATAAGCTCTATATCAAAGAACGCTACGGTAGAACGTGACAAGTCCGCATAGATCCTAAAGACTCTAGAACCTGATGCTCTGATACCATCTGTGACAACCCGCTATCCGAAATAAAGGGTGGCCAGCCCTATACCCCGATGAAACAGGAATTATGGATAGATATCATTCTCAGCATCACAGTAAACATACAGAGTATCAGGAATAACCACACAATATTCCAGAAAACGGGTTATCAAAATTTTTGTTTTGAAATTTAAAGAAAACATTTTCAACAACCCATAATAGAAAAGAGGGTGGAAACTCCCACAAGCATATATATATATACCAACAATAATAAGGAAAGGACCGAATGAAACATCGGTCAATCGCATTTATACAATACACAATAGGTCTCAGGTGTTACATAATACATCCATTATACAATTACAATGGTTTGGGCCACACGCATGAATAAAATCCGATCATAACTAGAGAAAAATAATGGAGGCGTCTACACAAAATATCCCATGATACCCGCAAAATGTCACGGCTCCTCGATAGACATAGGGATGGGAAGGTCATTACGGGCGACCTTGCGGCAGAACAACTGAACGGATAGTATATACATATACAACAAGAAAGAAGAACCCTAAACTAATTAAACTTAGATCAACACATCATTATCATAACAAATCATTTATCCTAGACCATAAATAGCAAGTAAGAAACTTGCCTAGATTCAGAAATTGCAGATTTTCTTGGGGTAGAAGCAAGAATTCATCTCAAATCTTCAATCTCCTTTCTTTCTCTCTACTCTTTCTCTTTAGGTTTAGAAGTGAAATTAGGGAAATTAGAAGACTTAGTGAGTCTAAGTCGTGGCTTAAGACAAAAATCCCACTTAATTAACCAATAATGCGATAAAATAATACGCAAATGCATATTTAAGGCATAATCAGTCAAAAATTCTCAAAACCTCAAAATACAATATGGTACATTATTTGACTATCTCGAACGTTCCGGATTCAACTACAGCCTCCAAATTATTATTTGGACATTTTATAATTCAATTTAAGTTCCGGTCTCATTACTAAGTCAAATATCATTTTAATTCATATGATATAATAAAACATAACATGGCAATATTCACCCATAGTTACAATGCATGTGCAAGCTCATAGTGAACATTAGCTTTTCTTCATTAAATTAGCATTCAAATCATAACCCAACGCTTATATCTAATTACCATACCTAGTAATTAATATAAAATACGTTCTCATAAGCGAGGGTTATTACAATTATTTAGTAAATATTATTAGTTAATGTAATGTAGAAAAAAACCAAAAAATATTATTAATTAATGTTATATGTTCATATATTGTCTACACAACGATTTACTAAATAATAGTTATTGGATTTTATTTCTTCCAATCACTATTATTAGTTAAAGTTTTATATAAATATTAATAAAATAGTCATGTGTAATTATTTAATTTAATTTAATTTGTTATGTTAGGTTAGTAGTAAACTTTATTATTGAAACGATTTTTTTTATTGAAACCTATTTCGAAAAATCCATATATTTTATGTCATGTGTAATTTTTTATTAAATATATGATACTAAAATAGTTAATGATTCACCAAATAAAATATTATTCAGTAGCCAATAACTTATTTCGGATATGTCGTTAATATTGTTTTACCAAATTAAATATTACATAACATTTATTTATTCAGTAGCCAATATGCTCAAAAATTGATAACTTTTTTGTTGACATTGCGGTGTTGATAATGGAACAAGTTGGAAAAAAAATTAGATGGGGGTTGGGGCTAGATAGTCTAGAAAAATTCGAGAAGAAAGGTGAGAGCCTGAAATTCTTACTATCGAGCGACCTATAGTTTTTGAAAACTAAAGGCGTATTGTGGACGACGGAGATCACATTAAAACATATTTGGATTTTTACACGACCCATAAGGGTTGCTTTAACAAGTTATTATATACATGCCTACACAAGGCTAAATATATATACAATAGTTTAGGGAATCCTAGGAAAGCTTTCGGCAAAAAAAACCAACAAAACTCACATGCTACCAAGACCTACAATAAAACACCCCCTTGTGTTCTCACTTTTAAAATAATATACTTATATCTCCAAACATGTATTTATTTCGGCCAAAAAAAATATATAAAAATAAAGTTTTGAGTTTTTCGGGAATATGTACACCCACCCCTATATATATATATATATATATTTACCAAATAATGCGCAAAATTTATTAATTTCCCAAAAATAAATTTTTGTCTCAATAATATGTTTGTACCAGAAATATATTTTTTTACCAAAGGGAGATTCATATCTCATAAAAATATAACCCCCAAAAAATGTGTGTGACACTTTTTTATATAAATTTACATAATAATACGAGTGGTTCGTGCATTTTTATTTCGTAGTTATATACCACCTTTGTCATTTATTATCTTTTTACACACATGCGCGTCATATATGTACCAAGTCGGGCTCGAACACGACATGCTACTACGTATTTGATATTTTCGACCTCCGTATAGTGCATATAAATTTTTGCATGAGAACTTTCACGTGAAACGTTTGTTTAAAACATATTTTATACCCGAAATCACTATTCACCCAAAATTTTACTATTCATCCTAAAATTATATATATATATATATATATATATATATATATATATATTAACACTATGATGCAAGTGATTGTTTTATGTAAAACTTTTGCGTGACCAACTATTTATGCAAAAATTTGAGGGTAATCCTATTGCTAAAAATTGGTGAACGAAATAAATAAAATTAACGGTTCAGATTTATTCTAAAAATACATCCATGAAAATTGAGGTTGTTACATTATACACAACTCAAAAAAATCTCATCCCGAGATTTTTCGACGTAAAATCATTATTATTGTTCTGGATGTGAACGGAACTAACTGTCTTGTTCCATTGTATTATTACTGATTAGTGTATTATTATTGTTATTATTATTTATGAGTAACTAAATAGTTTTTTATTAACGTTCATTTCAATGAAAAAGAATAATACGTTTTTTTATGAATAACAGACTATTTTTGTAAATATAAAACAAGTTTTATGTTTTTTTATATTTTAAGAATATTAAAAAAATTATATACTAAAGTAAGAATATTTTAAAGTTGAAAGTGGGGTGGGGGAATAATGTTTTCGAGTGAAAATAGTAGTTCCATTAAAATAGGTCTCACGAAGAAACATTGGTCCTAGTAAGAAAATTGGAGCATCATGTTCCTAGTGGGTTTGCGTGGCAAATGAAATCAAAAGAAATTATATTTTGCACTTTTGGAAAAATTACTTCTCTTTTTGCACCAAACATTAACCGTAAGTTGGGTGGAAAACAATCCGCCACAAAAGACAAAAATATTCCATGCTAGCTTCTCTCTTAAAAAGTTGTAACTATTAAAAAATGGATATAGCTAATAGTTGTAGCTATTATCCTTTATCCTATAAGGGCAACCCTTATGGGTATGATAAAAAAAATTGAGTTTTGATGTATGATGTGAATACCGTATATATTCATATATTGCATTTGCTAGTGTAAAATTAGCAAATATAGAATTACACTAGTTGGTTTTAAGAGGGGGCCCACTCTAAAACGGAAAATGTAGTTCCGCGGAAGAAAGAAAAAAAAGCCCTAAAACGGAACATCATGTTCTGCTTAGGATTTTCCCAACTTTTACAAAACTCCACTTTCTAATTCTAAATGTTTAGTTCCTAGAAGCAGATAACAACTAGTGTTATTTATTTATTTATTTTTTCTATCGGCTACATTTCTCAGCGGCTATTTCTCTTTTTAAATACATGTTGTCTCTTTTTAAATAAACTACCCATTCCACTCCCAAATATTATTTATACAGCTTGATAATTCATTTGTTTCCTGCAATTTATATATTTTAGTTAATGCGGTATTTTTTATTAGTTTAGAATAAATATACGTATATTTTCGGTAGCGTAAAAAATCAATTTTTATTATTCAGGTAATAATTCGTCTAAATATTTTTTATAACTAATAACTAAATATAACATTAACAAAACATAAAAGAGCATAGATATTTTATAACTAATATATAAATAAAACATTAAAAAACATAAAATTACGTTAACATTACTAATTTCCACTTAAATACCTCATAAACATTAACAATTATTACTAAATTTTGCATTAACATTCGTAAATACCTCATAAATTTATAACTATTTATCATTTACTAATTAACATTTACTTCAGATACTTAAACATCTACTAATTAACAAAATTTTACAAGAAATTATTTTAGGAAAATAATTACCTGAGATAGTAGCTATACTTGTCGGAAGAGGTTTTGGTGAGGAAAAAAGATTTACGGTGTGGGGCAGATAAATAGGGCAAAATAACATTAAATTGGTGGTTGCATGGTTGGTAAGGTGGTTGGGGTATTAAATTTTGGGGGCTAAACATAATAAGATAATAATTTTGGGGAGGAAAATTGAATTTTGGACAACCCTTAAGCGGAACATATGTTCCGCCCAAGGTGTCATTTCACCAGCCACTACGATGTTGTTTTGATGCAAATAGGATATATTTGGTTATATTTTTTTTACCCACAGCAGTTTCCTCACTTTGGCTAGTGTATATTTCGACTAATTCAGTTCATTTATACTCTCTGCATAAGGGTTGCTCTAACAAGTTATTATATACATGTCTATACAAGGCTACATATATATACAATAGTTTAGGGAATCCTACAAAAGCTTTCGGCTAAACAAACCAACAAAACTCACATGCTACAAAGACCTATAACAAAGCACCCCCTTGTATTCTCACTTTTTAAATAATATACTTATATCTCCAAACATGTATATATTTCGGCCAAAAAAAATATATAAAAATAAAGTTTTGAGTTTTTCGGGAATATGTACACCCACCCCTATATATATATGTTTATATTTTTAGCAAATAATGTGAAAAATTTATTAATATCCCCAAAATAAATTTTTGTCTCAATAATATGTTTGTACCAAAAATATATTTTTTTACCAAAGTGAGATTCATATCGCATCAAAATATAACCCCCCAAAAATGTGTGACACTTTTTATATAAATTTACATAATACGAGTGGTTTGTGCATTTTTATTTCGTAGTTATATACCACTTTTGTCATTTATTATCTTTTTACACACATGCACGTCATATATGTACCAAGTTAGGCTCGAACACGACAAGCTACTATGTATTTGATATTTTCAACCTCCGTATAGTGCATATAAATTTTTGCATGAAAACTTTCACTTGAAACTTTTGTTTAAAACATATTTTATTCCTGAAATCACTATTCACCCAAATTTTACTATTCATCTAAAATTACTATTCATCCAAAAAATTTATATATATTAACACTATGATGCAAGTGATTATTTTATGTAAAATTTTTGCATGACCAACTATTTATGCAAACATTTGAGGGTAATCCCATTGCTAAAAATTGGTGAACGAAATAAATAAAATTGACGGTTCAGATTTATTCTAAAAATACATGCATGAAAATTGAGGCTGTTATATTATACACACCTCAAAGAAATCTCATCCTGAGATTTTTTGACGTAGAAATATTATTATTGTTCCGGATGTGAACGGAACTAACTGTCTTGTTTCATTGTATTATTATTGATTAGTTTATTAGTATTGTTAATACTATTTATGAGTAACAAAATAGTTTCTTATTAACGTTCGTTTCAATAAAAAAGAATAATACGTTTTTTTAATTAATAATCGACTATTTTTAAAATAAAAAACAACTTTTAAGTTTTTTTATTGTTGATGTAAAAAATTAGATTATCTCTAATTATTTAATCACAGATAAAAATAAATAGACAATGAATTTTTAAAGTGGTTCAGCCTCAAAAGGATGGCTTACGTCCACTGTATTATTATTGCTGAGTGTTTAGGAATTCTCGAAGTATGAGTATCCTCCAGAAATTTCGGTCCCTTACAATGAGGATGATACAATGTATTTATAGGCCTCAGGCTATACATGTGAAAGGGTAATACATTAAATGCCCCTTAAGCGCATACATCTGTATGATAATAATAAACATTTAATGCGCAGTCAATCTGTTGGTTATCCTGCTATTAATGCTTTGTTCGAGGTGCAGCTCGGACCGCCTAATTAGCTCGGTACCGAGAAGTTGCTCGGTACTCATAAGTTCCTCGTAGAGATCTTGTTGGTCGGAGCGTCTGAGTTGATCGGGGAGGCAGAGTTCCTCGTTGCTAATATGATTGTAAAAATATCGGTACGTGCCACGTAGATTGACACGTGTCTTCTTATGATTAGCCCATGTCAACAGGTTAAATTTGGTATCAACAGAAGCCCCCAATGTTTCACAGTTCGATATTTGAGGAGTGTGGAACATTCTTTCTTGAAATATAGCGGTTTTAAATGATCATCCTGAAATTTAGGAGTATTTTCTTTTGTATTTATTTCACTTTCCAAATTCATAGAATCGGTCTTTTTGAATTTTTATAACCGCTTCGATTCCCGCGCCCTTTTTGTCTTTTTAGCCAGCGATAGCGTAATCGTCTCTTTTTGTAATCATTACCTTTACCCATTCCCAAGACAAGGTATTTAAGCGTTGTAGAAAATCCCATCGTCTTCTACTTTTTCAAATTTGTCTCTTTGAGTTTTCATTTCTCTCTCTCTCTCCTGTGCGTTCATCCCTTTCATCATTCGTTGTCAACAGACTCATCCTTTTCCTGTAAGATTTTCTTCTTTCTCTTTAATTTCCTTCTTCTTTCTCTTTTTGATTTCCTTTATTCATCATGGTTTATCCTGTAGAGTCGATTGATAAGTTTCGTTCTGATTTCTCTATTCCCTCATGGGTTATTTTGGAAGAGCTTTCTGAGCCTTCAGACTATTTTCGTTTGGCTGAGGTACATTGGTTCCCCAGTCTCTTTGTTGCTGAATGTGGCTTTTCTTTTCCCCCTAACCCTTTATGTCTGGAATTCTGTCAATACTTTGACGTGGTTCCTGCAAGAATAGCCCCCAATACGTGGAGAATAGTTAACGGAGTTTATAGATTAAATCAAATTCATGGAACTCATATAGGAATTCCTGAAATTATGTTTTGTTATAGATGGGTTGTTGGTGATAATACTTTTTATTTAAAAACTAGGTTTTTAAATAGAGCTTTAGTGGTCAATCTCCCAGATGCCAATAGGGACTACTTCGAGCACGGGATTATTATGAAAAATTGGCAACACCCTCCATTAACTGGAGACGATGTTTACTAGGGTCCCAGATGTCCTCCCTATGGCAATGGGATAGGTTGTTTTTATTTAATTTCATTTTTGAAATTATTCTTCCTTTGTGTTTGATAAAATGTGTCACTGATATTTTGATTTTGATTTATTTGCAGTTGACAGCAAAAAAAAGTCTCCAAAAGAGACAGAAGTTAACTTAAAGCATTTAAAACTTATCTGGGGTCTGCATCAGACTGTTGCTGACGAGCACATCAGATCAGCTTCATATCTACTGCAGTATAAGAGTTACACCTCATCTTTTACTACTCATTCGGTGATAAGTGATGTGGATCTAGTACCAGCTTCTTCAAGTTCGTCACCTGAATCGCATATTCCCTTGAGTGAAAGGATGAAGAAAAGAAGACCTCCTACCATTTTTTAGAAATCTGCCTCTGGTACTGGGGAGGCAAAGAAAAGTAAGCTTGATGTCCCAAGAGAGGGGACAAAGAAAATTAATGCACCTCCCTCGGTTGCTCCTGTGAAGGTTGCCGAGAAGCCCCTAGTGGCCCCGAGCAAGGTTGTTTCTCCAAGCGAGGTGATTGTCATCTCTCCGACTAAGACTACATCGTTAGTCGAGACCGTTGATGCTCCTCTGAGGAGGCTGAAGAAAAGCTCCTCTATCAATTTGGCTGAATCCATCTTTCAACCCCCGACTAGTGGTGTTCCCACTTTTGTTGCCCCGAGCTCTGCCATGAGCTCGATGAAAACTGGGATCATTCTCGAGATTTAAGGAATTAAAGAAAATCTTACTCGGGACATGGTTACCACATTGGCAGCTCGTCATATTGCTTATGTAAGTCTTGTTATCCTAAACTTTCATTTTTCCCTTGTTATATTTGCGCACTGATTCGCTATTATTTTCTTTTCCCAGTTGGTGACCCGTTTTAATACAATTCTGAAGAAAGATGAAGCTATTAAAGCTTCAAGCTCCTCGTCAAGTGTAGAGGTAGCTTTGGTGGGCCTGACGCAATCTCTGAAGGATTCTCGTCAGAAGTATGCTGATGATAAGGCCACTTGGGAGAAGAAGCTCACTTCGACCGAGCAGGAGAAAGCTCATGTTGTTGAGGTCTCCAAGGGGTTAGAGGAAAAAACAAAAAATTTGGAGGAGAAGAATGAAGATCTTGAAGGGAAGCTCAAAAATGCTGGGGAGCTTGAAATTAAGCTTAAGGTTGCTAAGGAAGAGTTAGTCCAACTTTGTGAAGTAAGTCATCAGAAGGAGGAAATTGAGAATAAGTTGAAGGTTGCTGACGATCTTCTTTCCGAGAAGCTTTCCTCGGAGAAGACAAAAAGTAAATTGGCTGTCAAAAAATCCTTCAGCGTCGACTGGGATAAAGGTTGGAATAAAGGTTTGGCTGCCATGATGTCGCAAGTGGAATATGGCAGCCTCAAATACTTTAGAGATGGATGGGTCGCTTCTCTGCAAGAGATGAAAATTAATGAAAATTCTGAACTATTCTAGCGACACATCCTGGGCCCCCCTCTAACTCCTGAAGAAGAAGAAGAGGACGAAGCTGCCTCTGAGGAATCTTCCATGGTGATGGGAGATCAAATTTCTCATCCCCCAGTTATTCAGCCCACTGTCGAGGAACTTCAACTACCCGTTACTTCATCCGAACTACCTCCAGCACTTCCCGAGCAACCACTTGTACCATCCGAGCAACCTACCTCCTCGTCCCAGCCTTCTGAGAAAGCTCTGGGAGACAAGGAAACGGTGTAGAGTTGTTCGAATTTTTCTCTATGTTTATTTTTCTCTACCAGATGTAACTCTGAACTTTGTAATTCTCCTTTATGAAATAAAATTCGAATTTTTTATTATACATACTGTTGATTGTCCTCTTCAAGCTCTGTTTGCACTCTTATTGATTCTTGCTTTTTCTTCCTTTACTAGTTTATGGCTAGGATGGAATTATTGTCTGCTCACGATACAAAATTGTTGAGGCAATGCAATGAGTACTTCCAAGCTGGTCATACAGATATGAGTGTAGCACAAATTATTGACATCCTCGGTCAAGGTGCTTTAGAGCAAGCAATTGAAGCATACCAGTATTTGAAGTGCCTACTCGACCGCGCAGTGGCTAACAACGTAGCATACTATGATATGATTGAAGATCTCTAGGGTACTCTTGAAGAGCTTCAGCAACAATATAAGGAATCTACTGCACTTTTGAACGAGGGGTACGAGAAAAAATATCAGCAACTGAATGCTAATAAGGGATACGATAAAATGTTTGCTGCTTATGAAGTGAGAGAGAGAACTTTGAAAACTGAGGTCGATGAGCACAGGCAAATAGCTGAGCTGTTGGAACAAGAAAATAATAACCTGCAAAGGGAAGTCTCCCAGTTGAAATCTGCTGCCTCTACCTCAAACGCTTTAGTCCCTATGAATGGTGAGGGATTTTCTTTCTTGGAGGTCGAAAACGCCAATCTTCGAGATGAATTGGAAACCTTGAAGAAAACTGGTCCGTCTACCTCTGCTCGGGGACGAGCAAGAGCTTCTCGGGGACGAGGAAGGGCTGCTCGGATTCCTGTCGAGGAATAAAGAACTCAATCAGCTCTGGAGAACCAAGCCTTCCAACTGATGGCAAAGAACCAGGCATTGGCTGAGATGTCCAAGAAGATCATGAATCTCGAGGAGCAGCTTTCTGCACAAAAGTCTGCTTTAGAGAATAAGGAACTCTTTGCAAAAAATCTTCACGAGCAACTGGAAAGATTGACATATCAATTCCATAAGCAGCCCAGAGAATTCTGGATGGCTGGATACAATGAGGCTCTCTACCATTTGGATGATCGTATCCAAAATGCAAATAATGAGGGTTACAAACAGGGGTGGTTGAATGCCTTAGGTGTACTGAAACTGGAACAGGGTCATTACCTGTGGGATTACCATAATCCTGGGCTACTCGACCTACAAGTGCCACCATTCAAGCTTGACATGAGTTGGATCCCTGCTCGGGCCATCCCTCGGTGTTTGATTTCCAAATACCTTGGCGATTACAATCTCCATTCCAATGCTGAGATATCTCGTCCCGAGCACCTACTCGATCGGCCATCTGTGATGAACATCAGGATGCTTAAATATCTTAACTTCATAAACTCCCCTTATGCTTTGGATGAGCCTGCTGCTGGCGAGGAACCTGTTTCAAAACCAGAGGGGAAGAAACCAATAGAATAGGAATCTTGTTGTAATAATAAATTTGTATTTCATTCTTGATGTATTTTGTTCTACATTTAATGAAATAATTTTATTTGCAAATCTTGATTGCTATTGTCTTGTAATTGTAAAACACTTTACATTTGTGCATGTATATCTGTTAAAAAGATAACAACATTGTGTTATTTGTCGATCAACTATAGTTTATTAAAACTTATTATCGACTATCTTGGATTTGTGTTAATCATTTGACGACTAACCAAAATTGATGACATTTTGTTTCTCGACCAACTTATTGGTAATTTACGAGTATCAAAAAATTCTGCTTGATCATTTTCACATACTTTTACTTTAAAATGCTTCCGACCAACTGTAGTTAACCTTTAGTTGGCATTTGGGGGAATAGATTTACTTCCCGACCAACCTTTGTTGGCATTTTCGAGAATAGATTTACTTCCCAACCAACCTTAGTTCGCATTTTTAGGAACAGATTTACTTCCTAACCAACCTTAGTGGGCATTTTTAGGAATAGATTTACTTCCTAACCAACCTTAGTTAGCATTTTTAGGAATACATTTACCTCCTAACCAACTTTAGTTGGCATTTTTAGGAATAGAGTTACTTCCTAACCAACCTTAGTTGGCATTTTTAGGAATAGATTTACTTTCTAACTAACCTTAGTTGGCATTTTTAGGAATAGATTTACTTCCCAACCAACCTTAGTTGGCATTTTTGGGAATAGATTTACTTCCCGACCAACCTTAGTTGGCATTTTTAGGAATAGATTATTTCCCGACCAACCTTAGTTGGCATTTTCGGGAATAGATTTACTTCCTAACCAACCTTAGTTGGCATTTTTAGGAATAGATTTCTGAATAGTCTGAGTATCTTTGCTGAATGCGTAGCACGAGTATTCCGCGAAAAATTTCCAATAAAGAGAGAATTGGGCAGAATGTTGTCACTTTATTCATACTGATGAAACTTCATTACATGAGAGTTTACATTACTGATAATATTTGCGCAGGTGTTCTGCATTCCATGCATTTTTAAATTCCTCCCCCTCTAAAGTTTCTATTATGTATGTCCATGGTCGAACAACTTCCTTAACTCGGTAGGGTCCATGCCAGTTTGCTTCCAGTTTGTTGTGCTTTTGAATCACCTTTTTTAGCACATAGTCTCCTTCTTTAAGGTCGCACTTCTTTACTCTCTTGTTGTAGAACAAAGCTGTTCATTGCTGGTAAGCAGTATTTCTAATGGCTGCTTCTTCTCTAACTTCCTCTAGCATGTCCAAGTCTAATCTTCTCATTAAATCGCTGACAGGGGAATTAAAATTCAGTACCTTGTGTGTTGGGAGTCCCAATTCGGCGGGTATAACAGCTTCACTTCCAAATGCTAGCATATATGGAAATTCCCCTGTTGCTACTCGGGGAGTAGTTCGATAAGCCCACAGTACAGAGTGCAGCTCGTTAATCCAGTTTGCTTTCGCATCATTCAGTCTTTTCTTCAAGCCATTTAGCAGCGTTCTGTTTGTTACTTCAGTTTGTCCATTGCTTTGGGGATGGCCTTGGAGCTGAGTGAATCTTCAGGATATTCGACTGATGACAGTAGGTCACGAACTCCTCGTTGTCAAACTGATTTCCATGGTCTGTGATGAAGGCATGAGGAAGACCATACCGACAAATGATGTTTTTCCAAATAAATTGGTACACCTTGTCGTACGTCATATCGATGAGGGGCTCAGCCTCAACCCATTTAGTAAAATAGTCCACGACGACCACGAGATACTTAAATCTTCCCCTGGTCGTTGGCAGTGGCCCGACCAAGTCTATTCCCCATATGGCAAATGGCCAAGGGGAAGTAATGGGTGTCAATAATGCTTGGGGAGTTCTTCGGATGGAGGAGAAGCACTGACACTTGTCACATTTTTTGGCATATGCTATACAATCAGCCCTCATCATCGGCCAGTAGTACCCTTGAGTTATCATTCTCTGCAAAAGTGTCCGACCAGCTATATGGCCTCCACGGGACCCTTCATGGACCTCTTCAATAAAACCTTTCACCTCGGTGGGATCCACACATATTTTCAATCCTACTATTATTCCTCGTCTGTATGGAATACCATTAGTCAGTACATAACGAGCATCCTTAAACTTCAATTTCTTAGCTGCAAGTTTGTCAGTTGGTAATTCCCCTTTCTCAATATAGGCCCTGATGGGATCCATCCATGATGATCCTAAATCGAGGGTAATAAAATTCGTTGTCAGATCTTCATCTATACTCCAACCAGCTAAAACTTCAATTGGGATTGTTCTTCGTAGCTCGGTACGAGTAGCTGATGCTAATCGAGCTAAGGCGTCTGCTCTCGCATTCTTCATTCTTGGTATTCTGACCAGCTGAAAAGTAGCAAATTCCGACACCAGTTTCTTTGCCTTTGCATGATATCTGATCATTAATTCTCCTTTGGCTGCTTATACTCCCATCATTTGATTTATGATCAATTGGGAGTCATTGAAGACAATAACCTGCTCTACCCCCATGGTTTTTGCCAAACTAATACCTGCAATCATTGCTTCATATTCAGCCTCATTATTCGAAGCTTTGAATTGGAAATGTAGGGCATATTCCACGTCAACCTCATCTGGACTATTCAAAACTATCCCTGCCCCACATCTTGGAGTGCAAGATGAGCCATCCACATATAGACTCCATATAGGTAACTCATCTTTAAATTTTTGATCTGACAGAGTTCCTCGGTGGAAAATTTGTTGCTTCCTTTCACCATCTCCTAATATTTCTTATTGTTCATCGATCATCTTTTCTTGCCCTTTTACCAGCCTAAGCTAGTCTGGGCTTGAATTTTATAACTCGGTAACATCTACTTACCCTTTTACCAAGATAAGTTGGTCTGGGCTTGGGTTTGATGATCCTGTAACATCCACAGGTTGATCAGTGAAAAACTTTTGCTCCTCGGGGGTATCAGGATAAGTGAACTCTGCTATAAAATTTGTTACTGCTTTCCCTTTTAGCGATGATCTGGGTTCATAAACTATATCATATTCACCAAGTTCAATTGCCCAATACATCAATCTTCCTGATTTTTCTGGTTTATGAAGGGCTTGCCTCAATGGCATATCAGTATATACTACTATAGTATGAGACTGGAAGTATGGATTCATTCTTCTACTTGCCTCGATCAATGCTAGTGCCAATTTTTCCAGCTTTGGATATCTGATCTTTGCTCCTCGAAAGGCCTTACTCGTGTAATAAATCAGTTTTTGCACTCCATTCTCCATTCTTATCAATGCCGAACTAACTGCATTCTTTGACACTGCCAGATACAAGTATAATTTTTCTCCCATCACTGGCCTGAATAACAATGGAGGTGCTCCCAGATATTTCTTCAAGTCTTGAAAAGCCTTCTCACATTCATCATTCCACTCAAAAGTCTTTCGGAGTGTTTTGAAAAATGGGAGACATCTATCAGTTGCTCGCGATACAAATCTATTGAGTGCTGCTACTCGCCCTGTAAGACTTTGCACTTCTTTCTTCGTCGTTAGGGATCGCAGCCCTAACAGAGCTTTGATCTTTTCAGGGTTAGCTTCAATGCCTCGCTGATTGATAATGTACCCAAGAAACATGTCTTCTCGTACTCCAAATATGCAATTGGTCGGGTTCAACTTCATTTGATATTTATCCAACTGATCAAAGGTCTGGCCTAAGTCAAGTAGATGATCGGTAGCTTTCTTACTCTTTGTCAGCATATCGTCAACATAGACTTCCATATTGCAACTGATTTGCTCTGCAAACACTTTGTTCATCAGCCACTGATATGTTGCACCTGCATTTTTCAAACCAAAAGGCATAACATTATAACAATAAGTTCCCTTAGGGGTAATGAAAAAAATACTCTCCCTGTCTTCAGGTTTCATTTTAATCTGATTGTAACCAGAATAAGCATCCATGAAGCTCAGCAGCTCGTGTCCCGAGGTAGCATCCACTAGTTAATCAATTTGGGGCAGCGAAAAGTGATCCTTTGGGCATGCTTTGTTGAGATCGGTGAATTCTACACATATCCTCCATTTGTTGTTCTTCTTCTTCACCATCACCACATTTGCTAACCAGTCTGGATATTTAACATCTTCAATAAAGCAAGCTTTCTGGAGCTTCTCGACTTCCTCCTGTATAGCTTGATTTTTCTCGAGACTGAATACTCTTCTTCTCTGCTTCACAGGCTTGATCTCCTTATTCATGTTGAGCTCGTGACATAAGAAATTTGGGCCTATCCCGGGCATATCCTTATGACTCCATGCAAAAGTTTGCTTTCTGCTTCTTAATAAAGTTATCAATTCCTGTTTTAGTGAGGCTTCCAATGACGAACCTATTTGAGTTATTCGTTCAGGGTGCTCGTCGTCCAGAATGATGTTTTCAGTAACTTCCACCACCTGGCCTTTCACGAGTTGGGACTCGTCTCTAAGATCTAATATTTCAATTTCTGCACCTTCCTCCACTTGATAGGTAGTAGTCTTATTCCTCGATTCCTCCAGTTCCTCTTGCTCGGCGGATGAATAATAGCATTCCCGAGCTACTTTCTGATCACCTTTCACAACTCCTACTCCAAAATTTATCAGAAATTTTAGGCATTGATGTACCGTAGATGGGACAGCCTCAAACTTCTTCAATCCTACTCTTCCCATGATGATATTGTATGTTGATTGAACATTCTTATCCATCACGAAGAAGCGTATTCTTTCTGTTCGATAAGAAGGCCATGTATCAATGAATATATCCAACTTGATCGTCCCATGTGGAAAAACTTTCTCGCCAGAAAAACCGAGTAGGGGTCTGTGATAAGGCTCCAATTGAGATAGTTTTAGATTTAAACTGTCGAAGCACGAGTAGAACATGATGTCTGTCGAGCTACCATTATCTACCAGTACTCTTGAAATCATCACTTCCTTCATCCTCATTTTGATCACTAGTGGGTCATCATGAGGATATAGAACACCTGTGAGGTCGTTCTTTGAGAAACCAATGACCAATTTATCTTTGTTCACTTTTCTAGGGTGATCCTCCTCAGCTAGATTTATTCGTTGAATGTATGAGCAAGCTTGAGCCTTACAGAGGTAAGCTTTTCTCTCTGCACTAAGGTCTCCTCCTCCTGCATCTCCACCTGTAATAACATTACAATCAAATAACCCAAAATGTATTGAGAATACCTCGCATTATGGCTGCCTTGGTCTTTTGGGAATATCGGGGTCATCTTCTGGATCATCTTCTTGGTCTCTTTTCTTGTTCTCCCCTGCTCGACGAGGAGATTTAGGCCTCTCTCTCATTCAGTCATTGTTTCCTCTTTCATTTCTACGATCAACATACTGCCAGTTTTCCTCGTCTGATGAGTGTTTCGATCTCATTCTGCAGAGCTATGCAATTTTTGGTCATATGGCCATGATCTTTGTGAAACTCGCAATATTTTGCCTTATTCCTCCTGTCAGGGTCCGTCTTCATTTTATCTGGCCAGTTTACTCCTTGCTGTTTTTTATTTCTTCTAGAACGTGGTTAATGTCTTTATTCAAAGGAGTATAATTATCAAACTTCTTCAATATCTCCCATGACGACCTTGTTTTTGATTGTTTATCACCACCACTGTTCTTATGCTCTTTCTTCTTAGCTTTATCACCCTCCACCTTAGTTTCTTTGGCATCCATATTCTTTTACGCTGCCATAGCCTCCTTGGCATTCATGATCTTGGCCGCTTTTCCCATCAATTCTGACATATTTTTGGGTGGATCTTTGGCCAAAGTGTAGTACAACTTGTTGGGCAGCAGCTCACTCATCAAGGCGGTAATCGTTGTTTTTTCCTCATAATCAATGACTTTGAGTTTCTCGTTATTAAAACGAGTTATGTAATCTCTGGTACTCTCACTAGCTTTTTGTCTAACACTTAACAAATGCGCTACTCGTTTAACTGGCTTTGCCCCAAAACAGAAATTCCCAATGAATAACTCGGCCAATTAAAAGAAAGTTGAGATCTTACCCCGAGGAAGATTATTGTACCATATTTGAGCAGATCCGACAAGAGTTCCAGAGAATTCTTTGCATCTCATCTCATCTGGAACAGCATAGATGTCAATTGCAGCTTGGTATTGTTCTATATGAAGGACAGGGTCGGTCTTTCCATCATATTTGGGGGTTACAACAGGTGCTTTGAACTTTGATGGTGTGGGAAAATCCACAATGGCCTGGACAAAAGGTGTCCCTTGAGCAAAAGTTCGTTGTAGGGGGTTCTTGGCCTTAACCATTTCCCCTAATCTATCCTCCAACCTCTAAATAGAGCCTTTCCACTTATCATTTCCTTCCTCGGGCCTGTTAGTTCGAGCAACTGATCGTGTTGATGTGGCTTCCTGTGATTTATCTTGACGAGCAGTTGGTCGCGATTGGGCAGATCCTTCCCTTAAGTCTAATGATCGTCGAAATCTCCTCGACACAGCCTTAGGAGGACTTTTGCTCCTCCTATGACCTAATCGATCAAAAGGAGATATCCTGCTTAATCTTTCTAGGGCATTAGCCCTTTCTGGAGAGAGAGTGATACGTTGTTCAGTATCTGTGGCTCGTACTGACAAAGTTAGTCCAGGTTGATAAGAAAAATCTTCAGACTCCTCAGTACGATATGAATCGGTACACCTAGTATGCGAAGAAAGTAAACGGGTATTTTTTTTAATACTTCGCTGTCCTGAATGGGTCGGTGCACCGCCATGGAGGGTTTGTATGAGTTGTCGCATAGTTTCTTGCATGGCTGTTTGGCCCTAGGCCAGATTTGTCATTATTCCAGTCAGATCTGGAACATTTGGCGGAGCAGATGGATTTAGGGGTTTTTTCAGCATTTCGATTGCTGGATTCAGGATTATCAGCCATTTGTGATGAAAGTGAAAAACGATATTAACAGTCGTTTCCCACAGACGGCGCCAATCTATTAATGTAAAAAATTAGATTATCTCTAATTATTTAATCATAGATAAAAATAAATAGACAATGAATTTTTAAAGTGGTTCAGCCTCAAAAGGATGGCTTACGTCCACTGTATTATTATTGCTGAGTGTTTAGGAATTCTCGAAGTATGAGTATCCTCCAGAAATTTCGGTTCCTTACAATGAGGATGATACAATGTATTTATAGCCCTCAGGTTGTACATGTGAAAGGGTAATACATTAAATGCCCCTTAAGCGTATACATCTGTATGATAATAATAAACATTTAATGCGCAGTCAATCTGTAGGTTATCCTGCTATTAATGCTTTGTTCGAGGTGCAGCTCGGACCGCCTAAGCTGCTCGGACCGCCTAATTAGCTCGGTACCCATAAGTTGCTCGGTACTCATAAGTTGCTCGGTACTCATAAGTTCCTCGTAGAGCTCTTGTTGGTCGGAGCGTCTGAGTTGATCGAGGAGGCAGAGTTCCTCGTTGCTAATATGATTGTAAAAATATCGGTACGTGCCACGTAGATTGACACGTGTCCTCTTATGATTAGCCCATGTCAGCGGGTTAAATTTGGTATCAACATTTATATTTTTAGAATATTAAAAAAATTATACACTAATCAAGAAACATTCATCCGAGCAAAAATATTTTAAAGTTGAAAGTAAAAGTGGAGGAATAATGTTTTGGAATGAGAATAGTGGTTCCATGAAAATAGGTCTCGCCAAGAAACATTGGTCAGAGCAAGAAAATTGGAGCATCATTTTCCTAGTGGCTTTGCGTGGCAAATTAAATCAAAAGAAATTATATTTTGCACTTTTGGAAAAATCACTTGCCTTTTTGCACCAAACATTGACCCTAAGTTGGGTGGAAAACAATCCACCACAAAAGACAAAAATACTCCATGCTAGCTTCTCTCCTAAAAAGTTGTAGCTATTAAAAAATGGGTAATAGGATAAAGGATAATAGCTATAGCAATTAGCTATAACCATTTTTTAATATCTATAGCTTTTTAGGAGAGAAGCTAGCATGGAGTGTTTTTGTCTTTTATGGTGGAAGACAAAAACACTCCATGCTAGCTTCTCTCCTAAAAAGCTGTAGATATTAAAAAATGGTTATAGCTAATTGCTATAGCTATTATCCTTTATCCTATTACGGTCAATGTTTGGTGCAAAAAGACAAGTGATTTTTTCAAAAGTGCAAAATATAATTTCTTTTGATTTCATTTGCCACGCGAACCCACTAGGAAAATGATGCTCCAATTTTCTTGCTCGGACCAATGTTTCTTGGTGAGACCTATTTTCATGGAACCACTATTCTCATTCAAAAATATTCTTCCCCCACTCCACTTTTAAATTTAAAATATTTTTACTTTAGTGTATAATTTTTTTAATATTCTTAAAATATAAAAAAACATAAAAATTGTTTTTTAATTAAAAAAAATAATCAGTTATTTATTAAAAAAACGTATTGTTCCTTTTTATTGAAACGAACGTTAATAAAAAAAACTAGTTTGTTACTCACAAATCATATTAACAATAATAATACACTAATCATTAATAATGCAACGGAACAAGACAGTTCGTTTCATTCACATCCGGGACAATAATAATGTTTTTACGTCAAAAAATCTCAGGATGAGATTTCTTTGAGGTGTGTATAATGTAACAGCCTCAATTTTCATGCATGTATTTTTTAGAATAAATCTGAACCGTCAATTTTATTTATTTCGTTCGCCAATTTTTAGCAATAGGATTACCCTTAAATTTTTGCATAAATACTTGGTCACTCAAAAGTTTCATAAAACAATCACTTTCATCATAGTTTTAATATATATATATGTATATATATATATATATATATATATATATATAATTTTGGATGAATAGTAATTTCGGATGAAAATAAAATTTTGGGTGAATAGTGATTTCAGGAATAAAATATGTTTTAAACAAAAGTTTTCACGTAAAAATTTATATGCACAATACGTAGGTTGAAAATATCAAATACGTAGTAGCATGTCGTGTTCGAGCCTGACTTGGTACATATATGACGCGCATATGTGTAAAAAGATAATAAACGACAAAGGTGGTATATAACTACGAAACAAAAAAGCACGAACCACTCGTATTATGTAAATTTATATAAAAAGTCTCCCCCACATTTTTTGGGGGTTGTATTTTTATGCGATAGGAATCTTACTTTGGTAAAAAATATATATTTCTGGTACAAATATATTATTGAGACAAAAATTTATTTTGGGGAAATTAATAAATTTTGCATATTATTTGGTAAAAATATAAACATATATATATATATATAGGGGTGGGTGTACATATTCCCGAAAAACTCAAAATTTTATTTTTATATATTTCTTTTTGGCCGAAATAAATACATGTTTGAAGATATAAGTATATTATTTTAAAAGTTAGAACACATGGGTTTGCTTTGTTGTAGGTCTTGGCAGCATGTTAGTTTTGTTAGTTTTTTAGCCGAAAGCTTTCCTATGATTCCGTAATTATTGTATATATATGTAGCATTGTGTAGGCATTTATATAATAACTTGTAAGTTGGGTGGAAAACAATCCACCATAAAAGACAAAAATATTCCATCTTAACTTCTCTCCTAAAAAGTTGTAGCTATTAAAAAATGGGTATAACTAGTATCCTTTATTTTATAACAAGTTAGGGTGTCAGTTATCTTCACTCCTTAAAATGTAAAGGGACTCCAAATTATATATTACAAAGACAAAATTATCCTTATTATAAAATAAAACTTCTTTCATATAATGTTTACTTTATTTTTTAAAACAATTCATTATCTAAAAGCAAGAAATATATTACAAAACTCCAATTCTCTCTTTCAACTATAATTAAAATATCTAGTACTCCCTACAATTAAATCTTTTTACATATATATATATAAATATACTCAAATTCTGGATATATTATTAAACAAATAACTAAATGTATATTACTTCCTTAGAACATATGAAAATAATTATGAATGTTAAAAATATGAAAATATATAACTGTATCCATATAAAATATATAACTGTCAAATCTTACTTTTTTACCTGACACGAAAAACAACCAAAATAAAAAAATAAATATAACATGGCATAAAATCTTTAATAACCGAACACGACTCCAATAAAAGCAACTCGACACGACACAACAATTTTTTTTTAACCAAACACGAACACGATCCTAATAAAAGTGACACAACACAACATAAAATATTATTTTTTTACAAAACACGTACGCGACCCAAGTAAAAGTGACGCGCCACAATATATGTTATTTTTTAACCAAACAAAAACTCAACCAAAATAAAAATGACACGACACGAACCCAACCAATATTATTTTTTTGTACATTTTATTTAAAATGCTTTATAATATCGCCTATACATACCGCTGGCGCGTACCAACATATTAGAAAAAAATGGTCCGCGCCAGGGGAATGTATAGGTGGTTGGACTGCCTATGCATATCGCTGGCGCGAACCATTTTTTTAATTAGTAAAAAGATTATTTTTGAAACAATAAATAATGGTCATCGCCAGTGGTATGAAAACAAAATACGACTCCATGACACGTCGCGTTTTATTTGGGTTGTGATCGTGTTACTTAAAAAATATAAAAAACAGTTTTCATTATAAAAAATTATTTTTTTATTTGTTAATTTTTTCCCAGTTTTATGTAAAAAAATATTTTTTTTGAAAAAAAACAATTTTTAAATCTACCTTAAAAAAAACTTTTTTAAAACTATCATAACAGTTTTTTAAATAAAAAAAAGGTTTTGAAAACTATCATAATAATTTTTTTAACAGTTTTTATAAAAAAATGTTTTAAAAAATAGTTGAAAATATTGTTCTTTATTGAAAAAAAATTAACAAATAAAAAAGTATTTGTTTGATCTTTAGAGCAAAGGGCAAGTTTGTCTTTTAAAAAGTATTTGGAGTGTTTTAAGAATTTTTGGAGTGTGGTTAGCTATACCCAACAAATTATTATATGCATGCCTACACGAGGCTACAAGTTATTATCCTTAATTTTGATCATGGTTGACTTGTCCAAGTTGAAGAGCAACGAACACGTGAGCGATGTGCCGTTTGTTTGTCTTTTTCAAAAGGTCAAGCAAGTATTTTACTCGGAGTGTATCAACAACGAGCTGTGGTGAATCGTCTTACATGTGCCAAAGTGTCTAAACAGTAGTGTGGATGATGTGGTTGCTCCTACCGAATATCAAACTATTTTTTATGATAACCCGAATTTGAAACAATTTTTAGATTTGTAATAAGTATTCCAATTATCGGACATCAGTTTAATGCTTTTAATTCATTTATACTTTATCACTTTACTGCATGTAATATTTAGATTTAATTCTTAAGCATTAATTCAAGTCCATGTCTAGTGAGTGTATTATTCTAGTGTTTTATTATTATCGGACATCAGTTGAATGCTTTTAATTCATTTGTACTTGATCAGTTTAGTGCATTAATTCAAAGTTGTCAGTGTTTTGTTATAATATGATTAGTGCTTTGTATTCTTCTAATTCATTTGGGTTTGTACTAATAACAATAATTTTTATATAAAATGTCTTCTTCAGGGCTTGGTGGCAGTGGAGGCGACCAGGGCTCCTCGGTAGCTAGGCTCCCAAAATGGGGCAAATTGGGATCGGCAGTTGAGAACAAGACGGGATTATTGGCTAGATCCCTCGAGTTGGTGAAGACGATTATCGGCCCGGGGTACACTAGTTGGAGGGAGGTGTCAAATGAGCTCAAGTTGGCTATTTGGGCGGCACTACAGGTAATGTATTTATATTTATATTTATTTTTATTTTTATATTTATATTTCAATTTCAATTTCAATTTATATTTATTTTTAAATTTATATTTATTTTTATATTTATATTTATATTTATATTTATATTTATATTTATATTTGTATTTGTATTTATTAGCAACTAACACTTACTTTCTTTTTGTTTTGTATTTGTTTGATAGGAACAATTCGGCATGCCCCCACAACTCCGCGATTTCATATTGGAGCAGTTAAGGGAACAACATAAGACGGGGAAGAAGAATTTGTGGGCCCGACGGTACTTTGGGAAGACCCGGGACTCCATTCTCAGAATGCGTGATACCGTCCCGACGAAAGAGCCGATCGCATTGGCACAGTGGTAAAAGTTTATC
The DNA here is from genome assembly GCA_949130495.1 of Sambucus nigra. NCBI lineage: Eukaryota > Viridiplantae > Streptophyta > Magnoliopsida > Dipsacales > Adoxaceae > Sambucus > Sambucus nigra. The sequence goes on from OX422219.1 coordinate 54,666,951, forward strand.
GACAATGAGATCGAGGAGCGACAATTGGCATGTCGCCAATCGAGGAGGAAAAATCGGGCGAAAAAGTCGAACGTGCACTACTCCGGGAGGACGTCTTACGCTAAGGAGGAGCACGGGATGGTAAGCTCTTATTTTTCTATAATTATAGTTTAATGTTATTCTGTATTATTTTATTTTGCGTTGCTTACAAATTTTGCATTATTTTATTTTAGGAGACGGGGAGTGGCCCTGGGGGTAGACCACATAGGTTCGATACCTATATGGCGATCCGGACGAAGAAGGGCAAGGGAAAGGAGGGGTCCCCGAGAGTCACGGCCACGATTGTAAGTTATAAATGTTTAGTTTTTGTTAATTACGTTATAATTTTTTTTATTTACTTAATTAAATAATCTTGTGTTTTTTGTCGTTTCAGGCAAAGCTTAAGGAAGTGCATGAGTCACAGTCTAATGTTGACAAGGCATCTTTGGCTACGAACGCACTCAACGAAGTGCTCGGCGCTGATCGCAAGGGGAGGACTAGGGGTGAGCTCGCGGGTGGGGAAGTTTAGGATCATCGGAATGGAGACGAGCAACACCGGATTGGCTCGTCAGGTGGACACGCATGACAAGAAGCTATCAAGATTAGAGGCGACAGTCCTAGATATGTACGCCTTCATGAAGCATAAGTTGGACAAGAGGAATGCAATACCCCGTACTTTTATAAGTAATTAAATCACATGAGTGGGTATAATTTAATAATTCGAGAATCTAAAGTATATAAGACGGACTGATTATATTTCATGTCGTAGGTGAATAACAGTGACAAGTGATATTATTTTATGCGGAAAAAAATGTGTGGAGAATTGTATTGGGTTAAGACGTGAATTTTTTATACGTGGATCAGATGGAGATTTCAAGTGCACGGTTGGTCTCGGAGTGGCCGAGATAATCAGAATAGAGTGCCCGAATGTAGTAGTTGGGTTCCGAGGACTTTTTGGATCAGTAGGGACTCGCATTTGTGTATACGAGTCAATTTTGGGTTTAATAAGGGATAAACCCTTATTTCTCTCTTATAAGAGCACGAGATAAAGGAAATAAAGAAAGAAAAGGAAGGAAGAAGAAAAATGGAGAAAAGAGGAGCTCGGGCCAACTCCGGAGGATTTTCGGCACGAGATCGTCGGATTTATCCAACCAGACAAGTGTTTAACTAGCTTTAACTATTAAGTGTGCTTATTTTTCATATCATAATTGGTGAGAAAATTATGAATTTTGGGTTTGGGATTCTTGGATCAAAAATGGGTTTTTGAGAATTGATTTCACATAAATTGTTGTGATATAAACTCTATATGAAATCTAGACTAAAATCCATGTTAATGGTGTAAGATTATAGTAAGAAATTAGAGGAGTTGCATAAATAAGAATTAGGGTTTAAATTCTTAGATATGGATGAATCCTATGAAATTAAAGGGTTGTATTGATGGTAGATAAGTGTGTAGATGTTTATATTAGTGGTTTGGGAGATTAGGAACCATAAGTTTTGGGTGGAATAAAAGTGTGTGTAAATTTCGTGTGGGATGATCGAAACGGTTCGTTTTTCTTGGTAAACGGTTTGGTACGGATGATGGGACCGATGCATTTTTAGGAGACATCGGATCGGTTGGCCATTAAAGGTTTCTGATGAATTTTAGGGATCAAACCGGTTCGTTTTCCTGGAAATCGGATCGGTCTGATTCTGTCAGAAAGCAGACAAGTTTTCTTGGCGTTTGGAGATAAATTCTTTTTTCTGAGAAATGTTAGAGGATTCTAAATATAGTGTAAGGATCTATAGGAGTTTAAATGAGATATATGTGACCCTTAGGATTTATGTAAATAAAATCTGGGAGGTGATTTGAAAGAGTGTTTTGGGGCGAGTGACACTCGATAAATTGATTCGACAGATATATATATATATATTACGCGTGTAAGATATATATGTCGATTATATGAGAAATAATCCGAACGTGCGTAGGATGAATTTAAAATTTTAGCAAGTCCTGATAAGTTAATATTCGAAAGAAATAAAAGGTGAGATCCTCTCATAAGTGAGTGAATACTTATTGTATGAATATAAGTTGTGTGTATATTTATAAATTAATACGAATTGGTATCTTTGAATGTTAGGCTAATGCCAAATGAGCTAGGCATGGGTAGCCAGATTGATGATGATGATGATGATATATATATATATATATATACACACGAGTATAGAGACAATATATATATATGATATGATTATAAATATATCTGTGTGTGAATGATATATTTATGTGAATCATATCCCCTAGTGCTATCATGGGAAGTTGCGCGATGTGGGTGAATCATCTGGTTTGAGGAGCAGGTGAGTATATTTCCCAGGTCATAGCATCCATTATTTATTTGGGTGACTTATTAGGGGTGAGACGTGGTGGGTATGTTTCATTCTCATTCCTATTGAGGAACTATGATCGTTTCCCATACATTTGAGATTTGGGTTTTTACCAGGGCAGAATGAGAGATTTCGACTGCTGGCTCCCGAATTTGGTAATGTGAGTTATGCCCCGGAAGATGATAGCACTGTCGTAATTGTATCCATGAGTTTTAACTCTGAGGGATGGATTTATACTTATATAGCGTGTGATATATAAGTATTGATCTATACTTGATGATTATAGTATTATATATATATGAGGTGAATATATATATATATATATAAAGAATGTAGTTTATATACACTGGAGGTGTATAGTATATTATTTATATGAGATGAGAATATATGTATATATGGACTAAGACAAGGAAAGGATCGTGAGTTAATTTCTAATATCCGGGAGTACGAAATTCGGAATATAAAATGTAAAATACGTATATAAATGTAAGAATATTATATACGAAATAATAACCCTAAAATGAGAGTGGGGTAATAACTAGTGAAGATTATTTAAAATGAACGGTCATATAAGAAGCGAGAATTATATGGTATAAGCTTAGGCGAACGCTTAGAACATTTTAGATACGTGGGCTGCTTGATAGTGTATAGACTTTGGAGTTTCGAGGTGCTAGTTAGGCTGTGTAGCTAACTAGGGTGATTTAAAATACATGCGTTAGGTGTGCACTGTTAGATGAGAGGTAAGGGATTCTCATGTGAGTGCGACACAAATTTAAATATGAAGAGTGTCATATTTTCTATATTAAAGTAAATTAAGCACTTGCTAAAATATCTTTTAAAACCCCGGGCTCTAACCCATATCTATTTTCTTCTTCTTTGTATACTTTTTAGGTGTCCAAACACAGGGACGCCTGAATAACTAATTCTTTCGAGTCAGGCGTTGCTGTCGCAGCTGTGGATGTGGGCAGGAGGTTATTTTATAGACGCTTCCTTCGTTGTGATCTAGATAGCAGGTATTGTAGTAATAATCGGGGATGTTTCCTAACTGATGTTATTCATTTTTATTAAGCGAGATGTCACAGGTGGTATCAGAGCATCAGGTTCTAGAGTCCTTAAGAATCTGTGCGGGTGTACTATGCTTTCAGCATTGCCTTCGATTTGATGTAGAGCCCTATGTTTAGGATTGTTGATTTCTATGGTGAAATTTCGTTATCCAGCTATAGTGCATATATATTAGTGAATCTTATTTTCATTCGGGTGTGCTTTATATGCCGATGACGTAGAGGGCGACCAGAGGGGGGCCGTTGGGAGACAGCAGGAGGCAGAGCCCAGTCGAAATTGTAAAATTTTGGGGATAATGACTATAGTTGAGGTCACCCCTATTGTTTCTCGGGAAGAGAGGGTTGTAAGGACTTCTAGGGTGCAGTGTATATTCTCAAGTACCGGTATAGCAGAAAGTGGTGCCAAACTAAACTCACCCAGCATGGTTAGAATGGAAAGAGCCAGAGAGGTCTTTGAAGAGGATTGTCGGTTGGAATGTTTGAGAATGCGAAGAGTGTGTGCGTAGCCAATGGACGAGAGATATCCAGAGGCTTTTGCATTTGTCGGAATGTGGTATACCCATAAGTGAAAATAATGGGATAAATTTTTTCTTGGCTCGCAGGAGCAGTGTTGTAGTGGTGGGGGTAAATCACCACATTTGAGAAGTGAAATATAATACAATGGAAGGATCTTAGGTATGGTTTGACTGCAAGTTCCTTTATCTTTTGTTCAGAAGGAGATGTGGACAGTGTTCCGAACTCATCATAGGAAGGGCCGGCCAGAGGTCCATTTATGAAAATGAATTTACGAAATTGGTTAAAATTTTGATATGTTGTATTTAATGGTGAGATGAAGCCACTGTAAAGAATTCAGTTCGGTCGGACGGTCAATTTTTTTTGCTTCTTTGGTCGGATCCTCCCCCAATTTTTATATAAAAAGTTACAATTTCAAAATTTTTTAATCCGATTTAAATTCCACTTAAAACCTTATTGTTTATATATAAAACCCATTATTTTTACATACTAAATTTAATTAGATTCCAAAAAATTATTTTTTTGAAAATTTTAAATTCCTAACCGATTTTATGTTTCAAAAACATAAAAACTTTGGGGGTGGATATGTAATTTATTAAACCTATAACCTAACTTAACACACTATCTCTCTCTTTTATTTTTTACTTCAACCGTCACCCCCTCTCTCCCTTATATATATATATATATATATATATATATATATATATATATATATATATATATATATATGTCCGATCCACACTGTCCTGCATATTAACAGTGTGGACCGGACATGTGTCACCTAGCGGTGAGCCCAAAAATTATCGACTAAATTATGGGCACTCTCCCTCTCTCTCCCTTTTTTGGACTCGCCGTCAGGTGACATATGTCCAGTCCACATTGTTAAGATGCGGTATAGTCTGCACAAAACCAGTACTCTCTGTGTATATATATGCCTTCTATGTTATTGAAGAGCCCCTCACAAAAAATAATTTTAGAATTTGGCATTAATGAATAACAACTTTTATAAGAGCATCCGCAATGGTGGGATGCCTCGAAAGGTAGTTTGCCAACCCATTTTGCCCAATTACCTTTCTCCCGAATGGAAGCCATGCGGTGGGGAAGCCTTCCTACAAACTTCTGAAGTTCGTAGGACTTCCAACGAGAAAATGAAGTTTGTAGGAATTCCTATGAACTTCAGAAGTTCGTAGGAATGCTCAACGGCTATAAACGACTATAATAAATGATAACATTGGTTTGTGATAAATAAACACCAGGTCCCTCATCCTCATTCACTACATCTTCAACCTCCTTAATTTCTGATCAGCCTCCCAATTTCTACAAAAACCAGTTCCCTTAATCTTCCAAATATATCCCAAAATTCTCCGAAAAACTCCCATAATTTACCAAAAGCAGTCCTTCAATCCATCAAAACAGTCCTTTATTTCTTAAAATTATATTATTTACAACATGGATGGAATAAGATGGAAAAAATACTTAAATGTCGAAAAAAGCAAAAAACACGGCTCCACATCAACGGCAATTTCGACACAAGTTGTGTCGAGTGAACCTTTCGATCTGGTATACAAGCATTACACCCGTATTTTCGATTGAGAAACACACTCTCCAATTAGGAGATGACGATCATTAATAGAAATAAATTTGAATTTCGGAGTAATTGGACGGGCCTAATGAAATTATACAAAATAATCGGAGAAAATAAACCATTGATAAATGAAATTATCGACAGTGTCAGTGTTATGTCCAACTAATTTTCAAAGGTGATGTCGAATTCTAATCAATGCATTGTGACGACGATGATCGAACGTTGGTGGGACACGACGCATACCTTCCAACTATCGTATGTTGAAATAACATTCACTCCTTTCGACTTCACGATGCTTTTTGATAATTATTATTTCTTATTATATCCCTTATTTAATATTATTTACATATTATTTAAATTAATTGAACGTGTTACGATAATTATCCTATTATTTGTATATATGACATGTAGTTATAATTTACGTATAGGCATGCCATTGGGCAAGGGTTACCCATTCAAAACTTCTCGAACGAAAAATACACAAATTTTGTAAATACCGTTAATGAATTTTTCCCATAAATTCATATCCAGCGATTTCCGACCTTAAGAAATACATTGAAAATTTTGTGAAGCAACCAAATCTACCTAATTATATGTGGTCAGTCATCGCTCGAGCATTTTGGTTTTACGTAATTAGCAGTTTATTTTTCCCAAATGCCAATTCCACCTGTGACCTCGGGTATTTACATTATTTGGAGGACGTTACGGTGATTGGGGCCTACGATTGGGGTTCAGCTATTTATGCCAGTATTATTTGGTCAATGAACAAATTTAGTCGACGATCATTAACCAGTGACAAGTGCATTTGGCAATTAATAGAGGTACATTTTCTAAAATTCTTATTTAAACGTTTACGCATTTTATGTTTCGTTGAAATAATAGTTAATGTATTCTAATTAATTTAATGTATTTAAATATTTTGCAGTATTTACATCAAGAGTACATGGTGACAGCAAGTTCGATTCTTATTGATTTATTCTTAGATTTATGGCCCCAGATATTTCGTTGGTCAAAGTCGAACAGGAGTCGGGTAAAGGGCTCTCAACGATTTAATATCTCAGGTAGCCAACATCAGATTAAGATGCGGTCACCTGAATCTATCATTTGGAAGCCATACGAGACGTTGATGTACTGACACAATAACATCATCACATACGCTCATTATTTATCCAGGTTGTCTTTGATTTTTTGGGATCCCTTATTTAAGAGATTTTGGTACTTGGGCAATCGGGGCTTTCGCCAAGTGACGGATCAGATATGTATAACAGACAACCCTTCCCGTAATTTGGGCTCAGTCGCTAAACAGGAATTCTAAGCCACATTTGCCCAGAATTGGTCGATTGCAAATGATCATATATCAGTTGTGTCCCAAGAAGAATATGATGTCTATTGGAAGGAAGTTACGCAGGGGCCGTTACTGTCGGTGATGGCACGATACGTGAATGCATATTTGATTGGAGTTGGGTGAGTGGAACCATCTACATTACGCATCCCATGGTCCCCAACACCGATTAACCAACCATCTGAGTATCACACATTGTTTGCGTCGGCTGGTCCTACACGGATACGGGTGCCTAGGCATAATTGGAGGGTAGACGTCAACCTACCGCAGGGTACTTTATACGAACGGAGTGTGTCGTGATCAAAGTTCTCAATAAATGCTCCTCTATCTCAGTCGTTGGCACAATTAGAATGGAGTGAGATATACATCAATGCATCAGATAATATATGTGGTCTCTATCATTTACTATTTACTGAGACTCGAGAGCGTAAAGATATCATCAGAGCACGCGATAATCGAATTGAGGAACTCGAGCAACAACTTGTCGCCTTAAATGTGCGTGGTGTTGGACCTGAGGTTAGTGGGCTGAGTTAATCCCGTGATGATGTTTATGTACCATAATCAGTCCCATCATCTCACCCATACGCGGAATATCAATCGCAATTGAGTTGGGGCACCCCGTTTGGTGACGATTCAATGATAGGGCCGCACGTGGATTTGGGTCAGGATTATGAATTTGGGTAGGGGCAACAGTGAATATAATTGTGACCTTCATAGATTATTATCATTGGATATATTCATGATATATTGAAATCAATACATGAATTATTTTCAATTCGGTTTCATTGTCACAATTTATTAACTTATTAATACGTTTAAATACCTAGGAAGTGAGATGTTTCATTGTAACAATTTATTAACGTAAAAATCGTAGTACACATTTCCAAAATAACCCACGTCTTATAAGGGCCTAATTTAATAGTTCCACTTCTCCTTCAATCACATTAATATGTTTAAACCCATCACTCTTTTAATATTTATTGATCAGATTCACTATTTCAGGGCACATTTCTTAAGAAATGTGCAATAGTCCCTATTTCATTGCACATATCTTAAGAATTGTGCAGACAAGATGGACATTAACCTTCATGACACATTGACTGTCATGGCACATTTATAAATAGTCACCAATTAGATTTGTATTGAACACCATAATACAACTCGAATTATAATATTTTGTGAAAAATTAAATCATGGACTCGTCCAATTCTAGCGATGACGGGCGAAATCTTATGCTATAATATGCTCAATTTAATGATGGCGCATCATCAGATGATTCAGATGAGGAGATGAAAATTCACATGGAGATTACGCGCTTGTTTGTTGAAAAAAATATAATTCGAGATAGGAAAGAACTCAAATCCAGACATCGAGTGAATCGAAGGAGAGAACGGGGACATACAACACTATGGGAAAATTACTTTGGTGAAGATAAGTTGTATAGCAAGTATTATTTTCGACGAAAATTTAGGATGCGGTATAGTGTTTTCAATCGCATCCTCGATTCTATTTGTCTTTATGATAACTAATTTGTTCAGAAGATGGATCCATGTGATCGTCAAGGTTTAAGCTCTCATCAGAGAATGTTGGGGGCAATTTGACTGCTAGCTAACGGAGGTTCCCATGACTTGTGGACTGAGAAGTACGCAATGAGTGAAACCACTTTATTAGAAATTATTATTAGATTCAAAGAGGCAATTATGAGGATTTTTCGGTCCCCGGTATGGTAGAAATTCGACAGCAGGTGATGTCATCAGGTTACTTGAACAAAATGCGAGCAAAGGTTTTCCAGGAAAGCTAAGAAGAATAGACTGCATGCATTGGCATTAAAAAATTGCCCCACGAGATGGCACACTCAATATAGTAAACATAAAGAATAACTAACTATAATCCTCGAAGAGGTTGCCTCATACAACCTCTGTATATGGAAATCTTTCTTTGGGGTGCCTGGCTCTTACAATGATTTAAATGTCTTGCACCGATCTAACATTTTCCAAGAATTACGTAATAGGAGTGTGGTTCACATTAATTACAATATTAATGGAAATTCTTATGATTTGGGGTACTACCTTGGTGATGGTATTTACCCTCCCTACGCTTCAATCGTTAAAACATTTAGGAACCAAAATAGGATTACACAAAAATAAAAATTATTTTGCAACTACCAAAATGCATACAGAAAAGATGTTAAACGTGCTTTTATTGTACTATAAGCACGATTCACTTTCGTTCATGAACCTTGTAAATTATGGAATAGGGCATACCTAACAACCATAATGATATCTTACATTTTAATGCAGAATATGATTATTGACAATGAATGTAGAGACTGTCCATGGAAAAATGAATACGAACAGAATGATGATCCACCTGAAATAAAGAGGGGCCAAACTAATTTCTACGACTACCTAACACGGGATGCTAAGATAAGAGATGTAACTAAACATCAACATTTTGTGGAGAAAATTTGGAACACCCACGGTGATGAAATGGTGGATTGATGAATTCAAATTTATTGTGCTTGTAACTGTGTGTAATCGCTTTCTTAGTTCCTTTTTCATTTTGTTCTTGTTCGATCGTCATTGTGATAATTTATTTTTTATTATATTTAATATAAAGTTTGAACCGACTTATTGATTTTAAAATAAATTTTAGTAAACAGCAGTGACATTACATTTATTTGAATGGTGACATTAAATTTATTGAAACGAACTTACGGTGACATTACATATATTGAAGCAAAATAACAAAAATATTAAACAATCGAACAATACAAGTCTAAAACATTCTACTCATCATTGATTGAACCGGATGGACCAGACTAGGGGTTTAATGACCCGATAGAGTTCGACTGCAATGCAAAAATTACAGATTCGATTGCAGCAACTATTACTGAGAGGTCGTTGTATCTTTTGAGATGGAACTGCTATTGTGCGACATTCATATTGGTCATATCCAACTCCATGACGTATGACTGCTCTCGACCTAGACGCACGAGCTGATCTTATTTTTTAGAGTTGATCCACTCGCTTCATCTCAATGAACGCATCCATTTGAGAGTCAAATTTCATAGCACGATTATGCTTCCACTCCTTCTTGATTTCAAACATTACATTGAAGTCTTCGTAATGTTTGAGAATCGTAGTGTTACAATTCAAGCTATCGGAACACGCACGTTGACATGCACATTGTTTTTCACTCGTCCCGCATGTGGGTCTGAACGGTACATCCCGTACACCTAGACTATCCTCTTTATTTATGGGCATAGGATTGTCGTAGTTTCCCGCTGTGTTTTGCAAGTTAAATTTTGTCAAACCTTCCAAAATTTGATAACAATTATCAAACGTGAATTGTTTGGTGGTTTGAAAGCAGTACGCCTCGCAGGCATTGGTAACCGCATGGAACTCGTTAGTGACGCTTCTTATACTATTTAGTTGGTGAGAAACCTTCACAACATATATCATTACATGATATTATATATGATTGTAACGTGTAGATATCATGGATCTCGTATGATTCATCGTAATTCCAAGCGTGATGTTATACTCATTCATCACAGTATCCCAAAATGTCCCGGATGTTATCGAGTTCCCTTTAATACCTCGTGCCGTATATTTTGCGTAAATGGTACGTAAAGTAGAATCCTCTAACGGAGTCATATTAGATTATCGAGGAGTATTAGTATTAGTCGGTTGGGAGGAAGACATTGTTTAGAGAATTAAAAATATTTGTGACGTAACAAGTGAAATATGAGAAAAGAGTTAAAAGGGAATAAAATAAGGCCTGATTGTAAAATGGAAAGGAATTGGGGTTGTATTTATAAGGAGACAAACATTTATTTACTGTGAAGTAAAAACCTTCCTACGAACTTCTTTTGTTCATAGGAGTTCTTACGAACTTCTGAAGTTCGTAGGAACTCTTACGAACAAAAGAAGTTCGTAGGAAGGTTTTACTAAATTTGCATAGCTACATAAATCTAAAAACCCTCAACCTTTTCCTCTGCCCCATTAATGATATAATCAACTATTAAAAATAAAGCTTTAATATTTTAAAGTAGTACAAATTGCCTCATTACCTTATATAATGTCTCAACAAGAAATTTACAATTAATACTTAGATAATGATTCAAAAAAATTGGCCTGATACACTCTAAATGAAATTGTTCCGATACCCTCTCCTTTTAAACTATTGCAACCTGTAAAGACTTGAAAGAGCGTAAATTGAGGAGGTTAAAATTAACCATCTTAGATACAGATTAAATATCTTAAACTTGCATATTAGTCTCGAAATAAAACCAAACAGAGATATGAAGAGTTGTCTCTTACAACTTATTTGAATACAACCAAACACAGATATGCAGACTTGTCTCTGCAGATCTAGGTACACAGCTCTCTCAAAGGTGATTCTCGAGCTCTGGCAACAATCACCACCATCATTGATGGTATTAGGTTTATGAGACAACAAAATCAATAAAATAAAATTTCACACCCAAATAAATATTTCAAGATACAAACTAATACACCATAATTAAAAAAAAAAAGCCAAAAACCAAAAGCATTAGTAAGATCAGATAGGGAGAGAGATCTCGAAAAAAACCAGGATTACTAAAAAAATGTTTTCAAAAAATAGGGTTTAAAAAGTTAATTTGAACAAATAAACATAAAGTTCCAATTAGAGAGAGAATGTATACCTGATTAGGTTTTAATCTGGGAAAAAAATAAACATCAAAACACAAATAAAAAATTAGATCTGCAAAAATTTAGTTTGAACCAAAAATAAAAAACAAAGTTCTAATAAGAGGGAGAGAATATATACCTAATTATGTTTCAATTTGAAAAAAAAAACATAAACATCAAAACGCAAACAAAAATTAGATTTACAAAAAAAAAAGCTAAAAAATCTTGAATAATCTGAACATCGTAAGTTATTCGCTAAAAAATTGAAAATCCAGAAGAACTCACCGATTTTGAAGCCCAAACCCCCACATAACATGAGTCTTCTCCTTCCTCTTTTATACAACATGGATGTGGAGAACAATGAGCATGGAGAGAACTGTGATGGAGCATGAGAGGAGAGAGAGAGAGAGAGAGAGAGAATTGTGGTCGTGTGTTTGAATACCGTTGGAGGTGAGGTAAAGAGACAGACAGAGAAAGAGGGGTCTGGGTAATGTAAAACCAAAGACACGCTCGTCTCTCTCTCTCGGATTTAGTGAAGGGTGTTTATTTACTAAAATATCCTTTTTTTTTTAATTAAAGTAAGGAGGTAAAAAATATTTAGAGTGTGAGATAAAAGGGGGAATCCAAAAAATTTAAGGGCAAAATTGGGAGTGCAAGAAAAATTCATCTTATGACATAGATAAGTTTTACTCCTTATTTAATATATATATATATATATATATATATATATATATATGACGTTTTACACCTTATTTAAAATGACATAGATAAGTTTTACTCCTTATTTCACCACATGAAAAATTTGTTTGAAAACGACGTTTCAAATATTCATATCCATCAAAAATTGAATAATCATTAAGGATGTAAAACAAGGTTTTAACCAAAAATTGCTTATTGAGGAAGAGAAAAGTTTTATTTGTATATTTTACTTTTCAATGAAAATGAGAATTTTTCAATAAAAATCATTTAAAGTTGAAATTCAGAAAATAAAAATCTTCTTTTGATAATGGTTTTTATAGCATCGGACAAATGCTCATATTTGTACTTTTTTCCCTTGCACGATTTATCTCATATGTGCCCTTTTATATTAACTTGAAAACATGTTATTAATCTTTCACTACCTAGTTTATTCTCCATATAAAGTACTTGGAATAACCATTTATGCCTTGATTATGACAATTCAAAACTCAAATATATCGAATTTTATTGTTCTAGTCATTTTAGAAGTGGATCATGTGTGATTGGTCACTTGGTATTATTTATGAGTTATTTTGTGCGTTGAACACTCAATTTGATCCTTTAATATTTTCTGGTCATTCACGCAACCAAAGAAGGGTTAATGCATTAGTGACATATGAATTACTTCGGCTGAGTACGCGGCATACGACACATCTCATTACAGCGATAGATCATGTTTAAAACCGGCCTTTCTTTTTATCGTCACTTTCCCAAAATCTCTGTTTCTCTCTTCAAAGTAAAAACCATCCCCACTCAAGTTTTGGAGTATTTTGAAGCTTTTATTTTAGAGAATTGACCCATTTCCATTTCTAGAAACTCGTTCGTAAGTTTTTTATACTTGTTACCTTCTAGATTATGAGTTTATTTATAGGTATAAGGAAGTTGTGTTTATATGCACTTTGAAAGACCATCTAAGGATTCTCCAACTTTTCTAATAAACGAATAACTCGTACGGGATCTTCAAGTCCTAGGCCTTCAGCTCCTCCTCAGTTCACTGCCCTTGAGGATTTTAACAGCTTTGAAATTTTTTACTGTAGTATAGTCTATTTTGAATGTATCATTAATTGGTATTCTCTCTATATTAATCACGCTAATAGTGTTTGATATGTTGATGATCTCCATTAGTTGGATAATGGAAACCAAGAGGCGGATAAATGTTTCTACCTAGACCTAGTTCATGAGTTTTATACCACAGCTAAACTGACCGAGACCACTTTTACCTCTGTTGTTCAAGGTATTTATATTACAATTACCCTTGACTACATAAGAAAGATTTATGGAATACCTCAGGTCCCAAACCTTTTTTTACCTACAAAGATGTTGGATAAATTTCAATATAAAATAATATTTTAATTATATTATTGATGTTTTATTTTTAGTTGTTAATATTTTATTATATTATTGTTGTTTTAATTTTAAACATAGTTTGGGTTTTATTTTAGAAGGTAGAAACATGAGCAAATGGGTGTGAAAGATTTGGGAGTGCTCAAAATCCCATATTGTCCCACATTGGAAGAATACTAGAAAAAGTAGTGGTATATCAACTAAAGGACAACTAAGATTCTTAGTTGACAAGTTAAATAAGAGCCTATGATCCTACGCATTGCGGTGGTGCTTAAGCACCACCAATCGCGACACGCAGCGCGCGAAAGTGCGATTAGGCAACTTAGGGCGCATTGCGCGCTTTGACGCGCACTTGTCACTTCGCATGTGCGCATCGTTGCTTGGAGCGTGGAAGCCTAAAGTTTTGACAAGGTAAAACAGATCAGCGGTTGTGATTAAACGATCCGATTAAAGGGTTTAAAATCCGAACGTTAGATGAACTCGTAGCGTTTCGTGTAGGGGATGTCCATTCGCTTGCGATAGGACGCTCAATCTGAACCGTTAGATCGAATCTGTTCGAAACAAGCACGATCCAATGGCTGCTGAGTCACTACATGAAGAGTTGTGATTGTTGAAGAACAGTCACAAAAATGGCTATAAAAAGAGTTTCAGGCCTCTGTTTTGGACACCGAAAATTGCTAATTTCTCCTCTCTTCGTCCTCTACCTCTTGGAATTATCAAGTTACAAATTTAGAGTGTTCTCAGTTTGATCAAACAGTACATAGTTTGAATCAAACAAACTGTTCATACACTGCATTGTATCCTAAAGGCAGATTCTATAAAATCCATTGTGTACTCGCGGCTGTCTCAACCGGATTAGGAGAAATATTACCTAAAAGAAAGCGTTCCAAGAATGTACCATGTAGAAATTAATTAATATATGTATTTCTTTCCATAACAAAACTCCAACAGTTTTAGGCAATATTTTATATTCTTATTACTCCACTCAAATGGAAGGAAGAGTGACACAATCTATTCAAGTCATGAGTCAGGACTTAATCTGACTCGATAGTTTTGATGGAGAAAATTTCACCCGTTGGTAAGAGAAAGTTATGTTCTTCCTCACATCACTAAAACTAGCATACATTCTAAATGACAACCTTAAACAAATTCCCGACCCCACACCCGAAGACACCGAAGAAATAAAGCAAAAACGTCTGAAGAGGAAAGAAGATGAATTTATGTATCGAGGACATATTCTCAATGCTTTGTCTCAAACTGTTTATAGTGCTCTTCGAATGATTTCGACGGCAAAGGAATTATGGAAGGCTTTGGAGACAAAGTATTAAAATGAGGAAGCGAGCAACCGTAAGTTTCTAATTTCAAACTATCTAAATTTTAAAATGAGTAATGATAAATATGTCGTTGCACAAGCATATGAACTCCAACAAATTATTGGTGACCTTAAAGCCGCTGGAATTAATCTTCAAGATGAATTTCAAGTAGGGTGATTGTTTCAAAACTTCCATCCTTTTGGAATGGCTTTAAGAAGAAAATTAATCATGATGAAAACACTTATACTGTGGAATAATTTCTTCATCACCTTCGTATTGAAGATGATACTCGTATTCGAGAAAAGAAGGATGAACAAGGTGAGGGTCATTCAAAAGCTAATATGGTAGAGGATTAAAAATCCAAGATTATCAAAGACTCAAAATTTAAAGCAAAGAATGATTCAAAATTCAAGAACCAGAGTGCAAATAAGAAAAAGAAGGGAAAATGTTTCTTCTATGACAAACCAGGACATTATTCTAGAGAATGTGGTCTTAAAAAGAAGGCATGTAAGGAAAAACAAGGGTCGAAGGAAACTAACAATGTTGAAGATCTTATTGCTATTGTATGCGAAGCAAATTCAATTGATAATAAAAGTGGATGGTGGCTGGATACTGGCGCAATGGTCCACATATGCAAAGAACAATCTTTATTCAAAACATATCAAGAAATTGATGGAAAAGAAATTGATGTACTTCATGTACCTGATATGTGTAAAAATCTTGTGTCTGGGGACCTTCTCAATAAGAGAGGTTTCAAACTAGGGTATGAGTCTGATAAGTTTGTCTTGTCAAAGAATGGCCAATTTATTGACAAAGAGTAATCTTGTAACGTTATGATCAAAATTAATGTAATCAATAATATTAGCTATGTTTATACGGTTGAGTCTATTTCTTTATGGCATAGTAGATTAGGTCATGTGAATTATAAAAGTATAAAAAATATGACTAATCTCGGCTTAATCTCGAATTGTAAATTTGATAACCTTTCTAAATGTGAAATTTGAGCTCAATCGAAGATAATTAGAAAGTCGTTCAAATCTGTTGAGAGGACATCTGAAATGCTTGATCTTATTCATAGTGATGTATGTGATATGAAGAGTAATATGATTCGTGGTGGAAATATATATTTCTTAACTTTCATTGATGATTACTCTAAGTATGCATATACATATTTACTTAAGAGTAAAGATGAAGTTTTCGAGAAATTTCTAATTTTTAAAGCAGAAGTTGAAACTCAACAAAATCGAAAAATTAAAGTCCTACGATCCGATAGGGGTGGTGAATATTACCCAAATGAGTTTATACAATTTTGTAATACTCATGGAATAATCCATCAAGTTACGGCACCTTATACGCCACAACAAAATGGAACGACGAAAAGAAAAAATAGGACTTTAGTTGAAATGATAAATGCAATGTTAATCAGTTCGGGTTTACATTTGTCGATGTGGGGAGAAGCGGTTTTATCCGCATGTTATATTTTAAATAGAGTTCATTGAAAAACAAGGACGTTACACCATACGAATTATGGTTTAATCGTAAGCCTAATCTTAGGCGTCTTAAAGTTTGGGGATGCCTTGCTTATGTAAGAAAACCCGAACCTAAAAGACCTAAACTAGGAAATAGGAATTACAAATGTGTTTTTATTGGATACTCTAGTAATAGTACGACTTGTAGATTTTTAAATCTTGAAACTCAAGAAATTATTAAGTCGGTAGATGTACAATTATTTGAACATCTAACAAAGTTTAGTACTTTGAATCAAGGTTTAGAAAATAATAATCCGACTGTTGACTCCTCAACTTTAGAAGAAAATTCACAACCTATATCTTCTTCGAAAACAACGAATGACGTTGAACCACGAAGGAGTAAAAGACAAAGAACTAAAAAAACATTTGGGCTTGACTTTGTTATTTATTTAGTTGAAGGGGATTTTTATGAGACTAAGAACAAAACAAATTTTTTTCTTAATATAAAAGATGAACCGATAATATTTTTTGAAGCGGGAACATCTAGGGATGATGTCTTTTGGAAAGAAGCAATAAATGATGAAATGAATTCAATTTTGTCAAATCAAACTTAAGTTATTTCTGATCTTTCCCCTGGGGCTAAACCTATTAGGTGCAAATGGATATTTAAAAGAAAATTAAATCCGGACGGTTCTATAAATAAATTTAAGGCAAGACTAGTTGCTAAAGGCTATCAGCAAAAACATGGAATTGATTACTTTGATACATATGCTCCTGTTGCTCGAATCACTTCCATTAGGATATTAATATCTCTTAATTTTATTCATAATTTAGTTATTCATCAAATGGATGTTAAAACTGCATTTTTAAATGGTGATTTAGAAGAAGAGATTTATATGGAACTACCCGAAAGGTTTGTTTTGCCTGGCCAAGAAAAGAAAGTGTGTAAACTGGTTAAATCTCTTTATGGCCTTAAACAAGCTCCTATGCAATCGCATGAGAAGTTTAATAATATTGTTATATCCCATGGATATAAAGTTAATGATACCGACAAATGTATATATAGTAAATTTGAAAATAGTGTTGGTGTTATTATTTGCTTATATGTGGATGACATGTTAATATTTGGGTCTAATCTCAAATATGTTGAAGAAACCAAAAGGTTTCTTTCATCAAAATTTGATATGAAAGATCTTGGAGAAGCTGATGTGATTTTAGGAATCAAAATTGTGAGAAAGGATAATTCTTTAGCGTTACCTCAATATCATTATTGTGGAGGCAATTATTATGCAACACAAATAAAATATGAAAGAGGTAACAACCAAGAAAAAGCCGATAAAAGACCAATCACAACAACGGGGATACGTGGTTCAGCAAAGAAGTGCCTAGTCCACGGTGGTTCAGTCAGTGTTATTCCTCTATATTCTGAAGAGTAAGTACAGAGAATACAACTTGTCCTTTGCCCCGGACTTGGGGTTTAATTTATACATGTATGTCTTAGAGTAGTGGGGGTGATAGGTTCCTCTTTATTAGCCATCTCCCTTTCATGGGATCGTGTACCCCCACAACTCCTCTTCATGGCATCGTGGAGTAAATGGATGAATACCAGAAGTGATGGGCCTGGGTTTTGGGCCGCTGAGGATGGGCTACTCGTCCAGGCCTTATGGTGATAAAATCGGGGTACCCACAATTGCCCCTGAATTTGTCGGGCCGTTCTTTATGGGTCCGATGAATTTAGATGATCAGCAATGATGTTTGATTTCTTTGAAAACTGTGAAGTTGCTTTGGCGGCACCCGCTTCGCTATCCGTGCGTTATGATTAGTTTTGAAGGCTTGTTGGAATAAAACACATTTTTTCTTCGTCGTTCCAGTTCTTCCAGCAATCTTCTATCTTTTGAGAACTTTTGAGTTTTGTACCTTCTGTTTTCGGTCTCCACTCTCGTCGCTTCTTCGCCTTTTGATCTGATCTTCTGTCCTGTAAGTCTTTCGTGCCCTTTTTCTTGGGTTTATAGTTTTTATTGAATTTTTCCAATGGCAAAGATTGGAAATAGGTCGGTAACTGAGTTTAGAAAATTCTATGGTATTCCTGAATGGGTAGAGATTAAGTGTTATGTCTCGCCGCCTAGGAACGTTAGGGACATAGAGGATGCACATTGGATTCACGTCCTGTTGCTTTCTCAGGGGGGTCTCACCTTTCCCCCTAATGGTTTGTTTCTGCACTTTTTTAGTTATTTTGGTATTGTGCCTGCACAATGTTCGCCCAACGTGTGGAAAATAGTGAATGGCGTGCACAGGATAAATCAGTTGTACGGCACGAGGTTAGGGCTTTCTGAGGTCTGTTTTTGTTATTCTTTTTCTCGAACGAGTTCAGGGGTCTTGTACCTTAAGGCCAGGAGCCCTGATAGGGTATTGGTAGTAAATTTACCTGATTCCCATAAGGACTACTGGCAAGAAGGTTTTCTCGCTAGGAACTGGCAATACTCCCCTTAATTTGAAGGGTCGAGGTCCGAGAGGTTCACTATCCCCTTTTATGGGGAAGAATATATAGGTAGATGTTGTATTGTTGTTTCAACCTTTGCTAACTTTGTGATTTTTCTAACTCCTCCTTGCTCTTTCCTTTTCAGAGAAGATAAAGAACTTGGAGCCAGCTCTCAGCGAGGTTCGTATCTCGGAATTGGTGAAAGCTTGGAACATCAGGGAACCTTTGGGTGACGGCGAGCACCCTAGGTCTGCTGCTTTTCTGCTTGAATACAAGAACACAGGCTCCAGCTTCATAGCCCGACCTGTGGAATCTGTTCCGGATTTTGATTCTTCCGAAGAGATTTCAGCTGAGCCCATCCAAGTGGACGAGGAGGAGAGAAGCTCGGAGAGCGAGCCTGCAGGTGTTGTGAGTAACTTGGATGGAGGCAGTGCTGATAGTAGTAGTTCATCGAGTACTACCAGCAGTCCAGGTGAAGAGATGCCTCCCAGGAAGAATCTGATCCGGGATGATGATGATGATGATGATGTGCTTCTTGCACAGAGGTCCAAGAAGTCGAAGACTGTCTCCGGGGCCATAGCTATTGGTTCTCGGCCTTCCTCTCAAGAGCAAGAGAAGAAGAAGAGAGAGGAGGAGTAGGCGAGGGAGAGGGAGAAGAAAAGGGAGGAGGAGAGGAAGAAGGTGGAAGAGAGGAAGAGGAGGGAGAAAGAGAAAGAGGAGGAGAGGAGGAAGATGGAGCTGAGGACTAAGACCGTTCAAGCCTTGGTCCCAGTATCTGCTTTGCCTGAGGGGGCTTCGGTGGCCACCTCTCCTCAACTTGCCCCTGCGCTGCTTGAGAGGGCAGTCCTCCCTGCAGATCGCGAGAGGGCGTTAGGGTCTGATCAACTGGCCTTGCAAGCTAGCCAGAGGCTTGCCTTGGTAAGGTTTCTCTTCTATTTCTCAATTTTTTTTTTGTCTGTTTTGATGGTTTCCTCTTTCTGATCTTTCCCTTGTTTTCTGCAGTTTGTGACTGACTTCGCTGTGCTCTATCGCTCTCGCGACGAGCTGTTGAGAAGGAACAGCGAGCTGGAGCAGCAGAATTCTACTCTGATGGCCAGGGGTTCTCAGCTGGAGGCCGATCTGAAGGCTGCTGACGCGGCTCGAGCTTCTTCTGCCTTGGCCCTTGCTAATTCTGCTCGCGAGAGAGATAATGCTGTCAAGGAGCTTGGAGAGCTGAGGGAGTCGTATGAACAGGTCTGCTCGAGCAAACTGGATTTTGTGGAGAAGAACAGGGTTCTTGCTGAGCAGCTGGAGATGGAGAAAGCCCAGGCAGCCACTGTTAAAGAAGATTCATACAATTCTGGCTGGGCTGCTGCGTATGAAGACGCCGAGGTTCAGATAGGCTATATTAGCCGTCTGAACTTCAAGAAGGGGTGGAACAAGGCCCTTGTGGCTGCAGGGGTGGATGTTGCATCTCCACTCTTCGATGAGCATGATCCAGGGCCAAAGCCGGTAGTGGATGAGGACCCAGCCCCAACTGCTGAAGGCACCTGTCCTGTTTCTCGGGCGACCTCTTCTGATGCTCCCTTGGTCGAGGAGGCAGTGGATACCCCTGCGGAGGGTAATGCCCCTGCTGATGCTAATAAAGACAAGGATCCATCCACCGAGGTTGCTAAGTGATAGGGTTTCTTTGTAATTTTTTCTTTCTTGTTCTGATGTAACCTCGCTTGGTATAAATAAAAAGGCTTCGTTTTTACTTGTGCTGATTTCATTCTTTTCTCTTATTTTCTCTGTAGTTGGTTGATGTGGATGATTATATTCCTGTTACCTCTCAATTGGGTAGAACTCTGGGTCCTAATGTAAGCCCTGCAGTTCGCCAGGCTTTTACTAGGCTTTGTAGGTTTGCTAAATCAATGAACCAGAAGTATAAGGATCAGTCCGAGCTGGTGGCTAAATTGAAGGACAGGCTCCAGGAAATGGGGGAGATCGGAGCTTCAGTGTAAGAAGAAATCAGCGAGCTGAGAGTAAAGTTACTGGAGGCCACCGAGATTAATCAGGTCGTGGAGTTTCTTCAGCGGGAGAATGACGACCTGAGGCGTGAGGTCTTGCAGCTTAAGGAGCATTCTCCGAGCACCGCGTCGGCAGTCCTGCAAGGTTCTTCCTCATCACGAGTTGCTCGGCCATCCCTCCCGCGAGCTAGTAGGAGTACGCGGGGTAGGAGTAGGGGAGCTGAGGAGCAGCGTGAGAGGGAGATGGAGGAGCTGCGCGGCGATGTTCAGCGAGCTTACGTAACTGCTGCTGGGCTTCAGAGGGACGTCACCCGACTGCGGCATTTATTTAAGAAGGGCCCTCACCAAGTGTGGACTGATGGCTATGATCAGGGCTGGCTAGATGCTCCCACAAGGTTATCAGAGTTCGAGGAGCTTTCCTTTATCAGGGGGTGGTTGAGTGCTCTCAAAGAGCTGCAGGTGCCGAGAAATTCGATGTTGTGGTATCGGCATGAGATGTCTCCCTCTATTCTGATGCCCAATCCATTTAGGCGAGATGACCGATGGATTCCTATCGATGCTATTCCTCGGCGGCTACTGGAGTTGGACACAAGTGAAGTTGTTGAGGAATTCGATCCTGCCCCTGATGATGGGAGGAGAGCTAAGGTTGCTGACTACCTTGCTCGGAGGCTAGCCCCTTCTTGATTTTTATTTTTTAATAATTGTAAATGCTTTGGGCGAGTCTTTGCCGACTAAACATGTACCATTATTGTTTGTAAATATAAAAGATTAATGGATATATTTGAGTTTTGGGCATTTTGCCGACTAAACGTGTTTATCCAATCTCTGTTATATTTTTCCAGCTTTACAATCTTTATAGTGTCCGCCCAGTCCAGTATTAAGAATACCATTGTGCTCTCTCTTTACCTTTTAGGTCGTGTCGTCACACTTCCTTAGGTCTAAGAGGGGCAATTGGCGAGGACACACCTGTTTTTGGATGTCTTCATCCGGTCAGGATTTTAACCAAAGTAGGTTTGATGCCTAAGAATGCTCTGTAGGGCTTCATATATTGCCATGGGCAATGCTAAGAGGTCTGTCGTGCTTTCGTGACGATGACCCGAGGAGGGGTGTTCCCCTGCTATGTCAACTATTATACCTGTGATTTGAAAATGATGTGAAATAAGATATAATTGTTATGCTTTTAGAGAGTAATCAACTGAGAGATTTTTATTGGTGAGTCAAGAAATAAACTGTCTTTTCCCAAAATGAGTACAATAAAAGATCTAACGATAGAACTCCTAAAAGTAGAATTTCTTGAGATTAGCTGCGTTCCATGCTCGTGGGATCTCTCTGCCCTACATCGTTTTCAAATGATAGGCACCTTGCAGGTCGTCTCTAATTATTTCATAAGGTCCTTCCCAGTTTGGGCCCAGTTTACCATCTGATGGCTTCACTGTGTTGCCCAGGACCTTTCTTAGGACATAGTCTCTAATTTCGAACTTCCTCGGATTGACTTTTTTGCTGTAGTGCTTCACGAGCTGTTGCTGATAATTCGCTAGTTTTACTAGGGCAAGTTCCCTGCGCTCGTCGGCCAAGTCGAGTTCAGCGAGCAAAGCCTGATCGTTCTGGTTCTGCTCGACAACATCGGATCTCATTGTAGGCAATCCTGCTTCTAATGGGATGACCGCTTCCATACCATATGCTAGTGAGAATGGCGTCTGACCTGTGGCTCGTCTGGGAGTCGTTCTGTATGCCCATAGGACATGTGGTAGCTCGGTAGTCCATGCGCCTTTTGCTCGTTCTAACCGCTTTTTTAATCCAGCGATCACTATTTTGTTGGAAGCCTCAGCTTGTCCGTTGCTCTGAGGATAAGCTACCGAGCTGAAGTGGTGCCTGATTCCGTGTTGGTCGCAGAAGTCCTGAAAGGGGCCACTTTCGAACTGTGTCCCATTGTCAGTGATGATGGTTCTGGGGATCCCGAATCGAGTGATTATATTTTTCCATATGAATTTCATCATGTCAGCATCTCGGATGTTCGCCAGAGGTTCTGCCTCGATCCACTTGGTAAAGTAATCGGTGGCGACCAATAAGTATTTGCGGTTGCCGGCAGCGGTGGGTAGCGGTTCCACGATGTCCATTCCCCACTGGGCAAAAGGCCAGGGGCTGGTCAGGGATTTCAATTCGCTGGCAGGCTGGTGGACCATGGGGGCGTGAAGTTGGCATTTTAGGCATCTGCGGACATATACTGCGGAGTCCCTTTGCATATACGGCCACCAGTAACCTTCTTTCATTGCTCGGAAGGCTAGAGATCTTCCTCCGATGTGGCTTCCGCAGATTCCTTCGTGAAGCTCGTGAAGCACTGTCTCGACCTCGCTTGGGTGGACGCATCTAAGGTAGGGGCCGGAGAAAGATCTTTTATACAAGACGCCCCCCGTGGATAAGTGAAAGCGAGCAGCTTTGACTCTTATCTGGTGGGCGGTCCTTTTATCATCTGGGAGCGTTTCGTTCTTCAAATAGCCTCTTAAGGGATCCATCCAGCTAGGGGCTGGTTCCAATTGGAGTATTTGTTTCGCTCTTGTTAGCTCGCAGTTGGGGTGAATGCTCGGGTAGCTAAGGAAATCGATAGGGATGACCCTTTTAAGGCTGGAATCAACTGCCGAGCTCAGGGCTGCCAAGGCGTCAGCGTGGCTGTTCTGCCCCCTGGGAAACTGCTGGATGTTGATTTCTTCAAAGTTTGTCATCAAGTTTCTTACCAACGAGAGGTAGGCTGCCATCCTCTCGTCCTTCGCGTTGTAGTCTCCACTTATCTGATTGGAAACTAGTTGCGAGTCTCCGAATACCTGTAAATGCTTTGCTCCTAGAGTTTGCGCCCTTTGGAGACCTGCAATTAAGGCTTCGTATTCTGCTTCGTTGTTGGAGGCTGCAAATCCCAGCCTAATTCCTTGCTCGAGGACTGCATTTTCGGGAGTGATGAGAACAATTCCTACTCCTGCCCCCTTTGAGTTGGAGGCTCCATCAACGAATAGCTTCCAGTTTTCCCCTGCAGCCTGGCTGTTTTGTTCTGTTGGGTTAGGCTGGTCGAGAGGTTCTTCGCCCGTGAATTCAGCTATGAAGTCAGTGAGGACTTGACCCTTGATAGCTGTCCTTGGTTGAAATTGGATGTCAAACCGGTCGAGCTCGACTGACCATTTAGACAGCCTGCCTGACAAATCCGCCTTCCTTAGGACAGCCTTGAGGGGGTGTGATGTAAGGACAACGATCGTATGAGCTTCGAAGTAATGCTTCAGTTTCCTCGAAGACATTACTAGGGCGAATGCGAGCTTTTCCAATGGCAGGTAGCGCTGCTCGGCGTCTAGTAAGGTTTTGCTCACGTAATAGACTGGGTGCTGGATCCCTGCGACTTCACACATTAGCGCTGAGCTGATAGTGTGGCTGGATACAGAGAGGTAGAGGTACAAGGGGTCCGTTTGCTGTGGTATGACAAGCAGTGGTGGGGAGCTTAGGTAGGATTTGAGCTCGCCTAATGCTTGCGAGCAATCTGGGGTCCATTCTATCGTTTTGCTGCCTTTTAAGAGTTGGAAGAAGGGCTTGCATCTCTCGGAGGATTTAGAGATGAAACGATTCAGAGCAGCGAGCATTCCAGTGAGCTTCTGTACATCGCGGATTGTGCGGGGAGGTTGCACCCGTTTAATTGCCTCAATCTGGTCCGGATTTGCTTCTATGCCACGCTTGCTGACCAAATACCCAAGGAACTTTCCTGACTGGACACCGAAGGAACACTTGCTCGCGTTGAGTTTCATTCGGTATTTCCTGAGGATTTCGAAGGTACTTGTCAGGTCGGAAAGGTGGTTTTCTTTCTCCTTGCTTTTGACGAGCATGTCGTCGATGTAGACCTCCATTGTGTTTCCCATCTGTTGTTTGAACATTTTAGTAACCAGCCGCTGATAAGTTGCCCCTGCATTTTTAAGCCCAAAAGGCATGACCTTGTAACAGTATAGACCAACCATCGTGATAAACGCCGTTTTATCCTGATCTGGGGCATATAAGGGAATCTGGTGATAGCCTGAGTATGCGTCCAGGAAACTCATTCGCTCGTGAGCTGCGGTGGCGTCTACTAGTTGGTCTATTTTTGGAAGAGGGAAGCTATCCTTTGGGCAGGCTTTGTTGAGGTCAGTGAAGTCTATGCAAACTCTCCATTTACCGTTGCTTTTTGGAACTACCACTGGGTTGGATAACCATTTGGGGAACTGCACCTCCCGTATGGATCCTGCATCCAGCAGTTTTTCGACCTCCTGTTCTATTGCTTTGGCTTTCTCGGGAGCAGTTCGTCTTGCCTTCTGTGCTATCGGCTTGAATGTGGGATTGACGTGCAACTGATGACAGATCATATTGGGATCGATTCCTGGCAGCTCGTAGGGTTCCCAAGCGAAAACATCTATGTTGCTCCTGAGTAAGGTTAACAAATCCTTTTGCTCTTCGTTAGTGAGTGAGGTCCCGATCAGGAAGACTCTGCTGTTGTCGCATTCCCTGGCAATTACTTCTACCAGGTCTTCTACAACTCGTTCGGAGGGGAGGAGCCTGGTCTCTTCCACTCCGGGCCTTCCATATTTTAATTGCTATTTGGAGGGGATTGCACCTTCCTCCATTTTCTCGCTGGTTCGAACGTCTTTTTTATCTGGCTTCGGTCGGATGGCCGCTATGAAGCACTTTCTCGCCATCGCTTGGTCGCCATGTATCTCCATCACTCCCCGCTCGGTGATATATTTGAGTTTCTGGTGGTAGGTCGAGGAGACTGCCTTCATTGCATGAAGCCATCCCCTGCCGAGGATGGCTTGATACGGCGAATCGATGTCGACCACCAAGAATTCGATCATTTTCGAAACACTCCCAGCGAGCACTGGTAGTACTATCTTGCCCAAAGGCATGGTCATTTTTCCAGCGAAGCCGACCAGAGGGACAGTGGTTCCCTTCAGGTCGGCGATGTCCAGCTTCAACTTTCTGAACAGGTCGATGTACATTACTTCGGATGAGCTTCCTTGATCTACGAGTAGCCTGTCGATATCAAAGTTGGCTATCCTGAGTGTAATGACTAAGGCATCGTGATGTGGGGTCCTCACTCCCACAAGATCTTCATCCGTGAAGACGATGTGCTTGTTGTAGTTGATGTCCTCTGCTCGGCGGCGTTTTCCTGCCTGTGATTTCGCTGGATCAATTTGAAAAGCTTGCATTACTGCTGTCAGCTTCTTTACCTCCATCCGAGCTGAGTTGCCCTGGATTTGCTTAACATCGGATACTCCATGGATTACTGCGAATTCGTGTCCGGTGTCGTCTTCTAATACGTTGTCGGGTTTTGCCTCCTTGTGGACAGTCACTCTCTCTACCTTCCTTTCCACAAAGTCATTCAAATGTACGGATTGGGCCAACTCCTCGAGGTGGGACTTAAGAGCCTTGCAGTGCTCGGTCTTATGTCCTCCCTCTTTGTGGAAGGTGCATCTCAGCGCGTTGTTTCTTTTCGATGGGTCTCCTCCCATTTTCCGGGGCCATTTGACGAACGGCTCATCCTTGATCTTAGCGAGAATTTTGTAGATTGGTGCTTTGAAGACGGTGTTGACTGCCTGGAATGACTTTGCAATGTCAGGACTTCCTCCGTTCTTGGGGCCGTTCTTGCTCCCATTCCTTCCTCCTTTTTTCTGGTTATCAACTTTCTCAGTTCCCTTCGTGGCGAGCTTGGCTCGACCGTTTTCACCTACGTTAAGGCGGGTGACATCTTCCACCTTTGCGTATTTCTCAATCCGGGCCATCAGGTCATCAATGGTGGTTGCTTCCTTCTTTGTCAAGGACTGGTAGAGGAGGGAAGAGCTAGGTAGCCCAATTTTGAATGAAGCCACTGCCACCTCTTCTGCGCAGTCCTCGACTTCGTTGAATAACTCCCAATACCTTTTCGCGTAGTCTCGGAGTGTTTCCTGAGGAGTTTTCTTCATCGTCAATAGAGCATCCATCCTTTTGGGATGGGAGCTGCTGGTGATGAATCTGGCCGTAAAGAGCTCGGCCAGGGATTTGAAATTTCTGATGGATCGGTGAGGGAGTTTCTCGAACCATTTCTGGGCCACGTCATGAAGGCTCGAGGGGAAAATACGGCACATCAACGCATCTCGGTGATTCCAGAGGGTCATAGCCTGCCGGTACTGCCTGACATGATCAATGGGATTAGTCTTCCCGTCATAAATCTTGAACCTTGGAATAGCAAACTTTTTGGGAGCTTCTTCTTCTTCAATTTCCCTTGTGAAGGGCGATTTCATCTGGGTCTTGAGGGCTCTCCTGGCGAGTTCTCTAGTCGACCTGGTGCCGCAGTGAGCTGGATGTTGGTCCATTTCTCTGCGGACTAGGTTCCGTATGTTGTCGTCGCTGCGAGCAGGGCTATGATAGTGGCGAGCTTTTCTCAGCTGCTCGCGGAGGTCGTCGTCTGAGTCGCCACCTTCGAACCCTTGATGTTGCCGCCTAGGGCTCCTTCCTCGGCTACGAGATTTTCTCGCCTGAGGGCTAGGAGTGCGATAGGGGCGCCTCCTGGTATCAGGACGTAGTTCTTTTTCCAGTTTTTCCAGTCTTCTTTTCAGGCGAGCATTCTCAGCCTCATACTTGCGAGAAGACTCCCTCTGCTCGTGGAGCCTTGCTTCGTACGCATCGATCAATCTGGATATCTGAGTGGACCTTGCTGGTCCTTGACTTTCTTCTGAGGCTGGCCTTTCTAAGCGAGCCCCTTGATCGGAACGTCGGATTTCAGACCTAATCCTGCGAGGAACGGGTGGCTCCTGAATGTCTCCTGCTTGAGGAGCATTGCTGCTGTGACCAGACATCTTAGATTTTTTCTTGGTGTGGGCTCTTCTTAAGGAAAGATAAACGTTTCCCACAGACGGCGCCAATTGTGGAGGCAATTATTATGCAACACAAATAAAATATGAAATAGGTAACAACCAAGAAAAAGCCGATAAAAGACCAATCACAACAACGGGGATACGTGGTTCAGCAAAGAAGTGCCTACGTCCACGGTGGTTCAGTCAGTGTTATTCCTCTATATTCTGAAGAGTAAGTACAGAGAATACAACTTGTCCTTTGCCTCGGACTTGGGGTTTAATTTATACATGTATGTCTTAGAGTAGTGGGGGTGATAGGTTCCTCTTTATTAGCCATCTCCCTTTCATGGGATCGTGTACCCCCACAACTCCTCTTCATGGCATCGTGGAGTAAATGGATGAATACCAGAAGTGATGGGCCTGGGTTTTGGGCCGCTGAGGATGGGCTACTCGTCCAGGCCTTATGGTGATAAAATCGGGGTACCCACAATTATATAGAAAAAGTTCTTAAAAGATATAATCATTTTGAACTTAAGCCAGCTGCCACACTAGTGGATCGTAGTATCAAATTAATGAAAAATACTGGGCGTGCTATGGACCAACTTAAATATGCTAGTATTATTGGGAGTCTAATGTATGCCATGCATTGCACTAAACCATACATTGCTTATGCAGTGAGTGTCTTGTGTAGATTTATAAGTAATCCAGGACAAGAGCACTAAAATGCGATTTTTAGGGTACTTAGATACCTGAAGAGGACTTTGGATTATGGATTACATATCCATATGTTTTAGAAGGATATAGTGATTCAAGCTGGAATAATCTTGAATCAAAATTCAAGTCAACTACTAGTTAGATTTTTACACTAGGAGGAGCAACTATCTCTTGGGGATCCAAGAAACAAACACGTGTATCCGATTCAACAATGTAATCTGAATTTATAGCCCTAGCAGATGCATGTAAAGAAGCAGAATGGATTAGAAATGTGTTGTATGATATTCCTTTATGGAAAAAGCCATCACCTTCTATTATGATAAGTTGTGATAACCAAGCCACAATTTATAAAGTTTCGAACAAAACTTACCACGGAAAATCTAGACACATTAGTCTAAGGCATCAAATTATAAGAAAATTACTCAAGGAAGGAGTAATTACAGTCGACTATATTAAAACGAACAAGAATTTAGCAGATCCTCTGACTAAAGGTCTTGTTAGGGAGATGATATATATCACCTCAAAAGGAATGGGACTAAGGTCTATTAAATAAACACAACTATATTTAATGGGAACCCAACTCATATCTTGAAAATATAGATAGAGTTCAATGTGGTACTAACAAGTTAAATTATAGTTATGAAACACTAGGAATTTTACACAAAATCTCCATTCCTATGTGCCTAGTGTTGGTTTTCTGCATGTTAGAGGATGAAGGTTACTTCTTAATAAATCATATAAGTGTGCAGAATCACTAAAGTTGATTTACCTATACGAGTATCGAAAGTGTGGCTACTTTCTATGGAATCAAGACCGATCCTAAAGCGCTCGTGAAATCAGGATTAGCACAAGGCCATAAAAGTTTATGTTAGAAGAACACTCATAAACTCATAAATCTGTATGTGTGATAGTTCCGGCTAGTCTTAAAAGGTCCTTGGTTCAAGATATGTTCACCACAGCACCTTGATGAAACTTTTAAGTAGTTACACTATATGGAAGTTCAAGTCCGAAAGACACTTCTCATTTATATACTAGATTTTAGAGATAATGCCAAAAGTTATTTATTGTCTTTTTTGCTTTGCCCTCTCGTGTATATTGAAATTGGTGGTGGAATGTTGGATAAATTTTAATATAATATAATATTTTAATTTTATTATTGATGTTTTATTTTTAGTTGTTAATATTTTATTATATTATTGGTGTTTTAATTAAAACATAGTTTGGGTTTTATTTTAAAAGGTAGAAACATGAGCAAATGGGTGTGAAAGATATGGGAGTGCTCAAAATCTCATATTGTCCCACATTGGAAGAATACTACAAAAAGTAGTGGTGTATCAACTAAAGGACAACTAAGATTCTTAGTTGACGAGTCAAATAAGAGGCTATGATCCTATGCATTGCGGTGGTGCTTAAGCACCACCAATCGCGACACGTGACACGCGACATGCGTAAGCGCGACACGCGACACGCATAAGCGCAACACGCGGCGTGCGAAAGTGCGATTGGGTGACTTAGGGAAAATTGCACGCTTTGGCGCGCACTTGGCACTTCGCACGTGCGCATCGTCACTTGGAGCGTGGGAGCCTAAAGTTTTGACGAGGTAAAATAGATCAACGGTTGTGATTAAACGATCCGATCAAAGGGTTTAAAATCCAAAATGACTTTATCTGAACCGTTAGATGAACTCGTAGCGCTTCGTGTAGGGGATGTCCATTCGCTTACGATGGCACGCCCAATCTGAACCGTTAGATAGAGTTATTCCAAAGAGGCATGATCCAACGGCTATTGAGTCACTACATGAAGAGTTGTGACTGTTGAAGAACAGTCATAAAAATGGCTATAAAAAGAGTTCCAGACCTCTATTTTGGACACTGAAAATTTCTAATTTCTCCTCTCTTCGTCCTCTACCTCTTGGCATTATCAAGTTACAAATTTAAAGTGTTCTCGATTTGATTAAATAATACATAATTTGAATCAAACAAACTGTTCATACACTGCATTGTATCCTGAAGGCAGATTCTATAAAACCCATTGTGTATTCGCAGTTCTGTCTCAACTGGATTGGGAGAAATATTGCCTAAAAGAAAGCATTCCAAGAATGTGCCTTGCAGAAATTAATTAATATATTTAGTTCTTTCCATAACAAAACTCCAACAAAAGACCCTGAAGGACCTAGTATAAATGAGATAATTAATGAACTCTCTGGTGGAAGAATCATTGAGGCCTCCCAAAAAGCCTTACCTTAAAAAGAATTGACTGATTTTTACTATTTTATTCATATCATCTTTTCGGCGAACATCACTATTCCATTCCCTTCTATGACTAAAAAAGTCTACATGTTGTTGGCACCAATGTTGTTGTTGACTTGGGATGTGAATTAGATTCAGACCAACATTTTAATGTTGGAAGCCGAGGTTCTTCTTATACAGAGGAAAATCCTAGGTACAGTTGTATTTTTGTGATTGAGTTTGGTCATATTTTCAATTTGTAATCAATGGGGGAAAGATGTATTAGGAAAATAAGGCAAAGGTGTTCTTCTTCAGTCAATGACAAGATATTTTCAGAAAGTTCCCCGCTGCATAAAGTTGTTCCCTTTTCCAGTTAGAACCCCAATTTTCAATATAGTTGCAAAACATTTAAAACGGGTTTTCTTTTTATCATTCTTTTCCTTGATTCAAGAATTTGGAATTTACTTGTTTCCTGACCATGTCTTTTTACCTTTCCACAAAGCAAAAGTCATGTCTCCATATGTTACCTTGTCCAAACAAGTCCATTATGTTTCATTTCAGTATTATGCAAAAACTTTAATGTACATAATAAAGAGAAGAAATTTGAAGTAAATAAAAAGTAATGTGTCTCTGTTTTGGCATAATAGATATTTAGTGGGGTAGATAATCCCATTTATAAACTTATTTTTGTTTATATATGTTTATGATATTGTCCGTTTTGAAAAGAATACATATGTGATGTTTTTTCAACTAATATACAACAAGCACATGTTTTCATTAACAACAGTTACAAACTCCGCTTTTTGTCTATAGGTAAGTTTTTAAGAGGTCTCTATCAGAGGGTAACATTCTTTGTGAAAATAACTCACTTATGGAAGTTGCAAATGTTGAAAAGAAAAAAGTCTCTAACCAACCATTGCCAGAAATTTCAACTTATGGAAGTGATATGTCTTATTCCAGGTCAGCTTTCATCACACTTCATATGTCTATTACTTTGAGGAGAATTTTTTAACACTAGATTTATCATAGTAGGTTAATTGGTTGACATATTATTCTAGAGAACTGTTGTGAGGAAGCGTGTCAACAAATGATACTGACAGTAACTCCAAATAATAATATGGTACACTCACAATAAAAGTAAAATGAGTATAAAGACACACACATAAGGGAAGACAAAATATTTAAGTGGTTCACTAATTTGGCAATGTCCACTGACACTCAGATCAATTCACTATTGCAAATGAGTTTCAAAATAGACTCTCACAAATACACTCCAAATGAAAAATACAATGTGTATTTTTCTACACAAATGTGTATACTCAAAACTCCAAATGAACTCTTTCTCACTCTCTAACTCTTCTTACTTTCTTTGTTGTGTTGATGTTTTGGTGTATTTAATCCTTCTCAAGAGGGTCCAATTTATAGCTTCTTGGCTTTCACCACATTTATTGGATAAAAAATGAGATGAATGGTAGAGATTACGGCCCACCAACCACCTATAGTAGCTTAGGTCTTAGGTGGTTGCACATTTAATGTCCATTAATGCATCCCACCAACCACCTATAGTAGCTTAGGTCTTAGATGGTTGTCCATTAATGCACCACTCCAATAATCTCCACCTTGACAAAAATTTTACAGGTCGCTTTGTCAAATTTTTGTCAACTAAAAAATTGAAAATCCCATCTTGACAGAGATATGCAAAGCCCCACCAAAACACGTAACCATATATTATTCAAAATTATCCGAGTAGCCTCCAAATGCGCTCATAAGCACCATACACATGAAGGTGTTCAAATACGAAGAATATTAATCAAGCTTAAACACTGTTCAAACTTGATCCTAGTAAAAATTATCGTCAGTATATCTGCGGGATTATTCGCGATTCCAATCTTCTTGAGGAAAATAATCCCCTCATCCAAAGTTTCTCGAACAAAGTGGAAACGAACGCGATGTGTTTTGTTCATGAATGATGAACCTGGTTCTTGGCTAAGTGGATGGCACTTTGACTATCACAGAAGACATCCACATAATCCTGAACAATTCCCAAATCTGAAATCAAACCATGAAGTTAAATGGCTTCCTTAATGGCCTCTGTCACTGCCATATACTCT
Source organism: Sambucus nigra (assembly GCA_949130495.1). Classification (NCBI taxonomy): domain Eukaryota; kingdom Viridiplantae; phylum Streptophyta; class Magnoliopsida; order Dipsacales; family Adoxaceae; genus Sambucus; species Sambucus nigra. The sequence goes on from OX422219.1 coordinate 54,699,724, forward strand.
ACCTCTGTAGTTGACAAAGCCACCGTAGACTACAGCGTAGATCTCCAACAGATTGGGCCTCCAGCTAGTGTAACCACATAACCAGTAGTGGACCGTCGTTTATCAAAATCACCAACGTAATCTGAATCCACATATCTAAACACATGCTGACGAGCATGTGAATCCTTCTCAAATTTCAAACCAAGATCAACAGTACCATGGATGTAACGTAATATCCATTTCACAGCGTGCCAATGCATTTTTCCTGGATCATGCATGTATATACTTACCATAATAATAGCTTGTGAAATATCGGGCCTCGTACACACCATTGCATACATCAAACTTCCCACTACATTAGCATAGGGAATATGAGCCCTTTTTAAACGTTCCTCATCTGCATGTGGGGATTCCATGGCACTTAGCTTGAAGTGTGGGGCCAATGGAGTACTTACAGGTTTGGTTTTATAATCTATACCAAAATTCCATAATGCCTTCTTTAAATACTGTTTTTACGACAAACAAACAATGCTCCTGGAATGATTTCTGCTAATTTCCAAACCAAGTATTTTTCTCAGCTCGCCTAGATCCTTCATCTCAAATTCATGACTTAACTAAATTCTCAGTTTTTCAATCTCCACCTTGCTCTTAGAAGCAATCAGCATATCATCAACATATAAGAGCAAATAAATAAAGGATCCATCACGAAGTTTACGAAAATACACACAATGATCTTAGTGGCTCCTTGTGTACTATTGCCCAAACATAAACCGGTCAAATTGCTTGTACCACTGCCTTGGACTTTGCTTCAACCCATATAACGGCTTTCTTAGTTTGCAGGCCCAATTTTCTTTACCAGCAACCTTGTACCCTTCTGGCTGAGTTATATAAATTTCCTCCTCCAAATATCCATGTAAGAATGCAGTTTTCACGTCAAGTTGTGCCAACTCGAGGTCAAAATGCGCAACTAATGCTAGCAAAAAACGAATGGAAGAATGCTTCACAACTGGGGAAAATACCTCGTTATAATCAATCCTTTCTTTCTGCGCGTAGCCTTTCGCCACCAACCTAGCCTCGAATCTTACATTGGCTTTCTCCGATGAGTCCTCCTTCTTGGCATATACCCACTTTCACCCAATGGCTTTCTTCTCTGTTGGAAGATGTACTAATTCCCAAGTCTGGTTCGTATGAAGAGATTGTATCTCCTCATCCATCGCCTTCTTCCAATCTACACCTTCTGAGCTTCTTTCAGCTTCTTTTTAAGTAGATGAGATGTCATCTTCAACCATGGGTAGTGCATATGCCACCGTGTCAGTAATAAGCCATCCAGGTTTCCTTTTTTATCTTTCTAGTCTATTAGATGCAACATAATATGGTTGTTGAAGATACTCGTGGGCAGGATCCTCCACCTCATATGTACTTGTCTCATCAATTTCTGAATTTGTTACAAGTCTGGCTGGAATAATTGGCATCTCAAGCTCTACCTGCTGTGGAACTTCTTTAGTTTTTCTCTCCCTAGGAGAACTCTTCAACACTGAAGATTCATCGAATGTAACATCCTTGCTATTTATGATCTTTTTTGTCTCAGGGCACCAAAGTCTATACCCCTTCACTCCATCACTAAACCCCAAGAATATGGCTTTCTTATCTCTAGGATCCAACTTGTTTTCCCTAACAAGGAAATATGCAGGGGATCTAAAAATATGTAAAGAATCATAATTTGTAGCAAGTTTTCCCAACCATACCTCCATGGGTTTTTTTCCCTCATTTACAGTTGCAGTTAACCTATTAATGAGGTGACATGCATATGTAACAGCTTCAACCCAAAATACCTTGCCTAAACCAGCATTGGATAACATGCATCACACCTTCTCAACAAAGTGCGATTCATACGTTCAGTCACCCCATTTTGTTGTGGCGTGTCTCTTACTGTGAAGTGTCGCACGATCCCCTCTTTCTGGCATACTTACAAAAATGGGTCTGACTTATATTCATCGCCATTGTCTGACCTGAGTCTTCTAATTTTTCTGCCATTTTGGGTCTCTTTCATTTTTTTCCACTTTAAGAAAATCTTTAAGACTTCATCTTTATATCACATGGTGTATACCCAAACTCGTCTTGATAAGTCATCCACAAAAGATATAAAATAATGCTTAACTCCCAAAGATGAAACTTTGGTAGGTCCCCAAACATCTATGTGAATATAATCAAGAGTCCCCTTTGTACGATGTACAGTTGTGCCAAACTTTACTCTTGTCTGCTTTCCCAGAACACAATGTTCACAAAATACAAGCTTACATGTCTTGGCACCTTTCAATAGACCTTGCTTCACTAATCCCTACAAATCCTTCTCTCATAAATGTCCCAAGCGTACATGCCATAATCTCGTGGCATCAGATGCAACCCTTTCTGAACTTTCTGAGACTGACGCTGCACCTGTAATCATATTTCCAAGGAGAAAATATAAGTTACTCTTTTTTGTTCCCTTCATCACAACCAGGGCTCCATGTGACACCTTCAGACCATCGCCTTTCAGTGTGATATTATAACCTTTAGCTGCCAAAGCGCCAAGTGAGATAATATTTTTCTTCAGGTCCAGTATATACCAAACGTCTTCAAGCACTCTGACTATTCCACTATGCAACTTCAGTCGGATTTTTCCTATCCCTTTTGTTTGACAAACATGATCATTGCCCATCAAAAAAGATCCAACTTCTAGTTCCTTAAAGCTAGAAAACTATTCCCTAGTGGGACACATGTGATAGGAACAACCCGAATCCAAAATCCATTCCTGGGAACTGGATCCAAATGGTGAAATAGACATAGTAAATTCATAATCTTCATCGTCACTCACCGCAATGTTTGCAATGGGGTTCTTCGTGTCCTTCTATAACTTAGGATAATATTTCTTCCAATGCCCTTTCTGGTGACAAAAGGCACATTAATCTTTTGTAGGAATTCTCTTACCCGAAGTTGATGCTCCACCTCTCGATTTAAATCGAGATCTTCCACGGTTGCCATTCTTCCTTATATTTATTCTGCTACGAACCGTCAATGCTTCAGATGTTGAGTCTATATATACCTCCTTATCCTTCTTACGTACCTCATTATTCATTAAGGTATTGGAGACCTCAACATATTTTATTTCCTCCTTTCTGTACAATAGCGTGGTAATGAGATGTTCATACGAGTCAGGTAGAGAATTTAACACTAACACTACTTTATCCTCATTATCAATTTTAACATCCAAATTTTGCAAATTAGTAATAATTTTGTTAAAATTATCCAGATGCTCAGACATAGAAATACCTTCTGCGTATTAGAACTGGAAGAGTTTTTTCTTCAAATAGAGCCAATTTTCAATGCTCTTCGTCATGTACTTGTCCTCCAATTGCTTCCATAATTTTGATGCGAGGTCTTGCGCATATAAGGATATTTTTTATCCTTGCCGAGATAAAGACGAATATGACCACAAGCCTTGTTATTGATTTTTCCAGTCATCTTCCTTCATGTCTTCTGACATATCTCCAAGAGCAATTTCCAGCTCTTGTTGGACTGAGACATTCATAACTTCACATTGCCATATGCTGAAATTTCTTTGTCCATCAAATTTTTCTACGTCAAATTTTGCGGTTGCCATTTTTCAAACGATCACAGTCACAAAAAAATGCAAATGAAAAAATTCCAAGTTTAGAAATTTTTTCGGACATGAATAGTAACCGTATGAATAGTACTATGCGTATGGTTATTTCTCCACAAAAAAATATCCAAAATGCCTAGATCGGAGGACCTTGGCTCTGATACCAATTTGCTGTGAGGAAGCGTGTCAATAAATGATACTGGCTGTAACCCCAAATAATAATATGGCACACTCACAATAAAAGTATAATGAGTAGAAAAACACACACACAAGGGAAGACAAAATATTTAAGTGGTTCACCAATTTGGCTACATCCACTGACACTCGGATCAATTCACTATTACAAATGAGTTTCAAAAGAGACTCTCACAAATACACTCCAAAGGAAAAATACAATGTGTATTTTTCTACACAAATTTGTATACTCAAAACTCCAAATGAACTCTTTCTCACTCTCTAACTCTTCTTACTTTCTTTATTGTGTTGATGTTCTAGTGTGTTTAATCCTTCTCAAGAGGGTCCTATTTATAGCTTCTTGGCTTTCACCACATCCATTGGATCAACAATGAGATGAATGGTAGAGATTGCATCCCACTAACCACCTATAATATCTTAGGTCTCAGGTTGTTGCACATTTAATGTCCATTAACGCATCCCACCAACCATCTATAGTAGCTTAGGTCTTAGGTGGCTGTCCATTAATGCCCCACTCCAACAACAAAAAAATAGTCGTGTAAGATTTTAAATAAAAAATGTTCCGAAGTCCCATAATCAATCTTTCAAAAACAGTTTAAACCTTGAAGCAACTAACGATAAACTGGTTAAGCTAAGATATTGTTGCTTATGTTGATATGATGTGGTGACAGTCATGAGTTCGTTATGTCTAATGAACTGTTCATAAATCGATATACTAGTTATGAGATGTTCCCTAATTCAATTTACTTTTTAGTTATAAAATTCATTGGAAAATCCTTTGGCAATTGGCAATGAGGTGCCATTATTTTGAAGGCAATCTATCCCAAATTGTCAGCATAAATATTATTTAGTTGTTCCAATTTCTGATCTTATTATTCCTCTTTGTAAATATACCCCAGCAATGTCTCGTCAAGAGCTTTTCCCCTAATTGCAAACGGAACAGTGTTTCAACAATGACCAGATGTGTTTTTCTAAACGTTGGAATTCATTTAACTGTTCATATTTTCTTGATGTAGATTTGTTTTCTTCATCTGGAAATTCATGTGAAGAAGAGACGTATGAAAGGTAATTGTTCAGATTCTGTAAAACCAATACTTCATGGAGGGAGATTGTTTTTTTTAAGCTAGAGAGATTACTATATGACTGTGTTTATAATAAATGGAAAATGAAAGAAGTAGAGAATTATTTCTATATTCTTTTTATTAATATAATATATATAATTTATTTTTGTATACATTCTTATCAAATATTTCCTTAGTGGCAAAGCATGTTTATACTTAAATATTAAACTAGAGTTTTTACTCTCATTTAACCTTTTTCTCTTTTTTTTCACTTATCAATCAAGCGGAAAATGATTTATAGGATATATATTGATATATGCCTGTATGAAGTATCTGACAATATTTTCTTTGGATGTAGTTCCTCGGCAAAATATTGTGAATCCACACACAATACTCTCCTAAGGAAAACACGCACGGTGATGGTTGGCAATGTGGATCTCGGTAGTGAGCATCCTATTAGAATTCAAAAGATGGCCACAACTGACACTAAGGATGTGGCTGGAGCAGTGGAGAAGGTTCTTTTATTTTCCCTGTTCTTCTACTTCACCTTCTAGCTTGTAAAAACTTATTTACACCATCTCTTCCAGCTTAGTGAATGTCCATCATGATACTTTTACACCATCTCTTCCAGATTAGTGAATGTCCATCATGATATTGTTTTTTGTTACTAAATGACCACTTATCAAGTTAATTGTCACATTGGTAGGTAATGAGAATTGCTGACATGAGAGGTGATCTTGTTCAGATAACAGTGCAAGGGAGAAAAGAAGCAGATGCGTGTTTTGATATTAAAAGTACATGTGACACCCTGCCTAATAAAATACCGGGTGATCGGTCCTATACCAAATTAAAACAGGAATCCCAGTTAAATCATCCTTAGCATCACTGTCGAAATTTTTTTAAAACTTACTAACCACCTAGTATTCCAAAAGTTGGTGCCAATTTTACTCTTTGATTAAACAAAACAGTACATGCGGAATTAAAATATAAACCATTCACACAACTGAATCATATATTCACAACTTGTCGAATAATTCACCGATCATCAAAGAAATAATCCAATACAAATATTCAACACCTGAAACTGTACCGAGAAGTCTGGGCGACAAGCCCTAAATAAAACTGAAACTGATACAAGATTCCCACTATAGGAATGAATGAATGATGCATTTAATCCAAACTCCTGCTAGCATCCACATATGCCGCAGCTCCGTGTCCCTGGAATAGAATATCAATCCTGGCGTCCCTGTGGCTGGACACCTAAAAGGTTTTGAAAATAGTTTTATAGCAAGGGTTAGAACCCAAAATATTTTGAAAATATTTAGCAAGTGTATTAACTGCAGTAATTTAAAATGCATGAATGCGCTTCATATTTAAGTTAGTGTCGCACTCCCTTGTGGACATTCTCACCCCTCCACTATTGTGCACACCTACCGGTTACCCTAACCCCACCTAGTTGTACTACCCCGTTCAACTAGTCGTGGTATAACCATCCCTTGCCATACTACTCTAACCCGAGTATAATGATTCTTGAATTATAAGTTACCTCACAATTAACTTAATTAATTCCTCTTAAATAGTAACATATAACCGTGTCACAAGTTATATAAAGTAAATACACTACACACCGTATTATTACCCGTATATAATATTTGCTACCATTATATACGTACATTTGCCACAATATCCACACATATAACATACGTATATCCATCCCTTCGAGTATACCCTCGCCGGATGATTCCATCTAAAATGCTATCTCACTAGGTGTTCTCACAAAACCTAGTTCCCCAAGTTGGAATCGCTCACCAACTTGGCCCAAAATATAAACGTAGTGGAGGCGGTCATATTCCTTCCCTGAAAGTGAGATAAATCCCTCACCCATATATACCGGACTCTTTGACCTGGGGATATACTCGCCCTACTCCTCAAGCTAGGGGATTCACCGTCATCGCGCAACCTCCCTTGATAGCATTAGAATATATAAATTAAATCAATATCTAATCACTGATATTTAATATCACACACAATATGTACACGTATATATATATATATATATATATATATATATATATATATATATATATATATATATATATATATATATATATATATATATACTATCACGATACCGTATATATATAATATAAACCCGGCTTTACCGTGTACTAAAAATCCCGTACACTGCCTGTAATGTAATATCACACACAATACACACACACACACACACACACACACACACACACACACACATATATATATATATATATATATATATATATATATATATATACTATCACTACGCCGTATATATATAATATAAACCCTGGCTTTACCGTGTACTCAAAGTTCCGTACACTGCCTGTAATTTCCTGAGTCTGTGGCCCGACTCAACGTAATTAATTTTCTCACTTAATAGTTTATCCTCTTCCCTAGTCTATGGTCCGACTCTAATATAATTAATTAACACACATTTTCATTTAATACCTCCCCGAGTCTATCACCCGGCTCTAGTTAAATTAATTAACACACATATTAATTTAATACCAATCCGCGTTTGTGGTCCGACTCTAATACAATTAATTTACACATTAATTAATTAACCCAAATTCCGAGTCTGTGGTCCGACTCTAATATAATTAATTATCACATTAATTAATAAGTACCCTTCACGCGTCTACAATTCGATTCTGGTTAAATTAATTATCACACCCATTAATTTAATCCTACCCGAGTCTACAAACCGACTCTAATTAAATTAATTAACACCCTTATTAATTTAATCCTACTCGAATCTACAAATCGACTCTAATTAAATTAATTATCACACATATTAATTTAATCCTACCCGAGTCTACAAACCGACTCTAATTAAATTAGTTATCACACCTATTAATTTAATCCTACCCGAGTCTACAAACCGACTCTAATTAAATTAATTAACACTCTTATTAATTTAATCCTACCCAAGTCTACAAACCGACTCTAATTAAATTAATTATCACACCTATTAATTTAATCCTACCCGAGTCTACAAACCGACTCTAATTAAATTAATTAACACTCTTATTAATTTAATCTTACCCGAGTCTACAAACCGACTCTAATTAAATTAATTATCACACCTATTAATTTAATAATCTTGGTTTCTCCCAACCATTACCCCCGGACTCACTTATTTGGCCCGTAACTTAATATTTTTCGAGTCTATGTTCCGACTCCAAATTAATTACTCTCTCTCAAGAATTAATCTAATGCCTTGGTATCACTTCACCAATATACCCGGACTCACTCACTTGGTCCATCTTACATCTCATAATTTTACACCCACAATGTGTCACACATTTATTTCCATAAATTTCCCAATTATATTTACCTATAATTATTAGCATACCCGGACTCGCCCACTTGGTCCACAATTAAATATCTCACTTAAATTCCTTTAATAATGTAGTGCCACCCAACTACAATACCCGAATATTATTCCTCGGCCCAATATCTATAATTATGAATTATTTCTCCAAATTCGTTTATCTCATGGCATACCGTCCACACCCTCCTAAACCCAATTATATCACCCTATAATTGTTAAGGAAAATATGTGTCCCATATAAATTTATCACCAAATAAAAGTAAGGGAATAAAATTCAAATAAAATCCTCATTACAAACAAACTGGCCGAACTGTCAATTTCCTGGGACCGTCGATCGATCGATGGCCCCCGATCGATCGATCGATCCCCCCTGGGCAGCTCTTCTTCCCCACTGCATTACACCATTAACGAAAATCCAAGGTTTGTAAACTTTAATTTCAACCCCTGATCAAGTCATCCCATCACATAAACATATGAACTTTGATCCTACACATCATATACACCCTCTAGTATATAAATTTCTCAACTTATCTCACAATTTTTGAAATGGGTTTTCCATTAAAATTCATCAATCTTGTTCTACAAACCAAATTCCAAATCCAGATTTTTCCCCAGTTTATATTCTGAATTCATATTCCAATTAAACATCTATCTTAGATATGTTCAACACAATAATTTATACTATGAATCTCATTCAATAGTTTCATGAACAAAAAAGCCATTTTGTACCCATTTATCCCCAAAACGAATTTTGGTTTACAAATCACTATGATATGAATTGATTATCATCAATTTAGAAATCGCAACAGTTAACCACTTGCCTGAAAGTGTTCGTAGTGTCTGATCCGTTGGCGTAGTCCCTCAATTTGGCTCCAAAATCCTCAAATTGGCTTTTGCTAAGCTTCCCCCGTATTTCCCTCTCAAGCCCTAGGTTTAGAATTGTGTTGGATGCTGATTTCCTAATCCCTCACTTAGGTTAAAACCCTCAATCCCGTTTTTCACCTAATGGGCTTAATTAAAGTGGCCCAACTCACCCCGTGTGGGCCCGACTATGCCCAAAAATACCCCGAGACCCAATTACTACCCTCGGATACTCTTTTCTGACTATTTGGACCCATACGGACTCAACCGCGCACTCAAAATTGTGATCCGAATTAATTTATAAAAATCCTTATCTCACACCCAATTTAGTCTATACCGATTCCCGACTGGGATAAGTGCATGCCTCGTCATTAATACCCGAAATGACATAATTAAATTATTACTATTCACTTAGTAAATAAATTTCCCTAAACATTAACCATTTACTCCCCGATTAATATTTAAATATATATATTGCCATAATTAATTCAATTAAAATTACAACCCCGAGTAATTTAAAATTCCCGAATTAATTAAATATTAGATGCACAAAAATACGGGGTGTTACAGTACACTTGTTCAAAAGAAGTATGTCCTATTGAAATGTTGTTGATACTAGGGAGATTTTAAATCAATATTATTTGCGAATATTCATCTTATTAATTCTATATGTATGCAGTTATTACATACCTCTGGTAGTTGACATTCATTTTGCCCCTCCTATCGCAATGGTTGCTGAGTGCTTTGATAAAATTCGTGTCTAACCCAGGAAACTTTGGTACTTAGTTCACCATTCATACGTTATTTTGTATTAATTCTCTAATAACTGTTCTGGAACTAATGCAATAATGCCCTGTAGCTGACCGGCGTGCGCAGTTTGAGCAGTTAGAGTATACGGAAGACGACTATCAAAAAGAACTTGAACACATTGAGCAGGTTAGGCCACTCGATACTAGCCATCTTTTACAAATATGAATTTTGTTTGTAACATGTCATGCTTTCTTGTTTCAACTACTAAGAATATTTGAGAAAATGTCAATAAAAAAGATGAGAAATTTTGAAAATGGAGTAATTGAAATGAAATGAGATAGAACAATAGACTTTTTATCAATATTCTTGTATCTCATTACGTTTTTTTAATAAAGTGTGTCATTAGAAGGTGTCAAATATTTTCTTTATTGTTGAATGTAGTGTCATTCATTTTTTCATTCAAATTGTGTGTTGCGATATCATGTGCTTTCACTATAAATATTATTTACATTTTCAAGTCTATGTATATGATTAAGATCATTTTTTAAATTAATACTCATAAATAGAAATGAAAATAAAATTACAATCTCGTATGCGATATCACTAGTAAGTCATATAATACACTTATATCATTTGTGGGCATATTTTTTCCCAATCAAACGTACTATTTTAAACCTTTTTAGATTTTTGTATAATGTACTCAGGGTACTAGATTTCTATTTAGTCCAACGAGGACATTCCAAACTTAAAGTTGAAGCCACTGCATTGGGATAGAGTACGAGCAACTTCAGATTATGAGTTAGTGATCGATAAACTAAAATCTAATTTCGTCAAGTATGGAACACGATTCCCAGATCTTACTATATAGTTATTCGTGTTTTGTTATAGTAGTTGTATAATGGTTATGTTTAACGAATTTAATTTTTTGCTGATTGAAAGAGGAGATGATTGAGACATTGATTCTTGTAAATAGGTTTTCTTATTACAAAGACTCATCCCTTAGGTTAATACAAATGTCAATTTTTTTTGTTATATTCACATGATGGAACTGCTTTGAATGAGACCCTTGTGGTCGAACTATTTTTTTCTTATTTGTATCATTTACAAACAGTAACGGTTTTGAACACTTAGGCCCTCTTTGGTTGCACAAATTGTTTGATTATACAAATTGGTTCATTGTGAATGAGTGAATTGTAAATGAGTGGATTTGAAATGAGTTTAAATCCAATTTTACGCAATGTTTGGTAATCTAAAATTGATATTAAGGTTTTATAAGGAAAAAAAAAAGATAAAAACAAATTAAGAGAGAGAGGGGGAGAAGGAGAGGGGGAGGGTGAAGAGAAAGGAAGGGAAGAGAGAGAAGAGCATGCACTTTATGTGACTCCTATTCAAATCAATGCATTTCACGTTTTTTGTGAAATGATCCAATTTTAACTTTACACGTGATCTAAAATGGGACTATTAATGAATCATTTCATTAATGAAACCAAGCACAATTAATTGATCAATTTGTAAATGAACCAATTTATAAATTGGTCAATTTACAATTTGGGGACAACCAAACGGGGCCTTCTAAAATGGAAAACAGTAACGATTTTGACGGTTATAAAATGAAAAATAGTAACAGTTTTGAACACTTAAAAAATTGTTGACCTGTTACTAAAATTATCGAGCTAAAAAAATTATTTTCACGAAAAAAGTGAAAAAAAATCAGTTAAAAAATATATATTTCAATAAAAAAAATTCCCCCAATTAAAATTATTTTCAACACAAAAAAAAATTATTTTCCGTCCAAAAAATGATTTCCAATTGCAAAATAAATAATTTTCAGCAAAAAAATAAGAAAATAAAACTAATTTCAGTTTAAATTTTTTTTAAAAAAAACGTTTTACACCAAAAAAAATTATTTTCGACAAAAGAAAAAAAAATTCCAACTACAAAAAAAAATATTTCTAGCAAAAAAGTAAAAAAAAAAAATTGATACAACTATGATTGAAAAAAAAAATCCGACGAACCTCGGTAAAATTGAGTAACCTCCGGTGGTTTATTTTTTGACAAACCTCGAGCCGTTGGAGCTTTGAACAACAAGAGACTATTACTATTTGTAAAACCTTCAACATTTGATCTGTTTGTAGAACCTTTGGCACCAGGTTTATTTTGCACTAATACATGGCCGACCCTGGTCATGTGCCCAATGGGCAATGGCACAGGGCCCATTTTAGAGTATGCATTTATATATTTATATTTTAGGGGTCAAAAAATATTTTATGTATATTAAAAATGTCAATTTTTGAAATAAATTTAATTTTTTAGGGGCCCATTTTTTTAACTACCCCAAAACAATTTGTACAAAAATGATTCAACTACCCAAAAATCCCACCCAACTAAAATAGGCCCCTAATTTTTAGGGGGCGCATTTTAGATATTTAATATTTTTGTACAATTTTTTTTAAAAGTGCCCTAAATTGATTTTCGCACAGGGCACTCCCAATCTTAGGACCGGCCCTGCACTACTATAATCGTTGTATAAACAGAAGAATAATAATGAAAAAAGACTTGTATTTTAAACAAATTATAACTATCCACTTACGGGTTAAACAACTCTTCTAAAACTTCTACCCACCCCTTATGTAATTTCCCATCATTGTATCACCAATTTGTATCTACCCACTCCTGTATCCAACTTCTTATCACTATATCACAAAAAATACAATTATGGTTGAAAATTGAAGAAAATATGGAGGGGGTTGGTTTATCTCTTTTTTATTAATGTTCCGATTATTTCTATACTAAATCACTTTTGTGGACTATATTCATATTGTTTTCTTACCTATATTTACATTGTAATCCTATGCGGTGTATTATCTTTTGAAAGTGTATAGGGGGCTTGAAGGTAATCCTGAGATTAGAGATAATCCCCCCCCCCCCCCCATTAACAACAGTGTTTGGGATTAAGGCAGCTCAGCGTGGCAGACCAGAGAGACCTTCCAGCGAGGAACCTGTTCGAAAGAGCTCGTCCTTTAGTCCTGCTGATTAACTTAGTCTTGTTGTATCTTTTGTTTATATTTTCTATGAGCTATAACGATTGTAACGATGTAATGAGTATAATAATTTTGTGTGAGGTCGAACGGTACTCGCGAGAGACTAGGCTTGGCAGCGCCTGTAACACCCCATATTTTCGAGGATATATAAATTAATTAAATTAGTGATTTGAAATTTATTTAATTTGTTGATTTAACTTATTTAAATTGGAGAAAATATTGAAATTGGAGATTTAGAACTTTCATTTATATTTGGGGATTTAGAAATTTAAATTAATTCGGGTTATTGAAAATTTTCACATGTGTCGCATTTTGAGGTTGGAATTGGAAAATTTTATAAAGTATCTCGGGTGATAATTCTGAGTGCACGGTTGACTCCAGAAGGGTCGAGATAGTCAAAAAAGAGTACCCGGGGGGGAGTAAATGGGTCTCGGGACATTTTTAGACATGACCGAACCCATACGTGGGCATTTAAGTCATTTTTAATTGGCCAATAGGCTTAATTACGAGATTGAGGAATTTTAACCTAGGTTTAAGTGTGTTGGGCAGCCATGAGTCATTCCAAAACACAAAGGGTAGAGAGGAGAGAAAGGAGAAAGAAGAAGAAGGGAAGAAGGAAAGAAGGATGACAAGAGCAATCCGGGCAAGAATTTCGACATGGGATCGTCGGATTTAATCCACCAAGGCAAGTGTTTTCTTGCTTTAATTTGAGTTGTAGTTAATAATGTAAATAGTTGGAATTATTTCAATTAATTCTGGAAATTTGGAAGTAGAAATTTGAATTGAAATTTTTGGATTTATTGTGAAGAATATGAAGAATAACCATTAATGGGGGATTTCTAATTTTGTGAGGTTAATAGTGAGATTATAACTTAATTTGAGAAGTGAATAACATGATTAGATCTTGATTTTTGAATCTCCATTAGTAATATTATAGGAAGAAATTGTTAATGGGGAAGTTTGGGTGGATTTAGGATGAATCTTGGGAGGTTTGGGGGTAAAAGATCTGGGCATAATCGCAGGTTTTCGAGCTTTAATAGCGATTATGTCCTTATTGTTCTGTAGCAAATCGCGTTTTCTACATTTTGTGCTCTCACGCGCTTCCTCCAAAACTGCTCCAAAATGCCTCAAAACAACAATTTATTAATATGGGCAGAATGTGGGGAAATTTTTTAAGAAAAGTTTTTTTTTAATCTTTTTGAGGTGAATCTTTATAATGCCCTAACTTTTGGCATACGGACTCGGATTAGTGTGTCGTTCATGGACACACGTAGATAGCGAAGAATATTATGATGTCCTGTGAATGTTTTTAATTAAAGGCCTAAAATACCCTTGAAGACGGAACGAGTTATTTGATTTTTAGCATAACTTTGAATGAACATAGTTTTGTTATTCGAATTCGGATTTACGTGCCATTTGCGGCCATGCATAGCTAACGTAGAGTAGTACGCTGCTATATAGAAATTATTATTCAGGCATAAGGTGTGCAATGTCTAAAATGCCCTTGGAGTTTTAATTAGAGATGAAACTTTCCCAAATTGGAACCAAAATTTTTAGGGACCTTTGTGAGATTAATATGAACTTAATAGGGTATATATGAGGTGGGATATACCATCCTATGAATTATATTAAGTAACTGATGTAGCTATTTTGGTATTGGATCATATTTAATACGAGCGAACTCATTAATAATTGGAATATATGTATATATATATGAATGTGGGAATTATATATATAAATATGGGAATACATAATCCAATAGAAAATGATAATAGTTTACGTGAATACCTAAAACAATGATAGGTTGTGTGAATACCTAAAACAATGAAAGGTTGTATGATTACCTAAGATTTTAATAGGGTGCGTGAATATCTATTTGATTATTTTATTATGTGTATGACATACCTACGTTGCTTGCTATCAAGTGGAGGTTGTGCGTTGTGGACAATCATGCCTTGAGGATCCTTCGGGTGGGACATTGAATTGTACCACTAGAGCATATAACCTAGGTACGAGCTATCTATGAGAACGATAGTGATGACGGTCATATGGGTGCATAGGTATGTGCATAGCCCATTGGCTTGGAACTATGTTCGCCTCCAATATATGTGTTTTGTTTTGATGATTCGCGAGAGATTTAACCTATAATCCTTTATGCAATGAGTGATGCAACGGGACATGATAGCAGAGTATGCAGGCACTGCAGTTTTGTCTCGGGGTGCAGTATAGTATATTTATATAAGATAGTGTGCTTATATATATACATGTACTTGTGATGATATCTACTGTGTGAATTAAGTAGACATAAATAATAATAAAATCTGAAATGAATAGTAGTCCTCCATACAGTGAGTAATGCACCGGGACACGATAACAGAGTATACATTGCGCCAAGAGGTCTTAATTTAAGGGTGTATATATATATATATTGGGGGGAGTGATTAAATATATACACTGGTAAACAATTCTACTGCGTGTAATTAGTAGAGGTGAACGTCATGATAAGTAAAATAATCTTAGTGAGAAAAGGATTAACTATACAAATAATGAACGTAATTGACTTTTCGGTACAAACTATTTTGATATCGTACCGTATGGGTGATACGGGTATTCTAGAGTGAACGTAGGTAGAAATAACACTGGGTTGAACTAATGTCGTATTTAGTGTATATATATATATATATATATATATATATATATATATATATATATATATATATATATAGAGAGAGAGAGAGAGAGAGAGAGAGTATGTAACTAAGTATTGACATTATTGAGGTAATATTTAAAAGTATTCATAAAGCTGAGAATTTACATACGTGATTCTAATCATAAAAGTACGCTTAACTTGCGACGAGAGGATTAGCGGGCTAGTTATATAGCTGTTATGAACTAGCTTGATAGAGAAACGACTAGGCGGAATAAATGAATGTGATAGGTGTTCACTATAGAAGAGAGGTGAGATTGTCCTCAAGATAGTGCGACCATAAAAGCAATTATGAACATTATATACTAATCATTTCATTTATTGCAATAAAATGATTACTAAACATTTTTATAAATCGGGCTCTGACCTGTTTCTTGTACTTTTTTTCTCTTCTCTATGTATATGTATATTAATAGGTGTCCAGCCATAGGGATACCATAGTTGACTTATCTATTCCAGGGTTACGCAGCTGTAACATTGTGGATGGTTGCAGAACTTGATTTAGACGTATCATTTCTTTATTTCTAGAGTAGTATTCTTATCTCAGTTGTAGATTCATTCAGGGCATGTTTCCCCTTTTACTTATAGACTCAGTATGTGGTTTATATATTCATTTATTGGATTATTATATTGGGATTTTTAGCCGATTGTTTATTCGGCAGGTCATTTATTCATTTAGTACTGTTTTAGACTCATGGTTTGGATATATGGTTTATTTGTTATTTAGCATGCATATTTAATTCTTTAATAAAAATATAAAATTTGACATGAGTCTTTTTGAATACTAGGTGGTTAGTAAAGTTTTAAAAAGTTTTCGGCAGTGATGCTAAGAATGAGCCCCTAAGATTCCTATTTTAAATTTGATATAGGACTGATCATCGATATTTATTTAGGCGGGGTGTCACAGGGCCTAGGAGAGCTTTCATGCTCTATCGAACAAACTCGTCGTGGGAAATTCAGAGGTATTTGGTTTGGAGTATTGAGAAGTGAGGCACCGTTGGGGCTTGTCCTGACCATCTTAGATACACCTGGTAAAACCCCGAAGGACCCTGACCGTGGAACCTCGGGGGGGAGCAGCCTTGAGTTCTATCGGGCATTGAGTTGTGATCCAAACAACCCTCTACTTAATGTCACATCCACTTTATCTGATTTCACTAACCAACTAAGCAATGTCATACCTGCACTTGAGTAAAAAATCGTGGTATTTGGGGTTGTCAGACAGTTGGTAAGCCACCTCTGTGATGACAGTCCCCTGACAGACAGTGGTTAGGCAAAAGGCATGTCTTGGCATTTAATGCTTATGACGTGGAAATAACTAGTGCATCAGGTATTTAATGTTTGTGACATAAAGTATGAGGGATGCCTTTCACAAGCATTAATGACTGAGTTGCCTCGGGGGTAGTGTGGGTGGCTATTTAAGGACCCCAACCACCTCTGAGGAGAGGGCATGCCATTATTGAGAGTTCAGAAGTTATTACTAGATAGATTTATTACGTACCAGAGAGTTCACTTGCCCAACATTGTCATTTATTACAAAGCTTTAATATTTGACAGAGATCGTTGAGGGTGGTGAGGGTTTTTGGCTGCCCGCCAAGGTGTATCTAGGGTACTCATTTTCTCTCTCCCTCTAAGCAAAGTTGTTTCTAAGTTCATTATTACCTTCTAATTTATACACGAGAGATTTGTGAGTTTAAACTAAGTCTATCTTCACTGAGTTGTGTTTGTATGTCTTGTGGTTAATCAATAGTGTTGTTGTTCAACATATCATTACTGTACTTGTAGACACCCCATTCTATTACCCCCTAAACTCTCCTTAGGTCCTTAGCACCTCCCTTCATCACTACAAGCTCAGGTCATACCCCGAGTACTGACTTAGAAGCCATCGGGAACTTCGAGGCTCCGTTTGACCAAAAGTCAAATTCTTCAGCTCGATCAAGACTGAATAAATCTTCGAAGGACACTGAAACCCCTTTCCAATGGTCCATCCTGTGCTCGATTCCGACTTACCATGCGGACGAACGACCTGTTTTCCCCCCAAAACTCAATCAGGAGGCCACCGGATGTTCCTGATCTCCATTTGACCTAAGTCAACTCTTCAACTCGACTGAGACTAAATGAATCTTCAAAGGGCACTGAAGCCCCATTCTAATGGTCCGCTCCATGCGCGATTCTGACTTACGGTACGGACAAATGATCTGTTTTACTCCGAGAGGTCACTGAATGCTTCCAGGGCCCGATTGACCAAAGTCAACTCTCTGAACCGGATCAAACTCTTTGGAATGTCGATATAAATCTCCTAAACTTTCCAACGGTCCACCCTGTGCACGATTCAGACTTACCATGTGGATGAACGATCCGTTTGCGTCCGACGATTCCCCGTTCAATGGATTGACAAATGCTTTCGAGCCATATTTGACCCAAAGTCAACTCCCAAACTCAGGAGAATTCCAAATGACTTTCAAAGGTCTCTGAATTACCTTTCCAATGGTCCACCCTGTGCACGATTCTGATCAACAGTTTGCGTTCTGCGATCGATTTTCCAAAAAGGCTTGAAAGACACTGCCAAACAGCAGGTCCCAGACCCTGCCTATCGGCAGTGTGCCTAAACGCACCTGCCGATTGGTAGGAATAGGTCTATGAAGATCGGTAATGCCATGGTCCTATCAAAAGGAGGCCTGACCTCACTTGCAAAGGGAGTTCAAGATCTGATAGATATCACCCTTAGCAAATCCAGAAAACCTCTCTCGAAGTCAGCGTGATTTCCACACCAAAATCCCTTTTTAGCCTTCACTTTTCATCATCCTTTTCATCAAACTTGTTGGATTCACTACCCTCCATCATCATCCAAGTCTAAGGGATGCTCTCCAACATTCAAGATCAAGCTTAAAATCTTCAAGAAGGTCCAATTTTCTCAACTCTCTCCTTAAATTCTCATAAATTCGCAATAACTTGTTTTATTACTTAGCACTTTTATTATCTCATCTCACACATCCTAATATACTTTTTATTTATTATTATTGCACATCTCTTATTTTCATGTAGATAAAAAACCAAAAAATAAGAAAAATAGGGTTTGCTCATAAATTCCAAATGGGAATTCTCATACTTTTCTTACACTTTTCTCACAACTAAAATACTTTTTCTACACACACACACACACAAATAAGAGAATCCCCAATTGGATTTATGGGGTAAACCCCACCCCTCGTTTTGCATGCGAACTACGTGGACTTTGATGCCTCTATAGGCTACGTAGGCGTCTCGGGGTTAAACCCGAGACTCGAGTCCTATTTTTACTTTTTCTCTCATTTTCTATTCTCTCTAAACTCCACTCTTATATATATATATATATATATTCTTAGTGGCGTATTATTCCACATTCGTTATCGTTCCATCATAACGGTCAACGTAAGGATAATCGCGTAAATCCTATTTTCTAATATTATTTTTATACCTTCCTACGGATGACTCGCTTTGCCTCTTCCATGGTACAAATCGATGATTCCAATATCCACTATATATACACATGCACACACATCACGGGGAAAATAAAAAGGAAAATAACAAAAACCCATGAGAGATCGAAAGGGAGGAATGGGTGCCTAACACCTTCCCATTTCGTAACTTAGCATCCGGACTCTTATCGAATCATTTTAGTTTCGTATGCACCAGTATGTCTTTGGATGTTGTCCTTCAAGATAGCTTCCCCTTTTCTTTTGTCTGTTTTGAGTAAAATAGACTAGCGACTCTAATCTCTCTACATTTTTCACCTCACCCAAATGACGTCGGCCGAAGCGCTCTCGAGAGGGACGCGCGGGACCTAAGGATCCTCCCTCATGCTGCCCGCTCGCAGCGAGGATCCCGAGGATCGGGGATGGCCACAGTGGCGACTCTGCCAAGGAATTATGAGGGCTACACTCTATTTACATAGGTGTTATGTTTGTTCATATTTACCCCTATCTGCATGTTCCCCTTTATTACTCATGCGTACCCCATGCTTATGCTTCTATTCACACACTTGTAGAAAATTCTCCATGTACACCTCACACCACATGCACCTAGGGTCACATATATCCACATGTTGCACGCATCACCCATCCACACTTGGTGTACCATTGGTACTTGTACTTTGCTCCCTGTTTGGCCTAATCAAGAAAGATATTGTCATAAGATACTAATAAAAGAATCATGCATGATTCACACGACATCACCAAAGAGCATTGTTATTGACCAAATTTTTACCCAATAGCTGGAGGGTCACTCGTGATGGGCGCTGGTCCGGCAGGGCGCAGTTAGCCTAAGCGATTTGACTCTCACCTTCCATTGGCCAAGTACCTTCGACGTATATCGAATGATTCCCCCGCATCGTACCGCTTAATCGAAGTCATAACGGGAGGTATATCGCAGGGAACTCGTTCACGTACACCTAATATATCGAATTAGCTCTCGCACGTAACATACCCATGAGGTATATGGTAAGGCAACTCACATACACTCAGGTATATCAAATGGCTTGCCCACACGTACCGATTGCTCGCAAGAGCAAGACGTATATCGTGGAAGTCACGCCAAAGGGGGGAACCCTTTCCTATTCACCCAACCAAATTGCAAACCCGCATATAGGTGTTAAGCCTAGGACACACATGTTAGATTGCCGATTTCGACCCGAAACTCTGTCGAAATTCCGAGTTGGCCTGCCGCTCAAATTTTTGTGCATTTTTAAAATGGGACCCTGTCCGTGAGCCTGGTCATAAGTCCAGCCATAGCATTGCATATATTATAAACCCAACTTTTTCAGGCTCGGGTCCAGTCCAGAATTTTATTTTGCATTTAGGAGAATTGCCTATATCATGCTGAGATCCGTCTCCCAAAATCAAAACAAAAAAAAATCCCTTTTCTTTATCAAAAAATCCAAAAACATTTTCCCCCTCTTTATCCAAAAGCCAGAAACATTTCTTATATCTTTATCAAAAAGTTAAAAATATTTGGTCTTCCCAATCTCAAAGAAAAAATGTCAAAATATTTTCATCCTTTTTTTCTCAAAATAAATCCCATTTTACGCCTTCTCAGGTCGATCGTAAGCCCTTGGCCTAGATCCTTATTGGCTTCGATCTTTAGTCAAGTCACCCCGGAGTTTCGTTCGTTCCCCTATTACTCCTTTCGAGTCCGGAATCCATTCGCTTTCCATGGAGAACACAGATCAAGTGCCCGTTGTGCAGCCGGATCTAACGAAATTTCTAGCTCAGCTTGTGTCCAAGATTGACAACCTCCGAATTGAGGTCCGAGAGATGCAACGAAACTAGATTCCCATTCCTCAAGAGCTCGAGGCCCTATTCCCTCATGCTATGGATCCACCAGACCCTATTTGGGTTCCTGAAGAATATCTGCACGCTCCACGTGCCCCTCCTGTTAATGGGTCGTCGCCTGCCCAGCTTCCCATGCCGAACCTTGCCCATCCTGGGGCTAACTTGCCTATGATCATTGATCCGAAGGAATAAGAGATGAACAAAGTCAAAGAGGACCTCAAGATGCTCACCAAGAAGTTTAACCAAGTCAGAATCTTGAGGAATTGAATAGACTACACCCACATGTCTCCTTATCCTAAAGCAAGGTTACCCGAGAAATTCAAGATGCCCAACATCGAGAAATTCGGAGGAAGTGGACCCCCGATTGTTCATCTCTGGAGTTATCACCGTTCCATGACTCTACTAGGGACTTCTGAAGAAGTGATGGCCCAATTATTTCAGCAAACTTTGAAGGATAGCACCCTCCGATGGTTTTTATCTCTCGAAAAGTCCAAAATTCGTAGTTGGGAGGATGTGGCTCGAGAATTCATGTCACAGTACAAATACAACGAAGAGCTTAAGGTCACCCATCGTGATTTAGAGTTGCTCAAACAGAACTCTGGGGAATTAGTTTGTAACTTCATCGCTCGATGGAGGGAAAAAGCAGTAACCAAGACCAATCGGCCTTCCGAGGAAAAACAAGTCAGCATAGTGAAGAAGAACTTCTTACCCCATATCCGAGCAACGATGGGAGGACAATACTATCCCCACTTTCGATCTCTCAAAGAAGCAGGAGTAGAAATCGAGGAAGGTCTTGCCAAAACAGAAGTTGACTCAAAGAAAGTGTCCGGACAATTCACCCCCAGAAAATATGACAAGCCTGCCAGTGCTACAGTCTCAACCATCAACAACATCTCTCAACCAACCACATCATGGGTGGCAGAAAGCCGTCGTGTCCCAGTCCAAAAGGAATACACCGAGCTCCATGCGCCCCTATCCAAAGTTTATCAGGCACTGTTAAGCCAAAACCTTATCAAACCTTTGGATCCCCGTCCATTGCTAAATCCACTCCTAAGAAACTTCAAGGCAGATGCCCATCGCGCCTTTCACCAAACAACTGGCCATACCAATGACCAATGCTTTCACCTCCGAAATGTAATTCAAGGTCTAATTTATCGGGGTACCATTGCCCCACTAGCCAATCCTAAGTCAAACACTACTCACAACCCACTTCTAAATCATGCCAATGCCATCTTTCTAGAAGAGAACCCATAATTCGATCCCTCAACTCAAATCACACCCATATACTCTCCTAAACCTCTTCGAATTTGCCCATATTTCCTCCTACACCCTACTAGCCTCACTGATCAGGCACTGTCACTCCTAACCAAAGCATGCATCGCTGTCCGTACCCGTTCTGAAAATAGAAGCATGAAATTATCAGAAGTGTTAAACCAATTCCTAGAGTTCGGGCTGAAATTGCCCTCACAAATGATCATTGATTGCCAGAGATTTAGTACATTGTTCTTAGAAGCACGAAAATGGGCTCGAGAGTCAGATAGATGGGTGGTACCATCCGATGAAGTCAGCTTAGATGATGTTGTCCAGATTATGGCAGAATTATTCAAACAAACCAACAACATTTGCAGTATGATCGAGTTACTTAAGGCTCTGAAGCTACAGGGGCGCCTGGTCCCTTCACCCATACATATCCCCACAGAATGGGATGACCTGTATAAAGAGGCCGTTGAAGTTGTGGAATGCATCGACTTTACACAGAAAGGCAGAATTGTTACCACCGGATGGGGGGAAGAATTCAAAGATTCGAATGAAGAACAAGTTTTTGAGAAAATTGGCCCAGTAGCCTATATGTGAAGAACTCCTCGAAGAAATAAATAAGGTAGCAGAACAACCCTATATCGATGAGGAAACGGGATTCATATTTTTCCCTTCTTCAGTAAATCCAATGACAAAGGGAAGGGCGTTGAAAACTTACATATGCCAGAGATGACCCTCGAGGAGAGCAAGATCCTCGATCAACTAAAGAAAACTTAAACTAACATCACTCTATGGGGGCTTTTCATGTCTTTTCAGCTGAACAAAAATGCTTTGATCAAGTTGCTCACTGGACCCACAGTTCCTCCTTCTACTACACCAAAAGAAGCGATAAATTTGGTCGGATCCTTGACCTCTACCCGAATGCTATCCTTTTCCAAAGAAGAAATCCCCAAGATTGGGCCAAACCATAATCATGCACTGAACATCTCTGTCGAAGTTATGGGGAAGGTCGTGCCACTCTCTCTTATCGATAATGGATCCGCCTTGAATGTCTACCCACTGAGAACCTTCAAATGTTTAGGCCTGAAAGAAAGCGACCTCGCTCCAACCTCCGCTGTTGTGCGTGCCTACGATAATACTCGTCGGGAGGTGATGGGATCCATAAAGCTTGTAATAGGGGTTGGCCCTATAAACCTTGTCGTCGAATTTTAAGTTATTGATATCCCAGATTGTTTCAATCTGTTGCTCGAACGACCTTAGCTCCATAGTATCAAGGGTGTGTCTTACTCACTCCATCAGAAATTAAAGTTCTTCGCTGGCGGTCAGGCCATCACCATTTTGGGCAATGACGACAATGCCGATGGTGCAAGTACCAGCAATCCAATCCTTGAGATATAGCACGGGTCAAATGATATGCTCCTATCAAGATTTCGAGTCGAACCACTTCTACTCCTGGCAGGGGACAACTTCAAAGAAAGGGTTTATCCATAATACGAGCCTCATGGCAACGTCAATGTGATTTAAATGTTCAAAAACATGCACTTTATACCCAGACTGGGGCTAGGACAAAGACAGAAAGGGATACTTGATCCGATTGAACTGAAGAAGGCTTTCCCTCACTGTGGTTTGGGGTATCAACCATCAGAATAAGAGCTCAGAATGATCCGCCAGTCTCGACTAAAGAGGAGACTAGACCGCATCCAAACTGTCCTGGGTGACTCCTTGAACGGATGATTCATCAAAGAGGGTGAGGACTTCCCTTTTTACGGATTTCCAGAACCATGTATGACCATACTGACAAGAAGATGAAGCCTTGAATGGAGATCTTTTTCCAAGACAGTTACCCATGGGCCGAAGGTTCCCAACACCAAGTATAATCGCTTATCAAAGATACCGAAGAGACTGAGGAAAGTGACTCCGAAGATTCTTTCATCTTACAGACACTGGGGCTAACACTCTGCATGGTTCACTCAGGCACTACATCACCAGAACAGTCCCAACTGATTAAAGCTGCTGATACACCTCTCCTCAACTGGCATGCTATGCCAGTTCTACCTGTGAACTCACACCTAAATTCCAATGTTTACCCCATTTCTTCTTCTGTTGTCTATCCTTGCTCAAATGTAATCGAGACCTCCTTTGATGAGGTTCTTAATGCTGTTTTTCCTATTGATGAAAAAAATAAATATTTTAAGTATCTTGTTGTGCCTTACATTAACTGTTTAAATTATAATCAAACTTTTGATGATGATGATTTTGTAAATGAACAATTCTTAACTGATCTAAATAAGGTTAATAATAAACAACATAACCGCGTGCAAGTTAATAAAGAAGAGACTGTTGTTGTTATCATCAGTTCTAGTAGCCAACTGCGCGAGATTAGGATAGGGGCTACCCTCGACGAATATGAGCGTGCACAACTCAAAGAATTGTTAAAGGAATTCGTGGATGTCTTCACACGGTCCTATGATGATATGCTCGACATTGATCCTGAAATAGCTCAGCATGAGATCCCCACTCTCCCAGATTACAAGTCGGTCAAATAAAAGTTGAGAAAGCTACGCACCGAATGGTCGCTCAAAGTCAAAGAAGAGGTGGTCAAATAGTTGAATGTGGGCTTCATTTGTGTTATCAAATATCCCACATGGCTAGACAACATAGTGCTCGTACCGAAATCAGGAGGAAAAGTTCAGATGTATGTAGACTACCGAGATTTGAACAAAGCCTCTCCAAAGGATGATTATCCGCTACCCAATATCGACATGATCGTGGACAACATAGCTAGTCATGCTCTCAAGTCATTCGGTGACGGGTTTGTCGGATACAATCAAATCAAAATGCACCCAGACCACAAAGAAAAAATTGCATTGATCACCCCATGGGGAACCTTTTGCTACACCATCATGCCATTTAGTCTCAAGAAAGTTGGGGCTACCTACCAGAGGGCTGCCACAACCATCCTGCATGATTTAATTCACAAAGAAGTTGAGGTCTATGTGGATGATATGATTATCAAGTCCAAAACTAAAGAAGGTCATATTCCTGCTCTCCGAAAGTTCTTCGAACGACTGCGACAGTATCAGATGAGACTCAATCCGTGAAAATACATCTTCGGCATTATAAAGGGAAAACTCTTGGGATTCATGGTCAGTGAGAAGGGGATAGAAGCAGATTCTGCCAAGCTGAAAGACATACTTGAGATGCGACCTCACCGAACAGATAAAGAAGTCTGAGGTTTCCTTGGGAAATTGCAATACATCAGTCGGTTTATCATCCAGTTAACCTCCATCTGCGAACCTATCTTCAAGCTTTTCTAAAAGGATTAAACTAAAGTTTGGAACGAGGCATGCCAAGAAGCATTTGACCGAATCAAATAATATCTGACCTAACCCTCGATTTCATGCCACCACAGCCTGGTCTCCCTTTACTCCTATACCTAACCATAATCGATAATGCAGCTGGGGATTTACTAGCCCAATACCTTCATTGGAATACTTCTGATCTCCCCAAATGACTCTCACACTCCCATCGCCATCAAACTAGATTTACCCTGTACCAATAACATGACTGAGTACGAGGCATGCACGGTAGGCCTCAAAGTTTCTCTCAAGAAAAGTATTCAATGCCTAGACATCTACAAGGATTCCACCCTCATCATCGATCAAGTGCTCAAAAAGTGGAGAGTCGAGGACGAGAAGCTCCAACCCTTACATGCCCACTTAGAATAACTAGACTCCTAATTCCAAGATATCACCTTCCATTACCTACCTCGAGCAAAGAATAACCTAGCCGATGCTCTCACTACCTTGACCTCTATGGTCGACATGCCCGAAGGAATATCTATGACCCCCTTCCTAGTTCAAAAGCACGACAAACCAACCCACTGCTACCACATTGAGCTCGTCACCATAGAAGATTCCGAGATAGCCAATTGTTGGTACTATGATATCTGGCGCCTCCTCAAGCATGGTAGGTATCCCGAGGGTTCCAATAAGAAAGATCAAGCAACCCTTCGAAGACTCGTTTCCCAGTACATCATATGTCACAAAGCACTGCTAAAAAAGAACTTCGATGGAACTCATCTGCACTGCATCACAGGGGATAACATTGAAAAGATCATGCAGAAAATCCAAAGCGGGGAACGCGAACCCCACATAAACGATCACATGCTCGCTAAAAAGATCATCCGACAGGGCTACTACTAAACCACCATGACCCAGGATTGCACTGCCTATGTCTGGAGATGCCTCAAATGCTAACAATCCTCCAACCTTCGGCATCTGCCTCCACGTGAATTATACAACATGACCTCTCCCTGGACGTTCTCCACCCGGAGCATCGATATTATAGGGAAGGTTACACTAAAGGCTTCCTATGGGCATGAGTTCATCCTAGTTGCCATTGATTACTTCACCAAACGGGTCGAAGTCGAGTCATACGCAGTACTGAATGCCAAAAAAGTGGCCAAATTTATTAAGAAAAACATCATCTACCGATATGGGGTCCTACACGAGCTAGTATTAGATAACGGGTTACATTTCGAGACAGAAGTCACAGAAGTGGTTAACGAATATGGGATTCAGAGACATAAATCTTCTCCCTACCGACCTCAAACCAACGGTGCAGTCGAAGCCGCCAATAAGAACCTCAAGGCCACCATCAGTAAGATGACCAAAATCTATCGAGATTGGGACGACCGAGTCCTATACACCCTCTGGGGATACCGAACCTCAATTCGAACCTCTACTGGGGCTACCCCTTACTCTCTACTTTACGGCATAGAAGAAGTCCTACCCGTGGAGCTGTAAATACCCTCATTGCGCATCATGCTTGAGAGCGAGGTCAGCAAAGAAGACGAGTGCCAAAGTCGTCTTGACAAGCTGACCCTCCTAGACCAAAGGAGATTAAAAGTGTTATACCACATACAAGGGCATCATCATTGAATAGCACGTTCATTTAATAAGAGACTCAAGGACCGCGGTGTCCGAGAAGGGGACCTATCCCTCAAAGAAATCACAGAACCTATCTGGGACCCCAGAGGAAAATTCAAGCCCAATGGGAGCGGCCCCTACATTATCAAGAAGATCTTGTCCGGGGGTGCCGCCATGCTTACCGATTTAGATGGGGAAGAGATGGCTCGTCCAGTCAACCTGGACCGTCTCAAGAAGTTTTACCCCTAGTCCAAAATCTGGGCGCGCTACGACTCTTCTCATCTCTCTTCTATTAAAAAAATCTCTTCATTTCCTTCTACCCAGAAACTACATGGGCCTGATCCTATGCAAAAAGCCATTTTCAAACAAATTAAAACTCTTCAAAAACCCCAGACGTATGTAGGCAGCTCATACACCTTACATGAGCATGGCCCTTTTTTTTCACAAAATACTATTCTTTTCTTATCTCCGAGAACAACAGTCAATTCCAACATATACTGGAACAAAAGGATTATGTATGCCTTAGCGGTCGATATAGATAATTCAAACAAAAATCATCGAAATACATAGTTGGATGATCAAAAACTTATTTATTACACTAATAAGAAATGGATAAATCCCTTCCCCCTACCTTGATAGAAAAGTCAAAATAAAATCCCCACATTCATTCCCCATAATAAACTCCCCAAGAGTCCTATCCACAGCTACCTGAGGAGCCCGCTTCATCATCATTATCTGCATCCTGGGGTCCCCAAGTTTTCCCTGCTCGAGCAGAGTGTCGCTGATATGACCAAAATGTACCCTCGTCTCTTAGGACGACGGGCATCACATCTCACAAGAGCCTCACATATCCTCAGAGGGGTCGTCCAGATAAGGGTCGGCCTCAACAGGGTCGGCAGGGTCATCCAGATAAAGGTCAGCCTCAACAGGGTCGGCCACGACTTAATCATTGGTAGGGTCATCCAGATAAGGGTCAGCCTCAATAGGGTCGGCCTCAACAGGGTCAGCCTCAACAGGGCCAGCCACAGCTTAATCCTCAGCAAGGTCATCCAGATAAGGGTCAGCCTCAGTAGGGTCAGCCTCCACAAGGTCGGCCTCAACTTGATCCTCAGTAGGGTCATCCAGATAAGGGTCGGTCTCAGTAAGGTCTGCCTCAATAGGGTCGGCCATGGCTTATCCTTGGTAGGGTCATCCATATAAGGATCAGAATAGAAGACGTTGGCCTCAGCCTCATAACTCTCATACAGGAGCTTAGCCTTGACCTCGGCCTTCTCCAGCATCAACATCATCTCAGCCATAGCCGAGTTGATAAGAAGATTATGATAACAATCAGCAAGGTCGTCTCTCATAAGGTTGGCCCCTCATAAACCAACCTCGTCTCTTCATCAGTCGAGGTTACATCAGACAAGGACACAGGGCCGAGCATTTATAAGAATATATAAGGTTCGGAACACGTGGGAAAATCAGTTATAATCGAATCATTACCCTCACGTGAGGGAATATTGAGGTCATCATTATCTACATAAGATCAGCCAGGTGTCATTCTCATACTGGTTCGATCCTCATGAACATGCTCATTACATGCTTGGGGGGTACATTACACCCCCAAGCACTATATATAGAGGTCATCCTCTACCTTGTAAAGGGATCAAAAATTACAACCCTAGCTGAAACTCTATTATTTTACACAGTAGAGAGAGAAAGCGTGAGAGATTATATCCCTGGCCAGTAGTGTCTTCATTCAGTGATATTACTCACACACACTCACAGTGGACGTAGGACAGATTGGCTGAACCACTTACATTCAAGTATTCATCCTCTTCTCCTCATCTCCTTCTACATATATACATATATTCTCCTGTGCTGCCATTATTATCACTCGCTTGATCTTGTAAACACCTTAGCTGGTGGTGTTATTTCCTGCATCATCATTTTAGCATCGTCTGTGGGAAGGAGAAGCTGTCTCTTCCTCTTTATTCGCTTAACCTCACCAGAGACTTTGGTGGTGAACCAGGCATCACCCCTTGCGTGGAGATGTTTCACCATTGAAAGAGGTCCTTTAAGGTATTAAGCTCATCTTTTTCTTAAGATCTTTAGTGTTAACATATGGCACCGGAATTTCCACCACGTCTTCCACTGCCTGGTGTGGGGGGACCTAGTTCCAGCTAGGCACCGCTTCAGTCCGAAATAGCGTAGGTGGTAGTAGCGTTGAGGTATTTGGCTGCGACGTAACAAACGATGAAGGAGAAATTTTCACAACTCAGTCAAAACATGATGAGACCACCTAGGGTCTCACCGGAGATGATTACTTCAGCGGCCGCTCAACCCCATCTTGATGCCAAGGGACCACCCCAGGCACCGTGAAAAGACCAACCTACACCTCAGCGGAGGAGGGATGTTGTTGACCCTAGGCGTTTGCATCTGGGGAGGCAAGGACACCCTTACCCTAAGGATAGGTATGATGATTTGGAGGCAGAAGACGATCCAGAAGATTATTGGGAGTCGTATGAGGTTTCAAATAACACAGTGCGTCTTATCCAGCAGAGCCGAGGTTGTGGAGGCAGAAGAGGTGAAGAAACCCAACAAAGAGGATCAGTTTTTGATCGATTAAGTAGAGGGTCGGCCTTTGAAAGGCTCAGCCCAGTAAATGACCTAAGACAGAGGTTGTCAAGGTCGAGAAGTGCAACCGGCTCACAAAGGGAAGATGGTCAATATAGGCCTCATCAAGGAAGAGGTCAACAGCCGACGTTGTGCTGCAGTTGGGGAACCCTCAGTCCACCCCTTGGAGGTGGTTGGGGACAACCTCAGCCAGGACGACGTTGCGATACCATGGAATGACTCCATCCAACATCTTGAAGAAAAGATAGGAGATCTCATTAAAAGCCGAGACCCACTACAAAGAGGCTTCTTAGAGGGCTCCCCATTTGTGGCACGAATTGTGAACTTCCCAACCCCTGCAAAATTCAAACCACCAATGGTGTCTCCTAAGTATGATGGTAGTTCCAACCATGTGCATCATATAGAGATGTACCAGTCTGCAGCAGACATTTATTCAATCCCAGAAGAGATGAGGCGCGGGGCCTTCTCAAGCACTTTAACTGGAGCTGCACATATTTGGTTCACTTCTCTTCCAAAGAACTTTGTTGAGAACTTTAAGGGCTTGGATGAACGGTTTATTCACAACTTTTGTTTTGGGGTAACACCTCAAAAGAATACCACTAATTTGTTGTACATCAAGCAGGGAAAGAATGAGAGCCTAAGAGACTACATTGCAAGATTTAACAAGGAAAAGCTAGAAGTGGAAGATTACGAAGTATAGCTATGACAGCTCTTATTAGAGGACTTCAGAAGGGAAAACTACTATAGAAGCTTGCCAAAGACCCTCCGAAATCTATGGCCGAGCTGTTGGCAACAGCTGGTAAGGTTATGAATGCTGAGGAAGCCATGGCTTCCAAAGAAGAGGATGACCTATGGGGGTAACATCTTAGTTGATGACCTCAGACCTTAAAACATCATAACTTGGTGACAAGGTCTGAGATGAACATCATACTTGGATGACCTCGGGCCTTAAACATCATTATTTTGGTGAAATTTATGGGGGTAACATCTTTGTTGATGACCTCAGACCCTAAAACATCATAACTTAGTGACAAGGTCTGAGATGAACATCATACTTGGATGACCTCAGACCTTAAACATCATTATTTTGGTGAAATTTATGGGGGTAACATCTTAGTTTATGACCTCAGACCTTAAAACATCATAACTTGGTGACAAGGTCTGAGATGAACATCATACTTAGATGACCTCAGACCTTAAACATCATTATTTTGGTGAAATTTATGGGGGTAACATCTTAGTTGATGACCTCAGACCTTAAAACAACATAACTTGGTGACAAGGTTTAAGATGAACATCATACTTGGATGACCTCAGACCTTAAACATCCTTATTTTAGTGATATTTATGGGGGTAACATCTTAGTTGATGACCTCAGACCGTAAAACATCATAACTTGGTGACAAGGTCTGAGATGAACATCATACTTGTATGACCTCAGACCTTAAACATCATTATTTTGGTGAAATTTATGGGGGTAACATCTTAGTTGATGACCTCAGACCTTAAAACATCATAACTTGGTGACAAGGTCTGAGATGAACATCATACTTGGATGACCTCAGACCTTAAACATCCTTATTTTGGTGAAATTTATGGGGGTAACATCTTAGTTGATGACCTCAAACCTTAAAACATCATAACTTGGTGATAAGGTCTGAGATAAACATCATACTTGGATGACCTCAGACCTTAAACATCATTATTTTGGTGAAATTTATGGAGGTAACATCTTAATTGATGACCTCAGACCTTAAAACATCATAACTTGGTGATAAGGTCTGAGATGAACATCATACTTGGATGACCTCAGACCTTAAACATCATTATTTTAGTGAAATTTATGGGGGTAACATCTTAGTTGATGACCTCAGACCTTAAAACATCATAACTTGGTGATAAGTTCTGAGATGAACATCATATTTGGATGACCTCATACCTTAAACATCATTATTTTGGTGAAATTTATGGGGGTAACATCTTAGTTGATGACCTTAGACCTTAAAACATCATAACTTGGTGACAAGGTCTGAGATGAACATCATACTTGGATTACCTCAAACCTTAAACATCATTATTTTGGTAAAATTTATGGGGGTAACATCTTAGTTGATGACCTCAGACCTTAAAACCATCATAAGTTGGTGATAAGGTCTGAGAAGAACATCATACTTGGATGACCTCAGACCTTAAACACCATTATTTTAGTGAAATTTATGGGGGTAACATCTTAGTTGTGACCTCAAACCTTAAAACATCATAACTTGGTGACAAGGTCTGAGATGAACATCATACTTGGATGACCTCAGACCTTAAACATCATTATTTTGGTGAAATTTATGGGGGTAACATCTTAGTTGATGACCTCAGACCTTAAAACATCACAACTTGGTGATAAAGTCTGAGATAAACATCATACTTGGATGACCTCAGACCTTAAACATCATTATTTTGGTGAAATTTATGGAGGTAACATCTTAATTGATGACCTCAGACCTTAAAACATCATAACTTGGTGACAAGGTCTGAGATGAACATCATACTTGGATGACCTCAGACCTTAAACATCATTATTTTAGTGAAATTTATGGGGGTAACATCTTAGTTGATGACCTCAGACCTTAAAACATCATAACTTGGTGATAAGTTCTGAGATGAACATCATATTTGGATGACCTCATACCTTAAACATCATTATTTTGGTGAAATTTATGGGGGTAACATCTTAGTTGATGACCTTAGACCTTAAAACATCATAACTTGGTGACAAGGTCTGAGATGAACATCATACTTGGATTACCTCAAACCTTAAACATCATTAACTTGGTGATCTCATATCTGAAACATCATTAACTTGGTGACATGAGAGTTAACATTATTAACTTGGTGGCCTCATATCTGAGACAAACATCATTAACTTGGTGATCTCATATCTGAAACATCATTAACTTGGTGATCTCATATATAAAACATCATTAACTTGGTGACATGAGAGTTAACATCATTAACTTGGTGGCCTCATATCTGAGACAAACATCATTAACTTGGTGATCTCATATCTGAAACATCATTAACTTGATGACATGAGAGTTAACATCATTAACTTGGTCGCCTCATAACTGAGATAAACATTATTAACTTGGTGATCTCATATCTGAAACATCATTAACTTGGTGACATGAGAGTAAACATTATTAACTTGGTGGCCTCATATCTGAAACATCATTAACTTGGTGACATGAGAGTTAACATCATTAACTTGGTGATCTCATATCTGAAACATCATTAACTTGGTGACATGAGAGTTAACATCATTAACTTGGTGGCCTCATATCTGAGACAAACATTATTAACTTGGTGATCTCTTATTTGAAACATCATTAACTTGGTGATCTCTTATCTGAAACATCATTAACTTGGTGACATGAGAGTTAACATCATTAACTTGTTGGCCTCATATCTTAGACTAACAGCATTAACTTGGTGGTATCATATCTAAAACATCATTAACTTGGTGATCTCATACTTTGAAAATCTTTGTCTTGGTTAGAGACAAACATCAGTGATATGCCCAAGTATACCCTTGTCCAAGATTGGGACCCCTCGGTCAAGGCTGAACTTGATAAATCATCAGACATAGAGATATTATAACTCGACTTGGGGGTCGACACAGGAAGCCTCAACCTCGTTCATGACAGTACATCCGATGATCTAATTACCACCAACTGTCCTATCAGAAGACTGAATCATTATCTTGGCCTGGACCAACACAGCCTCATCCTGCCAAAGGACTAGCTTATTATCTCAGTCTCATCATAGAAAGGACCCCTCAGCTAAGGCCGACCAGTAGCGGTACAATCAGTTCGTGCAAAGTACATAGAAGGATTTAAGCATCAGAGGTCTTATGACCCAAGCACCCTCGACCTCGTCCCCCATATGAAAGAATGTCTTATCAACTTCTCGGCCCAAAGATACTTTATCCTTAGCCTACTATCTACATTGAAGACTAAGGGCTAGGGGGTAATTGATATGACCAAAATATACCCTCATCTCTTAGGACGACGGGTATCACATCTCACAAGAGCCTCACATATCCTCAGCAGGCTCGTCCAGATAAGGGTCGACCTCAATAGGGTCGGCCATAACTTAATCATTGGCGGGGTTATCCAGATAAGGGTCGGCTTTAATAAGGTCGGCCTCAACAGGGTCGGCCTCAGTAGGGTTGCCCTCAACAGGGTCGGCCTCAACAGGGTCAGCCACGAGGTCATTCAGATAAGGGTCGACCTAAATAGGGTCGGCCTCGATAGGGTCGACCTCAACAGGTTCGGCCACGACTTAATCATTGGTGGGGTCATCCAGATAAGGGTCGTCCTCAACAGGGTCAGCCTCAACAGGGTCGACCACGGCTTAATCCTCAGTAGGGTCATCCAGATAAGGGTCGGCCTCAACTTGATTCTCAGTAGGGTCATCCAGATAAAGGTCGGCCTCAGTAAGGTCTGCCTCAATAGGGTTGGCCATGGCTTATCTTTGGTAGGGTCATCCATATAAGGGTCAGAACAGAAGACGTTGGCCTCAGCCTCATAACTCTCATACAACAGCTTAGCCTTGACCTCGGCCTTCTCCAGCATTAACGTCATCTCAGCCATAGCCAAGTTGACAAAAAGCTTATGATAACCATCAGTAAGGTCGTCTCTTATAAGGTTGTCCCCTCATACACCAACCTTGTCTCTTCATCAGCCAAGGTTACATCAGACAAGGACACAGTGCCGAGCATTTACAATAACATGTAAGGTTTGGAACACGTGGGCAAATCAGTTATAATCGAATCATTACCCTCACGTGAGGGAATATTGAGGTCATCATTATCTACATAAGATCAGCTAAGTGTCATTCTCATACTGGTTCGATCCTCATGCACATGCTCATTACATGCTTTGGGGTACATTACACCCCCCAAGCACTATACATAGAGGTCATCCTCTACCTTGTAAAGGGATCAAAAATTACAACCCTAGCTAAAACTCTATCATTTTACACGATAGAGAGAGAAAGCTTGAGAGATTGTATCCCTGGCCAGTAGTGCCTTCATTCAGTGATATTACTCATACACACTCACAGTGGACGTAGGCAAGATTGGCTGAACCACTTACATTCAAGTGTTCATCCTCTTCTCCTCATCTCCTTCTACATATATACATATATTCTCCTGTGCGGCCATTATTATCACTCGCTTGAGCTTGTAAACACCTTAGCTGGTGGTGTTATTTCCTGCATCATCAGTCGCAGACACTCCATGGACCGATAAGCTCGAACCAGCTTCGAAAAAACCACAACACCTCCTTCCATGGTGTCAAAAGAGACAAGTCACTCTTGTCGAGTCTCCACTGCCAACATCTTGCTGACCACTCTCCTCCATAATAACTTCATATAATCCCCAAGGACATGCCAAACTCTCCCAACAGACTGAGAAGGACGGGTCGATGGACACCGACTCTCCCATAAAGAGCAAAGTCGCAGGCGCAGACGCTCGGTCAAATCCTCTACCAGAAAGAAATTTAGTGTTCGAGGTGGCATGACCTGTTCCGAGCCAAATTGGTGCAGAAGTCGCCAAGGGAAATAAAAAAGAGGTTTGTTTGAGACTAACCAGTCGCACATACGGGTATTCTCCTAGCTCCAGAACAGGCAGAAATTATCACCACCAAGGCACCGACCAGTGTAGATTTCGAGCCCCATGCTCCACAAGCCAATTCTCCCCAGTCTCAGTATCCAGACCAATGCTAAAGAAGTGACGCGAAAAGAAGTTAGATACAGCCGGCAAAGGATATTTTGGAAGAGTCACCAGGCGGAGTCTTTCAGACAACCACATGAACAGCATCACGGGGCTACCCCTTCGAAAGTCAAAATTACCTTCCTGCCAGGCATCCAGACCATTCAAGGTCTTCGCCAGTATCACTGCCGCATGATTGTGATGGTATGGCATCCATAAAGTAATGGCTGCAAGTTACGGATCCACCAGCAGTTCTCCAGCCACCAGCAATAATTTTGAAACCAGGCCTAGAGCAACGACTCCAGTATAGCCAGCATCACCTACTTCCCACAAATGCACGGACTATAATACTGCCAAAAGGGAGATCATTCCTCCAGTAACCAGTGGTCTGGCCACCGAAGGCAAAATTCAAAGAAGCCCGGCCAACAAATCCCTAGGAGAACGAGAAAATTCAGGTTAAGCCATAACAACACTGGGATTTATCCCCAACATGACAAAAAATTCCTCGTAGGTAGGACAAACTTCATCCAACCCAAAGTGGAATACATGGTCTTCGGGGTACCAAAATTGTACCGCCGCCATCAGCATGTTCCACTCAATGGACTGATTGCGCCACAAAGAGACTCGACGCACGTTGAAGCATCGTAGTCGATATTATAAGAGCACATTACTTCCAAGGCTTCGAGGTAGTTGGCGAACTCAATGCTACCAGGGAGAGCCATCTTGCAAGACTAAGAGATAGTAGGCAAGTAAGTAAGAATGTGAAGGTGTGATGAAAACACTCCACCCTTACCCCTTTTTTATACTTGAGAACCCTCACAAAAGACATAACCCCTGCAGAAATCGGAGGGAATCCTAACCCACAAGGCACAAAAGGCTGAAGAGGGCACTAATCAAAAGCTTTGAATTGATGGGACTGGACTTGACTGTCGATAGGAAGGGCGAGGGGCTAACCGATCGGCTCCCCCCTATTTTTGGAAATTTTCCTTTTTCCTTTTTTGTCAAAATCAAAAACTCAATAAAAATAAATTGATATTCTCAACAGAATTTTAAAAATCCTCTTCCACCCCTATATAATTTCTCATTTTAAAACCTTCCTTCAAAATCCCAAAAATATCTCTTTTTATGGTCTCAGCAGCAAAGTAAAAAGCGCATGTGCATGCATTCACTCGCCATTATGATAATAAAAAATCCCATTGCATTGCATATATATATATATTCTTTTGTGTTACATCAAATTTTACAGGAAATAAAAGAAAAGCAAAAACAACGGGACTCAGCCCGAACCCATATTTTCTCTCTCTCACCTACTCTTCACCTCTAAGAGCTTCCATCCCTGCAACGCGCTCTCTTTCCCCTACGACGAGATGACGCACCACCACTACCCAAGCCAGAGTCCTCCCCAGACGAAGCAGAAGACACCAAGCAAGAAGGAACCAGGATCGCATCCCGAATGTGGGCAGTCGCCGAAGATATCCTGTCTCTAATGTCCCTCAGTCAAGTGGTCGACACCCGGACTTACTGCAAAGAAAAGGGAAAAACCAATATCAAAAAGGGATCAAAACAGAAAAAGAACCAAAAAGAGAAAGAAGGTATACTTCAGGATGAAGGACCTCCTCTGTCAAACCCAACTCCTACGGATCCATCGCATGAGGACAGTGCAACATAAGCACTATCCCTCCATAAGCCCATTGAATGTTGTACGAAGGGGTATGCAACCTCATGAAGGGAACCTCTAAAGTCGTCGTCGCCCTAGACGTCAATGGACCACCGTCGCTGTGAGAAGACCCTACCGCCCGACTCGAATCCACAAGAGGAAAAGGCAAGGCATCATATATGCTGGGCACCATCAACCAGCTCGTCATAAAGTCCATATAGTCATACGACACGATCGTATCAGTATATAACAAGTAGGACTCACCGATCATCATCGCGATCCTCGCATCCTCTGATAGCAGTCGTTCCCGCCTCATAGACATAGGAGGCTACGTAGGTGGCACCATCACCTCCTCTTCAGCAATCTATCAAACCACTCGCACCCCGAGATACTTGGAATGGCTAAACTCATGCGCCCGCAAATGCCTCATCTGCGCATTCACCCCGGTCGACCCCGTATCCTGAATGGTTGTCCCCCAAGGGTAAAAAGTCACCTAAAAATCTGCAACAGGCATAAGTGAATACAAAATCATAACATGCTAAAAACCAAGATGGAAAAGGAAAGAGTCTTACCCTACCATTGGTCAGTCCATTCAAGACCTGACGTACCGCCTCTAGAGAAAGGGATCCCTTCGACTATCGATTGGCCTTCCGTCATCGATACAATCGACAAAAGTCCCCAACGGTATCATTCTTCAGGGCAATCAACTGGTTATTAATCCCAATCACCTCATAGAACCACGTCTGCCAAAGATAGGAATTCATGATACGACGCAAATATTGTGTATTTCATCTGTTAACCTACGCGTTATTAGCCCCCTCGGGCATCTTAATCCCTATACTTATGCTCGTTAACATGACAACCTCATATTTCTATATATACATGTTAATTGAGCTTTTGTAGGTATTTGGATGCTTAGTATGAAGTTCGGATGCTTTCCGGAAAAGTTTCGTCGACTATTGTAGCTTTGGGGGCATTTTAGTAATTCTAACATTCGGGTTTGAATCCCGAGCTCTTCACGGAAGTTTAATCCCTCTGATTTCTCTTCGCGTGTCCTCCGACGGTGCATGATTCCGAGTTATATCGATGGAGTTATGGTATTTTTAGGATGGTTTTTACTTCAAATTCACACTTAAGGCTACATTCAAGGGCATTTTTGTCATTTCAAATTTGGGTTTTTTGTCCAATGTCTTCTTAGATGTTGTAGTCATCTGAGTTATCTTCGCGTAGCCTCCGACCTTGCCTAATTCCGAGCTATAACGAAGAAGTTACGGCCTTTTTCGTAAAACAAACAAAGATGCAGATTTCATACCTGTAGGTACCGAATCGATTCGGACACTCCAAATCGATTCGGATCGATTTGGACACCCCAAATCGATTCGGTCCTGCAGATATTTATTTTTCTTCCTTTTTTTACAAGTTTTCCATGGGATATTTTTGGGTATAAATACTCTCTTCTCTCATTTTTGAGAGGGGAATTCATATCTTCATTTTGTCTTAGATTTTAGGGTTTGTAAACTTGGGAGATTTGCCCTACTCCTCTCTTGTACTCTTTATTTTGTAAGTTGTACCTTAGTTTTAATTTCATTAATTTAGTTGTCTTCCTTAATTTCCATGCTTTAATTTACTTGCTTTCTTTACTTTCTTGCCTAGATTAAATTATTTCTTGCTCAATTAGTTTATTGCTTTGTTAATTAGTTTCATTTATGTCTAGCCCTTAGATAAATAGGGTCGGGGTTGTGTTCCACCATTTACGGGTTTGGACCTCGAAATTTAGGGTTTCGTGTAAAATTGTATTTAATTGAAACCTCGCGTATTAAAGTCAGATTATTATGCGTTTAACTTTCTTTGTCACGCAACGTTAGTGTTTATAACGATATTTCGAATTTAATCCGCATGTGACCATTTTCCGTTAAATGTTTAATCTCGCAACTTTGGATTGAATTCCTTATTGTGTGATGTTTATGCTTAATTGAAAATGCTCGATTAAATTGCTTTCGAGCCTTAACTCTAATTAGTAATTATTTCGATCCGTGTGGTAGAATGCGATCCCGATCCTCGCTTTACTTTTGTATAGGATAACTTATTCTTTTCTTTTTCCACCATTCCCAACTATCACCTTTTCTTTTATTAATTTTACACTTTTATTCTTGAAGTTTTAAAGCAATTAACATCTAAAATTCAATCACTCCTTGTGGATTTCTTACGATACCCGACTTACCGTTGTGCTTACCTCGCAAGTGTAGTAGTAGCTTAGGTTTTTTGCATGTAGAGCGGGAGCCAAAATCAACGACAGTGTCCCTACACTAACGCACGGTTTCCCTCGCATCAAAATGGCGCCGTTGTCGGGGAGTGTGTTTTAGATAGTAATTGTTTTATTATTTCATAGTATTTCTTTCATTCATATTTGTATTCTTTATTTTCCCCTTTCTTTTTGACTTGTGCTAGGTTGTTTCGAGAAATTGAAATCTCGGTGCTTGTCGCTTTTGTTGAATAGCTTATTCTGAAATGTCTCGCTATTACGCTTTAGATAACCTTAATTGTTATGAGAATTGTTTTCCAAGCTATACTCCCAAAACAATGAGAGAATACCTACAAATTCTTGAAGATGAGCACATTGCGCGTGAAATTCAAGAGTATGTAAGTGATCCCTCATCGCCTTGTGAGGGTAATTTGGAATGCGGGGAATCCATTAGCTATGAGCAACCCGCACAAGAAGATGAAATATCTTCTTGTTCATTTGATTATGAGTTAATGATTAAGGAAATTAATGATCGATCCGAAAGTTCTCAAGCTTGGTTTCTAGAAACCGATGCCATGCTCGATGAGATTATTTCTTCACAAAATCGGGTTGAGGTTGAAACTTGCGTTTCATCTCCACCCCTTTTTGTTGAAGAAATAATTGAGAGTGATCCAAGCTTTAGCACTTTCGATTTTCAACCTCTTATTAATTCTTCCAATTGTATTGAGGTTGTTGGTCCTTCTTTTCCTTTACTCCCTACTATTCCCGAACAATTAAATTTATCACAAGAATCGGTTGAAAGTCTTGAGGACTTTGACCCGATCCTTGAACGAGAATGTTATTTTGAGATACTTCATCTCATGGGCTTTTCACTTTCACTTGCCCCACCTCCCCTTCCAACTAAAGAATCTTGGGGATGTGATTTTGATTTTTCTGAGACTAATGTAGTCTTGTACCCCATAGTATCCAAATCCCCCATCGTCCGCCCAAAATTTCAAATTGGCGATGGTTCACTTTTTTCACCACCCACATGCCTTTCGTTGTTCAAATGGAATTCTTATTTTCTGGGAGGCATGTTCACTTTGAAGGGTCCACCGTTGATATTTCAAAGTAAAATCCCTTTTTAGGTGGACCATCAACTATTTAGACTTCTAGTGTATAGTTAGTGTGTAGTCTAAATAGTAGGTTGTAAATAGTTAGCTTTTTAATTTTCTTTCTTTCCTATTTTTCTTTCCTTTTTATTTTAGTCTAGTGTAATTAGTTAAGTTTTTGTTATTTGTTTTTTCTATGCTCTGTACTAACTTGTTTTGTACATTTCATTGGACTCATGCTTATGGTTATCGCTCCAATTTTGGGTAATATCGTTATTTTCCTCTCTTTGTGTTGTGTTCTTAATGCGCATTGAGGACAATGCAACATTTAAGTTAGGGGGTGTAGGATATTCTATCCATTTCTTTGCTTTGTACATGGATTTGCTCACATTTAGTTACTAAGTATGCCTTTTTGTGAAAAAATTGAAATTTTCAAAAATATTTTCATTCTTTTTTCTCCTTTGTTGGGCATTTTGCCTTGTTTCCGATGATAAATTTTAATAATTGCCCGATCCGATTGACAACTCAATGATGCATGTTCTCGATTTTAGAAGTTATTAGACTTTAGTCCTTAAATCATTGATATTGTGAATAACTTCATGAATTAAACTTTGTCCCATGAGCATATGAACTTTCCTTGTTATATTGATTTGGTTTAAGATTTTTATAACTCGGTAATCTTTTCTTGCATTGTATATACTTACACCGAGTAAGATTTGTACCTTTCGTCTTTTGTGAGTGTTATACACTATTCTTTCCTCTTTGAAAACATTGAATTCGTCGGTAATCTCACTATTCTTTCATTTGACCGTTCATTAATTGAGTTCATACTTGAAATGTGTTACTTGAGCATGATTTTCATATATTGTTTTGATTCGAGAATTGCGTAAACTTTTAAAAATGATCACAGGCCATCATTGTTATATCGCCAATATTAGCCTTGATCTCACCCTTATATGTTTACCCTCGTTAACCCCTTTGAGCCTAAATATAGCCTTTCGTTTCATAACCCCAATCCCATAACCAACTCTAAATTGGAGTTATAAACCATACATAAACTTTCCATACCTTTGTTTGGAATGGTACTTGGGATTGAATGATGTTGTTATGATGTCAGTTGCAATTTAGGCATATGAGAGTTTGATAAGTAAAGTAAAGAAAAATGTGAAAAAGTGAAGAAAAAGAGAAAGCAAGAAAGCAAAAGAAAGCAAAAGAGAAAAATGAGAAAAAGAAGAAAAGAAAAGGAAAGAGAAAGTTGTAAATGTCGTATATAGTTCAATAAGCTTTGATTACTCTCCCCGATGATATATCTAATGCCGTTTTGGAACTTGTTTTCCAATTTTGATATTGCCCACTATTTACCATTATCCCGATTTTTCATCCCCGAACACTTTGAATCCATACATAGACCTTTCATTTTGTACCCTAGCCTAGCCTACATTATAACCCTATCAAGTCCTCTGTGATCTTAGGGTGAATTTAATTTAAAAGTCGTAATAGTTTTGATAATCTGTGAAAATGCATTTCGCCTCCTTTAATGAGCGGTATCTTTCATTGAGATTATAAGTTTTTC
Source organism: Sambucus nigra (assembly GCA_949130495.1). Classification (NCBI taxonomy): domain Eukaryota; kingdom Viridiplantae; phylum Streptophyta; class Magnoliopsida; order Dipsacales; family Adoxaceae; genus Sambucus; species Sambucus nigra. The sequence continues at coordinate 54,741,774 of OX422219.1, forward strand.
ATTTCCTATATAGCGCTCTTCATTTGTGACATGTGTGCGGCCTAGTTTCCATTTCCATTTACTCTTTTTGCCCGCATATTTCGTGTGTTACCTCCCGTTCCGAGTGAATTCATTTGATGAGCGTAATGCCCGTGAGGATTTAATATATGCTTGCTTTATGTTTATCCGGTTTATTTAAGTTTTTACCAAATCATATTTTGCATCTGCTCTCCCCCTTCCCACTTTTAAAGTTTCAATTCTATGAGGTGCATTCAACCTGTTAATAACAACGGACTTCAGCTTGAATTCGTTCAATATGTTAATAACGCGTTTGAAATATTTTTCGTTGTTGTTGAGTTTGTCGCATGTTGGGTTGGGCATATTTTGAGGAAACCATGTGATGTTTGTGGGTACCATCCCTGAAAACCCTCACGAGACGACACTCGTCCACTAGGGTAACCTAGGGGTTTAACGGCTTATTGCATATGCTAAATGCAATCATTCGCCCGCGAAAGTGGCCTTATCTTTTTATTAATTTTTCATCCCATTTTGTACTTGTATTCTTCTTTCGGCTTACTTGTAGTTCTTGTTGTATCTTATTTCATTGCTATGGACTAGCAATGTGTAAGTTAGGGGGTGTGATACGATGCAAATATTAAGTATTTCACCCATTAACCTACGCGTTATTAGCCCCCTCAGGTATCTTAATCCCTATACTTATGCTCGTTAACTAGTTAACCTCGGATTTCTATATATACATGCTTTGCAGGGGTTAATTGAGCTTTTGTAGGTATTTGGATGCTTAGTATGAAATTCGGATGCTTTCCGAAAAAGTTTCATTGACTATTACATCTTCGGGGACATTTTAGTAATTCTAACATTCGGGTTTGAATCCTGAGCTCTTCACGGAAGTTGAAGCCCTTTGATTTCTCTTCGCTTGGCCTCCGACGGTGCATGATTCCGAGTTATATCGATGGAGTTATGGCATTTTTAGGATGGTTTTTACTTTAAATTCACACTTAAGGACACATTCAAGGGCATATTTGTCATTTCATAATTTGGGTTTTTGGTCCAATGTCTTCTTGGATGTTGTAGTCCTCTGAGTTATCTTCACATAGCCTCCGACCGTGCCTAATTTCGAGCTATAACGAAGAAGTTACGGCCTTTTTCGTAAAACAGGACAAAGCTGCAGATTTCATACCTGTAGGTACCGAATCGTTTCGGACACTCCAAATCGATTCGGTTTGGACCAGTGTTTTGACCAAATCGATTCGGACACCCCAAATCGATTCGGTCCTGCAGATATTTATTTTTCTTCCCTTTTTTTTACAAGTTTGCTATGGGATATTTTTGGGTATAAATACTCTCTTCTCTCATTTTTGAGAGGGGAATTCATATCTTCATTTTGTCTTAGATTTTAGGGTTTGTACACTTGAGAGATTTGCCCTACTCCTCTCTTGTACTATTTGTTTTGTAAGTTGTACCTTAGCTTTAATTACATTAATTTAGTTATCTTCCTTAATTTCCATGGTTTAATTTACTTGCTTTCTTTACTTTCTTGCCTAGATTAAATTATTTCTTGCTTAATTAGTTTATTGCTTTGTTAATTAGTTTCATTTATGTCTAGCCCTTAGATAAATAGGGTCGGGGTTGTGTTCCGCCATTTACGGGTTTGGACCTCGAAATTTAGGGTTTTGTGTAAAATTGCATTTAATTGAAACCTCGCGTATTAAAGTCGGATTATTATGCATTTAACTTTCTTTGTCACGCAACGTTAGTGTTTATAGTGATATTTCGAATTTAATCCGTCTGTGACCATTTTTCGTTAAATGTTTAATCTCGCAACTTTGGATTGAATTCCTTATTGTGTGATGTTTATGCTTAATTCAAAATGCTCAATTAAATTGCTTTCGAGCCTTAACTCTAATTAGTAATTATTTCGATCCGTGTGGTAGGATGCGATCCCGATCCTCGCTTTACTTTTGTATAGCATAACTTATTCTTTTCTTTTTCCACCATTCCCAACTATCACCTTTTCTTTTATTAATTTTACACTTTTATTCTTGAAGTTTTAAAGCAATTAACATCTAAAATTCAATCACTCCCTGTGGATTTCTTACGATACCCGACTTACTGTTGTGCTTGCCTCACAAGTGTAGTAGTAGCTTAGGTTTTTTGCATGTAGAGCGGGAGCCAAAATCAACTACAGTGTCCCTACACGAACACTCGGTTTCCCTCGCATCAATTCACAATAAGGAGACACATAAGGAAAATGCGAATGCATGAAAGGAAAATGGGCAAAATTAAAGGATACCTCAAGGAGATACGTGGCTCCAGTAAAAGTTTGCCAACAGCACCGGCTGAATGCATCCAAAGAAAAATAGAGGATCGCCAAAGTCAGACTCCCCCAATCATAGAGAGGGATGTTGGAAAACATCATCAAGTATGGCAAGAACTAAAAATGGATGACGTCACCACTCGACGCCACTACGAAACCTCTCAGCATCCGCCTCACATGCAGCCCGTCCTCCAAATCAACCTCCCTACTCAGCAAAACATCCTTCAGTAAGGGCAGTCGGATGGAATCCCCAGAAACTATCCTCCCTACGTCACTAAGCGCCACCCTCACCGCCTCCGGCCTCACCCTCAGAGAGCGATCCACCTATATCTGCTCCCCGTCACAATCCAGCCTTAGTAGCTGCTGCACGTCTATAGGAGTCACGGTCATCTCCCTAAAACCAAAATGGAAGGTGTGGGTAGTATCCCACCATCTCTCCCCCAAAGCGCATAAGACCGCTGTCGACCGAGTCGTCTCATCTAGTGCAGACGCCAACCTCCCAAACCCGCTGATGATACCACCCAACGCACCATAGGTAGAAGATGCTCCCAAACGTCCTTAAGCCCCGTCGTCCCACGAGAATGCATGTTTTTCAGAGAGATATTAGACTGTCAAAAGAAAAAAACCTTGTCAAAATTCAAGAGGATAAGAAAAAATCACCAAAAAGAGAAGAATGCCAAAAGTCAAGTTGCTTACATAACCGCCGGGGCTCACCACCTTAGAAGAGCGATGATGCGACGGCTCCCGTAGCAAAGTCCACTCATCTGCAATCGACTCAAATGCATCAAAGGAGTTCTCACTCCCCAAATTAAGAGGAGCCCTGTCCCTCCACTCCATGTTCGCCCAGTCATCAACAATCAACCATTCCCTATGCACTGTAGTGATCACAAAAACGGCCATTTCTTAAAGATCGAAATGCTATAACGATTTGCAGAGAAAAATTGCAGAAAGCTGTGAAAAATGAGGGGAATTCGCCCCCTTTATATAGGATGACAAGGGTCATGCCGATCGGCACAGACCCCCACCCACCGATCATCACTGACCCCTTACCTTCCCGAGGCAGTCCAAAAGTCTGTGCCACTGCCGAATGGCACCTCTCATACTATGCCGACCAGCACCCCCCTTTAAATTTGGTATAAAAATTCCTAGATAATACCAGACAACCTTAAAAAATCCTCAGAAAATTCCAAAAAATTCCAGGAAAGATTTAGAACATTTTCGCCAAGAGAATTTCGCATTCCCTCAAGCAGAACCCCTATTTCCACAGCGGAACCCTCAAAGGCCAAGTGAATCTTCTCCAGGTAACGTCCCCAGAGAATCTCTAAGGATCACCCCCTATACCCAAAAAGGTCTCAAACCTCCCCGAGCAATACGTCTAATACCTGGACCACCTAATCACTTCTCCAGTGAAGTTTACAGCATCAAATTGGCCTTTCCTCCACAAAGTCTCCAAAAGAAAAAAATATTTCCCCAACCATCTGCTCTCTAGCTCAAACTAACATCGCAAGGTAATTTTCCCCAGCGAAATTCCAAAGAATCATTCTCCCCAGGTAATACCTCCAAAGGATGCTCTAAATTTTCCCCAGCTCATTCACTATTCCCCAGCGGAACCCAAAGTCCAATCTTTATCCCCAGCAAAATCCCTGATTTTCTTGAAGGAAATGTACACCTATCTTAGGTCAAAATTGACCTCGACCTTGGATCGTCACCGAATCCCGCATAATTGGTCATTCCACCTTAAGCCCGCAGAATTGGTTTCAACCCGCAGAATTGGTCATTCCACCTTAAGCCCGCAGAATTGGATTCGACCCGCAAAATTGGTCATTCCACCTTAAGACCTTAGAATTGGCTTCAACCCGCAGAATTGGTCATTCCACCTTAAGCCCTCAGAATTAGCTTCGACCCGCAGAATTGGTTATCTCTACCTTAAGCCCACAGAATTGGCTTTAACCCGCAGAATTGGTCATCTCTACCTTAAGCCCACAGAATTGGCTTCAACCCACAGAATTGGTCATCTCTACCTTAAGCCCGCAAAATTGGCTTCGATCCGCAGAATTGGTCATTACACCTTAAGCCCGCAAAATTGGCTTCGACCCACAGAATTGGTCATTCCACCTTAAGCCCTCAGAATTGGCTTCGACCCGCAGCATTGGGCATCCCTACTTAAGCCCTCGGAATTGGCTTTGACCTGCAGAATTGGTCATTCCACCTTAAGCCCGCAAAATTGGCTTTGACCCGCAGAATTGGTCATCTCTACTTAAGCCCAGAGAATTAGCTTCGTCCCGCAGAATTGGCTTCGACCCACAGAATTGGTCATCTCCACCTTAAGCCCGCGAAATTGGTCATATCCACCTTAAGCCTGCAGAATTGGTTATCTCTACCTTAAGCCCGCAGAATTGGCTTCGACCCATAGAATTGGTCATCTCAACTTAAGCCCGCGGAATTGACTTCGACGCGTAAAATTGGTCATCTCTACTTAATCCCGCATAATTGGTTTCGACCCGCAGAATGGGTCATCTTCGACCCACAAAATTGGTCACCCTCATCCTTAAGCCCTCATATTTGACTTCGACCCGCAGAATCGGTCACCCTCATCTTCAGGCCCATAGCATCGGCTTCTACCCATAGAATTGGTTATCCTAGCACACTCCGTAGGTCCTTAAAATCGGCCTCGACCCCATGAATTGGTCATCCTCGCTCCTTAGGTCCTCAGAATCGGCATCGACCCTCTGAATTAGTAATCCTCCCTCAAAAGCATCATGCGGTGTCTATTCGAAGACTATCGTTCGTTCCAAACTCATCCGTCGAGGGGCTCTGTAGACACTCCATTCTCTTACCCCCTAAACTCTCCTTAGGTCCCTAGCACCTCCCTTCATAACTACAAGTCGAGGTCATACCCCGAGTACTGACCTAGAAGCCATCAGGCACTCCCAGACTCCGTTTGACCAAAATTCAAAATCTTCAACTCGACCGAGACTAAATGAATTTTCAAAGGGTACTAAAACCCCTTTCCAACGGTCCGTCCCGTGCACAATTTCGACTTACCATGCGGACGAACGACCTATTTTCCCCTGAAACTCAATCAGGAGTCCATCGAATGCTCCCGGGCTCCATTTGACCTAAGTCAACTCTTCAAATTGACCATGACTTAATGAATATTCTAAGGGCACTGAAACCCCTTTCCAACGGTACGCTCCACGCGCGATTCTGACTTATGGTACGGACGAACGATCCGTTTTACTTCAAGAGGTCATCGAATGCTTTCAGGGCCCGATTGACCAAAGTCAACTCCCCAAACTGGATCAAACTGTTTGTAATGTCTAATTACAACTCCTAACCTTTCCAACGGTCCACCCCGTGCGCGATTCAGACTTACTATGTGGACGAACGATCCATTTGCGTCTGACGATTCCCCGTCCAATGGATTGACAAATGATTCCGAGCCATATTTGACCTAAAGTCAACTCTCGAACTCGGGATCAGTCCAAAGTAATTTCAAAGGTCTCTGAATTACCTTTCCAACGGTCTACCCCGTGCACGATTCTGATCAACGGTTTGCATTCTGCGGCCGATTTTCTGAAAAGACCTGAAAGACACTGCCAAACGGCAGGTCCCAGACCATGCCTATCGGTAGTGTGCCTAAACGCACCTGTCGATTGGCAGGAACATGGCTATGACGATCGGAAATACCCTGGGCCCATAAAAAGGAGGTCTGACCTCACTTGCAAAGGGAGCCTGAGATCTAACAAATATCACCCTCAGCAAATCCAGAAAACCTCTCTCGAAGTCAGCGTGATTTCCACACCAAAATCCCTCTCCAACCTTCACTTTTCATCAAACTTGGTGGATTCACTACCCTCCATCATCATCCAAGTCTAAGGGCTTCTCTCCAACATTCAAGATCAAGCTCAAGATCTTCAAAAAGGTCCAATTTTCTCAACTCTCTCCTTAAATTCTCATAAATTCGTAATAACTTGTTTTATTACTTAGCACTTTTATTATCTCATCTCACACATCCTAATATACTTTTTATTTAGTATTATTGCACATCTCTTATTTTAATATAGATAAAAACCCAAAAAATAAGAAAAAGAGGGTTTGCTCATAAATTCCAAATGGGAATTTCTCAAACTTTTCTTACACTTTTCTCACAACTAAAACACTTTTTGTACACACACACACACACACAAATAAGAGAATTACCCAATTGGATTTATGGGATAAACCCCACCCCTCGTTTTGCATGCGAACTACGTGGACTTTGATGCCTCTATAGGCTACGTATGCGTCTCGGGCAAAGCTCGAGACTCGAGTTTTATTTTTACTTTTTCTCTTATTTTCTATTTTCTCTAAACTCCACTCTCTTATATTATATATATATACACACACACACACATATATTTGTTCTTAGTGGAGTATTATTCCACATGCGTTACCGTTCTATCATAACGGTCAATGTAAGGATAATCGCCTAAATCTTATTTTCTAATATTATTTGTATACCTTCCTACGGATGACTAGCTTTGCCTCTTCCATAGTACAAGTCGATGATTCCTATCTCCACTATATATACACATGCACACACATCACGGGGAAAATAAAAAGGTAAATAACAAAAACCCATGAGAGACCGAAAGGGCGAAATGGGTGCCTAACACCTTCCCATTTCGTAACTTAGCCTCCAGACCCTTCTCGAATCATTTTGGTTTCGTATGCACCAGTATGTCTTTGGATGTTGTCCTTCAAGATGGCTTCCCCTTTCCTTTTGCCTATTTTGTGTAAAATAGATTGACGACTCTAATCTCTCTACATTTTTCACCTCACCCAAATGACGCCGATCGAAATGCTCCCGAGAGGGACGCACGGGACCTAAGGATCCTCCCTCATGATGTCCGCCCGCCGCGAGGATCTCGAGGATCGGGGATGGCCACAATACTCAAAAGGAGTTACGCCTCCATCTGATCTAAACTACCCTCTTACACTTGGCGACTCTACTGGGGAGGCATTCTTTTAAGCAAGGAGTATGGCGCAGGATAACGTTAATCGAAGGCTTAACTTTGATGACATTCAACACAATGAAGAACAGGCGGTGAGAGAGCTGGAGGCTTCCAGGGATGGAGCCCCTCGACTAGAGGTACTTCTAGTCCAAGTGACGACAAGTGTCCCAACGGGGGCACAGGCTTCAACGAGCGCTGGGTTGGGACCAGCCCAAGTGGCACTCCTCATGAATAAATTCTATGAGTTTTTTCAAACTCCCATAGCTTCAACGGTGTTAGGTGGATTTGAAGCCAACTCCTTCGTGACACCAGGGGCAGCCCCAACGGCCCCACCAAGTGCAGTCACAATGGGAACGGTCCCAACAAAGTATACCCTCTGTTGTAAATCTAACGATAGGAACCCAAGGAGTATCAACGGATCCAACTGTGATGATTTCTCCAACTGTGATGAGCACTCAACCTATTGTCCCGCTGATAGCCATTTCAACGGCATCACCCATGAAAGAGATGAGGAAAGAAATACAGAAAGATATTCTGAAATTCATGCAAGCATCCTCGCAATTTGCGGGCGAGGTGGCTTCGGTCTATGATGACTTTCGGATGCCTTACTCCCAGTAATACAATGATGAGCCCTACCCAAAAGATTATATTCCTCATATTTTTGAAAAATACACAGGAAAGGGTGGAAACTCGAAGGAGCATATTAAACACTTTGTTGAACACTTAGGGGCGCATTGTAATAACAAGAAACTCAGATTAAGAGAATTTTCTAAATCCTTAACCGATAAGGCATACACTTGGTATTCTCACTTAGCTCCCAAGACCATTTCCACATGGGAGAAGATGCACATCTTATTCGTCCAGAAGTTCTTTCTGGCGGAAGATGAGTTTACTTTGACCCAACTGGGGAGGGAGAAGAAACGACTCGGGGAAGAAGTGGGGGCTTACGTTTGAAGGTTCAGGGAAAGGTCCCTCGATGTGAGGGAGGAGGCCAAAGAGTCCATGATACTGCAGATCTGCACGGAGGGACTGCTTCCTGAGTACATTTGCCATCTTATTAATGAGACGCGCGAGGGGACTTTTGTCGCATTCCTAAAAGCAATAAGGAGTACCTCGTTGGTAGTGCGACCAAATCCAGTGGTGGTGCCCATGATGTTCAGGCATCCGATACAACCCGGGGGAGGGAGGTCTCAACCCCCACGGGTGGGATACACCGAAGAAACAAATGGGGGCAGGTGGCGAAGAGGGACAATAAGAGGAAGTTCAGGAGAGATAAGGAAGACCCACCAACATTTCCTTGTACAGTAGAGGAGGCTGTCAACTGTTACAATGCAATGGTCCAAGGAGGAACGGTGTATGAACCAAAGGGAATTCCCATTGGGGAACCCGACGCTGCAACAAGGGTGGATCCCAAATATTGCCACATTCATCAAAAGACCCAATATCCAACGGAGAGCTGTTTCACGCTAAGAAGAATCATCGATAAGTATGTGAAGGCAGGTACGTTGCAAATCCCTCCGCATAACGTTAACAACAACCCACTCCCAGCGCATGGGGCCAATCTGGTGGTGGCCTATGATGGGGAGGCAGAGGAAAAGGAAAGGGAGCTAACGACGAAGCAAGAGGAGTTTGAAGAAGATTTGGAAGATTGTACTAAGGGAATGGCTAACGTAGTGTTAGCTTACGACGAAGCAAGTGCTAAAGATGTGGAAGATGTATATAGTGTTGAAGGCGAGGAAACAGATCAAGCCATAGAATACTGTGCAGTTTCAAAATCCCCAAAATTTATCTGGTTCTTCAACCAAGTGGGGATACCAGAGGAGAGTAGATTAGAAATAACCCATGTAATCCTTGACATTGCAAGGAAGAACGTAGTCCCTTCGCTGAGATGGAAGGGACCTATGGCCAGGTTGGTAAAGAGGTTTCTATCAGAGATAACTTCATCGATGCATATAGGGCCATAAGGTTCCCTCATAACAGGCCATCAATATCCAGATGCCTATGTCGCCATCGGCCAGAAAATAGTCATGAGGAACGATATAACTACAGTCGTTATTCAACGAAGAACAGCTCCATCGATAGTATAGTTAATCATGTCGATGGAGGAGGACGATGACTGGAGGGGAGAGATTAGAAAGCAACTGGAATCTGGGGAAGGAGCGATGGAGCTGAAGGAACTAGCCCAATACTTTACAAACCAAGGAAATATTTACTTTAGAAACGCAGGGGGAAGGTTATTAAGATGCATCTGCCCGGAAGAAGCAGAGCAGAGGTTAAAGAAAACACATAAAGAGCACAGTGAAACAACTGAGATACCTCTCTATAGGAGAATTCAAAGGGAGGGTTATTTCTAGCCTAAAATGATGCAGAACGCAGTAGAGTTACAACGGAAGTGTACTAAGTGCTAGTTATTCTTCGAAGCAATTGAACGTCATTTCGTTGAAACTCAAACAGACTAGAGGCAACCTTATATTGACTTTATTAAAGATGGAGTTATCCCAATGGAGAAGATTGATGCGAGAGGACTTAAGCGAAGGGCCCTGAGGTTCTATGTTCAGGAGGGGCAACTTTATCGGAAGGGTTACTTCAACAGGCCATTGTGTTGCATCACGAAGGAAGAAGAAGCTGGAAGTCCTCAAACAGGCGCACGATCCAGCTCACATTGGAGGGGCCAAGTTGTATGAACAGTTGATGACGTTGGGGTATTATTGGCCAATAATGGAGAAAGACTCTACTGAGTTCGTTTGAAAGTAGAAGGCTTGCCAACTTCATGGAAATATAATCCATGCCCCATCAGTGGACTTACACTCCCTGGAAACGCCTTATCTATTTCACACTTGGGCATTCGACCTGGTAGGGGTAATACATCCTTCTTCGGGGGGAAGATATGGATACTAATAGCAACAGAGTGCTCTACAAAGTGGGCCAAAGCGATACCACTAAGAAGGGCAACAGCAGGGGTGGTGAGCAACTTCATCAGGGAATACATTATTTTTTGTTTTGGGATTCCAAAGGTTATTCTCTCAGATAACGAAACCCCTTTCGTCAATTCAGAGGTAACGATGCTCACAGACAAGTACTCCATTGTTAATCATACTTCAACGGTGGCATACCCAAAGGGCAACGGTCAAGCCAAGGCAACTAATAAAACCTTGGTTAATATTTTGGCTAAAATGATGAAAATTTTTCTAGGATCGTGGTATGACAAGATACCAGCTGTGTTGTGGGCCTATCGAACAACCAAGAAGAAGCCCACAGGGTATACTCCATTCTCCCTTATTTATGGGGGGGCTGAGGCGATTCTTTCGGTAGAGTTAGAAGTTCCCTTTGCTCAATATGCTTTGCGAAGTAGCATGCTCCCTCAGAATAGACATGTGCATTTGGAAGCGTTGGATGAACACAGAGATAATGTGATGCATCACTTTCAAATGTATGGAAAATAGCTCTCCAAGGCATATGATAACTTGGTGAGACCATGGAAGTTCATGGAGCGAGACCTCATTTTAAAAGCAGCAGTAAAACACATCAGGGGGCTTCCCCTACCTAAATTTGCAACGAATTGGGAGGGACCTTTCATTGTAAAAGAAGCTCACGATTCAGGTTATTGCTTAATTTCTAAGATGGAAGAAGACAAGCAATTCAAGGTTAATAATAAATGGTTGAAAGTCTATCATGTGTAAGCAATTAAGTTTGGACCACTGATGTATCTCATTGTTATTATGAATATACAAGTCCTTTTTATTATAACTCGAGTGGAGATGAAAGAATTATAGAACTTCATAATGTACTCAAACAGTTGTAGCACAAAGAAATGACATGGGAAAACATACATCTTTTTTTCCTTCAATTCATAAACTTTAGGGCATTACAAAATTGGGAGCTATTGCCCAAGAATTACATAAGAAGAAGAAGAAAAGGAAAATGTCTACGATAATTCATTGACCTAAGAGAAACCACATATCTGGATCAGAGAAAAAATCTCAAGGAAGGCCCGACGAAGCTGCTCCGCAAGACTGTTGAGCATTTATAGAAATCTCCAATATCATTTGAGCTTATGTACGTTCGATGAGGAGTTTCTCTTGTTTCAGCTTCACTAGACGCAGAGCTTCTTCGACGTTTTCTACCTCCTTATTGAGAGCTTCAAGCAGAGGTGTTAGCTCAGCCAACTTAGCTTCCTCAGCCCGTTGATCCTCCCGATGTTTCTGCAGCAGCTCCCTCTGACTATCTAGTCGCTGACTCTTTAAAGTTTTTAAGTACGTAATAAGCCAGTCAAAATGGAAGCCATCACGACCCAACTCCCTCAGATAGCCCAGGAAATGGTTGAGGAGGGCTCTGGTAACGTTTGAAGTGGGAGTGCTAATGATATCAGCAATAATGGTAACCATGCTCTAAAGTCTGTAGTTCATCACGGGGATGTTGGAGCGCAGGCAATCCACAGTAAAAGTCTCAGGATGCTGTCTTGCAAGCTGCTCAACTACCAAGCGATGGCTGGCAGGCATTTGAGGGGAACGCTGAAGGACCATGAGGCAAAAGGGATGAGGAGCTAAGTCGGGCAGAGGGAGCTCACAACCAGATTCACTCTCAGCAGCAGCGCCAGTCTTGGAACCTTGATCGTTGTGACTAGAATCTTCTGAGATAATGGGTTCCCAATGGGGCGAGGCGATGGGCGAAAGAACAAGTGGAGAATTCTCCCGTGCAACCTGAGAACAGGTAGAAGAAATAATGAGTTAAAGAAAAAATCTTAACAAGCGTTTTCATTGTTAAGTCACTGATATAGGTGGAGTTTATGAAAAATCTTAACAAGTTTTTTCATTGTTAAGTCACCGATATAAGTTGAGTTTATGGAAAATCTTAACAAGTGTTTTCATTGTTAAGTCACTAATATAGGTGGAGTTTATGAAAAAATCTTAACAAATGTTTTCATCATTAAGTCACCGATATTGGTGGAGTTAAAGAAAAAATCTTAACAAGTATTTTCAATGTTAAGTCACCGATATAGGTGGAGTTAAGGAAAAAAATCTTAACAAGTGTTTTCATTGTTATGTCACCGTTATACGTGGAGTTTATGGGAAATCTCAACTAGTGTTTACAGTGTGAAAATACCATTATAGGTGAAGTTTGAAAGGTTGAGAAATGCAGAGAAACTAGTGAAGTACCTCAGTAGTAGCGGGAGAGAGAATGGGAGTCACCGTGGAGGCCATAACGATAGGAACCGTTGGGGGCAGGCTTATTTCCTCATAAGCCTCAAAGGCACCCTCAACTGAAGAAGCCTCAACGGTCGGTAAAGCTCCCTCGCTAATAAAAGGTACCAAAGCCAACATAGGAGTTTCACTAGGAGAAGACGATGGACCCTCAAATGATGCCCCAACATAGGTGGGTACAGAAAAACCACCACGCTGGGAAAAAGCATCAACTTTGGCCTTAGAAGCATGCAGACCACCAAGAGAAGAGGGTGGGGCAAGGCTCGGAGAAAGATGCAAACATAAAGCTAAGTGTTAGACATGAGGAAGAAGTACAAAAGAAGTGAGAAATACCTTCAAGTGTTACTTACCACAGTTATGGCACCAAAAAGGGAAACTGCAGCTAGTGGTCTCGTCAGCACAGGGGGAAAAAGAATGTTAGCTAACAACGACGCCATTTCAACCTAAGGCATCCTAACATATCAAAGTTTAGCAGGCCAAACAGAAAAAGGGATGGAAAAAAAGAAGACGTGAGACCTAATAAGTAATTGATAATATGTTACCTTAGGGACACTTTTCGCAGCTGGAACGATGGGCAGAAGAACCTCGTGTTGCGATGATAATTCAGAAGGGGCTGGGGGAGTTGTCTCTGATTGAGAAAAGATGCCCACAGACTCAAAGGAGTCACCCCCCGCAGCAGCATCCTTCGCATGTTATGAGGTCGAACGGCGAGAATAAGTAAGTCCGATCATGGGAGAACGGGGAGGAGTTACATCGGTTTGAGAGGAACCAAAACGTCCTCCCATGAAAGGTCTCATAGGGGGCTGGGTATTTCTTCTGCAACTTCCTGCACCAAAGTGATTAAGAGTTAAACAGATGCAGCTTGCCTTAGAAAAAAATGCGAATAAAATCAATAACACACATACATACCTCGGATTTAGCGGGAGAATGGGAGGATATAACCAGTGGCGAAGGAGGATAGGGAGCCGCAACAGAGGGAGATGGGGAGAGATGTACATCTGGAGTTCGTTTCCTCTGGGACTTGGTACCCAGAGTCTTGTTCCTCGCACCCACAGCGCCAGTACTGCGAGGAACCTTTGAACTTTTCTTCCTTTTTGACCCTGGTTCTGTTGGATCAACTAGGAATGTAGGGAAGGCAACAGAAGGAGGAACGACAGGAGTGCATCGTTAAAACTCAACATTTATCCATTCCGCCTCAGCTTGAACCTTCCTTCTCAGCTCTTCACTTACCTCTACAAACATAGGAGGGGGAACGGAGGTAATTTGGAATGCCTCCAAAGGGGTTTACGACTGAGTTTGAGACTTAGATTTTGAGGACTTAGATTTTGAGGAACTCCCACTCTTGGACTTCCTAGTCCTTTTAGATGGAAGCTGGAAAGGCCCTTCACCGGTGGCTGCTTCGATTGAAGGGCAGGTTATTTAGGAATTGTAACAGTCTGGGTTTGGGCGTGGCAGTGCGGATCATTGGCCAATAAGGGGGTAGCTCGTGGGGAGGATCTTTAACAGTTTTACTCAAAGGGAACTCAACTCCAAGAACGGAGTTGCCATTGAGACCCAACTCCAAGGAGGAGAAAGAAAGGACTAGGGGATACTAGGGGGACTCTGTATGAACTCACGAATCAGGGTCAGTTGCCTCAAACGGAACTTGGTGGCATAAGAAGTAGATACGTCCCCTTTCCTAGTGGTACTAGGAAGGGGAACTCGACCATCCATGGTAGAAGTCACACAAAGTACTGCTGTTGCGGGGTAGAAGGTGCAAGCCTCAGCAAAAGTAGCCTTTTTATTGCTAAGTTAAAACACAGGTTGAGGAGCCCCCGGATCAAACCCGAACTGCCTGCTACATCTATCGAGGTTATAAGGTTCAGAAGTGTACCCCCATTCAGTGAAGGAAGGAAGAAACCCAGGAGTGAACAGAAGTACCGCGGCCTACAAAGGATCTTCTACAACTGAAATAAAAGTGATCGTTGAAGTTGTAGAAGGGAAAAAGTTCCAAGTTTGGGCAGAGGTAGACTCGTTGTACGATCTCATGACAAAAGAATCAAAACGATCAAAAATTTCCATTATCTCCTTTCAGCTCTATTTTTTATGGAAGCATAAGAGGCGTGGAGGCTTAATGCTTTGACTCACAGGGTAAGGGATAGACTTGGTGGCAACGGCAGGAAAACGGGTATAAAAGAAGCTCGTTAAGATAACGGTGTTGGCAAAGTTGGCCAAGTTGTAATGACCCAGTGATCGTGCCATGTCAATATGGGTTCAATCCAGCCAAGTGTAAAGGGACCCCAAAGCAATGGCGGCCAGAGGAAGGTTGAAACTCCTGGCCAAATGGATGGAAATGTTTATAAGGTCCCTCCTGGGTTGGTCGTTGGGTTTCCCAGTAAAAAAGAAACCCAAAAGCAGCATAAGAATGTAGGCTAGAAGTTCCAAAGATATACCTTTACCTTGGCCCGTTACAGAAGTGACGTCCTTCGCAGTAGGAGCTTCAAAAAAATAGTTGATAAGGGGAGTAACAGTGGCCTTGTTTGAAGACCCAGTGCAACGACGACATATTTAATCAGGCTCAGCTCAGTGGTCAGTCTCTTCAACATCCAAGGCCTCATCATGATATGTAAACTCACCCATGGGCTCAAACCCAAGTAGCTCACAAACGTCCTCCAACGTAATGGTGAACTCCCCCATGCAGCAAAAAATGTGTGAGTTATAACGTTCCATCTAGAAACCAATACTTGGAGCGCAGTGTTGTGCTTAAAAAGAGTGAACTCCCCAAACCAGCTAGCTCGATGAAGACCAACCTTTGCAAGAGCTGCAGCGTGAGAGCTTCAGGCAACAAAATAAGCTGGCGATCCCCCAGGTGCCTCAAAATCGATCTAAGAGTAGGGGAAGTTGCCACGGTCCAACCGAAAGCGTAGAGTCCCCTCTGGAGGAAAAAAGCCCCACTTCGACGAATCCTCATCTTCATCACCCAGCAGTAAAGGATTATACTTGGCCAAAAAATGGTAGGTTTTGCATGCATCAGAGAACTCATCATCTTTGCCAAAGATGGGAGACCGACGGTAAAAACTTAATTGCTCTTGACGATCAACATCCAGGGTAGCAGCGGCACCAGAGGTGGCAGAAGGGGAGCTTGGCTGAGCAGCGGTGGTGGTAGCTTTTGAAACACTTGAAGAAGCCATAGTAAGTGGCGATGAAAGAAACAACTTGGTAAATAAGTGCTAGGAACGAAAAAGGGAGGAGCACAACCACAGGTGGTGGCGTAAAAGACGACAGGAAGAAGAAAACTAGGTAAAAGCTTCGTAACAATGGAGTTCTGACAAAGTTTCTCTCTCTAGAGTAGATGGAAGCTTAAAGAAGATGAAGGAAAAAGAAGAGTTTGAAATATAAATGTTTGAGATCTTTTAAACCCATATGTTGAGTTTCCCACCACCACACGTGCAAAGCCGCCTATAATCATTTCAAATGAACATGTGGCACTTCGGGAAGTGCCTTGACAGTCGAAAAGACAGCGCCACATCAGCTGAGAAGTGACGCATGGGGAACTTAAAGGGTTTCCTTCCTAGGCAAGTTTGAGTTTTGGCGCCAGAATTTTTCGTCAGACATATCCAATAAACCCCTAACGAAGAAACAGTTAAAAATATATATATATTTCAGTTAAAAAAATATATATTTCCATTAAAAAAATATTTTCCACCAATTAATATTATTTTCAACAGAAAAAAATTATTTTCCATCCAAAAAATGATTTCCAATTACAAAATAAATAATTTTCAACAAAAAAAAAGAAAATAAAACTAATTTCAGTTCAAAAATTATTTTCAAAAAAAAAAATACACCAAAAAATGATTTTCAACAAAAGAAAAAAAAATCCACCCAAAAAAAATTTCCATCTACCAAAAAAAATATTTCTAGCAAAAAACTAAAAAAAAAAATTAATACAACTATGATTGAAAAAAAATTCGACGAACCTCGGTAAAATTGAGTAACCTCTGGTGGTTTATTTTTTGACAAACCTTGAGCCGTTGGAGCTTTGAACAGCAAGAGACTATTACTATTTGTAAAACCTTCAGCATTTGATCTGTTTGTAGAACCTTTGGCACCAGGTTTATTTTTCACTAATACATGGCCGACCGTGGCCATGTGCCAAATGGACAATGGCACATGGCCCATTTTAGAGTATGCATCTATATATGTTATTTTAGGGGTCCAAAAATATTTATGTATATTAAAAATGTCAATTTTTGAAATAAGTTGAATTTTTTAGGGGCCCATTTTTTTAACTACCCCAAAACAATTTGTACAAGAATGATTCAACTACCCAAAAATCCCACCCAACTAAAATGGGCCCCTAATATTCTGGGGGGGCGCATTTTAGATATTTAATATATTTGTACAATATTTTTTTAAAAGTGTCCTAAATTGATTTTCGCATAGGGCACTCCCAATCTTAGGACATGCCCTGCACTAATATAATGGTTGTATAAGCAGAAGAATAATAATGAAAAAAGACTTGTATTTTAAACAAAGTATAACTATCCACTTACCGGTTAAACAACTCTTCTAAAACTTCTACCCACCCCTTATGTAATTTCCCATCATTGTATCACCAACTTGTATCTACCCACTCCTTTATCCAACTTCTCATCACTATATCACGCAAAAAATACAATTATGGTTGAAAATTGAAGGAAATATGGAGGGGGGTTGGTTTATCTCTTTTTTTTATTAATGTTCAGATTATTTCTATACTAAATAACTTTTGTGGACTATATTCATACTATTTTCTTCCCTATATTTACATTATAATCCTATGCGGTGTATTATCTTTTGGAAGGTAAAAAAATATCACATAAAAAACTATCTTTTTACATATTAATTCCCATATAAATTAATTGTATATATATATATATATATTACTTTATTGGTATGTATTTTTTTTTCTAATTTTATTATAAGATATATTGCATACGCACTTCCGGGTGCACAGTAGCTAGTACTTCTAAGTTCTAATATCCATATCTAAAATAACATATAAATCAAGTTTGACACAAATATCTTGTCGGATATATTCATATATCTTATGTCTAAGAGACATAGCATGTCCCACCAATAAGAGGGAAAGAATTTATATATATATATATGTTCATGTAATATTAATAACCTCACAAACCAAACAAGCCAAAGGGAAATTATTTAGCAAGTTCTAAAGTCTCTTTACTCAATTCTAGAAACAACCTACCCAAACTTAAAAAAAATACCTCTGTGCTATCTCACACCCATTTTTTTCTCTCATATCTTTGATTTTTTCTCTTCAAGTCAACTATAACTTTATTTTTTCTTCAAATTTGATTAAATATGAGATGTAAGAGAGTGGTTGCAGTAACAACTTGATTGGTTTCTTATCAGAGAACGTCTCATAATTTTTGGCTTTGTCGTTAACTTTGAGTTTCGATCTCAACTATCTCAAATGACGACAGTCTCGCAGTAAAAAAAATAGGAAAATATATGGAAACATTTAAAGAATTGATTAAAATAATCTGCAACATACCAAAAAAATCCATATAACCTCATTTGCTTTAGGACTATTGCTATATCCAAAACCCATAATATGTAATGACCTAACGATAAAAAATGAAGAGCACAACCCCATTCATAAAAAAATGGTTCCATATGATAAGATAAATGTTTGGGTTAATTGTATTCAAACTAAACAAAACATATATCCAAATTTGAATCACGATATAGGGTATGATGCAATCCAGTGACATCTATGATAATGACAATGCAATTCACAAATAAAATTAATTATATTGATCAAAAAATTAATCATGGCTTAATGATTTACCCCCAAAACCTTCCACTCCGGCACCGATCAATAGAACTCTGGCACCGACAACATTTAGGTTTTTTTCTCCTTTATTTTTTTTCTTTTAAATAGATTTGTATTTATAGCAATAATATATTTTTATTTTAAGCAATAATGTTGTTTATCAAGTTCCCCTCAAATGATATTTGTTTTAAGTGGAAAAATGTTTGAATGCTAAGCTTATTGGGTTGTTATGTTTATTGGATTGTTGAGTTAACTTTTATTTTTTGTTAATCAATTACAATACAATTGTTTTGTTTCACTTGTTTTTCTACTACACTGAGTTTAAATCTTATTTTGATCCTAAGATTGTAATAATTTTTTTGTATATTATTGTAGGGTTGTAAAATGGCTTCTAGTAGTGAGGCAAATAGATTTTTTTATTTAAATGATGAGAGGGGGGGGGGGGGTAGATGGGGATGATGAGTATATGCAAAATGAAATGGAAAAAATAATAGATCCCAAGATGGGAATGGAGTTTACTAATGTTGAAGAGTTGTTTGAATACTATAAAAAAAAAATATGGTAATGAGAAGGGATTTCCTGTCAAAAAGAGATTATCCGAAAGGGATGTTGGCGGGGAGGTAAAATATGATGTATATTCATTCTCTTATTCCGAAAAAGAGGAAAGCAAATATAAATGTGTTCAAAAAACGTCCGGTTTCCAAAATGGATTGCAAGTCGCGAATTAGTGTTATCTTGTGCCCCGATGGAAAGTGGTGTGTTTCAACATTAAACCTTGATCATAATCATATGGTTAGTCCTGGAAAATCAAGATATAAGAGTAATCGGATCATGCAGCCTTTTGTTAAAAGAAAACTTAAATTGAATGATAGGGCAGGTATCCGACCATGTAAAAATTTCACCTCCTTGTTAATTGAGGCAGGTGGGCATGAGAATGTGCCATTTTTGGAGAAGGATTGTTATAACTTTCTTAGTAAAGGGAGGCGTTTAAGACTTGGTGATGAGGATGCTATAGCCGTTCAAAAGTACTTTTTGAAAATGAAATCCAATAATGAAAATGTTTTTATATGATGGATTTTGATGATTGTAGATTGAAAAATGCTTTTTTGGGGGCGGATGCAAGTAGTAGGGTTGTGTATGAAGAGTTTGGAGATGCTATTACGTTCGATACCACATATTTAACCAACAAATATGATATGCCATTTTCTCCTTTTGTTGGGGTTAATCACCATGGTCATTCAATTTTATTGGGCTGCGGATTGATATCGGGTGAGGACATTGACACATTTACATGGCATTTTCATTCTTGTCTAGCATGCATGAATAATTGTGCTCCTTCTGTAATCATTACCAACCAAGATAAATCAATGAAAAAAGCCATTGAGATTGTCTTTCCCACTACACGACATAGGTGGTGTATATGGCACAACATGAAAAAGTTGCCCGAAAAGGTTAGGGGTTATAACGAGTACGAATCCATCAAGTATGCAATACAACATGGCGTTTATGATTATTTGAACATCGAAGAATTTGAGGTATGTTGGAATAGTTTCGTTGAGAGATTCAAACTATATAATAATGATTGGTTAGTTGGTTTGTATGACGAGAGGGGTCATTGGGTCCCCTCGTTTGTAAAAAATACTTTGGGGGCGGGAATGCCATCAACCCAAATAAGTAAGAGCCTGAATGCTTTTTTTTATAGATATGTGAACTCGAAGACGACTCTAAAACAATTTTTCGAACAATATGAAAATTCCTTGCCTAGAAAAAGTGCAAAACGAGAACCAAGAAGATTTCAACTCCTTTAACTCTTTCATCCCATGTGTTACTCTATATGCCATTGAAAAATAATTTTAGGAGACTGAAGTTGCCCAAGGGGCCCCCGATTTTAATTTTCTCAATTAAAATATTATTTCCTTTTATATATATTCAAGATGCAGAAATGTAAAGATGTGTAAAATCATTTTCACTTAAACCAAGTTAATTCATTCAAGTCCTAGAATTTGCCTAAGTCATATTTTGCAATTTTATCAAATTAGGCCAAACTAATTTTAACAATTAAATTAAATGACTTGAATTAATTAACTACACATTACCCAAATTAAACACGTAGAGATTAAATTAAACCAATTTTTATCTTTTTACGTAAGCATGTGTTCTAGGTGATTTTGCAAAAGATAAAATAAACAATTAATCCACTATGCCGAGATGCACGAGGAAAAACCCAAGACGGGAAACAACCTCGGACGGCCCTAGCCACAAATCCACTAAGTACGAAATTTACAAATACAAGACATAAAGGCTTACAACACACGACTCGATCCCTCTCAAGCCCCGACGCTTCTTCTTGTAGATACCTCTTCCTAGCAGATAACCACTGAGCTCCACCGCGGCCTCGGAGTCCACCGATCAGACTTTGTATGGTCACCGTCACCCGAACAAGGAGTCTTTCTCCAAGTGAGTAATGCCGCAACAAACAGCTTCTTCTTTCTTTGATGGATGTAGAAGCAAACCCAAAACTTCTCTTTGAACGGAAGAGATGAACCCGGTGCCAAAACTCCAAGCAAGATGTATATATATTGAAACTTGGATAAACAAACAACTGGGTATAAACTAGAGTGGTGTATATTTTTCTCTATGTAAAAATCTCACTCAAAAACACGAACATTTTCCTTAAACAATTTAGCTCTCAAACTCTCTCTAAGAGATGAAATAGAATGAAAAGTTTAGTTGGAAAATGTTATTCCCGCACATAATAAAGTCTGAAAAAAGTTAGTTAAGAAACAAGTGGGGAAGTGGGAGAAAAATAGCATAAAAACTGTCAAAAACTGTTCCCGCCTGACATCTCGTTCGAACGAGTCTTCTAACGAAGTTCTAGTATGACCTCGTTAGAAACTCGTTGGAAATATCGTTAGAACGACATTTTGAACGAAGTTCCAGTATGCCGTAATGGGAAGTCGTTGGCACTCTCGTTCGAACGACATCTGGTTCGAACGATAATCTCGTTCGAACGACATATAGAACGAACTTCGAGAAACTTTGGAATATTCGATTTTAGCCGAGAAAACTTTATAAACTTATTTTAAAGTTTTAATTAATTCTTTCTGAAAATAAAACACAGTTTTAATTAAACCTAACACCCAACTAAACTTGTTCCAAGCTCCTATATATATATATAATATTGCATTCATACCTTGGGAGCATGGAACCATAGTTGATGAAGTAGAAACGAGGCACGCAAACCGGCATATTGATGAAGCTTTATACTCTTTTCCGCTACGTTTTCAACAAACTCTTCATAGGCTTGAGAATATTACAATTAAATACAATCCTATGAATAAATGTTTTTATCCGGAATTGAGCCAAAACAATATATGGACTCAATTGGAAATTTGTGTCCTTACAGAGACATACACCAATGCAAAATTTAAGGAGTTTCAAAAGGATTTAAAGGGAAGCTTTATTATGAGGTGAATACTATTAACGTGATATGCGACTATGTCGTGTATGATAATTTAGAGGATTTTATTGGAGATATAAATTGTCAAGCCCATTTTATAGTTTTCTTTAAAGAGGATGATGGTAATATTAAATGTAGTTGTCGATTATTTGAGTTCAGGGGTATCCTATATTGACATGCTATTACGTTATTGAGTAAAAAAAAAATTCTGTTAGTGCCCGATAAATACCTTCTTCGTAGATGGAGAAAAGATGTGAAGAGGTGTCATACAAAGGTTAATATTATGTACTCAAATTGGACGATCAATCCAGAAAATGAACATTTTGATTGGATGTGTAATGTTTTTTTATCAAGCAGCAGACTTAGCGATGAACAGCTAAGATAAGACCAAATTCCTTATGCGTTGTACTAATTGGTTAATTAAGGAATTGGAAAAAGGCGATGGCTCGTATGGGAGTAGTGAGCCAAATATTCACTTTCACTCATCACCACCTAGTTGCAATATTCCTGCAACAAAAGAAAATGACGGTGTTCGTAGTCCTGTGGTTGTGCGTGGGAAAGGTCTTCCACCTATTAAAAGGAAGCAATCTGCAATTTATTAGAAAGAAAAAGGAAAAGATCAAGAAAAACGAGAAGAAGAAATACGATAATATTGACAATGTCAATTCTTTTGAACAGGTTAGCCACTTCTTTATTTTCTTTGAAAATATTACTAGTTACTAAAAAATTACAAATTGTTAAAAATTAAAAGTTTTGTAGGCTTCTCAAGTGAAAGGAGGTCAGCCTATTTTGGAGACTAATTTCTTCACACAAAGTACACAACAAGAATTATTACGAGAGTATGGACTATAGGTATATATTTATGAATTTTATATATGGTTTGCATTTTATTTAATTTATTCAATTTGATATGTTGTTAATGGACTGGGTTTTTTCAATTATATAGGGTAATTTTAATCCATTTTGGAATGATATGTATGAGTTCAATACAACTGGACATGATACTCAAAGGAATGTAGCTTAATGAAGATGTAGAAGATGAATGCTTTGCACTTTAATTATTTTATGTAGTTGCCTTTTTTTGGACAAAATATAGCAAATTTATTGTTTGTAATTTTGGGGCAATTGGTTGTAATAGGATTTTTTTCTAATTTTTTGTGCCCACTGCCTCTGTTTTTTTTTTTTTGTGTGTGCTGTAAAGATATAAAGATATCTACTGCCTCTTTTTTTATGCTGTAAAGTTATCATGTTTAGTTAGAAAGTTTGGTTGTAAAAGGATTTTTTTTTGTGCAACAGAAAGACCAGTACACTTTTTGGTAAAGATATCATGTGCTGTAAAGATATCTAATGCCTTTATATCATGTTCAGTACAATTGGTTGTAATAGGAATTTTTAGTGCAATAGAAGGACTATGGGCGGATGATATTTTGTCGAACCCTTGCTGTATAAAATGATATGGACTTTTGTTGGTGGTATAAATGATGTGGCAAGTTCACATCATTAAGTATGAAATTTATGTCAAGAAACTAAGTCGTTGTAGTATTGCTCTTCATTTTATAGTACTGGTTGTGCCCCCATGTGCGTTGTACGTGTGGGCGAGTCCTGATATTCGACATGATGGGATGAAGTAATGTGTAGAGCGCTATGGAAATAAAAGTTGACATTGTAATTGTTTAAACATATAACAAGGAATGTGAAGGTAAAAAAGTAAAGGAAAGCATTGTGGAAAAAATAATTTATAGAACATGGCATAAAAATAAGTTAATAAAAGGAAAAAAAATCATAAAACTACACCAAAATAGGAGATTTATGAGTGTTGTTAGCAGTCACAAATGACCTTTATAACTGTTATTTACCGTCATAATTTAGGGGGTGACAAAAGAAAAATTGTAACTCCTAACATCAGTCACAAATTTTTATAACCCCTATGGGGGTTATGAATGGTGACCCCAATTCGTAACTGTTGTCAGCGGTTACGAATATAATATTTACAACTGCTATCAGCAGTAACGAATCTTATATTATAACCGATGTCAGCAGTTACGAATCTTATATTTGTAACTGGTATTAGCGGTTACAAAATTGACAGTAGTGACAAATTTGTGATCGCTATTAGCAGTCACAAAAGTTGAATTTGTTAAATGTGGTAAGAGTTACAAATATCTTTATATTTTCACAAAATGATAAATAGAATAAATATCATGAACATGTAACAAGTCTAAAAGATTCGACAACATTTTATTTATATTTCTGAGACTTCAAGTATCCAGTACAAATAAAACTTGTTTAAACTTAATTTAACATTAAACAAACGCTTCTTGGGCGCCAAGTACAAAATAAACATAGAATAAAAAATAAACTAAAAAAATAACGACACAACACTTCCATGGCATGAAATGTCATGAACATATAACAAATCATTCTAAACCTAAACTAGGGGTAACCACACGGTGGATACGCTTCGTGAAGTCTAGGTATATCAATCGTAAGGGGTATTGATGCGATGACATCCTTCATCATGTACTCGGAGTACGCCTACTGAGCCAATTCAACGGACTCAATTTTTTATACGTGTCGCCTCAGTATCCATTAACTTGTTCTTGTATTTCTTGCCACGAAGTGTAAACACCTGAATCAAGGCCTTTGAATACTACGTATACCGAGTATGTCATGTGTATACCTGCAAATAATAAAATATAACTGAATACACTTAATAACAAAAGGGATATTATGCACACACACACACACAATTGAATACACTTAAAGTAAGATTTAAGTACCAAGAACGCGCACACAATTATCCATCTTCCACTTTCAATGAAGAGATGATTTAGCATAATCACATTCAATGAAGAGATGATTTAGATATGTAGTGTTTTTCTTGCATAAAATGCATCTAGAAACCAAAAGGATACCTTTAGATTATAAAACATCTTGCACAACTAGTATGAAATAGATTATAACATATGATATGGAGAATAAAAACTACAACAAAAGAAGACAAGCCTTTTGAGGAATACATAAACATACCTTGAAATGATGGGGCACGATTTTATTATCAAAAGGTACATGAAGTATCTATAAATTGGGATATAAATAAAGTTCTTTTAAAAATAAGAGAAATAAAATAATATATAGAGAGGAAACAAATACCTAGTTGGTAAGAGGATACCTATTCAAAAAGGTAACTATCCTCATTATGTGTCCATATTTCATTCTGCACACAAAAGTGAATCACCAAGTTGGGCACAATTTAGTTTAGTTATCAGTATAATAGTTAGAAATATAGAAACTTATATGCCCAATCAACAAATCAAAAATTAGAACATCATCTAATCTGTACAAAAAGAACACATAAGTCATCTAAATGTTGTCATTCAATGTCATACATAAGAAAAAAAGACTATAGAAAGCACATATAACTCTTTTAAAGTGTTCAATTTATTATCATAGACATACTATAAGTAACCTACTGAGAACATCACCTGGTCTCGGCTCACTTTTCTTCTATAAACAAGACTATTGGCTAGTCATTGTAAACAATTCATTATTAATGGAGTAGATATCGTGTGTTTACATAAATTGGTATTGAAGTTACATCAGTCCACTATCCCATAGTCTCGACCAAATACAATATTGATAAATAAATTTCGCTGTGTGGAGAAAGCAGTTAACGAACTCCAAGCTCAAATCCAGACATTATACATTATTCCCATAGTCCCCGCCTCTGAAGTCGTCTTAAAAGCATCTACAACTACCGCCAGCAACACTTCCTTTCCTTTTGGCCATGGGCCCCGAATTCCTTCGAGCCTCGTTTGAATAGCTTCCAGCCTCATTCAAAGCAGCCATCCAACAGATATCAAATGATCCTCTTTGAACCTCTTAACACCTGATGTTTGCTAGGACAGTTTAAGTAAAGAAAAAATTCATTCAAAAAATGGTGGAACTTGTTTAAATGAAAAATCATCTCACTAGAATGATATACATACATGTATAAGCAAGCCAAAAGCTAATAATCTCCGCACTTAACTTGAATTCCTAATATAAACTATTGAAATACTATTCTTTAAGACTTGGTTTCCTGATATACAGAATCATCAACACCATAACAATGTATATGTATAACACAGTGACATATTATGTTATATCCAGCATATTGTAACACACTACACAAAACTGAAAATACCAACTTTCCCCTAAATAAATAGAAACTAAGTAGACTGCTTCATTATTTTTAACACATAAAAAGACCAGTCATTTATGCAAAATAGAAATTTAAACATGAGAATGAATATTGGGAAAATATGTCAAATAAAACTGATTTGCGATAGTCCTAAATTCAAATATCGTGTTTCTTTTAGCTGGATCTTTCTACCCAAACTAGCTTTGAAATTACCACTGTCCGTTAGCCTCAAAGTTATTAAAAGAAGTTAATGTTAAGCTTATTATTCCTTAGTATGTTTATTTATTCTTCATGAATTGAATTAGTTTTTGTTATGTTCCAGACATATTAGAGGTAATTTTTCTAATCATTTAGGCAATGGAGAAAAAGAATCTAAGCTTGGTCTTGCACGTGCTTATCAAATGACATATTGTTAGAGCATCCAAATTTCCTATTTGTGGGAAACATAACCCGAGAGCGCCATCCCATCATCCAAAATTTCCCACGTTTTGAACAAATTTTTAACTCTTAACTGTTGTACGGTACGTAATATATAGTCTACATGTTCTTGGCGTAGACATGCTCATTATAATCTAAGGATGCCTTCGATTCCAAAGTTGGAAAAACATTGCAAAAAGTTATCATCCGCTTGGTGGGGTATTCAATGCAATTCAATTATTACCCGTCCCAAAAATAATTAGAATCTATGAAAAGTGATAATGCAAGGTAAATTTTTAAGTCTTAATGGTTGTACGATACGTAATATATAGTCTACGCGTTCTTGGCATAGACATGCTCATTAGAATCTAAGGATGACTTTGATTCCAAAGTTGGAATCAAAGCTGGCTATGATAAAGACTAATGAGTGCCCTCCTTAGAGTTCTTACTTCATGAAGGAGACAACCTAGAGGCACCCCAAAATTTCTCTTCACTTTCACTCTTTAATCTTTAGGATGAACATGTAAAATAACTAGTGCATAGTAGGGATGAGCATAAGTCTATGCCAAATAAACCTATTATTCCAAGTAGAGGTTGAATTCTTTTTAAATATCACAACAACTAAAGCAATAGTGAAGTTGGCCAAGTGAGAAGAAGTCCACACTAGTTTGTCTTTACCATCAGTTCTAGGGATCTTTAGACAAAGTTGGCTGACTGAGAAGCAGCCCACACTAGTACTCTCTTATCCCTTTTATTACCTTTTGTTCATAAAGCCCTATACTTAAAGATAAAATCTCAAACTATCCAAAATAAATATAAGAACAAATGTGGTCCGACTAAATATTATTTCTTTTAATTGGGCATACTTTATATCCAAGAGAAAATGAGCATACATTGAAATGAACACATACAAAAATAAGAAAGTGTTACCTGAGATTTTGATTATGTTTGGTGAACCACCTTTTTTGATCCCTTAGCATCACCTTGATGGAGCGCAAAGTCATTAAGAATACTATCTAATGACCACAATACAAAGGAATAGAGAGCATCGGGATATCGTTGGCTTAGCCAATCAAACCATTTATTTCAGAGCATTGTTATTCTAATCTAATCTAATATTTAAAGAAAAAATAAATAAGAGAATAAGGGGAAAAAATCCTAAAAATAACAGGAAAAATCGAAAAAATCAATCTTTCTTACCTGAGTTGCGTCGGATAGAGAGGTAGGCTGTCGGAGGTAGGTTGTTGACGACGGAGTACGGAGACCTTTGGCCCAAGGGTCCTCGCATGCTCTGAGGCACTAGCCTGTCAAAAATAAAATACAAAACCAAATTATTTTCTATCTTATTATCATATTCTTCAATGAATGTTCACGCATTTTACAAGATTACCTCAAGACTATTAAAATTTAGAATATGTACCCCGGATATCTAGTAATGAACCATATATAGATATATAAAGAGAGAAGCAAAATAAAACCACATAAGTTCATGGTATAGAATGGGTAATGAGGGCACAAAAACAAAACTAGAAAAATCCAATAGACAAACATACCATATTTCTCAACACTGTCAAAGAGTTTCACGATATCTTTTTTTGTCGTTCCGATCTGTTATAAAAAACAAATGTGAATTGAAGCAACATTAAATTGAATTGAAATTTTCTCATATGATTTGTTATAGGAATAGTGTGAATATACTCAAAAGAAAAAGAAAAAGAAAAAGTAAAGAAAGTCCATGCTAATATCGAAAGGAAGAAGACTAACCTTGGTGATGAGCAGAGTTATCAGAGGCGAAAGGCGCACCAAGGTGCCAAGGTCACTGTGGAGCGTAGGCACAAGGCGAGGCGCCCGCCTGATCAAAGTGAGGCGCAAAGTTTATAGAACATAAAAAAATTATATATTTATAAATAATAAGATCATTCGTGATCTAAAATTAGAAATATATAGCATAAATTATTATTATACACGGTTATGAAGAGACAAGTCAAAGCTTATACCGCCATATGAAAATATATATATATATATATATATATATATATATATATAAGTTCACAAGTGAATCTAAAAGATGAACTTTTTAATGAACCTTAACAAAATAACACCTAACAACTCATTACTTTTAATTTCTATGTTGTAATTGTTAAGTATTTTTTGTTAAGGTTCATTAAAAAGTTCATCTTTTAGGTTCACTTGCGAACCTCTCCTTATATATATATATATATATATATATATATATATATATATATATATATATATTAAATTTATGTAACAATTTGACTATCCAATAATCAACAAAAGAAAATATATTGAAATATTTGAATAATAAATACTCCCACATGTGAAAAGAAAAAAACAAAATCAACATATAAATTGTTTTAAGATGCAACATTATTGGAGTTAAATTTTGTTTTGGGGAAAGATAAAGTTTCCCTAGGAATCTCAAGGACTTACTTTGGTTCATTTTGGGGTGGGAATCATTTAATCTTCTTTATACTATTATAAATATGTAAAATAAAAATTATCAATTGGTCCATTCTTATATTGGAGGTGTTATCCAAAAAAATTCAACAAGGCGCGCCTGAGCTGCGTCTTGAGCCTAGAGCTTAGGCGCGCGCCTTATTGAAGAAGCCGAGCTTGAGTGAGGCAAGATGCTGATGTTGAGCCTAAGTGAGCCTAGAGCCTAGGCGCGCCTTTAAAAACAGTGGTGATGAGCCCAGGGGGAAGAAGTCTCCAATCCCTCATTTGAATTTGCCAGATAAGAAGAGAATCTACATTCGTCCTCCACTCTCAAATATGTTTCATGATGTCCACATCACCTTGGTACGACTTTTTATCATAACAACTATCAAAGATGGGTCTTATTATGTGAGGTGGGGTTAAACTTGACAATCTAGTGACGAGATCAAGGCATTAAAACTTGACAATTTAGATTTAATGTGAGGTGGGGTTAAACTTTTTAGAATTGATTCATAACAACTATCAAAGAAAGGTCTCATTATGCTAACGATAGATCCATAGTTAACTTGTTTAATCATTTAGTGAATTGATTATACAATACAAGTCATACATATACATATTTGGTTGTGTGGATATAATATGTAATCTAGTATCTAAAAGTTTGTTCAAACAAAAGTACAAGAATTTTTACTCTCGAGACCAAGTGGTTCTTGCTCTTATCATACACTAAACTGCAAATGTGAACAAAAGAGCAACTTAGTTGTGCACATGCAAAAGATGGTGATAGGGGATAAACTATTGTTATGGAGGAAGAGGAGGACGTAAGCAAGAGGATATTAGGATAATAGATGTGTACGGATAATCATCGATGATCTATTCGTACTATAAACTTACATAAAGAATTAGAAAAGTCTAAACCGAATAAAATTCAACAATAATTTGGAGGTAAGAATGAACATAAGTTTAAACGAATGAATGCAAAGAGGCAACAGTGGATTTACCCGAATAACAGATGAAAAATCTAGTAGCCTTATCTAGGGTGAAGGAGGTGGATTTTAATATAAAAGGCAACCACGTGGATAACATAGAATGAGATTAAAATTTACTACAGGCTTTCGTATTATAATATAAATGATAGATAATTTTTTTTGCACAAGGATAGAAAATTAATTCTATACATAAACTGCAAATCATCCTCGTGAACAAACTAGGGTCACGCATGTGTTAACCGTAAAATGCTTCTTACTTATCATTCTAAGTATTACAATAAAAGAAATATTTAACATGCATGATGAGATGGGAGGAAAAATAACCAGAGAGAGCCAGTGCAAGGAAATGCAGAGTAGAAAACATAAAAAATTATGGTAGGAAAAAGACCCTTGTAGAAGGATCCCGGAACTCCGGCAACAAAGTAAGAGCAGTGAGCGTTAGCCGCCAAGCACTCCTCCATGCTACCACTGTAATTGGCCAACACCGGGAATAGCTGAAACAGTGTGTTGAAGTCATTTGACGGTAAATCAAAGAAGGCGAAGAACTCGGGAAACACGCTTAATGTGGAATTGGTGAAGCCTAAATTGTTAAGTTCAATTACGAAAGTTTTAAGCAGTGATCAGAATTACACTCAAGTTATTACCAATCCAAGAAATGAAAAGGTAGGTTTAATTAGTTATGGGTTGTGATCATAATATATTATAACTACTATACTAAATCTATAATACACTAAGTTATAAGCAGTGATCATAATACACTAAGTCTACCAAACAAATTATAACTACTATACTAAATCTAGTAAATCAATTATATTAGTACTGGAGTACGATATAAATACATTTGAACTAAACAAAATCAAAATATAGTACAAAACAATAAAAAGATAGTAATTTCATCCTAAAAAGATAGTAATTTCATCCTATAAAACACACAATTTCATACAACATTAAATCAAAAATTATTTCAAAACAATAAAACTACAAATCGCAGATCAAGCAATAATAAAAATTATTATTTTCTGCAGGTCAAATATATGCAGATCAATTAATAATAAAAATTAATGTAAACATAATTTAACTATTTCAATCCCTAATATTTTTTACGGATCAGACACTTACAACCCAAAATCAATTCGCAGATCAAACACCTCCGAAGGAGGAAGCTTAAAAAAAACACCATTCTAAAAAACTTATAGGCATGCGTAACTTAATATAAGAGATTGGTTAAAACTCTACTAAGATTAAAATATCCAATATTGGTTCGAAATATCAGATATTGATTCAAGCTCTGATAAGATCAGCCTAATATTAAAAAAAACTAATAACTTACAACCCTAATATTTTATCCCTATGTAACTTACAGCCCTAATATTTTTCACAAATCAAACAACACTTCCAGCCCTAAAATTTTTTTCATTTTGTTCACCCGAAGTAATAAAAATCACGAAGCATTTTGATCAAACACCTTAGAGCCCTAATAACATACTTAATGTAGAGGTGAAAACCTTAAAAAATGCTTACAGTGAAAAGAGAGAAAAAGGAAGCTTTTTTATCCAACACCTTCGAAGTTTAGCTGAGAGAGAGAGATGAAGCTTTTGGTCAAGAGAGAAAGAGTTCAACTATCAAGAGAGAAAAGATGGAGTGGTAGATTGAAGAGGGATAGAAGAGGGAGTGGGAGATCGAAGAGAACAGAGGAGAGAGAAGAGGGAAATTAAATATAGGCCAATTTTTTTTACCATTGAGAGCACTCACAAATTAAGTAGTAGACCAAAATTTGTGACAGTTATGAGCAATCTGTCACAAATTTGTGACCATTAATAGCGGTCACAAATTAAGTCTTAAGCTAAAATTTGTGATGACTAAGAGTAGTCACAAATTTGTGACTGCTAATAGCAGTCACAAATTATGTTTAGGCCAAAATTTGTGACTGCTCATAGCAGTTACAATTTTGTGACTGTTCATAAGAGTCATAATGTAAGGACACAAATTTCCAATTGAGTCCATGTATAGTGTTGGCTCAATTTCGAACAAAAACATTTATTCATAGGATAGTATGTAATTGTAATACTCTCAAGCCTATGAAGTGTTTGTTGAAGACGTAGCGGCAAAGGGTATAAAGCTTCATTAAATGTGCCGGTTTGCGTGCCTCGTTTCTACGTCATCAACTATGGTTCCATGCTCCCAAGGTATGAATGCAATATTATATATATAGGAGCTTGGAACAAGTTTTATTGGGTGTTAGGTTTAATAAAAACTGTGTTATATTTTCAGAAAGAATTAATTAAAACTTTAAATATAAGTTTATAAAGTTTTCTGGGCCAAAATCGAATTTTTCAAAATTTCTGGAAGTTCGTTCGATAGGTCGTTCGAACGAGTTTTTCGTTCGAACCAGATGTCGTTCGAACGAGTTTGCCAACGAGGTTTTAGTACAGGCCTTCGAAATGTCGTTCGAACGAGATTGTTCATTCTAACGAGATTTCCAACGAGCTTCTAACGAGTCCATACCGGAGCGTCGTTAGAAGACTCGTTCGAACGAGATTTCGTTCGAACGAAATGTCGTTCAAACGAGATGCCAAGCGAGAACATTTTTTGACAGTTTTTTCACCCACTTCCCCACTTAGTTTTTAACCAACTTTTTCAGACTTTAATATGTGCGGGAATCTCTTTCGATAATCTATCTTTTTCATATCATACAAACTCTTAGAGAGTGTTTTGAGAGCAAAAACAAAAGGAGAAAAAGATCAAGTTTTGAGTGTTAATTTTTAAAGAGAAATTTACTTACCACTCTAGTTTTACACCCGTATTGTTTATCCAAGTTCTTATATACATACCAATTGCTTGGAGTTTGGCACCGGTTTTCTCTACACCGCATTGAAGAGAAGTTTTGGGTTTTGCTTCTACCTCCCACAAAGAAAGAAGAAGTGTTTTATGATGTTTTACCTGCTTGGAGAAAGGCTTCATGTACGGGTGACGGTGACCATATAAAGCCCTATCGGTGGATTCCGAGACCGCGGTGGTGTTTCAAGATTATTCGCTAGGAAGAGGTGTCTACAAGAAGAAGCGTCGAGGCTTGAGAGGGATCGAGTCGTGTGTTGTAAGTCTTTTGTCTTGTACTTGTAATTCCGTATCTAGTGAATTTGTGGCTAGGGCCGTCTGAGGTTATTTCCCATCTTGGGTTTTTCCTCGTACATCGCGACGTAGTGTGATTGATTTATTTTATCTTGCATAAATAATTTAGAACGCATGCATAGGATAATTCAAGATAAAATTCGATTTAAATTATCACACTCAATTTAATTTGGTGCTAAATTTAATATTGGGTAAATTTAGTTAATTCAAGTCTTGTATGAAAATTGATTTGGCCTATCTTCGAAATATTATGACTTAGGCAAATTCTAGGGCTTTGATGAATTTAACATTGGTTTAAGTGAAATTTAAATTTGTGTGTGCGTTTTAAATTTAATTTCACTTGGTTTTATTTTAAGAATATTAAAATTTGGTATTTGTATGTTTTAGTTGAACCATCACGTTTTATGCTTCCGCATCTCGTGTTTTATAAAAGGAAATTATAATTATATTTTAATTGCGAAAATTAAAAACCCGGGGTTCCATCCTCTTCACATAACTTAAGCCTACTGATAAATTTGTGACTCTTTGTGGCAGTTACAAATTTGTGACTCCTTATAGCAGCCACAAATTAATTATATGGTAAGATTTGAGACTCTCATTAGCAGTGACAAAGCAATTGACTTAAATTTTTCATTACCCAAAGATTTTATGACTCCTAATGGCAGTTATAAATAATTTTGTGATTCCTAATGGCAGTGATAAAGCTTGTCACCCCCATTAGCAGTCATAAAAAGCCAGTCACAAAATTGGCATTTTGATGTTGTATAAATTCGTACAAATATATCTGATTTAAAAAAAATGAAGAGGAGTAGGAATATTGTTTTAACAAGAATAAGACTAAAAAACATAATATAAAGAAAAATATAAAATCCAAATCTTTAAATATTTTGCTTTTGACGTTTAGGCCATCTCCAATGGGAGATGTAGTTTCTAAATTTACATTGTTTTGGCACGCAATGGGTAGAATAAAATGCATATATTTAAGTGAGAAAAGCTTTCGAGGGCGTAAAGTTACATCGCAGGTACACATTGTGTAGTGGGGGGTCCCATTGTTGGACGGGTAACAGTTGTCCGTCCGGATTGTGGGACGACTGTCTTTCATCCGTCCAATGATAATATATTAAAAAAATAAGAGTATTTTAATGACATGAGGGGGGGAGTTGGACAGCTGCATCCAAGGTGGGCCCATCTCACTTGCCACGTAGAAGTTACACAATCCCACTACAAATCCTTCCAAAAAATGTATCACAAAAGATATAGATTTACATTTTTACTAGATATCCCGTTTGAGATGGCCTTATTAGCGTTCGATGATTCATCTACTCCTTCCACTTTATGAGCGCCAAAACATGTAAGTTTTCAATATGAATCTTTAAGCGATTTCCCTTTGATATAAAATTTGAAGAATTTTCCAATGCACGTATATAATTTCAAATGTATTCGGAATGCATAAGCCCCCGCGGAAAAAATTCACATTTACCAATGTATACTAACTCAAAGTTAAGTCTAGATATATCAAGATAAAGAGAGTGTGATGGGTATCATATAAGTGGGTTTTAGAGAATTATTAAGCTTAACTGGTTATTTCTCCAAAGATTTCAATATAATAAAATTCTCATCTAGTGTATACTGATCGACTAAGTGAAATTTATTTAATCCTTTCTCTTATCAAAATTCATGCCATATCTTGATTATCACAAATTCAGCAGGGTCGCGAATCTTCGACGATCTTTCTAAAGCCTGAAGATTTTATGGATTACTTAATGTTTATGGGATTTTAATCTAGGATTGTACTTTTTTAATCCATTTGAAGGTTGAGATATTTTATTTTCTATTCTTATTATGGATCCTTTAAACATGCAGTATCCAATTCAGTAATTGGTAATGAGTTTTTAGCTCTTCTGTTAAATCCAATGAACCTAATGAGGGTGGTCTAACTAAAGTAAAATTCACACACTCTAGTACTTTGGTTCCAAGATATCTTAAGTTGAATAAAAAACTGAAAAATAAGGAATAATAGGATCCATACACATCACCGCGTCAGTCACATTGTGTCTGAAAATCATGTCCCAAATAGAACACGGAGGTGGAAGGCTGCAAAATAGTCGAAATCAAATTAAAATATATTTAAAGGGCACCAAGGATCTTTTGTAATACCCCGTATTTTTATGATTTAAATAATTATGGGATTAATTATTATTGTGGGATTAATTGAATTAAAATGTGAGAATTTAATCGTTAATTAATCCGGATTTAAAATAAATATTAACTAACGTGCCAAGGGTTAATACTTATTGATTGAATATTACTGCGCGTCATGTAATATGGAACTATACACTTCGATAAATTGTCAAGAATAAGAAATACGACAGCTTAGTAAATTAAGTCAGACGCACGCGTGAGTCGTGTCGGGACTAATTTAATGAAATAAAAAGATTATTTATTTTTGGTAACTCATATGGTCATTTTGAATGCGCCGTTGAGTCTGGAAGGGTCGAGATAGTCAGAATAGTATACCCAGGTGTTTAGTTTGGGTCCCAGAGCAATTTTAGGCCTAATTGGCGCCCCGAGAGGGTATTTTGGTAAATTGTATTTTTGGGTTTAATTAATGGACGAAAATTGGGAGTTATTTTATCAGCCAAGAGAACTCCATTAGGGTTGAGAGATACAAAAAGTGAAGAACGGCCATAGAGGGTGTGAGGGAGAACAAATTCCAAGAGGGAAGGCTCAAATTAGCACCACCTTGCACAACCATCACCACCATCGTGTAAATCGGAACAAGAGGAACACGCCTATACCAACAACATCAAGAATTCAGACGACTAATTCGAGGAAAGTGTTTATTACTTGCTTTTCTTTAGCAATAACCATATTCATGTTAGTATAGGAATGATATAAACATGTATTATTCATAAAAGTGATGAAAAATTGGAGATTTAGGATATATGACTTGAATCTGAGATTAATTAGATTTAACCCTTCATGTATGTAAGATAGAAATCAAGTTTTGATGAACTTATGTGAAGAATGAATCTGGAAATCATGTGTTCTTGAATAAGAATTTGAAGAATTAGGGTTTTAGTAATTAATTTGGGGATTTCATATTTCGTTAATGAGTCATAATGATTTAATGATTTTAGGATGTTAGAATCCATGTGTAATTGTTAGGGTTCGATCTGGGACTGATTGATTGGAGTTTGGGATGACAATTTAGAGGGTTTAGGGTTAAAAATTGTGGAAAACGTTGAAATTCTGTGTAGGAGACGAAACAGTAGGTCTCGTGCGAAGTCGCACAATGTTGTTCAAGCAAGATAGGCATCTCGCACGAAGTCGCTCGAACGACACGTGGCAGTCGTTCAAACGACAGTTCCATCTGGTTCGAGTGACAGGGAGAATTTTTGGGAATCTTCTTAGGGGAAGTTTTAGAATTTTCCAGTCTATTCGAGTGAGAGAAATTGCCAGTTAATAGATTCGAAACGAGACAAGTCTATGAGGAAGCATGTGAATTTTATAGTTTAATTAACCCGGAAGGAAGAGTTACTTCAGAAATTACTAAAGAGTTGTGATAATTTAGTAATACTATAAAATACATAATAATGAGAATGAAATACGTATGGTAAGTATACAAAATGGCTGGGAGAAGACCTATAAATATTAATAGGATGTGTGGATACCTATTACATGTTAAATATTATGTGTATGACATACCTAACTGCTTACTATCGCGGGAGGTTGCGTAGAGACAATCTTATACTCAGTGACCTTTGGGGGGATCATTGACTTGTATCTCAGAACATAGGACTGTGAAGACTTATTTGTGAGTTGATAAGCGTAGGTATGTGCGTGACCCATAGGTATGTGAACTATGTTCGCCTCCACTATGTGTGTTTTGTGTATATGGTTCGTGGGAGACTTCCGAACTGATAGTCCTTATTGGAGTATGAGATATACCGGGACATGATAGCAGAGTATGCAATGCACTACAGGTTTAGCCTTGGGGTGCTGTATTAGTATATGTATATGATTGTTGTGAATATATATATATATATATATATATATATATATATATATATATATGTGTGTGTGTGTGTGTGTGTGTGTGTGTGTGTGTGTGTGTGTGTGTGTGTGTGTGTGTGTGTGTGTGTGTGTGTACTTGTGTTATTCCCACTGTGAGATAATTGTAGGTTATTAGGTTAATACAATCTTAAGTGACGTAAGCTGTGAATACTTAACTTAGTGTGATAACACTTAACTAGAATTAGTAAATGATGATATTAATAATGTGGAAAACTGGGAATTACGGGTTGCTACTACGAGGTATGACTAGAAGTATACGTCTTTATCTAGTTAGAAGTGCTACGGATGACTAGGTGAGAATATATGTACGTCAGGCGTGCACAATAGACGAGAAGTGAGAATCTCATGTGAGAGTTCGAACTAACATGCAATTGATACTTTCTTTATTGCAAATTTTAAATACTTGCTAAAATAAATATTTTTACACATCGGGCTCTGACCCGTTTCCTGCATCTCTTTTCTATCTTGCTATATATATGTATTATATCAGGTGCACAGCCACAGGGACACCAGACTTAAAGATTTGGATCACTTGGCGTGCTGCAACTGTTGTGGAAGCTATAGGTCTTTGCATTAGATGCCTCTATCATTTCACTCAGTTCTAGATAGACTATCCATTTAGGGCATGTGTCGCCCATTCCTTAGACATTTTATCAGAGATTGTATTCAATTTACTTTCCTTTCATTTCAGTTGGATTTATTGTTACTATGGTTCTTGGTTTAGTGTTTTGAACTGGAATGTTTTATCCAGTCTTAGATATTTCAGCATGTGATTCTGATTCTGTAATTATATTAATTAGTTGTGTGTGAAAGGATTATATTTAAATTCTTCTTGTTAATTGAAAAAGGAAAAATATTTTCACACTAGCTTAATTAATTATTAGGTGGTTAATAAGGTTATTATATTTTCGACAGTGATGCTAAGAATGAACCAACCGAAGATTATGTTTTAAATTTTATAAAGGACTGATCACCGGATATTTAATTGGGCGGGGGTCACATCTTTCTTATTCACAAAGGTCATACTCAGTGCATAAGGCTCCCGCTTCACTGCAGGGTCTGGGAGAGGTAGATGTCGGTTGACCTTACCCCTATATTGTTTTGTAATATGAAGAGGCCGCTACTAAGTCTCGAACCCAAGACCAACCGTACCTTGGGCGAGGGCAAATGCCATATTCATAAAACCGAAAAATTAAATAATAATGTCCACCTTAAATTCATGACTTGTATTGCATTGTCATAATAAAATATCCCAATTTATAGAAACAAACCAGTTAGTAATGATGTCAGCCAGGTAAAGCTGACAGCACATTTGAAAAGGCTGCAAATTAATAGGACTTAAATCTCTACTCCCTGAAGAAAATCTTAAGGCTTTTGATTTTGCTTTTACTGCAATGAGATTTGATCTGTTAAACATCGGTTTAAGCCGATTCTTACTTTTTAACAAATTTGTGCATGTGTTGTTGTGCTGAAAAACATAGTGTTTTGGTGTCTTTTACTCCCATTTATGACAAGAGAAAATTTT
Organism: Sambucus nigra; assembly: GCA_949130495.1. Taxonomy (NCBI): domain Eukaryota; kingdom Viridiplantae; phylum Streptophyta; class Magnoliopsida; order Dipsacales; family Adoxaceae; genus Sambucus; species Sambucus nigra. The sequence goes on from OX422219.1 coordinate 54,780,347, forward strand.
AGACTCACCCTGGTAAGTCTTGATCGTATATGCTATTTTCATTATATTTCATTTTGTAGCTCTATATGAGTGTCATTTCTTCAAACATATGTTTATGTTAGTCTAGTAGAAATAGAAGAAGCATATTTTTGCATTAAAATCAGTTGCGTCATCATATATTTGATCCAGGCTGGCTACAGGGGCGGATTCAGGAATTTAGATAAGGAGTTTCTTTGAGTTATTAATAGAACTTTTAGAAATTAACTACTCAAAAATTCAATCCGTGCACAATAAAATAATTATCCATATATTCAAGTAATAACCCAAAACTTTTGTTTTAATGGTGAGCAATTAAATTAAGGCAGCAACAAAAAATTAACCAAATCATAATTAGAGATAATAGTGGCGTGACGAGGGAGGATAAGTATTTTTATTTACTTTGACACCCCGCCTAATTAAATACCGGGTGATCAGTTCTTTATTAAATTATCTCAAAGTGTCCGTTTGGTTCATTCTTAGCATCACTGTCGAAAACAATTTTTCTTTATTAATCACCTAATAAATAATTAAGCCAAGTGCCAAAACATTTAATCTTATAAATTAAGTCCGATTGTTATTATAAATTACGAAACCATTTTCACGAATACAATTAATAGTATTAAAACCAAACCATCCAAAAGAAAGAGCATGCTAGATAAATTAATCCAAATAAAAATATCCCAAATCGCAGGACAAAGTGATAATCACAAGTAATCCCAACTACAACAGAATACTGAAATGAATCAAAAGTACAAATATCTTTGAACTAGATAAAATTGGAAATGGGCGACACATGCCCTATCTAAGGAGAACTAAATGAATGAGTGAGAAAACAAGGATGAATTCGTCTACTATAAAGACCTGCAACTCCCACACTAGCTGTAGCACGTCGACAGTCCAAAGATCCAACCCTGACGCCCTGGGCACCTATAATACATACATATATATATATATGAGAGAAAAATGACAGGAAACGGGTCAGAGCCCGAGGGTAAAACAATTTAAAAATAGTTTAGCAAGTATTTAAAATACTTACCGGCTAATGCAACAACCATGTTAGTATGCGACACTCTCTTGAGAATTCTCACCTCTTATCTAGTGTGCACGCCTAACGTACTAATAAATCTCATAAGTCTCTCTAACTTATTCTCCATAAGGTTTTACCACGTGAAAAGTAAGGTTATGATATTTAGATTAGAAAATCAATCTCTTCAAGATTTCCTACGCTATTTAGGACAAATCAGTATCGTTATAAAGTTCCCGAATACTTATAATAAAGTTGAAGCATTTATTCATTACTTAACTACTTATACGCACAGTGGAAAGTTCCCATATAGATATACGTATATATATTAGTCACACATATAATATATATACTAACGACACCCTACATAAAATCTATGGTGCTGGCATACTCTGCTATCAAGTCCCCGTATCTCTCGTACTAAGGAAAATACTAGTTCGGAATCACTCTCGAACTTTATTAACGTAATACACACAAAATGGAAGTGAAGCATAGTTCCAAGTCACTAAGAGGTCAGCACATACCCTCACGTCTCTTTTGACCATCTGATTATCATTCTTGGATAGCCTGTACCAAGGATCCTATATTCTAGGGTACGAGTCAATATCCCCCATAAAGGTCACATCAGAATAAGACTGTCTCGGCATGGAAATCTCCGTGATAACAAGTAGCACGGGTATGATTTAATACAGATAAAGTGTTTAATATATGTACACAGTCACACGGTCATATATAGTTACACATTTTCCAGTAGGGTTCGCTCACGACCCATAATTATTTTTAACCGTACTTAGTACAAATTTTCCCAATTATCTCGCATAATTAATTTGTCTCTTTTATTCTCAATTATACACATTTCACCTTTTACTTCCTATCTCTCGAAGTACTCTCTCTTATTAAATATGATTTCAGTAGGTACACCCTTTCTAACCTTCTGGTCTGAGTCTTTCACGAGTCTCTCAACTCATTAATGAGATTACGCATAATCTCTAATGTGTAACGAAACTCCACGTTAACCCACAATTTCATCCCATATTAAATTTTATTCAACGGAGTCTATTTAGACCCTACTGGTCCCCCTCACGTCCCATCATACTCTATGAATAATAATCAAGGGTTCCTATGTATTTAAACCGGATTAAACAAAAAGGGGAAAAATATGCAGTTTTTCAGGAGGGGTCGATCGATCGATCATCCATCTATCGATGTTCTTGGGTCGATCGATCGATCAAGCAGTTCTTGACCAGAAACTGCAATTTCAATATACGGGTTTCATCTTCCAAATTACTCCAAAACGCCATTAACGATTCTCAAACTCCCAAACAACATTACGACTAGTTACATATACCTATACACATGATTTTCTACGTGAAACATGTCCAAATTCATCAAAGGTATTTAATTAATGGGGTAAATCATCATATTTAACAAAAACCCTAATTTTCATAAAACTTTCATTATTTTAATTCTTTTCCAGATTTCTTGTTTTTAAACTCATACAAATTCGTGGGTTATCCTCTACATATGATTGGGATGTCCAGAATATATCTGTTTCTACCAAGACATGTGATTAAATCCTCAAATTTCTCAAATTTTTGCATAAAACATGTGTATAACAATCCTAATCTAACATGGATGAAACAATAACTAAAAGAAAAGCAAGATAGATACTTGCCTCGAGAATATGAGTCTGAATTTCTGAGATTTGATTATGTGGTTGCGTTCTCCTTCCTCCGATCTACAGTCCGGCAGTATTTATGGTGAAAATGGTGCAACTATGGTGGCTTTAGCCTGGGAAGTTACTCACCTTCCTTCTCTAATGGCCTCTGTAAAATATGCAGGTTCTAACCCTAGAAGACAACTTCTAACACCTGATATACTTCTCTAATTTTCGTAGGTAATTAAATCCCCAAAATAGAAATTATCAAAATACCCTCCCGGGTTACTGGTTAGGCCTAAAAACGTCCCGAGACCCAAAATAAACCTCCGGATACACTTTTCTGACCATCTAGGCCCTTATGGACACATTGGCGCACTCGAAATGACCATACGAGCGACTTATAATTTATTCACTTTTTATCATAATAATTTTGTCCCGACACGACACAGGTGCGTTCCGACTTAATTTCCATAATTGTCATATTATTCACTCGTGATAATTTTAATAAATTCAATTCTACATATTACTTTACTCAATAAGAAATATTCAACAAATCAACAAATTTTCAATAATTACTAACTCTCGTCACGTTAGTAAATATTTAACACAATTTATGGATTAATATTAAATTAATTTATCTCAATTAAATTTAATAAATTCCCAAATTTAAAAGCCATAAAAATACGGAGTATTACATATACTTATTTTATTTTGTTACTATCTTTAGATTATCTCTAGGCAATTAGACATTTCTTTATTTATCTCTTAATTTTCTATTGAATTAGGACTCTAGCTAGGTCTTTTGTTCATTTGTAATTGATCAATTATTAATGGGAGTTTAAAGTTATTTGTGTTTTCATCAAAGTGGTATTTGATCAGTGTCCCCCCAAAAATTATGCCTCCACAGAAAGTCGACCACATAGAGAAGATGGTCAACCACTTGATGAATCAAATTCAAGCCGTGGTTACCACCCTCACTCCCCCAACCCTCTCCCCTTGGTCGTCGATTCTAGGAGTCCTGCCACTGCAGATAATGGCTACCACCGTCATCAGCCGTTGGTTAGCAGTTGTAGTAGTTATAATCTTGGATTGTTTTGTTATTTGTCACAGTTACTTCTCTATTATGCCTAGCATTGCACATTCGACTGAATGCTACTCAAGTAGATAAACAACCTCCTCGATTGATCATTTCGTAGATCACCTAAAGTGGGAGCACCCACATGACAATCCTACTAGTGTTAACATAAGGTTTGTTCGAATTTTTTAGATTTACAATCCTACTACTGTTAACATACGTGTAAGGAGTTAGCATATCGTATTAGAAAAAAAGTCACGGTCTAGGTCTTAACGATCTTATAACGATTATGGGGAAGGACAAAACAGACTTAACTCAATGCGTGATCAAGACATGACCATCCCATCGCTAACGTGAGCCGAATAATGAAAAATCTCTACTCGCCAACGTAAAGATATCTAACGACACTTAATGATATGCCCGAAGCGTACCCTCATACTCTGAGTAGTAACATCGGTCAGCTTCGTAACGAGTCATCAGAGATCACAATAGCCATCATAGAGGTCGTCCTTCATAAGGCCGGCTTCACCTTGATCAACCTCGGCTCATCACCAACTGAGTTCAACAATAGTCTAATAGGCTCAACTATAGCCTCTGTCGTGCTCTACTTCGATAGACACTACACCTATGCCTAATACCAACCTCAGCTAGTCATTTAGGCCGAGATCATACTTATGATTGACAGGCTAACACATCTATCGTACTCACCAACATCGTACTTGGCTGAGCCGAGCTTACAGTCGATGATGTCATAGGGCCGAGCATACGAAAGCACATGGAAGACTTGGAACACGTGGACAAAATCATTATAACCAAATTATTCCCCTCACGTGAGGAAATATTCGGTCATCACTATCCACGTGAGATTGGTTTGATCAACACACACATGCTCATGGCATGCTTAAGGGGTGCACTATACCACGAAGCACTATATATGCATGTCTTCCCCTACCTTGTAAAGGAATAAAAAACTTACCCTAGTGGAAACTCTATCAAAATACACAGTAGAGAGAGAAAATCAGTGTATTGTATAAAAAGGCCATTATAGCCCTTCTTTTATAGTAAAGATAACTCACCTGCACAGTGGACGTAAACCTAGATAGGCTGAACCACTTAAATTGCTGTCTCAACTCCTCTTCTCCTCATCTTTTTCTATATTTATATTGTTTACTTGTTGCCATTGTTATACTTGTTTGAGCTCAACAACACCTTGATCTGTTGGTGATGTTCATAGCATCATCACTTAAGATACAGTTTAGGACTACGTGTCTAAGTTAACAAAGATATGTGAAAGTTTATTGGTACTTGTCAAGGTAAATAATAGGGAATTGAATACAATTGTACAACCTTTCATCAGATTAAAACTAAGTAAGTCACTCGATACCTTTTTTTGTTATTCAAGATCAATTAATGGCCGATAGCTCAAAACTAAAGTCGTGTCTAGGGGTGTGCACGACCCCGAATGGATCGAAAAAATCGAACCGAACCGGATCCACTTTTGCGATTTTCTTTTAATTCGGTCTTAAAATATGAAGAACCGCATTTTTCGGTCCGATCTCGGTCTTAGGTCTTAAAAAGCGGGATCTGGACCGGACCGAAATGCATTTATTATATATATATATATATATATATATATATATATATATATATATATATATATATATATTGGACAATTTACAATTAGGTCCCTTGGTAACAATTTTTAAACATTTAAGGACAATTTACAATTAGGTCCACTTGTTATGCCACTAACGTGGACTTCTACAAGAAAAAAATTTGTGCACCTAAGTGTTTAAAATTTGTCAAAAAAAATTTAGTGTTTAAAATTTATTCGTGAGGGACCTAAGAATGCTTTACTCTATTTTTAATTACTAAGGGCCTGTTTGGTTCTGTATTCAGAAAACTCAATTTAAACGTTGTTTTTAAATATAGTTTTAAAAATTATTTTTTTGTGTTTATAATTATTCGTGTGCGTTTGGTAAACATGTTTTTAAATAAATTATTTTGAAAATTTGAAAAAATTGACAAACATGTATAAAACACCCTCAACCTGTTTTCTGGAAAACTTGATTATAACACATAAATATTATCAAAATTGTATTTAAACACAGAAAACAAAATTATAGTTGCAAACCAAACATGTTATAATCAAGTTTTTAAGAAAACAGCAAAATGGTGTTTTATAACTTCTGTTTTTTATTTTTCAACTCAAAATTATTCATTCTTAATATTTTAATGCATTTATACCTCAATATATAATATACATACATAATACACTAATATATGTGAAATTCTTATAAATAAAAAATATATATATACACGTACACAAAATTACGTATATTTATGTTATTAAATTATATAATATACTAAGATCCATATGTTAAATAATAATATGAATAGATACATGATACTTATATATAGTTTTATATATGTATTATTAATGTATTGAATAATATAAAATATACATATACTACATATGTATTAAAAAATATTATCAATTCATGTATGTATATAATTTTATTGTGAAGTATACTTGCAATATCATTATATATATATATATATATATATATATATATATATATATATATAACACCCCGCCTAATTAAATACCGGGTGGCCAGTCCCATACCAAATTAAAACAGAATATACAGTTGGCTCATTCTTAGCATCACTGTCGAAAACATTAACTAATCACCCAATACCCAATTAAGTTGGTGTTAAAAACTTTCCAAATTTTAATTAAACAAAATCCATTTTTAGTTTATGAATAACACTACACATATTATTCTACAACACTAATAACCGAACAGACAACACAAAAGAATTTAAATGCAATTGGAATAAATATTCCCACATAATAATCCAATACCATAATCCCAACAATAATAAATGTATTAAAACGACACGAATACAAGAGTATTTGACTCAGATAGAAAAGAGATAACTGAATTCCTTTGGGCGACATGCCCTAACTAAAAGAATACTGTGAATCAAATGAAGATAGGCGTCTAAGCAATACTCCATAGCTCATCATAATTCTCTAAGGTTGGCGTCCCTACTACTGGACACTTGATATAGAAGGTACAATAGAAAAGAAAATATGCGAGGAAACGGGTCAGAGCCTGATGTGAAAATGATTTTGAAAACAACAAGTATTTAACAAGTGCAATAAAGCATTTATTATGTACATGTTAGTAACCAGACTCTCACTTGATATTCTCACCTCTCAGCTAGAGTGCACACTTAACGTTTCCTAATAACCTCCTAGTTAATGGTTCTTCCTCACTAGTTTTCATAATATGATTCTATCCCATATCATGACCCCGTATGTCCCATATCATACGTAGTATAATCATTCATATACGTTTTCCATTACCATGAATCGTTTCTCATTAATATGAATTAAGTTTTTCAATAAATATTCGTTAACGTAGTTCAATTCTTTTCCTCTATTCACCATTATCTACAATTATCACACAGTAGATTGATTTAACCACAATATACACATTCATTTATTCATTATATATATACACATATAATACGGCACCCCGAGACACAGCTGCGGTGCAATGCATTACTCTACTATCATGTCCCAATATCGATGGTCGTCGAATAGGGGACTAAAGGTTCGGTAAGGATTCCTAGAACCACAAACAACAACACACAAATTGGAGGCGAACATAGTTCTCGTATCCATGGGTCACGCACATACCTATATACCCACAGTCAGCGGACTTATCAACTCCCCGATAAGTCTTTCATAGACCTATGTTCTCGAGCGACAAATCAAAAATCCCATGGATTCATCGGGATATGACTCCCCTCACGCGCAAACCTCCCGTAGATAACAAGTAAGCTAGGGATGTCATACACATAAATCATCAATCAATCAAATAGGCATTATCATCTACCTATAATATAATATCAACAAGGTAATCACACTACCCTAAGATACTTCCCATACGTAGCATTATATCTCTTAAATCCTACGTATTAAAAATATTATGACTTTACTTTTTTAATTTAATTATCCCTGTGCCTCACTCATTACTCAAGGTTCAAATAGGTTTTTCCTCAACATTTTATTCAGTAAGAAAATCACTAATATCCTACTGGTCCATATCATCTTATCTCCTAAATTACCACGAATTAAACTCTCCCTTAATTAGGGTTAAAACCGATCATTTCTAATCTCTTATAAACACATCTTCTATCAACTAGGATTTAATACCATCATCACATGGCTCATAATCTATAGTGTTTCATTCACACTATATGACTTATCAACAAAATCAACATCCTCGCATCCTATAACATCTCTCCACTCCCGACGTCGTTAAGGTTCATGCGCGGAGCGCCTCGCAAAGTGAAATCCAAATAAGGAACCCCTCTAATACACTACTACTTAACTTTGTCGGTCGTGGAGGTCCGTCAACTTCAAATACGCAACCGGGATAACCTCATCCCCTCTTTCAACCAAATGTGGCCTGAACTCCCATCTCTATCTAGGAGCCATACCACTAAGCGCTTGTACTACACTCAGTCCTTGCGCAATTAATAATGAGCTTAAACTCAGTCATTGATATTCAAATTGTAACCCTAAGGCTACCCAGGTGTTATATTTAATCTTCCCTACTAGACCTATCCTTAATCCTCATTCATACCAATTAGAATCCAACACATGAATCTGGCAACCGAAATTTCTATAATTATCATAATTCTAATCAATTAAATCAATTCAATTCTTAACTAGGGCTTACTGAACCTTCTTAAGTCCCATTATATCCCATTAATAATCACCAAATATTTAGAAAAGGTTTGGGATACGAACAAGCATTAAAAAGAAACAACTTCAAGGATTCTGGGGAGGTCGATCGATCGATGGCAGGGGGTCGATCGCCCAGATACCACCCCAGTTTCTGCATTTCTTCTTACTATGGGTTTCATCACTTTTGATCATACAATCCTTCATATTAATAACCCAAATTCCTTATAAACCTTACTACATGATATAGCAACATATGTGAATGATTTCTAATGCTCTAAACATCCTAGAATCATCAAGAGTTTGAATTAAAAGCATATGTTTATCTTTTTTCCAGAAAATTATATACATGATATCTTCAAGAACACACCATTGATTCTCATAATTTCTTCAACAGATTTATGATTATTTCGTGGATTACTATCTACTTACAACATGAGTTTGATTCCTATAAACTTCCATTTTTTTCAGAAATCCATTAACAACTCTTCTTTATCTTCCCAACATGAAAAAATCTCATCTTTTTTTCTTATAATTATTCTAACATGGACAATATACAAACTTAGATTGTAATCATCAAATACTTGCCTCTAATGAAGATCTGATCCTTTGGGATTGTGTAACACTAGTGGTTCTCCCCTTCTCCGGTGGTGGTTGGTGGTGGTGACCTTTGGTCTTTGGTTCTCCTCCTTTCCAAGCTTCTCTTCTCCCAAGCAACCTTTCACTTTCTCTAGGAAGATGACTTCTCAATTTTGTGTAGAAGAGATGAATGAACCCACGTACAATTAATCTCCAAATACTTATAATAATAAGACAAAATTCGAAATCACTATTCATCCCCCTTTTAAAAATGACCAAAATGCCCTTTTGGGTTATCTTTTCATTTTCAAATGATCCGAGACCCAAAACCAACATTCAAATAGACTTTTTTGACTATTTCAACCCTTCCGAACGCAAGGACGCAGTCAAAACGACTATAATGTTGATGTAAAAATAAGTTTCCTTTTTAATTTAACAAATTAGTCCCGACACGTCCCATACCGCGTCTGACTAAAAATTCAAATTACTGAATTAACATCACCCAACAATATCAATAACATCACATTCATATATTACCTAAATATCTTTAAGTAATAACCAGAATCGTTCATTTTAATATCCACAATTCGGATAAAACTCAAATGAATTAATTTATAGTAAAATCCAATTAATCCATTAATTTAAAATATAACCCCCTTTTTAAAGTCATTAAAATCACGGGGTATTATACAATATATATATATACTAGCGGAATGCCCGTGCCTGAAGGCACGAAAAAAATATCAAAATACGTAATCGTAAAATGGCAAAATTTTCTAAAGTACGTAATTGCAAAACGGCCAAAATTTTATTCCCCAACAATACAAAGTGTAGTTTAAAAATAAATGTGGCAATGTAGTTTTTTACCAAATACAAATCCAAAAAAATGCGTCGACTAAGATATGTAATTATAGAATTTATTATAAAACACAAAAATGTGTTCACGATTTTGAAAATTTGGACAAAATTTTCCCGATTTATAGGACTATCCACCTATTTAAGAAACCAAAACTACTCGGCTATAAAAATAGTCCATCCCGAACATTATATTAACCAACAAAAAATCAGTCTTAATAACTTTACCAACAAAATGATGATAAAATAATACTTACACGACAAAGAATTTTCAATCTAATAAAAAAACATTTGTTATATATTCTTCATTATGTCGATGCTTGCAACACATTTTATGCATTCCGTCTTCAACCTCACGCCACCCATTTATTCATAGATCCACCCTATAACATTCAACTTTGCGTCCATCCTTGCAGTCGCAACTCCATGACTACTGCCTCATAATTATTTATGTAGTACATAATTATTATTTAAAGAACATAAAAGTATAACGGTTAACTTGTCATGACTATTTCCTTCACCCAAAGCAAAAGGTTGAGTAAATACTACCATTCTCGCTTTGCTTTGAGACACAAATTGCTTAAAACGGTTTTGGTCACTAAACTCGAAATCCTAAAGAACAGGATTTATATGTGATTAGAAAATTTCGTTAGTACGAAATCATAAAACAAAGAAAATTTCATTCCCCAAAAAACAAAGTGTAATTTTAAAAACTTTGGTCATATTATTTTTTATAGTTGCAGGGATTCACATTCTCATCTTGAGAATTATGATATTGAAAGCGAAGAAGAATGTGAAGTTACACATGAAGACCTGAATATAAGACTTCTCAATTTGTTTGAGTCGACTGTATGTTCAACTCTTTGGATTATTTTGACAAAAACTATTTTTTAAAATAATGTTAGACAACCCGGGTCTTAACCCCGGGTTAGTACAGGTAGCCCCTTTTTTCCTTTTTTTCCCTTTGATATCTCATGTAAAAGGAGTTAAAAATAATTAAAAAAAACAAAAAAAAACAATTCTAATTTATTTTAAAATTATTTTTAACTCATTTATTCCCTCAAACACCCATTTCCCCAATATTCTCTTATTTTTAAAGGTTCACGCCAGCGACAGTCCTTATTTTTAAACATATTTTTTTAACTTATTTAATCCCTCAAACACCCATTTACCCAATATTCCTTATTTTTAATGGACCGCGCCTGCAACCCTCCTTAATTTTAAACTTTGTTTCTTAATTCATTTAGTCCCTCAAGCACCCATTACCCAGATATTGTCTTATTTTTAAAGGTCTGCATCAGAGGCACCACTTATTTTTAAACTTAATTTTTAAAATTATTTACTCCCTCAAACACCTATTTACTCAATATTCTCTTATTTTTAAAGGTCCGCGAAAGCGTCACCTTTTATTTTTCAACATAATTTTTTTAAATTTTACAACATTTAAAACAAATTTTATATTTGTTAAAATTATTATGACCATCCTATAAGCAAATGTCTATACAGTTATATCATACACATATGCCTTAGCATTTATTGCTTTGGAGACCTCATAGGGTAACATTAATTGTACCGACCAATTTTTTGAAAAAGACTTTGCTTTCATTTGTTTTACATATACATCACATGGTGAGAAAATATTGAATAGGCTTTATCATTCATGTTCACACGTTGTGTCATCATTATCACCATGTTTATTTTATTCCCTTTTTTTATATATATGATACAAAAGATTTGAACCTAATTTTAAAACTCACTGAATTAAAAGCTTATACCTTATTATTGTGAATCTCGCAAGAGCATCAAAATGTGCATTAAAAATTTATACTCATTTTCATCTTATGTGTGAGTTTCAAAATTGGATTCCAAAAGTAAATCTCCCTATCACCACTCTTATTTTATATACCTTGTACAGACGTTGTACTCATGTCAAACAATGTTACTAATTAGTATAAAATAAACCATGTACAGTATAAAAAAATATATATTTTTATGCTTTACGATATGTTTATGTAATTATGTGAGAGATATGCCTTTGTCTCCTCATGATTTCAAGTACATTAAATATGACCCTTGTTTAGTAGACAATCAGAGGCCATCTTTATGTCTTGTTTCAATCAATGTCATCTTGTCATGTTGGCCTTGCCATGCATCAAATATGAAAAAAATATATGCAAGGCTCGATAATGAGAGAAATTTTCCAAACATCAAACTTGAAATCTTTTGACAAAAACTTTCACAGAAAAGGATAGAATATATAACTTAGAAAAAACATTTTGATCAAAACTATACCTAGAAAAACATTTTGATCAAAATTATATTGTATTTAACGTGATTTGACTATAGAATGACATTAACTAAGGAGTGTTTCTAGGCTGACACGTGTTTTTGACACAGTGTGTGACACGCTGACGTGTCGCACCGGTATTGGTTCATGTCTGAAATTTACATTTGTGGAACCCGGACACGAACCAATATCGATACAACACGTCAACGTGTGTCACACTTTGTGTCAAAAATGTGTGTAAGCCAAGTATTTCTCTTAACTAATATACTAAAAAAACACTAATAAAGCTAAAGGTAAAGATACAAAATGAAAAACGCAATATTTTATCTATTTATGGGGTGAGGTTAGATTTTATTATTTTTGAACATTATGGAGGTAGTAAAAGAAAAGTGATGTCTATCTTAAAAAATAGAAAAAGACCCTATCAAATGCTAAAGAACGTGTTCAATGGAATGGCCACCAGATTAAGTGTAAAGAGACCCAATCGAAATTCCATATTTGAGATGAAGAACCACAAACCCTTATTTAAACTGCTCCGCTCCACTTGTAAATCAGCAGTCCATTTCATACATGTAAAGTGACAAAATCATAATAGTCTTCACCAAGAAATAAAATGAAAACCCATAAAAAAATTTACTCAATAAGTGAATGGATTGAGCAAAAATTCTTTAAAAAATAAGAGTGAATGTTTTACGGAGCAAACTCTTTAAGGAACTAAAATTCTTTAAAGAACTAAGAATAAATGAACTAAGATAAGAAAACCCATTCCAACAAAGGCATAGCTTGCTTCAACGTCTTCTAGTAATTTGCCTAAGGATTTAGGTTCGAGAACCTGCAGAATTTCAAAAGAAATAGGCAGTAAGTCAACTCGTATCTAAAACAAATTAAAATAAGGTTAAATGTAATATATTAGATGTCAGCAATAAGGTTAACTCATATCTCAAATGTAAGTAAACCAAGAAATTCCCAAAAATTAATAACATCAATTGTAGGAGTGTCAATAAAGATAATTTTTACAACACCGTAATATATTATATGTCACCAAAAAAACATCACAAAAACTCAGCAATAAAAGTAGGGATATTTTATCCACTCTCGCAAGAACCATTAACTCGAATCATCTAAATAATAAGAATCCAAAGAGGATAAAAAAACACCCCATATTTGAAATGCAAATAGACGTGAAAGAACACAAAAACAAAAATATTAGACCCCCAAGAACAGAGAGTTGGTCAACACCCATATTACACCCCACGAACCCTATTTTGAACAAAATATTCCCCATAACAATACCAAATTCAAAAATTTAAGCTAGTATTGTTTTTTACTCTTCTTCAAATAAGAAGTGTAATAATTTATATACTTAAAAGATAATATTATTTAACTAAGTGGATAACCAAACTACTAAGACTCAAGAACACTTTAAAGTGTGTAAAATTAATAGCATATATATACAGATGCCTAAATTTAGTTCCACAAACTTCAACAAACCAAAAAAAAAAATCATGAAAGGAAGAGGCAAAGATAAGGAGAGTATACCTTAATACAAATTAGAATCTGATTAGGGTTCAATCTGCACAAAAAATAAAAAATAAAATTAAAGGAAAGAAAATGTTTCACAAAGAACAATATTTAACAACAAAAAACCCCCTTTTAACTCACAATAAGAGAGAGTACCTCTGAGCCAAAAAATTGCAACTAAAAATTATTTTTTAGAAACCCAAAAGCTGAAATCTCTGATTGCAGCTATACACAAACATGATTTTTTTTAAAAATGAATGGAGTGGTAGAAGAAGATCAAGTGAGGGACTTTCATCTTGGGAGTAGAGAAGAAGGTGTTGAAACCCACTTTACCTCCACCCAAACTCATCGTGAAAAACAACCAAAGATGAACTTCTTAATCCATGTTCCCTTACCTAGTCACACGCTGCTTCACAAACTAAGAATAATTAGTAATAAGAAATCATACATTTTTATAAAGAAATAAAGGGGAAAGAGTATTCACCTCTGTTTTCATGAGATGAAAAAACAACATAAATCAGTAAAGAGAAAAACTTGAATATAATATGAGATAGATAGTACATGAGACCTTTAATGGCAAAAACTCCTAAATTTGAAACAATAAAGCAAATGAACACCGAAATAAAAGACGGTTAGAAAAAAGATAAAATGAAAGCAGTAGGTAACTACATTTATCGTAACCGCAAATGAACACCAAAACATGTTAATTAAGCAGTATCCAAGATCTGAAAAATCAAAATATGAAAATCTCTTGAATAAAACTGAAAAAAGTAATTGAAACGAAAAAGGAAATTATGAAGCGTTTTGTAGCTCGCCCTGAGAATTGTGGAATCATCCCAACATCTTTGCTTGAGACAGACCCCAATATCTTTGAGCTCGTACAATGGGTTTACTTTGGTGAGACCCCAAAATTATGTAGAGAGAGAAATGTGAGTGCGCCTGATTTTATAAATATCTAAAAAAAATATATAGATGCAAACATATTAACACAATGGATGAAATTTATCAGTAATCAATCCCCAAAAAACTGATCTCACCAAAAATATAAACCAAATATTTCAAGAAAGTTTAAATCTAAATAAAAAAATTCATACCTTTTCCTGTGAAAATTGTATTTCATTTCAGTCCTGGAAAGCAACACAATCAAAAACCAAAAAGAAGAATAATATGAAAGATAAAGTGGAACTCGGTAGATACTGTGACAGATAAAAAATGCCTAAGACAGTATACCTGCATTTTTCAATTAGATCTGTGAAAATTTGTGTGAGAGGGTAAAAGAACACAAATGCATAGAATCCAAACAGTCATATGAATTTCACAAAAAAAAAAATTAAAACCATGTGTTCCAAAGTAAGAAATTACCTAAAACCATATGGAAACCCATCCCTATTTCTTCAAACCCCATGCGAATGTAGGTGTGCCTGAAATCCCAACAAAACCCCTCCCAGGCACCCCAAATCCACCAAACCCATCACTATTTTTGGCGATCAATGGAACCTTGATCTCGCTGTACAGTGGGTTTTGTTGACAGCGGCGGTCATATGGAGCCTTAATCTCGCTATACAGCGGCGGTTATATGGAGCCAGATGGCTTACCCGCTGAATTGACGATGTGTTTCATCCTTGAGCTTGTATAGTGGGTTTGGAGAGATGGTGCAAGTTAGAGAGAGAAATGGGAGTCTAGATTTGTGGCTTGAAAAGAATTCAAATTAAAGTATGAAAGAGGCGAGATTCTTTATGGGCGGGATGTTAGAAAGTATAAAATGAAATCATGTCTCCTTTTCCTTTTTTGGTGTGTTACAAAACTAACCCCCATATTTGAATTAAAGTAAAATTTGAAAGTGTAAAATGAGGGGGGAAATAAATTCTAATGGAGTAAAATTGTAATTTCAGTTAGAGTAGAAAATGAAGTGTGGTAAGGTATATAACATTATTATGTATATGTTGATCTCACCCTCTATTTTTTTGCCTAGGTGGCTTCATCCTCACCTCTACTTAGCTTATCATCTTATTGAATAGTAGCAAAATTCTACTCCTTATTATATATATATATATTATACGAGTATTTAATATATACATTAAATTCTGAAATTTGGAATTTCATACTGTGCTTATGGTAAGTATGAAATGAATCTTGACTTCAATTTGGAAATACTTGTTTTGAAAAGTATAAAGGGGACAGTGGGAAACTTTATTAGCAAATAAGGTTTAAATGAGAACTTTGTGATCAAATGAAATTATCCTCTTAAACAATTATATTGTTCAGTTTTAAATCTTACGAGTAACCTAAGATAAGTTAAATCATTGGAAAGATTAATGCGATATAAGATAAGATAATCCGTTGGGAAGATTAGTGCAATAGGCGTGCACATTAGAAGAGAGGTGATAATTTCTCAAGAGAGTGCCGCACTAATATGTTGTTGCATTGGCCTATAAACATTTTAAATACTTGCTAAACAAATTTTAAATCATTTACACTATCGGGATCTGACCCATTTCTATTTTTCCTTTCTCTCTTGTATATATATGTTTATATTACAGGTGCCCAGCCACATGGGCGTCTTGCGTAGGATCCTTTGGAAGGAATGCGCTGCAGCTTAGGTGGGAGTTGAAGGCCTCTTGATTAGATGACTTCACTTATTTGATTCCACTCCTAGCCTATTTATTCAGTTGGGCATGTGTCGCCCGTTTCCATTATCCATTTGTTTTATTGGACATTGTGATTCATTTATTTCTAGTATTGTCACTTAGGAATTTATTACTGTCTGGATGTTTTACTTTATGTTTTAAGGTTGGGATTTAGTTGTTAAATGTTTAATTTATTTGGATTATATGTTCCAGGATAATTGTGGTGTGATTCTTTAATATTGAATTATTATATATATTTAAATCTTTGTTTATAAAAATAAAATTTGGAAAGTAATGTCTAAAAATGGTTTTGACACTTAGCTTAATTAATTAGGGTGTTTAAATTGGAAAAGTTATTTTTACGACAGTGATGCTAAGAATGAGCCAACTGTTCACCTTGATTTTAATTTAATAAAGGAATGATCGCCCGGTATTTAATTAGGCGGGGTGTCACAGGTGGTATCAGAGCATCAGGTTCTAGTGTCCTTAGGATCTGTACGGCTTACTTCGCTTTCAGCTTAACATATTTGCTATAGAGCCCTATTTTAGGATTGTTGTATTCTTGCTTTTACGTTTACGTCTTCAGCTATTTGAGATTTGATAATAACTGTAGACTAATAAATTTCTTCACATTTTAGATCCCTCCGAGACGTGCACCAAAGGATAGGCATGCCCAAGCCGAGCAACCAGCAGCTCCGGCATAGGGTACGATGAATGCTAATGAGGTAGCCGCTATTGTTGCTCAGGTGGTGAATGCCGTGCTAGAGGTGGTACAGCAGGCTCCACCCCAGATTCAGGCAGTGGCGCCAGTGCCTGCACAACTTCCATCTGCATGGGAGCGGGTTAGGGATGCCTTTCAGAAGGCGCATCCCCCCGAGTTCTCTGGTAGTTCAGATATCATCATCGTCAGCCAATGGAAGAAAGATATCCAGTGGCATCTTCGTATGTATGAGTGCACAGAGGTGCAGAAATAGTTGTTGGCTTCCTTTAAGCTGGTGGGGGACGCTTTGCAGTGGTGGGAGTTCACCACCACCTTAGAGGAGAGGGATACGATCCCGATTCAGTCATTCTAGGAGCGGTTTGACCGCAAGTACTTTCCACCCGCCGTGAAGACTGAGCTGAGGTGGAAATTACTGAACTTGAAGCTGGAGAATTCTACCCTTGCTGAGTATGAGGAGGAGTTCACGAGACTTCTCACCATAGTGCCAGATGAGGCACCCACTGAGGGTAAGAAGATAATGCTGTTTGTGGACGGGTTAGCGTGGAGGATCCGTCAGCACCTTATAGGGAATCTATCTCTGAGTACTTTCACTGATGTACTCAATGCTGCTTTACTACATTGCCAGGATCACCGCTTCCATCTGCAGGGAAGCAAGCGAGCAGGAGAGTCCGGCTAGCAGGGCAGGACCGGGAGTAGTAGTGCTAGTGGAGCACCGACATCCCAGGGACAGACTCGTCAGCACGAGCAGAGTTCCCATCAGGGTGACCCTGCCAAGCGCTTCCGATCAGGTGATTCCAGGTAGGGATTTGGGGGTTATAAGCAGGGCCAGCCTAATCAGCAGGGCCAGTAAGGCCAACACCGACAGCAGCTGGGACAACCGGGCCAACAACATTTTCATTAGGGCCAACAGGGCCAGTGGCGGGGTGGTAACGACCAGCAGGGCCGTGGTGAGCAGGGTCAGAGGGGAGGTAACTTCAGAGGCCGATGTTTTGGGTGCGGCAAGAATGGCCATAGGCGCCAGGATTTTCCAGAGGGAGAGAGGGTGCCAAAATGTCTGGAAGGGTCGAGATAGTCAGTAAAGTATACCCGGGGGTTTAGTTTGGGTCTCGGGGCATTTTTAGGCCTATTTAGCACCCCGGGAGGGCATTTTGGACATTTTACATTTTTGGGTAATTAAACCCACGAAATCTCAAGGGTTATATCAGATGTCTAAGGTTGCCTTCTAGGATTAAAACAACCTAAGACAAGTAACGGCCATAGGAGAGGGAATGAGAGAGCTTTCAAAGAAAATTCTAGACCGAAAATTCATCCGGTTGCACCGCCACCACCACCAATGCGTAGATCGCGCGACGGGGAATGCAACCACACCAAATTCGTCATCAAATCAGAACTCTGAAAATCCCAGGCAAGTATTTATCTTGCTTATTTCCGTTAATGCATCTTCCATGTTAGTCTAGGGTGATTAGGATGAGTTTGGTAGAAGAAAATCCATGTTGGAGATAGGAAAATCGCATGTAGTAATGGTTTGAATGATAATCTGGAAACCCCTTCACATGTAGAGGCTTAATCATGAATTTTTTGATGAATTAGGAGCAAAAACTTCTGGAAAAAGACTGATTAGAATTATGTTAAAGAAATTCTAGGGTTCTTAAGATTAATATTAGTTTTTGGCCTATTAATCCATGATTATTGATGAAAATTTGCATGCTTTACGTAGAAGATGTATAAAATGGGTTTATACTGTTAGTAGTACAAATTTTTGGGCGATTGAGAATGAAAAATCTGGATTTGGATGAGGTTATGTGATAGAACCCGTAACTGGTAAACTGCAGAATTCGCCATACCTGCTTGATCGATCGATCGAGCCAGGAGATTCGATCTATCGAGCCCCTGCCCTTGATCGATCGACCCCTTCTGGCAGACTTATATTTCCCTTTTATAATAGTTGAATTAATTCTAAATGAATAATACTCCTTAGACACCCTTATTAAAATATTTTGGGAGATAAATATGACCAGTAGGATTTATTAATGATAAAAGAACCTTTAATGTAAGGCGCAATTTATATTTTTGGGGTGTTTATATATAAGGGACGATGGAATTTTGTATTAAAGGGAGAGATACGTAAAATGGTTCCGATGGAAAATAGATGAATACCTACTGAATTTTACACTTGGGAGGATAGAGTCCATGAGTGTTACGTAGTAAGTTGGAATAATACCTCAAATTAAATTTAGAGACGAACCGTTATACGTGATAACTAATAATGGGAAAATAAGGATAAATGTCGTGATTATGGGTTATGGGATGAACCTAAATTGATATGGTAAAAGTAGTATATTTATATGACTGTGTGTATGCATATATTATATACATGTGAAAATCATGCCTGCGCTACTTGCTATCCCTGAGGTTATCGCGCTGGGACAGTCTTATCTCGATGGGACCTTTATGGGGGATATTGACTCGTACCCTAGAAGATAGATATCCTTGGTACAGGCTATCTGATCGATGGTCAGACGGTCCTAAAAGACGTGAGGGTATGTGCTGACCTCTTAGAGACTTGGAATCTATGCTTCGCCTCAATATTGTTTGTGTATGTGTTAATACAGTTCGAGAGTGATTCTGAACTTGTATTTCCCTTAGTACGAGTGATACGGGGATTGGATAGCAGAGTATGCCCGCCCTATAATTTTTATGTGGGGTGCTGTTAGAATATATATATTATACCAGTATTTAATATATATATATATATATATATATATATATATATATATATATATATATATTAAATTTTGAAATTTGGAATTTCATACTATGCTTATGGTAAGTAAGAAATGAATCTTGACTTCAATTTGGAAATACTTGTTTTGAAAAGTATAAAGGGGGCACTGGGAAACTTTATTAGCAAATAAGGTTTAAATGAGAACTTTGTGATCAAATGAAATTATCCTCTTAAACAATTATATTGTTCAGTTTTAAATCTTACGAGTAACCTAAGATAAGTTAAACCATTGGGAAGATTAGTGCGATATAAGATAAGATGATTCGTTGGGAAGATTAGTGCGATAGGCATGCACATTAGAAGAAAGGTGAGAATTTCTTAAGAGAGTGCCACACTAATATGTTGTTGCATTGGCCTGTAAACATTTTAAATACTTGCTAAACAAATTTTAAATCATTTACACTATCGGGCTCTGACCCGTTTCTATTTTTCCTTTCTCTCTTGTATATATATGTATATATTACAAGTGCCCAGCCACATGGCGTCTTGCGTAGGATCCTTTGGAAGGAACGCGCTGCAGCTTAGGTGGGAGTTGTAGGCCTCTTGCTTAGACGACTTCACTTATTTGATTCCACTCCTAGCCTATTTATTCAGTTGGGCATGTGTCGCCCGTTTCCATTATCCATTTGTTTTATTGGACATTGTGATTCATTTATTTCTAGTATTGTCACTTTGGGATTTATTACTGTCTCGATGTTTTACCTTAAGTCTTAATGTTGGGATTTAGTTGTTGAATGTTTAATTTATTTGGATTATATGTTCCAGGATAATTGTGGTGTGATTCTTTAATATTGAATTATTGTATATATTTAAATCTTGGTTTATAAAAAATTTGGAAAGTAATGTCTAAAAATGGTTTTGACACTTAGCTTAATTAATTAGGCTGTTTAAATTGGAAAAGTTATTTTTACGACAGTGATGCTAAGAATGAGCCAACTGTTCACCCTGATTTTATTTTAATAAAGGAGTGATCGCCCGGTATTTAATTAGGCGGGGTGTCACAGATGGTCCCAAATCGAGGGTTATGAAATTCATCATCAAATCTTCATCTATGCTCTGACCAAACAGGATTTCTATTGGGATTATTCTTTGTAGCCTGGTGCGCGTTGCTGATGCTAGCCGAGCTAGGGCGTCGGCTCTCGCATTCTCCAATCTCGGTATGATCAACTGAACTGCGGTAAAAGTCGAGATAACCTCCATAGCCTTTGCATGATACTTGACCATTAGTTCTCTCTTCGCTGCATACAATCCGAGAATTTGATTTACGATTAACTGTGAATCACTGAACACCACGACCTTCTCTGCCTTTATGGTTTTGGATAAACTTAGCCCCACGATCATAGCCTCATATTCAGCTTCATTAGTGGAGGATTTAAACTAAAAACCCAGAGCATATTCTATATCAATCTCATCAGGACTGCTTAAAATAATTCTTGCTCCATTACCAGTAGTGCACGAAGAGCCATCCACATACAGATTCCATAGAGGTACTTCATTATCAAACTCTTGATCAGATAGAGTTCCTTGGTGGAATATTTGATGCTTGTTTTTGTCCTCCCCTGGAACTTCTTGCTTCTCATTGATTATCTTTGCTTGATCGTCCACTGATGGAAATTGGTCGGGAGTTAAATTTGATAATCCCGTAACATCCACGGGCTGGTCTATATTAACCTCTTGCACTTTGGAGGTATTAGAGTGAGAAAAATCTGCAATAAAATCTGCTAGTGCCTGCCCCTTGAGCGACGATCTAGGCTCATAAACTATGTCATATTCACCAAGTTCTACTGCCCAGTACATCAATCTTCCTGATTTCTCTGGTTTATGCAGGGCTTATCTTAATGGCATATCAATATACACCACCATAGTATGGGCTTGGAAGTATGGTCTCATCCTTCTTCTCTCTTCGATTAGTGCCAGTGCCAACTTCTCCAACCTTGGATATCTGATCTCTGCTCCTCGGAAGGCCTTGCTGGTGTGGTAGACCGATTTTTGTACTCCGTCCTCCACCCTTATTAACCCCGAGCTAACTGCGTTTTCTGAAACTGCCATATACAAGTATAATCTTTCTCCCATCACTGGTCTGGATAACAATGGAGGTGTCCCCCTGTGAGAATCTTGAAAGGCCTCCTCGCATTCATCATTCCACTCAAAAGTTTTTCGAAGTGTTTTGAAGAATAGGAGGCATCCGTATGTTGCTCGTGACACAAATCTGTTTAGTGTTGCAACTCGCCCTGTGAGACTTTGTACTTCCTTCTTCGTAGTGGGAGATCGTAGTTTCAATAGGTCTTTGATCTTCTCAGGGTTCGCCTCAATACCTCGTTGGTTAACAATATATTCGAGAAACATACCTTCTCGCACCACAAATATGCATTTGGTGGGATTCAAGTTCATTTCATATTTCTTTAGTTGATCAAAAGTCTGACTTAGGTCAACTAAATGATCAGTAGCTTTCTTGCTCTTTGTCAGCATATCGTCGACATAAACCTCCATGTTATGACTGATTTTCTCTGTAAACACCTTATTCATCAGCCACTGATATGTTGCACCTGCATTTTTCAGTCCGAAAGGCATAACATTATAGCAATAAGTTCCCCTTGGGGTTATAAAAGAGGTACTTTCCCTATCCTCAGGTTTCATTTTAATCTGATCGTAACTAGAATAAGCATCCATGAAACTCAACAATTCATGCCCCGAAGTAGCGTCCACCAGTTGATCGATTCGAGGCAAAGAAAAATGATCCTTTGGGCAGGCTTTATTAAGATCAGTGAAGTCCACACACATCCTCTACTTATTGTTTTTCTTTTTCACCATCACCACATTTTCTAGCCAATCAAGATATTTGACGTCCTCAATAAAAAAGGCTTTTAGAAGTTTCTCTACTTCTTCTTGTATAGCTTGGTTCTTTTCAGGGCTGAACACCCTTATTCGCTGCTTCACTAGCTTGACCTCCTTGTTCACATTGAGCTCGTGGCATAGGAAACTCGGGTCTATCCCTGGCATGTCTTCATGACTCCATGAAAAAGTCTATTTTTTGCGCTTTAGAAATGCTAATAGTTCCTGTTTTATCGATACATCCAATGGCACACCAATTTGGGTTGTTCGTTCTGGGTGTTCGTCGTCTAGAATGATACTTTCGGTAGCTTCCATGACCTGGCCCTTCACGAGCTGAGACTCGTCTCTAGGGTCTAATGTTTCAATCTTTGCATATTTTATTTCACCCACTTGATAGGTAGTAGTCTTCTTACTGGATTCTCCGCGTTCCTCATGTTCGGCAGATGAATAATAGCATTCCCGAGCTACTTTCTGGTCGCCCTTCACCACTCCCACTCCAAAGTTGGTTAGGAATTATAAACATTGATGTACAGTAGATGGTACTGCTTCGAACTTCTTCAGACCTACCCTTTCCATGATGATATTGTAAGCTGATTGGACATTTTTAACCATTACGAAAAAGGGTACCCTTTCTATTCGACAAGCGGGACATGTACCAATAAGCATATCCAACTTGATCGTCCCTAGTGAAAAAAACTTTTCGCCAGTAAAATCGAGGAGGGGCTTATGATAGGGCTCCAACTGGGCTAACTTCAAATTCAAACTGTCAAAGTATAGGTAGAACATGATATCTGCCGAGCTACCATTATCCATCAGTACCCGTGAGATCACCACTTCCTTCATTCTCATCTTGATTACCAATGGATCATCATGAGGATATAGTACACCTTCCAGGTCGTTCTTAGAGAAATCGATGACCAGTTTATCCTTATTCACCTTCCTCGGGCGATCATCTTCAACCAAGTTTATTCGCTGTATGTACGAGAAAGCTTGAGCCTCATTGAGGTAAGATTTTCTCTCCGCAGTTAGATCTCCACCTCCTGCATCTCCACCTATAATGACATTACATTCAAATGACCAAAAATGGATTGAAAATACCTCGCGTTCTGGTTATCTTGGTCTTTTGGGGAGATCGGGGTCATCTTCTGGATCATCTTCGTGATCTCTCTTCCTGTCTTCTTTTGTTCGACGATGAGATTCAGATCTTTGCCTTCCTCGGTCGCTGGTCTTTCCACCATTTTATCGATCAACATACTTGGCCAATTTTCCTCGGCTAATGAGTGCTTTAATTTCATTCTGGAGAGCTATGCAACGTTTGGTCGTGTGACCATGGTCTTTGTGGAATTCGCAATATTTGAACTTGTCCCTTTTGTCAGGGTCTGCCATCATTTTCCCTGACTAAGCTAAGTCCTCACTATTCTTGATCTCCTCCAGAATGTGATTTATATCTACCTTCAAGGGAGTATAATTTCCATACTTCCTCATCTTCTCTAGCGCTTGCTTGCCTTTCGACTGCTTATTGCCACCATTGTTCTTCTGATCCTTCTTTTCGGTTTTACCAAATTCTACCTTGGTCTCCTTGATGTCTGTATTCTTCTTCGCAGCCATGGCTTCCTCAGCGTTCATGATCTTGGCTGCCTTTGCCATCAGTTCTTCGATGGTCCTAGGTGGATCTTTGGCCAAAGTATAATACAACGTATCTGGTAATAGTTCACTCATCAGAGCAGTAATTGATGTCTTCTCCTCGTAATCAATGACCTCAAGTTTCTCGTTATTGAAACGAGTAATATAGTCCCTGGTACTTTTCTCTGGCTTCAGTCTAACACTCAGTAAGTGTGCTACTCGTTTAACTGGTTTTGCTCCAAAACAGAAATTCCCTATGAAAAGCTCTGCCAGCTGAAGGAAAGTTGCGATCTTTCCCCCAAGGAAGGTTGATGTACCATATCTGGGCTGATCCAGTGAGAGTTCCTGAAAACACCCTACATATCATCTCGTCTGGAACCGCATAGATATCGACAGCAGCTTTGTATTGTTCTATATGAAGGACAGGGTCAGTTTTTCCATCATATTTAGACGTCACCATAGGAGCTTTGAATTTTGATGGTGTGGGAAAATCCACAATTGCCTGTACGAATGGTGTCCCTTGGACAAAAGTTCTTTGTAGAGGATTCTTGGCCTTGGACATTTCTCCTAATCTGTCCTCTAACCTTTGAATAGAAGCATTGTTTTCCTCCTCGGGCCTATTTGTTCGAGCAACTGATCGCGTTGAGTTTTCCTCTTGTGATCTTTCATTACGAGCTGCTGGGCGTGATTGGGCAGAACCTTTCCTTAGGTTGGATGATTATTGAGAGTTCCTCGACGCCATCCTAGGAGGACTTCTATTCCTCCTAGGTCCTAATCGATCAAAATGAGAGACTCTACTCAATTTTTCTAGAGCACTAGTCCTTTCTGAAGGGAGAGTGACATTTCGGTGGGAATCAGTAGCTCGTACTGATGAAGTCCGGCCTGGTTGATTCGAAGGATCACTAGATCTTTCAGTACGATATGAGTCAGTACATCTAGATTGAGAAGCCTCCAGGGATAACGTTCCTCTAGTTCCTGAAGATGGCAAATGAGTATTTCTTTGAACACTTCGTTGTCCTGATTGGGCCGACACTCCACCTTGAACAGTTTGTATAAGTTGACGGATGGTTTCTTGCATAACCGTTTGGCCTTGGCCTTGGGCTAAATTAGCTATTATGCCAGCCAAATCTTGAATATCTGGGGGAGTAAAAGGGTTTAGAGGGACCCCAGTGTTTCAATTGCTGGATTCTGGATTCTCAGCCATAGATGATGAATTATTTTAGTGAAAAATGCTAAGTACAGTTATTTCCCACAGACGGCGCCAATCTGTTGATGTAAAAAATTAGATTATCTCTAATTTATCAATCACAGATAAATAAGTTTATAAGACAAAGTATTTTTAAAGTGGTTCAGCCTTATGAAAATAGCCTACGTCCACTGTTTTTGTATTGCTGATTGTTTATTTAGAATCTAGATAATGGGTTTTCCAAGAGATCCAAAGTCCCCTTCTTATGAGGAGGTTACATTGTATTTATAGCATTGAAGCTGTACGTATGAAAGGATAATGCGCTGTTATCTAGTAGACATATACATCTGTACGATAATAATGCGCATTTAATGCGTAGTTGTCTTTTGATTCTCTTGATTTGGATGCTCTGCACGCTAAGTAGCTCAGACCGCTTAAGTTGCTCGGTACGGTTAAGTTGCTCGGGGCGCCTGAGTTGTTTGGTACGCTTAAGTTTCTCGTTAAAGTATTTGTATTTTCCATGTAGGTTGACACGTGTCTTCAAGTGATTGGTCCATGTCAACAGATTAAATTTGGTATCAACAACATATAAATCTATATGTTTTTTTAAATAACGTTAAAAAGTAATTTTTTGATATATAAATTGTTTTATAACATACAGGTTTTATCGTTATTTAAAAAAAAACGTTTAAAAAAATTAATAACATTATTATTCATAAAAAATACTTTTTTTTTTTTGCCATTGAACAAAATAAAAACGTTTTCATTTACAATAATATTTTGTTGTGTGTGTGTGTATATATATATATAAGAGATTTTTTTTTTCAAAATAGATAAATGAACATTAAAAAACTGTTCTTTTTAGTTTTATAACTTTTTTTTATATAAAAACAACTTTAAAAAAATTTAACTCGCATAAAAAAGAGAACTTTTTTTTTATATACAGTTTTTTTATGCAAAGAGTTTATATGTATGATTTTTTTTATCCATACATGTGTATAGTTACTTGGACACATTAATAGGAGATAGAGTATAGTTAGTTGGACATATTAATAAGAGAGAGAGTGTTTTTGTTAAATGCCACTTAGATTCCAACGATTGAGAGACATCAAAAGATGATGTCTTTAACAACATCAAAGAATTTTCCTGCTTTATAACCTACCTTAGTTTTTTAGATTCTTTACTGTTCCTTAATATTATATAAAATAATTTATTTTTAGTTTGTTCAAAATTTTAAACACGATTTTATTTTATTATTTACTAATACATGAATGACAGCTCAACAAATTATTTGATGTATTTAAAATTAAAAACTAAAGATTCATCCAATAGTAGATTATAGGAAAAGAAAGGTTAATAGTTTGTATCGAGATGTGAGTTTTTACGAGTTGTTATACTATGGATATCTATGTGTCTTTGTGATTTTTTGTATTTTGGGTTTGAATTGGTACTTTAGGTTTCAACTTTTAGAGTTTGTTTGGGAGTCTTAAAATGGAGAGAAAAGAAAGGAAATGGGGAGAAAGTTTCATATTTCCTTCGTTTAGGAGTTTAGTTCGAAGGGAAAGGGAGGGAAAAGGAGAGAAATAGATTCTACCAAAATTTTCTCTCCAAAACTTTCTGTCCATTGTGGGAAGAAATGGAGAGAAGAGAAAGTCATGGTTCCAAAATTTGATTACATTCCCTTATTTACCCCCTGATATAATCAGATATACCCTGTTTTCACAAAATTCATATTCTCTGTTTTCATACACCTGTTAACAACGTGTATATATATATATATGTTAACAGGGTGGGAAGGTATATTGTTATCAATGTTGACATATATATGTAAACATGTAACTGTTAACATATATATGTTAAAAGGTAACATATATATGTAAACATATATCTATTAAACATATGTTGTTTATGTTAACACACACACACACACACACACACACACACACACACACACACATATATATATATATATAATTTTTACTTGTTTGTTATATTAATTAACATAATAAAAGTTTTATTTTTTAAGTAATCTTTTCCTATTTACTAGATGGATAATGAAGACATTGAGAAAACAAATGAACTCATGATGGTTTGAGATATTTTATTATGATTTTTTTTTATCGAGACATATAATCCATTATTGTGTTGGTATGCATTATGAATTACTATGTTATTATCTTCTTTAAAATATTATAACATGCTTTGTTAATTATAAGGGTATAAATGTATTTTTTATTTTTTCCCTTCCTTTCTTCTCAACTCACAAACAAGAAGGAAAGAAAGTAACTTTCTTTTCTCTCGTGAACTTACAAACAGAGGACAGAAAGTCATTTTCCTTTCCTTTCTTTTCTCTTCTCTCCTAATAAAAATTTCCTTTCTTTTCTTTTCTCTCAAAACTCGCAAACAAGGCCTTAGGGTTGTGAATGAAATAGGTTATGGACATATGGTATTCCATCTCTGTCTAAGATGGAAATAAAAAGTGGGCGTTGAAGGTTGATAGAGAAAAGAAAGGGGAGAGAGAGAGATATCGTATTCCTCATTCTTCCAACTTACTCAAGATAAAGTGCAATGGACCTTAGTTTCTTTTGCTGCCATTTTTTTACTTTATAGTTTTCCTAATAAATTCAAACCCTCACGAGCTCAACTTTTTCCTTTGAAATTAATTTTGCTTCATTTTATAGTTTTAGTTTTTACCATAAATTTGTAAAATAAGATTTGATTGAATGGTTCTTTTGATCTTCGAAAGTTATTGAATACTAAAAAATTAAAATTTTTAGAACAATTTTTAATAATGTTTTATTAGGTTTAAAAAATCAGAACAAGTTAATATTTTAGATTGATCGATAGCTAAAATTGTGAGATATCACCTCTCTCTCTCTCTCTCTCTCTATATATATATATATATATATATATATATATATATATATATATATATATATATACATATCAAAATATTTCTTTTGAACAAAATATTTTAAATATCAAGTTTGGCTTCAAAAATTAGTACCAAGATCAATTTCAATATGCAAATATCATCTTTAATGCCTTCCTAAAAATATATATTGAGCTGTTTCATCTTCTAGATCTGCTATTCGAAAATGCAGTCACCGTGATTGTAAGCATGAAATTTTAGACAATTGCAAATACACGTTAATAGAAGCTCTATAAATAGCTTGCACATCACGCGCAACTAAAACTTAGTATGTATATGTATTTTACCTCTAATATAATAGTATTGGGGATATTAATATCAATTAATGTTAACAAATCAATACATGGCCCCTTACCCAAACGCCCTCATATTCCCCCCATTACCCAAACGTCCCAACATCAATATAGGAACCTTAATCAAACCTCCCCATTCCTCCCATTATTCAAATGTCCCACCTCACTCGACTCTTCAACTTCCACTCTTAAAGCGAAGACCATCCCCCTCAATCTCAAAATTCCATTCATCACAAATCGACTATTGTCTCTCCAGATCCTTCGACATTATGTTGCCATCTATACAATGAATACAACCATTAAGATGGAAGATTTAAAGGTTTATTCCACACATTTATATTTGAAACCCTTCATCCTCCACATTGTGCACTCTTTCTCAGTTACTCTCCTACGGTTGAATTTTTAAAAACATATGTCATTTGTTTTGTTGTAAGAACTTATAAAGTAATGTATTTTTGGCAGAGTTTATCTTTGGCACGTACCTCTGGTTTTCAATCATTCTTCATTGATAATAAGTCATCTATCAATCCCATCCCATCATGTGAAATTGTGTGATTGTCTCTTGCATTTTATATGTTAGATATTGTTACTCTATGAATGATATATCCCACTTCAAATAAAGAAATAATTTATATGAGAAACATAATACATATGGAAATATAGTTAAAGGTGATGTGTGTAATATGTATGAAATGCCAATTTTCTAATAACAAGGTTGTTTACAATATGTATGTGCCCTTTATATTATATTTATTTCACTTAGATAGTTAGGCTCCTTAATTTTTATCATCCTAGAATAAATAGTTATGGACTCTTAATTTTGGACGGATGGTGTATAATAAGTCTGAGAAGTTTAGGCAATAAATAATAAACTAAGTACCAAATTAATAATAAACTATATAATTTGTTAATACCTACGTTAAACCTTTTTTAAAAGCCTAATGTATTATGTATTCATTGCTTTAGGATAGTAGTTGGGATTTTCTTTTTTACAAGAATATTAATTTAGTAATGAGTTGGTACTCACATTTAGGACAGATGTTTCCAAATATTGCATATTGATGTTGGTATCTTGAAAATTCTCTAAAGCATATTGTTATTAACAATATGGTTTGTTTTCTATTTAGTATTAACTAATTATAGATACTCTCTTTTGTTATCGTACATGTATCTATTGTGTATTACTTAACGTGTTAAACTTATAACATGTAACAAGTGTTCTAAAAGTGAAATTAGCCCGAGTTATGTGTGTTAGTATACAAATAGGATCTACGGGTTAAGATAAGTATTGTTCTGATAAGTTGGATTACAAAATTAGTAAGTATGATATTGACAAAACATATACTATTCCTCCCCTAAATTAAGAGTCCCCTTTCCTTTTTTGAACATAATCAACGAATCCCATTTCACGATAGTGAACTAGAATGCTATGAAAGTTAAATTTTCAAGTGTTATGAGGAAATCGAAGCGTAATCAACCAAAGTTTTACGCTATTAGAAAGTCAATGATCCAATTTCTTCGAAAGTCACTACACCAAGCACCGAAAATGGTCACGGAGAAGGGGTCACGACTCACAGTCGTGATAACCTGGTCACGGCCCAAAACTATGACTACGATCAAAATGGGCATGACCAAATCCATGACTCTGTGTGGTCATGGGTCGTTTTGTGGGTTGTCACGGATCTAAACCCTAACTCACTTGGGTCACCGCTTTAGACCCTGACCCAGCTGTGACCATTATAGCACCAAGTTTCCCTCTAATTTTAGTCCGGTGACCAGTTAATTATTTGAGTCACGGCTTTGGACCGTGACCATGGCCTTATTTCCACACAGACAGTAAAAAATAAAGGGGTCGCGTCATGGGGTCACGGACCTAAGCCGTGACCATGGTCTTTATACTTAAAAAACGCAGAACAATTTTTCATTTCCCTCGAAAAATTCTAAACCCTTATTTTCCCTCCCTCTCTCTGGCGATTTACTTCTCTCAATCTTAAGCTCTCTCCTTTTCTCAATATCAAAGGTAAATACATATTTCTCTGTATGTGTATACTATAAATATGCATGTGTATACATGTGTGTGTGTGTGTGTATACATATGTGTGTGTGTATATATGTGTGTGTATTGTGTATATGTATGTAGCTATGTATACATTGTCATTGTGTGTATTGTGTATACTGTAAATGTGTATGTATGTGTGTATTATAGAATAAAAATACTTATATATGACTAATGTTGGTTTAAGTTTCAAACTAGGGAAAATTTTAATTTAATGGATATTGTTGGTTTAAGTTTCAAACTAGGGCAAATTTTAATTTTATGGATATCGTTGGTTTAATTTTCAAACTAGGGAAAATTTTAATTAAATGGATATTGTTGGTTTAAGTTTGGGGTTGAAATATAAACAAATACCTCTCCATTAAAAAAATACCGGACCATAAAAAAATACCTCTCCATTAAAAAAATACCAAACATAAGGGTTAATTTTAGGGATTGTTAGCTTAAATGACAAAAGCAGGTATTCAAAATAGAATAAATTAACAGTTGATGATTCATTAGAGTAATTTTTTTATAGGAATCATATCCACGCCCTCGTACATAATAACTAGTTAATGATTCATTAGGGCCATTATTTATAGGAATCATATTCACGCCCGTGTTCATTTTTCTCAGAAAAAATGACTCACGATGATAATCGATGATAACAAGAGTATGGAAGGTTGTAATTGGTCTGCAGTCGTACCTCTTTCATTAATTAT
Source organism: Sambucus nigra (assembly GCA_949130495.1). Taxonomy (NCBI): domain Eukaryota; kingdom Viridiplantae; phylum Streptophyta; class Magnoliopsida; order Dipsacales; family Adoxaceae; genus Sambucus; species Sambucus nigra. The sequence goes on from OX422219.1 coordinate 54,811,887, forward strand.
CCTCATAAAGTGGGTACTCCGATTTATTGCTATGGGAATAGGAATATCGAACAGTTTAACTACCTTGTAAACCATGGAGTTCATTTCCAGCAAAAGTACTTGTTCGATCGTATTCTGTTTTTTCTGCCACAATGTTGGGATGAATTTGTACAATATATATATTATGTATATAATCTCGATAGAGCACTGACTTTGATTACGCTGTTAGAGAAGGCAAAAAAAAATTCACCCATTATGGATAGAATTACGTACAAAGAGCATTGACGAAGACTGTGATGTCTCACGACATATGCACGTCAAACTTGATCTTGTCAATAGGCTGAAGAGGATGAGATTTCAAGTTCATGTCGCTGACATCTATGCATCCATTATAGATACGCTTCCTCCTGATTGGCCACGTGCAAAAATCCGTAGGTTTTTAAAAACAAATTCAGAATGGATGGGATCAGACACATTGAACTTTTGTTAAAGTCTTACTATGAATAGGTAGATTATAATATATGGTTAAAAAATTTATTTTGTTAGTTATATTTTCATATTGAACTTTGAAGTTATGCATCTAATATTATAGATACACATTTAACTTTTATTATTTTTGTAGATAATATCGGGCGGTAATGGAAGCAACGCTCCAACTAACAGCAACCAACAACCACAAGTAGAATTCTCATCACCAATTGGTGAGCAATACTCAACTCCATAAACTTTTCACTCTCCTACTCCAAATTATATTCACTCCCCTACTCCGCAAACTGTTCACTCCCCTATTCCGAGTTGCAGTAGGTAAGAAACTCCCACTAATCCAACTGACACACCCAACGCTCCTGAAACTTCAGGGTCAGTTGAGAAGAAGCCCATTAGGTTCTCTCTTTTGGGAAATAACCCCACGGGGGATAAGAATCACATTCAATAGTTTAAAGCCCAGTGCTTGTCCTTGGCAAAAATGAATGTGGGACTGGGAGGAGTTGATAATTGGAACCTTATCGATAAAGCTATTAAAGATGACATCTACGAGCAACTCAGCAAACGGTTTTCATTTTTGCCCAACTTAAAAAATAAGGTGCTTTCTCGGGTTGCTAAACAACTCCGAATATATCGGAGAAACCTTAGGCAGAAGCATTTCCCTAAGGGAGCATCAAGCTCTGGCATTTTGGCGCTTAAAGACAAAGTCCATTGGAACGTTGAGATGCCAGTCTCTCAATGGAATGATTTTCTGGAGAATGAGGCGAAGGACTCCAAAATGCTGCAAAGGGAGAAAAATAAGAAGAATAGGGCAAAAAAAACTGATGTCCATCGGCTTGGCTCAAAATCTTATGAAGATTTGAAGAACGAGTGGATGACAGTTATGAAAGGCAACCCGTATGAAGGAAAGACATCGAATAGGGCCAACTTGTACGTGCATGCTAGACGAGACAAAGATAATAAATCCCCTCCTCACTTGGCCAATACTCTAGAATCAACAGAGTCTATCAATAGTTAGTCAGATTCAAGCCCGATCGACGATATTGACAATGATGCCATCATACAAACCTTTGGGAAAGACCACAGAGGGAAGACGAGAGGTTTGGGGTCGCATATGTCAGAAACAAGATTCAAATACACTGCACCTCTCGTGGACGAGCTTTCTTCTGTTAATAAGCGTGTTGCATCTGACGATGAACGCCAATCTAGGACTGAAGGGGATATACCGGGGCTTCAAAGTGAATTGGGAGGTGTGAATGATAAACTTGCACAGATTGTGTCCCTCTTAATCGGTCGTATGCCCCTACAACCCTCAATTCATCCCGATTTCCCTCCACAGATGCTAGGGATTCCTTAAAATTTTCCTCATTCTCCATTCCCCCCACACATTCTGATTCCTCCTTCAACATTACCTTTCTTAGTGCCTCATCATGGCACAGTTCTTGGATCATCGCCAACAACCCACGGTGATTATGGCGAGAAATACTATATACAGGACCTGAGCGACATATTTGTCGTTGGGATCTGTACGCTCTTGTCCACTGTCGTAGGAACTTTAGTACATAACCGACCTTTGCAGGAGGGTGAGTGTCCGATCGTGGTTGATATAGTATTTGATGGTTGTGAAACTGTTCCAGCGCACGTCAACAGTGCAGAAAGGATTTTTTTGAAATATTATGTAGAGTCTGTTACCACTTGGCTAGTTTATTGCTTGATCAAGATGTAGTAATGTTTTTCTTATGTTGTAATAATATCAGTAGATAAATTTATTTAATTTGAGTTTAAGTGCTTTTGTAGTATCGTTGATTGGCGTGTTCTTATATTTAAGTTATTGCATAGTTTGATTGAATGGTGCGTTGTTGCCTATATTAATGCTTTGCTTTTATACTATATTAGTGTTTTACTATGCAACATGATATTTATTTTATCATGTTAACATGTGACTGTAGTTTGAAGATTATTAAATAGATTTTCCACAATACAAAGAGTGGATGAGGGGGACTGACCGAATAGCTAATAGTTGTATTAAAGGCATTCAAGATTTTTTTAGATACGCATTGCATAAAGATTGCGATGAAGATCATTCGGTATTATATGCAAAGCTTAGTTTGCAAAACTTGAAGAGTCAATTTGGCTTGTCTGGAAACAGCGTAATCGGAATTCTCAAGTAGGTTAAAGAAATTCTCCCAAAAGAGAACACGTTACCAGACAATTATCCTACCATGAAGAAGAGCTTGAAGGGTTTGGGATTGAAATACAAATCTATTCATGCATACAAATATGATTGCATATTGTATCACAACGAACACGAAGAGAAGGATGAATGTCCATTATGCAGTGAGCCTATATATGTCATTTGTGAGAAGGTAAATGACAAACCTACAAAATATCAAAAGAGGTCACAAGTCCCACAAAAGATTTTGAAGTATTTTCCACTTGGGTCACGATTAAAACGATTTTTTAGTGTACCGTGGATAGTGGGGGCCATAACATGGCATGCTCGATGCGAGGTGGGTGGGAATATGATGCCTCATCCGGTTGGTTCACTCGTTTGGAGAATTCCAAATGCACGACACCATGAATTTGCAAACGAACCACGTAATGTTCATCTTACAATGTCAACTGATGGGTTTAACCGTGACCACCCGCCTAATTAAATCCCGGGTGATCAGTCCTAAATTAAATTGGAACAAGTTTCTCAGATGGTTCATTGTTAGCTTCACTGTCAAAACTTTTTAATTACTAACCACCTAAGTGAAATTAGACTGGTGCCAAGTTTTATCTTTCATTAATTTAATGAAATACTCAAGAGGAAATAAATCATTAACAATCACAAGAGAACTGAATCCAACCATCACATATAAATAAGAAACTATTTTAATAACCATTGGCTAAAATCCAACACAAATATAAAGACAGATAATAATGGATCTCAAGTATCTGAAATAAATACCAAATAAAAACTGTGAGCAACATGCTCGAATATCTGATAGAAAATCTCTATACTAGGAATAGAAGGAATAGAGGCGCCTATCCAAATCCAACAACATCCATATATGCGGCAGCAGCGAATCCCTAGAATGAATCAAGTCCGACGTCCCTGTGGCTGGACACCTAAAAGGTTTTGAAAATATTTTATAGCAAGGGTTAGAACCCAAAATGTTTTGAAAACATTTAGCAAATGATTAACTTATAGTAGTAAAATATGCATGAATTCGCTTCATATTTTAGTTAGTGTCACACTCCCTTCAGGACAATCTCACCCCTCAACTAATGTGCACACCTATGCCTTCTTTATATCCCACCTAGTCCTGATATAACTCTTGTCAACTGCCCTACTCAATCCCGACTATTTTTAATGTATGACTAATAAGTTATTTATCGCCTTAATTTAGTTAATCATCTTTCCTTAAAAATCATATAACATTCACTAGTTATATAAATAATACACTTTTCCCCATGTATTTAAATTTTCCGTATATAATAATTCACCCCATTATATACGTAAAATTATCTTACAACTATCATGCCTGTTCAATATGAATATAACCCATATTACAATTCACTTCGGCCCAGTTTGGTTGCGCAAATTGTTTGATTATGTAAATTGGTTCATTGTGAATTAGTGAATTGTAAATGAGTAAATTTGAAATGAGTTAAATCCAATTTTGCACGATGTTTGGTAATTTGAAATTGATGTTAAGGTTCTATGAAAAAAAGGTAAAAACATATCGAGAGAGAGAGAGGGAAGGGAAAATAGAGCGGGGGAGAGGGAGAAAGTACATGCACTTTATGTGGCTCCTATTTCAAATGGATTCATTTCACGTTTTTTGTGAAATGATCCAATTTCAGATTTTGCACATGAACTAAAATGAGGCAATTAATGAATCCTTTCATTAATGAAACCAAATACAATTAATGGGTCAATTTGTAAATGGATCAATTTATTAATGATCCAATTTATAATTTTGGGACAACCAAACAGGGCCTTCATGTATTTAATGACCCGTATATAACTATTTATCCCATTATATATGTAGAACCATATTACAACATTCACACATATATTTAATATAAATATAACCCATCCTCCCGAGTAATAACTTACCGGATGTATTCTCTAAAGTGCTATCATACTAGGTGTCCTCGCATAACCTAGTTACCCCAAGTCAGAATCGCTCACTAACTTGGCAAAAAATATAAGCATAATGGAGGCAGTCATATTCATTCCCTGAAAGTGAGATAAGCCCCTCACCCATATAACGGAAGCTATGACCTGGGGATATACTCGCCCTACTCATCAATCTAGGAGATTCACCCACCTCGCGCAACCTCCTTCGATAGCACTAGAGTATATATATTAATAATATCTAATCACTGATATTTATATGCACACACCATATATATACTATCGCGCACCGTATATATATATATATATATATAAATATAAAATATCCCGGATTTACCGTGTACTGAGTCCGTAACGCTAGCCTATACTTAGTATCTCAAGTTTTTGGTTTGTAAGGACACAAATTTCCAATTGAGTCCATGTATTGTGTTGGCTCAATTCCGAACAAAAATATTTATTCATAGGATAGTATGTAATTGTAATACTCTCAAGCCTATGAAGTGTTTGTTGAAGACGTAGAGGCAAAGAGTATAAATCTTCATCAACTATGCCGGTTTACGTGCCTCGTTTCTACGTCATCAACTATGGTTCCATGCTCCCAAGGTATGAATGCGATATTATATATATAGGAGCTTGGAAGTCGTTTATTAGGTGTTAGGCTTAATAAAAATTGTGTTTTATTTTCAGAAAAAATTAAATTAGAACTTTAAAATAAAGTATATAAAGTTTCTGGGCCAAAAACGAATTTTATAAACTTTCTGGAAGTCGTTCGATATGTCGTTCGAACGAGTTTTTCGTTCGAACCAGATATCGTTCGAATGAGTTTGCCAACGAGTTCCCACTAAGGTATACTGGTCCGTCGTTCGAAATGTCGTTCGAACGAGATTGTTCGTTCTAACGAGATTTCCAATGAGTTTCTAACGAGTCCAATCTGGAACGTCGTTAGAAGTCTCGTTCGAATGAGATTTCATTCGAACGAAATGTCGTTCGAACGAGATGACAGGCGGGAACAGTTTTTGGCAGTTTTTCACCCACTTCCCCACTTAGTTTTTAACCAACTTTTTCAGACATTATCATGTGCGGGAAGGACATTTTCCAACTTAACTTTTCCATAATTATTTCCATTCTATCTCATCTCTTAGAGGGGGTTTTGAGAGCAAAATTGGTTAAGGAAAATGTTCGTGTTTTGAGTGTAATTTTGTCAAAGAGAAAATCATTCACCACTCTAGTTTAAACCCAAATTAGTGTTTATCCAAGTTCTTATATACATATCAATTGCTTGGAGTTTGGCATCGATTTTCTCTACACCAAATTGAAGAGAAGTTTGTTTTAATTTTACCCGTTTGGATAAAGGCTTCATGTTTGGGTGACGGTGACCATAGAAAGTCCTATCGGTGGATTCCGAGACCGCGGTGGTGTTCCAAGGTTATTCGCTAGGAAGAGGTTTCTACAAGAAGAAGCATCGGGGCTTGAGAGGGATCGAGTCGTTTGTTGTAAGTCTTTTGTCGTGTACTTGTAATTCCGTATCTAGTGAATTTGTGGCTAGGGCCGTCCGAGGTTGTTTTCCGTTTTGGGTTTTTCCTCGTACATCGCGGCGTAGTATGATTGATTTATTTTATCTTGCTTAAATAATTTAGAACGCATGCTTAGGATAATTCAAGATAAAATTTGGTTTAATTTATCACACTCAATTTAATTTGGACTTAAATTAAATATTGGGTAAAGTTGTTTAATTCAAGTCATTTGCTAAAATTGGTTTGGCCTAACTTTGTTGAAATGGAAAATATGACTTAGGCAAATTCTAGGACTTGGATTTAATTTCCTCGGTTTAAGTTTAATTTGTTTAAAGAAAACTAAAACTTGGTAATTGTTTGTTTTATTGAACCATCACATCCTTACGCTTCCGCATCGTGTTCTATATAATAGAAAAGGAAATTATAATTTGGTTTTAATTGAGACAATTAAGAACCCGGGGACACAACGTTTACAAATTGGTATCAGAGCCAAAACGATAAATTATTTCGTTAAGATCCTTTAAATAATTTTTGGCTAAAATGGAATTTTCCCCATTTTTAAAATTTCCTATTTTTGATGGTTCAAACTACGCGTATTAGAAAGCGCGAATGAAATCGGCACTAAAATCTATCGACGAGAGAGTTTGGATGTCTGTTGTTAACGGGTGGTCCCCACCAACTTATTTAGTTGAAAATGAACGTGTTATCAAACCCACCGATAGATGGACTGAAAATGAGTTTAAACTTGCTAATTTCAATTCCCGTGGTTTAAATGCCTTGTTTAGCGCTGTCACACCGGATGAATTTCGACATATTATGACGTGTGAGACCGCTAAAGAATCTTGGGATATTTTACAATTAACTCATGAAGGAACTAGTGTCGTTAAATCTTCAAAACTCCAAAACCTCACCACTCAATTTGAAACTATCAAAATGAATGAAAAAGAAACTTTTGATGAATTTTATGCTAGAATTTCTGATATTGTTAATTCATCTTTTAATTTGGGAGAGAAAATACCTGACGACCGTGTAGTAAAGAAAATTTTAAGGACCCTACCCGATAGATTTATTCCTAAAGTGACCATTTTAAATTCTTTACCAACTTTAGCCTCTACGAAATTAGAAGAGATTGTAGGTGATTTGCAAACCTATGAACTAGATATGTTTCCCTCTAAAACTGAAAAGAAAATTGAAAAGGGCGCTGCTTTAAAAGCCCGAAAAGAGGTCAAACAAGTAGTAGAGAGCGAGAGTGATAGTGACTCGGAAGGCATGGCTTTATTTTCTCGCAAATTTAGAAAATTTCTTAAAATTAACAAAGATAAATTTAAAAATGATTTTAAGAAATTTGAATCTTCTAAACATGACAAAGGTGGGAAGATTTATAAAGCCGGAAAGATCCCTAAAGTCGAGAAGATCCCTAAACCTAGTAATGAAAATTTAGATAGGGACGAGTCCAATAAGTGTTTTGGTTGTGAAGGTTATGGCCATAGGGCTTTTGAGTGCCCCACTAAACTAAGGAAAGAGGGTAAGCGACCCATTTCATATAATGCGATCCTTAGTGATAGTGATACGAAAGAGAAGCCCGATTCCCCCACTAAGAAAAATTTTGTGGCTTTTATGGCTAGTCATGTGAGTGATAGTGAGAACTCATCGATTGATGAAACCTTAACACATGACACTTCCAAGGTCATTGTTTATGATTCTCTTGTTTCTGATGATAGTGAGAGTGGAGACGAAAGAGAGAGTGAAAATGAAGAAGAGGTTAATGTGAGCGAACTTCAAAATGCTTTTCAAGAACTTTATAAAGAATCTATTAAATTGAAAAGAGCTAATTTGAAGTTAGAAGCTAGTTTAAGAGAGAGTGTCAAGGTCGTTGATGAAAATGCTTTAATAGAAGACCTTAGGACACGTGAGAGGACTCTTCAAGAGAAGCTTGAATATGTGGAAGGCGAAAGAGATAGCCTTAGGGGTTTAATGGAATCCTTGAAAAAGGAGCTTCTTGCTTTTGAAGAGCGAAATGTTTTATTAGAGTCTAACATTTTAGAATTACAAAATAAATTAAAAGACTCTAGTAATGTCAAATTTGATTTGGAGTGTCGTTCGGAAAAACTAGATAAAATCTTAGGAACGGTCCAAATTAAAAATGACACGTGTGGTTTAGGCTTCAATACTTGTAATGAATCTACTCATAAAGTCAAGACTAACATTTTAGGAGAATCAACTAGGAATGCATTGAAAGATCACTCCTTAGGTAAATCTTTTCGACATGCTTTTACTTGTACTCATTGTGGTCGAAAAGGTCATCTTAGGAAATTTTGTTTTGATTTGAAACGAATTCCTAGAAAATCCCATAGTAAAGTAACCACGGTAGTTAACGTTCTAACACCCCAAGATAGTCATTCTTCATTAATTTGGGTTAGGAAATCCGACTTGGTTGCCTTGCAAAATAGGGTTTTTGATTCTCATTTACTATCACATGCTTCATCCCTTGCTAAATCTAAAGGATGAATGTGTTAGTCTTTTTCATACTTTAGCGTTTGTACTTCATACTATATTCCCATGCTAAATATATGCTTGTTTAATTATTTTCTAGTCTATGCTCCAAGCTTATCACATGCTAGAATTATGATTTTTGTTTATCTTTTGTATTATATTTCCTTCATTTTGTTTGCATTAAATGAAAAATACAAAAATATTTTTGTTTGTCATTTGGATTTTATCGCTTGGTAATTTAAGCTTAATGAAAAATTCAAATGATTTTTGTTTGTCTTTTGAGTATATATTTTTTATTATTTTGTTGTTAAAAATGTCAAAAACTCAAAAAGATTTTTGTTGTGTGTAGTTTGGATTGACACACTTTATGTGGCATATACTTGTATTTGAATCCCTCCTTTAACGCTCCCACGTGGCTAGAACTTTTGGTTTAGATTGTCAATCCTTATTATGTTCTTTACCATATTTTTTTTGGAGTAATTGGATTTTGTGTTGTTTAAATGGATTCTATTTTTATATGCCTCTATTCACACATGCACGAGATCTTTCGAAATTTTAACTTCATATGTATATTTGAGCTATGTGAGGTGTTCTCCTTCCAATCTTGTCATCTACATATTTGTGACTTAGGAGGACTAGTGCATGTCAAAATCCGTTGCATGTGAGATTTGTGTGAAAAATGAAAACATGATAAATAAAAATGTGCACGGGGAAGGGCTCCGAAAGGACTAAGTGATCCTTTCCAATAGTAAGCCACCATTTTGAATGGACCTAAAAGAAATACGTGGTCCAAAGGCCTAAAAACAGAAAATATGGCATTAAAAAGAAAATCATTGCCAAGGACTATGTTTGATTGATATATTCATTCAAATTTAATATAAATGCATATTGAGGGAGATTGGATGGCATATCAACGGTTTGCACAATGTCCATTTATCCTAGTTGCGTATTTCATGTCATGACTCTATTGGTTTGTAGAATCATCAATATGCTAGGCTTGTATGCATTGTGTATGTTTGTTCATTGAGTTCAATTTATATTGTCACATGAGGTTATATTCAAATGTGATGAAGTTTGCAATCAATTGAGAACTCCGTGAACATGTTTTAAGTGATTGGGTCTAAATTTAATCGTTACTAGTTCACACCCCAACACTTCCGTTTTCATATGACACATTTTTGCCATACGAGTGTGAAAGACTCCTATTATATGTTGTGTGTGTCATTTGTGTGTTTATATCTATACATATGTGCGTGTGCACTATTGATATATTTCTAGTACATATATATATATATATATATATATATATATATGATATTTTGTTCCGCCTTTGCCTTGCTTTTATTGCTCATATGCTTTCATGTCTTATCACTTTAAGCTTCAACATGCTTTTATATTTGTTCTTTATCCTTTGTCTATTCCTGAACAAAAAGGGGGAGAAAAATGATAGGGGGAGAAATGGTATCTAATCCTATTATTATCGTATCTTAGTTTGGAAGAGATTTATCTTAGGGGGAGACGTCTTTCTAAGAATGTCATTTGTTAGATAAAGGGGAGAATTAATTTAGGGGGAGTAATTAATTAATTGCATTTTATATTTTGATATTCCCTATGCATTTGATGAGTTTGCTTAAGTGTGCAGGAGTTATTCTAAAGCGGCATCTTCCAATGGCAAAGCGTTTAATCCTTGGGTTGAGTCAAGTTTGGGTGGGTTATGTTTTGAGTCTAGTAGAGCTTGACGGCCCTTTAGCATTTTTGTTTGGTTTTTGTCCCGGAATAGCCAAAGGGGGAGATTTGTAAGGACACAAATTTCCAATTGAGTCCATGTATTGTGTTGGCTCAATTCCGGACAAAAACATTAATTCATAGGATAGTATGTAATTGTAATACTCTCAAGCCTATGAAGTGATTGTTGAAGACGTAGCGGCAAAGAGTATAAAGCTTCATCAACTATGCCGATTTGCGTGCCTCGTTTCTACGTCATCAACTATGGTTCCATGCTCCCAAGGTATGAATGAGATATTATATATATAGGAGCTTGGAAGTCGTTTATTGGGTGTTAGGTTTAATAAAAATTGTGTTTTATTTTCAAAAAAATTTAAATTAGAACTATAAAATAAAGTATATAAAGTTTCTGGGCCAAAATCGAATTTTATAAACTTTCTGGAAGTCGTTCGATATGTCGTTCGAACGAGTTTTTTGTTCGAACCAGATATCATTCGAACGAGTTTGCCAACGAGTTCCCACTAAGGTATACTGGTCCGTCGTTCGAAATGCCGTTCGAACGAGATTGTTCGTTCTAACGAGATTTCCAACGAGTTTCTAACGAGTCCAATCTGGAACGTCGTTAGAAGTCTCGTTCGAACGAGGTTTCATTTGAACGAAATGTCGTTCGAACGAGATGACAGGCAGGAACAGTTTTTGGTAGTTTTTCACCCACTTCCCCACTTAGTTTTTAACCAACTTTTTCAGACTTTATCATGTGCGGGAAGGACATTTTCCAACTTAACTTTTCCATAATTATTTCCATTCTATCTCATCTCTTAAAGGGGGTTTTGAGAGCAAAATTGGTTTAGGAAAATGTTCGTGTTTTGAGTGTAATTTTGTCAAAGAGAAAATCATTCACCACTCTAGTTTACACCCAAATCAGTGTTTATCCAAGTTCTTATATACATATCAATTGCTTGGAGTTTGGCACCGGTTTTCTCTGCACCAAATTGAAGAGAAGTTTGTTTTAATTTTACCCGTTTGGAGAAAGGCTTCATGTTCGGGTGATGGTGACCACATAAAGTCCTATCGGTGGATTCCGAGACCGCGATGGTGTTCCAAGGTTATTCGCTAGGAAGAGGTTTCTACAAGAAGAAGCATCGGGGCTTGAGAGGGATCGAGTCGTTTGTTGTAAGTCTTTTGTCGTGTACTTGTAATTCCGTATCTAGTGAATTTGTTGCTAGGGCCATCCGAGGTTGTTTCCCGTCTTGGGTTTTTCCTCGTACATCGCGGCGTAGTGTGATTGATTTATTTTATCTTGCTTAAATAATTTAGAACGCATGCGTAGGATAATTCAAGATAAAATTTGGTTTAATTTATCACACTCAATTTAATTTGGACTTAAATTAAATATTGGGTAAAGTTGTTTAATTCAAGTCATTTGCTAAAATTGGTTTGGCCTAACTTTGTTGAAATGAAAAATATGACTTAGGCAAATTCTAGGACTTGGATTTAATTTCCTCGGTTTAAGTTTAATTTGTTTAAAGAAAATTAAAACTTGGTAATTGTTTGTTTTATTGAACCATCACATCCTTACGCTTCCGCATCGTGTTCTATATAATAGAAAAGGAAATTATAAGTTAGTTTTAATTGAGACAATTAAGAACCCGGGGACACAACATTTACATGGTCCAACTCTGATTATTAATTAATTAAATTATTATTGGTGTCACCCAACCAATATACTCGGGCTCGCTCTCGTGGCCTGAAATTAATATAACACCCGATTCTAATCCCCGAATCCAAATTAATTAGTTTTTCATCCATAATTAATTTAAGTGACTAGTTTCGCCCTACTACTATACCTGAACTTATTCACCCAGTTCGTTATTTTATTTCTCCGAATTTATTCTCAAAACTCATACGTAAGTGTTACACTTGATTACCCCACCACTCTGAACTATATGCCCCTATAATTGTGAGGATATTAACATCCCTAATTAATTTTTCTCCCTTAATTAGACTTGGTGATAATTAAACTAAAAGAAAATCCCACCTAAAACTCCCAAGGACAAACTGTCAAAAATTCCCAGCCATCGATCGATCGATCCCCAACCATCGATCGATCGATCGATCGAGCAAGTCCTCATCTTCTCCGATATCCTGTTTCTGCCATTAATGGATTTCTCTAATCTCTAAACTTGCCTTTGGTTCATTTAGAGTATACACAACATTATAACTATATGGGAACTTGATCAGGACCTCCCCTAGAACCTTAAACACAAATTAAATTTCACAAATCTCTACTTTTTCGAATTTGGGAAATTTTCGGGTCTTTACTCGATCAATCCCAATTTCATCTGTTTGTCCCAAATTCGTTCATAAATTTATTCTTGGTTTTCACACCTGAATAAATCATTATATCAGTACCATGTAACACAATGAATTCCCACATTAATTTCCCATTAATTTCATTCAAGTGTTCTATATACAAAAATCCCATTTTTGTACCCTTTTGTACCCAAAACGAATTTCAGATCTCCACATCACAAAAATATGAATTAAAAACATTAATAATGTTACAGCAAGTTAACCACTTGCCTTTTGGATTCGTAGGGTTTGATCGGAGGTGAAATTTGCAAGGTTGATGATGAACTTCCAATAGTTTCCTTGCCTTGTCTCCAAAAGACTCCAATTTTGTAGTGAAATCACTCCCTATGGCTTCTTCTCCAAACCTTAGGTTCTCCCTTGTGTTTTCTGCCATTTCCCTTTTCTCCCAATTAGGTATTCGACACAAATCCCGTTTTTAGCCTAATGGGCCAAGCTCAAGTGACCCAAATACCCGTGTGTGGGCCCGACTATGTCTAAAAATGCCCCGTGATCCGTTTACTACCCCCGGGGTACACTTTTCGGTCTATCTTAGCCCATCCGGGCTCAATCGTGCACTCAGAATTGACATTCGAATTAATTTATACAAATCCTTATTTCACACCCAAATTAGTCTATACCGACTCCCGACTGAGATAAATAAATGCCACGTCACTAATACACGTTATGACGTAAATAAATTATTACTATTCACTTAGTAATTAAATTTCCCTAAATATTAACCATTCACTCTCCGATTAATATTTAAATAAATATTACCATAATTAATTAAATTAAATTTTGACACACAAGTAATTTAAATTTTCCCGAATTAATTAAATAATAAATGGACAGAAATATGGGGTGTTACATACTCCCCCCCCCCTTACAAAGGAATTTCATCCCCAAAATTTGGTTATTACTGCGGCGAATATCTCTGGATACTGCTGTCACATATCCTCCTCCTTCTCCCATGTATACTCATCAATACTGTGATGACCCCACTCCACTACACTCTAACTGGTGGTACCACTTTAGACCGCAGCTTACGCTCACATAAATACCAGTCTCTCCTCATATGAGGTGTCTTATTGCAAGTCATTCTTCTCGAGTGGAACGTACCCAAAAAGCCCTATCGCTCCTCCTGTATCCCTCCAGCTATACCACGTGGAACACATCCCGTATCTGCCGAAGATGTTGTGGCAAACCTAGTCGTAAGCTACCGGTCCCACCCTCTCAAAGATAGGGAAAGGACTCACATACCTCGATGTTATTTCCCTTTTCTTGTCGAACTTAATCACTCCTTTCATAGAGGGCTCCCAAACCAATACCTGGTCACAAATATTTAACTCGACGTCCCCTGACAACATAGTGCCCCAGAAGATGAGCATATACTCCACCGGCTCCACTATCTCCAAATTAGGAAATTCCCCTCCTATATGGGTGTCAATTCCCTTGTTACTAAAACGCGTGACTATCTTTCGGGAAATTACCCACATCACCCCTGACAAAGCATGTCAAACTTGAACCTTTAACTCACGGTGATGTACCCCTCCTTACGTCCTTGAACTATACGAAAGGATACAAATTACTTAATTCCCGCTAATGGACCATAACCCATTTCGATCCTAGAAGCTTGTTATTTCCCCACCTCTTACCTACTAAAGGTGGATAATAAAATTTTTCCCATAAAGTCTCCTAAGGTGTCACGTAAACTAAACCATCACGAAGCATCACATATAACTCTACATGTGGTCATTTTTACTCCCGAATTACCCAAAAATCTAGAATGCACAATCCTCGCTTCCCGTCTACCCATCGACTTATGAGCAACACGTTCAACCCAATATGTAACTTTGTCCCGATCACCTCCTGATAGTTTACCAACCTGAGCATTAATTCCTTCACTGGAACCATAGAATTAAAAAAATTTCCTAGTTGATACTCTCTAATAAACCTTTTTCCATCCGTAAATGGTTTACCCGATGATAATTTCACTATGTCCCATTCAACACTGATTCCCACGCTCAAGAACTCTATTCCTTGTGCGATTTTCATCAGGCAGGAATCTATACCTTGGCTATGCGTAAAACCACTCTAGGTATTTGGACTAAGTGGTACACTTTTCTATCTTCCCAAAAATGTGGTTTTCTCCCTTGCCTATGGATATCTTATTACATAGGTCTCCCCCACCTTCCCACTCCCAACGGTGGAGGTAGTTCCCCTTGATATACATATAGTCAGACTGTTTCCTTTCTCAAACGAATTTCAGTTCACTACACTTTTTCACTTATTCTCTGACTGCCCCGAAGGCGTACATTCAATATGTTTATTTACACATCCCTTTTACTTAATAAGACTCTGAAATCACACTAACCAGGGAGCCCATACACCCTATATCCCGTGCTTAACCGTACAAAAATTACCTTAATTAACCAGGGTGCCCATACACCCCGTCCCCGTTCACAATCGCACAAAAGTTACCCGACTATGCTAGCCGTAACTCGTAGTATAACTTCCAACCCGTAGGCATATCACATACATGAATAATAACCGGGGTACCCAACCTGTGTACTAACGACCAAACATTTCCCACTTCCAACCTTGTACTAAGTTTCATGCGTGGGACATCTCGCAAAGCAAAATCCAAACAAGTACCCCCCTTGATACACTACTACCTAACATTATCGATCATTGAGATATGTTAGACCCGCAGTCCATTGCACGTACCCCCAAATACTTGTCTCTTAACACAAAAGCATGCACGCCTACTCTTATGCTACAAAAGACAACATAAAATACCGCACCCTTACTATCACTAGTTCTTGCACAAAATAAATCCCGATCTATTTCTCCCCGCTCAAAAATAATTTTAACTGCCCTGAATCGCTTTAATATACATCCCTTCTTACTGGGAAAAATATAATAATACAAGACATTCTTGTATGTCTATCGTACCTCACAATACAAGCTATATACGCATATATATAGGCTAGGCTCCCTCTCAGGTGACACCTAGCAGGAGTCATTCATAACCTGGTGTTACGAACACCAAAACTTACTATCACTATTCGTAATAGTTTACACCCATTGCTAACCAATCCATACCCAGGAAAAATCATGCTTTCATAACAATCCTCAAAATGAGTAAGTCTTATAAAATATACCCTCTCAGTTTTCACACTTGCTTCTTTGCAGATAAAACAAAAAGGAACCCTGTTACCCCGTGGTAAACATATACTTACTAGTAACACTACTATACACCCACTAAACTCGTCCCTCTCGCGAATATAGGGCTAACAAGAATATTGTGACCACTCGTGTCATAAAATTCACCCCATCTATCCGAGGATAAAACTCATACTTCCACTTGCCTATACACCGGCGGCCCAAATGGTTCCTGGTCATAATATTCTCATCCGACGGAACCAAAACTTCACAATTTTTGTCCTTTCTGGGCATCCCACTTCTATCCCCTGACTCACTGTGGATATAATCAATTGTTGTGGTCCTACTTTCCACGCGTAAGACACCTCTCTGTTTCAATTCCCTATCTCTGGCCCCAATGGCCATATCGGGGTTGTCCTTTTCGTGTACTTGGTAGTTTTCTCCCTAAGTGCTTCCCCAATTGTCTCTGTGGCTTCTCTAGTCCTACGAGACTCGTCATTGGCCTCGACGACCCAGATCAAATCCACCATCAATAGGTAGAAATTTACTTAATTTAAAACATCAAAATGGGTCCCTTATTAGGTATACCCTTCCATCATGCTTCACTAGCACTATTAAATCTGATTTCATTCTAAGGTTAAACTCTCTAACCTTATTGGCTCATGTATCTTCGAAGCGTTAATGTAAGATGGCAAATAAAAGATATTGACGACCTCAACACTAGTCATCCTAGTCGGATTTACCATCCATTATTGTGTATTCTCACATGGTTCATTATCCACTTGCGGTTTTCTTTATCATTCTTTGTATTCCCTTCGTCGGTTATGAAGTTCTCTTATACAATTTATCGTCTCTCTCCCGATCAGTCACCCACTCCATAAACTTTGAAATTTCACATGCATCCCTATCTGAATAGCGGATGGATGATCTTACGGTCACACCGTACCCAAAATTTCTCGTTTGACTTCATACATTCTCCTTCATACGTGGTGACTGACTCTCGTCCCCCAACGTTGCGCCCATTACCTAACAATTATCCCCAATTTAATTATCTCGCCTCTGCACTCTACCCCACACATTTGCCTTGGTTTACATTCATCCATGGATCCATCACACTTTCTTTCTTTCCACGACTCTTTCAGGTGACTCCTCGAAATAATCCTCCCCGACTTTCTCTCCCTGCTAACAATGCTGAGTGAGTCCGAAGTTGTATCACCGTTCTCTACACAGTGCTTGGGGAATTTACTGCCCCCGAGTGATTATCCTATTCCCTGAACACTCTACATTTTTTCTTTTCTCCTCTCCTCCTGCAGTAGTTCTTACGGCCCTCGCTGGTCAAACGAAATTGTTTAATGTACAATGCCCAATAGAATTCGTATATGAATCCCATCAACTATACTTGATAGCAGAAGAACGTAAGTCTCATACGTAGAGAAATACAATAATCCTATCATAAGGCTCTATATCAAAGAACGCTAAGTTGAAGCGTGAAAAGCCGTACAGATCCTAAGGACACTAGAACCTGATGCTCTGATACCATCTGTGACACCCCGAATAATTAAACCCCAGGTGATCAGTCATAAATTAAATTAGAACGGGTTTCTCAGTTGGTTCATTCTTAGCATCACTGTCGAAATTTTTAATTACTAACCACATAAGTGAAATTAGAGTGGTGCTAAGTTTTATCTTTCATTAATTTAATGAAATACTCAAGCGAAAATAAATCATTAATAATCACAAGCGAATTGAATCCAACCATCACACATAAATAATAAACTGTCTGAATAACCATCGGCTAAAATCCAACACAAATGTAAAGATAGATAATAATGGATCTCAAGTATCTAAAATAAATACTAAATAAAAATCGTGAGCAACATACTCGAATATCTGATAGAAAATCCTTATACTAGGAATAGAAGGAATAGAGGCGCCTATCCAAATCCTGTAACATCCACATATGTTGCAGCAGCGAATCCCTGGAATGAATCAAGCCTGGCGTCCCTGTGGCTGGATACCTAAAAGGTTTTGAATTTTTTTTATAGCAAGGGTTAGAACCCAAAACATTTTGAAAATATTTAGCAAATGATTAACTTGCAGTAATAAAATATGCATGAATGCGCTTCATATGTTAGATAGTGTCGCACTCCCTTGAGGATAGACTCACCCCTCAACTAATGTGCACACCTACGCCTTCTTTATATCCCACCTAGTCCTCTACCCCGAAACTCGGTACTTGATATCACTCTTGTCAATTGCCCTACTCAATTCCAAGTATTTTTAATGTATGACTTATAAGTTATTTATCGCCTTAACTTAGTTAATCATCTTTCCTTAAAAGTCATATAACATTCACTGGTTATATAAATAATACACTTTTCCCCATGTATTTAAATTTCTCGCATATAATTATTCAACCCATTATATACGTATAGTTATCTTACAACAATCACGCATGTTCAATATGAATATAACCCATATATAAATAATACAATTCACTTCATGTATTTAATGACCCGTATATAACTATTTATCCCATTATATATGTAGAACCATATTACAACATTCACACATATGTTGAATATAAATATAACCCATCCTCCCGAGTAATAACTCACCGGATGTATTCTCTAAAGTGCTATCACACTAGGTGTTCTCGCATAACCTAGTTACCCCAAGTCAGAATCGCTCACTAACTTGGCCAAAAATATAAACATAATGGAGGCGGTCATATTCCTTCCCTGAAAGTGAGATAAGCCCCTCATCCATATAACGGACGCTATGACGTGGAGATATACTCACCCTACTCCTCAAGCTAGGGGAGTCACCCACATCGCGCAACCTCCTCCAATAGCACTAGAGTATATATATTAATATTATCTAATCACTGATATTTATATGCACACACCAAATATATACTATCGCACACCGTATATATATAAATATAAAATATTTTGGCTCTACCGTGTACTGAGTCCGTAACACTAGCCTATACTTACTATCTCAAGTTTATGGTCCAACTCTGATTTTTAATTAATTTGCACATTAATTAATTAAATTATTATTGGTGTCACCAAACCAATATACTCGGGCTAGCTCTCGTGGCTCGAAATTAATACAACAGTCGATGTTAATCCCCGAATTCAAATTAATTAATTTTTCATCCATAATTAATTTAAGTGAGTAATGTCTCCCTACTACTATACCCGAACTTATTCACCCAGTTCGTTATTTTATTTCTCAGAATTTATTCTCAAAATTCATACGTAAGTGTTACACTTGATTACCCCACCACTCCGAATTATATGTCCCTATAATTGTGAGGATATTAACCTCCCTAAATAAATTTTCTCCCTTAATTAGAATTGGTGGTAATTAAACTAAAAGAAAATCCCACCTAAAACTCCCAAGGACAAACTGTCAAAAATTCCCAGCCATCGATCGGTCAATCGAGCAGGTCCTCATCTTCTTTGACTTCCTATTTCTGCCATGAATGGATTTCTCTAACCTCTAAGCTTGTCTTTGATTAATTTCAAGCATACACAACATTATAACTATATGGGAATGTGATCAGGACCTTTCCTAGAACCTTAAACACATATTAAATTTCAAAAATCTCTACTTTTTCGAATTTGGGAAATTTCTGGGTCTTTACTCGTTCAGTCCCAATTTCATATGTTTGTCCCAAATTTGTTCATAAATTTAAACTAGGTTTTCACAACTGAAAAAATCATTATATCAGAACCATGTAACACAATGAATTCCCACATTAATTTCCCATTAATTTCATCCAAGTGTTCTATATACAAAAATCCCATTTTTGTACCCTTTTGTACGCAAAACGAATTTTAGATCTCCACATCACAAAAATATGAATTAAAAACATCAATAATGTTACATCAAGATAACCACTTGTGTTTTGGATTCGTAGGGTCTGGTCCGAGGTGAAATTTGCAAGGTTGATGATGAACTTCCAATAGGTTCCTTGCCTTGTCTCCCAAAGACTCCAATTTTGTAGTGAAATCACTCCCTATGGCTTCTTCTCCAAACCTTAGGCTCTCTCTTGTGTTTTCTGCCATTTCCCTTTTCTCCCAATTAGATATTTAACACAAATATCATTTTTAGCCTAATGGGCCAAGCCCAAGTGGTCCAAATTACCCTTATGTGGGCTCCGCTATGTCTAAAAATGCATCGTGACCCGTTTACTACCTCCGGGTACACTTTTCCGACTATTTCGTCCCATCCGGGCTCAACTGTTCACTCAGAATTGACATCTGAATTAATTTATATAAATCCTTATCTCACACCCAAATTAGTCTATACTGACTCCCGACTGAGATAAATAAATGTCACATCACTAATACACGTTATGCCGTAAATAAATTATTACTATTCATTTAGTAATTAGATTTTCCTAAATATTAACCATTCACTCTCCGATTAATATTTAAATAAATATTACCATAATTAATTCAATTAAATTTCGACACTCAAGTAATTTAAATTTTCTCGAATTAATTAAATATTAAATGCACAGAAATACTTAGGGTTACATTAACCCTTTTGATAATTTAAGTACTAGTCAAAATTATTGGCCAGTTCTAATGGCGCCTTTAAGTCTCCCTCTGATACTGCGCATGAGAAATGAGTTCACATTATTATCTTTATTGATACCTGGGTCGAAGAGGCCAGGTGATGATATTGATATATTCTTAGCCCCATTAATCAAAGAACTTAAAGAGTTGTGGGATAAAGACGTGACAGTGTTTGACTCTCGCAAGGGTGAAGAGTTCATACGAAAAGTAATGGTTGTGTGGGCGATCCATGATCTTCCTGCTTATGGGACCTTGTCTGGTTGTAATGTTCATGGTTATTATGGATGTCCAATATGTGGGGAGGAAATTAAAGTCATTTGGATACAATATAGTAGTAAGATGAGTTACACGGGTCATCGTAGATTTCTGCCGACCAGTCACCCTTTCAGGAATGACAAGTCTAATTTTTATGCTATTGGTCATGAGCACCGAATGCAACCTGCTCGACTTTCTGGTCAACAGACCGAGGAGAAGGCGGCGGCTGTGACTACTGGGAATAGGTACGTAGGCAAACACCCCAGGTTTGTAAACCTGAAGCGTAAAGCAAGGGGAGATCCTAACGACCCTACTAAAGAAAAACCATAGTCCAGGCGATCAATATTTTTTATTTGCCGTATTGGAAAGATCATCGTGTAAGGCATGTAATTTATGTGATGCACACAGAGAAGAATGTTGCAGAACATCTGATAGGTACATGTCTGGGTGGATCTCATTCCAAAGAAGGAGAGCGGGCCCGCTGAGATCTATAAGATATGAAGCTAAAGAAGAAACTCTTGTTAAAAATGATCCTACAACAGGAAGAATTTCTACCCCTCCAGTTACTTTCACTTTGACTGCTAGTGAGAAAAATATCCTCTTAGACACGTTCAACTTGAAGACTCTGACTAGTTATTTTAGGTAATTTATGTAGGGTCGTAAATGATTCGTATAAAATATTGCATATTTTTGGCCATTATCTTTATGAATTCTAGCGCTTTTATAGTCCTAATGCCTATATTTATGCTCATTATCCAGATAACCTTGGATTTGGATATATACATGTTTTGCAGGGGTTATTTGAGCTTTTGTAGGTATTCGAACGCTAAAAGTGAGGATCCGTTGCATTTCAGAGAAGTTTCATCGTCAGACGCTACTTCAAGGGCATTTTAGTCAAGTAACATTTCTTTTCCAGCTCATGTAAATTCCATGGATACGTAGTTCGTTGAGTTAGCATCGCGTGGCCATAAACGGTGCGTCGTTTGGAGTTTGGACAAAGAAGCTACGACTGTTTCCATTATTGGAATTTTTCCCTTCATCATGGAACAAGGATTGCAGAAAACAGAGTACCGGTCGACCGCGTCCAGGGGACCGATCGACTGTGGTTTGGTATTTTGTCATGGGAAGGAGACAGTAGGCTTCTACAAGAAGGACCGGTCAATCGCGCCCCTGCGACCGGTCGTTCGGTGATGCCAGATATTTTGCTCTTCTTCCTTTTTCTTTTCTTTTTCCTTTATTTCTTTTGTAACTTACTATATAAACCAAATTTTGGTTTTATTTCATATATACTTGTTTAGGATAGATTTTATGTTAGGGTTTGGAGGTTAAGAGCTCATTCTTCTTCCTCTCTTGGTTTGACACCCCATTTGAGTTATAAGTGTGCACTATTCATCTTCCCTACCATTTAATATAAGTTGTATTTCCTTATTTCCTTTCTTTCGAATTAGATTTACATGTTTTCCTAAATAGTTTACATGCTTTGATTTACTCGCTTTCTAGTGTAATTTCACCACGTTTATTTATCGCGATTTTAATATGCTTTCTAGGTAATTTAAATTAGGCTGTGCTTGAATTGAACTCACTCGAGTTGACGCTTTGCTTGGCTTTGGTGATGGTGTTTACGGGTTTATTTTGGGTGCGTTATCCTAGTTATTACGCCTAAGAGATTTGACGGGGCATATCTGTATGTCCCGTGCTTACGACCTTTTGTGCATAATTTCTGGGATATTTGTTGACACCAAAATCTTATTAGGCCTTTATGAGAATTTAGGGGAGTGACAACACTTGATTTAATTAACTGTCGAAACGAGACACACTTGTAATAAGTCATCGACCCATTTAACCATTTTATACAAATTAACTCAGGTGAGGGATATTCGACGCAACCTATAGTTTGACTCGCTTTCATAGTACCCTCACCTAGTTAATAATTTCCCTTTCATGCATCTTTTCGTTTAGTTTGTAATCATCTTTTACAGTTTTATTTCGGAATATTAAATCTTATAAATTCTAGCATTTTGTCCCTGTGGATTTTCGATACCCGACTTACCGCTATGCTTGCCCCGCAAGTGTAGTAGTAATTTAGGCTTGTTTGTATAGTGAGGGCGAGACAGAAAATAACAACTGTGCACTTACATGCGCACACCTCTCGCGTGCTATCAAAATGGCGCCGTTGTCGGGGATGAG
Source organism: Sambucus nigra (assembly GCA_949130495.1). NCBI lineage: Eukaryota > Viridiplantae > Streptophyta > Magnoliopsida > Dipsacales > Adoxaceae > Sambucus > Sambucus nigra. The sequence goes on from OX422219.1 coordinate 54,834,764, forward strand.
TTTTTTTAGACTTTATTTGATTTAGTATTTCATAGTATTTTCTTTCTATTTGTATTATTTTTTAACTTTTTTGCAGGACTTCCACATTTGAGCACTTAGAAACGCTCGAATTTTTCCCTCGTGCACCTACTTTGAAGAATTTTCCATTTGAGCCATTTTGGGGGTAAGCATGTATTATTCCAATTCTTTCGATAATCATTGTTATAATTCTCAAAATTTTTGCAAACCTATGACTTTCGGTGAATACTTAGAATCCCAAAGTATAACAAATTCGTATATGACTTTGGGCAAGTATAACGATAGTCAAAATTTGGGTTATTGGAATTTTGATGATGATGACAATGATTTTTGCCCTTTACCTCCTTATAATAGGAATTTTGAAATGAATTCGAATAGTTTTCAAAATTCCTATCATAATGAGTTTTCGTTTAAGTCCGATGGTAATTTTCAAAGTTCCCATTTTCATGCATCCGCACCTCGACCCATGACATTCGGTGAGGGGTTGTGTATGTATAAAAATGAGAAAATTGAAAACCGTTATTGGGAAGAAAATCGTTCGTGGGAACAGGAATTGGATTTATTATTTGAGTCCGACGACGATTTTGCTTTTGAGACTTTCGAAGTTGACGAATATTTTGAACCAAATGAAGACTTTGTGCCTACTTTAGAACAAACCATTCTAGACTTTGCCCATTGCGTAAGAGATATTGAAAGTGAGGATAAAAACGACATAATATCTATTTGCAATGAAATGATTTCTTCTTTGCTCCCAAAGAAGAACATTTCATTGAAAATGATATTATTTCATTCGAAACTCAATCTTCATGCGATGATGATTCATCTCATGAGTTTGAATTTATTTCATCACCATTTTCATCCCCTATTATCAGACCGTCACAAGTACCCGATGATTCGGTCTCAAACTTTAATGTTTTAAACCTTTTCATCGATAAAGAGTACTTGCTCGAGTCGCCTTCCACGATCGCATCTTTGCCTTTGTGTGCGCCACCTCCCATTCCAATTTCAAAATCATTGGGAGGTTATTCAGCTCTTCTCGGTCCCCACATATTTTTGTCACCCTTTCAATCCAAACCCCCCATCATCCCTCCAAAACTTTTAATTGGCGATGGTTCCTTTCATCCGCCTTACACATGCCTTCCGTTGTTCAAACGAAATTCATATTTTTCGGAAGGCATGCTTGTATGTGAGGGTACACCGATTATCCTTCATAGTCAAATCGTTTTCACGGTGGACCCTCAACTATTTAGACTTCTAGTGTATAGTTAGTGTGATGCCTAAATAGTAGGTTGTATATAGTTTAGCTTTTAGTTTTTTTCTTCCCTTTTTAATTTAGTCTAGTGTAATTAGTTAACTTTTTGTTATTTGTTTTTGCTATGCTCGGTACCAACTTGTTTTGTAGATTTTTTGGACTTGTTCTTATGGGTATCGCTCCACTTTTGGATAATATCACTATTTTCCTCTCTTTAACTTGGTTCGTAATTAACATTGAGGACAATGTCAAGTTTTAAGTTAGGGGGTGTGGGATATTCTATCTATTTCTTTATTTAGTCCATGTTTTTGCTCACATGTTAGTTACTTAGTATGCTTTTCTTAGAAAAATTAAAAAATTTCAAAAATATTTTCTTTCTTTTTTCTCCTTTTTTGGGCATTTTGCCTTTGTTTCCGATGATAAATTTCAATAATTGCCCGATCCAATAGACAACTCAATGATGCATGTTCTCGATTTTAGAAGTTATTAGACTTAAGTCTCCATTTTTGATTGTTGATGCAAAAAATTGGACCTAATCCCATTTTTATGATCACAGATAAATAGATAAAAGCAATCCAATCACACACATGAGAGACAAAGATTTTTAAAGTTGTTCGGCTATAAGAAAGAAGCCTACGTCCATTGTTATTTTATTCCCAGGGGTTTACAATAGTACAATGTGGTAGAGAGAAGGAGAAAAGGGTGTATCTTGTGCATGGTCTCTCATCGTTGTCGGATCTCTTCCCTTTGGCTAAGGGAATACATGTATTTATAGTGATGGGAGATAAAGAGATTCGTTGTATGTAGACATTTATACATTATGTCTACATTCAACGAATCTAATTGTTGAATTGCTTGGTATGCTATGTGTTGTCACCTACAATATAAATGTACATTAATGCTCATTACATGCGTAGTTATCCTTTGATCTTCCCGATTGGTATGCCGACCAACTCTCCACGGGTGCCGACTAACTCTCCTCAGGTACCGACCAACTCTCCTCAGGTGCCGACTAACACTCCTCGGGTGCCGACCAACTATCCTCGGGTGTCGAATATTGCCACGTAGGATGACATGTGTCCTTTTCTAATTGGTCCCCGTAGATGGAGAATTTTTGCATTAACAGAAGCCCCCAATGCTCCATGCTTGATGGTTTACCTGAAAGGATGGTGTATTTATTCTGCAGTGTTGCTCGGTGCTCATGAAATTCTTAATCTACCTTCTTGATTTGTTCAACATAAAGTGCACTATCTCCTGGATGACATATGATGCAGGCTGATCGATGGTTGTTAATATCTCTTTTGAGGAACTCCGTTCGTCAAGTGAACGTGTGCTATGTATCACCCCTGGGAATTTGGATGCAGCCATGCCATAGTATGCAGCTTGTAGCTTGTCATAATCTTCAAGTATATTGATTGGTTTGCCAGCCGACCAACTGTTTCCTGTGCCGAGCCACTGAGTGCTAACTTCACATGCTTAATTCTTCTGATTTATGATCCTCTGAATACTTTGTCGAGTAACATACTATCTTTTGAACCCAACTCTTCAATATGATTAGTACCAAGCTAGTGGTGGACTTCGAGACATTTTCATACAACTTCTTCTTCATTATTGGTCGAGATAGTAGTAGCAAAGATCTCAGTGCTATAGATGCTGATTTTGACTTCTGAACTTCAATAGCATGTGCATAATAACTCCTGAATATGCCTCCTGAACTTCTAAATGCACCTCCTGAACTTCTGAATACCTCCTGAACTTCAATATACCTCCTGAACTTCAATATTCCTCCTGAACTTCAATATACCTCCTGAACTTCTGAATATGCCTCCTGAACTTCAATATACCTCCTGAACTTCAATATCAAAAATAATTTCTGAGCAAGAAAAACAAATTCTAAATGATAATTAGTCTGGGATGAATCTGATGCTCGACTGCATGATGTTATGAGAATATGCCACCGAATGAACAACTGGATTTTTAATAGAGCCCCCAAGTGTGGAATATGATCTTTGAATGCTTTTTCGGCCTTAAAGTATGTTATTTGACAGATTTACCTGTTTTGCATAGACAATAATATTTGTTCCACCTGCTATTTGCTGTTCGACCAACCGGAGTTGATGGAGATTGATTCCCGACCAACCTGAGTTGGTGGATTTTTTCTTCCCGACCAACTTTGGCACTTTTTGGAAAATATTTTTTCTTCCCAACCAACCTTAGTTGGCATTTTTGGGAAATAGTTTTACTTCCTAACCAACCTTAGTTGGCATTTTTAGGAATAAATTTACTTCCTAACCAACCCGAGTTGGCATTTTTAGGAATATTTTTGCTTCCTAACCAACCTGAGTTGGCATTTTTAGGAATATTTTGTTTCCTAACCAAACCGAGTTGGCATTTTTAGGAATATTTTATTTCCTAACCAAATCGAGTTGGCATTTTTAGGAATATTTTATTTCCTAACCAAACCGAGTTGACATTTTTAGGAATATTTTGTCTTCCTAACCAACCTAAGTTGGCATTTTTAGGAATATTTTTTGATAATAAATGATGGAGACTTCCTCGAAGCTGAATATATAGAGAGAGAAGAAATTTTCTGAGCATTCGTCGGCGTTGAGTCTTATACCTGTAAAAATTAATATCTTTCTCTACCATATGCGTAGGCTGAATTGATTAGTCATGAGAATAATTTAATCATCCAATAAATATATGATAAGTATATGTTTGAGAAATAAAAATATTAATTTCAAAAAATGAAATAATATATGTTGGCTGATAGGTCGAGGCAAAATTGCTTGATGTGGAGCAATAATACTTTTCCAGAGGTTTACGAGAGCTTTCATCGGGATTGAATCTCATCCCTATGAAATTTTAATAAGCTGCCTGAGCACCTGTCGAGACTAGAGAAAATAATTATTATCATGAGAATAATTATTCAGCCAAACAATATGTGATGTGTATCAGCATAAAATAATAAAAATTTCAAAATATGAAATAATATTTTTGTGCCACACGTGTATTTTATGAGCAAATTTTAATAAAAATGCTAGGCATTTTAATTTTAATTAAAAGACCAAATATAAATTGGGTTTTTAGAAATTATTTATCACTTTAGGAATTATTTGAATATCAATAAATGCTCAAATATAATTTTTTGGTCTTGGAATATTTTTCACATAAAGTTTCTGTGGATTAGAAAATAACCAAGCATGCATGCAAATTTTCAAGTAGGAATTTCATGTTTTGAATTAATAAAGGATAAGGATAAGAATAAGGGGATAATCTTGTCCTTTGGCAGCGAAGTAGTGATTTTGTCAAAATCAAAAAGAGAGAACCAAAGGAATCGTCAATTTTTAATTGTGGTATTAGATTTCTACTGCCTCCGTCCAAGGTTGAGATGTTTCTGACCAACAATTGATTTTCTTGACCAACTATATACACACCGACCAACAATAGGTACATTCGAGTAGAAATAGATGTAGCCGATCAACGAATGGGAGCTCGAGAACTCCTCAAATTGCATAATATCCATCACCGATCATAATGAAATGCCTCCGACCAACATTTGATTTTTTCGACTAGCTATATATAGTGGACCAACACAATTGGTGCTTGTGATGTTTATTGTTGTAGTACTGGTTACCGACCTGCTCTTCGATAATCATTCAGCCATACTTACAATTATGAGGTGCCCCGACCTTTTACAATCGACCTATGCCAGAAGTTTTTCAATCGTTCTTTGTTGATGACTGGAATTAGTAAATTGAAATTCGGTGGACGATTGTTGTCGACTTGATGCCGACCAAGTGTATGAGAACTGCCGAGTAGAAATAGATGCCATCGACCAATAAATAGTAAGTCGTGGAGCTCCTCTTGATGTATAATACATGATAAAAGGATAACTGTTGGGGGTGAATCTTGTATATGAGGCATTTAATAAGTTGGTTGAACACCTGTTGAGATTGATTCTCATAGAAATTATCATTAGCAAAATTTTTCAGCTAAATATTATATAATATGTATCAGCTCAGACATAAGGAAATAAAAATTTCAAAATATGAAATAAAATGTTTTGTGCCAAATGTGTGTCAATGTGAGCAATTTTTTTATCAACTAGATGTCATAAGGTTTGATTTGGGCTTTTTATAAAATAATTTTATTTTTAAATAAATGCTCAAATATGGGATCGAAAAATTTATTCTAAGATAAAGTTCAGGGATCTATTTTATTTAATTTTAAAACATTTATTTTGTTAGAGAAGTGTGAGAAAAATAAATAGGTAGCAATGGTAATAATTTTGACTTTGTCAAAATTAATAATCTGGGCAAATAAATTTGTCATCCCTCCATTCCAGCATTCCTCGTCAATAGGTGATAACCATCTCTGACCGGTGGTATCCCCAACCAGCATCATGTGACGTCAGTGTTGGGATGCCTTCGTTTTGATCTGCCGACCATGTACATACGATCAAGAAGCCTTTTTTTTTGCTAAAACTTGTTTCCGACCAAGTTTGGCCTTTTAAGTTGTTGACCAACTATTTTTTTTGTTATCAAAATTAGATGTCGACCAGATGTTCTTGTTTTGAAACAACCACCGAGGTGTTGCCGATCTACTCCAATGTTGCTGATGGATCTTCACAACCTACCACCGTCCAACAAAAATGGTCTGGTGAAATTCTCTATCAATAAATAGGTTCACCAACCAATTGCATACCACCATTAGATGTCTCCGAAATAAAATTTCACTTAGTTTAGTTGGTCGGGAGGCATTTTAACCTGGGTGAAGCCCTCCACCGACCAATATATAACTGCTGCCAACTAGAATAAGGTGCCTCCAACCAGAAGATTTTGTTGACCGTGATTGGAAAATTTGGTGAAGTTTTTCGTGTTTTCTTCGCAAATGACCATCGACCAGCAAGGATGGTCCGGTAAACAAATTTTGGTCGGGTAACGACCAGATGTCGCCAACCAACAGTAGATGGTTCTGACCAACAAAAATGCAGAAATACTCATCCGGCGACCTTCTACTAGATTTTTTATCCTCACACAATTGATGCTAAACAGTAGTTGCAGATTCATGGGACTTTTGAGCCCAAGGCAGGCAGACTTTGAATCGAAGAGTAATATAATCCTGGGATTAAAATTTTTTGTTGATCTGAAATCGAACCAAGTTGTGAGGTGGGTGATCGTCCTTGAATTGTAGGTTATTTTTTTTATGCCGCCCAGTTTCATTATTTTTTTTGCTGTAGACGGTTGAAGTCAAAACGATTGATATGAAATTAATAAATCCAAAACTTCTTCATCTTCATGGGAAAGTTTCTCCATTGCCCTTTCTTGAGTGACTGTTCATTTTTCATCTTCTGTACGAAAGTGGGTAAAGGTTTTTCAGGAGAGAGAAGGTTATTTTGGGTTTCTTTCCTATTTTCCATTTGTGGAGTTAAAAAATATGGTGGATGATAAAAATTATTACGAAAATTATACCAAAAATCAATCATCGAACCAATAAATCGTAACAAATCAAAATTCTTAGATCTAAGAGATAACCAATAGAAATCATCAGATCTAAGAGAAAATATGATCAATATCCAAGAGGAAAAATAATGGTTTTGAATTTTTACTCCCTTGTAGAAGATGTGAAATATGTGAATCAACATATGTCAAATCTTTTTCCTTGATGTAACTCATTACATAAACGTGTTTGCCCAGAACATTTTCAAGAAGAGTCATAGATGCTTAACGTTCATGATGAAAATTATCTAACACTGAATATATATATATATTATGAATCAAATTGATGAGAACTTTTAAAGCAGATCTGGGTCAGAATTGTGATTATCGAGAGAGAGAAATTGTTCTTGATTTTAACTTTTCCCATTCTCTCATTAAAAATATGATGGGAATTTGAATAGTCATCAGAGATCTTACAAAATTTATAATAAAAGTTATCAAATCTTACCACCGTCATATATATTGGTATATGTAATCATTTAAAATATTTATTCCATGATATAAAATTGAAACTTGAGAATGAAGCAAAAAGTTATGATTTATGAAATCCACCATTTTACAGATTTCTCAATAAGAATTAATCTAACATTTATGATTTTAAAATCATGATATGCAATATTTTGTAGATAAAAATTGGAAAATTAATTTATGTATATAATATAAAAATCATGATTGAATCAAAAGATGTATGCACAATATTTAATTGATTATACATAGAGAAAATAAAAAACTTAGCTTTTGCTGGAGAATAATGTTTGTAACACGGTTCCTACAGACGACGCCAATCTGTTGATGCAAAAAATTGGACCGAATCCCATTTTTATGATCACAGATAAATAGATAAAACCAATCCAATCACACACATGGGAGACAAAGATTTTTAAAGTGGTTCGGCTATAAGAAAGAAGCCTACGTCCATTGTTATTTTATTTCCAGGGGTTTACAATAGCACAATGTGGTAGAGAGAGGGAGAGGGAGAAAAAAGGTGTATCTTGTGTATGGTCTCTCATCGTTATCGGATCTCCTCCCTTTGGCTAAGGGAATACATGTATTTATACTGATGGGAGATAAAGAGATTCATTCTATGTAGACATTTATACATTATGTCTACATTCAACGAATCTAATTGTTGAATTGATTGGTATGCTATGTGTTGTCATCTACAGTACAAATGTACATTAATGCTCATTAAATGCGGAGTTATCCTTTCATCTTCTCGATTGGTATGCCGACCAACTCTCCTCGGGTGCCGACTAACTCTCCTCGGGTACCGACCAACTCTCCTCGGGTGCCGACTAACACTCCTCGGGTGCCGACCAATTCTCCTCGGGTGTCGAATATTGCCACGTAGGATGACATGTGTCCTTTTCTAATTGGTCCTCGTAGATGGAGTATTTTTGCGTTAACATTGATATTATGAATAACTTCATGAATTAAACTTTTATCCCATGAGCACATGGACTTTTCTTGCTATATTGATTTGGTTTAAGATTTTTATAACTCGACAATCTTTTGTTGCATTGTATATACTTACACCGAGTAAGCTTTGTACCTTTCATAGTTTGTGAGTGTATACACTATTCTTTTCTCATTGAAAACGTTGAAGTCGTTGGTAATCTATCTATTCTTTCATTTTATCGTTCATTAATTGAGTTCATTCTTGAAATGTGTTACTTGATCATGATTTTCATATATTGTTTTGACTCGAGAATTGCGTAAACTTTTGGAAATGATCATAGGCCATCTTTGTTATGTCATCCATTTTAGCCTCGACCTCACCCTTATATGTTTACCCTCGTTAACCCCTTTGGGCCTAAATATAGCCCTTCGTTTCATAACCCATTCCCATAACCAACTCTAAATTGGAGTTTTATACCATACATACACTTTCCATACCTTTGTTTGGAATGTTACTTGGGATTGAATGATGTTATTGTGATGTCGGTTGCAATTTAGGCATATAAGAGTGTGATGAGAAAAGAAAAGAAAGATGTGAAAAAAAAGTGAAGAAAAAGAGAACGCAAAAAAGCAAAAGAAAACAAAAGAAAAAGAAGAAAAGTAAAAGAAAGAGAAAGTTGTAAATGTTGTGTATAGTGTTCAATAAGCTTTGATTACTCTCCCCGATGATATATCTAATGCTTGTTTGGAACATGTTATCCGATTTTGATATTGCTCGTATTTTCCCATTATCCCGAGTTTTTATTCCGAACACTTTGAATCCGTACATACATATCCTTCATTTCGTACCCTACCCTAACCTAAATTACAACCCTAGTAAGTCCTATGTGATCTTAGGTTGATGTAATTTAAAAGTCATAATAGTTTTGATAATCTGTGAAAATGCATTTCGCCTCTTTTAGTGTACGATATCCTTTCATTGAGATTGCAGTTTTTCATTTTATATATAGCGTTCTTCATTTTGACATGTATGCGACCTAGTTTCCATTTACATTTACTTCTTATGCCTTCATGTTCCATGTGTTACCTCCCTGTTTCGAGTGAATTCGCTTGATGAGTGTAATGCCCGCGAGGATTGAATATATGCTTGTTTTATTTAGTATTCGGTTTATATAAATTTTTCTCCAAATCACACTTTGCATGTTCTCGCTCCCCCCCCCCCCCCCACATTTTAAGGTTTCAATTCTATGAGGTGCATTCTATAATGTTAATAATTTGGACTATTGTTTGAATTCATTCACTTTGCTAATAATGCGTATGAAATCCTTTTCTCTATTGTTGGGCTTGTCGCATGTTGGGTTAGGCTTATTTTGAGAAAACCATGTGATGTTTGTGGGTATCATCCCTGAAAACCCTCACGAGACGACACTCGTCCACTAGGGTGACCTAGGGGTTTAACGGCTTATTGCATATGCTAAATGCAATCGTGCTCCTTACGAAAGTGGAATTTATATTTCAATGCATATATACGTCTTGTACCGCCCTCTGTGGACTAGTTTTGTTTGTTTCATTACTAGGGACTAGCAATGTTTAAGTTAGGGGGTGTGATTCGTATCAAATATTGCATATTTCCGCCCGTTATAATTATGCATTCTAGCGCTTTTACGTACCTAATGCCTATATTTATGCTCATTAACCAGATAACCTTGGATTTGGATATATACATGTTTTTCAGGGGTTAATTGTGCTTTTGTAGGTATTGGAACGCTAAAAGTGAGGATCTGTTGCATTTCGGAGAAGTTCCGTCGTCGGATGATACTTCAAGGGCATTTTAGTCAAGCCACATTTCTTTTCCAACTCATAGATATTCCACGGATGTGTAGTTCGTTGAGTTAGCATTGTGTGGCCGCAAACGGTGCGTCGTTTGCAGTTCGGATGAAGAAGTTATGCCGGTTTCCATTATTGGACTTTTCTCCCTCATCATGGAACAAGGATTGCAGAAAACAGAGTACCGGTCGACCGCGTCCAGGGGACCGATCAACTCCAGTTTGGTATTTTGTCGTGGGAAGGAGACAATGGGCTTTTACAAGAAGGACCGATCGACCTCGCCCCTGCGACCGGTCGACCGGTGATGCCAGATATTTTGCTCTTCTTCCTTTTTCTTTTCTTTTTCCTTTATTTCTTTTGTAACTAACTATATAAACCAAAATTTTGTTTTATTTCATATATACTAGTTTAGGATAGATTTTAGGTTAGGGTTTGGAGGTTGAGAGCTCATTCTTCTTCCTCTCTTGGGTTGGCACTCCATTTGGGTTGTAAGTATGCACTATTCATCTTCCCTACCATTTAATATAGGTTGTATTTCCTTATTTCCTTGCTTTCTAATTAGATTTACATGTTTTCCTAAATAGTTTACATGCTTTGATTTACTTGCTTTCTAGTGTAGTTTTACCGCGTTTATTTATCGCGTTTATTTACCGCATTTTTAATATGTTTTCCAGGTAATTTAAATTAGGTTGTGCTTGAATTGAACTCACTCGAGTTGATGTGTTGCTTGGCTTTGGTGATAGTGTTTACGGGTTTATTTCGGATGCGTTGTCCTATTTATTACGCATAGGATATTTGACGGAGCATATCATGTATGTCCCGTGCTTACGACCTTTCGCGTGTAATTTTTGAGATATTTGTTGACGCCAAAATCTTATTAGGCTTTTATGAGAATTTAGGGGCATGACAACCCTTGATTTAATTAACCGTCCAAACGAGAAATAACTTGTCGACCCATGTAACCATTTTATACAAATTAACTCGGGTGAGGGATATTCGACGAAACCTATAGTTTTACTTGCTTTCATAGTCTAGTTTGAATACCCCCGCCTATTTAATCATTTCCTTTTCATGCATATTTTCTTTTAGTTTGTAATCATCTTTTACACTTTTATTTTGGAGTATTAAATCTTATAAATACTAGCATCACGTCCCTGTGGATTTTCGATACCCGACTTACCGCTATCCTTGCCCCGCATGTGTAGTAGTAATTTAGGTTTGTTTGTATAGTCGCGACGAGACAAAAAACAATGAATGTGCACTTACATGCGCACACCTCTCGTGCACTGTTAGTAAACTACCAAGCAAATGACTTAAAACAGTGCAACTCTCACGACTAGCATGTAACCATCCAATTCATCCCTCTGCTATTTCGGCATTGCTTCTCTGAATATAAAGATCTCTGTCGGGAAATTATGCAAATAAGTTTTCATTTTACCCTAGTTTGTGCAAAAGTGGTAAATAGAAGGCACATTAGAGCTGCAAAATCAACTTTAGCCGAGGCAGTTTGTGTATTAGAGAAATATTTTCCTGCGTCATTCTTCGATATCAGCATCCACTTTCTTGTGCTTTTATGCGATGAAGCTTTATTATGTGGTCCCATTAGGTATCATTGGGTGTATCCTTTTGAGCGCTTGATGAAAACCTTCAAAGATTACGTAAAGAATACACGGTATATTGGAGGGTCAATTATTAAAGAATCCGTAAGTATGGAATCGTCGTTGTACCCTAGGGAATATATGCCAGAACAAGATGTGAGGAGGTTCAATCCTTGTAGAGGAGGAGTGATCGAGGAACCTGACGAGTTTGAGAACAAATTATCATTTAGGAACCCTAAAGAGGTGAAACTCACAAATATACAGTACAAGCAAGCACCTCGTTATGTCTTCGAATCGCACGATGAAGTCGAAGAATGGAGAGAGTGAGTATCTATTGAATTCTTCTTCTTTGATTATATGTATTTTATATTTTACGATCTATACTTTATAATTTACTCGTAGGAAGTACGAGAATGAAATTGCCCAAAATCAAAGGAGAAATTGCACGACAACTAATTTTAGGGCATGGGTATCAAAAAAGGATCTTATGTGTGCAGTTATTTATTCGTGTGTGATAAAAACATGCCTTAATACACATTCATTAATTAATGCAGCTTCTAAAAAGAGGTGATGTCTCTTCCAGACCTAATTTTTGTGCGAAAGAGTGTAAAAAATTCCGCACCAACGTTTTGATTTCATTTCATATCCATATTAGATGCAAAATAGTGGAATATCAATTTCAGCAAAATAGTGGAATATCAATTTCTGCCTTGACCACCTGTATCGCTAGCAAAAGAGATAAAAATCTAAAGAATACGGTGCTAACCTATTATGGGATAGTCCAACAAATCCTAGGACAGGATTACTTAGATTTCACAAATACCGTATTCTATTGTGATTGGTTAAAGGTGGAGGATACTACGAATGCTTGCAAAGTTGATCCTGACTCCAAACTTATTATGGTAGATTTATCAAAGCTGAAGAGTAAAGATCTCATAGTTGACGAGCCTTTTATTTATGCCTTTCAGAACGTAAAGAAGGTATTCTACTCGAAGTGCATAAACGATGGAAATTGGTCTATTGTTATGTATGCACCAAAGGGTATGACTACTGAAGTGGATGCATTAAAGGCTCCAAAAGAGTTCCAGTCAGCTCTTGATGACAACCCACGGACAAAAAGGAAGATAATGATATGAATGAAAATCACGAAGAAAGCTATCAATCTACTGAAACTACAACTGATGAAGGAAACAACATCAGATCATCAAAGAGAATCAAATCTTCAAGGTATACTTAAACATAATAACTTACGTTGTTTTACAACTTACCTTTATATTATAGTTTAGATATTGTAGATATATAAAAATGTAATGTCATTACTTGGCAGGGCAAATGAAAAAAGATCAAGGACTGAGGGATTTAAAATCTACTACATGGCTTAAGACTTTTTCTCAGTTCGCTTATCATTGTGTTGGGATTTTAATTTTGCAACAATAATGTCTACGCGTTTCACAAGAATTTTATTTATATTTTCCATTTACGAATCTTCTTTCATTCTCAATTTTTTTATAAATCATTTATTTTTCTAGTGCCAATTAGCAGAATAAAATTATATTTGGTGTAATGCAATTATAGTACGTTTTTTAATTTTATGCTCGAGCATCGTCGGGGTACATGCTACTATATATATATATATATATATATATATATATAGAGAGAGAGAGAGAGAGAGTAAGACTTACATACATCATGATGTATACATCACATCTAGTTCTAGGCCCTAAGAAATATTTTTTTCCAAATTTTTTATTTTTTCTTGAAATTAAACTTCCAATCAACCCATATTAAAAAAAATAGGTCAAAATACATTTTGACTTTGGCAACGGTAGTGATAGGAATAACTAAGATATCACACGCCATCTTCACAACGGTGGAGAACTTTGGCCCATTACTTTCCACCAATGCAAAATTTCAAATGCAAACTCATTACCATCATCGAGATGGAGTAAAGCTTCCTCCAAGTACTATTCTAATTCAGACTTTTGAACTATTTAGAGCGCTCCATAATAAACCTTTTAAATCTTCCTGTAAAGCCAGATCTTAATGATTGAATAGTATCAAGCTCACGAGTAGACTGCTCACATCTATCCACAATTGTGATGGGAGAACACGAATATTCACCGTTTAAACTTTTATATTAAGCATATAACTCAAACAAAGTGGTGCGAACTATGTGAATGTAACTCTCTGTCGCAGAACCATAAATCTCACGATAGGTGTAGTGAACGAACTCCATTTTGTACTGAGGGTCCAACACCAGTCGAAATGTTAACACTAAATTGTAATCCTCCCAATATTTATAAAAATTTTCTTGCATTTTCAATGCCTTCAAATGCATATAATCCACATTAATTTTCATCCACTTATTCAACTGAAAATTAATATTGCAAAGATCAGTGAAATAGTAGTTTGTTGTTGGGTATTTTGTCCCCGAAAGACTTTAAATCAGGGAGCTTACACAAAAAATGGAAAGCGGTGCAAGGTGGGAGGAGATGGCTGTGGACAACGATGGAGGGAGGAGATCACGACTTAGGTTTTTTATTAGAGGAAATAAGGGAGGAGAGAGAGAGAGAGAGAGTTGTTAGGGAAAAGGAAATGAAAATGAGGGGGTGGAAGGCACCATCCATTTTTTCTTTTGTCATTCTTTTCCCTTTTTTTGATTCATTCTCTATTTTTTCTTTTGCCAAAAAAACATTAATTAATACTATTCTTTCAAATGAATAAAAATGATAAGTTGATAATATTTTTATATTATAATATTATAAATAAAAATGTCATATATTATTATTATATATAATTAATTTAAATAATAAATTATTATTTAATATAGCACGGATACAGATATCTGAAAAATGGATATTCTTAAATAGGATACTCCGCCTCGGATACAGATTATCCATGTCGGATACACATACTATCTGTATCCCTGTCCGTTTTTCTGATATTTTAATACATTATCCATATTCGTATCCATATCCATTTTTTGAATAATATCCGCTAAATTTGGACTTGGATACCGGACGAATTCGGATTTTCGAATATCCGTTTACACCCCTAATTAATTGTGTTTGGTGACATTAATGAAATGATTTATTAATTGCCCCATTTTAGCTTATGTGTAAAATATGAAATTAGATCATTTCACAAAAAAACGTAGAATGCATCCATTTAAAATCGGAATTACGCAATGTGCACAATCCTCTCTTTCTTTCCTTCCCTCTCTCCCCTCCCCTGCCAATTCTCTCTTAATTTTTTTTCCTCGTGAAACCTTAATATCGATTTCAGATTACATAAAATTTAAATCGAACTCATTTACTATTTATTAATTTATAATAAACCAATTTATATAATTAAATAATTTGCGCAACCAAATAAAATTTATTTATTTATCCCAATTCGAGTTTGGCGCGAGTTTACACTTAGAGCATGACTACAGCGATTTTTGTTCTTGTTGAGCTCATCTTAGGACACCTGCGTTCTCTTTTAACAGATGTGCCGCCCCAGCTAAACTCCCCACCTGACAATGTCTTCCGCCCGAATAGACATGCCCAGGCATGTCTTGGGTCCAAAAAGAGGGGCAGTGCCCCGCTTCCGATTCACACATGGGTTAGTCGATCCTAAGAGACGGGGGAAGCCCGTCAGATAGCGCGTTTCACGAGAGCTTCGAAAGGGAATCGGGTTAAAATTCTTGAATCGGGACGTGGCGACTGATGGCAACGTTAGGGAGTCCGGAGACATCGGCGGGGGCCTCGAAACGGTCAACCGACGTGCTGTGTCAATCGACTGACAATTGAGCAGCTTTTGGAGACCCCTTGTATCGGGTATATCTAGGGACCTTAGCTTGTTTTTAGGCATCATTCAAATGACTTTCAGGCAACATTTGGGCACAGTTTCGTTGTGCACTAGAAACAGTCGGCATTGCCATCGCCCCCTCTTCCAATTTTCCACTTATAGGGACGTTGGTAGTCGGGCGGATATTGGTCTCCCGTGCTTTCGAACGCGGTTGGCCCAAAAGCAGGTCCTCGACAATGGACGTCATGACAAGTGGTAGTTGAAAACTTCTTATCCTATTGTGCACCAATTCGTTGTCACGGGCATCAAGTTGACCCCGATGCGCACTTAACTCCTCAGAAATAATTCGAGCTGTCCAAGTTGAGTAGACAAACATACGTGTGCATAATGTCAACATACGAGTTGGCAAGGTGATGCCTAGAAACAAAGTAAGGTCGGTCGAGCGATGAGATTTTTTGAACTTATCGCAGTTCATGTCTACTGCTACCACTTTGGAATTCTTGTTAAGATGTTATATAAAGGGGGTGATGTTCCTAGGAGCGTATCGCCGGCAGAAGGGATGAGACGATCGGTGCACACCGATAGGCGGACCGGCTAACCCAACCCAAAGTCCAACTACGAGCTTTTTAACTGCAACAACTTAAATATACGCTATTGGAGCTGGAATTACCGCGGCTGCTGGCACCAGACTTGACGTGTTGTCTCTGACGTCGCTCCGATCGTGACCTAAGGTCAGGCGAGATTACCCGCTAAGTTTAAGTATATCAATAAGCGGAGGAAAATAAACTTACAAGGATTCCCTTAGTAACGGCGAGTGAACCGAGAATAGCCCAGCCGACCGTTTCCAGTGCACAACGGAACTGTGCCCAAATATTGCCTAAAAGTCATTTGAATAATGCCTAAAAACAAGCCAAGGTCCCTAGATATGCCCGATACAAGGGGTTGTCAAAAGCTGCTCGACTATCGGCCGATCAACACTGACGTTCAGCCAGAATTCGGACTAGAAGCGATGCATGATCCCGTCACTCATTTGCCAACCAGCAGGAGGGGCCTTCGGGATCCCATAAGCACGTGTCGTTGGCTAAGCCTCGCAGAGGGCAGCGTGTGCCGTAATGGCGTGCTTCGGCATCGGCGCGCTCCTGGCACCGGCCTGCGGGAATCCCATTCGGCCCGGCTTGAAACACGGACCAAAGAGTCTAACATGTGTGCGAGTCAACGGGTGATTAAAGCCGTAAGGCGCGAGGAAGCTGATTGGTGGGATCACCCGTGTGGGGTGCACCACCGACCGACCTTTCGAAGCTCGCGCGAAACGCGCTATCCGATGGGCTTCCCCCGTCTCTTAGGATCGACTAACCCATGTGCAAGTGCCATTCACATGGAACATTTCCCCTATTCGGCCTTCAAAGTTCTCATTTGAATATTTGATACTACCACCAAGATCCGCACCGACGGCCGCTCCGCCCAGGCTCATGAATAAGGTTTTGCAGCGATTGTCGCGCCCAGATATCCATTGCCGAGAGTCGTTTGTGTTTTAAAGGCGCAAGCCTACCGTGCACATCGCGAACAGGGAAACAATAGACACGCTCTTTAGTAAAAATTCCTTGGAACAGTTCGTGCCGAGGTTCGTTGTTTGGTCAGCACACCGAGGGAGCCCAGACCGAAGTTCGCTGACCGATTACTTGCGCACGTCAGTATCGCTGCGGGACTCCACCAGAGTTTCCTATGGCTTCGCCCCGCTCATGCATAGTTCACCATCTTTCGGGTCCCGTCAGGCATGCTCACACTCGAATCCTTCTCAAAAGATCAAGGTCGGTCAGTGGTGCACTCGGTCCTCCGGATTTTCAAGGGCCGCCGGGAGTGCACCGAACACCACGCGACGTGCGGTGCTCTTCCAACCGCTGGACCCTACCTCCAGTTGAGCCGTTTCCAGGGTGGGCAGGCTGTTAAACAGAAAAGATAACTCTTCCTGAGGCCAACGCGAGATGATGGCTCGCGCTTACTAGGAATTCCTCGTTGAAGACCAACAATTGCAATGATCTATCCCCATCACGATGAAATTTCAAAAATTTACTTAACACAAACCAATTAAAAAACTATACAATGCGATTATGAATATTTTATTTTTTAACTAACACGGTCACGACCCAAATAAAACGCGACGTGGCATGGATTTGTATTTTTTTCATGCCGTTGGCGCGGACAATTTTTTTTAAATGGTAAAAAGATTTTTTACCATTTAAAAAAATATTTGCGTCAGCAGTATGTATAGGCGGTCCGACCATTTTTTCTAAAATAAAAATGGTCATACCGCTGGCGCGGACCATTTTTTTATAATAGTAAAAAAATTATTTTTGAGTTGAGTTTTTTTTGTATAGTATTTAAACATTTCAGATGAAACATAAAAAAATTAATTCAAAATAATTTTTCTTAAATTAATTAACTGTTTTTTATAATTTAAAAAAATATTTAAAAAAAATTAAATTTATAATATATATTATTTAATAAATTTGGAATGTGTTATCAATGCCACATCATTAAGTCACCCTTTTTAAGTCTACTAGGTGTGCACACGTGCGTTGCACGTGCGACCGTATCCGGATAGTCAATCTAAGCATATAAAGTAGCCACTTACTTTCTCTTCCTATTACTTTAAACTTAATCAATTGTGTATTCTTGGACTTGCTACATTTACGTGGCTTCTTCACCAATACATTGTTAGTCTGAACTGTTTTTATAAATTGTTATCAAAGCTTCCCAATCCCCCATCAAAAGATTCTTTCATATGCATTATTAGTGTCAACTATTTTTATAAATTATTGTCAATTCCCATAAAAGATTTTCTAATCCAACCCAACCCCATGTATGTCACTCTGTTTAAAAACCCACTTTACAGTTGTACTCATGTCACTTAAGAATTTTAAATTTATGCGATTATGAAGGTTGATTTATCTTTGTCCCGACACACATGTTACAATTGTACTCATGTAAGTAAATTGTACTCAATTATATCATTTTAATGGGTTCACATTAAAACATTAGCATAAAAGTGTAAATAGTAGTATACTTGTAACCAATGATTCCAAGTATATGAATTCAATGACTGATTAATTCTTCAATCCATATATAAATATATGAGTATCATGTTATATACTTGAGGGATTTTTTTACTTAACACCCCAGACCTCCACCCCCACCTCCTAACATGACTCCCAAATTACTTACTGAAGTCTAGCATTGTTAAAAAAATCCGAATCCATATTTAAACATAATCCATAAAACAAAAAAGACAAAAATATCTTAAAATAATACTAAAACCTTGTAACCAAACACTGCTCTTCCTCAGTCCATAAATCTAATTTATACTCAAACACACCATCTCTCTCATCGCTATTTATCTTCATTTTTCTCTCTACATTCCCCCCCCCCTCCCCTCATGTTTCTCTCTCTAGATTTGAATTCCTCACTTATTTTTTGAAAATCCACCAGCGAAGCTTTAAATTCTCTCACAATGGATTCCCCTTTTAGTTATACTTTCGAAGCCTGTATCCGAAAGCCCACACCGTACATCATTAATACTCATATTTGCAAATTATTTCATTAATTCATATTTGCAAATTCTTTCACCTTAATTGAAACACTGTAGTCCGTAGTCAGCTAAATTGACTTATCAATTACACCCTCATTAATCTCCACCTATAATGGAGGAGACGAAGCTAACTAAACAAATCTTTTTTTTGGTAGCATACACCTAAACAATATCAGATTGAACAAAATCTACAATTCTACAATCACAAATCAAAAGTGGATTACAACATTGCTAAATTTGCCTCAAGTTGACTCACTAAATTCAATAGAAACAATAATTCATATATTCAACTTTAACTCCCCAAATTTGGGCCAAAACTCAAATACCCCAAAACTATCACTCCTAGATCGAGAACAAAAATTACCAAATATCCAACACATGTATATATAGATATAGATAGAGATAGAAGATGTATGTATGTGTGTGTGTGTGTGTGTAATTAAAGATTTAGGGTAAATATTGTTTTTAGTGAAGACGAAGATAGGTTTTTGGTAAATGTGTAATTTAGGGGTATTAATATGTATATTCTAACAATATTAGACTTTTGTAAGAAAACTGATAGTTATGTCAATTGGTTGGAGCTCAGAAAAGTCAACACTGAAATTCACAGGTAATCTTCTAATCTTTGATTTAGTAAAAAATGCACCATTCTCACTGAGAATTAAAGCTTGTAGAGAATAACACCAAATTGTCCAAACCCATAGGCTTTAATGAACTATAACTATTTAAAAAGTATCATGCATATGTTCCAAGTCGAATCTTGTATTTTCATTTCCTTCTTCCATCACAGGCCTCCAATGTATCCGAAACAACATATTGGGTAGAATATGTTTCCGTTTTATAGCATAAAACAATCATTCATTTATTAAAATATTTACTAAAAACAATAAACATCATTTTTTACTTTAAAAAAGTGTCAAATAGATAAAAACATTAAGACCTCACCATTCCAAATCTAATCACTTCGATTGATCTCGAGAGTCATACCTACAAAAAAACATGAAGGGGCTACCACATTAATAATCCATGTAGTTACCCAAAATGAAGAAATTGCTTAAAGATTAATCATTCTAGTGAATGTATAAAAAATCTTACATATCATGTGGTAGATAATATATTGTGAAATAAAGACACCCACCATTCTATAAAAGGAGGAGGAAAAAACTCTAAGCAGTACTCAATCCACTCATAAAGCATATAATATTCTTTAAAGGTAAGAAAAAAAAATCTTATCCTATTAAGCAATAAAACTTAAATTTTTTCAATGTTAGATGCGGACAAATAATGAGTGGAATTAGAAATTTGATGTAGGGGATCTTCCTATTAAATCCTATTTACATGGGATATTTCCTAATAGGTCCTATCGCAATATTTTTTCTTTAATAGGTCCTATTTGTACATATAATGAATATTTCCTGTATGTTTAAAAATATGATCTATTGGAACAAATTTTTTTTATAGGACCTGTTGGAGCAAAAAAAATGTTAGGACCTATTGAACTACATACTTAGTAAATGACACTAATCGGTAAAAAACCCTATTTATGTTACACAAAATCAAAACACTTATAACTTGTTTGGGAGTTTTTTAGAGGAAGGAAATGAAAGGAAAGTTTTATTAGGAGAGAAAAGAAAAGAAAGGAAAATTCATAAGAGAGAAAATAAAGGATTTAGGAAGGAAGATAAAATAATTTTCTTTTATAGTATTTGGGAGTTGGAAGGAAAATAATTTTTTTAAGCGAAATAAGGTACATTATTTAGAAAACTTTCCTTTCTCTCCATTTCTTTCCGATTTGGAGGGAAAGTTCTGGAAAGAAAGGAAGGCAATTTTTTTTTAAAAAGCTTCCTTTATTTTCTCTCCTTTTAAATTCTCAAACGACAAAATGACGAAACAACACTTTCCCTCATATGTAAACTCCCAAATGACAGAAAGAAAGAATAATTTACCTTTCTTTCTTTTCTCTACAAAATAAAAATCCAAACAAGCCGTTACACTTAACAAACCAACAAAATACAATTTCAACCTGCTGGAAGACAAAAAAGTAGAAGATTAAAACCCCATTCCTCCACCACCTTTACAATTTCAACCCTCCGGGAGATAGAAATGTATGAGATAAAAAAACCCCTTCCCCACCTCCTTTTTTTTACAGGACAAAACAGAGGTTGCACCTTATATAGACAAAGTGTATAATTTCAGAAAACTGATGCATCAAGTCCTAAATTTCCATATTCTATAATGATTTAAACTATTTACCTATAGGAAAATTTAAAGCCTTAAATGTTCAATATACAATTTATGATTAACACAAATGCTTAAATTACAACAACAAAGTTACATAAATGGACATAAAAAAGTAGTAAAAAAGGCTATAATGGGGGGAACTTAGAAGATTGCAATCATACCTAAATTAAACAACAACATTTCTTAAAAAACACAAAAGTCACATAAAATACATGAAAACAAATTAAGTATATAGATACATATACTTATAGATGTTGAAATTTGTAACTTGTGAAGGGAGAAATACCCAAAAAACCTATAGCTAAATGGGAGTTTGTGGATGATTTCTATGTAAAAGCAATCAAGGGAAGAGATTTTCGTTTTTGACACTTCATATTCCCTAGATGAGAAGAAACTGTTGAGTAACTTGGATGTTTTGCAGACTGTCGTTTGGGGAAGAAGCCATAAACACATAAATGAAGATGAATAGGTTCAAGTAATAGTTAGAATTTACTAGTGAGGGTTGATGGTAAGGGGAACTTTGGGACGTTTTGGTGGGCAAGGAGAGGGAGGGATGGAGACGAACCCCGAATTAATGAGATATATGTGTGTGTGTGGGGGTGGGGGGTGGGGGGGTGGGGGGGTGAGATATAATTATGGAGGAGAGAGTTGGAATAAAGAGAGAGAAAGAGAGAATTTCTTGGAGAGTCCGGAAGTGGGATTCTCGGGGAGGCCAAGAGGTGGGAGTGAATTGAATAAAGGCTACGTCTTCTGATGGTTGAAGGGTAAATCAGTGATTGTATGTAGTTTGAGGGTTATTTGGTCATTTCAGCATTCCTTTGAGATTTTTCTTTTTAGGTAGTACAGATAGAAATAGAGATAACGAGCGAATCACTATAGTTTTAAGGGCATTTACATTTAGATCATATTAGACCTTTTTGCAGACATTCTAGTCCCACCATATTTTTCCCTTATATATAAGTCATACTCCTAATTTTTTGGAACTTTTTTTCACAATTTTACCCTTTTAAAACCAACCATCCGTAACTTCCTTGAGGAAATTACATAAGTGGTTGAACTTTTTTTTTAATCTTCAAATGATCATAAGTGTTAATTGACATATTCGTTTTTCACAAAACTACTATTTTTGAAATCTGCTCGATGAGATCTATCAAACAAGATTCATGAAGCCTACGTAATTTCAAGGAAAAAAAATTACACAGACAGTAAACTTTACAGTATGAACCAGAAAGAGAAATAGGTTTATATTCGTAACATTTTCACAAACAGTAATATTTACTGTGCAAACACAGTATATATATACATACACACACACGGAGTGGATCCAAACCCTTTTTTTCGAAATTATCTTATTTTTAAAGGCCCATGCTATCCAACAACCTTCATTAGAGCTTCGATTTGGGGGTGGGTAGGGTTAGCATTGGGTTAGTTTATATTTGTAACATTTTCACAAACAGTAACATTTACTGTGTTATAACACAGTATATATATATATATATATATATATATATATATATATATATATATATATATATATGGTGGATCCAAACCTCTTTTTTTTCCTGATATTGTCTTATTTTTAACGACCCGCACTAGCGGCATCTAATCCCCACCACCACTAACCCCAATTGTCGTAGCTCCAACAACCTTCATTAGAGT
Organism: Sambucus nigra; assembly: GCA_949130495.1. NCBI lineage: Eukaryota > Viridiplantae > Streptophyta > Magnoliopsida > Dipsacales > Adoxaceae > Sambucus > Sambucus nigra. Next base: position 54,857,636 of record OX422219.1, read on the forward strand.
TCTGATTAGGGGTGACATGGAGTGCCGCTGGCACGGACCTTAGGAAATAAGAGAATATTGGATAAGTGGAGTTTTGATCCACCGAAACTCCAGTCTGGGGTGAGTAGGAGTAGCATTGGGTTAGGTTTATATCTATAATATTTTAACAAATAATAAAATGTTACTATTTGTGAAAATGTTACATCGGCACCCCATGCCACCTCAAATCAGAGCGCTGATGAAGGTTGTTGGAGCTCCAACGATGGGGGCGGGTGGTGGTGGGGATTGGATGCCGCTGGCGCGGACCGTTAAAAATAAGATAATATCAGAAAAAGAGGTGTGTATATATATATATATATATATATATATATATATATATATGAACACTGTAAATGTTAATGTCTGTGAAAATGTTATAGATATAAACCTAACCCAATGCCACCCCTACTCACCCCAAATCGGAGCTCCGGGGGATTCAAACCCCATTTATCTAATATTTTTTTAATTTCAGAGGTTCGTGCCAGCGGCACCCTATGCCACTACAACCTACCCCAAATTATACCTCTGATGAAAGTCGTTGAAGCTCCGACAATGGGCGTGGGTAGTGGTGGGGATTGAATGTCGTTAGCATAAACCTTTAAAACTATGGTAATTTTGAAAAAAAAAGAGGTTTGGATCTACCGTGTGTGTGTGTGTGTGTGTGTGTGTCTATATATATATATATATATATATATTGTGTAATATTAACTCAGTAAATATTACTGTTTGTGAAAATGTTATATATATATTATGTAATATTAACTCAGTAAATGTTATTGTTTGTGAAAATGTTATATATATAAAACTATTTCATAAATATATTAACACAGTAAATGTTATTATTTGTGAAAATGTCACAGATATAAAACTATTTTATTGTCTAGTGTATTCAATAAAGTTTAATATCTATGACATTTTTACAAACAATAGCATTTATTGTGTTATTGGATATATATATATATATATATATATATATATATATATATATATATATATCCAATATGCTCCTATTTTTAAAGCTTCGTGCCACCGACACCTAATGCCACCCATACTTACCCCAAACCAGCGCTCTAGAGGACCCAGATCCCATTTATCCAATCTTATTTTCAAAGGTTCGCGCCAGCGGCACCCCATGACACTCTGATGGATCTAAAACCCATTTATTCAAAAGTCTCTTATTTTCAAAGGTCCGCGTCAGCGGCACCATTTGCCACCCTTACTCACCCAAAATCGACGCTCTGATAATGGTTATTGAAGCGCCAACAATGGTGGTAAGGATTGGATACCGTTACCGCGAACCTTTAAATATAAGGTAATTTTGAAAAAAAGAGTGTTTAGATCCACCGTATATATATATATACTGTCTAATCTTACCACAGTAAATGTTACTGTCCATTTGTGAAAATGTCACATATATAAAACTATTTCATTTTCTAGTGTATACAGTAAAGTTTACTGTTTGTGTAAATTTTTTCTTTAAAATTTTATAGGCTTCATGGATCTTGTTTGATAGATCTCGTCGAACAGATTTCAAAAATAGTAATTTTGCGAAAAACGGATTTGTGAATCAAAAGTTATGATTATTTTAAGATTAAAAAAAAAAGTCCAACCACTTATGTAATTTTTTAAAGGAAGTTACATATGATTAATTATAAAAGGATAAAAGTATGAAAAAAGTCCCTAAAAAGATGAAATAGATACTAATTAATTGTTGAAAAGTCAATAAAATTTATATGAATATTGATTAAATAAATGAGAGTTAAATATAATAATCTCATAGTTTTATTCTTACACTTCACGTAACAACATAATACGTTAGGGTGCATTAATTGCATTTCGTGAGCCAAGATGGTCAAACATAATACGACTCTACGAATCGAGACAATAACACGAACACATTCATTCATACCATTCTTCCATCCTCGTCAGACGTAGCCTTTGACAGCAACTCTTTTGACCTTTTTAAGCAGCCATGCAATGATATTCTTAGGCATCACTTTCTCTATAATAATAATTGGCCCCACCACATTCCACACCATATAAAAGTTGCAGAGAAAATAGTTGTTGTAAGGGAGACTGAAATGGGTTCATGGAATTCTATTGCGTTCAAAGTGTTGTATAACGTCTTGGGATGGGTTGCTTTTTCATCTTGGTCAATCAGTTTTTATCCTCAAGTTATTTTGAATTTCCGAAGGAAAAGGTCTCAATTTTCATTTCTTTTCTTTTTGTTTTGTTTTACCCTTTTGTAATAGCTGTGATTTTGAAGGTGGGAATATTATTTGTGTGAAAATGTGTATTGTAGTGTGGTGGGGCTGAATTTCGATTTTGTGGTGTTGAATTTGACGAAGCACTCGTCCTATCTCATCTACAACGCTTCTCTCTTCTTTAGCTCGGTTGTTCAGAGGCAGTATCGTAACAAATATGGCTTTAATCAGGTGTGTGTGATGTCTCTCCCTTTCCTTTCCTTTTTTTTTTTTTGACAATTTACAATTAGGTTGGTGATAACAATTTATTACTTATTATGACACTAGCGTGGACTTCTATAAGAAGAGAATTAGTGAATCTAAGTACTTAAAATTTGTCAAAATTCCTTTAGTATTTAAAATTTGTTTGTGAGGGACCTAAGAGTATTTTTCATTTTTTTTTATTTTTTATAATAAAGTTTCCATTTCAATTTTAGGGGTGCCAAATTTTAGATTTTTTTTTTCAAACGAAGACTTGTTTTGGTTGTGCTCATCTGTTCTTTTTCACACGAATTTATATCTCGTGAAAATTAGTAGGTTTTTGTCGTGTTTTTAAAAGGATGTTACGTATATAAGTTTAATGGGGAAAGTACTCTTAGGATGTTACTATATAAGTTTATCAATGGACTTAATTGTAAATTGCCTAAGTTTAATTCATGGCGGAATCTAAGAATTGTGTTAATTATATCAGTCGTGTCACTTTTTAAACTAATAATCCAAAATACTGTTGTGGTGTTGGCTGGAAACATGAACTAAAAGTATTAGTTGTTACCCCTACTCTTGCGACAACACGGGTAAAGCAAGTGTTCTGGTCATAATCTGAGTATAGAGTGGACCTTGTTGGAAATTTCAAATATAATATAATATTTTAATTATATTAATTGGTGTTTTATTTTAAATATTAGTTTTTAATTTTATTATATTAATTGATGTTTTATTTTAAACATACTTTGGGCTTTATTTTAGAAGGAATAAAAATGAGCAAATGGGTGTGAAAGAGTACCCAAAAAAGTAATGGTATATCATGTTGGAAATTAATGTTAGTGACGAAATTAATTATTTAATTTCAATTGTATTAAATTCCGAATTTCTCATTTATGTGGTTTTAATAAATGTCAGATAATTAATTAGGAATGTGATAAATAAAGATATTAAAACATTTGGGTAAACCTTATTCGTTAGTCACATGATGGTTAGCGGCATTAGTGGGAGACTTGGAAAGAGTCCCACCACCACTAGGATTCCGGCCCTCTTCGCCTTATAAATAGAGACCTCTACACCATCTAGAGTCATCTCAATACACACTGTTTCTAAGGAGGGAGAGAAAATTCGAAATTCGTTTTTCTCATATTCCGAGCTATTCAAGAAAGGAGCATTCAAGTCATTTTAATCCGTTCAACAACGATGGACAAATCTCAGTTTTTAAATCGTAGTTATAAGGAATTTTCGGTTATGTGATTACATGAAGATAAATATCCTGGATTCATGTCAAAACTGTTTTATTCATGATACAACCTTATGATTCATATTCGAATTTATGATTAACGAAACAGTATTAGTTAACATATCAACTAAAGGACAACTAAGATTCTTAGTTGACAAGTCAAACAAGAGGCTATGATCCTACGCATTGCGGTGGTGCTTAAGCACCACCAATCGCGACACGCGACATGCGGGACGCGAAAGGGCGAGCTTTGCCGCGCACTTGGCACGTGCGCATCGTCGCTTGGAGCGTGGGAGCCTAAAGTTTTGACGAAGTAAAACAGATCAACGACCGTGATTAAACGATCTGATCAGAGGGTTTAAAATTCAAAACGACTTGATCTGAACCGTTAGATGAACTCGTACCGTTTCGTGTAGGGGATGTCCATTCGCTTATGATGGGATGCCTAATCTGAATTGTTAGATTGAAGCTGTTCCAAACAGGCACGATCCAACGACTGCTAAGTCGCTACATGAAGAGTCACAGTTAAAGAACAGTCACAAAAGTGACTATAAAAAGAATTTCAGGCCTCTGTTTTGGACACCGAAAATTACTAATTTCTCCTCTCTTCGTCCTTTATATTTTGGCATTATCAGATTACAAATTCAGAGTGTTCTCGGTTTGATCAAGCAGTACATAATTTGAATCAAACAAACTGTTCATACACTGCATTGTATCCTGAAGGCAGATTCTATAAAACCCAAAGTGTACTCACGGTTCTGTCTCAATCGGATTGGAAGAAATTTTGCCTAAAAGATAGCGTTCACATGACGTGCCTTGCAAAAATTAATTTATTATTTCGTTCTTTTCATATAAAACTCCAACAGTTTTAGGCAAAATTATTCTTATTACTCCAATGGAAGGAACAGTGGCACAATCTATCCAAGTCATGAGTTAAGACTTGATCCGACTCGACCGTTTTGATGGTGAAAATTTCACCCGTTGGCAAGAGAAAGTTATGTTCTTCATCACATCACTTAAACTCGCATACATTCTAGATGACAACCTTGAACAAATTCCCGAGCCCACACCCGAAGACACCAAAGAAATAAAACAGAAACGTGTCAAGAGAAAAGAAGATGAGTTTATGTGTCGAGGAAACATCCTCAATGCTTTGTCTCAAACTGGTTATAGTGCTCATCGAATGATTCCGACGGCAAAAGAATTATGGAAGGCACTAGAGACAAAATATCAAAATGAGGAAGCGAGAAACCGTAAGTTTCTGATTTCAAACTATATGAATTTTAGAATGAGTAATGATAAATCTATCGTTACACAAGCACATGAACTCCAACAAATTGTTGGTGACCTTAAAGCTGCTGGAATTAATCTTCAAGATGAATTTCAAGTAGGAGTGATTGTTTCAAAACTTCCATCTTCTTGGAATGGCTTTAAGAAGAAAATTAATCATGATGAAAAAATTTAGACTGTGGAATCCCTTCTTCGTCACCTTCGTATTGAAGATGCTACTCGTATTAGAGAAAAAAAGGATGAACAAGATGAGAGTCATTCAAAAGCCAATATGGTTGAGGATAAAAAATCCAAGAATACCAAAGACTCAAAATTTAAAGCAAAGAATGATTCAAAATTCAAGAACCAAGGTGAAAATAAGAAAAAGAAGGGCAAATGTTTCTTCTGTGACAAACCGGGCCATTATTCTCAAGAATGTCGTCTTGAAAAGAAGGCGTTTAAGGAAAAACAAGGGTCAAAGAAGACCAACAATATTGAAGACCATATTGCTACTATATGTGAAGAAAATTCAATTGAAAATGAAAGTGGATGGTGGCTGGATACCGGCGCAACAGTCCACGTATGCAAAGACCGCTCTTCATTCAAAACATATCAAGAATTGATGGAAAAGAAGTGAAGATGGTAAATAATCTTCGCACCAATGTAGTTGAGAAAGGCACAGTGGAATTGAAATTAACTTCTGGAAAGACTCTTACTTTAATTGATGTACTTCATGTACCTGATATGTGTAAAAATCTTGTGTCTGGGGACCTTCTCAATAAGAGAGATTTCAAACTTGTGTATGAGTCTGATAAGTTTGTCTTATCCAAGAATGGCTAATTTATTTGCAAATGGTACTCTTGTAACGGCATGATCAAAATTAATGTAATCAATGATATTAGTTTTGCTTATATGGTTGAGTCTATTTCTTTATGGCATAGTAGATTAGGTCATGTAAATTATAAAAGTATAAAAAATATGACTAATCTCGGCTTAATCTCGGATTGTAAATTTGATAACCTTTCTAAATGTGAAATTTATGCTCAATCAAAGATAACTAGAAAGTCGTTTAAATCTGTTGAGAGGACATCCAAAATGCTTGATCTTATTCATAGTGATGTATGTGATACGAAGAGTAATATGACTCGTAGTGGAAATAAATATTTCTTAACTTTAACTGATGATTACCCTAAGTATGCATATACATATTTGCTTAAAAGTAAAGATGAAATTTTCGAGAAATTTCTAATTTTTAAAGCAGAAATTGAAACTCAACATAATTAAAAAATTAAAGTCCTACGATCCAATAGGGGTGGTGAATATTACCCGAGTGGGTTTATACAATTTTATAATACTCATGGGATAATCCATTAAGTTACGGCACCTTATAGGCCACAACAAAATGGAACGGCGAAGAGGAAAAATAGGAATTTAGTTGAAATGATAAATGCAATGTTAATCAGTTCTCGTTACCTTTGTCGATGTGGGGAGAAGCAGTTTTATCCGCATGTTATATTTTAAAAGAGTCCCATTGAAAAATAAGGACATTACACCATACGAACTATGGTTTAATCGTAAGACTAATCTTATACGTCTCAAAGTTTGGGGATGTCTTGCTTATGTAAGAAAACTCGAGCCAAAAAGACCTAAACTAGGAAATAGGACTTACAAATATGTTTTTATTGGATACTTTAGTAACAGTACGACTTATCGATTTTTAAATCTTGAAACTCAAGAAATCATTGAGTCAGTAGATGTGCAATTCTTTGAACATCTAATAAAGTTTAGTACTTTGAATCAAGGTTTAGAAAAAAATAATCCGACTATTGACTCCTCACCTTCAGAAGAAAATTCACAAACAATATTTTCTTCGAAAACAACAAATGATGTTCAATCACGAAGAAGTAAAAGATAAAGAACTGAAAAAACATATGGGCCCGACTTTGTTATCTATTTGGTTGAGGGGGATTTAAATGAAACTAAAAATAAAAATAAAAGTTATTCTTAATATAGAAGATGAACCGACAACATTTCATGAAGCGGTAACATCTAGGGATGCTGTTTTTTGGAAAGAAGCAATCAATGATGAAATGAACTCAATTTTGTCAAATCAAACTTGGGTTATTTCCGATCTTCCCCTCGGAGCTAAACCTATTGGGTTCAAATAGATATTTAAAAGGAAATTAAATCTGGATGGTTCTATAAATAAATTTAAGGCAAGATTAGTTGTTAAAGGATATAAGCAAAAACCTGGAATTGATTACTTTGATACATATGCTCTTGTTGCTCGAATCACTTCCATTAGGATATTAATATCTCTTGCTTCTATTCATAATTTAGTAATTCATCAAATGGATGTCAAAACTGCTATTTTAAATGGTGATTTAGAAGATGAGATTTATATGGAGCAACCTGAAGGGTTTGTTTTGCCCGGCTAAGAAAAGAAAGTGTGTAAACTGGTTAAATCTCTTTATGGCCTTAAACAAGCTCCTACGCAATGGCATGAGAAGTTTAATAATATTGTAATATCCCATGGATATAAAGTTAATAATGCCAACAAATGTATATATAGTAAATTTGAAAATGGTGCTGGTGTTATTATTTGTTTATATGTGGATGACATGTTAATATTTGTGTCTAGTCTCAAATTTGTTGAAGTAACCAAAAGGTTTCTATCATCAAAATTTGATATGAAAGATCTTGGAGAAGCTGATGTGATTGTAGGAATCAAAATTGTGAGAAAGAATAATTCTTTAGCATTATCTCAATCTCATTATATAGAAAAAGTTCTTAAAAGATATAATTATTTTGAACTTAAGTCAATTGCTACACCAGTGGATCCTAGTAAAAAATACTGGGCGCGCTATGGACCAACTTAAATATGCTAGTGTTATTAGAAATCTAATGTATGCCATGCATTGCATTAGACCAGGCATTGCTTATGCAGTGAGTGTCTTGTGTAGATTTACAAGTAATCCAGGACAAGAGCACTGGAATGCAATTTCTAGGGTGCTTAGATACCTGAAGAGGACTTTGGATTATGTCTTACATTATGTAGGATATCCATCTATTTTAGAAGGATATAGTGATTCAAGTTGGAATAATCTTGAATCAAAATCCAAATCAATTACTGGTTGGATTTTTACGCTAGAAGGAGCAACTATCTCTTGGGGATCAAGAAACAAACATGCTTGTTAGATTCAATAATGCAATATGAATTTATAGCTCTAGCAGATGCATGTAAAGAAGCATAATGGCTTAGAAATGTGTTGTTTGATATTCCTTCATGGAAAAAGCCATCTCCTTCTATTATGATAAGTTGTGATAACCAAGCCACAATTTATAAAGTTTCGAACAAAACTTACAACGGAAAATCTAGACACATTAGTCTAAGGCATCAAATTATAAGAAAATTACTCAAGGAAGGAGTAATTACAATCGACTATGTTAAAACGGACAAGAATTTAGCAGATCCTCTGACTAAAGGTCTTGTTAGGGAGATGATATATATCACTTCAAAAGGAATGGGATTAAGGTCTATTAAATAACGCAACTATATGTAATGGGAACCCAACTCATATCTTGAAAATATAGATAAAGTTCAATGTGGTACAAACAAGTTAAATTATAGTTATGAAACACTAGGAACGTTATACAGAAGTTCCATTCTTGAATGCGTAGTGTTGATTTTTTGCATGTTAGAGGATGAAGTTAATTTACCTATACGAGTGTCGAAAGTGTGGCCGCTTTCTATGGAATATAGACCGATCCTAAAGCACTCGCGAAATCAGGATTAGCATAAGGCCATAAATGTGCATGCTAGAAGAACACTTATAAACACAGAAATCGGTATATGTGATAATTCCGATTCGTCTCAAAAGGTCCTTGGTTCAAGATACGTTCACCACAACACCTTGATGAAGCTTTGAATTGTTTACACTATATAGAAGTTTAAGTCCGAAAGAGACTTCTCATTTATGTACTAGATTTCACCGATAGTGCCAAAAAGTTTTCTTTTGTCTTTTTGTTTTGTGTAATCAATCCTTTGTATCGTCTCTTGTGTATATTGAAATTGGTGAGGAAATGTTGAAAATTTCAAATATAATATTATATTTTAATTATATTAATTGGTGTTTTATTTTAAGCATTAGTTGTTAATTTTATTATATTAATTGATGTTTTATTTTAAACATAGTTTGGGCTTTATTTTAAAAGGAAGAAAAATGAGCAAGTGGGTGTGAAAGATATGGGAGCATAGTTGTCAAAATCTTATGATTCGCGATTCAAATCGAGTTGAGAATCGAAAATGTCTAAAGAATCGGACTGAATCGACGATTCACGATTCGAATCTTCCAATTCGGGTCCTATTCCCGATTCGGTTCCGAATCAACTTTTTTTTTTTTCCGCGATTTTTTTTTACCTTATAACCATACGCGTGTTTTAATAAAAAAAAAAAGAAGAAGCAAACAACAAATGATACCGTTAAGATACTGACACTACACCAAATCTGCCGAATTGTCAAGGTCATTGACCTTGACAAATCCAACTTGTCAAGGTCAATAACCGTGACATTTCGATGCGAGACAACTTTTTTTGTCACGGTCGTGTCACGGTCATTGACCTTGACACAAAACTCGCGTTTTGTGTCACGATCGTGTCGCGGTCAATGATCGTGACACGTTTGTCACGGTTTTATAACCGTGATAAAGCCGTGACCCTTTAAAAAAAAATTGTCACGGTCAATGATCGTGACACGTCCGTGACAACTTTTGTCACGATCAATGATCGTGACAATTCTGGTGAGAATTTAAAAAAAATCTGCTGGGCAGTATGGCTACTGCCACTGCCCAACAGTATATTTGTACCTGTTATAGCAACGTTGTACCTGTTCCAAACATCATATATCCAATCAAACTAAAGATAATGCAAATATATATTCAAATAAAGACAATATGCATCACGATATAATTCAAATGTAACAACTTAAAACAATTCAATTCAAACTTAAAACAATGTCACTACATGTCTGGTGTATTGTTAAAACTGAGGAGGTGAGTAGGCCACACGACATACGAATTGACGCACCCACTAATATACGTCGTGTCGCATTGTTCGCGCAACCACAATAGGGAGTTCTCCTTCCCGGGTATGACATGCGTGACGAGCACCCTGGACTCCATCTCTTGAAGCGCACGTCCATGAACTATTCCACACTGAACGATATTCGGATCCCTCAACCCCCGCCCTATCCTATGGCCATCAAATACGTCAAATATGAACACGCTCGACCAACCAAGTGTCGACATTGGTCTGTTGAAGGGCGCCAAATAGGGAAGTGGATCATCGAAGTACGAACGTGTCGGTGATGAAGCAGCGAGGTCCACATCCTCGTCATCCTGCGCCTCGTCCTCACGCACCTCCTCCTCCACCGCCTTCTCCTTCCCTTTCCCTTTCCCTTTAAGGTCTACGCCCAACGTACGCTTCATGAATGCGTACATATCTTGGACCATTGCCTCCAAACGGGACAGCTTCGCGTCGTGTGAATCCATCGTTCGAGCCAACCCGGTGTCGCTCGTCTCCAATCCGATGATCCTAGATTTGGCCACTCGCGAGCTCACCCCCCTTGTCCTCCCCTTGCGATCAGAGCCAAGCACTTGGCTGAGTGCATCTGTGGACAAAGATGCCTTGTCGGCATCAGACTGCGACTCATGCACTTCCTTAAGCTTTGCCTGAAACGATAAAAAGCACATGATTAGTAAAATAAGTAAACTAAAAAATTATAACGTAATTAACAAAAATTAAACTGTCGGATTACTTACAATCGTGGCCGCGACGCTCGGGGACACCTCCTTGTCCTTCCCCTTCTTCGTCCGAAGAGCCACATAAGTATCGAGCCTATGTGGCTTACCCCCTGGCCCACTCCCTACCCCCTGAAATAAAATAAAGTAAAGTAAAATTAGTATCGGCCCCGCAAAGTAAAATAATGAAGAATAATATATTTCTGTAGTTATAGAAAAATTAAATCTTACCTGCATCCTATGCTCCACCTCGGCGTAAGAGGTCCTGCCGGAGTAGTGCACGTCCTTCTTTTTTGCCCGATTTTCCCTCCCCGATTGGCGAGATGCCAATTGTCGATCCTCGATCTCATTGTCAATGAACTTCTGCCATTGTGCCAATGAGATCGGCTCCTTGGGGGGGACGAATTCACGCCATTGGATAATCGACTCTCGTGTTTTCCCAAAGTACCGTGCCCGCATATTTTTTTTCCACGACTTGAGTTGCTCCCTAATCTGCTCCAACACGGGATCGCGTAGCTTTGAATCCAAGTTGAATTGTTCCTGTCCAACAAATACAATGTTAGTTGCGAATAAATATAAATATAAATATAAATATAAATATAAATATAAATATAAATATGAAATTGAAATTGAAATTGAAATTGAAATTGAAATTGAAATTGAAATTGAAATTGAAATTGAAATATTCATATAAATATAAATATAAATATAAATATATTACCTGTAGTGCCGCCCAAACAGCTAACTTGAGCTCATATGGCACCTCCTTCCAACTCATAAACCCCGGGCCGATCACCGTCTTTAGCAGAACGAGGGATCTCGCTAATATCTCTGATTTGTTCTCGACGGTAATCCCATATTTCCCATATTTGGGGAGCCTAGGGGCGGAAGAGCCCTCGTCGCCTCCACTACCACCGACCCCAGACGACATCATCATAAACAACATCATCATCTTCGCCTTAATATCTGAAGGAGACATTTGCTGTAAAAAATGTTATTAGTACAGATATAATATTATCACAATATGCATATCTTATAAGAGAGTCGGGTTTGGCATTAATAAAGTGAGAATTACATTTAAGACTTTCTAACAACATGCAGATGTATTTTCAATTTTAAGGACTATTTTCATCACTTAGTGTTCATCTAAGTTCTAGTATAACAAGTTCCCATAAAAATCTTTAATAAAATTCTCATATCTTCTTTCAATTTAAACACACACACAGTAGTGACTGTCTATTTAAAATAATCTCAATGTTAATTTCAGGTATTGAATTTCTACTATTTTTTTGTGCTTTTTATAAATCATACCCCACCCCCACCCCCACCCCAACATGTTTACGGGCTTTCATCACCAGTCATAAATTTTTCGGTACGTGACTTACTGGCCAGTTGTCTTGGGTCTTTTAGTCCCTTAACATTACTTTAAGAATTTTACCCAATCTAAATACCACATTTTCTTTCTTGTTATATACTTGAACACGTTTTGTTATTTAGTCCTTATTAATTTATCTTTGATGTATTACCAGTATCTTTACTTTTATAAACTTTATTTAATTTTCAATTTTAAGGACTACTTTCATCACTTATTGTTCATCTAAGTTCTAGTATAACAAGTTCCCATAAAAATCTTTAATAAAGTATTATCACAAATATAAATTAATTGTGACAAAGTAAGATTATGGACCAGAACCTAAAATTTAAAAAAAGTGTTTTTATTTAAACCCCACTTTTCTTTCTATAACTCCTATTTTATTAAATTTTAAATATAATTAGGGGTGTATAGAAAGAAAAGTTAAATAGGAATAAAAACAACATTTTTAAAATATGAAGGGCTCACCAATTTGATCAAATTTTTTAACAACATAGACTAAATGATCTTTATTATAAGACAATTACTAAAAATTTATGCGCATCGCCCGAATTCAAAAAGTAATTTAATGACTAAAGTAATACTTTTTTTAACTTTAGTTATTCACCACAAATCATAAAAAATATTTTATTTTTCATGCTTTTAGCAACTTCAGATGCCATTTTAACCCTTATTGTAGTTTTTTTGTTTTCATGCTTTTATTTGATGGATATAAAGTCATGTGAGTATTTCACCATATAAAGTCAACAAAAAACGCCATATATGATTTTTTTCTCCATTAGTATAAGTATATAGCGATTATTTCACACTTAAATCACATATTAAGCCGGCCTTCATTTTTTTATGAAATTTGTAAAAAATTATTTATTTATTTTGAATGAAAATAAATTGTTATCCAATATTTTTGGATATTATTTACATTTACATTTTCAGATATTATTTACATTTACATTTTTGAATATTATTTTTGGAAATTTGTAGAAAATTACTTATTTATTTACATTTTTAACCCCCTACCCCCACCCTGCCCCCACCCTATCCCCACCTTGCCCCACCCCCCCACACGCACACACACACGCACATATATACACACATACACACATATATATACACACAAACATATATATAAATGGAAGAGAGAGAGAGAGAGAGAGAATTAAACCTGAAAGTAGAGAGAGAGAGAGTGCAGCGTCGAGAGAGAGAGAGAGGGAGGGAACGGCGGGAGGGAAAAAACAAGGGGGAAAGGGTTTTTGCGGGAAACATTGTCACGGTCGTGTCAAGGTCACTGACCGTGACAATTATTTAAAGAATTGTCACGATCAATGACCGTGACAAGTAAATTTGTCACGGCCTTGTCACGGTCATTGACCGTGACAATTCTTTGTCATGGTCGTATCAAGGTCAATGACCGTGACATAAAACGCGTGTTTTTTGTCACGGTCAATGACATTGACAAGGGTGGCCGGCTGAAAGGTGACAATTTTGTCATTTTGGTGTAGTGTGAGTTTTAGAGAAAAACATGTTCTCTTGGCTCGGTTATTTTCAGCCGGCTTTTCTTGTCTATTCTCTTGACTGATTGTCTTCTATCTTTTGCTTTTTTTTTTTTTTTTTATAAAACTTTTGTATTTGTTATAAAATCTTTCAAGGTATATTTGTTTTGTTGCTTTAAATTAATATGAACGTTGTTTTAAATTAATATTTCTTTATAGTTAATCTTAGCATATGTTTTATTGTTTTAAATTAATATGGTCTACTATGTTAAATAAATATTGTTGTAATTTTGTAGGCTGTTTTAAATTAATATTATTAATCTTAGTAGGTAGGCCTGTTTAAAATTTTTGGAAGTATTTGTTTTACTGTTTTAAATTAACCTTTGTATTTATTTTATTGTTTTAATTAATATGTAGGATGTTTAAATTAATATGTAGATTGTTTTATGATATATTTTTGTTTTTTACATTTTTAATCTTAAAATGAATGAGAACATGTGCTACGGTTAATTTTTGTAATATATTTTGGTATATTATCATGTGCTACGATTAGTTTTTTGTCATATTACGCTTAATTACAAATTCTATAGTGTTAAATCTCATTTACTTATGTTTTACTACGTTTTTATCATTTGGTTCCGATTCAACCGATTCGATTCACGATTCGCGATTCGGGGGGTAAACGATTCATGATACGATTTGCGATTTGACAACTATGTATGGGTATGCTCAAAATGCCATATTGTCCCACATTGAAAGAGTTCCCCAAAAAGTAGTGGTATATCAACTAAAGAAAAACTAAGATTCTTAGTTGACAAGTCAAACAAGAGGCTATGATCCTACGCATTGCGATGGTGCTTAAGCACCACCAATCGTGACATGCGGCGCGCGAAAGGGCGATTATGCGACTTAGGGCGCATTGCGCGCTTTTCTGCGCACTTGGCACGTGTGCATCGTCGCTTGGAGCGTGGGAGCTTAAAGTTTTGACGAAGTAAAACAGATCAACGGCTGTGATTAAACGATCTGATCAAAGGGTTTAAAATTCGAAACGACTTGATCTGAACCGTTAGATGAACTCGTAGCGTTTCGTGTAGGGGATGTCCATTCGCTTATGATGGGACGCCTAATCTGAACCGTTAGATTGAAGCTGTTCCAAACAAGCACGATCCAACGACTGTTGAGTCGCTACATGAAGAGTCACAGTTAAAGAACAATCACAGAAATGACTATAAAAAGAGTTTCAGGCATCTGTTTTGGACATCGAAAATTACTAATTTCTCCTCTCTTCGTCCTCTATATTTTGGCATTACCAGATTACAAATTCAGAGTGTTCTCGGTTTGATCAAACAGTACATAGTTTGAATCAAACAAACTGTTCATACACTGCATTGTATCCTGAAGGCAGATTCTATAAAACCCAAAGTGTACTAGCGGTTCTGTCTCAATCGGATTGGTAGAAATTTTGCCTAAAAGACAGCGTTCACATGACGTGCCTTGCAGAAATTAATTTATTATTTCATTCTTTCCATATAAAACCTGCTAGAATAGGTAACTCTAGGCGGACATGGAAAAGAATTTAATTGATTTCGTGTAAATTCACTTTAACCTATTTGCAACTTATAAGATCTGTCCAAGTTATGAATGATGTGACTTATCACCCATTATCAATACTTTACGACTCTCAAACTCCTACCTAATTATAAATAAGTTGTCCACTTTCCTTTTTCATGAAGTATTCGGTTGAATGAATTAAAGGGATTTACGAGTTAGATGAGTTAAACGGATTAGAATTTTCGTTTCTGACTAAAAAGAGAAAGAAGTTAGAATATCCGAACCTATTAAGGTTCTTAATACAGATGAACCAAATAAATATACGGGCTTTGTAAATTTAGAACCTATTGTAATATGTATTTTGGAAATAGGACAACAAAAATTTTATTTATGGTTTTAGTCCCTATTTTTGAGAGAGTAGCAACAGCGGAAATATTGCGACTTCTCAAATAAAAACCAATTTTAATTAATCCCAAATTTTAGTTAAATCCTAAGACATGCATCTAGATGATTTATCAAATAAAATATAGCATGCATGATAAAAACAAACAATTTGAGGAAAAATCCCCCAAAGGGGCAAAACCATTTATTTTCACTATAATTTGTAAGAAAACGGCTTACAATCGGATTACAATGAAAATACAAGTTGACTAAGAATTACCCTCGGGTATCGGATTCTGTAGTCGCGGCTGGAACTATCCCTTTCCAGTAGGGCTGCAATGGAGAAGAGAAACGGCTTCTCCACAAGTTTGTCGGCTGGAAAATTCCCTTTCCAGGAGGGCAGCAATGAAGAAGAGAACGACTTCTCCACAAAGGTTGAACAAACCAAAGTTGTGTTCTTGGGTTACCAAAAAGATTCACAAAGGTTTGGCAATTGTGTGAATCAAAACATGAGTCTTGGGACTCAAAAATATGAAGACTAGATGTATTTGGACTCTCAAAAACGTCTTCTAAAGTCTTGGAAAACAGCTCCCCCGAAGTTGGCTTTTATAAGGAAACCAAAAGAGTTTTAAAACTTAGGGACTCTTGCAGTGTCTGGTACCCCGAACCGGTTCTGGGGTACCCCGAACCGGTTCCCCATGCGGTTTGGGGTACCATTCTGGTATGGGGTTAAAAGAAAACAGCATTCTTCAAGGAATTTTCTCCAACTTCAAAAGGTCATAACTCCTTCACCGTAGCTAGGATTGAGGTGCCGTTTCTTCCAGTATCTTCGTTGCGGAGAGCTCTTCAACTTTCCAGTTGACCAGACCTATGGACTATGGATGTGAAATTACGAAAATACCCTTGAACTCTCCTATCGTGCCTTTTTTCACTGTTTTGACTTCCCTTGCGTACCACTTGCATTAAGTCCCTAAAATCTTGGAACGTGAAGTCGTTGAGCCAGATGTGGGACACATTAATGGAGATGTTGAATGCTTGATTCCCGAAATTCGGATAGAGGCTGTTATGTGAGATCGTGAGGTGACGTGCCAAATGTAGCGGCGTACGACATACATAAATGTAACATGTTGGACATGAGAAAAATGTCCTTACAAATCTCCCCCTATGTCTATGCCGGTACATACATAAAAAATCCAAATTATCAAATATGAAATTGCCTATACAAATCTACCCTCCCATGAACCCAAAACTGGAAAAGGTACAAATGAATAGTCTTCATCGTTTGTTCTTCAAATCTTCAGGAATCTCAAATCTTTTCTCATCGGGGTGTGCAACATATAGATCTTCAATCTTCATACCTACACACATGAGACAAAGAAAATACCACGTGACATATCAAGTTTGAAATGAGATAACATGGATATCAATATATGATAAAAACATAAGCAACATCTCAAAAACTCCCCCAAAATTCAAACTCCCCCATAATATGATAATTCTTTCTCCCCCTTTTTATGATGTCCCCAAATAGACAGATGAGAAGAATAAATCAAATAAGAAAAATCGAGGTGTCACGGTATACAAAATAGGGCATCAAATAATATGATAATCGTGCTCTTGCAAGGAGATGCTCAAACAAATATTCTCAAACTATTTTTGAATTTTTCAAATTTTTCATACAAAAATAAGATACCAATATGAACAAATATGAAACAAAAATCACACCATGGATTTAGACTCAAACAACCAAGTCATGGAAATGGAATGAATGGGTGTGAACACATTCGATAGGTAAATCAACTCAATCAATCATATGTGCACGATGCATACGTGTACTCCTAACGAATGAACATCAAAGGTATCCTCAAGTGTAAACGTTTGTTGAATTTAGATAACATTGTTTTATGCAAATCAACAAATCAAAGTCAAATGATTTTCACACCAATAACGTCCAAAACTATATAGCGCATTTTCAAAAATTTCAAGGACGTGCAAACCCGTTTCAAATTCTCCAACCAAACACTCTCAAATATATTATCTTTTAGAGGTAATCTAAATTCTCAAACTTTGGAGAATTGGTGCAAAAACCTAAATGGCCCATAATTGGCATGAATTTCTTTTTATTGCCTTTCAATTTTTTCGGGCTCTTTTAACCTCTTTGGACCCCGGATAATAAAATTCCTCAATTTTTTAGGTCCTTTTTAACGGTGGCTTTTGCGCAAAGGATAGATAATTACCTTTCGCAGCCCCTCCCCGTTATTCAAACAAAGCACACAAACTCACAACACGGTTTTTATATGCACAATTTCCTTATAAAAAATTATCGCGCTTGGTTTGTTTTAAAGACAGGATTGAGATGAAAACACCCAACCAACATGTGATAAGACAAGCACAATAATCAAACAAATCCGTGCATGTGTGCAATAAAGGAAACATGAGTCAAACATGTAGGAAGTAACACTTAATTACATCTTAATGACTCCAAACATTATAAAGCACAAGGATGAATTGACCTATTATCTCAAAACACTATCAAATAGTCACTTGAAAAAAATGGAATGATGTTGTGACTTGGTCATCCAAAGTGTTCATCCATAAACGGTGCAATACAAAAATCTTTTTGGATTTTCTCAAAATTTTATCAAAATAAAATCTTTTTGTATTTTTCAAAAAAATTCAAAAACAAGAATTTATACAAAAAGTACAAGTCATCACACTAGTAAAAATATATCATGAAACCACAACTAGTGTATGACAAACATGCAACCACAATCAACCAAAAGATTTCACATGGGGTGAATCACGTGCAAGCAAACGGGAATCGTGGACAAATAAACCATAAGCCTCTAAATCCGATTTTCTAACCCAAATTGATGTGTAACAAAGTGTGGGGGTTTTGGGAATCGAATTTATTCTTTCATTAACCTTCCTAGGTCCATTTAAAAGCTTGTAACAAAATCGCCTAAGATGACCTTGCCTACCGCAATGTGTGCAAGTGTAAATCGGGCGGTGTGTGTTACCTAAAGGTGGCCCTCTCCTCAAATTTATTGGTTGCTCTTTCCGAATTTGCCTAGGTGGGTCTCTCCTAATGATCCTAGAAGGTTCTCTCACAATGTTCTTAAGGGGTGCTTTCCTAACAACTTTAGGTGCCTCTTTCTTAACAAACCTAGGAGGCTCTCTCACACGTGTGGGAATGGGTGCAACATATTTTTCAAGACCAATCCCACCCCTATCCGTTTTGATCTCAACTGTGCCTAAAATCTTATCAAGTTTTTCAGACTTAGACTCCAAATCAAATTTCACTTTACTTGAATCTTTCAATTTCACCTCAAGTTCACCTATCCTAGATTCAAGTACTCGTTTAGAATCCTCAAACTCTAAAAGCTCCTTTTTCATAGTCTCCATCAACCCTCTAAGACTATCTCTCTCACCCTCGACGTACTCAAGCTTCTCTTTCAAAATTTTCACATGAGCCCTAAGTTCTTCAACTAAAAAATCATTATTTTTTATGGCACACTCTTTCAACTGAGCTTTCAATTTCAAATTTTCTTTCTTTGTTTTCAAAGTTTCAGCATAAAGTTCATTAAAAGCAGTTTGCAAGTCATGCTCATCTACACTTTCCTCCTCACTTTCATCCACACTCCCATCACCTTCACTATCATCACTAATCACATGGATGGGAAACTCTCGCCTAGAAGCATAAAACACTTCTTCTTCCGAATCACAATCACTAAGGGTAGAAACATGAGAAATCGGTTTATTCAATTTCTTCTTTAAATTTGTGGTACACTCATGTAACGTGTGACCAACACCCTCACAACAAGGACACCTCTCAGATTCGTTTTCAACAGAAGATTTAAAACAAGAGTTCGTGTGAATTTTCCAATTAATTTTTTCAAAAATTTGACATCGAAGATCATCAAAACCATCAAAAGCCATTTTTGTACAAAATCAGGATCAAAACACAATAACTTAGTGCAACAGGCTCTGATACCAATTTGAGAGAGTAGCTAAAGCGAAAATATTGCGACTTCTCAAATAAAAACCAATTTTAATTAATCCCAAATTTTAGTTAAACCCTAAGACATGCATCTAGATGATTTATCAAATAAAATATAGCATGCATGATAAAAAGAAACAATTTCAGGAAAAATCCCCTAAAGGGGCAAAACCATTTATTTTCACTATAATTTGTAAGAAAACGGCTTACAATCGGATTACAATGAAAATACAAGTTGACTAAGAATTACCCTCGGGTATCGGATTCTGTAATCGCGGCTGGAACTATCCCTTTCCAGTAGGGCTGCAATGGAGAAGAGAAACGGCTTCTCCACAAGTTTGTCGGCTGGAATTTTCCCTTTCCAAGAGGGCATCAATGAAGAAGAGAACGACTTCTCCACAAGGGTTGAACAAACCAAAGTTGTGTTCTTGGGTTACCAAAAAGATTCACAAAGGTTTGGCAATTGTGTGAATCAAAACATGAGTCTTGGGACTCAAAAATATGAAGACTAGATGTATTTGGACTCTCAAAAACCTCCTATAAAGTCTTGCAAAACAGCTCCCCCGAAGTTGGCTTTTATAAGGAAACCAAAAGAGTTTTAAAACTTAGGGACTCTTGCAACGTCAGGTAGCCTGAACCGATTCTGGGGTACCCCGAACCGGTTCCCCCCCCCCCCCCCCCCCCCGAACCGGTTCCCCATGTGGTTTGGGGTACCATTCTGGTATGGGGTTAAAAGAAAACAACATTCTTCAAGGAATTTTCTCCAACTTCAAAACGTCATAAATCCTTCACCGTAGCTCGGATTGAGGTGCCGTTTCTTCCAGTATCTTCGTTGCGGAGAGCTCTTCAACTTTCCAGTTGACCAGACCTCCGGACTATGGATGTGAAATTACGAAAATGCCCTTGAACTCTCCTATCGTGCCTTTTTTCACTGTTTTGACTTCCCTTGCGTACCACTTGCATTAAGTCCCTAAAATCTTGGAACGTGAAGTCGTTGAGGCAGATGTGGGACACATTAATGGAGATGTTGAATGCTTGATTCCCGAAATTCGGATAGAGGCAGTTATGTGAGATCGTGAGGTGACGTGCCAAATGTAGCGGCGTACGACATACATAAATGTAACATGTTGGACATGAGAAAAATGTCCACACAATTTTGAATAAAGCCGCTGGCATGGACCCATATTGATAAAACATCAACCAATCACAGCATGCCACGTGTCCCTTTGATTTGAAAATAGGAACTAAAAATGGAAAAAAAATGTTTGTTGTCCTATATTCGTAATCAATATTATTTTAAGTCCTAAAATTACATAATCTAATAAATATATCCACCCCTTAATTAAGCTAGGGGGAGTGTTTTCCATATTCACAGTCACACTTTCACAAGATAAGATATTAAGAAAACATAAAGAACCAACGTAATGAAGGTACAAAAAGAACTTACATCGTTCAACCTCTATATAGCCTACCCTAGCGGGCGAATGTAGTTTGAAACTTTTAAATTCTCCATGCGTCCCACATTAGAAGTCTCCATCATTTTTTTTATATATATTACTAATATACTCAATGAATGGACAATGCCAACACTTATTCATTATTGGGGAATTTAGTTCGTTGATTATGTTTAAAAAAAAAGGGAAGTGAAATGTTAATGTGGGATAACCCAAAAAAGGAATACTGGGCTCTTAATTTGAGACAGAGAGTATGAAGGAGGGAGTTACTAGGAATCTTTCTCAATGGCCCTTAATACTCTTGGGTTTAGATCCTTTTTATGTACAATTCAGCATGTTTTTGTATATAAATACATAAAACACTATTCTAGTTGGATTATGATCTACCGGGTTGACACAGTCTTCTACATTCTAACTGCCTTAAGAGTTGGAGTCTTTCCCTTGTCATTATCCATTAAAGGAATTCTCATCTCCATCACATTAGCCCCGTCCAGATGAGAGATCTTTACAATGTGGAGACATTGTGAAAAGAATAATGTATGAGCCATAGCCTATATGTGGGTTATTGTACCTCATGAGGATTGGTTGTTAGTGGATAACACGAAGGCAAGTGAGCGTCAAATCTTATGTCCTCCAAGACTTTGGCTTATATACTTGGAAGTGGAAGTTAACACAATATGTAGTAAAGTACAACAACCAAGCAACCGAGTGAGAGTGTAGTTTGTGAGAATGAAAGTGAGAAAAGATAAAGTGAATAGTAGTCTAGCTAATTTTATAGTGAATATAAATGTGTCTAACCACAAAAATCTTTGTGTTGTATGTTTGTGTGCATTTTTCTTTGCACTATTACTTTTATGTTAATAATTGCATGGCCTTCGGCTTGATATGAGCTCTCCGCCAAAATCATGCCTTCAAACCCGGGGTTAATCCCTTTCGTATTTGGTTTGTCGAACAAGTTCAACCTTTTGCAATTCATTCTGTGGGTCTCATTTGAAACAAGCGAGATGGTTGAGATGTGTTGGCATTGGGGTCGGACGTAGAGCCAGCCGATGATCTTTACCAGTGGCCTCATCTATTGACACTTCAACCCGTAAACCTTCTTTCTATTGGCCTTGATAGGCGCAAGCTACTCTTCATCATTTAACCTCGGCCTTTTAATCAATAAATTTTTCTTCTTGTGGAAATCGCTGAGGATAGGAGTATGCTTTGCCAATTGGCTAAAGATGTGAAGATGCCTTCGCTCGAAGGTCAATCTGATTTGGATAAATGATGGGCAGGTGGAGCGTTTGTTTGTGCAACAGAAAAAGGGTAGCGTCTACCACTTGCAACTTAGTCCGAAGGCCAGTAGTATGCCCTCTGGATGACATAGATGAGTTTCTCCCTCAAGACTCTTGCTCTAGGGTATGAAGTTTTGACGTTGAAGTTGTGGCCATCTAAGGGATCCAAATAAAGACTTGAAGGAACCTTCAAGGTGATCAAGGACTTAATAGCCAAGGGAAAATAAACATTTTAGCTGAGAACTAACTGGAGAGTGAGTCCTCACACCTCTCAAGTCTTTTAATTTGTACAGTTGGCAATTATGGCCTTTTCCATCAAACGCAGAGTGTATTAGTTGTGCCTGAGAAGTGTCCGCGAAGTATCCGCCTTCTTTAAAATGTCAAATAAGTCCGACACGTCACGTGGACTGTCGGACACATGTCCACGAAGTGTCGTACACGTGTCAGAGTGTCCGATACTGGTACGTCACCTTCGGAGAAGTGTCCGTGCCTCATAGGTGGTGGCATAATGGGATTTTGTACCGACATAGGCTGGACAATGAGGCCAGGTGTTAAGGGAGATGGTGGTTGATGAAAAGGGTTCTGCAGTTCTCGAGGTGGCCCATTCGTAGTAGTATCTTTAATCAGCAGTTCATCTTGTAGAGAAGGAGGTTGGTACTGTTGTTGCTGTGGGAAAAGCTAAGATCTAGACTAGTTGCTCTTGAAGAGCATCTCGTGGGAGGAGAGATTTTGGAGTGCTTGTGTGACTTGTGACTTGCTTCCTATTCATAATTACACTTCCCACAGATAGTGCAAAGAATGTCGGTTAAAACATTGGTTCCATTAGAGAGGATCAGGTGCGACCAACTTAACGACTTTTGTAAGAACCAGCCCAAAATTACGCTATTTCGAACCAAAAGGCGTAACCCATCGTTGAGGTCTGCACCTAGCCCTCTCTGTTGGTTCCAGACTCTCACAAGATTTTAAAGAAATGAAAAGAACTAGCAAACTGGAAAGCAAGCAGAAAGAATTTACATTATTCAGCTTCTGTATGACCTCATCAATGGGGCGAAGGTAGTTTGGAGATTTATTAATGATGTATGGAATTACAGGGATTTAATCTCATTTACCCTCGTTAATCATGGTTTTGGATATTTTTTACACACAATTCATCCTTTTTTCATAAGCGTATGTGAAACTGTTTTCTACTTGGATAATTCTTATTGAGCGATTGAGTTCAAGTTGACGTAGTCTTCTTCTTTGTAACCTCCTTAGGAGTTGGATACCTTCTGGTAGTCAATCTCCCTTGCCATAATCCATTAACGAAATTCTCATCTCCGTGACATTAGCACCTCCTATTGAGGTCACCACCTATAGGTTTCCTCAGCTTAATCTCTTGTGGACCTATCATAATTAATGGATGGCATGGACATTGACCTATCTTAGCTCTGGTCCATAATCAGGCCGTCTGCCTATTATGAAGACTTGGCTGAAATTTTGCCTTCAACCTATGGTGTGTTCTCGGCCAAAATCATGCATTCGAGCAGGGGTCAACCCCTTCGATTGATGGTTTGCAAGGCCCACTATCTTTATCCTCATCAATGAAAATAAAATACATGATTTTTATTATAACTAGGTTTCAAAGCTATCAAAGGGAAGGATACAAAAACCTATGTATGATGATAATATTCTCTTCAATTGACTGATATTGTGGGTCTTTTGGACCATAATTTTGTGGCCTGTGAAACATTCTCATTGAGAAAATATGTAAAGACTTTTGGATGCATGTGCATTGCACAAAGTGGCCTACTAAAGATCAGGTTAGATCTATAAATTAGGATCTTCAGATTCGTAAATTAAGGTTTCAACCTTTTGAAGCTCCACACTGTACCAGTAACTTCATATATGATTGTCCCTCTTCCCCCCTTAATTGGAAATGATGTCTTCATGTTAATGAAGCAATTCAATAAATGTGAACCATATTACACAGCAGAGTTTAGTAAAATAACCATTTGATCAAAGTAAGGTATTTTTGATACCCTACAGTTATCTTTTCTTTTTTTTAAAGAAACCCTAGGCCAAAAATTCCGTGGCGCCAGAGAAAAAAAGAAAATAAAGGGAGAAGAAAAGCCCGTCTCCAGTGGCTTACAAAGAGAGAGAGCAGAACAAATTATGAGATGCTAATAGAAAATTCTTGGCATAACAAATCGTAGAATCTAGAATTTCTCCCTGGAAACCGTCACTGATATCCTAACGCACCATGTAAATGATGTCTTCCACCTTCATGGGAATGTTGTCGTAAACCATTATGTTCCTTGCTTTCCAAATGTTCGAACAAATAAAACTTGGGATAATTTTACACAAGATCCCAATAAGACCCTTACTACCAAACTTAAGCCACCAAGACATTAGCATGGATGGATCTCAAAGAGTCCGGGGTAGCCCTCAAACCGAAGCAACCTCTAAAATAAGACCAAGATCCCTGAGCCACATTCCCAAGTAAAAAGAGGTGGTCAAAAGTCTCCATTGTATGGGAACTACAACAGCAGCATCAGTATACTATAGGAATTTTAATCTTGCACAACGACTCATCAATGGGAATAGCTTTACGAAAGAGTTTCCACATGAAAATGGAAACTCTCTTAGGAATTTTGGCATCCCAAATGGACTTATAAGAGAAGTGATGACATCTCCTGATCCTCACCATGTCCCATGCTATTGACATCGAGAAAGCTCCAGGGCCTCTCCACTAAGGGGGAGAAGACGGAATCATCCATTCTCTCATCACATCAGCTACACGATGCATCCGTTTTCAAACATGAGAAGCATATAAAGAAAGCTGGGCCTCAAGTGAGTGTATATCCCTGCAGTATTTGTTACACATGAACTCTTATGTCTACTATATAAAAATGCAAAAGTACAGAATTATGAATAATATTCTAATTACAGAAATAAAAATAAATTACAGAAATAAAATTGAATTACAGAAAATTTAATAACTTACTTGAATTTGCAGGAAAATAATATAACTAGAAAAGAATCCGAGCCCTGTGTAACACATTGTCCTTAAGACAATTTATTCCCTCTAATGTGCTCTGAGGTTGATGAATATTGTCTCCCAAGATATAACGGATTTTTCAAATTAATTATGTAGCACGAAAATAATTAATTTCGACGAACACAATTTTTGTGTTTTCACTCAACCAAACAATATGATAATTGATTATCAAATAAATGCAGGAGGGCAGAAATCTGTTTCTGGAATTGACAACATTTTGGGTTGGAAGAAAATAGGAGAGGGAATTTTTCTTTAGTTTAAAAATGGAGGGAAGCATTTGTATTTATAGAAAATTATGTGACTGTTAAAAAATAACTGACAAAACAGTTAAACGAATTTAATTGTTGGCAATAACTGACAACAGTTAATTAATTAATTAATTAATAATTAAAGCCCAGAAAGTCAAATTAATTCGGCCAAAAAATGTAGGAGATTTTTATAAGCCCGAACCGAGCCGGCCGGACGGCGCGCGTGGGCTTTTGGCCCAAGCCCAATACATGCATAGTGTAGGCCATCTCCCTTTCAAAGAGTTGGGATACCCTAAGTCATCCAAGCCTTAGTCCATCCATCATTTGGGTCTTATTAACTCATCATTTTCCCACTACTCTTCCAATGTGGGACAAGAGTTAAAACATACCCAATTCATTAACTTTCATTGCTTTGTGGGTCACTTTGGGGACATATTTATCATTCATAACTTATTAAAATTGGACATGTGAATATACTACGTTAATCTCCTCGCTAAGGAGAACGTGTTCGTATATGGTCCCACTATTATCGGGTTGTGGGTCCCTCTTAAAATTGATCTCAAAGTTGCTGAAAAATCTGTCCAGAAAATCTGGACAGCTTTATGTCCAATTTTTCCAACATGAACAAGGCCCATAAAGAGTTGGACGAATGCTCCCACAATGTCCCTAAATTGTCTGACCCCCAAGCCTCCTCGCAAGGTAAAGAGACAACAGCCCAACTAACCCAATGCCTTTAATGTTTATCGCCTCCTTCACCCCAAAAGAAGGCAGAAAAAAGTCGCTCTATCACCTCAAGTATCGAGTCGGGAGGATCTAAAACCGCAAAAAGGTGAAATAACATAGAGTGGAGAACATGTCTAATGATAATTAGTTTACCTGCAGGGAAGAGTAACTTAGCTGACCAACCGTGTAACCTGTTGCGAATCCGATCCACCATCTCATTAAAAAGATCCTTTTTCTTCCTGCCAGCATAAAGTGGCACACCTAAGTATTGGATAGGGAGACTTTTGATACCAAAACCAGTAGCTAGCTCGATAATCCTTTTTCTAACAGGAAAGGCATTATCGCAAACTAAGAAATAACTTTTTCCAGGTTGATGCGCTGCCCTGAGCATGATTCATACTCATTTAGGAAGGCCATTAGATAATCCACGTGTCTCTTTTGACCATTAGTAAAAATTAGGATGTCGTCCGCAAAGGATAAACAAGAAATTATCGGACTGCCTATAGGCATTGGGTACTGGCCCACCTTCCCTGTATTCACCAAATAATTGATGCCTTGATTTAAGACCTCCGCTGCGATAACAAACAAAGAGGGGGGGAGGGGATCCCCTTGGCGAATCATTACTTTCCATCCCAATCTCCTTCTCTAAAACAATATCTTCAACCATTTTAACATTTTTGAACATGTCTTTAAAAACATTTTCATTCCAATCAATTAAACAAGCTTTGGTGAGTTTTAGTTTTTTTGAAAAAAAAATGCATGGGAGAACCTGCTAATGGAACATCTGAGGCTCCTTTCACAACTTGCAAAATGTTATGGTGGTTGCTCCACATATTCTAGAAGAGAAATATTTTTGGGCCCAATTCCTCTTGAGATGACACTGTAAGGAGGGAAATGAGTCACTGTGGATCGCACAAACCAGTGTGTCCACTGGAGATTGCATAGGATCCTGTCAAGTCTCTCCCAAATTCGAGCTCCCTCTCTCTATTGTTCACCACGTATACTTCGAACCACTGTAGATAACTTCCATCAGACCAGCTTTCACCGTAGTTTGGTTGAATTCCAAAACTGCCTCCATATCTACACAGTTGCCTCCCAATTTCTCAACTAGACTAGCTACCACATTGAAGTCTCCACCAGCTAAAGACAGGACCATCATTCTGCGAATGAGTCAGCATATCCATCAATAAGGAGTGTTTATCTTCTTTGTTGCACTTAGCAAATACAGACATGACTCTAATTGTGATACTACTACAAGAGTGTTTGAAGTCTAAACAAAGCTGCTGCTCACTGTTCGACACCATAGACACTGCCCAGTCATATTTTTATAACACCCAAATAGAGTTGCAAACATTAGAGAAGCCCGCTTTGAAGTTTAACATGACACACAGCTGCTTTGTTTGAATATCATCTACTTTTGGTTCCATGAGAGAGATACCAGAAACATTATGAATTTTGATCAGTTCCTTGAGTCTTCGAATAGTTGGTTTGTTCCCCACACCTCCAATATTCCAGAAAATGATGTTAATCATCAGAATATGTCAGGGGCAGGAGATTTTAAGTTACTTTGATTTGCTCTTGTCACTGTGCTTGAAGTAGCCACATATTTCCTTATATTCTTTTTCTTTTTAACCCCTGTAAAGCATTGATCACTCGACAAATTCAAAAAAGAATGATCCTTCCCCAAGTTGTTGGAGAAGTCTTGAAGTTACTTCACTTAAATCTGGCCATCCCCTATCAAATTAGCTCCTTCATCTTCAGATAAGCTGGCAGACTTCCAATCATCAGACGTAGGTCGAGGCCGACATCTAGGTCTGGGAGAGAGGTTGTTCTCATCAATCCACAAAGGGTCTGGAACTCTAATTTTCCACGTGACTTGTTTGATGTCCGCTGTACCACTATACACAATAGTAGAAGCCATAGGATTTGGTTCTCCCATAAACATATCTGTAGAGCCCATGGTAGTAGTGTTTTTGCTTAGATCAACAGGCTGCGACACTGTTAAGGAAACATTCTCAATCAAATCATTCACTAAGCTCACCTCTTCCAAACAAAGATTAACATCTGGACCATTCTTTAGAGCTGTCATATAGGGAAAG
The DNA here is from genome assembly GCA_949130495.1 of Sambucus nigra. Classification (NCBI taxonomy): domain Eukaryota; kingdom Viridiplantae; phylum Streptophyta; class Magnoliopsida; order Dipsacales; family Adoxaceae; genus Sambucus; species Sambucus nigra. Next base: position 54,886,040 of record OX422219.1, read on the forward strand.
AGAGGCACTCTGGCGTCTGTTTCTGATGTCCCCACCTCAGTTGTGGCTAAAACCAAACTAAGATGGGGCTGCACTGGAATATCAGACCTCTCTCTCAATTCGTCATGAACTGAATTAGTGACCCTGCCCATGTTAGAGTAAACCGTGCCTGCTCCTCTCCTCTCCACTTTGGTTCCAGTATTCCCCTTCACCACTGCCTTTCCCTTCTTATCCTCTCTGCCTTGATTAACCAGGATCAAATAGTTAAAATTTCCCTGATCTTTTTTACAGTCAAAAGCATCATGCCCCTGGCATTTACACAATTCACAGAACCCAGGCAATTTTTCATAAATAATTGATTGCCAGAAACCAGTCTCCCCATCCCCAATCCAAATCCGTTTAGGTAAGATTTTGATAAGATCTACCTCCACACAAACCCGAGCTTGGCTGGTCGAATGATTTGAGCTGTTGATTCATCTAATTTTAGAGGGATCCCAGTAATTTGTGTGATTGAAAACAGCGCAGTCTTGGAGAAGAAGTGAACCGGCAGATACGGGAGAGATACCCAAACTGGAGCTTTGGTGTTATCTTCATTTGCCTTGAAGGTGGTGAACCCTTTGAAAACTCTCATTAGTGACTTGTGGATATATCACTGTTTGCGAAGCCATAAACGAAGGTAATCCTCCTCACAGTTGAGATGGATGAGGATATGCTTTTCATCGAGGAGGCCTACGTTGAAATTTACTTTGAGGGAGAAAGCGTGAAAAACTTTGCTAAAGGTCTCCATGGGAGGACGGCCAAAGAGGAACTTACCCACAAGTGAGAATTAAATGGGTCCGCCAAAGAGATGATCTCTTCTTTCAAAAAAATCACTGCCGGTTCCCCCTTGTAAAAGGAAGGGATTTTCAGTGAGACTTCATGTTTGATAGGGTCTTCTCCTAAGATGGAGGCAAACAATTTAGCTTCTGCCAGATCAGGAGTTTTATGATTCGGCGATTTGTTTGGTGGAATTGGGACTGAGGAAGAAATCACCAGCTTAGGGTTCGTAGGATCCTTTAGTTGGCAGTAATTGAAAATTAAAAGATGGTGGGAATCAAACCATGAGCATCCGAGAAAATGGGTTGATGGGTAAAAACTCCCTAGAGTTATGAATATCTTAAAACATATGGTGTTTTGGGGTTGAGTTACAGGATAAATTCCTCACTAGTTGGATAAAAAGAAACTGTATTTGCTGTTTCTAGACAGAGAACATAATATTAACACATTAGCCCTTTAAAATTGGATTTTTTAATATATCAGTACTTGAATTGTAAATACATGGAAGACACCATTTTTTTATTATTGTTTTGACCCTTTTCCCCCTCATTATTTTTATTGCAGATGATACCTGTGGCTGCAAATGATGTAGCATTCTCAATACACGCAGTTATACTAACTGCATTTACCTTGTTCCAAATTTCGATATACGATGTAAGCGTTTAGTTCTTACTCATTTAATTGGCACAGTCGAATGTCATGTTAACACTACCAAATTGGTTTCAAGAGTGAACTTTTGTCTAATTAATTAATTGGTAGAAGGATATGTGTAAAGACCAGATTATCTCAGGGGTTAAAGTCAAAAAAAAAATTGAGGAGAAATATTGCCTTCCGGGGTACCCTAAAAATTTTGTCCATAAACAGAGTTTCACTAATACATTAACATTGTTCTTGTGATAATGGCTTTTTACAGCGTGGAATTCAGAAGGTCTCAAAGACTAGTATAGCGGTAGTTTCTGTTGCCTGGTTAGCTGTTGCTGTTTGTGTGTTTATAGCTTTGCCAAGACATTCCTGGCTTTGGCTAATTTCTTGCTTTAAGTAAGATTTTTTCACCTTTCTCTCTCTCTCTCTCTCTCTCTCACACACACATGTATATCTATGAATACGCACAGTAGATCTCTGAATGATCTCGACGTTTGGCCTGGTAAAATTGCAAAAAATTTAAAATCTAGGATCCTGGAAATCTAGGCGTTTGCTCATATATATTGATTTGCATTTTACCTAGTGATGTGGAACGCACCAAGAAGATAACTGAAAATTAGCATGCCATTGTCTTTAATTTTATGCATTGTTATTTAGGGTCAAATTGTGGGTATTAATTATTGTAACTAGAACTAACGGGGTTGTTATTTTAGTATTTGAGTTATTTAGCTTAACTGAAGTTTTATTAATACCTTATAAGTAGAGTTGTAATCTTCATTTTGGGGGCATATTTGAATTATGAAATGAGTTTCTGAAGTTTGGCATGTGTGCCAATTGCCTTCGGGCATCTCCTCTAGCCCCTCTTCTCTATTTTCTTCTTTCCCTATTAATCATCCAGCATCACCTGCTAAATGGTTAAATGCTTTCTTATATACGGTGAGGACACCATCTCCACCAAATTTTAATAAATTAAATCATTTATGTGTCAAAATACCGACCCTGTTTTCTCATTAATGAAAGCATGCCCATTTTAGTTCTTTTCTTGTATTTATATATATGTAATTAGTATCTTGTGAATGCTAATTTTCTTAATTTCCACCCTCCATGTTTACATTGACCTGATCCTCTGAAAACCTTTTTGAGAGCATTGGACCATTGCCTAACTTTGATTAAATGTTCTCTTGTAATTAGTTGCTTTCTAACATCTTGTAATTTCCATTCTAATTGCAGCACATTGCAGGTTGTTATGACAGTCATCAAATATATACCTCAGGTTACAGTTCAATCCCAATATTTTTTAATTCCATAGTGAACTCTTGCTGGGACTTACTATTAGTTGGCTGTAAATATGCAGTAAAATATGCCCAGATAAATATTTCTGGGTGTAACCTTGGGATAGTATTAATACTCGAGTCATTTGGAATTTGGTGTTCAAAGTTTCGGTCAAAACTGACATTAGATCCCAATATTTCAGTTATTATGGCTTTGTTAGTTGACCATTACAATTCATATTAAATGACTTAAGATTTTTAATTTAGCTCCCAATGTTGTATATAAAATTAGATTTTAGCCATCACTATTTATATATAATTAGACAGTAATTAAGGATATGTTGGTTGTTTGTTAAAAATTGAAATCATTCACCCAACTTTGTTCACAATTTGATTATACTTAAAATTCCTAAAAAATTTTAATACCTCATACAACCTTTTATGACATGCTTACTAGTCCCATTGCAAATGTTGTTTCGATGTGAACAAACTTGAGAGTGCTTTGATATACCCGTTTATACCCTCAGCCTGGATGAGGATTACCTCCTATACGGACGACCCTACGAGGGGCCGACCCTTCACCAGGCCCCAGCTGGCCACCACCAGGTCCAGACGACCCTACGAGGGGCCGACCCTCCACCGGGCTCTAGATGACCCTACGGGGGGCCGACCCTTCCCCAGACTCCGGACGACCCTACGAGGGTACGACCCTTCCCCAGACTCCGGACGACCCTACGAGGGTACGACAGTACGAGGCCAGAATCAAGCCAGACTCTCTACCGGAAGAAACTTTGCCCTCGGCCTCGGCTCATAGGCCGAGGGTGACATCATGACAGCGCGTGGTTTGGGACACGCGTGGAACAGTGCGCGTCAGGCTCATATGACACGTGGCAGACCATTATAACCGAATCACACCCTCACGTGAGGGAATATTATGTCATCATTTGGCATCTACAGGTGTCAACAGGGGATTGGTTAGATCATCATTCACATGCACCATGCTTACTTGGGGGGTACACTACACCCCCCAAGACCTATATATACTTGTCACCAACAACCTTACAGGGGATGGATCCGTGAACAGTAGCCCTAGCTAAAACTTTGCTTGTACACACACAGTAGAGAGAGAGAGGGTTATGTGCATTGTATCCAAGGCCATTAGTGCCCATACTTAGTGGATCACACACTCACAGTGGATGTAGGCCAAATTGGCTGAACCACTATACATCAGTCTTATTTTCTTCTTATACTCATCCCCTTCTACACACTTACATACTTATATACTTGCATCTCTATGGCTGCCATAGCTACTACTGTTTGAGCTCACTATCACTTACCTGGTGGTGCTAAATCCCAGCATCATCAGTTTGGCGCCGTCTGTGGGAACGAGAAGACACCTCTTCCTTTGCACACCTTGACCTCACTGGGCACTCTGGTGGTGAACCAACCCTCCCCCTGAGAGGAGGTGTTTCACCATTGAAAGAGACCCACTAAGGTTCCCAAGCTCACCATTCTTCAGCTGTTCTAGCTCAAGGCACATGGCACCTGAGATGCCACCACCACCTCTTCCCCTGCCGGATGAGGGGGGAAGACCTAGTTCCAGTCAGCCGCCGCCTCAGTCTGAGATGGCTGATGTGGCGGCAGCCCTAAAGTCTCTGCCAGCAAGCCAACGGATGATGCAGGAGCAGTTCACAGCTCTAAGCCAGAACATACTGAGACCACCCGGGGTCTCACCTGAGATGATTACTCCGGCAGCAGCTCCAGGACAGCATGAGGCCAGGGGACCACCCCAGGCACCACGCAAAGACCTGCTACCCCCTCAGCGGCGTAGGGATGTTGCTGACCCCCGGCGTCTGCGCCTGGGGAGGCAAGGAAACCCTTGCCCTGAGGACAGGTATGACGATCTGGAGGGAGAGGAGGCCCCAATTGAATTCTGGGAACCGTATGAGGTCTCCAACAACACTGTGCGACCCCTCCAGGATAGTAGAGGAAAGTGCGTGAGACCAAACCCTGACGATCGCCCGAGAGGCTCTGCTTTTGATCGCTTGAGCAGGGGGGTCGGCCTTTGAGAGGCTAGGCCCAGTAAATGACCCGCGAGACAAGTTGTCCAGGTCAAGAAGTGCGGCAAGGTCCAGGCAGGAGGCAGCAGATGGCCGACCCCAGGGGCGGGATGACGGCTAAAGAGAAGTGAACAGCCGACACAGGCCTGCTGCAGCAGAACCCTCCGTCCACCTTCAAGAGGCGGCTGGGGATAACATCGGCCGCGCCGACCCTGTGAGGCCCTGGAATGACTCAATCCAGCGGCTAGAGGATAAGATAGGTGATATATTGAAGAGCCGAGATCCCCTTCAGAAGGGATATACCATAGGCTCACCCTTTGTGGCGAAGATAGTCGACTTCCCTACGCCATCAAGGTTCAAGCCACCTGTGGTCACCCCAAGATACGATGGGAGTACCAACCCTGTCCACCATGTTGAGATGTATCAATCGGCAGCAGACATATACTCTATCTCAGATGAGATGAGATGTCGCGCCTTCTCCGGAACCCTGACGGGGGCTGCACACGTTTGGTACACGTCTCTTCCAAAAAATTCCATCTAAAACTTTAAGCAGATGGCCGACCTGTTCATCCATAATTTCTGCTTCGGGGTGAGGCCACAGAAGAAGACCACCCACCTGCTCTATGTCAAGCAGGGGAAGAGTGAGAGTCTGAGGGACTATATAGCCAGATTCAATAAAGAGAAGCTGGAGGTAGAAGACTACGAGGAAAGCATAGCTATGACAGCCCTGATTGGAGGACTTCAAAAGGGGAAGATGTTATGGAAGCTTGCTGAAGACCCTCTGAGGACGATGGCCGAATTGCTGTCGACAGCAGGAAAGGTGATGAACGCCGAAGAGGCGATGGACGCAAAATATGAAGACGAGAAGGGAGGTACTGGTGGGGGTAAGTACCCTAAGAAGAACAAAGAGGGGAAGAAGAGGTCCACGGACGACAAGTTCGCTGGTTACACCCCTCTGACGGTCAGTTGTGAGCAAATTCTCAATGAGATAAAGAGTGACCGATCCCTGAAGTGGCCTGAGAAGCTAAGGGCAGCACCTGGCAAGAGAAATAAGAACCTGTGGTGTGAATTTCATCAAGACCACGGTCACGTGACAGACAAACGCTTTGCTCTGAAAGATGAGATTGAGAAGATGCTGAAAGAAGGGAAGCTCAGAAAGTACGTCGACAGAGGCGCCTTCAAGAGGGGCCGAGGGGACGACCCCAGAAAGAAGCGAGTCGATGCATGTAGAGAGGGTCCTCAAAAAAGAGGGGACGACCCTTCTGATGATGAGGACGACCCTGACCTCCCGCCGAGAGACGATCAGGGCCCCGTCAAGAGGCTTAATATGATCTCGCTCGGAGTGGGAATGATCTCTGGGGGTCTGGCAGGAGGAGGATCAGAAGTCGCAGATAGGAAGGCCCACGTGGCAGAAGCCAGGGCAGTGACGAAGACTGTACATTCGACCTCTCTGGAGGCCAAGCCAGAAAAGAGGAAGAAGGTGGACATGGACACACTGATAGTAGGGTTCTCACGAATGGACTTCAAAGGCCTCTTAGCCCCGCATGATGACCCGCTCGTCATCACGACCAGGGTGCATGGGTGTGAGGTGCCGAGGATCCTGGTGGATGGGGGCTCATCTGCAGATGTAATGTTTTGGCCATGCTTCAAGGCCTTAGGTCTCAGCCGTGCTAGACTCGTCCCGTACCATCATCCGTTGATTGGATTCAGTGGGGAAAAAGTTCACCCCCTTGGAGTGTATGAGGCTGATGTTAGGATGGGGGACGAGTGGCCGAGATGGCTCACCAGGAAGGTCAGTTTCTTTGTGATGGATGAGCATGTGTTTTCAGCCTATAATATCATATTGGGGTGGGTGGCCCTCAAAGGGTTCGAGGCCGTGCCGTGTACGGTCCACCAGATGATTAAATTCCCTACCCCATACGGGGTGGGGGAGGTTCAGGGAGACCAGACGACAGCGCGAGAGTGCTACTACAACTCCGCCGAAGAAAGGGAGGCACACAAGAGGGCTACAGCCACTTACAATATTGATACCCTAGACCCCAGGGACGAGACGAAGCTCAAGAAAGGAGAGGCCGCTGAGGAGGTAGAACCCATCATCCTCGATGAGGATGACCCGGGAAAAACCGTCCAAGTTGGCAAGTATCTGAGACCCAACATCAAGGAAGACCTCATTAAACTATTGAGGAAAAGACGAAGCGTCTTCGCGTGGAGTCATGTAGATATGTCGGGGATCGACCCTGAAATCATGTGCCACAAGCTCAATGTGGTAGAGGGAGTGAAGCCGGTAAAGCAGAAGAGGAGGATTTACTCTAGAGAGAAGTACGAGGTCATCAGGGATGAGGTCAAAAAGCTAGAGGACACTGAATTTATCAGAGAGGTCATCTACCCTGAGTGGCTGTCCAACGCAGTCATTGTCCCAAAGGCCAACGGGAAGTGGCGGATGTGTGTGGACTTCACAGACCTCAACAAGCACTGCCCCAAAGACAGCTTCCCTCTCCCCCGCATTGACCAGATGGTAGACGCTACTGCAGGCCACGAGCTCATGAGTTTTATGGATGCCTACTCAGGGTACAACCAGATCTTCATGAACCCTGAAGACTCGTAGAGGACTGCCTTCATCACTGACAAGGGTACATACTGCTATAGGGTCATGCCCTTCGGTCTGAAAAACGAGGGGGCAACGTACCAACGCCTCGTAAATAAAATGTTCGAAGACCAAATTGGGAAGTCTATGGAGGTCTACGTGGATGACATGCTGACCAAGAGTTTGAAAGCAGAGGATCATGTGGCAGACCTGGAGAGGACCTTTAATACGATGGACAAGTACCAGATGAAGCTTAATCCGGCCAAATGTGTCTTCGGGGTCGGAGCGGGGAAGTTCTTGGGGTTCATTGTCAATCAAAGAGGCATCGAGGCCAATCCTAAAAAGATAAAGGCCCTTATTGAGATGAAGACCCCCAAGTCCATTAAAGACGTTCAGAGGCTCACAGGGAGAGTGGCTGCCTTGAACAGATTTGTGTCGAGGGCTACAGACAGGTGTCTACCATTTTTCAAGATCCTCAGGAAGGCCTTTGAATGGAGTGAAGAGTGTGATGAGGCTTTCAAGGAGCTAAAATCATACTTAGGGTCTCCCTTGTTGCTGTCACGACCCGTGCAGGGTGAACGGCTTTACGTGTACCTCGCCGTCTCAGAGTCTGCCATCAGCGCAGCCATTGTGAGAAACGAGGATGGTATATAGAAGCCTGTATACTTTAACAGCAAGACACTCCAGGGGGCAGAGCAAAGATACCCGAGGATGGAAAAGTTGGCCTACGCCTTGATCCATGCCTCAAGGAAGATGAAACCGTACTTCCAGTCCCATACTATGGTCATCCTTACTGACTCTCCTCTTAGGCAGGTCCTACACAAGCCTGAAAAATCAGGAAGGCTAATGACCTGGGCTATAGAGCTGGGGGAGTTCGATATTGTGTATCAGCCTAAGACAGCCATTAAGGGGCAGGCATTGGCAGATTTCGTGGCTGAATTTACTTGGGAGAGTGACGAGGCCGAGGGTGAGGGTCTAAGCTAGACAAATACCCAGCAAGGTAGGCTCACCGACCCTCCTGCAGATAAGGATGAGACAAGCACCGCTAGAAGAAAGGTGGCTGAAAATGAAGAGGGAAGATACCTTTTTAGACAAGGGTCACTCATCGAGGGAAATTTCTCGGAGGAACATGCTGTGTGGAGTCTCTTCGTCGACGGGTCCTATTGCGAAAGCGGAAGCGGAGCTGGATTGATAGTATCAGCACCCGACGGCACAGACATCGAGTACGCCCTGAGGTTCAATTTCAAAGCCTCCAACAATGAGGCTGAGTATGAGGCCTTGATAGTTGGCCTTTCCTTGGCCAAATCTCTTAGTGTCGGCCAAATTTTGGTTCACAGTGATTCAAGGCTGGTGGTGAATCAGATACTAGGAGCCTATGAGGCCAAGGACGAGAGGATGGCTAGGTATCTTGAGAAGGTGAGGTCATTGCTGAAAAACTTTAAAGAAGTGAAATTCAAGAGGATACCTAGGCTCGACAATGGCCGTGCTGACGCCCTTGCAAGGTTGGCCTCAGCTACTAGGACAGACATAAGGAGGACAGTCCCGGTAGAAATCTTGCTTCGACCAACTATCGAAGACGTCGAGGGAACACTTGGCATCTGCATGAATGTTTCTCAAGAACCTTCATGGATGGATCCTCTGATTAGATACATTAAAGGGGGAGAGATGCCAGAAGCAAGCCAAGAGAGGAAGAAGCTGAGATACAGGGCTGCAAAGTTCACTGTCATCGGAGACACGCTGTACAAAAAGGGGTTTCTGCTCCCCTTACTTAGGTGTGTGCATCCCTCAGAAGTCCCTTCTATTTTGCAAGATGTGCATGAAGGGTCGTGCTCAAGCCACATTGGGGGTAGATCCTTGGCAAAGAGGGTGATCACCCAAGGCTACTGGTGGCCGACCTTGGGGAAAGATGCTGCCGCATATGTTAAAAAGTGTGATAAATGCCAAAGATTTGCTACCATCCCTCACCAACCTCATCAGCCCCTTACCTCCATCACATCCCCATGGCCGTTTGCAGTGTGGGGGATTGACCTGGTAGGACCCTTACCGAGGGCAGTCAATAACTATCGGTTCCTCATCGTAGCAATTGACTACTTTTCAAAGTGGGTAGAGGCCGAACCAATGGTCACGATCACGAAGCAGAAGACCTTCCAGTTCATCTGGAAGAATGTGATATGTAGATATGGTCTACCCAACACCCTCATCTCGGATAACGGGACCCAGTTCAAGAATGCCTCTCTGCAGAAGTACTGTGAGAGGGTAAGTATCAAATAATTTTTCTCCACCCCAGGCCGACCTCAGGCCAATGGCCAAACAGAAGTTACGAATAGGACAATCCTAGATGGGATTAAGAAGAGGCTTGAGGAGGCAAAAGGAAGATGGGTCGAGGAGTTATATGCAGTGTTGTGGGCGTACAGGACGACAGTAAGGACCTCTACTGGGGAGACCCCATTCATGTTAGCTTATGGATTAGAAGCAGTCATCCCCACCGAAGTCGAGTTTCCCACTCATAGGGTCCAAATGTACGACCCCCAGGGAAATACGGAAGAGAGGAGACTTGACCTGGACTTGATTGAGGAAAGAAGGGAGGATGCTGAGATAAGACAAGCTTCCTACCAGTAGAGGACCGCAAGGTTTTACAATCAGAGGGTGAAACAGAGACCTATCGCAGTAGGAGACTTGGTTCTCAAGAAGACTTGGCAAAAGCCCAACAAACTCCATCCTAATTGGCACGGCCCCTACATGGTCATCGATGAAGTTGTCCCCGGGACATATAGACTAGAAAACCTAGAAGGGGAACCTTTTTCCAACCCCTGGAACGCAGATCATTTGAAGAAATACTACCAGTAGTGTTGTAAGGTCTTGATAGACCATAATTGTAATGAGAGTTGCTCCAACAGAACACTTGGAAAATTAATGAGAAATATCAGTGTTTTCGTCTTTCCTGTTGTCAGTCGTAGCACACATGGAAACATCTACAGAAATCCATTAATTTTAAAGTTGATCCCTCGGCTATAATGGGGACCAGTGGAGGGGACGACCCCACCACTGTCCTCAAGAAAGACGAGGGAAGACTTTAAAATCCATTAATTTGGTAAGTGAATCCCTCGGCTATAATGGGGACCAGTGGAGGGGACGACCCCACCACTGTCCTCAAGAAAGACGAGGGAAGACTATAAAATCCATTAATTTGGTAAGTGAATCCCTCGGCTATAATGGGGACCAGTGGAGGGGACGACCCCACCACTGTCCTCAAGAAAGACGAGGGAAGACTTTAAAATTCATTTAATTTGGAAAGTTGATCCCTCGGCTATAATGAGGACCAGTGGAGGGGACGACCCCACCACTGTCCTCAAGAAAGACGAGGGAATACTTTGTTTAAAACCATTAAGTTGGTGGTTAACCCTCTTCTATAATGAGGGCCAGTGAAGGGGACGACCCCTCCACTGTCCTCAAGAAAGACGAGGGTAGACATTATTAAAATCCATTAATTTGGAAAGTTGATCCCTCGGCTATAATGGGGACCAGCGGAGGGGACGACCCCGCCACTGCCCTCAAGAAAGACGAGGGAAGATTTTATTTAAAAATCCATTAAAATTGGAAAGCTGATCCCTCGGCTATAATGGGGACCAGTGGAGGGGACGACCCCACCACTGTCCTCAAGAAAGACGAGGGAATACTTTGTTTAAAACCATTAAGTTGGTGGTTAACCCTCTTCTATAATGAGGGCCAGTGGAGGTGACGACCCCTCCACTTTCCTCAAGAAAGGCGAGGGTAGACATTATTAAAATCTATTAATTTGGAAAGTTGATCCCTCGGCTATAATGGGGATCAGCGGAGGGGACGACCCCACCACTGCCCTCAAGAAAGACGAGGGAAGATTTTATTTAAAACCATTAATCTGGTTACTTGAACCCTCGGCTATAATAAGGACCAGTGGAGGGGACGACCCCACCACTGTTCTCAAAAAAGACGAGGGTGGACTTTATTTAAAAACCATTTGGGTTATTATGATTCTCGACTATGATGAGACCATATGAGGGGACGACCTCACATTGGTCCTCAGAAAGACGAGGGAGGGGTTAGTAGCATCAATAGAGCAAAGCAACAAGGAGCAAACCATAAAAGAATTAAGTATGGAAGACAACAATTATGGAAGAGACTGGTATTAATAAAACATAAAATATTAAGTGTTTTACAAGGCCGTTGAACAAAAATACACTTGAAGGGTATGGGCTACAGGCAGCCACCCTATGGGACGACATCAGAGGGCAGGGCCTCAACATCAATGGGAATGGTCTCCTCAGTTACCAGCACTGGATGATCTTCAGATGTACCGACCCCCTCGATCTGGACTTGGGACTCCACTTGGTTGAGGGCCTCGGCAATTAGGGGGTCGTCCAGTTGAACACCCTCCAGTGAAGGACGAACAGAGGAGACGACATCGCCAAATTTGAGGACGACCCATCGGCAGGCCATCCTAATCCCCCTTTCTAGATATTCAAGGCCGAAGCCCTGAAATTCATCTGAAGTCTTGTACGCCTCAACAGCATCAGCCTCAGCTTTCTTGATGGCTGCTTCCAGATCAGTCTTATGCTGGGCCTCCAGGTTGATCAGAGCCTCATCCCTATCCTTGATGATCAAGTCCTTGGATTGCAGGTCGGCATCGTGCTGCCTCATCAGCTCATCTAGGACCCTAGCATGCTCGGTCCTAGCACTCTCAAGCTCAGCCCTCGCAGTATCAAGCTCAGTCTTTGCTGTATCTAGCTCTGCCTGCAACTCAGCCTCATGTTGAATGGCCCTCTCAGCTTCGTGAAACTTTTGTTGATTCTCGGCCATCCACTTGGTGGCTGAGGTCAAGGCACAAACAGACTGCAAGAAAAAATGAACAAACATCAAGTTGGGCCGAGGTAACAGTTTGTAAGAGTAAAATTAAAAGGTCAAGACCAATACCTGAGCAAGGGAGTGAAGACCATAGTCGTACACTTTGGCAGGGGGCATCTTCGCCAAGAACTCGAAGTCAGAGGCCGACGGTGCAGAGAACATCGAGGCCTTGGCTGCCCTCAAGTTTGTGATCAGCGACAAGGGGTCGGCCCTCAGATGGGCCAGATTTTGAGACCAGAAGGCCCCCATGCTCGACGAAGAGGTTTCCCCCTCAGAGGCCTCGACCCTGGCCCTTGTCTTAGGGTCTGGCCGATGCTCAACCGGAGCCTCAGGCTCCTTCCTTTTGTGGCTATCGGTTGTCGGCTCAACAACCGTCGGCCCTGAGGCCCTCGTCTTCTTTGGAGCTTGCTGTGGCTCCTTCCCCTTCTTCTTTGACAAACCAGCGAGTAGGCTTAGAGCAGTCATTTCCCAGAGGTAATCTGACACACCTACAGGACGACCTGAAAAGGGTACCATGCATCAGAAAAATACAGAGATAAACAGGAAACACTTCAAAAAAAGTAAAGAATGGAAAACGTGCTGTATAACTCACATAGTTCCGTCAGAGGGCCGACCCTCAGACCAGCTTCTTTGAGGTACCGGGGGGTCATCAAATCTTCGAACTTTAGGATCTCACCCCCTCTCCCTCGTCCCCTCAGATACTCAACAATATCCCTTTCCTCCAGGCTAAGTCCGGGGTCTGACCTAGCTTTCATTGAGGGATTAGACCATTTGTTAGGGACCCTCGGACCATCGGCAGAAGGGGACGCCTCGGTGGAACACTCCCACGCCCCAGATATGAAGAAGAATCTCTTTTTCCAATCATGATTGGAAGTTTGAGCCACGTGGAGAAGTTTCTTCTCAGACCTTCTCGCCCCTAGATGATAGTATCCGGGCTGTTTAGATGAAGAGGTGATGTTGTAACAAGCCAAGAATACGTCGGACGAGGGCTCATCAGTGAAAGCATTTTTCCACAAGGAAATGTAACCCAGAATCGTCCTCCAAGAATTGGGTGGAAGTTGAGAGGGGGAGACGCCCAGAGCCGACAGAATATCTACAATGGCAGGGTGGAAGGGAAGTCTGACACCTACCTTGAACATCTGCTCATAAACTGCAACCTCTCCCTCTTGACAGTCAAAAACCCTCTCAGTATCAGAGGGAACCCTCATAGTTACCCCAGAGGGCACTCCGTAAATATGCCTCCATATCAGAAGGTCTCTATCCCTAACGGAGGAGATAAAGGACGAGGCGTGGGAGGGGTCAACCTCATCATCTGTATCATCGTCCTCGTCCTCATCTCCTTCCCCCTCATCACCTGCAGGAGGACCCTGGGGAAAAGCCACTTGGAAGGCATTGGGGGATAGGGTTGTCACAGGGACGGCCTCAGAGGGGATCGTACACTCGGCATCTCGGGGAGGGCTAAGGTCAGACGTGTCCCTTCTGCCAGAAGTTCTAGCACCAGTTGGTGAGGAGACTCTCTCGTCCATCTCACTTGGTTTGGGGGTCTCGGCTGGATGAGATGACGACCCACAAGACTCAGAGGGTTCAGACGGTCTTATGGTGGCAAGAGGAATGGGAAAGATGGGTCGTACCCAATTAGGGTCGTCCCCTCGTCTCCTCTCTTCCTCCTCCTCTATTCGTCTGATGTCGGTAAAAAGTTTCTCTCTCAAAGATGGAAATTCAGACACTAAGTTGTAAAGCCTCCTAAGCATTAAAGGGAAGATTCTACACTTCGAGAAATTACACTAGACTTGACTAATTTAGCTACAAACAAGTGGGGAATTGACCAGGTTTGACTTTTGGATTAAACCAAAGAACTGAAACGTTTTTCGTCAAGAATGTTCAAGAACTAACAACCGGAGAAGACACCGGAAAAGGCTATGGGGGAACTCTAAGAAAGTGCCGACCTACAACCCTAAAAAATACACAGAAATGAAGACAAAGGAAGGCGCGAGGAGAAAAAGGTTACCTGATAAGGAGAGAACAAAAGCGCTGTGAGGCCTGAAGGATTGAAGGCTGCAAATGGCGACTGGTTCTAGAGAGAGAGTAAACTTAGGCGCGAAGAAGAAGAAGCTATGGAGAGAGAGTTTAAAAACTCTTAAATACCTTGGTAATAAATGGGCGCATTTGCCAAGAAGGGTATAATCAGGGCACGGAGCCCCATGCGAGTGTGCAGCCGCCCTGCCTTGGGAACTTGAATGGCAATGAGTACCTGGCCATGTGTCACTCACCTAACTGGTCATACACGCATCTCAATTTCAGCATTATCCCTCAGCCATCTTAATGACACCTATGGCTAAGGGCTGGGGGGTGATTGATATACCCGTTTATACCCTCAGCCTGGATGAGGATTACCTCCTATACGGACGACCCTACGAGGGGCCGACCCTTCACCAGGCCCCAGCTGGCCACCACCAGGTCCAGACGACCCTACGAGGGGCCGACCCTCCACCTGGCTCTAGATGACCCTACGGGGGGCCGACCCTTCCCCAGACTCCGGACGACCCTACGAGGGTACGACCCTTCCCCAGACTCCGGAGGACCCTACGAGGGTACGACAGTACGAGGCCAGAATCAAGCCAGACTCTCTACCGGAAGAAACTTTGTCCTCGGCCTCGGCTCATAGGCCGAGGGTGACATCATGACAGCGCGTGGTTTGGGACACGCGTGGAACAGTGCGCGTCAGGCTCATATGACACGTGGCAGACCGTTATAACCGAATCACACCCTCACGTGAGGGAATATTATGTCATCATTTGGCATCTACAGGTGTCAACAGGGGATTGGTTAGATCATCATTCACATGCACCATGCTTACTTGGGGGGTACACTACACCCCCCAAGACCTATATATACTTGTCACCTACAACCTTACAGGGGATGGATCCGTGAACAGTAGCCCTAGCTAAAACTCTGCTTGTACACACACAGTAGAGAGAGAGAGGGTTATGTGCATTGTATCCAAGGCCATTAGTGCCCATACTTAGTGGATCACACACTCACAGTGGATGTAGGCCAAATTGGCTGAACCACTATACATCAGTCTTATTTTCTTCTTATACTCATCCCCTTCTACACACTTACATACTTATATACTTGCATCTCTATGGCTGCCATAGCTACTACTGTTTGAGCTCACTATCACTTACCTGGTGGTGCTAAATCCCAGCATCATCATGCTTCATATATTGTTTCCCTTTCGACTCTACTAGGGGAACTCAGATTCACATATTTTGCCGAATTATCTATGTTTGTCCATGTAGTTATTTGTATCAATGTTTTTAATCGCGGTCGCGTAGGGTGTCGCGCTTTGGTTCCGAAATCGCATCGCGCAAATCGCGTCGCGTATCGGGCAAATCGCGTCGCGCATCGCGCAAGCAATTCGTGCATTCCAGATTTTTAATTTGAAAACATGTAAAAAAATATAAATAAATAAATAAGCTCAAAGAGTAACTCCAAATCACTTCAAATATTGTTCTGAAGACATAAAGTACTACAACATTCGAAATTAAACATACTAATAGTACCAAATTGTTCTAAACATACTACTACAACATTCATAGATAAATTAACCACAAATAGCATCAAAAGTAGTCTTCATCGTCTAAGATAATATCATCATCATCTTGATCAAGGGTGTCTATGTCTGGAAATTGTGCACTATCAAAGATCCTAGGAGCAACAAAAGGTGTAATACCACCTTTTGACCTATGATGACAATACCTACAAAAAACTCCACTTTCCCCTTCCTTTTCATATGCATATTTCCACCCAAAATCTTTCTTTGTAGACATTATTTTGACAACCAACTGAAATTTAAAAAACAATAAAAAAAAGCACTTGAGATTAAAAAAAAAAATTGAGAAGCATAATAAATAAAATTAAAAAACAGTAAATCAGTTATGTTTAACATCTAATATATACTTACAGGTGCAAAGAACAACTTTTCGTGGGAAAATAATGCTGCCAATGTGTGGAATCAAGGTTCCGAAGTGCCAAAAACCTATGTAGATGAGTTGCTGTTTTTTTTTAGAAAAGAAATGTAGATGCCGAAGGGTTTTTTCTGTCAATCGGGCCTTTGAAAGGAGGGTTTGCTATTTTTTTTTTATGACCTATGTTCTTACCAAAACGACGTTGTTTTGGTAAGACATAGGGTTTAAAAAAAAATGCTCCGCTTGCGTCGCTGTAGCGCACCTTTGCGCCTAATTGAGCATGTTCGCGCAGTTTTGCGCCAAATAGCGCTCTGTAGCGCACGCAATCTGAGCATCTCAAATAGCAGCCTTGCTTGCCTTGCCTTTTTCCACCGCAAAACGCAATAGCGCTCTTTTAAAAACACTGATTTGTATTATATAAAAAGAACAAACTTAACCTATGAAGCACAGATTCTTCAAAATGGTAAACGAATCCAAATCGCACCCGAATCGGGTGCGATTCTCACCCGATTCTATCCAATTATTTTAATTAAATTTAATTACGGATTCTTCATGAATTCTTTAAGAATCCTGATTTTTCTCGTGAAGAATACTAAGGTCAACCAATATTTTTGATATTTTTTTTTATCAACATACTTTGTGAAGCTATAAGGATATATAGCCTTAGATTGGATGGAACTTTGAGAAGGATAGAGAGTGAGAGTTGGCAAAGACAGAGAGATTCGAGAATTAGAAAGATACATATTGAATTGAAAATCATTCGCGTGGATGTTATTGATGTGGATCTTCAAGCTCAACATTGTCCTGTTATTGCAAATTAACTTTCAACATTTTCTGATCTCGAGTGGTGACATTGAATAATAGTTCCATAATGATTTACATAAGTGATGTTTGAAAGTTAGACACATGACTGGATTTTACAAAGCTGAAATTAAGTATTGTGAAGTTGTTTGAGAATATATCTTTTTCAAGAAAGATAATATCACTTACATCTTTTTTGTTATGGTCCAAATTTATGTTGGAGATTTCTAAAATAGTTATTAATTTGTATAAAACCTAATGTACTATCTACATAAAATTAAGAAATATTTTATATTTTTATTATATTTCCCAACGCACCCGAATCCTACTTTTTAAAGATTTTTTGAATCGTCGCACCCGCACCGTATCGCACTCACATTTGTGCTTCATAGAACACAACTTGGATACATACGATAATTTCCCTGTCTATATTAGCGATGTTAGAGATATATGTGGTAATGTAAATATACTCTAATGGGAAGGGTTGTCTAGTCATTTTTCCATTATGTTGTACTCCCAATTCTATATTGTGTCATTTCTCTCTCTTATTATTATGATTATAGTGTTTGACAATTGTGAGCTCCATAGTTATCAAGTGAGATGTAATGTTTTTCCTCCTTATTGATTTTACAGAAGCAGGGACCAGATATTAAAGTTTTATAAACACAGGGTTTAACTAAGTTTGCCAATTCTTAGGGACCCACGACTAAATCTTACTTCCTTACTGTATGTAATTAGGCTATTATGAACTTTCGGCTAAAGAGCACTGTCGGATTCAGCATTGGCAACATATTGCTTGATTTACTTGGAGGGTTGACAAATTATGGACAGATGGCTATGCAATCCATAGATCAAGGTGTGTTTTTTTACCACTAATGAGAAAACCAAACTTTCTATTTAAAATTATAGCTTTTATGCCTAACATGCTTTAATTTGTTTTCTCAGATTCCTGGGTGAACTTTTATGGAAATATAGGGAAGACTTTGCTATCTTTGGTATGTGATGTTCGCCTACTTGAATTAATAATCTCTCTAATATGATATTTTTTTAGAAATACTTTGTTTTAAGGTAAATAATATTTAAAATTGATAATATTGAAAATAAAATTGTAAGGCAGCCGTTTAGTTTTCCTGATAAATATAATTTAACAAAAAACTTTCTCAGATACATAAATTGCATTAATTTTGGTGGAATGCACATTTTCAGGTGTCCATCTTCTTTGACATCCTCTTCATCGTGCAACATTACGTGTTATATCCTTTAAAAACAACGGCAATCTCTCCTAATCTTGATGTGGTAAGCAAGGAACCGCTTCTTAAATTTCCCGACTACCCACATTCAGAAGATGTCTAGTGGTTAGCTTTTTTTCTTGGACGGATCCCAATAAGAGTCCCCATCCATTACATACAAAATTCTAATGCACAAAGGGCTTTTAGTGAGATTTCATGTATAAATTGTTGTAATCTCCATGTTTTATTCACTTTCTGTATAGCATTTACTATGACACTTCAGTCTAAAAAGTCATGCAGGACCATTAGTTCAACCAAGAAACAAATCTTGAAGTTTCTATTGGTTAACCAATTCAAACCTTTTTGTTAACGCTGTTTAAAAGAATTATCGGAAATAAGTTGTGGACTCTAAGTGGTATCGCGGTTGGTGAAAACGCCGTTTATGTAATGAATGACTGAGCGCCACATGATTAAAAAAAGTTATTTATCATTTCTCTATATCTTTTGGAAAAAAAAAGGTTCCTCTTCAAAACATATATTCATGTCTTAAAAATATAAATGAAGTATTAATGGAAAAACAAGAATTAAGGGTTACTTAAATAATTATTGAGATTATCCCTGATGGATGCCAACATGGTAAGTCAAACGTTCCACCTTTGCATCAATTATGGAACTTCAAGATTCCAATTGGAATAACTCAGGGTTTATTTTAAAGTTACCCATATAGTTTTAAAAGTCCAGACTAAGGGGTCGTTTGTTTTTACCTCTTAAGTCTGAATCTGAACCATTCAGACTTAAGAGCTATCAAAAAGTGTTTGTTTTTTTAAATGATTAAGAGGTTAATGGTCATATTTGCCTCTTAATGATTAAGAGGTAGAGTTAGGTCTGAAGTCTGAATCTGAAGTCTGAATCAGTCTAAATACATTCATTCAGAGGTATATTCAGATGTAAAAACAAACACATTTTTCAGATTCAGATTTCAGACTTCAGATTTCAGATTCAGATTTCAGATTCAGATAAAAAAACAAACGCAACCTAAATAATCTGGAATAATCTAATATCTATATATAATATTTCGGTGTAGGTGGCTCAGGACCAAAGGGGGAAGGATGATGTCTAATCCACCATATTATGAATGTATGCAACCACAAAGGGGATGCCTGAGATTTTACTTTGCCTAGTATAGTATGTCCCATTGATCACTCCTTAGTTCATTGTATAGAAGGGCCATCAAGCCAATGTTACTCTCTTGTAAATTCAGATTCAATGCGATGGAAAAGAAGCTTTGGCAACATTTTTTTTTCCTAGCATCTAACCCGCACGTTGTG
This sequence comes from Sambucus nigra, assembly GCA_949130495.1. Lineage (NCBI taxonomy): Eukaryota > Viridiplantae > Streptophyta > Magnoliopsida > Dipsacales > Adoxaceae > Sambucus > Sambucus nigra. The sequence continues at coordinate 54,905,602 of OX422219.1, forward strand.
CGGGCGACATACATAAAACATTTTTTTTCCCCCAAAATAAAGATATGATTAATGTATTCAAAGCGAATGTAGATTTACACACGAAAAAAGAAATTCAAAATACAGTTTTTCAAGGATCCAAGTTACGGTGCTCTCTAAACAAAAATCCCCAAACACAAATGTTTTTTACAGAGTCGTGTCATCTTATATTCTAATGAAAATTATGAATCGTATTATCATATATTCTCATGTTAATTGTTTTTTTATTCGGATTATTATATCTAATTTTTTATTTTATTTAGGTAAAAATTAAGAAATCACGTTAGTCGTATCGTATCATGTTTCATTTTAATCGTATTCATATCAGTTAAAAAAACAATACAAAATTATGTCGTGTCGTATTAACGTTTAAAAAACTGATGCAGAAACCCAAAAAAAAGTATGAAGAAAAATAACTGAAACATTTCCATTTTTCGAGAGAAACGTATATAATATATTCATTTTTTTCTGAAAAATTACATAAGATCCGTTTCACATTATTCTCGTAAAGTTTTGGTGTAGAAAAATAGTAGCTTTTAAAGTACTTAAAAGGAGCGAAAGTTTGACCCATTTTTTAAAAATATCAAAAAAAGTTTTTTTTTAGTTGATTTTTTTTTACACGGGTCCGTTGAAATGTTTAAATATCACACAAAAAAAATCAACTAAAAAATATTTTTTTTATTATTTAAAAAAATGATGTGTAAACTTAATGTGCACATCAGCCTGACTCTCTATATATATACCAACGATCATCATGAGTATTTAAAAGGGCATTTGTGAAGAAATATCAACCACGAATTATAGGTTTAGTGACTTTTGAGTCAAAGAAGGGATGATGCTTATTTTAAAAATGAAATGTAACTACATTAAATACTATTAATACCTATCGTATTAGAAATATAATGTAAATCAATGAGGAGACAATATGTAATTTTTCACTGTTTTATCGGCCATCTCAAATAACTGGTGTTGGAGGACACATTTTTCGAGAATAATGGTTTGAATAGATGCAGTGGGACCATCCCAACCTTTGTCAAGATCAGAGAGTATCATCAATGGTTTACTCGGAGTAGATTTTAGTATTGACTTGTAATATTATGTATATCTTTAAACTTCTATGCTTGGGCAACACGTACAAGTAGGGTTGTGTTTTGGTCAGATCGGAAAAACATGTTTCGAAAAAAAATCCAAACAAATCGGAAAAAAATCGGCGTGCCGAATTCGATTTTTTTCGGAATTGTTTTTTTTCGGAATTCAGAATTTTCGGCAAAATCGGAATTTTCGGCAAAATTCGAAAAATTCGGCAATTTTCCAGAAACATAAATTGGAAAATACTTCGGAAAATAGTTCGGATAATATTTCGGAAAATAATTCGAAAATTCAGATCAGAACACACACACACACACACACACACACACACACACTAGCGTATTGCCCGTGCCTGAAGGCATGAGAATTTTTTTCAAAGTATTAAGTTATGCATAATTTGACTCTAATTTTTTTATACAATATAAATAATTGCAAACAATTTAAAAAATTTGGACAGAGTTCCCTCTGTTTATAGGATTATCCATCATGTTCAAGAAAAAAAATACGCTAACAGCAAAATTAATAGTCCGAGTATGTCGTGTACATGGTGTAAACAAAATCATCGATTCAACTCAATTCTTGAAAATAACAACAATACATCAATCATTAAAATTTCCTATTTTCACGAATTGAGTTAAAGACACGATACAATACAATTCATGGTAACCAACCTATTTGGAGGGAGCAGAGGAAGCTACTTAACATGGTTTAAAGTAACCAAACTAAGATAAAATCACATGGTTAAACTATCACATATATAATTAGAAAATGACAAATAATATTTTAACTTCACCCACTATAGGAACATTAAATTCAATATAGTATAAGAGACTAAAGCATAACAAACAATGAATACCTGTTTTCTAAACTATACATTGGTATTAATGGAAGCCAAATAATTTAACACTCCTTACCACATTCTCATGCTAAAACAAAATAGAGACTAACAGCGTTTTCACAGCAGAATTATTACAATAATATTGTACTATCTTTAATTATAAAACAACCCAATGCCTGTATATATCTCATAACCTTCATCTTTCCCCCTTTATTCTTCATCTTTGACCCAACTCATGTATCAAATCCAAACCTTCACAACCATGTCAATCCAATTTAACTGGAGTAACAAAAGTAGTTCTCCCTTAAATACCATAACAAAGGTGTCATCCCATTTAATTGGTACTGTGCAAAAAATAGCGTTAAATACTAGAAGAATAAAAAATGTATATACCTTTCTGTGGTGACAATTATTATGCAACACAAATAAATATGAAAGAGGTAACGACCAAGAAAAGACAAATAAAAGGCCAATCACACAACAACGGGAGTACGTGGTTTAGCAAAGAAGTGCCTACGTCCACGGTGGTTCAGTCAGTGTTATTTCTCTATATTCTGAAGAATAAGTACAGAGAGTACAACTTGTCCTTTGCCCCGGACTTAGGGTTTAATTTATACATGTACATGTTGGAGTAGTGGGGGTGATGGGTTCCTTCTTATTAGCCATCTCCCCTACATGGGATCGTGCTCCCTTCCAACTTCTCTTCATGGGATCGTGGGGTCATCGGATGAGTACAAGAGGTGATGGGCCTGGGCTTTGGGCCTGCTAAGGAGGGGCTACTCGTCCAGGCCTTATGGTGCTAAATTCAGGGTACCCACAATTGCCCCTAAATTTGTTGGGCCATTTTTACAGGTCCAATGAATTTAAATAATCAGCTATGATGGTCGATTTCTTTGAAAATTGTGAAGTTGCTTTGGCGGCACCCGCTTCGCTATCCGTGCGTTATGATTAGATTTGAAAGCTTGTTGGAATAAGACACATTTTCTCTTCGTCGCTTCAGCTTTTCCAGCAATCTTCTATCTTCTGAGAACTCTTAAGCTTTGTACCTTCTGTTTTTGGTCTCTACTCTCGTCGCTTCTTCGCCATTTGACCTGATCTTCTGTCTTGTAAGTCTCTCGTCCCCTTTTTCTCGAGTTTATAGTTTTTCTTGTATTTTTCCAATGGCGAAGATTGGAAATAGGTCAGTAACTGAGTTTAAAAAATTCTACAGTATTCCTGAGTGGGTAGAGATTGAGTGTTGTGCCTCGCCGCCTAGGAACGTTAGGGATATAGAGGATGCACATTAGATTCACGTCCTGTTGATCTCTCAGGGGGGTCTTACCTTTCCCCCTAATGGTCTGTTTCTGCACTTCTTTAGCTATTTTGGTATTGTGCCTGCATAATGTTCGCCCAACGTATGGAAAATAGTGAACGACGTGCATAGGATAAATCAATTGTACGGCACAAGGTTAGGGCTTGCCGAAGTCTGCTTTTGTTATTCTTTTTCTCGAACGAGTTCGGATGTCCTGTACCTTAAGGCTAGGAGCCCTGATAGGGTATTGGTAGTAAATTTACCTGATTCCCATAAGGACTACTGGCAAGAAGGTTTTCTTGTTAGGAATTTGGCAATTCTCCCCCCAATTTGAAGGGTCGAGGTCTGAGAGGTTCACTGTTCCCTTTTATGGGGAAGAATATATAGGTAGATGTTGTATTATTGTTTCAACCTTTGCTGACTTTGTGATTTCTCTAACCTCTTCTTACTTTCTCTTTTACAGCGAGGGCAAAGAACTTGGAGCCTGCTCTCAGCGAGGTTCGTATCTCGGAAGTGGTGAAAGCTTGGAACATCAGGGAACCTTTGGGTGACGGCGAGCATCCTAGGTCTGCTGCTTTTCTGCTTGAATACAAGAACATAGGTTCCAGCTTCATAGCCCGACATGTGGATAGTGTTCCGGACTTCGACTCTTTCGAAGAGATTTCTGCTGAGCCCATCCAATTGGACGAAGAGGAGAGCAGCTCGGAGAGTGAGCTTGCAGGTGTTAGTAATTTGGGTGCAGGCAGTGTTGACAGTAGCAGTTCTTCGAGCACTTCCAGCAGTTCTAGTGAAGAGATGCCTCCCAGGAAGAATTTAATCAGAGATGATGATGATGATGATGTGCTTCTTGCCCAGAGGTCCAAGAAATCGAAGACTGCCTCCGGGGCCATAGCTACTGGTTCTCGGCCTTCTTCTCAGGAGCAAGAGAAGAAGAAGAGAGAGGAGGAGCAGGCGAGAGAGAGAGAGAAGAAGAAGGAGGAGGAGAGGAAGAAGGTGGAAGAGAGAAAGAGAAGGGAGAAAGAAAAGGAGGAGGAGAGGAGGAAGATGGAACTGAGGGCCAAAACTGGTCAAGCCTTGGTCCCAGTATCTGCCTTGCCTGAGGGGGCTTCGGTGGCCACCTCTCCTCAGCTTGCCCCATGCGCTGCTTGAGAGGGCAGTCCTCCCTGCAGATCGTGAGAGGGCCTCGGGGTCCGATCAACTGGCTTTGCAAGCTAGCCAGAGGCTTGCCTTGGTAAGGTTCCTTTTTTAATTCTCAACATTTTTTTTTGTTTAATCCTTTTTGATGGTTTCTTCTTTCTGATCCTTCCCTCGTTTTTTGCAGTTTGTGACTGACTTTGATGTGCTCTATCGCTCTCGCGACGAGCTGTTGAGAAGGAACAGCGAGCTGGAGCAGCAGAAGTCTACTCTGGTGGCCAGGGGTTCTCAGCTGGAGGCCGATCTGAAGGCTGCTGAAGCGGCTCGAGCTTCATCTGCCTCGGCCCTTGCTAATTCTGCTCGCGAGAGAGATAATGCTGTCAGGGAGCTCGGCGAGCTGAGGAAGTCGTATGATCAGGTATGCTCGAGCAAGCTGGACTTTGCGGAGAAGAACAAGGTTCTTGCCGAGCAGCTGGAGGCGGAGAAAGCCCAGGCAGCCACTCTTAAAGAAGATTCGTACAATTCTGGATGGTCTGCTGCGTATGAGGACGCCGAGGTTCAGATAGGCTATATTAGCCGTCTGAACTTCAAGAAAGGGTGGAACAAGGCCCTCGTGGCCGCTGGGGTGGATGTTGCATCCCCACTCTTTGACGAGCATGATCCAGGGCCAAAGCCAGTCGTGGATGAGGACCCAACCCCAACTGCTGACGGCACCAATTCTATTTCTCGGACGACTCCTTCTGATGCTCCCTTGGTCGAGGAGGCAGTGGACACCCCCGCAGAGGGTAATTCCCCTGCTGATGCTGATAAGGACAAGGGTCCATCCACCGAGGTTGCTAAGTGATAGGGCTTCTTTGTAACTTTTTTCTTTTTTGATCTGATGTAACCTCGCTCATTATTAATGAAAAGACTCTATTTTTGTTTATGCTGATCTCTTTCTTTTCTCTTTCTTTTACTTGTAGTTGGTTGATGTGGATGACTATATTCCTGTTACCTCCCAATTAGGTAGGACTCTGGGTCCTAATGCAAGCCCTGCAGTTCGCCAGGCCTTTGCTAGGCTTTGCAGGTTTGCTAAGTCAAGGAACCAGAAATATAAGGATCAGTCCGAGCTGGTGGCCAAATTGAAGGACAGGCTCCAGGAAATGGAAGAGATCGGAGCTTCAGTGCAAGAAGAAGTTAGCGAGCTGAGAGCAAAGTTACTGGAGGCCACCGAGATCAACCAAGTCGTGGAGTTTCTTCAGCGGGAGAATGACGACCTGAGGCGGGAGGTCTCGAAGCTTAAGGAGCATTCGCCGAGCACCGCTTCGGCAGTCCTACAAGGCTCTTCCTCGTCGCGGGCTGCTCGGCCTCCCCTCCCGCGTGCTGGTAGGAGTACACGGGGTAGGAATAGGGAAGTTGAGGAGCAGCGTGAGAGGGAAATGGAGGAGCTGCGCGGCGATGTCCGAAGAGCTTATGTGACTCCTGCTGGGCTCCAGAGGGACGTCACCCGACTGCGGCATCTATTCAAGAAGGGCCCTCGCCAAGTGTGGACTGATGGTTATGATCAGGGCTGGCTGGATGCTCCCACAAGATTATCAGAGTTCGAGGAGCTTTCCTTCATCAGGGGGTGGTTGAGTGCTCTCAAAGAGCTGCAGGTCCCGAGGAACTCTATATTGTGGTATCGGCACGAGATGTCTCCCTCTACTCTGATGCCCAATCCATTCAGGCGAGATGATCGATGGATTCCCATCGATGCTATTCCCCGGCGATTACTGGAGTTAGACGTAAATGAGGTCGTGGAGGAGTTCGATCCTGCTCCTGATGACGGGAGGAGAGCTAAGGTTGCTGACTACCTTGCTCGGAGGCTTCCACCTTCTTGATATTTTGTTTTTTAATAATTGTAAATGCTTTGGGCGAGCTTTGCCGACTAAACATGTACTATTATTGTTTGTAAATATAAAAGATTAATGGAAAGTTTGAGTTTTGGGCGATTTTGCCGACTAAACGTGTTTATCCAATCTTTTTTATATTTTTGCAGCTTCACAATCTTTTTTATCTGTTCATGTGAGTGTCTGCCCAGTCCAGTATTAAGAATACCATTGTGCCCTTTGTTTACCTTTTAGGTCGTGTCGTCACACTCCCTTAGGTCTAACTGGGGCAATTGGCGAGGACACACCTGTTATTGGATGTCTTCATCCGGTCAGGATTTTGTTTAACCAAAGTAGGTTTGATGCCTAAGAATGCTCTGTAGGGATTCATATATTGCCATGGGCAATGCTAAGAGGTCTGTCGTGCTTCATGATGATGACCTGAGGAGGGGTGTTCCCCTGCTATGTCAACCATTATACCTGTGATTTGAAAAGGATGTGCAATAAGATATAATTGTTACTTTTTAGAGAGTAATCAACTGAGAGATTTTCATTAGTGAATTGAGAAATAAACTGTCTTTCCCATAATGAGTACAATAAAAGATCTAACAATAGAACTCCTAAAAGTATAATTTCTTGAGATTAGCTGCGTTCCATGCTCGTGGTATCTCTCTGCCCTCCATCGTTTTCAAATGATAGGCACCTTGCAGATCGTCTCTAATTATCTCATAAGGTCCTTCCCAGTTCGGGCCCAGTTTACCGTCTGATGGCTTCACTGTGTTGCCCAGGACCTTTCTTAAAACATAGTCCCCAACTTCGAATTTCCTCGGATTGACCTTTGTGCTGTAGTGCTTCGCGAGCTGTTGCTGATAGCTCGCTAGTTTTACTTGGGCAAGTTCCCTGCGCTCGTCGGCCAAGTCGAGTTCAGCGAGCAAAGCCTGATCGTTCTGACTCTACTCGACAAGGTCGGATCTCATTGTAGGCAATCCTGCTTCTAATGGGATGACCGCTTCCATACCATATGCTAATGAGAATGGTGTTTGACCTGTGGCTCGCCTAGGAGTCGTTCTGTATGCCCATAGGACATGTGGTAGCTCGGTTGTCCACGCGCCTTTTGCTCGCTCTAACCGCTTCTTCAACCCAGCAATCACTGTTTTGTTGGATGCCTCAGCTTGTCCGTTGCTTTGAGGATAAGCTACCGAGCTGAAGTGGTGCCTGATCCCATGTTGGTCGCAGAAGTTCTGAAAAGGGCCACTCTCGAACTGTGTTCCATTGTCAGTGATGATGGTTCTGGGGATCCCGAATCGAGTGATTATATTTCTCCATATGAACTTCATCATGTCAGCATCTCAGATGTTCGCCAGTGGTTCTGCCTCAATCCACTTGGTAAAGTAATCAGTTGCGACCAACAGGTATTTGCGATTGCCGGTAGCGGTGGGCAGTGGTCCCACGATGTCCATTCCCCACTGGGCGAAAGGCCAGGGGCTGGTCAGGGATTTTAATTCGCTGGCGGGCTGGTGGACCATGGGGGCGTGAAGCTGGCATTTTAGGCATCTGTGGACATATACTGCGGAGTCCCTTTGCATATATGGCCACCAGTAACCTTCCTTCATTGCTCGGAAGGCTAGAGACCTTCCTCCGACGTGACTCCCGCAGATTCCTTCATGAAGCTCGTGAAGCACTGTCTTGACATCGCCTGGGTGGACGCATTTAAGGTAGGGGCCGGAGAAAGATCTTTTATACAAGTCGCCTCCCGTGGATAAGTGAAAGCGAGCAGCTTTGACTCTTATCTGGTGGATAGTCCTCTTATCCTCTGGGAGCGTTCCGTTCTTCAAATAGTCTCTTAAGGGATCCATCCAGCTTGGGGCTGGTTCCAATTGGAGTATTTGTTTCGCTTTGGTCAGCTCGCAGTTGGATGTTGATTTCTTCAAAGTTCGTCATTAAGTTTTTTACCAAGGAGAGGTAGGCTGCCATCCTCTCATCCTTCGCGTTATAGTCTCCACTTATCTGATTGGAAACTAGTTGCGAGTCTCCGAATACCTGTAAATGCTTTGCTCCTAGAGTTTGCGACCTTTGGAGACCTGCTATTAAGGCTTCGTATTCTACTTCGTTATTGGAGGCTGCAAATCCCAGCCTGATTCCTTGCTCGAGGACTGTATTTTCTGGAGTGATGAGAACAACTCCTACTCCTGCCCCCTTTGAGTTGGAGGCTCCATCAACGAATATCTTCCAGCTTCCCCCTGTAGCCTGGCTGTTTTGTTCTATTGGCTTAGGCTGGTCGAAGGGTTCTTCGCTTGTGAATTCAGCTATGAAGTCAGCAAGGATTTGACCCTTGATAGCTGTCCTTGGTTGAAATTGGATGTCAAACCGGCCGAGCTCGACTGACCATTTAGACAGTCTGCTCGACAAATCCGTCTTCCTTAGGACAGCCTTGAGGGGGTGTGATGTAAGGACAATGATCGTATGAGCTTCGAAGTAATGCTTCAGTTTCCTCGAGGACATTACTAGGGCGAATGCGAGCTTTTCCAATGGCAGATAGCGCTGCTCGGCGTCTAGTAAGGTTTTGCTCGCTTAATATACTGGATGTTGGATCCCTGTAACTTCACACATTAGCGCTGAGCTGATAGTATGGCTGGATACGGAGAGGTAGAGGTACAAAGGGTCCATTTGCTGTGGTATGACAAGCAGTGGTGGGGAGCTTAGGTAGGATTTGAGCTCGTCTAATGCCTGTGAGCAACCTGGGGTCCATTCTACTATTTTGCTGCCTTTTAAGAGTTGGAAGAAGGGCTTGCATCTCTCGGAGGATTTAGAAATGAAACGATTTAGAGCAGCGAGCATTCCAGTGAGCTTCTGTACATCGCGGATTATGCGAGGAGGTTGCACCCGTTTAATTGCATCAATCTGATCCGGATTAGCCTCTATGCCACGCTTGCTGACCAAATACCCAAGGAACTTTCCTGACTGGACACCGAAGGAACAGTTGCTCGCGTTGAGTTTCATTCGGTACTTTCTGAGGATTTCGAAGGTTCTTGACAGGTCCGAGAGGTGATTTTCCTTTTCCTTGCTCTTGACGAGCATGTCGTCGATGTAGACCTCCATCGTGTCTCCCATCTGATTCTCGAACATTTTAGTAACCAGCCGCTGATAGGTTGCCCCTGCATTTTTTAGCCCAAAAGGCATGACCTTGTAACAGTATAAACCAACCGTCGTGATAAACGCCGTTTTATCCTGATCTGGTGCATACAGGGGAATCTGGTGATAGCCTGAGTATGCGTCCAGGAAACTCATTCGCTCGTGAGCTGCAGTGGCGTCTACTAGTTGGTCTATTTTCGGAAGAGGGAAGCTATCCTTGGGGCAGGCTTTGTTGAGGTCAGTGAAGTCTATGCAAACTCTCCACTTCCCGTTGCTTTTTGGAACCACCACTGGGTTGGATAACCATTTGGGGAATTGCACTTCCCGTATGGACCCTGCATCCAGCAGTTTTTCGACTTCTTATTCTATTGCTTTGGCCTTCTCGGGAGCAGTTCGTCGTGCCTTCTGCGCTATCGGCTTGAATGTGGGATTGACGTGCAACCGATGGCAGACCATATTGGGATCGATTCCTGGCAGCTCATAGGGTTCCCAAGCGAAAACATCTATGTTGCTTCTGAGTAAGGTTAACAAATCCTTTTGCTCTTGGTCAGTGAGTGAGGTCCCGATCAGGAAGACTCTGCTGTTGTCGCCTTCTCTAGCAATTACTTCTACCAGGTCCTCTACAACACGCTCGGAGGGGAGGAGCCTGGTCTCTTCCACTCCGGGCCTTCCATATTTTAATTGCTATTTGGAAGGGATTGCACCTTCCTCCACTTTCTCGCTGGTTTGAACGGCTTTTTTCTCTGGCTTTGGTCGGATGGCTGCTATGAAGCACTTTCTCGCCATCGCCTGGTCGCCATGTATCTCCATCACTCCCCGCTCGGTGACATATTTGAGTTTCTGGTGGTAGGTCGAGGAGACTGCCTTCATTGCATGAAGCCATCCCCTGCCGAGGATGGCTTGATACGGTGAATCGATGTCGACCACCAAGAATTCGATCATTTTCGAAACATTTCCAGCGAGCACTGGTAGTACTATCTTGCCCAAAGGCATGGTCATTTTTCCAGCGAAGCCGACCAGAGGAACAGTGGTTCCCTTTAGGTCGGCGACGTTCAGCTTTAATTTTCTGAACAGGTCGATGTACATTACTTCGGATGAGCTTCCTTGATCAACGAGCAGCCTGTCGATATCAAAGTTGGCTATCCCGAGTGTAATGACTAAGGCATCGTGATGTGGGGTCCTCACTCCCACAAGATCTTCATCCGTGAAAACAATATGCTTGTTGTAGTTGATGTCCTCTGCTCGCCGGCGTTTTCCTGCCTGTGATTTCGCTGGATCAATTTGAAAAGCTTGCATTACTGCTGTCAGCTTCTTTACCTCCATCCGAGCTGAGTTGCCCTGGATTTGCTTAACATCGAATACTCCATGGATTACTGCGAATTCGTGTCCGGTGTCGTCTTCCAATACGTTGTCGGGTTTTGCCTCCTTGTGGACAGTCACTCTCTCTACCTTCCTTTCCACAAAGTCATTCAAATGTCCGGATTGGGCCAACTCCTCGAGGTGGGACTTAAGAGCCTTGTAGTGCTCGGTCTTATATCCTCCCTCTTTGTGGAAGGTGCATCTCAGCGCATTGTTTCTTTTCGATGGGTCTCCTCCCATTTTCCGGGGCCATTTGATGAACGGCTCATCCTTGATCTTCGCGAGAATTTTGTAAATTGGTTCTTTGAAGACGGTGTTGACCGCCTGGAACGACTTTGCAACTTCAGGGCTCCCTCCGTTCTTGGAGCCATTCTTGCTCCCATTCTTTCCTCCTTTTTTCTGGTTATCAACTTTCTCACTTCCCTTCGTGGCGAGCTTGGCTCGACCGTTTTCACCTACGTTAAGGAGGGTGACATCTTCCACCTTTGCGTATTTCTCAATCCGGGCCATCAGGTCATCAATGGTGGTTGCTTCCTTCTTTGTCAAGGACTGGTAAAGGAGGGAAGAGCTAGGTAGCCCAATTTTGAATGAAGCCACTGCCACCTCTTCCGCGCAGTCCTCGACTTCGTTGAATAACTCCCAGTACCTCTTCGCGTAGTCTCGGAGTGTCTCCTGAGGAGTTTTCTTCATTGTCAATAGAGCATCCATCCTTTTGAGATGGGAGCTGCTGGTGATGAACCTGGCCGTAAAGAGCTCGACCAGGGATTTGAAATTTCTGATGGATCGGTGAGGGAGTTTCTCGAATCATTTTTGGGCCATGTCATGAAGGCTCGAGGGAAAAATACGGCACATCAGCGCATCTCGGTGATTCCAGAGGGTCATAGCCTGCCGATACTGCCTGACATGATCAATGGGATCAGTCTTCCCATCGTAAATCTTGAACCTTGGAATAGCAAACTTTTTGGGAGCTTCTTCTTCTTCAATTTCCCTCGTGAAGGGCAATTTCATCTGGGTCTTGAGGGCTCTCCTGGCGAGTTCTCGGGTTGACCTGGTGCCGCGGTGAGCTGGATGTTGGTCCATTTCTCTGCGGACTAGGTTCCGTATGTTGTCGTCGCTGCGAGCAGGGCTCTGATAGCGGCGAGCTTTTCTCAGTTGCTCGCGGAGGTCGTCGTCTGAGTCGCCACCTTCGAACCCTTGATATTGCCGCCTAGGGCTCCTTCCTCGGCTGCGGGATTTGCTCGCCTGAGGGCTAGGAGTGCGATAGGGGCGTCTCGTAGTGTCAGGACGTAGTTCTTTCTCCAGTTTTTCCAGTCTTCTTTTCAAGCGAGCATTCTCAGCCTCATACCTGCGAGAAGACTCCCTCTGCTCGTGGAGCCTTGCTTCGTATGCATCAATCAATCTGGATATCTGAGTGGACCTTGCTGGTCCTTGACTTTCTTCTGAGGCTGGCCTTTCTAAGCGAGCCCCTTGATCTGAACGTCGGACTTCAGACCTAATCCTGCGAGGAGCGGGTGGCTCCTGAATATCTCCTGCTTGAGGAGCGTTGCTGCTGTGACCAGACATCTTAGATTTTTTCTCGGCGTGGGCTCTTCTCAAGGAAAGATAAACGTTTCCCACAGACGGCGCCAATCGTGGTGACAATTATTATGCAACACAAATAAATATGAAAGAGGTAACGACCAAGAAAAGACAAATAAAAGGCCAATCACACAACAACGGGAGTACGTGGTTCAGCAAAGAAGTGCCTACGTCCACGGTGGTTCAGTCAATGTTATTTCTCTATATTCGGAAGAATAAGTACAGAGAGTACAACTTGTCCTTTGCCCCGGACTTAGGGTTTAATTTATACATGTACATGTTGGAGTAGTGGGGGTGATGGGTTCCTTCTTATTAGCCATCTCCCCTACATGGGATCGTGCTCCCTTCCAACTTCTCTTCATGGGATCGTGGGGTCATCGGATGAGTACAAGAGGTGATGGGCCTGGGCTTTGGGCCTGCTAAGGAGGGGCTACTCGTCCAGGCCTTATGGTGCTAAATTCAGGGTACCCACACTTTCTTGTGAAGATTACCATACTATAAGTATGAAGAGGCTTCAACATACTTCAAGCAACTAATCCAAGAATGAATACAATAAAGGTAAAACATTGTCATCCTCTGTATATGAACCACAAAACAAAGTTAAAAAGAATAATTTCACCACATAACAAAGTTAAAAAGAATTAGTAAAACACTTCAATAAAGTATTCCAATGGAAAATATCTTGCTCATGTATAGATTTCGTCTTGCAATGTGAAAACTAATGGTCTATTCTAGAAGTTTTCTACTCTTTCAAGTCATATAGCAAGATGATAATTTTTTTAAGTGTTCTTACGCTCATGACATGGGCCATACTTAACTACACGACGTGCGGTTAGGTACGAAACATCTGATTCCAAACAACGTTGAAAAAAATACGTCATCTTTTTTTAACCATAACACATGATTACCTGATCAAACAACACTTTTAAAATTCATGACCCAAATCAAATAATGAATTAATCTTAAAAACTTTGACATAAAAATCTATAATTATTTGTCATAATATTTCATATGATATAAAATAAACAAAAAATTATTTACTATCAAAATCAACAATTTTGAAAATTTAAACCTACACAGTCTTCTCTCCACCATTTCTCGTATTATATAAATGGAGTTAAAGATCAATCAAGCGTATAGACAACACATTCTATAATTTAAACCTAAACAGTATATTACATAAACAGTTGTATAAACAATATTACATTACACATAAACATTAGTATAATATACTAAATTCTAAGATCACTTAAGCATATTTCTCAATTCTAAGATCACTCAAGTGTATCAGAATTCTAAGAAAATATTTCTTTTACTTGTAGAAAAATAAAATGGATAAAGTGCAATCAAATTTCAATAGTCAAACTCAAACATCTACACTACATACACATGTGAAGAGACAGGGAGAGGGTGATAAATAATAGATTATCTAAAAGAGATCCAATCTTCAACCACATCCGAACCTAAGTTACAAAATAGACAATAAGGAACGAAGGTTAACTGAAAACTTGTTAGTATTCATATATAACTAAAAACTGCTAAAAACTAACATTAAGCTCAACAATATTAACCCCATCGCCGATGGTTTCTATTGCAATAACATAAGATAACTATGCAACCACCTTACTAGGAGATCATTTGTAGTATTCTCAAGAATGTGAATTGTTTCACAATAGGATTCTACAGGGGTAGTAGCATATAACACCCAGTATTTTTGAGTACTTATTTTGATCATTTTAAATTACATTACACAAGTGTACGTAATTTAAATGAAATGAGAAATAATGATTATTAAATAAATATTAATTATAGAGAAAAATGATTAATATTTATGTGCAAATATATTTACTAGTGTGATAAGTAAATAAAAATATGTCAAATGTTATTACATCGCAAGTGAGTAAGAAACGACATATTTTGATGGTACTTCATTCCAATCGCGTGTGTGAGGTCATTGTAATACCCCGTATTTTTAAAATAAAATATTAAGACGGAATTTAATTAAATACATTCGAGAATAAATTAAATCGATCGGATTTAAATTAAATTGGTAGAATTTCAATTAAGAATAAATGCTTATTCGTGCTTGCATGTTTATTTGGATTCAATTGGGCATAATGGGTTCACTCAAGAAAAAATGAATTGAATGTTAATTAGCGTGTGGTTATGTCTTGATTAAACATAGTAGAAATGTGGATGTTGGGTAATGTGACACCCCGACTAATTAAATACTGGGTAGCTACTCTTTTATTCAATTTAATACAAAATGTCAAGTTGGTTCAGTTCATAGCACCAGTGTTGAAAATAATTTTTTTTCTTAAATAATTAGTAGCCACCTAATATTTAAAATTTGAGTTGTCAAATTTTACTAAGTTAAATTAACATGCAACCAATTAAATTATTAGCCATCGATACCACAATCACATCATAGTCACAACAGAATAATAATGGAATAATAAATGAGTCTGGAGTAACACTCCTCTGAATAATCCAAATACTGAATAAAAACCAAATACAAAGTCTGAATAGTTAAATAAATCCAAAACTGAAATGAAACTAAAAGTATAAAAAAAAATTGTCTCTAAATGGAAAGGGGTGACATGCCCTAACAGACGAATGACTCCGAAATAGAATCAGTGTAGAATGTGGAGGCATCTACTATCGAGATCTTGTAACTTCCACAACAGCTACAACACGTTAATGGAATGGAACTCCTATACTTGGCGTCCCTGTGGCTGGGCACCTAAAAGGTTTTACAAAAAAATAGATTTAAAAGAAAACGGGTCAGAGCCCGAGGTGAAAACAGTTTAAAAATAGCAAGTGTTTAATTGCATTAAATAATGAATATTATATACATGTTAGTTACGTACTCTCACATGAGTTCCTCACCCCTCAACTAATGTGCACGCCTAACGTGTATCCTTAACCCGTCCTAGTTATGTCGTTCACTATCTAGCCCGTATCACTTCCTCTCCTCGCATTAATAATATAGGGGTTTATTCACATCGTTCTAACCTATCCTGCGTGTAACTCACCTTTCCACTGATAAGATTAATTTATAACAATTACGATAGAAAATTCTCATTTTAAATCCCATTCAAAATGCTTCAAGAATTTATATTCACACTTTAACAAAGAGTCCATTATAATCACTAGTATATTCTTCTCAGCACAAATATACAAATAGGGCATCCCTAGGCTAAGCTGCGGTGCACACATACTCTGCTATCGAATCCCGGTACATCACGTACATAAGGACTACGTATTTCGAATCTCTCAGGAACCGTTTCAATAAGCAAAATCACACATATTGGAGGCGAACATAGTTCACATACCCATGGGTCACGCACATACCTACGCTCCCATGGTCAACTGACTTATTAACTCACAAATAAGTCATTCACAACCCTATGTCCTTGAGGTACCAATCTATATCCCCCCGTAGGCACACAAAGATTAGATGACCCTATTCCAAAAGCGAACCTCCCGTGATAGAAAGTATCGTAGGTATGTCATATACATAATAATCCATATACTAAGCATTCACACAACTTAGATAACTTATAAATATTATTAAAGGTATATTCTCAACCCTATACCATTAATTCAATTTGTACACTATCATACTTCTGGATGATTTATAATATATTTCGCCGATACGTCTCACGTCGTATAGTTTCAAGTACTTAAAACCTAACGAAAAAGGCTACTAAGTCTCCTATTATTCCCACATATTAATTCAATACTCTTAAGGTCCATATTTATGTCTCTAACCTTAGATTATCAACTATATAGATTTAATTCATTTACTCGCAATCTCTAATAGCACCTCACTCGTCGGACCCTAGTAAGTCTAACATAAAGTCCCAACTCAATTCTAATATAATCCGGGCCCCATCTACACCCCTACTGGCCTTCCTTAAATCTAAATGTGTTCACAAGGTCCCCAACCGATAACTTTCAAGTGTTGGAATTGCTTAAATTCAAAAAGGGGAAAGATATCATGATTTTTGGGGAGGTCGATCAATCAATCATAAATGTCGATCGATCGATCCAGTCGATCGATCGACTATGAATATCGATCAATCGATCGAACAGTTACAACCCACGTTTTTATGCATTTTTAGCCCTAGTTTTCTCTCCAATCTCCATTACATGAATCCATTATCCAAAGTAAACATACTACATGTTATACCATCCTAATTACCACCTTTCTAATGTTCTAGAACAATCAAATCATCTCAAGAACAACATATATATCGATATATTCATCAAACTTTATATGTTCAACCCTAGTTTAGTTTCGTCCAATTCAAGACAACCCAAAACTAAATTTTAATCCGGGATTTCTATTACTAAGGTTCTGATTTTAATCTTTATTAGTTACAGAATTCAACTACATGCAAATCCTACCCATATTCAAGATATACTTCTCCCAATTCATGAAATTATCAATCTTTCAAGTCTAGCCTTTAATTCTAACCTACATAGATAATATATTTGCTGAAACTTAATGAAATCAAATCAATTGCCTTACAATTGGTGTTCTGATTTGCTGGTGATGTTAAAGGCTGGTTCTCTCCCTTTCTCCGATCACAATTTCCGTCGAAAAGTGGTGGTGGGTGGTGGTTATGGCTTGTAACCCTCCTGTAACCTCTCCTTTTTTCTCACATTGCCCACTTCTTTCTCTTTGGCTGATAATGGCCCTGATGGCCCTCATAATAACTGCTAAATAAACCCTAAAATTCGTGGGTCCAAATCCTTTAAAATTTAAAATGACTAAAATACCCTCCTGGGTTGCCGGTTTGGCCTAAAAATGTCCCGGGACCCAAACTAAACCTCCGGCTAGTGTTTTCTGACTAATTCGACCCATTCAAACATGTTGGCGCACTCAAAATATCCATACGAATGGTAAAATTATAATTTACTTTTAAATCCAATTAAATTGATTCCTAACACGACTCACACGCGCGTCCCAATTAAATTTCCCGAATTGTCGTATTTATGACTCGCGATAATTTTAATAAATTCAATAATCATATGTTACCACATATATCCTTTAATATTCAACATTATCATCATAGTCAAATACCACTCACGTCTCGCTAGTATTTAAATCTGGATTAATTTCTAATTAATTCCCATTTAATTTAATTAATCCAATTAAATAAAATCAATAAAATTACGGGGTATTACATACTTCCCCCCTAATAATAGAATTTTGTCCCAAAATTCGGAAATAAAATATACCTGGAAAAAATAATTCTGGATAGCGCTCGCGCATCTCATCCTCACGCTCCTAGGTAGACTCCTCGACATTATGATGCTGCCACTGAACATGTACCAACGGTACTATCTTCGACCTCAGTTTCCTTTAGTTATGGTCTAGAATAGTAACCAACCCCTCCTCATAGGAACTATCAGGCTGTAGATCGTTATCCTCTAAAGCAATGTGAGTATGGGATAAATCATCCCTAAGATATCTCCTGAGTGAGCAAATATGGAACACGTCATGGACCCTATGCAAGTGTTCTGGTAATCCAAGTCTATACGCAACTGGCCCAATTCACTCAATGATAGGGAATGGCCCCATATATCTAGGCATCAACTTTCCCTTCTTGTCAAAATGAATAATCCCCTTTATGGGAGACATTCTGAGAAGCACCTGGTCCCCCACATTGAACTCTCGAAAGAACCTCTTGGCATCGACATAACTCTTCTGTCGGTCCTGAGCTACCCGAATACAGCTCCATATCATCTCTATCCTCGTCGAAGTATCCTGAATCACCTCCGTCCCAAGGAGTTTGTTATCCCCCACCTCTAGCCAACACGTTGGGGAACGGAAAGGTCTACTGTACAACGTCTCAAATGGAGCCATACCAATAGTGTACTGGTCGGAGTTATTATAGGCAAACTCCACCAGTGGAAGATACTGCTCCCAACCACTTCTAAAGTCTAGGATGCACATACGCAACATGTCTTCCAACATTTAATTTATCTACTCGGTCTGCCCATCTGTCTACGGGTGATAGGCTGTACTCAATTGCAACTCCGTTCCCATGGCTTCCAAAAAACTCTCCCAAAACTGCGACACAAATATCTTATCCCTGTCGGACACGATATCGAGAGGCACCCCATGGAGTCTCACTATCTCAACTATGAAGATCTGGGCATATTGTCCCGTAGTGTAGTCTGTCCGGGCTAGTAGAAAGTGAGCAACCTTTGTCAACCGATTCATGATCATCCATATGGAGTCGTGGCCTCTCGGCCATGTACGTAATCCCGTGATGAAGTCTATGGAAATGCTCTCCCATTTCCACATAGGAATCTCTAATGGCTATAAAAGTTCCAGCCTCTGATGGTCCACTTTTACTAATTGACATGTAGCACATTTCGAAACGAATTCGATAATATCTTTCTTTATCCCGCTCCACCAGTACTGTCGCCTCATATCCTTGTACATCTTATCCCCACCAGGATGTACTGCGAATCGCGAACCATGGGACTCTGTCATTACCTCGTGTCACAAGTCTTCCCCCTCAGGAACAACTAACCTCCCATTAAAGCGTAAACCCCTGTCTGAACTAACGGTATAAGACTCGCCCCCCTCTGTTAACAATTGTACTATCCATTCTTGACAGAACGAGTCTGCTGCCTGGACCTGTACCACTCTCGTAATAATCTGGGGCGTAACTGTCATCACAGATATGAATGATCGGGCCACTGCATCCTGGTGTCCCAACTCCTCCCACTTTACTTTCCACACCTCGGCCACCTCACCTATTGGCCCACGACTCAATGCGTCTGCTACCACGTTACCCTTCCCTGGGTGGTACTAGATATCGAACTGATAATCCTTCATGAACTCAAACCACCTACGTTGATGCATGTTCAGCTCCTTCTGTGTGAAGAGGTACTGTAGGGACTTATGGTCCGTGAATAAATGAAATTTCTCCCAGAGGAGATAATGTCTCCAAATCCGAAGAGAAAACGTGACTGCAGCTAACTCCAAGTCGTGGGTGGGGTAATTCTTCTCGTGAGGCTTAAGCTTACTGGAATCATAAGCTATAGCCTGACTCTCCTGTTGCAGTACACCTCCAAGTCCTTGTGAGGACGCATCAGTGTAGACTAAATACTCCACTCCTGGCTTGGGCAATGCTAACACTAGTGCTGAAGTTAACTTGTCCTTCAACTCGTCGAAAGCTAAGTGGAAGGTATCGCTCAAGATAAATGGCACACCTTTACGAGTTAAATGTGTCAAAGGACCGCTATCTTCGAGAACCTCCGAATAAACCTCCTGTAGTATCCTGCCAGGCCCAAGAAACAACATATCTCAGTCGGTGTCGTGGTTTATCCCCACTCCCTCACCACTGATACCTTCCCCAGATCAACAGATATTCCTTTATCCGAAATGATATGCCCCAACAACTGAACCTCCTTCAGCCAAAATCCACACTTCTCATATTTTGCATACAACTCGTTCTGACGCAGCGTCTGCAAAACCTGCCTCAAGTGCGCGACATGCTCCTCCTCTGTCTTGGAGTAAACCAGAATGTCATTAATGAAGACAATGACGAACTGGTCTAGGAACTCTCTGAACACCCTATTCATCAAATCCATAAACACGGCTGGGGAATTGATTAGGCCAAAAGGCATAACCCTGAACTCGTAGGAACCATATCTCCTCAAGAAGGTAGTCTTTGAGATGTTCCGCTCCCTGATATGCAACTGATGGTACCCTGACCTCAAGTCAATCTTTGAGAAAAAGGCAACTCCTCTCATCTGGTCGAATAAGTCATCGATTCGGGGCAGCGGATACTTATTTCGTATCATGACTTTCTTCAACTCCCTATAATCTACACACAACCTCAAAGATCCATACCTCTTTTTAGCGAACAACACAGGAGAACCCCACGGCGAAGTACTCCTACAAATAAACCCCTGACCCAATAACTGCTCGATCTAATCCCGTAGCGCCCTCATCTTCGCTGAAGCCATATGATAAGGTGCACGGGCTATCGGCCGAGTGCCCAGCATCAAATCGATAATAAAGTCTATCTCCTTACTAGGAGGTAATTATGGAATATCCTGGAATACTTCAGCGAACTCCCTAACAACTGGAATCGAATCAAGTGGTATCACCACCTCTATAGAGGTCTCCTCCTCTATATAATACAAGTGAATGGATGATCCTCCCTCAGGAAGAGGCATCACCACTAGGAACATCTCCTGCCCGAGTATGGAAAAAATAATACTCCTACTGAAATAATTAATCATGGCTCGATACGCAACCAACCAATTCATACCAATGATCGCATCGTACTTTAACATGTCTAACACTAACATATCGACAGGTAAAGTCAACCTCCCAATATCTACTCCCACGTCTCTACATATAAAGAGAAATCACAAAACCCCTATTCAATGGTGAGTCTACACACGTAACAGTGCTCTCCATGGTATCTAATAACCCCATAGTATGTGAAAATCTCATGGAAATAAAACAGTGTGACTCTCGTGTCAAATAAAATACGCCTCAGAGTCCCCTGAATAGAAAACATACCCTCAATAGCGGGTGGAGCCTGTGGGACTGCGGCCTGCTGGAGCTGGTAAACTCGTCCATACTGAAGTTGTCCCTGCTGGATTGGGACTACTGGGATAGGTGGTAATGCTGGCATCTGTGGTGGTGCTGGGAGGGCGGCGGGAAACATAGGTCTCTGGGGCTCATGTTGAGCACCCTACTGCTACTGCTGCTATGGGGCCCTGCCCCTTTTAGCACACTCCTGGCATTTTTGGCCAATCTTGCCACATATAAAACATTTCCCCGCAAAGTTCCCCCCTCTCTGACCCTACTGCCCATGGCCCTGATGGTCGTTACCATTCCTACCCTGACCATGCTGGCCCTGCTGAAACTGCTATTGGCCGTGCTAGCCCTGATGGTCGTGCTGACCCTGCTGGCCATGCAAAAAACCTCCCTGACTATTTCTGAAACCTCAGATCTAAATATCTTAGAATCCCCCTGCTGGGGACCCTGATCACCCTGCCTGTGCTGACCCTGAGCCGATTGTGCCCTGCTGGCACCATTTCCCCCTATCCTGCCCGGATGGCTGGACTCTCATGCTCGCTTACCCTCTGATAATTGAAAGCGGTGGTCCTGACAGTGAAGCAATGTTGCGTTAACCACATCAGAAAAAAGTGGCTAATGAGAGATTACCTAGCAAGTCCTGACGAATCCTCCACGTTAACCCATCCATGAACTTCTGGATCTTCTTCTCTTCAGTAGGGATCTCATCGGGAATGATGTTCAGATGATTAGTGAACTCAACCTCATACTCTACCACTGTCCTCCCCTCTTGCTTGTGGTTCATCAATTTTTGCCTCATCTTGGTGTGAACTACTGAGGGAAAATACTTGCGGTCGAACCGCACCCAGAACTACTGAATGGAAAGAACATATCTCTCCTCTGCGATGGTAATAGACTCCCACCACTGCAACGCTGCTCCTACCAGCTTAAAAGTAGTCAATATCTGCCTCTGCACATCTGTACACTCGTACATCCTCAAGTGCCTTTGGATGTCCTTCTTCCACTGACTAGACACCACGACGTCGGAGCTACCTGCAAATTTCGGAGGGTGCGCCTTTTGAAAGGCATCCCGAAAACGTTCCTAAGCAAACGGGAATGCATGAGCCTGAACTGGGGCTACCACCGGTGCCTGAGGTGGTGACTACTGCACAACTGCAAACGCGAAATTTACCGTCTGGGCTACAATTGCGGCAACTTTCACTACATTCATAGAACCCTAAACTGGTGCAGGCTGTGGCTCGGGCTGGGCAACCCTAGGAAATCGCTGTGCACGTTGGGGAGGCATCTGAAATGAGGGATAATTTTTATAAGTCCACAGTTAATATCTTAAAATAACCAAAGAGCATAAGATACAAAAAAGAGTATAACAATCCTAAAATATAGGGCTCTATATTAACGGAAGCTACGCAGAAACATAACAAGCCGTACAGATCCTAAGGACACTAGAACCTAATGCTCTGATACCACCTATGACACCCCGACTAATTAAATACCGGGTATCTACTCCTTTATTCACTTTAATGCAAAATGTCAAGTTGGTTCAGTTCATAGCACCACTGTCGAAAACATTTTTTTTAAAATAACTACTAGCCACCTAATATTTAAAAATGTAGTTATCAAATTTTACCAAGTTAAATTAACATGCAACCAATTAAATTATTATCTAACGATACCACAATCACATCATACTCATAACATAATAATAATAGAATAATAAATGAGTCTGGAGTAACACTCCTCTGAATAATCCAAATACTAAATACAAACCAAATACAAAGTCTGAATAGTTAAATAACTCCAAAACTAAAAGCATAAAAAAAAAACTATCTCTAAATGGAAAGGGGCGACTTGCCCTAACATATGAATGACTCCGAAATAGAATCAATGTAGAATGTGGAGGCGTCTACTATCGAGATCCTGTACCTTCCACAGAAGCTACAACATGTTAATGGAATGGAACTCATATGCTCGGCGTCCTTGTGGTTGGGCACCTAAAAGGTTTTACAAGAAAATAGATTTGAAAGCAAACGGGTAAGAGCCCGAGGTGAAAACAGTTTAAAAATAGCAAGTGTTTAATTACATTAAATAGTGAATATTACATACATGTTAGTTACGTGCTCTCACATGAGTTCCTCACCCCTCAACTAATGTGCACTCCTAACGTGTATCCTTACCCCGTCCTAGTTATGTCGTTCACTATCTAGTCCATACCACTTCCTGTCCTCACATTAATAATATAAGGGTTTATTCACATCGTTCTAACCTATCTTGCGTGTAATTCACCTTTCCATTGATAAAATTATTTTATAATAATTAAGATAGAAAATTCTCATTTTAAATCCCATTCAAAATACTTCAATAATTTATATTCACACTTTAACAAAGAGTCCATTATAATCACTAGTATATTCTTCTCAGCACAAATATAAAAATAGGGCACCCCTAAGCTAAGCTGCGTTGCACACATACTCTGCTATCGAATCCCAGTACATCACGTACATAAGGACTACGTATTCTGAATCTCTCAGGAACCGTTTTAATAAGAAAAATCAAACATATTGGAGGGGAACATAGTTCACATACCCATGGGTCACGCACATACCTACGATCCCATGGTCAGCTGACTTATGAACTCACAAATGAGTCATTCACAACCCTATGTCCTTGAGGTACCAATCTAAATCCCTCCGTAGGCACACAAATTTTAGATAACCCTGTTCCGAAATCTGACCTCCTGTGATAGCAAGTATGGTAGGTATGTCATACATATAATAATCCATATACTAAGCATTCACACAACTTAGATAACTTATAATATTATTAAAGGTATGTTCTAACCCTATACCATTAATTCAATTTGTACACTATCATACTTCTGGATGATATATAATATATTTCGCCGATATGCCTAACGTCGTATAGTTTCAAGTACTTAAAATCCAACCCAAAAGGTTACTAAGTCTCCTGTTATTCCCACATATTAAGTCAATACTCTTAAGGTCCACATTTCTGTCTCTAACCTTAGATTATCAACTATATATATTTAATTCATTTACTCGCAATCTCTAATAGCACTTCACTGGTCGGACCCTTGTAAGTCTAACATAAAGTCCCAACTCAATTCTGATATAATCCGGGCCCCATATACACCCCTATTGGTCTTCCTTAAATCTAAATGTTTTCACAATGTCCCACACAGATAACTTTCAAGGGTTGAAATTGCTTAAATTCAAAAAGGGGAAAGATATCACGATTTCTGGGGAGGTCGATCGATCGATCGAATAGTTACAGCCCACATTTTTCTGCGTTTTTAGCCCTAATTTTCTCTCCAATCCTAATTACCTGAATTCATTCTCCAAATTAAACATACTACATGTTATACCATCCTAATTACCACCTCTTTAACATTCCAGAACAATCGAATCATCTCAAGAACAACATATATATCAATATATTCATCAAACTTTTCATGTTCAACCCTAGTTTAGTTTCTTTCAATTCAAGACAACCCAAAACTAAATTTTAATCCGGGATTTCTATTACTAAGGTTCTGATTTTAATGTTTATTAGTTCCAAAATTTAGCTACATGCAAATCCTACCCATATTCAAGATTTACTTCTCCCAATTCATGAAATTATCAATCTTTCAAGTCTAGCCTTCAATTCTAACCTACATGGATAATATATTTGCTTAAACTTAATGAAATTAAATCACTTGACTTATATTTGGTGTTCTGATATGCTGGTGATGTTAAAGGCTGGTTCTCTCCCTTTCTCTGATCACAATTTTTGTCGAAAAGTGGTGGTGGGTGGTGGTTATGGCTTATAACCCTCCTGTAACCTCTCCTTTTTCTCACCTTGCCCACTTCTTTCTTTTTGGCTGATAATGGACCTCATAATAGCTGCTAAATAAACCCTAAAATTCGTGGGTCCAAATCTCTTAAAATTTAAAATGACTAAAATACCCTCCCGGGTTGCTGGTTTGGCCTACAAATGCCTCGGGACCCAAACTAAAGCCCCAACTAGTGTTTTCTAACTATTTCGACCCCTCTGGACATGTTGGCGCACTCAAAATGATCATACGGATGGTAAAATTATAATTTACTTTTAAATTCAATTAAATTGATTCCTGACGTGACTGACACGCAGGTCCCAACTAAATTTTTTGAATTGTCGTATTTATGACTCGCGATAATTTTAATAAATTCAATAATCATATGTTACCACATATATCCAGTAATATGCAACATTATCATCATAATCAAATACCACTCACGTCTCGCCAGTATTTAAATCCGGATTAATTTCTAATTAATTTCCATTTAATTTAATTAATCCCATTAAATAAAATCAATAAAATTACGGGGTATTACAAGTAAAAATAATTCGGGCATGTTTTGGGGTGTTTTGGGGACTCGTTTAGGTATTTTAGACATCTTAAAATGAACCCGGGGTATTGGTATACCATTTGGAGAGTTGTTGGGCCATTCTGGTTATGGGTTCGGGTTCATTTTGTGGCCCAAAAATAGGGATTAGGGCTTAACTCGGGATTAAGGTCTTTTATAAGTTAAGTGGAAATTTGAGAAACTCATTTCACTCATCTAAAGAAACCCTACCAGTCTCGATCAAAATAGAGGAGATACTAAGGTCAAGGGAGTGAAGGAAATTTGGGATTTAGGAAGATAAGCTTCAATCTTCATTATGAGGCAATAATTTTCTTTTTTGAATTAACTTCCAGTTTACTGATTAATTCATGTTTCTAATCTGTCATGTAAACTCTGGGTTGGAACATATAAAATTAAATATGATAGGATGAGATCATATCGTTTGCATATAAAGGACCAAATCTTAAATTGTTAGAAAATTGAGAATTGATTCATTGATGAGAAAATTGAAAAAGAATTGATGATTATATTGACTTAGAGATGAATCTTATGATCTTATATTGTAGTAGTGTAAATATGATGTAAAACCATAATAAATAATGTTTCTTGATTCCATTCAATGGGAAAAGAGTAAATCTTGGAAACAACTTAATTCAACAAAACCATTTTCCAATTATTTGGGGTCGGCTACATGAATCCTATTTTCCCATTCCATTCTGTCCAGCGCAATATCTTCAGTTAAACCACATGACATCATGTCTTTTTTATAATATCCCACTAAGTCAATTTAGGCATACATCTACCCCTTGTGTTACCGTCAATACTAACTAAATCACTTTTCCTGACAGGAGCATCCATTGGTCTACGCTTGAGATGTCCAAACCATCTAAGTCGATTTTCTCTCAATTTATCTTCTATAGGAGCTACTTTTACCATTTCATGAATGTGTTCATTTCTAATTTTATCCTTTTGAGTTTTACCACAAATCCATCTTAGCATTTGCATCTCCTCCACACTCATTTTCTGTATATTTTGTTTCTTGGTTGTCTAACACTCTGTCCCATATAACATGGCGGGACTGATGGCCATCTTATGAAAATTTTCTTTTAACTTCAAAGGTATACGCCTATCACGTAAAACTCCGGTAGCACTTCTCCACTTAACCCATCCTGCTATAATCCTGTGAGTAACATCATCACTAATATCTCCATCTTTTTAGACAATCGAGCCCAAAAAATGAAAACGATCACTTCTAGGTATCTCTTGACCCTCCAATTTCACCACATCATTTGTCCTCTTATTACCTATAAAATTTCATTCCACATATTCTATTTTAGTTCTGCTTATTTTAAATCCTCTTATTTCTAGAGTTTACATCCATAATTCTAACCTAGCATCAATCCCCGTCTTAGTCTCATCCACTAAAACAATATCATTTGTAAATAAAATACACCATGGCACCTCATCTTGTATTTTCTCCAGTCAACTCATCCATAACAAGAGCAAAGAGATAAGGACTTAATGTTAAACCTTGGTGTAGACCTACTGTAACACCCCGCGCAATCCGGACAACGGGGTGGCCAGCCACCACTGCCGAACTACGTCGGGCACTCCTAAATAAGTACAATTCTCAGCATGTGACAAATATGAGACAAAAAAAATCAATCCACAAGATGAACAATAATCAATCCCAATGAATAATTGTACTATAAAAACCATCACATGCTAAACTCCAATTAAATCCAATCTTCAAAATATGAATTAATTCAAATTCTGAATAATAACCAACTGTAGATACTTCTACTAAAATCCTCAAACAACTTTGGAAACGAATGTCCCAATAAATTCCAAATAAAATCTCATAACGAAATACGACAGAACAGAAAATCTAAACTAATAGAACAGTAAATAAAGCATCTTCAGTTGCTCCTCCAAGCGATATTCGATAAATTCTATGCAGCTACTCCAACCCTAATACCTGAAAATGTTAGTCAACGCACGAGGCCAGAGTCCCAAGCATGAATACACACTACTCCCTTCAATTAGGGTCTGTGAACCCAGACAATAGCATTATACGCAATAAATATCACAATAGAGTATTTTAATTAATACGAGATAATTAAACGCAAGAAAGATAAATCACTAACCACCCCCAAAGATTCTTATAAAAATCACATCAATATCATTTTAAATATCCCACGGTCCCAAAGTGTTAATTTAATTAAATTAACCCAAATTATCAGTATTCTCACTTTTTATTATGGAGGTCCTCCCGCCCCGGGTGGTAATTTCCACCAAAGTTTAACACATCCCCTTATCAAAATGACCGATGATCCGTTTAAACTATCGATCCAGTAATTTGACAAGGTTCCACACGCGACACGACA
Organism: Sambucus nigra; assembly: GCA_949130495.1. NCBI lineage: Eukaryota > Viridiplantae > Streptophyta > Magnoliopsida > Dipsacales > Adoxaceae > Sambucus > Sambucus nigra. The sequence continues at coordinate 54,933,244 of OX422219.1, forward strand.
TAAAATGCTAGCTGGCCCATTTAAACTATTGACCCTCGCTATTTATGTCGCCCATATTTTAATACCCGTCTTATTATCCTAGCATTAATTCTGAATTCTCAATTTTCACAAATTTCAAATCCCCCACCCTTTTTTTATCGATGTGAGATCCTCAAAAGTACCCCTTAGTCCCATTCCTAGGGGTCCCTAAGTATACATACGTCCAATCCTACATATAGGATGAATCATCAAGAGAAAACACGTCCTAGTCTCATGCCTAGGCTAGCGAGATGTCGACATAACGTAAAAATCTGCCCCACCTCGATATATAAATCCCCACAAATTTACACTAACTAGTCTAGTACCTAGCAAGTATAAATTTTAACCAAGGTCTGCCCACTAGTCTCATACCTAGTAAGAATCCTAAAATAGGGTTGAGCAAAATACTATCCAAAAGCCCCTTGTCCCCTCGATGAAAAACGTAAATAAAATAAATCACACAATACACAATTCATAAGAATAATATAGCACTTAATCATAAAAGTCCCAAATTAATTTCATTCCATGAATAACACCATTATCGTTTTGACATAATTATTTGCATTCAAAAAGGTTAAATTAATTAATATGCAATAATACTAAATACGCCATAATCGTTCTTTTTTATAAGTCATCAAATTTATAAGATTTAACACGTCCCAATTAACCGTATAAATAACCTCCATAAATTCTACATGAGAACCTACACTCAAAATCATAAAAATCCCAAAATCCAACCTACGCACCTAAAGGATTCAAAGATTAATTCATATTAAAAAATTTCACAAAAACAGTTCCAAAATTTCGCGCCCACCTTCTCTAATTAAATTACTAATTGATTTTAATAAAAAACACTTGATTAAGAGTTTAGGCGACACTTAAAACGCATAATATTAAAGGAAAGGAATGGAGTATTCATGCCTGAGATTAAGATGAAGAAAAATCTGGTAACACGATTGGATTCCTCTCGAAAAATTAGCAAAGAAGTTGTTCTTGGAAAAACTTGATTAAACCCCAATTAATCCTTCCAAACTTATGACAAAAACTTGATTATGTTGGAGGTTGATGTTTATGATTGAGAGGAAAATATTTCGGAAGAGCTCTCTAGTGAAAAATTTGGAAAAAAGTGATTATGAGAAATCCCTCCACGAATTAGAAGCATTAAATAGAACTTAAGAGTTCTAATCCTATTAAAAATCTAAAAAAAAATAACCTACTCGTCAAACAGACAGCTAGACTAGTCCAGTCCTGGGGCCACCAGATTGGTTCGGTTAAAATAAAAATAAAATAAAATAAAATAAAAAAAACTTTAAATTCCCATTTTAACTCCGATTTCAATTCCGCTTCAAATGTTACTCTTCAAAAATTAAAACCAACATATTTAACTAATAAAAATCAATAAATACAAAAAATTATTTTTCTCAAAAATTCTAATTAATTAATTAAATAATTATCTAAAAACACGGGGTGTTACGCCTACAATAATTGAAAATTCACTACTTTCTCTGACTGATGTTCTTACTATAGTCATGGCCCCATCACACATATCCTTGATCATATCAATATATCTTTGAGTCACTCATTTTTTATGTAGAACCCACCATATTATATCTGTAGGCATCCTATTATATGCCTTCTCCAAATCTATAAAAATCATATGAAGATCCTTTTTTTCTCCTTATACCTCTCCACTAATCTCCTCAACAAAAAGATTGCTTCCATTGTTGACTTTCCAGGCACAAACCCAAATTGATTCTCAGATATCGTTATCTTCAATCTCAATCTATATTCAATCACTCTCTCCCAAAGTTTCATTGTATGACACATTAACTTAGTACCATGATAATTTGAACAATTTTGTATGTCCCCTTTATTTTTATAAATAGGTACTAAAACACTTTTTTCTCCATTCATCAGGCATTCTATTAGTCATTAAAATTCTACTAAACAATTTTATAGGCCATGATACTCCATCTTCCCTTAAGCACTTCCAAACCTCAATAAGGATACCATCTGGTCCTAATGTTTTCCCTGTTTTCATCCTTTTTAGAGCAATCTTGACCTCTGTTGTCCTAATTCTGTGGAAAAATATATTTTCTCGAGTCTCCCTACTTATAAACATATGATTTGGATATGTTTTAGACACATTTTTATGTAGAAAAATTATTGGTTGATGATGGAAAATCGTTTGGGTATCATGTGTGATATTTGGGTGAAGAATCGGATGGTTATGATGTAAGGGAACTTCAGAATTTTTATCAAAACTCGTAACAACCCACCCTAACCACAATCAGGGGAGAACTGGTTTGGATCACCTGTTCATCCCAGGTTGGTTCTTTTGTGTCCTAGTGAATCGTTCGGGACTTGGATCAACTTAGGGGGTCTATAAGTGATATTTGAGACTTTTGGGAAACACATAGGACATTACATTACTTTGGTGTAACCGAGAATAAAATTCGGGATATGGAAACATGGGTGTCTAAGGTGTGACTTTTTATGTCGAGTTTGGGAATTTGGATAAAATTTCTGAGAATAAAATGGGAAGGTCAAGATATACCTCAACAAATCATAGACCAAATTTATGTAAAAGTTAGATGACTATATAAATGGGAAATTACGATTAATTCGATGATTGATTATTAAATTAGAACTATTAATGGGCGATTCAACAGTATATCTTAGGGGTAATTATAGAGTAATTACACACACACACACACACACACACACACACACACACACACACACATATATATATATATATATATATATATATATATATATATATATTATTTGTTTGTTTGATTATGTGGACATACCCATGTTTGTGGACAGCCTATCGGTTGGGGTTGCGTACATCTCGGGATAAGAGCACGTGTTAGTACAGGTGGGCTAAGCATTCTGCAGGTCATTATTTTGCGTCCTAAGTTGCAGCGCCACTTACGAGGAGGTAGGTGTTGATGCTAGGATCCATTGTCACTGTTGGGAGTATGGACTATGCAATGATGTATTGCGTATGAATCGCCCCACTTGTATGTGTTTTGTAATATTCACTTGCATGAGGGACTCCTCTGGACTTACTGATAGAGCACGAATCTGACAATGAAGGTAGATGCCTTTGTGTATCGTGTATATATATATATATATATATTTCCATATAAATTAATTAAGATTAATTAATTGGTCTAATGATGCTGAAAATTGGTTATGCTTGTAGATGATTATGTTAATTTTGTGTGTAGTATCAATGGGATACTCTTGGAAATGGGAACACATATATGGTAATAATGCAGACATTTGATAATGAACCGAATACTACATAAATGCATAATGGATGATATGTCAGTTATTGTGAGTAATATCGTTGGGGTTATTCTTGGGAATCGAAGCATATGTTTAAATGGTCCACTCCAGTTTAAGACTTTTTATAGATGCATAAAAATGTATATCGTAACGATAGTTATTTGACTATATAATTGGGACTTGTGTTGATATGTGTATAGGATTGCACTTAGGTGAGGGGAGAGATACTTACCGCATGTAAGTGCCGATGGGCGGTACATACTTTGAATTAACTGTATTATTGCATCTTAATTTTTGTAAGTTAATTCTTGAAACTCTAGGAAGCTGATCCAAATTATAAAATATCCCCCCGACCAGGTTTACATTGATAGAGATAGCGAGGCTGATAGGAGATCAATCTTGCGGTCATATTTTCACAGCGACTACTTCAGTTCATTTGATTCTAACATGGGTTGCTATTTTCATTTAATTTAATTTGTTATTTCGGATTATTGTATGGGCATAAGCCCAAATTTATTATTCTATTATTGAGATAATTGTATTGCTGTCGAATTTTGTTTATCATAAGTTGGTATTTGAATGTTTTTTGCATGTCGTTTTAAAAGGAAAATTCAAAGGTATTATTATTATTATTATTATTATTATTATTATTATTATTATTATTATTATTATTATTATTATTATTATTATTATTATTATTATTATTATTATTATTATTATTATTATTATTATTATTACATTTTCGATGCTGAGAATGATATAGATTGTTAGACAAGTCCCATCTTCGGCATATTATTTCTGGCTAACCTTTATGGGGAAAATGGGGGTTGTTACAATTGGTATCAGAGCATTCGGGTTCTAGGTCTATAGGATCTGTGTTGCGTTCATTATGTTCTACATTACGTCCTTTGATGTGTAGACACCTATGATTAGGAATCGTTGTATTATTTGTGATTCATTACTAAGATGAACCTTATTTGCTTCCAGATGAAAAATAGTAGGAGAGGTAGACCACTACATGTCACTGCACTGACTACCAATGAGGGTGCTCAGCAGGAGCCGCAACCGCACCCAATAGCCACCACCAGCAGAGATTGCCACTATGGTGACTCTGGTAGTTTTCATAGCAATTGACGCTATGCTACAACATTTCCATCTACCTCAGCCACAGTAGCCACCCCTACACCCCATAGCAAATGATACTACCAGTGTAGACACCCATATCAGTATGGGACTGAGCTAGGGAGACCTTTACTAAGGGCCACCCATCGAGGTTTGTAGGTAGTTTCGATATTTTGGTCGCTAGTCAGTAGTAGAAGAATATTCAATGTCATTTGAGGATAGTAGATTCATCAGTTTAGAAGAAGATGTTAGCCAGATTTTGACTGGTTAGGGTAGCGTTATAGTGGTGGGAGTCTGTCACCACATTAGAAGAAAGAGATAGTTTATTGATTGATGACTTCTGGGGTAAGTTCAAGGGAATATATTTCCCACCCGCTATGAAATCTGAGATGAGAAGAGAAATTCATGGACCTTAAGCAGTAAGGTCGCACTGTAGTTGTGTACAAGGATGAGTTTACCGCGCTGTCTTACTTTGCTAGGGACGAGGTAAATACGGAGGAAAGAAGATGGAGAAGGTTGTATCGGGGAGAGCTTGGCACATTAGGAAGTCGTTACTGGGGAATCTATTTTTCACCACTTATACTCAGATAGTGAATGCCGTCTTAATGCATTTCTAGGATCATAGGGCATTCCCGAGATATAAGTGAGATAAGAGACATAACTCTGAGATATCGAACTAGCAGGGTAAGATGAATGGCAGCAGCAGCTAGGGGACCTTGTTTTTTAGGGGTCCATAGTCTGCTCATCAGTAAAAGATATTCAGAGGTACCGATGATCGGAACAGATAAGGCCAACAGGGCCAAAGCTAGTAGGGCCAACAATAGAGAGTCCATGAGAGCCAATGGAAGTAGGGTCAAGGCCATCAGGGACAATATCCAGATAGGCATTAGTTTCAAGGGAATTGTTATGTTTATGCTGAGAAATGACATTAGGAAAGGAAGTTCCCTTGGGGAAATTGGGTGGCATAGGATCTAAGGGACAATGAGGGTACCAAGAACCTCAGGGGCATCGTTAGCCATTGCTTGTGCAGCTAGTGGCGACAATGCTAGCCTTACATATGCTACCATCTCCAGCTCAAGAGCAACAACTACAACTATAGTATGGGCATGCATATGACATCGCACCTGGAGAGGGACCAACACCAGCATAACCAGTAGATGGTATGTTTTATAATCTTGAGCATGTAAGGCATATTTAGTTTGTCACTAGTGCATAGTACTCAATTGTTAATACTACCCTGTTAGTGCTCTGAGGATGGTAAACATTGATTTGATGAAGTGTTATACGTTATTTCACCCACGAGTTAAGGGGAACCTATATTAGTTCGTGTGTAGAGGTATACGGATTGAAATTTAGAGACTAAAGTTCATAGCATGCCTATTTTCATAGATATGTCAAAGTACTATATTATCCCGTGGATAGATCGACAAGCCACTTATAGGGCTTGTGTTGATTTTATCAGACCGTTTAAAGTTAACGGACAAGTGTAGAGCGACTATTTGAACAATGGTGTTCACGATAGCTACGAGAACTATTACAAGAATTATAATATCTTGGGTCTCAATATGGTAAAATGGATGGAAATGTAAACTTATACAATGAGTTTATGGAATTTAGTGTATGCAAGGGAGAGCAACGTAGTGATGTGATTGAGAGAATTTTAAAGAAATATTTGGGGTGGAAAAATTTCGAATTGATGTTATGCTTAGATTGAGCAAGATTCGATTATGTTGTTAAACCATTCAGAATTTTGGTGAAAATAATGTGCGAGTGTTTGGACCTAGGGGCAGGGTCACCGCGTGATTTCAAAATATGAGGAACGACGAATCAATTAGAAATTTTTTATGAGGATGATGTCATATGTGCATTATAGATGTGTGTTTTATTGATTTACTAATAGTGGACGAGGTTTATGGACAAGCAGGTGTCCACATATGAATTCTAGAGTTAGTAGCATAGGATCAATGATGGATTGATGGAGTTTTATAAACCTTATATAGTGAGAGTTTATACAGGCATTATGGATTATAACCACAGGTTTTGCATAAATTAGGAAGTGCTGCCTCATCGAGAGTAGGCACAACAATGTAAATATTTTAAGATGGGATGCTGATGTATTTATTAAATTAGGGATATGATGAATGTTTGACTCAGGGTATGGACATATACTATCTGATAATGATGGCATTCTAGTAGGTGAGGATATGAATGATGAGAAGCATTCATATAGTAAAAATATTTAGTTACTCTGAGAACTTTATGACTAGCGATAGTCTCGGTTACATGAAGAGATTTAACGTAAAAAATAGTGTTATAATAGTGAAGTTGTCATTGAAAATTGGCAGTAGTAGCCTTTATTGAAATGAGTAGGTCTCTGGAGGCTTAGGAGTGTTTGACCACTCTACCAGACTTAAAAATGGACAGAGGATGTCCTATCATATGTGTAAAAAGTAATATGATGTTCTTGGCATTACCGGATCAATAAATTTATTAGGAATTAGTGTAGCCCTTAGAAGTGATGAATGTTTATTAAAATTGGCACAAGTTGAAATCTATCTAATTAGCGTATTATTTTTCTAGTAGTCTTGGACCGACGAATCTCAATAATTGACTAAGCTATGTAGTAGTGTATCGGGAGGGTTCCTTGTTTAAATTTCTCTTGCGAGACGTCCCACACGTGAAATTTACAAATGTTGGGAGTTGAGAGATGTTGGGTTTTATGATGTTTTGTTACTATATTTTACATGTGTAGAGATATAACGCATCGGATGACGTTATACAATACGAGTTGGGGCCAGCGGGGCCAAAGAGTGCATTGATGAGAGAACTTAGTAATGTTTACACCCCTAGTGGAATAAATGGGAAAATATCTAGACGAATTGAGTCACGGTCAATATATTATGTGAATATACTTTGCTTTATAGATGTACATGGTATGTATGATTCAAGTTTCATGTAAAGATGACATCCATATTTGATTTTTATGTGGGTGTGTCCAGGTAATATGTGATGTATGGGCATCCTAGTAATATTATGATAGGCGTGGATGAGCCTTTTTCTTTTATCTCATGGGATATGATATTTGTCAGGAATATGTTTTGATGTTATGTTTCAGTGAATTCTGAGGACGAAATCTCGTTATTGGGTGGATGAATGTAATGCCCCGCATTTCCAAAATAAAATATTATAACAAAATTTATTTAAATACATTCGAGAATAAATTTAATCAGTGGAATTTTTATTAAATAGGTAGAATTTCAGTTGAGAATAAATGTTTATTTGGATTCAATTGGGTATAATGGGTTCACTCGTAAAAAATAAATTGAATGTTAATTAACTTATGGTTATGTGTTGATTAAACATAATAAAAATGTGGACGTCTTGTAAAAATAATTCGGGAGCATCCCATGATGTTTTGATGACTCGTTTAGGTATTTTAGACCTCTAAAAATGAGTTTGGGTTATAAGTATACTATTTGGGGAGTCGTTGGGCCATTTCGATTATGGATTCAGGTTCATTTGGGGGCCCAAAAATAGGGATTACAGCTTAACTTAAGAGGGTATTTTATAAGTTAAGTGGGAGTTTAAGAAACTCATTTAACTCATATTAAGAAAACCTAGCAACCCCAATCTATAGAGAGGAGATATGAAGGTCAAGGGAGAGAAAGAAATTGAGAATTCAGGAAGAGAAGCTTCAATCCTCATCACAAGGCAAGAATTTTCTTGCTTAAATTAACTTCAATTTAGTTCTTAATTCATGTTTGTAATCTCTCATGAAAAATCTGGGTCAAAACATATAAAATTGAATATGATAGGATGAGATTATATTGTTTGCATGTAGAGGAACAAATCTTAAATTATTAGGAATTTGAGAATGAATGAATTCTTGAGAAATCCGAAAAAGAATTGACGATTATATTGACTTAGAGATGAATCTTATGATCCTATATTGTAGTAGTATAAATATGATGTAAATCCATAAGAAAGAATGTTTCTTGTTTCCTTTTAATGACAAAAGAGTAAATCTTGGAAATTAGGACTTACATAGTTCATAATTCTTGAGATAATATGTTTTAAAGACATTTTTATGTTTAAAAATATTTGTTGATTATAGAAAATAATTTGGGTGTCATGTATGAAGTTTTCTTGAAGAATAGGTTGCTTATGATGTAAGGGAACTTGAGAATTTTCGTCAAAAGTCGTAACATCCCGTCCATGCCAGAACCATGGGGAGAATCGATTTGGCCAGCGACGAACCGGTTCGGACCACCTGTTTAGCTCGGGTTGGTTCTCTTGTGTCCTCAGTGAGTCGATCGAAGTCCGGATCAACATAGGGGGGTTGTAAGTGATATTTGGAACTTTTGAGAAACACGTAGGACATTACATTACCTTGGGGTAACCATGAATTCTATTAGCATTTGAAATCCCAATCATTATAAATTAACACTAATCTGTGGTTGGGTTATTCAAATCTCTTTTTCCACAACTCTTCCTCCATAAGACTTCTCTAAAATATTTCCCTTTCATCGACAAACCTTTGCCCCAATTTTATTCAAGGTTTCAACTCAAGATTTGTCAAGATTAACTAGGTTTTCTCATGACGCGTCAAGAATGGATTTTTATTTACTTTTTGAGAAGAATATATCTTTGAAATCATAATTCTCAATCAATTTTTATTCAGGCATGGATACTCTATCTTATTTTGTATTTTCTCGAGTTTGGGCTAGAACGAGATTTGATTATTTCTGCGAGACGAACATACAGGTGTGATCAGAATTTTGAGGCAGAATCTTATGAGTTTCTTTTAATGATTTTGAGGTACGGGACTTACACAATGTGCTCCTAAATTCTTTCAAGAGTATCCCATTTGTTTCATGTGTTATTTGCACTCATGTTGAATTGTGGTATTCATTGGAATCCTATGAGATATTTATTGGAATCTAAAATTTTGATATTGTATTTGTTGATGGGCATGGTGTCATGAAATTTTTATATGGCACGGAGAATGGTCATCCGTCAATAGTCCAAAAATTCAATTGACACAATAAGGCTTTACGAAGCTTGGGTGAGGTGAGGTGAGGCCTGGTGACCCACTGAAGTGTTATTGAAAAATTAAAATTGGTACAATGCTTGAGTATTGCATTTGATTTGTATAAGCGAATTCGTATTGTTGCGCTTTATTCACCGTTATTATTTGCGAGCATCTATTCTTATCATACTGTGTACTTCCCCGTATTTTTCTTTAGTGAAAGGTTAGCATGGATATGGGCGCTACGAATTATTTGAAGGATTTTAGAGCATCGAGTTTGGAAAGATAATTTTTGTATAGCTTGGAAGTGTAATTTATTTGAAGAGCTTAGTATTATTTTCGAGTGAAACTTAATTGTAATTATTGTGGAAGTGTAAATTTCGAGTTCATTAGATTTGTTTTGTGGACAATAGATGCTTTATACTAATTATTGTGGATTTAGTTTAGTTTTATCTGCAGTAACGCCCCATATTTTTGCCCGGGGTGTTACAGATGGTATCAGAGCTTAGGTATACGATAACCCTCGGATCTTTGAGTTTTTGATGTAGCATTCAGGCTAGACGTGTTTTCTTCAAAGAGAGAATTTTTGTTGAGAACATGGTAGGCATCGAGCTTAGGATTAGTAACCTTAATGTGAGGATGTTTAGAATTGATTTGAGGACTTTAGTTTTGTGATGATTTTTGGGAGATAGAATCAAGTTGTAATTCGTGTGTGTAGGATTGGGCGTATGGGCGCCTAATTGTGGTCCTTGGGTAGATTTTTGTGAACCGTTTTGAGAGTTAGGCTTCGTCGAATTTCGAGGACGAAATGCTTGTGCTAGTGGGGAAGTATGTAATACCCCGTGAATTTAGTGGTTATTATTTAAATTAATTCGGAATTTTTGGGTAAAGTAAAATTTTGGAATTTGTAAAGTTTTATTGATTCAAAATGTTGAGTTTTAATATTGAAATGTTGGATTTTAATCGAAATTCAAATCGGAGTCAAAATAGGAATTTAAAAAAAGAAAAAAAAACGTTTTTCACGGTTCTGGGCCGTAACGAACGATGAAACTGTTTTTGGTTTAAATAGAATTCTAATAGCATTAAAACTACTAATCATTATAAATTAACACTAATTCATGGTTGGGTTCTTCAAATCTCCTTTTCGACAACTCTTCCTCCAGAAGACTTCTCTAAATATTTCCCTTTCATCTACAAACCTTTGCCCCAATTTTCTTCAAGGTTTCAACTCAAAATTTGTCAAGATTAACTAGGTTTTCTCAAGACGCGCCAAGAACAGGTTTTTATCTACTTTTCGATAGGAATACATCTTTGAAATCAGAATTCTCAATCAATTTTTATTCTGGCATAGATACTCTATCTTATTTGGTGTTTTCCCGAGTTTGGGTTAGAACGAGATTTGATTATTTTTGCAAGAGGAACATGCAGGTGTGATCAGAATTTTAAGGCAGAATCTTATGAGTTTTTTTTTGATGATTTTGAGGTATAGGACTTACATAATGTTCTCCTAAATTCTTTGGAAAGTATTCCATTTGTTTCATGTGTTATTTTCACTCATATCGAATTGCGATATTCATTGGAATCCTATGAGATATTTGTTGGAATCTAAAACTTTGATATTGTATTTGTTGATAGGCATGGTGTCATGAAATTTTTATATAGCACAGAGAATGGTCACCCGTCAATAAACCAAAAGTTCAGTAGCCAAAATAAGGCTTTACGAAGCTTGGGTGATGTGAGGTGATGCCTGGTGACCCATTGAAGTGTTATTGAAAAATTATAATTGGTACAATGCCTGAGTATTGCATTCGATTTGTATATGCGGATTCGTATTGTTGCGCTTTCTTCACCGTTATTATTTACGAGCATCTATTCTTATCATATTTTGTACTTCCCCGTATTTTTCTTTAGTGGTAGGTTAGCGTGCATTTGGACGCTACGGATTATTTGTAGGATTTTAGAGCATCGAGTTTGGAAAGACTAATTTTTTATAGCTTGGAAGTGTAATTTATTTGAAGAGCTTAGTATTATTTTTGAGTGAAATTTAATTGTAATTATTGTGGAAGTGTAAATTTCGAGTTCATTAGATTTGTCCTGTGGAAAATAGATGCTCTATACTAATTGTTGCGAATTTAGTTTAGTTTTAATCTGTGTAGCGCCCCATATTTTTGCCCGGGGTGTTACAAATGGTATCACAGCTTAGCTATATGATAACCATCGGGTCTTTGGGTTTTGGAGGTAGCATATGGGTTAGACGTGTTTTCTTCAGAGATAGAATTTTTGTTGGGAACATGTCAGGCATCGAGGTTAGGATTTGTAACCTTTATGTGAGGATGTTTAGAATTGATTTGAGGACTTTAGTGTTGTGATGATTTTTGGGAGATAGAATCAATTTGTAATTCGTGCGTGTAGGATTGGGTGCATGGGCGCCTAATCATGGTCCTTGGGTAGATGTTTGTGAACCATTTTGAGCATTTGGCTTTGTCGAATTTCGAAGACGAAATACTTGTCCTAGTGGGGAACTATATAACATCCCATGAATTTAGCAGTTATTATATAAATTAATTCAAACTTTTCAGGTAAAGTAAAATTTTGAAATTTGTAAAGATTTATTGATTTAAAATGTTGAGTTTAAATCTTGAAATATTGGAGTTTAATCGAAATTCAAATCGGAGTCAAGAAGGAAATTAAAAAAAACGTTTGTCACGGTCCTGGGCCGTGTCAAATGACGAAACATTTTAGTTTAAATAGAATTCTATTAGCATTAGAACTCCTAATCATTATAAATTAACACTAATCTGTGGTTGGGTTCTTCAAATCTCTTTTTCCACAACTCTTCCACTAGAAGAATTCTCCAAAATATTTCCCTTTCATCTACAAACCTTTGCCCCAATTGTTTTCAAGGTTTCAACTCAAGATTTGTCAAGATTAACTGGATTTTCTCAAGACGCATAAAGAACGGATTTTTATTTACTTTTCGAGAGGAATAAATCTTTAAAATAAGAATTCTCAATTAAAGTTTATTCACTCATGCATGCTCTATCTTATTTGGTATTTTCTCGAGTTTGGACTGGAACAAGATTTGATTATTTTCGCGAGAGGAACATAGGGGTATGATCAAAATTTTGAGGAACAATCTTATGAGTTTCTTTTTATGATTTTGAGGTACGGGACTTACATAATGTTCTCCTAAATTCTTTCGAGAGTATTTCATTTATTTCATGTGTTATTTGCACTAATGTTGCATTGTGGTAATCTTTGGAATCCTATGAGATATTTATTGGAATCTAAACTTTTGATATTGTATTTGTTGATGGGCATGGCGTCATGAGATTTTATATTGCACGGAGAATGAGCACCCGTAAATAGTCTAAAAGTCCATTAGCCACGAAGAGGCTTTACGAAGCATGGTGAGGTGAGCTGAGGCCCGGTGACTCATTGAAGGGTTATTAAAAAATTAAAATTGGTACAATGCTTGAGTATTGCATTTGATTTGTATATGAGGATTCTTATTGTTGCGCTTTATTCACAATTATTATTTGCGAGCATCTATTCTGATCAATTTGTGTACTTCCCCGTATTGTTCTTTAGTGGAAGGTTAGCGTGGATTTGGATGCTGCACTTCTCAGGCTTGGGAAGATTATATACTCACCCGTCAAGGGAGGGATTTTGGCCGCTATCGGCGTGCACCCTTTTTCAGACCCAGTGATGATTTCATGGCTTCTCTTGCTCAATTTTACGAGAAGTTCGTTGCCAACATTATCGAGAAACCTCATACGGGGTTGGGTGAGTCTATTGATTCTCCTATTATTATTATTATTCCTTACTCTATTCTCAGAGTTATAGTTGATCGCGGTGACTTTCCTTATTCCAACATTTAGATCAAAGCTGCGGGGGGTGCCCCATAGGAGTGGGCTACATGGGTTGACCATATTCTGGTTGTTCCTTCTTATAAGGCTATCCTTGAGGGACTTGGCCTCATTAATGCAATTGATATTTTGAAGTCTTGTACTGTGGCTAAACATAATTCTTCCCTCAATATTTTTACTATCTCAGTGGAGTAGGGAATCTCACACCTTTGTGACTGGCTGGGGTGAGTTTACTATTACTATAGAGGATGTATGTGAGTTGTATGCCCTACCTTTCTTTGGGGAGGTTGTTTTTAATGATGGCTATGAGGATCCTCTTGAGTAGGAGATGGTAGAAGATTTGTAGGTATCACTTACCCAGTGTTCAAAATATGTGACCATAAACCAAATTAGCCTTACCAAATACGTTTTCAACAAATGGAAGATGTACTGGTTTTGAAATTTTGAGCAGCTGCCGAAAAGGGAGACTTGTAGCAGAGCTCTAAGGGGTTAAGATGGTCCCAATATTCACTCCTCCTCACACTTGGTTGCTTTTCTTGTTACTTTTCTGGCCAGTTCTTGTTCCCAGGTAAGCCCGAAGACTCTCCTCCTGAGTTCCTTTTCAAATTAGCTGTGAGGTTGTCGTGGGGGAGGTTAATACTCCTTGCCGCTTTGTCTCTTGGTTCTCTTTATTCCTAGTTGGATCACGCCCATGTAGATGTTGAGAGGTCTTGCGGCCGCTACGATGCTGCTAACTTTGCCAATTATCTTCTCCCGACGACATTTTTATTTGAGCATTTTCCCTATTTTGGTCTTGAGCCGCAGGCCTGCCACACTAATGATGCTTGTCTTCTCAGGTGGTATAAGAAATCCCCTAAGAAGCCTCTGTGGCCTTTGATAGATGACATTGAGGAGTTGTGCTTTCGCCCTTATAGTAAATGCACCGGTGGTGTGTTCAGCTGTCTTTCTTTCCTCCGTGATGGTGGCACCTTTTATTATCCTGCTGATGTTGATTATGTTTCTACTTGCCCCCATATCAACATGGTGGCAATACTACTACCAGTTATTCTCCCTTCTTTAATGGAGTTGAGTCGAGGTGTTAAGTTTTATCATTTTGAGAGAGTGAGGAGGCAGATTGGTTACGACCAGGGTGTTCACACCCCTTCCTACCCTTCGAGAAGGGATCCTTTTTAGTTATATTTGGAGGAAAGTGGGAACTTTACCTTTTAAGGAATGTTTCATCGGGTGCGTCACTTGGGACGGCTATATGAAACTCCCTGCGATTACTTGCTTTCATTTACCCCTTCTTGGTACTTACTCTAGCAGCAATAGGTTCTTCTTATTCAGAACTGCGTGGTTGGGCCTCCACACGAGACTACTCCCCTTAATTATGTTAAAGCCCAATTCCTGATTAGACGGACCCAAAAAGATTCTTGGCATATTAGCACCACACCCAGGTCACCCCTTGAGTAAGCTACCCCATTATAGTGAAGCTGTTTCTCGATGAGTCTACCCAATTGCGGCAAGCTTCGGTGCCTTTCTGCCAAGTCCAAAGGTCAGTCCAAAGGTAAAAGTAAAGCAAGGGCTCCTACGGTGGGTAAAATAAAACACCCAAAAATGAATGTGTCTAACTTCATTACTGCCACTAGTGCTGCTTCCTCTCCCCTTTTCTCGTGAGGACCACAACTGCTAAGAGAAATAAGGGGTACTGTTGATGGTGCCACTCCTTCCACACAAGAGGGAGATACTGATGATCTCAGGGTGGAAGAAACCTATAGGACTATCAGGGAGCAAGGCTATGAGGGTTTGGGCCTTTCTTCCCAGGGGACATCAGTCACATATATTCCCATTGCAGAAGGTACTACACCCAAATCTTCTTTAATAGAGAAACTTGCGCTTCCGGAGTTTCACATGTTGGTTACCCTCCCCCTCAGTGGAAGAGGAACTAGATGACTATGGAAGCATGCCTTCCTATGATGATCATAGTTCTTATTTGAATGATGCGGATGTCTTGGATCTCCATGAAGCTTTACCACTAGGCCCCTTCCATATAGTCAGGTCGTGCATCATGCTACCGTAAGTCTTACTTGAGACATTTATGCATATGATTTTTTCTTCTCTTTTCATCATTGACTTGTTTACTGATTCCTTTTTTTTGATATTTCCACATGTTACTTCTGTGGAGGCAAGTGGCACTTTACTTCCCCCACTGCATCGTGCTCCTTTCTAGTGAGAGAGTAATTCTATGCTTATTTCTTATCAAGGCCTTTTCAAAGAGGTTTGTTTCACTCCCTTATTCGTAATTTACATTTCTTTTACTGAGTGCTATATATTGCTATTTCTATGCAACTCTCAATTGTGCATCCTACTAGCACCAGGGTCCCTTCTGTGACCACACATTTTTCTCAGGTATCTCTTTGAGTTCATTTAAGTAGTTAGTCTCATTATTCTCTCTTTTTTAAAACTTTTTCTTTGTGTTCTCTGTTTATTTATGATTGTGGAGGGTGCTGCCTCCTAGCCCTGTTACTCCGCCTTCTTCCACTTCGGCAACGGGCACTTCTACAGCTGAGCCCATGGATACCTCCTTCTTAGAGGTATGTCTGCTCTATTGCCCTCTTTTTATCTATATTTTTATTCTTATGTTCTTATATCCTTTGTCACTTTCCATTCCTCTTGGGTCTTGTATCTCTTGGCCTTTGTTCTATATGAGAAACTATGCCTTTCCTCGAGACCACTATTTCTCGTTTATCCTCCTCAAGGAGGATTCTTATTTCCCGGGTCCATGTCTCTATGGATGGAAGACCTATGATCCTACATATACCAGATAGGCCTGTATTTACTATAGCTTCCACTACTGAGCCTATTTTACAAGTTTATTTTTCCATTCAACTATTGTCAGATTCTTCACCCATGATTATAGTGACGATGAAATCTTTTAATGACATTATCATAAACAGGTCTTCAGCACATCCCCTGCTGCATCGCTAGTCACTTTCACCCTACTTCTTTAGAGGGGGCTCAGGTACCTTATTATTTTTCTTTTCTACCTTTGGTCTTACCTATACTTGACAAGTCATTTTCCTTTGTTTTCTCAGTTAGTTCGCGACATCACTTCATCAGTGTTCCCGCTACTATTTATTCAGTAGCCCCTGTTGCAAATGAATTTCCTTTCCCTGTTACTTCCAGTGAGAGTCCTATCATAGTGCCTCCCCGGGTAACTATTTCTGTCATGGTTCTTTAGGCTTCTCTATATGCTTGTTTTCGTGTGTAACTTATTCTTGCCTTTTTTTCATTTATAGGTTAGCTTTATGGAAGCTTCCTTATCTATCACGCCTGTTATGAGTGTCGCTGAGGCAGCCCCTCAGGCTCCGTTCACTGTGCCCCCTTGACTTCTGTGGGGGTAACTCATCAGGTATCGATTCTTATATTTTAATGAGAGTAATCTTTTCTGTGTCACTCTTATAACTTATATTTTTTCAACTTTTGTGAACAGGTCGGTATAGCTGAGGGCCCTCATCTGCGGGGCCAGTTGCAAGTTCTGCTCCCATTATTGTGGGACTTTTGACTTGCACTTCAAATGAAGATACCCAGGTAGATACTTGGTTTGCTTATATTTTTAAATTTGCTCGTACTGCATAAATATTTGCTGACACTTACTTACTTCTCTATTCCCAGGTTAGTGTTGTAATTATTCCAGTGACTACGGGATATATTGAGGAGATGGTTGTGGAAGGGGCATTACACTATCATAACCATTTCTTTATTCCATCTCCCATTTTTCTTCTTGATTTTGCATTGCAAGTATGCTTACTTTTGACCTTATTTAATTATTCCCAGGCTAGCGAGGCACCTAACCCCGGTAACTATGGAGCATGCTGGGGAGATAGCTACAAGAGAGGTGTTATATTGCCATACCTTCTCTCTTTCTGTTTCTCCCTTTGTTTTCTTGATTTTACCGTGAAAGTGTTCTCACCTTCACCCTTATTTTATTATTTCCATGTGATTGAGGCATCTACTCCGGTGACTGTGGAGAGTACTAGAGAGATGGCCGTGAGAGAGGTATTATACTATCATACTTTCTCTCTTTCTATTTCTCCTTTATCTTCTTGCTTTTATTGCGTAAGTGTTCTCACCTTTACCCTTGTTTCATTATTTCCAGGTGAGTGAGGTAGCTTCTCCAGTGACTGTGTAGCATACTAAAGAGATGGTTATGAGAGAGGTATTATACTGTCATACCTTCTCTCTTTTTATTTCTTCTTTTTTCCTTCTGACTTTTATTGCGCAAGTGTTCTCACTTTCACCCTAGTTTCATTATTTCCAGGTGAGTAAAGCAGCTGCTCTAATGACTGTGGAGAGTCCTGGAGAGTTGGACGTGAGAGAGGTTTTATACTATCATACCTTATCTCTTTCTGTTTATCCTTTATCTTCTTGATTTTACTACGCAAGTGTTCTCACCTTTACCCTTGTTTCATTATTTTCAGGTGAGTTAGGCAGTTGCTCCGGTGACTGTGGAGCATATTGGAGAGATGGCTGCGAGAGGTATTATACTGTCATACCTTCTATTTTTTCTTCTTGCTTTTACTTCGTAAGTGTTCTCATCTTCACCCTTGTTTCATCATTTCCAGGTGAGTGAGGCAGCTTCTCGGGTGACTATAGAGCGGGTAGAGAATGTTGTGTTGCATCTTTCTCAGGTATTTAACTATCTTATCTAAGTTGTTATTGCCTCTTTCTAACTCTCAAGTTATATTGATATTTCTTATTTCTCACTTCTTATGCTTAGCCTGGTATCCCCCCTTCGGCTGACCCCCTACCGGTTAGAGGCAGCATACTCACCCTTTTGAGCTTTGGGGTAAGTTTATATCATAGCCCTGTTCAGAGTTTGGGCACCACTTCTCATTATCTTGTTTGTATTTTGACTCATTATGTACACTTATTTTTAGGATTTTACTGGTGGGTCCACCGAAATATCTAATAAGGGGGATCAGAGTTCTGAGGCCACTCCTACGACTGACGATGCTAATTTGGGTGGGGAGTCCTCTTTTCTTCCTTCTGAGGTAGAGTCTCATCATTCATAGGGTGACAATGAGGTGGGGGCTCCTGCAGTTGTTATGAGCAAATTGTGGCATGAGGAGCGGCCAGGTCACTTCGGGACACACGAGCACAAAATCCTAGATTTAATTTTGGAGCATGATCCCGAGACATTCACCTCTCAGAGTGTGATTCATATTGATAGCCTTACGGTATTCAACCTGAAGGCCCTTGCTAGTCACCTTCATGATTTCTTGACTACTTCTCCCGCAGAGCTGACCGGTGATTTCATTTTATTATTCTTGAAGGCTTTTTGTGACCTCCAGTAGTGCTACCATTTTCAGCTAGGATGGTTTGACGTTAGAGTTCATCATTTTCTGAGCATTCCTTTTTGTAATATGGTGAGACTTTGTATGTCCCGACAGACTAGAGTTGATCGGCGACAGGCTGAGGCTACAAGGATCAGAGGCCATATTGCATCCCCACAGTCCTAGATTACATTGCTTCAGTGTTGTCTTGATAGACTTGAGTAAGGCTACCAGGAGGATGAGGCCAAGTTGACCAGGCTGGAGGAGGAGTTTATGCAGGATGCTGGTCCATCCTATGCTAGAGTCCTTGCCCACGACGACTTGCTTTTTGTTATTTCTATTGGATAGGCTATTTTTTTTCCTTGTAATACTTTTGTTTCTCATGTATAAAAATCGGTTATTTATGAATGAGAAAAATCTATTATGTTTCTTTTGCCCTTTTGTTTTTTTTGCCTCTATCTATACTTGGAATCTATTTACTGAGGCCCACTCTAATTTTTTGTGAGCGTTTGGTCAATCTAGGCTGCCCCGTATACTGTGGGGTACTTGCATTAATCTGAGCAAGTCATATATACACATACACATTTGTTTTTTCATTAGCCCTACTGCATATGATTGTGAGGTATTTATATGTTATTTGGGTGAGCTATTATTCTTAAACTGCCCCCGATGTCTGCGTGGGTTCTCTTTCACATTAGTATAAGGAATAGCTTAGAGGGAGGGAATAACCCTATCTCTTTCCTTTTTTCATAAGAATATTTACAAATAAAATAAGTAAATGGCAGATAATTCTCTTTTTACAAGTTTTGTAAATCAACACAGCCCGTGGTCTACGGGGTCTTTGTTTTATATTTTTCTTAAGAGCTTTCATGGTCTCATAGATACTAGAGAGGGGAGGATTGGCCTCCTTCTCTATATTTCTTTTGCACTAGTCATGCAAAGCACTACTTTGAGAACAAGGGTTAAAACTTGTTCTTTAGGCTATAATTTAAAGTAAAGGTCAAAATATATTATCTATATTTTTTTTTATTACTTAGAGGGTGTCCTCCTACTGGTCCGGTAACAAAATAAAACTACTTTTCGGCTATATGTGGAAGGACTTTGCTCAATATACTTTCTATTAGGATGGATCTACCCCCCAAAGCATTTACGAAAAGAAAACATTCTGTTGGGTCTACTTCGTACAGTAGGTAAGTGACCAAAATAAACATAAAAATGATAAAAGTATTGCTATTCATTTATTTTATGTGGTGTACTATTTACAAGGTGGTATTGCTTTTATCATTTTTTTACAAAAAAAATTAACTTTTTCGTATGAGAGAAAACCATTCAGATTCTATTGCAGAAATGAAATTTAACAAAAACTAGGCATAGTACATCTTTAGCCATTTGCAATTGATGGATTGAACATAGCCACTCTCCGACTCCAAAATCTGGCAGTATCTTGACTTCCCCATCCCTCTCACCACAAAGGGGCCTTCCTAGTTGGGTTTAAATTTTGATGCTGGCATGCTGAGGAGGTGATGCGTAGATGCTCGGAGGACCAAGTCTCCCATTTGAAACTCTCTGGGCCTGAGTAGGTTTTCATAAGATCTGGATAACTATTGAGTGTAGACTTTGAAGTTCTCTCTTTCTTTATCTCTATACTCATGTAGCACCGCCACCTGAACATGTCGTGGGTCAGGGATGAGTCCGTTACTTAGAGCGACACTAGATGATGGTACCGCCAGTTCCTACGGTAGGACAACTTCGGTCTCATACACAAGTGATAATGGAGCAAACCCGATTGGATTTCTTTTCAAAGTATGGTAGGCCCATAGCACGATAGATTCTCATGCCATGCTCTAGCATGTCTTATAGCATCTTCTTCAGGATATTGATCAAGGTTTTATTGGTGGCCTCCACTTGACCATTTCCTTTAGGGTAGGATATGGTGGAGTTGTTGTTCACGATCTTATATTTATCGGTGAGAATAATCATCTCCTTGCATATGAATTATCAGTTAGATTCACCTTGGGTATACCAAACCTACATATGATATATTCCCTGATACACTGGGTTACCACTTGGGTTATCACCCTCCTTAGAGGAATGGCCTCTGACCAATTGGTATACAATTCCGTAGCTACGATGATGAAAGATTTACCGTGACAAGTTGGGCAGATCTTTCCCACTAGATCAAATGCCCTTGTGTGGAAATGGTAGGGAGCTTCTAGTCTTTGCAAGCTGGCTTAGGGGCCATGCACCATGTTGCAATACACTTGGTAAGTTCTGCATTTGTTCACATAACCAATAGAGTCAGCCTCCATGGTTGGCCAGTAGTACTCGAGTGTCATCAGTTGATCATATAGTTTGGCACCTCCCATTTGGGAGAGCTCATTAGCTTCCTATATCACACTCTCCTCATCTTCTTTGGCTATACATTTCAATGCTTTCTCATTATAACCCTTCTTGTAGAGCTCCCCTTCTACCAAATGGAAGCGGGCCACTCTTTTTCGAAGGTAGATCTCATCTCCTCTATCTGTTTGAAAATCACCATCCTTTAAGTAGTTTATGTACGGTTGCCTCCAATATTCAAAGGCTTCCACAAAGTTGAATTCCGTTGGCTGGAAAAATTGGGTTTGACACATTAAATAGCCCTGCTGCAAATAAGCGGCCTCCGTGCTCATGGTGGGCCAGTAGTAACCCCCCGCTGCAACCGGCGGTAAAGAGGGATATTGGTATCCCAGCAATGCTTTTCATGTATTGCCACCAACCTCTATGTAGCTTCCTTTTCTCCGACACACCTTTCTAGGAACCCCCAGGGCTCTTGAAGTAAAGTGTTCCCTGCAGTAAGTGGTAGTTAGCCAAGTCCACTAGCTTGAATGATCCTTCTCTTATTTATAACTTCTTCATCACCAAGTATCTCCAATCTTCCATCTCATCAATTGAGAATACAAACCTCACCATGGTAGGCACTATTCTCCGTCGCACTATAATGGTGGCTTCAGGTTCATCCATATCCAGCGCATCCAGATTTCTATTCATTGTTCGAGCATGACTCTAAACGGTCACGTTCAAGAATTCTCCCGACAATCTCTGGATGATGAATTTGTAGGGTGCCAAGTTAGAATGTTTAACGAAAAACTCCCCATTGACTTGTTGTACTACGAGATTGGAGCCCCTCATATGCATAATACTCTGATGCCTCTTCGTAATGCCTCCAACATCCCTAGGATAAAGGGCCTCATACTCAGCCTCATTATTGGAGCGTTTGAAGTCCAACTTAAAAGAGAGGCTGACCTTATCCTTACTGCCTACACCCCATGTACCTTGTGTACAAGAGTCGTCAAACTCCATATTCCACTCCTCCATCTCTTCCACTAGAAATGCCTAAAAATTCTCCCCAAGTAGCTCTTCACTGGGAGGCTCAAAGTTTTGACTCGGGAAGTCTGTCAACAAATCAGCTACTGCTTGACTTTTGATAACTTTAGGCACTATTCATTTCAGATCATACTCGGATAAAATTAAGTACTAGCTTGCTGCTCTCCCTACCAAGATTCTCTAGGCTAAGAGATACTTGATAGGGTCTCACTTTATGACTATGTGTATTGTAGAGGCTAGAAGGTAGTGTCTCAACTTCTGAGCCACGAAGACTAAGTCAACGCAGTGTCTCTGCACATTAATATATCTTGATTTTATACCTAAGATCACCCTTGATAGGTAATACACCTGCTTCACTACTCTTTCCTTCTCTTGACCTAGTAATGCTCCTATAGATCTTTTTGTTGAAGTGAGGTAGAGCAGCAGTGCTGCCCCAGCCTCCGGTGGGATCATTGTGGATGGAGAGGCTAATATTTCTTTGATCTTCTCAAAGGATTTCTTTTGTTCCTCCCCCAGGCCCACTTGGTTTTTTCCTTCAGCAGGAGTGTAAATGGGTGAGTTACTTCTGCTAAAGCGGGTATGAACCTCCTCAGGTAGGATACCTTTCCTAAGAAGCTCTTGAGCTGCCTCTGACTCTTCAGAGGCGGAATCATCACAATGGATTTCATCTTCTATGCATTAACTTGCACCCCCTGCCGATTCACAACAAATCCAAAAAACTTTCTCGCGGTGACCCCGAAGGCACACTTCGAGGGGTTCATTTTCATCTTGTATCGGCGGTATCGCTAAAACACTCTCCTAAGGTCTTGTATATGCTTTTTTTTCTCTCTTGGACTTCACCACCAAGTCATCCATATAGAATTCCAGTTTGTTAGGAAACAAATCATGGAAGATAGCAGTCATAGTCCACTGATAGGTGGCCCTGGCATTATTTATCCCAAACGTCATGACTGTGTAATGGAAATTTCCCAAAGGCGTGCAAAAGGAAATCTTCTCCGTTTCCACTGGACCCATCTTAATCTGATTATAGCCAACATACCCATCCATGAAAGTATACAGTTAATGGCCCACGATAGCGTCCAATAGACTGTCTATACTTGGCAAAGGAAACTCATCTTTGGGAAATTCTCGATTTAAGTCACAAAAATCCACACAAATTCAGATTTGACTTTTATCCTTCTTAGCCACCAGCACAATGTTAGAGAGACACACAGGGTGCTGAATGGGTTTAAGGAACCCGAATGCTAATAGCTCCTATACTTCTTCTTTGATTTTAAGGTCTAGCTCAACTTTATATATATGAGTCACTTGTCTGACTGGGAGAGCATTGGAAAGGACATTGAGTTTATGGGAACTCACTTCTGGGTCAATCCCAGGCATCTCTGTATACTTACAAGAAAATACACCTGTGAATTCTTTGAGCAGGTTAATGACCTCCTCCCTCTACCTTGGGTTCAAACCCTTTGAGATTAGAATGATCTTACTCTCACCCCTTTCTACTCCCAAGTTGATTTCCTCTAGATCTTGTAGCTACTCCCTGGGTCCATCTTTCTTGCACTTCGGTGCCTCTTCTAGTTCCTCAACATGTTTAGTGATGTGGGACTCATCCACCACAAAACACTCTGGTGCTGGGTTAACGCTCTCATCCCAGAACACCGCTCACGCAAACCGTAACAAATGGCATATGACTTTCCCATCAGGTTTGACCACTTTTTTATAAGTTTGAGGAGGTTTGGCTACCTCCACCTTCCTCTTGCCTTTTGCTATATGGGGGATCACCCTCTCCCCCAAGGGATCATGGACATACTTCTTTGGTTGGGCACTTCCTCACACCACTTGACTCTCCTCTAGCCTTCTTACATTGTTCTTCCTCTCTTCATTCAGTTCTGTGTAGAATGCCACATCCACCAGATTGGACTCCTTAATAGAGAATGGCTTCTGTGCGACTTTGATTATGATCTCTATTCCTCACACATTGGCCTTGGCACACTGATGGTATGTAGAAGGTACTATGCCACGGGTATGCATCCAAACCCTTCTGATGAGTAGCTGGTGTTAGCATTGATAACATGAAATTTGATGCGAGGCATGAATTTCCCCAACTTAACACCCACATTCACATATCTTAGGGACTATATGTCTGCACTATCAAATCCTAAAATGACCACTGGTACTGGTACTATCTTTTCTTGATTGATCCCCATCGCATATAATGTGTTGATTGGCATAATATTGATGGAGGCTCTTCCGTCCATCAACGCTCTAGGGAAATAAATGTGATCATAGCCATCACGTATAGCTGGCGGTTGTGAAAGTATGGAACTTGCCTATCTGCTTCGGAGAACACCACTTCGGATGTGTATTTTTTAATTAACCTTCTAATGGTTCCCTGCTAATTTAACGAGGAGTCACCGTGCTTCTGCATTGGTTCCAAAACTTTCCTTGTGATGACTACCCTAGTGTCACATTTCACTCCTATCTTGTCAAAGAACCACTTGAACTTAGGACTTATTGCTATGGCATCACATTAAAAGTTCATGTCCACTTCGTAGGTTTGATCATTGCAGACATATTCAGGTTCAGATGTCCCTCCTTCATCCAGAGAAAGGATGACATCCACTTCACCTCCTAGGAGGTTCACTTGCCCAACCTGCTTACATCTAAACTGTTCTTGGTCAGGGGTAAAGAACCATTTATCGCGGCTCCTCTCATTCTCAGTTCTCTGTTTGCTACTCAGTTATAACCTTTCAACCTCTTCACATATTTGATCACCACCCTCCCACTCTATCAACTCTAGAGTTGTTTCTTCATCATATGCCACTACCATGTTGGTAGTGCCAAAGTGATGTGATGGAAGTGGATTTTCATTGACATCCATCGGAGGAATCTGCAAGGTACCATTGGCCACCTGCTCTCCAATGATCCTCCTCAAGTAGTAACAATCCTTGGTGGAGTGTTGCACCTTCTAGTGTAATTCACAATATTTAGGGTTGGTTTTATCTGCTGCTATTAGGATTTCTCCATTCAAGTGAGGAGGAACTGCTACCCCTTCTCTTACTAAAGTACGATAGCTATCCATAGCTTCCGTTACGTTACAAGGAAGTGGCGGTGGGGAATCTTCCCTAAACTTCCTCTTGTTGCCTAGGTTATTATTCTGGATCCGTAGTCTCCCTGCTTCCCTTTGGGATTTACATCCACATAGTTGACTACTTGCCTCCTCGAGACTTGAAACCTCCCAGAAGTTAGTAGAACTTGCATCCTCCCACTGGAGGTCCTTGGCTTGATTATCATGGCTATATTATTGGAAACCCTGGTGAACTCTCTAAAAGTACATATCTAGTTTCATTGATCAAGTGTAACTTATATTCCTCCAATAGCCCCTCGATACGTATTTGCAATAGCCTTACCTCTTCTACATCCTCATGTACATCTAGTTCCTTCTCATGAAAACGTTTGATATACTTCATTAACTCCTCTCCAGGCTTCTGAACCTCTAGCGTCAGGTGTCTCAGTGTGAATTCATCCTTCGCTATGAAGAACTTCTGGAGTAACTGCCTGTGCATATATTCCCAAGTAGGGATATTATTGGGTGCGTAATGGGAGTACCACATGTAGGCCTTCCCTGTGAGGGTATTGGAGAACTCCCTCAATCTTAGATTTTTGTCATTTGCATGCACTCTTAGGTATTCAACGAACCTCTTCACATGCTCTCTTGGGTTCTCCCCTTTACCACCAAACTTAATAAGTTTTGGTGGAATATACCCCTCTAGGTATGGCTTCTCGTTCACCTCTTGTGGGTAGGGGTCCTGCAGTTCCTCATACAGATGAGGACCCTCCCTTTGGGAGGAGGAGAGAAACTTCCTTACTTCCTCCATAGTAATAGCTTTGGAGGGTGACTCATCCAAACTCATACCCTTTGCTGTTGGTGAACTTGATGGTGTCAAGACTTGCTCCTGCACCGCCCTTCGCGGTGGAGCTACTTCTGCGAGAATCGCTGTAGGAGCGGTTGCCCCTTTAGAGGGGGCTGCTACTGGTGTAACACAACCTTGACCCAAACTTGCCAAGTCTACGTTGTTTTGTTTCAAAAACTCAAACAACATGCTCATAAGGCTCATACCTGCTATCGGAGCCACTGCCAGTGAGCTGGTTTGCCCTCCCGGAGGAGCAAGCATCTTTGCTCCGATCACCACCACATCCTCCTGAGTGGTCTAATCACTTTGAGTTCCATTCCCATATGGAATGTCTTCAAAAAATAGCTGCTTAGAAATGTTGAAACCTTCTTTTTCCATGAAAGCGTGGAGTCGCCAAATGTAATAGGGTAGTGTAACTGGAGTCCGGTAAGATACTGAATCGGGTGAGGCGTAACCCACTCTAATGGACTCTGCATTCAAGGTTTTCAAGAACTTCTCAAGATGCTTCGGGTGAAACATTCTCCTTTTGGTAAAAATGGAACTCAAGCTAGAGCTCACTCCCTCCAAGAAGATAAACTTCACAATAATAATAGTAATTTTTCTCAAGAGGAACTCTTGAGAGTGATGGTTGTTAGTGGGGAGTAAAAGAACAAGGCACTCAGCACTTAGAGAGAGAGAAAAGAGAGAATACTTGAGAGGTTCTGGTGTGATTTTGATAGAATAACGTTATGATATTGAGTTTCTGATCCCTTTTTACCTTGCCAAGGGGTCCTATTTATACTTGGGAACTAGGGCTGAGATGGAACTTTTGGGTGCCCAAAACTTAGAGGGTTGGTGAGGGACAATGTTTGTAGTGTACCATTTGTCCCTACCTATGTGCAGCAGCATATCCCCTCAGATAGGTGCCACCTAGTGCAAACCTAAGTCAAAAGAAAATATGTCTCCTACTGGAGACAAAATATTTGATTTGGTAAATATCTTTTGAAACGGTAACTTGTGGTACAAAATTTGTAAGTTTTAGAGGGTGGCCTTGAGGTCCACCTCCTCTAAAATATTTATGAATGTGAGGGGGTCTCAAAGATCACCTCCTCTAAAATCTTTGCAAACTTGAGTGGGCCTTGAGGACCCCCTTTTCTCTAGAATCATTTTACAAATTATCCATTTCTTGTAAGCAACCCTTTCGCTGCTCACCCAGGGTGTGTCTGACTGTGAAGTATTTGAGGACTGGGTGACCCTAGGGTCTTTTTATGAGTATTCTCTCAATATTAAAGTGCTAAGTGGTTGATCTTACTTAATAAACCTTGTTCCACAGCTGCCATGCCAAAACTTCTAAGAGATCCCGACTAGCCTATTCGAGCCCGACTTGCTTGTACAAGAAAATAAATATTATTATTTTTATTCTTTAAAAGAATAATCTTTCATGATGAGGGGTTGATCCTGGGAGCCCCTTCCTCATACTGGCCTATTTTCTGGAAGTTGGGGGACTTTGAGGGGTCCGTGTTCAATATTTTCTAGAAGCTAAGGGAGAGAAACTTGAGGGTTCCTCATTCCATATTTTCTGGTAGTTGAGGGACCTTTGGGATTTCGCGTCCCAAATATTTTCTTGCAGTTGAGGGTCCTTGGGGCTTTCGCATCCCAAACATTTTCTTGTAATTGAGGTAGGGGAGCCTTGGGGGTTCCGCGCCTAAATATTTTCTTACAGTTGAGGGAGCATCGGGGTTCTGTGCCCAAATATTTTCTTGCAGTTGATGGAGGGAGACCTTGAGGGTCCCTCTCCCCAGAACGTAGTGAGAAAACTTGAAACACCCTTCTACAATTGTATTTTATTTTTTGTTTAAGTACAACCCAAGAATTTTATTTAGTAAACATTCCTGGAAGCAGTTTTGGTTGGTGTTTTATTTTTGTTTAAGTGTTTATAATAAGATTCTTTTATATCCAAGAAGCCACATATAAGTGGAGATATCTTTGTAAGTTACAAGCTCTTGCAATGTTTTATCACTATCTTGACAACAATCAATTTCTCAAATATGGGACTTGCTGTCTCAAATGTCATACACTTTGTGTTTGATCAAATGATAAAGTGACGATTTTAAGTTTTTCTTATATGGGTTTTGTATGGGTTCAATTGGGTAATTTTCTTTTGACTTTTTAGGTTCTCTCTCTCTCTCTCTCTCTCTCTCTCTATATATATATATATATATATATATATATATATATATATATACATGGTCAGGGTCTCCGACGGGCAAATTTAACGGGAATAATATCGTCCACACGATTTTAGGGCCACTTTTATCTTTTGGACCACCTTTTGGGGACCGTTTTTTCTTTTTATGCTTTTGTCTTTTTCTAATGTTATAGGAATAGAAATTTCTACCCCAATAATTTCTAGAGTCTTAAGCTTATTTTTAACGTCTAAATTAATCTGGGAGTCTAAGAGAAGTTTCAGAGCTCCTACTTCTCCGACATCTTCCGTCACTATCATACTGAAATTCTAAATAGTGCGGATTATCTATGTAAATATTTTCCTCAAGGAGTCTGGAAATTACAAGCGTTTTTTATGGAAAATATTCTAGTCTTAAATACCTTATACGGTATTGCGGTTTCATCAGTCTAGTTTCTTTATATATCTGATTAACAATATCAATTATATCGTTATTTATAAATTCGTCTAAATTATTATCACCATAGGATGACAAAAATCTACGATATGTTCTTGGGGAAACTGATCTATGTTTTTAAGAAGTGGACGGATTTCTCTGGCTCTAATTAAAATAACCTTGGTTTCTGCTAGCCTTTTTCGTCTAATAAATTTTAATACGTCTATACTGTCTTCAAGTATTCTAGTGTATTCTTGATATTTTTCCGGTCTTGAAAGTTCTTCTGCAAATTCCATAGTTCTTATCTTTTGTTTCAAGAGATCTCGAATCCTTGTTCTAATTATTTCTGTTCTAGGTACTTCCCGTACTAACCACTCAATAATCTGGTCTATATATTTAAAAGTACCACCTACGTATGTTAAAGAAGATTCTATAAGTTCTTTATCTTTAGGGTCTGTAAGAGTCCAATCTTGGATTTCTCTAGTTAAGTCTAAATTTGTTTCATGAACAAATGCTAAAAAGTCTGTAGTGATCTGTAGCCTCATGCAATTTTCTTTTAAAACAATAATATGTAAAACAGTTAAGGGTTTGGTTCGAGTTATACCTTTCTTCTCGTCTATAATATCATTATCTTCCTTCCTTCTTCTCTTCAGCTTTGTTACTATTCTTCTCCGGTCTGGGTCTCCTGCAACTCTCTCTTTATGTATCGTACCTTAATCCACTAGTTTGGCGTTGTACCTGTTTCCTGCCTGTACACCTTCACACCTAATGCCCACCAGGCTAACGGCTCACGAAAAATTGACACCTGACGGCGATTCAATAGTATAACACCTTGTGTGCTACACCAGAGATTCCACACAATAGTTCTCTATGAACAGAAAGTTGGAGACAATTTGGAAAATAATAACAACTCAACATAAGAGAGATTTTTGGAGAAGAAAATATTTTTATTGCATAGCATAAGTAAATACAACTTTCCCCTCTCCCCAAACTATTAGAGGTTTACTCATTCATATACATATTACTCTCTAAGCTTACACACTCTCTCTCACTTCTAATCTTCGATATCTTACACACAACCTTAGTCGTCCCTTTTATAGCACAAGCAAGCTTACAAGATAACTGGAAATCGGAGGCTAAAATCTAATCGATTAAAAACATACAATAATTAAAGTGAAATATAATAATTAAAGGTCTACGGCTTTGGCATTTTTTGAGTCTACCCATTTTTGTCTTTTCCAAAAGTAATCTTGGCGTCTTGTGATAATTGCAAACCTAACGTATTTATGGCTATATATTCTCTTCTTTATGTAAAGAAGTTGTCTAGTTCCCATATGGGGCAGGTCTGAACTTTCTTCGTCTTTATACTATAAGGGAATCATCAGTCTAAATAATGGAGCCTTCGGTCTTTAGTAAGTCATTGAGTAAGGTGGGGCCATTCTCTATTCTATCTTTATCTTCTTCTACCTCATCTTTGTCTTCGTCTGGTAGAGCACTATTGTTGAAGAATTCATCAATGAGGCCTACCACTCTAAGGCTAGCCGGCAAAGCAATCTCCACCATTTCCTTAGATTCTTTTTTAAGTCTTCCATTAAATGGCTCATCAGCCTGGATAATGAGGTCTTCTTTATGGTATGCAGTGTACCATCTGTCTTCACATGTTAACAGTTCCGTGATTTCTATCATCTCCATAGCTTGGGCAATCTTGAGCTTGGAATTATTAACAATTAAATCTTTAGTTTTGTCTTCGGATAGAAACTCCACTTCCTTAAATGAGTAATTGGAAAATCTAATTAGTCTAAACCCCTAAACTCCCATTCCTCTACAAGAACTTGGAGCAATCTGGTAGATCCTGGAAAATAGGGGAAGGAAGTCTTCTACCTTCTTGACATACTCATGGATAATTTTTCCAGGAGCAATAAAGTCTTCCACAGTCTTTATCTGGATGAGTCCAATGAGCCCATAGTCTTCTAAGGTGATCTGTGATATGCCTGCCTTTCCAAAAAGATAAATTTTTGGAACATCTTTGAAGAAACCTCTAAACATTAAGGCATCCCCATTAATTTTGGATAATAACATATTGAAATGTTCAATAATGTTATTAACGTCTTTCTGGTAGTCTTCTGATGTTGGAAGATTATTATGACCAAAAGGAATAACAATCTTTGTCTTAAAAGTCTTCTTCTTAAAACAAAAATTATCAACAGGTCTGGTTTTGGAGGATTCTCCAAGAGTCTGAGCATAAGTCCGAGTCTGTGGTCTAGAAATAAGGGTACCACTAAGTTGGGTAGATGCAAGTCTTTGAGTTCTCATGAATTTGGAAATAGCTTCCAAATTATGTTTGAATTCTATCCACAGTCTATTCTTCATGTTCCACCATATAGCGTCTATAAGAGTATTTTCATCATATGAAAATTCTCGTCTAAATTTGATCAGGTCTAGATATCTTTGGTCAGGTCTATATTGGGGGAAATACATCTTCCCGATGAGTCTATTATGAGAAACAGTCTCATGTCTAGATTTTCCAGGAGGAACTAAGATATCATCAAAATTCTCTATGATTGGGCTTTCTTGAGAGTCGCAAATATGAGTCTGTTTTTGTGTTATACTAGCATTTGGTCTTACGCGTCTAAGATAGTCTGCAATGTCTTCTTTATTTAGTCTATTTATTTCAGAGGAACTCATGCTGTCTAGGTCTTCTGTTTGCAACATAAAACATGAAATCATATTAGTGTTAGAAAGCATTAGTTCTCTTGATATAATGTCTGGAATGGTATTTTTACTTCCCTTAATATGTATAACAGAGAAGTCATAACCATTAATCAATTGTTTCCATTTAATAAGTCTATTAGTCCTTGATTTGGAGAAGTCTAAATCTCTGAATTTTACTGCATAAGAAGAGTCAGTATACACATTAAAATATTTAGGTCTAAGAAAAAACATATATTTTTCTATTGCCCTTACTATGGCTAAAACTTCTTTTTCATGGGCAGTGTATCTTGTTTCTGGATCTGTAAAGGTTCCATAACTATATCTACAAAGTTTCTTCTTTTTTGTCTGATGATCAATGGCAAAGTATACGGCTCCCCATTATTTATCAGATGCATCTGTCTCTACTATAAATTGGTCTTCGACATTGCGCAGTTCAAGTAAAGGGATATTTTTTACTGCTTCTTTAATTTGTCTTATAACTTCAAAATCATCTTTAGTCCAATAAAAATGGGTAGTCTTGTCTGTTCCTTTTAATTTGGAAGTTAGGTTTTGTCTTTTTGAAGCAAGTTCTTTAATAAAGTCTGCATCACAATTAAGTAATCCAAAAAATTATTGTAATAGTTTTCTATCTTTGAGTTTGTCTGGGAACTGAAGAATCTTTTTGGTTATGTGTTCACCTAAGGATATTTTTCCTTTATTAATATGCATTCTCACAAAATCTATTTCAGTTTGAAACAATTGCATTCTCTTTTCAGAAATAACAATACCATGTTTATCTAATTTTAAAATAATCTTTTAAAGATGGTCGACATGCTATATCTAAGTCTTACTGGCTAGAGGAAGATCATCTATGTAAACAAGACAAAATTCTGAATAAGGTCAAAATACATTACCCATTCTTCTTTGGAATACTTGAGGAACATTTAAGTATTCAAATGGCATTACTAGTGATTCGTATTTTCCTTGGGGCACACTAAAGGCTGTCCAAGTAATACTGTCTGGATGCATCTTAATTTTCTAGAAGCCTGACTTACCATCAAACTTACTAAATAGAATTTTTCCTTTAACTAAATTGATAATTTTTTCTTGTCAGGTATCTCATAAGAATCAATTTCATAATTCTTATTTAGTTGTCTATAATCTATCACCATACGCCTTTTTCCTCTTTTTCTTTCAGATTCATTTTGAACGTAGAAGGCGAGGCTATTATGTCTTCTTTTACTTTCACTAATAATGCCTAACTTAAGTATTTCATCTATGTCTTTTTTTAATTCTTCCCTATTTTCTTGTGAATATCCTTTCTTATAGGTTCGGCCATTGATAGTGGCGTATGGGTTAATAGGGATAATTTCACAATAACTTTGGTCTTTATCCCACTTAGCAATGACATTTTCTCCTAAAGTAGGCTCTACTAATTGCCTAAACTTTTCCTTTTCTACTTCTATATTCATTTTCTTCTGTTTGGATATGGCTTGAACCTTTAATAAGGTTTGCTGGGCTTGAACTCAAATGTCTTGTTGTATAAGCGTTATTTGTTTATAACACTTTTGGTCTGGACACTTACATTCCTTTTGTAAGGGTTTAGTTATTTATAAGGCTTCTTGTTGGTTTGTAGGTCTAGGTCCACCATGCTCAGCTGAATTTGGTAGGGGTTGTGAAATTAACAATCCTTTCTATAAATGGTGAGCCCTCTGAGTACCCCCTCTGTAACGGGTCTCAGCTTTTTATGAGGTTCCTTATCTTCTTTTCTAACCTCTGAATATAGTCATTCCATGGTTTGGCAACCTCGTCTTAGCCGAGATTGTCCCCAGCCACTTCTAAAGGGTGAACTAAGGGTTCCCCAGCTGCTTCGCAATGTTGGCTATTGACCTCCCCCTGACCACAGTCTCGCCCATGGTGAGGCCGATGATCACCACCTTCGCTTTGTGAGGTAGGTATGCTTATTGACCTGGATAGCCTCTACCTCAGATCATTAACTGGGTTGAGACTTTTAAAGGATAACCCTCTACTTAAGCGATCAAAAGTTGACCCTCTTTGTCTTACTTCACCATCTCGTCTTTCACACTGACCTCAGTTCTGCTGTATAGGACGTACGGTGTTATTCGAGACCTCGTGTGGCTCCCAACAGTCTACTTGGGCATCCTATGCCTCAATGTCATCGTACCTATCCTCAAGGTAAGGGTCTCCTTACCTCCCAGCCATAAATGCCTAGGGTCAACAATATCCCCCTCCATTTCTGAGTAGGTTGGTCCTTTTGTGGTACCTGGGGTGGTCCCTTGGCCTCGTGTTGTGGATGAGCAGCCGCCAGAGTAATCATATCCGGTGAGACTACATGTGGTCTCATTATGTTTTAGCTTAGCTGGGCAAATTTCACTTGCATCGCTTGCTGAGTTGCAGCCAAGGACTTCAAGACTACTGCCACCTCAGCCATCTCGGACTGGGGTGGTGCCTAGCTAGAACTGGGTTCTCCAACGCCAAATGGTGGAGGAGGTGGTGGTAACTTCGGTCCCATATGCTTGATATTTTGATGAGAGGATTATAGAGCTTGAAAACCTTAAGGGACCTCTTTCAGTGGTGAAACATGTCCACACGAAGGGTGAGGCCTAGTTCACCACCAGAGTCTCCGGTGAGGTTAAGCAGCAAAAGAGGAAGAGATGAATATTCTCGTTCCAACTGACGTCACCAAAATGATGATGCTGTAAATAGCACCACCAGATAAAGAGGTAGTTGATATCAAACAAGCATAACAATGGCAGCAAATAACAACACAGATATGTAGAAGGAGATGAGGAGAAGAGGATAAACACACCAATATAAGTGGTTCAGTAATTGTCTACGTCCACTGTGCAAGTGAGTGTAAGTATCACTATCAGAAGAGGGCTCTAATGGCCTTAAAAATACAATCACTCCACTTTCTCTCTCTATTGTAAATGCACCAGAGTTTATCTAGGGTTTGTAATTATCGATCCCTTTACAAGGTAGAGGAAGACTTCTATATATAGTGCTTGGGGGTTTAATGTACCCCCCAAGCATGCAATGAGCATGTGTATGGGGATCGAACCAATACGATGATGATATCTGGATGATCTTATATAGATAATGATGACCGCAATATTCCCTCATGTGAGGAGAATGATTCAGTTATAACAGAATTGCCACGTGGGAGTCTTCCATGTTCTTGCGTATGCTCGGACTTGTTTCCTTGACTCATGTAACCTCGTCCAGGATAAGTACGCGGTTGGTGAAGTTCGATGGTGTTGCTTTTTTCTGTCAATCATTAATATGACCTCGACCTGAAAGATTGGCCGAGGTTATGTATGAGGTGGGGTACAACGTCGGCTGGTGCGAAGTATGAGGTTGGCAATAGCCTGGACCCAAGTGACGCCGTTGACCTGGGCTACTGTTCAGTCGAGGTTGCCCTACGAGGGGCCGACCTTCCCAATGTCTCTTGTAAGCTTCTTATTGACTCGGTTGTGCGACAGGACGAGGTTAGTGACTCCGAGTAAAAGGGAGCACTTTGGGCATATCAATACCCATATCATAGTACCCTCCACGTACCACCAATGTGCAAAAACTAACATTCGTGGAACATAGATCATAATCAAAGAAACGCAGAAACCATTCTCTGCTGAGGAGGCCTATCTGGTGGATGTGGTGTTTTGCATAGAGTTGGATGAAGAAAGGATGAGTTTTGCAAGAAAGTTAGAGGAAATCCAAGTGGTTGGAGGAAGTCTCCGGCCAAATAAATATATCCAAGATCATTTAGGGGAGAGGGTGGTTCCCCGCATAGTAAAAGGCAAGAGAAAGGTAGAGGAGGTAGTCAAACCTCCTCAAACTTGTAAGAAGGTGGTCGTACATGATGAGAAAGTCATATACCATTTATAATGGTCTACGCGGGCGGCATTCTGGGATGAGAGAGACGACCCGACTCCAGAGTGATTTGTGGTGGATGAATCCCACATCATTGAACATATTGAGGAACCATAAGAGGCTCTAGAGTGAATACAAGATGAACCCAAGGAGAAGCTGCAAGAGCTATAGGAAATCAACTTGGGAGTAGAAGGGGTGAAAGTAGAACCATTTTAACTTCAAGGATCTGAACCCAAAGCAGAAGGGAGAGCTCATCAACCTGCTCAAAGAGTATACTGACGTATTTTCCTGTAAATACACAGAGATGCCAGGGATAGATCCATAAGTGAGCTTCCACAAATTAAATGTTATTCCCAATGATCTTCAAGCTAGACAAGAAACTCGTGCATACAAATCTGACCTCGACCTAAAGATAAAAGCCGAAGTAGAGAAACTGTTAGTGACGGGGTTCATTAAACCTATCCAGCATCCTGTGTTGCTCTCCAGCATTGTACATGTGGCAAAGAAGGACAGGAGTTAAATATGGATTTGTGTGAACTTCCGTGAATTAAATATGGCATCTCTTAAGGATGAGTTTCCCCTACCTAGTATAGAAAACTTAGTTGACTCTACTGCAGGCCATGAAATGTATAGTTTTATGGATGGGTACGTTGTCTATAATCAGATTAAGATGAACCCTATGGATGCAGAGAAGAATGTCTTCCGCACGCCACTGGGAAACTTTCACTATACAATCATGTCATTTGGATTGAAGAACGCTGGGGCCATCTATCGGCTGACCATGATGGAAATCTTCCATTATTTGTTTCATGATATACTAGAATTCTATGTGGATGATCTCACTACACCATAAATAGTAATTTAGCATACCTTGATATTAAAAATCTAGCACGGCTTAAAACTATACCAAATTCGAGCACGGTTTAATAACAATCTGGCACACTTTAAAACCGTGCCAAAATTTGGCACTATTTAAAAGTGTGCCAAAATTAAGAACATTTAACTATAATATAAATACCCTAAAAAATATTAATCCTCCCAAGTTTTTTTCTCTCTCTCTCACTTTCCTCTCTCATTCAGGCCTCCCATTCTCTCTCTCTCTCTCTCTCTCTCTCTCTCTCTCACACACACACACACACACACACACACACTCTCTCTCTCTCTCTTATATCTAACCCTCTATTCAAACCACAACTTCTCCATGGGATTGGTCGTTGCTCCGCTAGATTTGAGGCCAAGAGACGGGCCAAGTTGTTTGGCATATACCTAAAAATGTTTTAAGCTATGGAAAATAAGAAGTCTCTATCAAGAAACTGAAATAGAGGTCTAGGTAATTAACTATGCTCTATTTCTATCTGATTACTTTGTTGTTTTCTATGATGTCTTTTATTTTTTTTGTTAACGTTAAGCCCCGTCATCTTCTTAATATTGTTTGTTTCTGT
The DNA here is from genome assembly GCA_949130495.1 of Sambucus nigra. Taxonomy (NCBI): domain Eukaryota; kingdom Viridiplantae; phylum Streptophyta; class Magnoliopsida; order Dipsacales; family Adoxaceae; genus Sambucus; species Sambucus nigra. The sequence goes on from OX422219.1 coordinate 54,969,795, forward strand.
AACACTTGAGGTTTCAGCAATTTCGAGTACATGGGTAAAAATGTTATTTGCAATCTAGGGTTTAATTAGACTTCATGTTACATAAGATCCTTTTTTAACCCCTCAAATTTGAATACATATATTTTTTACTATTTTATCATTATTAGTCCTTTTTGTTAAATTGTTTTATGATAGTGTCATTTAGTTGAACATTGACGAGCTAAAGCAAACACAAGACATTAGCTCCTTGATGCTAAATGGGCCTCAATTTAACATTAAGAGGTGAAAACCAACACCCTTTTATTATGTCTTTGTTGGATGATGTCAATGTGTTTTGAGTTTTTACATATTGTTGTATGAGTGCATGGAGGGAGTTAGTATATGCTGAGGTCGAAGGTGCTTATGGAGTTGTACTTTGTGAATTCGTGACGCATTGCACTAAATCTTGTGAAAGACCCAAGAAGGTGCGAGGGGTTGTGGTCAAAAGTGTAAGCCAATCTTGAAAGAGAGAGTTTGGACAAAGTTTTCGAGTTGTAATATTTGGTGCATGTATATTATTGAAATGATTTTGATGAATATTAAGAGTGAGATTTAGAGTTAAGGTTATATGTTTATGTCCGTTCACTACCTCAATGCTTGATAGGGGTGTGGTGTATGGTTTAGTACCCTATGCTTATTTTCATAACATGGGTTCCTTTTAATTTTTTCTTATAAACAAAAAAAACTATTTCATTATTTGTAGACAATGATTTCTTGTGAAAATTTCAACTGTAAGAGTTCTTGTCAAACTTTCATAATATGGATGAGCACTGTTGAAGCAATAAATTGAGAGTGATTGCGTTGTGGATAACGGGAAGGTGTATAAGTTTCAATTGCAGGATGGTCAGGAGGGGGTTGTGGGGTCGGAGAATAATATAGTTTTGACTCGCATTAACCCGGAGGTTAGAATTTCGTGTACACATTGTCTCTTTTATATGATCCATTATTTTTGTCTTCCATACATATAGCTTATTGGCCTGGCGGACTAATAAATTTAGGGATTAGATTTATTGAGGCAAATTAATCATATACATTTGATACTTACATAGGAATTAAGTGAAAAAATTGCATAAAAATAGCAAATACTCAAATTGACTATGTGGAATGTAACTCTCTCACATGTTTAATGTAAAACTGAAATGTAGACTTATGCGAGAAACATATCATATTTATGTATTTCTCTCCTTTATAGTTAAAATAGCTTCAACTTAATATGTCTTTTTTTCTGTGGATTCTGAGTTGTATAGATAGGTGTATTCTGTCTCTTATAAATTGGATATAATAGCTAGAACTGCAATAGCCCGTTGATCATGTGAAATCAATCTTTTTTCATATGTGATTTGATGTTAATAGGAATACATGTCTATTATGCTTTGAAATTTATGTTGAATGGTTGACTTATAAATGACTGTTTACAAGCGTGTGATTTTAAAAACCAAACACAAAATGACTTTTCTTTAAATATTTACTCTTGATAACTAGTTAATGTTGAACATTCTCTGTTGAAAATTCGAGTCTACCTCACTAATTAAACAATATCAGATGATCAATCTTCACGCCTATTGCTTTTACAATCTCAAGGTCTCGTTTAATTCAATAATTAGATTTTAAATATTATTTGTGTTGAGTACTCATGTTTTTTTTGTTTCGTACTGTTTTATAGACAACTTTGGTGTGCATTTGAGATAAAGAGGTTCATTTAGTTGCGATGCCATGTAGGCATAAGAAGTTTTTGTATTTCTGGTTCTATTCAGTGTCGGTCGGATTGTATAGTGCTTGTTTAGGGATGTTGAATTTAGGGTGTTTGTCTATTGTATTTTATTTATATGAGATGTTTATTATTGCGAATACGATGAAGTTTTTTAAGGATTGGATTGAGGCATTATGGTGTTGGATTGCACAGGAGACGGATCCAATGAGGGTCTCGGGGATGTCGAGGGAGGTGAAGTGGTATATGGATGATGGAGCATTGTTAAAGTAGTAATTGAGAGTGATTTTGTTGTGGATAATGGGAAGGTGCATAAGGTTTAATTGGATATTCATTGCTTTGATGTGGTAGTGAGTTCCAAGACATTTTTTATGTTGATCATTTCATCACATATTTGAGAGACGAGGTTCGGGTTTTGAAGGAGTTACCTCATATACTCAAGAGCAAAATGGAACTAGGAATGATCTATACCATTCCTCCCATTAGTTAGTCTAACATTTCTTACTATCATGGATGATGATTATAGCTTCAGTAAAATGAGCATTCCGGACTCGATTATGGATCACTTAAAGAACGGTTAGTTTAATTTATGTTGGGCGCTAACATCTATATCAGTTATTAATTTTTAATTTTATTTCTTGTGAGGTAAACATGTACGGCTAGGAATGATGCAGATAGGAGGATTCTCCACAAGATAATTTTCCACCTACGCCACCTTGCCTCGAAGTACTTCCCTCTAAGGTACAAATTTGCAAATATAACAGTTAGAGATTCTGGGAGTGTTTAAGCTCGACCCTTATAAACTTTATATGACTCTTTATATAACATTTATATAAAAGTTATATAACAGTTATATAATATAAACAATTATATAATAGTTCATATAACAGTTATATAATTGTTTATATTATATAACTGTTATATAAACAGTTATATAACAAAGTAATAGGTCTCCAGCTGAATCGCCCATTGAATTTGCCCCGCATATATAGTTACTGTGAAGAAGAATTGCACATTGACGAGAACGATTTAAGAGTAATAGGTCTCCATCTTGATGGTAACTTTCAATTTCCCTAAACTAATCCACACTTTACCTGATTTATTGCAATAACAACCAACAAATCTCCATTTGAATTTGTAAAACTCAATTTTATTCAAATCAACTTTGGGATCCAATAAATCAATCAATGGAATTTTGTGAATTCTAACCAGTTTCTTAATTCTTCTAGTGGAAGATTTTTTGACAACTCCTAGAATATTACATACTAGGAAATAAATCATTAAGAAATTAGATGGTTGAATTTATTGTTACCTTTGACAATTTATCGGGTAATTTTCTTTAAAAAAGGGTCTAAAACTCTAGTTCCACTTCTTAATTTCTGGACAACTTTCTTGTTCTGCAACTTTAGGCCTTTTGTAATAATACATCTCTTTGTTCTCTCCATCTTCAATTTTACATACAATCTTTTTAAAAACATCCTTAGGTCTTCAATAATAGGTTCATAATTTTTGTCATCTATATCACCATCTGTAGCATATAGGTGTTCAGTAGTTGCATTATATTCTTGGTCAGGTATATCAGTAGAACTGGGAAACAAATCACCTTCATAAACCTCAATCACTTATGTGTGTCTGATATCTTGATTTTGAATACTTCTAAAATGCTTTTTGCTCTTAATCTTGCTTCTCCTCTTCATAACTGTTTTCCATTCATACAGATTTATTGATATCTCATTTAATTTTTGAATTTCACATTCCCATAATTCGCCCCGTATATATGGTGACTGTGAAAAAGAATTGCACGTTTATGAGAACGATGTAAGAGTAAGAGTAAGAGCAATAGGTCTTCATCTTGATGATAATTTTCAATTTCATAGTTGTCATGATGACCATTGTGATTAGTTTAGGGATCACAATGGTCATATGACTAGTCCCAAGCAAATGGTAGTTTACATCTTGTGTGCTAATGTGATGTTACAACATATGATTCAGAGAACGTGCTCTAACTCTCTAGTGATGCTTTATTTCTTTTTTAATATCATGAGTTTCTTCAATGCAAATGATAGGTAATAATTTTATTGTCACAATGATGCCTTTAATTTTAGTAATTTGGTTACATGGTTTATTTTATGTTTCCCATATCAGTCACCTATGTACTTTGGTATATGTTACTATATGCAACTTTGTTTCTCTTTTGCATGGTTATAGTTTATACACATATGCCAAAGGGTTGTTTCTTATGATCATCAAGTCTTGGACCGTCCATTATAGTGTTTTGTTTTGTTTGGGCATTTAGACTTTGATCATACATGATTTGAAGACTATTGATAGGCATGGCTTTCCTCATATGATGTGATTCACTTGGGCTTATGCTTGCTTCTATGATTATCTCACTAGAGTTTATGATTGTATTCATATGTTCAATATTTAAAAAAAAAAACCACTTTTCTTCTTTTTCTTCTTAAATTTGGGAGTGTGACCAACCTAGTTGGGGCTACTTTTCACTTTGAGAGCTTGCATCTATGATTAGTGTCGAATATAACGTTTGTTCTACTCCTACATTAATTTTTTGATATGATGTCTCTTGTGCTAATATGGTTTATCTGCTTGCTGGTTCGATGTAGTTGTTTGAAATTCATCAGTAAAATGGTTCATGTATGTTGTTTGAATAATTAAGGATCAAACAATCCAAAATTCTGAATTCTAAAACTTTCAACTCGAATTCAATTTTTTTTTGCTATTATCATATCGTGTTAAAATCTTCTGACTTCGTCTGGAAGTGCTTACCCTCATAGCTACTTGCATATCCATGTAATGATTGTAGGTCCATATTAACTTTCACCCAGAGTTTTTATTTATTATAACCCCTCTTTTGTAAGTTTGAGATATATTCCCCAAAGCATTGGTAAATCTATTTAAATGTCATTTGTAGGGTTTTGTATTACATTATGTGAGATTTAGCGATGATTTTGTGAGTATATCTCAAATTATTATATAAGTGAGGGTGTAATACGAAAGTTCAAATAACAGTGAGGGTGAAAGTGAAAAAATTACTCAATATTCGAACTCTTGTGCGTAAAGCTTAGTTTGTTGATCTATGTTTTCCTTTTGTAGATTATATCGGAGATATGCAAGACGATGGGATCAATAGGCTTTGTTGAAATCGACACACTGGTTCCATAAGTTTGTAAATTTCTTTATGTTCATGTTAGATTGATTCAACTTGTGGTTATAGTTATATGATTAAAGGAGATAAAAATATTAGAAAATATGCATATTTAATAAAAAAAATCATTTCCTTTTAGACAAATGAAAATGCAAATATGAATTGACGCGAACCTAAGATAGCCCCCAAATGGCCCTGTAAGAGGCACGGTCACCTCGCACGGGACCAATGTAACTCATAGGAATTGACTGCGCAGTCACGAGTCTCCCGGTTTGAGAATATGACGATAATTTTAAAATATCTAGATTAGGCTTAAAAATTAGTTGTTAAAGGGTGAAAACCCAAACCAACCCCCATACGGCCCCGTAAGAGGCATGAACACCTTACACGGGACCAATGTAACTTATAGGAACTAACCGTGCAGTCCCGAGTCTCCCGGTTTGAGAAAATGACGATAATTTAAAAATATTTCGATTATTCTTAAAAATATGTCGTTTGAGGGTGAAAACTCCAACCAATCCTTAAACGGCCCCATAAGAGGAACTAACGCCTCGCACAGGGTCAATGTAACTCGTACGAACTAATCTCGTAGTCATGGGATATATGATTTGATAATGCAATGATAATTTAAAAATATCTATTCTTTGTCTTAAAAACATGTCGTTAGTGGGCGAAATCCTAAACTAGCCCCCAAATGATCCCGTAAGAGGGATGCACACCTCGCACTGGACCAATATAACTTGTAAAAATTGACCGCATAGTCGCGGGTCTCTCGGTTTGAGAATATGACGATAATTTGAAAATATCAAGATTAGTCTTAAAAGCAAGTCGTTAAAGGGTGAAAACCCAAACTATCCCCAAATGGCCCCATAAGAGGCATGAAGAATTCGCACGAAAATATTTAGATTATTTTTTAAAACATATCGTTTGAGGGTGAAAACTTAAAGGAATCCTTAAACGGCCCCGTAAGAGGCACTAACACCTCGCACGAGGCCAATGTAACTCGTAGGAACAGATCGCGTAATCACGGGACATATGATTTGAGAATATGATGATCATTTGAAAATATCTATACTTTGGCTTAAAAACATGCTATTAGTGAGTGAAAACCTAAATTAGCCCCCAAATGGCCTTATAAGAGGCACAAACACCTCGCACGGGACCAATGTACCTCGTAGGAATTATTCGCGTAGTCACGGGTCTCTCGGTTTGAGAATATGACAATAATTTAAAAATATATAGATTATAGTTAAAAACAGGATGTTTGAGGGTGAAAACTCAAACCAGTCCTCAAACGGCCCCGTAAGAGGCACTAACACCTTGCACGGGACCAATATAACTTGTAAGAACTGACCGTGTAGTCGCAGGTCTCCCGATTTGAGAATATAATGATAATTTAAAAATATGTAGATTATTCTTAAAAACATGTTGTTTGAAGGTGAAAACTCAAACCAGTCCTCAAACAGTCCCGTAAGAGGCACTAACACCTCGCATGGGAGTAATGTAACTTGTAGGAGCTGACCACGTAGTCACAAGACTTTTAATTTGAGAATATAACAATAATTGTAACTCATATATGGAAATTTCAGTTTGAATAAGATTTTTTTTAAAATTACCTGGTTTCTAATATCATCTCTTTTTTGTACATATTTTTGTTGCAGGATAACATTTTGTCTTTAGCTTTTATCCACGTGGAACACACGAAGTCAATAGTTTACTACAAGGGGATTATTTATTTAATGTCGTTAATATTCAGGATTCCATTTTTTTATGTTATGGCCATGCGGTCTTTTCTAGTTTTATTGTTAGCTTTTATGGTCGTGCAGGCTTTTGTAATTTTATTATTATATTTTATGGCCATACGGGCTTTAAATTACGTAGGTTTTAGAACGTGCAAAAAATAGAGGAAACTCTGCCCAATTTGTTTAGTCTGTGAACTATTAAGACTTGTAATATTTTGAAGTTTGAATGTACATTAGTTTATCAACAACTTGCAAGATTCGCAATTTGTGAATTTTCTTATTTTCAAATAATTAATTTTTTCTCTAATCCAAAAATTGTGGCACAGTTCAAAACCATGCCAAAAGTGTATCAAATTTTGGCACGATTTTGAACTGTGCCAAAAGTGTACCAAAATATACCCAATCTGGAATAGTTATAAAGTGTGCTAAAAGTGTGCAAGAAATATCAAATTCTGGCACGATTTTAAAGTGTGCTAAAAGTGTTCATGTTTGGTCAAATCTGGCACACTTTTAAACTGTGCTAGAAAAAATGATCATTTTAGAATACCTGATTATGGCACAGTTCAAAACCATGCTAGATTTGATCTTGTATAATTTTAAATCCTGCCAGATTGTTATTTTTTGTGTAGTGTTTGGTGGTGAAGTCCAAACGAGAAATCAAGATAATACAAGACCTCCGGAGAGTGTTTGAGAGATGCCGAAGGTATAAGATGCTGATGAACCCCTCGATGTGTGCCTTTGGGGTCACAGCGGGGAAGTTTTTGGGCTTTATTGTAAATAAGCAGGGGGTGCAGGTTGATGTAGAAAAGAAGAAGGCCATCATGATGATGCCACCTCTAAAGATTCAGAGGCAGCTCAAGACTGTCCTAGGAAAGGTGTCCTACCTAAGAAGGTTCATACCTACACTGGCAGAGGTGACCCACCCATTTAAACCCCTATTGAAAGACAAAGACAAGTGGACCCTTGGAGAGGAACAAAATAAAGCCTTTGAGAAGATCAAATAAATTCTAGCCTCTCCATCCACGATGATCCTACCGAAATCTAGGACACCACTGCTGCTCTACGTCACTTCGACCGAAAGTTCTATAGGAGTGTTATTGGCTGAAGAGAATGAAGGAGTAGAGAAGCTAGTGTACTACTTGTCAAGGGTGATCTCGAGAACAGAATCTAGATATACCAATGTGGAGAGAAATTACCTTGCCCTAGTTTTTATGGCCCAAAAGTTGAGGCACTACCTCCTAGCCTTCACAGTCTATATAGTCACCAAGTGTGACCCTATTAAGTACCTCATGGTGCGGACGATCTTGGTACAACGATCAATAAGATGGTTCTTAATTCTGTCAGTGTGTGATCTGAAATGCATAGTGACTAAAGCCATCAAAAGTTAAGTGATAGTTGATATGTTGGCCCACTTAACAAGTGATAATTTTGAGTCTCCCAGTGAAGAGGCACCTGGGGAAAATTTCCAACCGTTCATGGCTGAAGAGATGGAGAAGTGGGAGATGGAGTTCGATGGATCTAGTGCCCAAGAAATAGGACGTGAGGGCATTATCCTCTCAAGTAGTAAGGAGAAAATCACTTTGTTCTTCAAGTTAGAGTTCAATTGCTCGAATAATGAGGCTGAATACGAGGCCCTTATTTTGAGAATGTTGAAAGCACTCCAAAGAGGCATCATAGTATTATGTATATGAGGGGACTCTAACCTTGTGGTGAAACATGTTAATGGGGAGTTCTCCCTCAAACATGGTAACTTGGCACCCTATAGATTCATCATCCAAAAGTTGATGGGGTAGTTCCTGGAAGTAACCGTTGAGCGGCATGCACAGATAATGAATAGGCATCCTGACGCTCTAGCTACAATAGCCCAGAATTTAGACATGGATGAGTCAGAGGCGACTATCACAGTACAGCGGAGAACGATGCCTACTACAGTGAGGTCCCTGTTCCCCAAGTGATGAGCCGGAGGATTGGAGGTACCTGTTTATGAAGTATCTAGAAATAAGAAAAGGAACAATGAAGCTGTTAGAATTGGATAACTACCACCTGCTCCAGGAAACACATTACTTCAAGAGCCCTAAAGGGTTCTTAACAAGGTGTATTAGAGAAAAGGAAGCTACAAAGAGGTTGGAGGAGATGCATGAAAAGCATTGCGGGGATACCAATATCCCTCTTTATCGTCGGTTACAGAGGGGGGCCATTATTGGCCCACTATGAGCGTAGAGATTGCTCATCTACAATAGGATTATTCAAAGTACCAACCCCAATTTGATCAGTCGGGAAAAGATAATTTTTTGGAGGCCTTTTAAGATTGGAGGCAACCATATATAGCCTATTTGAAAGATGGTGAGTTTCCAACGGAGAGAGTAGAAGAAATTTATCTCCAAAAAAGAGTAGCCCGCTTCTACTTGTTAGAAAAAGAGATCTATAGGGAAGACTACAATGAGAAGGGGCTGAAATGTATAGACAAAAAGGATATGAAAAGAGTGTTAAAGGAAGCTCATGAGCCCTCTCACATGGGAGGTGCCAAACTGTACGATCAATTGATGATGCTGGGGTACTACTGGTAATAATGGAGGCTGACTCCATCGATTATATGAAGAAATATAAACCCTATCAAGTACATGGTAATATGGTGCATGCCCCTTCAGTCAGCTTACAAAGCCTATTAGCTTCCTACCCTTTCCACACATGAATATTTGATCTGGTTAGAAAAATCAGCTCAGCGTCTCATCGCAAAGATTTTATAATTGTAGCAACATAATTGTATACCAAATGAGTAGAGGCCATTCCTCTAAGAAGAGTAACTGCCCAAGCGGTAACCCGGTTTATCAAGGATTATATCATATGCAGGTTCGGTATACCCAAGGTGATTCTAATAGATAATAAGAAACAACTCGTATGCAATGAGATGGCTCTTCTTATGGATAAATATAAGATTATGCACAACAGCTCGACCATCTCCTACCCAAAAGGAAATGGCCAAGCGGAGGTCACCAATAAAACCTTTATCAATATCGTGAAGAAGATACTGGAAGACATGCTGGGGGAATAGGATGAGAATTTACCTATGGTATTGTGGGTTTACCGCACTTCAAAAAGAAAACCAACTGGGTTCACTCCATTCTCACTTGTGTATGGGACCAAAGTTATCCTACCGGTCGAATTGGCAGTGCCATCAGCTAGGGTCTCTCTAAGAAAAGGGCTCATCGTGGACCAACGACATGTGAAGTTAGAGGCATTGGGCGAGCATAGAGACAAAGAAAAAGAGAACTTTAAATTCTACACCCAGTAATTGTACAGAGCCTACGAAAACCTAGTCAAGCCCGGAGAGTTCCAGGTGGGGGATTTGGTCCTCCATGCATCCACTCATCACCTCTGCAATATGTCAGCGTCAAAGTTCAGACCTAATTAGGAAGGTCCCTTTGTGGTGAAAGGTGTAGGCAAGTCAAGGTACTGCCAGATCTTGGAGCCGGAGAGTGACTGTAGTCAACCCATCAATTCCAAGTGGCTCAAAAGGTACTATGCCTAGTTTTTTTAAGGTGTTAAAATTCAGTTTTGTAAAAAAAAATTGAGTAGCTTGCTCTAATACCCTAAAAGTTCTATTTTTTCTAAAAATGATAGAGCAACACCATCCTGTAAATAATACACAGTATGAGAAGAAATTATAGCAACACTTTTTTATCACTGTATGGATGATTCTTATTTTGCTTACTTACCTGTTGTATGAGGTAGATGTACTAGAATATTTAGAACCACTCTCTATTATGCTAGAAGAGGTTTGATGACAAAATAAACTTTCCTCATCACATTTGGGGGTACATACATCCTAAAGGATTAGTGTATTGAGCAAAGTCTCTACAAACAAATTTTTCATTCATCACCAGACCAGCAGGAGGTTATCCTCCTACTAATAAAATGGAAAAAAGAGAGAGAACATGTTGTTTTTCTTTCTATTACTCATATTGCGACAAGATTTATAGCTCGGAGAATAAGTTCTAACCTCTGTTCTCAGAAAAATTTAACTTTGACCAGTTCACAGGAATTGTGGAGAAGGGGGTCTACACCCTCCCGCTCTAAAAATATATTTTTTTAGAAAAAAGGTTCCTAAGAAACTTGTTTGGAACAAGGACCGCACAGACCGGGGGCAAGATTTCTAAGTAAAATAGCCACTTTTATTTACTTACATTCATAAATTATATTCAAAGCTTGCGAGAAGGAGACAAGCTAACCCTTGCTCTCCCTGCTATTCCCTCAGAAATGTACATACATAACAAAATACCCCACAGTTAGATGGACCTAAAAATATATATAAATTAACTTGCTCAAATAACATGCAAGTGCCCCATAGTTAGAAGGGGAAACTCTAAAAAATATTAACTTGTTCAGATAACATGCAAGTACCTAACAGTTAGAAGGGGACAATTCTAAAAAAATATTAACTTTCTCTGATAACATGCAAGTACCCCTAGTTAGAAGGGGCAGTTCTAAATTATCAACTTGCTCAGATAATATGCAAGTGCCTGACACTCAGAAGGGGGTAGCTCTAAAAGTTTAACTTACTCAGATTTATACAAGTACACCATAGTGTATGGGGAAGTTCAAATAAATTAAACGCTTGCAAAAAATTAGAGCAAGTCATAGTAAGGAGATATCAAAATATAAACATAAGTAGAGAATGAACAGCATAATGGAAGTAAACATAGGTCTTTTCATTAATAATATCAACAGTTCTTTACATAAGAAAAAAATATACATAATGAGGTCTATATAACAAGACTATCTATCCACTAGACAAGATAAAAAAATAAATCCTATTGGGAATTTTGGTCTCTGTAAGAAGGGTCCACCTCCTCAATAATTTTCTCCTCTAACCTAGCCATTTGAGCCTCATCCTCCGCATCACCAGCCTCTAACTTTACTAGCTTGGCCTGTAGGTACTGAATCTGAACCTGGATATGAGCTTCCTCAAACTAACGCACCCTAGCCTTCCTGGAAGTATGAAGCTTCATCATCTTCCTAAAAGTTACACTAAGAAAATAACGAATGAAAGAATCAAGCTAGTCTAATTGGAAGTTATAGCATCGCTGAAGATCGTGAAGAGCCTAAGGAATAATGCAGCCCTCTGAGTGGTCATATCGGTTGGAGAAGTAGATAAAAAGTCATGGAGATGGCTTTCCAGGGCCTTCAGGTTGAAGAACATGAGACTGTCAATATTCAGGACACTCTGAGACGTAAAGGTCTTAGAATGGTGCCCCAAAAGCATCTCCGACACCTCCTTCTCATGTGTACAGAACCTCGAGGGAATCTATGAGTGCCACATTTCACTCATAAAATCTCTTGGAGCCTCCACCATAGCCTGTATTCTGAGACTCAAGCTACGAAAGGAAAGAGAGGAGTCCTCACCAGAACTGGCATCACCGGTAGCCTTAGAGCTTTGCTTATCCTCACCAGTCACCTCAGCAGGCTCACCGACTAGATCCTGCAAATGGACAAATAAAAAGAGATAAGGCACAAAGAAGGGACGGAGAAGGTGGTAGAATAACCATGATCAAATTGAAATAGAGATTATGAAAATCTCACCCCGTAGCCCAGAGGGGTCAGTATGTTGCCACCAAATCGAGGAGGCACCATGTGTCCCTTAACACCAGCCTAACATAAAACAAGCACGAGTTAACCTTTCTCTTTTTAAGAAAAGAAGAGAAAAAATACTAACTTTAACAGACATAAATTAACTAGGTATGACAGTTTAATACCTAGGGAGTGCGCAGTACAACACACACCATATGTCCCGTAGAACTAGGGACAACCACCTCGCTAACTTGAAAATAGGGAAATAAGGGAGTGAGGATGAGCCTGCTTGACAGTTAAAAGTAAGAAGCAAGGGAAAATATAAAAAAGAGTATGGTATGACAGTATAATACCGCTCTCGCATCAACCTCCCCTGGATGTTCCACAGTCATAGGAACATCTATAACGCTAACCTGAAAACACATAAATATGTTAGTGTAAGCAAGCACTTGCATTGAAAATGCAGGTTCAAAAGGTCTAAGTGGACCAAGTACTTACCCGGGAGCACCCCTCTAAGACCTTGGCAAAAAACCCCACAGTAGCATAAACAGGAATAACACTAATCTACAAGATAATAAAGTAAGAGGGTGTCAATAGACCCCTGCACAACCAACTTATGTTAATGAAAAGAAAAAATATATATACAAAGTATCATACGCACTGGTGTAGTCTCCTCCGGGATGCCAAAGCCTCCTTAGAAATAGAAATTGGCATAGACCTGAGAGTTCAAATATAGGTCCCTCAGATAAAGGGACCACAATCACAACCATGTTACAAGAACTCCATAATGTTCAGATATGTAACAAATATAGAAGATAGGTTTCCAAAGACTAATGCACCACTTAAGATATTCCTACAGAGCTAGGAACGGGCCCATCAGATAAAGGGACTTCATCTAGGTTCGCTACAGCAGCCTCCCCCACAGAGGTTGAGGTGAGACCCATGGGTAGTGCCTTAGGAGTTATCTATGTGGCCCTCATCACAGGTGCCATGGATGAAGATGCCTCACTAGCATTGACCTGCATATAGAAGAAGAATATGAATGATGACAAGTTGTTCATAGTAATAAAGAAAATAGGTAGAAACGAATCAAAGGAAGATTATAATAACTACCAGGATAGGTGCTATGACAATGCCTCCAATAGATATAATAGCTGTCGAAGCTCCCCCACTAGCCGTAGGAGCTGTTGGAGGAGCAACTGAAAAATCAGCTTGTGAAGAAACAACATTGGCTAGTTGAAATGTAAACAGATAGAAATAGAGTATGAAAATAAAATCCCGACGACAAAGAAAAAATGAGTCAAGAAATGAAAGATTCGAAACAAGTGTACCTCAACTCCATTTAAGGAATAAAGATGAAAGATAACTGGAAGAGAGAACGCATTAGAAGTAGTGGCCTGATCATTACAGAGTTGTCAAATAACCAAATAGGGATAAATAACAAAATTGAGCCTAACAGGGGTAAGCAATACTGGTTAAGCTAGCTTGTGTAACAGCCTCACTAGAGGCAATCGTGAAAATTGACCTAGAAGGTATAGGTTGGATGTGGGGCCTATTGTCCATGGGCATGAAGACTCAGGAGATGGAAATCCTCCCCAAAGGTGACAGACCTGGGGCAATGCCTCCAATGAGTTGGGTTATCTCCCCAGTAAATGAAGGGTCACTAAAGGATAATCCCTACAATAAAGAAAGATAAAGAAAATACAATTATATATAGAAAATAAAATTGAATAGAGAAAGACATTAGAGATGACAAGATTAAAATACATAAGATAGCCTGACAGAAGAACCACCCACCGCAGAGGAGGTGGGAAGTGACGAAGTGCAGCTAAGAGAAACGGTCACCGATGTATGCAAAAGAGGAAAAATTTAAAAGATGTGCCTTAAAATATGAAAAGTCAAAGAAAAAATATTCAAAAGTGCTAATAATTACCTGGATAGAATAGGATGACACAGAAGAAGCTCACGATCAATCTAGAATACAAAAGACAGCTGGAAAGGAAAAGTAAGGGAACATATCTTATCAACAAAGAAAAGTATACAAGGAGAATAATATTAAAATAAAGATGAGTCAATAACCTCTCTGGACAAACACAAAGAGGAGACCAACATGGAATTCCTAGCCCTAGGAAAAGGCCCTCGGGAGGGAGGAGGAGGCAAAGGATAACTCGCCACAACAGAAGGTCCTTGCAACTATCCACAAAGAGAACGACAGTTTGAATATGAACCTTGAAAGCTTAAGTAAATAATGAATAAGGTAAAAAAGAAATTAAGATAAAAGACTTACAGTGGTTGTGCGGACAGTCTTCCCATATAGTAGATGTCCAGTAATGGGGCTGCTGGTGGATGGGGAATCTATCATGATACCCTCACTGGAAGACTCTCCTGAAACTGGTAATAAAGAAGAAGCATCAGGGTTTTGATCATCGTAAGGACTAGGGACCCTCATCTCATTTGAATAACAATCATCATCATCACGGGGAGTTCTTCTATAATCGACTAGTTCATCTTCAAATGATAGAGAAGGGGAACCAATAAGTGAAACCCTGAGAAAGTTAGTTTCATTGAGTAAAGAGGAGTAAGGCGTAGTACCTTCACTAATGGGAATAGAAGTAACAACATTCTCCGCATCAGATAATCATAGGGCTTCATAGCCCTTCTCTCTCACAGTCCGATGTGTCTTCTTCACTCCAAGGTCATTAGTGTCAGCCCCCTGGTCTGGTGTAGAGGAAGGAGCAGTAACTTCAACACTAGTTCTCTTCTTCTTACTACTCACCCTAGTTCTTACTAGCGAGGGGGAAGCATCAGTAGTGGTAGGAGGATAAGAAGTAACTAGTATAAAGTTAGAAACATCCACATCAGGATGTTTCCTCTTACATAAAGCAGGGGCTCTTGCCTTGCCTTTTGACTAAGGCTTGGCAGGTTGGGGGTCAGGACGCTTAGAGTAAATAGACGCATCAAGCAAGGGCCTCACCAAGATTAGGGTGACCTGCTCTAGAGGGGCCTTGGAGATAGTTCTTTGGTACCATGATGAATTTTGTGTCCTTTTATCTAGGTACCTGTTATTGTTGGGAATCTTTGTAAAATAGTCTCATAGGGGGGACATTCTTCACGCAATTGTGAATGAGGAGGACCTACTTCTGCCAAAGAGTGAGCCATGAATGAGTGAAGGCAGACAAGTAGTCTCGAGAAGGCATAAAGATACCTACCAGATGGTTAACTCTGTGAACCACCCCCTCGAATGTAAAATTGGTAAAGGCCTCAAGGTATAGCTCGGGGGGGGGGGGGAGGTTCTCGAAGGATAACTAGGATTTTGAACCCCCTGATCATAGCCAAACTACCTCCTCACCCTCTCAAAATGATAAAACTCTACACTTTGGCCTAGTCCATTCAATGAAGGCAAAGTGCTGGGTAAAATCATGACAACTACAGAGATGTGAGGGCAAGTGGAAAGAGACTCAACATCAACACGGTAATAGAAGGTTCCCTTAGAAGGAGAGAAAGAGCTCCAAGTAAAAATACCACCAACCAGCTTGCAGTAAGGACTGAAGGATAACTCATCAATGTTATCTATCAAAGACCCTATAAGGGCCTTAGGAGTCTTTTTGTTCCACCTGGCAATGCGAGCAACCTTGATATGATAAGCCCTGGCCTCTGGGGTAAAGTTAGGAAATCTCTCAACCAAAAAGGACATGAGAATGAAAGTGCTGGTAAAATTAATGGCATCATGATGCCCATACGAGCGCTCAACATCTACATGAGCTCTTTCTATCCAAGTGTACAACGATCCCAGTGTCAGAGCATCCAGGGGGACTACCCTCCCTAGAGCAAGTCTCACATCCAGCTTGAAGAGAAGTTCGCGAGGAGAGTCATCTGGCCACCCTAGAAGTAAGAACGTACTGAGAAAGGTAACAAAGGATGCTGCCAAGTGTGAGGGGGAGTTAATTTTTGGGCCTTCTTAACTCCTTAAGGCCCTTCTCGAGCTCTCACCCTTGGGCACCTGCTTGAAATCCTTAGACCAATACCTTTGCCACTTGGTGAAGGAATGATTGGTGGACCAGTTTGATTAGTAACAACATATTTTGGGCACTCACCCAAATCTTATTGGATCTCTCCCACCATGTTTTCCTCAGTTTCGTCCTTGAAACCATCAGTGAGTATATTGTCGCCCAGGTAAGGAAGGACGGGAAGTTCATAGACATCTTCCAAAGTAACAGTAAATTCACCCCAACCAGTAATATAAGTGTGTGAATATCTACTCCAGGGAGAGGCTAACAAAGTAAATGCAGGGGTATGTTTAGAAATAGAATAAGAATTGAGGCTGCTGATGGTGGTCAAAAGACCTAGCCCCCCGATAATAGACTTATGCGGGGGGATGGATAAGATATGATCCACCCAAAGACTCCATATCTCCGTGGAGCCACAAAAAGCTTTGACCTCAATGTTATAATGGGGAAAATAACCCATGTCCACTCGCACCCTAAGAATTGAATCGGGAAACACAATAGGAAGGTCAGAAGACTCACCTAGACCCACATCGGATTGCTCATTTATCTTAGACACAAACTCCTACTCAAATTTATGAGAGAGGCCATGAAGGTAACTTCCTTGCCAAAGTAGGGTGCCAAGCGATAGAGGCCAAAATCTCTTTTCACACGAGCAGCTAAATATTCCCTTTATGACTTAAAATAAGTAGAAGATGAGGAGACCTTTCTCATGAGAAGATCAACAGACGCCCCACCTTGCACGAAAGTGGTGGGTTCCGCGACGACGAAAGAGATGGTGGTGGATCTGATTGCTATAATTATAGAAACAGTAACAAAATTGGGTAGCATTACTACTAGTACCTTGCTAGTGTTGGTGGTGACAGTGGGAATGGGATTCAGGGAAGAAGAAGAGGCCATTTGTCGAGTAAAACGGAGAAAGAAGACGACGTCTTTCAGGGTTGATAATGACAGTTTTAACTTTCTTTATATCTCTCTCTATATAAAAGAAAACCAAGTCTAAAAACAAGTGTTAAGGTGAAAAGAAAGATAAGTTTAAAAAAGCTCTTTTATACCCCTTTGAGGCCGCACGCTCCTGCCAATCAAAAGGGGGAAAATTATTTCCCAAATGATGGGATGCATGTTTTATGTTCGACACATGTCACCTAGAGACCCTCAATGTGGGCTAACGTGACAGGCCTAATTAATGCCATAATATCGTCATGAGATTGATTTAGACTATTCGTTTTCCAAGAAATAGTGAATCATTGCGTACAAAAACCATTGGTATACCCAACACACAGGTTTTTGTACGAGGGGACTAATGTAGAGGGGTGCTCAATCATTTGGCTAAATAAATAGACGAGAAGTCCAATATGGTGAGGGAGGCTCATCACGAGCAACCCATTTAAAGATCACCTAGCCAAAGACCAAAGAAAAATTAAATTGGACGAGGAGGCCCCCATGAGGAGCCCCTCATCTCCAAAGCTTAATAATCACATAAATGAAGATAGGGAAAGGAGGCCCACCTAAAGGAGATCCTTGTCCCCCAAAGCTTGAGAGTTAAAGGAATAAAGATAGGGCGAGGAGGCCCACCACAAGGAGCTCATCATCCCCAAAGTTTGAGAAACACGTAAATGAAAATAGGATGAGGAGGCCCACCATGAGGAGCCCCTTATCCCCATAAGATCAAATATCATAGAAAGGAAATTTGGATGAGGAGACCCACCATGAGGAGTCCCTAATCCTCAACGCTTAGAACATAGAATAAATGAATGAAGGCGAGGAGGACCTTGACGAGCAGCCCTTGTCCTACACTCAAGCCATAGGAAAAAGCCCAAGGCAAGGGGTCTCATTGTGAGTAGCCCCCCTGCCCCGGTTGACACATCATTGAAATTGTAAAAGGGTGAAGAGGCTTACCCAGGATGATCCCTCTACTCCCAAATGACTCACTTAAAAGAACCAATGGGTGAGGAGGTCCATCTAGAGTGACCAACTCCCCAAGACTTTTTACTCAGATATATATTAAACACTACACCAAAACTATCGACTTGTCATGATCATTGACCGTGACAAGTCTGGGGGTGATAACTTTTTTGGTTACGGACATGTCACCGTCAAAGACCGTGATAAGTTCATTAGACTTGTCATGGTCCTATCACAATCTTTAAACTCGACAAGTTTTGTCACGGTTAAAGACCATGACAAGCCCATGACAAAACCAAAAAAATTATCACGGTCAAAGGCCGTGACAAGTCTGTAACAAGTTTTTTTCTTGGACTTGTCACGGTCTTTGACTGTGATAATTCTGGGAAGAATTTAAAAAATTTGTTGGACAGTATGGCCACTGCCACTTTCTAGCAGTATATTTGTACCTTTTATAGCAAAATTGTACCTTCAAACAACATATATCCAAATAAAATGGAAAGAATGCACCAAACCATTGCATATATAATTCCATTTCCAAATAAAATAAAAATTCAATCCATATCCAAACCAAAATGTAACAAATCAAAACAATATAAATATAATCCAAGTGTCCAAATAAAATAGATACAAATAATGTCAATGCAAAGAGTCATCAGTAGATAGGAGGAGGAAGTAAGGACAAACGATATACGCATTGAGACACCCCTTAATATACGTCACGCCGCATTATTCGAGAACCCTGACCTCAATGTCTTAAAGGGGATATCCATGAACCGAAATACCCAGGAGGTATCTCTGGTCCTTAAACCCCCTCGCTATCGGCTGGCCATCATATATGTCGAGTAAAAACACGATCGGCGAACCAATTGTTGACATAGGCCGCTCGATGGGAGTCAAGATGGGCACTTGATCATATAACGGAGAGTCCGCGCATATCGGCGACGAAGTAGTGACGTCCAAATCCTCATCCTCATCCACCTCCACTCTCTTCTCCTTCTCCTTGCCCTTGCCCAACTGACGCTTCATGAAGGCGTACATATCTAGGATCGTCGCCTATAACCTTGATAGCTTCTCGTTATGTGTGTCCACCTAACGAGCCAATCCGATGTTGCTCATCTTCATTCTGATGATCCTAGACTTCCCCCACCCATGAACTCATCCCCCTAGTCCTCCCCTTGCGATCAGCACCGAGCACTTGTCTAAGTGCATCCGTAGCCAAAGATGCCTTGTCGGCATTAGACTGCGACTCATGCACTTCCTTAAGCTTTGCTTGAAATGACAAAAAGCACATGATCAGTTAATTAAGTAAATAAAAAAATTATAACATAATTAACAAAAATTAAATATTTATAAATTATAATAGTGGTCGCGACACTTGAGGACACCTCCTTGCCCTTTCCCTTCTTCGTCCAAATTGCCACATAGGCATCGAGACTATATGGCCTACCCCCAGGGCCACTCCCCGTCTCCTAAAATAAAAGAATGCAAAATTATTAAGTAACAGAAAATAAAATAATGCAGAATAGCATAAAACTATAATTATAGAAAAATTAAAACTTATCATCCTGTGTTCCACCTTGGCGTAAGACGTCCGCTCGAAGTAGTGCACGTTTGAATTTTTCACCCGATTTTCCCTCCCCGGTTGGTGAGATACCAATTGTCTCTACTTGATCTCATTGTCGATAAACTTTTATCACAGTGCTAATGCGATCGGATCCTTCGTCGGAACAGTCTCACGCAGTCTGAGAATGGAGTCCCGGGTCTTCCCAAATTACCATGCCCGCAAATTCTTCTTCCACATCTTATGTTGTTCCCTCAACTGCTCCAACATGGGATCACGAAGTTATGAGGGTAGGCCGAATTGTTACTGTCAAACAAATATAGAACAAAAATAAAGTAAGTGTTAGTTCCTAATAAATATAAATTGAAATTGAAATTGAAATTGAAATATAAATACATTACCTGTAGTGCCGCCCAAATATCCAACTTGAGCTCATTTGGCACCTCCCACCAACTAGTGTACCCCGGGCCGATAATCGTTTTCACCAACTCGAGGGATCTAGCCAATAATCCCATCTCGTTCTCAATGGCCGACCCCAATTTGCCCCATTTTAGGAGCCTAGGGGATGAGGAGCCCTCATCGCCTCTACTTTCGCCAAGACTAGAAGAAGATTTTTTTTGTAAAAATTGTTCTTATTAGTACAAATCCAAATGAATTAGAAGAATACAAAGCACTAACCATATTATAACAAAACACTGGCAACTTTGAATTAATGAACTAAACTGATCAAGTACAAATCAATTAAAAGCATTAAACTGATGTTCGAGAATAATAAAACACTAGAATAATATACCCACTCGACATGGACTTTGAATTAATGCTTCATAATTAAATCTAAATATTACATGCGGTAAACTGATTAAGTACAAATGAATTAATAGTATTAAACTAATGTCCGATAATTGGAATACTTATTACAAATCTAAAAATTGTTTCAAATTCGGGTTATCATAAAAAAACGGATTGATATTCTGTAGGAGTAACCAAGTCATTCACACTACTGTTTAGAAGCTTTAAATTTTAAACTTTGGTAGTCACCGTCAAGGTTTATCCTAATATCTTCATGAGCACCTGAACCTTGTACATCGTCAGCGACCTCATTCTCTTCCACTTCATGAACTTCGTACGCGTCATCAACTAAATCCTCTAACATATTATGATCTATGTCATCCCCTCATACATCTATCCTACGTGTTGAAGGTTATTGTGAAGTTTTCTCGGGGACAAAAGAAACTTTTGATTCCACATGAAACTCCAAAATTGATAACTATCTTGCATACCCCATCTTAACAAATGTCGTTCAATTGTTTTCCACTCAATCACCTTACCATTCTTACACCTAGCACACGGACACGGAAACTCTTCATCATTATGACATCTCTTTGCGTATTTTACAAATTCATTAGCACCTCTGTGAAACACATCTCCTAATCTATTTTCTCACCCATCCACTCTTTGTATTTAAGATATCCCATCACAGTTACTACAAACAATCACCTATTGTAGGTAGGAAGAAAATATGCATGGATTAGTATAAACAAAAGTTTGAACATTTAGTTCCCATTAGTATAAACAATCGCCTATTACTTGTTGTACAAAATTTATAGTATGTTTCATTTAATTAGGTCTTATTTATATTTTATTTTTAAATTCCAAATTCAAATTCAAATTCAATTTATAATATTAACTCCTATTTCCTCTATCTCCTTTAAAGGGTGAATGGTCGTATCCCATTCAAGACCGCATATTTCTGTAATATACTTAACAGCTCATGCACATTGTTCCATTTTGAGAAAAATTCGACAGCATATTCCCATAGTTCCCCAAGTACATGATGTAATTTCTCAAGTGTGAGTGTTATTTCAATTGATAATTGAAATAACACTTAACATCGCATCATCTAGTATGTACCCAGAGAACATTAAGGTACGACTTCATAACTTCCTCCAAAAGTAACAAGTTTAAACTACTATGAATATTATTATACAGAAACTATATAGTCCGAAACTGTCCAAACGAGACAATTCGAAAGATCTCATTACAGGGGTAATGACTCTCGAACGGGTCTAAGGGCTATTGAACGCATACGCATAAGAACTGTAAGGCTAGTATTTATGCGCACTTTATGTAATTTCAAGTATGCTTCATTTAATTATCATAAGTCCGTGGTCAGGCCACTCACGAACGGGTCGTGACATAAAGTAATTTTAGAAAAAAGTTGCCCCTCCCCCATTTGGACAATAATCCAGTGATCGTGCCACTTCTAAAATGAACCAACCTAACAAAATAAGACAATATAATTATTTAAGGATTTATTAATGTGAATTAAATTAAGGATTTTAAAAAATTAAACAACCAACTTCCATATCCAACCACATCCGTCCAATATAATCTAGCAGCAACAACAAACCAACAAATGTGTATCCCGTACTCCTTCTAATTCATCTACTCAATTAATTCATTTCTAACAACACAAGAAATTATATACATATGACTAATTAGCTTCAATCCCCAAATAATAACACCCAATCAACATTGACAATTTCTAACCAATTTCAAACCTAAATGAGAATACACAAACAATATTTATAATGTCAAATTAATTTTATTCTCTAACGAATAAGATTCAATCAATATTAACAATACCTATTAATTTCAATATTAACAATACCTATTAAATTTATGTGGTTAAATCAATAGAACCAAAAGGTTTTGTTAACTTAAGGAGCATATATTTTTCTACAATTTATGTCAATAATTTAATAAATTTGTAATTATAACACCCACTGCCCCCACTACTACCCCCACCCCCATACACCTATACATACACACACACCCTTACCCCTACCCCCACCCCCCACATAAACACATGATCCCCCCACCCCACTGCCCCCAACCCCTCCTCTGTCCCCTGCCCCTCCGTCGCCCCCCACCCAGACCTACACACACACCCCCACCCACACGCACCCACACATATATACACACGCACCCACCTACATGTAATACCCCGTATTTTTGTGATATTTATTTATGGGATTAATTGAATTAAATGTGTATTAATTGGGAATTAATCCGGATAAAATACTAGCGTGATGTGAGTTGGTATTTGACTATAATGTGTACATATGACGTTATATGAATATCGAAAATATTAAAATTGCCGTGAGATAGAAATACGGAAATTTGGGAAATTTTATTGAGACGTGTGTGACAGTCGCGTCAGGAAAGTAATTATTTAATTAAAAAGTGAATTTTATTTTCTATTAACCATATGGTCATTTTGAGTGCGCCAACGCGTCCGGAAGGGTTGAAATAGTCAAAAAACACTAGCCGGGGGTTTAGTTTGGGTCCCGGGGCATTTTTAGGCCATACCGGCAACCCAAAAGGGTAGTTTGGTAATTTCAGAATTTTGGGAATTAAAACCTACGAAAATTAGAGTTAAAAATATGATTTAGTCTTAACCCACTAACCCATTTTCAACCCCAATCTAAGTAGTGGGCTACGGGAGAAGTTAAGAAACATTAAACTTGCCAAAAACCAACCCCCACCTACATTATCATCTTGAGAAGAACTTGTAGAGAGAGAGAGGGAGAAGGATTCTGCAGAGAGAGAGAGAGGAATTCAACCATATTCAACCAACAACAAATCTGGAACATAAGGCAAGTGGTTTAATTACATTATTTGCAAAGAATGTTTCTTCCATGCGTAGGAAATTTATATAATTGTTTTGTTCTTGGAGAATGATAAAGACCCATTGAATTGGAATTAGAAATTACATTTTGATGATGAGATTGCTTGTAGAATTGTGTTAGGGTAATTATTCTGATAGAAATACATCTTTTATATCACCAAAAACGGATTTAATTATGTCTATGGATGACTTTAATTTCTAGGGTTCATGTTCATGGGATTTGGGGAAAATTGGAGAAATTTGATGATGTTTAGGAAGATTTGGCCCTATATTAATGTTTAGTTATGACCTATGAATGTTTAATGTGGATTAGAAACCTTAAAATACTGTTGGGACAATTTTGTATGGGATTAGAGGTGAAGAAATTTGGGAAAAACGAAAAAGGGAAATTCTGGGCTCGAAACTGGCCTCTCGTTAGAAGACCTGCCCAGGTCGTTTGAACGAGCTTCTAACGAGTGACAGTTTGAATTCTAACGAGGGGGATGTTCGTTCGATGCCTTCGTTCGAACGAGATCTCGTTAGATGCCCACTTCGTTCGAACGAACTCTCGTTCGAACAGCCTCGTTCGAACGAACTGACAGTTTGGCCTTTTTGGCCTGATTTGACTATTAGTGTTCCGTAACCTTGCTTAATTGTAGAGATGAAAATTCCTTGATGACTAATCGATATAGTTGGGAAATTTGGGATATATTGAGGAGTAAAACATAGAAGTGTGGTTTGAACAAAATGATATTTATGGGTTAGAACGTGAGTAACTAATTACGACGTGAGGATGATGGATGACGTGTATATATAAACCGGGGACAAGCGTGTGGGTATAAGAACGAGAAGTATACCACTAAAATAAATATGGTAATAACTAAGATGTGTGCATGCTTAGTATATATGATTTTATGTGTATGACATACCTACCATACTTGCTATCACGGGAGGTTTACGTTCTCTTAGGGCCATCTAATCCTTGTGTTGCCCGAATTTAGATTGGTACCTCGAGAACATAGGTCAGAGAAGGAATTATTGGGAAGTTAATAAGTCTGCTGACCGTGGGAGCGTAGGTATGTGCGTGACCCATGTGATGTGACTGTGTTCGCCTCCATTGTTTGTGATTTTTGTTATCTGAGAACGATTCCTGAGAGATTCGGAATGCGTAATCCTTATGTACGTGATGTACCGGGATGGATAACAGAGTATGTGTGCACCACAGCTTAGTCTCGGGGTGCTTGTATTGTATATTCATGATGGGAATAATATACGCTTAAATAATGAGAACTTTCATGTTGGTATTGTGAGTATAATTATGATATTGTTTTGAGAAAATATAACGGGATAACCGGTAGTGAATTGTATTGCTAATAATTGAAAATCCGAGTTTAAGTAAAGCCCTCTATTTAATTGATAACGCTAGAATGTATAATGGGAATCGAGTAGTAAAGCGTAGAACTTATTACGGTTTGGTTAGGTATGTATGTCATTTAGATGGGTACAGTACGTTAGGAGTGCACATTTAGTCGAGAGGTGAGAATTTCATGTGAGTGCACGTCCTAACATGTATTTTGCATTCATTGTTTTAATGTTATTAAAACACTTGCTATTTTAAAATACTCTCCACTTTCGGGCTCTGACCCGTTTGCTTTCAAATCTATTTTTTTTGTAAAAACCTTTTAGGTGCCCAGCCACAAGGACACCATGCATAGGATTTCCATTCAGGTGACGAGCTGTAGCTGTTGTGGAAGTTACATGGCCTTGCTAGTAGATGCTTCTTTTGTCTTGACTCTATATTCAGTTCTCACCAGTTGTAGGGCATGTTGCCCATTTCTATTAGAGACATTTCATATTTCAGATTTTCAGACTTTTGGCATGTAATTAATTCAGGATGCAGTTTCATTTAATTCAGTTGTGGGATTGTTGTGAGGAGTTTTCCTCCGGACTTATTATTATTTGTTGGTTATTCTATTGTTCCGTTATGGTGAATGGTTATGTTATTCTTTCATAATTCTTTTACTGCATGATAACTAGACTTAATTTAAAATTTGGCAACTTACTTTTAAATACTAGGTGGTTAGTAATTATATAAATGTTTTCGACAATGATGCTATTTAACTGAGCCAACTTGGCATTTTGATTCAATTTAATAAAGGAGTAGCTACCCGGTATTTAATTAGTCGGGGTGTCACAGGTGGTATCAGAGCATCAGATTCTAGTGTCCTTTAGGATCTGTACGGCTTATTATGTTTCCGCTGAGCTTTCTTTGATGTAGAGCCCTATATTTTAGGACTGTTGTATTCTTTTGTATATTCTACGTTCTTCAGCTATTTTGAGTTTATAACTGCGAACTTATAGACTTTATTCTTGTTTCAGATGCCTCCACGACATGCACAACGGGTTCCCAAGGATGCAACGCCAGAACCACAGCCCGCACCAGTTCAGGGCACGATGAATGCCGTCGAGGTTGCAGCCATTCTGGCCCAGGCGGTAAATGCCGCACTAGCCATGGTTCAGCAGGCACCACCTCATGTGCCTGTAGCCGCGCCAGTTCAGGCACATGCATTCCCGTCTGCTTGGGAATGCGTACGTGATGTTGTTCAGAAAGCACACCCACCGGAGTTCGCAGGTAGCTCCGATGTTGTGGTTTCAAGTCAGTGGAGGAAAGACATTCAGCGGCACTTGAGGATGTATGAGTGCACCGATGTCCAGAAGCAGATACTAGCTACCTTTAAGCTAGTAGGGTCTGCACTGCAGTGGTGGGAGTCTATTACCACCATGGAGGAGAGAAATACACTCACGATACAGGAGTTTTGGGTTCGGTTCGACCGCAAGTATTTTCCGTCAGCTGTTCACACGGAAATGAGGAGAAAGTTGATGAATCTCAGACAGGAGGGTAAGAATGTGGCCGAGTATGAGGTCGGATTTACAAATCTGTTGAATATTGTTCCGGACGAGATACCGACAGAGGAGAAGAAGATCCAAAAGTTTACAGACGGGTTGACTTGGAGGATCCGTCAGCATTTATTGGGGAACCTCTCATTGGCCACTTATTCTGACGTGGTTAACGCTACACTGTTACCCTGCCAGGATCATCACTTTCACATGGCTGAGAGCAAGAGGTCAGGAGAGTCCAGCCATCAGGGTAGGACTGGGGGAAATGGTGCCAGTGGGGCACATTCTGTTCAGGGGCAGAGGACGGGTGATCAGGGTTCCCAGTAGGGGGATCATAAGAGGTTCAGATCGGGGAATTTTAGGCAAGGACATGGAGGTTTCTGGCAGGGCCATCAGGGTCCGAACGACCATCAGGGCCAGCAGGGTCAGAATGGTCAACAGCAGTTTCAGCAGGGCCAGGGGAGGAATGGTAACGGCCACCAGGGCCGAGGACAGCAGGGACAGAGAGGGGGGAACTTCCCGGGGAAGTGTTACGTTTGTGGCAAGACTGGCCATAAATTCCAGGACTGTCCGGATAGGGGCAGGACCCCGCAGCAGCAGTAGGGTGCTCGACAGGAGCCGCAGAGGCCTATGTTTCCCGCCGCCCTCCCAGCACCACCGCAGATGGCAGCATTACCACCCATTCTAGCAGTCCTAGTCCAGCAGGGGCAGCTTCAGTATGGGAGAGTGTATCAGCTCCAGCAGGTCGCAGCCCCACAGGATCCACCGGCCATTGAGGGTATGTTCTCTATTCAGGGGATTATGGGGCACATTTTATTTGACACGGGGGCTACACACTATTTTATTTCTATGAGATTTTCACGCACCATTGGGTTATTAGACACCGCCAAGAGTACGGTTACTTGTGTAGATTCACCGTTGAGTAGGGGTTCCGTGAGTTCCCTTATTTGTAGAGGTGTGGGTATAGAGATCGGGAGGTTTACTTTACCCGCTGATATGTTATAGTGTTAGAGATGACCGAGTATGATGCCATTATTGGCATGGATTGGCTAGTTGCATACCGAGCCATGATTGACTGTTTCAGTAGGAGTATTATCTTTTCCATTCCCGGGAAGGAGATGTTTTTAGTGGCGATGCCTCGTCCCGAGGGAGGATCGTCCACTCACTTGTACTATATAGAGGAGGAGACCTCTAACGAAGTGGTGATACCACTTGATTCGATTCCGGTTGTTCGAGAGTTTGCCGATGTATTTCAGGATATACCTGGATTACCTCCCAGTAGAGAGATAGATTTTGTGATTGACTTGACGCTGGGCACTCGGCCTATTGCCCGCGCACCTTACCGTATGGCTCCAGCTGAGATGAGAGAGTTACGGGATCAGATTGAGCAGTTGTTGGGTCAGGGGTTTATTCGGAGGAGTACTTCGCCGTGGGGTGCCCCTGTGTTATTCGTAAATAAGAGGGATGGATCGTTGAGGTTGTGTGTGGATTACCGAGAGTTGAATAAGGTCACGATACGGAATAAATATCCGTTGCCCCGAATCGATGACTTATTCGACCAGCTGAGAGGAGCTTATTTCTTCTCCAAGATTAATTTGCGATCGGGATACCATCAGTTGCATATCAGGGAAGAGGATGTCTCGAAGACTGCGTTCTTAACGAGATATGGTTCCTGCGAGTTTCGGGTTATGCCTTTTGGTTTGACCAATGCTCCAGCCGTGTTTATGGACTTGATGAATAGGGTGTTCAGAGAGTTCCTAGATCAGTTCATCATTGTCTTCATTGATGACATTCTGGTTTACTCCCAAATAGAGGAGGAGCACGCCGAGCATTTGAGGCAAGTTTTGCAGACGCTACGTCAGAATGAGATGTATGGAAAGTATGAGAAGTGCGAGTTTTGGCTGAAGGAGGTTCAGTTTTTGGGGAATGTTATTTCCGACCGGGGGATATCTGTTGATCCGGGGAAGGTATCCGCGGTGAGGGAGTGGGGACAGCCCACGACACCAACTAAGATTCGTAGTTTCTTGGGACTAGCAGGATACTACAGGAGGTTCATTCGGGGATTTTCAAAGATAGCAGGTCCTTTGACACATCTGACTCGTAAAGGTGTGCCGTTCATCTGGAGTGATGCCTGTCAGTTGGCATTCGATGAGTTGAAGGACAAGTTGACCTCAGCACCTGTGTTAGCATTGTCGAGACCGGGAGTTGAGTATCTAGTTTACACCGATGCGTCCTTGCAAGGACTTGGAGGTGTATTACAACAGGAGAGACAGGCCATAGCTTATGCTTCCCGTAAGCTTAAGCCTCACGAGAAGAATTACCCCACCCATGACTTGGAGTCGGAGGCAGTTGTATTTGCCCTTCGGATTTGGAGACATTACCTTTTGGGGGAGAAGTTTCGATTGTTCACGGACCACAAGTCCCTACAGTACCTATTCACGCAAAAGGAGTTGAATATGCAGCAGCGAAGGTGGCTTGAGTTTGTGAAGGATTATCAGTTTGATATCCAATATCACCCGGGGAAGGCTAACATGGTAGCAGACGCGTTGAGCCGTAGGCCAGTAGATGAGGTGGCAGGGGCGTGGAAGGCTAAGTGGAAGGAGTTGGGACACCAAGATGCAGTGGCCCGATCGTTCATATCTGTGATGACGGTTACACTGCAGATTGTCACGAAGGTGGTAAGGGCACAGGTAAATGACTCGTTCTGTCAGGAGCAGATAGTTCGATTACTAGCAGAGGGAGCCGAGTTCTATACCGTTAGCTCAGACGGGGGATTGCGCTTCAATGGGAGACTGGTAGTTCCAAAAGGGGAGGAATTACGACACGAGGTGATGGCAGAGTCGCACGGGTCACGGTTCGCGGTACATCCCGATGGGGACAAAATGTACCAAGACATGAGACGACAGTATTGGTGGAGCGGGATGAAGAGAGATATTGTCTTGTTTGTTTCTAAATGCACCACTTGTCAGCTGGTAAAAGGGGATCATCAGAGACCGACAGGACTTCTATATCCATTAGAGGTCCCGATGTGGATGTGGGAGAGCATATCCATGTATTTTATTATGGGGTTACCTACGTCACAGAGGGGTCATGACTCCATTTGGGTAATTATGAACAGGTTTACCAAAGTCGCTCATTTTCTACCCGTAAGAACCAACTACACTACGGGACAGTATGCCCAGCTCTTTATTGCAGAAATAGTGAGACTTCACGGTGTGCCCCTAAATATCGTGTCTGACAGAGACAAGATATTTGTTTTACTGTTTTGGGAGAGTTTTCAGGAGGACATGGGCACGAAATTGCGGTTGAGTACAGCGTATCACCCACAAACCGATGGGCAAACCGAGCGTACAAATCAGATGTTGGAGGACATGTTGCGTATGTGCATCATTGATTTCGGGGGTGGATGGGAGCAGTATCTTCCACTGGTGGAGTTTGCTTACAACAACTCCTACCAGTTCACCACTGACATGGCTCCATTTGAGGCGTTGTACGGTAGACCTTTTCGTTCCCCAGCATGTTGGTTGGAGGTGGGGGACAACAAACTACTTGGGCCGAAAGTGATTCAGGATACTTCGACGAGGATAGAATTGATACGGAGACGCATTCGGGTAGCTCAGGATCGGTAGAAGAGCTATGCTGATGTGAAGAGGTTCTTCAGGGAGTTCCAAGTGGGGGACCAGGTTTTACTCAGAGTATCTCCTATGAAGGGGATTATGCGATTTGGGAAGAAGGGGAAGTTGGCACCGAGATATGTGGGGCCATTCCCTATCATCGAGCGGATTGGGTCTGTTGCATGTAGACTTGGGTTACCGGAGCATTTGCATCGGATTCATGATGTGTTTCATATTTCCTCTCTAAGTAAATATCTTAGAGACGATTTGGCTCATTCTCTCATTGCTTTGGAGGACATCGATCTCCAGCCTGATAGCTCCTACGGCCGATTGCTATTTTGGACCGAAGCGAGCGGAAACTGCGGTCAAAGATAGTTCCGTTAGTGCGTGTTCAGTGGCGAAATTATAATGTTGAGGAGTCCACATGGGAGCGCGAGGATGAGATGCGCGAACGTTATCCAGAATTTTTCTTACCAGGTACTTTCTAGTTCCGAATTTCGGGATAAAATTTTGTTATTAGGGGGAAAGTATGTAATACCTCGTATTTTTGTGATATTTATTTATGGGATTAATTGAATTAAATGTGTATTAATTGGGAATTAATCTAGATAAAATACTAGTGATATGTGAGTTGGTATTTGACTATAATGTGTACATATGACGTTATATGAATATCGAAAATATTAAAATTTTCGTGAGATAGAAATACGACAATTTGGGAAATTTTGCTGAGACGCGTGTGACAGTCGCGTCAGGAAAGTAATTATTTAATTAAAAAATGAATTTTATTTTCTATTAACCATATGGTCATTTTGAGTGCGCCAACACGTCCGGAAGGGTCAAAATAGTCAGAAAACACTAGCTGGGGGTTTAGTTTGGGTCCCGGAGCATTTTTAGGCCATACCGGCAACCCAAAAGGGTAGTTTGGTAATTTCGGAATTTTGAGAATTAAAACCTACGAAAATTAGAGTTAAAAATATGATTTAGTCTTAACCCACTAACCCATTTTCAACCCCAATCCAAGTAGTGGGCTACGGGAGAAGTTAAGAAACATTAAACTTGCCAAAAACCAACCCCCACCTCCATTATCATCTTGAGAAGAACTTGTAGAGAGAGAGAGAGAGAGAAGGATTATGCAGAGAGAGAGAGAGGAATTCAACCATCTTCAACCAACAACAAATATGGAACATAAGGCAAGTGGTTTAATTACATTATTTTCAAAGAATGTTTCTTCCATGCGTAGGAAATTTATATAATTGTTTTGTTCTTGGAGAATGATAAAGACCCATTGAATTGGAATTAGAAATTACATTTTGATGAGGAGATTGCATGTAGAATTGTGTTAGGGCAATTATTCTGATAGAAATACATCTTTTATACCACCAAAAACGTATTTAATTATGTCTATGGATGACTTTAATTTCTAGGGTTCATGTTCATGGGATTTGGGAAAAATTGGAGAAATTTGATGATTAGATGATGTTTAGGAAGATTTGGCCCTATATTAATGTTTAGTTATGACCTATGAATGTTTAATGTGGATTAGAAACCTTAAAATACTGTTGGGATGATTTTATATGGGATTAGAGGTGAAGAAATTTAGGAAAAACGAAAAGGGGAAATTTTGGGCTCGAAACTGGCCTCTCGTTAGAAGACCTGCCCAAGTCGTTCGAACGAGCTCGTTCGAACGAGCTTCTAACGAGTGCCAATTTGACTTCTAATGAGGGAGATGTTCGTTCGATGCCTTCGTTTGAACGAGATCTCGTTAGATGCCCACTTCGTTCAAACGAACTCTCGTTCGAACGAGACTTCAAACGAGCTGACAGTTTGGCCTTTTTGGCCTGATTTGACTATTAGTGTTCCGTAACCTTGCTTAATTGTAGAGATGACCATTCCTTGATGACTAATCGATATAGTTGGGACATTTGGGATATATTGAGGAGTAAAACATAGAATTGTGGTTTGAACCAAATGATATTTATGGGTTAGAACGTGAGTAACTAATTACGACGTGAGGATAGTGGATGACGTGTATATATAAACCGGGGACAAGCGTGTGGGTATAAGAAAGAGAAGTATACCACTAAAATAAATATGGTAATAGCTAAGATGTGTGCATGCTTAGTATATATGATTTTATGTGTATGACATACCTACCATACTTGCTATCACGGGAGGTTTACGTTCGCTTAGGGCCATCTAATCCTTGTGTTGCCCGGATTTAGATTGGTACCTCGAGAACATAGGTCAGAGAAGGACTTATTGGGAAGTTAATAAGTCTGCTGATCGTGGGAGCGTAGGTATGTGCGTGACCCATGTGATGTGACTGTGTTCGCCTCCATTGTTTGTGATTATTGTTATCTGAGAACGATTCCTGAGAGATTCGGAATGCGTAATCCTTATGTACGTGATGTACCGGGATGGATAGCAGAGTATGTGTGCACCGCAGCTTAGTCTCGGGGTGCTTGTATTGTATATTCATGATGTGAATAATATACGCTTAAATAATGAGAACTTTCATGTTGGTATTGTGAGTATAATTATGGTAATGTTTTGAGAAAATATAATGGGATAACCGGTAGTGAATTGTATTGCTAATAATTGAAAATCCGAGTTTAATTAAAGCCCTCTATTTAATTGATAACGCTAGAATGTATAATGGGAATTGAGTAGTAAGGGGTAGAACTTATTACGGTTTGGTTAGGTATGTATGTCATTTAGATGGGTACGGTACGTTAGGAGTGCACATTTAGTCGAGAGGTGAGAATTTCATGTGAGTGCACATCCTAACATGTATTTTGCATTCATTGTTTTAATGTTATTAAAACACTTGCTATTTTTAAAATACTCTCCACTTTCGGGCTCTGACCTGTTTGCTTTCAAATCTATTTTTTTTGTAAAAACCTTTTAGGTGCCCAGCCACAAGGACACCATGCATAGGATTTCCATTCAGGTGACGAGCTGTAGCCGTTGTGGAAGTTACATGGCCTTGCTAGTAGACGCTTCTTTTGTTTTGACTCTATATTCAGTTCTCACCAGTTGTAGGGCATGTCGCCCATTTCTATTAGAGACATTTCATATTTCAGATTTTCAGACTTTTGGCATGTAATTAATTCAGGATGCAGTTTCATTTAATTCAGTTGTGGGATTGTTGTGAGGAGTTTTCCTCCGGACTTATTAGTATTTGTTGGTTATTCTATTGTTCCGTTATGGTGAATGGTTATGTTATTCTTTCATAATTATTTTACTGCATGATAACCAGACTTTATTTAAAAATTGGGAACTTACTTTTAAATACTAGGTGGTTAGTAATTATAAAAATGTTTTCGACAGTGATGCTATTTAACTGAGCCAACTTGGCATTTTGATTAAATTTAATAAAGGAGTAGCTACCCGGTATTTAATTAGTCGGGGTGTCACACTACACCCCCCCCCCCCATTCACACACACACACACACATATACACAAAAATTCACATAGAAGATAGAGATAGAGAGAGAGAGAGTGAGAGAGAGAGAGATGAAAAAATGGACCTGAAAGTAGAGAGAGAGAATTCGGGGGAAAAAATCGGTGGGAAAAAAAGAGGGGCAAGGTTTTTTTTTACCAAGAAAGTTGTCACGGACTTGTCATGATCTTTGACCGTGATAACTTTCTAATGTTGTCACAGTAAATGATCGTGACGAGTCCGTGACAACTGTACTTATCACGGACTTGTCACGGTCATTGACCTTATCACGGACTTGCCACGGACTTATAACGATCAATGACCATGATAAGTCTGGTCGGCTGAAATGTGACAATTTAGCCTTTTTGGTGTAGTGAAAGTACTGATATTTTACTTTCTTGTACAGGTAGCCTAGTTGAGAAAGTAGGACTCAAAAAGGCAAGTTGGGATCTCTTAGGAGTTTAGTCTTGGTGGATGAGGAGCAAGATTTATTGATCAAGCTTAACCACTTAGCACTTTAAGATTGAGAGAATACTAGTAGAGAGACCCTAGGGATCAATCAGTCCTTGGACAATCATACCCAGTCATAACTGATGTAAGAAACCAAGAGGTTCCTTGCAAGAAATGAACAGCTTATAAAATAATTTTAGATGAAGGGTGTCCTCATGGCACCACTCAAGTTTGAAAGATTTTAGAGGATGTGGTCCTTGAGACCTCCCCTCAAGTTTATAAAGATTTTAGAGTAGGTGGTCCTTGAGACCCCTCTCAAAGCTCACAAAGTTTTAGAGGAGGTAATCAAAGAGACCACTCTCAAGTTTACAAACTTTATACAACAAGTTACCATTTCAAAACATATTTACCAAATCAGATATCGTGTCATTCAGCTCAAACATATTAGCTTTTTGACTTTGGTTTGCACCAGGTGGCCCATATCAGAGGGGACAGGAGGTTACGCACAGATAGGGACAAATGGTACATTGCAGACCTTGTCCCTCACGAACCCCCTCAATTTTGGCTCCCAAAAGTTCCAACTCAGTCCTAGTGCCCAAGTATAAATAGGACCCCTGGGCAAGGTCAAGTAACAATCATAAACTCAAGTCATATCGTTACTCTATCAAAATCACACCAGACCACCTAATATTCTCTCCCTATTCTCTCTTTAAGTGCTAAATGCTTGTTTCTTCACTCCGACACTGACAGCCATTATTCTTAGGAGATCCTCTTGATAAAACTTACTATTGATGTTGTGAAGTTCATCTTCTTACAGGTGATGGTTCTTTCTTTGGTTTCTCTAGAAGTTCTTGCGAACCTTAAAGGCAGAGTTCGTTAAAGTGGGTTAGGCCTCACCCGTTTCAGCATCTTATCACATCCCGGTCACACTACCCTCCTACACTATCTATCTATCTATCTATCTATCTATCTATCTATCTATCTATCTATCTATCTCTCTCTCTCTCTCTCTCTCTCTCTCTCTCTCTCTCTATATATATATATATATATATATATATATATATATATAATCGGCTAAACGTGCATATGTCACTCGCAGCACTAGCCCATAATCCCAGAGTTTAACACTGACTTCTGAATACATAAGTAGTCACTTGCTTATAATGGATTCACAATTTTATTAATATTTTGGACACTAATCTATGCTAATCCAACCTGTATCCCAATTTTTTTTAATATCCCAAACCGATATCCTTAATTAATTTTCGAGTGTTGTTCATCCTAGACACCTATATTTCCACATTCCCATATTTCCACAAAGATTTTTTTCGATTAACCCAAAGTAATATAATGTTTAAAATATTTTCCAGAATTCCTAAGTCACATTCCGAACTCCCTAAGTTAATCTGGACTCCAAACAGTCCACGTAAAAATCCAAACAAATAAAGTAGACCCAATAGCTCGTCTGAATCGATTCAGTTTCCTCACCCTAATCGATTCTCTTCCCTAATCAATTCGATTCTGGGCAGTGGTCTGATCAACCTATGCGTGATTCATCATCTCCCCATTAACCCAAACAATATCCATCACCAATTTAACACAAAATTTATACTTTCTATTAATTCTAAACATAATTATACTCATTTTTCATGTTAGAATTTATCCGGGAATAATCTAATTCATGGGATTCAACATCGGTATTCAAGAATTATAAACTTTCTTAACTCGACTTCAAGATTCAATCAATTCCAATACTAATCATTCAACATCACACTTTTCTGCATGAATAAATCTCATAATCTATATGGGATCATCAAATAATTATTCTTCTATATTTTTATTCACAAAATCCCATTTTTACAAATGAATCTCACCTCGAAAATTCATATTTTTCACAACTCAAATATGAATTCGAAATATAACATAAATTATCAAAGAAAGTTTAGACACTTGCCTTATGGGGTTAGATATTCTGAATTTCTTCTTGATGATCCTTCTTGCAGAAGAATCCTAGTTCGGAATTGTCACAATCTCTCCCCGAAATGACCTTCTTAAGTTTCTCTTAAAGTCTCCCTTCTTTTTTCTCCTCTCTCTCAAGCCTAGGTATCTTAAAATGATGGAATGGCTGCCCCATCATCTAACATCCCTAATTATCCCACTAATCCAAAAATTATTCTTAGGAATAAGTACAAAATGACCTGAATGCCCCTATACGGATCCTAATTAGTTCAAAAAGCCCTCGAAACCCAATTATTACCCCCCCCCCCGAGTACCTAATTGTGCTATTTCTACCCATATCGAATAATCGGTGCTATCGAAAACATCATCCAAGTCACCAAACACTAATTTACCATCTCATTCCCAGCATGGTTGTAACAACCCCCATTTTTCACATAAAGGTTGGGCAGACACAATATGCTGAAGATGGGGATTGTCTAACAATATATATTATGCATAACATTAAAACCATAATAATAATGATAATAATAATAATAATAATAATAATAATAATAATAATAATAATAATAATAATAATAATAATAATAATAATAATAATAATAATAATAATAATAATGACACCTTTGAATTTTCCTTTTAAAATGACATGCACAAAATATTAAAATTTTAACTGATGATAAATAAGATCCAACATCAATACATTGACTCAATAACTGAATATTAAACTCGAGCTTATGCCCATACAATAATCCCAAATAATAACTGAAATGGAAATAGCAACCTATGCTGTAATCAAATGAACCGAAGTAGTCGCCGTGCAAATATGACCGCAAGTCTGATCTCCTATCAGCCTCGCTCTCTTTGTCTATGTAAACCTGAGGGGGGGGGGGACATTTTATAATTTGGGTCAGAGTCTAGAGTTGTAAGAATTGACTTACAAAAATTAAGATGCAATAATACATTTAATTCAAAGTGTGTTCCTCCCATCGACACTCACATGCGATAAGTACCTCACCCCTCACCTAAGTACAATCCAACACGCATGTCAACCATAGTCCCAATTATACATTCTAATAACTATCACTACACGATAAATTTTTATGCACCTATCCCAAGTCTTAAACTAGAGCGAACCATCCAGACATATGCTCCTAGTCCCAAGAATAACCCTTATGATACAACCCACAAGAAAGGGCATATCATTCATTATGCATTTACGTAGTATTAGGTTCATTGCAAATTGTCTGCATCATTATCCAAACACGTGTTCCCATTTCCTAAAGTACCCCAGTGATACTACCCACAAAAGTAACATAACCATCTATTAAGCATATACGTAGTATTGGGTTCACAACTGATTGTCTACATCATTAAAATAATTAATTATTCTCAATTAATTTATATGGCGACATATATATACGACACACAAAGGCATATACCTTCAATGTCACATTCATGCTCTATCAGTAAGTCCATAGGAGTCCCTCATCAAAATGGACATTACAAAACATATACAAGTGGGGTGGTCCCAATGTAGTACACCATTACACAGTCCATACCCCCGACGGTAATAATGGATCCCAGCATCGACACCCACCTCCTCATAAGTAACGTTTCAACGTAGGACCATAATTAATGACCTACATAAGACTTATCCCACATGTGTTGATGTGTGCTCTGGTCTCGAGACGTACGCAATCCCATCCGATAGGCCATCCACGAACATGGGTATGACTACATAAGTAATTATATACATATATTTATCACATAATATGTATAAGTATTTACTCTTAAATTACCCCCAATATATATTATTGAATCACCCATTAATAGTTCCAATTTAATAATTAATCATCGAATTAATCATAATTTCCAATTTAAATAATAATCTAATATTTACATAAATTTGGTCTATGATTTGTTAAGGTATCTCCTAACCTTAACATTTTAATTCCAAAAATTTCATCCAAATTCCAGAACTCAGCTGTAACACCCAGCGCAAAAATACAGGGAGCTACTGCTATTCAAACAAAACTAAATCTACAACAATTAGTATAGAACATCTATTTTCCACAAAAGAAATCTAATGAACCCAAAATTTACACTTTTACAATAATCACAATTAAATTTAACTCGAAAATAATGCTAAGCTCTTCAAATAAATTACACCGCCAAGCTATGCAAAAATAATCTTTCCAAACTCAATGCTCTAAAATTCTCCAAATAATCCGTAGCATCCAAATACATGCTAACCTGCCACTAAACAAATACAGGGAAGTACACAATATGATAAGAATAGAAGCTCGCAAATAATAACATTGAATAAAGCGCAACAATACGAATCCACATATACAAATCAAATGCAATACTCAAGATTTATACCAATTTTAATTTTTCAATAACACATCAGTGGGTCACCAGGCCTCACCCTTTCTCACCTAAGCTTCTTAAAGCCTCATCGTGGCTATTGGACTTTTGGACTATTGACGGGTGCCAATTCTTCGTGCCATATAAAAATCTCATGACACCATGCCCTTCAACAAATACAATACCAAAATTTTAGATTGCAATAAATATCTCATAGGATTCCAATGAATACCACAATTCATCATGAGTGCAAATAACACATGAAACAAATGGAATACTCTCGACAAAATTTAGGAGCACATTGTGTAAGTCCCATACCTCAAAATCATCAAAAGAAAATCATAAGATTCTGTCTCAAAATTCTGATCACACCCCTACATTCCTTTCACATAAATAATCAAATCTCGTTCTAGCCCAAACTCGAGAAAACACCAATAAGATAGCGTATCCACGCCTGAATAAAAATAGATTAAGAATTCTAATTTCAAAGATGTATTCTTATGGAAAAGTAAATAAAAATCCGTTCTTGATGCGTCTTGAGAAAACCGAGTTAATCTTGACAAATCTTGAGTTGAAACCTTAAAGAAAATTGGGGCAAAGGTTTGAAGATGAAA
Source organism: Sambucus nigra (assembly GCA_949130495.1). Lineage (NCBI taxonomy): Eukaryota > Viridiplantae > Streptophyta > Magnoliopsida > Dipsacales > Adoxaceae > Sambucus > Sambucus nigra. Next base: position 55,008,487 of record OX422219.1, read on the forward strand.
GGGAAATATTTTAGAGAAGTCCTGTGGAGGAAGAGTTGTAGAAAAAGCGATTTGAAGAACCCAACCAGGGATTAGTGTTAATTTATAACGATTAGGAGATCTAATGCTAATAGAATTCTATTTAAACTAACAAAATGTCTCTTCGTTAGTCATGGCCCTAAACCGTGACAATTTTTTTTTTTAAAATTCCCATTTTGACTCTAATTTGAATTTCGATTAAAATCAAACATTTCAATATTAAAACTCAACATTTTAAATAAATATAAGTTTAAAAATTCCAAAATTTTACTTTACCTAAAAAATTTTCCTTAATTTAAATCGTAACTACTAAATTCACGGGGTGTTACATACTTCCCCACTAGCACAGGTATTTCGTCCCTGATATTTGAAGAAGCCTAACGCTACAAACGCTTCACAAACATCTACCCAAGGACCACGATTAGCGCCCAAACACCCAATCCTATACGCACAAATTACTACTTGATTCTATCTCCCAAAAATCATCACAACACTAAAGTCCTCCAATCAATTCTAAACATCATCACATCAAGATTACTAATCCTAACCTCGATGCCTACCGTGTTCTCAATAAAAATTCTATCTCCGAAGAAAATACGTCTAACCCACATGCTACACCCCAAAACCAAAAACCCGAGGGTTCCCTTATAACTAAGCTCTGATACCATTTGTAACACCCCGCTCAAAAATACGGTGTGCTACAGCTATTAAAACTAAACTAAATCCACAACAATTAGTATAGAGCATCTATTTTCCACAAAATAAATCTAATGAACCCAAAATTTACACTTCCACAATAATTACAATTAAATTTCACTCAAAAATAATACTAAGCTCTTCAAATAAATTACACTGCCAAGCTATATAAAAATAATCTTTCCAAACTCGACGCTCTAAAATCCTCCAAATAATCAGTAGCGTCCAAATCCACGCTAACCTGCCACTAAAGAAAAATACGGGGAAGTGCAAAATATAATAAGAATAGATGCTCACAAATTATAATGGTGATAAAGTGCAACAATACGAATCCTCATATACAAATCAAATGCAATACTTAACAAACATCTCAACATTTGTTAAGTTTTATTCATCGTGACTAATGAGTTGTTGGATTATTGATGGGTACCTGTTCTCTGTGCCAAATAAAAATCTCATGACACCAGGACCATCAACAAATACAATATCAAAATTTTAGATTCCAATAAACTTCTCACAGGATTGCCATGAATACCACAATTCATCATGAGTGCAAATAGCACATGAAACAAATGGAATACTCTCGAAAGAATTTAGGAGCATATTCTGTAGGTCCGGTACCCCAAAATAGTAAAAAAGAAACTCATAAGATTCTTCCTCAAAATTCTAATCACGCCCCTATGTTCCTCTCACGGAAATAATCAAATCTCGTTCTAGCATAAACTTGAAAAAACACCAAATAAGTTAGAGTATCCATCCCTGAATAAATATTGATTGAGAATTATGAATTTAAAGATGTATTCTTCTCGAAAAATAAATGAAAATCCGTTCTTGATGCGTCTTGAGAAAACCCTGTTAATCTTGTCAAATCTTGAGTTGAAACCTTGAAGAAAATTGGGGCAAAGGTTTGTAGAAGAAAGGGAATTTTTTAGTGAAGTCATCTAGTGGAAGAATTGTGGAAAAAGAGATTTCAAGAATCCAACCACGGATTAGTGTAAATTTATAATGATTAGGAGTTCTAATACTAATAGAATTCTATTTAAACTAAAAAAAGTTTCGTCGTTAGTCACGACCCAGGACCGTGACAAACGTTTTCTCCTTTTTTTTTAAAATTGCCTTTTGACTCCGATTTCAATTTCGATTAAACTCCAATATTCAATATTACAACTCAACATTTTAAATCAATAAAACTTAACAAATGCCAAAATTTTACTTTACCCAAAAATTTTGAATTAATTTAAATAATAACTACTAAATTCACGGGGTGATACATACTTCCCTACTAGGACATGTATTTCATCCTCGAAATTCGACGAAGCCTAATGACCAAAATGGTTCACAAACATTTACCCAATGACCACGATTAGGCGTCCATACACCCAATCCTACACACAAGAATTATGAATTGGCTCTATCTCCCAAAAATCATCACAACACTAAAGTCCTCAAATCAATTCTAAACATTCTCACATAAAGTTTACATATCCTTACCTCGATTCCTACCATGTTCTCAACAAAAATTCTATCTTTGAAGAAGATACGTCTAAACTGCATGCTACACCCAAAACCCAAAGACCCGAGGGTTGCCATATACCTAAGCTCTGATACCACCTGTAACACCCCGCGCAAAAATATGGGGCGCTACTGCGATTAAAACTAAACTAAATCCACCACAATTAGTATAGAGAATCTATTTTCCACAAACCAAATCTAATGAACCCGCAATTTACACTTCCACAATAATTTCAATTAAATTTCACTAAAAAATAATACTAAGCTCTTCAAATAAATTACACATCCATGTTATACAAAAATAATCTTTCTAAAATCGATGCTCTAAAATCCTCCAAATAATCCGTAGCATCCAAATCCACGCTAACCTGCCACTAACGAAAAATAGGGAAAGTAAATAATATGATCAGAAGAGATGCTCGCAAATAATAACAGTGAAGAAAGAGCAACAATACGAATCTGCATATACAAATCAAATGCAATATTCAAGCGTTGTACCAATTTTAATTTTTCAATAATCCAAATGGGTCACCAGGCCTCACCTCACCTCAACCAAGATTCGTAATGCCTTATTGTGGCTATTGGAGTATTTACGGTTTCCCATTTTTCATGCCATTTAAAAATCTCATGATGCCCATCAACATATACAATATCAAAATTTTAGATTCCAATAAATATCTCATAGGGTTCCAATGAATACCAGAATTCAACATGAGTGCAAATAACACATGAAACAAACAAAATACTCTCGAAAGAATTTAGGATCACATTGTGTAAGTCTTGTACCTCAAAATCATCAAAAGAAACTCATAAGATTCTGCCTCAAAATTCTGATCACACCCGTATGTTCTTCTCGCAGAAATAATCAAATCTCGTTCTAACCCAAACTCGAGAAAACACCAAATAAGATTGAGTATCCATGCCTGAATAGAAATTGATTGAGAATTCTGATTTGAAAGATGTATTCTTCTTGAAAAGTAAATAAAAATTTGTTCTTGACGTGTCTTGTCAAAACCAAGTTAATTTTGACAAATCTTGAGTTGAAACCTTGAAGAAAATTGGGGCAAGAGGTTGTAGATGAAAGGGAAATATTTTAGAGAAGTCTTTTGGAGGAAGCATTGTGGAAAACGAAATTTTAAGAACCCAACCACGGATTAGTGTTAATTTAAACTAAAAAAAACTTTCATCGTTCGTCACGGCCCAGAACTGTGACAAACGTTTTTTCTTTCTTTTTTTTAAATTCCCTTTTTGACTCAGATTTGAATTTCGATTAAACTCCAATATTTCAATATTAAAACTCAACATTTTAAATCAATGAAACTTTACAAAATCCAAAATTTTACTTTACCCAAAATTTTTGAATTAGTTTAAATAATAACTACTAAATTCATGGCGTGTTACATACTTCCCCACTAGCACAGGTATTTCATCCTCGAAATTCGATGACGCCTAATGCTCAAAAGAGTTCACAACCATCTACCCAAGGACCATGATTAGGCGACCATACACCCAATCATACACGCACAAATTACTACTTGATTCTATCTCCCAAAAATCATCATAACACTAAAGTCCTCAAATCAATTCTAAACATCCTCACATCTAGGTTACAAATCCTAACCTCGATGCCTACCATGTTTAAAAAAAAAATCTATCTCCGAAAAAGATACGTATAAACCACATGCTACACCCAAAACCCAAAGTCCCGAGGGTTGCCGTATACCTAAGCTCTGATACCATCTGGAACACCCCACGAACAAATAAGGGGCGCTATTGCGATTAAAACTAAACTAAATACACCACAATTCGTATAGAGCATCTATTTTCCACAAAACAAATCTAATGAACCCGAAATTTACACTTCCGCAATAATTACAATTAAATTTCACTCGAAAGTAATACTAAGTTATTCAAATAAATTACACAACCAAGTTATACAAAAATAATCTTTCCAAACTCGATGCTCTAAAATCCTCCAAATAATCTGTAGCATCCAAATTCACGCTAACTTGCCTCTAAAGAAAAATATGGGGAAGTACATAATATGATCAGAATAGTTGCTCGCAAATAATAATGGTGAATAAAGCACAATAATATGAATCCGCATATACAAATCAAATGCAATGCTCAAACGTTGTACCCATTTTAATTTTTCAATAACACATCAATGGGTCACCACGCCTCACATCTTCTCACCAATGCTTCGTAAAGCCTCATCGTGGCTAATGGACTTTTGGACTATTTACGGGTGCCCATTCTCCGTGCCATATAAAATCTCATGACGCCATGCCCATCAACAAATACAATATCATTTTTTTTTATTTTAATAAATATATCATAGGATTCCAAAGAATACCACAATTCAACATTAGTGCAAATAACACATGAATAAATGAAATACTCTCGAAAGAATTCAGGAGCACATTCTGTAAGTCCCGTACCTCAAAATCATTAAAAAACTCAAAAGATTCTGCCTCAAAATTCGGATCACACTCCTATGTTCCTCTCGCGAAAATAATCAAATCTCATTGTAGCCCAAACTAAGAATGATCTCAAAGCTCAAAGCTCTTCAAATAAGATAGAGTATCCCTGCCTAAATAAAACATTGAATGATAATTCTTATTTTCAAGATGTATTTTTCTCAAAAAGTAAATAAAAATCCGTTCTTTATGCGTCTTGGGAAAATCCAGTTAATTTTGAAAAATCTTGAGTTAAAACCATGAAGAAAATTGGGGTAAAGGTTTGTAGATGAAATGGAAATATTTTGGAGAAGTCCTCTGGTGGAAGAGTTGTGGAAAAAGAGATTTGAAGAACCCAACCACAAATTAGTGTTAATTTATAATGATTAGGAGTTCTAATGCTAATAGAATTCTATTTAAACTAAAAAAACGTTTCGGAGTTAGTCACGACCCAGGACCGTGACAAATGTTTTTTTTTTAAATTCCTTTTTTGACTCCGATTTCAATTTCGATTAAACTCCAATATTTCAATATTCAAACTCATCATTTTAAATCAATGAAAGTTTACAAACAAAATTTTACTTTGTCCAAAAAATTTCAATTAATTTAAGTAATAACTACTAAATTCACGGGGTGTTACATACTTCCCCACTAGCACAGGTATTTCATACTTGGATTTGGACGAAGACTAACGCTCAAAACGGTTCACAATAATCTACCTAAGGACCATGATTAGGTGCCCATACACCCAATCCTACACGTACAAATTACAACTTGATTCTATCTCCCAAAAATCATCACAACACTAAAGTCCTCAATCTATTCTAAACATCCTCACATTAAGGTTATAAATCCTAACCTCGTTGCCTACAATCTTTTCAAAAAAAAAAATTCTATCTCCGAAGATGACATGTCTAAACAGCATGCTACACACAAAACCCAAAGACCTGAGGGTTGTCGTATACCTAAGCTCTGATACCATCTGTAACACCCCGCACAAAAATATGGGTCGCTGCTGCGATTAAAACTAAACTAAATCCACAATAATTAGTATAAAGCATCTATTTTCCACAAAACAGATCTAACGAACCCGAAATTTACACTTTCGCAATAATTACAATTAAATTTCACTCGAAAATAATACTAAGATCTTCAAATAAATTACACTGCCAAGCTATAGAAAAATAATCTTTCCAAACTAGATGCTCTAAAATCCTCCACTAACCTCCCACTAAAGAAAAATACTAGAAAATGCACAATATGATAAGAATAGATGCTTGCAAAAAATAATGGTGAATAAAGTGCAATAATACGAATCTGCATATACAAATCAAATGCAATACTTAAGCGTTGTACCAATTTAAATTTTTCAATAACGCATCAATGGGTCCCCAGGCCACACCTTACTTGACCCATGCTTCGTAAAGCCTCATCGTGACTAATGGACTGTTGGGACATTGACGGGTGCCCATTCTCCGTGCAATATAAAAATCTCATGACACCATGCCCATAAACAAATACAATATCAAAATTTTAGATTCCCATAAACTTCTCATAGAATTTCCATGAATACCACAATTCATCATGAGTGCAGCTAGCACATGAAACAAACGGAATACTCTCAAAAGATTCAACAGCACATTCTGTAAGTACGGTACCTCAAAATAATCAAAAGAAACTCATAAGATTATTCATTAAAATTCTGATCACACCCCTATGTTCATCTCACGGAAATAATCAAATCTCGTTCTAGCCTAAACTCGAGAAAACACCAAATAAGATAGAGTATCCGTGTGTGAATATAAATTGATTGATAATTCTAAACTTAAAGATATGTTCTTCTCGAAAAGTAAATAAAAATCCGTTCTTGACGCATCTTGATAAAACCCTGTTAATCATGACAAATCTTGAGTTGAAACCTTGAAGAAAATTGGGGCAAAGGTTTGTAGATAAAAGGGAAATATTTTAGAGAAGTCTTATGGTGGAAGAGTTGTGGAAAAAGAGATTTGAAGAACCCAGCCACAGATTAGTGTTAATTTTCGATGATTAGGAGTTCTAATGCTAATAGAATTCTATTTAAAAAAAAAAAAAAGATCGTTGTTCCTCACGGGCTAGGACCGTGACCAACGTTTTCTCCTTTTTTTTAAATTGCCTTTTTGACTCTGATTTCAATTTTGATTAAACTCGAATATTTCAATATTAAAAGTCAACATTTAAAATCAATAAAACTTTTCAAATTCAAAAATTTTACTTTACCCAAAATTTTTGAATTAACTTAAATATTAACTACTAAATTCACGGGGTCATACATACTTCCCCACTAGCACAGGTATTTCGTCCTTGAAATTCGACGAAGCCTAATGCCCAAAATGGTTCACAAACATCTACCCAATGACCACGATTAGGCGTCCATACACCCAATCCTACACACGAATTACGACTTGATTCTATGTCCCAAAAATCACCACAATACTAAAGTCCTCAAATCAATTCTATATATCCTCACATAAAGGTTACAAATCCTAACCTCGATGCCTATCGTTCTAAACAAAAATTCTATCTTCGAAGAAAACACGTCTAACCTGCATGCTACATCCAAAACCCAAAGACCCAAGGGTTTTCGTATACCTAAGATCTAATACCATCTGTAACACCCCAGTCAAAAATACGGGGCGCTACTACGATTAAAACTAATCTAAATCAACTAGAATTAGTATAGAGCATTTATTTTCCACAAAACAAATATAATGAACCCAAAATTTACACTTCCACAATAATGACATTTAAATTTCACTCAAAAATAATACTAAGCTCTTCAAATAAATTACACTACCAAGTTATACAAAAATAATCTTTCCAAACTCGATGCTCTAAAATCCTCCAAATAATCTAAGATGAAGTGGTGGAAGTACTACCGATAGCCATTGGTTCAAGCGAGGAACCCACAGTTGCAAAAAGACTGTACAAGGAACCCTCACTACATGTAACCCCAAGTGAGAAATCCAACTATGAAGAACTAAACTGAGAGAAACCCTCTCCCCAATTTCCAGAAAACGTGAAAGACCCATCACACGTGAAATAGCGGGCGAGGAACCCTTCTCAATCAAATTGGCAGTTGAGGAACCCGCCGTCACCAGAGCTTCTGGATAGGAACCCTTTTCAGTTATCTTCAGAAATGAGGACCTCAAAGTAGTAAGCGAGGAACACACCTCGACTAATAGATGGCGCGAGGAACCCTCGATGTTTGAGGAACCCCTCAGGGTCGCGATGGACGGCGAGGAACCCTTTGGTTCCAAATTAACTGACGAAGAACCCAAAGTAATAGGAGAGGAAGTATGTACAATCGAGGAACGCTTTGTGATTAAGGAAGTAGGCAAAAACCCCTTGGTAGTCAAGGAACCCGTTGCCGTCATAAGAGGCGCTGATGAAGAACCCCTCGCAACCGCGCCGACGATCGAGGAACCCATGGGCAAAAAATCTGTCGAGAAACCCAAAGGGGTAGAAACTCCCAACGAAGAACCTTTCATAATCAAACCCCTGTTCGAGGAAACGATAAATGGAAAATCAGTGGGAGAACCCTCGTCGTCATAAAGGGCTCGAACGAGGAACCTACAGTGGATTGGGTCCTTAATAAAAGAGACCTAACAACATTTATTACAAGCAAGGGACCCCGAGTAGCGGGTGGCGTTCACAAGGAACCCCCCATAGTTAAGGCCTCATGCGAGGAACCCATAGCTGCACAAATCCTAAGTAAGGATCCATGAGTGACTGAGATTTCAAATAAAGAACCCCGACATGAGGAATCAATTCCTAAACAAACATTATGTGAGGAACCCTTGCTAATTGGAACAAGCAGCGAGGAACCATCACGAATTCCGACCACAAGAGAGGAACCCTCGCTAATTGGAACAAGAAGTGAGGAACCATCACGGATACCGACCACAAGCAAGGAACCCTCGCTAATAACAGGCAGCGGCAAGGAACCCTTGATAATTTTTTCCTCAAAATTCAACCCACCAACAAAAAAATCTCCATTCGAACTTGGTTCAAACACCATCCTAGTGGGAACGACGTCAGTAATCAAATGACAATCCATAGACGTCGGGATGGAAGAAGCGCCCGGAGCAGCGTTTATGTGGTGGTGTCGGTCATCGACGTCGTGGATATAGAAACGGAAATAGGGACCAACCCTATCATGATGGGGGTGGTGGCAGTAGTAACCACTGAAGAAACACGTGATGGGGTTGAAGCCATTAATGGTATCTTTGAAGAAAACATAAAATGGGGGGGGGGGGGGGGGGCTATGGATTCTTTGGATTTTTTTTCTTTCTCTCACTAAAACATTGAAAATCTATGCAAGTGTTTTGAGTGTATGATGAATATGAAAGCTCTTATTAAAAAAAAAGGGGCTTTAGCTTTTACATGAAAATGGAAAAATGTGCAGGAATGCCAAAAAGCTATCAGATTTTTTTCCCAAATGATGAAATGTTAGTTCCCACACTGACGTGTGGCTTCTCGAGAATCCAAAGCCTAGAACGAAGGGACAAGTGCATTTAATGACCCTAGGGTAAATGTTGAGGCACCCCTAGGGTTACTCAAATTTTTTTATTTTCTTGAAAATTGAATTTAGTGCTTACAAAGTTTTTTGGTTTCCCCAATACAAAATACTTTGCACGAGGGGCTAATGTAGAAGGGTGTTTCGAGTATGCTCACTACGTTCTAGGGCGAGGGACCCTCAGGGTTTCCCTCCCTCAACTACAAGAAAATATTTGGGCTCAAAATCCCCAAGCTCCCTCAACTGCAAGAAAATATTTGGGCACAAAACCCCCAAGGCTCCCCTCCCTCAACTGTAAGAAAATATTTGGGCGCGACACCCCTAAGGATCCCCTCCCTTAACTGCAAGAAAATATTTGGGATGCGAAACCCCCAAGGTCCCTCAACTGAAAGAAAATATTTGGGACGTCGAATCCCCAGTGTCCCTCAACTACAAGAAAATATTTGGGATGCGGAACCCCCAAGGTCCCTCAACTACTAGAAAATATGGAATGATGAACCCTCAAGGTTCTCTCCCTCAACTTCCAGAAAATATTGAACGCGGAGCCCTCAAGGTCCCCCAGCTTACAGAAAATATGCCAAGATGAGTAAAGGTCTTCCAGGAGCAACCCCTCATCATGAAAGATAAATCTTTTAAAGAATAAAAATACTAATATTTATTTTCTTGTACAAGTAGCCTAGTTGACCAAGCAGGGCTCAAATATGCAAGTTAGGATCTCTTGGGATTTTTTGCTTGACGGTTGAGGAACAAGGATTGTTGAGCAAGCTCAACCACTTAGAACTTTAAGATTGAGAGAATACTAGTAGAAAGACCTTAGGGTCACCCAGTCCTCACACACCTCACAGTCAGACACACCTAGGATGATCAGCCAAAGGGTTGCTCATAAGAAATGGATAGTTTGTAAAATGATCCTAGATAAAAGGGGGTCCTTAAGGCCCACTCAAGTTTGAAAATATTTTATAGGAGGTGGTCTTTGATACCCCCTCACGTTCATAAAGATTTTAGAGGAGGTGGCCCTCAAGGCCACCCTCTCAAACTTACAAAGTTTGTACCCCAAGATACCGTTTCAAAAGATATTTACCAAATCAGATATTTTGTCTTCATTAGGACGCATGTTTTCTTTTTAACTTTGGTTTGCACCAGGTGGTACTTGTCTGAGCGGAAATGTAAGGACATTTTTTCTCATGTCCAACATGTTACATTTGTGTATGTCGTACGCCGCTACATTTGGCACGTCACCTCACGATCTCACATGATGGCCTCTATCCGAATTCCGGGAATCAAGCATTCAAAATCTCCATTAATATGTCCCACATCTGCCTCAACGACTTCACGGTCCAAGATTTTAGGGACTTAATGCAAGTGGTACGCAAGGGAAGTCAAAACAGTGAAAAAAGGCACTATAGGAGAGTTCAAGGGCATTTTTGTAATTTTACATCCATAGTTCGGAGGTCTGGTCAACTAGAAAGTTGAAGAGCTTGCCGCAACGAAGATACTGGAAAAAACGTCACCTCAATCCGAGCTACGGTGAAGGAGTTATGGCCTTTTGAAGATAGAGAAAATTCCTTAAAGAATGCTGTTTTTTTTGTACGCTGGATAGAATTTTAGAGTTTTAAGAACGTGGGACTCTTCATATTTTTTCCTATAAATACCAACTTCGGGGGAGTTGTTTTGAAAGACTTTAGAAGACGTTTTTGAGAGTCCAAATACCTCTAGTCTTCATATTTTTGAGTCCCAAGACTCATGTTTTGATTCACACAATTGCCAAACCTTTGTGAATCTTTTTGGTAACCCAAGAACACAACCTTGTGTTTGTTCAAACCTTTGTGGAGAGATCTTTGCAACCGAGGGCTGCATGTCATTGCTGAGGGAGTCTCTACAAAGTTTTATTGCTGCGTGTCATTGAGGAGTGCTGCGGTTTTTCCTTTGTTGATTGGACTAAGGTTCATGTGGGTTCGCTGCGTGTGGATTCATTGCTGACGACACCGACCGACGCCTGCGGGTATTCGTGTGTCACTGTATTTCATTGTAATCTGTGTAAGTTACGATTTACTTATTATAGTGAAATAAAAGGTTTTGCCCTGCGGGGATTTTTTCTTAACTTTGTGTCGCATGCTTTATTTATGGTTTAACACACACACACACACGCACGTAGTTGTTTGTTTATGGGCTGTTTCTAAATAGACTCGAATTAAATAAGGGTTACTTGGAATATTGCGAATTTAATTTAATTTTAATCAATTATCACACACCGAACCTATCCGGTTTTTTCAAATTGGTATCAGAGCAGGTTACGCTAATTTATCGCGTATTCCTATTTTCCGCAAAATTTGTGTGAAATTGATTTTTTTTGAAAAATCAATTTTGTGAAAAATCGCAATTTTTCAATGGAACACCGGTTTAATGAGGAGCCTATTTTTGAAAAGATTCACGACCGTGATGAAAATTTAAAAAGTTTGAATTTGAAACTTTGCAAAAGAATTAAAGTTTTGGAAAAAGAAAATTCTCGTTTTAAATCTGCGATGGATCTTTTGCAAACGATTCAAAATCAAAGAGATTTTTATCGTGAAAATTTTATTTACTTGGACCATGACTTTGTTTCTTTAAAATTGTCCAAGAAGGAGAGTGATGAAAGGGTCCTATTTTTAGAGAAAGAATTGGAGGACCTTAAAAATTCGATGGTTTGTGTTTGTGCCAAAGATGAAAGAAATATTTTAATCAATGAGTTTCTGGCACGTGAAGAGACTCTTAGGGAAAAGTTTGCTTTAATTGAGGGGGAGAGGGATACCCTTTTAGAAATTGTTGAAAATTTGAAAAAGCAATCCCTGTCTTGGGAAGAGTCTAATTTGTTGCTTGAATCAAATATTTTGAAGTTGAAAAATGATTTAAACGATTCAAGTAGGTTTGATTGTGATGGTAATGGCTCATCTTGTTCTCATGCTTCTTGTGCTAAAGCCAAAATCATTATTTGTTTTAGAGGGTCAATTAATCCCAAGGACTTTAGAAAATATCACACTTTAGGTAACATTCCTCCCGTTTACACATGTTCACATTGTGGTAGGAAAGGTCACCTTAGGATATTTTGTTTTGATCTTGGAAGAAGTCCTAGGATGTCGAAGTCTAGTGCTGCCTTGGTTCCTAAATTCCCCACACGTTGTTTCACATCTATTTGGGTTAGGAAATCACTTTTGGATACACTAGATTTTAGACAAGTTGATTCTCGTTTGCTTGCACATGATTCTTCTCTTGCCATATCATATAGATGATTGTGTTTGCTTGTTTGTCATACGCTAGTTATGCTTTTTGATATATTTTTGCTAGCGCTGTGACATGTACTTTTTGTATATATTTTTTTGAAAAATACAAAAAGATTTTTTTTGTTGCACCGTTTATGGATGAACACTTTGGATGACCGAGTCACAACATCATTCCATTTTTCATGTGACTATTTGATAGTGTTTTGAGACAATAGGTCAATTCATCCATGTGCTTTATAATGTTTGGAGTCATTAAGATGTAATTAAGTGTTACTTCCTACATGTTTGACTCATATTTCCTTTAATGCACACATGCACGGATTTGTTTGATTAGTGTGCTTGTCTTATCACATGTTGGTTGGGTGTTTTCACTTCAATCCTGTCCTTAAAACAAACCAAGCGCGATAATTTTTTATAAGGAAATTGTGCATATAAAAACCGTTTTGTGAGATTGTGTGCTTTGTTTAAAAAAGGGGAGGGGCTGCGAAAGGTGATTATCTATCCTTTGCGCAAAAGCCACCGTTAAAAAGGACCTAAAAAATGGAGGAATTTTATTATCCGAGGTCCAAAGAGGTTTAAAAGAGCCCGAAAAAAATTGAAAGGCAATAAAAAGATATTCATACCAAATATGGGCCATTTAGGTTTTTGCACCAATTCTCCAATGTTTGAGAATTTAGAATTCCTCTAAAAGAAAATATATACGAGGGAGTTTGGTTGGAGAATTTAAAACGGGTTTACACGTCCTTGAAATGCTTGAAAATGCGCTACATAGTTTTGGACGTTATTGGTGTGGAAATCACTTTGACTTTGATTTGTTGATTTGCATAAGACGATGTCATCTAAATTCAACAAATTTTTTTTACACCTAAGGATACTTTTGATGTTCATTCGTTAGGGGTACACATATGCATCGTGCACATATGATTGATTGAGTTGATTTACCTATCGAATGTGTTCACACCCATTCATTCCGTTTCCATGACTTGGTTGTTTGAGTTTAAATCCATGGTGTGATTTTTGTATCATGTTTTACATTTTTTTCAAAATGGTATCTATTTTTTGTATAAAAAATTGAAAAAAATCAAAAATAGTTTGTGTATTTTTTTTTTGTATACCGTGACACCCCGATTTTACTTGTTTGATTCATTCTTCTTATTTGTCTATTTGGGGACATCATAAAAAAGGGGAGAAAGAATTATCATTTTATGGGGGAGTTTGAATTTTGGGGGAGTTTTGAGATTTGACTTATGCTTATCATATATTGGTATCTATGTTTATCTCATTTCAAACTCGATACGTCACTTGGTATTTTTTTCTTTATCTCATGTGTGTAGGTACTATATTGATGATCTCTGAATTGCACACCCTGATGAAAAAAGATTTGAGATTTCTGAAGATTTGAAGAACAAACGATGAAGACTATTCATTTGTACCTTTTCCAGTTTTGGGTTCATGGGAGGGTAGATTTGTATAAGCAATTTCATATTTGATAATTCGGATTTTTTATGTATGTACCGGCATAGACATAGGGGGAGATTTGTAAGGACATTTTTTCTCATGTCCAACATGTTACATTTGTGTATGTCGTACGCCGCTACATTTGGCACGTCACCTCACGATCTCACATGACGGCCCCTATCCGAATTCCGGGAATCAAGCATTCAACATCTCCATTAATATGTCCCACATCTGCCTCAACGACTTCACGGTCCAAGATTTTAGGGACTTAATGCAAGTGGTACGCAAGGGAAGTCAAAATAGTGAAAAAAGGCACTATAGGAGAGTTCAAGGGCATTTTCGTAATTTTACATCCATAGTTCGGAGGTCTGGTAAACTAGAAAGTTGAAGAGCTCGCCGCAACGAAGATACTGGAAAAAACGGCACCTCAATCCGAGCTACGGTGAAGGAGTTATGGCCTTTTGAAGATAGAGAAAATTCCTTAAAGAATGCTGTTTTTTTTGTACGCTGGATAGAATTTTAGAGTTTTAAGAACATGGCACTCTTCATATTTTTTCCTATAAATACCAACTTCGGGGGAGTTGTTTTGCAAGAATTTGGAAGACGTTTTTGAGAGTCCAAATACCTCTAGTCTTCATATTTTTGAGTCCCAAGACTCATGTTTTGATTCACACAATTGCCAAACCTTTGTGAATCTTTTTGGTAACCCAAGAACACAACCTTGTGTTTGTTCAAACCTTTGTGGAGAGATCTTTGCAACCGAGGGCTGCGTGTCATTACTAAGGGAGTCTCTACAAAGTTTTATGGCTGCGTGTCATTGAGGAGTGCTGCGGTTCTTCCTTTGTTGATTGGACTGAGGTTCATGTGGGTTCGCTGCGTGTGGATTCATTGCTGACGACACCGACCGACGCCTGCGGGTATTCGTGTGTCACTGTATTTCATTGTAATCTGTGTAAGTTGCGATTTACTTATTATAATGAAATATAAGGTTTTGCCCTGCGGGGATTTTTCCTTAACTTTGTGTCGCATGCTTTATTTATGGTTTGACACACACACACACGCACGTAGTTGTTTGTTTATGGGCTGTTTCTAATTAGACTCGAATTAAATAAGGGTTACTTGGAATATTGCGAATTTAATATAATTTTAATCAATTATCACACACCGAACCTATCCGGTTTTTTCAGGAAAAGCTGTTGAACACAGGTAGGGACAAATAGTACACTGCAAACCTTATCCCTCACCAACACTCTAAGTTTTTGGTGCCCAAAAGTGCCAACTCAGTCCTAGTGCCCAAGTATAAATAGGACCCCTGGGCAAGGTAAAAAGGACCAGATGATTGAACAACCGAAAGCAATTTACTTACGATACTTAGTTGACATTCAGAAAAAGTATCTAATGAATTATGAGTTCAATACATCCTTTTTAGCAGAAAGACGAATATTCCTTGCTCATTATCAGACAATAACTTATTCACAAAACTCGTGTGTGGCTAATCGTTTTCATTTCCCATCTCATGGAAAACCCTTTTCACTCTGCTTATCCTTATCCCCCACTAAAGGTATTTTAGTGATAGATTCTATAGGAACTAGACACTCAATATCATACCGTTATTCTGTCAAAATCACACCAGAACCTCTCTAGTATTCTCTCCCTGCTCTCTCTCTCAAAGTGTTGAGTGCCTTGTTCTTTCACTCCCCACTAACAGCCATCACTCTCAGGAGTTCCTCTTAAGAAATGTTAATATTATTCTTGTGAAGTTCATCTTCTTGGAGGGAGTGAGCTCTAGCTTGAGTTCTATTTTTACCAAAAGGATAAGGTTTTACTAGAAGCTTCTCTAGAAGTTCTTGAATACTTGAAGGCAGAGTCCATTTGAGTGGGTCACGCCTCACCCGAGTCAATATCTTATCAGACCCCAATCACACTACCTTCTTACAACAATCTATCTTACCAAAGACAATTCTTAAGTTATACTTGAGATTTCATATTTAGTAATCTGTCATTTTGTGCTATTAAATTTTGGCACATTGAAGTAAAAGCAGGATTCCTAATGAGAAGACAAAAAAATATTTTATATATATATATATATACAAAAAGTCTCATGTAAGGACTCCTTATTGTGCAAACCCCAGTACATACTATTTTTTTAAAATAGTAAAAAAATGAATTTCTTTTAGGAAACTTTATGGATACGATCTTCACCGTGAGAAGATCATCTCAAATTTTTTGTCAAAAAATTCAATAAAAAAACAATTGAGATGAGGTAATATGTCAAAAAATGGAATAATTACGTATTTTCAACCGTTGAAATGCTGGGTCGGCGCCATCCACTTTTTTAATTGAATTTTTTTATGATACTTCATGAATATGAACTTCTCACTATCCAGATCATATCCATTAAGTTTCATCAAAAAATTCAATCAAAAAGTGGGTGAGGTGATCACCAACATTTCAATGGTTGAAAATGCATATTTATACTATTTTTTTTTATATATCACCTCATCTTAACGTTTTTTTTATTGAATTGCTTGATGAAAAAAATTGGAGTTGGTCTTCCCACTGTGGAGATCATATCCATGAAGTTTCACAAAAAATTCATTTTTTTACTATTTTAAAAAAATGATATGTACCGGGGTCTGCACTATAAAAAGTCCTTACAGGAGAGGGCCTCTCTCTCTCTCTCTCTCTCTCTCTATATATATATATATATATATATATATATATATATATATATATATATATATATATATATATATATATATATATATATATAATTATAATTATGCAATTATATATGAAACGTTATACATGACAAAAGAAAAGGCGAGACCTCCAAATTTTAATAATTCTATGCATGTCTAACTTAATATATTACAAAAGATAGTTCCATTATACATAATTGAGGACATAAACACAATTAATCTAATATAGGATACCTCTCATTCATCATTATCTGAAGGAAAAAAAATATGTGATGTAGCAATATACACCGCATATCATGCCTAAATTTTGCAACTGCAAAATCTCACCAAGAACCTTTAGATAAGAGTGGGCGCATTATCCACATACCACTAAGCAAATCTCACGTAGAAAACACTCCCAAGGTTTATGAATAAACCTATAAAAGTTTCAAATCAATGCATTTGTCAAGATTAGACATCAAAATATACATTCAAGATAAGTCCCCAGATATTGAAATTAATAATAATGCGAAACCAAAAAACAGAATAGAATAGTACAATATATGATCAATGATTTGAATGTAATACTACAACATATGATCAATAATTTGAATGTAATACTACAACGCCTAAGCATAAATCCATAATTCTAATAAAATTTCACATAGGAACAGAATAGTATAACATTTGATCAGTCTATGTATTATTACTTATAAAAGAATCTTATCCTATTCGGAATTATTTCGATAATTAGTCATCTATTAAAAAACCTAATTTGAAAATGTTATTCAACTATACAAAATAAAAAGTAAACAAATGGCACAAATATGTACTAGAACCCAAAAAAAATGTGGAAGAGCATAGATGGTACACCTAATTTGTAGCATGGTATGGTAAATAAAGAGTAAAACCTCCAAATAAACTATAAAACATGTCATTTGAACCATAAAACCTACTAAAGAATCAAATATATAGAGATCAAAGGGAGCCACCTGTTGTGTGTAGAGATAATGAAACATAAAATCACCTTTTTTGGTTCGTACAACCTGCAGCCTACAAATTAGACTTTATATCAAACCAAAACCCTATAATATGAAGAAGAAAACTGCACAATATGAACCAAAGCACATAAAATAAGAACCCAAATCCGTAAAATGCAAAAACCTAAACATTAAAACTAATTTACTAATTAAAAAACAAAAAGGAACAGAAAGTGAGAGCACACCTCTAATTTATGATCATTTGACATCCACAGATGATAATATCGATTAGTGTGGGAAGGGGGGGGGGGGGGGGGGGGAGAGTTTGTGAGAACCTGAGGGGCAGTGAGGTAAGAGAAAGGGAAGAAATATTAGGAAACCTTACGTGAGAGGGATTGAGCCAAGGAGAGAGAAACTTTCAGTTAATAAACTTTAGGTTATTATAATACCCCGTACTTTCATGGCTTTTAAATTTAATTGAGATAAATTAATTTAATTTTAATCCGGAATGTTTTTTTAAATATTTACTAGCGTGACGAGAGTTAGTAATTATTGGAAATTTGTTATTTGTTGAATGTTACTGGATGATTATAGTAATATATGAGATTTATTTTTATAATATTGTCACGTGTGGATAAAATGACAATTATGGAAATTTAAGTCGGGACGCGCCTGTGTCGTGTCGGGACCAAATGTTGATTTATAAAAGTAAATAAATTATAAGTTAATCGTATGGTCATTTTGAGTGTGCCAAAGTGTCCGGAAGGGTCGAGATAGTCAGAAAAGTGTACCTGGGAGTTTAATTTGGGTCTCGGGGCGTTTTTAGGCCTAATTGGTACCCCGGGAGGGCGTTTTAGACATTTCGTAATTATGGGTAATTAAACCCACGAATTTTATAGGGTTATATCAGATGGAAAATGTCATCTTTTAGGGTTAACACAACCTTATACTAATGACGGCCATTGGAGAGGAAGAGGAGAAGCTCTCCAAGGAGTTCTAGGTCAAGAAAACCTCCGATTGCACCGCCGTCACCACCAACGCGTAGATCACGCGAGGGGAAATGCAACCACACCAAAATTCGTCCACAAATCAGAGACTAAATTTCTAGGCAAGTATTTTTCTTGCTTTTATCAAGTTAATGCATCCTTTTATATTAGTCTTAGGTTGATTAGGGATAGTGTTCTTGAAGAAAAATATTAATTGGAGACACAAATTGCATGTTATAGTGATAGAAGTCATATTTCTGGAAATCCATTTCACATGTAGAGGTTGAACCACGTTTTTCCATGATATTAGAGATAGAAAATCTGGAAAAAGAATGAAAGAAATTAACTTAAAGGAAATATTAGGGTTCATAAGAATTATGTAGAGTTTGGCCCTTTTTAACCCATTATTCTTGATGGAAATTCGCATATGTTACGTAAGAGATTGTTTATATGGATATACAACACTTATAGTATAATTGGTTGGAAGTTTGGAACTATAATATGATGGTTTGGAGGAGTTTGGGGTAACAATTCCGTAGTTGGATTTTCTGTAGTTTCGCCATAACTGCTTAATCGATCGATCGCGTCCAGAGCATCGATCGATCGAAGGTTCGATCGATCGACCCCCTTTCATCGATCGATCGACCCTCCTGGGAAAACTTCATTTTTTCTCATGTTAGCTTAATCCAATTTTATGCATAGAAAACCTTGATTAGGGTTGCTAGAATATAATGGAACATAAAGAGGACCAGTAGGGTCAAGAGAAATCCCATAAAGTGGAACTTTGATGTGAAGGGAAATAAACGGTAAACAGGGATACTTTCAGACTTAAGAAATTATACGTGTGGTGATTAAATAATTGAAACATTTAATAAGCTGGGCTAGAAGGCGAGAGAGGACCTACTGAAATTATACTTAGATAAAGAAAACACTTCGAGTGACAAGAAGTGAGTTTAGAACAAATTAATTTCGAGAATAAAAAGGAATGAGGCCGTTATACGATATAAGTGAGTAAAATGTGTAATAACAGATAATTATAATTTTGGGTCGTGAGCGCACCTGATGTGAATACATTTTTATATATGACAGTGTGATTGTGTATATATTATTTCTGTGTAAAAATCGTACCCGGGCTACTTGCTATCATGGGGGTTTCCACATTGGGACATGCTTATCTCGATGTGCCTTTACGGGGGATATTAACTTGTACCCTAGAGCATAAGATTCCTAGGTACGGGCTATCTGATTGGTAGTCGGACGGTCCTAAGAGACGCGTGTGTATGTGCTGACCTCTTGGACTTGGAACTATGTTCGCCTCCATTTGTTTGTGTTTGGTGTTAATACAGTTCGAGAGTGATTTCGAACTAGTATTTCCCTTAGTTTGTGTGATACGGCGACTTGGTAGCAGAGTATGCTAGCAGCATAGATTTTATGTGGGGTGCCGTTAGTATATATATAATTTATGAGTGATTGATATATATATACTTATATATGGAAGTCTAGCACCATAGATTTTATATGGGGTGCTTTTTGTATATATATTATGCGAGTAATTAATATATATATATATATATATATATATATATATATATATATATACGTGTGAATATATGAGGACTTTCTACTGAGTAAAATAGTAGTTAAGTAAAGTATGAAATTCATCAACTTCACTGTAAGAATTCGGAAACGTTATAACAATACGGGATTTTGCTAAATAACATAAGAAATCTTGAAGAGTTAGATTTTCTAAAAGTGAATATCATAACCTAAATTTCACGTGTTAAAACTTATGGAAAATAAGTTAGAGAGATATATGGGGTTCATTAGTACGATAGACGTGCACACTAGATGAGAGGTGAGAATTCTCAAGAGAGTGTCCCATACTAATATGGCTGTTGCATTAGCCGGTAAGCATTTTAAATACTTGCTAAACTATTTTTAAAATGGTTTTACATTCGGGCTCTGACCCATTTGTTATTATCTCTTCTCACTTGTGTATATATATATATATATATATATATATATATATATATATATTACAGGTGCCCAGCCACAGGGGTATCTTACTTAGGATTCTTTGGATGAAACGTGCTGTAGCTTTTGTGGAAGTTGCAGGCCATTGCTTAGACGACCTCATTGTTGACTCTACTCCTTGTTCAGCTTTATCCAGCAGGGGCATGTGTCGCCCTTTTTCCATTACTTAGTTGGTATTGTCAAAGACTGTAATTCTTTTACTTTCAGTATCTCTATTTCGGGATTTATTACTGCCAGGATATTCTCCTTTAGTGTTGTAAATGTTGGGATTTATTATTGATGATTAAATTCGTGTATGTTCATTTCTATTTTTATTCTTAATGTGTGACTCTTAAAAATGTAAATGGTTAAAGGTTTTATAATTGGATTTTATAGAATGGAAATAAGGTTTTAAATGGTTTTGACACTTAGCTTAATTATTTAGGGTGTTTAATTGGGAAAGATTTTTATTAACAACAGTGATGCTGAGAATGAACCAACTGTTCTCCTTGATTTTAATTTAATAAAGGAGTGATCGCCCGGTATTTAATTAGGCGGGGTGTCACAGGTTATATCAGAGCATCAGGTTCTAGTGTCCTTAGGATCTATACGGCTTATTATGCTTTCAGCGTTGCTTTGTTTGATATAGAGCCCTATGTTTAGGATGGTCGATTTCTTTGACGAGATTTCGTTCTCCTGCTATAATGTGTATACATTAGTGAATTCTAATTTCGTTCGGATGTGTGCGTGTGCTGAGCGATGACGGATGTCAGAATAGGACCGTTAAGCGTACATCAGGAGGCAGGGCTCAGTTGGGACTATAAAATATATCCGAGGATGATGACCGTAGTCGAGGTCACCTCCATTATGGCATGAGAAGCCAAGACTTGAAAGGCGTCTAAGGCGCAACAATGATTTCCAAATGTCGTTATAGTCGAATGAGGTGCGAGGGTAAACTTACCCAACGTATTACAAAAATGTGTAGAGAACTGTCAGTGAGAATACCAGAAATGCATAATTGTATGCGGTTACCAAAGGAGGTAAAGTATCCAAAGGCTTAGATATAGGATGGAGTGTGACAAACTGAAAGTGAAAATTTAGAGAAAATTTTCTTGACTTTCGGGACGAAGTTATAATGGTTGGAGTCAGCCACCAATTTTAGAAGTGGAATGCTATGCCTATAGGAGAACCTTAGGTACAGTGTTGACCGTATGTTCCTCCCTCAACTGTTGAGGGTGAGAAGCAAACGTGGTTCTGAACTCATCGAGGGAGGGCATGACAGGGGTCCATTTCTGAATATGAATCTTAACCGCTAGCGAATTTTGTATCGGAAGATGTAGATACGAGTGGAGGAAACGACTCCAAGTGGGAGACCAACTCGTAATAATAGTTGATAATACTCAAGTAGGAAATTCTGATGGACGGCTGATTCAGAGATTGACAACGTCGTATTTTGTCAATATAGATAATAACGCTTCTTTGTGGGGGAAGTTAAAGGAATCGAAGAATTTAGTCGAGAATAAGACTGAATACAACGGTAGTGGTGTAGCACCACAAAGGGATGTGGATACGCATCAGGGGACCCATTTAAATGCTCCAGATAGTTAAATTCTTACCAAGATATGGTAGATTCAGTAAGGACTATTATAGTCAGTGACATGTTCTTTAGGGCCTAAAAGACTAAGGGTATAACCGAGGCAGCTCACATGAATCGAGTCTACTAAAGTCCGAGAGAAGGACACCCGAACCTAGTTAGTAGGACAGGTAGTAAGTGGATTATGTGTTGAGGTATATTGTGCGGAGTGAAATCGCTCACGATAATACATTTCCAAAGTGAGAAGAAGGACTGGGATACGGTGCCTAGTAAAGGACAACAATTAAAGTAGTTTTGTCTGATTTGAGTAGACGTGTTACGTCCGAAAACCATTTGTGCAGTCAAGACATTTGACAAGGTGGAAGTATAAGTTGTATCCTCAGAGGATGCGGTGTGTTTATATGACACGAGCGAGTCACCATATTTTGTTCATTACTATATTAGCATGTGAGACGAGTTTAATGCATATAATTATAAACATTATTATTATGTGGATATTTTCCCTAGCGTAGCGGGATTTTCTTTATTGCTATCCGCGGAGGATGAATATGTATATTAACAGTGTTACGTATTTTATTGAGGTTACTCGTCATAGTGATGCGATATACGAGTATGGTATTTCCTTTATTAAAACGTTATAGAAATGGGTAGTATGATAGTGGGCATTTATTGCAAGGCTATCGGAGTAGTTGCATTAATGCAGAATGTTTTGTTTTGGCGAGGCTTTACCTGTAAGAAGGTTGGACTCGCACTTATATTTTCTATCTTAGAGACATTGGAGGAGATAGTGGGCTCGAGATATTCGATGCCAATGTATGTATAAACTTTGCCAATGTGATTCCGTCTGTGTCGAAATTTACCGTTGAGCAAATAGATTTGACTCAGTAATTATGTTTAGCACTCCGGACTTAGTGATAGGAAGAGTGAATTGTTATATTTATACTTTAGGGAAAGGAATTTTGAGAATTCTGATTGTATGTATTCGAGGTTTATGGTATGCAATTACCACCAACCTATACTGAATAATAGTGCAATTAGTGAAACGTTCTTTGTTAAGCATAATTACGGGAGAAATTGTAACTTTTCCTTCAACGGACGGAATAAAGAGGTACATGCCACGGACGGAGGACCTAACGGATTTCGATAACCGACAATGCTAGGTAGTAGTGTATCAGGGGGTTCCTTGTTTGGATTTCGCTTTGCGAGACATCCCACGCATGAAACTTAGCGTAAGGTTGAAAATAGGGAGACGTTTGGTCACTATTCCATGATTTCGGTACCCTGGTCAAAATGGGATCAAGTAATTATGTATGTAAGTTGGAAGTTGAATTTTGTTTTAAATCTATTGGAGTCGGATCTTGTGGTAAGAAAGCATAGAAAGTTACCCCCACGAGTTGAGGGGTGGAATGATGATAAGGAGAATTTAAGAATTTTGATTTCTAGGGTGATTGAGAGTACCCAAATGTCGAAACAGTGTTCAGAACATGAGGCGAATAAAGAGTTGGAATGATTTTAATATGGATTATCTGGAAAGAACTTTATTAGACAAAAGAGATGACCTGTAATTATTTTGATGAATAGAGCGTTAGTGATTTATTTTGGTTGTTGTACCTATTTGGGAAAATTGATATACTTATCTGAAGAAGGTTGAGAATTATTATTCCTCTTTTATCGTCATGGAATTTGAATGCCCTATTCCTTCTATTTCCTTGAATTTAGTTCGTTCTACAGACGAGTAGCACGCCGTTCGCTCTCCTAGGGCGGTCGGGGTGTTGCAAAAATGTGGGCATCTTGGTTAACTGCAGTTAAAATTGTCCGAGTCGAAGGGAAGTGGTTATATACGTGTGTCATATATGTTAGTGGGGCTAGTTTAACGAAGTGGAAGTGATAGAGTGGATTAAACGTCACATGAGGGGCGATAATCCATACGTAAGTGTGCAATCAGAATAATTTGATTGGAAGGCTGTGAGAAGCCATTTAAAAAGGGGTATTCCTTGAATGGAGCAAAATAAAATTTCTATGAAGAACACTCGGAGCGAAGTTGTTATTAGTCAAGTGTGAGAGCGACTTGCGCATACAAAGAGTAATGTTATTCGTATGGTATAAGAGATCCAGAAGTGCGCTTCATGGAGAGAAGAGCACCGGTGGAACTTTCGGCATATTCCAAGGAAGGAAAGGGAGTATTACGTGTCACTTAATGTGAGACATTTCAATGGAAAATCGATGTTTAGCGGGACGTAGTGAGTAGTCTCTACATGCACCGCCCATAGGTAAGGTTTGGTTGAAAGAGGATAATCAACCAAAGAATTTTGTGTTTATCGATAATTCCTGAAATTGGAAGAGGTCGGTAAAGTCGGTAAAGTTCTTGGATGGGTTGCCATCCTCAAAACAAGATCAAGGGTTCATCCCGAACATGGGAATTAAGTCACCGAGAAGGAAGTGATTGATATTCGTTTAGGCCGGTTTATAATATTAACTAGTATGCCCCAGACTTCCTTTGAAAGGAAGGATCGCTCCAGTGCATGGTCCGGCGCAGTATAAATTTCTGAATCAGGATGAGATTGGTGAATCCCACCTTTAATATGGGATTTCAGGAACCAGCGGAGATAAGGTTTCGTTTCGAGTAGGATGTATCACTCTTAGCCAGGAAATAGGCGCACGGTGATTAAAGATTAGTGGAGCCACGTGAAGGAGATTTTGGAATCTTGGTACGATGATTTCAGGAATGCTCTGTAGAAGCACTCGTACATGTTTGTCGCATACGAGGTGCTTATTAAGGTTCTGGTATGGAAGAACCTCGACTATTTTCCTTCCGTATATTTAGATGTAAATAATCAGAATTTTTGGATCAGTCGAGAGAACATCCGATAACTATGGTAGAATTCCACGATTGTTTTAGGCGAACAAGAGTGGTCATATGTTCGTATGGTTTTCTCAGAATGGGAGTTTTGTATAAAAATAAATTCGAGTAGTTATCATGTAGTGAGGTGCGGCCTCCTAATGATAGTGAGATAATGGAAATTTATAACGTATAGGCGTGACCTATGCGAATGTTGTCGGTTGGGAGCGCAATGTTAAGTGTCTCCAATGAGAATGTAAAACAATGTTGCTGTGAGGAAAGGGCTATAGTGTTTGAGCGCCGTAATATGTAGTTAGTTTGCGTACTGACAAGGATATCCAGAATTGTGCTACCTGGTAGGCCTTATTTTCCGAATTTGGGGACGAAATTCCGTTATTAGGGGGGAAGTATGTAATGCCCCGTATTTTCATGGCTTTTAAATTTAAGGATTTATTAAATTTAATTGAGATAAATTAATTTAATTTTAATCCAGAATATTGTTTTAAATATTTACTAGCGTGACGAGAGTTAGTAATTATTGGAAATTTGTTATTTGTTGAATTTTACTGGATGAGTATAGTAATATATGAGATTTATTTTTATAATATTGTCACGTGTGAATAAAATGATAATTATGGAAATTTAAGTCGGGACGCGCCTGTGTCGTGTCGGGACTAAATGTTGATTTCTAAAAGTGAATAAATTATAAGTTGCTTGTATGGTCATTTTGAGTGCACCAAAGTGGCCGGAAGGGTCGAGATAGTCAGAAAAGTGTACCCGGGGGTTTAATTTGGGTCTCGGGGCGTTTTTAAGCCTAATTGATACCCCGGGAGCGCGTTTTGGACATTTCGTAATTATGGGTAACTAAACCCACGAATTTTATAGGGTTATATCAGATGGAAAATGTCATCTTTTAGGGTTAACACAACCTTATACTAATGACGGCCATTGGAGAGGAAGAGGAGAAGCTCTCCAAGGAGTTCTAGGCCAAGAACACCTCCGATTGCACCGCCGTCACCACCAACGCGTAGATCGCGCGACGGGAAACGCAACCACACCAAAATTCGTCCACAAATCAGAGACTAAATTTCCAGGCAAGTATCTGCTTTTATCAAGTTAATGCATCCTTTTATATTAGTCTTAGGTTGATTAGAGATAGTGTTCTTGAAGAAAAATATTAATTGGAGACACAAATTGCATGTTATAGTGATAGAAGTCATATTTCTGGAAATCCATTTCACATGTAGAGGTTGAACCACGTTTTTCCATGATATTAGAGATAGAAAATCTAGAAAAAGAATGAAAGAAATTAAGTTAAAGGAAATATTAGGGTTCATGAGAATTATGTAGAGTTTAGCCCTTTTTAACCCATTATTCTTGATGGAAATTCGCATATGTTACGTAAGAGATTGTTTATATGGATATACAACACTTATAGTATAATTGGTTGGAAGTTTGGGACTATAATATGATGGTTTGGAGTAGTTTGGGGTAACAATTCCGTAGCTGGGTTTTCTGTAGTTTCGCCATAACTGCTTGATCAATCGATCGAGTCCAGAGCATCGATCGATCGAAGGTTCGATCGATCGACCCTCCTGGAAAACTGCATTTTTGCTCGTTTTAGCTTAATCCAATTTTATGTATAGAAAACCTTGATTAGGGTTGCTAGAATATAATGGAACATAAAGAGGACCAGTAGGGTCAAGAGAAATCCCATAAAGTGGAACTTTGATGTGAAGGGAAATAAAGGGTAAACGGGGAGACTTTCAGACTTAAGAAATCATACGTGTGCTGATTAAATAATCGAAACATTTAATAAGATGGATTAGAAGGCGAGAGAGGACCTACTGAAATTGTACTTAGATAAAAAAACACTTCGAGTGACAAGAAGTGAGTTTAGAACAAATTAATTTCGAGAATAAAAAGGAATGAGGCCGTTATACGATATAAGTGAGTAAAATGTGTAATAATGGATAATTATAATTTTGGGTCGTGAGCGCACCTGATGTGAATACATTTTTATATATGACAGTGTGATTGTGTATATATTATTTCTTTGTAAAAATCGTACCCGGGCTACTTGCTATCACGGGGGTTTCCGGATTGGGACATGCTTATCTCGATGTTCCTTTACGGGGGATATTGACTTGTACCCTAGAGCATAAGTTTCCTAGGTACGGGCTATCTGATTGGTAGTCGGACGGTCCTAAGAGACGCGTGTGTATGTGCTGACCTCTTGGACTTGGAACTATGTTCGCCTCCATTTGTTTGTGTTTGGTGTTAATACAGTTCGAGAGTGATTCAGAACTAGTATTTCCCTTAGTTTGTGTGATACGGCGACTTGGTAGCAAAGTATGCTAGCACCATAGATTTTATGTGGGGTGCCGTTAGTATATATATACTTATATATGGAAGTCTAGCACCATAGGTTTTATGTGGGGTGCTGTTTGTATATATATTATGCGAGTAATTAATATATATATATATACGTGTGAATATATGAGGAGTTTTTATTGAGTAAAATAGTAGTTAAGTAAAGTATGAAATTCATCAACTTCACTGTAAGTATTCGGAAACGTTATAACAATAAGGCATTTTTCTAAATAACGTAAGAAATCTTGAAGAGTTAGATTTTCTAAAAGTGAATATCATAACCTAAATTTCACGTGTTAAAACTTATGGAAAATAAGTTAGAGAGATATATGGAGTTCATTAGTACGATAGACGTGCACACTAGATGAGAGGTGAGAATTCTCAAGAGACTGTCCCATACTAATATGACTGTTGCATTAGCCGGTAAGCATTTTAAATACTTGCTAAACTATTTTTAAAATGGTTTTACATTCGGGCTCTGACCCGTTTGTTATTATCTCTTCTCTCTTGTGTATATATATATATATATATATATATATATATATATATATATATATATATATATATATATATTACAGGTGCCCAGCCACAGGGGTGTCTTACTTAGGATTCTTTGGATGGAACGTGCTGTAGCTTTTGTGGAAGTTGCAGGCCATTGCTTAGACGACCTCATTGTTGACTCTACTCCTAGTTCAGCTTTATCCAGCAGGGGCATGCGTCGCCCTTTTTCCATTATTTAGTTGGTATTGTCAGAGACTGTAATTCTTTTACGTTCAGTATCTTTATTTCGGGATTTATTACTGTCAGGATGTTTTCCTTTAGTGTTGTAAATGTTGGGATTTATTATTGATGATTAAATTCGTGTATGTTCATTTCTATTTTTATTCTTAATGTGTAACTCTTAAAAATGTAAATGGTTAAAGGTTTTATAATAGGATTTTATAGAATGGAAATAAGGTTTTAAATGGTTTTGACACTTAGCTTAATTATTTAGGGTGTTTAATTGGAAAACATTTTTATTAACGACAGTGATGCTGCGAATGAACCAAGTGTTCACCTTGATTTTAATTTAATAAAGGAGTGATCGCCCGGTACTTAATTAGGCGGGGTGTCACAGTTATATATATATATATATATATATATATATATATATATATAGTATTGCTCTTGTGCGGACGAGTCCTTATTTTAAGAATACGGACCGGACCTCACGATGGGCCCAGAAAAGAGAGAGAGTGCCTATAATTTAGCAATTAATTTCTAGGCTCACCATGAGGTTACACATGTTTGGTCCGCACTCTTAAAATGCGGACTAGTCCGCACAAGATCATATATATATATATATATATATATATTGAGAGAGAGAGAGAGAGAGAGAGAGAGAGAGAGAGAGAGATTGTTATAATCTCCATGTTTTATTCACTTTCTATATTAAAGCAGTTCAGTGTCAAAAGTCAGGCAGGACCATTGGTCCGGGTCCAGCCAAGAAGCAATGCATATAGCTAGTGTAAATTTATAGATAAACCTCAACTTAGAGCTCATTTCCAATAAAACCTTGAAGTTTAATTATTTTAATTCGAATATGTTTGCTAGCACTATTTGAGAGAATTAGTAGAAATATGATGTGGGATATATGTGTTATGCTGGTTGGCTAAAACACCATTTCTCTAGATAGAATGCCACATGGTTGAAAAAAGTTACTTATCATTTCTCTATATCTAAAAAAAAGTCTCTCTAAAACAAATATTTATGTCTTAAAGTAAAATTGAGGGACTAAATACAAATTAAGAATTAAACATTGATTGTAATTTTTTTTTAGAATATATGTGAGTTGCCACATTCAGGGGCGGCTCAAGCATTAGTGAGGATCTACGAAAATTTTAAAAAATGGAGCCATTTATATATTAAAAAAAATAATATTTATTATAATATGTATTTTTATTTTAAATTAAATTGGTTTCATTAAAAAATTGACGTCTTTATGTCTACATTAATATTTTATTGTAGATATTAATATAAATTAAAAATAAAGAATTTCACAAAATCGTTCCATTTTAGATATATAATACATTAATGTAAACACTATCAACTAATAAAACCTAACCACAATTTTAACTCCAAAACAAATCTGTTTTTCATTAGATTGAAAATTCAATCTCTGAATATAACATATCGAAAATGAAGCTTTGGAATAAAACTAAAGCAGTTGCCCAACACCCAAAATGAAGGCACTTACATGTAGAAAAAATGTAAAAAAATTGCAATATAATAGTTTTAAGTAACAACTATACAATATCCAATGGGGGCCCTCCCCAAAGTGAGGCCCTATGCCGCTGCCTAAGCTTCTAAAGGAAAGAGCCGTCCATGGCCACATTGGATGCAAACATGGATTTTCTCCCGCCAATTTAATCTTATTAAGTCAAAGGTTCT
Organism: Sambucus nigra; assembly: GCA_949130495.1. Classification (NCBI taxonomy): domain Eukaryota; kingdom Viridiplantae; phylum Streptophyta; class Magnoliopsida; order Dipsacales; family Adoxaceae; genus Sambucus; species Sambucus nigra. The sequence goes on from OX422219.1 coordinate 55,038,338, forward strand.
ATTTGCATCAATTATGAAATTTTAGGATTCCGGTTGGAATAATTGAAACCACATGGTTTAAATTGGAAGTTACCCATAACTTTAGGGTTTATTTTGCAATAACTTATATTGTTTGGAAAGATGATGAGATAATATACATAAAGATATCAGAAGTTGGGAATTGATTGACCATCGATTTGAGTTTATAATTCTAACACCCCGCACGAAACACGAGGCGGTACGATTAAAACTAAACTAAATACTCAACAATTAGTATAGAGCATCTATAGTCCACAAAATAAATATAATGAATCCAAAATTTACACCTCCAAAATAATTACAATTTAATTCCTCTAAAAATAATGCTAATATCTCCAAATAGATACACTGCCAATCTAAAAAAAACATCCTCCAAACGTCGAGCTCTAAAATCCTCCAAAACCCATAGCGTCCAAATCCACGCTAACCTGCCACTAAAATAAAAATACAGGGAAGTACAAAATATGATAGGAATATATGCTAAAAAAATATAACGGTGAATAAAATGCAACTATACAAATCTGAATTCAAGTTCAATGCGACATGCGAGCATTATACCAATTTAATTTTTCAATAACACGTCAGTAGGCACTGGACCCTACCTTACCTCACCTAAGCTTCGTAAGGCCTCATCCTGGCTATTGAACTTTGAACTATTGGCAGGTGACCATTTTCCATGCCATATACAAATCTCATGACACCATGCCCATCAACAAATACAATATCTTAAGTGAATCAATATTTTGGATTCCAATAACTCACACTATATCAACAATATGGGTACAAATAAATGAGAAACAAACAACTACTCTCGAGAGATTTGAGCATATTGTGTAAATCCTGTACCTTAAAATCATCACAAGAAACTCATAAGATTATGCCTCAAAATTCTGATCATACCATCGTGTTCCTCGCGCGAAAATAATAACAACTCGTTCTAGCCTAAACTCGAGAAAACACCAAATAAGCCTTCAAATCATGGGTTGAAACTTGGTTTAAATGGGGATAGGGTTTTGTAGATGGAACAAGATGAAAATATAGGAGGATACTGATTTCTGAGAAGGCTAAAATGTGTTTTAAAAGTCCTAAACTCGTCACTTTATGTTTATCTACCGAAAAGAACGAGTCATAATCAAACACAAACACTCGAAAACTTCTTACGGATGATCGGTTCGTTGCCATTGGCTAAGATTTTAGTATATTGTAGATGACGGTAAGACGTGGATTTGAAAAAAAAATTATCTCGATCAGACGATCGAATTTTTATTTTTTTATTTTTTCATGCTCCTTAGGTCGGATCCTCCCCTGATTTTTATACAAAAAGTTATAGTTTCCAAATTTTAATCCCTATTTAAATTCCACTTAAAACCTAATTTTTATATCTAAAAACCAATATTTTTTCGTACATACCAAAATTAAATAGATCACCAATTTTTTTTCGAAATCCGAGTTAATTTAATTAAAACCGGTTTAAAAATCAGGGGTTATTACATACTTCCCCACTAGCACGGGAATTTCGTCCTCGAAATTCGACATATCGTAAAAGCAAAAAAAAAAATTAAGGCTTACATATGCCTACCCATAAATGCCACGAATAGGCGCCCATACATCTAATTCTACCCGCACATATCCCACGATCAAAAATATGAAATATATCCTACTATATACATATGCATAACTATGAAAATAACGGCGTACCATGCACTCTCGCGAATCATCACTCGATTTTATCTCTAAAAGTCATCAAAACGCTAAAGTCCTCAAATCGATTTACATCACCAAAATCAATACTTCCGACACCTAATATCTGTACTAACAATCTTCCAAAATCAATCTCGTCTCCCAAGAGCTCTTCTAAATATCCTCATATAAAGATTATGTATTTTAACCTCAATGCCTACAGCGTCCTTAACACAAAACATCCTATATCCATGTAATGCAGCTAACACGTATGGTAGACCCAATACCTTCAAGAGTACGAATCAATAAAGGAGATCAAAGATTGGTAACACTGAAGCTAAACGGACTCATAACCTATGAGACCTAAGACCGTGATCTGATACCATCTGTAACACCCTACTCAAAACACGAAGTGCTACTACGATTAAAACTAAAATAAATACTCAACAATTCGTAAAGAGCATCTATAGTCCACAAAATAAATATAATGAATTCAAAATTTACACCTCTAAAATAATTACAATTTAATTCCTCTAAAAATAATATTAAGCTCTACAAATAGTTACACTGCCAATCTAAACAAAAATAAATAAAATCCTCTAAAAGTCGGGCTTTAAAATCCTCTAAAATCAATAGTGTCCAAATTCACGCTAACCTGTCACTAAAAGAAAAATACGGGGAAGTATAAAATATGATAAAAATAGATGCTCAAAAATATAAAGGTGAATAAAATGCAACAATACAAATCTGAATTCAAGTTCAATGCGACATGCGAGCGTTATACCAATTTAATTTTCTAATAACACATCCATAGGTCACTGGGCCTTACCTCACCTCACCTAAGCTTCGCAAAGCCTCATCTTGGCAATTGGACTTTTGAACTATTGGCGGGTTACCATTCTCTATGCCATATAAAACTCTCATGACACAAAGTCCATCAACAAATATAATATCTAAAGTGAATCAATAATTTAGGTTCCAATAATCGTCACGATATCAACAATATGAGTACAAATAAATGAGAAACAAATGACTACTCTCGAGAGATTTAAGGAGCATATTGTATAAATCCTGTACCTTAAAATCATCACAAGAAACTCATAATATTCTACCTCAAAATTTTGATCATACCACTGCATTCCTCGCACGAAAATAATAAAAACTCGTTCTAGCCCAAACTTGGGAAAACACCAAATAAACCTTCAAATCATGGGTTGAATCTTGGTTTAAATGGGGCTAGGGTTTTGTAGATGGAAGAAGATAAAAATCGAGGAGGCTACTGATTTTTGAGAAGGCTATAATGTGTTTTAAAAGTTCTAAACTCATCACTTTATGTTTGTATAACAAAAAGAATTTGGCTCAAAAATTTATTACGGATGATTAGACCGAATTGGTTGAAATTTTAGTATGTTGTAGTTGACACTAAGACGGAGCTTCTGTGAAAAATTTAGCTCGACCGTACGGTCGAATTTTTATTTTTTATTTTTTTATCCTCCTTAGGTCGGATCCTCCCCCGATTTTTATAGAAAAAGTTATAGTTGCCGAATTTTAATTCCGATTTAAATTCCACTTGAAACCTTATTTTTATATCTAAAAACCAAAATTTTTTACATACCAAAATTAAATAGATCCCAAAATTTTATTTTTTTCATAATCCGAGTTAATTTAATTAAAACCGGTTTAAAAATCACGGGTTGTTACAATAATGACCAATCAACCTTTTATTCCTTTATCTATCATCCGCTCCACCTCCCAAACCTCCTGGTCCTTCTTAAAATCTATGGTCCAAATCGTTTGTTGAAGTGGTGGATTGCAATTAACCCAAAAATATTACTATCAAAACTCCAACTTTTTATAAAGGAGAACCATCCATATTTTTCTGAGAGGCAGACATCAAATAATTATCCTTGCCTTTCAAATATTCCACTATCGAAAAATTTTCTCATGGGAGGCTTTCCTTGGAAAATATACATAAGATTTTTCTCTCATTCTCTCTTCATGCATTGTACATCATTGGTTTATTATACGATAAACACACCATCATTAGATTTCGTAATGAAGAAGACTTTATTAGGCTTCTAATGAGGGATCTTTGGTTCATTGGAGGCTTCCCTGTGAGCACCTTTAAATGGACTTCTGATTTTAGATTGATGCAGAAAGCAGTACCTCTACTATTTGGATATCCCTTCTTAATTTACCTATTCATTTCTTTGACAAAAACTCTTTATTCGCTATTGCAAAAGTTGTTGGGAAGCCTCTAAAATCATACAATTCTACTATTTCTCTTAATCGTCCTAATGTATCTTAAGCCAGGATTTCATCTCTTGGGCGACTAAAAAAGATAATTTTTCTGACCCTTACAACATTAAGAATGATGAAATCTTATGTGATTTTTCACATTATATAATACAATATGATAAATTTAACTATTGATAAATAAATAAATAAATAAAACTAATTATCAATTGACATTTTTCACTCGTATTATTAATGGTACATTCGATACTCCCATAAACAATATACTTTGAAAATTCCTAGAACTTAATAAATAATAAAATGTGATTTTTCATAGAATTTGCAAAATATTAAAAAATAAAATAACTAAGGTGGTTTAGATCCTTACCTTGATAATGAGTATATTTACTATCCATTGCATCAAGTCATGACTTGGTAACTCCAACCATAGCATTTTATTTTAATCTCTAACAATGTGTAACTAAAGTAAATTTATTTAAAGGGTCAAGATTAGGTTTTCAAGGGTAAAATGTGCATTTAAAATGCATGTAAATGACAAATATAAGATTAACAATAAAAATAAATAACAAGGAAAACAGACTAGTTTGCAGCAAGTTAGAATAAACAATAAAGGTTAGCAAAATAGATTTGTAAATAATATAAACAAAAGTATAAAATCTAGTAAAAACTTTTGCCTGCCAATCATAATTATGATTAATTTTAGGGATAAAATTAAATCTTCCATTAATGTAAATAGTAAGGATGGTAAATTAATATCCTTATAATGTGTGTGTTTATGTGTGTGTGTGTGTGTGTGTATGAGAGAGAGAGAGAGATCATACATTTTCTTTTGCAAATGGATAGAGCTGTATTTCATTCTAGCAACTCATGCCTTCAATTGAAACGGAAGTTAAAAGGTGATAGAAGATTAGGGTAAATGTTATATTACAGGCCAAAGTCAAATAGTGGGCCTGCTACATAAGGGAAAAAAAAGAAAATAAGGTCAAATGGGCTTTTCTCTCTAGTTAATTATGTGGGATTTTTTTTTAGCTTTAGATCTTTGGGTACCCAATGTTTTTATCAATATACCAATCACAAATAGCTTAGAAACTTAACACATATTTTGAAAGAGTAATGCTATGGGTACAAAGTAACTCCACAAAAGTTTCACAAAAAATAATGCTATTGGTACCCTGGAGGGATCCCATACCCCAAGGCAATGTTTAATAGGTAGGTGAGAGATTAAGTGGAATTCACATCAGATTTTGTAGAGGTTTTTGTGGATATTTTTGTACTCATATGATTATTCATTTTCAAAAGGTCGGGGGACCATGGCCCCCTCTGGTCATGCCACAGCTTCGTCCCTGAATATATGTGGAACTTGATGTGCTCAATGAGCCCCCTCATAGGGTCTGGATTGGTAACAAAGGTATATAGAAAGACATAACTTATGATGATATTCCCCCATACTGCACTTACTGCCTAAAAAAAGGACATGAAACCTCTAAATGTTGGAAATTAATGTTAAGTGACGAAATTAATTATTTAATTTCAATTGTATTAAATTCCAAATTTCCTATTTATGTGGTCTTGATAAATGTTAGATAATTAATTAGGAATGTGATAAAATGTGATAAATAAAGATATTAAAAGATTGGGTAAACCTTATTCGTTAGCACATGATGGTTAGTGGCATTAGTGGGAGACTTGAAAAGAGTTCACCTCCACTAGGATTCCGACCCTCTTCCACTTATAAATAGAGACCTCTACACCATCTAGAGTCATCTCAATACACACTATTTCTAAGTAGGGAGAGAAAATCCGAAATTCTCATTATTCCTATTTTCTCACAAATATTCTGGGCACATAAGAGAGTAATTTTGGGCTATTCAAGAAGGGATTCAAAGGAAGCTTTTACAGGAGCATTTAAGTCACCTTATTCCAATAAATTTCAATGGACAAAGGTTAGTTTTGATCATAGTTATAAAGAACTTACGATTTTGTGATTACATGAAGAATTAAATGTAATACCCCGTAATTTTATTGATATTTATTAAAGGGATTAATTAAATTAAATGTGAATTAATTGAGAATTAATCCGGATATAAATACTAATGAGATGTGAGTTGGTATTTGATTATGAAGTGTATATATGGCAATATATGAATATTGAAAATATTAAAATTATCGCGAGACTGAAATACGACAATTTGGGAAATTTAGTTGGGGTGCGCGTGTCAGTCGCGTCAGGAATGTAATTATTTGAATTAAAAAGTGAATTTTATTTTTATCAACCGAATGGTTATTTTGAGTGTGCCAAAGAGTCCGTAAGGGTCTAAATAGTCAGAAAACACTAGCCGGGGGTTTAGTTTGGGTCCCGGGGCATTTTTGGGCCACAACGGCAACTTAAAAGTGCATTTCGGTAATTTTGAAATTTTGGGGATTAAAACCTACGAATTTTAGGAGTTAATTATATATTATTTAGGAACCCAATAAGCCCATTATCAACATTAGGTGAGTAAGGGGGCTACGGGAGTTATCCAAAAAGAAACCTCCAACCACCATCTTCAACCTTGGGAGAAAATCTATAGAGAAAGGAGAGAATCAACCTTCATTCACCAACATCAAATTCTGAAGAACAATCTAAGGCAAGTGATTTAATGTTTTTTAGTGCATTGAATATGTCTTCCTTGTTTAGTGTAGAAATTATCTTATATTGAAACTTTTGAAGAAAACCCACGAAATTGTTGGAGAAACTTTGAATTTGGGTTAGGATTTGCATGTAGAATGTTAATGGACTGATTTAATATTTGAAGAGTTATATATGATGAATTAAAAACGGATTTATGATGAGTAATTGGGCATAAGAAAATTATGAGTTCATGTTCATAGGGTTTGGGAAATATTTGTAGATCTATATAAATTTCTTGATGATTTGTAAGATTTGACCCCTAAAATATGTTAATGGTTGATCTAGGATGAATAGAAATGGTTTAAAAATGTTAGAACATAAATTGTATGGTCTTAGGATGGATTTAGAGAAGAGAAGAATTGAGAAATATGGACTTGAGACTTTCTGGGCTGAAACTGCCATCTCGTTAGAAGACCTGCCCAGGTCGTTCGAACGACCTCGTTCGAATGATCTTTTAACGAGATGACAATATGCCTTCTAACGAGTTGGTATTTCATTCGAAGCCCTTCATTCGAACGAACTCATTCGAACGATCTCGTTCGAACGATACTTCTAACGAGTTACAGAATGGCCTTTTTGGCCTAATTTGATTTCTAGTATCCCGTAGACTTTTTTAAATGGTGAGATAACCTTCCCTTATTAACTAGTGGGTATAGTTGGGAGATTGGGGTACATTGAGGAGTAAAACTTATAATAATGTCTTAAACCGGATGACATTTGTGGATTGGGAAGCGAGTAACTAATCGCGAAGTGAGAATAATTGATAATTTAAATGCATATAAACCAGGGACTTATGATTTGTATAACACTAAGTGTTGGTATAAGAACGAGAAGTATACCACTAATGAAAAATTATGATATCTAAGATGTGTGAATGCTTAGTATATGTAATTATCTGTGTATAACATACCTACCGTACTTGCTATCATGGGAGGTCGGCGTTCGTTCAGAGCCATCTAATCTTTGTGTGCCTATGGGGGGATTTAGATTGGTACCTCGAGGACATAGGTCAGAGAAGGGCTTATTGAGAAGTTAATAAGTTATCTGATCATGGGAGCGTAGGTATGTGCGTGAACCGTGTGATGTGAACTATGTTCGCCTCCATTGTTTATGATTGTTGTTAATGAAACGTTTCCTGAGAGATTCGGAATACGTGGTCCTCATGTACGTGATGTACCGGGATTTGATAACAGAGTATGTGAGCACCACAGCTTAGTCTTGGGGTGCTAGTATTGTATATTTATGATGAGAATAATATACTGTTAATTGAAATGAATTGTCGTGTATAAATGTGAGGATAAATAATAGTAACAGTTTGTAAAGTGAAAATGGAAGATCTCTAGTAATTAGTAGTACTAACATGGGAAAACTGTGTAGCAAGTTATAACACTCTGTTAAATAAAAGTTGTTGGGAATTGAATTAGATATCATATAGAAATGTTAGATTTTAATATCGGATTAGTTAGATATGGGAACAACTAGAATGGGTACGGGTGCGATAGGAGTGCACAATTAGTTGAGAGGTGAGGAACTCATGTGAGTGCACACACTATCATGTACTTTATATTCACTGTTTAATGATATTAAACACTTGCAAATTTTTAAACTATTTTCACAATCGGGCTCTGACCCATTTGCTTTCAAATCTATTTTGCTATAAAACCTTTTAGGTGCCCAACCACAAGGACACCATGTATAGGAGTTATATTCAGGTGACGAGCTGTAGCTGCTGTGGAAGTTACTGGACCTTGACAGTAGACGCCTCCATCTTCGATCTTGATTCCATTATCAGATTTTCTTATTTTATTGGGCATGCCGCCCCATTCCTTTAGAGGCATCTTACATTTCAGTTATTTCAGACTTTGGGTTGTAATTAATTCATTGATGCAGACTTGGCATTTATTTATTTCAGTATTGGGATTGTTATGAGGAGTATTCCTCCAGACTCATTATTATTTGATGGTTATTCTATTGTGACTATGTTCTGGTGGTTATGTTAGCATTTCATAATTTACTTATTGTATGTTAATCGGATTTAATTAAAATTGGCAACTCACTTTTTAAATACTAGGTGGTTAGTAATTATTAAAATGTTTTCGAAAGTGATGCTATGAACTGAACCAACTTGGCATTTTGTATTAATTTAATAAAGGAGTAGCTACTCGATATTTAATTAGTCGGGGTGTCACATTAAACATCCTGAATTCATGACAAAACTGTTTTTAACGTGATGTAACATCAGGGACAGAGCCAGGTGGGGGCTTGTGGGGGTTCAAGCCCCCATGTTTTAAAAAAAAGAAAATTATTTTTGTAGGGAAAAATTTATTTTTTATAAAAAGTAGGGCAAAAACTGTAAATACCTTAAACCTAGTTAAAACCCTATTTGAAACAAAACACCCACTTTGATAAAAACCCACACCGTTTTCAGCCTTTCCCTTTTTCTTCCTAGTTCCATTCTATTCTTCTCTCAATAACTTCTCCCCACTCCATTATTCTTCCATTAATTTCCATTAAATTAGTAAGCATTCTTCTCATTGTAAGTTAAAGCAGCATGAAGCAAGCAGCAACAAACAAGTAGCGACTATGATTGCTGAAATTTAAGAGTAGCGGCATGTGTAAGATTTTAACTTAATTATTTAATTTTCTATATATAAATATTATTCTATGATTGCTGAAATTTATTAATTGGTGTATTTTAGGGATGAAATTGGTGAAATTTATTGCTTATTAATTGGTGTATTTTACGGATAAAATTGTTGAAAATTATTGCTGAAATTTGTGGTTGAATTTTAGGGATAAAATTGTTGAATTTTAGGGCTGAATTTTTTATGGTTGAATTTTGTATTTTAACAGTTATTATATGATTCCTGAAATTTATTAATTGCTGAAATTTATTGCTTATTAATTGGTGTATTAATTGCATATTGATTGATGAAATTTTGAGGTTTAATTTTAGGGCTGAAATTTTAGTGTTGAATTTTAGGGATAAAGTTGCTTAATTTTATGGTTGAATTTTGTGTTTTAACAGTTAATTCATGTTAATGTTTGTTAGAGCTTTCTTTAAAGTTGTTGCTAGTTTTTATTTTAGGGCTAATTTTAGGGGAGAATTAAGGATATTGTTGGTTTAAATTTGGGGTCGAAATGTTCATTTAAAAATTTATTTCTCCTTTCATTATATTAAATAAATTATGCTATTTTTATCAAATACTCAAAAATAACCTCAAAAAAATCGGTTCGGAGACTCCCGCCCCCGAACCCTCCAAAATCACCACTGAGTTAGCCTTATTAATAAGAATTTCTGACTATGTCCCTACGTAATATTATGATTTATATCCGATTTTTTTTATTGACAAAATAGTATTAATTAACATGACTACCAGTCAAGAGAAGAAAGTTGTCAAACAAAAGTTCATTCCAAAACAATTTCAAGATCAAGTCAAGATAGCCTCTACTGTTCAAACTGTTCCTACTAACAATGTTGTTCAAGAAGATAATGATGTGGTTCAAGAAGATAATGCTACAGTTCATGGAAATGCTACTATATACATAGAGAATAACCGTGAGTCCAACATGACTGTCAACTAGAGACATGAGTAGTTACGCAACCTACTGCTCCTGATATAATGGGATACAAGTCTTCTCCTTTGAATGTTGCTTTAGATAAGGTGGATAATAACCAACATGTATTATCCCATGTGCTAGAAAAAGAAGGGGTAGCCGAAATGAGTAGTGGAGATTTTTGAAAAATAGGAACACAATAGGTGTGAACATACCCCTAAAAATTTGGTTTCGGACCCAAAAAAAAACAATTTTTTTCTTCAGGGGATAAAACCTCTACTGTCGTTAATGAGACATATTTTGAAGATGATACGACCCCTTTAAAGGACATACCAAATTTTAATGATAATTTTTTACCGATAGAGCTAGAGGTGGGCACGGTTCAGTTCGGGTTTAGGCCAATTTTAGGACCGGACCGAATTATTCGGTCTTAAATATTGCAAGACCAAATTTGGACCAATTAATTCGGTTAACCTATTTTATCGATCTAGGCTAATTTCGATCCGATTCGGTTGAAAAATCGGTCCAAATTTTATATATTAGATGATTTAATGGTTGTTTTTGAATAGTTTTAATGGCTGATTTTGAGCAGTTTTAAGGGCTGTTTTTGATCAATTTTAATAGCTGTTTTTTAGCAATTTTAAGGGTATTTTTTTGTAGTTTTAAGGGTTGTTTTGAAAATTTTTAAGAGCTGTATTTTAACATTTTTAAAGGATGTTTTACGAGTTGTTTTCGAGCAAATGAGTTCATTTTTTAACGACCAAGGGGGACTGTTTTTCATGGTAAATAGGCCTGTTTGGGGGTTGCTCATTTTGAACAAATTCTAGCAAAGTAAAACAGCCCAAACGGTGCATCAATCTTAATATTTAAGCATTTAAATATAAAACATCATAGTCTAAGGCTAAATAAAAAATAAGAACATGTTTTATTATAAACAGTGAAATCTAATTAAAAAAAATTCAGAACAGGTGTTTATCTAAAACAAACTTCTACAGAACATGTGTTTATCTAAAAATAAAATCAGAACATGTGTTTATTTAAAAAAATCCAAACAGATGTAGATATATAAAAAAATATCAACAGAAGATATTAAACGTTATCTAACAAATCAGGTAGTTTTTTTTTAAACTGTTGTTAAAAAATGCGAACAGGGGTTAAAAAGTTATCTAAAAAATCAGGTAGTTATCTAACAAATCACAAGTAGTTATCTAACAAATCAGTACATGTGTTAACAAATCAGAACAGGTAAGTTCGTAACCAGTTTCTTGTTAAAAAATGGTGGTAGAGTTGAAAAAAATAATATGGGTTCTCGATTTGAACAGGTAGAGCTGATGGGGGTAAAAAAAATACCTGATTTGTCTCAAGTTGAACAGGTAGAGGAGAGGATGGGATCTCGGGTTCCATATCAATTCGCTCAACCTCAACAACTGAAAAAAATTCAAAAAAAATTGGTAGATAACATTCAGCAGGGAGTTGAGCAGCGGAACAGGCACAGGAGTGGGGAGTTGAGCGGAGGCGAGTGATGAGTTTTTTTAGAGAGAGAGAGAATGTGTTGAGGGTTTCTTTGATTTGAGAGAGAGTCTGTGTTGGGGAAGGGAAGGGATAAACAATGGGGGTTTCTTTGATTTTAGGCAGCCGGATTTTTAGTGTGTATATACATTTAGTATATATATATATATATATAATATGGTAAATAAATGGGTCGGTCCGGTCCAGACCGAATGTAAATATACGTAGACAAAGACCGAACTGAAAAATCGGGTTAGTGTATTTTTGGGACCGGTTTTGGACCGAATTAAAAAAAGACCAAAAATATGGGTTCGTTCCGGTTCGTTCCAATCGGTCCGAACGGTCCGGTCTATTTTTTGTCCACCCCTAGATAGAGAAGGAGGGAACCAACCCGGGAGTTAATTTATATGTCGATATCCCATTATTTGATTTAGGAATGAGACCTAAATTTTCTCAAGTTCGTGATTTCAATAAATATTCGATTGAAAAAGATGTGGAAAAATTCAATATCAAATGTTCAACTATCGAGTTAATAATTCCTTTGATATTTTAGACAATTTAGAAGATTGAACAAATCAAGATAAGGTTGATTGAAAAAATAAAAAAAGGAGGTTCAAAAAATTCTCAAGAGGACTCCTTTCCGTTCTTAACAATTGAGGAAAAATCGACTCTTAAATATAATTTAAGGTCTTTTGATTCTTGTTCAAGAAATCGTATAACTTTTGTAAATTGAGTAGATTCTAATTAGTGCTTGTAAGAGCCACTCGGATAGGCTTCTCATATTTGTTTATAAATAAAGTTCTATTTTTTTTGCAAAAAAATATATTGTTTTAAACAAAGATACTAAATAAATTTATAATCATTTCATATTTATATATCGTGTTAAGGTGTAAGTGGCTAAGCAACCAATAAACTGAAAAAGTGGAGGGCTGTGTTTTTACTTTGCCATATATAGTGTTTGCAAGTAGACCACTCTTTGGTTCATTATACAGAAGGGTCATCAAGACAATGTTGTTTGCCAAATGGTTGAATTGACCTTGCATTTTAGAAAAGTGTCAATATTGACAGTACTAGATTTTAATCCCGCGCGATGTGCAGAAGTTTTGCAAATCTCGTATAGAAAGATTAAAAGAAACATGTTACTAAAATATTATAGAAATATGTGCCCAAATATTATTAATGAGCAAAATTTTCTATTAATTGACAATTACATAAAAATTAAAATTAAATTTGCATAAAAAACTAATTGACATGAAATCCACTTATATATCAAGTAATTAATATCCAATCTTTTATGATATACTACTCTTTTTATGGGGATTGTGCTAAAAATAAATTTGACATAATTCTAATCGAATTGTTCCGTGCACAAGGCTACAACTTATTGTTGAAAGCTATTTAATGTTGAATATTTTGTAATTTCGTCACAGCCTCGACCAACCTAAATTTTAGTGGTGATGAAATAAGATCTAACATAAAGTAAATTTTTTTATCGTTAGATTTTTTATTCTTATTGTAAAAATAAAATAATCAAATCATCAATTAGTTGAGTAGCATTGTTTCTTTTATCTAAGCAAAAAATACAAATATATTTCTTATCACAAAGTGATAAACCTTGTAGTTAAACAAACACACAAATATAGTTAACTTCTCAAAATATATATATATATATATATATATATATATATATATATATATATATATATATATATATATATATATATATATATAGAGAGAGAGAGAGAGAGAGAGAGAGAGAGAGAGAGAGAGAGAAAAAATATCTCTCATACATACCACATATGAGGTCCAACAATGCGAATTATTTGTTTTTAAAATAGTAAAAAAAATATTTTTGAGTTGATTTTTTTTATGGTGTTTAAACATTTCAAAGGACTCCACAAAAAAAATTACTTCAAAATATTTTTTTTGTTATTTTAAAAAAATTGGTCAAACTATGTGAGTTTTAAGTTATTTTTCAAGCTGTTAAAAACTGACATAGTTTGATCGATTTTTTTAAAATAGTAAAAAAAATTATTTTGAGCTTATTTGTTTTTATCACTGTTCTAAAAAAATCCGCCTAGGCTTGAGGCTTAGGAGAAACGCCTCGACTTAAGCTTTTGATGCCTTTTGTTTGGTAAAACCCTTAAGGTACATTTTTTCTCTAAAAACAACAATACTTTAGTGAAACTGTATTGCCTTTTAAAGACTTTTTTTTACAAACTGGGCCATTATCTCATCCAAAATAATCAAATAGCATTTTAATTTCCAACATGATCCATACAATCTCTGAAGCAAAAGAATCTGAAACTGAAATACTCAATATAATAGCAACATAATATTTAGAATGGAAAGTGACTATAATTTATAAATGTCAATGTTTACTGCTCAACCCTCTTGCTCCTATTTATGAACACTTGGATAATATTTTGGGTTAGAGCCCGAAAGTTACAAGAAATACTTACTATATGTAGTAATAATAATTTGAATCATTTATGCAATCATTCCAACCTATAAACATTCACAGAAAAGATATATCTCACCTATCAATCATAAGTGAAGTACTCTACTAAGAGTGTCCCAACCTAAGGTAAAACCAATACTAATAAATCTCAACAACTAGACTGTTAATCAAGTTATCACATTATTTTCCAATAATATCGTACTGTGAAGCACAATATAAATAAAGAATTCAACTCAGCACAATTCCCACTCAAGTCACCCGCAAAGAAAGATATACACAATCTCATGATATAACAATAATGCAACATAGTGCCTTTGAATAACATGTACATTGTAATACACTATTTTCGTGGACTTTATATATTATTTATTAAGTGAGATATTCATTAATAAAGGGAATGAATTATTACTTGAGGATAATTGGTAATAACAATTGCATATTTAGACGATGATAAAATTTGCATATTATGTGATTTATTTGTGTCACACGTGATATTTAATTAATGGGTGCAATTAATTATGTTGAACTATATGCGGTTAAACATAAACTAATTAATTGGTTGTTTTATTTTACGTTGTGAAGTTTTACCATGAGATATGAGGTATAAAAATTAGATCACACTTTAGAGTGATACAGAGGTCCGATTATGTATTTTTATCATCTTAAGTTGGGTTCGGGGATAGGTATACCCTTAGGCTAAGTTTTGGTCTATTTTGGGTAGAATTGAGGATCCATTTGGAGGCCCCAAAATAAGCCTAAAGTGGAGGTAAAAAAATTAAAGGTATTTAATAGATTTGAGAATAATTAATCAATCATTTATCATCATAAGATAAAACCCCGTCATCCTTAGATAATTTGAAGAACTTGGAAGGAACTTTGAGGAGGATGAACAAGGAATCAAAGTGTAAAGGATTCATCGTTTGTCATTTCAGGCAAGAAATCTCATATTTAATTATTGTATAATGTGACACCCCACTCAATGAAATACCAGGTGATCAGTCCTATATCAAATTAAAACAGGAATCTCATCTGGTTCATTCTTAGCATCAGTGTCGAAAACATTTTAAAACTTACTAACCACCTAGTATTCAAAAGCTGATGTCAAAATTTTAATCTTTTTATTTAACAACAGCAACCATATAAATATCAATACGAACCATTCACACAAACCATGAATCTAAAGAAATACTGAATAAATCAATAAATGACTGGCCGAATAAACCATCGCTTGAAAACCAACATCCACTAATATAATCCAAGAAAGAACAATAATCAATACAAAGTCCGACTGAAATGAAAATAGTTGGGGCAACATGCCCGAAAGAAATACCAAGTTGCATCCTACTCTAGGAATCAAATGATTTAAGCGTCTATGTCCAAATCCTGCAACATCCACACCTGTTGCAGATACGCATCCCTGAAACAAATCTTCAAGTTTGGCATCCCTATGGCTGGATACCTAAAAGTTTTTGAAAATATTTTGCAAGTATGGGTCAGAGCCCAAAGTCCTTTTGAAAATATTTTGCGAGTGAATTAAAATACAACAATTAAAATGTATGAATGCTCTTCATATTTAAGTTAGTGTCGCACTCCCTTGTGATACGTCTCACCCCTCCTCTAAAGTGCACACTTAACGCTTTCTTCCTGACCCTCCTAGTTACACCACCTTGTCTAACTAGCCTTGTCATGAAACTCCTTAAACTCTACTCTAACCCGAGTAATTTTTATCTTTACTTTGTAAGTTATTTATCGCATTAACTTAATTAATAATTTCTTAAAAGTCATATAACATTCACTAGTTATATAAATAATACAAATTCTCTTCATGTATTTAATTACCCGTATATAATTATCTACTCCATTATATACGTAGAACTATATTCCACAATCACACATACATTGAATATAATTAAAACCATCCTTCCGAGTAATACCTCATCGAATGCCTTCTCTAAAGTGCTATCTTCCCAGGTCTACTCAGTCCCACCAGGATTTCTGAGACAGCTAGCCACCGCCTAACCAGATCATAGAAATAGAAACGTATTGGAGGCGGTCTTATTCCCCCGAGTGTGAAGACAATCATCTCAATGCCCACCTTTATTTGGACGCTATGACCTAGGGATATACTCGCCCTACTCCTCAAGCTAGGGGATTCACCCACATCGCGCAACCTCCCCCGATAGCACTAGAGCATGTAATTCTAAATAAATACCTAGCCATTACCGTGTATATATATATATATATATAATTTAATCCTGGCTTTACCGTGTACAAAGTCCGTAACACTAGCCAACATATTCCCGAGTCTATGGTCCGACTCTAATTTAATTAATTTACCCATTAATTAAGTTAATATCTCCCCGAGTCTATTGGTCCGACTCTAATTTAATTAATATGCCCATTAATTAACTTATTATATCCCCGAGTCTATGGTCCGACTCTAATTTAATTAATATACTCATTAATTAATTTAATTTCTCCCTGGTGTCACACAACCAATGTACCCGGACTTGCTCACCTGGCCCGAATTTCCATCTCTTAGAACGTACTCCTCAAAATTCCATTATAAAGAGAACGCTCCTAATTAAATAATATTTAACAATTTATTATATCATCCTATAATAAATTATTCCAGCTATAAGCTTTAATTAATTAATCCCCCATTAATTAATCTATTATCATGGCATCACTCAACCAAAATATCCGGACACCCCCTTGGTCCATAATACAATATCCCCAAATCTAAGGTTTTCAATTTACTCAATCTTCCCAGATTTTTAAAATGCCATTTTGGAGAATTTTGGGGCCGTTTTGGAAAAAGCGTATTAGAGAACGAAAGTTAGAAAACACCATTTTCTAGAGGGCATCGTGGACATAATTGCCATTAACAGATTTTGTGAAGCTTTTTATCCAAAATTATCCACTAAAATTCTTACGAATCAAAACCAGCCCCAATAAATTGATTCATAACTTCCCGAAATCAAAACCCAATTTGTATCAACCCAATCCAAAAATCATGTGTATGACACCTACTATGATATGAATTGAATATCACCAACTTACATTGAAGCAATTTAACCACTTGCCTTATAACTTCGTAGTGTCTGATTATATTTTGGTGTAGAGATCGTTGTGTGATGAAGAACACCTTTCTTGTTCTTCCTCTTTGGCTCTCAAGAGTCCTCTCTCTTTTTCCCTTATGTTCTCAAATTTCTCCCAAATGAGTAATGGCTGTCCACAACTCCAAAAATTATTTTTTTTTATCTCCAAATCCCGTTTTTAATCATATGGGCATAATTAAAATGGCCAAAATACCCCCGAGTGGGCTCGGTTATGCCCAAAAATATTTCATGACCCATTTACGTCCCTTGGGTACATTTTTTCGACTATCTCGGCCCATCCGGACTCAATCGTGCACTCAGAATTGACATCTGAATTAATTTATAAAAAGTTCCTATCTCACACCCAACTTAGTATATATTCGACTTCCGATTGAGATAAAAAAATGCCACGTCACTTATACACAATATGACGTAAATAAATTATTACTATTCACTTAGTAATTTAATTTTCATAAATATTAACCATCTTCTCTCCGATTAATATGTAAATGAATAATAACATAACTAATTCAATTAAATTACAACACACAAGTAAATTAAAATTTTTTCGAATTAATTAAATATTAAATGCACAGAAATATGGGGTGTTACATACTCCCCCACCCCCCTTACAAAGGAATTTTGTCCTCAAAATTTGATCATAACTGCGGCGAATAAATATGGATACGACTCTCATATATCCTACTCCCTCTCCCACGTATACTCATCAATACAATGATGACCCCACTCCACTACACTCTAACTGGTAGTACTACCTTAGACTGCAGCTTGCGCTCACATAGCTACTAGTCTCTCCTTATATGAGGTGTCTTATTGCAAGTCATTCTCCTTGAGTAAAACGTGCCCAAAAATGCACTATCGTTCCTCCTGTATCTCTCCAGTTATGCCATGTGGGACACATCACGTATCCACTAAAGATGTTCTAGAAAACCCAGTCGATAAGCCACCGGTCTCACCCTCTCAAAGATAGGGAAAGGACCCACATACCTCGATGCTAGCTTCCCTTTCTTGTCGAACTTTACCACTCCTTTCATAGGAGACACATGAACTAATACCTGGTCACACATCTTTTACTCGATGGCCCCTGGCAACATAGTGCCCTAAAATATGAGTCTATAATCCACTGACTCCACTATCTCTATGTTAGGAAATTCCCCTCCTTACGTCCCTGAACTATACGAAAGGATAAAACTTACTCAATTCCCGCTGCTAGATGATAACCCATTTCGGGTCCTAGTAGCTTATTATTTACCCACCTCTTATCAACCAAAGGTGGATAATGAAACATTTCCCATAAAGTCTCTGAAGGTGTCATGCAGATACTAAACTATTACGATGCATCACACGTAACTCTACCTATGGTAATTACTACTCCCAAATTACCCAAAAATCTGAATGCACAATGCTCGCTTCCTGTCTACCCATCAACTTATGGGCGACACGTTCAACCCAATATGTAACTCTGTCCCTATCACCTCCTGACACTTTTTACCAGAGGTGGGACTGAAAGGTCTTACCCAAATTCCCAATAATATTGAATGACACCTTGTTCTATTTCACTCCTTCCCATTAATAGTAAATTTGGTCATACTACTCGATAGTATAACTCATTTCGAGGCAATAATTCGTGTTCAGGTCAATTCATTCAATAATCCGATGGAAACCTTGACCCCTCCACGATTTTTACCAACTTGAGCATTAATTCCATCTCTAGAACCATAAAATTTCAAAAATTTCTTGGTTGATACCCTCAAATCAACCTTTTTCCCATTTATAAATGGTCTATCCGGAGACAAATTCACTATGTCTCACTCAACACCAATTCTCATGCTCAAGACCTATATTCCTTGTGCAATTTTCGTCAGATAGGAATCTACACCTTGTCTATGCGTAAGACCACTCTAAGCATATAACTAAATGATACTATTTTCTATTTTCCCAGAAACGTGACTTCTTTCTTGCCTTAAGATATTTTGTTACATGCGCCTCCACCGTCTTTACACTCCTTACAGTGGAGATAGTTCACCTTGATACACATATAGTCGAATTGTTTCCTCTTTTAAACGGATTTCAGTTCATTGCACATTCCCACTTATTTTCTGACTGCTCTATTGGTATATATTCAATATGTTCATTCACACGTCCCTTTATTTAAGATGACTCTGAAATCACACTAACCAGGGCACCCATACACCCTAAATCCCATGCATATTTGTACAGCATCATAGACGTCACATACATAATATTTTTCTTTCAAGGTTATCCCACAGATCACATTATATCATATGATTACATTCGATATTTCCCCGAATATAAATTTAATCTTCTCGGTGTTTCCCCGCCCATTAACTTGTGGTGCAAAAGTTTTCTCAGTGCTTCTTTCGCAGCACTACTCGACTATACTGGCCTTATAACGTGATAGGTTTCACCTCAAAGCGTAACTCCACACGTTAAAAAATCACCCTTTAAACTGCTATCGTAGCATCATATAATGTGTTTCCATTACTGACATTTATTAGGGCTTATGCGCATAACATTTCATAACAAATCCCAAAAAAAACTTTCCCCAATGCATTAAACACTAGCATTGTCGTTCATTAATTTTCGTAGACCCGAGCATGTAATCGGGACACCCAAAACTCTATCCCTATACTCAAAGGACTAATTTTTGACTCCCGCGTCTCTAAAGGAGTTATATAATTCCGCGCTCACACGATCACTAAGTCCTCAGAGCTAAGTCACTAACGAGCTAAATCTCTTTGCTCCATGGTCAATCAGCTATGCCCCGAATCACATCAGTAAAAATTCCTACGCATTGGGATATACTATACTAGACAACCTTACCCTATGAAGTCTATTTTATAAAATATTTCCATGAGATCAACCTTTTTTTGGGTAGAACCTCGCAAAGAATATACATCCTTCCCTGGAATAGTGAACACGATAGTCTTGCTGTAACCGCCCACTATCACTTACCTGTCGCTAACCAATCTGTACCCAGGATAAAATCATGCTCACACAGCACTTCTCAAAATGAGTTAACCTTATAAAATGTACCCTCTCAGTGTTCACACCTGCTCCTCTACAGGTAAAACAAAAGAGAGCCCCGTTACCCCGCGATAAACAAATACTTAATAGTAACAGTACGATTCACCCACTAAACTCGTCTCCCTTGCGAATATAGTGTTAAGAAGAATATTATGACCACTCGTGTCACAATGTTCACCCCATCTATCCGAGGATCAAACTCATACTTCCACTCGCCTATACATCAGTGGCCTAAATGGTTCCTGGACATAATATTCTCATCTAACCGAACCAAAACTCCATAATTGTTGTCCCTACTAGGCATCCCACTCCTATCCCCTGATTCACTGTGGACATAATCAATTGTTGTGGTCCCACTTTCCACACATAAGACACTTCTCTATGTCAATCCCCTACCTCTGTCCCCAATGGCCATATCGGGGTTGTCCCTCTCGGGTACTTGGTAGTCTTGACCCAAATTGTTACCCTTGTTATGTCTTTGGCTTTGCTAGACCTATGGGACTCGTTGCTGGCCTCGACGACCCGGATTAAATCCATCGCCAATCGGTAGGAATTTAACTGATATAAATCATATAGATGGGTTCCTTTGTTGGGTATCTCCTTGTGGTGCCTCACTAGCACTGCTAAATACGATCTTGCCTTTTTGGTTAGATACTCCACCTCCCTTGGCTTCCTTCTCACAGAAGTATTGATATCAAATCAAAACCATACTACCATGATGACTATAGCCCTAGTCATCCTAGCCGGAGTTTTCCATCCATGCTTGTGTATTACCCACGAGTCCATTATTAACTCATGGATCCCTTATTGACCTCCGCATCCACCTCAATGGGTATGAAGTTTGTTGCATAATTTAACTTTCCCTTATATTTGGCCATTGTCCGGCCCTTCTGAAGTAAGTACTGAAATCTCCTTTGCCTACCGGTTCAAACGGATGATGCGATGATTTGCGGTCAAACCACACCCTAAATTTCTTATTATTTATGGTATTTCTCCATAGTTGTGGTGACTGACTCCTACCACTACAACACCGCCCCCACTGGGCCAAAAATTTCGTTCAAAATTTAGTCTTGGGTGCTACCGCACACCACCCTACACAATTGTCTTTGGGTTATTTCCTCCCTTTGACTTATCATGCTACTCTGCTACTCGAATCTTATAGATAGACATTCGAAAAGGGTCCTTCAACACTTTCCCCACCCGTTGCTGACTATACTGGGTGAGACTAAAATTGAACCACTGTTATCTATAACTGTTCTTGGGAGACTATTACTCCTGGGTGATTATTCTATCCCCACTGTCCCGAACAACAATCAAGTTGATTCCTATCACGATCACCGTTTTCATAATTCCCTATGTCTTTTGTTGAGCCTCTCCTCCTGCAATTCTCCTATGGCCCTCGTTGGTCATCCCAAATAATGTTTGATATACAAAGCCCAACCAAACTCGTGTATGAATCACCTCACTATACTTGATAGAAGGAGAACGTAACTCACATATGTAGTGGAATACAACAATCCTATCATAAGGCTCTACATCAAAGAATGCTAAGCTAAAACGTGAAAAGATGCACAAATCCTAAGGACACTAGAACCTGATGCTCTGATACCATCTGTGACACCCCTCTCAATGAAATATCAGATGAGATTCCTGTTTTAATTTGATATAGGACTGATCACCCAGTATTTTACTGAGAGGGGTGTCACATATAATTTGTAATTGGTTTATGATTTGAATGTCTTGTGTTAAATTTAGGATATAGAATCATTTTTAGGGGGTTAATATGCTATCTTAATGACGTCATATTGGGTTCAACTAGGTTGTGAAATTAGACTATTAGTGGGTTTTTATAATCTGACATGATTTGGGGATTTTGTTAGAAACCTTTAATTAAATAGTTTTGGGATATGATTCTGTGTTAGAATATATATCTAGTTCTGAATCAATTCTAAGTATGATTGTCAAATGATAATTTGATGTTTTGATTTCTGAAATCATTTGTTAACTACGTCAATTAAAATTTCAGAGTGAATTTAGGTTTGAATTGGGTTTTGATTAATTTGAACCTTATTACATGTTATAGTGATGTTATCCATGGAGAAATCGATTAGAATCATTAAAATATGTTTAGATTTAACTTTAGTGAAGTTTTTATTATTTGGTTTAAGTTTTGTAAGGCATTGATGGAGGTTTTGAGGTCCAAGTCTTTGTTTTTAGGAAGATTTGTTCCTTCTTTCCGGGGGGAATTAATTCGGCCTGGGGTTGAATCAATTAAACATATGGAATCATATAGAATTGAATTACAAACTCGTTGATGCTAGTTTCTTTTTTTTTGGTTTTTTTATGAACTACTTATGAATATTTTACTAAGAGCGTGCACGACCCTAATGTGTTTCTGATTGGGTTATACAATTAGTTGTGTCTTGAACTATAGGATGGATGTTTTTGTATATATAATAAATGAGAGGATGTATATATATATATATATATATATATATATAGATATATATAATAAGATAGCTTGGTTTTTGAAAATTTACACATTTTTAACAGTTCGGATCGATGCCACCTCCTTACATATTTGAATGGTTGAGATCACATATATTTTCTTTTTACAAATCTACCTTTTCATTATTTGATTTCCCACCATTTTTCCTCATAAAACTTACCATTTAATTCAAAAACTATGCTATTTTGGTAACACACCCTTTCTTTACCCACACAACCCCATTTCACTTTCTCGATCAGAACACAAGGCTCTAAGATCTCACCTAACTCATGACTCCCTACATTGATTCCCACCTTTAGGTATCCTCTCTCTCTCTCTCTCTCAACGATTTTACATCTGTTATGTTGCATTTTTTTGGGGTGCCGATTAGGGTAATCTATACACATATAGATAAAGCTAGAGCAGAGTTTTTAGTTTATAAATTCTTGGATTTTGTGGGTTTTTAGTTTGTTAATGCTGAGGTTTTGTGGGTTTGTAAATGTCGGGGTTTCGGGGTATGTAGTTTCTGGGTTTGTAAATGCTTGGGTTTCAGGGCTTGTAAATGTTTTTCATTCAATGTACTAATTTTGTATTTGATATTGCTAATGGTATATTTTTGGATTTGAGTTTCAGAGTTATGATTTCAGATTCGATCTCTGTGCTATACCCTCTAACTTTCTTTATTTAGTGTATTAATATTAAGTTTTTAAAAAAAATTCTGATTCATATCCCTGGTTTGTGGTTTTTATTTATAGGTACATGTTATCCTGGCTCATGAGTTAAGATTTTAGACATGAACATTTTAGACGGGTATACAATGCACGCCTTGATATTTTTATTCTTGAAAATTACAAGACTACTTTTATATGATCTGTTTTTAGAAAACAAATATGATGAGCATTAATAGGCTTGGGGGTGGGGTATTATGTTAAGATTTTATCATTTTAAAGTGATAAAGGATCTTATATTCTATCCTTTGGTAGTTGGATTTTCAACATGACCTTTTCATTCAATTCTTTTAGTCAAGCAAGACATTTTGGATTGTGATATGCTCTGTGTTTTAAGGGTTGTTGTTTGGATTAATTTGCTATTAAGAGTTTACAAATTCTATGTATTATAGGATATTCTATGAAAAATTAATTATTCTAACAATTTTATGTGGCCCATGTGTTTGAGAATATGCCCCACCAAGTGAGTTTATGTTCTCTCTTTGATTCAAACATGTTTGTGGTGAGATATAATTAAATTGGACTCCAGTTTTGAATTCAACAATGAGTTTTTCAATAATTTATAATATTAGTTGATTATTTGTTAGGTTGGGCTTAATTTTGAGCTATGAGTTTAAATGTTTATTACTTGGTAAGTATGATCTCCAACTTTTGAGATGTGATTTTAAATGCTTATCATTCTTCAGATGAGAGTTGAACCGTAAATGGCCCTTCTTCGTAGGTTTCGCCATCACCGACACTATCGTCATTCATCACCAAATATGGGGTGAGTGTGTCCTCTATGAATTCTATATACCCTCTATGAAATGATATTTCCGATTTGTTCCATTTTTTGCTCTCTTCATTTATGTTTTATTATCACATTAATTGTAAAAATGTTATGCATACTCTCTAGAGACCAAGACTTTTGATAAACATACTGAAACTGAATTAACAGCCTGTACAAGTCTATGAGCAGGAACTCCAAGTGCAACTGATGCATCGAGCCATTTTTCCGACCTTGGTATGTTTCCTTTATCCTTAGCTAGAATTTACATTTTATACATCTGATTTTTATACATAGATTCTAATTTGAAGTCAAAGCTTGTAAGTTATGGGGGCTCACAGATTTTTATAACATCATGGTTAACTATATCTCTGGATTGTGGTTTTTATTTAGGAACATGTTAACCTAGCTCCTGAATTTATACCACAGGTAAGATAAATAGTCAAATATGTTTCTTAATCATTCCAGTCTACGCCCGACCCACACGAGAAGACATTTCCATTGTTGTTTCGATACATATTGATATTTTTAACTGAGGTTCAAATGTAATAACCTAACTATGGATGAAATATAATGTCCAGTTTGACCCCCATCATTCTTCATATTCGAAGGGGATGTGAATGAGGCAGTAACACTTCTCCTAGATTGTGTCTCTGAAGCTGAAACAGTTTCTTACTTGAATCCTATTATTTTGAATTTCAAATGTTTTTATTCCCTTAACAATTATAAGGAAGAAGAATGGAAATTGTAAAGGGATTTCAAAAGAACAAAGTTTGTATTTTATTACCTAATGTTTATAAGATTGATCGTTACTTGGACCATTTCTTGAAATTGAAGGTTCTAAACATAGTTACTCATATTCTTTGTATTTGATGAACTTGAAATAGGTATTTGTGAATGTACACCATTGGAGCTCATAAGAGGTTGGTTCAATCGGTGTCGTCGTGTTGGTCTGGGGAAGATTTTCTGGCCAAAAATTAGTGGTGGTAGACAATTGCCAAAGGAAGGTGGTGACCATCTTCTTCGACTCATAGACTGGTACCGCCAATGTTCTGATTATGCATTTTTTTTATGAAGCTAAAGCCATTTGACAATGCCTCCAGATTGTGAAACTCCCGGATAAAAGTAAATTATTAAAAATTCCATATGATACAAATTGTGATATGGACTTCTGTACCTGTGTACTCTATTAATCCAAATGGTAAAAATCATGTAATGGTGTAGTCTAATGCTCAAAACATATCATCTATCCAATGTAACTTAATTTTTTATTTTTTAATTTTGTATTCTAGTTAAGGGCAGTGCCCTTACTTGAAAGTTGAGAGCAGTTTACCCCATGATTCCTAGGTTTTATCTTCTAATTTTCAGCATCTGAGTAAGTTTTTTCTTCATATTATTCATCTTCATTTCTTTTAAATATATGTTGATAATGTTTCTAAGATTTTGTATTGGGATGTGCCCATACATAGAGATACTGGTCCATAACTCTAAGCAATCTGGATTAACATCTGAGCTCATGGTAATAGTTCCCAATGGCTTCAACTTGAGTAGCATTGAGCAGAGATTCCTTGAGAGGCATCAACCATCCTTGGAGAAACCTAAATCAACATTGATCAGCATAGTTATTGGACTTTAGTACTAAGGTATATTGTGTTTTATACTATTTTTTCTGATCTGAGTTGAGGCATTACACCAATCATCTTTGGTTAGAGATTCATTCAATCAACTTTTTTAGAGATTCAAAACATAGGTAGGTTGAAAACATTTCGCCTCCACAACATGGGTAGGTTGGAAACACTTCGCCTCCACGTTATTTTTCAAACTAAGTAGAAAAGTTTGATGTTCTTCTCAGACAGAAGATTCATTGTTTGTTTAAACGCCTTTTATTGCTGAACGTTCCCCTTTTCCACAAGTATTTTTTTTAATTGTGGATTTATAACTAAGGGTTCTTTTTTAGGGGTTTCTTCTATTTTGGTTCAGGTAAAGTTTAAGGGAAAATTTGATATGTAGCTTACTACAAGAAGCTGCAATAGAGTTTTTAGCAAGGTGAAACATTTCATCCAATTCATTCCTTTAAGAAGTCTTACAATAATACATTAAGCCCACATTTTTAATGCTTATATAAGAAGTCTATCATTCATGGAGGCGATCTTTATTTTTATATTTGTAATTAGCAGTATTTTTATCACAATCTGACTAAGAATACAGATGTGCAAGAACTATTTAAGTTTTTATGCACATTATTGCATGTAGATTAATTTCCTTTGAGCACGTGATTTAATGTTTCATTGTCATTACTTGAATTTCCGATTATTAGAGATTTGTAATACATATTAATTTTTGAAATCAAAATACGAGCATACACACAGTTAAAAACCCTTTTTTAATTGAAATTCGCATAACTTTTCTCATGAAAAAGAAAAAAATAGAATCAATTTACTTTTAATTAACATTTATTTATATGCCTTTTTGCAGACATGGTCAGAAAGTTGTCAAACACCAATTGTTTTTTTTTCTGTGGGACTTAAGATCCATATGTGTATTATGTAACAGTTTTTGGTGAGGGTCCATATTTGAAGAACCATTTATGCTGGCAGAAACGTTGCAAGAACTAAAATTTTGGTATTATTGTGTTGTTAATTCAATATTAACGGATGAATAATTATGTTAGTTCTGTTGGAACTAGCTTAAAATCAATAACCTTTTCGTTGGTGACACATTGGTTTTGGTTGGGAACTTTTAGTAGTGTTTTATATTGTTCAAAAATTTCAATTCATTTATTTTCAATTGTTTAGAATTATGGGTTCTTCTATGGAATGTATGCGATTATTACTTTGTTCTAACTTGGGTTTTATTCTATGAGCATAGGAACTCATTGGAGCTACAATACCTGCAATATTGGGGCTGCCAAATATCTGTAATATTGGGGCTGCTAACTTGACAAAGTGGACCTGCATTATCTGAAGACTTGCAACACCAATTGAGCCCGCTGCCATTATCTGAAGACTTGCAACTTAACATATTGGAGATTGCAACACGTGTAATTAGTACTTTTAGCTTCATTTGTGAGAAGTTGAAGAATAGGGTAAACGAGTAGATCAAGTCAAAATTAATGGGAAACTCATGACGATATTGAAGAAAAATACCGAGATAGTTGCAGCAGTTAATGATATTGTTGGTACAAAAGAAAGTTGTGGCGACATTGTTGTTGAGGAGGATCCATTAAAGGGTTTCGAAGATTATAGTAACAATGAAACATAGACTGTTGCGGTGTATTTTGGCTGTTTGTGTGACTATTTCCTTTTGTTCACAATTTGCAACAGTTGTTGCAATAAGTATGGTTTCTTATTTAAGAAATGGGTCTGTCAATATTACTATTGTGATTTGATGAAATAGGGAATAGTTTGGGATTCCTTGGTGTTGATTTATATGCACATGGTTTGGTAGCGTTGTGACTTCTTTTGACTGGCTTGGAACTAACGGACTATTGAGTTATGAATATAATTTATGAGAAACTAAAAAATGAAAGGTATAATAATGTTTGGGCATGATTATGCAAGCTTAAAGTGTTGACTTTGGTGAGTTGGAGTGTTTGACTTTGATGGATTTGGGTCCTCTCAGTTACACTTCTCCCTGATTCTCCTCACTATACGCTTAAATGAATGAAAATGTGGAGTACTGAGTTTTGATTAGGGTTCAACTTCAGCCTTAATTCAAGTGACATTTATCTACAAATGCAGTGAGTAAATGTAGGGGAAAGTGAAGTACATCTATTGATCGATGTATAATTTTATTTTTATTTGTTCTCTCTATGATTCATGGAGTTTTATTAATAAGGGTGATCAAAAGCTTTATTATTGAGTGTTTTGATAACGGGACGGGATGTAGCCACAAATCTAATTAGCAATTGAGTTTTGAGCAGTGTCTAGAACAAGTAGGTTAGGCGCAAGGCGTATCGTGCTATAAGTATGAATAAAAATATGACCGTAACATTATTCATATTCATTCACCATGATTTTTTTATTGATAAGTGGATGATGAGATTTGATTTTCTCTTTGCAGTTTGTTACACTTCAATATCATGATATACAAAACTTATCTACCACATGGTTTGTAAGTAGTTGTAATGTTGAATTGCCTGAATACTATTTTGTGTCAAGTAAATATGGTATGTTTGGGAGAAATGCCATAACTTTTTAACCGTAAATCGAAATGAGGCGATTCTGGCGCCATTAGATTTGTATCGTCCCTGCCTAGCTAATTGTGTTTCGGGCTATTTTCGGCGTTCTTCAAGGTGTCAAAATGGACTTTAAAGTTTGCATTTTCATTTTTTCGTTACTAGATTTGGTTCATGTATGTTTTTTCGTCAATTTTTTACCTATTCCGATTTCGTCCTGTGGTCGTTGATTCAACTGTTGCACTATTTATTATTTGTTAAAGAAGGTGGATAGTCCTATAAATAAAGGATATTATGACCAATTTCTTTAAAATTACACCATTTTTTGGGGGAGCAAATTTTTTGCCGTTTGGAAGTTACATACTTTGGAAAAATTTTACCATTTTACGATTACGTACGTTGGAAAATTCTCTTCGTGCCTTCAGGCATGAGCATACGCTAGTGTGTGTATATATATATATGTGTGTGTGTGTGTGTGTGTGTGTGTGTGTGTGTGCGTATGCGCGTGTGCGTGTGTGTGTGTACTGTTGTACTTATAGCTTTGAGTAAACATATCAAGATGTTTGAGTATTAATTTGGGTCTCGAGAGATTATGGACCTTAAAATTAACTTAGTAATTCAATATGGAAATGTATATGTATATTACAAGAGATTATATATATATATATAAATTGTTTGATTATGTGAACGTACCTTTAGCTCGTGATGAATCTATTTGTCGAGGTTGTTGATTAAAGTGGTTGTGACGATGTACTGCATGGCTGGTGATGCAAGACTTTTGTGGAGGTCAACATGTTGTGATTACACATTTATGATTGCCATCACCTCATGATGAGGGATGCGGATGGCTCGATCCTTTGGTAGAATTAGGCGATGGTGCTACGGCTTGTTGACACGTTTATATAATACATTTAATCCATCTATTTTTCGCAATAATAGAGGCTGATGATTCTATCCATCAATTGAGTTTCGGTATAGGGATTTTGGGGGTGTGATTTTATAGTAATACCCGTTGTCATTTATGTGGGTATGTTTTCAAATCTATTAGGTGACAAACTCCTATGGGTTTATAGATAGAAGCATGAGAAGGTGCCGGGAGATAGTCTGATGATGGATATTTTGATTGAAAGTCCATGTCACATTTATGTGTTGTATATGAGGTTTTGTATATTTTATTATGAGGGTGACATTAGTGTAGGCTGATTCAAGATCATATTCTGTAGATACATTGTAGTTCAGTTATGAACACCTATAATTAAAATATGTTAAAATAAATGATGGGTTAGGTTTATGAGATCATGAGTATCTTAAAAAGATTATATGTTTGGGCACTGGGTATATTCTACATGGGTAGTCACTCACATTCCATAATAGTTAGTCATTAGGTGATAGTACTTGATAGTCTAGTGATAAAGACTTCTTAGTGTTGATTATGCCTTGGGTTGGGACACTCGTGTAGTGTTTCACTTATAATTAGGGGTGAGGTATCTTTTGCATGTGAGTCTCGGTATGATGGCATATTTATTATAAATAAGTCACACTATTACTACTATTTGATATTGTAAGTTATTTCTTGCAATTTTTAGGCTCTAACCCAAATCTATAAATATTCTACCCCCACGTGATTATTATTATATACATGACTAGTAGGGTTGAGTGGACAGACTTGCAGCATTAGAGATTCACTTACCATCCTTAGATTTAGATTACTATTTTAATTCAGTTTTAATTATATTCAAGAGTTTGATTTAGAGATGGTTACTGGTTCATTTCTTTTATATCAGTTGGTACATTTGTAATGAGAGATTTGTATTACATTGGATTTAGTTTTTATTGGAGTTCTATATTATTATAGTTTAGTTATTCTTATTGGCATCTTTTATTGAGTTTTCTATTATGGATGTTTTTTATTTATTGCCATTTTTATGCTCATGTTGATGATGAGAATGATATAAATTGTTTTAGCGCTCCCTGTATTTTGTGTATGAAATGATCAACTAGGCATAAAAAATAGGAATGTTACAGTTTCTATCAGAACGTCCACGTTTTAGTGACTTTAAGATTTGTGTTGCACCTGTTTCATTTTTGCTGAAAACTCTTTAATGTGTCTAAATCCTGTCATAGGATTTTTACTCTGTTGTCACGACTACACGTATGTGGGCATCATTCCTTATCGATGGAGCATTGGGCGGACTCGAGGAGCATTCGAGCATATAAGAGCATGATACTAAAGACCGTTGTGAGTCAATGGTCAAGGATAGAACGAGTGATTCGACAAATGTATTCAACACTGCTATGAGGATAATTTTGGAGAGTTATCTTATTTGAGGTTAGATCTGCAACTTAGATACTTTTGCAGGCACAACTAGTGAATGTGTTTAATGCGAGTTATTTCTTTTAAGACACTAATGTCGAATTTTGGCAATTCTATAGGAGATTTGGATTCTGCTTATGGTAATATGGATCGTGATGGTAGTTGAGGCTAGAAGAATGCTTTTTATGAGATTTTATTCACCTAAGATAGAGACGCTAATAGATTGCTTCATTTTAGAAAAATATGAAGAATGTGATGATAATTATATTTGTGGTTACTTCCGATGTAAGAGTGGAATTGTGTTTCGCACCGATTTGAGCAAGGTTGATTTTCATTATTAACCCGTATGAGATTAAAGGTGATAGTAATGTGAGAACTTCCTAGCTATGAGTGAGATCACCACGTGGTTATGGAATATGAGCTGGAGTTAGTTAGAATTGATTTTCTACCATAGTATGTGTAAATTGGAATATAGAGGATTCATTTTTTTTATTTTTTGGGCTAAGGTAGCTCCATTAAAGACTATTATGAGAATGGATTTTCATGTTCATTATTTTAGGGATGCATTATGTGGCCATCCGATCGAGGAGGGGATCTCGCGCGCCTCGTGTGCATTCGCGGGGGGGGGGGGGGGGGGGGGAGGGAATGTTGAAAGGTCTCGCACTCATTTTTACTCAGGAATGCTTCGGCCGTTTTCGGTGTGAGGTAAATGTAAAGAGGTGGAGTCGCCAACCTATTTTGCACAAAATAGGCAAAAGAACATGTTGCCGCCTCGAGAGAGCGGAATTAAGGACAAACTGATGCATACAAACCCAATAGTTCAAAGGTTCAAGGGCTAAGTTAAAGAATAGGAAGGTGTTAGGGACCCCTCCCACCCTTTCGGTCTCTCATGGGCTAGTGTTATTATTTTCCTTTATTTATCTATGAAGTGTGTGTGTGTGTATATATAATGGAGGTCGAAATCGTTCAACTCCTACCAATATTCCTAAAATAGTAGATATAGAAAATATGATTTATGCGTTTATCTCGATAATGATCGTTATCATGAAACGAGAATACGTGTTGGATGAAACACTAAAAAATATAACATGGGTATTAATGAGAGAATATAATAAATGCGGGAATGGAGGATTTTGGAAAATTAAGGGATTTAGAGAAATTGATAAATTAGAAAATTGAGAAATTTGGAAAATTGAAAAATTGGACTCAAATCTCGAGATTTAACCAGAAATGCCTACGTGGCCTATAAACGCATCAAAGACCACACAGTTCGAATGCAGCATGGGGGGTTATCCCATACATCCAAAAAAAAATTATTATAGATGTGTGTGTAGAAAATGTGTTTTTAGTTTTGAAAAAGTGTGATGGATAATTCTGCTTAGAATTTACGGGTATTACCATCTTTTATTTATTTTTGTTTTTTTTATAGAAAATAAAGTAAGTGCAATATACTAATAAAAACATAGATGTTAGTATATATGAACTAAAGTAAGAACTAGATTATGAATATAACGTAATTTCTGCAAAATAAGAAATTTAAAGAGACAGGGGAAGGATTTGGACCTTCTTTGAAGCTTGGTCTTTGATCGTGGATTGAACTCCCTTGAGTGTCAGATGAATGTTGATGAGATAGAATGTGATTTTGCCAAATTTGGTTTGAAAAGGATGGGAATGTAAACTTGAATGGAACTTCGCTGATTTTGAGAGAATGTTGTTGAGATCACTGATGATGATGGATCTCTGGTGTGCTTTGGGAGTGAGGTCATGCCCTATATTCATAGAGTGAGGGGTGGTGTCGATCGGAATTACCCTAGTCCTTCCTATAGATAGGTAACCCTTGACACACTACCGATAGGCAGGGAACCGGACCTACCAATTCCCAGTCTCATGCAGATTATTCTAGAAAAATAGTCCTATAACATAATCTGTTGATCTGAATCATGCATGGGGCATACCGTTAGAAAGGTGCTTCAGAGACCTTCAAAAGTCCTTTGGACCGCTCCCATATCTGGGCATTGACTTTGGGTCAAATCTGGTTCGAAGAGCACATCAGTATTTTAGATGGGAGATCATCGAACGGAAACGAATCATTCGTTCGCATGGTAAGTCAAAATCGCACACGGGGTATACCGTTGGGAAGGGTATTCAGTGACCTTTGGAGATTCATTAAGTCTCTCTAAAGCTGAAGAGATAATCTTGGTCAAATGGAGCCCAGGAGCACCCGATGGCCTCTTGATCAATTTTTTGGGGGAAACCGATCGTTCGTCTGAATGGTTATGCTGTTTCACACACGGGGTGGACTGTTGGAAAGGGATTTTAGTGACCTTCAAGTATTCAAAGATCTTTCTCTCTGATGATGAAGTTGGTTAGGGTCAAATCGGGGCCCGAGGTCGCCCGGTGGCATATGAATCGATTTTCGATAGTAAAATGGTCCATTCGTCCAAACTATTATACCAATTAGTTCATGGGGTGAGCCATTAGATATGGGATTCAGGGCCCTTCAAAGATTCAGTGAGATTTCTCTCTGATGATAGAGATGACAAAAGATAAACGGGGGCCCGGGAGTGACCAATGGCCTCTAGATCGGTAATCAAAGTGAGACCTAAGGTTTTTAGTGAAATGGGTAGGTTCTAGGGATCTAAGGAGAGACTTAGGGGGTTCTATAATGTGGTGTCTACAGATCCCCTTGACAGGTGAGCTTGAAACAAGTGAAAGACGTCGAATAGACACCACATGATAGAGAGGGTTCAGTTCTGTGGACCTAAGTGATGCTGGGATGGCCGATTTTGAGGACCTAAAGGAGGCGATGCCTGAGGTCAAAGGTAGGGAGATGACCTATTATGCGGGTCAAGGTCAATTCTGAGGACCTAAGTTGTAGCGACCAATTATGAGGGTCAAAGCCGATTCTGAAGGCTTAAGTTAAAAATGACCAATTTTGAGGGCTTATGTTATAGATGATTGATTCTGAGGGTCAAAGCTAATTCTAGGGGCCAAAGACGTTATTAGTGTTTAAGTAAAAACGACGAATTCTAAGGGTCAAAGCCAATTCCTAGGGCTTAAATAGAAGCGATCAATTATGTGGGTCGAAGATAATTTTACGGGCTTAAGTAGGGGTGACCAATTCTGCGTGTCGAAGCCAATTCTGAGAGCTTAAGATAAAACGACCAATTCTATGGGCTTAAGTAGAAGAGACCAATTCTTTGGGTTGGATCTAATTCTTTGGGATTAAGTAGGGGTGATCAATTATGTGGGCTTAAGTAGAATCATCCAATTCTGCAGGTCCAAGATAATTCCACGGGCTTAAGTAGGGGTGACAAATTCTGAGGGTCAAAGAAAATTCTGTTAGCTTAAGTAAGGGTGACCAATTATGCGGGTCAAAGCCAATTATAAGGGCTTACGATAGAACTGACCAATTCTATGGGTTGAAGCTAATCCCGAGGGCTTAAGTAAAAAAGAACAGTTATGCAGGTCGAAACCAATTCTGTGGGCTTAAGTTAGGGGTAACTAATTCTGAGGCTCAAAGCCAATTCTAAGGGCATAAGTTTTCTTGGGGAAACTTGGAGATTCCAATGGGGATATGTATCTTGTATTTCTCTTGGGGATTTGGGGAAGCATTTGATTTTAGGTTACGCTGGGTAAGAGGAAATGACCCGAGGGTTGGATGTTCCTTAGTTGGGAAATTTTTTATTTTTGTGGTGTCCTTTGGAGACGTTGCTGGGGAGACATGAAATTAATTTTGGCAATTCCTCTAGGGAGGTAAGAGTTCTGAGTGTGGTAAAAACATTTTTCTTTGTGTAAAAGTCTCTAAAATTCATTTGATGCCCCTAGCACTGGGCAGCGAGAACTCTTTTGACTCATTCGAGCTAGTGGGGGATGATCGGACTCTCTTGTGCTAGCCTTCGCATCATCGTTATTCTAGGGTGGTGAACCTTGGCTGCTATGTAAGTATTGATAACTTTTGGTATTCTCTTTATTTTTCAAGATTTCGTTATTCTGACAAGGGTTCTCTTTATTTTTTCGACAGTTTGATGTTTTTATGTCAACTATATGTGCCCGAGGGATAACAAGGCTTAGGGATGTTTGGGTGCACTTATCGCTTATGGTGTATTGGATGATGTCATCAGTTGACTTCAGGAGACTGGTGTATGCTTGGGATGAGATGCCTCGTTCTATGGTTGTTCTCTGCGCTCTAGGGGAGAGGTGGTCGGATACCACCCATACCTTTCATTTCCTCTTTGGGGAGATGACGGTGACTCCAATAGATATGCAACAGCTGCTAGGACTGGATTGTGATGGTGTATAGATTGAGGTGGATAGGACTCTAAGGGTGACTCCCGAGGCGGTGACGATGACGTTGGGTGATATGGAGAGGGTGGTCTCTGGGAACTCTCATCTTTTGTCTCTTTCAAGGGAGTTGATGGCTCGTTTATTTTTTTCTTGTGTTGGGTGGTTTCTTGGTGTCGACGTCATGCACTTGTGGTTTTTTCCATTTTTAAGGGTTTTTTCAGACATCCCTCTTTATGACTGGGGGAGCCTGACCTTGACGACCATTTATTATTCGCTTGATGCATTCAGTCGGTGCTACCGCTAAACTTTTACTGGAGCTATGTATCTCCTTGAGGTATTCTTTATTTTCACATTTTCCTTTATGCATTCGCATTTTCCTTCGTGCGTTTTATTATTGATTTCATAAATGTTGATCGTTTGTCCTTAGCAGATGTGGTTTTATGAGGTGAATAAGTTTAACAACCAATTGATATCTTTGAAGGACGGGTTTATTAGGGACTTCTCCGGATGTACCGATGGTGGAAATCCAACAGGAAGTTGAAGAAGTCTCTCTCCCTAGAGACGGTGCGTCATGTTTTGAATGTTTTGATGAGCGAACGGGTAAGCCCTCTTTTTATCTTAAGACTATTTTTCCTGTGATGATATTTTATTTATATTGATCTTTTGTTTTTGCTGGATAATTTACAGGTGACCTTTTATCCTTGGGGGTGGCCATCCAGCACAGTGGGTTGATCGGGTGACATGCACAAATGCGACGTCTGCTGGAGAATGAGTTTGGATACTCTTTTTACCTCGGGGAGAGAGTAGTCTGGTACATTGTGGAGGATGAGGTTGCGGTTCCACCGGTGAGGCCCCCGATATACATGAGGCAAGTGTAGGAGATGTCAGATGATTCTCGGGTATCGATAATGATGGGTAAGCCTTACTTATTATATACCCATCGCATTAGGACGATTCTCCTTTAAATTTTTATTTTCTTATTATCTTCTTATCTTGGAATATGGATCTTCCTGGTAGTGTCGAGTTTTCCAACTACCTCAAAACCTTGGAAGCAATGTGTTCCTATAATGTGACTACGATGATTTCCATATACAATGAGTCTATTTATGGCGTAATCGACCCATAGAGTGGAATATACTGATGGCGGAAGTTGAGTTCTGGTACCCCGAAGATCATGTTTTTTACTTCGGGTGGGATGAAATATGTCCGACCTATGAAGAATTTTCTACCACGTTAGGGATAAATCCTAGTGGTGTTGTGGCTTTAACTGAGTTTTCCCGTTCCCCTTGGGAGCTGTTGGCTGGACTTCTCCATAGCTCGCCTTTGACATCCAGGTTGTTAGTCATGGGAGGAATCATTTCCCTTCTTGCAGTGCTACTGTATGTACATTTACAGGACGTTAGTGATGTCGGCTATGCTGGGGCCATCATTTTGGGCTTGATTTCAAAAGTGTTGTTGGTGACCGGGTAACTGCTAGTGAACCCCCAACTTGCAATTATTATTTCCTGGATGTCATACTATCGCAATCCTGTGACGGTGATACTGGCAGAGTCTTTGCTTGGTTTGGATGCTTAGCGGGAAGGTCGTTCCAAGTTTCTGAGGGGTAGTTCTATAATGCTATTCATGTGGTTGTCAAAAAGATTTCGGATGGTGGTCCCACCTGATTATCCTTTGTCGGTGGTGCCAAACTTCTTCTCATGATATTTCATTAGTGTAGACCTGGACATTGAGAGTTGGGAAAACTGGTTCATGGAGCATGTGGCTCGAGGCTTGCGCTGGTTGGTGCCTTAGTGGGGGGAGCTGCTTCCTATTCTGGAACTTGTGGAGTACTAGTATGTTCGATTAGTTGGCCTCAGATAGACCTCTTTCTACTTTCCATGGCGTCTCTTGCGCCAATATGGTTGGGAACAAATCATGCCATCACGGACACTAGATTTCTTTCATGTGGAGGATTTGGGAAAGCGTATGCGCATGCGGCTTGAATCTTTATGGGAGAATCACCGTTCGTCGACCTGTCCTTTCCAGTTCACTGGGTGAGTCTGGCATGTCTCAGAGGACTACATAAAGTGGTTATGGAGGAGGGTAGTTGTCGAGATGCTGGTTGTGGAGACTGGGCAAAGGTCGTTTGTCGTATCTAACACCATGAATGGATGTGTTGTGGTTTTCCTCGGGATTGATCGGATTATCGTTCGATGGAGCGTCAGTGACATTCTCTTCAGGAAGGGGAGGTTTGGGGACCTGAAGATGTGGGTGATAATGGGGGTAGTTCTTCTGGCAGCTGTGGGGCCCATTTTATTTGTGAAGCTTCTGTAATGTGTGTGGTTCCGTGTTTTGGTTATTTTGTGGGAATAATTTATGGATTATTTTTAGGAGTAACGGGGCTTGTTTTTATTTAGTTTTTTAGAAAAGTTGGAGTAGACTAGTGACGGGAGTCACTTGATTCCTTACACCGATGTGATTGAACGAAAATTTTAAATAATGAAATAAATGAGTTTTTTATCAAATAATTGTGCCTCTTGATGAGTTTTGCATTTGAATTATCTATACCAATCATTAAGGCTTACAAAATCCTTTTGTTCATGTATATGTTAAAAATGAACTGTTTTTCTTAGGGATAAGAAAAGAATAGAATTTTATGAAAAAGAAGGGGGTCGTGCTCATGTAAAACGTATGAGTTGCCTACGTACCTCTGTGAAAATTGAAATTCATTTTTGAAATAAAAAAGATTTTTAGAGGATCAGGCCCGGCGTAGTTCTGAGTGGAGGGGAATAAAGAACACACACACACACACACACACACATATATATATATTAGAACCGAAAGGAGATGAGAAGAGTCGTAGCATGCCGAGATTTTGGACTAAGGGTTAAATATCTTGAGACGGTCCAGGTTGATTGGATGGGCCATTTCTTCTCCATCAAGGTCGGTGAGCATAGCGACGCCACCTGACAGGATCTTCTTCACAATGTAGGGGTTGCAACAATGGGGCATGAATTTCCCTCTAAGGTCTCAAATGGGATCTATGATTTCTTTAAGGGATAAATCCCCTTCTCGAACGCTGTGGTCCTTGCCTCTCTTATTGAAAGATTGTGTTATACGTCGATGGTACCCTTGTATGTGATATAGAGCTTTCAGCCTCCTTTTATCCAAGAGGGACAGTTCATCAAGACGACTTTGATTCCAGTCTTCCTCGCTAACCTTGATTTCAAGAATGATGCGCAGCTAAGGGATTTCTAACTCCACGGGTAAGTCTCCTTCCATCTCGTAGACTAGAGAGTAAGGGGTAGCCCTAGTAGAGGTTTGAGATGAAGTGAGGTAGCCCCAGAGTGCATAAGTGATCCTATCGGACCAATATTGACAACTCTTGGTCATCTTGCTAATAATTCATTTGAGGTTCTTATTGGCTTCTTCGACTACTCCTTTGGTTTGAGTTCGGTATGGAGAAGATTTGTGTCTCTGAATCCTATACTTGTTGACCACCTCTATAACTTCTGCCTCGAAGTGTAAACTGTTGTCTGAGACTAGCTCGTGCAGGACCCCATATCAACATATAATGTTTTTCTTAATGAACTTGGACACTTTCTTAGCATTCAGAGATCCGTATGACTCGGCTTCGACCTATTTAGTGAAGTAGTCAATGGCAACTAGGATGAACTCATGTCCTCTAGACACTTTGTGTGTAAGCTTCCCTAAGATGTCAATGCCCCATGTAGATAATGACCAGAGAGAAGTCATGCTATATATTTTTTATGGAGGCAAGTGTTGCAGGTTGGAAAATTACTAGCATTTGAGGCATCTTCGAACGTAGGCAGCACAATCCTGAACCATAGTAGTCCAGTAGTAACCTTATCGAATGATCTTCTTAGCGATCATATGTACATTCATTTGGGTTATGCCCTCCCCACTGTGGAGTTTTTGCATCATTTCTTCAATGTCATCCCCTGCAATGAAGTGTAATTGGGTTCCATTAAAGTTTCTCTTGAATAATGCTTTATCGCAGACAATGTACTAGGTAGCTATTCTGCGGAGGGTTTCTCGATATTTTTTGTCAGAGCCTTAGAGGTACCTACCATGATTGAGGAGGCACCAAATATCATAGTATAACCAATTGGCGATCTCGGGATCTTTTTGTGTGAGAAGCTCGATGTGGTAGCAGTGGGTTGGTTTATATTGATTTTGGACAAGGAAATGGGTTAGGGTTA
The DNA here is from genome assembly GCA_949130495.1 of Sambucus nigra. Classification (NCBI taxonomy): domain Eukaryota; kingdom Viridiplantae; phylum Streptophyta; class Magnoliopsida; order Dipsacales; family Adoxaceae; genus Sambucus; species Sambucus nigra. The sequence continues at coordinate 55,077,623 of OX422219.1, forward strand.
TTTCTTCGGGCATGTCCATCATGGAGGATAAGGTAGAAAGAGCGTTGGCTAGGTTGTTCTTTGTTCTTGAAAGGTAATGGAAGGTAATTTCTTAGAATTGGGAAGCTAACTCTTCTAAGTGGACTTGGAAGGGTAAGAGTTTCTCGTCCTAACTTTATATTTTTTGAGTACTTGATCGATGATGAGGTTTGAGTCCTTATAGACAATGAGATATCGAATCCTTTATGGAGGGAAACTTTAAGGCCTACCTTGCACGCCTCATATTCAGTTATATTGTTGGTGCAGGGATAATCCAATTTGATGGCAATGGGAGTGTGAGAGTCATCAGGGGAAATTAGGAGTATCCCAATGCCATACCCTTTCTTATTGGCAATTCCATCAAAGAACATTGGCGATCGAAGGTCTTCTTAGGTGGTATAGAGGATATTCTCATCGGATAATTCAAAAATCCAAACAACAGCTTCTTCCAAGGGGTAGTCAGTAAGGTAGTCAGAGATAGATCTTCCTTTCATGGCTTTCTCTGTGACATATACAATACAAATTCGTCTAAAAGCATCAACCAACGGCCCATTCGGTTGGAAAAGGAAGGTTTTTTGAGTAGGTATTTGATAGGATCCATTCGGGATACATGTTTGATGGTAAAGGTGAGCATGTGGTGCTGTAAATTTTGAGTGACACTGACAAGAGCGACAAATGCTTTATCCAAGGCGGTGTAGTTAACTTCGTACCTGGCCAACTTACGATTGGCATAGTATATGGATCTCTCTTTGCGGTGTTTTTCAAGGTATTGGGCTAGCAAAGCCCCAATTGAAGTATCTGTTATGGTTAAGTATAGGAGTAGGGGAAGACTAGGCTGCGCCAGTATGAGTACTGCAGGTTGGGTTAGGTATTTCTTGATTCGATCAAAGTCTTCTTGACAGGCTTTGTTCCAAACCTTTGTTGAATCCTTTCAGAGGATTTTGAAGATGGGATCACGAATGGAAGTCAACTGGCTGATGAACCGATTGATATATTATAATTTCCTAAGGAATCCCCAAAATTCCTTCTCCATTCGGGGTAGTGGCATCTCGAGTATGGCTTTCATCTTGGCAAGATATTTTTCTATCCATTTCTCACTAACCACGAATCCTAATAGTTTTCCTTTAGTAATTCCAAAGATAAATTTCTATGGGTTAAGTAGCATTTAGTACTGTTGTAGTCATTTGAAGAACTCCTGAAGAGCGTGAACATGAACCTCTCTAGTCTTGGACTTGATAATCATGTCATCTATGTAGACCTCAAATTCCTTATGTATCAGATCATGCAAAATGGTTGTGACATCCCTCTTAGTGTAGCAAAAGGTTCCCCAAGGAGTGATGAATGCAATTTTCTATTGATGATCTGGGTGCATCTTGATCTGATTATATCTAGAAAACTCATCAATGAATGACTTGAGATCGTGACTAGCTGTATTATCGATAATCATGTCGATGTTGGGTAGAGGCTAATCATCCTTTGGAGAGGCCTTTTTCAATTCTCGATAGTGGACGCAGATGCGAATCTTCCCTCCTGATTTTGGCATGTGTACGATATTAGCTAGCCATGTGGGATATTCGATCACACGAATGAAACCCACGTTCAATTTTTTGACCACTTCTTCTTTAACTTTGAGCGACCATTCGGTGCAGAGTTTTCTTAGTTTATGTTTGACTGGTTTTCATTTTGGGAGGGTTGGAATCTCATGTTGAGCTATCTCAGGGTCAATGTCGGGCATATCATCCTAGGACCATGAGAAGACATCTACGAATTCCTTCAGTAATTCTTCGATTTGCGCGTGCTTGTGCTCGTCAAGGGTGGCCCCGATCCTAATCTTGCACAGTTAGCTACTGCAACCGAGATTAATAACAAAGTTTCATCTTTATTACCTTGAACGCGGTTATGTTGTTTGTTATTAACCTTATTTAAGTCAGTTAAGAATTATTCATTTGCAAAATCATTATCATCAAGAGTTTGATTAGAATTAAGACAATTAATCTAAGGCACAACAAAATACTCAAAATCTTCATTTATTTCATTGATAGGAAAAATAACATCAAAAACATCATCAAAGGAGGTCTCGATTACATCAGGGTAAGGAGAAATAACTAAAGAAGAAGAAATGGGATAAACATTAGAGTTAGGTTGAATATTAGTAGGTGGGATCGGTGCAGCGTGCCAGTTAAGGAGAGGTGCATCACTAGCTTTGATTAGGAGGGATGGATATGATGATGTAGACCTTGAATGTATCATGCAGACTGTCAGCCCTAGTGTTTGTAAGTTGAATGAATCCTCGGAGTTACTACCCTCAGAATCTCTAGTATCAGTTATGGTCTCCTCAACGAGTGGTTGCACATGGTGTTGGGAACTCTCAGCCAATGAGTAGTTGTCTTAGAAAAATATCTCCATTCCTGGTTTAATTTTCTTGTCTATATGATCATATGATGGTTCAGGAAAGCCGCACAAGTGGAGATCTTCACCCTCTCCGATGAATCTTCTGTTTAAGGAATCTCTCGAGATAGTCTTGGAACTTTTTAGCCTTCTCTTTAGTCGAGTCTAACGAAGCATTCTGGGTTCTTCTACTAACAACTGATAACCTAGGCCACAGGGAGGAAAGGCCTTCTTTAACAGAATGGGTTTAAGTGTCCCTTGTTGTCTTCATCCGAACCCCAGTCCGAGCATGAAGTGCTTGTTCTTAAACATCTAGATTACATTGACGTTTCCGTGGGGGCTATATTCTAGACAAACCCTATCTTTGAAATCATCCCCTGAAGGGAGTATAAGTGGTTCAACACGGAATCCTAATAGAAACACATCGTTCACCTCGTGTTGTATCTCAAGTACCGAATTACTTATGCTTGCATTCTTAGTATTGTTGTCATTTCCCAAGATGGTTATGACCTTCCCATTGGCAATGAACTTCAGTTTCTGATGAAGGGAAAAAGACACCCCTTTGATATTATGGATCAACGATCGTCTGATCAATAGATTGAATAGACGGGGATATCAATGACTTGGAATTTAATAATTGAATTTATGGGGCTAGCCCCTATTGCAAGCTTTATGGATCCCATCACTTCTTGGAGGGTATTATCGTAGGCACGTACGACGACAAATGTTGGAGCAAGCTATCTTACTTTTAATCCCAAACAATTGAGGGTCCTCAACGGGCAAACATTCATAGCTAATCCATTATGGACGCGAGAGAGTGGAATGATCTTTCCCATGACTTTGATAAAGATTTTGAGAGAATAATTATGGTTTGGACCAATCTTGGGGATTTTTTCTTCACACAAGGAGAGCATTCTAGTAGTGGTCAGGGATCCGAATAGATTCACCGCTTCTTCTGGCGTGGTTGAGGGAGGAACTGTGGGTCATGTGAGTATCTTGATCAGGGCATTTGATGTAACTGGGAAGACTAAAAAATCCCCACAGAGTGATGTTACCTTGGATTTTCTTCAACTGATCGAGGACCTTACTCTAGTTGAGGGTTATCTCTAGCATAGATAGTTTCTCAACACCATTCCCTTTATTGCTTGCTGATGGTTGTAGGCTTAGGATTTGGTAATGTCTCCCTGACATGGTCATGTGGTTCACAAAAGGGAGGAAAAATAAAAATCTCATTTCTTCATCGATATTCGGTTGTTCATCCACCTTGTTGATTTCTCCTAGCATCTCTTCCAATGATATCATTCCACGTATGTTGACTATCAGACTAGTCTTTTCTAAACCTTGCTCTTCATGTAAATATTTGAAATCGTCCCCCCATCCGATGGAAATGATATCACCTTTCCTTGCAAAGTCAATACACTCTGTAACTTCAACGGCTTCTTCATATAAGTCCTACCCTTCGGTGGGAGATGTAGAAGTGAAGGGACTAGGCGCCCTTGTAATTTTAAAGCATCGAGCAGCTCAAATATACTATAGATATTACTAGTTTGTCGAAACAAATCTGCCATGATCTGGACCACATCATCTAAACTGACTTCCTCGGTTGGTACCTCCCTATTGTCTGACTCTCGGACCCATTTTCGATCTTCTAAGAACAACACACTGAATCTATGATAGTCAACGGTCATCTGGGAGGGAAATTTTAGCCTGAACTCTAGGAGTTGGTTTAGTACTTCTGTTAATTCTATATATTTACCTCCAGAATGGGTGCGGACAGCGATGCATTCTCTGGCGAGGATTGATAAAGCCTGATTAGTGAAGATGTTAGGGTGTAGGAGAAAATATGGGCATGTTGGGGGAGAATAAGTGCATGACTGGTGACTTACTCAGTATGATCTGGGCAGATGGGTCTACTTCTAGGAAAATGGCATTTTTATGATTTTAAGAGTGGATTGTGGGTGGTGTTTGGTTTAGAATTGGCTATTCGGGAGATGATACCCCGATCAATTCGGCCTTGGATCACATTTCGGAGGTGGAAACATTGGTAGGTAGTATGGATGAGAATTCGATGAAAGTCACAATGGGCATCTGGCTTGAAATTATTTGGAAGTGGATTTGGTAATGGACGAGGGTCTAGGGGTTTGAGAATGTTTCGGCTCAAGAGGGCTCGGTAAACTTTGGAGAGGTGATCGTGAAGCACGGTGTATTCCTTTCTAATTAGGTTGTGGAGACTTTCTGGTGACCATGAAGTGGCTGCATGAGAAATGTTATTGATAGTGAAAATTGCGGTATTGGCAGGCTTTTCAAACTTTCTAGGAGTGAACTGTCCAGATGTGTTCTTCTATACAACTTCCGTCTTGGAAAGACCTTTTTCAATGTACACTCCTACTTCTCAGAGGGATAAAAAATGAGGGTAATATTTTCCTCCCATCATTACTCGAACATGGGGTAGGAAGTTCTTCTTCACGATACTAACCTATTCTTCTTCGGAAGGCCAATTGGTCATGGTAATTTCTACTCTCTCCACCTTGCTATGAAGATAGTGACTGATTCCCCAGGGTTCTTCTTAAGCATCTCTAAATCACGACGGGTAACCTCTAACTCTTTGTTGTACTTTTACTGTGATATGAACTCGTAGGAAACATCTTCCCAACTGCGAATTCTGGACTCATTGAGGGATAAGAAGCAACAGAGTGCGCTATCCTTAAAAGTTTATTAGAACATCTGGTCCATTATTTCCTTGGAGGATCCTAGGAGAGTCGTGGCTTGATGATAACTGCGGAGATGAACGATCGAGGGTCCACTACCCCCAAACTTCTCGATATTGGGTATCTTATACTTTTACGGTAACATGGCTTTAGGATAGGGAGACATGTGGGTGTATTCCACGTAGTTCCCAGAGAGTCTGACTTGGTCAAACTTCTTGGTCAACATTTTGAGGTCTTCCTTGACCTTGTTCCATTCTTCCTCCTTTGGATCAACGATTACTGGTAAGTTATCCCTTGGCTGGGCAAGGTTCGATAAAGGAAGCTAGGTTGGTGACGTCCCATTAGTAGGAGGAGCTCATGGATTATCCTACTATTCCTCGAGAACCTAAATAGTCTTGGGTGTGGGCGGATCCATAGCGCGAGGAAAGAGGACCATGAGATCTTCAAGGATAGGTACCCGGTTTCATTATATCTCATGAACCTCAATTTGAAGGTTGTCAACCTTGGCGATGAGCTAAGCTAGAATCATCAACAAATTCAACTGCACATCCGGTACTTGATCTGTGTTCTCTATGGAGAGAGGATGAATCTTGAACTTGGAGGAAGTTTTTGGACTGATGAAGGTTCGGGGCGGTTAAACTAAAGACTGAAGGCAATAGGGAGCCAGGCCAAGGGTATGCGATCGTCTTGGAAAGGAGAAAAGTTGGGATTTATTTTTGGAAAAGAAAAAGGGAAATTTTTATTTTTAGAAAAGGAAGGAAATTTTTTTTGACATTTTTGGAAAAGATGAGGATAAAATGTTTTTGGGTAAAAAAGGGAGAAAAAGAAATGTTTTTGGTATTTTTGATAAAAGAGGAAAAATGTTTTTGGAAACTTTTTGGAAAAGGGATAAAGAAAAGAGAGAGATGGGTCTCAACATGATTATTATGTTTATTAGGTTCTCACGTATATTAGGTTTGCCTATATGCTAAAATTAATGTCAAACGGGACCCGAGCCTGGGAAAATTGGGTTTGCAAAATATGTAAAGACTATGGTTGGAATTTTTACCAAACTCATGGGCAGGGTCTCGTTTTAAAAATTGCGCAAAAATTTGGGCGGAATGCCGACCCATCATTTCGGAAGAGTTTGGGGTAGAAACCGATAATCTAAATATGAGTGTCCTAGGTTTGACACCTATATACGGGTATGCAATTTTTGGATTAACTGGAAGGGTTCCCCCCTTTGGTACGATTTCCATGATATATGTCTTGCTTTTGAGGGAAATCGGTACGTGTGGACAAGCCATTTGATATACCTGAGTATACGTGAGTTGTCTCTTGCCTCACTATATACCTCGTGGGGCAATACATGTGAGAGAGAATTAGATAAACTCGATGTACGTGAACGAGTTCCCGGTGATATACCTCCCATCATGACTTCGTTCAAGTGGTATGACGCGAGGGGAATCGTTCGATATACGTCGAAGGTACTTAGCCAATGGAAGGTGACAGTCGTATCGCTTAGGCTAACTGCGACCTGTCGTACCAGCGCCCATCACGAAGTGACGCCCCGGTTACGGGACAAAATTTGGTCAATAGCAATGCTCTTTAGTGATGTAGTGTGCATCATGCATAATTATTGATTAGTATCTTATGGAGAGAGTATTTTCTTTGATCATGGCAAGCAGGGAAGAAGGTATAAGTATAAAATGTAAATTTATACTAAGCATGGATATGTGAGAGTGAGTGATGTGTTATTATATACAAGTGAGTGTGTGATAGTGAAGCTAAGCATGTATCAACTATAAGTGGTGTGTGATAAGTGTGAGTGAGTATGGATATATAAAAGTGTGATATGTGGAGGTGCGTATTAGGGACACCTAAGCATGGATTTCTAAGTGGTGTGTGCAATATGGGAATATAAGTGATCCTAGGTGCAAGTAGTGTGAAGTGTACATGGAGAATTTCTACAAGTGTGTGAGTGAGTAGTGGCATAAGCATGAGGTACATATGTACAAGAAATAATGGAGGAGAGAAAATGGAACACACTAATAGGGGCAGGAACGTAACACACATGAAAACAAAGTCTTTCCCTCTTATTAAGGAAAGTCCCCAGCAGAGTCGCCATTATGGCCATCCTGACCGGGGAGGGGATCTCGTGTACCCCATGGGCATTCGGGGGGGGGGGGGGAGAATGTCGAAAGGTCTCGCGCCCCTTTTTACTCAGGAACGCTATGTTCGTCATCGGTGTGAGGTAAATGTAAAGATATGGAGTCTCTAGACTATTTTTCCCAAAATAGGCAAAATACCACGTTGCTGCCTTAAGAGGATGGCATCAAGGACAAACTGATGCATACGAGACCAATAGTTCGAAGGTTCGGGGGCTAAGTCACAGAATGGGAAGGTGTTAGGTACCCATCCTGCCCTTTCGATATCTCATGGGCTAGTGTTATTGTTTTCCTTTATTTCTCCATGAAGTGTGTGTGCGTGTATATATATAATGGAAATCGGAATCGTTCAACTCTTACCATGGAAAAGGTAGAGTGAGGTTATTCATAGGAATGTTCCCAAAATAGTAGATATAGAAAATATGATTTATGTGTTTATCTCGATACTGATCGTTATCATGAACCGATAATATGTGTTGGATCAAACACTAGCAAAGATAACTTGGGTATTAATGCGAGAATATGATAAATGCGAGAATGGAGGATTTAGGAAAATTGAGGGATTTAGAGAAATTAATAAATTAGAAAATTGAGAAATTTGGAAAATTGAGAAATTTGGAAAATTGAAAAATTGGACTCAAATATTGGGGTTGAACCCGAAATGCCTACGTATCCTATACAGGCATCAAAGTTCACGTAGTTCGAATGCAGCATGGGGCTGGGGTTTATCCAATAGATTCAAACGAAATTTTATCATAAATGTGTGTGAAGAAAATGTGTTTTTAGTTTTGAAAAAGTGTGAAGCATAATTTCGTTCAGAATTTATGGGTATAACCTGCTTGTTTTGGGTTTTTTTTATGGAAAATAAAGTAAGTGCAATATACTAATAAAAACGTAGATGTTAATGTGTCTGAACTAAAGTAAGAACTAGATTGTGAATATAATGTAATTTATGCAAAACAAGAAATTTAAAGAGAGAGGGCAGGGATTTGAACCTTCTTTAAAGCTTGATCTTTGATCTTGGATGAACTCCCTTGAGTGTGAGATGAATTTTGATGAGAGAGAATGTGATTTTTCCAAATTAGGAATGAAAAGGATGGGAATGTAAGTTTAAATGAAACATCACATGGAGAGCTTCGCTGATTTTGAGAGAATATTTTTGAGATCACTAATGTTGATGGATCTCTGGTGTGCTGTGGGAGTGAGCTCATGCCCTCTATTTATAGGGTGAGGGGTGGTGTCGATCGACATTACCCTAATCCTGCCTATCGAAAGGTAACCGTTGACACACTACCGATAGGCAGGGAACTGAACCTGCCAATTGGCAGTCTCATGCAGATATTTATAGAAAAATAGTCATATAACGTAATCCCTTGATCCAAATCAGTATGGGGTGTACCATTAAAATGTAATTCAAAGACCTTGAAGAGTCCTTTGGACTACTCCCAGGTTCAGGAGTTGACTTTGTGCCAAATGTGGCTCAGAAGTGAACATCGGTCTTTTGAATGGGAGATCGTCTGACGGAAATGATTAGATCATCTGCATGGTAAGTCAGAATCGTGCATGGGGTAGACCATTGGAAATATTAGGAGATGTAATTTGACATTTTAAAGAGTTTCACTTGGTTCATAAAGTTGACCTTGGTCAACCGGGGCTCGGAAGTGCTCGGTGACCTCTCAGAGTAAAACAGGTCCTTCGTCTGCACCATAGGTTAGAATCACACATGGGTTGGATCATTGGAAAGGTTATTCAGTGGCCTTCGGATATTCATTCAGTCTCATTTGAGCTGAAGAGTTGACCTTGGTCAAACGGAGCCCGAGAGCATTCGGTGGCCTTTGGATCTATTTTCGAGGGAAAACTGATCGTTTGTTCAAACGGTTATGCCATTTCGTACACGGTGTGATCCCTTGGAAAGGGGTTTCAGTTCCCTTCAAATATTTAAGGATCTTTCACCCTGATGATGAAGTTAATTGGGGTCAAATTGGGGCCCGGGGTCGCCCCGTGGCTTCCAAATCGATTTCCGGTATTAAAATGGTATGTTAGTTTAAACCGATATGCTAATTCGTGCATAGGTTGGTCTGTTGTAAAGTTATTTAGATCCCTTGAAATATTCAATGATCTTTCTCTCTGATGATAGAGATGACCGGAGTCAAAAGGGGGCTTTAGAGTGCCCGATGGCCTCTGGATCGGTACTCGGAGTGCGACCTAGGGTTTGTAGTCAAATGGGTTGGTTTTAGGGACCTAAATAGATACTTAGGGGGTCCTAGAATGTGGTGTATACACATTTTTTGTGAATACGTTAAGGAATAGGGAGGTTCCAAAGGTCTCGATGGAAGAGACCACTTTTTAATTGAGAATTGTAGTTACAAATGTAAGATCGATACTACCCCTATTAGAGGCCATGGGAGACAATGAAAGAGAATCTTATGAGATAACGAGTTGATCTACGAGGAATATCACTTAAGGTGAATTGTGATTTTTATTTTAGGACATGTATTGTGTGGCAATACAATTGGGAAGTGCCCAAATGTGGATTTTGGGAATTATAGTGTAGAACCAAAGATGGTGCAGTAGAGGTTTACAGATTTTGAGTTGTTAGCGCTACTACCAGTGCTTGGGATATATATGTAGGTTTCATATGATTTAGGGAAGTATCCCCTTGTTGAGAATGGGTGCGAGGGTATAGGGGTAAAATATATACGATTTAATTGACTTGATAAATTCGTTGATTGTTGTGATTCCCAACACATGTATGATATTTGGAGTTTTTTGGCCGCCTAGATTGAGAGTCTACCTAGGTTATAATGTTACGATTTAGCTTTGGTTGTAGTGTGGGAAAGTATGCAACCCACCACCCGATGCGAAAAATTGGTTATTTATTCCCATTGTTCCGTAGTTCGAGGCGTAAATTGATGAAATATATATTGGGGAGATTTATAGATCGATGTGTGTATCAAATTCATGGAGATATAAACTGAGAGTATGTTTGTTTCCTTATGATGCTATTTGTGGTGATACTGGTTTAGCGAGCACCTATAGTGTGTCCATATTTTAGAGTGTCCATTGACACAATTCTTTTTTTTATGGATATGATGAAGAGCACAATTCAAAATGTCTATATATGTTTATAATGATACAATTTGTTTGGTTAGAGTTGTTTTTTCGAGATTTATCTCTTTATTGTGTGGATTGGCTATGGACGCAATCCCGTGGATTATGGTTTTAGTGTTTACTAGGATATATAATACCCAATTTTTTAAGGGAATAATTAATTAGTAATAATTTAATTAATTAGGAAGTAACTTGGATTTAATAATTATAAATTTTTAGAGTATCAATAAAATAAAATGAGTTAATTTGATGAATTAATAAAGTTAAATTAAGTCAATTTTGATTTTTCATGTCCATTGGGTTAATTAATAAACTTTTGAGACTAAAAGTTGAATTAGATATTGGTCATGGTTGATATGGTAGTTAGTGTAAGTTTCTTTATGAGTTGGTCATATGGGGTATTTTGATTGAAGGATAGTATCATATTGGTCTTTGAGACGTTTATTACGGGATACACTAAGGATTTTACTGATTTAATTAAGAAGGAAATAGATTTGGGTTGGGGCGCATATATTTGGGCCTCGAGCCACTATTGCTGGTCTGGGTGGACGATATAGTGGGTTGGTAACCACTATAGTGGGGGCATGGGGCTGTTGTAGAGGCCTGTAATGGGCTGGAAAGGTTTTAGTTAAGGGGGTACCAATTTTATTTTTCCTTTTATTCATGCAAGCCGTTTCTTTTTTCTTCTCACCTACTTTACCTATTGTTTTCCTCTCAAATGAAACTCCATCACCAAAATTAAGTTCCAACTTCAAATCTAAACTCCCAGTTTATTATTTCCACCTTTCCAATAAAAAATTAAAAGAGTATTTTAAAGCATTTTAAGGGTTTTAATAGACTTTCCAAGATTTATTTTAAGATCTTTCTTCACATATAATAATTCAAATTTGTACCAAATTTTTTTAGGCAATTTACTTTCTACTATTCTCCTTTTATATATCTTTATGTTAAATTTCACCTAAATATAATTATAGGGTTAAAATAAATTAGAAACCCATAGAAAATTTAGACTTCCTAATATATTATTGTAATTAGGTGAAATTTATTATTCTCATAAAATTTATATTGAGATTTAGCCCTATGTGATAAAAATATTAAATATTGCACTTTAATTACATTTCAAGGTTTAAAGCCACGTCTTAAGAGTTTATTAATTAGGTTTAAATGATGAGTGGTATGGATATGATTTCAACTTAATAAAATTATGAAATTTGGATGCTTGGTAAGGTTGTACCTTTAGCATTGATAGTAGTACTTATGGTAATAAGTGCCCAAATAATGAGATTTCAATATGCATATTTTATTTATGGCTTAGAAATTATGGGGACTCAATATACTATGAATATATTATATTGGAACACTTAAATTATGAATGGAATCCTTATGTTAAATCACACCCTTGGAATCGAAGAAATATGACCACTTTATGTGTGAATAGAATATATGTCTTTACTAGTAGGCACTGGTAGTGAAATAAGCATGTATATGACATAAACGGAGTACAGGATAAACTAGTGTTGATTTGTTGTTTTTTTTATTGTTATGAATTTTGGTGCACTAGGCAAGGTGGATATGGAAGTGGTATATTTTTTGCTTATTCTCTAAATTTATTTTCTCATAATAAACCCTTAATCAACTAATTGTCTTAAAGACTATCCTATCTAAAAATAAATGTATCGGGGGGTTACTTGTTTGGATTTCACTTCGGTGATACGTCCCATACATAGCGTTTAGAGATGGGTAGGAGTGATGACTCTTGAACCTTTAATAAAATTACTATACCTTTACTTTAAATTCTTCGGTTTACGTGTCGTTCCATTTATACTTAGTATCCCTTTATCTCCCATTGTAGTGGCATAATATATGTCTAAATGCCTTCTTTAAAAATGACCCGGGGCATGGTAATGGGGTAATTACATTAAAATGATGAGTGATAAAATCTTATTTATATTGGAGAATGGCATTGATAAAGAACATATCAAACATGAATTATTGAGTGAGTTCTATGAAGAAACACCCTCAAGACGAGATTTTTGATGAGTACAATTTATTGTGGACTCCTATTGCGTCACACGATGTTGTGGAGTTTTGATGTTGTGTAGTAGGGCAGTTGTAGGTTTTTGGGCACTATGAAGCAAGCAGCAATAGGATGTGTGACTGTTTATTATGGATGTAGTGTATGTTCTTGAGATGGACGATGAGTAGAGATGCATGTCGGTTACGTATTAGTTAATTTACAGTATAATTAATTAATAAAATGTATTGGGTTAGTTCAAATGCACTAGGAGGCTTACTAATTTATGGTGGGATATTAATATGGATTATATAACATGTGGATTAACCATTTACTTATATAACTTCTTTAACTCGTGTAGCTTAGAGACTTGCTAGGGTTTTGACACATCTTTACTCAAGGTGACTTTTAAGTGTTTGAGCTAGACCTCGTGCCTAGTCTTCCACCTTCTATCTAGGTTTATCAATATATCTCTAAGGGAATTCATCTAGGTAGACTGATGTAGGTATTTACTTTGTTAGACTATCATTTTACTTTTAGTTGAGTGAGTTGTGTTTATACTTCTAGTTGGCATGTATATGGACATTAGGGTTTGTCATGTATGATTGGAGACTTAGAGTTTGGTTTTTATATTGTGGAGTTGTGATTAAGTTGCACACGTTTTCCACCTCTGTCTATTATGGTTTTGGCTACATCTTATTGAGATATATATTTGAGGACTTTCATATCGCATCTCTATTCTTATCATATTTATCGTTTGTTTATTTCATACTGAGAATGGTATTTCACTTGTTTAACAACATGTATGATTTAATAATTGGACTTAATCAAAGTGAGTATTACTATATACGGGATGTTACAGTTTGTATGAAATCAAGTTCTTAGGCCTCAAGGGTTAAAGATTCTTTTAGACTTTTGCATAGAGTTCTTTGCTATATGGTTTTGTTTGTAGTCTTATTTATGTTTTATCAATGATATGATATTTATCTTGAATTTGCGATGCCTCCCAACATGAGAGTTCATCAAGCGAGAGAGCCCACTATGTAGTAATTCCTTGAACAATATCAAAAATCTCGATTTCTCCTAAGAAACACTAAAATTCACATAAAACAGTATAACTAAAATTTATTACTTAGTTTCACTACATACAAGAACACATAACAAGTTTCACTCTTACAAACACTAAAATTTACGTACAAATTGTATAACTAAAATTTAAATCCAAAATTGTATACATATAGTAAATTTCATTATGCAGTAACGCCTTCACAAGATCAAACATCACGATTCATCCTAAAAAAACTAAAATTCACGTAAAAACAGTATAACCAAAATTTGTTACTAAATTTCAATACCTATAACAAATTTCACTGTATAGTAATGCAATTCACAAGATCAAACATCACGATTCATCATAAGAAACACTCGAATTCACGTAACTAAAATTTAATTCTTAGTTTCACTACATACAAGAGCACACATCACATTTCATTTCTGCAAACACTAAAATTCATGTAAAAATAGCATCACTAAAGTCTATTACTAAATTTCACTCCATGCAATAAATTTCACCATGTATAAATGCCCTATACAAGATCAAACATCACGATTCATCCTACGAAACACTAAAATCAATGTAAAAACATTATAACTAAAATTTATTACTAAAATTTAATACTTAGTGTCACTGCATATAAGGGAACACAAAAAGTTTCATTCTTGCGAACACTAAAATTCACACAAAAATAACATAACTAAAATTTTCTTTTAAAATTATATACATATAGTAACTTTCACTATGTAGTAATGCCTTTCGTAAGATCATGCCTCACGATTCATACTAAAAAATTAAAATTCACGTTAAAATAATATAACTAAAATCTATTATTAAGTTTCACCACCTACTGTAAATTTCACTCTGTAGTAATGCTTACATAAAGATGAAACATCACAATTCGCTTAAGAAATACTAAAATTCATGTAAAAATTGTATAACTAAAATCTATTACTAAATTTTAATACATACAGTAAATTTCAGTGTGTAGTAATGCCTCACACGAGATCAAACATCATGATTCATCTTACAAAACACTAAAATTCACATAAACTAGTATAACTAAAATTTACTGCTCATTTTCACTATAAACAGTAAACATATTAAAACAGTAAAACTTCTTCTCTTTTATTTTTCTAATACATCATTTCTTAAAATTATTTCAAAACCTAGGCCAGATAAAAAATTATTTTAGTATGACAATTATAATTTTCAAATCACTTATTAAACTTAATAATTTATTTACCCAAATACCACAATCATCAAGGACTAACAGTTAATATAACTAACATGTCATACAAGGCCTAAAAACATGTTTCCTTCTTTCAAACACTAAATTCACGTGGAATCTATATAATTGAAATTGATTACTAAATTTCAGTATACAAAGTTGATTTCACTATGTAGTATAGTCTTGCAGAAGATCAAACAGTATGTTTCATCCTTAGAAACACTAAAACTCACATGTAAACAATATAATAAAGATTTACTATTAATTTTAACCACAACTAGTAAAAATATTTGTTGCAGACTAAAATAATAACACCACATGGACCAATAAAAAAGTGACACATGTCATCATACTCAGTGGACTCAAAAACAACAAAGAAATATAGTCAGATCAGTTATCTCGTTGGTCGACAAGCTGGCCAACCAAAACTAAAGAATATGATTAGCAAGTTAGACACATGAGATACTCTCTATAGTCACTATGCACATGCATGTGAATAATATCCAGCTACTAGTTATCATTTAAAGATGTAAATACCTAATATATAAAGGTATTCCATTTCTTCAACTTCAAATTACTATAAATAGATTATTACCTCTTTCAGCTAAAGGCAACTGAAATTACTTTATCTAAAACCTAGAGAGCTTTTAAGAGGATTGTTATAAACCCTAAAATATATTGGCATTGTACCTGTGGATGTAGGAACCTCATTGGGTTGAACCACATAAATATTTGTGTATCTCTTGGACTCTCATCCCTTTCTAGTTTATATCTTTATTTATGTAGTTAAGACTGTTCCAAATCAGCAAACCAAATTTAGACACCAAAAGATTGGCTTTTTCCTTAGGAAACATTAGGTTCTTATTATTTTCTACTTATTTTCATTAAGTAACCATTTCTCAGTCACGCTGCTGAAAAATTACAGGCATTCTAGAAGGCAGCCACGTCAGTAGCAACACCTTCAGTCCCCCTATCCTCCTGGTCTTGGAGATCTTCTAGGAATCCTGTTGAATATAACCAATGGTCAAGAGGCTATGTACGAAATAGTGAGATAGCTTACCTGGACACTTCAAACTAGGCCTGTTGTTAGCTCATCAACCAAGGGGAAAATATTTCCCCTAACACCAAGATAAAAAAATAAGAAAATCTTGATATTCTAGATCTTCCAATGACATATCTCATTGCCCCGACACGACCTCTTCTATCAGATCCACTAATTACTACGATGGATATTAACTCTCTCAATAGAGGTCGAGCATCGTGTACAGTTTAAACAAGGGATCATCCTTTCATTGTTTAGGTCCCCAAACAGTTAGGGGTCACAATCACAAAAAGC
The DNA here is from genome assembly GCA_949130495.1 of Sambucus nigra. Taxonomy (NCBI): domain Eukaryota; kingdom Viridiplantae; phylum Streptophyta; class Magnoliopsida; order Dipsacales; family Adoxaceae; genus Sambucus; species Sambucus nigra. Next base: position 55,093,630 of record OX422219.1, read on the forward strand.
CCTCCAAATCACGAGATCGTTAAGAATGTTATGTCGGCACAAGAACTAATGTGCCAGGATCCATGCGTGTCGTGCAGACTTCCAGGAAGCGAGCTCAGCACATACACACGGATAAGCGGCAAAAATCGTTTCAATCAAAATTGATCGAAATGAGAACCATTGGAAAGGTTCAATCCAACAGTTGGAGGATCTGTTGAGATAAATAAACAAATCTAAAAATCCATTGCACAGGAGTTTTGTGGAAGGATGACCCTTCGTCCCATCAATTGTTAACTTCCCAACAATGGCCAAGTTCAACCCACCCTTAGGTACTCCTAAATATGATGGTAAAACTGATCATGGCCTTTATGTGGAAAAATACCAGGCCATTGTCAACATCTATTCGGTACCAAGTGAGATGCATTATAGAGCATTCTCCAGCACTATTACTGGGTCAGTATAAATTTGGTACAATAAATTGCCTCGTGGGTAAATCTTCAGCTTCCAACAGATCATCGAGCTATTTATCAGTAATTTTTTCATTGGAACCAAACCAACCAATAGGGTAGCTCACTAGTTGAATGTTTTCCAATGACTGGGGAAAACTACTTGCGAATATATGACTCGCTTTAACAGCAAAAAATTGAAAGTGGTGGACTACGAATAAAAGACAATTATCAATGCATTGATAAGCCTTCTAATTCCTAAGAAGTTATATTATGACCTAGCCAAAGATCCCCCCAAGACATGTCGGAGTTGATGGCTAAAATGGGAAAAATTATGAATGTCGAGGAGGCTACAACTGCTAAAAAAATCTCATAGCTCCAAGATCAATAACAATAAGTGATTTAAGAAGAAAGATTAATAGGATGAAAAATGTCAAAAAAACCTATGAGGTATGGTGAATATACTACTCTCATTGTTGGTATGCATCACATCTAGGAGGAGATCCGAGGAAGAAGGGATCAAAAATGGCCTAGAAAATGAAGTCTCATCTATATAGGAGAGAGAAATCCAAATATTATAAGTTCTATAAATACTACGTGTCGTACACGTAAATAATATATATATATATATATATATATATATATATTCTTTATAGAAATCTGGGAGTATTAATAAGTATAACAGTTAAATTAAAGGAAGCAAAAATTAAATGATTTTTTTTAGAGGATGCCTAGCATCTTATTAAATATCTGAATTTGAAATAAATGAAAATACATTATTATTCATCCATGCCACACGTAACATAAACTATTAGGAAACATTCAGGAATCACATGATCTGATAAGCTATTATGTAGATATTCTAATGGGGTTTGCTATTATTTGTCTACTATCTCCCATACATACGTAACCAAAAATATACTTTAGGGTAATATAGAATAAAAGTCCAAATGTGCGGGGGCTATCTCATCTTCCTCGAGTTCATCATTCATCTAGAAGGAAAACAATTAATAAGGCATCATAAGTAGATAATTTTATTTCTAAAAAAATACGAGACAAGACAAAAAAAAAGAATTATTAGAAAACCACGAGCATTAATACTTATGTTATCAAATTTAGAACGAATTGAAATATCATAGAGCTACTAGGGTTATACTGATGTCTAATGATATGTTAATGAATAATATGGTGAAGTGTAACTAGATAAATGGCGTATTGAGTTACCAAAATAAGGATTCAAACTATAACAAAATAACCCATAAATGATCGATTATAGGGCTTTAATAGTGTAATCATACATTACCATATCCTTCAAAGAATACATATAGCTAGACAGGAAATCCCAAAACTGGGGTATAATAAAATAGCATGGTACACTTAGCTAGAATGTCACTCATACGTATATAGTAAATACTAACTAGGCACTCAACATCTCTATCCTATAGGCCAATTAGAACTGTTGTGGTATACCGAGGTCTGATCCCTAAATTGCAAGGTATGATACTCAGGTTCCAGTGATAAGGGTATAAATTGTAGGTTAAAATGTAATTAGTTATAACAAGTTACAGGGCTATACCACAATTAAGGGTAAATAATTCAGTGGTTTTTACTGAAGTTGGGAAGTAGTTTTTGCGGGTTTAAGGATAACTAAAATATTGAGAGAATCATTATACAGTATATTTAGAACTACACAAAAGAGTTCGTATACAAAACATGAGTTCAAAATTATCACTAAGTGATATATTAATTAGTAATTTGAAATACATATGCTCAATTGTTTAATACTAAAACTTAAAATCGCCTACATTGAAATTATGAATTTCGAGTTTGTGCGTCTAATTGACTGGTGATTGGATAGTCCAAAATCATAGAGACTATAAGTAGGTAGTATAGGCATAGAATAATGCTTATGTGATGCAGTAGGATGTTCAATTGTACTTGGTTTCTGTGTAAGAATAATTAAGATGGTTCAATATATAATTTTTAAAAAGGTTTAAAATAATACTTTTATTTATTTCTATTTAGATTTGGATGTTATGACAAGAGACAAAATGGATTTATTTAAACTAAAGGACTTATAGAAAAGTTTGGGGTTGTTTTAAGATACCTGGAAAATTGGTCAGGGGGTCATGTGTAAAAGGGAAATTTGATTTAAAATTTTAAAACTCATTTTCTCGAGATAGTTCTTTCTAGGGATCCAAACAGGGTGATTTAATCTACCATTTTGTTCAGAATTTAAAAATAGAATTTTTGGAAAACAAATCAGAATTTTATTATATGAGATGCGCTTCACGCGCTGGGTCAAACTCCAAACGCACTTGGTTTGACCCGCACTCGCGCTCGTGTAAGCTATTTTAATTGAAACCTTCGATATGTTAACTTTAGGGTTTTAAACTTTTACTCTATATTTGAAACGTTTAAGTGTACCATTTGAGTTGGTTTCTGAATGAAAGTTGTGTAATTTTTGAAGACGAACCCAACCATATAAGTTTCAAAGATTTTGGTGGGCTAAATTGAGCTATTGAATTTCTGTAAAAATGGAAAAAAATTGGTCTAAACATAAGTGAGTTAAAGATATGATTCTTATTTTGTCATCATAAGGGTTTTGTTCTACATAGAAATTTAGCAAAACAAGCCTCGCTTGAGGGATTTTAGCCGAGTAAAACTCTTGAATTTATTTTTTGAAAATTCTTAGCCCGAAAACTACAAGCTTCGATTTGTGGTATCAAAACTTATTATTGGTTCAATTCAACAATGCACTTACATTCCTGAGAACCTAAGATCGACTTACCTCACTTTGAAACTGGTTTAACGTTAGGTAATCAGAATCCACCATTGAAGCTTAAGCTTCAGTGGATTTTTTCTGATTTTTGAGCTATTTCAGTGTTTCCACATGTTAACATTCACATGTAAATACATAATTCTTGTAAGGCCCTAAAACACGATTAGTGAGGTTAATTATACGATTAAGTATAAGTTATGAGTTATAAGTTATAAATTGGTTATGTGGTTAAATGCATCATGAAAATATGTTTCTAAATGCACCATTATGTTTATAAAAATTAAGCTAGAGTGTTGGTGTGAAAGTGGCGATGTTTGGTCGCCAAATGTGAAAGTTATGAAATTCTGAGTAAATAATTACTTTTCTGTTCGAGCCCAAATTAGGTGTACTAGTTTTATGATTTTGGGAAAACACAAAACATGAAAGTTGTATATGTTTAAGTTATATACTCATAGACACAAAGTGAGAGTAAATCGGAGCCCAAAATAGTGAGTTATGGTGATTTTACGAGGCAGGACAAATCTGTCATTAATGGAATTGTCCTATTGGACCCCTTGCCAAACGAATCACGTAATACCACCTTAAAGTGGTCACATAGCCACGTTTTTAAGCTTATAAGGCAGAACTTATCATCCTTTTCATTTCCTATTACAAGCTTGAGAAAAATATGCTTATGGAGAGAGAAAAACAAAGTTAAGGAAGAATTTCTTTGAAAATTCACCATAAATCGAGGAATTCTCGTGAGGTAATTACATCTTTATTAAAGTTTTCACATGGATGAGTTATATACTTGGCATGTTTTTATTTCTGATTTGGATATATATTTTAATGATACCCATATTGTTGAATTGTGTTGGAACAAGGATGGGTTAAGAACATAAGTTAGAACCAGAGCTAGGATCGTAAATGCATACTTTAAAGTCCTAAATTTACATCATCTTTTCGTAAAGCATTTTGATTTAGAAAATCCATGATTATGATGTATATTTCTGCTAAAACATGTTTATTATATGTTTCCATGAATTATACTCAAGGTCAAGGTTATGTATGCTTAAAAATGTTAAGTTATGCCTTAATGTTGTATTTTGACCTAGTTATGCTAAAAATGGAATAAATCATGGAATACTTATTGACATTGAGTGATTCAAGTTGGAGAGTAAACTAAACTCATACATGTATAACATATCCGAAAATTGTGTAAAAATACCAAGGAATGAACCCTTGGTGATAGTTTGAAGTCGTGGTTTAAAATTTGCCCTAAAGGAGCAAGAATGCATACCAAGTGTTTGACGTTTTGCTCGACATAGAAAATGAGCCCTAGAAATTATGAAACATTAAATTTGTATTATTCAATGTGTTTACTGATATTGGGTGGAATATCATGAAAAGTTATGTCGTACAAAAATTATGAGAATTCCAGGAAGTTGAAGTTGTGTTGTTGTTTTTCTTGAGAAACGATTTGGAAAAGGCTGTAATAAAATGGGCATAACTTTGTCTAGCAAATTCGTAATTTAATTCTGTAAATTGTGTTAGAACCCTAATTAATTGGGTGTTATATAAATGTGAAGTGTCATATGTAATTCCTCCTTAGTTAATTCTGATTGACCAAATTATGTGATGTGTTACTAGGTTTGAGGTTAATCGGTGTATTCAAATACTAACGACATTGACTTGTTAGGTGGGGAAGCAGCTAATACTACCATACCAAGGAAGTAGTTGGTATTAATCTTATCACTAAATACAAAGTGAGTGACCTTCCTTATGAAATATAAATGCTTATAATTTCATATGGAAATGTGTAGTTAAACACATGTGTGAAAATGTTTATGGCAGTGATGTTGTATTTATGAAACATATGCATATGATTAAAAATGTTAAGCGATGTTACATAATGATATGGACTAGTGAATCCTTTATCTAATGTTAAGGACTGTGGTGGGTCCTACGGGATGTGGTAGTCCTGTTAATCCAACTTAAAGTTTTGTGTACTCGGGCCTAATAAAGGGATGTGGTGGTCCCTAATAACTGTGGTGGGTTAATTGGACTGTGGCGGGTCCAGGCTTGCGAGAGTTTCACAATTCCTATTGGGTTATAGAATTAGAACAAAATAAAAATGGTTATTCAAATTGGTTATATGTGTGGTATGTGGTCATTCACTAAGCCTTTATAGCTTACACTCCTGTAATGTTTTGTTTCAGGTATGCTTATAATTTGGAGTTCACTGCCAAGTTAGGACCTTAAAACGGGGGAGTGACGGATAATTAGTATGGGTTGAATATCAAGATTCCTTTTGTGTAATTATTAAACTAAGGATCTTGGTTATGTAAAGTTATGTAGTACTTTAAGTTATAAGTAAAGGCAGTTATGTTTTCATCTACACATACCTTTGGGAAAAAAAATATTATGCTATTTTCCTCAGAGATTTAAATTAAAGCATTGTTTAAGGCAATTTATCTCTAATTAAAAGGATGAGTTTAACTTAATTAATTCGGGGTGCGACAACTTGGTATCAGAGCGTGGTTATTTGGTTCTGGATAGGGTGTGAGGGTCTAGATTGGCAGTGGACACTAGAAAGTGAGTTTGTTATGCACCTGGATTTCGACTAATAATGTTAATATTAAATTGCTGCTATTATATTTTGTTTAAGTTAATTATATTGGAGTGAGTGATGGATCCACACGAGCCGCATGATAGAGCAGAGGCTGAGGCATCCTATGTACCTAATAGTCAGCAAGGACATAGACCTATTGAAGTGGATGAACCAGAGGTGCAACAACAACCTGTTGATGACGTGGGAAGAATATTGCGTGCTGTGGCACAAATTATGGAACAAGCAAGAGGTGGAGAACATGGTGGGGATAGGGACAAATTGCATGAGAGGTTCATGAAGTTAAATCTGCCAGCATTTACTGGGACTACTGATCCGTTAGTGGCAGAGGGGTGGATTAGAAAGATGGAAACAATATTCAAGGTGATGGAAGTGGGAGATGAACAAAAGGTTTTGTTAGCAACCTTTAGGTTAGAGGATGATGCAAAGTTATGGTGGGATACAACAGAAAGATTACTTACTACAATGGGGGGAGTGGTGCCAATAAATCCTCCACGAATTACATGGGAGAGGTTTGTGAAAGTGTTCTTTGAAAAATATTTCCCAAGGCTTTATAGGAAGGAGAAAGAGGAAGAATTTATCAAGTTGAAACAAGGGAATCGGACAGTGGCAGAGTATGAAGATTTATTTATATCCTTATCTAGATTTGCACCTGACTTGGTGAGGACGGAAGAAAGTAAATGTGATCGGTTTCAAACCAGGCTGAGTGTAGATATAAAAAGCATGGTTGCTAATATGAAGATAACGGATTATGTGGACTTGGTGGATAGGGCCATGGTGTCAGAAAAGTCAATAAAAGAAATGCAAATTGAACACTCGAAGAAAGATAGATATGATAGTATAATATCATATGGATGGGAGGCGGGAACCTCAATTCAGAGTGTAGCACGAGGAGTGCCTAAGGGCCAAGAATTTAAAAATAATAGAAATGCACGTGGAAGATTTCAAGCTCGAGGTGGAAGGACTGGGATGAATCGGTCAGAAAATGCATCTGTGATGGGATCGAGGGCCATATTTTGTTATAGATGTGGTGGTAAAGGGCACATGTTTCGGGAGTGTACAATAGCTGAGACGACACCTTTATGTTTCCATTGTCATCAACCGGGGCACTTACGAAAGAATTGTCCAGCGATGGGAGCTACAACTTCAGTTGGGAGTGTGACAGTAGGAGATAGTATTTCTACACCAAAAGTACACAGGGGAGGTAGAGGAGGCGTGTCTCAAAACCAAGGCCAAGGCAGAGTGTTTGCACTAACGCAACAAGATGCACAAGCTATGCCTAACGTAGTGACAGGTACACTTCCTATTGGTGATAAAGATGCTTATGTGTTGATAGATCCTGGTTCCACACATTTTTTTGTGTCTTTGCTTTATCTGTTGCATCTTAATAAACCATTATCATAATTAGATTCTGTATTAGCTATTGTTACTCCAGTGGGGGGGTTGGTTTTTATTGAGAGGGTATATAGGGAGTGTGTGGTACGAGTGGGTGAAAAAGAATTACTAGTTGACTTATTACCTCTCGATATGCGTGACTTTGATGTGATACTGGGTATGGATTGGTTAGCCTCATATCATGTATGTTTGGATTACTTTAAAAAGGAGGTAGTGTTTGAGTTACCGGGTGAACCTGAATTTAAATTTATTGGGGAACGAAATGTCACTTCAACTTGTTTGATTTCTGCTACAAAATGTTATGAACTGCTAAGGAAAGGATGTGAGGGTTATCTTGCCCATGTGGTGGACATACGACAAGAGGCTGGAAAATTATCAGATATACCAGTAGTTAATGAGTTTGCAGATGTCTTCCCAGAAGAACTCCCAGGGTTAGCACCAGACCGTGAGGTGGAATTTTCGATTGAGTTGGTACCAGGAACCGCACCGATATCTATTGCACCATATCGCATGGCACTTGCAGAATTAAAGGAGCTAAAAATACAGTTGCAAGATTTGTTAGATCGTGGTTTTATAAGGCCTAGTGTATCACCATGGGGAGCCCCAGTATTGTTTGTGAAGAAGAAAGATGGAACCATGAGGCTGTGCATCGATTATCGTCAATTGAATAAGGTGACTATCCGTAATAAATACCCACTACCCCGCATTGATGACTTGTTCGATCAGTTGCAAGGAGCCAAAGTGTTTTCCAAGATCGATCTCAGATCCGGATATCATCAATTGAAAGTAAGAGATTGTGACATTTCAAAAACTGCTTTTCGTTCCAGGTATGGACATTATGAATTTCTTGTCATGCCATTTGGGTTAACAAATTCACCAGCCGTATTCATGGATTTGATGAACCGTATATTTCACCCATATGTGGATTCTTTTGTTATTGTCTTCATCGATGATATTTTGATATATTCTCGTAGTAGGGATGAGCATGAATGCCACCTGCGTATTATTTTACAAACCTTGCGAGAGAAGAAGTTGTATGCTAAATTTTCTAAATGTGAATTTTGGCTAGACAAGGTAGTATTTTTGGGGCATGTTATTTCTGCCGATGGTATTTGTGTAGATCCCAAAAAGGTTGAAGCAGTAATGAATTAGGAAAGACCAACTAGTGTGACAGAGGTGCGTAGCTTTTTGGGATTGGCGGGCTATTACAGGAGGTTTATACCGAGGTTTTCTTCTATTGCATTGCCGTTAACTAAGCTTACCAGAAAGGAGAACAAGTTTGTGTGGAGTGGCGATTGTGATAAAAGCTTTGAAAATTTAAAGGGTAAGTTGACATCAGCTCCAGTATTGACTATCCCAACGGGTACAGAAGGTTTAGTTATTTATAGTGATGCCTCGTATCAAGGACTCGGTTGTGTGTTAATGCATCATGGAAAGGTAATTGCTTTTGCTTCTCGACAGTTAAAGATACATGAACTCAACTACCCTACACATGATCTTGAGTTGGCTGCAGTAGTTTTTGCATTAAAAATCTGGAGACACTACTTATATGGTGTTAGTTGTGAAATTTTTACTGACCATCAAAGCTTAAAATACTTGTTTACACAAAAAGACTTGAACTTGAGGCAAAGAAGGTGGATGGAACTCATAAAAGATTATGATTGCACGATACATCACCATCCGGGTAAAGCTAATGTTGTTGCTGATGCTTTGAGTAGAAAATCTCTAGGCATAGTATCTTGTATTTATTGTATTCGAGTTGACCTGCTGAGAGAGTTAGCTTTAATGGGGGTGGAATTAACTTTGAATGAGTCTTATGGAATAGTGGCACATTTAAATGTTAGACCCACGTTGATAGACTGGATAAAACAGGCACAGGCAGGAGATGCAGAACTGGAGAAAGTTAGAGATAATATGAAAAAGGGTAAAGCAAATGAATTTTCTATTCGGGATGATGACATTGTTATGTACGGAGACCGTTTGTGTGTACCTAATGTGCCTGATTTAAGAAGAACAATTTTAGAGGAAGCGCATTGTTCTTTATATGCTATGCATCCAGGGAGCACGAAACTGTATAGAGATTTGAAACAATGTTATTGGTGGCCGGGAATGAAACACGACATTGCAGATTTTGTTGCTAGATGTCTAGTTTGCCAACAGGTGAAGGTGGAGCATCAGAAGCCAAGTGGTTTACTATAGCCCTTACCTATTCCTGAGTGGAAATGGGAGCATGTTACTAGAGATTTTGTTATAGGTTTACCAAAATCATCACGAGGGTTTGATTCTATTTGGGTTGTCGTTGATAGATTGACTAAGTCTGCACATTTTCTTCCTGTTAAAACTACTTACTCCATGGATAGATATGCCAAATTATATGTGGATGAGATTATCAGATTGCATGGTGCACCTGTTTCTATTATTTCTGATCGAGATCCTAAGTTTACTTCTCACTTTTGGCCTAGTTTACAAGAATCTTTGGGGACTAAATTGAAATTTAGTACAACTTTTCATCCTCAAACTGATGGGCAGTCAGAAAGAACGATCCAAACACTTGAAGACATGTTACGAATCTGTGTGTTGGAGTTCAAGGGGAGTTGGGATGAACACTTGCCACTAATAGAGTTTTCTTATAATAATAGCTATCATTCGAGTATTGAGATGGCTCCTTATGAAGCTTTGTATGGGAGAAAATGCAGAACTCCAGTGTGTTGGACTGAAGTAGGAGAACGAAAACTACTTGGGCCAGAAATCGTACAGCAGACTACTGAAAAGATAAATCTTATCCATAATCACTTGAAGGTGGCGCAAAGCAGACAGAAAAGTTATGCAGACAACCGAAGGAAAGAATTGAAATTTGAGGAAGGTGATCGAGTATTCCTACGTGTTTATCCTTGGAGAGGGGTTATGAGATTCGGGAAGAAGGGAAAGTTAAGTCCCAGGTACATTGGCCCTTATGAGATAATGAAACGGGTTGGAGTTGTAGCTTATAAATTGGCGTTACCACCAGAATTTTCCCGAATACACGATGTTTTTCATATCTCCATGTTACGTAAGTATGTGTCTGATCCTTCACATGTGTTTACTTCACAACCGATAGAGCTTCAAGAGGACCTAACCTACGTGGAGGAACCAATTGCTATTGTAGATTGAAAGGAGCAAGTGTTACGTAGTAAAACCATTTCACTAGTTAAGGTGATGTGGAGAAGTCAGAATGCGGAGTATGCCACCTGGGAAGGGGAGGATAACCTGAAGAAGCAATATCCTCAATTGTTTGGTAAGTTTCTTATGCGTTAAATTTCGAGGACGAAATTAATTCTAAGAGGGGTAGAATTATAAGGCCCTAAAACACGATTAGTAAGGTTAATTATACGATTAAGTATAAGTTATGAGTTATAAGTTATAAATTGGTTATGTGGTTAAATGCATCATGAAAATATGTTTCTAAATGCACCATTATGTTTATAAAAAGTAAGCTAGAGTGTTGGTGTGAAAGTGGCGATGTTTGGTCGCCAAATGTGAAAGTTATGAAATTCTGAGTAAATAATTACTCTTCTGTTCGAGCCCAAAATAGGTGTACTAGTTTTATGATTTTGGGAAAACACAAAACATGAAAGTTGTATATGTTTAAGTTATATACTCATAGACACAAAGTGAGAGTAAATCGGGGCCCAAAATAGTGAGTTATGGTGATTTTACGAGGCAGGACAAATCTGTCATTAACGGAATTGTCCTATTGGACCCCTTGCCAAAACGAATCGCGTAATACCACCTTAAAGTGGTCACATAGCCACGTTTTTAAGCTTATAAGGCAGAACTTATCATCCTTTTCATTTCCTATTACAATCTTGAGAAAAATATGCTTATGGAGAGAGAAAAACAAAGTTAAGGAATAATTTCTTTGAAAATTCACCATAAATCGAGGAATTCTCGTGAGGTAATTACATCTTTATTAAAGTTTGTCACATGGATGATTTATATACTTGGCATGTTTTTATTCCTGATTTGGATATATATTTTAATGATACCCATATTGTTGAATTGTGTTGGAACAAGGATGGGTTAAGAACATAAGTTAGAACTAGAGCTAGGATCGTAAATGCATACTTTAAAGTCCTAAATTTACATCATCTTTTCGTAAAGCATTTTGATTTAGAAAATCCATGATTATGATGTATATTTCTGCTAAAACATGTTTATTATATGTTTCCATGAATTATACTCAAGGTCAAGGTTATGTATGCTTAAAAATGTTAAGTTATGCCTTAATGTTGTATTTTGACCTAGTTATGCTAAAAATGGAATAAATCATGGAATACTTATTGGCATTGAGTGATTCAAGTTGGAGAGTAAACTACACTCATACATGTATAACATATCCGAAAATTGTGTAAAAATACCAAGGAATGAACCCTTAGTGATAGTTTGAAGTCGTGGTTTAAAATTTTCCCTAAAGGAGCAAGAATGCATACCAAGTGTTTGACGTTTTGCTCGACATAGAAAATGAGCCCTAGAAATTATGAAACATTAAATTTGTATTATTCAATGTGTTTACTGATATTGGGTGGAATATCATGAAAATTTATGTTGTACAAAAATTATGAGAATTCCAGGAAGTTGAAGTTGTGTTGTTGTTTTTCTTGAGAAACGATTTGAAAAAGGCTGTAATAAAATGGGCATAACTTTGTCTAGCAAATTCGTAATTTAATTCTGTAAATTGTGTTAGAACCCTAATTAATTGGGTGTTATATAAATGTGAAGTGTCATATGTAATTCCTCCTTAGTTAATTCTGATTGACCAAATTATGTGATGTGTTACTAGGTTTGAGGTTAATCGGTGTATTCAAATACTAACGACATTGACTTGTTAGGTGGGGAAGCAGCTAATACTACCATACCAAGGAAGTAGTTGGTATTAATCTTATCACTAAATACAAAGTAAGTGACCTTCCTTATGAAATATAAATGCTTATAATTTCATATGGAAATGTGTAGTTAAACACATGTGTGAAAATGTTTATGGCAGTGATGTTGTATTTATGAAACATATGCATATGATTAAAAATGTTAAGCGATGTTACATAATGATATGGACTAGTGAATCCTTTATCTAATGTTAAGGACTGTGGTGGGTCCTACGGAATGTGGTGGTCCTGTTAATCCAACTTAAAGGTTTGTGTACTCGGGCCTAATAAAGGGATGTGGTGGTCCCTAATAACTGTGGTGGGTTAATTGGACTGTGGCGGGTCCAGGCTTGCGAGAGTTTCACAATTCCTATTGGGTTATAGCATTAGAACAAAATAAAAATGGTTATTCAAATTGGTTATATGTGTGGTATGTGGTCATTCACTAAGCCTTTATAGCTTACACTCCTGTAATGTTTTGTTTCAGTTATGCTTATAATTTGGAGTTCACTCCCAAGTTAGGACCTTAAAACGGGGGAGTGACGGATAATTAGTATGGGTTGAATATCAAGATTGCTTTTGTGTAATTATTAAACTAAGGATCTTGGTTATGTAAAGTTATGTAGTACTTATAAGTTATAAGTAAAGGCAGTTATGTTTTCATCTACACATACCTTTGGGAAAAAAAATATTATGCTTTTTTCCTCAGAGATTTAAATTAAAGCATTGTTTAAGGCAATTTATCTCTAATTAAAAGGATGAGTTTAACTTAATTAATTCGGGGTGCGACAATTCTAGTCTATATAAGTGCAGAAACGTAACTTAATTGAAGAAACAAGCATTCATACATAACATGGCAAAAATGTAAAAACTCTTAAAATTTTACTTTGGAATTGTTCTGAACTGTTGTGTGTTTTTACAGAGCTGATGGGGGCTTTTAAAAATATACGTGGGAAGGAGTTTATTCGTGGGTTTGGTAGGTGAATTTCAACTAGGCTTGAACCAGTTTCAACATTGTACATGTGAATGAACAATGGGTCCCATGGGTAACCCATATGGTACATCTAGTCCTATGTCAACGGGGGAGAAAATGTAAATAAGTTTGGGTTTTGGTTTGGGTACTTGGATAGTTTTGGTTTATATTAAAGTCTTTAAAGTTATGTTGTAAAAGTTTAGGGCTTTTTATGGAATTTCTTAAACTTGATGGATTGGTTTATGATATTCCTATAAACTATAAGTCATTTGGTCAAACTTTGAGTGAAATTTGGATTCTAATTGACATAAGAGACTGTAGGTTAACTTAATTATTCGTTTAAGGGTATTTTTTGGTAATTTGGTAAAAGTTTAGGGTATCATTCTAATTATTGAGTTTTAGAGGGAATAAATGTCTATTTATGTGTGTAGTTACATTCTTTCCACATAAAAAAGTCTGCACTCGAAATTATCTAGGAAAAAGCTATTGTTGTCTCATGATGTCTTATGTTTCCCATGTTGCTTCTTCAATTATGTGGTGTCGCCAAAGGACTTTGACTAGTGGGATGGTTTTATCTCGGAGAATCTTTTCTTTTCGGTTAAGAATTTGAATAGAAATTTCCTCAAATTCGTGGTTGGATTCGACTGTTATACCCTTCCAAGTGTTGGTGTGACTTGGATCAGGGATATACTTTCGCAATTGCGAAACAAGAAACATGTGACAGAAATTAGATAGTTTGGGAGGTAATTCCAGATGATAAGCTACCGACCCACTACGTTTAATTATTCTAAAAGGACCAATATAGTGGGGTTCTCACTTACCTCTTTTTCTAAATATAATTATCCCATTGCTTAGAGATACTCGTAAGAACACTTGGTTATTTACTTGAAATTCTAAGGGCTTTCGGTGGGTGTTGCCGTAACTCTTCTACGGACTTTGGGATGAATGTAATCTTTCCCGAATAAGGCATATTCATTTTGTGGTTTCGGTGATAATCTTGGGTCCAAGCATATGATTTTCTCTCGACTTATTGCAGTATATTGGAAAAAGGCAGGGTCGTCCATATAGATCTTCATAGGGGGTGGTTTGAATGCTAGTTTGTCAACTATTATTATAGGGAATTCAATCAAGGAAAGTTGATTATTCTATGAACCGGGAAAGTCTAATGTGAAGACACATAGAATATCTTTCAGAGTTTAAATTACCCATTCAGATTGTCCGTCAGTTTGAAGATGAAAAGCAATGTCTAGGTAGAGTTTGGTTCCTCAGGAGGTTTGTAAGGCTTGCCAAAATTTGAGGATGAATAGTAATATCAATAAATCTGGGGCTTGATTGGACATGAACAAGATATGTATACCATGAAGTCTAGTAATTTCCTTGATATATATTTCACTTAGTCATTAGAAGAAATCAGTGGATCTAGTGGGTAGAAAATGAGAAGGTTTTGTAAGACGATCTACGATAACCCATGTCGTATTATATCATTGAAAGGTTTGGGTCAATTGGCTGATAAAGTCCATGGTTATATGATCCCATTTCCATTCATGAATGAGGAGTGGTTAGAATAAACCATAGGGGGGCTGATGTTCAATTTTTACTTATTGGTAAGTTAGACACTTTGCTACGAAGTGCACCATATCTTTCTCCATGTCGTGACACTAATAATGTTGCTTGAGATTTTGATATATTTTTGTGATTTCAGGTTAAATCATGAATTTAGAATGGTGGGCTTCTTGTAGGATTTTTTCTCATAAGGAGGATACGAGAGGAACATATACTCGATTTTTAAATTTTAACCCACGCTAAGGGTCCAAAATTCAATCTTTTTGGGGGAGGTTATTTCAGAGTTTTTGCTTCTGGAAACGTAAAAAATCATCTTGGTCTTGTAGCTCAATGATTTTCCTATACAGAATGGGGCAAGCTATAATGTTGCGTAGATCAACTTGGGTCTTTAAGGAATCTCGTTGTAGATTATAGTCTCCAATAGTCTTTAAAAACATAAATATGCTATGAAGGCTACCCTGGGCTTTGCGGCTCAAGACATTAGTAACTACATTACCTTTCCCTGGATGGTAGAGTAAGTTAAACTTTTAATCATCTAAAAATTCATTCCTTCATCTTTTTCGATGGTTTAAATATTTTTTCGTGAATATGTACTTAAGACTTTTTTATCAAAAAAACTTAAAATTCGTCTCTATACAGATAACATCTCCAAATTTTTGGTGCAAAGACTACTGCTGCTAATTCCAGGTCATGTATCAAATAGTTACACTTATGAATTTTCAATTGTCGTGATCCATACTCGATCACTTTTCCTTATTGCATTAATACACAACTGAGTCCTTGTATGGAGATGTCAGCATAAATGTCAATGATGCTATTGCTAGAAGGAATGCTCAGAATGGGGAAGTGGTTAACTTTTTCATTAAGGGACAAAAGGCTTGATCGCACTCGTAAGTCAACACAAATAGGACGTACTCTCTGGTTAACTTCATCAAAGGTAGGTAAATTCAAGAAAATCCTTCCACAAAGCATCGATAATATCCGACAAGCTCTATAAATCTGCGTAGTTTTATGATGGTGGCGGGATGAGGCCAGTCAAGTAGTGCAGTAGTTTTGGTCGGATCTACTTATATACATACTTTAATGACTATATGTCCAAGGAATTTTACTTCTTTCATAAGGAAATCATATTTACCTAGCTTTGCGTAGAGCGGCTATTTATGAAGGGTTTCCAGTACTATACATAAGTACTTTTCTTGTTTTTCCCTAGTCTTGGAATAAATTAATATGTTATCTATAAGGATGATAACAAATTGATCTTGGAAAGTGAAAAATATTTTATGCGTTAAGTGCATGAAAATGGCACGGGCATTTATCAATCCGAAAGACATGACTATGAATTCAAATTGGATATACTGCATTCAAAAGGAGGTTTTGAGTATGTATTCTTCCCTAATGCGAAGTTAGTGATATCCTGATCTTAAATCAATATTCAAAAAAAAATTTACCCTTGTAACAAGTCAAACAAATCACCTTTCGTGGACAATGGATACTTGTTCTTGATTGTCACTTGGTTTAATTTTTCGCAATCGATACATAACCGAGAAGATCTGTGTTTCTTTTGCATGAATAGTAAAATAAGCTCCCCAAGGTGATGTACTGGGGTGTATAAATCCTTTACTGAGAAGTTCGTCTAGCTACATTTGAAGTTCTCATAATTCTAATGGAGCCATATGGTAAGGGGATATTGAGATAAGGGATGTGTTTGGCAACATGTTGATAAAAAATTCAAGTTCTCAAGGTAGAGGTATTCTGGCCAAATCTTTAGGAAATGCGTTTGTATATATGGCCAAGATGGTGGAAGAGAGTAGGTATCCTTTTCACTTATTCAAAAAAGTAGAAGTTGGTGGGGATTTTTTCCTTGGAAATGAAACAAAGTTTGATGGGGTGGTTTAAATGTCACCATTTCGCATGATAGTAAATGTGGGAAAAGTTAGGGGATAAAATGTCCATTCCCATTATTAAATCAAATTTTGTATAATTAAGGACTATTAAATCCATGGGTAATTTATTGGTTCCAAAGCATAAAGGGTGATGTTTACAACCCTGTCTGTAACAACCATCTTTCCCATTGGTGTTTCTATAGTAAAAGGATTAGCTAATGGAATAGAAGATAATTGTATATGATTCATACATGCACGATTAATAAAAAAGTGTATGAATCTAGAATCAAATAATATATGTGCTGAGATATTGTAAAAAGAAAGATTACCTTCGACCACACTGTGATAATTTGGATTTTTTGCTGGGAGAAGGGAGAAATTTCAGCCTCAGTTCCTATTGAGTGGTTCTTGCTTCTTCTCACAGGAATTTTTTTATTTGGCCAGTTAAAATTATTGGTTATATTCTTGAAGGGAGGTTTGATAAAGTTGGGTGAGTTAGAAGGGGGAGGCATATGGAGAATGGGACATTAGGATCTAAAGTATCCTACTTGGTTTCACTCGTGACAACGTACAAAACGTATGTTATAATTGTGTTGAATCTAATTGAAAACTCGATCATCCTTAGGCTTGTTGTAAGGATAATACCATTGATTAGGTTTATTCCTAATGACATAGGGATATCGGGATGGAGTAAATATTCGGGTTGTATTGGGAGGGCGGAGTGATTTTTAATAAGGTCGGTTGCTCTAACTAGTCAACTAAACTATCGAATATGCGAGGAACTAATGGAGGATTTGATGTTCTAGCATAACCCACCTTTAAAATGCTTGCACTTTCTGGGTTCGGTGTCAATATATTCTTGAGCATATCGGGATAATTCGATGAACTCAGCCTCATATTAGTCCACAGTCATTTATAGATGTTGCAGGTTTAGGAAATCTAAAGTCATTTGATCTCTTAAAAGTACTTGTTGAAGAAGATTTCTTCACATTGCTCCTAGTTTAGTTCGTTCACATTTCGAGAACTTAGAATAGACTACCACCAGAAATCTGCTTCTCCTTTGAATAGATAAGAAGCCATCCTTACCTTATGTTCAGGACTAATGCATACTCCGTTAAGCACTTTGAGTTTTTTTTAATTCACTTTTCTGATTTGACTACAGTAGGCTTCCTAAAGAATGCTGGGCTTTTTTTCTTAGAAATTCCTTAACGGCATTCATCCTTCGAGTTTCTTCTGATATGCCATTATCAACAAGAGGTAGAGGCATGTGTTGTTATCGTTGAGTTAGTATAGTTAATTCTGGCAAACTTCCTTCATCGGTGGTATTTGTATTAGGCATCTATGGAATACATCATTCCTCTTGGGTTCCATCGGTAGTTGTGCGAGTATTAACCATCCCATATAAAAATGTATTGAATAGATTGCAAGTAGAGATACAAAAAATGCACTAGTTATATTATATCACATTGGGTTACATAGAGTTATGCAATCAACTTTGTCAAAGATAAAAAAACAAATCAAAGTACATAACCATCGAATCTTATTTTATAAAAAAAACACTTAACTATTATAAAGGAACTATTAGTTATAACTAATGTCATCACTCTAGAATACGAGTTTCATCCATTTGCATACTTACACATGCATATTTTATTTATTTATAGACATATTCCAACTAAAGTCTAAAAGCCATCGAAGTAATCACTTGGTAAAACTCAGGTTTGGATCGATTTCGAAAGGTCATTGAAGGAAGTAATGGTATTCGTGGGGGTAAAGATAGTAATGGTGGGATAAATAGAACCATTATCAATTGGATAATCAGGGGGAGTAACGGCGAGTTCATTTGATGGCACGACATCCCATGCGATATGTATTGTTTGTTAAAGAATGTCAGTGTCTTCAGAAAACCTCTTGGCCTGTCAAGTTTCTTGTGCTTCTCCCATAAGACGACCAATAAGCAAACTGCATTTGATTTGGGGAGCAGTTATTGCCCAATCATGATCGATACTTTGGATATGTTGACAAAGCTTTGCATAGACAATAGCTTTAATAGTTATTTGAAATCTTTCGTGGCCAATCATTACTTTACATTGAGATAATTGCTAAAAATGCAAAATCTCAACATAAAGGAATGGATTAGAATTTATCTCCCATAAGGGATGAATTCAACTACATCAATCTATTTTGAAATAATTGCTAAAAATGTAAACATTCACTATAGACGGGTGGGGTGGAATTCATCCTAGAGATAAATTTCACTACACACCTCTATATTTAGATATTTGCTAAAAACGCAAATACTCTCTATAGAGGAGTGTAGAGAAATTTATCACACAAGGTTGTAAAAACTGAGTTGGAGATTCCGCTTCCATGGCACCAAGTCTTGCATTTATAGGTGGAAGAAGCTAGGGGTATTTTTGGACAATGCACACATGTGTGCATCTGTGTTGAGTGAGGTAACAATCTGATTTGGGTGAGGGAATGCACATGTGAGAAGTGGGGGCATGTGAGGGTATTTTGGGAAAGGGATTAAAAGGTATTTGGGGTGAAATACATGTGGGTCATTTGTTTTATTTTATTGGTCTTTGTTAATTGGCAAAAGTCATAAGCAGGAGAGAGAATCGGGTAAAAAGCTTGGAGGTGTAAAGGAAAATGGGTATTGCGTTGTTGGTTTGTTCCGGGTTCGTGGGTAGCTTCGAGATGGGCTCGGGTTGTGGTAAACCTGGTATGAACGTTGTCGGTCTCACTGTTGGTCAGAGTTTGGGTCACGCCGAGGCAATCAGGTGGTTCGGTTGGTGTATTGATGGGTTTGTATCTTGGGTTGGAGTTATAAGGTAGAGGTATCGGGTTTTTGGTATGGGTCGAGATGGGGTTCCGCCGAGTTGGTTTGGCATCGAGTTGGGAGCGGGTTAGATGAGGTTGGGTTAGGAATAAGGGCAGAAGGGGGTTTCGGGTTGTTGTTAGTTTGGCTCGGTCTGAAGATGGGTTTCGGATTTGGTTTTGGCATGGGGAAGTCATGGGTTATGGGGTTTGGTTTCTAAATGGTGTTGGGTGTTTTGGGTTTGTTAATGGTGGGAGAGGAGGGAAAGTGTGAGTGTTGGTAGGGAAGATGATTGGGTGTCAGGTTGTGTGTGGTGAGGGTGTAGGGGAATATGGTGGGGATGAGTGAGTTAATTTCGTGTAGGAAAATAGTGTGAGTGAGTTGGGTTAATTGTGTATGTTTAATTTGGACTGCTAAAAATTAAAACTAACTAAACTAAAAAAATAAAATTAATAAAACTAGAAATCTAAAAATAAAATCCTACTCTAAAAATAAAATAAAGACTCAATTAATAAAATAAATGAAAGAAAAATAAATGAAAATAAAATAAATGAAAGAAAAATAAATGAAAATAAAAATAAAAATCAATTAAAACAAAAAGCTAAAATCCTAAAAACAATTTAAAATCTAATAAAACTAAAAATAAATGAATTCCTTAAAAAACTAATCCCAATAAAAAAAATAAAAACTAATAAAAATCAAAATAAAATTATACTATATAAAAAGAAATAGAAATTAAATCCTAAAATGTCTAAATTAATCTAAAATAAAAACTTAAAAATAAAACAACACAAAATAAAAATCTAAAAAGCAGAAACTAAACACACATGAGCTCAGGTGAAGATTAGGGCTAAGTTAAAGCTCGGTTTGGGGTAGGCTAGGATTACGGGATTAATCCACTTTTATCGCGCATTTGCCCTGAATTGTCACTTTAAACTCCGCAAACGCTTATTGAGCTACAAAACAAAAATAATACTATCATAAGTCTGATTTTACCGAGAATTGCCAAGTAAAAACTTTCTATTTGGGATTTTATTTCAACACTTTTGGGTGCTTATCACAACATCCCCAAACAGAACATTGCTAGTCCTCGAGCAATAAGATGGAGAGAAAGAGAAAGATAAGAAACCAAAAGTGTACCAATTTCCCGGGCACTTGCGATTGCACTTAAAATGTGCAACCAGCCTTTAAACCAATAAGTTTCCCTACAGGACGAGTTGTGTTTCGTAAGGGTTTACAGAGAATAAACCCACAAAATTCTTTATTTAAAATGATTTATTTAAAGGCAGTCAATCTCTTATTAGACATAGAATAATCGCGCAATACATCACTAGAGAAAAATATTGAGAAATACAAGCTAGAATTGTAAAAATATTTAGCTATGTGAATACACAAGGCACATCCTTCCTAGAAATCAACACGTGTAGTGTGAATCAGTCAAAATGGGTCAAGTATCATAAGAGTAATTCCTAGATTGCCTTTTCGAAATCAACGCTTCAACTTCAAAATCTCACAAATATATCTCTCTCAAACGAACTCTCGAGATTAGGGTAAGTGGATCGCTCTTGTGTGTGAGGAGGTGAGTAAATATAAGCAAGTTCAAACATCTCACACACATATAAGAAGGAACGAGCATTTAGAAGGAAAAATGATCTCATGAAATAATGTTAATCACTCTACTGAGAACGTCGAGTTATTCACCACGTTGACCTTTATTTACCCGAACACTTAGGGGAAAATATGGATGATTGTGGGTGAGGGGAAATGAACTGGGAAGGATATGATGATGTGAGGTAGGATAGGATAGATGGATGATGGATGTGTGAGAAGAGTTTATTACACTTTGATGAACGAATATCTTTATTTCTTGAATGCAACTTTCTCTTTTTCTTCTTTTCCAAATACTCATCAATCTATGAGATAAATCTGCTAAAAATACAAATAACCCCAACATAGATTTGTATTTAATTTTTTTCATCTAATTCTAACTTTAGGAGAGATATTCTCTAAAAATGCAAACACTCTCTATAACGGATCTTCTCCTTTCACTTTCTTCTTTTTTTTTTTAAACTTTTTTTCCTTCTTTTTTTCATTTTTTTTCTTTTTCCAAATACTCATAAATGTATGAGATAAGTCTGCTAAAAAAACAAACGACCCCAACATAGATTTGGATTTAATTTTTCTCCATTTGAATCGAACTTTCAGAGAGATATTCGCTAAAAATACAAACACTCTCTATGATGGATCTTCTCCTTTTACTTTCAACACTCTTCACTTTTTCAACATGGAGGGTGGAAAATGGAATTGATATGGAAATGGGTGGTATGGTATATGGTGATGATATGGTAAATGGAAGGTGTATAGATGAGGATAAATGTATGATAAAATGAAATCTGGTTAGTTTATGGGTGAAGGTCTGGTGATCAGGACAAACTTCAAGACACGTGTTTCTTACAACTCGAAAGTGATGTCGTTCTCAGTGATCAAGCCAAAAATTTAGTGAAGAAGAATGAGATCATACAACGATTTAAGTGTGAACCGAAAGGAAGTTGAATAAACTTGTGACTCGGAGATTGCTTAAAACTCTCTGAAAGGTGAAAGACACGAATATCATAAGCTAAAGTCTCCACTAGTGATCCTTAAGGCTCTCTTGAAAATGTGCGCAATTTTTATTGAGTCTAGAAATTCATAGTGCAACATGCCTTGTTACGTATTACATAAGCTATTTATAAAAGATAAATCCTCTAGTTTGATTCCTAGACTTAAAAAGATGGATGATAGAAAATTCATGTCAATGAATTGAGATGAAAGAAACTGCACGAAAATTTTAAAAATCAGGTTTACCAGAATCAACTGCTAATGAACTGGACAAATTGAGCGAAAATGAACCTGAATGAGTGATAAAGAAAAAAAAGTGTACAAGTATATAAACATGTAAAGCATAGGGTGATGTGAAACACCACCCCCAAACAGGATGAGACTCATATAGAACAGTCGGCTGCCTCCCGATAGCGCTAAGTTTAATGTCTTCAGCCAGATCGAAGAGATCTCACCATAACAAAAAGAACTATGAAAGCGCGGGGCGGCAGAAGAATGAGTGAGGAGAATCACCCCCAAACAAGACTGAAGCGTCAGTCTTATTAGATAAATTGACAAAGGTAGGGTGAAGAAACACCGATCATGCACTTATTTTTATTTTCAAGATTGTGTGATTTTTGAATATTTTGAAAAAGAAAGAAAATATTTTTGTGATAGACAAAAATTGCTCTCTTATGTGTATTTATCGTCGTTGCAACTTCTATTTCCATAAAAATTCCCTTAAACCTACAAATAAACTCAAAATATGCATAGGGTAAGTAAGGAAGTATCAATCCAGCACTAAGGATGAAACGAAAAATATGAGAAGACAAAAGTGTAAATTCATTTTCTTTTTATTATAATTTTTTATTTTTGCTTTTTATATTTTTTTATGGATTTTTCAAGGGATTATCAATTAACTAACTATATACTAATTTTTAAAGTACTAACTAAGATGTAAAAGCTAATAAAAATGAGGTAAACAAAATTGTGCTAAAAAGTAAACTAACTAAATTGGACTCATTAGGGCTTCAAAATACATCCCATGAATGGGATATTAGCCCTCAATAATCATCATCCAAAAATAAAAGTAAACCATAAGAGCATGTGAGGATTAAATCAATATAAATTAAAGAGGAATAGATCAAATCCATTTGTACTTGAATTGGAAAAACTCTTCAATTATACATCAAAATTCTCTCAATCACAATCCCTCACTAATGTATTTATTGAATCTAAAATAAAAACTACAAAATAAAAATAAAAAGGATAATGGATCAATTCATAATGAAGAATTAAATAATAAAAGAGATTTGCAACAAATGCAAATCCTAACATTATAAAATTGTACATTAGAACTCATCCAAGGAAATAAATTATAAATCATTACTTTACATTGAGATAATTGCTAAAAATGCAAAATCTCAACATAAAGGAATGGATTAGAATTTATCTCCCATAAGGGATGAATTCAACTACATCAATCTATTTTGAAATAATTGCTAAAAATGCAGAACTTCACTATAGAGGGGTGGGATGGAATTCATCCTAGAGATAAATATCACTACACACCTCTATATTTAGATATTTGCTAAAAATGCAAATACTCTCTATAGAGGAATGTAGAGAAATTTATCGCACAAGGTTGTAAAAACTGAGTTGGAGATTCCTCTTCCATGGCACCAAGTCTTGCATTTATAGGTGGAAGAAGCTAGGGGTATTTTTGAACAATGCACACATGTGTGCATGTGTGTTGAGTGAGGTAACAATCTGATTTGGGTGAGGGAATGCACATGTGAGAAGTGGGGGCATGTGAGGGTATTTTGGGAAAAGGGATTAAAAGGTATTTGGGGTGAAATACATGTGGGTTATTTGTTTTCTTTTATTGGTCTTTGTTAATTGGCAAAAGTCATAAGCAGGAGAGAGAATCGGGTAAAAAGCTTGGAGGTGTAAAGGAAAATGGGTATTGCTTTGTTGGTTTGTTCCGGGTTCGTGGGTAGCTCTGAGATGGGCTCGGGTTGTGGTAAACCTGGTATGGACGTTGTCGGTCTCGCTGTTGGTCAAAGTTTGGGTCAGGCCAAGGCAATCAGGTGGTGTATTGATGGCTTTGTGTCTTGGGTCGGAGTCATAAGGCAGAGGTCTCAGGTTTTTGGTATGGGTCAAGATGGGGTTCCGCCAGGTTGGTTCGGCATCGGGTTGGGAGCGGGTTGGATGAGGTTAGGTTAGGAATAAGGGCAGAAGGGGGTTTCGAGTTGTTGTTAGTTTGGCTCGGTGAGAAGATGGGTTTCGAATTTTGTTTTGGCATGGGGACGTCATGGGTTATGGGGTTTGGTTTTTAAATGGTGTTGGGTGTTTTGGGTTTATTAATGGAGGGAGTGGAGAGAGAGTGTGAGTGTTGGTAGGGAAGATGATGGGGTGTCGGGTTTTGTGTGGTAAGGGTGTAGGGGATTATGGTGGGGATGAGTGAGTTAATTTGGTGTAGGTTAAGGTGTAGCAAAATAGTGTGAGTGAGTTGGGTTAATTGTGTGTGTTTAATTTGGACTCCTAAAAATTAAAAGTAACTAAACTAAAAATAATAAAATTAATAAAACTAGAAATCTAAAAGAAAATCCTACTCTAAAAATAAAATAAAGACTCAATTAATAAAATAAATGAAAAAAAAATAAAAAATAAAATAAAAATCTATTTAAACAAAAAACTATAATCCTAAAAAAATGTGAAATCTAATTAAACTAAAAATAAATCAATTCCTAAAAAACAAATCTTAATAAAAATAAATAAAAACTAATAAAAATCAAAATAAAATTATACTAAATAAAAAGAAATAGAAATTAAATCCTAATTTTTTTTAAATAAATCTAAAATAAAAACGTTAAAATAAAACAACACTGAAAAAAGGATAGACCCCCAATTTTAAAATCTTTCACTTTAAAATCAATTTCCTTCTGAAGATATGCGGAAGTGAGATGGTTCAATTTAAACAATTATGTAAACAACAAATTTTAATCTCTTTCAAAATAAAATTAAACAAGTTCAAAGTGAAATTAAGTTAGACAACAAATGCATTTTTCACTTAAACCAATTTTACCCAAGTCCTAGAAATTTGCCTAACAAAATTAATCCAATTTGCAATATTAGGCCAAACCAAATTTTATTCAATAAAATTAATGACTTGAATTGAATTAACTTTTACCCAAATTAATTTAGCACCAAATTAAATAAGTAGTGATTTAAATCAGATTTTATCTTTTTACCTAACATGCATCTAAGGTGAATTTTGCATAAGATAAAATAAACAAATAAATCACTACGCCGCGATGTACGAGAAAAAATCCATAACGGGAAAAAAAACCTCGGACGGCCCTAGCCTTAAGTCCACTAAGTACGGAATTTACAATTACAAGCAAGATGACTTTCAGCACTCGACTCTTTCAAGCCCCGACGCATCTTCTTGTTACTACCTCTGCCTAGCCGACAATCTCGAAATTCCACCGGAACCTTGGAATCCACCAATGAAGCAGTAGGAACACCGTGAACCACACATGGTGCCTTTAACAATGTGAGAATGCCACAACAAAATAATGAGACTTCTTCTTTGAGGTATGTAGAAAGTAAACCCAAACTCTCTTCTTCAAGGTGTAGAGATAGACCGGTGCGAAACACTTCAAGCAAGATATTTATATGAAAACTTGGAATAAACAAACTATGGGTGTAAGAAAGTGTTTTTCGAATAATGTTGTCTAAAAAATGTTCTCTCTAAAAGGTGTTTAGAAAATGTCAAAATTTAGTTCAAAAGAGTTGGTTCCCGCACTTACTAGTTATGTCAAAAGATAGTGGGGAAAAGAAGTGGAAAAAGTGGGAAAACTGTCCAAAACGCCTAAAATAACTGTTCCCACCAAATTTCATTCGAATGACGTTACTAACAAGGTTCCAGAATGGAGAAAGGAAAATTATCAGAAATCTCATTCGAACGACCTGGAAATCTCATTCGAACGAGATGCCAGTTCGTTCGAACGATCTAGCAATCTCGTTCGAACGAGATTCCAGTGTGGTTCGAACGACGTGTCAGAAATATGAAATATTAATTTTTTGAACCCAAAACTTTTTATGGAAAGTTCTAAAAATTATTTTTCTGAGTAAAACAAAGTCGTTAAAATTAATTTATAAAAATTATAAATTATACCCAATAAAACTTGTTCCAAGCTCCTATATAAATATATAATGCATTAATACCTTAGAAGTAAACGGAACAAATGTTGTTGACATAGAAACGAGGCACAACAAACTCAGCATATGATGAAGCTTTATACTCTTGGTCGCTACGTCTTCAACTAACACATCATACGCTTGAATGAAAAAAGTTTAACACTATCCTATGACGCAAATGTTTTGGTCCGAAATTGAGCCAAAACTATAAAGGACTCAATTAGAAATTTGTGACCTTACAGACACAAAGTAAAAATCTAAAAAAAAATCTAAAAAGCACAAACTAAACACATACCGGCGCGGGTTAAGATTTGGGCTATGTTTAAGCTTAGTTTTGGGTAGGATAGGGTTATGGGATTAAGCCACTTTTGTCATGCATTTTCTCTGAATTATCACTTTAAACTCTGTAAACGCTTATTGAGCTATAAAACAAATAAATACTATCATAAGTTCGAATTTAACGAGAATTACCAATTAAAAATTGTCTATTTAAAATTTTATTTAAATACTTTTAAGTACTTATCAATAACAAAAAGTGATAAAGAAAATACTTTTACTAAAATTTGTACAAGTCATAGGCCAAAGATTCTTGTACTTATTCCGTAAAGCCACAAAACCCTGCGATGCTCTGATTCACGAATAATATATCTTCTGTATAATAAATCAGGATGCCTTTTTTGTATAAGCTAACTGGTGGAAGATATTTAATGTGAGGGTTTGTATATTAATGATTAAATAGAGTGACACGTGTATAACAAGTGACGATATCAATGGAAAACTAAGCGTGCTAAATTTTACAAGTTTCAAAACTGAGCATTCTATTATACTCGTACACGCAACATTAAAATTCTGGAAGAAATTTTACAGTCAAGAGATCTTACTTGAGACTCAAACCCTTCTAGTCTAAAAAAATACAGTCAAAACATTTCTCTCCATCCGTTTATAATAACAAGCACGAAAGGTATTTCTCTCTCACGGATACGTTTTTAGATCTAACATCTTACAAACTCAGAATGTTTGAGAACTCATTCAAATAAAAGTCCCAATTTCTCTCTCTATTTTGACAAATGGTTTTCTTCTGTGTGAACTCAAATCCATCGGCGGTGGAATGGGGCGACACAATATTTGTTCACTCCTCCAATTTCTTTACATGGCCAGGTGGGTTCTCTACAGTTGATGAAATATACAGAGCTAGTATGCTACTCCTCATGGCTCACACTCAATCGGGATCTTCCGCCAAGTACGCCACTATAATTGCTCATAGTTGCACAGGTTATGGCTGATGATAATGGTTCTAGCTATGGGGCGGTACTTCAGATGGGGAGTCTTTATATTATGATGCATGTGTTTTTACTATTGGATCCAAGGTATACTCACTCTAATATTATTTTGATTTGGTTCTTACCGCAAAATTTTGAGCGGTCATTTTTCTTTGTTTTGGCTCTCGAGGTTTTGTTTTATAAATACATTAAAAAGAATAGTTATCATATATGGTTTTGAGATGAAGGAATTTTAAAACTATTTTTCTTTGGCATGGAGTTTTAAAGATTGAGTAAAAAATGATTTGTTTTCAAATATTGATATTTTGTTAGTTCTATAATGTTTTTCAGATATTGTTTTTCTTCGGATATTGTTTTTTTTTAAATAATTGAAGATTATTTTTCCACTATATATTGTACTTTTTTTCCGCAAATGGTTAGTTTTGCTCTTTTAGAGATCTATAATTAGTTACTTTAAGTTGTTGGTGCTATATGTTTTTTATCTGATGGAGATATCATTTGCATTTCTTAGATTTGTTTGTTATTGGGTAACCACCTCCATTCGAGAAGCTCTTCTCCAAAGGTACTTGGTTGTCAAAGGGACTTACTTTTGTTTTGAGAAGGGGTTTTGGTTCTGTATAAAAGGTGATTTTTTATATAAAGCATGTTGCATTCAATGTTCTCAACAATGGAGGTCATGTTGCATTTAATGTTCTCAACAATGGAGGTGGTTACTAGGGGTGGCCGTGGGCCGGGCCTGGGTAGACCCGGTCGGGCTCAGGCCGGGTTGAAAAATTAAGTGTTATCCCAAGCTCGCTCGGGCCTAGATCGGGCCTTATTATGTAATCCCAAGCCCGCCCAGATTTGAAAGCTCTTTACCCACGCTCGTCCGATCGGGCCTTATTATGTTAATTAAAAGATTTTTTTTTAAAATTAAAATACCTATTTTTTTATTTAAAGACCAATTTTTTTAATTAAAAATCTCTTTTAAACTCCATATATTACAAAGTCCATATATAAAGTTTCTCACTTTACATGAAAAGACTTGGTATACGTTTTTATATTTATAGAAGTCCCCCCCCCCCCGCACACACATATATATATATATATATATATATATATATATATTTCGGGCCGGGCCGGGCCTCATCGGGCTTAAGAACTCATGCCCAAGCCCGCCCGAAAAAAATCGGCCCTATAAAATTTTGCCAAGCCCGCTTTGCGGGCCTATTTACTTTACCCAAGCCCTATTTTTTTATTGGGCGGGCTCGGCGGGCCTCGGACCTATGGCCACCCCTAGTGGTTACCTAACAATAAAGGCAAGTACCGTTGACAACATATGTTTGTTCTGGAAAATTTTTTGATGTTGCTAACGACATCACCAATCAAACTTTATTCCTCATTTTTTTCTTTTCATCACTCTCTCTCTCCTCATTACAGACTTGCATGCACAATAAAACTATTTCCAATGATAATTAAAGTCATTCCTCTATAGTAATTAATAACATGCATACTAATATTTATAATTATTTTAATATTCTTTTAACTATATTTTTTATTAGTAAACAAGAGTTGCAATTAACAAAAAAAAAAAAAATTAAGTAAGATAAGAGTTATAATTGACGTACACCGCAAAATCACTAAAGTAAAACAAGAGTTATAATTGACATGCATCACAAAACCACTAAATTAAACATAAAAACTGAAATATTGTACTAGAATTGAATATTATTTGGTCCTCTCACTTCTTCATCCAAGTCAATAAATTCTTCCATCGCCGGCATATTCAAATCAAATCCCTACGTAAAAAATTATAAAAATAAGAGGAAATATAAATCAAGCGATTAGCGTAATAATTAAAAAAATATTTCAAAACATACCGACACATTGTTAGGCATATCTGATGGTCCAACTGAATGATTCGTTTCGATGCCATCTGCATTTGATGATACACCTACAAATGGATGATGATATTAATTGAGACTTAAAAATAAGAATGAAAAATTAATTTAATTTTAAATAAGGCTTAACTAACCTGTATATTTTTTTTTTGTTCTTCTTTCTTTTTCCCTTTTCAATTGCACCTTTAATTCTCCCCGTTGCTCCTTTATTTTCTTTCCTTCGTGGCGGATCTCGAATTTTTATGTTGGCATTTGATTTATCCAAGTACTCTTCACTCACTTTATCTTGAGTAGGGTCAATATCCGACTTCAAAAAATTATCCAATGTTTCCAATGCAGTACCTAAAAGTGCTTTAGTAAATGGTACAGAAGTTTTGGTGCTAGTACCTTTCACAGCTATAGTCAATGCAAGGTGTGCCAAGTCACTATATTCCACAATGTTGGATGGTTGAAAATCTATTTGAATCAATCCTCCCCGATTGTCCATAACAACGCCATCTTTTGCATCTTTCGTCCACCTTTTCAAATAGTATTGAGGTGGAATTTCTAGTAACCTCCTGTGGTGGATCACTTTCAACGAGTGTGAACAAAGAATTCCTACAAACTCAAACATCTTACAACTACAATTGATGGTGTAATTTGAAGAATCAAATGTGACGTTGCGCGATCTACCACGGAAGGAAGATATTGTGTATGTGGTGATTGTTCCAATCTCATCACCAACCTCAACAAACATATCCAATGTATGGAGATACTCTTCTTGAAATTTTAAAAATATTTTTGTTGTATACTTATCCCTTGCTTGGGCTTCTCCAGGCCAATTGGTACGTAAGTTCTGCTTTTTTTGCTTACAAACAAAATCTTGCAGTCGTTCTTTCTCTCGTCGACTTACAAGTGCCTTTTCATATTGCGATACAAACTCTCGCAGTGATAATGTTCTCTTGAAGTACTTCTTGAGAAACCTATTCATGCCTTCACTTCTTTGAGTAGTTGTCATACCAGCACAAAAATATTGTCGAACATAAAATTGTGCCCATTTTTCTTGTTTTTGATATAATCCATGCAACCATGCATTCTCTCTTAGATTGTAGTTCTCTAACAACCCATTCCAAGATGATTGAAATTCTTCTTCCGATTCTGTCTCGTATATGCAATTTTTAAAATCTTTTGAGAAATCCTTAAGTTGATCAAATACATGAGAAAGATGTTTCGCTGCATTTTGGTAAATATGCCATAAACATAAGTAAGATGTGCTTCGGGAAAAACCTTTTCTATGGCATTGCCAATGGCTTGTGCTTGATCCGTAAATATGCATTTTGGCATTTTTCCATTCATTGCTTCTACAAATGTTTGAAACAACCAAACAAATGATGTTGTTGTCTCATCTAGCAATAATGCACACCCAAAAAATATTGTTTGCCCATGGTTATTTACACCCACAAATGGTGCAAATGGTTTATCATAGTTATTTGTATTGAAGGTTGTATCAAAACATATTACATCCCCAAAATAACTATAATCTACCCGTGACTTTGCATCGACCCAAAAACAACTGCACATTCGGTCTTCACCATCCATTTGAATGGAATAAAAAAAATATGGATTTGCTTTCTTCATCGATGAGAAGTACTCCAAAAGAAGTTGTGCATCACCCTTTTCTAATATGACCCTACGCCTCATTCTTTGAATTTGATTAACACAATCCATTTGGGTGAAATTCAAATTTTGAGGCCCTCCAACCTCAGCACTCATGTATGAATAAATATCAGTTGATCCAATACCAGCATAATGCATATTCCGCATAACTCTAGATTGAGAATCAATAATCTTACGTTGGGACCTCAAATGATGTACTTCACTTGGCGGTGCTAACTCGTGGTTATGCATTTCATTAAAATCAACAGCATGAAAAGAATCTCCCACTCTTTTAATAATAAGACGTGCTTCACATTGTGTTCTGGATGTAAATCTAGGATTCAACGGAGATCCTCTAGCATGCTTCTTATAAAGACCTTCTTTAGAACAACATAAAATTCTTCTTGTGACAATTTTATCTTTTCCTCTTGAAGTAGATGATTGACGCACACTAAAACCAATTGAACGAGCGTAACGATTGTAAAAATCATAAACTTCATTTTCGGATTGAAATATCATTCCAACTTTAGGTATATTTTCGGATTCTTCATTCTCACCATCCATCCTACAAATATATAAAAAGTATATTAGAAATAAAAAAAATATTAAAAAAACTGTTTTTTACAACAAAAAAAAGGTGAAAACTGTTTATATATTTAACAAAAAAAATATTTTAAAAAAACTATTTTTTAACAGATAAATATTAAAAAAACTGTTTTTTACAACAAAAAAAGGTGAAAATATTGGAACTGTTTTTTAACAAAAAAAATATTAAAAAAAAACTGTTTTTAACAAAAAAATATTAAAAAAAGTGTTTTTTTTACAACAAAAAAAGGTGAAAATATTGAAACTGTTTTTTAACAAAAAAAATATTAAAAAAAAACTGTTTTTTAACAAAAAAAATATTAAAAAATTTGTTTTTACAACAAAAAAAGGTGAAAATATTGGAACTGTTTTTTGACAAAAAAAATATTAAAAAAAACTGTTTTTAACAAAAAAATATTAAAAAAACTGTTTTTACAACAAAAAAAGGTGAAAATATTGAAACTGTTTTTTAACAAAAAAAATATTAAAAACACTGTTTTTTACAACAAAAAAAGGTGAAAATATTGAAACTGTTTTTTAACAAAAAAAAAACAGTTTTTTAACAAAAAAATATTAAAAAAACTGTTTTTTAAATAAAAAAAATTACTAATAAACTCTATAGAAAAATAAAAACTGTTTTTTTACAACTTTATTTTTTTGGAAAGAATAATAAAGAAAAGTTATTAATAAACTCCACAAAAAATTAAAAACTGTTTTTTAACAAGATAATTTTTTAGGAAAGAATAATAAAAAAAAAGTTACTAAAATACTTTTTTTTTTAAATTACTAGAAACGTTTTATTTTTTTTTTTGAGGAAAAAATAGTGCTCAATATAAAAAAAAAAGTTTCGTACCTCTATAAAATTCACTTGTTACCTTCTTGAAGATGTGGCAAAAAAAGGAAAAGAATAATAGAGAGAAAGATATTTGAATAATGATAGTTGAAAAACCAAAACAAAATATAAATGATATATACAGAGGATATTTGACAACTACTAAAATTTAATTAACATTTATTTACTCTTTTTTTTAATAAAATATAGTAATTGTGAACCTATTTACAAGGTAATATTAACGGATATATGAATTAATATGGTTAGGCATGCAAATCTTTAACAACAAATCATTGGAAATTGTTTTAGTGTGCATGTGAGTCTTTAATGAGGAGAGAGAGTAATGAAAAGAAAGAAATGAAGAATGAAGTTTGATTGGGCGATATCATAGTTTGATGTCGTTGGCAACATCAAAAAAATTTTCGTTTGTTCATTGGCAAAATCTGAATAGGCTTAAATGTTATCAACGATTTGAAATGTGTTTATGCTAAAGTGAATGAGAAACTGATATTTTTTGGGTTGTCAAAATAAAGACTTCTAATACTCTATTAATTTCATTTATTTTTATAGGTACTTAGTTCAGTTCTACGGGAGCGAAGAACGAATTATTTTTGGTGTAGTTTTAATGTTTGAGAGATGGAGATATTGATGTAGGGAGAGTTTGTATTATTGATTTATGCTTATTATTTTGACAAATATATTTCTTGTTACAAGATGTTAGTAATCTAATTTTTGTTTCAATCAGTTGGTTCACCATTTCTTTGTGCATTTCATAGGTAATCTTACATATGTGACACCCCGACTAATTAAATATCGGGTAGCTACTCCTTTATTAAATCAATACAAAATGCCAAGTTGGTTCAGTTAATAGCATCACCGACGAAAACATTTTTATAATTACTAACCACCTAGTATTTAAAAAGTAAGTTGCCAAATTTTAAATTAAGTCCGATTAACATGTAGTAAGAGAATAATGAAAGAATAACAACCATTCACCATAATGAAGTAATGAATAACCAACAACATAAATATAATTCCGGAGGAAAACTCCTCACCATAATCCCACAACTGAAAAATAAATGACAAGTATGAATCCTGAATAATTACATGCCAGAAGTCTGAATAACTGAAATAAATGGAATATCTCTAAAAGAAATGGGCGACATGCCCTACAACTGATAACTGATAAATATGGAGTCAAGGTAGATGAAGCGTTTACTAGCAAAGTCCTGTAACTTCCACAAACAGCTACAGCTCGTCACCTGAATGAAGATCCTAAGCATGGTGTCCTTGTGGCTGGGCACCTAAAATGGTTTTTACAAAAAATAGATTTGAAAGCAAATGGGTCAGAGCCCGAAAGTGGAAATTATTTTGAAAACAGCAAGTGTTTTAATAACATTAAAACATTAAATGCAAAATACATGTTAGGACGTGCACTCACATGAAATTCTCACCTCTCGACTACATGTGCACTCCTAACGTACCGTACCCATCTATAAGGCATCCATATCTAACCAAACCGTAATAAGTTCTACCCCTTACTACTCGATTCCCATATTACATTCTAGCGTTATCAAATAGATAGAGGGCTTTACTTAACTCAGATTCTCAATTAGTAATACACTATCGGTTAACCCGTTATGTTTTCTCAAAACATTACCATGATATTATTCATAATACTAATCATGAAAGTTCCCATTAATTAAGTGTATATTATTCACATCATAAATATACAATACAAGCACCCCGAGACTAAGCTGCGGTGCACACATACTCTGCTATCCATCCCGGTACATCACGTACATAAGGATCACGTATTCCGAATCTCTCAGGAATCGTTCTCAGATAACAACATCACAAATAATGGAGGCGAACACAGTCACATCACATGGGTCACGCACATACCTGCGCTCCCACGATCAGCAGACTTATTAACATCCCAATAAGTCATTCTCTGACCTATGTTCATCGAGGTAACCAGTCTAAATCCTGGCAACACAAGGATTAGAGGGCCCTAAGCGAACGCAAACCTCCCGTGATAGCAAGTATGGTAGATATGTCATACACATAAAATCAATACATATACTAAGTATTCACACGTCTTAGTAATCACTATAATATATTGGTGGTACACTCCTCATTCTCGTACCGACATATAATACTACACAATTTATATGCTTCCGGTTAATATAATAAATTAGACCGTCAATAGTTCTCACATCGTAATAGACACTCACGTCCTACTTCATATTTACCTTTATGATCAAACTACACTTCTAGGTTTGACTCCTCATTATAACCCAAACATCCCAAATATCACAATTAATCATTAAGGGAAGGTTATCTCTACATATACACAAGGTTACGGGACACTCGGGATCAAAACAGGCTAAAAAGCCTAAACTGTCAACTCGTTCGAAGTCTCGTTCGAACGAGGCTGTTCGAACGAGAGTTCGTTCGAACGAACTGGGCTATCTAACGAGGTCTCGTTCGAACGAGATTATCGAACGAACTTCACCCTCGTTAGAAGTCAAAGGTCAACTCGTTAGAAGCTCGTTCGAACGACCTGGGCAGGTCTTCTAACGAGTGACCAGTTTCGAGCCCAGAAATCCTTATTTCGTTTTTCCCAATTTTCTTCACTCCTAATCCCACATAAAAAGCGACCCAACATCATTTTAAGGTTCATAATTCGTACTAAACACTCATAGGTCATAATCAAACGTTTATATAGGGCTAACTCATCTTAAACATCATCAAATCTTCAAATCTCTTCATTTATCCCCAAATTATATGAACATGAACCCTAACATTTATAAATCATCATTGAACCTACTAAAATTCATTTTTGTTTCATCCAAGATATTATTAACATCAGAATAATCGCCTACATATAATTCTACATGCAATTCCTCATCAATATATAAAATTCTATTTCCAATTTAATGGGTTTTTCATTAACTCCCAAGAACAATTAGATTTTTATCAATTTCTACACATGGAAGAAGCATTCTCTGAAATTTATTGGAATTAAACCACTTGCCTTATTGGAATCTCTAATTTTGATGTCGATTTGCTGGAGTATTCTCTCTCTCTCTGCAGAATCCTTCTATCTCTCCCTTTACAAGTTCTTCTCTAATGGTGGCTATGGAGGCTAGGGTTTGTCTTAGGATCTTTTGGGTTTTCTTCTAATAACCCCCATAGCCCTCTAATCAGATAATGGATGGTAATGGGTTAGTAGGTGCTTTAATTTTCCATTTAAAATTCCTAAAATTCGTTAATCAAAAATCCCATAATTCTAAAATTACCAAACTGCCCTTATACGTTGCCGGTATGGCCTAAAAATACCCCGGGACCCAAACCAAACCCCCGGCTAGTGTTTTCTGACTATTTCGACCCTTCCGGACGCGTTGGCGCACTCAAAACGACCATACTGTTTATAGAAATAAAATTCACTTTTTAATTATCATAATTATATACCATGACGCGACTGTCACACGCGTCTCAACAAAATTTCCAACTTGCCGTATTTCAATCTCACGACAAATTTCATAATTCAAAATTCATATATAATCATATATGCACATATAATCAAATACCAACTCGCATCTCGCTAGTATTTTACCCCGGATTAATTTCCAATTAATACGCATTTAATTCAATTAATCCCATAAATAAATATCACAAAAATACGGGGTATTACAACATACAATGGCTAATGGTATTCTATTTGACAGAAATTGCATCCATTCGTAAAAATAATGTAATGATAATTCTTAGTAGGATTAAAAACTTAGGCAAGACAATACATCTATTTAGGTATATTTATTTTAGTTAATGATTGACTAAGGTTCCAAAAAAATTATGATCCAAATTCAAAATTTTGAAAACTTAAAGATCATTCATATCTCAACATATATTCATATTAAAATCTAACTATTTTAATTTGTTTTGCTTCAGGTTAAACAAATTTAAATAGGGATTCTAATTCTTTTGCATCCATGACTTGGGATTTGATGAGATTTTAATATATTTTAATTCTTTTGTCGTTATTCTTTTCTTTTTTCCATATTGATTGCGTTTTTCATTTGGTACAATATTAAGTTACTATTTATTCATGTGAATAAAATTGTAACTATTAGAACGTGGGGTTTTGAGGAATAAAATTTTAAATACTAAGTTACTATTAGAACGGGTACACCCTAGACTGGACTGATATGAATATTTTTACCATTCCATCAGCCTAACTTAATGAACTGAAGGAGTTATATGAATAAAATTATATTCTCACTCCGTTTACATTTGTTAAAAGTTATAAAAAAATCTTTTAGAAATCTCACATAGTCACCCTTTATTTCTGTCAATTAGAAAAGTTTGTCAGGTAAATGGACAGGCTGTGTGTGAGGAAACCACGATTTTCTATGACCCAACTATTATAATGGTGATAGGGGAAATTAATGTGTGTAAGGCAGGCAGTACAAATGTTTATGGGAAAACATGATAGGAAGGATTGGAGAATCCATCAGACGGGCTAGAAACTCTAAGGACCAGACACGAGTTTGTTATAGTGACAACACATCTCTGGCAGTTCCCTATTCCTAGTTACCCAAATCAAAACAAGACCTCCCACCAAAATTCAGCTAGCTAATTTGTGCACATGGCTCAAGGCATTCAAAATTCCTACATATGGCCCAAGGTTATAAGATGTTAGATGTGACCAATGCAATAGTTAGTGATAGGGCATGAGCTTACCACCGTGAATGTCACAATTCAGAACTAAATTATTATTAAGCATTGTATATATAATATGTCTTTGGAGGGATATAGACCTTTTGTTTTTATCATTAGTAGTCCAATGCTTATGATAAGTTTGAGCCCGTGATATTTTAGTTGTTATTTTATGAAGAATAACTGTTAAGGTATGGAACTTAGGGTCCGTTTGGTTGGCATAATTTGCCTAGGCAAATGGCAAAAAGTTGGCAAATATGAAAATTTGCCCACATTTTGGCTGTTTGATTGCATAATTTGCCTAGGCATTATTTGCCAATGTACAACACCTCCTATGCACAATCTGTGGGCAAATTTTTCTTACCTATTTGAGTGGGAAATATTTGTCCACAAATTTGCCAACTTCTTAAACGGTTTTAATGTTTTAAAAAATAATTTAAAAACTGTTTTAAATAATTAAAAAACTGTTATGAATATTTAAAAATTGTTTTGTAATGTTTCAAAAACTGTTTTTAATATTATAAAAAATTGTTAAGAAAATGTTTACAATTTTTTTAAAAAACCGTATTAAAAAAATATTGTAAAAACTGTTTTTAACATTTTTAAAAACTGTTGTGAATATATTATAAAAACAGTTTTAAAGTTTCAAAAAATAATTTTAAAGACTGTTTTAAATCATTAAAAAAACTGTTATAAATATTTAAAAACTGTTTTGTAATGTTTTTAAAACTGCTTTTAATATTATAAAAAATTGTTAAGAGAATGTTTTACAATTTTTTTGAAAAACCGTAATATAAAAATATTGTAAAACAGTTTTTAACATTTTTAAAAACTGTTTTGGATATATTATCAAAACTGTTTTAAAGATTTAAAAAACATTTTTTAAAACTGTTTTAAATAGTTTAAAAAAACTGTTGTGAATGTTTAAAATTTGTTTTGTAATATTTTAAAAACTGTTTTTAATATTATAAAAAATTATTAAGAGAATGTTTTACAAATTTTTTGAAAAAACGTAATACGAAAATATTGTAAAAATAGTTTTTAACAATTTTAAAAACTGATTTGAATATAATATAAAAACAGTTTTAAAGTTTAAAAACAAAATTAAAAAATATTTTAAATAGTTAAAAAAAACTGTTGTGAATATTTAAAAATTGTTTTGTAATATTTTGAAAATTGATTTTAATATTATAAAAAATTGTTAAGAAAACGTTTTACAATTTTTTTTAAAAAATGTAATATAAAAATATTGCAAAAACTATTTTTAACATTTTTGAATATAATATAAAAATTGTTTTTAAATAAATTAATTGGATTGACTTTAATTTCGCCTAATGTTGTTTGATAGCGTCATCTGAATTTGCCTAGGTAAAATTTGTCTGCCATGCCCATGCTTTTGCCCATTTACAACCAAACGGACCATTAGTGTTAAACTTAGACATAATAAATTTTATTATAGTTGCAAGGGAATGTTTTTATATGTTTATTTATTTGTGCATGTATTTTTTTTTCAAAAGTACCGTATTGATTTACTAGATCCTTTATTTTTTTCGAATAGTCGTCCGGATAATATCTTTGAAAAGACGTTGAAATGTGATCATGCTTTTATTTTCATTCGGGAATTTATTTTTTATCGTGTTATCGGCACGAGCAATCTTAATGTGTCGTGTAGTGTCGTGTTAAGTCTTTATTACCGATTAAGATAACGAATTATTATGAATCGTATATATGTTGACATGTTAGCTCATTTAGACTTAGGAGCTCCAACACTTTTTCTCATTTTACCAAAATTAATGGGTCCTAATGTTTATTAACGATTGAAACGGGTCAACGCAATCTCAATAAGTTAACTATTGTGTTTTAATCATTTTGGTGTTTATATAATTTGAAATTGTTAAGGGTTCAAGCATAACATAATTTCGTGCCACTTAGTATCATGTTATCGTGTCTTGTTTTCTTTTGGATCTATTCACTATTACGAAATCTCCGTAAAAAAATTTGAACCGTGCTTGGATGTAATCAACACGAGCAAACATCTGGATCATTTTTACAACTGTGCTTCCGGCACGTGTAAACCCTCATGTGTGTATATATATACCATTTCTTTATAGAATCAAGGAGTAAGAACAGTTATATTAAAGGTAGCGGAAATTAAATGACTTTTATTTGGAGGATGCCTAATAAAATAGCTTGGCACACTTAGCTAGAGTGGCACTCATAGGTATGTATCAAATAACAACTAGGCACTCAACATCTAAGTCCTACAAGCCAATTAGAACTCTCGTTGTATATTAGGGTCTAATCCTTGAATTGTAATGTATGATACTTGGGGTTTCACTGATAAGGGTATAAATTGCAGGGTAAAATAAAATTAAATGTAAGAGGTTGTAGGGCTATACCACAATTAAGGGAAACTAATTCTGTGACTTTTACTGAAGTTATGTAATGTTTTTTTTTGGTTTAGGGATAACTAAAATATCAAGAGAATCAATATAAGGAATAATATGAACTACACAAAAAATTTTGTACTAGAAACTTGAGTTCAAAATTATCACAGAGTGATATAGCAATCGATAATTTGAAAGGCATGTGCTCAATTGTTTATTACTAACATTTAAAATCACCTATTTGTAATTATAGATTCCATGTTTGTGTGTTTAATTCACTAGGGTTGTCTGGATAGTCTGAAATCATGGAGAGTATAAGTAGGTAGTATAGGCCTAAAACAATGCTTATATGATGCATTTAGATGCTAATTTGTACTAAGTTTCAGTGTAATAATAATCAAGAGGATTTAATATTAAATTTTAAAAAGGTTTTAAAATAAATATTTTCTTTACTTGTATTTAGATTTTGGATGTTGTGACAAGAAACACAATGGATTTATTTGAACTAAAGGACTTGTGGAAAAAGTTTGGGATTATTTTGAAATACTTTAAAAATTTGTCATGGGGTTATGTGTGAAATGGAAATTTGATTTAAAATTTAAAAACTCGTTTTTTGAGATAAAGATTTCTAGGGATCCAAACAGAGTGATATAATAAACCATTTTGTTCGGAATTTAAAAATTGAATTTTTGGGTAAAAAATCATGTTTTTTTTTATTGGAGATGCACCCTCACACGTTAGGTTAAACTCCAAATGCGCCTGATTTGAACTCCACTCACGTGCGTGTAAAATACTTCTTCTCCAACCTTCGATATGTTGACTTTAGGGTTTTGAAATCCTTTAGTGTACCATTTGATTTGGTTCCTGAATGAAAGTTGTGTAATTTTTGAAGGCAAATGCAACCATATAAGTTTCATAGATTTTGGTGGGCTAAATTTAGCTATTGAATTTCTGTAATAATGACAAAATTTTGACTAAACAAAAGTGACTGAAGGATATGATTCTTATTCTGGCATCATAAGGGTTTTGTTCTATATAGAAAATGTAGCAAAACAAGCCTCGTTTGAGGGATTTTGGTCTTGTAAAACTCTTGAATTTGTTTTCTAAAAATTCCATGCCCGAAAACTTCAAGCTTCGATTTGAGGTATTAAAACTTGTTCTTGTTTCAATTAAACATTGCAAGTAGGTTTTAGAGAACCTAATCTCAACTTAACTCACTTTGAAATGGTTCAAAGTCAAGGAAGAAAAATCCACCATTAAAGCGTTTTTTTTTTTTTTTTTTGTTTCTGAGCAATTTCAGTGCTTCCACACACTAACATTCACATGTAAACAAGTAATTCTACTCTATGTAAGTGAACAAACACAACTAAATTTAAGAAATAAAAATTCATACATAAAATGATAGAAATGAAAAAACTCTCAAATTTTTACTTTGGAATTACTATCAATTGTTATATATTTTTATAGAGGTTAAGGGGGACTTTTATAGCATTCATGGGAAGAAGTTTATTTATAGGTTTAGGAGGTTAGGGGTGGCAATTCGGGTTAGTCGTGTCATTTTTGGGTCACGTTGATTTTTATTTGAGTATAAGTTTTGGGTACTCTTAAATCTATACGAGCTAATCGTGTCAAGTTCGGGTCATTTCGGGTTATTACCATAAACGGGTTATCGTGTCAAAAATTGCCAGCCCTATAGGAGGTGAATTTCTTCTAGGCTTGCACAAGTTTCACCATGGTACATGTGGATGGAAAATGGGTACCATGTGTAACCCATATGTCACGTTCCATGTTGGCAATCCAACAGGTTTCATGTCAACACAAGAGAAAGTGTAAATATGTTTGGGTTTAGGTTTGGCTCCTTGGATAGTTTTGGTTTATATTCTTAGGCATAAAAGTTATGTTATAAAAGCTTAGGGGATTTTTATGGAATTTCTCAAACTTAATTGATTGGTTTATGACATTCCTATGAAATATAAGTCAAACCAGTCAAACCTTGAGTGAAAGTTAGTTTCTAATTGATATAAGAGTGTATTAGTTAATTTAGTTCTTCTTTTAGAGGTATTTTGATAATTTGGCAAAAGTTTAGTTTTTTTGGAATTGTTGGGTTTTAGAGGGACTAAAGGTATATTTATGGTGTGTTATTACACTACATGCATAAATCAGACAGGTGCATAGCACTGAAGAACGAAATCGAAAGCCTGATCCGACGAGGTAAGCTTTCCATATTTATTGACTGAGAAGGCAGGACAAAAGGAAGAGAAATTAGGAGATGATCGGAATCCCCCTGTAAGGGGGAGACAATAAGAAAAGAGGCAGAGATGATGACACCGAAGATAATCTGAATCTGCCGAATAAACTTAAAGAACTCGAGCACGAGGTGAAAATGATTTCTTTTGGCTGTCATTTCATTCTAGGTGGCGACATTGGTGGAAACGGCGAGATAGTCGAGATAAAGGCATACCTGAATGAAACCAAAGTGTGTTCATATATTTGACAAATTAATTTGCCTAACTATGTTGATAGTCGCCCAAGTTAAATGAAAAAAGATTATTTGTAATAGGTTGTAGGGCTATACCACAATTAAGGGTAACTAATTCAGTGACTTTTACTGAAGTTATGTAATGTTTTTTTTGGGTTTAGGGATAACTAAAATGTCAAGAGAATCAAAATAAGGAATAATATGAACTACACAAAAAAGTTTGTACTTGAAACTTGAGTTTAAAATTATCACAGAGTAATATAGCAATCGATCATTTGAAAGTCATGTGCACAATTGTTTATTACTAACATTTAAAATCACCTACTTTGTAATTATGGATTCCATGTTTGTGTGTTCAATTCACTAGGGTTGACTGGATAGTCTGAAATCATGGAGAGTATAAGTTGGTAGTATAGGCCTAAAATAATGCTTATATGATGCTAAATTGCACTAAGTTGCAGTCGTAATAATAATCAAGAGGGTTTAATATTAAATTTTAAAAAGGTTTTAGAATAAATATTTTCTTTACTTGTATTTATATTTTGGATGTTGTGACAAGAAACAAAATAGATTTATTTGAACTAAAGGACTTGTGGGAAAATTTGGGATTATTTTGAAATACTTTAAAAATTTGTCAGGGGGTTATGTGTGAAATGGAAATTTGATTTAAAATTTAAAAACTCATTTTTTCGAGATAAAGCTTTCCAGGGATCCAAACAGAGTGATATAATAAACCATTTTGTTCGGAATTTAAAAATAGAATTTTTTGGGGGAAAATCATGTTTTTTTATTGGAGATGCACCCTCACACGCTGGGTTAAACTCCAAACGTGCCTGATTTGAACTCCACTCACGTGCGTGTAAGCTACTTTTTATCCAACCTTCGATATGTTGACTTTAGGGTTTTGAAATCCTTTAGGGTACCATTTGATTTGGATCCTGAATGAAAGTTGTGTAATTTTTGAAGGCAAATGCAACCATATAAGTTTCAAAGATTTTGGTGGGCTAATTTTAGCTATTGAATTTTTGTAAAAATGATAAGATTTTGACTAAACATAAGTTACTGAAGGCTATGATTCTTATTCTGTCATCATAAGGGTTTTGTTCTATATAGAAAATGTAGCAAAACAAGCCTTGTTTGAGGTATTTTGGTCTTGTAAAACTCTTGAATTTGTTTTCTAAAAATTTCATGCCCGAAGACTTCAAGCTTCGATTTGATGTATTAAAACTTGTTCTTGTTTCAATTAAACATTGCAAGTAGGTTTTAGAGAACCCAATCTCAACTTAACTCACTTTGAAATGGATCAAAGTCAAGGAAGAAAAATCCACCATTAAAGCTTTTTTTTTTGGTTTTTGAGCTATTTCAGTGCTTCCACGCACTAACATTCACATGTAAACACATAATTCTACTCTATGTAAGTGAAAAAACACAACTAAGTTTGAGAAATAAAAATTCATACATAAAATGATAGAAATGAAAAAACTCTCAAATTTTTACTTTGGAATTACTCTCAATTGTTATATGTTTTTACAGAGGTTAAGGGGGACTTTTATAGGGTTCGTGGGAAGAAGTTTATTTATATGTTTAGGAGTTGAATTTCCGCTAGGCTTGCACAAGTTTCACCATGGTACATGTGGATGGAAAATGGGTACCATGGGTAACCCATATGTCACGTTCCATGTTGAAAATCCAGCAGGTTCC
This sequence comes from Sambucus nigra, assembly GCA_949130495.1. Lineage (NCBI taxonomy): Eukaryota > Viridiplantae > Streptophyta > Magnoliopsida > Dipsacales > Adoxaceae > Sambucus > Sambucus nigra. Next base: position 55,137,268 of record OX422219.1, read on the forward strand.
ATGTCAACACAAGAGAAAGTGTAAATATGTTTGGGTTTAGGTTTGGGTCCTTAGATAGTTTTGGTTTATATTCAAAGGCATTAAAGTTATGTTATTGAAGTTTAGGGGATTTTTATGGAATTTCTCAAACTTAATTGATTGGTTTATGACATTCCTATAAAATATAAGTCAAACTAGTCAAACTTTGAGTGAAAGTTAGTTTCTAATTGATATAAGAGTGTATAGGTTAACTTAGTTCTTCTTTTAGGGGTATTTTGGTAATTTGGCAAAAGTTTAGTTTTTGTGGAATTGTTGGGTTTTAGAGGGACTAAAGTTCTATTTATGGTGTGTTATTACACTATAGGCATAAATCAGACAGGTGCATAACACTGAAGAATGAAACAAAAAGCCTGATCCGACGAGGTAAGCTTTCCATATTTATTGACAGAGAAGGCAGAACAAAAGGAATATAAATCAAGAGATGATCAGAATCCCCCTGTCCGAAGATAATCTGAATCTGCCGAATAAACCTAAAGAACTTGAGCACGAGGTGAAAATGATTTCTTTTGGCTGTCATTTCATTATAGGTGGTGACATTGGTTGAAACGACGAGATAGTCGAGATAAATGCATACCTCAATAAAACCAATATGTGTTCATATATTTGGCAAATTAATTTGCCTAACTATGTTGATAGTCACCCAAGTTAAATGAAAAAAGATTATTCATGATATGATTCTCTAAGAGCGACTTATATGGGGTGCTTTATCCCCATGATGATCCTTTGATCGTCACTATGAGGGTACATGAAGCAAGAGTGGCCATAATATTAGTGGAAAACAGTAGCTTAGTTGACGTCATATTTTATAACTCTTTCAAAGGTTTGGGGCTACTCGACAAAAAACTTGAGTCGTATCACAGGCCCTTCATTGGTTTTTCAGGAGAAAAAATGTATCATTTAGGAATTGTCAAATTGGAAATATAGAGTGTCACCTGGGAAATTGATCAAACTGAGAGGATTCATTTCTTTGTCTTAGACAAGAACATTCGATCAACCAACAATATGATCTTCGATAGAGTCAGTCTAAAAATGTTTAAAGTTATGCCATCCACTATCCATCAATGCATAAAATTCCCCATACACTACAGGGTCAGTGTTGCTACTATAAATCAAATTGAAGCCAGATAATTCTATTATACCATAGTCGATTAGAAAGAAGCAAATAAGATCACCACCACTTACTGGATTGAGACCCTAGACCATTGCGAGGAGATCGAATTAGTGAAAGGACAAGTTGTAGACGTAACGAAGACCATCATCCTTGATGACAATTGCCCAAAATAATGACATAGATCAGCTCATCCATGGATCCATCCCTTAAATAGGAAATAATAAAATTCCTTAAATAACAAAAAAAATGTGTTTTCTTAGAGTGATGAGGATATGCTAGGGATTAATCCAGATTCATATTCCGAACAAACATAAATACCATCTATTTAACCCTGAAAAGAGTATGACCATCCAAAAATAAGTGGACAAGCTGCAGAAAGCAAGTTTTATTGAAGATGTCAAATATCCTGTTTTGTTGGCCAACTTAGTGATGGTAAGGAAAAAGAATAACAAGTATCGTATGTGTGTTGATTTCACAGATCTCAATAAGGCTTGTCCGAAGGATCATTTCCCCTTACCTAGGACTGATCAACTAGTCGATGCCATTACTGGGCATGGACTACTTAGTTTTATGGATGCTTAATCACGGTATAACCAGATTAAGATAAAATTGAAATACAAAGAGAAAACCTCATTCATAACTAGTCGAGGTACCTACTACTACAACGTTATGCCTGCTGGGCTCAAAAATGCTGAAGGAATATACCAAAGGTTAGTGAATAAGGTTTTCAAGGAAAAAATTGGTAAAAACATGGAAGTGTATGTGGATAACATGCTCACCAAGAGCAAGAACCAAAACTGACCACATCAAAGACTTGGGCAAGATATTCGATCAGATGGAGAAGTATCAGGTGAAGACCAATCCAGTTAAATGTGTGTTCAGTGTACATGAAAAAATGTTACTGGGATTCATAGTGACCTTAGAGGTATTGAGGTATATACATACAAGATTCAAGCATTTATAGACATATAGTCTCCCACAAATAAGAAGGTTGTGCAAAAATTAACTGGAAGAGTAGCAGCCCTTAACAAATTTGTCTCCTAAGTTACTGATAGGTGCCTACACTTCTTGAAGGTGATAAAGAAGAATTTTGAGTGGAATGAAGAATGTGAGAATTCTTTTTTGAATCTGAAGAAATATTTAGGATCTCCACCACTACTTTCACGACCACTCATGGGAGAGATATTATACTTGGCAGTATTTGAGTTGGCAATTATCTCAGCACTTATCCAACTGGAGAATGGGGTACAGAAACCATTCTATTATATTAGATCCTTCAACACTTCATAAACTTGAGCTATCTCCTCTGTCATATATTCATATTCTTCTATGTAAAGAGATACTGAAGTGATTTGTGGTCTATGAATAGTGTCAACTGATCTCCCAAAAGATAGTGCCTCTATATCCTCAAAATAAACAGAACCGTTGCTAACTCAAATTCATGTGTGGGGTAGTTATTCTCACGGGGATTAAACTTGCGAGATGCATAAGCTATATGTAATACCCCGTAATTTTATTGATTTGTATTTAAGGGATTAATTGAATTAAATGAGAAATAATTGGGAATTAATCCGGATATAAATACTAGCGAGATGTGAGTTGGTATTTGAGTATGATGTTAAAAATTTAATATTTCTGAGTATATATGGTAATATATGAGTATTGAAAATATTTAAATTGTCAAGAGGCAAAAATACGCAATTTGGGAAATTTAATTGGAACGTGCGTGTCAGTCGCGTCAGGAATGAATTTATTTAAATTAAAAAGTAAATTATATTTTTATCAACCAAATGATCATTTTGAGTGAGCCAACACGTCCGTAAGGGTAGAAATAGTCAGAAAACACTAGCTGGGGGGTTTAGTTTGGGTCCCGGAGCATTTTTAGGCCAAACCGGCAACCTAGAAGGCTATTTTGATAATTTTAAAAATTAAGGGATTAAAACCCACGAAATTTATAGGTAATTTAGATATTATTAAAAGGGCCACTAAGGCCATTATCATCCAAAAAGTGAGGGAATGGGCTACAGAGGTTTTTGAGAGAAGTTAGAAGAGAGGTTAAAGGAAGATCTAAGCCAAACCATCTTCACACTATCATTTTGAAGGGGATTTGTGTCCAGAAAGAAGAGAGAGACAACCTTGATCATCAACAACGAATCAGAACATCGGATTTAAGTCAAGTGATTTGATATTATTAAGTTCAATGAATATTTCTTCCATGTTTAGTGTAGAAACTGTTTTTGCCTTGAAAGTTTTGAGGAAAACCTAATGAAATTGTTATAGAAACTCTAAAGTTGGGTTAGGGATTGCATGTAGTATGACTATGGACGAATTTGGTATCCAAAAACTTAACTTTGATGATTTAAAAACGGATTTATGATGAGTAATTAGGCATAATAAAATTATGGGTTCATGTTCATAAGGTTTGGGGTAAAATTTGGGGATTAGTGATAATTGCATGTTGATTAGAAGGATTTGACCCCAAAAATATGTTAAGAAGTGACCTAAGAGGACTTAGAGAAGTTTAAGAACATTAAAATGTTATTGGTATGATCTTAGGATGAATTTAGAGAAGATAAAGATGTAGAAAAACGAGTTGGAAAATTTCTGGGCATATTTTGCCATCTGGTTAGAAGACCTGCCCAGGTCGTTCGAACGACCTCGTTCGAACGAGCTTCTAACGAGATGACAGTATCCCTTCTAACGAGTTCGTTCAAAGACTTCATTCGAACGACCCTCGTTCAAACAACCTCGTTCGAACGAGATTTCTAACGAGTTGACAGAATGACCTTTTTAGGCCTGATTTTATTTCGAACTCCCAGTAGACTTATTTAATTGAGTGTTAACCTTCCCTTGTTGACTAGTGGGTATAGTTGTGAGATTGGAGTACGTTGAGGAGTAAAACTTAGAATTTCTTAGGAAACCGGATGACATTTATGAGTTAAGAAATAAGTACCAAATATTTTGACGTGAGAAGGATTGACAACTTTAATGTATATTATTCGGGGATTTGTAAACCTGCATCATTTAATGATGGTATAGGAATGTAAAATATACCTCTATTGATATTATAAGATATCTAAGATGTGTGAATGCTTAGTATATGTGGTATCTGTGTATGACATACATACCATACTTACTATCACGGGAGGTCAGCGTTCGATCAGGGCCATCTAATCTTTGTGTGCCTACGGGGGGATTTAGATTGGTACCTCGAGGACATAGGTCAGAGAATGACTTATTGAGTAGTTAATAAGTCTGCTGATCATGGGAGCGTAGGTATGTGCGTGACCCATGTGATGTGAACTATGTTCGCTTCCATTATGTGTGTTTGTTACTTATCGAAACAATTCTTGAGAGATTAAGAATACGTGATCCTTATGTACGTGATGTACCGGGATTTGATAGCAGAGTATGTGTGCATCGCAGCTTAGTCTAGGGGTGCCATTATTGTATATTATGATGAGATTGATATACTGAATTATTGAAATTACCTGTTTATATAAGTATAAGTGTGAATAAATGTAACATCTTTGTAGAGTTAAAAATAGGAAAACTCATCGTAATTATTATAACTAATTCTGAGTAAAAATAGTAAGACCTCCAGTTTATATTAAGACATTAGGAAATGAACTTTGAATTGTAAAGTAATGTCAGGTCATGGATTGGACTAGTTTGGTAGTAGTATAACTAGAACGGGTACGGGTACGATAGGTGTGCACAATTAGTTGAGAGGTGAGGATCTCATGTGAGTTCACTCACTATCATGTATTTTATATTCACTATTTAATGATATTAAACACTTGCTGTATTTTAAACTGTTTTCACAATCGGGCTCTGACCCGATTGCTTTCAAATCTATTTTCTTGTAAAAAATCTTTTAGGTGCCTAGCCACAAGGACACCAAGCGTAGGAGTTCCATTCAGGTGACGTGCTATAGCTGCTGTGGAAGCTACAGGACCTCGATAGTGGATGCCTCCATTTTTCTATCTTGACTCTACTTGAGATTTACTCATCTATAGGGCATGTCGCCCCATTTCTTTTTGAGGCATCCTACTTACTCAGTTTTATTTCTGATTTTGGGTTGTAATTAATTTGTGATTTAGACTTTATATTTGGTTGTATTCAGTATTTGGATTATTAGAGGAGTATTCCTATAGATTCATTGTCATTCCATTATTATTCTATTGTGACTGTGTTGCGGTTGTGGTATTAGTATTTCATAATTTAAATGGATCGTATGTTAATCGGACTTAATTAAAATTGACAACTCACTTTTTAAATATTAGACGGCTAGTAATTATTAAAACATTTTTCGACAATGATGCTATGAACTGAACCAACTTGACATTTTGTATTAATTTGAATAAAGGAGTAGCTACCCGGTATTTAATTAGTCGGGGTGTTACAGGTAGTATCAGAGCATCTGGTTCTAGTGTCCTTAGGATCTGTACGGCTTGTTATGTTTTCGCTTAGCTTTCTTTGATATAGAGCCCTATATTTTAGGATTGTTGTATTCTTTTGTGTATGTTTCGCTCTTCATCTATTTTGAGATAATAACTGCGAACTTATAAGACTTTACTCTCATTTCAGACGCCTCCACGACGTGCACAACGAGTTCCCAGGGATCCTCAGCCTGAGCCACAGCCTGGACCAGTCCATGGCTCCTTGAATGCCGCAGAGTTTGCCGCTATTGTAGCCCAAGCGGTAAATGTCACCCTAGCAGTTGTGCAACAGGCACCGCCTCATGCGCCTGTAGTAGCGCCAATACTGGCTCATGCATTCCCGTCTGCTTGGGAACGTGTTCATGATGCTTTTTAGAAAGCACACCCTCCGAAGTTTGCAGGTAGCTCCGATGTCGTTGTGTCCTGTCAGTGGAAGAAGGACATTCAAAGTCACTTGAGGATGTATGAGTGCACGAATGTACAGAAATAGATACTGACTACTTTTAAGCTAGTAGGATCAGCGTTGCAGTGGTGGTAGTCCATTACCACCACGGAGGAGAGAGACATCCTTTCTATTCAGGAGTTCTGGGTGCGGTTCGACCGCAAGTATCTTCCATCAGCCGTTCACACCGAAATGAGGAGGAAATTAATGAACCTCAAGCAGGTGGGGAAGACCGTGGCCGAGTATGAGGCCGAATTCAATAATCTCTTGAACACCGTTCCCGATGAGATTCTGAACAAGGAGAAAAAGATTTAGAAGTTCATGGATGGGTTGACCTGGAGGATCCGTCAGCACTTGTTGGGTAATCTCTCGTTGGCCACTTATTCTGATATGGTTAATGCAGCATTGCTTCACTACCAGGACCACTGCTTTCACTTGTCAGAGGGTAAGTGATCAGGAGAGTCCAGCCATCAGGGCAGGACAGGGGGAATGGTGCTAGCGGGGCACAATCAGCTCAGGGTCAGCACAGGCAGGGTGATCAGGGTTCCCAGCAGGGAGATTTTAAGAGGTTTAGATCTGGGAGTTTCAGAAATGGTCAGGGAGGTTTTCGTCAGGGTCAGCACGACCACCAGGTTCAGTAGGGATAGCATGGCCAACAGTAGCAGTTTCATCAGGGCTAACACGGCTAGGGGAGGAATGGCAACGACCACCAGGGCTGTGGGCAACAGGGTCCGAGAGGGGGGAATTTTTTGGGGAAATGTTGCACTTGTGGCAAGACTGGCCACAAGCGCCAGGAGTGTCCTGATAGGGGCAGGGCCCCACAGCAGCAACAGCAGGGTGCTCGACATGAGCCCCAGAGACCTTTATTTCCCTCCGCCCTTCCGGCAGCACCGCAGATGCCAGCTTTGCCACCTATCCCCGCAGTCCTAGTCTAGCAGGGACAACTTCAGTATGAGCGAGTTTATCAGCTCTAGCAGGTCGCAGTCCCACAGGATCCACCTGCTATTGAGGGTATGTTCTCTATTCAGGGGACTATGGGGCGTATTTTATTTGATACGGGGGCCACACACTGTTTCATTGCCACGATATTTTCATGCACTTTGGGGTTGTTAGACACTGCAGAGAGCACGATTACCTGCGTAGATTCACCGTTGAGTACAGGTTCTATGATTTCTCTTATTTGTAGAGGTGTGGGTATAGAGATCGGGAGATTTACTTTACCTGCTGATATGTTAGTATTAGAGATGACTGAGTACGATGCGATTGTTGGTATGGATTGGCTAGTTGCGTACCGAGCCATGATTAATTATTTTAGTAGGAGTATCATTTTTGCCATATCCAGGCAGGAGATGTTTTTAGTTGCGATGCCTCGCCCTGAGGGAGGATCGTCCACACACTTGCATTATATAGAGGAGGAGACCTCTAAGGAAGTGGTAATACCACTTGATTCGATTCCCGTTGTTAGTGAGTTCGCTGATGTATTTCGGGATATACCTGGATTACCTCCTAGTAGAGAGATAGATTTTGTTATCGATTTGACATCGGGCACTCGGCCAAATGCCCACGCACCGTACCGTATGGCTCCAACGGAGATGAGAGAGTTAAGGGATCAGATAGAGCAGTTGTTGGGTCAGGGGTTTATTCGAAGGAGTACTTCTTCGTGGAGTGCCCCTGTGTTGTTCGTAAAGAAGAGGGATAGATCGTTGAGGTTATGTGTAGATTACCGGGAGTTAAATAAAGTCACAATACGGAATAAGTATCCGCTGCCCCGAATCGATGACTTATTCGACCAGTTGAGAGGAGCTTCCTTCTTCTCAAAGATTAACTTGCGATCGGGATACCATCAATTGCGTATCAGGGAACATGATATCTCAAAGACTGCTTTCTTGATGAGATATGGTTCCTACGAGTTTCGAGTTATGCCTTTTGGCTTAACCAACGCTCCAGTCGTGTTAACGGACTTGATGAATAGTGTGTTCAGGGAGTTTCTAGACTAGTTCGTCATCGTCTTTATTGATGATATTCTGGTTTACTCTCAAACAGAAGAGGAGCATGCTGAGCATTTACGGCAGGTTTTGCAGACACTGCATCAGAACGAGCTTTATGCAAAGTTTGAAAAATGTGGGTTTTGGCTGAAGGAGGTTCAGTTTTTGGGGCATATCATTTCAGACCGGGGGATATCTGTTGATCCGGGGAAGGTATCCGCGGTGAGGGAATGGGGAAAGCCCACCACACTGACTGAGATCCGTAGTTTATTGGGCTTAGAAGGATACTACCAGAGGTTTATTCGAGGTTTCTCAAATATAGCGGGTCCTTTGACACATCTGATTCGCAAAGGTGTGCCATTCATCTAGAGCGATGCTTGTCAGTTGGCATTCGATGAGTTGAAGGACAAGTTGACCTCAACGCCTGTGTTAGCATTTCTCAGAGCGGGAGTTGAGTATCTAGTCTACACCGATGCATCCTTAAAAGGACTTGGAGGTGTGTTACAACAGGAGAGTCAGGCCATAGCTTATGCTTCCCGTAAGCTTAAGCCTCAGGAGAAGAATTACCCCACCCACGACTTGGAGTTAGCGGCAGTCGTTTTCTCTCTTTGGATTTGGAAACACTATCTACTGAAGAGAAATTTCGATTGTTCACAGACCACAAGTCTCTACAATACCTCTTCACGCAGAAGGAACTGAATATGCGTCAACTTCGGTGGCTTGAGTTTGTGAATGATTATCAGTTTGATATCCATTATCACCCAGGGAAGGCTAACGTGGTAGCAGACGCGTTGATCCATAGGCCAGTAGATGAGGTGGCCGAGGTGTGGAAAGCTAAGTGGAAGGAGTTAAGACACCAGTGATGATGCTGGAAATAGCACCACCCTGAAATAATTAATCATGGGCCATGAAGGTCTCGGCTTAAGTTAAGCCGAGACAAGATTGAGGTCGGCCAAAGCCTAGGTTGAGCTGGATCCTGCCTGAAACATCGACTGATTTGCTGATGAGGTCAACCTTGGTAGAGGTATGCCTCCCTGTTACCTCGGCCTACCCATGGATGAGGTTGTCATTCCCAGGTGAGCTGAAGATTTCCTGACCCTTATGATACGTGCATCTCCTTCTTGATGAGGTCTATAATTGTGTCGGCCTGGGCCGACCCTTCTATGATCGAGGTTGCTGGTCATCGGTCAAGGCTCTTCCACCGTCGGCCCTGTCCTCGGCCGAGGTTGGTGTCTCGGAGCCGAGGTGACACTTGGGACATATCAATCACCCCCCATACCTCAGTTACATGCGAGAGCAGGTGATTGGGGGATCTCTACACCTCCGAGGCCTTTCTCCCATGTGCCAATGTTCATTTGACACTTGTCCATTGCTGAAGTGTGGCTTACCTGGCATGCACGTGTTGTTAGCCGTCCTTTTGGGCTCCCAAGGTAATGATGGGCCTTGGGAGATGTACCCCCATATTTAAGGGTTTAAGTCCCCTTTTCTCTTTCTTCTCCAGTCCCCTCATTTCTTAGCGCAATACACTTCTGCAACTCTCTCTCTCTAGAAAACTTTGGTTCGAGGTGTTTTGGTTGGTGATTCCTCGTAGTTTCTTCATTTTCTCCTACTACTTCTTCCTCAGGTATCCTCTGACATCCTTTTTCCTACATTTTTCCCTGTTTTCCCCTTACTTTTGTGTTGTCCGGTGATTTTGAGGGTTTTCAGGCGAGGCTTCCATACTTTCAGGTGAACTGTTCTTGGTGTTCTCGATAGTAGGCCTTTGAATTTTTGTAGTTTGATCTTTAGGTGAATCATTCCATTAGCTAGTCATGTTTGTAGTTTAGAATCTCCTTAAGTGTAGAGCCTGCCTTTGATGCTCAGACCCCTCTACCAACTTCTTGAGGAGTTCCCTTCTCTCAGAGAGAAGACTTTAGAAAAAATTAGGCAAATAGAAAGAGCACAGGAGGAGGCTCGTAGGTCATAAGAATTCCCTCTTAGACCCATCTTTCCACCACCTCTGAAGGTGATATACCCTAATCCATTAGAACCATTTAGCCAAGCAGAGGTCCCTGGTGAGCCCATACCGATGTCTGAGTCTGAGTCTTCCACCTCAAACACTATGTCTGTGGATTCCTTCTAGGAGGCCATGGACTTCACAACTCGGTAAGATCAAGCCCCTGATCAAGCCGAGGTCTCTAGTCGGGCCTCATCCCATAATAATTCAAGCACCTCGTCCTTTTCCTTAGAGGTTGAGGTTGTTGAGCTGAGTGTGGCTATTCCACCCATTCCCGTGTCGGCCGTCACCGGGGCTGAGTTCGCTCAGAGGTTCCCAAGTAATCACCCAACGTCTGCTTAGGCTGACGTTGAGTTAGACAATGACGATGATGATGACGTTGAAAGTGATGTCGACATCTCTTAGGCGGCCAAGATTGAGAGTACCGTCACTGAGGTAGACCTTCTTTGCTTCAGATATCTATATTCCATCATCCCCTCCATAAAGCTTAGGTGACATCTGAGGGAAGAGAGGGCCTACCATGGCCGAGATGGTGAGATTTGCTTGTACGAGCATATGTTCAAGTTGGGGTTTCGTTTGCCCATTCACCCTATTATTAGGTCCATCTTTGCCTATATCAATTTGGCCCCTTCCCAATTATCCCTTAATGCTTGGAGGGTCATCATAGGGGCTATAGTCTTATGGAGGGCTGTCCACCACTCAGACCTTCTAGTTCAGGTCTTTGTTGGTTGCTACGTCCCCTCCTCTGCCAAAAATCGTCCGAGCTACTATCATTTTGTAGCTCGAAATCCTGAGAAAAAGATGCTTCTGGTAACTCAGACTTCCAACCACAACTGGAAGCCTCGATACTTCTTCGCTTCAGGGCCATGGGAATTTGGTCCATATGTTCCCTCTTCCTTGCTAGAGCTAAGGATACCCCTAAGATGGGGTAAGGTAACAATGTCTACGAAGGCCGACCCTGATCTGAGCCTGTAAAACCTTCAGAAGGTGAAAGCCCTTCAAGATTAGGGGATGCATGGTCTGCTCGTTATGTTCGAACACTTGATGACCCACCACTATCTTTCTGAGACTGGTCTAGGTGGAAGTCCTCTTGTCGAGATTCGTAAGCATTTTTTATTCCAAGTTAAACCTCTGAGTTTATACATGTCTGATCTTCTAACTCAGACCTTTCAATTTTACAGAGCGTTCGAAGGATATCTCAGACGATCTTTGGGAGATGGAGGCTTCGAGTTTAACAAAGCTCGTGAAGAAGGCAGGTCTGAATGCCCCTCCTCCTGCTCCCTAAACCACAAAGGCTCAAACCTCAAAGAAGAAGGGGGCTACCGACCATACCCCTGAAGATCAGAGGCCGACTAAGAAATGGGGGACTCTGCCATCCCCATATCCTCTGCAGATGCACTGGTGGCTCGTATAGAGCAATTAAAGATTCATGACAACATCATAGGCCACATTCTGTAGGCTCTGGATGCTATCGGCTCTTCCATGACCGAGGTAGACAAACATTTTTGTCGTTACATGGACACACCCCTGCTGATTGAGTTCGGCCTCCATAGGTCCATTCAGGTATGACTTCATATCTCTTTGTAGTTTTCAAGTGTAACCTCTGATTTGATTTTAAACTTACTCACACATCCACATGTTTCGCAGGGTCTGGCTGCAATGCATCATCTCTCCAACTGGACTCTGAGGAAGTTACCCCTTATCTAGAAGGGTCAAGAGGCCGAGAAGGTACAGAGCACTCTGAACGCCAAAATAGACCGCCTGAAGACTGAGTTGAAGGAGTCTGAGAAGAAGGTGCAGGGGTTGGAGAAGGAGAGCTCCAAACTTAAAAAGGATCATGCGCTGGCTCTGAAGGCTAAGGACGATGTCCTCCAGCAAAAAGTCGACTCGGTAGTGAAGGCAGCTCTTGCAGACACCTCTAAGGGGATATTAGCCGAATATAAAACCTATGATGAATTCGTGAGCTTCGGCTTTGAGTACCTTGAAAGAGGTATCAAAGCCACTATAAAATGGGCGGCTGTCAAGGAGAAGGAGGCTGGAAGTTTGAAGGCCTCTGATTTCATAGGCCTCGACTTTGCCAACCCTCAATTTTCCCAAGCCCTTCAAGAGGTTGAGGAGTAGGTTGCTGCGCCTACCAAGACTGCCACACTAGACGGCAAAAATATTGAAGGGACTGACCTCAGGGAGGATACTACCGAGGTGACCAATGTTATCCAACAGGACCAGGCCGAAGACACAAGCATTCTCCCCTCCTACCCTTAAGTTCAATTGTGTGGCTTTATCTTGTAACCTCTGGATGTTTGTAATTTTTGAAGAACATGGTTGACTCTTTATTTTTTGAATCTTAACTGTATTTTGACCTTTGAGGAGGATCTTTCACTTCATTTTTGTAGAATGCTTCTATCTTTATGATGTTTTGACTCTGAAGTCTGGTTACAATGATGTCTTGTTTAAACTCAATCAATAGTCTGACCTCAGACCTTGTCACCACTGAGTGATGTTATAAGGGTCTGAGGTCATCTCCTAAGATGTTATCTTCACAATTAATCTCACCAAATTAATGATGTTAAGGGTCTGAGGGCATCTCATTATGGTGTCCGACCTCAGACCTTGTCACCACTGAGTGATGTTATAAGGGTCTGAGGTCATCACCTAAGATGTTATCCTCACAATTAATATCACCAAATTAATGATGTTAAGGGTATGAGGTCATCTCATTATGGTGTCTGACCTCAGACCTTGTCACCGCCGAGTGATGTTATAAGGGTCTGAGGTCATCACCTAAGACGTTATCCTCACAATTAATCTCACCAAATTAATGATGTTAAGGGTCTGAGGTCATCTCATTATAGTGTCTGACCTCAGACCTTGTCACCATTGAGTGATGTTATAAGGGTCTGAGGTCATCACCTAAGATGTTATCCTCATAATTAATCTCACCAAATTAATGATGTTAAGGGTCTGAGGTCATCTCATTATGGTGTCTGACCTCAGACCTTGTCACCACTGAGTGATGTGATAAGGGTCTGAGGTCATCACCTAAGATGTTATTCTCACAATTAATCTCACCAAATTAATGATGTTAAGGGTCTCAGGTCATCTCATTATGGTGTCTGACCTCAGACCTTGTCACCACTGAGTGATGTTATAAGGGTCTGAGGTCATCACCTAAGACGTTATCCTCACAATTTCTGACATTAGAGCACAATAAAGCAAGAGCCATCATGGAAACTGATCTTTCATTAATAACCTCTTCATAATAAGATGATACATTTACATTAACTCTTTGTAACATCATATGTAATACTTTTTTAGGTGATCAGCATTCCATGGGTTAGCGAAAGGTTCCCCTTCTAGGTTTTCTAGCCAGGTAGGTACCAGGCATAACCTCTTCTGTCACTTTGTAGGGACCATGCCAGTTTGGGTGGAGTTTGTTTGTTTTTTGTAAGGTCTTCTTCAGCACTAGGTCTCCCACGGCGATGGGTCTTGACTTCACCCTCTGATTGTAGAATTTCGCTGCTCTCTGCTGGTAAGCTGCTTGTCTAACCTCTGCGCCTTCTCTTCTTTCTTCAATCAGATCTAAGTCTAGCCTCCTTTCCACCCCATTTTTGTCAGGGTCATAAGTCTGAACCCTGTGAGTAGGGAGTCCCACCTCTGTTGGTATGACGGCCTCTGAGCCATGTGAAAGCATGAACGGGGTTTCTCCTGTAGGTGTTCTTGTCGTGGTTCTATAGGCCCATAACACAGTGTAGACCTCTTCAGTCCATCTTCCCTTCGCTTCTTCCAACCTCTTCTTGATTCCATCGAGGATATTTTGTTCGTTACCTCAGTCTGACTATTTGCCTGAGGTCGGCCAGGAGATGAGAAGAACTTCTTTATCCCAACTCTTAAGCAATATTTCTTTAAAGAGGAGTTTTTGAACTGGGTCCCATTATCCGAGATGAGAGTGTTTGGGAGGCCGTGTCTGCATATGATGTTCCTCCAAATAAATTGGAAGGTCTTTTACTTTGTGATCGTTATCATCGGCTCTGCCTCTACCCACTTTGAGAAGTAGTCAATGGCAACTATCAGGAATCGATAACTATTCGTAGCTCTTGGTAGAGGTCCTACTAAGTCAATCCCCCATACTGCAAATGGCCATGGAGAGGTGATTGACGTCATAGGTTGATGGGTTGATGTGGAATAGTGGCAAATCTCTGACACTTATCACACCTCTTTACGTAAGCTGCAGCATCTTTGGCCAAGGTTGGCCACCAGTATCCCTGTGTAATGATTTTCTTGGCCAAGGGTCTTCCTCCTATGTGACTGGAGCAAGAACCCTCATGAATTTCCTGTAAGACCCGGGGAACTTCGGTGGGATGCACACATCTGAGGAGAGGCAACAGGAACCCCTTCTTATACAGGACGTCTCCTATCATTGATAATTTGGCAGCCCTATATCTCAATTTCCTCCTCTCTAACTTGGATTCGGGTAGCACTCCCTCTCTGATATACCTGACGAGGGGGTCCATCCATGAGTCTCCTATGCTTAGATTGAGACAAGGGTTACATACCTCTTCCTCCTCAATGGTCTCTTTTTCTAAGACCTCGATCGAAACTGTCCTTCTGATGTCTGTCTTCGTCGTCGAGGCCAACCTTGCCAACGCGTCTGCGTGGCTATTACTTTATCGAGGTATTCTCTTCAGTTTTGTCTCTTCGAAATATTATAACATCGTTCTCACCTTCTTCAAATACTTGGCCATCCTCTCATCTTTGGCCTCATAGACTCCCAATACTTGGTTGACAACCAACCTGGAGTTGCTATGAAGTAGGAGTCATTTTACACCCATAGTCTTTGCCAACAAGAGACCTGCTATCATAGCTTCATATTCTGACTCGTTGTTGGATGCCTTAAAGTTGAACCTCAATGCGTATTCAATGTTGGTAGAATATGGGGATGAAATTATCAACCATGCACCGCTTCCGCTATCGTACGAGGAATCATCAACGAAGAGGTTCCAAATATCTGTCTTCGATGAGAAAGCCCCCTCCGACATGACTCCTTGCCTGAAGAGGTACCGATCCTCCTCGTTCTCCGCTACTCTGTTCCTGATCTTTTTGGACGCGACCTCTTCCTGATTTAGGGAGACGTTGGGTGTCGTCTCTTCCTGGTCCAGGAAGACACTACTATTTGACCCTTCAGCACCCTCTAGGTCATTCTTGGCCTCGACCTCTTCCCAAGTGAATTCAGCAACAAAGTCCGTGAGGGCCTGCCCCTTGATGGTTGTCCTAGGTTGGTAGGTAAGGTTATACTCCCCCAACTCAATGGCCCAAGTCATCAACCTTCCAGATTTCTCAGGTTTATGCAGGACCTGTCTTAGTGGTGAGTCGGCAAGGAAAATCATGGAGTGGGATTGGAAGTAGCGCTTCATCTTCCTTGAAGCATGTATTAGGGCATAAGCTAACTTTTCCATACGAGGGTAATTTTGTTCAAACCCTTGAAGGGCCTTACTATTGAAATACACAGGCCTTTGGATCCCAGCATCCTCACGTAATATGGCTGAGCTGATGGCCGATTCGGAGATTGCCAGATACACATATAATTTCTCTCCTATTATAGGCCGAGACAGTAGCAAGGGAGACCCAAGGTAAGACTTGAGTTGGTTGAATGCTTCTTCACACTCTTCATCCCACTGGAAGGCCTTTCTAAGAACTTTAAAGAACGGAAGACACTTGTCCGTTGCCCTGGAAACAAATTTGTTAAGTGCAGCCACTCTCCCCGTGAGTCTTTGGACGTCTTTGATACTCCTCAGTGTCTTCATATCGAGCAACACCTTGATTTTCTCAGGGTTTGCTTCAATTCCTCTTTGATTAACAATGAATCCCAGGAACTTCCAAGCTCCTACCCCGAAGACACATTTTGCTGGGTTAAGCTTCATCCTTTATAAGTCCATAGTATCGAAGGTCTTTTTTAGGTCTGCCACATGAGTGCAATCTTTTAAGCTCTTCATTAGCATATCGTCTACATACACCTCCATAGTCTTGCCTATTTGATCCTCGAACATCTTATTCACAAGACGTTGGTACGTTGCCCCTGCATTTTTTAGACCGAAGGGCATCACTTTGTAACAGTATGCCCCTTTATCGGTAGTGAAGGCTGTCTTCTCTGCGTCTTCCACATCCATGAAGATCTGGTTATAGCCTGAATACGCGTCTATGAAGCTCATGTCCTGCAGTAGCATCCACCATCTGATCTATTAGAGGTAAGGGATAGATGTCTTTTGGACAAGACCTAATTAGATCCATGAAATTAACACACATCCTCCACTTCCCATTGGCTTTGGGTACGATAACTTCATTCGATAACCACTTCGGATATATGACTTCTATTATAAACTCAGCCTCTTCCAATTTTTTGACCTCTTCCCGGATGACGTCGTACTTCTCCCTAGAGTAAACTCTTCATCTCTGTTTGATAGGCCTGGCATCTTTCGTCACGTTGAGCTTGTGACTCATAACCTTAGGGTTGATGCCGGGCATGTCTGCGTGACTCCAAGCGAAGACACTCTGCCTCTTCCTAAGGAAGTTTATCAACTCTTCCTTGATTTCTGCCTTCAGAGTTTGGTCGACCTGGATGGTTTTTTCCGACTCGTCCTCATTGAGGATGATGGATTCTACCTCTTCCGCGGCCTCTCCTTTCTTCAACTTTGTCTCATCCCTCGGGTCCAATATATCAATGCTATAGATAGGGGTTGCCCTCTTATAGGCCTATCTCTTTTCGGTCGAGTTGAAGTAAAATTCTCGCGCTATGGTTTGGTCACCTTACACTTCCCCTACCCCATAGGGGGTCAGGAATTTTAGCATCTGATGGACCATCGACGACACAACTTCAAACTCCTTAAGGGTCACTCTTCATATAATGAGGTTATAGGCCGAGAAGATGTTCTCGTCCATCACGAAAAAAATTATCTTTCGGGTCAACCTCTTAGGCCACTCATCACCCATCCAAACGTCCATCTCATACATGCCCAATGGGTGGACCTTTTCACCACTGAAGCCCATCAAAGGATGATGATAGGGTACCAGCCTAGCTCTGCTAAGACCTAGGCTCTTGAAGTAAGGCCAAAACATCACGTCTGTCGAGCTCCCCCCGTCTACGAGGATCCTCTGCACCTCGCACCCATGCACCCTTGTTGTTATTACCAAAGGGTTATCATGGGGAGCTAAGATACCTTTAAAGTCGAGTAGGGAGAACCCAGCTATAAGGTTATCCATGTCCACCTTCTTTCTATTCTGCACTGCGTCGGAAGACGTTAGATTGACGACCTCATGTTCAGCCGCTGACTTGGCCTCTGTCACATGAGCTTTCTTGTCAGACACTTCAGAGCCACCTCCTGCAAGTCCTCCACATATGGTGTCCACACCAAAGGAGATCATGCCAACCCTCTTCACTGGGGTGTTGTCATCTTTCGACGGGAGATCTGTATCGTCTTCATCATCAACTTCTGAATCATCATCACTTCTAGCTGGGACATCATCACGGTATCTACCGTTTCTCCTCTTCCTAGGTTCATCTCTTCCCCTTTTAGGTTTCTTACCGTCAACATACTTCCTCAATTTTTCAGATTTTAGCATTTTTTTAATCTCGTCCTTCAAGGCGAAGCATCTGTCTGTGATATGGCCATGGTCCTGATGGAACTCACACCATAAGCTTTTGTTCCTCTTATGTGGTGGAGCCTTCAGCTTTTCTAGCCACTTCAGAGTCCTATCATTCTTGATCTCGTTAAGGATATGCTCACAGCTCACATTGAGAGGAGTATAGTGAGCGAACTTATCATCGACTGACCTCTTCTTTCCATCTTTCTTTATTTGGGACTTCCCGCCACTACCGTGGTTCTCATCCTCATACTTGGTGGCCATTGCCTCTTCGACATTCATGACCTTTCCCGCAGCTGCCAATAGTTCTTCCATAGACCTAGGAGGGTCTTAAGAAATTTTCCGTAACAGCTTCCCTTTCTGAAAACCTCCTATGAGGGCGTTCATGGCTATATTTTCTTCATAATCTTTAACCTCCAGTTTCTCTTTATTGAACCTGGCGATGTAGTCTCTTAGGCTCTCGTCCTTGCCCTACTTGACATACAACAGGTGAGTGGTCTTCTTTTGAGGTCTCACCTCAAAGCAGAAGTTGTGGATGAATCGTTCAGCCAAGCCTTTGAAGTTCTCAATTGAGTTCTTCGGAAGAGAAGTAAACCAGTTGTGTGCTGCTCCTGTCAAGGTCCCAGAGAAGGCCCTACACTTCATCTCATCAGGTATTGAGTAGATGTCTGCTGTCGACTAATACATCTCGATGTGATGTACAAGGTTGGTGCTTCCATTATACTTGGGAGACACCATGAGAGGTTTGAACTTAGCGGGAGTCGGGAAGCTCACTATCCTAGCCACAAATGGAGAGCCCTCTGAGTAACCCCTTTGCAACGGGTCCCTAATTTTGATGAGGTCTCCTATCTTCTCCTCAAGGCATTGGATAGAGTCAATTCACGGTCTTCTGCCATCATCCTGGCCGAGGTTGTCCCCAGCCACCTTTAAGGGATGGACTGAGGGTCCCCCTGCCATAGCACAACGTCGACTGTTGACCTCTTCCTGGTCTCTACCTCTTCTTTCACGGGGTCGGTCTTGGTCAGGCCGACCTTGTCTGTCCCCTCTTTGCGAACCGACAACACTTCTTGACCTGGATAACCTCTGTCTTAGGTCATTCACTGGGCCCAACCTCTCAAAGGCTGACCCTCTGCTCAATCGATCAAAAGTTGATCCTCGCTGTTGGGCCTCTTCAGCTCTTCGGCCAGCACATCCTCGGCTCTGCTAAAGAGGACGAACCGTATTGTTCGAAACCTCATATGGCTCCCAATAATCTTCCGGGGCCTCTTCCGCCTCCAGATCGTCATACTTGTCCTCCGAGAAAGGTTTTCCTTGCCTCCCCAAGCGTAAGCGCCTAGGGTCAGCAACATCCCTCCTCTGCTGGGGTGCAGGATGGTCCTTCATTGGTGCCTAGGGTAGTCCCCTGGCATCAGGATGAGGCTGGACAGCCGCCGAAGTGATCATATCCGGTGAGATTCCAGGTGGCCTCATCATAGTTTGGTTGAGCTATGCAAACTGTTCCTGCATTGCTTGTTGCGTTGCAGCCAAAGACCTCAAAGCTGCGGCTACCTCCGCCATTTCGGACTGAGGCGGTGCCTGGCTGGAACTAGGTCCTCCCTCGCAAGGCGGCGGAAGAGGTGGGAGCAGTTATGGTGCCATATGTTAACACTAAAGAGTTTGAGTAGCAGGTGAGCTTAATACCTTACAGGACCTCTTTCAATGGTGAAATAGCTCCACGCAAGGGGTGGTGCCTGGTTCACCACCAGAGTCTCCGGTGAGGTTGAGCGAATAAGGACGAAGAGATAACCTCTCTTCCCACAGACGGCGCCAAAATTATGATGCTGGAAATAACACCACCCTTTATGGTGTTTGTGAGCTCAATTCAACGTTAACAATGGCAACATAAGGGTACATACACATATAGTAGAAGGAGGTGAGGAGAAGTAGATTCACACCGAAATATAAGTGGTTCAGCCAATTAGTCCTACATCCACTATGCAAGTGTATGATATGTGTCACTGTATGAGGGCTCTAATGGCCATAGTTACAATCTCTCAAGCTTTCTCTTTCTACTATGTGTTTAGATAGAGTTTCAGCTAGGGTTGCTAATTTTGGATCCTTTGCAAGGTAGAGGATGACCTCTATATATAGTACCTGGGAGGTGTAATGTACCCCCCATGCATGCAATGAGCATGTGTCTGTGTGTGATCTAGCCAATATGAAGAAGACATCTGTCACTGTCATATGTAGAGAATGATGACGAAATATTCTCCCCACGTGTGGGGAGTGATTTATTATAACTGACTTGCATCCACGTGTCCTTATCCAAATGTTAGTAGATGCTCGGCCATCGTGCTTGGTCATGACCTCGGCTTGGGAGAAGTCGAGGTTGATAAAGTCTAGTTGCTTGGGCAAACCGAGATTGGCCATTAAGGTCTCGACTTAAGTTAAGCCGAGACAAGATTGAGGTCGGCCAAAGCCTAGGTTGAGCTGGATCCTGCCTGGAACATCGACTGATTTTCTGATGGGGTTGACCTTGGTAGAGGCATGCCTCCCTGTTACCTCGGACTACCCATGGCCGAGGTTGTCATTCCCAGGTGAGCTGAAGAGCTACTGACCCTTATGATATGTCCATCTCCTTCTTGATGAGGTCTGTAATTGTGTTGGCCTGGGCCGACCCTTCTATGACCGAGGCTGCTGGTCATCGGTTAAGGCTCTTCCACCATCGGCCCTGTCCTTGGCCGAGGTTGGTGTCTCGGAGCCGAGGTGACACCTGGGACATATCAACCAGGATGTAGTGGCCCGATCATTCATGTCTGTGATGAATGTTACACCTCAGATTGTTACGAGAGTGATAAAGGCCCAGGCACAAGACTCGTTCTGTCAGGAGCAGATAGTTCGATTACTAACAGAAGGAGCCGAGTCTTATACTGTTAGTTTAGACGGGGGATTACGCTTCAATGGGATACTGGTCGTTACGGAAGGGGAAGACTTGCGACACGAGGTAATGACAGAGTCGCACGGCTCACGGTTCGCGGTACACCCAGGTGGGGATAAGATGTACCAAGACATGAGACGACAGTACTGGTGGAGCGGGATGAAGAGAGATATCACCGTGTTCGTTTCTAAATGCGCCACTTGTCAGCTAGTAAAGGTGGACCATCAAAAACCGACAGGACTTCTACAATCGTTAGAGGTTTCGATGTGGATATGGGAGAGCATATCCATGGACATCATCACGGGGTTACCTACGTCACATAGGGGTCACGACTCCATATGGGTAATTATGGATTGGTTAACCAAAGTTGCTCATTTTCTTCCCGTGAGGACAGGCTACACTACGGGATAATATGCCCAGATTTTCATTGCGGAGATAGTGAGACTTCACGGGGTGCCTCCATATATCGTGTCTGATCGAGACAAGATATTCATTTCACGATTTTGGGAGAGTTTCCAGGGGGCCATGGGTACGGAGTTGCGGCTGAGTACGGAGTATCACCCGCAGACTGATGGGAAAACAGTGAGGACAAATCAGATGTTGGAGGACATGTTACACTTTGGAGGTGGTTGGGAGCAATACCTTCCACTGGTGGAGTTTGCTTATAATAACTCCTACCAGTTCACCATTGGCATGGCTCCATTCGAGGCGTTGTATGGTAGACCTTGTCATTCCCTAACATGTTGGTTAGAGGTGGGGGATAACAAACTCCTTGGGCCGGAAGTGATTCAGGACACTTCGGTAAGGATAGAGATAATATGGAGTTGTATTCGGGTAGCTCAGGACCGGAAGAAGAGCTATGCTGATGCAAAGAGGTTCTTCAGAGAATTCAAGGTCGGGGACCAGGTGTTACTCAGAGTATCTCCGATGAAGGGGATTATGCGTTTTGAGAAGAAGGGGAAACTGGCACCAAGATATGTGGGTCCATTTCCTATCATCGAGAGGATTGGTCCAATTGCGTATAGACTTGGGTTACCAGAGCGATTGCATAGGATTCATGATGTGTTCCATATTTCCTCACTAAGGAAATATCTTAGGGATGACTTGGCCCATATTCACATTGCTCTAGAGGACATCGATCTTCAGCATGATAGTTCCTACGAGGAGGGGCCGATTGCCATTCTGGATAACAGCGAGAGGAAACTGAGGTCTAAGATAGTACCATTAGTACGCGTAAAGTGGCGACATCATAATGCCGAGGAGTCCACATGGGAGCGCGAGGATGAGATGCGTAAATGCTATCCAGAGCTATTTTTACAAGGTATTCATTAGTTCCGAATTTCGTGACGAAATTCTATTAATAGGGGGGAAGTATGTAATACCCCGTAATTTTATTGATTTTTATTTAAGGGATTAATTGAATTAAATGAGAATTAATTGGGAATTAATTCGGATAAAAATACTAGCGATATGTGAGTTGGTATTTGAGTGTGATGTTAAAAATTCAATATTTCTGAGTATATATGGTAATATATGAGTATTGAAAATATTTAAATTGTCAAGAGGCATAAATACGATAATTTGGGAAATTTAATTGGAACGCGCGTGTTGGTCACGTCAGGAATGAATATATTTAAATTAAAAAGAAAATTACATTTTTATCAACCGAATGATCATTTTGAGTGTGCCAACATGTCCGAAAGGGTCGAAATAGTCAGAAAACACTAGCCGGGGGTTTAGTTTGGGTCCCGGGGCATTTTTAGGCCAAACCGACAACCTAGAAGGGTATTTTGGTGATTTTAAAAATTAAGGGATATTAAAAATTAGGCCAAACCCACGAAATTTATAGGAAATTTAGATATTATTAAAAGTGCCACTAAGGCCATTATCATCCAAAAAGTGAGGGAATGGGCTACGGAGGTTTTTGAGAGAAGTTAGAAGAGAGGTTAAAGGAAGATCTAAGCCAAACCATCTTCACACCATCATTTTGAAGCGGATTTGTGTCCGAAAAGAAGAGAGAGACAACCTTGATCATCAACAACGAATCAGAACATCGAATTTAAAGCATGTGATTTGATATTATTAAGTTGAATGAATATTTCTTCCATGTTTTTGCCTTGAAAGTTTTGAGGAAAACCTAATGAAATTGTTATAGAAACTCTAAAGTTGGGTTAGGGATTGCATGTAGTATGACTATGGACGAATTTGGTATCCAAAAACTTAACTTTGATGATTTAAAAATGGATTTATGATGAGTAATTAGGCACAGTAAAATTCTGGGTTCATGTTCATAGGGTTTGGGGTAAAATTTGGGGATTAATGATAATTACATGTTTATTAGAAGGATTTGACCCCAAAAATATGTTAAGAAGTGACCTAAGAGGACTTAGAGTAGTTTAATAACATTAAGATGTTATTGGGATGATCTTAGGATGAATTTAGAGAAGAGAAAGATGTAGAAAAATGAGTTGGATAATTTCTTGGCGTAGTCTGCCATCTAGTTAGAAGTCCTGCCCAGGTCGTTCGAACGACCTCGTTCGAATGAGCTTCTAATGAGATGACATTATACCTTCTAACGAGTTCATTAGAAGACTTCGTTAGAATGACCCTCGTTCGAACGATATTTCTAACGAGTTGACAAAATGGCCTTTTTATGCCTGATTTTATTTCGAACTCCTAGTAGACTTATTTAATTGAGTGTTAACCTTCCCTTGTTGACTAGTGGGTATAGTTGTGAGATTGGAGTATGTTGAGGAGTAAAACTTAGGATTTTGTAGGGAACCGGATGACATTTATGAGTTAAGAAATAAGTACCAAATATTTCGACGTGAGAAGGATTGACAAGTTTAATGTATATTATTCGGGGATTTGTAAATGTGCATCATTTAATGACGGTATAGTAATGTAAAATATAACTCTATTGATATTATAAGATATCTAAGATGTGTGAATGCTTAGTATATGTGGTTATTTGTGTATGACATACCTACCATACTTGCTATCACGGGAGGTCGGCGTTCGATCAGGGTCATCTAATCTTTGTGTGCCTATGGGGGGATTTAGATTGGTACCTCGAGGACATAGTTCAGAGAATGACTTATTGAGGAGTTAATAAGTCTGTTGATCATGGGAGCGTAGGTATGTGCGTGTCCCATGTGATGTGAACTATGTTCGCCTCCATTATGTGTGTTTGTTACTTGTCGAAACGATTCCTGGGAGATTCGGAATACGTGATCATTATGCACGTGATGTACCGGGATTTGATAGCAGAGTATGTGTGCACCGTAGCTTAGTCTACGGGTGCCATTATTGTATATTATGATGAGATTGATATACTGAATTATTGAAATGAACTGTTTATATAAGTATAAATGTGAATAAATGTAACATCTTTGTAGAGTTAAAAATGGGAAAACTCCTAGTAATTATTATAACTAATTCTGAGTAAAAACAGTAAGACCTCCAGTTTATATTAAGATATTGGGAAATGAACTTTTAATTGTAAAGTAATGTCAGGTCATGGATTGGACTAGTTTGGTAGTAGTATAACTAGAACGGGTATGGGTACGATAGGTGTGCACAATTAGTTGAGAGGTGAGGATCTCATGTGAGTGCATGCACTATCATGTATTTTATATTCACTGTTTAATGATATTAAACACTTGCTGTACTTTAAACTGTTTTCACAATCGGGCTCTGACCCGTTTACTTTCAAATCTATTTTCTTGTAAAAACCTTTTAGGTGCCCAGCCACAAGGACACCAAGCGTAGGAGTTCCATTCAGGTGACGTGCTGTAGTTGTTGTGGAAGCTACATGACCTCGATAGTAGACGCCTCCATTTTTCTATCTTGACTCTACTTCAGATTTACTAATCTGTAGGGCATGTCGCCCCTTTTCTTTTAGAGACATCCTACTTACTCAGTTTTATTTCTGATTTTGGGTTGTAATTAATTTGTGATTCAGACTTTATATTTGGCTGTATTCAGTATTTGGATTATTAGAGGAGTAATCATCCAGATTCATTGTCATTCCATTATTATTCTATTGTGACTGTGTTGTGGTTGTGGTATTAGTATTTCATAATTTAAAGGGATCGTATGTTAATCGGACTTAATTAAAATTGACAACTCACTTTTTAAATATTAGATGGCTAGTAATTATTAAAACGTTTTTCGACAGTGATGCTATGAACTGAACCAACTTGACATTTCGTATTAATTTAAATAAAGGAGTAGCTACCCGGTATTTAATTAGTCGGGGTGTTACACGATATCCCTCTCTTCTTGCTGTAATACACCCATAAGTCTCTACAAGGATGCATCAATATAGACCCGATACTCCAAGCCTCTCTTAGCTAAAGAGAGAACTGATAATGATGTCAATTTATCCTTTTGCTCATCGAAGGCTAATTAATAGTGGTCACTCGACACAAATGGTACTGTGACACCCCGACTAATTAAATACTGGGTAGCTACTCCTTTATTAAATCAATGCAAAATGCCAAGTTGGTTCAGTTAATAGCATCACTGTCGAAAACATTTTAATGATTACTAACCACCTAGTATTTAAAAAGTAAGTTGCGAAATTTTAAGTTAAGTCTGATTAACATGCAATAAAAGAATAATGGAAGAACAACATGAATCCAATCACCATAACTAAGTAATGAAATAACCACAAATATTAAAAAGTCCGGAGGAAAACTCCTCACAACAATCTCACAACTGAAAATAATAAGACAAGTCTGAATCCTGAATAAATACAAACCAAGGTCTGAATAACTGAAATAAATGAAATGTCCCTAAAAGAAATGGACGACACGCCCTACAACTGATAAATGCTGAATATAGAGTCAAGATAGATGAAGCGTCTACAAGCAAAGTCCTGTAACTTCCACAAACAGCTACAGCTCGTCACCTGAATAAGGATCCTAAGCATGGTGTCCTTGTGGCTGGGCACCTAAAATGGTTTTTACAAAAATAGATTTGAAAGAAAACGGGTCAGAGCCCGAAAGTGGAGAGTATTTTAAAAACAGCAAGTGCTTTAATAACAATTAAAACAATAAATTCAAAATACATGTTAGGACATTCTCTCACATGAAATACTCACCTCTCGTCTAACTGTGCACTCCTAACGTTACTGTACCCATTCATATGTTTTCTCATAACTATCTAGTTCAAAAGAGTTTCTAACTCTCCTACTCGGTTCACGTTTTAATTCTAACCTTGACATTTAAAATAGAGAGTTCTACTTTAAATCTCGGATTCCCAATTATTAACAAAGCCATTTTTTCTATAACAGTCCCCTTTTACCTTTTCATAATGCTACCACAACTATATTCACAATTTAATATAGTAAATTCCTTTTCATTTAACCGTATATTTTCATATCATAAATATACAATACAAGCACCCCGAGGCTAAGCTACGGTGCACACATACTCTGCTATCCATCCCGGTACATCACGTACATAAGGATTACAAATTCCGAATCTCTCAGGAATTGTTGGAATAAACACCACACACATAAATGGAGGCGAACATAATTCAACATATCCATGGTCACGTACATACCTACGCTCCTTAGTCAGCTGGCTTATTAACTCACAAATAAGTCGTTCTCTTGAACTATGTCCTCGAGGTACCAATCTAAATCCGGGCAACACAAGGATAAGAAGGCCCTAAGCGAACGTAACCTCCTGTGATAGCAAGTATGGTAGGTATGTCATACATATAAAAATCATATACTAAGCATTCACACATCTTAGATAATTCAATATTAATAAAGGTATACTCTACATCCTTATACCATTATTCCAAATTTATATATTTTAAGTCTCCCGATAATATAAAAGTTAAACTGTCGACACGTCTCACGTCGTAGTTTCTTATACTTAAAACC
The DNA here is from genome assembly GCA_949130495.1 of Sambucus nigra. NCBI lineage: Eukaryota > Viridiplantae > Streptophyta > Magnoliopsida > Dipsacales > Adoxaceae > Sambucus > Sambucus nigra. Next base: position 55,163,734 of record OX422219.1, read on the forward strand.
TATCTAAAATAGATTATTAAGTTCCTATTATTCCCACGTATAACATCTTTATTCCTAAGGTCCTTACTTCTGCCCCAAACCTCATTTCATCAAATTATTCAAATTTACACTATTAACCCAAATATTATCTCACTTATCGAATTTCATTAGTTTAGAAAAATTCCTCAAATTGAATTCTAATTAAGGTCCAAATTTCATAACCATGCCTACTGGTCTTCCTTAAGGTTAAGGGTATTCATACGGTCTCCATTAATATTATCCAAGGGTTAACATCATTAAAATTTAAATAGGGAAAAACTTTACTCATTCTGGGAAGGTCGATCGATCGACCTTTTCCTTCGATCGATCGATGGTGGTTGATCGATCGACTGATGAACATCGATCGATCGAATGCACCAGGTATGTCTACGGACTGCTTCGTTTTGCAGTTTTCAATTCATCCCAAAACATACTTTTAATGCATGAATCTCTAATATAACGTTATAGTATCATCATACAACCATCCTACAACATTAATAACGTTCTAAAACCAATAATTCATCAACCAAGGGCTATATATGGATCAATCTTCATCAAGAACCCTAGTTTTCTAATTCTTTCAAGAACATTAATAAACCTCTTCTTAAATCCGTTTTTTAAATCATCAAGGGTCATAATTTTGAATTCATAATTCGTCCAGATTGTTACTACATGCAGTCCCTAACATAATTCATAGTTTTTAACTTCCAATTCATGGGTCTATATCATCTTCCAAGATAAATTCGATAATTCCTAAACATGGAAAAGCATGGCATTGAATCAATTGTAATTAAACCACTTGCCTCTAATCTTTCTCTGGATTTGAGGTTGAATCTTGAAGGCTGAATTGTCTTCTCTCTCTCTCTGCAGAATTCTTCTCTTCCTCTCTCTCTCTCTACAAGTTCTTCTCAGGGTGTTAATGGAGGTGGGGTTGGTTTTTGCCAATCTTTATGGTTTCTAACTTCTCCCATAGCCCACTACCTAAATTGGGGTTGGAACATGGCTTAGTGGGTTAATACTAAGTCAGATTTTAACTCTAATTTTCGTGGGTTTTAATTACCCAATTTTCGAAATTACCAAAATGCCCTTATAAGTTACCGGTATGGCCCAATAACGCCCCGGGACCCAAACTTAACCCCCGGCTAGTGTTTTCTGACTATTTCGACCCTTACGGACTCGTTGACGTACTCAAAATGACGATACGGGTGATAAAAATAAAATTCACTTTTTAATTCAAATAATTATATTCCTGACGCGACTGTCACGCGCGTCCCAACAAAATTTCCCAAATTGCCGTATTTCAATCTCGCGACAATTTCAATAGTTCCAATATTCATATATTGCCATATATACACATTATAATAAAATACTAACTCACATCTCGTTAATATTTTATCCGGATTAATTCTCAATTAATTCACATTTAATTCAATTAATCCCATAAATAGATATCCATAAAAATACGGGGTATTACATACTTCCCCCTAATAACAGAATTTCGTCCCGAAATTCCGAAAAGTAAGGCACACCTGGAAAAATGAGGTATCCTCCCGTATTCAAAACAATTATTAAGAAAAACCCAAATCAGTAAAACCTACGTATCACAATAAGCTTGTATAACGCACTTGATACCTTATCAGAATAATCTTCGATAAATGCACCTCGCGTTGTGCTCTTATTAAACAACGTTCGAATAAAAATACCTTATACTTCATTGGTTATTTTATCTCAATATCATTATGAGTCCGCACCTCACTACGCATTAACTCCCGCGTTTATCGAAACATAAAACACCCATTCTGGAAGGAATCAATAACACATCTGACTACCCTTGTCCACTCTTTGAATCTTTATTCCCGACGTTGTGACTTTTACATAAGGAAAACTACTACAGCCGGTTGGTGTTGCACAAAATAATTGTAAGCACCTTGTTCACTATAAAATAGATATGGGTGCTTTTCCCCCAACTCTACCATTAGGTAATATCTGCTCCTCATGACTACAATATACCTCACTAGTTATACTCGGTTTGGAATTTAAAAATATCGCAATGAATCTAAAATTTCTTTCATACAATCCATCAGTCGTTAGTCACCTTGCGCCTGTACCTCGGGTTATAGGTGATACAACCCTCAGTTAGGATCGTTATTTACCACTACTTATTGTCACCCCACCTAAATGTGGGTTTCATTGCATTTCATCCCAGTTCTATATAATACTACGTCGAACCACGTACCGGCGTGTTCACTATCTACTAGTGTAAATCACCCCAAGTATATAACAATTTCTCTCCTTCTGGACAACATGTCCCACATAATCGAAGGAACTCATTACTTATCAATAAGTTGGCTACCTCTCGAGAAAATTCTCCAACTTGACCCTCCCATCTTTGGAGTCGTCGTCTTGATACAAAATTATCTGGTTAATCATCTAACCCCAACTGTTCTACTACTTACTATACCTCTTTCAATGCCGAGATTTACATAAAACTTTCCCCCGTTAAATGATACTTAATGATCTTATTCTCCCGACGAATACCAAAAGTTTGGACCTTTACACTTTTCACCACTTTGTGCATATCTGGAATTTATACCCGATTGACATCCTCATTCTATTTATTTGAGTTACCCTCAGCATTCGATTGATCAGAATTCTACTCCAAATTGCTCATAATAATTTATTCGCCTTCTCAAGAGATATCCTTTTATTAAATGGCTTTCTACTACCTTTTCTCCAAATTTGTACGTGCTATACTGACTACACATGATATTCACTTACACATTTTCTTATGACGTTTAATCTCATAAGTAATAGCCTTACCCGTCTATGTTACTTTAGCAAATCAAGATGTCTACACCCCTTATAACCCAACCATACAGTTTTTAAACATTATATACGCTTCATCCAAATCCCAAACTCTTTATTGTCACTCAGAATACAACGGTGCTATACCACTTGGGCGTTCTCAATCGCCTCTGAATTAGAAATCCTAAATCCTCCTTATCCTCAATGCGTCCTTCCACACGCCGTGACAAAACCAACATTATTAGTACTTATCGTAATTTACTAACAACTGGCTCTAATGGCCTTACTACATAATTTCCTCCTTGTAACTTCCCGTTATAACTACGTACTCCCATATCGATAGAGGTATCCAATTCATGAACGAATGGCCACACTTCTCCTTACTACCAATCTTACGCTAAATTTCATGCGTGGGGTGTCTCGCAAAGCGAAATCCAAACAAGGAACCCTCCCGATACACTACTACCTAACATTGTTGGTCATCGGAATCCGTTAAGCCCTGTCCATAATATGTACCCCTACACTCTCGTTTCTCAACAAAGTTACATTCTGTCGCAATGACACTTAAACAAGGAACTCCTTTCGAATGACACTTTCTCTAGACACTGATGGTAATCACATTCCATATACACCATGTAACTAAAATCGGGGTTCTCAAAATTCCGTCCCCAGACACACAACTATGAGTATAAACTCCCAAATCTCTAACGGGGAATAAAACAATGCACTCTTTTTGTTACTACCTCTCTATCGTTAATTATAAAAACCAACTAACTCTTTGTTGACCAGTAGATTAACTACATACGACTCATAATAATGAAATCCCTACGCATACTGGGATTAAATATCCAAAACCATTATACCTTTTTGAAATCCCAACATATTCATATATATGTATATATACCTATATACAAAAGTACAATTGCGAGTCCGGCCCTCTCACAGATGGGGCCTCGCCAGAACAAAACATGCTACCCCAAGGTGGCAATCCCAATAAACTTGTAATACCAGCACACTATCGGTATACTCATATATAAAACCATAAATAATATCATAACATACTCGTGTAATACAACACTAAAACGAGTAATTTCAATAAATTATAAACCGCTATTAATATACCCATTCATCCTCCGCGGATGACAATAAAAGTAACCCCCACACTATCAGGGAAAATGTTCTTAAAAATAATAAAATTACTGATATACTCACTAAACTCGAATCACAAGTGAAAGTAACAATTTTGACAAATGTAGCAACTCATTCATGCCACAATTGACATGCATCATCATCTGAGGATGTAACTCATACTTCTATCTTATCAATCGTCCCGGCTGCTCAAATGATTTCTGGACTTACCACACATGTTGTCCCAAACCGAATATTTCAATAACTGTTGCCCTCGCCAAGCATAATACCTTGAACCCTACTCTCGTATCGAAAAAAAAATCTATAACGCCCGGGTTTTACTCCCCACAGAAATACCTATACACATACTCCACTTATCTTTTGTTTCAAAAATCATGTTAAGATGGTCCATCTCTCGGACGTTGGTAGTCTCGACTCAGACGACTATCTCTGTTGTTCCCTTAGTTTTGACGGCCCTAAAGAACATGCTACTAATTTTTCCACCTCTCTTATTGAAATTACCATCGCTCGGTAGTAATTGCGCTATCGAATTATTTTAACGGTTTCTCCATTGGGTCTTCCCATTGTGGTGCTTCTCCAACACCAGTTTTTCCCCAGTCTTATTTTATATAAAGTTCTCGATCCTGGTATATCCCCACCCGGGGTTGTTTACCTCCAAATTAACACTGCGACCATACTATATGCTTTAACCGTCCAAGCAGGATCTTTCCAGAAGGACTAGAAATTCTTCTATGTAAATTCTCCCTTTAATATCCCCTTCTCCGTTTCACCTACTTTACCCGGTGTAGGGTTCACTAAATAATTTTTATTTCTTCTCACAGAGCGACCTCTGTCCGGACCTCTCGTGTGAGTTCAGAACGACATTCGGTTTTCATCCTAAACCTTTTGATCAAGGAATTTATAGTCAAATCATTCGTGTACGCCTTCTCTCGACGTCACATTCCACTTATAAGTGTGGGGATTGTTTCTCCCCATTCAAACTCCGTTCTCACGAGACAAGAAAAATTTTCCTCAAAATTTCACTCTCGATTGGCCATACTCCGACACAAGTCCAAGCCTTTGGATACTTTGCGTTCGTTTGGCTAGCATATGCCGTCTTCGCCCTTCGAGTATTGCTACTGCTGGTTCTCTTCAATATTACATTTAATTCTTTCTCTCCCGTTCCAACCTTGTTGGATGTGTCTAATTTGACCCCATTCCTATTATAGCCGTACCCGGAAGTCTCAAGTCGCGCCTTAGCCTTCTATATCTTCCAGGACTTTCGTGCCATAATATCGGTGACTTCAACTACGGTCGTCCTTCTTTAAATAAATCAATTAACCTCAATATATGTTTGCCTCCTGCTGTTCACCCAACTGTCTTCGCCTGACGTACTGCATTGTTCGGCACACAAATACACCGACTCGCAAATAAGATTCACTACCATATGTATTAAAGCAGGAGAACGAAATCTCACTAAAGATATCAACAATCCTAAACATAGGGCTCTATATCAAAGAAAGCTCAGCGAAAACACAATAAGCCGTACAGATCCTAAAGGACACTAGAACCTGATGCTCTGATACCACCTGTGACACCCCGACTAATTAAATACCGGGTAGCTACTCCTTTATTAAATCAATGCAAAATGCCAAGTTGGTTCAGTTAATAGCATCACTGTCGAAAACATTTTAATGATTACTAACCACCTAGTATTTAAAAAGCAAGTTGCCAAATTTTAAGTTAAGTCTGATTAACATGCAATAAAAGAATAATGGAAGAACAACATGAATCCAATCACCATAACGAAGTAATGAAATAACCACAAATAGTAATAAGTCCGGAGGAAAACTCCTCACAACAATCCCACAACTGAAAATAATAAGACAAGTCTGAATCCTGAATAAATATAAACCAAGGTCTGAATAACTGAAATAAATGAAATGTCCCTAAAAGAAATGGGCGACACGCCCTACAACTGATAAATGCTGAATATAGAGTCAAGATAGATGAAGCGTCTACAAGCAAAGTCCTGTAACTTCCACAAACAGCTACAACTCGTCACCCGAATAAGGATCCTAAGCATGGTGTCCTTGTGGCTGGGCACCTAAAATGGTTTTTACAAAAATAGATTTGAAAGCAAACGGGTCAGAGCCCGAAAGTGGAGAGTATTTTAAAAACAGCAAGTGCTTTAATAACAATTAAAACAATAAATGCAAAATACATGTTAGGACGTGCTCTCACATCAAATACTCACCTCTCGTCTAACTGTGCACTCCTAACGTTCCTGTACCCATTCATATGTTTTCTCATAACTATCTAGTTCAAAAGAGTTTCTAACGCTCCTACTCGGTTCACATTTTAATTCTAACCTTGAAATTTAAAATAGAGAGTTCTACTTTAAATCTCGGATTCCCAATTATTAACAAAGCCATTTTTTTTTATAACAGTCCCCTTTTATCTTTTCATAATGCTACCACAACTATATTCACAATTTAACATAGTAAATTCCTTTTCATTTAACCGTATATTTTCACATCATAAATATACAATACAAGCACCCCGAGGCTAAGCTGCGGTGCACACATACTCTGCTATCCATCCCGGTACATCACGTACATAAGGATTACAAATTCCGAATCTCTCAGGAATTGTTGGAATAAACACCGCACACATAAATGGAGGCGAACATAATTCAACATATCCATGGTCACGTACATACCTACGCTCCATAGTCAGCTGGCTTATTAACTCACAAATAAGTCGTTCTCTTGAACTATGTCCTCGAGGTACCAATCTAAATTCGGGCAACACAAGGATAAGAAGGCCCTAAGCGAACGTAACCTCCCGTGATAGCAAGTATGGTAGGTATGTCATACATATAAAAATCATATACTAAGCATTCACACATCTTAGATAATTCAATATTAATAAAGGTATACTCTACATCCTTATACCATTATTCCAAATTTATATATTTTAAGTCTCCCGATAATATAAAAGTTAAACTGTCGACACGTCTCACGTCGTAGTTTCTTATACTTAAAACCTATCTAAAGTAGATTATTAAGTTCCTATTATTCCCACGTATAACATCTTTATTCCTAAGGTCCTTACTTCTGCCCCATCATCAAATTATTCAAATTTACACTATTAACCCTAATATTATCTCACTTATCGAATTTCATTAGTTTAGAAAAATTCCTCAAATTGAATTCTAATTAAGGTCCAAATTTCATAACCATGCCTACTGGTCTTCCTTAAGGTTAAGGGTATTCATACGGTCTCCAACAATATTATCCAAGGGTTAACATCATTAAAATTTAAATAGGGAAAAACTTTACTCATTCTGGGAAGGTCGATCGATTGACCTTTTCCTTCGATCGATCGACTGATGAACATCGATCGATCGAATGCACCAGGTATGTCTACGGACTGCTTCGTTTTGCAGTTTTCAATTCATCCCAAAACATACTTTTAATGTATGAATCTCTAATATAACGTTATAGTATCATCATACAACCATCCTACAACATTAATAACATTCTAAAACCAATAATTCATCAACCAAGGGCTATATATGGATCAATCTTCATCAAGAACCCTAGTTTTCTAATTCTTTCAAGAACATTAATAAACCTCTTCTTAAATCCGTTTTTTAAATCATCAAGGGTCATAATTTTGAATTCATAATTCGTCCAGATTGTTACTACATGCAGTCCCTAACATAATTCATAGTTTTTAACTTCCAATTCATGGGTCTATATCATCTTCCAAGATAAATTTGATAATTTCTAAACATGGAAAAGCATGGCATTGAATCAATTGTAATTAAACCACTTGCCTCTAATCTTTCTCTGGATTTGAGGTTGAATCTTGAAGGATGAATTGTCTTCTCTCTCTCTCTGCAGAATTCTTCTCTTCCTCTCTCTCTCTCTACAAGTTCTTCTCAAGGTGTTAATGGAGGTGGGGTTGGTTTTTGCCAATCTTTATGGATTCTAACTTCTCCCGTAGCCCACTACCTAAATTGGGGTTGGAACATGGCTTAGTGGGTTAATACAAAGTCATATTTTAACTCTAATTTTCGTGGGTTTTAATTACCCAATTTTCGAAATTACCAAAATGCCCTTATAAGTTACCGGTATGGCCCAATAATGCCCCGGGACCCAAACTTAACCCCCGGCTAGTGTTTTCTGACTATTTCGACCCTTCCGGACTCGTTGGCTCACTCAAAATGACCATACGGGTGACAAAAATAAAATTCACTTTTTAATTTAAATAATTATATTCCTGACGCGACTGTCACGCGCGTCCCAACAAAATTTTCCAAATTGCCGTATTTCAATCTCGCGACAATTTCAATAGTTCCAATATTCATATATTTCCATATATACACATTATAATCAAATACTAACTCACATCTCGTTAATATTTTATCCGGATTAATTCTCAATTAATTCACATTTAATTCAATTAATCCCATAAATAGATATCCATAAAAATACGGGGTATTACAGGTATCCCTTTCTTAGTTAGGTCTGTCAACAGAACCCCTTAATTAAAGGACAATAATAACCAGGCAACACCAAAAATCTGTAAATCTTTGTTGGTGTCGTGGGTTGTCTCCACTCCATCACCACCGAATCCTTACTCGGATCAATATCAATACCCCTGTTGGACACGATGTGGCCTAGTCGTAGCTAAAATCCATACTTTTCAAATTTGGCATATAACTGGTGGTCCTGCAATGTCTGTAGAACCATATGCATATGCTTTGCGTTCTCAACCGTACTGCAAGAGTAGACCAGAATGTCGTCTATAAACATGGTCACGAATTGGTCAAGAAACTACCATAATACCTTATTCATGAGTTCGATGAACACTGTTGGTGCATTGGTGAGCGCAAATGGCATCACCCTGATTTCGTACGATGCATACCATGATAGAAAAATAGTTTTAGGAATGTTCTCCTCTCAGATGCACAACTGGTGATATCCCGATCTCAAATCAGTTTTGGAGAAGTACACGAATCCTCTTAACTAGTCAAACGTGTCACTGATCCTCGGTAACAGAAACTTATTTCTTATCGTGACCTTGTTCATTCCCCTATAGTCTACACACAAGCGAAGTGAACCATCATTCTTATTCATAAACAACACCGGTGCACCCCATGACGATGTACTCCTCCATATGAAACCCTGTCCTAACAACTATTGGATCTTCTCCTTCAACTCCCATATCTCTGAAGGAGATATATGATGCATTGCTCGGGGAGTCGGTCTCGAATCCAGTGCTAAGTCGATAATAAAATTAATCTCCCGGCTGGGCGATAACCCGAGTATCTTGTAGAAGACATCCTCAAAATCCCTTATGATTGGACTCAAGTCCAAATATATAACTACCCCCTACGAGGTCTCCTTCTCAATGTAGTATAAGTTTATGAGTGACCCTCCCTCAGGAAGAGGCATCACCACTAAGAACATCTCCTGTCTCGGAATGGAGAACACTATAATCGTCTCATAATAGTCTACTATTTTCCTGTAACCCGCCAACCAATCCATTCCCAGAATAACATCCTGCCCCTCCATATCTAACATAAGAAGGTATGTTACTATGCTCAGTCTCCCAATAATAGCGTCCACTCCCCTACACATCGAGTGTATAAGTGACCTACTACGCAATGGTGACTCTACACACATAAAGTGAGTGTTGGTCGCCTCTTATAAACCGATTGCTCTTGTAAATATAGTAGCGATAAAGGAATGCGATGCCGTTGTATAAAAAAGGAATCTAACCACATTACCATGAATAGGAAACGTACTCTCGACTTCCGTAGACACCTAAGGTGCTGGTGGCATGGCTACGTCCGGGACGTCATACACACGTCTATAGTGTAACTATCCTTACAGCTTTGGGCCTAGTGGAGCTGGTGCTGCAGGAGATATTTGCTCCTATTTTTCCTATTGGAAATCCTACTGCTTCCCCCTACCTCTTTGTGGGTACTCACTCTTCATATGCCATACCTGACCATAAATAAAGCAACGCCCCTGGAAGTCCCCCTGCCTCTAACCCTTCTATCCCTGACAAGCTGACCTTGATGCAGACCCTGGTGGCCTTGACCCAATGGTCCGCCCTCGTTCCCTTGGACCTGACCGCTCTGGGGAACATGTTGCTATTTATTAGGATCGTGTTGTCCCTGTCTGAAGCCCTGACCCTCCGATCGGTAGAATCCTGATCTAAATCTCTTGGCCTGCTCCCCTTGTTAGGTATCCTGTCCTTATTGTCTCACCACCTACTGTTGTGGTGCCTCACTAACACTATTCCCTCCTAAACTTTCTTGATGGCTCAGCTCACCCGCTTTCTTACCTCTCTTCAGATGGAAGCGATTGTCTTGGCCTTGTAAAAGTGCTGCATTGATGACTTTTGTATAAGTCTGTAATGCTTGGTTTCCAAGTAAATATTGCTTGATCCTCTAGGATAGCCCTTCCATAAACTTGTGCTTCTTATTTTCTTTTGTGTTCAGTTTGTATGGCACAAATTTAGCCAACCGAGTGAACTCCTCCTCGTATTTTTCCACTAATTGATCACCTTTAGTCACATCATTGAACTTCCTCCTCATCTTTGTCTAGGCTGCCGAAGGAAAATATTTGCTATCAAATCGCACCCAAAACTCTCATATCGTCATAGTTTCCCTCCTCAGAGGTGGTAACAGACTCCCACCACTAAAATGTGGATTTGACAAGTTTGAAAGTGGCAAGCTTCTGTTTTCGAGTGTCACTACACTCAATCATACGTAGATGACGTCTGAGATCCCCTGGAACCTATGTGGGTGGCCTTTATGAAAAGCCTCCCCAACTTTCTACCAAGACAACGAACTCGGTTGGGCCTGAATCATTGGTGCCACTAGTAGCTGTGGTAGGGTTTATGAAATGTGTACTGCCATGGAAGTCATGGTTGCGTTGACTGCCTGGGCCACTATCTCGGCAATGTGTGCCATCGCTACCAGTCCTGACGGTGTTGGTGGTGGTTGTGATAACACGGGCTCTTGATCAGCCTCTCGCACCTCATCTTTCGCTGCTACCCTAGTTGGTCTCCCTCTCTTAGGCAGCATCTGAAATTTAAAATGAGTTGTATGATTTCACAGTCAATACAAAATTTAATAGCAAAAGCACAATATCTTCAAACGTAAAGATGAGTACAACACTCCTAATAATAAGGCTCTACATCAAAGGACACAAATGTGTAATTCGTAGTAAGTCTTACAAATCCTAATGTCATTAGAACCTGATGCCCTGATACCATCTATACACCCCGACTTATTATATACCGGGTGATCAGTCCTTTATTACAATAAAATAGGATTCTCGCTTGGTTCATTCTTAGCAACACTATTGAAATAATGTTAATTGCTAACCACCCACTAGTTAATTAAGCCGGTGCTAAATTTTATCATTCATTAAATAGATAATAACATGCAAAATAAATAGTCTAAAACATACATAGAGTAATAGTCTAAAACATCACTAGATATATATGAATGTCTGTCGAACAAAATATCGGCTACAATCTCAAATCCAAATAATAAGTCCAACAGATAATAAAAATATCCAAATACCAAAGTGAAATGAATAAACTGAATAATTTAATTGAAGGGGAAACACGCCCAAAATAAAATACTGAGATAAGATTCCTAATCTAGGAATGAATAAGTGAAGCGTCTAGTCCAAATCTTGCATGCATCCTTATATGCAGCAGCTACGCAACTCGGGAACAGATCCTCAAGTCTGACGTCCCTGTGGCTGGACACCTAAAAGGTTTTGGAAAATATTTTTGACAAGGGTTAAAACCTAAAACATTTGAAAAAATATTTGTAAGTGATTACGTTTAAAGTAATTAAATAGGCATGCACACTTTTCATATTTAACCTAGTGTCGCATTCTATTAAGATATTCCTCAACCCTCAACTATAGTGCACACCTATAGTTTCCTTTATAACCCCCTAGTTAGTACCCCGTCTAACTAGCCATGTTATAAATGCTCCTGACACACTACTCTAGCCCGAGTAACTTTCCTGTTGATTTATAAGTTATCTAACTCATTAACTTAATTAATCACGACTAATAAAAATCATATAATAGTCTCACTAGTTATATAAATAATACAATTACACTTCATGTATTTTACCCATATATAAATATCTACAATATTATATACATATATATATACTATAACAATCACATACATATCGTATATAAATAACCATCCTCCCGAGTAAGAACTCATCGGATGCTTTCTCTAATATGCTATCACCCCAGGTATACTCAATCCACCCCAGATACCACGAGATGATTAACTCACACCGAATTAGTTAATAAAATATTAAGTGTAGTAGAGGCGGTCATAGTTCCCCGAGTGTGAGACTGAATCATACTCAAGACGTCTCACCCCAAAAGGAATCACAACATAAAAATACCGTACGCTATGACATGTGAACTAAACTATCCTTGCTTTCACGAGCCAGGGAATTCACCCACATCGTGCAACCTCTTATGATAGAGCTAAAGGGGTATGTATTCCTATAAATATTATTCATGCTAATATTTATAAAGCGCGCGCGCGCGCGCGCACACACACACACACACACACACACACACATATATATATATATATATATATATATAATTAAAGTATATTTGGCTAACCCAAGCCTAACTTCCCTAGCACTAGCTCTTAATACCCGAGTCCAAATTCTCTAATTGTAATTTAATTAATTTATTCACATAGTGTCACTCAGCTATAATGCCCGGACTCACTCACTCGGCGCGTATATTAATACTTTAGAATTTATTACACGAAATTCCTTGCATAAGGTTCACTCCCTTATTTACTTTTCAAATTCTTAATATCCATCTCCCAATATCCTAGATATTAGATTTCTATTTAATTATAACTAATTAAATCCACCTTAAAGTCCTCCCAAAATAATTAAGGCTAAATAAGAAACTTTAGGCCAAAGTGCCGAAAATCAAGTGATCGAGGTAGACAACTTCCTCCCCGCGGTTCTGTTTCACCATTGTTACACATCTAAGCTTTCCACTTAAACCCAGAATTTAACTGAATACTTCCCATCATGTATTGACCCTTAAAACAAGTTTTAAAAATCATTCAAATTTCTAAATATCACTGATTTATAATATCAAAAATTGAAATCACGAATTTGGTTTTCACGGTTTCAAACGGTCATTTTCATAATTTCGATTCTATAACCCAAGTTAATCAACATTGGCTGTTGGGTAACTAATAAAATTTTAATTCCAACATCACCGAATCATATATCATCATCAATTCCACTTTTAATCTACACAAAAAGACCAATTCATAACACCTATTTTCATGCGAAAAACCACCCCAAAAATGAATTTTGATTCACACCCTCTATGATATGAATCGTAATACTGCAATTTAGATTTAAAGTAAGTTAACCACTTGCCTGATTAGATTCGTAGGGTCTGATTTTGTTGTAGAAGATGAATTGATGAAGAAAACCCTTAATTCCTCTTTAATATGGCTCCCAAAAGCTTGCCACTTTCTTCCGCTTCTCTTTTCTCGCGTTCTTAGGGTTACAATGTGAATGGTTATTTCCCAACCCTCCTAGACTTAGGTTAAATATTTTTCATCCCGAAATTAAGCTAACGAGCCAATCCAAAATGACCCAAGCACCCCCATGTGGGCCCGATTATGTCGAAAAATGCTTCGAGACTCAATTACTACCCCGGGTACTCTATTCCAACTACCCCAGCCTATTCAAAATCAACCATGCACTTAGAATCATCACCCGAGTCACTTTACTAAAAATCCCTATCTCTACCTCAATATTGTCTATACCCGACTCCCGGTTGAGATACAATAAAATCCCGTCGTTTAACTCTCTACGACGTATAATAATAGTTACATATTAGTTACTACACACTTAGTAAATTTATTTTGTTTATATTAATCATTATCTCTCCCGTTTAATATTTAATAAACACAAAATTATTTAATTCAATTAAATTACGACACACTTGTAAATTAAAATACCCAAATTAATTAAATTCTAATTATTCTAAAATACGGGGTGTTACATACTTTCCCCCTTACAAAGGATTTGGTCCCTGACCTGTGATAAATAACTCTGGGCACTGCTCTCTCATGTCATCCTCTCGCTCCTATGTGGACTCGTCAACACTGTGGTGTCCCCAGGGAACTCTGACTAATGGTACCACCTTAGATCGCAACTTACGCTCACTACGATCCAGAATAGCCACGGGTCTCAACTCGTACGAGACATCTAGTTGTAAATCGATCTTCTAGAGTGGAATGTTTCAAAAAACTCTCTCATTCCTCCCTTACCTCTTCAGGGATGCCACGTTGCACACATCATGTATCTACTATATATGATCTGATATTTTAGTTTATATGCCACTAATCCCACTCTCTTAATAATAGGGAAAGTTCCACATATATCGATGCCATCTTCCCTTTATTGCCAAACCTTATCACCCCCTTTAGAGGATACACCCGGACCAACAACTGGTAGCCAATCTCCAACTGTACATGTCTCCTGTATGCATTAACATAACTCTTCTACATGTTCTAAGCTATATGAATGTATCCCCGAATCATCATGATCTTGACAGTAGTCTCCTGAATAATCTCTGGCCCCAATAATTTATTATCTCCCACCTCTCACTAGCAAAAGGGTGAACAACAAGGCCTCCTATAAAGTGCCTCAAATGGTTCCATGCCGATGGTGAACTAGTAAGAGTTGTTACGCTCAAACTCTACCAATGGTAGGCATCGCTCCCATACTCTTATGAAATTAAGTATTCACATCCTTAATATGTCCTCTATCATTTGATTGAATCTCTCAGTTTGCTCGTCTATCTATAGATGGTATGTCATACTCAATCGCAAGCCTATGCCCAGGGCCTCCTGAAAGCTTTACCAGTTGTGAGAAGCAAAGATCTTGTCTCTATTAGACACAATGTTAATCGATACCCCGTGCAACTTTACTATCTCTATAATGAACAATTGTGCATATTGCCTCGTCTTGAAATCAGTGGGGACTAGTAAGAAATATGAAACCTTGATCAGTCGATCCACTATCACCCAAATGGAGTCGTGGCCTCTCTATGATGTTAACAACCCGATAATAAAATCCATTAAAATTCTCTTCCACTTCCACATGGGAATCTCGAGTGGCTGTAGCATCCCTGAAGGTCTCTGTTGGTCTACCTTCATGAGCTGGAAAGTAACATAATTCGAGACAAACTCTGTTATGTCTCTCTTCATCCCTGACCACTAATACTACCTCCTCATATACTGGTACATCTTATCCCCATCAGGATTTATCACAAACCTCAAACCGTGAGACTCAGTCATCACCACATGCCTCAAATTTTCATCCTCTTGCATGAAATGTCTCCCATTAAAGCGTATGCCTCCCTCTGAGCTGATTGAGTAAGAATTCACATCCTTTTCTATAACTTAATGCACTCTATCCTGGAAAAAAAAATCTGCTGCCTGAGCTTTCACTGCCTGTATAACAATCTAGAGAGTGATAGGTAACACTGACATGGAAGCCCTAGTGATCTCATCATGGTGTCGAAGCTTACCCCACATCGCTTTTTCAGACCTCTTCTATATTCCTTATAATTCGTCAGCTCAACGCGTCTACCACCATATTAGCCTTACCAGGATGACACTGAATGTCAAACTAGTAGTCCTTCATGAACTCACCTATCTCCTCTGTCTCATATTCTGAGCTTTCTACGTGAAGATAAACTAAAGTGATTTGTGGTCCATGAATAGTGTAAATTGCTCTCCCAGAAGATAGTGCCTCCATATCCTTAAAGCAAACAGAACCGTTGCCAACTCAAGGTCTTGTGTGGGGTAGTTCTTTTCATGGAGCTTAAGCTTGATAGATACATAATCTATAGTTCTCTCCTTCTGCTATAATTTACACCCAAGTCCCTACAAGGATGCACGAGTATACAACCCTCCCTTAGTCAATGCGAGCACATGCTCTAACTTCAATTTGTCCTTTAGATAATCAAAGTCTAATTGGTAGTGGTCACTCCACACAAACGATACCCCCTTTCTATTCGGGTTCGTCAATGAACCTGCAATATTTGAGAAACTCTTAATGAAACGATGATAATAATCATCCAACCCCATAAAGTTGTGAATCTTTATCGGTGTTATGGGTTTTCCCCACTCCCTCACAGCTGATACCTTAGTTAGATCAAGGGAAATACCCCTATCGAACACGATGTGGCCTAGAAACTTCACCTCCCTTAGCCAAAATCCAGACTTACCAAATTTGGCATACAATTGGTGGTCCCATAATATCTATAGAACCATACGCAGATACTCTGCGTGCTCACCCTCAATGCGAGAGTTGACCAAAATGTCATCTATAAACACGATCATGAACTGCTCAAGAAACTCCCTGAATAACCTATTATGAGGTCCATGAACACTGTCGACGAATTGGGAGCCCAAACGACATCACCCTGAACTCGTACAATCAATACAGCGGTCGAAAAGTAGTCTTACGAATGTCGTCCTCTCGGATGCGTACCTAGTGATATCTCGATCTCAAATTAATCTTTGATAAGTACGCGACTCCTCTTGACTGCTCAAATAGGTCATCGATCCTCGGCAGCGGATACTTATTTCGTAGTATGACCTTGTTCAGCTCCTTATAGTCAACACACAAGCGAAGCGAACCATCCCGCTTCTTCACAAACAACATCATTACACCCCACGATAATGTACTCCATTGTATGAAACCTGACCAAGCGTAAATTCTTCTGAATTTAGCCCCTTAAGTTAGTGATTTTAATATCTTGAACAAGGTAATTGAACCATTTTTATTCCACACCGTCCCATTGACTGTTTCTAACAATTTTCCCAAGTTTTCGTGTATTTTTGATGAAGTTTTCAGGAATGGAATGCAAGAAAGGAGAGAAAGAAACTAGAAGAAAGGAAAAGATGAAAGGAAGAAAAGTCAAAGGGCAAAAGCGTAAAGTTCTACTCCGAATTCGAACTCGACACCCAAAGGGAAGTTGAAGAGCAAGAGTTCACAAGAGCATAGGAAGAAATGGCACTCAAATTGGAGTTCTAAATCAAAAGTTATGGCCAGTCAAAGTTGAAAGAGAAAAAGTCAAAATTGAAGAAAATCGGACCGATCCGAAATGACCAAGTCCAGTAGACCCCGGATGGATGGAAAACCGATGGAAGAAGAAGCAGAATTGATCCGGTGGGTACCGGACCGATCCGGTAGAATAAAAAAAGAACCGATCCGGTGGCAGAAAATCGGACCGATCCGAGGGTAAGACGGACCGGTTCGGTCATGTGAAATCCTGGCATTTATTCTGCAAATTTTTGGCGTGCCTAGATGGTGAAACTTGTGCAACAAGCGTATATGGCTGTCAATTTCGTGTTAAATTGTGCTATAAAAGCCAATGCCCTACATCATTTGCGGAGGTCGACAGAGAGGTTGAATTCTAGAGTTAGTTTTTGAGAGAAAATTTCCCATTTCTTTAAGAGTTTTTCATAAACCCTAGTTTGTAAGGATTTCGGGTTTCCAATTGCTTTCTTGTGGCTGAATTCAAGTAAAATCATTCCATTCTCTTATTTAATTATGTGCAATTTATTTCCAATGTCTCGTAGATCTATAATTTTGTGCATGAATTTGTTCTTTAACCAAATCATGTCTAGCTAAATTCCCAAGGGTTGGGGTACATGAACTCAATCCGAGGAAAATTATTTATGTAGAAAATAGAAGATAAATTAAAATATTGATTGAATTGTGAATGAAAATCATACAAACATTGACAATCTTTTAATCTCTCTTGCCCTAGGTACTTGAGATGTTTAAGAACGCTTTGCAAGTATAATTTATCATTCACCGCTTTATATCTATCTTTGATTGCATATGATGCGGGATAGATCCCTCATATATGTCATACTTAGAATTTATAAAGACTGGATTTAGTCAATAATTTTAATTTACAATTCTAGTATTCTATACGATAATTTGTTAAGGTTTGAGGGATTGTACCCTACCCTATTTTCTCTCATTTACCAAATCTAAGTCTTCGCAATTTTCAGTTTGTTTTCCTTGAGTAAATTTTTTATTTCACTAGAAATTTCCAAATCATTAATCATCTTTTCATATTTCTTTTGAGAAATCATTTCAAGATTTAATAACTTTCCCTATTAATATTTGGCAATTTTGATCCCTGTGGAGATGATCCCGACTTACCGGGTTTATTACTTGAGCGACAAGCTTGCACTTGAGCCTAGAGAAAACGCAAACCCGCATGCCATGGCAGTCATCACAAGTCGTTCATTGAGTCAAACACTGAGTGAGAATTCTGAACCTTTCGGTAGCGATATGTCTGAGCACGGTAGTGTCGGTGTAGGTGCTGGAGAGGATGAGATACCATACCTTCCCATGAAAGATTTTTTATTTTCGGAGCGAACTGTTACCCCTGGTTGCATTTTACTCTCGTATAATGCCGGTCAGTTCCACTTTCGGAATGGTATGATCCAAATTCTTTCGACATTTCATGGGATGGATTCTGAAAAACCATATCTCCACCTTAGAGAGTTTGAGGAAGCGTGTGAGACGTTTGGTGACCAAGCTTGTCCACAAGATGTAATCCGATTAAAGCTATTCCCTTTTTCCTTAAAGGATAAAGCTAAAACTTGGTTATGGTCCCTACACCCAAATTCTGTGTTATCGTGGAGAGATATGAAAGCCAAGTTTTTATCCAAATTCTTCCCACAACACAAAACCAATTCTGTTAAAGCCCAAACTCAAGCTTTTCGACAAAATGAGAATGAGGCTTTTGATAAATGTTGGGAGAGATTTCAGGATTTAGTTAGTGCATGCCCACATCATGGATTTGAAAAGCATCATCTGATTTCATTTTTCCATCAAGGCCTTACTTTAGCATCTAAACAACTTGTTCAAACCATGTGTGAAAGACCTTTTTGGGAGTTAGATTCGAGCGATCTTGAGGCTCATTTGAAATATGTAGCAGAGACTACCCAAGCATGGGATATTTCTGATCCCAATAGTCAAAATCGAAATCGACAAGTGCCTAACTTGCCTGCTGCGTCCGCTATTTATCACTTGGACAAGGACACTTTGTTGGATCGAAATTTGACCAATTGGAGAAGAATTTGAGAGATATAGCTGGACCCGTACAAGCTGGAAAGGAGAAAGCGTGTGCCATTTGTAATGCGGGTCATTCTATCAAAGGATGTCCTACTATTCCTGTATACAAGGCAATGTACACTGAACAAGTTGAAGCAATAGGGGGGTTTCGAGGAAATTATAATGCACAGCAAGGGAATGCATATAATCAATCGTGGAGGAATAATCCTGGGATTACTTATGGACAACCCCAAGCGGGGATGGTTCCTAACCCACATATGACTCTACCACCACCTCCTTAATTTCAGCAAGTGGTGCCAAATCCTATGCAGGTACCACCCCCGGTCCTTATGTAGCTCCACCTAGGAGATCTCTTGAAGATAATCTCAATCAATTCATCCAATCTCAAAAAGAGAGCAATGCTAAATATGATCGAATGTTCACTGAAATTCATACTAGCATCTCTAGGTTGCAATCTGCAGTGAATACTCAATAGAAGGGTAAACTTCCAGCCCAAGGCCAAAGGCCTCCTCTTCAAGGACAACCCATGGTTGGCTCCACATCATCGGATTTGCAAGAACAATGTCAAGTTGTTACTACTCTTCATAGTGGCCGCGTGATTGATCTAGCACCAAAACTTCCAAAGGAGAAAGATGATGGAGTTGAACCCGAAATACCAAAGGCATCTAAAACTTTCGAGTTTGAAGAAACTCTGTTAGAAACGTAATTGAAAGATGAGGAAGTTGAACCTGAAATTGAAGTCAAGTTGCCTACTGCTGCTCCATTTCCTCAACGCTTAGTGCCACCCAAGAAAGGGGTTTCACATACAGAGGTGTTGGATGTGTTGAAGCAAGTAAAATTGAACTTGCCGTTTCTTGATGCTATTCAACAAATTCCAGCATATGCTAAGGTCATCAAAGATCTTTTGACTGTCAAACGACGGCTCAAGGTGAAAAAGAATGTGTTCTTGGCACAAAATGTGGGCTCGGTTCTTCTCAATGATCTTCCACCAAAATTCAAGGATCCAGGTGCACCTACAATTTCGTGCATCATAGGAGAAAAAAAAGTGGAAAAAGCATTGCTTGACTTAAGTGCGAGTGTAAACATCCTTCCATACTCCATTTATAAGCAGCTTGATTTAGGTGATTTAAAACCTACCCGAATCACTCTACAGTTAGCGGATCGAACAGTGAAAGTGCCTCGTGGGGTTGTAGAAGACGTGATAGTTCAAGTGGACACATTCTACTTTACTGTTGATTTTGTCATTTGGGACACTGAGCCTGCTCCCCATACGAGAAATTATGTTCCAATAATTTTGGGCCGTCAATTCTTAGCTACTGCTAATGCTTTTATCAATACACGGAATGGCCAAATGCAATTAACGTTTGGAAACATGACTCTCGAGACCAACATTTTCAATGTCGCTAACCAAATGGGTGATGAGGATGAAATTCTTGAGGTTGATCTTATTGAAGAAGTGGTGGATGAGAACATTGAGAAAATTATAGGAGGAGATACATTGGGAGTGTGTTTAGTGCAAAGTGGTGAGAAAAAGAGTTCTTATACTGAGTTTGAGCGAGAGGTGGAAGAGTTGAAAGTTTGGTTACAAGAGGAAGAGAGTTTTGAGAGTTTAAGAGATGTTGACTGGATTTCTAGGTATGAAGATTTGCCTCCGAGGGAGACAACCATGGTTCCCTTCGAAAATAGATTTCCTAGTCTTGAGTTGAAGAAACTACCCTCACATGTCAAATATGCCTTTCTAAGAGAGAATGATACATTTCCTGTTGTTGTGTCTTACCGTCTAGAAAAAGGGCAAGAGGGTATGTTGTTGGATGTGTTGCGAAAGCATAGAAGTGCTTTTGGTTGGACTATAGCAGATTTGAAAGGTATAAGTCCATTGATTTGTACCCATAAAATCCATCTTTAGGAAGAAGTGAAGCCCTCGCGTGAGATGCAAAGGCGATTAAACCCAACCATGAAAGATGTAGTAAGAGCAGAAATCATCAAATTGCTAGATGCTGGGATTATCTATCCCATTTCTAATAGTAAATGGGTGATCCCAATTCAGTTCGTTCCAAAAAAGTCGGGGATGACCGTGGTTGAAAATGCTAAGGGAGAATTAATACCTCAACGCACCACCACCGGGTGGCGTGTTTGCATTGACTACCGAAAGCTCAATGCCGAAACTCGAAAATATCATTTTCCCTTACCGTTCATCGATCTAGTGATTGAACGAGTGGCGGGCCATCCTTACTATTATTTCCTAGATGGGTATTCTGGCTATAATCAGATTTAAGTGGATGTACTTGATCAAGAAAAGACGACTTTTACATGTCCGTTTGGTACGTTTGCCTATAAACGTATGCCATTTGGGTTATGTAATGCGTCGGCAACTTTTCAAAGGTGCATGTTAAGTCTCTTTAGCGACATGATTGAAAAAGGTCTTGAGGTGTTCATGGACGATTTCAGCATTTTCGGTCCATCTTTTGATCAATGTTTAGCTAATCTTGAAAGAGTTCTAGTCCGGTGTGTGGAAAAAGACTTAGTCCTCAATTGGGAAAAATGCCATTTTATGGTTACCGAGGGCGTAGTTTTAGGCCACATAGTCTCATCTAGGGGGATTGAAGTTGATCGAGCGAAAATTGAAGTAATAGCTGAGTTACCCCCGCCAAAATCACTTAAAGATGTGAGGTCCTTTCTAGGCCATGCTGGATTTTATAGAAAGTTTATCAAAGACTTTAGCGCCATTGCTAGACGTTTGAGTAATCTTCTCATGAAGGACACTCCATTTGAGTGGAATAAAGCATGTCAAGAAGCTTTTGATAAACTTAAAAGCATGCTTATTCCGCACCTATCATGCAAGCTCCAGATTGGTCATTACCATTTGAGATTATGTGTGATGCAAGTGATTATGTGATTGGGGCTGTTCTTGGACAGAGAAAAGACAAGAAAGCTCATGTTATTTACTATGCTAGCAGAACATTATCTGGCCCTCAGCTTAACTACTCTACTACAGAGAAAGAGTTACTAGCAGTTGTTTTTGCTCTCGACAAATTTAGCTCTTACATTTTTGGGTCGCCTATCATTTGCTTCACTGATCATTCGGCCCTTAAATATCTCTTGAGCAAGAAAGATGCCAAACCCCGTCTAATCAGGTGGATCCTACTCCTATAATAGTTTAATCTCTCAATTCAAGATAAGAAAGGAGTATAAAACGTCGTTGCTGACCATTTGTCACGACTCTCGTCCGACGTACCTATTGATCCCATTCCCATAGACGAGTATTTTTCAGATGAGAATTTTTTTGCTACTTCTTCTCTCCCTTGGTTTGCGGATATAGTAAATTTCCTTGTCACTGGAGTTGTTCCATCTAATTGGAATCCGCAAGAGAGAAGGAAGTTCATTACATGGTCACGCATGTTCTTTTACGATGATCCATATTTATTTAAGTATTGTGCTGATCAAATCATCCGGAGATGTGTACCCGATGAAGAAATCCAAGGGGTAATTCGATTCTGTCATTCAGAAGCATGTGGAGGTCATTTTTCCAAAAATAAAACTGCTGCAAAAATCCTTCAAAGTGGTCTCTATTGGCCCACAATCTTCCGGGATGTGAATACTTTTTATAAATCATGCGATAGATGCCAAAGAATGGGAGCTATTACTCACCGTGACATGATGCCATTAACCCCAATTCTAGTATTGGAGTTGTTTGATTGTTGGGGTATTGACTTCATGGGGCCATTTCCACCTTCTTTTGGTTTTCTATACATCCTCGTCGCTGTAGATTATGTCTCAAAATGGGTAGAGGTGATAGCTACAAGGACAAATGACAGTAAGATGGTGATAAAATTCATTCAAGAAAATATACTTTCTCGTTTTGGAATGCCTAAGGCCATAATCAGTGATAATGGGACTCATTTTTGCAATAGGCCTATGGAGAAACTAATGCGGAAGTATGGAATTGTCTATAAAGTACAAACAACTTATCACCCTCAATCGAATGGCCAAGCCGAGCTCGCCAATTGGGAAATAAAAAATATCTTGGAAAAGACAGTCGATCCTAATAGGAAAGACTGGTCTCTTAGATTGAATGATGCACTCTGGGCCTATAGAACCGCATACAAGAATCCCCTTGGGATGTCCCCATTTCGATTTGGGTATGGAAAACCTAGTCATCTTCCAGTTGAGATCGAACACAAAGCGTATTGGGCTATCAAAAGGGTGAACTTCAACATGGATAAAGCCGGTGAAACAAGGAAACTTCAGTTGAATGAGTTGGAAGAAATACGCAATGATGCGTATGAAAGTGCTAAAATATCCAATGATCGAATGAAACGAGCTCATGATGGAATCATTCGTAAGAAAGAGTTTCATTCGGGATAAAAAGTACTTCTCTACAACTCGAGGTTGCACTTGTTTCCCGGAAAATTGCGGTCAAGATGGTCAGGTCCATTCATTGTGAAAGATCTATTTCCCTATGGAGTTGTTGAACTCATAGATGAGAAAGGGGGAAACACATTTAAAGTTAATGGGCATCATCTCAAGCCATATCTGGAAGCGCTTGTCAAGGAAGCCGACACAATCTGGTTGTCGGACCCCATTTATGGGGATTGACTGAAAAAGCAAGGTGAGGTCGTCGCACCCCCGACATGTATGGGGTGATTGTTGTACATATGAGTCTTTGGAGTTAGGAGTCGTAGGTTTGTGTCAGTCCCGGGGTTTAGAATATGATGTATGAGGGGTGTTTAGGTTTTGATGAGCATTGAGGGTATTTGGAAGTGTGCGAGGTTGTAAAATCATCATTGGAATGGAGAAAAGGAACTTAAATGGTGAAAAGATGAGAGAGGGGAAAATTCTAAAAATTCAGCAGACCGGATCGGTCCGGTCCTGAATT
Organism: Sambucus nigra; assembly: GCA_949130495.1. NCBI lineage: Eukaryota > Viridiplantae > Streptophyta > Magnoliopsida > Dipsacales > Adoxaceae > Sambucus > Sambucus nigra. Next base: position 55,187,796 of record OX422219.1, read on the forward strand.
AAAAGAACCGATCCGGTCAGGTGGATCGGTCCGGGTGAAAAATAAAAGAACCGATCCGGTTAAGTCGGATCGATCAGGTCTCAAAACCGGATCGGTCTGGTCATCTGCAAAATTTTATTTCCCCGAGGTTCACACCTCTTCACTTCCCCCAATCCCTTCATTTCCCCAAAGTTAAACCCTTCATTTTCCCCCCATTCATTCCCCCTATTATCAATTCCCTCCTATAAATACATCCATTCTCTATCCATTTTCTTCACACCTACATCTCTTCTCTATTCTCTCCCTTACTGTCTAAATCCTCCATATCCATGGCTGCTCCCCAGAAGTATACCTCCATTGAGGTTCTCCCCGATGGAAATGGAGAGTACCGTTCTCACCGCGAAGCAAATTGGTGCCGTCGGTTTTTCAGTCCGACCCAAAAAATTCATATTGAACACCAAGTGCTGTGGGATCAACTGCCCAATTCTGTCACATCCATGTTCATGTCAAGGGGATGGTGCCAATTCTTCAATGAGCCCTATGAAGCTGTTTGGGAGAATGAGGTCCGTCAATTCTACGGTTCGCTTGTCCGTACCGCTGAATTTGAATAACAAGCCTATGTGGATTCCATCCCTATTCCATTTTCACTCGAAATTCTGGCCCAGAAACTCAAGTCTTACGGTGTGACCACTCCGGCCCAGTTTGATTATCCGGGTCCCGATCCCGTTCTCACCAAAGAAGTTTGTATCTCAAGAATCAAGCCCGGTGCGGTTTGGAATACCGAGACTTTTCCCATTGGTCGGTTATCGGATAATGCACGGTTCACATTTCACATCGTGTGTGCCAATATTTTGCAAACCTCCAATGATTCAACAATGAGGCCCCGTCAAGCTACCATGATGTATCATTTTCTCGACCTTGCGACTGTTATCAATTTGGCCCGCACATTTTACACTGATATTCTCTTTGTGGCCTATGATAAAAAGGGTCGCGCCCCTCTTCCTTTTGGTCGTCTCATAACATTCTTGCTTAAGGATGCCGGGATAGCACCACCACAAGATCTTATCAACTTGCCTAAGCGTTTAGGAAAAGAATCCCACACTCGAAGTGAAAGGAAAATTCAGCTCATCCGTGCAAGGCGCGACGTCGATTCGAGTGATGAGGAGGCCGACGAGGACGAGAACGTTGCTGATGAGGACGTTGAGATGGCGGAAGGAGAGGAGGAAGAATATGATGAGACAGCTGATCCAGATTATGTTCCGGTTGGTACGGGACTGACTGAGCGCGCTCTCTCTCTTGAAACGCATTTCGACGAGTACATGCCGTCCTACGAGAGGGACATGAGTTTGGTCCTACGTATGCAGGCGGACTTGTACCATCTTTAGTTGGGACCCGAGGCCCCCCTTGCTCCTTATTACTACAATCCTTATGATCCTAATGCTCCAGGAACTTCCCGTCCCCCACCCACCCCTTAGGATGCCCCTCTCCCCTTTAGGTTTTTTATAACTATGTTTGTAATATTTGCTTACACAGTTGTTTCTACAGTTGGTTTGTAATTTACAGTTTAATATGATATTTGCTTGTTTTATTTATCGCACTCTTAATGTTGTCTTCTTTATCTCTCTTGTCTATTTGATTGAGGACAATGCAAATCACTGAGTTAGGGGGCATGACAGGTGTGTATTCATAAAACTTCGCATATATGTGTATATAAAAAAAATTGAAAAATTTTGAAAAGCCAAAAATATTTTTGTTCAAAATAAATAAAATTTGGAATTTAAATTTTTCAAAAATGTCACCTTTATTCTATTTAAAGTCGGAAATTGTTAAATCTCAATTGCACTAAGCCAAAATTGACCAAAGATGGAAATTATCCTTTTGCAACCCAATTTGAGCCTGATAAAATATTTCCTTTTCGTTTGATAACCCGAAAAACCCAAATAGCCCGGAGTTGTGAAAATTGAGAAAATTCAACAAGTCCAAATTATGCTATAAAAAGGGGCAAGAAAAGAAAAATAGCAAGAAAAAAAAAAGAAAAAAGAAAAAAAAATGAAAAGAGAAAAACAAAGAGAAAAATGAGAAAATGCCCGAAAAAGCACTAATGGACGTCATAAGGACATTTTCCAATTCCAACATTCCCTACCATTTCCATTATTACCCTTTACACTTTTTAACCCAAAAAGTCCTAACCGAGTCCAAATTGCGAAATTAATTACTGCATGGAGAGCTAAGACATGAAAAGATAATATGAGAGATAAAAATGGTGTGAAATAGAGGTGATGTTCCCATTTCCTAATAACTGTATTCCGATGATGAGATATTTTCACCATATATTTCCTCATTTTCAATTTTGTATGCATGAATTTGTGTCCATTATATTTACTCTTTATATCATGCATATCGAGAGAAAATAGCCACATTCCGAGTGATTCGTTTGTGAGTGCATCCGTAAGAATTTGAATCAAAACGAATTTTCGGAAAGTAACGTAATGCTCAATCGGTGGAAATTTGAGGTTTAATTTCTGGCTTTGCACACACACTATGGTTTGAGACATTTGAATATGAATTTATGGTGATTATTTTTCGAAAAGTTTAAATTGTACAATTTTTAAGTATTTTGATTTTTATTTGAGTCAATAAAGAAGTTTGTGGGTAAATTCACTGCAAACCCTCACGAGACAAAACTCGTCCTACTAGGGTAACCTAGAGGTTTAAAGGCTTGTTGCATACGCTAAATGCAATCGAATGCCTGCGAAAGTGGAATTTTATTTTAATAAAGGAATTTTCAAGAGTAGAATTTTGGTTAGATTCAGTTACATTGCCCGGGACGTGCAAAGTCCTAAGTTAGGGGGATTTGACCAAGCGTAAATTCTTCTGAATTTAGTCCCTTAAGTTAGTGACTTTAATATCTCGAACAAGGTAATTGAACCATTTTTATTCCATATCGTCCCATTGACTGTTTCTAACAATTTTCCTAAGTTTTCGTGTATTTTTGATGAAGTTTTCAGGAATGGAATGCAAGAAAGGAGAGAAAGAAACTAGAAGAAAGGATAAGATGAAAGGAAGAAAAGTCAAAAGGCAAAAGCGTAAAGTTTTACTCAGAATTCGAACTCGACACCAAAAGGGAAGTTGGAGAGCAAGAGTTCACAAGAGCATAGGAAGAAACGACACTCAAATTGGAGTTCTAAATCAAAAGTTATGGCCAGTCAAAGTTGAAAGAGAAAAAGTCAAAATTGAAGAAAATCGGACCGATCCGGTGGAAACCGGACCGATTCGAAATGACCAAGTCCAGTAGACCCCGGATGGATGGCAAATCGATGGAAGCAGAAGCAGAACCGATCCGGTGGGTACCGAACCGGTCCGGTAGAATAAAAAAAGAACCAATCCGGTGGCAGAAAATCGGACCGATCCGAGGGTGAGGCGGACCGGTCCGGTCATGTGAAATCCTGGCATTTATTGTGCAGATTTTTGGCGTGCCTAGCTGGTGAAACTTGTGCAACATGCGTATATGGCTGTCAATTTTGTGTTAAATTGTGCTATAAAAGCCAATGCCCTACATCATTTGCGGAGGTCGACAGAGAGGTTGAATTCGAGGGTTAGTTTTTGAGAGAAAATTTCCCATTTCTTTAAGAGTTTTTCATAAACCCTAGTTTGTAAGGATTTCGGGTTTCCAATTTCTTTCTTGTGGCTGAATTCAAGTAAAATCATTCCATTCTCTTATTTAATTATGTGCAATTTATTTCCAATGTCTTGTAGAACTATAATTTTGTGCATGAATTTTTTCTTTAACCAAATCATGTCTAGCTAAATTCCCAAGGGTTGGGGTACATGAACTCAATCCGAGGCAAATTATTTATGTAGAAAATCGAAGATAAATTAAAATATTGATTGAATTGTGAATGAAAATCATACAAACATTGAAAATCTTTTAATCTCTCTTGCCCTAGGTACTTGAGATGTTTAAGAACGCTTTGCGAGTATAATTTATCATTCACCGCTTTATATTTATCTTTGATTTCATATGATGCGGGATAGATCCCTCATATATGTCATACTTAGAATTTATAAAGACTGGATTTAGTCAATAATTTTAATTTACAATTCTAGTATTCTATACGATAATTTGTTAAGGTTTGAGGGATCGTACCCTACCCTATTTTCTCTCATTTACCAAATCTAAGTCTTCGCAATTTTCAGTTTGTTTTCCTTGAGTAAAATTTTTATTTCACTAGAAATTTCCAAATCATTAATCATCTTTTCATATTTCTTTTGAGAAATCATTTCAAGATTTAATAACTTTACCTATTAATATTTGGCAATTTTGATCCCTGTGGAGATGATCCCGACTTACCGGGTTTATTACTTGAGCGACATGCTTGCACTTGAGCCTAGAGAAAACGCAAACCCTATGGAGACGATCTCTGTTGGCACTCTCTCTTTATATGCCCTCCCTGGCCATAAAAAAAGAAATTCCCCTAGTAGTCCCACTGCCTCTTACCCTGCTGGACTTGATGAGGTTGACCCTGATGCTGGCCCTAGTGGCCTCCTCCATTGTTCCCTTGGCCCTGATGGTCCTAGGGAACATGCTACTTCTTATTGGGACCCTATTGGCCCTGTCTGAAGCCCTGACCCTCTAGTTGGTAACCTCTTGATCTAAATATCTTGGACTGATCCCCCTTTTGAGTATTCTGCCACTGCTGTCTCACCACCTACTACTGTGGTGCCTCACTAGCACTACTCCCTCCTGACTTTCTTGGCTGGCTCGACTCACCCTCTCTCTTGTCTCCCTTCAAATGGAAGCGGTGGTCTTGGTAGTGTAAAAGTTTTGCATTGATAACTTTTATATAACTTTGTAATGCTGGGCTGCCAAGTAGATGTTGCCTGATACTCTAGGCTAGCACATCTATAAACTTGGGATTTTTCTTTTCTTCTGTGTTCACCACATCTGGAAAAAATTAGCCAATCGAGTGAACTCATCCTCGCCTTTTTCCACTGATCGATCACCTTGAGTGACATCATTAAACTTCCTCCTCATTTTTTTCGGATCTGCCAAATGAAAATATTTGTGGTCAAACCGCTCTTTTAGAACTACAAGTCTGAGAGTGGTAAGCACCTGTTTCCAAGTGTCACTGCACTCAATCATACGTAGATGATGTTGTAGATCCTTCTTCCAATAGCATTCCACTATAACGTCTGATCTCCCATGGAACTCTGTTGTGTGGCCTTTCTGAAAATCCTTCTTAACTTTCTGCCAAGATAACGGCCACGGTTGGGACTTAATCACTGGTGCCACTGATGGTTGTGTGTGGGTCTACAAAAAGTGCATGGCCATGGCAGTCATGACTGCATTGACTGCGTGGTCCACTATCTTGGCCCACGTGCCATTGTTACCAACCCCGATTGTGGTGGTGGTGGTTGCAGTAACTCTAGCTCATTCTAAGACTCTCTCACCTCATCTCTCGCTGCTACTCCCTCTCCTAGGCAGCATCTGAAATATGAAATGAGTTCATTGAGTTCTTTAAGGGAAAATTTCCAATAGCATCAATTTGTAGTATTAGCTTAATTCTAGACAAAACAATTTGAGTCATAGGATAGATGTTTATGTTTTAAAGCCTATGTCATTCAAAGAATTGAACAACGTAACGGCTAAGAATTTAAAGAATGCATCCTTGATGATTTTTGTGCCGAGTGTATTTGTCATCAACATTTGATTTTTCAAAGTCTCCAAAGGTATGAATGCACTATTATATATACAGGAGCTTAGAAAATAATTTTAGGTGTTATTATTTTCGTGAAATTTGTTTTTGAATTTATACTATCTAAAGATTTTATTCTCAGACACCTTTCCGCAGAAAAACCATAACTAATTCAAAAACTTCAAAAAAATACAAAAAATACGAAACTGGCGGCCATACGTTCATATCAAAATGATCTAGATTCATGGCCTAAAATCTCGTTAGATAGGTCATTTGAATGACCTCATTCGAATGAACTTCAAACGAGATTTCCGAAAACCTCGTTGTTTTCTCATTACAAGATTCGTTCGAACGAAATTGTTTGAACGAACTTCGAATAAAATAATGCAGTTTTTGATAGTTTTTTCAAAAATTTCCCATTTCCCCACATTTTTTTTTTGATAAAATAAATGTGGGAACAACTTTTTCAATTGAGACCTTTTCATTTTCCTTGAGAGTTTGAGAGAAAAATACTTCCAACAAAAGGTCCATTTATGTGTTAACCTTTCAAGAATAAATTTCTACTAAAAACACATATGTTTACACCAAACATGTTTTAGTTTAAATCCAAGTTCATATATATATTCTTGCTTGGAGTGTTTGGCACCGGGTTCTCATCTCTACATATCAAGAAGAGAGTTTGGGTTTTTCTCTACCCCAAAGGGAGTTTGTTTCATGCGGCTTACTCATATGGTTAAATGCATCATGTGTGGGTTGACGGTAGTTGTGCCCTATGGGTGGACTCTAAGATTCTGGTGGACTTCGGAGTTATTGACTAGGTAGAGGTTGAAGCAAGAAGGAGCGTCAAGGCTTGAAGGAATTCAAGTCGTTGTTTTAAGTCTGTTGTCCTGTTTTTGTAAAAATTACCATACCTAGTGGATTTGTAGGCAGGGCCGTCCAAGATTTTTCCCATTTGGGTTTTTCTTGTACATCGGGGCGTAGTGTGCTGTGTTTATTTTCTCTTGCAAAAATCAAATAGATGCATGCTTAGGTTAATCAAGATAAAAATAGGTTTAAACACACAATTTTTTTAATTTGGTGCTAAGTTTAATTTTGTGTAAGTTTGGAGTAATTAATTCAAGTCTGCATAAATTATTTTGGATTTTTCCATATTTAGTTTGTTTAGCCTAACTTAGAACTTGAATTAATTTTATTTAAGTGAATATTAAAAATGTTTGTGTCGTTTAATTTCACTTTTAGTTTAATTTAATTTTAATTTTGAAATAATTAAAATGTGAACTTTATAATTGTTGAAATTTGAAAAGAAATTTCAATTTGGAATATATTTCAACCATCTCATAATTTTGAGTAGTTTAAAATTTAGGGACACCCTCACCAACAAGTGGTATCAGAGCGAAGAGCATTAAGTTATTGCATTTAGGTCCTTTTAGGCTTGTTTTAAAAAATGAAAATTTCACCGATTTCAAAATTTCCTATTTTTGATGGTTCAAATTACGTGTATTGGAAGGCGCGAATGAAATTAGCACTTAAATCCCTAGATGAAAGGGTTTGACAATCGGTAGTTACCATGTGGTCGCCACCTACGTGTCTAGTAGAAAATGAGCGTGTTCCAAAATCCATAGAGATATGGAGTGAGAATGAACTCAAATTAGCGAATTTTAATTCCCTTAGTTTAAATGCATTATTTAGTACGATCACACCGAATGAATTTCGACGTATCATGATGTGTTAAACTTCTAAAGAGGCTTGGGATATTTTATAGCTCACCCATAAGGGAACTAGTGTCGTGAAAGCTTCAAAACTCCAAAACCTCACCACTAAATTCGAAACAATTAAAATGTCTGAAAGTGAGACTTTTGATGAATTTTATGCTAGACTTTCTGATATTTTTAATTCATCTTTTAACTTTGGAGAAAACATATTGGATAACCATGTAGTAAAGAAATTTTTTAGGTCCTTACCCGATAGGTTTATTCCAAAAATGACCCTTTTAATTTCTTTACCCACTTTAGCCTCTACAAAACTTGAAGATCTCATATGTGACATACAAACCTATGAATTTGACATGTTTACCTCCAAGGTTGAGAAAAAGAAAGATAAGGGTATCACTTTGAAATCCCAAAAGGTGGAAAAATAAGTTTCGGATGATGAGAGTGACATCAATTTCGAGGACCACTACACCAAAACACGCCATTAGTAACACAATTTTACCATTACTAAATATATTAGTAACACAATTTTTCTGTTAGAAAAAAGGCGTGGGGCACGAAGCTAGTAACGGTAAAATTCTGTTACTAATAGTAACGGTAAAATTCAGGATTTGTAACGGTAAATTGTGTTACTAATAGTAACGGTAAAATTCAGGATTTGTAACGGTAAAATTCTGTTACTAATAGTAACGAAAAATTTAGAATTAGTAATGAAAAATTTATGTTACTAATAGTCACGAATAATTTGAGATTAGTAACGGTAAAATTCCTTTGTTTTATTATCATCAAGAATTGTGTTTATCAAATGCTCTGCAACATTCTTTTCGATGTGCATCACATCAAGGACATGTCGAACTTGATGATATGGCCAATATTCCAAATCAAAGAAAATATATTTTTTATACCAAGCTTCTTTAACTTCAACATTAGCACTCCCATTAACATTATTAGACTTTCTCTTCTTAGCGGGAACTTTTGAGACTTTTCCAGGTACATACTTTATATTTCTTAACTTCTCCATAAGTGCATCTCCGTTTAGTCGAATCGGGGGACGTCCAACTTCTTGTGTCCTAAGTCCCAAACCTCTACCACTCCTAAAAGGATGATCGCTTTTAAGAAACATACGATAGTTTGTGTAAACTATCTTCATGCTATGTTCTAGCCAAATGGATGGAGTGTCATCGCCACAAATAGGACATGCTTTGTAACCATGTGTTACACACCCAGATAAGTTTCCATATGCGGGAAAATCATGAATCCCCCACATCAACATAGCTCTCAACGTAAAAGGTTGCATTTTGTGCATGTCAATAGCTGGAACTCCTTCCCATAGTTGTTTCAACTCATCTACTAATGGTTGAAGAAAAACATCAATGTCTTGACCCGGTGCCTTTGGCCCAGGAATCAGCAAAGATAAAATTTGGAACTCACGCTTCAAGCATAAAGAAGGCCCCACATTATAAGGCGCGGTCATGACAGGTCAGCAACTATAACTACTAGACTGAATACCATGGGGATTAAACCCATCTGTTGCTATTGCAAGCCAAACATTGCGCCCTTCCTCAGCGAAATCGGGCCATCTACTTTTTAGCATTCTCCATTGGGATGAATCACAAGGATGTCGCTGATAATCCCATGAACTTGTTGCCCGATGGTGCCATGTCATTTCATGCGCTATCCAAGGAATAGTGTACAATCTCACTAGCCTTGGAATTAAAGGGAAATGTCTCAACACTTTCATCGGTTCTTTGCATTTCCTCTTCCCTTTCTTTGAGGTCACTGCATATCTCGGTTCTCCACACTGAGGACATTCCTCCAAATATTCATTCTCTTTCCAGTATAAAATACAGTTGTTAACGCAAGCATGAATGTAATTTGCTTTCATACCTAGGTCTTTTATCATTCTCTTCATGTGCGGATATTTTTCTGGTAACGTGTTTCCTTTTGGAAGCCACCTCTTTAAAACCGACAAGAGAGAGGTCACGCTATTTCCCGACCAACCAAACTGCTTTTTCAAATTATGCAATTCAACAATTGCAGAGAGAGTAGTCTCAGAACCCTCACATGAAGGGTACAATTTCTCCATCGCTAATTTATTATAGTGATCATACTTCTCATTGTCGACATACGATTTTTCAGAGAATCCTTCCTGATCGGGTTCTACACAATGCTGTTCGTGCACTCCGTAACATGCGTCAACTAAGTTTCGCAACCTTTCATTCTCATTGTTATCAGCTTCATCATGTCCTTCACAATCAATAGTATCTACTACGGGACATGTTAGGTTCGATGATAGTGTTTCACCATGTAAAACCCACTTAGTATATGTCCTGTCTATACCGTGCATTATCAAATGACCCTTGATATCTACCGCAGTAAAACGCTTCTTATTTCGGCACTTAACACATGGACAAGGAAAGGTCGAGAATTGATGGCCTTTGTTTGCAATTGCAAAATTAATAAAAGACGCAACTCCATTTGTGTACACCTCACTTATTATATTCCTCTCATTCATCCACTCTTTGTTCAATGTTTGTGACATTCTGCACTACCAAAAAAATATGGTTTACACACAAGTTATATGATTATATAAAAAAAATAGAATTATTGATACACATAAGAAAAATCACAGTTACAACATGTAATTTTGTTAGAACAAACCTTAAAGTTCAGGGGAGGGGTGCAATTTCCTTAGTTATATAAAATTATGTGTTTTAATAGTATAAATCAGTGTATACAATTATGTGTTTTAATAGTATAACAGGGTATTAAATACCAGGTCTAGTATATACAATTATGTGTTTTAATAGTATAAATCAGTGTATACAATTATGTGTTTTTTATAAATCAGTATATAAAAAACATTCTAAGCTTTGGATTTAATACAAAATAATCAAAAACTTGAACCAAAAAAAATAAAAAGTATGTACCCAACAACAATAACAAAAATACATTGCATTTTACCAAAAAAATAAACCCTAGGTTGTGATGTGAACAGTAAATCGCTTAGAACGCTTAGATAATTACCTTATGAAAGCAAATCGCAATTCCCAAACCCTAGGTTGTGATGTGAGCGCCGAATGCTTCCAAAACCCTAGGTCACGCTAACTGAGACTTCTTCCAAACCCTAGGTCACGCTAACTGAGACTTCTTCCAAAACCCTAGGTCACGCTAGAGCATTTTGGAGAAGAGGAAGAGTATTTTGGAGAAGAAGAAGATCAAACGCTATTTCTTTTTGGAGAAGAGGAAGATCAAACGCTAGCTTTTTGGAGAAACCCTAGGTCACGCTAAGTGTATTGTGGAGAAAGACAATTTCTTTGTCGGGGATATTTTGACGCTAGGGGTATTGTGTTGTGAGAATGTTAGTTAATTACTTTTTTTTTTAATTACTTTTAAAATATTTAAATAATATTAGTAACACTTATCTGATATTAGTAACGGTATGGTGTTGTGAGAAATAGTAACAGTATAATACTGTTAGTAAATCAAAAAACAGTCTGTTACTAAAAGCTTGTTTTGGTGTAGTGGACATGGTTATGTTTGCTAGGAATTTTAGAAAATTTCTTAATTTTAATAAAGATAATCTTAAAAAGGATTTTAAGAAATTTGATAAATCTAACTATGACAAAGCTGAAAATTCCCTAAAAAAATTAATGAAGATCTCAATAGTGATGAATCGAATAGATGTTATGGTTGCGAATGCTATGGCCATAGGGTAAGAGAGTGTCCCACTAAACTAAGAAGGGGGGGCAACAACCAATTTCATATAATTACACCCTTAGTGATGATAGTGATAAGGGAGAGGGACCTGATTCCCCCATGGAGCGCAACTTTACCGTGTTTATGGCAAGATATGTAAATGATAGTGAGAAATCGTCCAATGATGACATCTTAATACATGACACTTCCAAGGCCAAAGTTTTTTAATCCCAAAATTTTGATGGTATAGAGAGTTGAGAATAAAGAGAGAATGAAAGTGAAGATGAGGTTGATGTTATTGAACTTCAAGTGGCCTTTCGTGAACTATATGAGGAATCAATTAAAATTAAAAGGGCAAATTTGAAGTTAGAAGGTTGTTTGAGAAAATGTGTCTAGGTTAACAATGAGAGTACTTTAGTGGAAGACCTTAGGATACATGAGAAAGCTCTTCGTGATAAGCTTGAATATGTATAAGGTGAGAGAGATAGCCTTAAATGTTTAATGAAGGGTATGATGAAAGAGCTTCTTAGGTTTGAAGAGAGTAAGTGTTTACTCGAGTCTAGATTTTTAGAGTTGGAAGAGAAAGTGAGAGACTCAAGTCTGGTCAAATTTGATTTGGAGTGTAGGTCAAAAAATTAGATAAAATTATTGGAACTGTCCAAATCAAAAGAGACACGTGTGGTATTGAATTCGATACAAAAAATACTTTCTCTAATATAGCCAAAGCCACAAGTTTAAGATAATCCCGTAGGAACACTTCTAAAGGTCAATCCTTAAGTACTAATTTTCATCCGATTTTTACATGCTCACATTGTGGTCGAAAAGATCATCTTAGGAATTTTTATTTCGATTTCAAAAAGAATCCTAGGAAATACAAAAGTAGAGTCACCAAGGTTCCCAAATGTCTAGTGCGTCAAGTTTCACTAGTTTGGGTTAGGAAATCCGATTTGGAGGCTTTACAAAATAGGATTGTTGATTCTCATTTTCTTGCATGTGATCCCTCACTTTCTACATATAAAGATTGGATGTGTTAGCTATGTTTACTTACACTAGATTTTGTGCATAATGATCTAACTTTTTCTAGTGGTATGATTAGTTTGTTTCTCATTTTCTAGCTCACGCTTCATCATATATCGCATGCTAGAATTATGATTTGTTTGCCTTTTGTATTTTATTTTAGTTTTGTTTGGTGTTATTTAAAAATACAATAATATTTTTTTTTACTTTTGAGTTGAATTTTTTTGTGTTTGGTTAAAATATTTTGGAACAACTCAAAAAGATTTTTGTGTGTATATTAGTTTGAATCCCATCCCTTTATTCTTCCATATGGATAGAACTTTTTGATTAAGATTTTTAATCCTTAAAATGTTCTTTGTCATGATTGCATGGAGTAGTTTGATTTTAGGTTGCTTAATGGATTATATTTTTATATGCCTTGATTCAAACATGCACAAGCTCATTTGAAATTTAACTTCACATACATATTTAATCCAAGTGAGATGTTCTCTTATCAATTTAGTTATCTACTTGTTGTTATGACTATGGAAGATTTGTGCATGTAAGAAATGCTTTCCCGATGTAATAATTATAGAAATATGCCTATCCGACATAATTGTTTATAAATGAAATCGGACTGTGAAAGTCAAAATTACTTTGCGTAAAAAGGCACCATTGAATTTTGGCATTAAAAAATTGGCAATATAAAAAATTAGCCAAGGCCTGTTTAGTTTAGTTGATATGTTCAAAAAGAAAAGGAAGAAGAATATTAATGAGGAAGTTTGGTGTGATATATCAATGAGTTTGTACAATGTCTTTGTATTCTAGTTATTCTATTCTTGTCATGACTTTATTGGTTTATAGAATCATCAAAATTCTAGGCTTAAGTGAATTATGTATGTTTGTTCATTGAGTTCAATTTATGTTGTCACATGAGGCTATATTTGAGTGTGATAAAGTTTTGCAATCAAATGAGAACTCCATGAACATGCATAGGTGATTGGGTCTATATTCCTTTAGTTTCTTGTTCACATACCTTCACTCCCGTTTACCACATGTATTTTGACACATTTTTAACATATGAGTGTGGAAAACTTAATGTATTTTGTGTGGTGTGTGGTGTTTATACCTATGTATATGCGCGTGTGAGTTATTGGTATTCATTGTGTATATATATGTATGGTATTTTTTTGAGTCTTTGCCTTGCTAGATAGTCCATTAATGCTTTGAATTAAAAAATATGGCATCTATCATGTTGCGAATTTTGGTTGATATCCCACGCTTATTGCAGCACCCCGCTTAGAATAATAACGGGTGGCCAGCCCTATACTACATTAAATCAGGAGTTTCAGATGATCCAATCTCAACATCAACTGTCGGTACTATATAATATAGGACTAACTACCCGATATCATATAAGCGAGATGTTAAAATTAAATAAAATATGCAACAGACAACAAACTAACACTATAACACTACTCATAAAGGAAAGAAAGATCCAAGAAAGAACTATGAGAAAAGAAATGCTAGAATAAAATGAAATAAATAACTACAACTGAAATATACCCTAAGGAAGTAAACCCGAATTAGCGGTCGGGTCACAACCAATACAATAACTGAAATGAAATAAATATACACATCTATAAATATCCCTTGGGTATAAACCCGATACACAACATGAATCCTACCTAGATTTTTAAAGAAGTGGGAAGCGACTACAAGATACATCCCGCAACAGTCCGCACATGTCACGGCTCCCAATACTCTGGATAGAAGGTCATCCGGCATCCATGTGGTAGGACACCTGTAATAATATATATATTATGGCAGGAGAGAAAAGTAAATGGGTCAGAGCCCGAGTGTGAAAAATATTTAGCAAGTGTGTTAACCGTGCATAATAAATATCCGTGCACTTATTTCATAATTAAAGTGGAATCGCACCTATTCGCCTCTCGTGGAACCCCTACTCACCTCTCATCTAGCGGCGCGCACCTATTCGCCTCCTGCATTTTTAGTTAACTTACCCCAATTATAAGGACAACCTAACTTAACATAGGCCCCGCCTATACCCACGAGATTTTAACTTTCTATCTTACCCCAAGAATCCACTCTTTCTAATCATACTTGATTATATTACGAACAATTATGCCATAATAGGCTTAATGGATTCCAGTTTATGATTTAATCAATGATAATTCTTAATATGTTACCCACTTATTTTTGGGTTGAATCATAAGATTTAATTTCTAATTAACATGCAATCAAATTACTATTGACAAAACTTCTCTCCAATCTCAACATTGTACTACGTTTCGTGCGTGGGGTGTCTCGCAAAGCGAAATCCAAACAAGGAACCACCCCGTTACACTACTCCTTGACAACGTCGATCCTAGAGATCCATCATGCCACACATAATTATTTGACAAAACTTTTCTCCAATCTCAACACTGCACTACATTTCATGCGTGGGGTGTCTCGCAAAGCGAAATCCAAACAAGGAACCACCCCGTTACACTACTCCTTGACAATGTTGATCCTAGAGATCCATTATGCCATACATACAATATTATACTACTACAACTACTTGATTTTAGACTACAGTGTGAAAACAACTTAAAATATCCAATAATATCCTTGGGATGATGTAACCGAAATATTCCTTAAATGCGATACATCAACCCCCATCAATCTAGTACATCATAATCATCTAAGATGTACTACACAAAGATTCCATATCCTTTCATCTATAGGATATATAAATATATATAGGCATTTTATTCTAACCACACACACACATATATATATATATATATATATACCATCATCCATACCCATGACCAAGTGTACATATCACATCTGATGTACATTGACCATGCACAATAATATACCCGGCTATAAATAGCGTCGATAAACTGCATCATACTATCAGCTTCCTAGTGCCCGACTCACGTAGCAATACTGGGGACCACCATGGTGGGGCTAAACGACACCCATCTCGTGGTAAACTCACACACAAGACGTCCCGGGAAGCGGTCATAGCTCCAAACCGGCAATGAGACGAAACATACCCACCACGCCTCATCCCAAAAATATAAATCATATAATAACACACGGGACGACTATGACCTGGGGAATATCCACACCCTTCTCCTCGAGCCAGGATGCTCACCCTCTGTGCGAAAACTTCCCAATGATAGCATGAGCGGGGTATGCTTAACCACATAAGTACGTATATCGTTCACATGCAGAATATACATACATCCATATGATCCCATCATATGATCAAACATTAAACCATCATATACGGTTTAAATATCCATACCATGTATGTCCACAACATAAATATATCCATATATTCATATCTATATTGATATATACACATATATTCACATATCCATATTTCTATATATACAAACTAATTCTCGTTCATATGCATAAGATATATAAATTCGGCAATTAGTATACATAATCCTCAATATACAAGCCGTCCCCACAACTCATTTAATTTACCTCGATATGTGAATACAATGCCTCACTTGAAACATATTCAATCACTTTTCCTATGATGAATAGTCTCCCAAAATCATATGTGTGTATATATATATATATATACATATATATTCAACATTAGGGTTATCACCCAATATTTTGTGTAGGAAACCATCACTACACGTACCATCTATATTCGAGAGCACATTAAAGAATCTAGTAATAATTTCGACTATCGGTATACACCTAACTAATAGTCTATAAGCCTCAAGCTCAATCTTATTTTCATCAAATAATCCTATTTCTTAGGGAAAATACCCGTTGTAAATCACACACCGATAAATAACATCTACCCCAATTAGATTTACACACTCTAATCCAGTTGGTAATATGATCCCATCGTTCTCGATTCGGACTACGGTTCAATCACTTTTGTGAATCCCCTGGTCTAATATCTCTCGGATTTATTTCTTAAAGTTTATCATTACTAAGGGTATGCGACCACTCTCTTTCATTGGGCCCCAAACTGTGTCTGAATCATATCCTATCCTTATAAGGATTCAATATAAATGTCACCCCAGAAATTTCACAACATACACTCTCAACTCTCTCCAAGATTTCTTAGCCTCCCAACACATTTATACTTACAATTTGTCGCTAAGTGTGATTCTGAATCCCAATGAGGTTTCCCCATAATCTCTATACACATCTCCAAACACAGACTTGGATATATGTTTCCCAAATTTTCCCAAGAAGTCCCCATGATCACAATGTGTGAGAAACCCCCTAGTGTCTCCAAAACATATCTCTTACATCATAAGAGAAGACCCCAAATCAATAAACCCAACCAAAAAGGGTTTGAAATCACCATAAAGAAAAATCCTCAAAATGCCCTGTTTCCGAATCGATTCGGCCCTATTCCGAATCGATTCGGCCTCCAAGGAGAATCAATTCGGGTCTAAAGACATGGGCTTCTATCTCAGGCCGAATCGATTCGGCTTCGGTCCGAATCGATTCGGTCAATGCAGACCTGCTAATTTGCCTAGGCCGAATCTATTCGCTTAGAGGGTGAATCGATTCGGGTCTGTAGATTTTGAAGGGTTCTTCTTCTTCAACAAAACCCGTGAATTTTAAACCCTAAAATTTCTATTCTAACCTCTAAATCTTTATCACAACATAATTTTAAACCCATAAATCAACCCAAAGTTGATCCCAACCATTTCTACACCATTTAAACCCATATGTAAACATTGATTTCAAGATTAAACCCAAAAATCTAGGTTTTGATATTTATACCCAAAATCATTTCTTTAAACCACAAATTATGAAATCTAATACACAAAAGACTTATTTAGCAAGATTAAACACTTGCCTCAGATTTGTAGAGGTTGGATCGTCCTCGATGTCACGATTTGGCCGGGGTTCCCAAGCTTTCTCTCCTCTCTCTCTTCCTTTCTTCTTATTTTCTCTCTTCTCTTCTCTTTTCTTTATCTTTATCTCTTTCTCTAAATGAGAAGGCTTGTCCATTAAGCCTCTTAAACCTTAAAACATAAGTCCCAGTTTTAATTTTTAATACACACTTTAAATGACTCGTTTACTCCAATTCGAGTCAAACTGACTTAAAAATATTTCGGAGCCGAAATAAAACCCAATGACAGTCATTTTGACTATCTCGACCCTTCTGGGATCGATGGTACCCTCAAAATCATCATACAGAATACTTTGAAATGACCTCTATTTTTGGACCTAAATTCCCAAATTTTAGAATTCTCCAATTTAATTAAATTTTGTTTTCCCAAAAATTTAATTTCTCAGTCTCAAAAATCATGGGGTGTTACACTTATCATAGTACATTTTTGTTGGTATTATTTTTTGGTATCGCATCATTGTTGATTCCTATAAATATTTGTATGTATTAGTTGCATTTTATCGTTGTCCATATGCTTTATTGTTCCTGTTCATAGATCATTCATGTTTAACTTGTTTTTCCTGAGTTCATAACCCTAGTGTAGACTTAAGGGGGAGAAATGGCATTTTCCTTAATTAGGGGAGAAATAAGTGATTTTATAATTCTTTAACCTTTGTCTATTCCTAAACAAAAAGGGAGAGAGATGTATCTAATCCTTTGTAACTTGGGGAGATTTATCTTAGGGGGATACGTCTTTCTAGGCAGATCATTGTTAGATAAAGGGGGAGTATTATTATTTTATTGCACTTTAATTTGTTATATTCCCTATGCATTGGATGGTTTGTTTAAGTGTGCGGGATTTCATCTTTAGCTGTATTATTTAAAGCAGAAAAGCATTTCCTATGAGTAGAGTCAAGCATCTGTATTTTTATTTTTTTTGGTGGGATTGTGTCTAGATGTGCTTGACGGCCCTTAGAATTTTTCTGTTTGGTTTTGTCCCTGAATAGCCAAAGGAGGAGATTTGAAAGGGGAAATTTCCAATCGAGTAAATTTCTAGTATTGTCTTAATTCCAGACAAAACAATTTAAGTCGTAGAATAGATGTACATGTTGTTTCTTTTCAAGCCTATTTCATTTGAAGAATTGAAGACGTAACGGCTAAGAATTTAAAGAATTCATCCTTGTCGATTTTCATGCCAAGTGTATACGTAATCAACATTTGATTTTCCAAAGTCTCCAAAGGTATGAATGCACTATTATATATATATATATATATATATATATATATATATATATATATATATATATGAGCTTGGAAAATATTTTTGGGTGTTAGTATTTTTGTTAAATTTTTTTGAATTCATATTATCTAAAGATTTTATTCTCGAACACCTTTCCGTAGAAAAATCATAACTGATTCAAAAAAATTAGAAAAATACGAAACTAGAAGCCACGCATTCGTATCGAAATTATATAGATTCATGGCCTAAAATATCGTTAGATAGTTCGTTCGAATGAACTTTGAAAAAACTTCAAATGGGATTTCAGAAAACTTCGTGTTTTCTTATTAGAAGATTCGTTCGAACGAACTTCGAATGAAATGACATAGTTATTAATAGTGTTTGAAAAACTTCCCATTTCCCCACTACTTTTTCCTGATAAAATAAGTGCGGGAACAACTTTTTCAATAGAGAACTTTTCATTTTCCTTAAGAGTTTGAGCGAAAAATACTTGCAAAAAAGGGTCCACTTATGTGTTAAATTTTCAAGAATAAATTTCTACCAATAACACATATGTTTACACCCAATATGTTTAGTTTAAATCCAAGTTCATATATATATATATATATATATTTTTTTTTTTTCTTGCTTGGAGAGTTTTTGGCACCATATTTTCACCTCTACACATCAAGAAGAGATTTTGAATTTTTCTCTACCCCAAAAGGGAGCTTGTTTGTTGCAGCTTACTCATACGGTAAAAGGCTCCGTGTGGGGGTGATGGTAACTGTACCCATTGGTGGACTTCAAGATTCCAGTGGGCTCCAGAGTTAGATGTTGGAGCAAGAAGGAGTGTCAAGGCTTGAAGGGAGTCAACTCATTGTTGTAAGTCTATTGTCTTGTTTTTGTAAAAATTACCATACCTAGTGGATTTATAGGCAGGGTCGTTCGAGGTTTTTCCCATTGTGGGTTTTTCTCGTACATCGCTGCATAGTGGGATTGTGTTTATTTTTATCTTGCAAAAATTCACTTAGATTCATGTGTAGTTTTAAAAAGAAAAAAATTGGTTTAATCACAACTTTGGTTTATTTTGATGCTAATTAATTTTGGGAAATATTTTAGTTGAGTAAATTCAAGTCCATTTTATTTACTTTGGCAAAAATGCTTGTTTAGTTTGTGTTACCAAATTACTACCTTGAATTAAATTAATTTTGTTTAGGTGAAATTTTTAATATTTGTTTAGTTTAATTTATATTTTGAAAAAAATTAAAATTTAAGGAATTTAAGTGTTTATTTTAGAATGGAATTTTAGATTTGGAATAGTGATGAACCATCTCTTAATTTGAGTTTAAAATTTTGGGGGCATTCGACCTATCAAGTTCACAGCCAATAAAACATTTAATAGCAGAAGCACGATATCTTGAAACATAAAGATGAGTACAATAGTCCTAATAATAAGGCTATATATCAGTACATGAAATTGCGAAAATCGTAAAAAGTCATAAAGATATTATGGCCTCTAGAACCTGATGCTCTGATACCATCTGTAACACTTCGCCTAATTAAATATTCGATGATTATTCCTTTATTATCACTGTCGAAACCATATTAATTCCTAATCACCTATTGGTTAATTAAGACAGTGCCAAATTTTATCTTTCATTAAATAGATAGTAACATGCAGAATAAACAGTTTAAAACATACACATAGTAATAGTAAAAAACATCACTATATATATATGAATGATTGCCGAATATACTATTGCCTACAATCCCAAATCCAAATAATAATTCCAGCAGATAATAAATAAATCCAAATACCAAACTGAAATGAATAAACTAAATAATGTAACTGAAGGGGAAAAACACACAAAATGAAATACTGAGATAAGATTCCTAATATAGGAATAAATAACAGAATCATTTAGTCCAAATCCTGCATGCATCCACATATGTTGTAGCTACTTATCCCTGGAATAAATCCTCAAGTCCAGTATCCATGTGGTTGGATACCTAAAACGTTTTGGAAAATATGTTTGACAAGGGTTAAAACTGAAAGTATTTTCAAGTGATTAAGTTTGCAATAATTAAATATGCATGCACACTTTTCATATTTAAACTAGTATCGCACTATTTTGAGATATTCCTGGCCCCTAAACTAGAGTGCACACCTATCCCTTCCTTTATAACCCCCTAGTTACTACCCCATCTAACTAGCCTTGTTATAAATTCTCATGATATACTACTCTAGCCCGAGTAACCTTCCTATTGATTTATAAGTTATTTCACTTATTAACTTAATTAATCATGACTAATGAAAATCATATAATAGTCTCACTAATTATATAAATAATACAATTACACATCATGTATTTTACCCGTATATAAATTTCTACACCATTATATACATATATATATACTACAACATTCACACTCATGTCATATATAAATAACCATTCGCCCGAGTAATAAGTCACCGGATGTTTTCTCTAATATGATACCACCCCCGGTATACTCAATCCAACCCGAATACTACGAGATGGTTAACTCACACCGAATTAGGTAATAAAATAATAATAATCATAGTGGAGGTAGTCATAGTTCCCCGAGTGTGAGACTAAATCATACCCAAGACGTCTCACCCGGAAAGGAAACACAACAAAAAAATACCCGAAGTTATGACCTGGGGACTATACTCTCCTTACTTTCATGAGCCAAGGGATTCACCCACATCGTGCAGCCTCCTATGATAGCGCTAATGGGGTATGTAATCCCATAAATATTATTAATGCCAATATTTGTAAATCACCCATATATATATATATATATATTTGGTTAACTCGTGCCTAACTCCCGTTGCATTAGCCCTTAATACCTGAGTCTAAATCCCCGACTCATAATTTAGTTAACTAACCCTTAATTAATTTATTCACATAATGTCACTCAACTACAATGCCCGGACTAACTCATTCAGCCCGTATATTAACATTTTAGAATTTATTACACCAAATTCTTTCCATAAGGTTCACTCCCTTATTTACTTTTCAAATTCTTAATACCCATCTCCTAATACCATAGGTATAAATTTCTATTTAATTATCACTAATTAAATCCACCTTGAAGTCCCCAAATAATAATTAAGACTAAATAAGAAACTTTAGGCCGAACTGCCAAAAATCAAGCCTCATCAATCGATTGAGGCGAACAACTTCTTCCCCGCGGCTCTGTTTCACCATTGCTACACATCCAAGCTTTCCAATTAAACCCAGAATTTAACCCTATACTTCCCACCATGTATTGACCCTTAAAACAAGTTCTGAACATCATTTACATATCCAAATATCACTGATTGATAGTATCAACAGTTGAAATCACGAATTGGGTTTTCATGGTTTCAAACGATCGTTTTCATAATTTTAATTCTATAACCCAAATTAATCAACGTTGGCTACTAGGTATCTAATATAATTCAAATTCCAACATCACCGAATCATATATCATCATAAATTTCACTTTTATTCTACACAAAGTGATCAATTCATAAAACCCATTTTCATGTGAAAACCCACCCCAAAAATGAATTTTGATTCACACCCACTATGATATGAGCCATAATACTGTAGTTTAGATTGAAATCAAGTTAAAAACTTTCCTAATAATATTCGTAAGGTCTGATTTCACTTGTAGAAGATAAATTGATGAAGAATACCCGCAATTCCTCTTTGATTTGTCTCCAAAAAGTTCCCCACTTTCTTCCTCTTTTCTTTTTCTCTTGTTCTTAGGGTTAGAATATGAATGGATGATACCCAACTCTCTTAAACTTTGGTTAAATATTGTTGATCCCGAAATGAAGTTAATGGGCCAAGCCCAAATGACACGAACACACCCGTGTGGTTCCAATTATGCCTAAAAATGTCTTCGGACCCAATTACTACCACTGGGTACTCTATTCCGACTATCTCGACCTATCTGGAACCCACAACACACTTAGAATCATCATTCGAGCCACTTTACTAAAAATCTCTATCTCGACCTCAATATAGTCTATACCCAACTCCTGGTTGAGATATAATAAAATCCCATCATTTAACTCACTGCTACATATGATAATAGTCACTTATTATTTACTACACACTTAGTAAATTTTTTTTTATATTAATCATTATCTATCCCGAATAATATTGAATAAACACATAGTTGCTTAATTCAATTAAATTACGTCACACTTATTATTTAAAATATCCGAATGAATTAAATTCTAATTATTCAAAAATACGGGGTGTTACAGATGGCATGGGTTGTAGATCTTGGAGAGTATCATATACCCTATGAACCCATGACAACATTTAAAGGCTAAGTAGTAGAGAACTTCATAGTCGAGTTACTTATGAAGAAAATCCTACCGAGCAGCCTTTGACAAGAAAGAACTCAGTAGTAAAGCCATCTGAGTAGACTTCTTCGTAAGAGATCTTAGTAACGAATCCACTCGAGCAAACTTTTTTAGAAGACTTCTTTATAACTAACAGACCAGTGACGTCCCCTACCTGAGAATCCGCTAAAAACTACCTCGAGCAAAGACAAATAATATTCAAATATGGATCCCTAGTTGAGGGGGGCTTGAAGGAGGATCTACTCATGTGGAAGATATATGTAGATGGATCATCATACACCACAGGTAGCAAAATCGGGTTGATAATCAAAAACTAATATGATATGTGGAATATGCACTCAAATTCTAATTCAAGGCCTCCAATAATAATGGGGAGTATGAGGCATTGATCTCAAGCTTTGAATTAGCATTATCCTTAGGCACCGAGTAGATATTAGCTCATATTGGCTCCCAATTGATGGTCAATCAAGTGTTGGGAATATACAAGGTTAAATGAGAGTTTATGAATAGATACTTGGCTAAAACGTGAGACATAATATCCAAGTTTTTAATGGTCGAAATGGTGAAAATACCTAGGATTAAAAATGCCCGAGCAGGTGCACTTGCTCTAATCACTTTCGTGAACTAAGTTAAGGATTACCATTCCGATTTAAATCCTCATGAATAGGAGTATTGGTGAATAAAATTTCAATTTGATCGCATTAGATCTGGCTCCCTCGTGGATGGATCCAATCAAGGGGTATATTGAAAAAGGTGTCCTATGAGACGACCTAAAAGAAGCCAAAAAACTGAGGTACAAAGAAGCTAGTTATGTTGTGGAATGATGAGTCCTATATAAAAGAGGTTTCATTGTTTGTCTATTAAGATATATCCACCCTATCAAAGTATAAGATCTGATCAAGGAAGTGTAGGAAGGATTTTATAGATCCCATTTGGCAGGAAGATCATTGGTCAGGCGAGTGGCCACCTAGCCAACCATAAAAGTATATTATGTTGCCTACGCTAGACAATGTAACAAGTGCAAAAATTTTGCAATAATTCATAAAATACTCGAATCTATACTTACATCGATCACATCCTCATTGTCATTTGCCATGTGGGGAATTGACTTGGTTATCCCGATAAAGGTTCAAGTACTTATCTTTGTCATAAACTACTTCACTAAGTGGGTGGAAGCTAAGCCTCTTGTTGATATGCCACGCGAGAAAGTTTTCCAATTCATATGGAAGAATATAATATGCCGAGAGGGGGTGGCATATGCCATCATCACTGACCACAACACATAGTTTGAAAACCACGAATTCGAAGATTATTATATCCAGTCCAAGCTCCAAAAATTGCATTGTGTTCTCGGACTCCCTCGATGAAACAACCAAATATATATGACAAATAAACTCTTCTCGATTGGATAAAAAGAAGACTGGATGATGCCAAAGAGAAATGGATCAATGACCTGCAAAGTGTACTCTGGACTTAAGGGACCACACTAAGGATATCTACCGACAAAGATCCCTACATGTTAGCATTTAGTACTGAAGTTTCAATCCCAGCAAAAATTGGTTTGTCCACTTATAGAGTACTCAACTTTAACTCCCCTAAGAGCGACATCATCAGAAGTCTAGACTTATATTTGATTGAGGAAGTCAGAGAAAATACGACATTATGTGTGGAAGCCTACCAGCAATGAACTGTTCATTTCTATAACCGGAGGGTTAAGAAGAGAAATCTAAAAGAGGGGGGGCTATGATCCATAAAAATAGTTCTCAAGAAGGGAAAAAATTGGAGGCAGATTGGCATGATACATACCATATTTATCCAATTGTCTTACTAGGTACTTATCACCTAGAAACCTTGGAAGGATAACAACTCAAGAGCTTATGTAATGCCGAGCATTTGAGAAAGTACTATCAATAATAATGAGAAATGTAAACTTTCACTATATATGTAACTCATCTTTTTCAGCTTCAATAAAAAACATCCTGTTCATCATAAATTGATTTCCTTTTCCACATTTTTTTTTGGGAGTGGGAGATATACAACTCTCAAAAAATAAAGAGTGACTAATTGTAAATTAGTCCCAAAAAGTCACAACCAAAAATGTAAAGCTTCATGTATGTCTTAGTCTTTGACAAGTCACAAACAAGAAGTTTCAAAACCAAAAACTTCATGTATGACTCCTTCACGTTAAGAACAAGAAGTTTTACCAGATCGAATTAAGGAAAAATCCTAGCATTTGATCACCTAAGGTAACCAATGTAAACACTTTGTTAAAATGATAAGATCCTTTTGAGTGACCACAAACACGTTAATAGAACCTAAGGATGGACAACTTTGTTACACCTCACGTATTCTGATAAGCAAGGTGGTAAGCCGTCGCTGCCATACTACGGCAGGCGTCACTAAATAAATTGTCATTCTCGACACGTGATAAAAATATAAGACATTTAAAATTTGACCACAAAATATAATAAAATTTATCCAGCAAATATAACCATTCATGCAATTTAAAAATCCATCCCCATGCTATCTCCAAAATTGACATAATACAACTATAAATATATGACTAAAATCATAAACAACTGTGGAAGTAGTTGGCCTACTAAATCCATAAATAAAAGTCTCATAATAAAAGCGACAGAATGGAAAGTAAATCTGAACTACTAAAGAAAGTAAAATAAATCTTCACACGCTCTTCCCAAAAATCTCCAATCACTCCTATACAGTTACACCAACACTATACTTGAAATGTTAGTGAACGTAATGGGTTAGAGCCCACCATAAATACTAGTTACTCCTCCCTATTAGGATCTGTAAAACTAGACAATAGTATAATAAATGATAAACATCACCGTAGAATATTTTAAATTAAAACGATATATATTAAGATGCGAGTAAAGTAAAACATCACTAACTACCCGCATAAACTAAACAACCCTAATATTCGAGTCCAATTATTATGTTACAAAATAATTCCAATTTCTATAATTTAATTAAATTAATTCAACCTATTTTATTCGTGCGACACACTTTTATTGGTCTTGCACACATTCTTGGCGTGCTTAAGTTCCAACACATCACACCCATTCCCCTCACTATAGCCATTCAGCCCGCTTACTATCAACTCTGCACATACTCGTGAGGTTCCACACATAACACGTTACTATGGCCAGTCGACCAATTTTTCTGTCAGCCCTGCATATACTCGTGATGCTAACAAACAACCACGTCGCTATAGCCAGTCAACCCAATTATCATTAGCTCTTCTCATACTTCAGTAAGGGAAATATTTCTAATTGAGTCCATTGTATAGTTTCGACTTATTCTCGGAATAAAACACTTTTGAGTCATAGGTAGATTTTTATTTTCATGATCTCACATAGACTACGGCTATTTAAGTTTATTGTAGACGTTGCGACAAAGCTTTAAAGAATTTATCATGCCGGTTTATGGTGAATTTTTTGTATTCGGGTTTAATTTCATTATGAGATCACTCGAGTATGAATGCGTAATTTTAATGGGACTTGGAATTTAATTTAAAATGTTTAAGGATGTTATTTTTATTAAAGAAATAATGTTAAAATGTTTTTAAAAGTGTTTGAAAATATTTACACTTCGTTTATTTAGAGATAAACATCATTTAGCGTTGTGCATTTGTCAAACTCTTGTGTACAGTCGTTCAAAAGACCATAACAGTCATTCAAGCTACATAGGGATGTTGTTCGAGAAACATGCCTATGTCACTCAAACGAGATGCGGCCTCAAGAAATTTATTTAAGGCGTGTTTTCTCAGAAATTTCGTCAGGCGTGCAGTCTGAAAAATAGTTTACAAACTAGAATGTTGTTTGCAAAAAGTTTTCTAAGATTTTATAAGTCCAAAACATCCTTAGAGTTTCAAAGATCCGATCTTTCATTATTATATGCTATAGTGATCTTTGTTGGCACCGTTCAGATTTTGTTCTGCACAGAACATTATTGGGTTTTGCGGTGGAGAAGTGAAAGAGCCGTGTTCAATATCGTAGACGTTACATGGCATATCGATAGACATAAGGCATTCATGGTGGCGACTGGTATGCACAGGTATTGTGAAAGGATTTGCGTGGGAACTGTGGAAGGGTGGTTGAAGATCAGAAGAGCTTCACATCTTGTGGAGATTGAGTCATTGAGTAGGACTTGTGTCCATTCCTTATAAATTTGTATCGCTTGGGTTGTCCAAGGTTTTTTCCCTTTGTGGTGTCCTCATACATCCGGCGTTATGCGCATTGTTTTCCTTACTTTACTTTCTTTAATAACTAGATGCTTGATTTTTATTAATCAAAATAAATTTTGGTTAAGTTAAAGAATTTTCACAATTTGGTGCACATAAAAGTTTGAAAATGATTTTCAAAAAGAGATAATTGTTTCATAGTCCTTAAATAAAAGTCTAATTTGAAAAGTAGGGGGCCTACAAATTAGTATCAAATCTAAAAACATATTTTTTTTGTGTTGGTCCCTTTTTTTCTTTCAACGATGAATTTTGAAAGTTATGATAGTTTTCGTACTCCTATCTTTTATGGTACTAACTATGCTTATTGGAAGATGCAAATAAGAAGTGACTTGAAATCCATAGATGAGCGTGTGTGGTTAGCGATTGAAAATACTTAGACACCACCAGTTATACGAGAGGGTGAGACCACTAATATAAAACCCGTTGAGTCATGGGTCGAGGCTGAACATAGGCTTGCACTTTACAACTCTAAGGGTCTGCACATTATTTCCTCACGTGTCACACCTGAAGATTATAATAGAATCATGACTTGTGAAACATCAAAAGAGGCTTGGGATACACTTGCACTCACTAACGAGGGCACGATTACGATCAGGGCGTCCAAGTTGGAAAACCTCACTACATAGTTTGAAATGATTAAGATCTTGGAGAGTGTGATTTTTGGTGAGTTCTACACTAGGTTGTTCACTATTTTCAATGCGTCGTTTAACCTAGGAGAGAAGATACCTGACAATCGAGTCGTAAAGAAAATCTTAAGGTCGTTGCCTAAAAAGTTTGATGCAAAAGTGGTCGTTTTGAATTCCCTTGGTACGCTAGAGTAGATGAAAGTTGAAGGGATTATAGGTGACCTATAAATCTATGAACTCGATATGTTTACCTCCAAGAAAGAGCCAAAGAAAGACAATTGCATTAATTTTAATGCCTGGAAGGAGGGGACTAAAGTTTCGGATAATGATTCCGATTTAGATTTTGAGGATGTTTCCTTGTTGTCAAAGAAATTCAAAAAATTCTTAAATTCCAAAAGTATCGAAAGATGCTAAGAGATTTGAGAAATTTAAGAAAAATAAGGTAAATTCCTCCCTTAAGGACAAGAGTGAGAAAGTTAAGAGGGATGATTCGAATAGGTGTTTATGGTCACAAGGTTGTCGAGTGTCCCACTAGACTCAAGAAGGAGGGTAAGAAACCAATATCATATAATGTCACCTTAAGTGGTAGTGAATAGGAAGAGGGAGAGAGAGTTCCTCCAGTGAGCGCAACTTTATTGCATTCATGGCATGTCATGTGAGAGATGACGATAAATCTTCCCATGAATATTCTCATCTGCATAACACTTTCGAAGAGGTTGAGGGTAAATCCCACGTGTGTGAGGGTGAAGAGAGTGAGGAAGAGGAGATTGATGTGAAAGAGTTGAGAGTTGAATTTAATGAGTTGTATGATGAAGTAATGAAGGTGAAAAGGAAAACTCTAAATTTTTAGGTTTAATGAGCATGATGTAGAAAATAATAATGTTTTGATTATGGATCTTAGGGCACGGGAGAAGATGCTTAGGGAGAAGCTAGAGTACATTGAGAAAGAGAGAGATAGCCTCCGTGGTTTGATGAAGCCATTAAAAAAATAGGTGCTAGAGTCTGAGGAGTCTAGGTGTGTGCTTGAGTCTAGGATTTTTGAGTTGGAGGAGAAGTTGCAAGACTCGAGTAAGGTTAATTAAGTTTGACTTGGAATTTAGGTTGAAGAAGTTAGATAGGATGTTAGGCACCGTCCAAGTCAAGAGAGATCGGTTTGGTATAGGATATGATGATCACGTTGTTCCCATTCCTAAAGCCAATATTAATCGCGTGAGAGAGCCAACTAGGAACGTGAGGAGAGGTCGATAATTTTGTAATCATTCCTTCTGTCTTCACACTTGTTCCCATTGCAGTAGGAAAGTTCACCTTAGATGTTTTCTTTATGACCTTAGAAATGATCCTGGGAAGTTTAGGAATAAAGTCATGTCGGTTCCTAAAACCCCCATGCGTCATATCATGCCTACTTGGGTTAGGAATTCAGACTTAGAGCCTTTAGGACTAAAAGTTCATGGTTCTCATTTGGTTGAACTTGATTCTTCCCATGCTAGATCTAATGGATAATTGTGTTGGAATGTTTGTCACATGCTAGTCTTTGCATCATGATTTATATTTTGCTAGTGATTTGACATGTATACCATTTTGTATTATATTTTTCATTTATTAAGTCTTATTTGAAAAATACAAAAATATTTTGATTTTGATAAAAAAAATTCGAAAAACACAAAAAGATTTTTTGGTTTTAAATATTCTTGACAAAAATACAAAAAGATTTTATTTTTGGGTCAAAAATATTTTTAGAGAAACACAAAAAGAGTTTCGGTTTGTGTCGTGAGTTTATATGTTTGATGTGGCATATTGGAGTACTTAGACCCCCTTCCTGTCTTTATCCATGTGGCTTGGACATTTGGTCATAATTATTGATGCGTAGAATGATCTTGACCATTATATTGTGGGGTTGTTTCGAAGTTGATATGCATATTAATTTGACTTTGTTTATATGCCATCTTTACACACATGCACGATTTTATATGAATGTTTGACTTCACTTGCATATATGAGTTTAGTGAGACGTTCTTATCTCAATTTTGTCATCTATGTGTAATTAAACTTAAGGGGGAGTTATGCATATAAGAGCCGTTTACTGTGAGGACTGAAATTGAAAAAATAATGAGTGTTCACGGGAAAGGGCTAAAATGTGCAAAATTGACCCGTCCTGAAAGTCACCGTTTGAAAAAACCCAAAAAATCAATGCAATAAAAAGAATCATATGCCAAAATGGGCCAAATTTGTTTATATTCATTCCAAAAGAAAAAATATGATATATTTGAGGGAGTTTGGATGGATAATTAAACGAGTTTACACAACGAATCGTAACATTGAAAAATCATATCATGACGCTATTGTTTGTAGAATCGTCAAGATTCCGGATTTGGGTGCATGATGCTTGTTTAGTTCATTAAGCTCACACATTAATTGTCACATATGGCTAAAATAAAGTTTGGTGATTTGTTGCTATCAATTAGAGCTTCTTGATCATTTTTATGTGTTGGAATTGTGATTCATTTGTTGTAGTTCATGCCCATACATTCCATGTTCATGTTTAAGCACATCGATACTATGTTAGAATGAAATTAGCATTGTTTTATGTGTTTTTTTTGCTATTATTTTGCAGTTTATGCTCTTTTCAGTTAATGTTTTCAGGAAATTTTTTCACTAGAAAAAACTACATATTTTTCATAGCTGGATGTGAGTTTTTGGTTTTCTCGTTCAAGCGAGATATCGATCTCGCGCGAAACCTTTATGCGAGAAGCTTATGTCGGTTGAATGACATGGCTGTCTTGTTTGAGAGACTTTCTGGGAATTTTATTTCCTTCTTGTTTCAGTACCTTGGTTGATATTGACATATTTTTGTTACTGCTGGGTTGCTTCTGGACAATATGTTGTATACGGTTATCACTCATTATATTTTTCATTACAGTATGTTTGTTTAATCACACTTGCAAGAATATATATCAAGGGACAAACCAAACATAGATGCAAAGAAGTTCCACACCTCAGTAGCAATGATACATTAAATAAGGACATAATAATACCTATCCTCAGCATTCTTACAAAATCTACAAATTGAAGCAAGTCTAACACCTATTCTTTGAATATTTGATTCAAATGGTACTGAATGGTTTAAGACTTTCTAGGTATATTTTGATAATCTCACGGGGCCTTCTTTTAACCAATTTATTTTCCAAGATATAGATAAAGGCCTACTTTGTCTACGAATATTGTAAGAAGATTTAATGGTAAAATCACCAGTGATAGAAACCTTCCATATTACATTCTCTTCATTGATATATGAATCAGATAAATCTTTAATGGATGCTATCCTTTTAATTTAAGAAGGGACTTGTTTGATACTAAGACCTTTTTTGTATTTGTTTCTTATAAAACTTGACCAAATACCATATTCAAATTTATACTTCCAATATAATTTCATGCTAAAAGCAGAGACAAGGTCTTCAATTTTCCTGAAATTTGGGCCACCCTCATGAAATGGATAACATAACTCATTCCATTTAGTAGACCCGGCAAACTGTGATACGACACGATAACATGACACGACTCGACTCGAAATTAACAGTTAATGGGTTAAGGCTTATCAGGTGCGGGTCACTATCGTGTTAACACGATAGACCCGTTAAATATAATGAATCGGGTTGGTTAAATATTCTTCACCCGATAATTACCCGTTAAGACACGGATACTGTTCATGTCATACCGGGTCGTGTGACTCATTAGTAACCATTATGACCCGTTAAGATATGTAGGGAAAATTAAAATAATATTTTTAGTTTGAGAGGGCTAAATATGTAATTATGCAAAGTTAGCGAGTCTTATTGGTAGCTAACGGGTATTATTTGTACTTGTCTATCAGTTCATATCAGGTTAAACGGGCACAGAGGGTTAAACCCATTAAGACCCAAAAATGATTTGTTACCTTAACGGGTTAAACGGGTTCGTGTCGTGTAACCCGTCAGGAAAATGAATAGTGTACGAATATTGGATTCATTACCCGTTAAGCTAACGGGTCGGGTTCGGGTGGAGAAAAATTCCACTCGAATTCATTAATGCCCGACACGAACATGACCCAAACCGACCCGTTGCCAGGTCTACCATTTAGTCCATTGATATAGATTCTCCTTTGAGGTGCCACCGCAATAGAATTTACTAAATGTGTTACGTAATCTTTTTATATTAATTTTAGGAGGGTTTAAAACTTCAATAGTGTACATAGGAATATATTGAAGCACATATCTAATAAGGGTGGCTCTGCCAGCCTGAGAAATCATTTTTTAAGACCAATTGTAAAGTTTATCCCTAATTTTAGAAATAAGTTCAGAAAAATGAATTGCCTTAGGTTTCCCTTTAAAGAGAGGAAAACCTAAATTTTTCAATGGAAATTGTTTGTGAGACAATCCAAAAGTAGGTTCATAGATTTCCTTCCATGATGTGATAAATTTTTATCAGTATAAAAGGAACTCTTAGAAAAATTCACTTTCTGGCCAAAAGTGGCTTCATAAATTTTCAATAGGTCTATGAGGGACTTTATTCTATATTTACCACCATTAATAAAAATAATCAAGTCATCATCATATCCTAAATGAGATATCAGTTGACTTTTAGAGGGATGATCATAAGGAATAGCTTTTTTAAGAACAAATCATTTGTCTATATATCTACTAAGGGCTTCAGCTGCTATTATAAATAGACCAGGAGACATAGGGTCTCCTTGCCTTAAACCTCTGGAGGAATGAAAGAAGCCTATACTTTTACCATTTAAAATTAAAGAGAACCAGTTATTAGATATGAGCCTCCAAATCAAGTCTATAAAGACTTCACAAAATCCAATTTTTCTAAGGACTTCACAAAGATAAGGCCAATATACTCTATCATAAGCCTTCTCCATATCTAATTTAATGATCACATTTTTGCCATATGATTTCTTACCAATATATTGCACCATTTCTTGAGCTAATAGAATGTTTTCCTAAATGCTTCTTTTTTTAACAAAACCACTTTGATTTGTAGAAATGATAGAAGGAAGAATAAGTGACAATCTATCATTTAAAATTTTAGAGATAATTTTATTTGAGAAATTGCACAAACTTATTGGTCTAAATTGGGAACGTAATGAAGGATTTGAAACTCTAGGAATAAGAGCAAGAGATGTAGAAGTCCAACTTTTAGGGAGTTCACCCCAGGAAAGAAAGAATAAATTTCTTGAATCAGGTCATATTTAATAATATTCCAAAACTTTATGTATAATATACCTCCAAAACCATCAGCTCCTAGAGAGCTATAATGATCCATGTTGGATAAAGATGAGAAAATTTCTTCTTCAGAGGGGAAATCAGTTAATTTGTTATTCATGGTAACATCTATTTCTTTACCAATGACTTCCATAAAAGAAAAATCTAAAGATTTGTATTCTGCAGACCAAATGTCTTTGAAATGATTAAGAATTTGTTTTTCTATTTCTTCACTAGATTCTTCCCAATGGTTTTGATTATCTTTAATTCTAGAGATGGTTAAGCTCCTTTACTTTGCTGTTACTGAAGCATGAAAAAATTTGGTATTTTTATCCCCTAATTTAAGCCATTTTATATGACTTTTTTGATGCTAGAAGCTATCCTCTATTAGTAATGCAATATTTAACTCAGCTCTAGCTTTACACAAATTAGTTATAGAATATTCAGAAGGATTGTTTTCAAACTCATATTCCTTTATTAAACCTAAGTCTTCAAGGTCTTTTACAGCTTGGAAAACATTTTTGAAAGTGTTCTTATTCCAAATTTTTGAAAACATTTTTGGAAAACATTTCAAGGTCTTTTACAACTTCAGTTTATTTAACTATATAGAAAATTTAACTAAATGAGGGGCTTGAATTTCAATAGACCATGATTCTTTAATTATTTCTTGGACATTTGAGTTAATACACCACATAAATTGAAACTTCAAAGGTTTTGGATAGTTATCAAAGGTACTTTTAATAGATAAAAGTAATTTACTATGATGAGAGCATGTTTTATGAAGATAAGTTATACTAGTTTGAGGGAACTTCAAAAGCCAATTATGATTTACCAAACCTCTATCAAGCATGCAAAAAATAGTTCCAGCAATCCTATTATTTGTCCAAGTAAACCTGGAGCCAAAGTAACCTAGATCAATTAAGGAACAAGAAGAAATCATATCCTTAAAATCTTTTGTAGCATCAAAGTCTATAGGATTACCTCCTGATTTTTCAGACTCATCTAAAACTATGTTAAAGTCACCTAAACTATCCAAGTCTTAGCTGCAGAATTCCTTGTGACAGTAGTTATATCTTGCCATAGATCAACTCTTTTAATTGGAGTACATTTAGCATATGCAATAGCTAAATGTATAGTAACATTCAAACATTATATATAGATTTAAATACCTAAAAGTTGCTCTGAATCATAGATCACTTGGACTTCAAGATCATTAGACCATAGAAACCAAATTTTATTGGATATGTTGCTTAAACAGTTAGGGAAATTCCATTTGATTTTGTATTTTGGAAAATTTTCTGAATCAACTTTAGGCTCAAGTAAGGCAATAGCGGTAGTTTGTATTGTTTGATCAGTCTTTTGATTCTCCTACTAGTGGACTTATTAGCTACCCCCTAACATTCCAGCATATAAAATTTATCATTTAAAAAAAGAATTAGTGGTAATATTTTTTTATTTTCCCAAAGACCTAGTGAATCTTCTATATAGAGGATCAACTGGAGTTTTTTTAGAAATCATACCTGACCTGACTGATGTTTCTGTAGCAGTAGATGTGGGATCACTGCCACTATCTTTCTTGTGGCTGCAGCTGTTTGTTTCTGATAGTTATTCCATTTGACATCTAACCATGAAGCAAAGTTCTGTAGTTCTTCAACCATTGGAACTGCACCTTTTCTCTCCTCATGATCTGAATGATAATATTTAGAAGCTTTGAAAGAACTATCATACTTAGGCAGTGCATAACCTTTTGGGGAGAGATGGAATTGATCCACCCTCAAGGTTTCCACTGAAATATAATAACTATGAGTAATTTTGTCTAGCTACAGCTGTTGGCCTTCATGATTTTTCTGAATCCAACTTTCAACCTGATCTGTAGCTACCACTTATTCTTCTTCATTTGAGTTTTCTTCTTACGAGACTTATATAATATCATCTAACAGGACTTTCTTAGTTCCTGAAGAACTTGAGTTAAAGTGAGATTTCAATTGACCTGTGTCTTTCTTTTCTTGAACTGTAGAAATACCTTATACCTTTGGTAATAACTGGTTCTTGATATCTGTTTCTTGAATTTGAGTTGCAGCAGAATTCTTTGTAGGAACTTTGGTATTTTGTTTTGGGGAAGTGTTTGTGGAGAGGGATTTAATCAGACATTTGGACTCTTGATGTCCTTTTTTCTTACAATATTGCCAGTAAGAAGGAATGTTTTCATACGAGATTTTTTGCCAAAAACCTTTATCTCCACATCCAATCTAGATCCTATAAATTATTTCTTGTAAAAGATTTAAATCAATATAGATTCTTTCAATGCTTGGTCGAGTTAATGATTCTGTTGAGACATCCATAGTCAGAGGTTTCCCAATTAATTGATTAATTGAAAATAAAGAAAATTTTGCATAAAAATGAATGGAAGATTTGGGAGATTCACCCAAACTGGGACAATAGAGCTTTCTTCTTCTAGGTGGAACTCTGATGTCCATTTGAATGTGCGCATTGGTAACTTCCCAATGTACCATTGATCTCTAACCCAAAGTCGAACATAATCCTCTTCGCATTAAAGCCGAATTAGAAGGTTCTTAGAATCAATCAAACCTATTATAAATTCTGACTTTAAAGAGAAAGTTTGGAAGGTTTTCTTGATGATTTCAATTGAAGGTCTACCATGCAAAAATTTTCCAATGATGGTGTGTTTGAAAGTAGCAGCTAGCGTAGTAATGTGATATTCTGAGAATAAAATGGTCGGTTCTCCCTTGTAGGTTGATGGCTGTTTAAGACAAGGTTCCTTCACA
Source organism: Sambucus nigra (assembly GCA_949130495.1). Lineage (NCBI taxonomy): Eukaryota > Viridiplantae > Streptophyta > Magnoliopsida > Dipsacales > Adoxaceae > Sambucus > Sambucus nigra. The sequence goes on from OX422219.1 coordinate 55,223,297, forward strand.
GTGTTATTCATGAGTATAATTGTAATGGATTTCTACCAAATGGTATTCTGATCAGGAGGTTTAGGAGGGATGTGTGTGTTAATATGGATGTTAGCCACGTCGACACAGCTTCAAGGGGAATGGATATTCACCCAATTTTCTTTGCGATTCTTGGAGAGTTCCTATCTTTTGAGTTCAAGTGCCCATCACACTCACTACATCTTTTGATCATTATTAGCTGGTATAGATATATTTATCTTTTCAAGGGTTGCCAATTCAAGAAAAAAAAGGGGGAGATATATATATGATATAGGGGGAGTTTGTTTGATGAGAAGATTTGACTTATTGCATTACTTATTGATATCATATTGGTGATCATATGCTTTCAAGTTTATATTGATTAGCTTACTCAAATTGGTATCATATTATTTTTGCATTGGTACAAATTGGTATTCTGATGTAAATGTTGTTTAAAAATTAATATCATGTTTTGCTCACACAACAAATGATTTAGATTGGATTTATCTTATTAATTTATATCATTTGTTCCTCCATAATTCACTGGGTATTTGTTTCTTAAATGTGTGTAGGTATTCTTAAGAGATTCGATATTTCAAGGCTACATCACATTGAAAAAGTCCATGCTTGTCGGACCATCATTTACTAGTCTTGTCCTGTAATTTTTGATTTTGGGTTTTATTGGATGGGATTTAGGCGTCCTGCGGCTTGACGGACCGACTTAGGCATTTCACTATTGGTTTTATCCCGGAATAGTCAAATGGGAAGATTTGTAAGGACAAAATTTCCAATTGAGTCCATTGTATTGTTTTGACTTATTCTCGAAAGAAAACAAGTCTGAGTCATTGGTAGATTTTTGTTGTCACGACCCCCCATAGACTATGACGTATTGAAGTTTGTTAAAGACATTGCGACAAAGCTTCAAAGAATTTATCATGTCGATTTATGGTGTATTTATTGTCTTGAAGTTTAATTGCATTACGAGATCACTCAGGTATGAATGCATAATTTTAATGCGACTCAAAATTTATTTTCAAATGTTTAAGGATGTTATTTTATTAAAGAAATAATGTTAAAATATTTGTAAAAGTGTTGAAAACATTTACGCTTCGTTTATTCTGAGCTGTGCATTTTTTAAGCTCTCGTGTAAAGTCGTTCAAACGACCATAGCAATCGTTCGAGCAACATAGGGATGTCTTTCGAGCAAGACGCCGCCTCAAGAAATCTATGTAAGGCATGTTTTCTCAGAATTTTATCAAGCGTGCAATCTGAAAAACAGTTTACAACCCAGTACGTTTTCTGCACAAAGTTTTCTAAGGTTTTCGAAGTCTAAAACATCCTTAGAGTTTAAAAGATCCGATATTTCATTATTATATTTTGTAGTGATCTTTGTTAGCACCATTCGAAGTTTGTCCTACATAAAACTTTGTTAGGTTTTGCGATGGATAAGCTAAAGAGCCGTGTTCAACATCATAGACGTTGCAAGCTATATCAGTCGACATCGAGGAATTCATGGAGGCAACTGCTATGGACAAGTATTGCAAAAGGATTCACGTAGGTACTATGTAAGGGTGTTTGAAGATCATAAGCGGGTCAAGTCTCATGGGGATCGATTCGTTGAGTAAAAATTGTGTTTGTTCTTTGTAAATCTACATTCATAGTAATTGTCTGGCTTGGGTTGTCCGAGGTGTTTTGCCTTTATGGTTTCCTCGTACATCCGACATTGTGATCATTATTTTCCTTACTTTACTTGCTTTAATCACTAGATGCTTGTTTAGGATTAATCAAGATAAAATTTGGTTAACTTAAAATTGTTTCACAGTTTGGTGCACATAAAAGTTTGAAAAAGATTTTAAAAAAGAGAAAATTGTTTCATCATCCTTAAAGAAAAGTCTGAATTGAAAAATAATGGGAGTACAACTTACGACGCAAATTTATTTTAATACTCATTTATTCTCTTAGGCATTAATTCTCAATTTTACCAATTTTATTATTTTCTAATAGCCCCACCCTTTATTCGAACATCAAACCTCAAACCACCCCTAGTCCCATACCTAGAAGTCTTTAAAATACAAATATACTATAGCCTATCCTTTAGAAAGAATACCTACCAATAGCTACTACCTAGTCTCACACCTAGTCTACCGAACCAATGGAAACGACGTACAAATAATCATCACCCCTAAATTTTCCATCCGTAAAAATCTACACTAACTAGTCCCATACCTAGAAAGCGTTACCAATAATAAGGGCCTACCTACTAGTCCCAAACTTTACAAGGAAACTAAAAATAAGGTGAAATAGATAAATACCCCAATAATCTCGTCACCCCCACGGTGTCCATTATTCATTCGATTAATAATTCCTTATGGGTTATTTTCAACATATCACAATAATTCTTTAAATTAATCGCAAGGTCACTATTTATCCAAATTAAATTAATTTATTTGTATCATTAGTTAAACAATTCATTTTCATCAATGTATAGAATTTCTATTCATATTTATATATATATGGAGGCGCAAAACTATGAATCTCTAGCCTACAAGATACACATAATTAACGTGGTTTGACATGACAAAATAAATTTATAACATCCCTATGATTTATTCTACATTCAAACGTCATAAGTTATAATGGAATCCCAACTTCTAATATAAGCATACAAGGGTTTTGAGTCTTAATTCGTATTTAAGAGTTGAATAAAATAAAACCCAACTTTAGTTTCAATTTCCTTAGTTAGCAACTCTAATTGATTTTAAGAAAATAATGATTATTAGTGTTTAGGCCACATTTAAGACGCATAATACCAAAGAGGAAAAATAGAAGTATTCATGCCTCAGAAAATCATTTAAAGAATATGATTTAATGGTTGCATTCCTTCGAGAAAGCAATGAAAACACGTCCTTGGATGGTCTTGAGAAACCCCTATTTGGACCTCAAAACTTAGGTTGAATCTCGTTTTTAAATGGGGTTACGATTTTTTTATATGAAAGGAGATGTAAACAAGAGAGGCTACTGTTCTTACGGTTGATATGAAAGTGTTTTGAAAAGCCTAGACACAAATAATATATATATATATATATATATATATATATATATATGTGTGTGTGTGTGTGTGTGTGTGTGTGTGTGTGTGTGTGTGTAGAGGCAAGCTCTTGTGCACACTAAAGTTTGCACACTAAGTTTGCACATCATTTTTTTTTTAAATAGCAAAACAAATATTTTTTTCTCTAATTTTTTTTGGGTGATATTTAAACATTCCAAGGAATCCATATAAAAAAATCAACTTAATTTTTTTTTTGCTCTTTTAAATAAACCGATCAAACTTTTGCAGATTTTAAAGTGATTAAAAGCTGGGAAAGTTTGACCAATTTTTAAAATAGAAAAAAAAATTGAGTTGATTTTTTTGTGTAACATTTAAACATTTCAAGGAACCCATATAAAAAATCTGGTTTAAACTTTATTTTTGCTATTTTAAAAAAATTATGTGCAAACTTAGTGTATAAACTTTAGTGTGCACATGAGTCTGCCTCTCTCTCTCTCTCTCTCTCTCTCTATCTATCTATCTATCTATCTATCTATCTATCTATCTATCTATCTATCTATCTATACGCACACACACACACACACACACACACATAAAGTCTCTTGTAAGTACTCCTTATAGTGCAGACTTCGGTATATACTATTTTTTTAAATAGTAAAAAAATGATTTTTTATATGAAACTTCATAGATATGATGTCAATGGTTTGAAGATAATCTCCAATTTTTTTCATTAAAAAATTCAATAAAAAAACATTAAGATGGGGTGATATGTAAAAAAGGGTATAAATATTCATTTTCAACCGTTAAAATGTTGGGTCAGCGCCAGCCACTTGTTGATCGATTTTTTTTATGAAACATCATGGATATGATCTTCTCATTGTTGAGATCATATCTATGACGTTTCATAAAAAACTTCAATCAAAAAGTGGGTGAGATAATCTCCAACATTTCAACAATAAAAAATGCATATTTATATCATTTTTTTACATATCACCTCATCTCCACGATTTTTTTATTGAATGTTTTTGATAAAAAAATTTGGAGATAATCTTCTCACCGTGGAGATCATATCCATGAAGTTTCATAAAAAAATTCATTTTTTACTATTTTAAAAATATGATATGTATTGAGATCTGCACCATAACGAGTCCCTTTTAGTATAACACAAACACTAAACATAAACAACACATCTGCGCGACCTCTGATAGCGCGATCTTGAACGAACTAGTTTTGCCACGGTTTATAAGAAGGTTAAAAATTTTCAACATTAAATACAATTTCAATTTTGATTACAAATATCATTTTATAAAATATTAAACCATCATTTTATAAAATATTAAACCATCATTTTTAATTTCCAAAAATAATTAAGTCCACCAAAAATACTTTTTCGATATGTAATTCAAAACGAGTTATTTAAAGTTTAAAAAGCACGGCGTGTTATAAAATTATGTTTGTCCAAGCTGGTAACAATCATACAATGGAACAATTCATAAGGCTAAATTACTGGTAGGCCACAATCTTGTAACTAATTGTCGACTAACTAATCATGAGGCTAAATTACTGGTAGGCCACAATCATAAAATGGAACAATTCAAGTTTCATTCAATGCAAAGTTTATATTCCAACTTCTCATTACTGTTATATTGTTATAAGACAATGCCCATCAGAACATTTTATTGTGAGTAGATAATAAAGGCTTCTCATTTAGTTGGATGTTTATCAAGTTCCTCCTCCATCCCTATAGGATAAACATCCAAAGTTGAAGCAAGAACAGTTGACCCCAATTCTATAAGTCTAGTTTGTCTACTCGAACTGGGTTTATCTACCAAGTGCAAAGGTCAGCTAAGTACATCATCCCCTGAATTCCATAATGTCCTAGGTACTTTCTAATAATACTAATGGGAATCACATTAGTTGATATCCAGTTTGTATCAAACTTGATTGGAGGAGTTGGTTGGTCCAAGCATCCAGGATTGTGCTAATACAATAATAATTCCTTTTATGGCACCTCAAAGACTGTGAGAGCATTGTCCGTCTTATAAACCTATCTTTGGGCTTGTTCTATATCCTCATGTGTGACAAAGTTTCGTAATAACCATTCATCTAAAGGGTGTGTGGATACTGTCTTCTTTAACAGATGGGCGAGCAAAAATGATTTACCTGGATGACTGATCACCCTTTGGCTTTTTCAACCTCTCTATCTCGTCCATCAGCTGAGCATTCTCCTGCTCCATAAATGATGTACCCTCGCTTTGATCGACATTAGCAGACTTCATTAAACCCTAAAGTTCATACCTCAATATATTATTCTTTTGCTCTAGCATACTAGCTACCTCCCGAGCACTTTTCACCTCAAACTTCAACAGAAATTCCTTTTTAGCAAATGCCAAGGATATATCTTGTATTTTCTAGTAAAAACCTCTTTCATTACTGTGAAAGGAAAAATTCTTTTCATAGTCAGATGATATGCCAAAAAATGTTTTTTATGATCTCTATGCATCTAGAGTATCATTTCATAATATGAATCATTGGTCGCCACTGCTTGACTACATATCTCGTGCAAATGGAGATATGCTACTTTAACTTGATCAGAGACACTTATGTTGAGAAATTCTTACAATCCTTTATATCAAGTTCTTCAAGACCTGCCTTAAATAATTTAACACTAGTCATATATATATCGCTCTCAACACCTACTAAAATAACCTTCCTGTAGTTAAACTAAAAGGAATAAAACATGGAATAAGTATGGAATGTTCAAGAGAAAATTTCATAATGGAAACAGTGCTACTAGAAGAAAAAAAAGAAATTTTATTAGAACTGAAAAGGTGAGTTACAAGCATACAATGTTTAGGTTACAAAGATCCAAAAATACAATCCAAACCCCACAATTCCTGAGATACCTCATCCTCAGGGTGAGCAACAACTATGCCCATTTCTTGGGGAAACACGGATGACTCACCCATCCCTTCTTCATCATCAACCTCCTCTTTAATTAATGGAAGAATGTCAAAGTTATGCTGGAGGAAGAGTGATGATGCAGGAAACTGCACCACCCTTCAAGGTGTTTATGAACTCAATTCAGTGTTAACAATGGCAGTATAAAAGGATAATATTTATAGTAGAAGGAGGTGAGGAGAAGAGGGATCAACACTGGAATATAAGTGGTTCAGCCAATCAGGCCTACGTCCACTGTGCAAGTGTATGATGTGTATCACTATATGAGGGCTCTAATGGCCATCGATACAATCTCTCAAGCTTTCTCTCTCTACTGTGTATTTGAACAGAGTTTTAGCTAGGGTTACCAATTTTGGATCTTTTTCAAGGTAGGGGATGACCTCTATATATAGTACCTAGGGGGTGTAGTATACCCCCCATGCACAAGGTTTGCATGTGTGTGTTAGCCTCACCAATGTGGGAGAGCCACCTATCACTGTCACATGTAAGGAATGATGATGAAATATTCTCCCCACGTGTGGGGAATAATCTTGTTATAACTAATTTATGTCAACATGTCCTTATCCAAATGTCAATAGATGCTCGACTGCCATTCTGGTACATGACCTCGGCCTGGTAGAGGCCGAGTTTGTAAAGGTTTGGTATTCGTTCAATCCGAGATGTGCCATAGGGGGTCTCGACCTGATCTCAGTCGAGACAGTGTGTTGGGGTCGGCCTGAGCTGAGGTTGAGCTGATACTATGATGGAGTTTACTATGGCTTCTTGCCAGCTCGGCCTGCATCCGACCGAGGTTGCCATATCCGGGTATACGAGAATGCTGTAGATACCTATGATGCGCGTAGTGTCCTTTGGAGATGTAAGTGGTAGTGTCGGCCTGGGCCGACCTTACTATGGCTGAGGGCTGATATCGCGGGCCCAAGGCTTATCCAGAGTCGGCCATTACCTCGGTCGAGTTTGGTGTCTCTAGGCCGAGGTCACACTTGGGGCATATCAATCACCCCCCAGCCCTTAGTCATATGTGAGGGAAGGTGACTAGGGGATTAGTACACCTCCGAGGCCTGTCTATTTATGAGCCAATACTTGCTTGACACTTGTCCAATGTTGGAGCATGCTTTCTTGGTAGACATGTGCTGTCAGCTGCCCTTTGGGGCTCCCAAGGCAATGATGGGCCTTGGGAAACGTGCCTATGTATTTAAGGGTTTTTAACCCTTTTACCCTCCTTCTTCTTCATTTCTTCTCTTCTCTGGCGAATTTTGTTCCTGCAACTCTCTCTCTAAAAGGCATTTTGAAGACTCCATTGCAGAGGTCATTGCTGGTGGTTTTTCGTGAATTTTCTTCACTTTCCCTCATCGTTTCATTTCCAGGTACCTTCTCCCCTTCATTTTCTTTGATTTTCGCTTCTGGTTTGAATTTTCCAGTGAGTTTCATCATTTTTCGGCGAGAACCATAGTTTCAGGCGAACAATTTTCTTTAAACTTCTAAGTTTGATCCTTAGATTCCTTTATTTCATCAGCCATTCTTGTTTGTATTTTTAGGAAGTTATCCCAAGTTTAGGATCGGCCTCTGATGCTCAGACCCTTATACCAGCTTCTTGAGGAGTTCCCCTCCCTTAGAGAGAAGACCTTAGAAAAGATTAGGCAAATATAAAGAGCACAGGAGGAGGCTCGTAGGTCATAAGAATTTCCCATTAGACCTATCTTTCCACCACCTCTTAAGGTGATATATCCTGATCCCCCAGAGTTCTTTTATCAAACAGAGGTCCCTGCCGACCCCATACCGATGTCTGAGTCTGAATCTTCCACTTCAGACCCCATGTCTGTGGACTCATTTTAGGAGGCCATGGACTTCACACCTCGGCCTGGTCAGGCCCCTGATCAGGCCGAGGTCTCTAGCCGAGCCTCATCTCATTACAGCTCAAGCACCTTAGCCTCTTCCTCAGAGGTTGAAATTGTTGAGCCCAGTGTGGTTGTTCCACCCATAATTAACGCCATTCCCTTGTCTGCTGTTACCGGGGCAGAGTTCACTCAGAGGTTTCCGAGTAACCCATCAATATCTGCTCCGACCGACGTTGAGCAAGATGATGATGATGACGTTCAAAGCGATGTCGACGTCTCTGAGGCGGCCGAGATCGAGAGCACAGTTACTGAGGTAGATCTTCTCTGCTTCAGATATTTGTACTCCATTAGTCCTTACATAAAACTAAGGAGACCTCTGAGGAAAGAGAGGGCTTATCACGGCCGGGACGGAGAGATCTGCTTGTATGAGCAGATGTTCAAGTTAGGGTTTTGTCTACCCATCCATCACATTATCAAGTCCATCTTTACCTATATTAATTTGGCCCCCTCACAACTATCCCCCAATGCTTAGAGGGTCATCATAGGGGCCATTATCTTGTGGAGGGTAGTCCACCACTCCGACCTCCTAGTTCAGCTCTTCGTAGGTTGTTATGTCCCTTCCTCGGTCAAAAATCATCCGAGCTACTATCACTTTGTATCTCGGAGTCCTGAGAAGAAGATGCTTTAGATAACTCAGACTTCCAACCACAACTGGAAGCCCCATTATTTCTTCACCTCTCGACCATTGGAATTTGGCCCATGTGTTCCCTCGTCCATTATTGAGCCGAGGATACCCCTCAGATGGTGTAAGGTCACCATCTCTGCCAGGGCCGACCCTGGTCTAAGTCTTCAGAATATTCAGAAGGTGAAAGCCTTACAAGACCAAGGGGAACATGGTCTATTCATTAAATTTGAACATTTGCTGACCCCCCATTATCTCTCGGGGACGGCCTAGGTGGAAGTCCCCTTGCCGACCTTGGTAAGAATTTTTATTTTAAGTTGAACCTATGAATTCATTCATGTATGATTTTTAACTTAGACTTAACTTTTGCAGAGCGACCACATGACATCTCGGACGAGATGTGGGAGATGGTTGCACCTAGTTTAACAAGACTTGCCAAGAGAGCTGTCCTGAACGTTCCTCCCCCAGCTCCCTCTACATCAAAGTCCCAGGCCACAAAGAAGTGGGCCCCAGAAGGTCATGCCCCTGAGGATCAGAGGCCGAAGAAGAAGACTACTGACACTGCCATCCCTATCTCCTCGGCCGACGTCCTGTCGGCTCGCCTGGATTAGCTAAAATTTTCTGACAGCATAGTCGTCCACAGTCTTCAGGCCCTTGATGCTGTCGGCTCTGTAATGACCGAGGCTGACAAATGCTTTTTCAGGTCTCTGGAGACCCCCTTGCTGGTTGAGTTCGGCCTTCACATAGCCGTTCAGGTATGACTTGACCTTTCCTAAAAAATTTCGTAAGTGTAACATCTATCTTTACTTCGGCTTATTCATGATTACAAAACATGCAGGGTCTGGCAGATATGCATCACTTGTCCAACTGGACTCTGAGGAAATTGCCCCTTATCCAAAAGGGGAAAGAGGCCGAGAAAGTACAGAGCACTCTGAATGTAGAGATTGACCGTCTCAAGTCTGAGCTGAAGGACTCTAATAAGAAAGTGAAGGGCTTAGAGAAGGACATCTCCCAGCTCGGCAAGGATCATGTTGCAGCTCTGCAGGCTAAAGACGACACTCTGCAGCAGAAAGTCAACTCGACTGTTAGGGCTGCTCTTGAAGACGCCTCCGAGAAGATAATTTCTGATTATAAGTCCTCCGACGAATTTATGGGCTTCGGTTTTGAGTACCTTGAGAGAGGTATCAAAGACACTATTAAATGGGCTGACGTCAGGGAGAGGGAGGTCGACCCTTTAAAGGCCTTTGATTTCGTGGATCTCGACTTTGCTGATCCTCGGTTTGCCCAGGCTCTTCAGGAGGTTGAGGAAGAGGTGTTGCTCCTGCCGAGACTGCAACGTTAAAAGGGACCGAGGTTGGAGGGGCAGACCATAATGATGATGCGGCCGAGGTGACCAATGTAGATCAAGCCAATCAGGCCGAGGATGTTAATATTCCCCCATCAACCCCTTAGGATTTTTTTATCATTATAGCTTTTAACACTATGGAGCTTCTGTAATTGTTGAATATTTGTTATTTCTGAATATATCGACCTCTAAGGAGGACTGTCTTCATTTGCTTTCACTGAATGCCATATGATATTTTCCACTCTCTATTTTGTTGCAATGGCATCTTGTTTACACTTAATCAATGGTCCTGATCTCAGACCTTGTCACCACTAAGTGATGTCATAAGGGTCTGAGGTCATCACCTAAGATGTTATCCTCATAATTAATCTCACCAAATTAATGATGTTAAGGGTCCGAGGTCATTTGTGATGGTGTCTGAGCTCAGACCTCGTCACCACTGAGTGGTGTTATGAGGGTCTGAGGTCATCACCTAAGATGTTTTCCTCATAATTAATCTCACCAAATTAATGATGTTAAGGGTCTGACGTCATCTATGATGGTGTCTGAGCTCAGACCTCGTCACCACCGAGTGGTGTTATGAGGGTCTGAGGTCATCGCCTAAGATGTTATCCTCATAATTAATCTCACCAAATTAATGATGTTAAGGGTTTGAGGTCATTTGTGATGGTGTCTGAGCTCAGACCTCGTCACCACCGAGTGGTGTTATGAGGGTCTGAGGTCATCGCCTAAGATGCTATCCTCATAATTAATCCCACCAAATTAATGATGTTAAGGGTCTGAGGTCATCTGTGATGGTGTTTGAGCTCAGACCTCGTCACCACCAAGTGGTGTTATGAGGGTCTGAGGTCATCACCTAAGATGTTATCCTCATAATTAATCTCACCAAATTAATGATGTTAAGGGTCTGAGGTCATCTGTGATGGTGTCTGAGCTCAGACCTCGTCACCACCGAGTGGTGTTATGAGGGTCTGGGGTCATCACCTAAGATGTTATCCCCATAATTTTTGATGTAAGAATGAAGCAAGAGCCGTCATAGGAACTGATCTTTTATTAATAACCTCTTCTTAACAAGATGGTACATTTACAAACTCTATGCAACATCATATGTAATATTTCTTTAGGTGATCAACATTCTATGGGTTAGCAAAGGGTTCTCCTTCTAGGTTTTCTTGCCTGTAGGTGCCAAGCACAACCTCTTCTGTCAATTTGTAGGGTGCATGCCAGTTTGGGTGAAGCTTATTTGCCTTCTGTAAGGTATTTTTCAGCACTAGGTCTCCCACTGCAATGGGTCTTGACTTCACCCTTTGGTTGTAGAATTTTACTGCCCTCTGCTGGTAGGCTGCTTGTCTGATCTCAGTGTCTTCTCTTCTTTTTTCAATCAGATCTAGGTCTAGCCTCCTCTCCTCCCTATTTTTATTGGGGTCATAGGTCTGAACCCTATGATTTGGGAGTCCTACTTCAGTTGGTATGACAACCTCTGAGCCGTGTGCTAGCATGAACGGGGTTTCTCCTATAGGTGTCCTTGCCGTTGTTCTGTAGGCTTATAGCACAACGTAGACCTCTTCAGTCCATCTTCCCTTCGCATCTTCTAACCTCTTCTTGATCCCATCAAGAATTATTCTGTTCGTAACCTCGGTCTGACCGTTCGCTTGAGGTCGGCCAGGAGATGAGAAGAACTGCTTTATCCCAACTCTTGGGCAGTACTTTTCTAAAGAGGAATTCTTGAACTGAGTCCCATTGTCTGAGATGAGGGTGTTTGGGAGGCCGTATCTGCATATGATGTTCCTCCAAATAAACTGGAAGGTCTTCTGCTCGGTGATCTTTATCATCGGCTCTGCCTCCACCCACTTTGAGAAGTAGTCAATGGCAACTATCAAGAATCTGTAATTGTTGGCAGCTCTTGGCAAGGGTCCTACTAAGTCAATCCCCCATAACATAAATGGCTATGGAGAGGTGATCGACGTCATAGGCTGATGGGGTTGATGGGGAATAGTGGCGAATCTTTGACATTTGTCATATCTCTTTACGTAGGTTGTCGCGTCCTTGGACAAGGTTGGCCACCAGTACCCCTGTGTGATGATTCTTTTGGCCAAGGGTCTTCCCCCTATGTGGCTAGAGCAAGAACCCTCATTAACCTCTTGTAAGACCCGGGTAACTTCCGTGGGATGCACACATCTGAGAAGAGGCAACAGAAATCCCTTTTTGTATAAGACATCTCCTATCATCGAGAACTTAGCAGCCCTATATCTCAATTTTTTCCTCTCTAACTTGGACTCAGGTAGCTCTCCCTCTCTAATATACCTGACGAGAGGGTCAATCCATGAGTCCCCTGGGTTTAAATTATGACAAGGGTTACATACCTCCTCTTCCTCGATGGTTGCCTTTCCTAAGATCTCGATCGGAATGGTCCTTCTAACATCTGTCTTCGTTGCCGAGGCCAGCCTAGCCAATGCATCTGCATGACTGTTACTTTGTCGAGGCACTCTCTTCAGTTTCACCTCTTCAAAATATTCCAATATATTTCTTACCCTCTTCAGGTACTTCTCCATCCTTTCATCCCTGGCCTCATAGACTCCTAGTACTTGATTGACAACTAACCTTGAGTCGCTGTGGAGTAGGAGTCGCCTTACGTGAAGGGTTTTTGCCAATAAGAGACCTGCTATCATGGCCTCATGCTCGGACTTGTTTTTTGAGGCCTGGAAGTTGAATCTCAAGGCATATTCAATGTTGGTGCCATCTGGAGCCGAGATTATTAACCTCGCGCCGCTTCCATTATCGCAGGAAGAGCCATCAACGAAGAGGCTCCAAATGTCCGTATGTGATGAGAAGACCCGATCTGTCATAACTCCTTGCTTGAAGAGGTATCAATCTTCCTCATTCTCTCCTACTCTGATCTGGGCTTTGCCTGAGGTGACCTCTTCCGAATTTTGGAAGACACCTTGATTTGTCTCTTCGACATCCCCCAGGCCATTTTCTGTCTCGGCCTCTTCCCGATCACGAAAGACGTTCGGTGTCATCTCTTCCAAATTTCGAAAGACAGCTCGGTTTGTCTCTCTGACATCCTCCAGGCCACTTTCTGTCTCTTCCCATGTGAATTCCGTAACAAAATCCGTGAGGGCTTGCCCTTTGATAGCTGTCCTAAGTTGCTAGGTGAGGCCATACTCCCCTAACTCGATGGCCCAGGTCATCAATCTCCCGGACTTCTCAGGTTTATGCAAGACCTGCCTTTGTGGGGAGTCAGTGAGGACTATCATGGAGTGAGCTTGGAAGTAAGGCTTCATTTTTCTTGAGGCATGTATAAGGGCTAAAGACAACTTTTCCATACGGGGATAATTTTGTTCAGACCCTTGAAGGGCCTTACTGTTGAAGTATACAAGTCTTTGGATCCCATCGTCTTCCCGTACGATGGCCGCGCTGACGGCTGACTCAGAGACTGCCAGATACACATACAACCTTTCTCCTGCAACGGGCCGAGATATCAATAAGGGTGACCCCAAGTAATACTTTAGCTGTTTGAAGGCTTTTTCACACTTTTCGTCCCATTAAAAGGCCTTTCTTAGAACTTTAAAGAATGGAAGACACTTGTCTGTTGCCCTAGAGACAAATCTGTTAAGTGCAACCACTCTCCCCATGAGTCTTTAGACATCCTTGATACTCCTAGGAGTCTTTATGTCAAGCAGTGCCTTAATTTTCTCAGGGTTCGCTTCAATTCGTCTCTGGTTGACAATGAATCCCAGGAACTTCCCAGCTCCTACTCCGAAGACACACTTCACCGGGTTGAGTTTCATTCTGTACGAGTCCATAACATCGAAGGTCTTCTCGAGGTCTGCTACATGGGTGCAAGCTTTCAAGCTCTTTGTTAGTATGTCATCTACATACACTTCCATGGTCTTACCTATTTGTTCTTCGAACATCTTATCAACAAGACGTTGGTATGTTGCCCCTGCATTTTTCAGACCGAAGGGCATTACCTTGTAGCAGTACGTTCCTTTATCAGTAATGAAGGCTGTCTTCTCTGAGTCTTCAGCATCCATGAAGATTTGGTTATAGCCTGAATACGCTTCCATGAAGCTCATGAGCTCATGTCCTGCCGTAGCGTCCACCATCTGATCTATCCGAGGTAAGGGATAGCTGTCTTTAGGGCAAGATCCGTTCAGGTCGGTGAAGTCGACACACATTCTCCACTTCCCATTGGCCTTTGGTACGATGACTGCATTTGATAGCCACTCCGGATATGTGACTTCTCTTATAAATTCAGCCTCTTCTAATTTTTTCACCTATTCTCGGATGACGTAGTATTTCTCCCTGGAGTAGACTCTTTGTCTCTATTTGATAGGCTTATCATCTTTGGTTACGTTGAGCTTATGACTCATCACCTCAGGGTCGATGCCAGGCATGTCTACGTGACTCCATGCAAAGACACTCTGCCTCCTCCTGAGGAAGTTTATCATCTCTTACTTGATTTCCATGTTTAGGGCCTTGCCGACGTGGACGGTTTTTTTCGGCTCGTCCTCATTGAGGACGATGGATTCTACCTCTTCCGCGGCCTCTCCCTTCTTTAATTTTGTCTCATCTCTAGAATCTAGAGTATCAATACTGTAAGTGGTGGTGGCCCTCTTATGGGCCTCTCTCTCTCTTCGGCCGAGTTGAATTAACATTCTCGCGCTTTGGTTTGGTCACCTCGCACTTCCCCTACCCCATAGGGGGTCAGGAATTTTAGCATCTGGTGGACCGTCGATGGCACAGCCTCGAATTCCTTAAGGGCCACCCTTCCTATGATGAGGTTATAGGCCGAGAAGACACTCTCGTCCATTACGAAGAAATTAATCTTCCTGGTTAACCTCTTAGGCCACTCATTACCCATCCGTACATCCATATCATACATGCCCAAGGGGTGAACCTTTTCCCCACTGAAGCCTATCAGGGGGTGGTGATAGGGTACTAGTCCTGCTTTACTAAGACCCAAGATCTTGAAGCATGGACAAAACATCACATATGCCGAGCTTCCCCCATCTACGAGGATCCTCTGCACCTCACATCCATGCACCCTTGTCGTTATGACTAAAGGGTCATCATTGGGGGCTAAGATATCTCTGAAGTCGAGTCTGGAGAACCCAACTACGAGGGTGTTCATGTCCACCTTCTTCCTCTTCTGTACTATATCGAAAGACATTAGATTCACAACCTCAAGCTTAGCCACTGATTTGGCCTCTTCTACATGAGCCTTCCTATCAGCTACCTCAGATCCACCACCTGCAAATCCTTCGTATATTGTGCCAACACCGCATGAGATCATACCAACCCTCTTCACCGGGGTGTTGTCATCCTTTGATGGAAGATCCGGATCGTCTTCATTATCTCCCTCTGAGTCATTGTCCCTTCGCGCTGGGATGTTGTCATGGCATCTGTCATTTCTCCTTTTCTTGGGGTCGTCTCTTCCACCCTTAGGAGCCTTACCATCCACTTACTTCCTCAGCTTTCCAGATTTTAGCATCTTTTCAATCTCATCTTTCAGAGCGAAGCATCTATCTGTGACGTGACCATGATCTTGGTGAAACTCACACCATAGGTTTTTGTTCCTCTTGTGTGGCGGAGCTTTCAGCTTTTCTGGCCACCTCAGAGTTCTGTCATTCTTAATCTCATTGAGGATATGCTCACAGCTCACAGTCGAAGTATAGTGGGCGAACTTGTCATCACCCGATCTCTTCTTCCCATCTTTCTTCTTCTGGGACTTTCCACTGGCACCACGATTCTCATCCTCATACTTGGCAGCCATTACCTCTTCCGCATTCATTAATTTCCCCGTGGTTGCTAGGAGTTCTGCCATAGACCTAGGAGGGTCTTCCGCCAGTTTCCACAACAGCTTCCCTTTCTGTAGACCCCCTATGAGGGCAGTCATGGCTATATTCTCTTCGTAGTCCTCGACCTCCAACTTCTCTTTGTTGAACCTGGCTATGTAATCCCTTAAGATCTCATCCCTGCCCTGCTTGACATACAGCAGGTGAGTGGTCTTCTTTTGAGGTCTCACCCCAAAGCAGAAGTTATGGATGAGTCGTTCAGCTAAGCCTTTGAATTTCTCAATCGAGTTTTTTGGAAGGGAGGTAAACCAGCCGTGTGATGCCCCTGTCAGGGTCCCAGAGAAGGCCCTGCACTTCATCTCATCGGGTATGGAGTAGATGTCTGCTGCCGACTGATACATCTCTATGTGGTGTACTGGGTTGGTGCAGCCGTCATACTTGGGAGACACCACAGGAGGCTTGAACTTGGCTGGGGTTGGGAAGCTCACTATCCTAGCCACAAACGGTGAGCCTTCTGAGAAGCCCCTCTGTAATGGATCTCTACTTTTAATGAGGTCTCCTATCTTCTCCTCGAGGATTTGGATGGAGTCATTCCATAGTCTTCCGCCCTCGACCTGGCCGAGGTTATCCCCAGCCACTTCCATAGGATGGACCGAGGGTTCCCCTGCTGCAGCACAGTGTCGGCTATTGACCTCTTCCTGCTCTCTGCCTCATCTGTCATAGGGTCGGCCTTGGTCAGACCGACCTGGTCTGTCCCCTCTTTGCGTGCCGACAACACTCCTGGACCTGGATAACTTGTGTCTTAGGTCATTCACTGGACCCAACCTCTCAAAGGCTGATCCTCTGCTCAACCGATTAAAAGCCGACCCTCTCTTCTGAGCCTCTTCATCTCTTCGGTCGACACCTCCCTGGCTCTGCCGAAGAGGTCGCACAGTGTTATTCGACACCTCATACGGCTCCCAACAATCTTCCGGGGCCTCTTCCGCCTCTAGATCGTCATAACTGTCCTCCGAGCAAGGGTTTCCTTGACTCCCCAGGCATAAGCGCCCGGGGTCAACAATGTACCTTCTCCGCTGGGGTGCAGGTTGATCCTTCATTGGTGCCTGGGGTGGTCCCCTGGCATTTGGGTGAGGCTGAACAACTGCCAGAGTGATCATATCCAGTGAGACTCCGGGCGGTCTCATCATAGTCTGGCTGAGCTATTCAAATTGCTCCTTCATTGCTTGTTGCGTCGCGGCCAAAGATTTTAAGGCTGCAGCCACTTCCGCCATTTCGGACTAGGGCGGTGCCTGGCTAGAACTAGGCACTCCACCGCCGGGCGGAGGAAGAGGCGGTGGTAATTCTGGTGCCATGTGTTAACAACTAAGAGCTTGAGTAGCATGTGAGGTTAATACCTTAAGGGACCTCTTTCAATGGTGAAACAACTCCACGCAAGGGGTGGTGCCTGGTTCACCATCAGAGTCTCCGGTGAGGTTTAAGCAGAAAAAGAGGAAGAGATAGCTTCTCGTTCCCATAGACGGGGCCAAAAATGATGATGCAGGAAACTGCACCACCCTTCAAGGTGTTTATGAGCTCAATTCAGTGTTAACAATGGCAGTATAAAGGGACAATATATATAGTAGAAGGAGGTGAGGAGAAGAGGGATCAACATCGGAATATAAGTGGTTCAGCCAATCAGGCCTACGTCCACTGTGCAAGTGTATGATGTGTATCACTATATGAGGGATCTAATGGCCATGGATACAATCTCTCAAGCTTTCTCTCTCTACTGTGTATTTGAACAGAGTTTTAGCTAGGGTTATCGATTTTGGATATTTTGCAAGGTAGAGGATGACCTCTATATATAGTACCTAGGGGGTGTAGTATACCCCCCATGCACAAGGTTTGCATGTGTGTGTTAGCCTCACCAATGTGGGAGAGCCACCTGTCACTGTCACATGTAAGGAATGATGATGAAATATTCTCCCCACGTTTGGGGAATAATCTTGTTATAACTGATTTATGTCAACATGTCCTTATCCAAATGTCAATAGATGCTCGGCTGCCATTCTGGTACATGACCTCGGCCTGGGAGAGGCCGAGTTTGTAAAGGTTTGGTATTCGTTCAATCCGAGATGTGCCATAGGGGGTCTCGGCCTGATCTCAACCGAGACAGTGTGTTTGGGTCGGCCTGAGCCGAGGTTGAGCTGATACTATGATGGAGTTTACTAGGTCTTTTTGCCAGCTCGGCCTGCATCCGGCCGAGGTTGCCATATCCGGGTATACGAGAATGCTGTTGATACCTATGATGCGCGTAGTGTCCTTTGGAGATGTAGGTGGTAGTGTCGGCCTGGGCCGACCTTACTATGGCCGAGGGCTGATATCACAGGCCCAAGGCTTATCCAGAGTCGGCCATTACCTCGGTCGAGGTTGGTGTCTCTAGGCCGAGGTCACACTTGGGGCATATCAAAGAGTTTAGAGTCCAAGGAAGTGTTGACTTAGATCGGGACAACATTCCATCTTCTTTGAAGGAGGATCTCTTTAGATACTCCACTTATATGACTGCAGTGGATAATGCTTTTCACATCCCTATATGTAAACATCTTCGTTACCTTTATTCGCCTTGGCCTTCAACTCTATAATTTTACTATCAACATCATCTACTATCTTTATCGCATCCTGAGCATCCTTCTGAGCCTCCTCAGCCTTCTTCACTGCATCACTTATAGCCTTCTTGGTGTTATTCTTTCCATTCTCTACCTTTCTTATATAATCTTTCACTTTTTTCTAATCATCCTTATGGGCTCCCTTTACTGTATCTATAAACTTCTTCATTCATTGGAAGGCATCCTCAACATTCACGAAAAAGTCCCTCAATTGGTCGTCCCTTCTCAATAGTTGATCATAATCAATTAAAAACTACAAAATTCAAAAAACTTATTGAAGTCGGTAAATGAATATGAGGAATACGTACAAATAAAAAGGGAATAATAACATAAATGGTTACCAAAGACAAGTTATGATTGACCTTCTCCAATAACCTAACCCTAGAAATGGCATTAGGAATAGCTTCATGAGCAGGAAGGACCTCTGAACTGATTAACCCCCAAGTAAGGCCAGGGTTCACTAACATAGAAGAGGAACCACTAGATCCTTGGTCGATTTGGTCCTTCCCTAAAAACTCTGAATGTGCAGTCGAACCTTTCTTCAACCTCTTGAATTAAGGCTCTTGAGTTTTTGTTTCAGCATGCTCCATAACAATGGGGTGTTTGGAGCTCCCAATATCACGTTTTCTCTTCTCGTATGGAGGAGGAAACTTAGATCCAGCAAGAAGGTTTGGGATCTTCCTCTTCACCATTTTTAGAGATGAAGTTGTGGTTGGCACAAGGTTAATGTTTAGAGATTCAAAAGAAGAAGATATACCACC
The DNA here is from genome assembly GCA_949130495.1 of Sambucus nigra. NCBI lineage: Eukaryota > Viridiplantae > Streptophyta > Magnoliopsida > Dipsacales > Adoxaceae > Sambucus > Sambucus nigra. Next base: position 55,242,373 of record OX422219.1, read on the forward strand.
ACTAGAAAAATCTCCTTCCACTTGAGGAAGAGATTATGAATTGGAGGTCGGAGAGGATGAGGATCGCTGCTTTAAATTAATGGGGGCTAAGGAAATATCGTCAGTTAGCCGAGAAATAAAGGATGTAATAGATCTCAAGTAATCCAACAAAATAGATGCCGAATAAAGGTGACTTTCCTAAATTCTCTACTAAACGGAGACATGTCCTTCCTGAGAGGAAAGGGCCTATTATATTCCTCACCCTCAGGAAGAGGGAAAAATTGTCAATTCTTTACTATCAGTCCATAATCGCAATAATCTTTATTGGAATTAGGAAAATTTACTAGTAGAGACCTGTTTGAGTATCTAATCTTCAAATAGTAAATATTATCGGTTTTGGTCCCCTAATTGTAGCAATGCATCATTTTTTTATACCTACGTGGGTTACAAATAGCTCATTAATATGATTGACCATATTTATTACCCATTGTGTATTGGGTGTCACTTGGTCTGGGACCACATCAAAATATTGGAAGAACTCAAAGAATAAATGATTGTGTGGGAATGTAACTCCACGCTCTGTAATAAATATAGTTGGGATCCAATGGCCTTCTTCTAATGAACTCCGTTTTCACCCAATCAGGGATCCTATGTTTTGTGTAAAGGCTTCTAAAGATCTCTCATCTATAGTATACACCATCGTGACAAAGAAGAAAGGAAAAAATAATGAAGAAAGAGTTCTTACGGTGAGAGCAAGACATAATAGCAGTTCTCTAAAAAATGGCAGAGTAAAAGCTCAAGAATGAATATATGAGTTTGAAAATAAGGGTGAGAAAAAACTCATAAGGAAATGACTCTTCATAGGATTCGTGGTGTCTCCTGGGCTATAAATTTTAAAATGATTAAATGTACCACTCCTTTAGGTTTTAACTACTCTCATTTCCCCATAAAAAATGACCAGCATACCCTTGACGGTTCGTTATTTTTCTAACTATTTACAAAATCACCATCTCCTTAATGTGGTGGTCTAAATTTTACAGGTCCTAGTGATCGACAGCTGACCAGACGCTTCAAAACTGTCGAGCAACACCTGACAGATTATACTCCATCCTTTCAGTAACTATACCACTCCAATCAAGAATGAAGTAGTGGGAGCTTTTGTTGTAGCCTAAAATAATAAGACCATGCGGACCAATAAGAAGGTGATACCTACCATCATACTAAGTGGACACGAAAACAACAAACAAATGTGGTCCGCTCAGCTATCTTTTTGGTCATAAAGCTAATCGACCAACCCCAAAGAATATGAACAACCAGTAATATGAACAGACACATGTAAGAGTCTTAACAGTCACCATGCACATGAACATGAATAATATGAAATTGTTAATTATCATGTGAATATGTAAATATCTAACATATAAAGATATTCCATCTATTCAACTTCGCATTAATATAAATAGGTCATTACTCTCTCAGCTAGAGGCAACTGAAAGTGTTTTATCCAAACCCTAGAAAGCTTTTGACATGATTCTTTTAAACCCTAAAATATAGTGGCATTGTACCCGTGGATGTTGACACCTGATGAAAAGGTGGTGATCGCTTAAATAAGTTGTGATACCAATTTGTAGAATCTAAAGCCGTGTGTGATAACAATTTAAATAAATGCGCAAATTCCAATCACAGACATATTTAATTAGAGTCAGTTTTTAAACAACGTTGATTCAACCCTTAAACAAACAACTAAATGTGTGAGCGGGTCAAACCATCATAAATAAAACACGCGACACCAAATTCAGGAAAAATTCCCGTAGGGCAAAACCTTTTATTTCATTATAATTTATAAATCACAACGTACACGTATTACAATGAAATACAATTGACAAATGAATACCCGCAGGCGTCGATCGGCATCGTCAGCAATGAATTGCAATCCACAAGAAACGCAGTTTGAATCATCCCAGTACTTCCCTCAAGTGGAACCTAGATCAGCAGCAGGTTACCTTCCCTACAAGAGAAAACTTGACACAAATGTAACATCCCGCCTAATTAACCCAGTGTGATCAGTCCTAAATTTAATTAGAACAGGTTTCTCTGTTGGTTCATTCTTAGCATCACTATCGCTGTTTTTAATTACTGACCACCTAAGTGAAAAAATTAGACCGGTGCCAAGTTTTATCTTTCCTTAATTTAATGAAATAGTCATGCGGAAACAAAATAGTTTAAACAATCACAACTAAAATCAACCATTCACAATTTAGATAAACTGACCGAATAAACCATCGGTTCAAATCCAACAAAAGTAAAGACATATAAAGATAAATCTCAACAAGTCTGACATAAACTAAATAATGTTGTGAGCAACATGCTCGAGTAACTGATAGGAAATTAATATATTAGAAATGAAAAGAAATGAGGCGTCTATCAAACTCTCGCAACATCCACATATGCTGCAGCAACGGATCCCTGGAGTCTGACGCCCCTATGGTTGAACACCTAAAAGGTTTTTAAAAATATTTATAGCAAGGGTTAGAACCCAAAACATTTGGAAAATATTTAGCAAATGATTAACTTGCAGTGATAAATATGTATGCATAATCTTCATATTTTAGTTAGTGTCTCACTCCCTTGAGGACATCCTCACCCCTCCTCTAATGTGGACTGCTAACGCCTTAATTAATTTTCCCTAGTTATTTATCCCATAACTAGATAACCGACATAACCCCTTACAACCACCCTACTCTAACCGAGTACGCAATAATTATGATTTCTAAGGTGTAATCAACATTAACTTAATTAATCATTCTCCTTTTCAAATTCATATAACTTTCACACCCATTATACACATAATACAATTCACGGCCTGTATTAATTTACCCGTATATAATTATTTATCTCATTATATACGTATAGTTATATTACAACAATCACACATATGTTGAAATAATAGTTAATAATAAACATCCTCCCGAGTAATAACTCACCGGATGTATATTCTCTAAAGTTTATCTCACTAGGTGTATTCACATAACCTAGTAAATACATAAATATTGGAGGCGGTTATATTCCTTCCCTGAAAGTGAGATGCCCCTCACCCATAAAATGGATGCTATGACATGGGGATATACTCACCCTACTCCTCAAGATAGGGGATTCACCGTCTACGCGGAATTTTCCCTGATAACACTAGTGTATATATAATAATAATAATAATAATAATATCTAGCCACTGATATTAATGTACACACCATATATATACTATCATACACCATATATATATATATATATATATATATATATAAAATACCCCGGTTATACCGTGTACTAAGTCTGTAGCACAAGCCTATAAAAATTATCACGAGTTTATGGTCCAACCCTTATTATTAATTAATTTGCATGTTAATTAATTAAATTACTTTTGGTATCGCCCAACCAATATATTCGGGCTTACTCTCGTGGTCCGAAATAAAATATTACCGGAGTCTAAACCCCCGACTCAAAATTAATTAGTTTTAAATCTAAATTAATTTTAACACCTTGGTATCGCTCAACCAACATACCCGGACTCGCCCACTTGATCCGTATTTAATTATTTTGGAATATTTGTCCCCAAAATTAACCATAGTGTGTCACCCATCAATTTCCTCCAAATCGCAATTACTTTCCCTCATAATTGATTAGAATATATCTCCTACATTTATTTCTCATTAAATAAGGTGTGGAGGAGGAATTTTAATTATATTTCTCTTATATACTAAAACTGGTCGAACTGCCAAAAATCCCCGACCATCGATCGATCGATCCCAGCCATCGATCGATCGATCGATCGAACAGGTCTTCTTCTTCTCCGAAAGCCTGTTTCTCCATGGACGAAAATCTTAAAATCCCAACTCCTTCTACAGCCTAACCCAAGTCTTCTCATCAATATAACACCCCCAGAACATCCTAAGGGACCCCCATAAATTCCCCAAAACTTGTTTAATTTCCGTTCTCTACTGTTTTTCTAAATTGGGGAAGAACCCAAGTTATTCGTTAATCAGTCTCAACACCAAATTAACAACTTAATTTCATTCATAATTCGTCTGGGTTTATCACAACTAAGGTAAATATCTGTTCAGAATCATGTAACACCATAAATTTCTACACCAATTCTCATCTTGGGTTCAATTTACAAAAACCCCATATTTGTACCCTCCTCCATTCTCTTTACGGATGGATAGATAGAAATCCCAAAAATCATTCCCTCTCGGCCCTACCTCTTGTGGCCTCTCTGAAGATCTTTTTAGGGTGGGCAAAGAGGGTGAAGCTCTTTCTTGGCGACTTCTAAGTTCGGCCCCGTCTACCTTTGCCAAATAGAGACTAAAATTTATAGGCGTTGGAGTCCCTTAACCCTTTCGTTAATTTGGTTCGAGACCAGTAAGTGTAGGAGGAACGGCGGTGAAATACAACATGTAATGCCGCAGACGATGTGCCGACCATGCTAATGCACAACAAGTTTTCTCCAATGCGTTGTATCCCCAAAACGAATTTTAGGTATTCACATCACATAAATATGAATTGAAAACATAAATAAATGCTATAACAAGTTAACCACTTGCCTTAGGGTTTCATAGGGTCTGATCCGGAGTTGCAATTCTCAAGGTTGATGATGAAATCCCACTTTTGGCTCTTTCCTTTGTCCCCCAAATTGGTTCCTAGTGCCTTTAACTACTCCTTAGGGTTTTCTCTCCCACTATGTGTTTTCCAATCTCAAATCACTCGTTCCCCTTTTCCTTTTAATTAAGTAATTAGGCTTAATCCCATTTTTAGCCAAATGGGTCAAGCCCAAGTGATCCAAATACCATCTTGTGGTCCCGACCATGCCTAAAAACGTCTCGTGACCCGTTTACTACCCCTGAATACACTTTTTCGACTATCTCAGCCCATTAGGACTCAACCGTACACTCAGAATCGACATCTGGATTAATTTATAAAAATTCTTATCTCACACGCAAATTAGTATATACCAACTCCTGGTTGAGATAAATAAATGCCCCGTCACTAATACCCGTAATGACGTAAATAAATTATTACTATTCACTTAATAATTAAATTTCTCTAAATATTAACCATTCACTCTCCGATTAATTTTTAAATAAATATTACCATAATTAATTCAATTAAAATTATGTCACACAAGTAATTTAAAATTTTCCGAATTAATTAAATATTAAATGCATAAAATTACGGGGTGTTACATACTCACCCATTACAAAGGAATTGTATGCCTGAAATTGAGTCATACCTGTGGTGAATATCTCTGGATATTGTTCCCGCATATCCTCCTCTTGCTCCTAGGTAAACTCGTCAACGTTGTGATGACCCCACTGTACTCTAACTAGTGGAACAACCTTGGATCGTAAATTCTTCTCACTACGGACCAGAATAGCCAGCGGTCTCTCCTTATACGAGACGTGTGGCTGTAAATTAATTTTCTCAAGTGGAATATGCCAAAAGTCCCTCTCGCTCCTTCGATATTTCTTCAGCGATGCCACATAGAACACGTCGTGTATCCGCTGAAGATGCTCCAGAAATCCCAGTATATATGCTATCGGTCCCATCCTTTTAATAATAGGGAAGGGTCCCACGTACCTCGGTGCTACTTTACCCTTCTTACCGAACCTCATCACCCCTTTCATAGGGGACACCCAGACTAATAACTGATCCCCAACCTCTAACTCCACATGTCTCCGCGAAGCATCAACATAACTCTTCTGCCTATCCTGAGCTATCCGAATCCATCCTCGAATAAGCTCTATATTGGCGGATGTCTCCTGGATAATCTTCGGTCCCAATAAATTATTGCCCCCCACCTCTAACCAATAGGCCGATGAACGACAAGGTCTCCCATACAGTGCCTCGAATCGTGCCATGCAATCCTGAATTGGTAAGAGTTGTTATATGCGAACTCTACTAAAGGAAGATATCTCTCTCATCCTCCCCCAAAGTCTAAAATGCACATTCTGAGCATGCCTTCTAGCATTTGATTGATCCTCTTAGTCTACCCATCGGTCTATAGGTGATAGGTTGTACTCCAACGTAGCTCTGTGCCCATGGACTCTATAAAGCTCTGCAAAAAATGGGCCACAAAAATCTTGTCTCTGTCAGACACAATATTTATCGATACCCTATCCAGCTTAACAATCTCCGCTATGAATATCTATGCGTAGTGCATCGTCTCAAAGTCTGTACGAACTGGCAAGAAGTGGTCTACCTTGGTCAACCGATCCACAATGACCCATATGGAGTCGTGACCCCTTTCCGATATAGGTAACCCTGCAATGAAGTCCATGGAGATGATCTCCCACTTCCACACGGGAATCTCTAGTGGCTGTAGCATCCCTGGAGGTCTCTGATGGTCAACTTTCATGAGTTGACACGTGGTACATTTCGAGACAAACTCTGCTATGTCCCATTTCTTTCCTGCCCACCAATACTGTCTCCTCATATCCTAGTACATTTTATCCCCGCCGAGATGTACCGCAAGTCACGAACCATGGGACTTTGTCATAACTCCGTGCCTTAACTCCTCATCCTTTGGCACAATTACTCTCCCATTTAGGCATAGTTCGCCTTCCGAGCTGATCAAGAAACCCTCCGTTCCCTCAGGTAATAGCTGGCGTACCCTATTCTAGCATCTATGGTCCTCCGCTTAATCCCTTACAACTCGCATAATAATCTCTGGTGTGATGGATAAAGATGACATGCAGGCCCTGGCAACATCATCCTCATCTCGAAGCTCTTTCCACTTCGCTTTCCAGACTTCTGATGTTTCCTAAGTCAGTCTCCAACTCAATGCGTCCTCCACCACACTAGACTTTCCAGGATGATACTGAATATCAAACTGGTAGTCTTTCACGAATTATACCCACTGCCTCTGCCTGATATTAAGATCCTTCTATGTGAAGATATACTAAAGTGACTTGTGATCCGTGAATATGGTGAACTTCTCTCCCAACAGATAATGTCTCCATATCCTCAAGGTAAAAATGATCGTTGCTAGCTCTAGGTTTTGGGTGGGGTAATTCCTCTCGTGGGTATTTAGCCCTCTCCTCCTGTTGAAGCACACCCCCAAGTTCCTGCAAGGATGCATCGGTGTAAACCCGATACTGTAGTCCTCCTCTCGGCAAGTCAAGTGCGGGTGCAGATGTCAACTTGTCCTTTAGCTCGTCGAAAGCTATTTGGCAATCATCACTCCAAATAAAAGGAACCCCTTTCCGAGTCAGATTCGTCAAAGGGACCATAATTTTTTACAGCCCCTTAATGTATCGTCTATAATAACCTACCAGTCCTAGGAAGCTATGAACTTTGATTGGTGTCATGGGATGCCCCCACTCCCTCACTACCGATACCTTACTCAAATCCACCGTAACACCTCGGTCTGACACCACATGACCAAGAAACTGTACCTCCCGTAGCCAACATCCACACTTCCCGAACATGGCATAAAGTTGGTGATCCTGCAGTGCCTATAGAACCATAAGCAAATGCTCTGCGTGCTCCCCCTCAGTGTACGAATAGATCAGGATGTCATCAATGAACATGATGATAAACTGGTCAAGATATTCCCTGAAAACCCTGTTCATGAGATCCATGAACATTGCTGGCGCATTTGTGAGCCCGAACGGCATCACCCTAAACTCGTAAGATCCATACTTTAATAGTAAAGAGGTCTTAGGAACATCCTCCTCTCGGATATGCAGCTGATGATACCCTGACCTCAAATCGATCTTGGAGAAGTAAGATGCCCCTCTCAATTGGTCAAATAAATCATCAATCCTAGACAACTGATACTTATTCTGTATCGTCACCTTGTTTAGCTCCCTATAGTCTGCGCACAATGGAAGTGAACCATCCCGCTCCTTCACAAATAACACCGGTGAACCCCAAGATGATGTACTCCACCGAATGAAACCCTGATCCAGGAGATGTTGAATCTACTCTCTCAGCTCACTCATCTCTGAAGGGGCCATATGGTAAGGTGATAGAGCAATAGGTCTCGTCCCCGGTACGAAATGGATTACAAACTTGATTTCCCTGCTGGGTGGCAACCCTAGTATTTCCTAGAACAGATCCTCGAAGTCCCTCACTAATGGAATCGAATCCAACGAAACTGCTACCTCCTGTTAGGTCTCCTCCTCGATATAATACAAGTGGGTGCGCGACCCTCCCTCGGGTAGAGGCATCGCTATTAGGAACATCTCCTATCCCAGAATGGAGAACACGATTATCCTCTCATAAAAATCTACAAACGCTCGATAACTTGCCAATTAATCCATACCTAGGGTGATATCGTACCCATCCATATCTAACACTAAGAGGTCCACAGCTAAACTAAGCCTTCTAATTATAATGTCTACCTCCCAACAAATCGAGTGAATCAATGCCCCGCTGCCTACTGATGATTCTACACACATACGAAGACTACCTGCGTGTGACACCCCGCTTAATAAAATACAGGGTGATCACTCATGTACCAAATTAAAATAAGAGTCGCATATGGATCAGTCTTAGTATCACTGCCTAAAAACTAAATTAATTACTAATAACCAATTAGGCTGGCGTCAAAATTTTATTTAACTAATATTTTTAAACAAACTATACAATAAAAAATTCACACAGTTTGTATAAAATGAAACTGAGATGAAATAAAAATAACCGAACACTCGGTTTAAATAAAATACAACCAAATCGAATGCCTCACTAAAAGGCGGTGAAAGAATAAATAAGTACAATTGGGATTTCGACCCGAAAGTAACTACGATGCTTCCTATCTAGATCATAATAATATAAGCGTTTAAATCAAACCTGCATGCATCCACAGCTACTGCAGCAGACGTCTGACTCGAAAGGATCATCATCCAAGTGTCCATATGTCTGTACACCTATATATATAAAATATATATATAGCAAGAGAGGAAAAATATAGAAACCCCGAGTTGTGAAAATATTTAGCAAGTGCATAAATGCTTTATTTTTAAAAATATGTTTTATCTCATATTTAAATTGGTATCGTACTCCCATGAGATACCCCTCACCTCTCTTCTAATAATGCACACATATCGCCTCCTTACAATTACCCTAGTCAAGATACCCTGCCTAACTAGTTCGTTATCCATTCTCTAACAATCCTAGTTAACCTAAGTACTAAGGGATAAACTTATCCCCAGTCTCAACACTATGCCATGTTCGTGCACGGGGTGTCTCGCGAAGCGACATCCAAACAAGGAAGCCCCGAATACACTACTACTTGGCAAGGTCGATCGTTGAGATCCATTAGACCCTCAGCACACGACTTATATACATATACTCATATAATTAAATACACATAACATACTCATCTTTATCTTTCATGCTCACTTTTAGATACCATACTCATATAGTTATATACATTATCATACTCACTTTTATATGCACATCATATTACACGTCCGGATATAATCTCCCAGAATGAGAATTAATCCTTTTTCATTTACCTCTTTACATTTACTAGAGATGTATAATATCTTGTTCTCATAAACAAGTAATGTATTATACACACAAGTACAATAACCATCCCAACGAGCTATAACTCGAGGATGCAATCTCATAGTGCCAATCCAACTTTGGGTTTACTCACTGAACCACGGTACCAAGCCAGACTCTCTCAATGGTCATGATAAAAACAAACAATGGTGGCCGCAGTCATGTTCCCCCTGCAAGTGGAGTTACACGCATCGCACTCGAACGAAGGACGATAATGACCTGGGGACTATATTCTCCCTACTCCTCAAGCCAGGGGATTCACCCACATCACGCAACCTCCCCGGATCGCACTAGAGAAAATATATAATTTGGGTGTCCCAACCCTATACCAAAGGAAAGCCCGTGGAAATCAGCCTCTAATATACACATATACCAATCACACACAGATATATATATGTATTCGTATAATATAATATATATACTATAATCACATTGTGTATATATACATATATATATATATACACACACACACACACACACACACAGAAGTATCACTTATCAAATGTATACATGGCGATGACCAATAACCCCAACGATTCTCATAAATAATATCATTTAAGTATTCGCACACTCACAATACTAAATCCAAAAGTATTCCCTCACTTGATCAATAACATATACCTTATTCACATTTAAGGATTTATATCATTTCTCCAACTATACTAATTCACAACTCCTCTAGTCTTTTAGATCATAATCCTTTTTTTTATACTTCAATTTAGAAAGCCCGCTTTAGACTCAAAGAGGAGAAGGAATAACAATCTCCAAAATTTTGGGCTAAAAATAGAGTGTCGGTCGACCGGCCCTAGACCCCTGATCGATTAAAGTTTACGGATAAGCCTAAGAAACCAACCAGTAAGCCCTTTTTCCTTGACGCGGTCGACCGGCCACAGGGGCGGGGTCGATCGGTCACACTAGATCCACAAAAATTAATTATCCAAATTCGCCATCCAACAACCCAAATTCATTTTCATGGTTTGTAATCTACACCAAATATCATCACAAACATCTACACAATTAATTCTAGCCTTTAATTTTCCAATTTCCGATTTGATTTCCGAGTTAATGATTTTAACCCCGGAACTGCTATCTTTTAAATATCATATCAAATCGACGGAAAAAAAATACGCGGTTGGGGCCCACCTGACCGTATCGAAAAGATCTACAACTTTCGTGTTTTGTCCAAGAGCTGAATCAATTCGCTTCCTAGTCAAATTGACCCCACAAGCTACGGAGTTACTATTCATCATCTTCTCCAAATTCCAAAACCATTTTTCTCCATTATTGTGGTTTCTAATCTCATCCAACAACTCAATAAATGTCTAATCTATGTTTAACAACTAACACATCAATTAATTTGGTGTATTAAACCATTTTCTTTAGATTTAAACCCTAAAACCATAAAAAAAACCCAACTTATAATTTTAACCCATTTCAATCCATTTCTTCACTCCATTTACATGGATTTAACACTAAAAATCATTAAGAGTTTACATTACATCAATATGTAAACTCATATTCAAATTTCCCCAAATTTATTTTAAGGGTTCTAACCCAAAACCATATAGTTTACCAACTATAATATGAAATGAATGCACAAAATGAAATAAAGCAAGTATACACTTTCCTGGAGGATGAAATTCGACGACCTCGAGTCGAATCTGGCGGAGTTTGGCTCAAAAATCCTTTTTCGCTCCTCTTTCTCTCTTTTTCTTTCTTTCTTTCCCTTTCTCTTTCTCTCTTATTCCTTATAAAGAGAGAAATAAGGGTTTATCCCTTTAAAATCCCAAAATGACTCGTTTACTTAATTACGAGTCCCTACAAGTCCAAAAATTCTCGGAGTCCAAACAATACCCCCGGATACTCTATTGTGACTATCTCGTCCATTCCGAGACCAACCGCACAATCGAAATTTCCATCTGAGGTACTTCACCGAAATTCACTATTTCAACCCAACACAACTTAATGCAGGTTTTCCAATTAAAATATTATCCTTTGTCGCTTTACCCAACGACGACATATAATAAAATACTCCGACTCATTTACTTAATCCCAAAAGTAAATATAACACCCCTCGAAAATCATCTAATCCTTGAAAACTCCCAAAATTACTATTCACGATAATTCTTAAATTCCTAAATTATACTTAATTTAATTTTCCATAAAAGTACGGGGTATTACACACTTCCCCCCTTACAACGGAATTTCGTCCTCGAAATTCAGATATAACCGATACTACTAACACTAACCTAGGATCATTAATCAGTCCACATCATAATGCCTCAAAGTGGAATGGTACTACCCAATAGCCCTTAACCGTATACTCATTCAGCACCCACTTCTAACAAGGTTTATACTATACTATATTTCCATCTCAGCATAATCTTCAACTCTATATACTGCGTCCCTTCTATCTCAGGCGGTATATATAAAACCAACTTACTAAGGTGCCCATACACCTCTTTAACCCGTGACTCTCCGTACAACGAACACCAACGTCCGACACATACACACTTTCTAAACAATGGAACCTATTTCCTCTACGTAATGCTCACACATGGGTTTTCTCAACCCGCAAAATCACATTCTTCTCAAGGTTAAACAACTAAAGTTTCTATATCGGTGCCACTAACTCCGCTGGCTACACTGCTAAAAAAAATTCTAAGATCGAAACGTTCCTACCTACGTGAGATAGTACTATCGTAAATTGTGTCCCTGGTGCCCAAGACCTTGATCAACTCCCGACATTTTCTCGGTTTCATGCGTGGGACGTCTCGCAAAGATAAATGCAGACAAGGAACCCTACCGTTACACTACTCCCTCGCGTCGTCGGTCACCGAGGTATAACGGCCTAAGACACACCAGTGGGACGTCCTAAATCCTACCTCACTAACCTACTAACGTACTTCTACCACTCTATCCTTCCATCTAGACGAAAAGGAAAATATAACTAATCGAGGTGCCAACCCTCTGTAAAAGCGTTACGAACATCATACCCAAAACATACTTCTTCCCAAAATTTGCTTTTCCTTAATGCCTGGATATAATCCTTAAATCAATTTATCTAACTCTTGCCTCACCCACCTACTTGCGATGAGAGAACCATTTTAGTGCTTCTCCATAGCACAATATTTCATAAGCATACCATCATCATACGGCTCATAGTCTATAGTGTTTCCTCCACGCTATATGACTTATCGATAAAACCAACATCCTTGCATCCCATAACATCTATCCACTCCTGACATCATTAAGATGCATGCGGGGAGCGTCTCGCACGCGAAATCCAAATAAGGAACCCCTCCAATTACACTACTACTTAACTTTGTCGGTCATGGAGGTCCGTTAGTTTCAAATATGCAATCGGGATAACCCTATCCCCTTTTTTAACAAAATGTGTTCTAATTTCCCATCTTTGTCCAGGAGTCATACCAATAAGAGCTCGCACTAACACTCAGTACTTGCGCAATCAATAATGAGCTTAACTCACAGCTCAACAATTAACCCTGCATACCTTAAATCACACCTATAAGGTCGCTACGCACTCGAATCATGATAATGAAACATCTACTCACCAAAGTTCCATCCATACATATAATAAAAGGCAAACTCAGCCTGTATCCAGGTGAGATATCGCAATAACAACCCGTTCCACTCTGGAACCGCAGACACGATAGTGTTGCCATCATTAACCTGCTATCGCTCCGAACAACGAATATCATATTCTACTCGAAATAACACCATACTCATATAACACACACAAAATGAGTAATACCATTCTGATATAAACTTAAAATACTAACACCCGCTCTTCACAGAGAATGAATAAAAATAGATTCTCGCTATCGCAGAAAAAAAACACATAAACATATATTACATAACATTATCGATATTATTAGTAAACTCGTATCACACACGAATCTCGAGCTAATAAAACATTATGACTAAATCTTATCACACAGAACATACCTCCTTCAATTGAGGTGAAACTCATAACAACAACCTCGCCTATCTCCCTAGCTAGTCCAAAAGCTTCCCGAACTTAGTACACTTGCCATAACTGAACCAAAAATTACTTTAATAAATGCCCCATCTGGGCACCTTACTCTTGCCCCTTAACTCCCACTGGGCAATGGCTAACCGTATGGTTTTACACTTCACATTACAAAATTACCCATCTTGGGTCATCCTGACCCTTTCAAGGTCATCAGTATCTTGGACTCCATAACCGCGATCCTGACAATCACTTTACTAGTTCCCCTTAACTTCTTCATGAAAACAAAACTCCACCACCAGCCTCAACATCCCTGTTTCAATGAGTTCCTCGGGTGTATGTCCACTAATGGGGTCCACGAACATACACCTTCTCCATAAGTGTTAGCAACACTTCTCTAATGAGCCTATCATTCCTCGAAAGAACTCTCTCTTCATTGTACTTACCTTGATTCAGTACTAAGTTCACTTACGTGAATAATTTAAAACTTTATTCTTTTCATTCCTGGTAATTCATGGGGACTCACAGTTAAAAACTATTTGTAATATCCCTTTAGGGGCAAAACAGTCGCTCCCCCGAATATGGTGATCACCATTCCCACCATTTTAATATTTCTCCTACGAGTGAAAAATTTTCCTCAAATTTTTACATATGGGCATCACCATAACCTTCTCTAAGCCAAAGCTTCTGAACCTTTTACTTCCACTGAGTAGTGCTATACTACCTTCACATGGATTAACTTCAAAGTATGGTCCTTATCAAATACCCCTTTCAAACCCTTAGCTTCACCGGGTGATCCAGCTTTAGTACCACTCTCTACTATAGCGGTACGGGGGTACTCATAACTACTATTCTTTAGTAGGCATTACAATAATTCGTATCAAATGCCATAAGGAGAATGACCTCTACTACGGTCCTAGTCTCCGACTTCAACTAACCGTTCTAAATAACTCCTGCCCTTTGATACCTTTGCAATGCCTTCTGTGGTCGTCCTTCATCGATTAGAACACGAATATCGAATGATCACGTAAAAGATTTATTATAATCTCACAATATGGAAGGAGAACGAAATCTCACCAGAGGAATTCAACAAACCTATTCCTAAGGCACTATATCAAATCGATGGCAAAGCTGAAAGCATAGTACGTCCGCACAGATTCTTAAGAACACTAGAACCTGATGCTCTGATACCATCTGTGACACCCCGCCTAATAAAATATGGGGCGATCACTCCTATACCAAATAAAAACAGGAGTCGCATATGGATCATTCTTAGCATCACTACCGAAAAACCAAATTAATTACGAATAACCTATTAGGATGGCATCAAAATTTTATTTAACTAATATTTTTAAACAAACTATATAATAAAAACATCCACACAGTTTGTATAAAATGAAACTGAGATGAAATAAAAATAACCGAACACTCGGTTTAAATATAATACAACCAAATTGAATGTTGCACTAAAAGGAGGTGAAAGAATAAATAAGTACAATTGGGCTTTCGTCCCGAAAGTAACTATGATGCTTCCTATCTAGATCATAAGAATATAAGCGTCTAAATCAAACCTGCATGCATCCACAGCTGCTGCAGCAGACGTCTGACTCGAAAGGATCATCATCCAGGCGTCCATATGTCTGTACACCTATATATATAAAATATATATATAGCAAGAGAGGAAAAATATAGAAACGGGTCAGAGCCCGAGTTGTGAAAATATTTAGCAAGTGCATAAATGCTTTATTTTTAAAAATATATTTTATCTCATATTTAAATTGGTATCGTACTCCCATGAGATACCCCTCACCTCTCTTCTAATAGTGCACACCTATCGCATCCTAACAATTACCCTAGTCAAGCTACCCTGCCTAACTAGTCCATTACCCATTCTCTAACAATCCTAGTTAACCCAAGTACTAAGGGCTAAACTTCTCCCCAGTCTCAACACTATGCCATGTTCGTGCGTGGGGTGTCTCCCGAAGCGAAATCCAAATAAGGAAACCCCTCGATACACTACTACTTGGCAAGGTCGATCGTCGACATCCATTAGACCCTCAGCACACGACTTATATATATACTCATATAATTAAATACACATAACATACTCATCTTTATCTTTCATGCTCACTTTTATATACATACTCATATAGTTAAATACATTATTATACTCACTTTTATATGCACATCATATTACACGTCCCGATATAATCTCCCGGAATGAGAATTAATCCTTTTTCATTTATCTCTTTACACTTACTAGAGATGTTTAATATCTTGTTGTTATACACAAGTAATGTATTATACACACAAGTACAATAACCATCCCAATGAGCTATAACTCGAGGATGCAGTCTCATAGTGCCGATCCAACTTCGGGTTTACTCACTGAACCACGGTACCAAGCCAGACTCTCTCAATGGTCATGATAAAAACAAACAACGGTGGCCGCGGTCATGTTCCCCCTGCAAGTGGAGTTACAAGCATCGCACTCGAACGAAGGACGATAATGACCTGGGGACTATATTCTCCCTACTCCTCAAGCCAGGGGATTCACCCACATCACGCAACCTCCCCGGATCGCACTAGAGAAAATATATAATTTGGGTGTCCCAACCCTATACCAAAGGAAAGCCCATGGAAATCAGCCTCTAATATACACATATACCAATCACACACAGATATATATGTATACTATAATCACATTGTGTGTGTGTATATATATATATATATATATAGAAGTATCACTTCTCAAATGTATACATGGCTATAATTGCCAACCACACATAACGATGACCAATAACCCCAACGATTCTCATAAATAATACCATTCAAGTATTCGCACACTCACAATACTAAATCCCAAAGTATTCCCTCACTTGATCAATAACATAAACCTTATTCACATTTAAGGATTTATATCATTTCTTCAACAATGCTAATTCACAACTCCTTTAGTCTCTTAGATCATAATCCTTTTTTTTACACTCTAATTTAGAAAGCCCACTTTAGACTCAAATAGGAGAAGTAATAACAATATCCAAAATCTTAGTCTAAAAACTGAGTGCCGGTCGACCGAGGTTTGCGGGTAAGCCTAAGAAACCAATCAGTAAGCCCTTTTTCCCTGACGCGGTCGACCGGCCATAGGAGCGCTGTCGACCGGTCACCCCAGATCCACAAAACTTAATTATCCAAATTCTCCATCCAACAACCGAAATTCATTTTCATGGTTTCTAATCTACACCAAAAATCATCACAAACATCTACACAATTAATTCTAGCCTTTATTTTTCTAATTTTCGATTTGATTTTCGAGTTGATGATTTCAACCACGAAACTGCTATCTTATGAAAATCATATCAAATCGAAGAAAAATTAGAAAAATAAGGGCCGGTTCCCACGCGACCGTGTCGAAAAGATCTACAATTTTCGTGTTTTGGCTAAGAGCTGAATCAATTCGCTTCCTAGTCAAATTGACTCCACAAGCTACGGAGTTACTATTCATCATCTTCTCCAAATTCCAAAACCATTTTTCTCCATTATTGTGGTTTCTAATCTCATCCAACAACTCAATAAATGTCTAATCTATGTTTTACAACTAACACATCAATTAATTTGGGGTATTAAACCATTTTCTTTAGATTTAAACCCTAAAACCATAAAAAACCCAACTTATAATTTTAACCCATTTCAATCCATTTCTTCACTCCATTTACATGGATTTAACACTAAAAATCATTAAGAGTTTACATTACATCAATATGTAAACTCATATTCAAATTTTCCCAAATTTATTTTAAGGGTTCTAACCCAAAATCATATAGTTTACCAACTATAATATGAAATAAATGCACAAAATGAAATAAATCAAGTATACACTTGCCTAGAGGGTGAAATTCGACGACCTCGAGTCGAATCCGGCGGAGTTTGGCTCGGAAATCCTTTTTCTCTCCTCTTTTTCTCTTTTTATTTCTTTCTTTCCCTTTCTCTTTCTCTCTTATGCCTTATAAAGAGATAAATAACGGTTTATCCCTTTAAAACCCCAAAATGACTCGTTTACTCAATTACGAGTCCCTATGAGTCCAAAAATTCATGGAGTCCAAACAATACCCCCGGGTACTCTATTCTGACTATCTCGGCCATTCCAAGACCAACCACGCAATCAGAATTTCCATTTGAGGTACTTCACTGCAATTTACTATTTCAACCCAACACAACTTAATGCGGGTTTTCCAATTAAATATTATCCTTTGTCACTTTATCCAATAGCGACATATAATAAAATACTCAGACTCATTTACTTAATCCCAAAAGTAAATATAACACCCATCGAAAATCATCTAATCCTTGAAAACTCCCAAAATTACTATTCACGATAATTCTTAAATTCCCGAATTATACTTAATTTAATTTTCCATAAAAGTGCGGGGTATTACGCTGCGATCTCTAATAACTCAACCCGTTTAGAAAATTTAGATTTAATGAATGAATGTGATGCTCTTGTATAAAAAAGTGTGCTACCCTCATGACCATGGATGAGAAACATACCCTCAATCGCTGGCGGCGCCTACTGTGCTAGAGGATTGTAACATACCGAACGTTATACACACGCCCGTAGTGAATTTGTCCCTGCTGTTGTGGGGCTGGTGGACCCGGTGCTGCTGGCGGCATCTGTCCCTGCTGCCCCGGTTGGGCACCCTATTGTTGGCCTCTGCCCAACTGCGGGCACTCCCTCTTGAAGTGTCATGTCTGGCCGCAGACAAATAGCGTCTCCGACCATCCCCCTATCGTTGTCCCTGGCGTGGTTGGCCCTGCAAGCCTCCCCCATTATTCCCTTGGCCCTGACGGTCCTGAGGAACCTGTTGCTATGGGTTTGGGCCCGGATGACCCTGCCTAAATCCTTGTCCTCCCGATCAGAACCCACCAGGCCTAAATTTCTAAGCCTGGTTCCCTTGCTGACTACTAGTCTACTGTTGAGTACTACTTGTGTCACCACCAACAACTGCCTTGCCCTGCTAGCTCGCCTCTCCTACCCTCTTGCTCCCCTTCGCATGGAATCTATGATCCTGCCAATGTATAAGAGCAGCATTAACAACATCTTTATACGTCACCAACGCCGAATTACCAATAAAGTGATGCCTGATCCTCCAGGCCAGACCATCCATCAACCTCGACTTCTTTCGCTCCTCGTCACTCACCTCATTTGGCATAAAGTTTTCCAAATGGGTGAACTCCTCCTCATAATCCGCCACTGAACGGTCACCCTGAACTAACTCACTAAACTTCTTTCTCATTTATGCCTCTACTACCGGTGGGAAGTATTTGCGATCAAACCGCACCCAGAACTCGAATATCGTCATCAAATCTCTTTCCTCAGCAGTGGTAATTGACTCATAACACTGTAAGGCCTCCCCCCGACAGACGGAAGGTAGAAAGCATCTATTTCTGCACATCGGATCACTCCAGTATGCGCAGGTGTCGCTGAATATTTTTCTTCCAATCACAAACCTCTACTACATCGGTGCTACCTCGGAACTCTGGTGGGTGACCCTTCTGAAAGGTCTCCCTAACCCGCTGCCAAGAAGGTGGTCCTACTGGAGCCTGAACTGCCGGTTCCTGGGGTTGTGGGAAATGAGCTTCCATAGCTCGCATTGTTGTTTCAACTACCTGGGCCACTATCACTGCCACCTGAGTAGTGGAGATCAACTCGGGTAGGGGGGATGGCGATACCAGTGGCTCCTGATGAGCCTCCCTGAACTCATCACTAGCCTCATCCTTATCCACTCTCTATCTCTTAGGTGGCATCAGAAAATAGATCGAATCGTATAAGTACACAATTTATACAAAAATATAATAGCAAAAACACGATATCTCAAAAGCGGAAAATGAATCAATAGTCCTAATAATAGGGCTCTATAACAACTGAACGCTACGTTGAAACATAGTAATCGTCACAGATCCTAAGGACACTAGAACCTGATGCTCTAATACCATATGTGACACCCCTCCTAATTAACCCCGGGTGATTAGCCCTAAATTAAATCAGAACAGGTTTCTCAGTTGGTTCAATCTTAGCATCACTGTTGCCCTTTTTAATTACTGACCACCTAAGTGAGAAAATTAGACTCGTGACAAGTTTTATCTTTCCTTAATTTAATGAAATACTCATGCGGAAACAAAATAGTTTAAACAATCACAATTAACTGAAATCAACCATTCACAATTTAAATAAACTGATCGAATAAACCATCGGTTCAAATCCAACAAAAGTAAAGACAGATAAAGATAAATCTCAACAAGTGTGGCATAAACTAAATAATTCTGTGAGCAACATGCTCGAGTAACTGATAGCAAATTCCTATATTATAAATGAAAAGAAATGAGGCGTCTATCAAACTCCCGCAACATCAACATATGCTGCAGCAACGGATCCCTGGAATGAGTCAAGTCTGGCGTCCCCATGGCTGGACACCTAAAAGGTTTTTAAAAATATTTATAGCAAGGGTTAGAACACAAAACATTTTGAAAATATTTAGCAAATGATTAACTTGCACTAATAAATATGTATGCATGGTCTTCATATTTTAGTTAGTATCTCACTCCCTTGAGGATATCCTCACCTCTCCTCTAATGTGTACTACTAATGCCTTAATTAATTTTCCCTAGTTATTTATACCATAACTAGATAAACGATATAACCCCTTACAACCACCCTACTCTAACCGAGTACGGGATAATTATGATTTCTAAGTTATAATCAACATTAACTTAATTAATCATTCTCCTATATTAATTTACCCGTATATAATTATTTATCTCATTATATACGTATAGTTATATTACAACAATCACAAATATGTTGAAATAATAATTAATAATAAACATCCTCCCAAGTAATAACTAACCGGATGTATATTCTCTAAAGTGCTATCTCACTAGGTGTATTCACATAACCTAGTTATCCCAAGTCAGAATCGCTCACTAACTTGGTAAATACATAAATATTGAAGGCGGTCATATTCCTTACCTGAAAGTGAGATGCCCCTCACCCATATAATGGACGCTATGACCTGGGAATGTACTCGCCCTACTCCTAAATATAGGGGATTCACCCTCTACGTGCAACCTCCCCTGATAGCACTAGAGTATATATAATAATAATATCTAGCGACTGATATTAATGCGCACACCATATATATATATATATTATTGCACACCGTATATATAGAGAGAGAAATAAAATACCCCGGTTATACCGTGTACTAAGTCCGTAGCACAAGCCTATGCAAATTATCATGAGTTTATGGTCCAACCCTAATTATTAATTAATTTGCACGTTAATTAGTTAAATTACTTTTGGTGTCACCCAAGCAATATATTCGGACTCACTCTCGTGGCCCGAAATAAAATAATACCCGAGTCTAAATTCCTGACTCCAAATTAATTTAACACCACGGTATCGCTCAGCCAACATACCCGAACTCTCTCACTTGATCCCTATTTAATTATTTTGGAATATTTTTCCCCAAAATTAATCATAGTGTGTCACCCATAAATTTCCTCCAAATCCTAATTACTTTCCCTCATAATTGATTAGAATATATGTCCTATATTTATTTCTCATTAAATAAGGTGTGGGGGAGGAATTTTAATTAAATTTCTCTTATATACTAAAAACTGGCCGAACTGCCAAAAATCCCCGACCATCGATCGATCGATCCCAGCCATCGATCGATCGAATAGGTCTTCTTCTTCTCCGAAAGCCTGTTTCTCCATGGACGAAAACCTTAAAATCCCAACTCCTTCTACAGCCTAACCCAAGTCTTCTTATCAATATAACACCCCCAGAACATCATAAGGAATCCCCATAAAGTCCCCAAAACTTGTTTAATTTCCGTTCTATACTATTTTTCTAAATTGGGGAAAAATCTGAGTTATTCGTTAATCAGTCTCAACACCAAATTATCAACTCAATTTCATTCATAATTTGTCTGGGTTTATCACAAATAAGATAAATATCTGTTCAGAATCATGTAACACCATAAATTTCTACACCAATTCTCATCTTGGGTTCAAATTACAAAACCCCCATATTTTGTACTCATTCATCCCCAAAATGAATTTTAGGTGTTTACATCACGTAAATATGAATTGAAACCATAAATAAATGCTACATAAAGTTAACCACTTTCCTTATGGTTTCGTAGGGTCTGATCCAGAGTTGCGATTCTTAAGGTTGATGATGAAATTCCCCTTTTGACTCTTTCCTCTGTCCCCCAAATTGGTTCCCAATGCCTTTAACTGCTCCTTAGGGTTTTTTATCCCACTATGTGTTTTCAAATCTCAACTCAGCCATTCCCACTTTCCTTTTAATTAAATAATTAGGCTCAATCCCATTTTTAGCCTAATGGGCCAAGCCCAAGTGACCCAACTACCGCCATGTGGGCCCAGCTATGCCTAAAAACGTCCCGTGACCCATTTACTACCCCCGATTATAATTTTTCGACTATCTGAATTAATTTATACCGTACAATCATAATTGGCATCTGGATTAATTTATAAAAATCCTTATCTCACACCCAAATTAGTCTATACCGACTCCCGATTGAGATAAATAAATGCCTCATCACTAATGCTCGTAATGACGTAAATAAATTATTACTATTCACTAAATAATTAAATTTCCCTAAATATTAACCATTCACTCTCCTATTAATATTTAAATAAATATTACCATAGTTAATTCAATTAAAATTACGACACACAAGTAATTTAAAACTTCCTCGAATTAATTAACTACTAAATGCATAAATTTACGGGGTGTTACAACAAAGTTGTGTTCTTGGGTTCCAAAACAATTCGCACAAACTATTAGGATTTTGGGAATTGAAAACAAAAAGGATTAAACCCTTAAAAGTGAGAAGGCAAAGTATTTTTTTGAAGCAGTTTCGTAACTATGAAAAACCCTTAAAAGTGAGAAGGCAAAGTATTTTTTCGAAGCAGTTTCGTAACTATGAAAAACGCAGGTATTCTTGTGGAAAACGGAGTTGGAAAGACCTATATATAAAAATCGTAAGGCGGCAGGTCATTCAAGCGAGCCAGCATGTCATTTGAACGAGATCCATTGTCGTTTGAACGACTTGTGGCACTTCGCGCCACATACAATTTCATTTGAACGACATAGGTTGTCGTTCGAACGAGCCATTAAATTAATATTTTTCCTTCATCCTTTTTCCAGTAAATGCACTGCCTTAAAAACTCTGAAAATTAATTTTTGCCAAAAAACTTTAAAACTCCGCTCCAACACTTAGAAATTTTTTGATGAAAAATATCCCCATATTCAAAGTGAAATGCTAAGAAATAAAAGCACAACTTTTAACAAATTTATCTCGCGGAGGCTTGAACGTTGAATAACTTTGATATCTATATCTGTCTCATTGCATATTTGATCTTGAACATTTTTCGACGGTTGTAATGGTATACGACATACTCAATTGCTAACGGATATTTATAAAATCACGTCCTTACACCTGATTGGGCTGAACCATGTAAACCGTTGTGTCTCTCTTTGACTCTCATCCCACTCTAGTTTATTTTTTATATGGGGCTATAATTATTAGTTTAATTAAGTTAAGACTATTCCAAATCAGGAAACCAAATTTAAACACCAACAATATTAAAAAAGTAAAATTATTTCTCTGTTATTTTATTAATACCTCCCATACTTTATAATTATCCACGCGATAAATGTTTGTACTGATCCTTTTTGTTAATAGTTTGGGTCGAACATCTGTTAGGCATTATTGGGCTTGCTCGTCCAAGTTAGAGTTAGGTCCAATTATGGCTCGGTCCCCATAATTGCCCCTAAAACTCCTTGCTATATTTAGGCCAGAATTGGGAAAGATGATTTTATACTTACCAAAGGCTCATTTATCTTATCCAACTCTAATGAAATTTGTGGGTAGGCTAATCTTGTAAATATGTATCAACTTGAAAGGGTACATTCGTCCAAGGAGAAGTAAAGCGCCAAAAACCACTTCGATACCACTTCCATATGATTGTACACAGTTCTCAAACATAGTTTGTTTCCAAACTCAAAATCAAATTTTCACTTCTATCTCTCTCTCTCTCCAGCTGAAAAATACCTCAGAGTTTTCCTATTTGCGTTCATCCTCTACAAGTTATTCTCCTCTTCTTTGTCCTTCCTTTGTTCTTCATAGATTCCTTCTTTTCCATCTCTTCTATTTTATTCAGTAATTGTAGTTTATTTTTTTTGAAAATGGTGAACATTCTTCATAATAAATTTGTTGAAGATTTTAGGATAACATATTCCATTCCTTCATGAGTTACAATCAAATGTGCCCCCATGCTAAGGAATGCCATTTCCATTAATTGGGGGCACTGGATTCATACCCTTGATGTGCTTTAAGTGGGATTTACATTTCCCCCAACCATATTTTCTTAGAGTTTTGTGAGTTTTTTTGGGTACTTCCACCTCAGTGTGCCCCCAATAGATTGCGTATAGTGAAAGGAGTGAATATAATCAATGAGCATTATGGGACCAACCTTGGTTTCCCAAAAATTAGGTATTATTACATATGGTCCCATACCACTAATGGCCTTGTTTATTTAAAAGTGGGTAAGCCTAACACTGTGTTGTTTGTGAACCTCCCTGATTTCAATAAGGGATATTAGGATCAAGGGTTTTTTTACCAAAAATTGGCAGCATCCACCTGTCCCTTAGGGCAAAAAATAAACTATATTTAGGTGCCAATCTTGGGGGTGCCATAGGTTAATACTTGTCCCTTAGCTATTTGTCTTTTTGTTTATTATTTTGAACTCTTATTGTTGATAATGATATTGTGTTTTTGAGCAGATTAGAGGCAGAACAAAGAGCCCTCTATCAATGATATAAATGGTGTTGAGTTTTTGAAAGCTTGGAGAGCGAGTGGATACCTTTTTGGAAGTGATCACAAATGGTTTGCCTCGTTTCTCTCGGAATATAGAAATATTATCTTCACCTTCACTCCTCTCCCGATACACGCCATTCCCGAGATGCCCATTCCAGATGAGAAAGATTATGGTTCCTTTCATTTGAGTCTCTCGATGTTAATTTCCTCCTTCTAGATGAAGAGGATTATATGAGGGTTATTCTAATCAGGGATAGCGATGATGTCCCCATCTTATCAAAAGCTAAGTCCCAGAAGTAGATTGACTCTGAAGTCTCTAATAGCGATGACTGAAGTCTGGTCATCAAATAAAAGAAGAAGGAAAAGGACCCTATAGTCTTTCATCCTTATAATAAGAATAATGTTCCTCCCCTCCCCAAATCCTCCCACGCCATGTATGTGGCCCAAAATCCATTTCTGGACCATGGTTTACTGAGGGGTGTTGTGCCCACCACAAATCACAAGCAACTGATGTTGCTGAGTCCAGACCAATTTACCATTTGTGCTTCATGTACCCTATCTATAGTGAGAATTTTACTTCCCCTCATTTTTATTTATCCTTTTACTATATTAATGTGAATGTATTTAACACTTACCATGTGTATCTATTTTGCAGTTTATAGCAAAGTTTACCAGTCTATTGGATGGTTCCTCGAACCAATCCAAGATAAATGATGAACTTAGCGAGGCTCTCAAAAATCCTAAGAGGCTATGGCTAGGTTCCAGGAGACCTATGACTGGGAGAAGAAGGTCACCATTGAGGCCATGGACATGTTGAAGACTGAGAACAACATGTCAAATGTTGAGAATACTCAACTGAAGATAAAGAATGGTCAATTGGTCATGGAGGCTACCAAGTTCCCTACAGCCAAGGAGGCTAGCTTTGGGAAAGGCTGGGAGGAGGCCTATACTGATGCTAGGCTCCAGTCAGCCTATATTCGAAAGGCTATCTTTAAGAAGGTTTGAGATAAAGCCTTAGTGAAGGACGAGGTCTCTGCTGAGTTTGACCTCTTTGGCTAGCATCACCTTGACCATTCCCCAAGTATTGATAAGGAGGCCTCCATAAATGACTCTTCCACTCAAGACAAGGAGGTGGAGACAAAGGGAAAAGAAGTTGAGGCTGAGGCACATGTGAAGGAATAAGGCATTTAGTTTTTAGGGCTTTCTTGAACTTTTTACCCTTTTCCCTTCTTTTTTCCTTTTTAGTTGGATTGTAAGGGCTCAGGCCACTCTCGTTATATATCAATGAAGAGAATATATTTATAATATGTTTGAGCCACTTTGGATGCCATTGTTGATTCCTTGCTTGCTTTTTTGTGTTTATTTTGCTGATGTAGCATGTTGCAGAGGACATTCCCTCCTTTTATGTCAATCTAGATAACATGCTTAGGCAAGATGCAAGCAGCCAACCTAGTCGAGCTTTTTTATTTGTTTATAAATCCTTAAAGAAGAGGATTAAGGCTACAAGGGCCAGTTCACCTTGGTCTCTAAGTTGAAGGATTACCTAAAGTACTTCAAAGATGTGTGATCCTCCATGCAGAAAGAGATGAATGATTTGAGGGCACAACTTGCAGAAGTAAAGGATGCGGGGAAAGTCAATGCTCTAATTCAGTCTGAAAATGATGACCTAAAAAAAACCTTGGAGAGTACGAGGAGAAAGTTTAGAGGGTTAATGCCATGGTGTTGGGACTTAATCATGATGTTAAGAAGCGTTGGAATTTATTTAGAATGGGCCCTAGAGTAGCCTAGTCGGCAGGCTACGATAGGGGATGGAAAGTTGCTCCAGGGCTATAAAAAGCCCAAGACATTGCCTACAAGGATAACTAGCCTAACTCTCTTATGATAGTAAAATATCCCAATAATTCTCAACTATAGTACATGTAGCATGGTAAGTCACCAGCATACCAGCGACTTCCCTTTGGGCATGATGAGAAATAGGTCCCCCAGACGCCATTCCTCTTCAACTTATTGAGAGATACTTGGAAGGTCATGATAGCGATGAAAAATGTTAGCCTAATCCTGACCATAGTCGGAGGAACATGATCGAGAAGTTCTTGGCTAATCGACCAAAAACTGTGATAATAATTTTTGGTACTGTTTGTAATAGATTTTTTAATTAGTATCTTTTTAATCAGGCATTGCTGAAAAGTTCAACTAATACTATTTTTGCTCATTTTTCCATTAATTTATGCCAAGCATGTCTTCGAGTTATCTACCTTACCTTTTAGGTCATGTCGTTACACTTCTTTAGGACTAGAGCAGACAATGGAAAAATGAACTTGATCTATGGGAAATCCACTGTTCAGGATTGTACCTGACCAAACATAGGAAGTTATGGGCTAAGTATCCCCTGTAGGACTTTTGCTTGAATGGGCAAGTTGCAAGGTCACATGTGTTGGTTGTAACAAGGACCTGAGGACTATAATTTTAATTATAATCAGTAAAGTTTCCATTGTAATTAAGTTAAATATGGATCGACACTTTCAAATATTAATGACAATTTTGAGCATATTACTTGGAAACAATGTGCATTAACTAAACAACTAAGAAATTGAGAGAATGAAAAAGGCCTTTATTCATAACTGAAATAATAAACTGCGAGCAACATGAGTTTTGAAAAGGACATTAGCTGAAATTAAGTGTTGAAAATAAAATTAAAAATAAAACTTCTTGAGGTTGGTTGCATTCCATGCTTTGGGTATCTCTATGAGCAAAGAGTGTTTTCCCGGTAGGTCTTCTCGATGTGGTGCAATATTTATAGAGGACACGAGGTTGTTCGTCCACCCAAGTGCATTTTTCCCTTTTTCAGCCTCTTCTTTAAAACACCGAGCATAGTTTTGTTGACGACCTTTACCTGACCATTGATTTGGGGATACGCGACAACACTGAAGAGGTCTTGACTCTGTGCTCATTGTAGAAAACTTAAAAAGGTCCACTTTCAAATTGCATGCCATTATCCGTTATGATGGCTCTTGTTATCCTAAAGCGATTTATGATGTTCTTCTAAATGAACGTTATCATATCGGCATCTTTGATGTTCGCCAATGGCTCTGCATCAATCCACTTAGTGAAATAATATGTGTCGACCAATAAGTATTAACGATTTGCTAGCACAATAAGTAGTGGTCCTATGATGTCTAATAGTTATTATGCAAATGACCATGGTCTAGTTAATAGCCTCAGGTCGCTGGCCGGTTAATGGAGTATGGGAGACCCTTCTCAATGAAAAGAAGGTACCCGGGGCCATCATTTTATCAATACTGGGCTTAACAAGGAATCCAACTTGATTGTTCTCCTGAGATCATAGTTTATTGTTGAGCTTAGGGCTATAAAAGTGTATGCATAATTGTTGTTCCCCTGGGGGAACTATTAAACGTGGACTTCCTCAAATTTTTCCATCAGCTCATGCACCATAACGCGGTAGGTTTCCATCCTATTAAACTTTGCATTGAAGTCCCCACTAACCTTATTGAACACCAGTTTGGATTTGTAATATAATTTGAGTCAATTTAGCCTCACAAAATGGTCCTTGCCTAGGCTAGGTATAAGTGCCTCGTACATGGCCTCATTATTGGATGCTTCGAAGACCAACCTGATTCCCTGCTCGATCATTGCACTTTCTGGTGCCACGAGAACAATTCCTACGCTTGCTTATTAAGAATTAGAAGCACAATCAACATATAATGTCTAAACCTCGGATTGACTATGCTCATAGACCTTTAATTGTTCGATAACTTACTGGTCGATCAGACTGTCTCCCATAAACTCTTTTATAAAGTCGGCTAATATCTGCCCCTTAACTACTGTCCTTAGTTGAAAGTGAATGTCAAACCTCCCAAGTTCTATCGGCCATTTTAAAATTCACCCACAAAGATCGGATTTTACGAAGGACAATTTTATGGGGGAAGAAAGTAATAACAACGGTAGAGTGTGCCTCAAAGAAATGTTTAAGCTTTTGAGAAGCAATCACCAATGCATAAGCCAAATTTCCAGCGGCAAGTAACACAACTTGATATTCAGGATCATTTTATAGGCATAGTAAATAAAAAACTATTTTTCTTCTTTCTTGCAGACCAAAGACGAGCTGATTGCATGGCTTAAAACTGCAAGTAGAGGTAGGAGGGGTCCCCTTGATAAGGGATCGCCAATAACAAGGGTTTCCTCAAGTAGGACTTAATTTCTTCGAGAGACCTTGAGCATTCATCATTTAAAGTGAGGCCTTTGTCCTTCTTGAGTAGCTAAAAAATATTTAGCAATGCTCCGATGACTTTGAAATGAAGAGGTTGAGCATTGCGAGCATCCCAGTAAGCTTTTGGATCTCGTGTAATGTCTTGGGCAACTAGACATTATTTATAGCCTCTATCTGATCTGGATTGGCCTCAATTCCCCTTTTACTAACCAAATAACCCAGAAACATCCCATACCAAACCCCGAATGAGCATTTTCTTGCATTGAGCTTCACCCAATAGCGCCTGAGGATTTTAAAGGTTTTTGTCACATCTTCAAGATAATCATTCTTATCCATGCTCTTAATTAGCATGTCGTTAATATATACTTCCACCATTTCCCCTATTTGGTGTTAGAACTTCTTTGTGACCAGCCTTTGGTATGTAGCTCCAGCGTTCATAAGGCCGAATGGTGTGACCTTATAACAATACAAGCCCTACAATGTTATAAACGAAGTATTGTATTGATCGAGGGTGAAAAGAGGAATCTAGTAGTACCCTGAGTAAACCTAAAAATACTCACCTGTTCATAGGATGCACTCGCATCGACCAATTAATCTATTTTCGAAAAGGAAACTGTCTTTGGGACAAGCCCCATTAATTTTGGTGAAGTCTATACAGACTCTCCAGATACAGTTTCTTTTATGTACTACGATCGGATTCAAAAGACACTTTGGAAATTGAATTTCTGATGGATCTTACCTCCATAAGTTTCTTACCTCATTTTCTACCGCCTTTGCCTTTTCTGGGGCTATTTGGCGAGCCTTTTGTATGATCGGCTTATTTGTTGGATCTACGTCGAGATGGTGATAGGTGACTATAGGATCAATTACTCACATGTCGTAAAGCTCCCACATAAATATATATAAGTTGTATTTCATAAAGGAAACAAACTTCCTTCTCTCATGGTCGGTCAGTGTTGTTCCAATAAAAAAATTCCTTTATGCCTGGCTCTCATAAAAAATAACCTCCTTCATATTTTCAACGATCCTATCAGCGACCCCTGGTCGACCATGCCATAGTTTCTATTTTAATAGAGTGGCACCGTCCTTGGCCGTCTCCTAAATAACCTCTTTGTCTTTCCTTTTCTCTATCTTGGGCCTACTGATGGTGATGTAGCATTTTGAGCAATGTCCTGGTCGCCTCTTATTTCCATTATGGCCCAATTTGTGATACATTTGAGCTTTTGGTGGTAAGTAGAAGGACGACTCTCATGTCATAAAGAGATCCCTTGTCGAGAATGGTGTGATCAGACGAATCAACATCCACCACCAAGAATTATATGATCTTTAAAATATTCCTTTCCCTCACTTGTAGGACCACCTTTCCCAATGGCATGGTCATCTTTCCTGCGAAGTCGACCAGAGGGCCGGTCTCTTACTTCAAATCCAATATCATGAGATGGAGCTTATGGAAGAGATCCAGGTACATCACCTCTAAGGAGCTCCCTTATTCTACCAGTAACTTATCCACATCCCGATTTTCAATCCTGAGAGTGATTACAAGCACGTCATAGTGTGAGGTTCATACCCCAATTAAATCCTCCTCTATGAAAATAATGATCTTGTTGTAGTCGATGTCCTCTGATCGTAGTTGCTTGCCAATCTAGATTTCAGTAGGGTCTATCTGGAAGGCCTCTATCATAGCTGTGACCTTTTTGAGCTCCATCTAAACAGCATTTCCTTAGATCTTCTCGAGGTTGGACGCCCCATATATCACCACAAATTCATGTCCTGTCTCATCTTCCAGTACATTATCTCATTTTTTGTCTCCGTTAGCAACGACCCAATCGAACTTCTTCTCTATATACTCATTAAAGTGCCCAACCTGGTCCAACTCCTCTAGATGAGATTTTAGTGCCTTACAATTCTCTGTCTTGGGCCGATTTTCTTTGTGGAATGCACACTGGAGTGTGTTGTTCCTTTTGATCGAATCCCCTCCAATATTTTTTGGCCACTTGAAAAACTGTTGATCCTTGATCTTTCCTAGGACCTTATATATCGTTTCCTTAAAAACTATGTTAATGGCCTAAAAAGCTTTGAATGAGTCCACCCTGCCCTCATTTTTGGCGTCGTTCTGCTTCTTGTTTCCCTTATTGAGATTGTTCCCCTTGTCGCCACCTTTTTTTCTTTGGCGTGATCAATCTCATCCTAGCTGGTATGGACCACATCCTCCAACTTTACGTACTTTTCAATCTAGAACATAAGATCATCAATGGTGTCAACCTTCTTCTTGGTGAGGGACTATTGCATCATGGATGTAGGGGTAACATCGATCTTGAAGGATGCCACAATGACTCGCTCCGAGAAGTCTTCTACTTCATTAAAAACTTATTAGTAATGCCTGGCGTACTCGCGTAAAGACTTACGTGACTTATTCCTCATTGTAAGTAGGGAATCCGGGTGAAAGATGCTATTGATACAGCGAGCGGAAATAGGACTTGGCTTCCTATTTTCGATCCGATTTTTTTGGAAAATTAAAAAAATTCGAATTTGAAAAAATTGGAAAATCGGTAAAAATCGAAAAAAAATCAAAAATTCACAAAATATATTAAAAATCCAAAAATTTGGAAAATTCCAAAATTTCACAAAAATAAATTATGGATTTTCGATTACTCGAAATTCTCATTGTAAAGAAACAAAGAAAATGGTGTACCCAACATGTAAATAAATGAGGATTTGGCTCATTTTTTTCATTTGTGTAGAAGTTAGGAGGATACTTTCCTTTTATAGAGCATATTTTGGATCAATCTCCCTATCCCAACCGAGGTGGGATATGGGAAACTTTCAAAAAAATTGAAAAAATCGAAAATCGAAATATAATTTTGAAAAAATTGGAAAAAATCGGATCGGCATAGTTTCGAAAAAATTGGAAAATCGGAAATTCAGAATTATTTTCGATTTCCGATCCAATTTTTTCAAAAAAATTGAAAATCGGCAAATTAAATTTCATTCCAAATTGAAAAAAATCGGATCGAAAATTGAAAAAAATCGAAAAGTTCGGAAAAAAACACAGCCCTAGCCATCGTAGATTTTGATCCTGGTGTCACAAAATCCTTTGGGGTTCTTCATCCACAGTAGCCCTTAAGAAAGGAGACATTATTTCGGTAATTAAAGCTATCCTTGCTAGCTCTTCTGTAGACATGGCTCATCGATGAGCGGGGTGTTGGTCCGTTTCCTTCTGGACTAAGCTCCTTATATCATCCCTATGGTGCTCATTGTCTCGGTGGTGCCTCCCTAGATGACTCCCATGCTTTGAATGCTCTTGGTAGCGCTCGGTGCTCCTTCCTCAACTATGAGTCTTGCTCACCTGAGGGATAAGATTCCAACCACGACGATTTCGATCTGGGTGAAGTTCTCTCTCCTTTTTTTACAATCGCCGATGGAGGTGATAATTCTCCTCAATCTGGGTTGGTCTAGACTACTCGTAGATTTCCTTGGGAATCTATTGCTAAAGACAAACCTTGGGTTTCCATCTTGACGGACCCTAAACTTGACCCTTAGTGCGACCAAGTCATCTTGCACATCTCCACATTAGGGTGCACTGTTTGGGTGGTGAGATATAGTATACATTCTTTTGTAGGGATTACTTTCATATAACGGAAGTCGTTTTCCACATACGACCCTAATTGTGAGTTCAAATAATCACAATTATTGAATTCTAGGAAGAAATTAAAGAAATGGCATGCAAATGTCTAACATAACACATAAATATTTGTGGTTCGAAAAATTACCTATGTCCATAGAGGGGTCACTGGATTTTTAGTAATTTATCTCAAAGTTAAAAAATTACATCCTCCTTGGCCTCGGGTGTGGGATGTATTTATACTGTGTAACATTGTAGTGGTTTAATTGATCAATGAAATCCCTTGGCTTGCTATTGACTCGTGTGGTAATTCTGTGAATATCCCGTCCGAGATTTTAGGTTACCAATGTGAGCCTATTAAAATGATAACAACTTCGTAATTATCTACATTTGTACCAATTCTTTTTGTTAATAGATTAAGCAAGACTTCTATTATGCGTTATTGGGCTTGCTCGGACATGCTAAAGTTGCATCCAATTATGTCTTGGTCCCCACAAAAATTGTTTCATATTCTGGTGAACATAATAAATTTTATTGTCTATATATTTTTTGTTTTATTTCTTTGAAATATTATGAGCTTCATGGATCTTGTTTGATTGATCTTGGTGAGGAGATTTCAGAAATAGTAATTTTGCGAAAAGTTGATTGGTAAATCAAACGTCATGATCCTTTGAAGATAAAAATAAGAAAGAAAAAAAAAGTTTAACTACTTTTGTAACTTTCCCTAAAAAGTTAGGGATGACTGATTTCCGAAAGGTAAGATTATGAAAAAAAAAACTAAAAATGTTAAAAATAGAACCCCTTTGATGATTAAAAAGTTAGTAGAACTTATTTATAAAAAATCTCTTCATATAGTAACATCTTACCTATATGTAAAAAACTCCAAAAAAATAAATTTCTTCTATAAAATAAAATAAATGAAAGTTATTTCCCTCCATTTCTTGGGAAACAAGCATAGCCTCCCCCTCACTCCCATCCCTTTACCAAGCTCAATCTATGGAGAACACGTGGGTTAGTTGGGGGTTGATTTGTACACAAAATGATGTTGTCGGAGGAGTTCGATGGTTGATGTAGAAGGTGGTGATGGACGTTTGCCGGAGAAGGAGGCCAGGGTTTGCCGTAGTGTGGTTTATCTTAGTGTGAGGTTAGTTTTTTTTTCCTTTCAAATAAATATATTTTTTATTAAAATTATTTACCCTTAAAATTATGCTTTTCAGTTATGTTAGTTAATTATTCTTTACCTTTAAACATTATAACATCAACGTACATTAGAATTTGATAAAATTTCTTGTACATTCTCTCTGTCTACTTTTTCTCTCTTGCTATTACTAAGTCTGTGGGTATTCAAGAATTCACATCCCATGCAAGTTTTAATTTCTAATTTACTTGCTTAGTGCTTTTTCTAAAACTGCTTGGGCATATGTTACTTATAACTTCAATGTACAATAAAATGGGATTACTTTTTCTCTCTTGCTATCGTTAAGTATGTGGGTATTCAAGAATTCACATCCCAAACAACTATTTAATTTCTAATTTACTTTCTTAGTTCTGTTTCTTAAATTGTTTGGGGTTATGTTACTTAAAACAAGAATGTTCAATAGAATTTGATTACTTTTTCTCTCTTGCTTTTATTAAATATGTGGGTATTCAAAAATTCACATCCCAGACAAGTTTTAATTTCTAATTTACTCGCTTAGCTATATTTCTTAAATTGCTTAAGCTTATGTTACTTATAACATCAATGTATAATAGAATTTGATTATTTTTTCTCCCTTCCTATTATTAAGTCAGTCGGTATTCAAGAATTCACATCCCAGACAAGTTTTAGTTTCTAATTTAATTGCTTAGTTATGTTTCCTAAATTGCTTGGACTTATTTTACTTATAACAGGAATGTATAATAGCATTTGATTACTTTTTTACTCTTTCTATTATTAAGTCTATTGGTATTCAAGAATTCACATCCTAAGCAAGTTTTAATTTCTATTTTACTTGATTATTTTTGTTTCTTAAACTGCTTGGGCATATGTTACTTATAACATGCATATATAATAAAATTTGATTGCTTTTCTCTCTTGCTATCATTAAGTCTGTGGGTATTCGAGAATTCGCATTCTAGGCAACTTTTAATTTCTAATTTACTTGCTTAATTTTGTTTCTTAAATTTCTTGGGCTTATGTTACTTAGAACAAGAATATACAATAGAATTTGATTGCTTTTTCTATCTTGATATTATTAAGTATGTGGGTATTCAAGAATTCATATGCTAGACAAGTTTTAATTTTTAATTTACTTGTTTCATTCTGTTTCTTAAATTTCTTGGGATTATGTTACTTATAACATGAATGTACAATAGAATTTGATTACTTTTTTTCACTTGCTATTATTAAGACCATGGGTATTCAAGAATTCATATCCTATGCAAGTTTTAATTCCTAATTAAATTGCTTAGTTTTGTTTCCTAAATTTCTTGGGCATGTGTAACTTATAACAAGAATTTACAATAGAATTTGATTACCTTTTCTCTCCTACTATTATAGAGTCTATGGGTATTTAATAATTCACATCCTAGGCAAGTTTTAATTTCTAATTTACTTACTTAGTTCTTTTTTTTTAAATTTCTTGGGCCTATGTTACTTATTACATGAATGTACAATAGAATTTAATTGATTTTTTTCTCTTGCTATTATTAGGTTTGTGGGTATTTAGGAATTCACATCCCAACCAAGTTTAATTTCTAATTAACTTGCTTAGTTACGTTTCTCAAGTTGCCTGGGCTAACGTAACTTATAACAAGAATGTACAATATAATTTGATTACTTTTTCTCTCTTGCTATTATTAAGTCTATGGGTATTCACATCCCAGACAAGTTTTAATTTCTAATTTACTTGCTTAGTTTTGTTCCTAAAATTGCTTGGTCTTATGTCACTTATAACAAGAATGTACAATAGAATTTGATTATTTTTTCTCTCTTGCTATTATTAAGTCTGTGGGTATTCAAGAATTCACATCCCAAGAAATTTTTTAATTTCTAATTTACATGGTTAGTTCTGTTTCTTAAATTTCTTGGGCTTATGTTACTTATAACAAGAATGTTCAATAGAATTTGATTACTTTTTTCTCTTTTGCTTTTATTAAATCCGTGGGTATTCAAGAATTCACATCCCATGGAAGTTTTAATTTCTGATTTACTTGCTTAGCTATATTTCTTAAATTTCTTAAGCTTAAATTACTTATAACATGAATGTATAATAGAATTTGATTACTTTTTCTCTCTTCCTATTATTTAAGTCAGTGGGTATTCAAGAATTCACATCCCAGGAAAGTTTTAATTTCTAATTTAATGGATTGGTTCTGTTTCCTAAATCTCTTGGACTAATTTTACTTATAACAGGAATGTATCATAGAATTTGATTACTTTTTCTCTCTTTCGATTATTAAGTCTATGGGTATTCAAGAATTCTCATCCCAAGCAAGTTTTGATTTCTAATTGGGCATATGTTACTTATAACATGAATGTATAATAAAATTTGATTACTTTTCTCTCTTGCTATCATTAAGCTTGTGGGTTTTCAAGAATTCGCATCCTAGGCAACTTTTAATTTCTAATTTACTTGCTTTGTTTTGTTTCTTAAATTTCTTGGGCTTATGTTACTTATAATAAGAATATACAATAGAATTTGATTACTTTTTCTATTTTTCTATCATTAATTATGTGGGTGTTCAATAGTTCATATCCTAGATAAGTTTAATTTCTAATTTACTTGATTCATTCCATTTTTTAAATTTCTTCGGCTTTTGTTACTTATAACATGAATGTACAATAGAATTTGATTACTTTTTCTCTCTTATTATTATTAAGAACATGGGTATTCAAGAATTCACGTCCCAAGCAAGTTTTAATTTCTAATTAACTTGCTTAGTTTTGTTTCTTAAATTTCTTGGGCTTATGTTACTTATAACGTGAATGTACAATAGAATTTGATTGCTTTTTTTCTCTTGTTATTATTAGGTTTGTGGGTATTCAGGAATTCACATCCCAGACAAGTTTAATTTCTAAGTAACTTGCTCAGTTATGTTTTTTAAATTTCTTGGGCTTATGTAACTTATAACAAGAATGTACAATAGAATTTGATTACTTTTTCTCCCTTGCTATTATTAAGTGTATGGGTATTTAAGAATTCACGTCCGAGAAAAGTTTTAATTTCTAATTTACTTACTTACCTTTGTTTCCTAAATTGCTTGGTCTTATGTTACTTATAACAAGAATGTACAATAAAATTTGATCACTTTTTCTCTCTTGCTATAATTAAGTCTGTGAGTATTCAAGAATTCACATCCTAGGAAAGTTTTAATTTCTAACTTACTTGCTTAGTTCTGTTTTTTAAATTACTTGGGCTTATGTTACTTATAACATGAATGTACAATAGAATTTGATTACTTCTTCTCTCTTGCTATTATTAAGTCAATGGGTATTGAAGAATTCAAATCCCACGAAAGTTTTAATTTCTAATTTACTTGTTTAGTTATTTTTCTTAAATTGCTTAGGCTTATGTTACTTATGTTACTTAAATTGATAAAAAAGACTTTTGTGTGTGTTGTTTGTCGTTGTTGTACAAGCCTTTCTAATCAAAACCTCACATACCTACAAAATATAATAACTTCAAGTGTAGAGGTAAGTAAGGGTATCAATCCACTTTCTAGGGAGTAAGCAAATGGAACAAATTCAATTGTAATTCACTTTTTAGTTACTTTTTGTGCTTTTTCACTTTTTCTAATTTTTTTTAGCTTTTTCAATATTAAAACAAAAGGGTGAGGTGAGGTTTTAAACTAAACTAAACTAAGATGAAAATACTAACTAGAAAATGACAAAAAATGAATAATAAAGTCTAACACTAAAAATAAGAGATAAGTGAGGTAAATAATTGTGTCAAGGAATGGGATTACACCACAAATTTTAGTTATTCTAATTAATTAATTTAATTATTTGAATTCTCCCAAATTAATATCAAAACTACAAATCAACTCTCGTTGCAAGTGTAATTTTAATAGTACTCTTTTAGAAAGTAAATTTTAACACCCCACAACTCTAAAAAAATAGATTCACACTCCTTTTAATTAATCACCCGCTAGGATCGATCAATTAGAATTTATGTCAATCTTATAAAATAAATTTAGAGTTAAAATTCAAGTGATAATAGCCCACTTAAGAAACCCCTATCTCTAGTTCGAATCTAAAATGGGTATTATCACTAGAATTTCGATTTTCTCTCGAAAATCATTTACCCTCTCTCGAGGCATAAATCTAAGAGTGAGGGATCAAAATTAACATTCAAATGGATTTTTCAAGTAATTAAACTAATTAAAATAAAATAACATCAAATAAGGGTTTTACCCCACCCCTTGAAAGGGGATTTAGCCTAACATGGTATCAAACATAATAAACAAATATTCAATAGGCATAAAATAAATGAGAAGAGAAGAAAACAATCAAACCCCAATCTCTTGAAGTGAAACTGAACTTCTATTCCTTGATTTGAAATTCACATCCCTTAATTTGAATGATTCAAACACAATTACATCAAGAATCTCACTCAATTTAATCCTCACAACAATTTATTTTCTCCTCACTATCTAAAAATAATAAAATAAAAATTCTAATCTAAAACTACACTAAAATGGTATTTTCTCTCTCTACAAATTCCTATCTCCTAGCTCTTGATTAGATGAGGTCTTCATCTTCAATATATAGCAGATGCATGGAGCATGAGGAGTATTTTTGGGAATTGGCTTGTGTGTGCATGGGAATGGTGAGGTGTGAGGATAAGTGGGTGAGAATAAAAATCTGATTTGTGTGCACATGGGGGTGGTTTGGGAAAAAAGGGAATAAGGGTTAGTTGGGGGTAATATGGGTAAAAGGGTAAAAGTGGGTTTAATTTGGCACATGGGGCTTTAAGTGGCATTTGTTTTATTTGGTTTTGTGCAGGTCGTGGCTTGCTTTGGAGAGGTTGGCTTGAAAATGGGTATTTGGTTTTTAAATTGGGATTGGATTCTTGGATAAGGGGCATGGGTTAATGGGTCTTGGTTTGAAAAAGGTTTGGGCTTTGATTCATGGGTTGAAATGGGTATTTTGGTTTGGAATTGGTTTGGATCGAAGTTTAAGGGGCAACCGGCGGTAAGAGCGAGAGGAGAGTGCGCCGGAGTTTTCGTCGGCGCGAGGGCTGCTGTGGTGCCGGAGGGTAAGGGAGAAGACGGTCGGGGAAGGGAGACGACGCCGGACGGAGGTATAAGGAGGGGGGTCCGGGTCAGAGGGGTTGGGAATGGTGGTCGGAATACTGGAGTGGGGCGACCGGAGTTGAGTTGACAGTGGGTATCGAAGGGAGAGAGAGAGAGAGACCGCCGGAAGGTGTCCGCGCCGGAGGGTAGGGGTAGGCACGGCGCCGGGGGGTTGGTGGCGGAGTAGAGGGGATGGTGAGGATAAAGGTTGGCCGGACGGATGTGGGTGAGTTCATACCTGGTAGGCTCCGGTAGGGGTGATCGGTATGGGAAGGTTGAGAGTTGTGGTGTTTGGTTATGGAGGTTTTTGGTGAGTGATTATGTATGGTGGTTTTGGATGAGAGAGAAGATGGGTGTAGGGAAGAAGATGAAGTAGGGAGGGGTTGTGTGTGGGTGAGTGTAGGAAAAGTAGGGTGAGGGTTAGGGAGGTGTAGGATAGGTGGGGTGTGTGTGGTGTATGTGTGTGTATTTAATTTGAACCCCTAAAAAAACTCAAAATAAAATTAATAAAAATAAAGCTAAAAAAAATAAAATCCAACTAAAAAAACAATAAGAAAAAATATTAAAACTTCAAAAAAATAGAATCCTAAGCTAAAAAAAAACTAAACTAATCTAAAATAAATAAAAATATAAAATTAAATGAAAATTAAAGTCCTAAAAAAATATAAAATAAAATAAAGATGAACTCCTAAAACTAATCCTAATAAAATAAGATTAAACTAAAAGCTAAAAACTAATAGAATAAAAATCAAAATACTAAATAAAAAGAAATATAAAAATAGAAAATAAATCCTAGAAATTCTAAATAAATCTAAAATAAATCCTAAAAAATAAAAATGACTCAAACTAAAAATCTAAAAAAAATAATAAAAATGGACAAATTAGACACACACGGGGTTTAGGATAGGTTTAGGCTCGGGTAAGGGTTTAGGTAGGTTTAGGGACAAGGGTATTTAGCTCCATATTGTTGCAAATTGCTTTGATTTAAACGCTTGAACTCTGCAACGCACAATTGACCTACAAGATAAACATTTAAGCACATAAGACCTCTATTCTCTAGAAATAGCAACTAAAGTGCGCCTATTCAGGGTATAAATTGTACAGTTTTGGGTGCTTATCAATGCACAATAAAATTTGATTACTTTTTTTATCTTGCTATTATTAAGTCTGAGAGTATTCAAGAATTCACATCCCTGGGAAGTTTTAATTTCCAATTTACTTGCTTATTTATGTTTCTTAAATTTCTTCAACTTATGTTACTTATAACATGAATGTACAAAAAAATTTGATTACCATATCTCTCTTGCTATTATTAAGTCTGCTGGTATTCAAGAATTCACATCCCAAACAACTTTTAGTTTTTAATTTACTTGCTTAGTTATGTTTCTTAAATTTCTTTGGCTTATGTTACTTATAATAAGAATGTACAATATAATTTGATTACTTTTTTCTCTTGGTATTATTATGTTTGTGGTATTCAAGAATTCACATCCTAGGCAAGTTTTAATTTCTAATTTAGTTGATTAGTTTTTATTTTTTATATTGCTTGGGCTTATGTTATTTATAATAAGAATGTACAATAGAATTTGATTACTTTTCCTCTCTTGCTATTATGAAGTTTGTGGGTATTCAAGAATTCACATCCCAATCAAGTTTTAATCCCAAGCATATTTTCAATTCCACACACTTGCTTAGTTCTATTTCTTAAATTGCTTGTGATTATGTTACGTATAACATGAATGTACAATAGTATTTGATTACTTTTTCTCTCTTGTTGTTATTAAATCTGTGGGTATTCAAGAATTCACATCTCAAGCAAGATTTAACTTATAATAAACCTTCTTAATTTTGTTTCTTAAATTGTCTGGGCTTATGTTACTAATAACATGAATGTACAATAGAATTTGATTACTTTTTCTCTCTTTCTATGTGGGTATTCAATAATTCACATCCCAGGCAAGTTTTAATTTCTAATTTACTTACTTAGTTCTGTTTCTCAAATTTCTTGGGCTTATGTTACTTATTACATAAATGTACAATAGAATTTGATAATATTTATTCTAATAAGAAAGATTCGGTACTCTGTTTCAATTTCCCACTCTTCAATTTACTTGCTTACTCGAGTTTTAATTTCCATTTTATTATAGGTTGTAGCAGACATAAATGTGTTATAATGCATCTAAACACGGATGCTAAATATAGGAGGCTTGACTGAGACATTGTTTCAATCAAGATGAAGTGATTAAAATATCAACGAAAATTTTTGAAGTTGTGGAAAGAAAAAAAGAAGTTGTAGTACAAGGCCAGGAGATAGCAATTAATGAAGAGAGAATGAGTGGGTACGAAAGAAAGATAAAGTCCTATAATAAGACTGTTAGTTTTAGGAGGTAGTTTGTAATGTAGTTAAATGTATAGTTTAGGGAATTAGAATTGGTAGATATGGGCAACTAAGGATTTGGAGGGAGAGAATTAGTTAGTAACTTATTAGTGGAGAATTTGATAATATAAAAAAGAAGGAAAGTTTTCGTATTAGACTTGATAATAGATTACAATTCTTGGCTTTGATTGGGATTGATTGGCCAAATGAACTCCCCACCTATTTATAGGCATCTCACCTCATTAATGAAAGGTTGAGATTAAAATACATCAATGGTGTATATTAATTCTCTAGAAGGTTACCACCTCCTTATGGGAACATTCCAAAAGCATACATACTTCCTCATAATTCTTAAATATTCTATAAATTACAAGTATGATCTATCTTATCTGATATGGATTAACTTGTATTTAATTGTTGACATTTTCTAGAATATTCTAGACTATTTGAGGAATTAAGATCATATTTCAAGACTCCTCCTTGATGTTAATTCCTGAAATCCCAAGCATGGTTTGTAGTTGTTCGAATTTGGCTTTTGGTAAAGAATCATCTCAATCTGGATCGTCCTGAATCCTTGATAACTGAAGTATCTATCAATTCTATTGTACCAGACTCTCAGAGCTTGCTTTAAATCGTACAAGTATTTATTCAGTCAAAGGACTTTATCTTTTTTTGCTTTCACCTCGAAATCATGTGGTTGTTCAATATAGATTTCTTCCTTGAGATATCCACTGAGGAATGCTAATTTGACATCTAGTTGATGAATCTTTCAGTGATTTTGAGATGCTAGTGCTACTAGTTCTCTGATGGTGTCTAATCGTGCCATTGATGAAATTTTTTCGTTATAGTCAACTCTGAATTATTGTGAGTATCCTTTCGCTACTAACCTTACTTTCTGTTTCTGGATTGAGCCATCAGGTTTTATTTTGGTTTTATAGACCCACTTTAATCCGATGATGTCTTTCTCCTTTGTTCAATCCACTAACTCCCAAGTCTCGTTCTTCTCGATGATCTTCATCTCTTCTTACATTTCTTTGACCTAGACTTCTTATTTTGTGGAAGCTTCATAACTCTCTGGTTCTAGAATTACAAATTTACAGCTTTCATAGATCTCAGCTAGTGCTTTGGTCCAGGAGTTGATTCTGGAGATGAGTCTTAATGCTGAAGGTATTGCTTCTGGTGTCAAGGCAACTATAGTCTTCATAGCCTCACTCTGTTTTCGTGATGTAGATCTGATGATTATTCTTCTTTAAGTATTCTTTTCTACCTAGTTCTAGGTAGTCCTCTCATCAAACTCCACATCGCTACTGATCATTCACTTCTTGGTTCTCAGACTATAGACTTGATAGCCTTTTGATTGAGTAATATAACATAATAAGGTTCCTTTCTAAGACTTGTCGTCGATCTTGCTTCTCTTTTGGCTTGGAACATGAGCATAGCATATGCACCCGAACACTCTGAGATGTTTTGTTGATGGCATTTTGACCGCTTCTAGGTTTAATCGGCCTCTTATTTTGAATAGCTTTAGTAAGAAGCCTATTTAGGAGCTACACTGTAGTGTAGACTACTTCTACCCAGAATGTCTTGGGAAGGCCTTTCTCCTTGAGCATCGTTTGAGCTATCTCTATAACTCTCCTATTTAAAAACCCAATAGTTTGCTGGTGTTCTACTCCTTCATCTTCATAGAAATTATCAAACTCATTGGAGTTATATTCCTTTTCTTATCACTTCTCAAAACTTTGATGAATCACCCACCTTATTTCTCAAC
The DNA here is from genome assembly GCA_949130495.1 of Sambucus nigra. Classification (NCBI taxonomy): domain Eukaryota; kingdom Viridiplantae; phylum Streptophyta; class Magnoliopsida; order Dipsacales; family Adoxaceae; genus Sambucus; species Sambucus nigra. The sequence goes on from OX422219.1 coordinate 55,285,091, forward strand.
GAGGTTTTTAAATTTTTTGAAAATTCTAAAAACTTTTGATTTTTCACGGAAAAAATAGACCCACGTCATTCTTTTATAGTTATCAATGAATAAGATGAAGTACATGTTATTATCGTGAGAAGGTGTCCTCATAGGACCACACACATCGATGTGCACCAACTCTAGTAACGACCTGTCTCTCCATGATTTTCCTGATGGGAAATGCTATCTTTGTTTCTTCCTGAGCATATAGCCTTTGGAGATATGATCTAGCTCTTTTATCAGCGGCATGTCTCTCATCATGTTCTTTCGATGGAGTAACTTTAATGCATAGTAGTTGAAGTGACTGGATCTTTGGTGCCATAGATACGAGTCATCTACTTGTGCCTTTATAGCTGTATCTTTTCCATATCTCCACTCGATAAGGAAATTTCTATTGTTCTTCATTTTTACCATAGCTGTTTCTAAATTTTTATTCTTTTTGTCATAGATGGTACATGAGTCTCCAAAAAAGTGTAAGGGGTACTCATTTTGCATCATTTGACCAACACTAAGTAGACTTTGGTGTAAACTAGGTATAAGTAAGACATCTTTGACCTAGTGCGTACCTTTCTTTTTCTGAACGACTATTGTGCATTTCCCCTTTACTTCTACAACTTCACCATTTCCCAATCAAACTTGTGATTGGACTCATGTGTCAATATCTTGGAAAATGTCTTCTTTTATTGTCATGTGATTGCTGGAGCCACTATTGATGCACTAGTATCCTCATTCTCCTTTATTATTGCTTGGTAGGTGTAAAGAATAACTCATTGTTCATCTTTTTCTATAGAGAAGTTGGCTTGGTGTTTTTCCTTTAGTCCACAATCTTTTTCTTCATGCCCGAACGTCTTACAGTTTTGGCATTTTGATTTGTCACAAAACCATTAATCTTTTTCCAAATGGTTTGTCTTTTAAAAAATACCACAAGGTGAAAATTTTCCTTTTTCTCACCTTGATTTTTCAAATTTCCATTATTTTCTTTGAATTTTCTCCAATCACCTTGTTAGGAATTCAGAGACCTTGAATTGAACTACTACTGGAAGGAAGTTTCTATCGAATATTCATTATGCCTACTCAGTCTTTGCTCATATGCTTCCAGAGAGCCTATTAGTTCGGTCACTAAAAGAGTTTTTAGATCCTTTGTACTTTCAATTGTGGTTACACTGGGATCAAACTTTGTAGTGAACCTCATAAGAATTTTTTCAATAATCTTTTTATCGGGTATATCTTCCCCGTAGTATCTTATTTGATTTATTAATTCTTTTATTTTAGAATAGTATGTTTTGGAGGTCGCAGATTCCTTTATTTTTAATTTCTCATATTCCCTTCTCAAAGTTTATAGTTTAATTGTTCGTTCCTTTTCATTGCCCTTGAACTCTTATTGTAAGATACTCCATGCTTCTTTGGAATTTTTGGTTCCAGTTATTCTTGGAAATATTGAGTCGCTGATCGCTTGTTGAAGAAAACTGAAGGCTTTTGCATCCTTTACTATATTCTCATTTGGTTCCTTCTTTTGCGCGTTTGTGAGCATAGAGGTGTCTTCGGGATGGATAAAACCTTCACTAATGACAACCCATATATCATGGGCTTAGATAAATGTCTTCATTTTAAAACTCCAAAAATCATAGTTATCCCCATCAAATGAAAGGATCGAAATCAACGAATTAAACATGTTAGATAAAAAATCAGAGTGAGTTTATGGTGAATGAATGTTTGTAAGAAATATTGGTTATGCTCAATTGGTGATGGAACCATGCTCTGATACCAGTGTTAGTTTTAGGAGGTGGTTTGGAATGTAGTTAAATGTTTAGTTTAGGAAATTAGAATTGATAGATATGGGCAACCAAGGATTTGGAGTGAGAATTAGTTAGTAACTTATTTGAGAAGAATTTGAGAATATAGAAAAAAAAGGAAAGTTTTTGTATTAGACTTGATGATAGTTACAATGCTTGGCTTGGATTAGGATTAGCACTGGCATATGGGCCGACATGGGCGGGTTTTGGTTGGCTGAGTTTTGGGTTGGGTCAGATATGGACAGGTTGAATACGGGTTGGAAAGAATTTGGGTTGCGCCGGATATGGGCGGGTTAGGGCTAACCCCTCAACCATTTTTTTCTTTTGCAAGAAAGATGTCAATTCAAGCCAGTGGAAAAAGAAAAAGGAAAGTACTCAAGTAATTGGATCTATAGGGTTTCCAATAAATCTTCACTTGATTTCAGAGGAGATGAGATGACAATGAATATATATATAGAATAAAGGAGGAGGGACTTTTTGTCCTCCCCAACTGATGGCTCGGATCTGAAGTTGAAAAATTTGGTGTTTATCAACTAACGACTCAGATCCAACAAGAGAGTTTATATGTTAGGGTTCAATACCCTGCCACGTGACAACTTTCTTGATCCACCCAGACGTCTCATCCCTATCTCTTACACACCTATTCACTAAACCAATCAATCACATTATGGCACCCACGTTACCTCGAGCCCTTCCCCCAAGTCTTTCCCTATATTCTCTCTCTTAATGGTACATATTGAACATAGTGCACTGATCTCAGTTATGAAATAAAATCACTTCTTTGATACCCCTGTTGAGGAGGTGAGGGAGGTCTCGTGCTGGGAGGGACGGAGAGGGGTTTTGTAGCGGGAGGAGAACTAACCGAGAATTGTTGAGAGGGAAGAAAAAAATTAGAGATTCGTGTATGCTTCTTTGTGCTTTTTAAGGTTTGTGACTTCTTCCAACTTCAATTTATTATGTAGTGACTTCTTCTAACCCCTTATTGCTCACTACCCGTCTTCTTTTTTTGTTTTTAAAACCCACCAGTTATCTAAAGCCTCAAGTCTGAGAAAGTTACAGATATCGGTTTGTTCTTTTTTAGTTTTGGTTTTGTGTTACAGATATCGATTTGTTCTTTTTTAGTTTTGGTTTTGTGTTACTGATCGACGATTCTTGATTTTCGACTGAGTGTGTTGTTGATATCGGTTTGTATTGTAATTTTTTTTATTTAATCTTTGTATTGTAATTTTTCCTATTGCAAGACACGAGCATAGCTCTGGCATGTGATAGATCTTCAAATGAAAGTTCTCTTGGAAGTCGCAAATGGGTTTTGCTCTTGACAGATTTTCTCATAGGTTTTGTTGTTGTCGAACATTGGATTGTATGGTATGTCGGTTGAGGATTGTATGGTATGTCTTCAATAAATTTTATTTTTACTACCTTCTTAACAGTTATGGTTTTAATTTTGCAGATATTTTCTCATTCCAAAGTTTTCGATGTTGAGTTCCGGCAGGGTTGATGTTTTATCCAACGGGTTTGTTGTCTCCTTGATGATGGTGGCTGCTTTGTTTATGTCCGGTGACAGCTTTGTCATTTATATTTGGCATACTGAGGTTTTACATATCTACAGCTCCTGCTTTGTTTATGTCCAGTGATGAGTTCTTTCCAAAGAAGACCCCCCATAAACGGGGCACCATCAATGATTGGAGGTAGATTTTCGTAGTTTTTAAATTTAGATTTAGATTTTTGCGATTTATTAGGTTGCTGCGATTTATCTTTTATTTTTGAATAGTTTGTAGTTTTTCCATTTTAAAGATTATAATTTTTCCATTTTAAAAATATTGTTGCTTATATTTATATTTTTAAATTTCTACACATTTCAAGAGATAGATTTCTATTTTTTGGAGAATATTGGATTCAGATGGTTCATTTCATTTCGACAATTAGTTTAGGACAAGCATCAGGTTAGATTCTCATGATTTTTTTTAATTTTTTACATCATTAAATGTAATGTTTTTTTTAACATCATTAAATATAATGTTAACCTTTTTAAAATAGATGTGTCAACACTGTATTTACGGGTGAATACCAATCTTGAGTTTCTTTAAATCTTTGCATTGGTCTTTGACAGTTATAAAAATTGATGTTCGTCTTTGTTGTGATGTGTGTTATAAGAAATGCATTAATTCTAGACTTGGTATTCTAAAAAATGGGTGTTCTGAAAATGGGTGTTGTGTTTTAGAATTTTCATATTTTTCATGCTGATATTTAGAGTTGTTTAAACGTTATAAGTTTTTTAATGCTGATATTAATGGGTGATTTTAGTTAATGGTTATTAAACAAACGTTGAAAGTTTTTAAAATAGTTAAGTAATGGAAGCTAAAAGCGTGATAACATTTGTGACATAATTGAATTTAAATTTTTGTAATTAATGTTATGCTTTTAAAATTATCTTGTGAGATGTTTACATGACATGCCGACAAGACTTCGGAAAAATTATGCACGATGTAAAATTTACAGCCTTGCTAAAATTGTGTTTATCACAATTTATACAGATGTCTGTGTTATTGTTTTTAGATAAGTTTTTTTTTATTAAAAGAAGGCTATTTAAAATTGACACGCTTTTTTAGGGTACCTTTGCGTGTGGCTCTAAGTTTCTACGTCAGGGCACAAGGCTCGAGGTATGAGGGAACATACGAAATACTTTTGATGGATTAGTTTCTTAGGTTGATGAAGTACAAGCACTTATTAAAGCTACACAAAAATGACACGCTTTTCCAGGGTAGGTACCTTTTTATCTGGCAAGGGAAAGAACGTGTGGCTCTAGGTTTCTTACCAAAAGGAAAATGTGTACTAAAAATTTAAGATGGGCTCTTATTTAGAATCTTGAATTTTAAACTCATATTTCAAATTGTAAAATATTATATAAATAAATAAGTCAGTAATAGAGTGATATCATTAACTTGCTTAACTAATATGATTGACTCATTTTTTTGTAATCTTTCAAAAATTGGGGTTTCATACTTAAAAGTAAGATGTTTATTAGATATGGGTATATTCATGTTAATAGGTATGACTATGATATATGCAATAAATACAATTAAAATTGAAACATAACTTTTAAGGCACCAAATGAAAAATTAGTAATAAATACAATTCGTGTCTCTTAAACAAGCATGACGAGAGTGGCTATAAAAATAAAACACAATGTACCATCTTATTATGATGAATAATTATATAGATGCATTAAAACATATATATCACCGTACCAATGGCATGGGCACAACCTAACGTGTTGTATTCATTCGTTATTACTCATTAAAATAATGAATTATTTTTAATCGTATATTAGTTAATTTACTAGACAATTTTAAATGCAACTAGACTAATTAATTCATTACCAATACTAATTCATTACCAATACTTACCAAACTTGATGGATCTCAGTGGCTATTGGCGATTGAAGCAAGTCGACACACTCTACCCATTAACTATTGTATTTTATTAGTTTGGTTTTGATATGATATGTGAAATTATAAAGATTCCACACATTAATTTATATTCCCTATCAGTTCGTATCATATTATCAGGCGCGTTTTGTTTTGCCAGACCTAATCTAATCATTATTATAAAATATTCGAAATGTTTTTACAGCCGTGCCATCGACACGGGTACACCCTAGTATATATAACAAAGGAGGAAAGGGTTTTTTCCACATAATATAAATTTGGATACAAAACCTATCTATATAAACAGGTTTTGTATCTATTTATAGAATCTTGAGAGTTTAAATCTAACGGTTAGAAAAAGATTCTGGCATAACGCTTTAAGAGTAAGGCATACTCTGCAAACTCAAATCGCCGTTCATCCTGACTTGGGAAAGAAAATTGAATAGTGTATACTATCCTTTTGATAGATTTTATTTGTTACGCGATTTTCCCTTTAGTTAGAATACTTCTCTCTCTCAAACCCTTATATACTCACCCCAACGCTTGCTGAATCACCCTCTCTGCTTGCATGATCTGTTGCGTGATTTTCATTTTTTTCACTTTTAGACCCTCTTTCAAGAATTCTATTCTTTTTTTTTGGTGAAAGGGAAATTTAATAACTAAAATAAAGAGTTAATACAGACAAGTGACATGCTCAAACAAATAGCAAACACAACGAAAGGCAAATATGCCAACAAGAGGGTACATAACGATCAATCAAAGCTATTAGATCGAGTCAGATTCTTCAATCTGGTTCCTATTCTTCTCATCATCAATAATTTTTCAGAGTCGATCAGGTGGATCCTCCAGCGTATAGAAGTCATCTGGACGGGATTCGGCACATTGATTAGCTTATCTCGGTATGAAGGTCACAGCGGCATTCAGGTCCGTCTTCATATCTCTACAGTCCAAAATGATAGCTGAGTGTGGGTGGTTAGTCCAGTCTCCCTCGTTGATCATATCCACCACAACTTTATAATTAGATTACAGGTTGAATCTGCTCCAGCCCCTGTCTTTAGCGGTAAGAAGCCCATAGAAAATTCCTTCGAACTCAGCTCTTAGCGGTTCAGTACATATGATTTTTTCAAAGAAACCAGTGATCCATTCGCCTCTCCAGTCCCGCACAATTCCTCCAAAGGTACCTGCTTTGGTGGTGATATCCAGCCCACCATCAGTATTAATTTTTAACATATCTGCACAAGGAAACTTCCAATTAATCAGAGTATTAGTATTCGACACCCTATGCTTAACAGGTTTGGTGTAAGCGTCGGAGATCTCACGAGCATATCCAACACTGAACTTGGCAATCATAATGGGCGGGGTAGCTTTAGTTATGAAAATACGAAGATTTCTAGCCTTTCAGAGGTTCCACACTGTGAAGATAAATAAAATATCGCAAGTATTTCCCAACGTAAGTTTTTGGAACCAATCATCAAAACAGTCAGTATTATCACCCATGGGAATAGCCCAATTATCCATGATGGCCCAAGTATCTCTAGTGATGGGGCAATCCCTGAACATGTGTTCCATGTCCTCTCTACTGCCACATATGTCACAGCCGTCCTCATTAGTCATATTTCAGACAAATCGATGGTGATTTGTGAGAAGCTTGTCGTGTAATATAGTCCAGAGGAAAAAATTTACCTTTTGAGGCATTTTCTTTCTCTATAAGTTTTTCCAATTGGCGTGTCAAGGAATATTCAGGTCTCTTCCAACTAGCTGAGTGTAACAGGAATTAATAGAGAATTTACCATCTGGGGTAGGGGACCAAGTCGGTCTGTCCTCCTACACCATGACTCTAGGTAAGTCCGTGTTAATGACGGCCTTGGAATCCGAAGTGTTGATCCAACGGCGTATGGCATTGTGGTCCTATTGGCCCTGATGGTCCAGAAGCACCTCAACATTTCTATCATCCATATCACCATCGCCAATTTTAGGTCTGATGAGATCAGCACCACACCACCAGTCCTTGAAGATATTAGTTCTTTTCCCATTTCCAATGTTCCACTTGATGTTTCTTTGAAGGATTGGTTTAATCTTGAAAATTCCCCTCCATATGTGGGATGACTTCTTTTTCTTTGTACAAGTTCTCGGATTTGGGCTCTTTATATATTTTTTCCTCACGACATTAGCCCAAAGGGAATTATCCTCATTGCTGAGTCTCCACCCAAGCTTGGCCATAGATGCCAAATTATTTAGCACGGCTTTTCTAATTCCTAAACCACCCAGTCTTATTGGCCGGCACACAGTGTCCCAGTTCACTAGGTGGACCTTGTTCTTCTCGCCAGTGTCTCCCCATAAGAAGTTCCGATTGATCTTGTCAATTTCTTTACAAACGCTGGTCAGGAAAGGGATTGTCTGCATGTTGTAACTCGGGATCGCAGTGGTAGTGGATTGAATTAGTGTAGCTCTGCCGGCCATGAAAAAGAGGTTGGTCTTCCATCCCACAAGTCTTCTTTTAATTTTATCCAGGATTTCTGAGAATTGGCCTTTGCTCACACGCCCATTGAGGAGCGGCATTCCCAGGTACTTCCCAAGATCGTTAGTAAGGGTCATAGAGCATATATGCACGAGATCCAGGGCCTCTTTTCTGGGAATATTGGGAGAGACAAAGATTCTTGATTTGTCAAAGTTTATCGTCTGTCCAGATAACTGACAAAAATCCCTGAGCATTTCCATGACCGTGTAACAAGTCGAGCTAGGTCTTCGGTAAAGAGAATCAGATAGTCAGCAAAGAAGAGATGGGAGATAATGGGTCCCCCAGGGGACACTTTAAGTCCCCTCCAATCTTTTCTATCAACCTTCCTAGAGATGGCGCAGGAGAGGTATTCCATGCATAGGATAAAAAGGTACGGAGCTAGGGGGTCTCCCTGTCGGAGCCCCCTAATGAGAGGTACTCGTGGTAGTAACACAACTCATGATAAGATTGATCATATTAGCATGAAAATCGATGGCGGTGAGGACTACGGCAGTGGTAGTTCTCGTGGTAGTAACACAACTCATGTTGCACTCTTCTCTCTTTTAAATCCTCTTTCAAGGTTACAATCGATGTTGGCTTACAGCAGGTCCCGAGGTGAAAGGAAATAAGGTCGTCTGCCATGGTGGAGCTGACAACACAACCGTGGAGGGACATGGGTGTAGCTCGGTTAAAGATGAGGCTTATGTGTTCAGTTCCCCATTTTGGGAGTTTTGGGTGTTTTCTGAAGGATGATACAGATTGAAAAGTTCAGATCTCCATGTGTACCCAAATCATCTCTCTGTAAACCTCTATCTCTTCGTGTATTTAGATCTGAAGTTTACCTCTAGCCCTTGATGATCTGGTACGAGACCCAACACAAAGACACTTGATGATCTGGTATGAGACTCAACTGGAGAACTCTTCTCCACCACCATGGACCAGGAATCGAGCATCGACGTACTGCTCCAATTACTTTAACCATCATCACCGTCATGGAGCTCGCAGGACAGCAACAGTCGCTTCAACCCCGACCAGATGATTTTATTTTTTGTTATTTTTAGATGTGTATTTTCACTAACATAACTTTCGTCTCTTAATTTTGTGTATGAGAAATGCTACAGAAATGAGAGACTACCTAAATATAGTGATTGAAAGTTTTAAGAAGCTTGGAGGTAATCCTATTAACACATCTGCTGGCATAAATTTGAAAAGTTGTATAAATAATAATGTCCTTAATGATATGGGATTTACAGATTCGAAGTTCACTTGGTTCAATAACAGAAGCGATAATAAAATCTGGACAAGGTTGTACAGGGGTCTTATAAACTAAGACTGGTTGCATATATTCTCAAATAGCTCTCTAAAAAACTTGTACAAACATTGTTCTGATCACCTAGAATGTTGATTTCCATTGATACCATGCTGGATAGTTGCTGAAATTTATGTTTACCTACTGAAATTTATTTTAATCCCGTTAGTGTTTGCTGAAATGTAGATTAGGTTAAAAGTATCTTTGTACAGATGAAGAAAATAATCTATTGGGTGTTCACTCAAATGTCTTTGTTGGCATTAATATTTATTACATTTTTATTGAGAAATTCACTAAAATTTGTTGGGTGTTCACTCAAATTTATTGGGTGTTCCTTTAAATTTATATTAGCCATGCCATAAACCATGTGTGTTTTGGGTTGAATAGTTTCAGCCTGAGGTTCTAAAATTATCACACTTGGATTGATCATATTACATGCCAAATCAGTTGTACTCATTGTTTTTTTTTAATTTATGATCTGGAAAAAAATTACTTAACTAAGATTTCATTATATGTTGTTTATTTAAGATTTTTTAATAATAAATACTTCTGTAATTTATTATTTGACTTTATAATCAACTAATAAATTTGTTATAGCTATGATAGAACGTGGAAGAGAGGGTGATAATATTCCTTTTTGGATTCTGAATGACAGAGTCAACCTTTATTGAACAAATCATTTTAGTTTTTTGTAGTTTTCCATTTTCATAGTTTTCTTAATTTAATTTTGCTAATTGTTAAAACATTTTGGCATCCTATTTTGTCTCCATATCCACTCAATAGTTATATACTGGCCAGATTATCCAACGATTAGAATGTGTCGTGCCAGTCCTTTTCTTTGCCAATGAAGGTGCTCCACAAGTGCTAAAGGGAGATAAAATGTTGAAGAACATTTTCTACTTATACACATTTTATGTCATATGTTTGGGATCTTATCGAATCTTTGATTTCATGTCCATGTCCTTTTTTTCTTATCTTAGTTTTCTATAACATTATCCCACGTGTTTTTTTCTTCTCATACTGATTCATTAGTTATGCCTTTTTATTAATTATTTTTATTTTATTTTACAGATTTAATTACTGTGAATTATTTTTACTACAGTCTGGTGAGTATAAAATAATGTTTTTATCTTTTTTTTTATCATTTAACTTCGTGCGAAGTGATTTTGAATGATATTAATTCATTTTTTACTAAGTTCAAAATTAAGGACGAAGATGTTTAAAAAAATAAGGATGAACTGTACCTTTTTTTACGGAGTTTCTTGAACTTGATATAAAATCGTTCTTAAGAACACCCTAATATTAATCACGAACACATTAATATGATTAAACTTTAACTTACAATTGTTCTTAATAAAAGGATCTTGGATCTTCATGTTTTCACAAAATACGTCTAAAAGATAGAAAATAAGACTTACCTTCATCAATGATCAATCTTGATTAATTGCTCCATCAATCTATCTTCTTGAAAAAAAATACACTCTAGTGGAATCTCGGAGTTTCTCTCCCACCTCAGAAATAGTGTGTTATGAGATAACCCCAGATGGTGTAGGGCTCCTCTATTTATAAGGGGAAAAGGGTCAGAATCCTAGTCAAGGTGGGACTCTTTTTCAAGTCTTCCACTAATGACACTAACCATCGTGTGATTAACGGATAAGATTGACCCAATCTTCTAATATTCGTATTTATCACGTTCCTAATTAATTATTTGATATTTATCAAGACCACATAATTGGGAAATTCATAAATTCAGAATTTAATATAATTGGAATTAAATAATTAATTTCGACACTGAATATTAATTTCCAATAGTCTCCCACTTGGTCTTAATAATCCTCATAATTAAATTAGGTACCATAAGGTGCACAATAAGTGATAAATATAGTTTTCTTAAATCAAACAATTCACAGATGCGAGTCATGGCGGTTCCATGCTATTCAAGAGCATGGTTCCTTCCATGTACCACAACACCAATGTTTCATTCAACTAAGCCTTTAATATTGGGTATCATAATGGCCTCATAATGTCCTTTTGAATAAGGACTATTTCTGTCAACAATAATTCATACTCATATGCATGCTTTCACAAAAGACATAAATAATTGAATTCATAAACACTTTTATTGAATTCAAGCAATAGTGTCAAACAACTAAGCCAAATAGAAATCATAATTTTACTAATCGAGATCCACCTCTTTGATACGTTCCATAAGGTCTTTTGGAGATAGTCCTTTCGTAATAGGATCTTCTATGTTATCACTCGTACTAATGTGATCAATTGACACTCTTTGTTTCTGAATTTCTTCTTTAACTGATAGGTATTTCATTCAACGTGCTTAGTTACTTTAGGAATACCTAACATTTCTTCATAAAGAAGATTGCAGCGACATTATCATAATATTTCAGCGACTTGACAATAGTGTCGATAACTTCAAGTCCCGAAATGAAGTCACGCTGCCAAAATACATAAGTTGTAGCATCAAGCATGCTACAAACTCATCTTTCAGAATAGTTAATGGATGGATTGTGTTGCACTCCTTCATTATATTAGTTGATAAACCAAAAAAAATATTCTTAAGCAAGAGTGAACTTCATACCATGTGTACAAATAGTAAATCTGAGTCACAATAATTGTTCATATTTAAATGAACACGTACATCATAAATGTGAGCATATAGTCCTTTAAGTATCTCATTACTTCATACACAACTTTTAAACCCATAAGATTATTTTGATTCTCTACTTTCGAAATATGTGCTTGAATATAGAGAAAATATATAAACTTACTCCCACTGATCTTAAGGTGTATACAAATATACAATGATTAAAAAAAATAATGATATTATTTCTTAAAATACGTAATGTGGGAAACTTATGTTTATAAAATGATCTCCTACACATATACGCATGGTTTATAAGACTTCAAAAAGTAATTTTCACATCCACTTCATGTAACTCTCAATTATAATGAGCTACTAATGTCATAGGAATTCCATGTCCTTACATATAATTGAGAAGGTTCATTTATAACTTTTTCTTCATTAATAGTGAAATATTTTACTACAATTTAGCTTTATCTCGTTTAACTACCGTTAGTGTCGCGTTTGGTCTTGATGACCCCCTTATACCCGACTTGAGTGCATCAATTATGTAATTCAACGAGATTTCAACCTTAGTTGTAGTCCATTAGTTTCACTTCTTATGACTTTTGAAAATAAAACCATGTCATTATTTATCCCTAGGCCAAATTCATGTTCATGCAGATACACCACATAATCACCGAGGATAGTAGACCTTTTAGGATCTTCTTGATACTATTCCTTATGATTTTATCTACATTTCTCTCACGGTGAAAATACTATCATTTAGTAGTTTATCATTTATTTGTTCTTTGTTGTTTAGACAATCTAACAACTAAAAGAACAAGGATTCAAGAAGGTTATCGGTAATGGGATAAGTACCCTACCTTCCTTTATAACCATATTTCATGATTTTCTACTACCACTAATTTCACCTTTCATAATGAATTTTACTTTAATGTAATAAATACGTGTTAATGACAATTATATGATCTATGTAGGTCCACTTTAAGGGAAGTTTCTCATAATCTCCCACTTGGGCCACATAGGTCATCCTTATATCAGACATCGTAATACCTTAAGAGCACAACTCGACTATCAAAATTTGTAAGAGACATTACAAAAATCTTGTCCACGAAAATTATGAAAAAGAGTTTAGATTTAATGTGGCACAAGATTTAAAGAGTTTCATCAATAATGCTACGATTATGATGCAGGTTCAAACAAATCTTTAAAGAACTATGTACAAATTTTATTTTGTACAAAACATCAAAAGGAATATCATAACCCTTGAAAAAATATACATCAAAAGATTCTATAGAACATATCCCTCACGATTAAGTCTAGACAAACATTTTCTAAAAAAAAATTGAGGGTTTATGAAAACAAATGGCGATTTGATTCCCCAAGAACAAAAGAAAAGAATCTTATTAGCATTTCTAGTTTGTTTTGTAAGAAATCCTTGCATCAAAAGTTAATACTTTCTATAACACAGTAAGTATAACTTGCAAACTCTACTGAGATGAAAATCTCATTTCAAATCATAAAATATACATATTATCTTTATCATTATTAGTCCGAGTGTGCAATATGTAAACAAACTTAATTTGTTTAACCAAATTAAATATGAAATTTTTAGAGAAACAAAATGGGATACAATAATATGTGATAAGATAATGAGATAAATTGCTCACTTCATTAATGCTTTGATTTAACAACACACACATCGATTACATGATAATAAATTGAGTGCATAACCGTGAGTTTTCTTTAGTAGTAACCGTGAAATATCGATTATATGATGCTTGTAGATTACTTTATTGGGTATAATGTTATTTCATTATATTGTACATGATATTTGTGCACAACTTATTTTCACATACTATAATAATGTATGTGATCTATGATGTTCATTCAATCACTCAAAATTGATTCCCTGTAAGGAATAAGCTTGCTTGAAGAAATAAACTCAATATACCCCATTAATATCTTTACAATTATAAGCATCATGAGTTACTACTACCATCATCTTTACATTTAATATTCATTGCCATTCTAGTTGGGTCACTGTAGTGACTACCAAACATTTCATAATATGAATATTACATTATTTAAAGACTTACATACATAAGTCAATAAATTTTTCACTTATTTTCATTAAATATCGGATGATCAATAAACTAAATTATTCATGTTTATGATTTTCATAAACTTAATTGGTGATATGATAGTGAAAGAAACTATGGCATCTGCGTTTGACGACCATTATTACCTTCCCAAAATATATATCACCACTAACATTTTGTTCAATTACTGTAATCACAATAAATGAATAAACAATAATATGTATGCAACATCATAAAGTATCATCATCCTAGCATTCAATATTATACATGGACCCGTAGGCAACCAAAATATGCATGATATTAATGCATTAGTCCAATATTTATATCTTCTGAATGGAGTACTTTAATGAACACCAAACCTTATATTTTATAAATATTAGAGATACGCATACATGTTCAAAATACCCGTAATACATGAATAATTATAATATTGTCTATTCCTTAACTTGGAATTCACGAAAAATTAGACATAATGTGAAAATCAAATAGACAAAGAGTTTACATGAGATATTACACAAATAATAGTAAATGGAAGACATAAATCATTTACTTTCGCTTCATCACTTATGTATGAGTAACAAATCAGAAATATTAACCCAAATCATTCATGGTCATACTAATGCACAATATGGTTGTAATCACAATTATCATACTAGTGGCATTTGTAAATATGACCTTTTAACATTGATGCTAATTATTTAACATTTACAAAAATTCTAATGTTTATTTGATTCAAATTTCAGCATGTGTTGCGCTTCAATTTAACCTTATAACAAACATTACGATAATCTGAACTGACTACAAGTATAGTATCTTCACATGTAATCTTAGCCTGTATTTGGCATTTGATTAAACCGAATGAATACCTACTTATGAGTCTCAAAATTTGCATGTCATACATTCAAATATGCATGTATGCAACGAATAAATCTAGTATCCGCACATATGAATTGTAGCCTATGTTTGGCATTTATTTCAACTGAATGGGAGTACTAGCCTTAAAATAAATAATAATTCTGATTTTCAACTACATGAATCGTTGGCCTGTGTTTGGCACGAGCCTCATTAAAACAAGAATATCATAATATTCAACAATATGAACCATTGGCCTGTGTTTGGCATGAGACTCATCAAAATATGAATATTAACAATAACACAAGTCTAATATCCTACCATATGAAATATGTTGGCTTGTGTTTCGCACGAATATTCAACTAAAAAATGATCATTAGAGCAAGGTTTTATCACAGTTCTAGATAAAACATACCTGAAATATGGGAAAACTTAAATTTTTCCAAAAAAAAAATGAGTTAGCATCATGGAACTGTAGAAAATTACTCCAGAATCTCAAATATTCGACGCAATTCAAAAATATTTTTTCTGGAAGTCAGAAACATTATTTATGCAAAATCAATGCCCCCAAAAATATTGTACTCAAAACTTAAGGTATAATTAATGGTCCAAATATAGATGCATACATAATAATCAAATATTTTCAATTATAGATTAAGACACTTTCATGTCTTCCCCATCCAACACCATATAAATATTATTGTTTAACCATCAATTCATAATACATTAGGAACTTTGGGCTACCAAATATAGATTATGCGCAATAACCTAATATATCGAAATGTTATTGTCAAACACATAATCATACATCTAATATTAAATTTTTTACATTGAACTCTTTCATCAATACCAAATACTACATAACATGAATATTAGAACAACCATGAACAAAAAAAAGCAGCCCCCGTGGTGAAAAAAATACATAATATTCGGAAAAAATCGTAATTTTTGCCAAAAATAGAAAATTTGAGTTAGCACCACAGGGATGTAGATAATTACTCCAGGATCTCAAAACAATTTGCGGAATTCAAAAATCAATTTTCTGGAGTGAGATATTGACGTCAACATTATTATCAAAAATGTCAAAAACGCAATTTTAAGGGTCTTAACGACGTCAAAATGCAAACGTAAGGTGATGCCCATTGAATACAATGGGTTTTGTTTATTTCGACGTTTCCAGTCGATCATGTCTGTTTCGTAAAATTCCGAGCAAGTTTCGACCTTTCATTCTCACCAATGAGCATTGGCGACAGAAGAAAAACGTCACAGAAAATCTCAAACACACTTTAAGAGCAGATTTAATGATAGAAATAAGACGTCACAGAAGCTCTCAAGCACAAAAGCAATTTAATGATATAAATAAAAATGTCGCAGAAAGTCTCAGAAACATATTTCATTATAGACGAACATCAATAAGGAAAATCACGAGATCTTAAACTTTAGCTCTGATACCACATATAAAATCATTCTTAAGAACACCCTAATAATCACGAACACATTAATATGATTAAACTTTAACAGACAATTGTTCTTAATAAAAGGATCTTGGATCTTCATGTTTTCACAAAATACGTCTAAAAGATAGAAAATAAAACTTACCTTGATCAAGGATCAATCTTGATTAATTGCTCCATCAATTTACCTTCTTGAAAAAAATACACTCTAATGGAATCTCGGAGTTTCTCTCCCACCTCAGAAATAGTGTGTTATGAGATAACCCTAGATGGTGTAGGGCTCCTCTATTTATAAGGGGAAGATGGCCGGAATCCTAGTAAAGGTGGGACTCTTTTTCAAGTCTCCCACTAATGCCACTAACCATCATGTGACTAACGGATAAGATTATAATATTCGTATTTATCATATTCCTAATTAATTATCTGATATTTATCAAGACCACATATTTGGGAAATTCATAAATTCAGAATTTAATATAATTGAAATTAAATAATTAATTTCGACACTAAATATTAATTTCCAACACTTGATTTATATGATCATACTTTGATTTTTGGGGAGTTAAATAATATTTCTGTAACCGAAGGAGTGGGGGCGTGGGGACGGTAGATTTTGGGGTTATGCTTTTATTGTTCATCATGTGATCTCAAAGTGCCTTTTACCAATATAACATCACAAGGTGGTTTTTACCCATAATCTACGTGGCTTTAAAAGGCACCAAAGGTTAAGAAGTTAAAAGCTGAATGCATGTGTTGGTTTTCATAGCAATCCAAGTTTGTTCATTGATTGTTACCTACTAATAGTTATGTTTCAAATTATTATATCACTAAAATTTATGAATATTATTTTTTTTCTTTATTTATTGCCAAAACTCCAACTTTAATAAGTAAATATAATGGTTTAATTTAGGAGTGTTAATTTTAAAGGTGTCACAAAAACAAGATACGAATTTTTTTTAGCATAAAAAAATAATTAATTAAAACACGACATATCAAGAAATCTTATTTTTTACTTAACATGAATATGATCAATATATAAAGCATTACACCATTAAATTATTTTTTTTATCTAATACGAACACGTCTCAAATAAAAATCATCGATAAAAGTTATTTTGGAGGTCAAAATCCAAGAGGTGAAAATGTTAGGGATCAAAGTCATTGCACTATTAACTCGAATTATGTTCAGTCTTGCATTTTGGTTCGCCTAACAAAGAAATGGAATGTAATGAATATTTATCCAGACACCCTAGTATACATATATATATATATATATATATATATATATATATATATATATAGAGAGAGAGAGAGAGAGAGCTTCTAGCCTTACATAACAACAGTGTTGTTCTTAGCAAGTGAAACAAAGGAAACGACTCATAGGAAATAGGTTTCTGTCTTAAGGTGATAATCTTTGGGTATAAGCGGGACATCATACAATCTGAATATTTGATAGATAATATAGAGCTAGCCTGTTTATGATCCGCGTGTTTAATTTTGCGGGGCCCATGGTCAATTCTTCTAGGCTTATGTGGGCAGTATCCTGAAAATGGTCATCTTTTAGCAGCTCTAATTAGGATTGATTGGTCAAATTACCTCTCCACCAATTTATAGGCATCTCACCTAATTAATGGAATGTGGAGCTTAAAATGCATCAATAATCTAGATTAATTCTCCATCCCACCTCCTTATGAGAACATGCGAAGCCTACATACTTCCTCACTATTCTAGAATATTCTACACATTACAAGTATTCTATAGCTTATTTAATACATATTAACTTATATTTAATAGTTGACATTTTTTAAAATATTCTAAACTATTCGAGGAATTAGGATCACATTTCAACAAAGAGGTTAACAAAAAAAGCGACAAGATCTTCATCTAGTCAAATCCCAAATGGCGAACAAACACAACGTGTTAACTAAAAATATGGGGATAAACACCACTCGAGGCATTATTTGTTGCCTCCTCTTCCGCCTCCTCACCGCTACATAAGATGCCTCTGCCACCTCCACAACCACTACTGCAACAGTTATCATCACCTCCACAGAAAATGGCTCAACATCCTCTACCTAGGCAACCCCAGCTGCTACCACTACCGTCGCCGCCTCAACGGTGACCCCCTCCACAACCACAGTGTTTGCCACCTCCATGCACTTGGATCCACCATTAATTTGGCAACAACCAGCTAGGCAGGCCTTGGCTGTGGTTTCGAAGGCACGACGTCAAGACGATCTACTTAGGCAGCCTATGCACTGACATGACATAGACCACGGTGACTTAGGCAACCCTCAGGACTGGCACAATGTTAACAACAGCTACTTCCCCAGGCACGAGGACATCCACAATGACGTCTGCCCTAACCGCCTTAGCCTCAGATAGTGTTGGAACTATAGATGGAGTCCTCACCATGAAATCTGTTGTTGATCCATTTTTTTCTAGTCCGTTTTCTGTTGACGACCTAGAAAATTATTTTTAATTGCATTTTTTTATTGCTAATCCATTTTGTTGATTTATGTAATCACATCCTTAAATATGGTGAGTTAAGTTGGAAATTACTCATCAGCGGGTATTAATGGAAAATAAATTTGGTTTGAGAAACATTTGTAGATAAATCGGCTTTTTATATTAGTCTAGATGTTAATTGTTGACATCTGGAGAAATAACAAAAAGGTTTCAAGCACTACGATTTTAAGAATTTTTCTAGTTTATACATACATCTTCTGCCTAAAATGACTAGTTTGTTAAAATATAGACAACATATAATTTCGCTGAATTTTTTGGGGGTACCATAACAATGTTTGTAGTAAGTGTTGATGTAAAAAACTAGACTAGATCTAATTCTTTAATCACAGATAAATATAAAATAAGTAAAAGAAAGATACAAAAGACTTTTAAAGTGGTTCGGCTATAGAAGAAAGCCTACGTCCACCACACTTCTTATTTTCTTGTGTTTGCCTTCCGATCACTTTATCACCTTGCCCTTGATGAAGGTATTACAATGTATTTATAGTCTCATAAGGAGATAGAGAGATGGAATGTGAAAGGATGGAATGACTTTATAAACTCGACATTTACACCGATACATAACATTCATAATACATATTATTGTTGGCATCATACTGACCAGGTTGGTCGGCCTTCTTGTTAGTGGTCTGGATTCTTGGAGTTGGTCAGCCTCACAAGTCTTGGTCAGTGACTATGCCTTGCTGACTAGGAATATTGCCATATTGGTTTCTGATTGGTCCATATAAGTGGGTAATTTTTTGTATCAACAGAAGTTCCTAATGTTTCATACTTGATGCTTGCTTGAAAGTATGAATCATTAAATCCTGGTAGTATCTCGAGCTACATCCCTGATGCTTGGTCGGTTGCTGACTTCCCATACATGTAAAATTATTGGCTTTTCTACTAGCGTGTACTCCTGATGGCATTTTTGTAAATATCCAGAATTATAATGGATCGTCTTGGGGTAAATATGACTTTTTTTACTTAGCCTCTAAAATTTCAATTGTCATCTCACTTTAATCATTACGTTCCTCAATTTTTGAGGCAATCTATGAAAGGCAGTAAAATCCCAGTCATCTCTTACCTCAAGTCTGCTAAGTTTCTACCGCAAGTCTTTTAGCTTTTGGTTCGATTGTTCTTCTTGTCCCAAAGTTCTTGCTGAATCCTTAAGCTTTTGTAAGAATCCTTTCTCTTTCTTCTTTTCTCCATATTGAATCATGGTTTACTCTGTTGTTTCTATAGACGAATTTAGGAACGAATAGAATATACCCACTTGGGTGGATTTAGAACTCCCCATCCTTTCTGTAGATATTTTTTCTTTGTCTAAGGGTCACTGGATCCCCTCCCTTTTTATAAATGAGTGTGATTTTAGTTTTCCTCTAAATCCCATTTGTTTGGAGTTTTGCCAATATTTTGAGGTTGTGCCTGCTAGATTAGCCCCCAATACCTGGAGGATAGTCTATGGTGTCCATAGGCTTAACCAAATCCATGTGACCCATATTGGTATCCGTGAGATTTTGTTCGGCTATAAGTGGGTTACCAGTGACAACACTTATTATTGGAAAACTAGGTTTGTCAATAGGGCATTAGTTGTTAATCTCTTCGATTCCAATAGAGATTATTTCCACTATGGAGTGATTTCCAATAACTGGCAATATGTGCCACAATGCCCTCAAACGGGTCATGGAATAGGTTGTTATATATTTCACATAATTTTATTAATGAATTACTTATTGTATTGCTAACTGATTTTTACTTGTTTTAGTGCAGTTGATAGGAAGAGAAAGTGTCCTAAAGAAGGTGACATCAAACTTAACGAGCTCAAGTTTCTTTGAGGAATCCACCAGAGAATTGGAGAGGAACATACTAGGTAGGCTTCATACCTGTTGAGGTAAAAATGTTCCATTACCTCCTTTGTTGCCTGACCTTAAACTTTTTCTCCTACCGTTGTCATTGATGTGGACCAAGACCCAGCGTCCACTTCATCAGCCATTTCATCTGGAAGTGGTGAACTTGCTTTAACCCTTCTTCCTTCCTTGAATCAGATGTTCTCCTTTCGGCAATTATGGGTAAAATAAAATTTCCTAACCTTCTTGGAGATGATTCGACTACTGGAAACCACAAGCCTGGGGATGGTGGGGTTAAAAAGAAAAATGATGCTAGGAAGAAGCCTCAGCCGCCAAGGGAGACCCAGTAATCAAGTGAGACGAGTCTCCTTTAAAAAGGATAAGAAGAGCTCTTGTTGTAAAGCAGACTGAAGAATTTGTTAATGCTGACCAATAGAGCTTGGTCGGTGTTACTCCATCTGCTATTGGATCCTCTATATCCATAGTCCCTGGCTTG
This sequence comes from Sambucus nigra, assembly GCA_949130495.1. Taxonomy (NCBI): domain Eukaryota; kingdom Viridiplantae; phylum Streptophyta; class Magnoliopsida; order Dipsacales; family Adoxaceae; genus Sambucus; species Sambucus nigra. The sequence continues at coordinate 55,306,002 of OX422219.1, forward strand.
TTCAGGAAGTAAATGAAGTTTTGTACTTTCTAGACCATCGGGGGGCTACATCCTCTATGCCCCGATTAAATATTTCTGAAAGGGATGCCCAAAGCCTTTCTCTGGTGAGACTTCTTCCATAATTACTCACACTTTCTTTGTTCATTATCTTTTAATTATCATTCAGTCTTCGTTTTTCTCCTTCACAGTTCCTGGTTGATTTCAGTAAGATGTTAAAGAAGGATGATGCTCTTCGTTCTTCCAAGGACGATGTTGAAGAGGCCTTTGATAACCTCAAGAAATCATTGCTAGAATCTCAATAGGCCTTGGCAACGGAGAAGAAATCCTAGGAGAAGAAAATAAATAATGCCGAGGAAGCTCAACGGAAGGTTGAATCCACTCTCTTTCAAGATGAATGCAGGGCAAAGGCTACTGAAGAGCAGGTTACTAATCTGACCAAGGGACGTAATGAAGATAAGGCCAAAAGGAAAAAATCAAAGGAGGAATTATTCAACAAGGGTTGGGACAATGCCATCACTACTGCCTCTGCTCAAATTGAGTAGGTAAAGAAAAAAATACTCCAAGGATGGTCGGTCGGCTTCACTGACAGAGGTTGAAGCTGCAGGAGACTCTGAGCTATTCCAGACGTATGACCTTGGTTCTCCCCCCAACCTGGATGATGAAGTTGAAGATGATGTTGGTTCAGAAGATTCCTCCTTAGTCGTTGAATCTGCAGCCGACCAACTTAAGGACATTGATTCAGCCTTCCCCTCGGTCGAGCAATATAATCCAGTTGTTCCCTCTGTCAACCAAGCTAGAAATGTTAAGACTAATAGAGAGACGGTGTAGATTTGCTCGATAGTTGTCTTTTGTATCTTTTTTTCCTTTTTTTTCTTTTCTGTTGTACTTGTAATTTCCCTTCATATCAATAAAAAGACTTTTTCTTCATACTGTTTGTCATTTCTTGGTTGCTTTATATTTTCCTCTTCTGTTATTGATTGGGTGTTCTTCACTTTTCTAGTTCATGGCCAAAATGGAACAACTCTCCTCCAATGAATCTGATCTACTTAAAAGATGTAATGATCTATTCAAGGCTGGTCATATGACTTTGTCTGAGGAGGATCTATCAAGTTTTCTCAAGGCAAATATTTCAGATCAATCCAAGAAAGCTTACTTATAATTGAAGTGTCTTGTTGATCGAGTAGTGGCTAATAATGTAATTTATTTCAAAATGATTGAAGAGCTTCAAGAAGACCACAAAAAATCTAAGGCTCTCTTACATGCTGATTATGAGGAGAAGTACAATGCTCTAAGTGAAGCTTGGGGTTTTGAGTAGAAATTAGAGAAACATGATTCTGCCTTCAAGAAGAAAGAGTTCTTGATCAAGTGTGAGGTTGATGAGGCTAGAGACATTACCAAGTTACTTGAGGAAGAAAATAACAGTTTGAGGGATGAATTGAACTCTTTGAAGGTTTTATCCACAATTGTTGTTACTGATGAAGGAGTCTCATTTCTGGAAACTGAAAATGCTAGGCTGAGGGAAGAACTGGAAGCTTTGAAGAGATCCAAGCCTATTTCTTCTTCTCAATCAAGAGCCAGATCTGGACGAGCTACAACTGATGAGGCCATGACTCAACGGATGCTTGAAAATCAAGATGCACAAATAAAGGACAAAAATTCATCCCTTCCTGAGATATCTCAAAAGATCCAAACCCAAGGCGAATAAAGTTCAACTCAATCTTCTCAACTGCAGGCTAAAGATGGAGTATTTAATAAACTACAACACCAAGTTGAGAGATTAACTTTTCACTTTCACAAGTAGCCCAGGGAGATCTGGATGGAAGGATATAATGAAGCTTTTGGTCATTTGGATGATCACTTCAATCAAGCTCGGCGTAAAGGTTACGAGTGGGTCTAGACGAATTACTGGATAGTTATAACGGTGGATCAGAATAGTAGTCTTTAGTATTGGAATCATCCTGGTCTTTTAGAGTGTTAAGACCCTCCTTTTAAACTATATGTCAGTTGGATCCCTATTAATTCCATTCTCCAGTGCTTGATCACCAAATACTTAGGGTACTATGGCCTTCATGATGAGCTAAAAATAGTTTGGCCTCCTCATCTGTTAGATGCTTCGAGCAGCTGCAATAGGAGAATGCTTCAAGATTTCAATTTTATTAACTCCCCACACACATTAGATGATCCTCCAGTATGCATGGAGCCAGCACTGAGCTCCTCCAAAGCTAAAGGGAAGTGTCCAGTAGAATAATTTGTTCATATATTTCATTTATAAACAATATTTGCATGTAATTATCATTTATATAAATTAAAGGAATTTGATTAACTTATCTTGTTAATGTCTTGATGATTGAATGACTTCTTTATTTCATTAGTTCTACTGATACACTAGACATTTGCCTAAATTTAGTACTAGTTACAATGACATTATCATAGGTTCTATTGATACACTTAGATTTCTAAGTTTAGTATCAGTTACCAATGATGTGGGCATAGGTTCTACTAGCACACCTAGATTTAAATCTAAGTTTAGTACTAGTTACCCATAGTATTGCCATAGGTTATACTAATGCACCTAAATTTTTAGGTTTAGAATTAGTTACATGTGGTGACTAGGCGTATGTGGAATATGTGTCTACATTCCTATTTAGGAATCTTCACAATGTTCTTCCGCCATTTTTCCCATTTCGGATCAAACTTGTTGATTTTTATACAGAGGTTTATCTATGATTGTCTTGACCAAGTATTGAGGACTTAAAATCTTATCTTAACTTGGATTTTTATGTGCTATCGATAAAGTTTTTCTTGACTTTAAATCATATCTTAACTTGGGTTTCTACGTACCGCCAATCAAGTTTTGCTTGTTCCGACCAACTACTGAATGTCTATCGACCAAGTATGGGTGGGGATGCATATCACCAGTACTCCCAAAAAAATCAAAAAATGGAAGAAACCAATATTTTATTGATACTGAAGCTAATTGATTACAACATTTTGTCTTGTTACATTACTGGTAATACTTCCTAAGGTACTCGATATGCCAAGGATTTTTTAATTCTTCCCCTTTCAGAGTTTCAAGTCTATAAGTTCCTAGTCAGACGACTGCCGAGATATAATATGGTCCATACCAGTTAGCTTGAAGTTTGTTGGTATTCTAAATCACTTTATTAAGTACATAATCCCCCTCCTTTAAGTTGGTCAGCTTCATCCTTTTGTTATAAAAGCGCGTTGTGCTTTATTGATAATATTCCTCAAGGATGCATCTTCGTGGACCGCTTTCAACATATCCAGGTCTAGTCTTCGCATCAACTCACCGACTGAAGAATCAAAGTTTAACACTCTATGAGTTGACAAACCAATTTTAGCAGGTATAACTACTTCCATTCCAAATTCCAACATGCATGGTGTTTCCTAAATAGTAGATCTTAGAGTTATTTAGTATGCCCACAAAACTGAGTGTAGTTCATTTGTCCAATTCCTTTTAGCATCATCAAGTCATTTCTTCAACCCATTGAGTAAAGTTTTGTTCGTCATCTTAGTTTGTCCATTTCTTTGAGGATGACCTGGAGCAGAGTGTAACTTTTAAATCTTGGATTGGGCACAGTAGGTGGCAAATTCCTCATTATCGAATTATGTACCATGGTCTATGATGAAGGCATGTGGCAAACCATATCCAAAAATAATGTTTTTTTAGATAAACTAGTATATGTTCTCATAAGGCATATCTACCAAGGGTTCTGACTCAACCCATTGGTGATGTAATCCACAACTACGATCAAGTATTTGAATCTTCCTCGGGTGGTTGACAATGGCCCGAACAAGTCTATTCCCCACATGGAAAATGGCCAAGGTGAAGTGATGGGAGTAAAATAAGCCTATGAAGTTTTAAGAATATTGGAGAACCTTTGGAACTTGTCACATTTTCTTACGAAAGCTATAAAATATGCCCTCATGGTTGGACAATAATATCCCTTAGTGTTCATTTGTTATAGCAACGATCTTCCTATTATATGATCTCCACAAGATCCTTGGTGAATTTCTTCTATCAGATATTGAACTTCCATTTGGTGGACACAACATTGCAAAGTAGTTGTTAATCCTCTCCTGTATAGTACTCCTTTATCTAACACATATCTTGCTGCTTTTTACTTAAGCTTTTTGTCATCAATTGGATCTGGTGGCATAACTCCTTCTTTAATATAAGCTCTGATGGGATCCATCCAGAATGGTCCTATGTCTACTGTAATGAAATTAATCATCAAATCTTCATTAATACTTTGATTGGAAAAAAATTCAATAGGAATGGTTCTCCCGAGCTCACTTCTGGTTGCTAATGTTAGTTGAGCAAATGCATTAGCTCAGGCATTATCCAATCTTAAAATTTTGCTAATCCAAACAGTTGGGAATTTGTCTATAACCTCCAATGCCTTGGCTAGGTATCTTGTCATCAGTTCACCTTTGGCTCCATACAAACTCAAAATTTGATTCACTGCTAACTAAAAATCACTATGCGCCACAAACTGCTCGGCGTTCAGTGATTGAGCCAAACGTAATCCCAGAATGAGAGCTTCATACTCTTCTTCATGATTTGAGTCCTAAAATTAGAATCACAATGCATAATCAATATCTATCTCATCAGGGGTGTTAAGTTTTATACCTGCTCCACTTCCTGCTAATAGTGATGATCCATCTGCATACAAGTTCCATATGGGGATGTTGTTGTCAAACCCTTAGTCTATCAACATCCCGTGATAAAATACTTTATTCCTTGCCTCCTCACATCTTTTAGTCATCTCCTGCATCCTGGTGTATGTCTTCGGTAGGTCGGTAACAACTTCTTCTGAGTTCTCCCCCAATAAGGACCGAACGGGTTGTTGGTCAGTGATGACTTTGGTTGGGATTTCCCCTATTTGGGTTTTCTCTACCTTAATGCTTCGTTTCTCAAGAACCTCTGAATAAGTGAATTCAGCAATGAATTCTTCCACAACTTGGCCCTTTAATGAGGACTTTGTCTCATACAAAATATCCTACTCCCCTAGTTCTATTACCCAATACATTAATCTCCCAGACTTCTCCGGTTTATGAAACACTTGCCGGAGAGGCTTATCTGTGTACACCACCATATTATGTGCTTGGGAATAAAGTTTCATTCGTCTGGATGCCTCAATCAATGTCAAAGCTAATTTCTCCGAGCGTGGGTATCTAATTTATGCTCTTCTGAAGGCTTTACTGATGTAGTAGACTGCCTTCTGAACTATTATCTTCTTATATCAAAGAAAAACTTATAGATGACTCAGAGGCAGCTAAGTATAACACTACACCAAAATGGATAAAATGGTAGCCTTCCAGCGGCTAGCCTTGTCACGGTCATTGACCGTGACAAAAAAACACGCATTTTTTATCACGATCAATGACCGTGACACGTCCGTGACAAGGTATTGTCACGGTCATTGACCGTGACAACTATACTTATCACGGACTTGTCACGGTCAATGACCGTGACAATCCTTATAATATTGTCACGGTTGAGGATCGTGACACGTCCGTGACAAATGTTACGGTAAAAAAATCCCTTCACCTTCTTTTTTCCCCCGCCGATTCTTCCCTCATTTTCTCTCTCTCTCTCTCTCTCTCTCTCTCTCTCTCTCTTCCATTTATATATATGTTTGTGTGTGTATATATCTATGTGTGTGTATGTGTGTGTGTACGTGTGTGTGGTGGGTGGGGTTGGGGAGGGGGTGGGGCAGGGTGGGGGAAGGGGGTGGGGAAGGGTGGGGGTGGAGGGTGCAGGGATGGGGGCTATGTGTGTGTGTGTGTGTGCGCGCGCGCGCGTGTGTGTAGTGGTGTGTGTGCGTGTGTGTGTGTGGTGGGGGAAGGCGCAGGGCAGGGTGGGGGAAGGGGTAGGGGGTAGGGCAGGGTTGGGGGGGAGGGGCAGGGATGGTTGGGTGGGTGGTGGGGTAGGGGTGGGGGTTGCGTGTGTGTGTGTGTGAATGTGCGCGCGTGTGTGTATGTGCGCGCGTGTGTATATGTGTGTGTAGTGTGCGTGTATGTGTGTGTTTGTGCGTAATGTCCCCTGTAAACGAATTGATTGGTTATTAATTTTTTTTAGTAAATTAATATATTATTGCCCCTCATTGTAAATTATTAAATTAATATATGATTAATTGTGAAAGTAGGATTGCCCCTCATTGTAAATTAGTAAATTAATAATTGTATACATTAATTGTTAGTTTAATTGATGAAAATAATTAATGAAGTAGATTAATTAGAAGGAGTACGGGATACACATTTGTTGTTGACATTGCTGTTGGATTATGGTGGATCGATGTTGTGTTTGTTAGTTTTAAAAGTGACATGACCACTGGATTATTGTCCATATGGGGGGTGGGATTTTTCAACTTTTTTTTAAAATTACTTTGTATATCGAACAATATATATATAGTATGATAATTGAATGAAACATACTTGAAATTATATATAGTGCGCATAGATACTAGCCTTCTAGTTCTTATGCGTGCACATTCAATAGCCCTTCGACCCGTTCGAGAGTCATTATCCATGTAATGAGATCACTCAAATTGTCCCATTTGGACAGTTTGGGACTACATAATTTATGTATAATATTCTTAGTGGCTTAAAGTTCTTACTTTTGGAGAAAGTTCTGCAATTGTATCCTAATGTTCTCTGGGTACATACTAGATTGACAAGTGTGGCTATTATTTCAATTGATCAATTGAAATAATACTCACACTTGCCAAACTACGTCGTGTACTTGGAGAACTACGGGGATATGCTGCCAAATTCTTTTCAAATCGTAACAATGTGCATGAGCTGTTAAGTATATTATAGAAAAATGAGGTCTTGAATGGGATAGGACCGTGACACGTCCATGACAAATGTTACAGCAAAAAACCCTTTCCCCTTATTTTTTCCCCCCGCTGATTCTTCCCTCATTTTTTCTTTGTTTCTCTACACTGCTCTCTCTCTCTATCTCTCTCTCTCTCTCTTCCATTTATATATATATATATATATACACACACACACACACACACATATATATATATATATATATATATATATATATATATGTGTGTGTGTGTGTGTGTGTGTGTATGTGTGCGTGTGTGTGGTGGGAGGGGGTGGGTGGGGAGGGGGGGAAGAGGGCAGGGATGGGGGGTTGTTTGTGTGTGTATGTGTGCATGTGTGTGTAGTGGTGTGTGTGTGGGGTGGGCGGGTGGGGGTGGGCGGGTGGGGCAGGGTGGGGGAAGGGGGTAGGGCAGGGTGGGGGGGAGAGGGGGCAGGGATGGGTGGGTGGGTGGTGGGGTAGGGGGTTGTGTGTGTGTGTGTGTGTGTGTGTGTGTGTGTGTATGTGCGCGGGTGTGTATATGTGTGTGTAGTGTGCGTGTATGTGTGTGTTTTTGCGTAATGTCCCTTGTAAACGAATTGATTGGTTATTGATTTTTTTAGTAAATTAATATATGATTGCCCCTCATTGAAAATTAGTAAATTAATATATGATTAATTATGAAAGTACGATTGCCCCTCATTGTAAATTAGTAAATTAATAATTGTATACTTTAATTGTTAGTTTAATTGTTGAAAATAATTAATTGAGTAGATGAATTAGAAGGAGTACGGGATACACATTTATTTTTGACATTGTTGTTGGATTATAGTGGATCGATGTTGGGTTGGTTAGTTTTAAAAGTGGCATGACCACTGAATTATTGTCCATATGGGGGTGGGATTTTTCAACTTGTTTTGAAAATTACTTTGTATATCAAACAATATATATATAGTATGATAATTAAATGAAACATACTTGAAATTACATATAGTGCACATAGATACTAGCCTTCTAGTTCCTATGTGTAGGCATTCAATAGCCCTTAGACCCGTTCGAGTGTCATTACCCCTGTAATTAGATCTCTCAAATTGTCCCGTTTGGACAGTTTGGGACTACATAATTTATATATAATATTCTTAGTGGCTTAAAGTTGTTACTTTTGGAGGAAGTTCTGCAGTCGTATCCTAATATTCTCTGGGTACATACTAGATTGACAAGTGTGATTGTTATTTTAATTGATCAATTGAAATAACACTCACACATGCCAATCTACGTCGTGTACTTGGAGAACTACAGCGATATGCTGCCGAATTTTTTTCAAATCATAACAATGTGCATGAGCTGTTAAGTATATTATATAAAAATGCGGTCTTGAATGGGATAGGACCACTCACCCTTTAGAGGAGATGGAGGAAATAGAAATTTCTATTATAAATTAAATTTGAATATAAATAAGACATAATTAAATGATAACCTGAATATCTAAATTGTCCAACACGTGCCAAAACGTCTAAGTAGTAGTGTGGATGACTTGGCTGCTCCTACCGAATATCAATCCATTTTTTATGATAACCCGAATTTTAAACAATTTTTCAATTTGTAATAAATATTCCAATTTGTACCGAAACATCCGGTTTTAATGCTTTTAATTGATTTGCACTTTATCATTTTCACTCTTGTATAGTGTGCGTGTGTGTGGGCAGTAGGGGTGGGGGTGGGGATGTTTCAGATTTTTAGTAATTGTACATATTATGAGCTAGATGTTGTTGTTTTGGAATTCAGAATTGAGGTGTTTGACAGTAACAATTCATTTTTATTTGTAGTAATTGTACATATTTGCATGTCTTCTTTTAATTTATTTTGATATGTACATATGTCTCCTTCAGGTATTAAGGCGAGGATGATGATGCTTGTTATGATGATGACGTCTGGGCTCGGTGGTAGCGGAGGCGACGAGGGCTCCTGGACCCCTAGGCTCCCCAAATATGGAAAACTGGGGATGGCCATCGAGAACAAGCCGGGGATATTAGCGAGATCCCTTGAGTTGGTAAAGACGATCATCGGCCCGGGGTACATTAGTTGGAAGGAGGTGCCATATGAGCTCAAGTTACCTATTTGGGTGGCACTACAGGTAATGTATTTATATTTATATTCATATTCATATGAATATGAATATTTCAATTTCAATTTCAATTTCATTTTATATTTATTTGCAACTAACATTGTATTTTGTTAGACAAGAACAATTCAGCCTGGATCCAAAGCTACGCGATTCCATCTTGGAGAAGTTGAGGGAGCAACACAAGACGTGGAAGAAAAATATGTAGACCACGGTACTTTGGGAAGACACGAAAGTCCATTATCCAAAGGCGTGAATCCGTCCCGCCGAAGGAGCCTATCTCATTGGCAAAATAACAAAAGTTCGTTGATAATGACATTGGGGAGCGACAATTGGCATCTCGCCAATCAGGGAGGGAAAACCGGGCAAAAAAGACGAACATGCACTACTCCGGCCGGACGTCTTACGCCGAGGTGGAGCATAGGATGATGGTAAGATTTAATTTTTCTATAACTACAGAAATATATTATTCTGCATTATTTTACTTTGCGGGGCTGATACGAATTTTACTTTATTTTATTTCAGGGAGAGGGAGTGGCCCTGGGGTAGGCCACATAGGCTCGATACTTATGTGGATCTTCGTATGAAGAAGGGGAAGGACAAGGAGGTGTCCTCGATTATCGCGACCACGATTGTAAGTAATCCGACAGTTTACTTTTTGTTAATTACATTAGAATTTTTTAATTTACTTATTTTACTAATCATGTGCTTTTTGTCGTTTCAGGAAAAGCTTAAGGAAGTGCATGAGTCGCAGTCCGATGCCGACAAGGCATCTTTGTCCACAGACACACTCAGCCAAGTGATTGGCTCTGATCGCAAGGGGAGGACAACGAGGGTGAGCTCGCGGGTGGCTAAATCTAGGATCATCGGATTGGAGATGAGCGACATCGAGTTGGATCTAACGGTTGACTCGCATGACTCGAAGTTGTCCCGTTTGGAGGGACGGTCCAAGATATGTTCTCATTCATGAAGCGTTCGTTGGGCAGCGTAAAACACAAGGGGAAAGGTAAGAAGAAGGTGGGGGGAGGAGGTGCAGGATGACGAGGATGTGGACCTCGCTACTTCATCGCCGACACGTGTGGACTTTGATGATCCACTTCCCTATTCGGCTCCCTTCGATCGACCGATATCGACACTTAGTTGGCCGAGCGTGTTTATACTGAACATATTTGATTGCCAGCGGATAGGGCGGAGGTTGAAGGACCCGAATATCATCCAGGGTGGACTAGTTCATGGATGTGAGCTTCAAGACATCGATCCAAGGTGCTCGTCACGCATGTGATACCCAGGAAGGAGAACTCCCCGTTGTGGTTGCGCGAACAATGTGGAACGATGTATATCAGTGGGTTTGTCAATTTGTATACCGTGTGACCTACTCACCTCCTCGGATTTAACCTTACCCAAGACATGTAGTGACATTATTTGAATTGTATTATTTTTAAGTTGGTACATTTGAATTATTTTTACGTTGGTACATTTGAATTATATTTGGATTATAGCGTGATACATATTGTCTCTATTTTGAATGTATATTTTCACTATCTCTATTTTATTTGGATATATAATGTTTGAATAGGTACAACGTTGCTATAACAGGTACATATATACTGCTGGGCAGTGTCCATACTGCCCAGCATATTGTTTTTTAATTCTGCCCAGAATTGTCACGGTCATTGACTGTGATAAATTTTTATTAAATGTCATGGGTTTGTCATGGTCCTTAACCATGACAAAACTTGTCACGGTCAAGGACCGTGACATGACCGTGACAATTCTAACGAACTTGTCACGGTCAATGACCATGACAAGTCCGTGATAAAAAACGTTGTCTCACCCAGAATTGTCACGGTCATTGACCTTGATAAGTCCAACTTGTCAAGGTCAATGACCGTGACAATTCGGCAGATTTGGTGTAGTGTAATTATAACTTTTTCTCCCAAAATTGGTTGGTAGAGCAATGGGGGTGATCCCATATACTTTTTCAACTCCAGAAAAGATTTCTCGCATTCACCATTCCATTCAAAAGTCTTCCTCGACACTTTAAAGACTGGTATCAGGACAAAAATCTGATCAATGCTACTACTCGCCCAGTGAGCCTTTGCACCTCTTTTTTGCAGGTCGAGAATTGCATTTCAATCTACGCCTTGATTTTGTCTGGTTTAGCCTCAATTCCCCTCTAATTCACTTTATATCGTAGAAACATGCGTTCTTGGATACCGAATACGCACTTAGTCAGATTGAGTTTCATCTGCTGCTTCTCTAGCTGATCAAAGGTTTGGTTGAGGTCGGCAATATGGTCAGATGTTTTTTTTCTTTTCGTCAGCATGTTATCAATGTATACCTCAACGTTCTTGAATATTTGTTCCTCAAATACTTTATTCACCAACCTATGGTAAGTAGCACCTACATTTTTCAAACCATATGGCATAAATAAGTTCCTCAGAGAGTAATTAAAGAAGTGATTTTCCTGTCCTCGGGCTTCATCTCAATCTATTTATAACTAGAATATGCATCTATAAATCTCAATAGTTTATGCCCCGATGTGGCATCAACAAGTCGATCAATCCTGGGCATAGGAAAGTGGTCCTTTGGGTAGGCTTTATTCAAATATATGAAGTCCACACACATTATCCATTTGTTATTTTTCTTCTTGACCATAACAACGTTGGCTAACTAATTTGGATATTTCACATCGTCAATGAATGAGGATTTCTGAAGCTTCTCAACCTGGTTCTTCTCGGGGCTAAATACTCTACACCTTTGCTTCACTGTCTTGGCTTCCTTGTAGACGTTAAGTTCATGGCAAAGAAAATTGGGATTAATCCCAGGCATCGCCTCATGACTACAGGGCTAACATGTGCTTTATTTATCTTAGGAATGCCACTAGTTCCTTTTAATAATAGGATCCAGTTTTAAACCTATCTGAGTATTCTGTTTTGTTTCTTTCTCATCCAGGATGATACTCTCCATTGCTTTTATAATCTGACATTTAACCAACTCTGTCTGTTCTCCTGGGTCTAAGGTTTCAACTTCAGATTCCCTGTCGGGCTCAGAAGTGTCCATTTGGTAGGTGGTGGTCCTCTTCTTTAATTTATTCAAATCTTCTCGCTCGACAGATGAGTAATAACATTATCTGTCTACCGTTTAGTCGCCCTTTACCACGCTTACACCAAAGTTGGTGGGGAACTTCAATCAAATATGGACTGTGGAAGGCACAACTTCAAACTTCTTCATTCCTAATCTTCCCATAATCATATTATAGGTAGAATGAGCATTCTTGTCCATTACAAAGAAACGTATTTTATCACCCAACTTGTTGGTCAGGTGCCGATTAATGCTTCCAACTTGATTGTTTCATCAGAAAAACCTATTAGGGGCCTGTAATAAGGTTCCAACTGGCTAAGCTTCAAGTACATATTGTCAAAGTAGGGATAAAACAAGATGTCTACAGAGATGTCGTTATCAATTAATACCCTAGAAATAATTGCATCTTCCATTCTGACCTTGACTACTTGGGGATCATCATGGGGATAAAGGAATCCTAAAAGGTCATTTTTAAAAAAACCATTCACCATCTTATCTTTGTTAACCGTCCTAGACCAATCTTCCTTGGCTAGGTTGATCCTTTGAATATATGAACAAGCTTGAGCCTCATTGAGGTAAGCTTTTATTTCAGCGATATGATCTTATCCCCAGCATCTTCATTTGTAATCATCTGACAATCAGAAGATCCGAAGCTAAGCACAAATACCTCATGTTTTATCTGTCTGGGTTTCTTGGATAGGTCGGGATCATCCTTTTGATCGTCTTTATGAGTTTTATTTTTCTCGTCCCTAGGCTTGTATGGGGATTCTGACCTTCGTCGAGCTCTACTATTATCCTGTCGATCAATAACCTGCCAAGCTTTCCTCAGTGAATAAGGGTTTCAATTTCTTTATGTAGAGCAATACAGCGATGTATGCCCATGGTCCCTATAAAATTCGCAATATTTGGATTTGTCCCTCTTTCTAGCAGGTGCTCTTAGTTTCTCGCACTAACATACTTCCTTTCTATACTTAATTTCCTCCAAAATATGATGGATACCCATTGTTAGTGGAGTGTAATTATTGTATTTTTTTAGCCAGTCAGTATTCTCCTTTTGCTTTGAATCCTTCTGCTCCTTGTGATCTTTCTGCTCCTTTTTCTCGATTTTGCCCTCAGATTTTATGCTCGAGCTTTGTTTTTCTACCATGGCTTCCTCGGCATTCATTATCTTGGCTACCTTGCCCATTAATTCAGTCATAGTCTTAGGAGTATCTTTGGTAAGAGTGTAACAAATCATCTCAGGAAGTAATCCACTCATGAGAGATGTGATAGCTGTTTTATCCTCGTAATGAATGACTTCCAACTTCTAATTATTGAAACGATTAATATAATCTATTGTACTTTCTCCTACCTGTTGCCTCACGCTTAGCAGATTAGCTACTCTTTTTATCTATTTGGCCTCGAAGCAAAAGTTACTAATAAACAACTCGGCAAGTTGATTAAAATAAAAAATTTATCCCCGAGGAAGGCCGTTGTACCAGATCTGAGCAGGACTTATGATGGTACCTGCAAATGCCCTACACCTCATTTCATTGGGAACATCATATATGCCAGCTGCTGCCTGCTATTGTTCTATATGAAGAACATGGTATGTCTTTCCATCATACTTCGGAGTAACCACAGGAACTTTTAACTTCGATGGAGTAAGAAAATACACAATAGCTTGTACAAAAGGGGACCCTTTCATAAAACTTCGTTGTAAAGGGTTCTTCACCTTCACCATCTCTCCCAGCCTATCTTTTAAATTCTGAATATAGCCTTTCCATGCATGATTTCTAGCATCAGATTTGTGCATTGTAGCTCAGTTGTTCTGACTAACTGTTCGTGCTGAGCTCTCCTATTGAGAGGGCTGCTTAGCTTGGACAGATCATCAGGTGCATAGTCTAGATTGGGCTGAGCCCTCATGTTAGTTGGCTGGTCATCGAGTATTTCCCGATAATGCCCTGGGAACATTTTTGTTCCCCCTTGGTCCCAGACGATCAAATGGAGGCTCCCTGCTTAACCTTTCAAAAGAACTTGGTCTTTCGAGAGTAAAAGATTACTCATCATAAGGCTCTGACGTCCTCAGTGAAGAACTTGCTCCTGGACGATAGGATGTGTCTATAGTAGTCCTGGATTGGCTATGCCAATTGGTTCTTGGAGGCGGTGTTGTCATATTCCTATTTTTAAGAGTAGATAAGGCGGGAGATCTAGCCTGCAGTGTTTGGGCCAATTGCCTAATTGTATCTTGCATAGCCTCCTATCATTTAGCAATACTCACTAGAGTTCCAGTTAGATCGTTATTTATTGGTGGAATATATGGAACAAGCGGATTTCCGTCATTTCTAGCACTAGACTCAGGAATATAAGTCATATTTGGAGAGTTTGTGAATGAATGAGTGAAAACGTTTAGCAATATGTTCCCACATACGGTGCTAATATGTTTGTGTAAAAAACTAGACTAGATCTAATTATTTAATCACAGATAAATATAAAATAAATAAAAGAAAGAGACAAAAGACTTTTAAAGTGGTTCGGCTATGCAACAAAGCCTACGTCCGCTGTACTTCTTATTGCCTTGTGTTTGCCTTTCGATCACTTGATCACCTTGCCCTTGATGAAGGGATTACAGTGTATTTATAGTCTCATAAGGAGATAAAGATATGGAATGTGAAAGGATGGAATGCCTTTATAAACTAGGCATTTTCACCGATACATAACATTCATAATATATATGGTTATTGGTATTTTATTGACCAGGTTGGTCATCCTTCTTGTTGTTGGTCGGCCTTCTTAGAGTTGGTTGGCATTCTGACTGTTGGTCGGCCTCCCAGGTCTTGGTCGGTGACTATGCCTTGATAATGAGGATTATTGCCACATTGGATTACACATCTCTATTTCTTATTGGTCCACGTAAGTGGGTAATTTTTGGTATCAATAGTAAGATTGGTTGATTAGATATTTAAGAAGTACTAGACGTTAAGACAAGATCCTGTAGAATAAGTTTGTTTTTATTTTAAAGCAAAGGCGTCATCCTTGGAGAAACCCTTTCTCAAATTGAGGTGGATATCTAAGGTTGCATGGCTACTCATCTTGCTTTCTTAGATCAGTGGCTTTATTGAAATTTGTTTTTCTAAGTAGCTTGTGTGCTAACTTCAACTCCTTAGATCATGTTTGTTATTTTGGTATATTTCATGCACCCCTTTCTTGATTATATAATGCTTGCTAAAAATCTCTCCCGTGCCATTTTATAAGAAAAATAAAGGTATCGTCTCCATGCAGGGACCAATGCTTCTAATTTTAAATAGATTTTATGATCCTGAGTTTATCCATAAAATGAGTGTAGGTGGGTAGTATTCGGAAGAGTTATTTGTTTCAGTATACATTTTTTTAGACTGGCCAAATGAGGAGTGTTTGGTGGAAGAGGAGATAGAGGAAAGGGGAGACCAGATCTATAAGGATGCAAGTAAGGTTGTCAAAACATTTATCAGAACCGTATCGTTTCCCACAAAATTATATAATGTATTTTGTATCGTAAGATCATCAAGATGTCTTTATTTCATCATGAAAATTCTAAAAATTATAAGTTCCTATCTATTCTCATCATCCACCCAATGATGAGGCGTAGGGTTATTTTCGTGTATATAAAATTGGGAGAGTAGGTGAGACAAGAGGAAGTCTATAGGCATGATCTCAATAGTGTAGAACTGTTAGTATGAGTCAAGATGGTAAATATATGGTTTCTGGATAAAAACAAATGAGGGCATAAAAGTTTATTTAAAGCAATATTTATGAGAATACTAAATGTCAATTTCTATGGGTATGATAAATGCCAATCTATGACATATCATACCGCAAACTTTAGCATATTTGGAAATACAATAGCAACCGACAAAGGCATGTTTTGTGGGCCTAGGGCTTAAGCGGAGCAAAATGTTCTGCCTGAAATAAAAAAAATGTTTAAACCAAAAATGATGTTCCGTTTAAGATATAGTATAATTTTGTAAAATATGCACCTTTTCTTATGCGAACATCTTATTCTGCCTAACTTTATGTTTGTAGTTCTATGGGAAATATACCCTATCCACAACACTTTCCTCTTTTTTTCCTACTAAATATACTCTAGAACATCAAATATACTCTACACGTAATGGTTAATATTATAGGCAAAAGGTATGGGTGTGTGTGCCTGGTACATGTATTAAAGATAGTGGTATCATATGTCGTATATTGAATGACGTTTATCCCATAAATTCTGTTCCATGTTTTCATAAATAAAGTTAACTTTATAACCTCTCTCATGACCCATCAACTTATTAGTCCACACATTGGGATTTGTGGCCCACCTCTTGGATGGCCCATAGCTCACGGTCATGCTGATCCAATGATCCTAACCGTCTATTGTAGACACTATTGAGATTAACTAGGTTGTGAGCTCTTTGATCATTTTCTTCTTTTTCCTTATAATAATAAAATAAGGACCTTTGTAACAGTTTTCTAACATGTAAGATATAGGGGGAGTTCTAAAAGAGATTTAAGGAAAAGAACCCACATGGTATGAAATATTTCCATGAGATGATAATAATGAGCTTAAAAAACTCTTTGAGGAATCCACCTGAGCTATTCATGTTGCCGTTTGATTACGAAGTTAAAGAAGGACTGTGAAACAGTTCATTTTTATAAATTACTATTATGAAGAAGTGAGGTACTCTCATTTTTTCATTTTTTTCTCATGGAATCATAGTCAAAGAATGGATTCCATAGAAAACCACAAAATTAATTTTTTTCTTCCTACTTTCACATAAATGAATTGTTTCCAATATTTTTCTAACTTTGTGATGAAATGCACCGTGAGTTTTCTAGTTTCCTCATTGTCGTACGGGAATCGGTGAGACGATCATTCAACGATATGTTGCTTAAGATTGATTCCATCTTCTAAGCATGTTATATGCAGGGTGTTGAAATGTTTAAAACACTAAATTTGATCCTTTGGCCTCTTTTGTCATGCGATAATATTTTGGATGAATTGTGATTATTGATAAATTCTTTCGTTCTATTTGGTTAACCAATGGATTCCTGTTGGTAATCAAATTTTGTGTTAGGTTTATGCATGGAAAGTGAAATGAAAATGTACAATCTATACCAATAATACTCTTTAACGATAATATTACTATAAATATATATACAAACACATACACATACATATACAAAATATTACATTTCACTATTTATAAATGTAAGAACTCAAATCTGTTTTTAAAAAAAATGTATTTTCCAATATTTAAATATAATAATTTATTATAGATAAGTGTGTATTATATGTAATTTATTAAAATAAATTATTACACGAGTAGAAAAAATGGCCTAAATAATATTTGTTCTACTTTAAATTTAATACAAATTGACATAAAAAAAAATTCTGCACAAAATAAGTGCTTAGATTTTATGGGTAATTTTTATGGGCATATTTGTCTTCACAACAATATATGTAAGGATTCCCATAGAAAAGTAAGAATTCTACCTATATTGGATGAATTTCGATTCCACCTACTTTTCCAACAATTAGGTAATCGGATTCCATTAGGGCCCACATACTCATGCAATTTAACCTTGCATCAAGCGCAATAATCTTACACTTTCCCTAGAATGTTGAGAAGGAATAAAATTTCACTCAACTTTGTGATATGGAATATTGTTGTTAAAGGAGCGCCTAGGCTCTAGGCTCACCAAGGCGCGGCTTTGGCACCTTGCACCACTCGGGCAAGGTTTCTTTAATAAGGTGCACGCCTTGTGTGCCTAGGCTTCAGGCTCTAGGCATTGCTAATGCCCGCCTTGTTAAATTTGTTTGGGCAACTCCTCAAGAATGATACAATAGATGTACTGGTTTTACATATTTTCTAATAGGATATGGAAGATTAGATGAGTCCCCACCCCAAAACTAGCCAAAGTAAGTAGTTTATTCTAAATGAAACTTTTTCTTTCTCACCAATCCCCACTTAGGCAAAAGAAACTAATAAAATTAAACTCCAAGAGTGTTGCATCGTAAAACAATTTATGTGTTGATTTTGATTTTGATTTTTCTTTCATTCATCGGAGTATCTTTTTTTTTCATATATCAATATATGTTCTTTTGTTGATTATTAGATAATTAAATTGCTAAATAAATTTGACACTACATATATATTTTTTCCATATGATTGTATAAGCTGATTTGTTTCTTCTTGATCATGTATAATAGTATTCCAGAAATTATCATATTATTATAAATATATAACTTCTGTATGTTTTTATAGAGTTTTCCCCTCAATTCGATTAATAGCATGCTTCGCCGTGTGCGTAGGCTCCACGGGGACCTTGGTACGCCTTTTGAAAAACAAACTAAGAACTGTTCTATTAGCCTACTCCGTGCGAGTGTCCACTGATAATTAAACAAATGTCAACTGATTGAAAAGTCCTGTTGAAATTATCTGAAAACTGCTGAAAGAGGAGGCTATGGAGGTGAGAGATATGGGCATCTTTGAGTTTCAAAGAAAAGTTGCCCAATACAATCGGATCCTTGGAGATACCTCTTGGAAGGTAATATATAATAATGAATAACTTGTACACATTACATATCTAATATATAACTGTTTGGAGCTCGCTCACTGTCTCTAGGAATAAAAAAATTATTATTGTTGTATACGGTGGAAGTACTCATGGTTAAGCAGTAATTCACTCATTTGAATGTTTAAACCAATAAGATATAAGGGTAATGTCAAGCCTCATCAAGTGAGAATCAACAAATATAGACAAAAAAAAAAAATGATAATACAATGGCATCTAATGATGACAACAATAAGATTTTAAATTTATGGCAACTATATTAATATTTTCCTTAATATTTGTGTATTTATTGTCAGAGCCAAGTAACCTTAATTCTTTTTTTTTATAATTATTATTTCACTTTTATTTATTTATTCATTTCTGTCTCATTGGAGCGATTCACTGGTGTGTCACACTCGTATTGGATTGTGTTTGGACCCCACTGGACTTCATCGGTATGAGGTCCAAACACGAGCGAATATTGGTGCGACACGTCAGTGTGTCGCAAGCAATCAGTCGAAAATTAGAGTTGACCTAGAATTATTGATACACATATATGGATTGAGGTCTCATTTTCTTGACATGATAGCAGCCTGTGGAAGGTGTTGAGAAACAGCTTTGGAATATTGCATCAAAGTGTATAATGACATGCAAGAAAGGGTCTCCCAGCTCTGGTCCTTATAATGCAACTCTCCCTATGCTTTTGAAAGAAATTTCACAGTTATCTCAACTATCCAATGACCATGATGTATGGTGTGACTTTAATTATGGTTGACTAATTAGTTGTTTATAACGCAACATTTATTATTTGAAAAAATTAATTTCTTTATAATTAATGGCCAAGACCAAAATTTAGTAAGTTATAGTAAGATTTTAATATATTGATTTTTGAAATGCAAATTTTATTTTGGAAGTCTTGAAGGAAAGCGCAGCTCATAATTCAAATACTACACAAGTATATGCAATCCGCCTAGTTTAGCTTGAACTTTTTTTGTCTTAATTTAAGTAATTTAAATATATACGGTGTGAAAATTTGTGCTTGTCCACATCATCTTGTGTTTGGCTTCGTCTCGTTTAAGCCTATTTGATAAGTATTGGTCAACCCTAACGTAACTTGACATTATTAACTAACTGTGGCAAATCAGTGACACTAGTCGGAGATAATTGTGATATGTGGTGACATGCTAACTTGTGAACTAGAACATAAGACGAGTGCTCCACTCGCAATAAACAATACACCTCGCATTCCTTCATGTATAAAAAGTTAAATACTTTTAAATATTATCAAAAAATAAGTAAACAATCATCTAATTTTACAATAAGGGATGGAGATATAAAAATTGTTAACTAAACTTTTTTAGATACTACAAAAAGGTTGAAATCTTGAAAGATGATAGCAAATTTCACATTCTTGTTAAAGATGTCAAAATTTTGCATTGTGAACCATTTTGTCGTATCAATCTCAATATCAATGTAAATCAAATTAGGATGATAATTTCGTACGGAAGCGTACCAACAAATGATTGTAATACCTAGTAATTTTGATAACTTTTAAGAAGGGATTTATTTGGAATTAATTGAATAATTTGAAATTAATCCAAATTTAAATATTACTTGAGAATATAGTAATATATGATATATGTTAAATATTACTTAGTGAATCAAAGTAATATGTGGTTATGACATTACTTGTGATTAATTTTAAAAGTTGTAGCGAATAGTTAATATGGCAATTTCGGTGAATAAGTCTGACGCGTGTGAAAGTAGTGTCGGGACTGAATTTATATAAAATAAAAAGAGGAATATTGTTATGTCATCCAAATTGTCGTTTTGACTGCGTCAAAGTGTTCAGAAGTGTTTTTATAGTAAAAAAAGTCTACTCGGACGTTTGTATAGGGTCTCGAGGCACTTTGAAACCGAATAGTCACCCCCGGGGGGGGGGGGGGGGGGGGGGGGTAACATGGTCATTTAACTTGGAAGGTGAATAGTATACACGAATTTGGGAGATTATTTATAAGTCTAAAGGGTTTAGATTATGGATTCATCCTACAAACTTAGAGAGAGTGAGGAGTTTCTCTGGGGAAAAGGAAGAGTCTTTGTGGGATAACCAAGAGCCAAAGGTCACCACTACCAACCACTAGCAGAAGTTGATTGGAGAAGGAAAGAACCACCAGTGGACACACATCCCCAAAGGATCAGATCTTCAATAGAGTCAAGTGATTTAATATCTACAATCTAGTTAGTATAATGCCTATGTTAGGATAATTAAAAATAATGATAAGTTACATGTTTTGAAGATAAACTAGTTAGATGATAATTCATTTCTGGAAAGTAGAAATATGTAGGATTTCATCTCATGTTATTGGTAGATATTAATCCACGAAATAAACATCACATGTTGATGAAATTCTGAGAGTTATAGGATTGTTCTCGAAATATTCTCATAATTAGTTTTCTGGAAAAATATGAGAAATATATATATATATATATATATAAATTAGAAAACTTATATATGTCATAAGATGAACCTATGATGTCATCTATATAATTTTTTTTGCATATTCAATTTTGCCCTTAAAAATTTTGAACTCCCTCCCTTTTCTTTGTCACTAATTAATTTTCGTTCTTTGACTTTAATTCAAACCTAAGGTTACTTTGGTAAACACCCACAAAATTCATGCCTAATGGATGAGATTAAACCCTAGCATCTAACGGTTCTGAATGCTTCGTCCTTTGAGATGATTATACGCACAAGGCTCGAGGTTTTTTTACAAACAGAGCCCGCCCATGGCTCGAGGTAATTGATCTTGAAAACTTCTTTCTAAACTTCTCTCTATCAAGAATGATAAATAAGTCCCCTCATGTTTTAAAGACCTCCTCCATGCCAAATTACAAAGGCCTCCTCTCATATCATCGTCGATAGAACCAACAGGTATTCAATGAAAGGACAACTGAGAATTTCATTCATACAGTGCCAGTGATGTACTGGGCATCTTTACCTGCTATATTGGACCTTTCATCTTCCAGTTGGGCACATGGCCATGCCTACGTGAGATAAGGGCATCAAAATTGGTTATAGTCGGAGACCAAATCTTTACCGGCAGGAGATTTCATCTCTATTGTGTTGGGTTCGGCGAAGATGAAATCTCTACTGTGTTGGGTTCGACGGAGATCAAATCTTTATCGCGTTGTCTCTATTGTGTTGTACGGAGATCAAATCTCTACTATGTTGGTTTCGGCGGGAGGCCAAATATTTACCGGCAGGAGATTTCATCTCTATTGCCACCAGAATTTTTTTTGACAATGAGTTTCCTTTATAATTTCTACGAGTTTGTTAGGTTGTCGGTGGTTTGTTAGGTAATTCCTACGGTGGTTTGTTAGGTGGATTCAAAATAGGGGATGGTATATCTGTGTTAGTTTTTGTGTATCTGTGTTGGAGTCAAAATTGGGGATTTGGTTTGTTGGGCAGTGAAGCTTCTTGGGATTCAACCGGGGTGTTAAATGTCAGACGAGATATTGAATTTAAGGAAGGATTTACTATTGGATTCATGGTATGTCAGAGACATTCAAGAAAAAAAAATTAATTTGGTAATTTTTTGGACTTTGATGTTTATTGTTTGCCTTTGTATAAAAATTTACACAAACTTCTCTCTATGGTTTTTACCTTTATATAAAAATTAATTATGAGTATGTTATTTGCATTTTATTTGTTTTTACCGTTATATAAAATAATTTTTTTGATATGTTGTTCAGTGTTTCGGTCGAATGGGTACATATTGTGAACACATAGTTAAAGACATCACAGTCCAGAGAATGGATGCATATTGTGAACACACAGTGGTTCACAACCCACTACATCACTATCTGCAAGTCCATTCTGTAAGATTCTCTTCCAACATTGTTGTTTTCTTTGCTGATAAGTGTTCGTTGTTAATGGTCTGAACAACACTGTTGTTTTCGTTGTTAATGCGGGCAGAAGGCGTGCGTGAGGCTTTTATATGCTTTTTTTTTCTTCTGATTTCTCCATATCTAGATATTACTCATTGATGTAATTATCAAGAACACTGATATTATCCATTAATATTTTTTTTGAACCAACAATAAATTAAGAAGGAAGGAGATGTAAAATGAGAGATGGTGAGAAAAAAATCAAGGGACCCAATATTTTTATGTGGGTGAATGAAAAAAATATTTAATTATTTATTATGGAAAAAAGTTGATGTTAGTTATATTGAAAAACAAATTTGATATCATTTTTTATCAAATTTGTTTTTACAAATTTTTATGATACATAACTTTTTTAAAAAGTGTATTTTTTATATTTTTTTTATAAAACAAAACTTTAAAAAAATGATTTTTTAGTAAGAATGCTAATTTTGACTTTAATAAATTATTATTATTATTATTAGATTTCAATACACGACATGAATAATGTGACTTATATTTTTTCACATCACATTAAAATACTATTTGACATGAATAAGTCGAGTAAAATTATGAAGTAATTGTGTCAATGTATTAATGTTACGTGAACAAAACGACCCTTAGTATAATTAACACTACGTGTCAATGTATTAATTCCTCTGAGTTTTTATTAAAACCTATTTCCAATTATAAGTAACGCTAGATTTTTTTTGTACAAAAATAACGTTCACTTTTTAAAATAAATAACGAAAATTCTTTATTAACATCCATTTTAATAAAAAAAATTAATATAACATAATTATTTTTGAAGTTTTATGGAGATTGTCCCTCTTCATTATTTTTATAATATGTAATTTTTCTACCTACTTTGTATTTATAATAATAGCAAAATTTTAAAATTTTAAAATACTAAATCTTTACAACTCACTCACGTGGGTTGTCATCACCAACTCTCTCGAATCTCTTTCTTACATCCCATCCCATCTTATCCCATCGCCCTTCCTTTATTATTTTGGTGATATCTCAACTTTTGGTGATCTCATTCTTACATCCCATCCCATCCCATCCTATATATTTTGATCTTTATATTAATAAAAAACAGTTTCATTATTAATTTTAAGATAGTTATAGGGGTATATATTAAATAGTTTATTGATTTTTTTTAATACATGTATAGTCTAATTTTTTTTATTTTTCATTCGAGTTTTTTAGTACAAAATAAAATATTTGGACTAAATGTGTATTAAAAAATGTGTGAGGGACTTTTTTATATTTGATTCTTAGTTATATTAGAAAAACTAACTTGACACCATGTTTTTAGTAAACACTCGACAAAACTTTTAGTATAAACTATATTATTTAAAAAACTTTGATTTTTTCAAATGTCTAGTAAACATAACTTTTTTTAAAAAAATGTATTTTTATACTTTGTTTTATAATTTTTTATAAAACATAACTTTTAGAAAAAAAAAATTGTATTTTTTGTTGTAAGAATCAAAGTTTTGATTTTAATACATTACTACTTTTTTAGACTTTTAACAAAAAACATGAATAACGTGACTTCTAATGTTTCACACCACGTTGAAATATTATTTGACATAAATAGCATGAGTAAAATTATGAATTAATTGTGTCATTGTAGTATTGGTAGGTGAAAAAACGAATAGGCGGATCATTGTTTTTATCGTGTCATTTATATAAAAACATTGGACTTATATTATACATGACTTATGTTTTGAAAAAATTTCTTCGTGCCTTCAGTCAAAAGGCAATACGCTTAACTGCAGGATCTTGAATAGGCGGATGTCGGCGTGCCTTCAGTCAAACCGTAGCTTTGGCGAGGGCATTTTTCATCTCACCAAGGCACGACTTTATGCTTTTCAATATATTATCAACGTGCCTTCAGGCACGGGCATACCCTAGTACATATATATATATATATATATATATGTGTGTGTGTGTGTGTGTGTGGTTGGGGAGGAAAATAGTTAGCAAGATGTTGGCAGTGGAGACTGGACAAAAGTGGTTTGTTTCTTATGACACCATGGAAGGAGGTGTTATGGTCTTTTCGAAGCTAATTTGAGCCTATCGGTCCATGGAGTGTCTACGACACTCTGTTCAAGCAGATGAAACTTGGGGACCCCAGGATGCAGATGATGATGACGGAGAAGGCTCCTCTGGTAGATGTGGGTAGGACTCCTGGAGAGTTTATTGTGTAATGGGGGATAAATGTGGGGATTTTATTGTGGCTTTCTAGGAAGGTGGGGGGAATGGAGTTATTCGTTCCTTCTCTTATGTAATCCGTACCGTAATTTCTTATTAAGGAAATAAATAATTTTATTATCATCTAGTTATCCCTTTGATGAGTTTGTGTTGTTTGAATACTAATCATTAAGGCATACATAATCCTTTTGTTCAAATATATGTTGGAATTGACTGTCATTCTCGGAGAATAGTATTTTGTGAAAAAGAAACGGGGCGTGCTCATGTAAGGTGTATGAGCTGCCTACTTACCTCTAGGGTTTTTGGAAAGTTTTAATTTGATTTTTTGCAGAGGATCAGGCCCACGTAGTTCTGGGTGAGGGGGGGAATGAAGAGTTTTTTTTAGCATAGAAGGGGAATGAGAAGAGTTGTAGCGCGCCGAGATTTCGGACTAGGGGTAGAACTTCTTAAGACGATCCAGGTTGACTGGATGGGCCATCTCTTCCCCATCCAAGTCGGTGAACAGGGAAGCACCACCAGACAAGATCTTCTTTACAATGTAGGGTCCACTACAATTGGGCTTAAATTTCCCTCTGGGGTCCCAGATGGGTTCTATGATCCGCGATCCTTGACTCTCTTGTTGAATGAATGCGCTATTCGGCAATGGTACCCTTGTATGTGGTATAGTGATTTTAATCTCCTTTCGTCTAGGAGGGTCAGCTTGTCAAGACGGCTTTGGCACCAGTCTTCTTCGCTGACCTAGATTTCAAGCATGATCATAGTGAGGGTATTTCCAACTCCACGGGTAGGACTGCTTCCATGTCGTAAACTAGAGAGTAAGGGGTAACCCCAGTAGAGGTTCGAATTAAGGTTCGGTAGCCCCAGAGGGCGTACGAGATCCGATCATCCCAATCCTGACAGCTTTCGGTCATCTTGCTGATGATGGCTTTGAGGTTTTTATTAGCAGCTTCAACTGCACCATTGGTCTGAGGTCGGTAGGGAGAAGATTTGTTTCTCTGAATTCCATACTCGTTGACCACTTCTGTGACTTCTTCCTCGAAATTCAACCCGTTGTATGATACTAGCTCGTGCGGGACCCCATACCGGCAAATGATGTTTTTCTTGATGAATTTGGCTACTCTCTTAGTGTTTAGCACTGTGTATGACTCAGCTTCGACCCATTTGGTGAAGTAAGCAATGGCAACTAGGATGAACTCATGCCCATTGGAAGCCTTCGGTGTAACCTTCCCTATGATGTCGATGCCCCAGGTGGAGAATGGCCAGGGAGAGGTCATGTTGTATAATTCGTGTGAAGGAAGATGTTGAAGGTTGGAGAACTGTTGGCATTTAAGGCATCTCCGTACATAGGCGGTACAATCCTAGGTCATTGTGGTCCATTAGTAGCCTTGTCGGATGATCTTCTTGGCAAGCATGTGACCATTCATGTGGGGTCCGCATTCTCCGCTATGGATCTTCTGCATTATCTTTTCAATGTTAGCCCCTGTGATGCAGTGTAGATGGGTTCCATCAAAGTTTCATTTAAGCAGTGTTTTGTGATAGATGATGTACCGGGCAACTAGTCTTCGGGGGGTTACTCGATCTTTCTTGTTGGAACCCTCGGGATACCTTTCATGCTTGAGGAGGTGCCAGATATCATAGTACCAACAATTGGCTATCTCGGGATCTTTTGTGGTGACGAGCTCAACGTGGTAGCAGTGGGTTGGTTTGTCTTGCTTTTGATTGAGGAAGGGGTTTGTAGTTATTACTTTGGTCATGTTGACCATGGAGGCCAAGGTATCAAGGGCATCGGCTAGGTTATTCTTGGATTAGGGTAGGTAATGGAAGGTGATATCTTGGAATTGGGAGGCTAGATCTTCTAAGTGGGCATGGAAGGGTTGGATTTTTTAGTCCTTGACTTTTTACTTTCTGAGCACTTGACCGGTGATGAGGGAGGAATCCCCGTAGACATCTTGGCATTGAATACCTTTCTTGAGAGCAACGTTGAGGCCTACTGTGCATGCCTCGTATTCATCCATGTTATTGGTGTAGGGGAAATCCAATTTGATGGCGATGGGAGTGTGAGAGTCATCTGGGGAGATCAGAAGTATCCTAATGCCATATCCTTTTTTATTAGCAGCGTCGTCAAAGAACATTTTCCATCGAAGGTTATCTTGAGCAGTGAAAAGGATGTTTTCATCTGGGAATTCGGAGATCCAGACATCGGCTTCTTCTACGGGGTGATCAACGAGCTAGTCAGAGATGGATCTTCCATTCATGGCTTTCTACATGACGTACACGATATCAAACTCGGCTAGGAGCATCAACCATCGGGCCATTCGGCTGGATAAAGCGGGTTTCTCGAGCAGGTATTTGATGGGATCCATTCGGGATACAAGCTTGATGAGGAAAGCGAGTATGTAGTGCCGCAGCTTTTGGGTGACCCAGACAAGTGCGACACACGCCTTTTCCAAAGCGGTGTAGTTGACCTCATATCCGATCAATTTGCTACTGGCATAATAGATGGCTCTTTCTTTGCTGTAATCTTTAAGGTACTGGGATAACAAAGCTCCGACTGAAGTGTCGGTTATGGTTATGTATAGGATCAAGGGGAGACCAGGCTGTGATGGCATGAGTACAGGGGGTTGGGTTAGATATTACTTTATTCGGTCAAAAGCTTCTTGGTAGGCATCATTCCAAACCTTAGTTGAATCCTTTTGAAGAAGTTTGAAGATCGGTTTGCAAATGGAGGTTAACTGGGTGATGTATTGCAATTTCCCAACGAACCCTCAGACTTCTTTCTCTGTTCGGGGAGGTGGCATCTCAAGTATGGCTTTCAGCTTAGCAGGATTTACTTCTATCCCCTTCTCACTGACCATGAATCCTAAGAGTTTTCCCTTTGTAACGCCAAAGATGCATTTTTGCGGATTGAGTCTCATCTGATACTGTCACAGTCGCTCGAAGAACTTTCAGAGAGCAGGGACATGACCCTCTCTAGTTTTGGACTTGATAATCATATCATCCACATATACCTCAACTTCTTTGTGAATCAGATCATGTAGGATGGTTGTGGTAGCCCTCTGGTAGGTAGCCCCAGCGTTCTCAAGACCAAATGGCATAACGGTGTAGCAAAAGGTTCCCCATGGGGTGATGAATGCGATTTTTTTCTTGGTGGTCTGGGTGCATTTTGATTTGATTGTATCCGGCAAACTCGTCGACGAAGGACTTGAGAGCATGACTGACTGTGTTATCCACGATCATGTCGATATTGGGTAGAAGATAATCATCCATTGGAGAGGATTTATTCAAATCCCGATAGTCTACACACATCCGAACTTTTCCTCCTGATTTCGGCATGGGAACTATATTGGCTAGCCATGTGGGATATTCGATCACATCGAATGAAGCCTACGTTCAACTGTTCGACCACCTCTTCTTTGACTTTGAGCGACCATTCGGTGTGGAGATTTCTCAAATTTTGTTTAACCGACTTATAATAAGAGAGAGTGGTAATCTCGTGCTGAGCTATTTCAGGATCAATGACGGGCATATCATCGTAGGACCATGCGAAGACATCCATAAATTCTTTTAGCAATTCTTCGATTTGTGCACACTCATGCTCATCAAGGGTAGCCCCTATCCTAATCTCGCGCAGATGGCTACTAGAACCAAGGTTAATAAAAACAGTCTCTTCCTTATTAAATTGAACGTGGTTATGTTATTTATTATTAACCTTATTTAGATTAGTTAAGAATTGTTCATTTGTAAAATCATTATCATCGAAAGTTTAATTAGAATCCAGACAGTTAATGTAAGGCACAATAAGATACTCAAAATCTTCGTTTATTTCATTGATAGGAAAAATAGCATTGAGAACCTCTTCAAAAGAGGACTCGATTACATTTGAACAAGTATAGACAACAGAAGAAGAAAGGGGGTAAACATTAGGATTAGAGGAGATTTTAACAGGTAGAACTGACATAGCATGCTAGTTGAGGAGAGGTGTATCAGCAGCTTTAATCAGGTGGGATAGATCCAACGATGTAGTGCCCCATTGTCTGTAAGTTGAAGGAATCTTCGGACTCACTTTCCTCAGTCTCTTCGATATCTTTGATAAGCGATTGTACATGGTATTGGGAACTCTCGGCCCATGGGTAACTGTCTTGGAAGAAGATCTCCAATCGAGGCTTCATCTTCTTGTCCGTATGGTCGTACCATGGTTCAGGAAAGCCACAAAAGGGTAAATTCTCACCCTCTTTGATGAATCATCCATTCAAGGAATCAGCTAGGATAGTCTGGACACAGTCTAGTCTCCTCTTTGATCGAGACTGGAGGATCATTCTGAGCTCTTGTTCTGATGGTTGATACCCCAAACCACAGGGATGAAAAGCCTTTTTTAGTTCAATTGGCTCGAGTATCCCTTGTTGTCTTTGTCCTAGCACCAGTCCGGGCATAAAGTGCATATTTCTGAACATCTAAATCACATTGACGTTGCCATGAGGATCGTACTCTGGACAAACTCTTCCTTTGAAGTCGTCCCCTACCGGGATTAGAAGTGGTTCAACTCGGAATCCTTATAGGAGCATATTATTTGACCCGTACTATATCTCAAGGATTGGGCTACTGGTACTTGCACCATCGGCATTTTCGCCATCGCCCAAGATGGTAATGACCCGTCCGTCGGTGAAGAAATTTAATTTTTGATGGAGTGAGAAAGACACGCCCTTGATACTGTGGAGCCAAGGTCGTCCTAGCAATAGGTTGAAACAGGCAGGGAAGTCAATAACTTGGAATTCAATGACAGGTTTTATAGGGCCAGTCCCTATTACAAGCTTTATGGATCCCATCACCTCCCGATGGGTATTATTGTAGGCACGCATAACGGTGGAAGTTAGAGCGAGGTCGCTTGCTTTCAGTCCTAAACATTTGAAGGTTCTCAATGGGCAGGCATTTAAGGCGGATCCATTATCGATAAGAGAGAGTGGTACAACCTTCCCCATAACTTTGACAGAGATGTTGAGTGCATGATTGTGGCTTAGCCCAATCTTGTTGAATTCCTCCTCGAAAAAGGATAGCATTCGGGTAGAGGTCAAGGACCCGACCAAATTTATCGCTTCTTCTGATGTGGTGGAAGGATGGACTGTGGGTCTAGAGTAACTTGATCAAAGCATTTTTGTGTAGCTGAGAAGACATGAAAAAACCCCATAGAGTGATGTTAGCTTGAGTTTTCTTTAGTTGATCGAGGATATTTCTCTCCTTGAGGGTCATCTCTGGCATATGAAGGTTTTCCACGCCCTTCCCCTTGTCATTGGATGGTAGTGAGTTTGGTGTCTGGTAATGCCTCCCTGATCTGGTTATCTGATTTAATGACGAAGGAAAAAACATGAATCCTATTTTCTCATCGATCTTGGGTTATTCTGCTACCTTTCTTATTTCTTTGAGGATTTATTCGAATGATATCATCCCACACATGTCGTCTACCGAGCCAGTTTTCTCTGAAGCTTGCTCTTCATCTAAATCATCGAATTCTCCCCCCATACGGTGGTAACAATTTTATCTGTCCACGTAAAGTCGATGCATTCCATAACTTCAATGGCTTCTTCATACAAGTCATCCCATTCCGTGGGGATGTGTAAGGGTGAAGGGACCAGGAGCCCTTGTAGCTTCAAAGCATCGAACAACTTGGTGATATTGCAAATGTTGCTGGTTTGCCTGAATAATTCTACCATGATCCAGATGTCATCATCCAAGATGACTTCAACGGGTGGTACTACCCATCTATCTGACTCTTGGGCCCATTTTTTTGCTTTCAAGAATAGCGCACTGAACCTCTGGAAATCAATAATCATTTTTGAGGGAAATTTTAGCCCAAACTCTAGGAGTTGGTTCAAGACTTCTGATAATTTCATACCTCCATTTTCAAAATGAGTACGGACAGCGATGCATGCTCTGGTGAGGAGTGACAATGCCTGATCAGTGAGGTTAGCAGGGTATAGGAGGAAATATGGGCAAATTTTGAGAGGGTTAGGAGAGTGTATGGGTGTGATTTGAGTTAAGGGATCGAATTATGGGTTGTCTTCTAGAAAGATGGCATTGGTATGATTTTGAAGTGGGTTGTGAGTAGTGTTTGGCTTAGGATTTGCTGGTGGGGCGATGGTACCCCGATCAATTAGACCTTGGATCATGTTTCGAAGGTGAAAGCATTGGTCGGTGGTATGGCCAACTATTTGGTGATAGGCGGAATGGGCATCTGCATTTAAGTTTCTTAGGAGTTGATTTGGAAATGGATGGGGATCTAAGAGTTTGATAAGGTTTCGGCATAGCAGGGCTTGATAAAATTTGATGA
The DNA here is from genome assembly GCA_949130495.1 of Sambucus nigra. NCBI lineage: Eukaryota > Viridiplantae > Streptophyta > Magnoliopsida > Dipsacales > Adoxaceae > Sambucus > Sambucus nigra. Next base: position 55,337,079 of record OX422219.1, read on the forward strand.
GGGGAGCATGGAGCTCAGTGTATTCCTTTCGGATTGGGACAGGGCGGCTTTCTAGTGCCCGTGATGTGGTTGGTTGAGAGATGTTGTCATATTTTATGGGGGTGAACTGTTCGGACACCTTCTTTGGGTCAACTTTTGTTTTGGCAAGACCTTCCTCGATTTCAACTCCTGCCTCTCTGAGAGCTCGAAAATGGGGATAGTATTGTCCTCCCATCATTGCTCGGACATGGGGTAAGAATTTCTTCTTTATTATGCTGACTTGTTCTTCCTCAGAAGGCCGATTGCTCATAGTTTCTTATTTTTCCCTCCATCATGCTATATGAAGTTACCGACTGATTCCCCACAGTTTTGTTTGAGAAGTTCTAAATCACAGCGGGTGACCTCAAGCTCTTCATTGTATTTCTACTGCGACATGAATTCTCAAGCCACATCCTCCCAGCTACGAATTCTGGGTTCTTCAACAGATAAAAACCATCGGAGGGCATTATCCTTCAGAGTTTGCTGAAAAAATTGGTCCATCACTTCTTCAGAAGCCCCTAGTAGAGTCATAGAACGATGATAACTTCGGATATGAACGATCGGGGTTCACTTCCTCTGAATTTATCGATATTTGGCATCTTAAACTTCTCAGGTAACCTTGCTTTAAGATAAGGAGACATGTGGGTGTAGTCCATATAATTTCCTAAGATTATGACCTGGTCAAACTTCTTGCTGAGCATCTTGAGTTCTTCTTTGACTTTGTTCAATTCTTCTTCCTTTAGGTTAATGACTATAGGCAAGTTAGCCCCATTCTGGGAAAGATTCGGCATCGGAAGATGGGCAGGCAACAACCCATTAGCAGGAGGGGCACGTGGAGCATGCTGATACTTTTCGGGAACCCAAATGGGCTTGGGTGGATCTATAGTGAGAGGAAATAGGGCCTCGGTCTCTTGAGGTATGGGAACCTGGTTTCGATGCATCTCTCGGACCTCTATTTAGAGGTTGTCAATCTTGGACAGAAGCTGAGCTAGAACTGTCGTCAGATCCGACTGCGTAACGAGTAGTTGATCTGTGTTCTCCATGGAAAGCGGATGGATTCCGGACTCAGAAGGAGTAATAGGGGAACGAACGAAACTCCGGGGTGACTTGACTGAAGACCTAAGCCAATAAGGAGTCAGGCTAAGGGATTGCGATCGACATGAGAAGGTGCAAAATGGGATTTATTTTTGAGAACTTTTTTTTTGTTCGAGATGGAAAGACAACATGTTTTTGGATTTTTGATAGAGAGATGAGAAATGTTTTTGGATTTTTGATAAGGAAAGAAATGTTTTTGGATTTTGGATAAAGAAAAAGCGAATTTCCCCTTTGGAGACGGTCTCATCATGATTATTGTTATTGTTATTGTTATTGTTATTGTTATTGTTATTGTTATTGTTATTGTTATTGTTATTGTTATTGTTATTATTATTATTATTATTATTATTATTATTATTATTATTATTATTATTATTATTATTATTATTATTATGTTTTCACTTGTATTAATTCTCCTAAATGAAAAATAAAATGCCGGACGGGACTCGAGCCTGGAAAAATTGGGTTTGTAATATATGCAAAGCTATGGCTAGACTTGTGACCAGGCTCACGGACAGGGTCCCGTTTTAAAAATGTGCGAAAAAGTCGGCTGGCAAGGTCACCCGGAATTTCGACAGAGTTTCGGGCTGAAATCGACAATCTAACATGTGTGTCCTAGGGTTGACACCTATATACGGGTATGCGGTTGGTTGGGTGAATTGTAATGGGTTCCCCCTTTTGGCGTGACTTCTACGATATACGTCTTGCTCTTGCGGGTAATCGGTACGTGTGGACAAGCCATTTTATATACTTGAGTGTACGTGAATTATCTCACCATATACCTCGTGGGGACGGTACGTGTGAGAGACAATTCGATATACTCGGCGTACGTGAACGAATTCCCTGCGATATACCTCCCGTCATGACTTCGGTCAAGCGGTACGATGCGGGGGAACCATTTGATATATGTCGAAGGTACATGGCCAATGGAAGGTGAGAGTCATATCGCTTAGGCTAACTGCGCCCTTCCGGACCAGCGCCCATCACGAAGTGACCCTCCAGTTACTAGGTAAAAATTTGGTCAATAGCAATGCTCTTTGGTGATGTCGTGTGAATCATGCATGATCCTCTTATTAGTGTCTTATGAGAATGTCTTTCTTGCTTATGCCAAACAGGGAGCAAAGTGCAAGTACCAATGGTACACCAAGTATGGATGGGTCGTGCAACATGTGGATATATGTGACCCTAGGTGCACGTGGTGCTGTACATGGAGAATTTTCTACAAGTGTGTGAATAGAAGCATAAGCATGGGATACACATGAGTAATAAAGGGGGAACATGAAAATAGGGGGACAATATAAGCAAACATAACATCCATGTAAATAGAGTCTAGCCCTCAAAATAAACATATAACAGTCCCCAGCGGAGTCGCCACTGTGGCCATCCCCAATTCTCGTCGCGCGACGGAGGATCCTCAGGTCTCGCGCGTCCCTCTCAGGAGAACTTCGGTCGGCGTCATTTGAGGTGAGGTGAAAGATGTAGAGAGATTAGAGTCTCCAGTCAATTTTACTCAAAACAGATAAAAGAAAAGAGGAAGTCATCCCGAAGGACAGCATCCAAAGACATACTGGTGCATACGAAACCAAAATGATTTGAGAAGGGTCAGGAGGCTAAGTTACAAAATGGGAAGGTGTTAGGCACCCATTCCGCCCTTTCGGTCTCTCATGGATTTTTGTAATTTTCCTTTTATTTTCCCCGTGATATGTGTGCATGTGTATATACAGTGGAGATAGGAATCATCGACTTGTACCATGAAAGAGGTAAAGCAAGTCATCCATAGGAAGGTTTAAAAATAAAATTAGAAAATAAGATTTACGCGATCATCCTTACGTTAATCGTTATGAGGGAACGATAACGCACACGGAATGATACGCCCCTAAGAACAAATATATATATATATATATATATATATATATATATAGTGTAAGAGAATGGAGTTTAGAGAAAATGGAAAATGAGAGAAAAAGTAAAAATTAGGACTCAAGTCTCGGGTTTTACCCCGAAATGCCTACGTAGCCTATAGAGGCATCAAAGTTCACGTAGTTCGCATACAAAATGAGGGGTGGGGTTTATCCCATAAATCCAATTGGGGATTATCTTATTTGTGTGTGTGTGTGTGTGTAGAAAAAGTGTTTTAGTTATGAGAAAAGTGTAAGAGAAGTGTGAGAATTCCCGTTTGGAATTTATGAGCAAACCCCCTTTTTCTTGTCTTTTGTTTTTTTTATTTATATGAAAATAAGATATGTGCAATAATACTAAATAAAAAAGTTCATTAGGATGTATGAGATGAGATAATAAAAGTGCTAAGTGTAACACCCCGCCCGCCCGGGGAGAGCGAACGGAGCGCTAATGCGATAAAATTAATTCAAATCCACAATTGACAAGGTATAGAGCAGCTAAATAAACCCACAATAATATAAATCCACTAATCTCAATCTCTACAATTACAACAACTAACTCGAAAATAAAATACAAATCTGCAATGCTCTATACATCAAAATAATACAAATCTTTCCCAAATAATCCTCGCTAAAATCAATCTCCGTAGCGCCCCAAAATCCGCGCTAACCTGCCACTAAAAGAAAATATGGGGAAGTACACAATACGACAAGAAAGATGCTCAACAAATATATGTTAGCGATGAATAAACCGTAACAACACGAGTACGAATATTCAAATCAAAATGCAAATCTCAAAGCATTTATCAATATAATTTCTCAACAACACTTTAACCGGGTCACCAGGCCTCACCACATCCGTATATGCTTTATCAAGCCATAGCCCGGAAAACAGGAATTTTAGCGGGTGCCCAATATCCGTGCCATATTAAAATCTCATGACAACGTGCTTATCAACAATATAATGATACCAGATGAATCAAAATAATTTCAACAATTATTTTCCAGATTTTAATTAATTTATCAATTCAAATATGAGTTCAATTAACAAGAATTCAAAGAGAATGACACTTGCGAGATTTAAGGAGCATATTGTGTAAAACCCCATACCTCAAACCATGATGAGAAACCAATGATCACATCCTCAAGATCAACACAAAAGATCTACAAAATCTCCTCCAAGAACCTCCAACAAAATAGCCCCAAGAACACCTCTAATCTAAGGTTGGAACTCACAAATCTCAAGGGACAATGTGTATATAAAAAGAAGAGGAATATAAAATATATTTGATGCCAAAATTTGTGACAAAATTATGTTAAAAAGGTTGCCCACGACTTCCTTTTATAATGCAAAGAAATGAAGAGTTGAAATTCAAAAGACTCCTTTAAATAAGGCAAAGAAATGAAGAGTTGGAAGTCAAAACAACTCCAAGAGTTAAAAACATTTAAAAATAAGTTTAAAATAAGTTTTAACTCCATTTTCGAAACCGTTTGAAATTCTCGCCTTTAAAAATAATAACCAACATATTTGAGCAATAAAAATAATTTTATCAAAAACTTTATTTTCCTCCATTTTCCAAAAATTAATTAAAATAGCCCAAAATTACGCGGGTTGTTACACTAAGTAATAAAACAAGATACTACGAATTTATGAGAATTTAAGGAGAGAGTTGAGGAAATTGGACCTTCTTGAAGATCTTGAGCTTGATCTTGAATGTTGGAGAGCAAAACTTAGACTTGGATGATGATGGAGGGTAGTGAATTCACCAAGTTCGATGAAAAGGATGATGAAAAGTGAAGGTTGGAAAGGGATTTGGGTGTAGAGATCACGGTGACTTCAAGAGAGGTTTTCAGGATTTGCTAAGAGCGATTTCTATCAGATCTGGGCACCCTTTGTAAGTGAGGTCAGGCCTACTTTTTATAGGCCCAGGGCATTGCCGATCGAAATATCCCTGTTCTTGACATTCGGCAGGTGCGTTTAGGCACACTGCCGATAGGCAGGGTCTGGGACCTGCCGTTTGGTAGTGTCTTTCAGGCCTTTTTGGAAAATCGACCGCATAACGCAAATTGTTGATCAGAATCATGCACGGGATAAACCACTGGAAAGGTAATTCAGAGACCTTAGAAAGTCCTTTGGAATTCTCCCGAGTTTGGGAGTTGACTTTGGGTCAAATATGGCTCGAAAGCATTCGTCAGTACATTGGACGGGGAACCGTCAGATGCAAACGAATCGTTCGTCCGCATGGTAAGCCCGAATCGCGCACGGGGTGGACCGTTGGAAAGGTTAGGAGATGTACTTAGACATTATAAAGAGTTATATCTAGTTCGGGGAGTTGACTTCAGTCAATCGAACCCGGGAAGCATTTGGTGACCTTTTGGAGTACAACGGATCGTTCGTCCGTACCGTAAGTTAGAGACGTGCACGAGATGGACCGTTGAAAGGGGATTCAGTGACCTTCGAAGATTAATTCAGCCTCGATCGAGCTGAAGACTTTGACTTAGGTCAAACGGAGCCCGAGAGCGCACGGTGGCCTCCGAAGTGAGTTTTGGGTAAAACGGATCGTTCGTCCGTACCGTAAGTCAGAATCGTGCACAGAGAAAATCATTGGAAAGGGGTTTCAGTACCCTTTGAAGATTTATTCAACCTCGGTCGAGGTGAATCTTTGATTTATAGAAATCTTGTGAGCCCAAAGGGGAAAAAATAGTATTTTTGGTATCTTTAGGGTTTACATAAGGCTTGGTTTGGGTCATTTGAGCATGGGAGAAAATGGAAGAGGGAGAGCGAAGGTGGAAAAGTCTTCCACCATTTTTGACTTCTCTCAACCATCCCACCACCATTTCACCACCATAAACCACCACTTTCTTCTAATATTTCATCACATTCAAGCCTACAACACCCATTTCTACCATTGCTGAAGTGGAACTATGAATTTTTTTAAAAGTGTTGGGGAATTTATGGAGATGATGATGGAAGCTTTCATGGATTTTAAAGGGGTCTTTAGCTTAGAAGATTAAATGGATCACATATGAAACCCTTTGAGGCTCTCTTTGGAGTTGGGAGTTACTCCTCTTACACCAACCTTCTTACCACCATTTTGATCTCTTAGAGGTGAGAAAAGTTACTTTTAGTATTAAAACTCTATTTTGTGTAATTATAGTCTTGTTGTTAGATTACATGACCAGGATGCATTGATTAGATGATGAAAATTATGTGTAGTAATAAATATTTTTAGGAACTCCGCCTGTGTCATGCTTAACTTCTTATTTTTTTAACACTGTCGGTCTCAAGCCCAGAAAAAGGAGGAGGGTTGCGTTAGGTAGCTGACAGCCAGCGTAAAACTTTGTGAGATCCTTATGAACAAGAATCCTATGAATATACGTGCTAATGCTAGGGCATTCCCCTTAAGCGATGCGTTGTGCCTGCCACCGGGTGTCTCGAAAAATAGGCAAGGGGCGTTGCGCCTACCACCGGGTGTCTCAAAAAATAGGCAAGGGGCATCGCATCGGGGCCCGGATGCGACGATAAATATGCGAGGGTTCCTGCAACAAGCTGGACGTGTGCGGGTAAAGAAGCTAGTCCAGGATACTAGACTTAGGTTAGCTACTTGGAACATAGGGACTATGACAGGAAAAGGGATGGAGTTAGTAGATACCATGATAAGAAGAAAAATTAACATAGCTTGTTTACAAGAAACTAAATGGGTCGGTGAGAAGGATAGAGAAATAGAAAATACAGGATTTAAATTATATTATACAGGAAAACATAGAAATAAGAACGGAGTCGGAATAATAGTAGATAAAAACTTTAAGGACGATATCGTAACCATTATTAGGAAAGGTGATAGACTTATACTTGTAAAATTGGTATTAGGTGAAAACATAATTAATATTGTTAGTGCTTATGCACCTTAAGTAGGATTAGATGAGCACCCTAAAGTACAATTTTGGGAACAAATGGATGAACTAATTCAAGAAATACCCCTAGGTGAGAAAATCTATATAGGTGGAGATTTTACTCGCCATGTAGGAGAAGATCGTGTAGGATATGAGATAGTGCATGGAGGACATGGTTTTGGATATAGGAACGACGGGGGAGAGTCTATCTTAGATTTTGCGATGGCTTATGATTTTGTACTAGTAAATACATGTTTTAAAAATAGGCTTGAACACTTAATAACTTATAAAAGTGGAACACATAAGAGCCAAATAGATTTTTTCATTACTAGGAAAGGAGACCGATTAACGTGTAAAGATTGTAAGGTAATACCGAGAGAGAGCCTAACCTCACAACATAGGATAATGGTGTTGGATATAAATATTAAAAATCAATCACGAGTGCGAAAAGTGAAGATTAACCCACGAACTAGGTGGTGGAATTTAAAAGGAGAGAAATTATAACTATTTAAAGATAAAGTATTAAATGAAGCAACGTGGAATAGTGAAGAAGAAACTAACATAATGTGGAATAAGATGGCCACATGCATTAGGAGAATATCAAAAGAAATTCTTGGAGAATCAAAAGGCAAAGGGCCACAGTCTAAAGAAATTTGGTGGTGGAATAAAGAAGCACATAATATAATAAAAATTAAAAGGGAGTGCTTTAAAACATGGCAAACAGATAGAAATGAAGAGAATTTTGAGAAATATAAATGGGATAAAAAGGAAGTTAAGAAAGTGGTAAGAGATTCTAAGTTAAAAGCGTATGATGATCTTTATACAAAATTAGGAACACAAGAAGGGAAAAAAAGTATTTATAAGCTTGCTAAACTTAGGGATAGGAAAACAAAAGATTTTAATAACGTTAAGTGCATCAAAAGTGATGATTCGAGAGTCCTAGTCAAAGATGATGAAATTATGGAAAGATGGAAAAACTACTTTGGGAGGTTATTAAATGGAGATAATGGGAGTAGATTAGATATAGAGGAACTTAGGGAGGCTCGAGAAGATATATTTTTTCGTAGAATTAGGACAACAGAGGTTAGGATTTCTCTAAAAAATATGAAAAAAAGGAAGGCTTTAGGACCAGATGGTATCCCTATTGAGGTTTGGAAGTGCTTAGGGGAGGATGGAGTATCATGGCTTAAAAATTATTTAATAGAATTTTAATGACTAATAGGATGCCCGATTAATGGAGAAAAAGTATTTTAGTACCTATTTATAAAAATAAAGGGGACGTACAAAGTTGTTCAAATTATCGTGGTATTAAGTTAATGAGTCATACAATGAAACTTTGAGAGAGAGTGATTGAATATAGATTGAGATTGAAGACAACAATATCTGAGAATCAATTTGGGCTTATGCCTGGGAGGTCAATAATGGAAGCAATCTATTTATTGAGGAGGTTAATGGAGAGGTATAGAGAGAAAAAGAAGGATCGTCGTATGATTTTTATAGATTTGGAGAAGGCGTATGATAGGATACCCAGAGATATAATATGGTGGGTTCTACATAAAAGAGGAGTGACTTGAAGATATATTGACGTGATCAAGGATATGTATGACGGTGCGATGACTACAGTAAGAACATCAGCTGGAGAAAGTACTGAATTTTCAATTACGATAGGGCTACACCAAGGTTCAGCATTAAGTCCTTATCTCTTTGCGCTTGTTATGGATGAGTTGACTGGAAAAATACAAGATGAGGTGCCATGGTGTATGCTATTTGCAGATGATATTGTTTTAGTCGATGAGACTAAGACGGGGAGAAATGCTAGGTTGGAATTGTGGAGAGAAACTTTAGAAACAAGAGGATTTAAAATAAGCAGAACTAAAACAGAATATGTGGAGTGTAATTTTAGTAGTAATAGGAGGACAAATGGAGATGTGGTGAAATTGGAGGGTCAAGAAATAACTAGAAATGACCATTTTCGTTATTTAGGATCGATTATACAAAAAGATGGAGATATTAGTGATGATGTTACGCATAGGATTAGAGCAGGCTAGGTTAAGTGGAGAAGTACGACCGGTATTCTGTGTGATAGGTGTATACCTTTGAAGTTAAAAGGAAAATTTTATAGGACGACCATTAGACCCCCCATGTTATATGGGACAGAGTGTTGGGTAACCAAGAAACAAAATGTGCAGAACATGAGTGTGGCGGAGATGCGAATGCTAAGATGGATTTGTGGTAAAACTCGAAAGGATAAAATTAAAAATGAACAAATTCGTGAAACGGTAAAAGTAGCTCCTATAGAAGATAAATTGAGAGAAAATCGACTTAGATGGTTTGGACACGTTAAGCGTAGACCAATGGATGCTCCTATAAGGAAGAGTGATTTAGTTAGTATTGATGGTAACTCAAGGGGTAGAGGTAGGCCTAAATTAACTTGGTGGGATATTATAAAAAAGGACATGATATCATGTGGTTTAACCGAAGATATTGCACTGGACAGAATGGAATGGAAAAATAGGATTCATGTAGCCGACCCCAAATAATTGGGAAAAGGCTTTGTTGAGTTGAGTTGAGTTGAGAATAAATATTTTTAGGAAATAAAATGTTGCAAAATGTTATTTTGTTAAAAAATAATGATGAACATATATTTCAATGTTTCTTGAAATAAAGATTGGGAGTTTTATGAAAATAGTGTATTTTCTAGAAAATGGATGTTAAACATTTTATGAAATCAAATGTTTGAGAAATGAGGTTGATTATGAAATAAAATAATTGGTGAAATAACATCCTAACATTTCTTATAAAAATGTAGCTTTTGGGAAAAAGGGACATTTGCTAAGTTTGAAGAAATTAAAAATGTCCTTATATTTTGAAAGGTGGAATTTTGAAAGTATTGTGAATTTTTTGAATGAAATATATGTTTAACCCATTTAATAGGATTTTAGGATTTAAAATCCATCTTTTCATGCATATAAACTTATAGTATTTTGATAACAAATATGTGAACAAGTTTAAAGAAGGTTTAGTTGCGTTTAAACATGGAATAAGAAGAGTAGACATTCTTGTCTTCAAAGTGTGTGAAAAAAGGGGTTAAAGGTGTAATTAATATAGGGTTGTAAGACTACATATATTGATAAAAGGAAATGGTATTTTTTTTATAAAAGTAGTCTTTAAAGGTAATTAGATTTCTTGAATAAAGAAATGTCTAATTTGAAAATATAGTTAGTAAAGGTGTTGGATAAGTGTTAATGGTTAAACATTGGGAAGTTCATGTTTGTAACTTAATAATATTTTGAAAGATTAACACTTATAAGTTTGGAAGGGAGATAATGGAACAAAGATGTTTCCAATTGAAAGGAAAGTTACTTAATCAAGGTTAAAAGGTGTTAAGATGTTTAAAAAGACTTAAGAAGTTAGTATAAAATTAACACTTGGTAAATTGGAGTAAAGGTGAGTTTAAAAGCAAATGGGTAAAATGATAATTTTATGTAAAGTTGAACATTTTTATGAAATAAAAATGTTAGAAGGACGTTACACATGATAGTCCTAATGAACATGATTTTGGAATATAAATCAAAGTTAAAGTGTAAATGACATGAAATGATGATTTTCAAAGTGTAAAACAAATTGGGGTGAAACCCTGGGTTTGGCTTCGGTCGCGTAAAAAAGGAAAGAAGGATAATGTGGACATTGTATAATGTTAAATAAAAGTAAAGGAACTTGGATGACATCGTGATAATTAAGGAGGGTCCGGAGCCCTGGGATGAAAGACCAAAACCACTGTCCAGAGTATATGGTGGTGTTGCCAACGGTGTGGAGCCTGTTAAAGTACGCGATTTATTGGAAGATTTTGAGAAAAGATAAAAGGGATAAGTAATATGTCAAGAAATGGGTTATGTGGTCAAAACGTGTTAAGATAACCTAACTTGGATGAACCAATAAATGTTCTGGTAAAGGTTAAAATAGACAGTAAATGTGTAATTTATTAATGTTCATAAGGCAAGGGAAAAGGTAAAGTAAATGGATGGTTAAGTAACGTAAGTGGTTCAACCCATAATTCACACAAGGGTGAATTATAAAAGGACTTATTCACCCACCTCGTTCCCGATTAGGAAAATATTATCCACAAAATGCACTAGAAATATGCTTTTTATACTAATAAGTACGTTTCAATCTTAGATCAAAATAAAATTTTGATTATTTGATCAAGACGAATAATCTAAGACTTTGTTGTTAACTTAAGTACACAAATGGATTTTACAATCTTACATAACTTTACTTTATTGACTTCTTACTATGTACGTGTCAAGATGATTATTTAAGCATGTAGTCTTAACGTTAAAAGAATCCCGATAGACTTAAGCATGGCTACCGTGAGAAGGTTTGCTCATAATCAATTCCTTTTCTTTTTTTATTAAACCCTTTAGTAAGCCTTGACTTGAAGGTTTTCACCTTTCCATTCATCCTTCTTTTAAATTCTTATAGGTCCACTTGTGCTTGACAGGTTTTAACCCATCAGCAAGTCTAAAAATCCCTAAAAATTTATTTGAATATATTGAATCCGTATTGGTATTCATAGTCCTAAGTCAAAACAAAAGTCCTCATCTTGGAATGCCTTTTTGTAGATCCCGGGACCCAGATCGTGTTTACCTGGGGTTATATTGAAATTATTACCCAAAAATACTAACCATTAAGGATGACTCCTAATGCTGCCACTATAATGTGGCACCACTTGCTATGTAGTATACGTAAAATGTGTATCATGATCATTGATAATGCTCCCTTTATGATTAGGTAGTGTATTATCTATATCATATTGTATTTCATCTTGTATGGGTGATTTAGCAACATCGGTAATATGATGTTCCATTTTTTATCTTGTAATTCCAAACTTACACTTGGGTCAGTGGTTTATTACATAATCCTCCTACAAGAATAGATCATTAATGTAATCAACGTCCTTCTTGTACTTATGAGTATGATGTAAAATACCTTTGTTACCTTTGAGAGAGCCAACAAAGAGACATACTTCGGTCCTTAATTTCAACTTTCTTGGCTCCTTCCAGAACACGTGTCGGACACCCCCATATCAAAACATGACTTAAAATGAGATTGTTTCCAACCTAATGTTCAATGGGAGTTTGAAGTGATCGATCAGGAAGAATTAAATTCAGAATGTATGTCCCATTGTCTTAAGTAAAATCCTAAAAAATGTCGTAGTCGTTTTCTTATTTTTGTCTCGGAGTCTTATTTGTCTCAAAATTAGCCAAATGGGAGATTGAAATTACCCTTCTAGCATTGTCTCAATTTTGAGAGACTTTTTACAACATTTTGTGTGTGTGTTTTTTATTATTATTATTTCAAAGTTTTATATATATATATATATATTTAGTCTTATATTTTTATTAAGTTTTATATTTAAAAAAATATATTTTTATACATTTTCATATTTTTTTGTTTTAGTGTTTAAAAATATATTCAAATAAACAAAAAATAATTTAATTATTTGAAAGTTTGAACAAAAATTAATGGCTGTGATTTTTGTTTTTTTTTTGGTTTTGAATGGCTGAGATTGCACCTATCTGTGCTTTCTTCCCTTGATCCGTGTGGCATCTATTGGTCAAATAAGGATAGCTTCCGTTCTCCTCACAATTTGACCACGTGAAGAGAGCGTGCTAATTGTCGACTGTTTTATTTATTTGTTCCCCTATTTTACCCTCTCTCCCTTGGCAAAATGACGATTGTACCCTTCGTTTCTTATCTTCCCCTTTTATTTTTAGCCGCCTATGGGGAAAGGCGATTCTACCCTTGTGTGGTTGGTTTATTATATGTTATCAATATCTCAAGGTTTTGAGATCAATTTAACCATCTTTTCCATTCGAAAAGTGACCGCACAGGCATAAAAAAGGATAATTAATGGTCAAAAAATGGTAATTGACCGTAAACGAGAAAATTAAAGTTTGTGAACCACTCATATTATGTTGATAACATATAATAAATGTCGTGGACCTATTTTTAAAATTATTATTATATATGGGTTATAAACTGCATTTTTTGTAAAATTATATTTTCGGTAAGTTAAATATTAGGTGTTTGCGAAAAAGAATATTTTCAACCAAGAATTATTTTTCTATAAAGGGGTACAAATTTTAATTAATAATATGTACTTTTACAAAAATTATAAAGGGATAAAAATTGTAAGACACCTTATTTTGGTTAAAAAAATATCATTTTGTCAGAAAAATGATCTTTTTCTCAAAAAATAAAAATGTTTAGAAAATTCTATGAAGAGTACAATGATATGTAAAATAATATTCCGGAAAACTTTCATGTTTTACACAATTTCTTCAAATAAAAATCGTCTAAACCACTTTTTTGGGGAACTTTTGGTCCCAAAATTAATAAATTAAGTTAATAGTGCATGGTGGTTTAAAGATTTTAATACCCAATGTGTTAACCAAACATATATATATATATATATATATATATATATATATATATATATATATATATATATATATATATATATATATATATATATATATATATATATATATATATATGTGTGTGTGTGTGTGTGTGTGTGTGTGTGTGTGCGCGTGTGTGTGTGTGTGTGTGTGTGTGTGAACATAAAAGGAATCAAATAATGAGTTGATTAAATTATGAATATAAATGGACAGGTGCATCAACAAAACACATTCCAAGTTTGCAAGGTATCACTAATGTTATCATAAATTTTAAATTAAAGAACAATTCTATTTCTCAAATAAAAACAAAGGGTGGTAACTATTAATGTGATTATCCCATAACAGACATTAACTATACTACATTACTATTGCCAAAACATTTATAGAGGGAAAGGATGGGAGACAAAAATTAAGTTTTTAGAACTTTATAGACAATGTTAGAGAACCCCAAGTTTAGATCTAGAAAAAATAGTGAAGTAGATGAATTATTCAGATCAAGAATGCGAAAGGAGATGTTAGAGAAAGGATGGGAGGCAAAAAATTGAGTTTTTATACAACATCTGCTAATTCATCGAACTCTAGAATGTGGAAAGAACATATAGCTCAAGTGATCTACCAAAAAAGAAGAAAAAAGTAAACATAAGGTGTTAACTGATGCTTGTAAATTTCCATAATAGAATATAACAAAATAGATATTAATTTTGTTTCAATGTCATGCCAAATATCTCATTTGGTTCAAGATTGATGGTTATGAGATTAGGGTTTAAGATTAATGGTTGTGAGATTGTGAGAAGGGATAGAGGAACCTTACAAGTTCAATAAGATAACAATACATAATTATAATAAAAAAATAGGGTGTGAATTGTGGGAAAATCGAAATCTAATTCAGGTGTTTTTCGAATAGTTGGGCCATTATGAAGAGTTTGTGCTTGGGAGTTAAATTGATTGGGGGGGAAAAGGAAAGGAGAAAGAAAAAAACCATAACAGACCTAAGATACAAAAATAGTGACCTCAAGTTTAATTACATATGAATGTATAGATCTCAACACATTAAACAAACTGAATCATAAATCACCGACAATTTGTACCTCATTCCATATCACGGGGTGAAGACATTCGTTGCATTGATTAACATTGTTCACGTAAATCAGCCATCATTTTTTCCTTCACCTATAACAGATCAAGACGATTAGATGATATTAACAATGAAGGTGGATAGTTTTATGTCATCTAGGCAATTAAATGCACAAAAAAGGTGTAGGTGGAAAAGGATTACAAAAATACTTTAGCTGGCTAAAAAGTATTACAAAATCAACACCATTTCATATCAGCTCATTTAATATACATAACATTAACAAAAAAAAATTAAAAGGGAAATCTTCTCAATATTAAAGTATCATATGTAAATCTCAGCGGCCCCTTACAAAAACTTAATCAAGAAACTCTATCCTAAAAAAATAAATTCCAAGGAGTTCGATTATACCAATACCTTCAGTACTTTGATGATCTGGACTGATTAGGTGCAGCCAATTTTTCATGTTCCTAGTAAAAATTCAAAATATTAAGACATTTAGACCAAGTAGTACAAAATAAATAGTCTCGGGTAAACAGGTATCAATACTCAATATGAACGAATAGAAGCTTCATGCAAACTTTATATTCATTTGGACCAAGCAATACAAAATAGTTGCACAGTTATCCATACATAGAAATTAGGAAAGCAATTTCACATAATAATTACACCATCAAAGCAAATGAGAGTACAGGCAAAAATTCTACAAAATAGGGCATGCGGGTGGTGATTCAGTGCGAGTGCGGGTGGAGCACCTACTTCGAATACTATGTAAACTAATGATGTTGAGGGATATCGAGGTTCATTAATTGTCTTGCAAATATAAATAACATTAAAATATTTGAAGCTAAATAGGGTGCCTTAACATTAAATTTTAATCAAACATTCCCCAATAGCGTTCATCACGTTGGTAATTGAGAGAAGCAAAACAACAATAAAAATAATTATAGGCAGTTGCCTAGTAACTTCAAAAAAGGTAAGAAGCAAATGGTTTAAAAGAAAGTAAATATTATTTATACTATAATTAGCAAGTCAAAAAGCTCATTGGAGTATTGAACTACCAACATAGTGAAAAATACCATAAACAATGATAGTATGGGAAAGTAATATCCCAACTAACCTAAACTTACATGTCAAGAACACTATCATGCTTAAACAAATCCATTTAGCCTTTGTACAATGGTCAAAACATCTCTAAAAATTAAAATGAAACTACGTTTGTCTTTATACTTGAAAAACAATGTACATCTAAATATTCAAAAAAATATCAAATGATCCAGCGTACTATATCATTTGTTAACTACAACAGAGAACTAAATTGTTCAAATAGTTTATATGAATAATCATGACTTCCCAAGAATCCATTAGATTTCTTGATGAATTTTAACTAAACCATTTACTAAATCTCAATTATTTATACCGAAATTGAAAACCAAAATCCCCAAAAAGAGAGAAACAAAATCATACCTAGAAAATGACCAAAATATTGCTAAATCTGTAAAATGTAAAGTCATATTAGTTGCTAGATCTGTAAAAAAATTCTTAAAAATTAATATGAAAACCCTTAAAAACTCATAAATTCTTCGGGGGGATTATTGACTTGAATCTCAGAACATAGGACTGTGAAGACTTATTTGTGAGTTGATAAGTCAGCTGAATATGGGAGCGTAGGTATGTGTGTGACCCATAGGTATGTAAACTACGTTCGCCTCCACTATGTGTGTTTCGTGTATATGGTTTGTGGGAGACTTCCGAGCCGATAGTCCTTATTGGAGTACGAGATGTACCGGGACATGGTAGTAGAGTATGCAATGCACTACAGGTTTAGCCTTGGGGTGTTGTATTGGTATATATATATATATATATATATATATATGCTCTTGTGCGGATTAGTCCGCATTTTAAGAATTCGGACCGGACATGTGTCACCTAACGGTGCGCCGAGAAATTATCGCTTAAATTATAGGCACACTCTCTCTCTTTTCTGGGCTCACCACCAGGTGACACATGTCCGGTCCGCATTCTTAAAATGCGGACTAGTCCGCACAAGAGCATGACTGTATGATTAACAAATAATTTAAAGGAAAAACCAACTTTCCATCGCCTCTCTTAAATTTTCAAATAATATAACAAAGGGAGTAAATTGGATGAGCCATGTGTCGAAACTACTTTAAGATACACCATTTTTATGTTTAGATATTAAATTAGATTAGATGTTTATTTGGTTTAAATTTTGAGAGATGCTAAACTTATCGGCCCTTAAAACATACTTAGTACATATATGATGAGTTGGACAGTACTAAACCATTCCAATTACATTAAGAGATTTGAATTTAAAAAAATCCCACCAAAAAATCTGTCAGAACATACATTAGCCACCAAAAAGTCCATTTCAATTATATTAGCCACCAAACGCAATCCCACAAAAAAACATATTTGTCCTTGGCTCCAAATTTTAATTTTAAAACTGTTATTTTTTAAAAAAGGAAAATGAGCTTAAAAATAAGGGGTGTCGCTGGCGCAGACATTTAAAAATAGGAGAATATTGATTACATGGGTGTTTGAAGGACTAAATGAGTTAAAAATAATTTAAAAAACAAATCTTATTGAAATAGTTTTGTTTTTAGAAAACATATTTTTAGTTTTTATTAAAGCAGTTATAAACATTTACTTTTTATAAACATTTTTTTAAAAACAGTTAAGAAGTTTCCTAATTTAGTTGAAATGTTTTTTTAAACAGTTATAAAAAGTTGAAAACATTTTTTTAAAATAGTTTCTCATTTAAAAAATAATTTGAAAACATGTTTTTATTGAATAATGCTGATTTTTAGTCTTATTATGAAAGTATGGATTTTCGGGTTTTATTTTATGTTCTATTAGTATTATTCCTGGTTTTATAAGTTAAAAAATATTATAAACAAAAAAATCAATAAAAAACTAATTAAATAATAGTTGGGTTTGCTAAGTGTTGTCCACCTCAGCAGTAGGTACTAAATATTTGTTAAGGGCCGAGTAGTCTATCATTATTCTTAAACTAGATTTCAGCCCCGCGTGATGCGCGGGCACCTTATAGAGCTCGTATACAATTTATATGGTAAGAAAATTGAAAAACAATTCAAGAAGAGAATAATATCAAATGAGTTTGCTAGATACATACATTTCTATAATGTTGCTACAACACCTTATACCGTTATTATAATATAGATTGTGAATCGTAAAATTGGATGGAATATTTTAGTAATATATATGTTTTGCGCCATTCATGAAAAATGTAGTAGCTATAAATAAAATGATCAAGGATATACACATTCGTACGCACATTTATCGTTAAAAAATATATAATAAAAAGTAAATATAAACCCTATCAAAGAATTCATTCAAAGAACAGAAAAATAAACCTTACATGTGGAATTGCCTCTTCTTTCTCCATTTTGATAGTATCATAATAATATGCAAGAAGAATTAGCAAGCCCCCATATATTAATAAGAATAAAAGTTTAATTTTGACCTTAAGGGATAAATCTTATGTAGGAACAGTGTTATAATGCAATGCCAAATTTATAGTTGCCATAGTGACTCAGTGCAATTTTCCTTTTTCCTCTTTTGTCAAAATCAGAAGCTCAATAAAAATAAATTAATATTCTCAATAGAATTTCAAAAATCCTTTTCCACCACTATATAATTTCCCATTCTTAAAACTTTCCTCAAAATCCCAAAAATATCTCTTTTCACGGTCTCAGCAACAAAGTAAAAAGAGCATGTGCATGCATTCACTCACTCACCATTAACAAAAGATAATAAAAAAAATCCCATTGCATTGCATATATATGTTCTTCTGTGTTACATCAAATTTTGCAGGAAATGAAAGAAAAAAAAAACAACGGGACTCAGCCCGAACCCACATTCTCTCTCACCTACCCTTCCCCCTCTCTTTAAGAGCTTCCACCCCTGCGATGCGAGCTCTTTCCCCTACGGCGAGATGATGCACCACCACTACCCGAGCCAAAGTCCTTCCCGAACGAAGCAGACGACACTAAATAAGAAGGAATCGGGACCGCATCCCGAATATGGGCACTCGCCGAAGATATCCAGTCTCTGATGTCCCTCAGCCAAGTGGTCAACACACGGACTTGCTGCAAGTAAAAGGAAAAATCAGTATCAAAGAGGGATCAAAATAGAAAAGGAAGCAAAAAGAGGAAAAGAACATAAAGGTATATCGCAGGACGAAGAACCCCCTCTGTCAAACCCAACTCCTCCGGATCCATCGCATGAAGACGATGCAACATGGGGACCATCCCTCCATCAGCCCGCCCGATGTTGTACGAAGGGGTATGCAACCGCATAAAGGGAACCTCTGAAGTCGTCGCCACCATAGACGCCGACGGACCACCTCCTTTGCGGGAAGACCCCACCGCCCAACTCGAACCCGCAGGCGGAAAAGGAAAGACATCATATATGTTGGGCGCTATTAACCATCTCGTCACAAAGTCCATATAATCATTCGGCCCGACCGTATCAGTGTAAAACAAGTAGGACTTATCGATTATTGCTGCGATCCTCGCATCCTCCAACAACAGCCACTCCCGCCTCATAGACATAGGAGGCTGCGCAGGTGGCACCACCACCTCCTCCTCAGTAATCTGCCGAACCACCCACTCCCCCAAATACTAGGAATGGACGAACTCATACGGCAGCAAATGCCTTATCTGTGCATTCACCCCGATCGCCCCCGTATCCTGAATGGTTGTCCCCCAAGGGTAAAAGGTCACCTAAAAATCCCTGGCAGGCATAAGTCAATACAAAATCAGAACATGCTAAAAAGTAAGGATGAAAAGGAAAGAGTCTTACCCTACCACTAGTCAGGCCATTCAAGACCTGATGCACCGCCTCCAGAGAGAGAGATCCCTTCGACTGCCGATTGGCCTTGCACCATCGATACAATCGGAAGAAGTCCCCAAATTATCGTCCTTTAAAGCGATCAGCTGGGTATTGCACCCAATCACCTCATAGAACCACATCTGCCAAAGACAGGAATTCACAATCCAAAAGAGATGCATAAGAAAAATGCGAATGCATGATATGAAAAATGGGCAAAGTTAAAGAAATACCTCAAGAAGATACGTGGCTCTAGTAAAAGTTTGTCGGTAGCACCGGCTGAATGCATCCAAAGAAAAATAGAGGGTCGCCAAAGGCAGGCTCCCCCAATCATAGAGAGGGATGTTCGAAAACATCCTCAAGTACGACAAGAACCACAATGGACGACGTCATCACTTGACGCCACCATGAAAATATGAACAACTGGTCTATAAGTTACCAAAATCACTGTTCAAAACTTGCATAATGAAAGTAATATAGTTTGCAAAATAAGATTGGAAATGAAAGTAAAAAATTAATCCAAACTTTGGTTATACCTATGTTAGTCTTTTCATTTTCGAATACCAAAATCATGTTTCAAAACATAAAGAGCGAGAGTAAAAAATAGTTTACAAAAAGTTATATAAGGGAAACTGGAAAACGTTTACGAAATAATATTTCTTATTCATTTTATATTCCCTCCCCCCCCCCCCCCCCCCCCATCCCCATTTTAGACGTTATATTTTTTTCTTTGTTGTTATTTTCATTGTTCTTTTCTTCAACAACATATCTATGATAACCTAATAGTTGCTTGACATGAATTGACTCACGAAGACCCTATTAAACTCACCGGTAGACAGTGGGAGAGCCAAAAATCAAGAGTTGGTGGCACACAATTTATAGACGGGGGTTCGAGGGCTACCGCGCCCGAAAAAAAATTTAGGCTTATTTTTACTTTTTTTACAAATATTTAATTGATAATTTATATTTTTAGGCTTAAATAAATTTAGCTCAGCAAACATTAATTAAAAAAAAATACGAATTGCAAGTTTAAATACATTTGCAAATCCCTAAAAACAAACAAAGTATAACAAACAAACAAATCATATGTTTTGTTCAACAAAGATGTTTAAGGGTCGGAGTGTTACATAATACCACTGCTAGTTATAAGAAAGAAAGAAGAGCTCTCAGATAGGTTAAATTAATGGACATATATATTATTTAAGTTTTGAAATTTTAACCCCTGTTTTCTGCTATATTTCACATTATCCCAAAATATTTTTCTCCCAAAATTTCTAGCGTGGGCACTTTCCCACCCAGCCTATAAAGTAGCTCCGTCTCTGCCGGTAGATTGGCAGAAAGGTTAAGGCCTCTAAAAGTGTAACCAACCTGCGTACCCTCTTTGAAATGACTATGAAAGTAAAAGAAGGAAAAGTGTAGCATCATAATACTTAACAAAAATCACCCCATATAAATACTAAAAAAGAACACCATAGTAATCTTTTTACATAAACTTGAAATACCCATTTCTATCAATAAATTTGAAACCTCAATTCAATACCTTGCAAATTCGAGCTCAGATGGAATAATTTTCTAAAAAATTTAATCCCCATAGAAGTAAAAGAGTGGTTTCTTTTCTTCAAAAAAATAACTATGATAGCCTAATAGGAGCATTCTTTAGAAGTGCAACCAAAAATTTGTGTACCCTCTTACTTTTTCCAAAACATTAATCCTCGTTGCAGTAAAAGAGTGGTATACCATTCTGCTTCAAAAATTAATTCGGCACAACAGTCAATTTGTATAACATCAAGTTAACCAAAAAATTTTAAAGTGAAGCATAGAAATCAAAATAGATTAAAGCATAGAAATCCCAACATATATATACACTTAGAAGTGATGCATTAATTCATTTATAATACTACTCTTCCATCAATGTTACATGAGGTGTAAGTTTGCGTTATGTTAAATATATGCTAACCTTAAAGATAAAACGAAGTGATATGTAAAATAGGAAGGAGGAGAAGTTATATAGAGCTCATTTATCCTGTATGAGTTCCTCTTTTTTTTAGAGACAATTGCTCCTAATTAAATATACCTGTATGCATGAATACAATTTGGTGGGGTTTGGGAGGAGTGGTAAGGGCGGAGGGAATGAAGAGGTAAGGAAACCGACAGAGAGTAAATATGGAGCTCATTTATCCGCCCATTCTCATCGCTCCTCACCTTTTCATGCATATCCTTTCCCATCGCCATCTCATGATATTTACTGAAGTAAATGGTGTTGCGACATGGCACATCTATAAATCGAGATACCATTTTAAATATTATACTAACACGAAACTCACGCAATGCGCGGACGCACTATAATATTTGTTAAAAATAGAATGAAAAAATTTCAAAAAATAAAATAAGGGACCAAATATAAAACAAACTTACTAAGACTACTTGTTAGGGTTAAATAATTTACAAATTTATAATCCATTGTTAGAAATCCTAATCCTTACAATAAAATAGTAATATTTGAAAAATTGTATAACAAATAAAATAAATGTTACACTTCGTAAAATTAATTGTGTAGGTAGGTATATATGAATAAAGAAAAGAAATGGATGAAAATGTTTTTAAAGGTGAAATGAATTTGCAAAAAAAAAAAATCCAAAATTAGTTAGATGAACACCACTTTATCATTTCATGCCACTAAAAAAACTAGCATTTATTGAATTTTTCTTTTAATAAAAAAGAGTAAAAGAAACGCTCACACAATGACATTTTCTACAATTATATGGTGTTGCTTTTTTTAAGATTCGACAATAACTCCGCGAGAGAACACAATCCGAACGGAGAATTACACATTTATAGATTTTTTGGGAATTCGGCTCAAGGACCCGACTGATATTTCTAAGTCGACGGTTGCATGTACTAATAACAAATAAATCATTCACTAATGCAACTTTAACAAACCCATCACAATTACATGAATTCTACCTATAGTCTCAAGTTCGTTATTACCAAAATAAATAAAAATTATGATAAATGATAGTTCTAGAAAAGTATCATATTCTGATTTTTTTCTTAAACTATATCATAGTTCCTTATATTGAATAAAAATGATAAATAACTTCCCGATAGATTAAATAAAAATGATAAATCAACCATACATGAGAATGGAGAAAGTGGTCAGCGAGGTAGAGAAATATTGTCTACTTCCTTCGCCTATGGAGTTTTAAATCGAGAGAGGTCGAACATTCATCACTATAATTTTTTAAATGTACTAATTAAAGTGATTCAAAGTTTTCAAAGTGCAATGTTACCACATTATTATTCTATCACCAAATAAAGGAAACATTTTCATTCCACCAAAGAATCTTATAATCCTCAGCAACTAAAACCCAAAAATGAGGTTTAATGAGAACATGGAACATTGGGCCTCCTTCATCGTAGATAAGCCCCCGACCCAAGGGCGGATCCAGGATTCCTTTTAGGGATGGGATAATATGAAGCAATAACTACTTTATAAAAAAAGGTCATTCCATGCCGGCACATAAAATTGACATATTTTGCAAGCCATACTGATTTTTTGCACCCATATTGGTTTGTGGATGGACTCAACAATAGCGGAGCCCCAACACAAACCAAGGCTACACATCCGTGTGTCGCACCAAATGAGTCTATTTTGTGTGTCGACCTATAATTATCCTAAAAAAATAACTAACAAAGGAAAAATCTATCAAGCAAAATTAATTTAATAAAATAATTAAAAATATTTGACATTGATTTAATATTGTACAAATTGTATTAGAATATTCATCAACCTTTACTAACATTCACAATAATAAATGTACAACAATATTCTCAATATAAACCTATAGTTAAATTGGAATAATATGTGATCGTGGGCTCCAAACACCAAAAGTGCAATACAAACTGAAAATCCCCAAACTAAAACTCTAAAATTACGAAATTATAATTATTTGTTGGATTCGATATCCCAAAAGGAAAATAACACCATACATATTAATAAGAATAGTATCGCTAAAAAAAAGAATGTTAAAAAATAAATTTATTAATCTAAGTTCTTGACAATCACTAAAAAGAATAAAAAACATGTTTACATTGAAATCCAAGATAGCCCAACGTGAACAGGCCGGTAGGTGGGCCAGATTAGCGAGGAATTTGTTTTCCTTGCCCAAGTGTCTCTCTTCACTCGGAGCCTTTTTTTTTTCTTGAGTCGGGCTGTAAATCGGGCTAGGTGAATTAGGCTTGGGTTTCTCAGGCTCGGCCCGACCTATCTTACTCAAACTCAAGCCGGAGCTCGGTCCGAATTAATTTTTTCCATCTAAGCCCGAACTCATCTCATAAATATCACGGGCGTCGGGCCCAATTTATTTATTTTTTTGTTAAAAAAATTTGAGTCAATGTTTTTCCTTTCATTTTCATCATAGAGAAAATGTACATAATAAAATCTAATTGATATTTCATAAAATAAAATATATTAAATTAAAAAAAATAAGAGTGAAAATTTATAAAATTATAATAGATATGTTATATTAAACAATATTAATAGAAATATGTTATATTGTATAATATTATTTATTTATTTATCAATATATTCAAAGTTCAGGCTTCGAACCTAATTCGGGCTTGGCAAAGTTTGGCTCTAGCTCGGTCTGAAATTCGTTTGGGCTTGAAGTTTTGACTCAAACTTGGATCGGCTCTAACTCAAATAAAGCTCGACCTGTTATTTTCTGGCCGAACGGGCGGGCTTCGATGCTGCTCGGCTCAATTGAAAAACAAAGGCCATGAGAGTTTTTTCTTTTGTGAGTGGACGGATAAGAGAGAGGCAGTTTTAGTGGGTGTTTTTGCTTTATGGATTCTATAACTAATGTTCAGTGGGTATAGATTTTGTAGTTTGGGCTAACATATTTAGCTAATTTGCATGGATTGAACATATATAATAAAAGAGTTTTGTTTTCTTGACCTGGGCTACAACCTAGGTTTGCCACCCCCATATCCATTTAAACCCACCCCCCTCTCTCTCTCTCACCCACACAAAAACACACCCAAACACACACAGTGAACTTTTTAGTTTATAGAATAGTTGGCCAGGAGGATTAGGGGCTAGAGGGCCTAGATTAGTGTGTACAAATTAGTATAAGATGGGCCTGTTTTAGACTTTCAGTGTTACAGATGTTTTAGTATTGTCATGTTTCTTATGAATGTTGGAATGAAAACTAACTTACTGAATTGAAACGTAGGTGGGAATGAAAATATTTGAATTGAATTTTACAATTTTTTAGCCCACTTGAGAACAATGTCACATATTTAACCCGTGGAGGCGGGCATCCATCGTAGTGTTAACTAATTTGTAGGACGGTCATCATTTAAGTAAACTTTAGTGTAAACAGTCTTAGAATAGTCGGTGATGGTGCTAGCAATAGTATTTTTCACCCATTTTGTAGAAAGTACGCAAGATATGATCCCCTAAATTTCCTCTTCTCAAAGGCCGATTCACTAATGAAATTACAGCAAAAGAACCAAGAGAAAGAAGTACAAAACAACTTGCTGGTATATTGCAAAAGTAAATCTCGTTAAGGAAGGGAAAAAATTCAATTGAGACGAACGTGTACTCTGGATTGGGTGGGTGAGGAACCAAAAGAGGCAACACATATTTATAGACCAAGAGAAGATGGCGTTGAAAATACCAGTAGATAAGATGTCTGGAAAAAAGAGTTGAAGCCCAGCAGTTCAAAAATGAAGGATTCTCTCATTTTATAAATCGTTTGCTCCAATAGAGTAAAGATTTTAAAAAAAATACATTACAATTTATGAACCATTAATAGTATTTATATCTCTAATACTATTGTATTAGTATTATAATATAAATATAGATATTAAATTTTAGTATGTAATTTTTCTTTGTCTAGTAGGCCATCTCTAATAATTGGTGTTGGAGGACACTTTTGTCAACAACAATGGTTAGAATAGTGGTAGTAGGACCACCCCATCCTTGAATACCATGTGTTTTGAGTCTAATTACTGGTTTTCCAAGTGGTAGTGGCTTAAACGAATAGACCTAAGCATATTTACTAGTCATTTTGTGTATATTCTGAGATGGCCCAAAAATTAAACACAAGACTTCTCCTAAGCAACAAAAGTTGACTCATCAAACACCTTGCTTTCAAATTTTGTCAACTACTTTTTTTTACACATTTGTATTCCAAAATGATTTTGTAATGATATTACAAAAATTATGAAATTAGTTATTCCATAATTAATATATAATTAGAGAGAATAATTACAGAATTAATATGCAATAACACAGAATCTTGATTGAGGTAAGTGTTAAACACTTTGACCTTAAGCCGAAGTTTTCCCCGAATTAGTGCTTCTTGGATGTAACGACAATCATCTCACAGGGTACAACAATCTTACTTGCAAATGTAGAACCCCAATTTGCAAGTCTGTTTGAACCAACTATTGAGAACTCTCATATAAACTCAAAAAAAATTTATGGATTGACTTGATTAATTTTGTAACCAAAACAACGAGACCCCAGGCCACTTATTCATACAAAAATAAGTGGCAGTTAAAAATGGTTGGAAATCCCAAAAGTCAACTGTTGGGAATAACCAAAATTAACTGTCAACAGAAAAGAAAAAGTAAAATAAAAATAAAAATGAAATAAAAACTGGTTAGAATTCAATAAGAATAACCGACAAAAAATAATAAAAAGCCCAATAAATTTTATACTTTAGACAAAGCCCAAGGCCCACGACTCACGAGTTCAAGTCGAGCCGAGTCGGGTCGGGCGAGCGGCGGCGGCACGCGCGTGGGATTGGAAATCAACCCAAGCCCATGTAGGTCCTCCATCCTTCAAAGAGTTGGGATACCCCAAGGACACCAAGCCTTTAAGCCAAAATGGGTTATATTATACAACACCCATTTTACACATTCTTCCTATCTAGGACAAGTTTTAACATAAAAACTTCAACCATTTTTCATGTTCCAAGTGATTACTTAGAGATGCAATTACCATTCAATAATTTATTATTTTTCTCATGTGAGTATACCACGCTACACGTCTTTTGGAGGAGAACGAGTTATCACTTTGAGTTGTCTCAAAAGACGTGTGGGTCCCATATTAAATTGACCCCAAAGTTGTCCAAAATTTGACTGTTTTGACAACTTAATAATCCATAAATTCTAACAATCCCCAACAGAATGAAATTGGTTGGATCAACATAATAGACAATACAGACACTAAGAAAGATCTTTAGAAAAATCATGTATCAGGAGAGATAGCTTTTGGCCTTAAATCTTCCTAGTGAGAGCCTATCAGATTTACTTACTGATCAGTGGACGCGATGTCTTGAACTGCTCAGCGTTTTATGTAAATCAATTAAATAGTCATCACACAGTAATTTTCTTAACAAAGTTGGTTCTTTTGGTAGTGTTCATTTTGGCCCTAAAAAATTCCTGATTTCATGAGTGCTTTAGAGAATTCAGCCTTTCGAATTTCTCATAGAAGCAGACCTTTCACACTCACATAAGTGACTTCCTATTAAGATTATAAATGAAGATTTGGGTCAATAGTTTTTTTAGCAATCCTATCACTACCTTTATCAAACTTATCTAGTCTCTTCTCAATATAATGAGATTAAGACAAGACAAGTCTTTCCCATGTTTTAAAAAATTTAATTCTTAATATAACATCGAAAATACCCATATCATTCATATCAAATTTGTTGAAAAATATTTTCTTAGTAAATTTAATGGTATATTTATTATTCCCAATAATAAGCATATTATCTACATAGAGATAAACAATGACATAACCACTTTGGGTGTTTTTAATGTATACACATTTATCACACTCATTTATTTCAAATCCATTTGACATAATTACATTGTCAAATTTCTCATTCCATTGTTTAGGAGCTTGTTTTAATCCATAAAGGGATTTAACAAGTTTGCACACTTTCTTTTCTTTTTCTGGGAACTTTAAACCCTTTTGGTTGTTCCATATATATCTCTTCATTTAACTCTCCATTTAAGAAGGCCGTTTTTACATCCATTTGATGTATCTCAAGATTATATAATGCTCCAATAACTACTAACATTCGAATGGATGTTATTTTTGTAATAGGTGAGTAAGTGTCAAAGTAGTCCAATCCTTCCTTTTGTCTATAGCCTTTAGCTACAAGCCTAGATTTGTATTTTTTTAATTGATCCCTCAACTTTTAGTTTTCTCTTGAATATCCACTTGCATCCAAGAGGTTTACATCCTGGTGGAAGGTCGACCAGTTCCCACGTATGATTTTGCATAATGGATTCAATTTCACTATTGTTCAGCTCTCTTTCCAAAAAGGACTTCTGGAGTTGACATGACTTCTGTGAAGTTTCTAGGCTCACTTTCTAACATATATGTTAGAAAATTTGGACCAAAAGACTTTGAAGTCTTTATCCTTTTGTTGCGTCTAGGTACGAAGTCATCATCTTTCTCAATATATTCATTTTCTATATTATTTTTATTACTACTAAGCATAAGTACTTTTACAAACTCCTGAATCAACCGCTTTATTTTTATAAGGAAATATATCTTTAAAGAAATATGCATTCCTAAACTCAATTATAGTATTTACGTGTATATTAGGAATCTTAGATTTATGTACAAGAAATTGTATGCACTACCATTAATTGCATAACTAATAAATACGTAATAAACAGTTTTGGTTCTATTTTAATCATTTTAGGATCAGGAACCACTACCTTTGATAGACACCCCCCACACTTTGAGGTATTTGTATGAAGGTGTTCGACCTTCGCACAATTCATATGGTTTCTTTTGAGGTAGTTTGAAGAAAGCAAAGCTTCCCCCCATAAGTTTTGAGGTAAACCTGAACTTATCAACATAGCATTCATCGTCTCTTTAAGAGTTTTGTTTTAGCGTTCCGCAATCCCGTTAGATTGAGGTTAGTAAGGAGCGGTAGTTTGATGAATAATTTCGTATTTTGAACAAAGTTTTTTAAAAAGGTGAATCATATTCACCTCCTTTATCAATCTTAATTACTTTAGTTTTTTTGCTAAGTTGATTCTTAACTTCCTTTTTTTAATGTTAAAAAACATTCACCTCCTGATCCTCACTTCTAAGCAAATACTTATAGCAATATCTTATGCAATCATCAATAAAAGTAATAAAATACTTTTTTCACCTCTTGTTTGTACAAATTTTAAATCACATATATCACTATGAATTAACTCAAAAGGGTTTGTACTTATTTCAATATTTTTAAAAGACATTTTAGTTAACTTTGATTCCACACACGTTTCACAATTATGACTTGAGTCAATACTAAATTTTGGTATCAAGTCTAAATTAGTTAATCTACTAATATTATCATAATTACCATGAATCAATCTACTGTGCTAAATATTACAAGACTAAACCAAATAAGGAGAAGATACGTTCTTATTATTGTTAATAGGCATTACAGTCATTACATTGAGTTTGAAGAGCCCATCACTCAAATATCCTTTACCCGCATGCATATCACTGTTAGTGAATACAAATTTATCAGTTTCAAATATAAGTTTAAATCCCTTCTTGCTAAAAAGTGATCCTGAAACCAAGTTCTTTCGAATATCGGGGACATAAAGCACGTCATTGAGAGGAAGTTCCTTTCCCAAAGTCATCTTGAGTATAACTTTCCCTTTTCTTTCAACCTTTGAAGTAGAAGAATTTCCCATGAAAAGTTGCTCCTCGTAATCAGAGTGTTGGTAGAAAGTAAACATATTCTTGTCAGAACATATGTGACGATTGGCCCCAGTGTCCACCCACCATTCCCTAATGTCTCCCACCATGTTTACTTCAGAAACCACAGCCGAGAGGCTCAAATCATTACTATTTTCATAAATGTTCTCTCACTTCCGTGGCATTGGCTTGTGCTTGCTTATGTTTCTTATTTCCTTGATTTTTTGGATTATGAAAATCTTTAATACGATGTCTCAGCTTGTCACAAACAAAGAATTTTCCATCAAAATTTTTAAAATTTCCACTTTTAGGCCCTTTGTTTAGCCTACCTTGGTTCACACTCTTCCTTTTCTTGTTCTTGCTACTTTTCCCTTTTTCCACTACATGCGCTTTGGATTCCATAGGATTTTCCATTTTCTTCTCTGACACCCGATTATCCTCTTCAGTCCTTAACCTCACAATCAAGTCCTCAAGCCCCATTTCTTTAAGTTTATTTTTCAAATAATTTTTGAAGTCTTTCTAAGATGGTGGCAAGTTTTCAATCATAGCAGCCACTTGAAATGACAGAGTTATTTCCATTTTTTCAAAAACAATTTCTTGACAAATCAATTGGAGCTATTGGACTTGACTAATGACAGTCTTTGAATCAACCATTTTAAAATCCAAGAATCTACTGACAACGAATTTCTTCATTCCGACATCTTGTATTTTGTATTTTTTATTCAAAGACTCTCACACCTCTTTAGCAATTTTAAGAGGGCTATACACATTATATAATGTGTTTTTCAGATTGTTGAGGATATAATTTTTACATTGAAAATCAACATGTTTCCATGCATTCACAGCGACAATTATATGTCAGTCAGTTTCACCTTCTTTTCAAATTGGTTCCGTTTCACTAAGGAATTTTTCCAAGTTCAAAGTTGGTGTGGCCAACATTTGAAATCAGTTCCTTTGAACTTTTTGGAGTTTTCACCATGTCCAACATTAGTTGGTCCTACCGCAACGAGCAAAGCAGAAGTAGATGTCATTTCTATTTTAAACAAAAATAAATATGTGTTTATAACAAGATCTGTGAGTGAATAATTATATTAATATAATGTCACGAATTTTATATAAAAATTTGTAACCAAAACAATGAGACCACAGGCCACTTATTTATATAAAAATAAGTGGCAATTAAAAACGGTTAGAAATCCCAACGATCAACTGTTGGGAATAACTGAAATTAATTGTTAACATAAAAGAAAAAAGAAATAAAGAAATAAAAACTGGGCTAGAATTCAATAACAATAAACCCACAAAAATAATAAAAAGCCTAATAAAATTTGGCCCAAAAAAGTTTATACTTTAGCCAAGTTAAGGCTAAGGCCCAAGGCCAAAGACCCACGAGCCTGAGCTAAGTCGGATCGGATCAGGCGGGCGGCGATGGCGCGTGCGTGCATATGGGCTTGGATGTCAACCCATGTAGGTCCTCCCTCCTTAAAAGATTTGGGATACCCCAATGGCACCAAGTCTTTAAGCCAAAATGGGTTATATTATACACATTCTTCCTATATGGGGCAAGCTTTAACTTAAACACCTCAACCATTTTCCATGTTCCAAGTGAGTACTTAGAGCTACAATTCTTATTCAATAATTTATTATTTTTTGCATGTGAGTATACAACAATATACTCCTTGTGGAGGAGAACGAGTTACCACTTTGAGTTGTCTCGAAAGACGTGTGGATCTCATATTAAACTGACCCCAAAGTTGTCCAAAATCTGATCTTTTTGACAACTTAATAATCCTTAAATTCTAACAATCCCCCATATGAATAAAAATTGTTGGATCAACATAACAGACTATGTAGACAATGAAGCACACTATATATATGACTCACTTGAGTCTAAAATATAGGAGCTTGTCTAGTTTGGAAATAGAGACAAAATTATTTCATCCTTCATCAAACCCTAAACCTCATGCATCTTCATGATCTACATCAACAACATTAAGGATTGAAATGATACTATAACCAACACAACTCTACACTTAGTACTTCATGTATTCTTCATTTTGTGTGTCTGAGGTGTGTGTGTGTGTTCACATTGGCTTAAAATTATTTTCTAATATTTTTAAAGATTTTTAGGAATTTTTTTAACATTTAAAATTTACTTTTAAACATTTAAAATTAGGATTTTAAAAATGTTTGGGCTTATTTGTAATATCTTAAAGTTCCTAAAATCAGCCTTGGGTAGAATCCAAAATCGACGAAAAATATGGGGGTGAAAACTAATATTTTTAATTCTTCCAAAACACACGTTTTTAACGGGATCTACACCTTACACGTGTTGCACACTGTACGATTAACATTGTGTTTTCTGACTCTCACATAACTGAGATCAAATTTGGAGCATTGGTTCAAATAAATCAATGGCGTGCATGTGATTTAGCTTAATCTAAGTCTCACCTAAATGGACCTTTCAGAGGACGTTTAAGTGCTGTGCATTGTGAGCCACTCGATTTACAATTATTTGCTCGAAGCAATCCTAGCCCTTGATTTTGAAACCCTTCCAGATACCTCCATCTTCCATTATAAATAGGACCTTAGGGTCAATCGTTTACAATCTTTGGAGAGTCTGGGAGTTGAGGGAAATAAAAGAGAGAGAGTGAAGAGAGAAAAAAAGGGAAATCCAAACAAAACTCTGTCCAATTTTTCTCAGAAAATATTTTGAGAGGGTTTCTTGTTCGAGTTTGTTCAAAACCTCTCTAGTTTTTATCCCTTGTCTAACACTTCACTGAGTCTAAGATCTCATCTCACTCTATTGAAACTTGTAGATTTGACTAACAGTGATATAGTCACGTTAGTTAGTTAAATTTGATTTCTTCAAGTAGAAATCATCTCTCTTTGTTCGATTTCGGTTCTCAAAAGTTTTTAACAAAAATTTATCCAACAAATCTCTCTTGTAAACAAAACCGAGTTTAGGTTTTATAAAGGTTTTCAGATTTGAGTTTTTCGTTTTGAAAAACTTGTACATAAATAAGTTTGAAAGAATCTTAATTTTAAACAGATTCGTCCAAAGATCAAGATTTAAAAATTAGGGTTTTCAAAAAGAAAAATCAAATCTTTGTATTGTTGACTTTCCATGTCATATTTAGAACAAATCTGTAATTTGTAGGAATATCGTCTGTATAAGGGTGAGTGAGTTTCATGCATGTATTAGGCACATCACTTCACTACACTTTCACACAACAACACTAAAGTTGTGTTGGTAAAGAGATTTTTACCAAGAGAGTCGAAGTAAAGAATGAGCAAAGGAGTTTAGCTTAGAGGACGTTAAAGATAAAAATCAGAGCCAGAGAAGTCAGAGAAAAACTAGGAGTGCTGGTATAATTTCTTGACTTAGTTTAGGTCTGATCTTTGTGTATAATACGTTAATAGATTGTAATCTAAAACTCATTCTAGTGAAATTTTTGTTTTACTCCGTAGAGGGAGTCGTGGATATTTCTCTCGTTTGATGGGTTTTTACCACGTTTAATGTCTTGTGTGAATTTTTTTTTATACATGCTTTACTCTTGCTATCACTTCTATAGGTGTTTAAATTTCTTTTAAACGTTTAAGATCCTAAGTAACTGAAATTTCTTCTTAAAAAATATTTTCTAACACAACTTGTGTTTTCTTTGGTGTTATTTCAAGAAAACAATTTGGACCCTTCTTAACTGTTTTAACATTTGATTAAATGACTTAGTAAGGGATTTTCAATTGGTATCATAGCGGGTTATTATTTTTCTAAAACAATTGTTCAGAATCCTGTGTGTTTTGAAACTATTTAAAAAACATCTCATGGATGAGAAACTTGAGAGACTGGGAAACTTAACCAGACCTCCCCTCTTCGATGGGACAAATTTTCCTTACTGGAAAGAAAGGATGATTGCGTTGATCCAGTGGTCTTTAGGAGACGATGTTTGGATCACCATAGAACTAGGATATACTCATCTTACCAAACCAATAGCAGAAGGCAGTGAAACAAGAATAAAAAAACTTCTCACTGAATTTATAGAGGAGAAACATGCCTCCCTTTGTAGTCATAAATGCAAAAATTCTATATTCATGTCTGTAAATGAGCATGAGTTCAAAGAATATCTGTATGTATCACTTCTAAGGAAGCCTGGGACACGTTGGTCGCAGCCCATGAAGGTGATACACGTGTTAAGGCTTCCAAGACTCAAATTCTCATTCAATAATATAACACCCTAGTTATGATAGAGACTGAGACCTTCGATGATTTTTGTATCAAACTGACTGATGTCATAACCCAGTTACATGCAAACGGCATTGTCTATGACAGAAGAGAAATTATCTCTAAAATCTTAAGATCACTTCCACAGAAATTTGAAAGTAAAATATATGCAATTGAGGAATTGGAAGATCCAATTCTTACCCCTGAACTCCTCAGTAGAAAATTAAGAACTATGGAAATGGAATTGGATTATAAGAAATAACTTTTTGGAAGTCAAAAGAAAAACTGCAGTCCCAATGTTATGTTTCAATCCAAAGTGATGCCTAATATTGATATGCAATCTGATGATGACTGTGACTTGGATGATTTGGATAACCAAATAGCCTGAATGTCCAAACACTTTAAGAAAATACTGAAGTTTAGAAATAATGTTGCTGCTAAACAAGGAAAGGCTACTTATTCAAATCAATTCAATAACATACCTCATGAGAGGAGACTAGAGAAACACCAAAACAACAATACCAGCCCTGATAAAGACCATAGCAAGTCTAAATGCTTTAGCTGTGGTAAAATAGGTCACATTGCCATTAACTGTAGGGTCAACCTGAAAAACAATTATAATAAGGCCAATTTGTTGAAAACATGGGATGATTCAAGCGAATCAGATGATGACGAGGCTAAATCATCTAATATATTTTACCCCTGTATGTCATTTTTTTTGCAAAGATAGTATACTCTGATGATAATGCTGATGAGAGTCTGTCTAATAATGCTTTGAGTGTGCCTGTTAATGATTTATTTGCTTTGTGCCCTGAGAATTCTAATAATGGTTATACTGATAATGGTAGCTCTACTGTCGTGTGTGTGAGTCAAAGGGATTGAATGAATGACAAACTGAATGTGTGTGTGAGTTCAAAAAATGAATCGATAGGGGCCAAATCACCCACCACACTTAGTGAGTCCGATAATCATGACCTTATAGACATCCACACACTGTACACCAAAACGCTTACGAAGGGCACTAGATTAGAGAGAACCATTAAAGATTTGACTGAAAAGATAGAATCTCCTACTCTTATGGTTAAGGAAAATGCTAAAGACTATACGAATCAATGTCTAGACCATGAAACTCAAGCTATGGATTTTTCTGAAAAAATCAAGAATCTTTCTAAATCAAATGAAATTCTGGAAAAGAAATACAAGGCCACGTTGTTAGAATTGGAACGATCAAAAGAAAAGGCTTCAAGAGTCTTCAAAAAGTTTGCAAAATTTGAAAACAATACTAATTGTTTTGAAGACTTTGTCGCATCCAGTAAAACCAATTCTAAGGATAGAATTGGAATAGGATTTAGCATTCACACACAAACTAAGAATTTATAAACTATAAAGTTTGTGTCAGTAGGAAAAAGGCCTATGGAAACTTGTCCAGATTTTCATGCTATAAAAAATGATTTTGATGAAAAAAATAAAAAAGAATAGACATTGGAAGTAGTAGTAATTCTAAGGAAAATGTGGAATCTAAGACTAAATACGTCTGCCCCCCCCCCCCCCCCCCCCCCATACGGCAAGGAGAGTCCTAATTTAAATCTGTCTCAAAGAAACCTAAGACTGAAACCCCACACTTAGACAAATCCATCTTTAAAGGTCTTAAAGATTATAGGAAAACTTTGAGCCACCTTTACTGCTCCTATTGTGATGTTTATGGACATTAACTTGAAACTTGTTTTCAAAAGCATCTATACCAATCCTTTTCGTATACTCATGTGTATAGAAACTTTAACTATTCGAGGCAAAATAGAAATTACTACGTCCTTCCTAGACATCCTGATAAGAATTCTAACTATCGAAGTAGGAAGAAGCGATCTAATACTAAAAGGAAGACTCACAGGAAATGTCCTAGAGTCATGACTAAACCAAATGCTCAACACTCTTCCAAAAATCAGTTTAAAGAGAAAAAATCTTTTAAAGAAAAATCTGATGCTCGAAAATTTTACCATATGAGAGCTAATAAGCGCAAACTTTTAAAAACTCGAGCAATTTGGGTTAGGAAATATGAGCTAATACCCCAAATGAAGTGTAATCTTGTTATTAGTGCACTAAACGTTGAACACACTTCATTTGTATGGTATTTAGACTCGGGTTTTTCCAAGCATATGATTGGGGACGAGACTAAACTATCTAATAGAATTAACTTCTTAGGAGGGAAAGTTTTGTTTAGAGATGGAGTATCGGCCCAGATCGTAAGTAAAGGGACACTCAAAGAAAAGGGACTACCTACTCTTGAGGACGTTCTTTTAGTAAAGGGTCTTGAAGCAAATTTACTGAGTGTATCACAATTTTGTGACTCAAATCATACTGTCACATTCTCAAAATCCTATTGTTAAATTTTAAATGAGAATGGAGACTGTATTATTACCGGCCTCAGGACACCTGATAAATGTTATACAATAAACATAGGAACTGAGATCTCCAATATAGCGAGGATGGAAGATAATGAAATCTTGCACAATAGGTTAAGTTACATAAATTACGATAGCCTTGGTAACTAAATCTCACGGGAAATTGTTAGAGGTCTTCCGAAGATCAAAACCATTTCCGATATAGTATGTGGACCCTGTCAAGAAGAAAAGATAGTTAAAGCTTCTCATAAGAAAGTTAAACAGGTTCTATCCACTAAACCTCTATAACTCTATAAGGAAATATTTTCATAGGTCCGTTATCAATTTGTTATGTCATATACCGATACACCGTCAAAGATCATTCAAGAGCAATCTACATCAAAGACGGATCCGAATTATTCAAGTTCTTCATCATTCAAGACTCCGCAAAGTTTACTTTGGTAAGGTTATGTTTTAAATACCTTTACTTTTCACTTAGAACTTTTTGGGATATTTTTACAAAATATTTTCTAAGTGTTGGAGCGGACTTTTTCGTCAAAATTTGAGAATGAGTATTCTTTTCTAAGTGTTGAAGCGGACATTAAAATAATGATTTTTCGCCACAGTCGTCGAGCGACATAGCATGTCGTTCGCGCGAGATAGCATGTCGCGCGATCTCATTCGAACGACATATGTCCTTCGTTCGAGCGACTTGCTTATCTCGTTCGAACGAGATCTATTTTCCAGGCGGCGCGTTTTCCTATAAATACTCATTATTTGGTAACGTTTTCATTAAGAAGTCACAGCGTTTTGACGAACAGAAATACTGCAAAAGCAGAATCCTTTTTGACTTCTTCCTTTAGGGTTTTAATCCCTTTTTTGTTTTCAATTCACAAAACTCCCATATGCTTTAGTGAAATATTTTGGTTTTCAAGAACATACTTTGCTCTTGTTTATACTTTGTGGGGAGATCTCTACAATCGATAGTTGCATGCTATTGTGGAGGGAGTCCTTATAAAGTTCACTCTTGTGGAGAAGCCATTTTTCTTCTTCATTCCTGCCCTCCTGGAAAGGGAAAATTCCAGTCGTAACTTGTGGAGGAGCCGTCTTCTTCTTCACTGCTGCCCTTCTGGAAAGGGAAAGTTCCAGCCGAGACATCGAAACCGACACATGCGGGTATTTCGTATGTCATCCTATTTCATTGTAATCCGTGTAAGCCGTTTTCTTACAAATTATAGTGAAATAAAAGATTTTGCCCCTTTGGGGGCTTTTTCCTGAAATTGTTTGTTTTATCCTGCATGTTTTATTTTATTGGATAAATCATCTAGATGCATGTATTAGGGTTTGACTAAAATTTGGGATTAATTAAAATTGGATTTTATTTGAGAAACTGTTAGCCTCTGTGGCAATAATTACATCTTGGTTATGGTTGATGATTTTACTCAATTTACCTAGGTTGCCTTTTTAAAACAAAAATCAAAAACTTTTCGTAAGTTTTTGAAAATTTTATTACGAATTGAAAATTAAAAGGACTCAAAAGTAAATAGAATTTATAGTGATAGAGGAGTTGAGTTTGTAGATTTAGGAGTTATCGAATATTGTGACTACAATGGTTACAAACATGAACTTAGTGCCCCTAAGACACCTCAACAAAACGGGATAGTTGAGCGTAAAAATTGCACTATTCAGGAGATGGATCGTGTTATGATCTACGCAAAGGACTTACCTAAATATTTTTGGGTTAAAGATGTTCGTAAAGCTTGTCATATAATCAATATAGTATACCTTAGGAAGAATACCAAACAGCACCTTACGGACTTTGGTACGGGAAAAAACCTAACCTAAAATATTTTAGAACCTTTGGAAGTGTATGCTACGTATGCAAGGACAGAGAACATCTGTCTAAATTCGAAACCAGAGGTGATAAAGGAATTTTCTTAGGTTATTCTCCAAATAGCAGAGCCTACCGTGTCTATAATCTTCGTACCAAAACCTTAATGGAATCCATCAATATAGTAGTGAGTGACACCAATGCAGAGAATAAGAACAAAGGACCAACTATAATTAATGAGTTAAAAAATAATTCTAATGACTCTTCAGATATAGCTTTGTCCCTTCCAAATGAGATCACTGAAATGCCAAATTGGGTTTCTAAGGATCATCCCTTAGACAAAGTGGTCGGTAACCCAGATGAACCTGTTAGAACAAGATCCCAATTATGTAATACCACTCATTTTTCATGCTTTGTGTCTTTAATAGAACCAAAGAATGTGAATGAAGCATTAAATGATTCCTATTGGATAGGCGATATGCAAGAGGAACTTATGTAATTTAAAACTCATGACGTGTGGTATCTTATTCCCAGATTAGAAAATAATTGGGTTATTGGCACTAGATGAATTTTTAAAAATAAAAATGATGAAACAGGGATGGTAATTAAAAACAAAGCAAGACTTGTGGCCCAGGGTTATTCTCAAATTGAAGGAATAAACTTCGAGGAAACTTTTTCCCCTATAACATGCCTCGAATATATTCGTCTTCACCTCGCAAATGCTTGTCTCTTAAAATTCATGTGTCACCAATGTGGATCCCCGGATTATAAATACTTTAAAATATTCTCAATTAAAATAGTCATTTCCTTTTAGATATATTCAAGACGCGGAAGCGTATTGTGACGGTTTTTATTAATCCAAGTCCTAGAATTTGCATAAGTCATATTTATCAATGATTCCAAATTAGGCCAAAACCAGTTTTAGTCAATAGACTTGAATTAAATAGAAAATTTCCCAATATTGATTTTAGCTTAAACCAATTTTATCTTTTTAACCTAAGCATGCGTTCTAGGTGATTTTGCAAAAGATAAAATAAACAATTAATCCACTACGGCGCGATGTACGAGGAAAAACTCAAGACGGGAAACAACCTCTGACGGCCCTAGCCTCAAATCCACTAGATACAAAATTTACAATTACAAGACAAAAAGGCTTACAACACACGACTCGATCATTCTCAAGCCTTGACGCTTCTTCTTGTAGATACCTCTTCCTAGCGGATAACCTTGGAACTCCATCGCAGTCTCGGAATCCACCGATCGGACTTTATATGGTCACCGTCACCCGAGCAAGAAGCCTTTCTCCAATTGGGTAATGTAGTAACAAAACTCTTCTCCTTTCTTTATGGGATGTAGAAGAAAACTAGAAACTTCTCTTTGAACGGAAGAGATGAAACCAATGCAAAACTCCAAGAAAGATATATGAATATAGGAACTTGGAAGAAACTAATTTGGGTGTAAACTAGAGTGGTATAAGTTTTTCTTTTTGATAAAAACACACTCAAAACAAGAACATTTTCCTTAAACAATTTTGATCTCAAACTCTCTCTAAGAGATGAACTAGAATGGAAAAGTTAAGTTGGAAAATGTTATTCCCGCAAGTCTGAAAAAGTTGGTTAAGAACCAAGTGGGGAAGTGGGTGAAAAACTGCTTAAAACTGCCAAAAACTATTCCCTCCTGGCATCTCGTTCGAATGAGACTTCTAACGAAGTTCCAGATTGAACTTGTTAGAAATCTCATTGGATATCTCGTTCGAACATAAGGTTCGTTCGAACGACATATCGAACGACATTTCAAAGGCCTATACTAGGAACTCGTTGGCAAACTCGTTCGAACGACATCTGGTTTGAAAAAAAAACTCGTTCGAACGACATATCGAACGAACTTTCAGAAAGTTCATAAATTTCGATTTTAGCCCAGAAACTTTAAATACTTTATTTTAAAGTTTGATAAAATCTTTCTGAAATTAAAACAACAGTTTTATATAAACCTAACACCCAATAAACAAGTTCCAGGCTCCTATATCTGTATAATTGCATTCATACCTTGGGAGAAAGGAACTATGATTGATGACGTATAAACGAGGAACGAAACCGGCATGATGATGAAGCTTTATACTCTTTGCCGCTACGCCTTCAACAAACACTTCATAGGCTTGAGAATATTACAATTAAATAAAATCCTATGAATAAATGTTTTTGTCCGGAATTGAGCCAAAACAATATGTGGACTCAATTGGAAATTTGTGTCCTTACAATTCACTTTATATAAAATGGATGTAAATTCTGCATTCATTAATGGTATTTTAGCCGAGGAAACATATGTAGAAAAACCTAAAGGATTTATTGACCCTCACCATCCAAATCATGTCTATCATCTGAAAAAAACGTTATATGGGTTAAAAAAAAACTTCGCGCTTGGCATGAATGAATTTCTACTTTTCTTTTAAATAAAGGATTTCGGAGAGGTGGGAACAACCAAACCTTATTTGTCAAACATTTTGATAAAAATGTCGTTATAACCCAAGTATAGCTAGATGATATAATCTTTGGATCTACTTCTTTGACCGAGGTTCAGAATTTCTCTAACGATATGCACGGGGAATTTCAAATGTCACTTATGGGGGAGTTACAATTATTTTTAGGACTTCGGGTAAAACAAAATTTAGAAGGTTTGTTTATATCGCAATCCAAATACGCTCTAGAGATAGTAAAAAAGTTTGTCTTAGAAAATTCAAAAGATGCTAGGACACCCATGAGTACTTCAGTAAAATTATCTAAATATGAATATCGAAAATCCATCGATCGTACACTATATCGTAGCATGATAGAAAGTCTACTATACCTAACTGCCTCATGACCTGACATTATGTATGCTATTTGTGTGTGCACTCGATATCAAACTTCCCCTAAAGAGAGTCATTTACTGTGTGTCAAAAGAATTATAAAATATGTAAAATGAACTCTCAATTTAGGACTTTGGTACACAAATGACACATCTAGTATGATAATAGGATACACCGACGCTTAATGGGATGGGTGTTCCGATGATAGTAAAAGCACGCCAGGAGCATGTTATTACATTGGTAATAACTTGGTAGGGTGGAACAGTAAGAAACAAAATTTCACTTCCTTGTCTAAAACTATTTCTGAATATATAGCCACAAGTAGCTGTTGTGCTCAACTATTGTGGATAAAACATATGTTAAGCGATTATGGCATTAATGAAGAGAAATTACATCTCAATTGCGACAATCACAGTGCGATTAACATTTCCAAAAATCCTGTCCAACACTCATGTACCAAAAACATTAAAATTAGACATCATTTTATACGCGAGTTAGTTGAATATAAGGAATTAGAAATTAATTATTTACCTACTGACCTTCAATTAGTAGACTTATTCACGAAAACTTTGGATCACACTCGTTTTGAATCCTTAAGGAAATCCATGGGTATATTTATGGAAGATTAGAATAGCATCACCTAATTCTATATCTTTCGGTTATTTACATGTTAATAATTAATCTCTGAGGGTATAAGGCATGGCTGTTAGATAAATGACAAATGACACATCTTCTATCTATTTAATGTAGGAGATTCATGTAATTGCTCATTGTATAAATTTGGGATGATATTCTTATTTCAGATATACATTTTTGTAATTTTTCCCTTTGTCCATTTGGGACGAAATGGGGGAGAAAGATTTGAGTACATCTTGGACATTTATTGTACATTTCATCTAAAAAGCTTGATCTTAGCTATTTTATTTCAGGAATCAGTACCATAATGTACATCTGAATATGTTTAGGGTATTGGTTTGTACTTAGTTGAGTTATGTATTTTTTATTTCTAGGATTTGGGGTAGATAGAATTTTTGTATAGGATTAGGGTTTTTCATTTTTTTGTAACCCTATGAGTCCTAGATGACTCAAAGGAGATTTCGTCTCATATTTTCAAAGGGGGATATTGAAGCACTATATATATAACTCACTTGACTCTAAAATATCAGAGGTTGTCTAGTTTGGAAATAGAGACAAAATTGTGTCATCCTTCATCAAACCCTAAACCTTATGCCTCTTCATAATCTACATCAACAACATTAAGGATTGAAAAGGTAGTATAACTAACACAACTCTACACCTAGGACTGCATTTATTCTTCACTTTGTGTGTATGAGGTGTGAGTTTGTTCACATTGGCTTAAAATTATTTTCTAATATTTTTAAAGATTTTAAGGAATTTTTTGAACATTTAAAATCTATTTTTAAACATTTAAAACTAGTATTTTAAAAATGTTTGGGCTTATTTGTAATATCGTAAAGTTCCTAAAACCAGCCTTGGGTAGAATCCAAAATCGGCAGAAAATATTGGGGTGGAAACTAATAATTTTAATTCTTCCAAAACACATGTTTTTAACTCGATCTACACCTTACACGTGTTGCACACTGGACAACTAAGATTGTGTTTTCTCACTCTCACATAACTGAGATCAAATCTGGAGCGTTGGTTCAAATTAATCAATGGCATGCATGTGTTTTAGCTAATCCAAGTCTCACCTAAATGGACCTATCAGTGGGCGTTTAAGTGAGGTGCATTGTGAGCCACTCGATTTACAACCGTTTGCTCGAAGAAATCTTGGCCCTTGATTTTAAACCCTTTCTAGATCCTTCCATCGTCCATTATAAATAGGGCCTTAGGGTCAATCTTTTAAAATCTTTGGATAGTATGAGAGTTAAGTGAAATAAAAGAGAGAGAGAAAATTAGAGATAATCAGGGGAATCCAAACAAAACTCTATCCAATTTTTCTCAGAAAATATTTTGAGAGTTTGAGGGTTTCTTGTTTAAGTTTGTTCAAATTGTCTCTGGTTTTTATCTATTGTCCAACACTTCATTGAGTCTATGATCTTGTCTCACTCTATTGAGACTTGTATATTTGACTAAAAGTGATATAGTCACGTTACTTAGTTAAATTTTATTTCTTCAAGTAGAAATCATCTCTCTTTATTCGATTTCTATTCTCAAAAGTTTTTAACAAAAATTTATCCAACAAATCTCTTGTGTAAACAAAAGTGAGTTTAGGTTTTATAAAGATCAATCAGAGCCAGAGAAGTGAGAGAAAAACTAGGAGTGCTGGTATTTAATCTTGACTTAGTTCAAGTTTGATCTTCGTGTATAATATATTAATAGCTTTTACTCTAAAACTCATTCTAGTGGAATTGTTGTTTTACTCCGTAGTGGGAGTCGTGGATGTTTCCCCAGTTTGATTAGGGTTTTATCACGTTAAAATACTGTCTTGTATGAATTTTTTTATACTTTCTTTACTCTTTCTATCACTGCTATATGTCTTTAAATTTCTTTTAAACATTTAAGATCCTA
Source organism: Sambucus nigra (assembly GCA_949130495.1). NCBI lineage: Eukaryota > Viridiplantae > Streptophyta > Magnoliopsida > Dipsacales > Adoxaceae > Sambucus > Sambucus nigra. Next base: position 55,379,933 of record OX422219.1, read on the forward strand.
AGTAACTGAAATTTTTTGTTCAAAAACATTTTCTAACATATTAAAAGAGTTTCTTTAGGAAAACAATTCGGATCCTTCTTAACTGTTTTAACATTTGATTAAACGACTTAGTAAGGGATTTTTAGACACTAAGAGAGATCTTTAGAAAATTCCTGTATCAGGAGAGATAACTTTTAGCCTTGAATATTCCCTAGTGAGAGACTATCGAATTTACTTGTTGATTAGAGAACGATATGTCTTGAACTGTTCAGCATTTTATGTAATGAAGTTAATAGTCTTCACACAGTAATTTTCTGCACAAAGTGGGTTCTTTAGATTATGTTTATTTTGTCCCTGAACAATTCCTAGTTTCATGAGTTCCTTAGAGAATCCAACCTTTCGAATTTCTCATAGAAGAGGCCCCTTCACACTCACATAGGTGACTTCCCATTAAGAGTATCCTACTATATCCCACTTGAATTTTAAAAGTATATGAGTCATTAAAATCTAAGTTTATCCTTACTTCCTTTGTTGGTAGCACTATTTTATCATAGGAATAAGTATGACTTAGAAACTCAGGAATGCTCTTTTCAAAGTGTCAGTGAAGATTCGGTTGTCCCTTTGTACCTAAACTTTGGTATCTCCAGTCCACTAGGTAGGGATGCCATCAAGACAACTCTTTATTTTGTAGGTTTTCGTACCATTCCCCTTGATATATTATAAACTTGCTCTCTATTTAACCCTTTGGTTAACGGATCCGCTATATTGTACTTAGACTTAATATAATCAATGGAAATTATTCCATTACAGAGAAGTTATTTAACGGTATTATGACTTTGACGTATGTGTCTGGACTTACCATTATACATATGACTTTGTGCTCTGCCAATTACCGATTGACTATCACAATGTATGCAAATCGCAGGCACATGTTTTGGCCGTATTGGAATATCCTCTAAAAAGTTTCGAAGCCATTCTACTTCTTCTCCAGCTTTATCTAAAGCTATAAATTCAGAATGCACAATTGACTTGTTAATGCAAGTCTGTTTTGAGGATTTCCAAGACACCGCTGCACTACTAAGTGTAAATACATAACTAATTATGGATTTAGAATCCTTTGAATCAGATACCCAATTAGCACCACAGTATACTTCAAGGACAACAAAATATCTAATGTAATTCAATCCTTTATTAAGAGTATGTCTTAGATATCTAAGATCCCTTATTATGGTTTTCCAATGGTTTTGACCTGGATTACTTATATACTGACTCAATTTACTAACTGAGTAAGAAATATCTGAACGAGTGCAGTTCATGACATAAATTAAACTGCTTATGATACAAGAATATTCCAATTGAGATATACCATTTCTAGTATTTTTATATAAATGAAGATTTGGTCAATATGTGTTTGAGCAATGCTATCACTACCTGTATTGAACTTGTTGATTGTCTTCTCAATATAATGAGATTGATACAAGAGAAGTCCTTCTGAAGTTTTAGAAATTTTATTTCCTAACATAACATCGGCAATACCCACATCTTTCATATCAAATTTTCTAGATAATATTTTCTTAGTAGATTTGATGAGATCTTTATTAATTCCAATAATAAGCATATCATCAACATAAAGACAAACAATGACATAGTCACTTGTAGTGTTTTTAATGTATACACATTTATCACACTCATTTATTTTAAATTCAGTTGACATCATTACATTGTCAAATTTCTCATGCCATTGTTTAAGAGTTTGTTTTAATACGTAAGGGGATTTAACAAGTTTTCGCACTTTTTTTTCTTTTTTCGGTAACTTTTAACCCTTCTGGTTCTTCCATATATATCTTTTCATTTAATTCTCCATTTAAGAAGGCGGTATTTATATCCATTTTATGTATCTCAAGATTATATAATGCTATAATAGCTATAAACATTCGAATGAATGTTATTCTCGTACTATGTGAGTAAGTGTCAAAGTAGTCCAATCCTTCCTTTTATCTATAGCCTTTAGCTATTGTCTAGCTTTGTATTTATCAATTGATCCATCAACTTTTAATTTTCTCTTGAATATCGACTTTCATCCAAGAGGTTTACATCCTGGTGGAAGGTTAACCAGTTCCCACGCATCATTTTGCATTATGGATTCAATTTCACTATTGACAACTCTCTTTCCAAAAAGGGGCTTCTAGAGTTAACATGGCTTTTGCAAAGTTTCTAGGCTCGCTTTCTAACATATATGTTAGAAAATCTAGACTAAAAGACTTTGAAGTCTTTATCCTTTTGTTGGGTCTAGGTACAAAGTCATCATCTTTCTCAATATATTCATTTTCTATATTATTTTGATGACTACTAGATGTAGTGTTATACGTTATTTTGCACACACTTGAATCAACCACTTTATTTTTATAAGGAAATATATCTTCAAAGAAATATGCATTCCTAAACTCAATTATAGTACTTACATGTATATTAGGAAACTCATATTTATGTACCAGAAATTGATATGCACTACTATTAATTGCATAACCAATTAATATGCAATCAACATTTTTTGGTCCTATCTTAATCCTTTTAGGATCAGGAACCACTACCTTTGGTAGACATCCCCTCACTTTGAGGTATTTGTAGGAAGGTGTTCTACCTTTTCCACAATTCATATGGTGTCTTTTGAGATTTCTTATGAGGTATTTTGTTAAGAAGGTAGTTTGCAGAAAGCAAAGCTTCCCCCCCCCCCCCCCCCCCCACACACACACACACAAGTTATGAGGTAAAACCCGAACTTAGAAACATAACGTTCATGATATCTTTTAGAGTTCGGTTTTTACGTTCTGCAATCCCGTTAGATTGAGGTGAGTAAGGAGTGGTAGTTTGATGAATAATTCTATATTTTGAACAAAATTGTTCAAAAGGTGAATCATATTCACTTTCTCAATCACTCCTAACTACTTTAATCTTTTTGCTAAGTTGATTCTCAACTTCATTTTTATAATGTTCAAAAACATTTATCGCCTCATCCTTGCTTCTAACAAAATACACATAGCAATATCTTGTGCAATCATTAATAAAAGTAATAAAATACTTTATTCCACCTCTTGTTTGTACAAAATTTAAATCACATTTATCACTATGAATTAACTCAAAAGGGTTTGTACTTCTTTTAACATTTTTAAAAGTAGTTTTAGTTAACTTTGATTCCACACACGTTTCACACTTGGGACTTGAGTCAATATTAAATTTTGGTATTAAGTCAAAATTAACTAATCTATGAATAGTATCATAACTAACATGACCTAATCTACCATGACAAACATTACAAGACTGAATCAAATAATTAGAAGACATGTTCTTATTATTGTTAATAGTCATTACATTGAGTTTGAAGAGCCCATCACTCAAATATCCTTTACCCACATACATACCACTATTAGTGAGTACAAATTTATCAGATTCAAATAAAAGTTCAAATCCCTTCTTGCTAACAAGTGATCCTGAAACCAAGTTCTTTCAAATATCGGGGACAAGAAGCACGTCATTGAGAGTTAGTTTCTTTCCCGAAGTCATCTTAAGTATAACTTTCCATTTTCCTTCAACCTTTAAAGTATAAGAATTTCCCATGTAAAGTTGCTCCTCTCGATTAGAGTGTTGGTAGGAGGTAAACATATTCTTGTCAGAACATATGTGATGAGTGGCCCCAGTGTCTACCCACCATTCCCTAGTGTTTTTCACCATGTTAACTTCAGAAACCACAGTCGAGAGGCTCAAATCATTAATATTTTCAGAAATGTTCTCAACTTCAGTGACAATGGCTTGTGCTTGCTTATGTTTCTTATTTCCTTGACTTTTTCGATTACGAAAATCTTTAGCAGAATGCCCCGACTTGTCACACATTAAGCACTTTCCATCAAATTTTTTAAAGTTTCCACTTTTAGGCCATTTGTTTGTCCCACCTTGGTTCACACGCTTCCTTTTCCCGTTCTTATTACTTTTCCCTTCTTCCCTACATGCGCATTGAATTCCATAGGATTTCTAGTTTTTTTTCTCTGACACCCAATTATTCTCTTCAATCCTTAACCTCACGGTCAAGTCCTCAAGACCCATTTCATTACATTTATGTTTCAAAGAATTTTTGAATTCTTTCCAAGATGGTGGCAATTTTTCAATCATAACAACCACTTGAAATAACTCACTTATTTCCATTTTTCAGAAATGATTTCATGATAAATAAATTGGAGCTCTTGGACTTGACTAATGACAGTCTTTGAATCAGCCATTTTAAAATCCAAGAATCTACCGACAACGAGTTTCTTTCATCCGGCATCTTCTATTTTGCATTTTTTTTTTGTTCAAAGATCCCACACCTCTTTAGCAGTTTTAAGGGGGCTATACAAATTATATAATGTGTTTTCCAGATTGTTGAGGATATAATTTTTATATAGAAAATCAGCATGTATCCATGGATCCACAACAGCAATTATTTTCCAGTCAGTTTCACATTCCTTTAAAGTTAGCTCCTCTTCATTAAGGAATTTTGCCAAGTTCAAAGTTGTTAAATAAAATAACATTTGTTGTTGCCAATGTTTGAAATCAATTCCTTTGAACTTTTTGGGTTTTTCACCATGTCCAACATTAGTTGGTACTACCACAACGGGAAAAGCAAAAGTAGATGTCATTTACGTTTTAAATAGAAAAAAATAGGTGTTTATAACAGGATATGTGAGTGAATAATTATATTGATATAATGTCACGAATTTTATGAAAATTCACTTGTTGAAAATTCACTAGAAAATAATACTATACTAATTTTCTGAGTAGTATAAATACATATAATAAATAAATTATATAAACAAGCAACCATTATTATATTTTCTGATTATATAGAAAAGTTTTCTTTCTCAAAAAACCTTTATAGAATGTGAAAACAATATTTTTGTAATATTGAAAATAATTTCTTAACACACAAATTATTATAAAATATTTCTATAATTGAGTAACACAAAGAATCATTCTGGAATTTAGAAAAGTAATAAAATTCGTCTTAAGATTGCATTCCAAAATGATTTTGTAATTATATTACAAAAATTATGAAATTAGTAATTACAAAGTAATTACCGAATTATTATGCAATGAAAGAGAATAATTACAGAATTAATATGCAACAACATAGAATCTTGATTGACGCAAGTGTTAAACACTATAACCTTAAGACGAATTATTCCTGAAATTAGTGCTACTTAGACGCAACGAAAATCATCTCCTAGGATACAACAATCTTACTGGCAAATGTAGCATCCCAATTTGCAAGCCTGTTTGAACTAACTATTGATAACTCTCATATGAACTCACAGAAAATATGTGGATTGACTTGATTAATTTCGTAACCAAACCAATGAGACCCCAGGCCACTTATTTATACAAAAATAAGTGGTTGTTAAAAAGGATTAGAAATCTCAATAGTTAACTTTTGGGAATAACCGAAATTAATTATCAATAGAAAAAAAAAATTGGGCCGGAATTCAAAAAGAATAACCCACAAAAAATAATAAAAAACCCAATAAAGTTTATACTTTGGCCAAGTTAAAGCCCATGTCCCATGACCCACGAGCCCGAGCCGAGTCGAGCAGGGTCGGGTCGGGTCGAGCGGTAGCGGTGCGTGTGTGGGCTTGGAAATCAACCCAAGTCCATGTAGGTCCTCCCTCCTTCAAAGTGTTGGGATACCCCAAGGGCACCAATCCTTTGAGCCAAAATGGCTTATATTATACGAGACCCATTTTACATATTCTTCCTATGTGAGCAAGCTTTAACTTAAACACTTCAACCAATTTTCATGTTCTGAGTGAGTACTTAGAGATATAATTCTCATTCAATAATTTATTATTATTCGCATGTGAGTATACCACATTATACTCCTTGCAGAGGAGAATGAGTTACCACTTTGAGTTGTCTCGAAAGACGCGTGGGTCTCATATTATGTAAGGACACAAATTTCTAATTGAGTCCATGTATAGTGTTGGCTCAATTCCGGACAAAAACATTTATTCATAGGATAGTATGTAATTGTAATACTCTCAAGCCTATGAAGTGTTTGTTGAAGACGTAGCGGCAAAGGGTATAAAGCTTCATCAAATGTGCCGATTTGCGTGCCTTGTTTCTACGTCATCAACCATGGTTCCATGCTCCCAAGATATGAATGCAATATTATATATATAGGAGCTTGGAACAAGTTTTATTGGGTGTTAGGTTTAATAAAAACTGTGTTATATTTTCAGAAAGAATTAATTAAAACTTTAAATATAAGTTTATAAAGTTTTATGGGCCAAAATCGAATTTTTCAAAAATTCTGGAAGTTCGTTCGATAGGTCGTTCGAACGAGTTTTTCGTTCGAACCAGATGTCGTTCGAACGAGTTTGCCAACGAGGTTCCAGTACATGCCTTTGAAATGTCGTTCGAAATGTCGTTCGAACGAGATTGTTCGTTCTAACAAGATTTCCAACGAGCTTCTAACGAGTCCATACTGGAGCGTCGTTAGAAGACTTGTTCGAACGAGATTTCGTTCGAACGAAATGTCGTTCGAACGAAATGTCGTTCGAACGAGATGTCGTTCGAACGAGATGTCAGGTGGGAACAGTTTTTGGAAGTTTTTTCATCCACTTCCCCACTTAGTTTTTAACCAACTTTTTTAGACTTTAATATGTGCGGGAATCTCTTTTGATAATCTATCTTTTTCATATCATACAAACTCTTAGGGAGTGTTTTGAGAGCAAAAACAAAAGGAGAAAAAGATCAAGTTTTGAGTGTTAATTTTTGAAGAGAAATTTACTTACCACTCTAGTTTTACACCCATATTGTTTATCCAAGTTCTTATATACATATCAATTGCTTGGAGTTTGGCACCAGTTTTCTCTACACCGAATTGAAGAGAAGTTTCGGGTTTTGCTTCTACCTCCCACAAAGAAAGAAGAAGTGTTTTATGTTGTTTTACCCGCTAGGAGAAAGGCTTCATGTACGGGTGACGGTGACCATATAAAGCTCTATCGGTGGATTCCGAGACCGCGGTGGTGTTCCAAGGTTATTCGCTAGGAAGAGGTGTCTACAAGAAGAAGCGTCGAGGCTTGAGAGGGATCGAGTCGTGTGTTATAAGTCTTTTGTCTTGTACTTGTAATTCCGTATCTAGTGAATTTGTGGCTAGGACCGTCCGAGGTTGTTTCCCGTCTTGGGTTTTTCCTCGTACATCGCGACATAGTGTGATTGATTTATTTTATCTTGCATAAATAATTTAGAACGCATGCTTAGGATAATTCAAGATAAAATTCGATTTAAATTATCACACTCAATTTAATTTGGTGTTAAATTTAATATTGGGTAAATTTAGTTAATTCAAGTCTTGTATGAAAATTGGTTTGGCCTATCTTCGAAATATTATGACTTAGGCAAATTCTAGGGCTTCGATGAATTTAACATTGGTTTAAGTGAAATTTAAATTTGTGTGTGCGTTTTAAATTTAATTTCACTTGGTTTTATTTTAAGAATATTAAAATTTGGTATATGTATGTTTTAGTTGAACCATCACGTTTTACGCTTCCGCATCTCGTGTTTTATAAAAGGAAATTATAATTATATTTTAATTGCGAAAATTAAAAACCCGGGGTTCCATTCTCTTCATATTAAATTGATCCCAAAGTTGTCCAAAATCTATTTTTTTTACAACTTAATAATCCATAAATTCTAACAACAAATTCTAATATTAGACACCTAAAACCAAAGCCCGGGTTGAGCTTAAATGGGTTTTCAACTAGTGGGGTATTGGACCATATGGGGAGTGATTATTCTGATTACGAGGATGAGGATGAGGATGAGGATGAGGATGAGGATTTTGTATATGAATTTTGAGCCATTGAAATAAAAAATGACGGGGATGATAATGTTATTGATGATGAGGGAGATAGTAGGAGTTTTAATGATATGGGGTACTGGTGGGACCATGTCGAGAGAGATGAAGGTTGGTGTTTGGTGAGATAAGATGAAGATGTGGTTTTTAATGGACAACTATATTGTCTATTATCTTCTTTTTTTTTTGTTCTTCTTCTTCTTCTTCGTGTATTTAAATTTTTTATATGTTACTTGTGTATTTCATTTTAAATAATTTATAAATAATGCATTATGTGTAATCTACTATTGGTTGGGATATGTTTGGTTTCTAATGGCTAATTCTTATTAAGGATATGGGACATTTTTACATTAGATATGATGCCATTGTTGGAAAATATTGGAATAATGAAATGAAATATATCTAATAACTAATTTTGGTTAGTGATGGAAAATGAGTCCCAAATAACAAAACAATACAGATTAGCGTAATCATATAAATATGGGCCTTAATTATAAAAGTCATGAGTCAAATATAAAGTCTATTTTAAAACTATAAGTCAAATATGGAGTTCATATTTGATTCATATTTGAAAGTCATGAATCAAATATGGGGCCATTTTTAAAAGATATGAGTCAAATATTGAGCCCATTTTTAAAAGTTACGAGAGAAATTCGAGATGTTTCGAAGGTGGGGAGACGGAGCTAGTGAAAATTTGATAAATCTTTCCAAGCACTTTATTAACTTGGTATAAGGAAAAATTACGTGGAAACTCTTACTAATTTCCTAGAGTTCTTGGAGGTTTTGCATTGTGGTGAGTAGTCCCAGATATTTTTTCATTTTTCTTTTGTATTTGGCCCGCTGTGGGTGGTTTGTTATTTAGGTTGTAGTGTATACTCCCTATATATGGGTTCCGCTCCTTTTCCGATTGGTCTAATGCAACATTTTTTTATAAAAAAATGTATTTACAATCAAATGGGAGTTTATTAAATACACACATCTATTAAGTACACCAAGTTTAATATATTTTCACCACGGCTACTTGCTACACTTAAACATGGTATGAAAAATTATGTGGAGTTGCATGGTTTCATAAAGGGTACCACTATTAACACCCAAAAAAACTATTTCACAATACTTACAAGATAAAATAATTAACTAACACAACACTTAGACAATTATTGCTTCCTCTACCCACCAAAGGGCTCCTACATATTTAAAGTTCAATTTTGTCATTTTTAACCTTCTCAATTCTCTCGTCATCTATTTATCTCTCTAAAACCTTCAAACTCATTTAAACATCTAATAACATACTATCATGTATCCTTTTTGTCGGATAGGTATCATGATTCAGAACATACTATCAAGTGATACGATAGGCAGATTGTTTCGGACCTATGATTTTTTTTAAGTTTTAAGTGTTGTTTAAATCATATACGAGTATATACTTTATTTTTTTATTATTTATGGGTTTAACATGATGCAAAAATATATATTTGGGTCATTTTTTCATTTCATATATAAACTTTCTAATAACTAGGTTCTTTTGTATGTGATGAGAGAGATAGAGACAAAGAGATGTGACTCTGTGTGTGTGTGGAGAGAGAGATATATTCATTAGTGGGTGTTGAAGATGGTGTGGTGTGGATAGAGATAGTGTGGTGGGGTGTGGTTGTGGTTGTGGGGATGGTGGTGATGGAGAAAAATGTTGAGAGAAAATGAGAGTTTGAATTTCAAAAGGTGAGAAAAAAAATGAAGTAAGAATCAATGAAAAAAGTAACATAAAGCTATTTATATCATATTCTTGACCTTAGCAACAACATATTACTTTTTTACTATGGTATTATGTAGTAGTTTTTTGGGTGTCCTCGAATTAATAAATGTCTATGCGAAATCACCATCAAACATCACTTTGATCCCTAAAGTGACTTGTAGAACTAGATTAAAGAGTTGAAACTAAGCTCAAGGAATATCCACTCTGATTTTTTTAATTATCTCACAGGGGAAACTCTATATATCCCATTATGTGGTACTAAACTGATATCAAATACTGATTTGTCACTGTTATATAGTTTTTTATGGAGTTCAGAACCATATTGTGAATGGGACTTAAGCATTTGGTTTCAATTTGATTCCAAATGATGGTTTATAGAAATTATCATTAATGACTAATCACATCCAATCTAGTCACATGTTTTCAAGTTTTTTTCTTTAAATACTTTTTAAATAAAGCGAACCAAAAAAGAAAAACAAATCAAACCCCATAAGATGTTACTTGCCAAATGAACCAATACCATACCAATTCTAGATATCTTAAAAAATCTTCTATAATAATCTGTGATGACTGAAATATAATATCATTGTTCAAAGACAGACTATGGATGAACTATGATGCATAAATCAATACTAGGATAGACACATGTCATATTCGTATAGTGTCGTGATTATTGTTAGGGCACAAATAGGTATTGCATTGTAACCATGAAAATAGTGAAGAAGTTAAATTCTTGGGAGGAAAAATTATAATTAACTACTTTAAAATTTGTGTGTGTAATTTTAGAAGTTCGAACAATAAAAAAAGCACACTTATAATCTTGAGGAAGGAAGACAAATTATTTTTTACTAATTAAAATTCCTATGTGTCATTCATCATTCCACGTGATGATAAGTAAATTGGTTACTTGTCCGTTGGATTATAAAAGAAACACATGAGCTAAATCTATATTTTGCAAATATACATTCTTATCCAAAGAAATCTCACATGTGGCATTTAAAAAATTGTAGAATTCCATGACAATTAAGTGATCCTCATAAAGTTTTTTTAGAACATTTGATTAATCTTCTAACGATCGTAACTTAAGCTAATATATTGAACGCCAAAATACATACACACACACACACACACATATATATATATATATATATATACTTTTATGGGGGGGAAATTGTAAAAGTATAAAAACATCACAAAATCTAAGTTGTATATGGTTACAATTTGAATTTCGCAGAAGTTTTTTTTTTTTTTTTTTTTGTGGGGGGGGGGGGGGGGGGAGTCCACCAATGCCTATGAGAAAGTATTTCACAGGGTTGCTCATTACATACAGAGGGTGACTCATCAAACACTTATCAAATTTTATTAACTACTTCTTAACACATATAAACAAGACGAACATTTATTTGGGGCCTTATCTATCTATCTATCTATCTATCTATCTATCTATCTATCTATCTATCTATCTATCTATCAATCTATCTATCTATCTATATATATGTACACACACAATTAATATGTTAAATATTAAGTTTAAAAAAAATAATCACGTAATTTTTATTACAAGGAAAGTGTTTGTAAGATAAGTAAATAACATAAACTGTACAACATGATTTAACTAAACTAAATATTAACTAATTAATTAATTAAGCATGTTATGGTTCACTTCATTAATAGGATCTTGAATCATCATGATAATCACATATAATCATTATGTGAAACAAAAAATGATAATTTAATCACATACCTCGATCCATAGCTATGAATTTAAAATTCATTCTTAAACATCCATCATGTTCGTTGATGTCAAAAAATAGACTAGATCCAATTTTCTAATCACAGATAAAATATAATATGTGATGAATTAGGCACATAAGAGACAACGAGTTTTTAGAAAATTTCAACTGTCAAAATAAGCCAACGTCCACTGTTATTGTATTAATTTTAGTAATTACAGAAAATAAGGTACTCTTGCTACAAGAAGAATAACCTAGAATCCATTCTAACTTGCCTTTTGTGAAAGGAATACAATGTATTTATAGTAACCCGGAGATCAAAAATTAGAATGCCTTTATATATTCAAGCATTTACACCCGTAAATAATGAATGTGATGGTTGATAGTCATGAGCGTATTTTGGATAACCCTTGGCTCCTTCCCGTGTGATGTCTATTTATCTACCTTGATGGTCTGCATTCTTCAGGTTGGTAGGACTTCTAGCCGAGCAACTACCTTGATGGAAGATCAAGTGATTGATGACCAAGAGAGTTACCAAGTAAGGAGACAGTTGTCCATTTCTGATTTGTCCATGTAGATGGATAATTTTTTGTATCAACAAAAGCCCCTAATACTTTATTCTTGATATTTTATTAAAACGATGAAGTATGACATAAACAAAGTTTCTCGACAATCTTTGTGGTCTTGGTCGGCGGCCGACCTATAGGACTTGTAAACAATTTCATTATGTAATGGCAATTTCGTGAATAATTTGAATTTTGGCGAACTGCCAAAGGGCGTGTTCATAATTTCCTATCTTTGGTTCTGAGCAGTCATCAGAATATCAATCGTCCATATGGTTAATCACTATCCACGCTATTTTCTATGCATGCTATAGAGATGAGATTTTGGTTAATTTTTGTATCTCAACTTTCAAAACTTCTTAACTCTTTCTCTTGTTCTCAAGCTTTTCGTCTTCAAGCTTTCTTTTTGCGCCCATTCTCTCCCTTGCTTCTGCCATTAATAACTCTGTAATCTTTCTTCCTCCCTTTTATTTGATTTCTTTCTTAGTTATAATCGTCGTATATATTGTTCATGGGGATTCTGTAGACAAATCTAGGCAAGAAAGAAATATCCCTAATTGGTTAGACTTAAAAATGCCCATACCAACAATTGATGTTTTATCATTACCAGGGGGTCACTGGGTTCCCTCATTATTTATAGTTGGATTTGGTATTACCTTTCCCCCTAATCGTTTCTTCCTGGAAGTTTGTTAATATTTTGACGTTGTTCCTGCTAAGGTAACCCCCAATACATGGAGAATAGTAAATGGGATTAATATGATTAACTAGATATACAAAACTCATATTAGTATCCCTAAGTTGATGTTTTGCTGCAAGTGTATTACTAGTGACAACACCTATTACCTAAAAACTAGGTTTGTCAATAGAGCCTTAGTTTTCAATTTACCAGATTCAAATAAAGACTACTTCAACTATGGGGTAATAGCAAAGAACTGACAACATGCTCATTTTCAAAGACGGAAAGTGTATAATGGGACCAGGTGCCCTAAGGAAGGACATGGCATAGGTTGCTGGCTTGATATTATATTATTTCTTTCTTGTTGACCAAATGTTTGAGGATATGTTCACTAATGTTACTTGTCTTGTTTTGTATAGTTGATAGCAAGCAAAAATGTCCTAAAGAAGGAGACGTTAATCTTCAAGAGATAAAATTTCTATAGAGCATCCATCAAATAATTGGTGAGGATCACCTTAGAGGAGCCTCCTACCTTCTGCAATATAGAAGCTCGAATACTTTTTTTATTGCTAGGCCAACCACTGTAGCACCTTTAATTCCCATTAATTTAAAAGAGGAACCAATTCCCACTTCTTCGGATGAGAAATCTACTAGAGATGAGAAGGGTTTAGGTACTTTTTCTTCTTTTGAATCATTTTAGATCTCAGCTATCCCTACTTCACCTATAGCAAGTATGGGCAAGAGGAAAATCCTTGATTTGATGAATGGAGCTTTGTCTCTTACTGCCAAGAGGGCTACAGAAAAAATTGTCAAGGCTGCTGATGCTAAAAAGTCCACTGTGATGGAGAAGACATCTAAAATTGTTGAAAAAGTACCTCAGGTCATCACTACTGAGGAAATTGATACTGTTGCAACTCACTATAAGAGGTTGAAAAAAGGTTTGCCTAACAAACAGACTCAAATAACTGTTACCGACCAACGAGAGTTAGTCAAATATCGATTTGATTTAGAGGATACTATTTCATCCTCTATTACTATCAATTCTAGTCTGAACAAAAATCTGATTAAGTCTGGGACCCTTCCTACTGATAGGGCAGCTACTGCTCCCATGCCTCGATTAAGGTTATTAGAAAGAGCTTGCCAGAATTTGGCCTTAGTAATCATTTTCCCTTATTACTTGGTTTTATTGACTCATTTCTCTTGCTTTGTTCTAGTATTTTTCCTTTGTGCATTTTGTGGTGGATTTCAACTAGATAATGGATAAGGACAATCTGTTTCATTCTTCTGGAGGAGATGTGTAAGAGGCCTTTGAAATTCTAAGGAAATCTTTGGAAACTTCAAGACAATCGTTGAAGTTCAACCAAAAGTCTTGGGAAAATTATTTAACTCTAGCCAATAACAGGGCTACTACCGCTGAAGAGAAACTGAAGACTGCTGAAGCCAATTTAAAGAAAGTAGAGGATAATGCCAAGGTGGCCGATGACAAACTAATGGAAAATAAAACTCTTCTGAAAGCAGCTGAGGAAAAATCAATAAAGATGACTACCGACTTAATAGCTGAGAAGGACACAACCAAGAAGATAAAGGAAACCTCATTTGATAAGGTCTAGGAGAAAGCATTCTTGACTACCTCTGCACAAATTGAATATTTTAGGAAAAATTCTTTCAAGGACGATTGGTCTGAGGCTCTTAAGGAGGTAGGCACTACATAAGACTCCGAGCTATTCCAGAGGCATGATCCAGGCACTCCTCCAAATTTAGAGGAAGAATTTGATGATAAAGAAGGATCAGGTGAATATTCTCTGCCACCTGTTTGGTCTGTCCAAAAGTTAGTTGGTGAAGACACTCTTCCTACTAAGCTGCGTTCTGGTGTTAATGTCCAGTATAAGGAGAAGGTCTAACTCCTTTGTTGTTTGTCTTTCTTATTAACAAATTTCTTATTCTTTCTTCCCCATTTTGTAATAGAAGAACATCTTTATAATCCCCTCTTTATTACTGAAATGATCTTCTTTTGATTAATTGTGTTTTGTCATACTTCTGGTGTGTTATCTTTATATTCTTCCACTTGTGATCTTAGTTTGATGCTAGGAAAAAGGCTATAATTTTTGTTGAATCTGACCTGCTTCGGTAGATTGAAAACCTTCTGGAAGTTGGGCATACTCCTATGTCTAATGAAGATTTGGATGGGTTACTCGTCCTAGAGGCATTCGACTTAGTCAAAGAATCATACATTTATCTTCATTACTTATGGAACAGAGCTATAACTAACAACGCTGCCTATTACGAAATGATTGAGAAATTTTAGAAAGATCATAGTTAGACTAAAGCTTTAATTTATGCTAACTATGAAGCTAAGTATAAAGTATTAAGTGAATGATAGGGATTTGAAAAGAAACTTGAAGAGTATGCCTCCATGTATAGGCGAAAAAAATTCTTATTGAACCAAGAGGTTGATGAATCTCGGGAGGTAGGAAAATTACTTGAAGAGGAAAATAATTTACTCAAAAATGAGCTAGACAGCCTGAAGAAATCCCCACCGGTGGTATTGATGAAGGTGCTTCTTTCTTGGAAATTGAGAATGCCAGGTTAGTGCAAGAACTTAAAGCATTGCAGAAAACCAGACCTGGACAAACTTCTAAATAAAGGATGGCTACCCGACCAACTGCATATGAGGAGAGAACTAGGAAAACTCTAGCCGACCAACCTAGACAATTAAAATAAAAGAGTTAATCCATTGTCAACTTGTCTATTCAATTGGAAGCTAAGGATAAGGCTATCGCCGACCATGCTGCTCAGTTGAAAATCAAGAATAACATTATAAAACAACTCCAACATCAAGTAGAAAGGTTACCATTTCCATTTTATAAGTAGCCATGGGAGATCTGGATGGAAGGTTATAATGAGGCCCTAAGCCATGTAGATGATCATCTTGCACAAAGGCACCATGAAGGTTATATATGGGGTTGGACCAACTTGCTTAGCTTACTGAAGTATGACTAAAACAACGAGTTATGGTATTAGAATGATCCCAATTTATTGGATTGTGATAAGCCTCAATTTAAGTTAGACATATCATGGATCCCTACAGATGCCATTCCCCAATGTTTAATCACCAAATATCTGGGAGGTTACGGCCTTCACGACATGCATGAGATAATTCATCCTCATCATCTTATTAATAGGCCGAGCAGTAGCAACAAGAAAATTCTGAGAGATTTTAATTACGTAAATTCCCTCTATTCCTTGGATGATACTCCTGATGGGATGAAAAGAGTGCAACAAACATATTGTTAAATGACCAATGCACAGGGGAAACATCCAGTTGGATAATTTTTCCGTTCCTGATTTTGAATGTAATACATTTAGTATTTGAATAAAAATATTTGTTTTTGTGTTGTAAACTTATGATTAGTTATTCAGTTAGTCGACTAAGCTATTGTTTAATGATGAGTTATTAAACTATGATTGTAGGGCCTCAGATTCTACCAATTCACTTAGATAAAACTATAAATAGTTTTATTGATCCAAGTTGTAGAATCAGTTATCAGTGACGACCAAGTGTATGAGGAATGTATCTGTGTATTCCTTTATTTAGGAATGTACACACGTTTTCTAGCATTTGACCTGGTCAGGTAAAACTTGCTTTTAACTTCTTGAGTTGTATACGAAGTTTTAAAGACATCTTGTTCTTGACTTGTTAAAGACGAAGTCGTACATGGAGTGAGTTACTAGTGGCGACCAAGTGTGTTAGGAATATATCTTTATATTCTTATGTTTAACTTGGTCGGGTAAGACTTCTTGTTCATGACAGGTTAATATGAAGTCATACATAAAGTAATAACATGGTCGGGCGAGACACGACTATATGTAAAGATGTTGGTGCACCTCGAACTGCTTGCTAAGTTGTTGGTGCATCTTAAATTTGATAAGTACAACCTGATTAAGTATCTGATTTATATAGTTGTTGCCATCTGTTAATCGTACAGGGCTGAAGACCAAGAGACATTGTTTGCTTATTATTTTTGGGGATGTATATCGTCATACTCTCAAAAAATGAAAAAAAATGGAAACTGAATATATTTTATTAAAATTGAAATAAAGTTTTGTTGAACATAAATAAAAAAGAAATACAAAATTCATTTATTCACTGATAGTATTTTCTGAGGTGCTCAACGTTCTAAGGGTTCTTGAATTCTTCCTCATCAAGTGTCTCCAGTTGAAAAGTTCCCGGTCAGATTACTACTGCAATACGATATGGGCCATGCTAATTTTCCTCTAGATTTTTTCCTTTCTGGATGACTTTTTTGAGGATGTAGTCGCCTTCTTTTAAGTTGGTCGGCTTGACCCGTTTATTGTAAAAGAGAGCTATCCTTTGTTGATTTGAAACAATTCTGAGGGCGACATGTTCCCAAACTTCTTAAACCATGTCCAATTCCAATCGTCTCATTAGATCACTCTTGGGAGAATCAAAATTTAACACCTTGTGAGTTGGTAGACTGATTTTGACTGGTACCATGGTTTATGTTCCAAATGCGATCATATAAGGTGTTCCCCCATTGTCATCCTCGGTGTTGTTCGATAATCCCAAAGAATAGAGTCCAATTCATTAATCCAGTTACCCTTGGCTGCATCAAGTCTCTTCTTCAATTCATTAAGCAAGGTTCTATTTTTCACTTCCGTCTGACCATTGCTTTATGGATGCCTTGGGGAAGAGTGAAGATTTTGGATCTTAGATTGAACATTGTATGCTTAAAATTCATCATTATTGAATTGGGTTCCATGGTCAGTAATGAAGGCATACCATACATGCATATGATGTTCTTCCAGATGAGTTGGTATACCTTCTCGTAAGGCATCTCTATCAATGGCTCTACTTCCACCCATTTTGTAAAATAATCAACAACTACTACCATGTATTTGAACCTGCCTTTGGTAGTCGATAATGGGCTGACCAAGTCAATTACCCAAATGGCCAACGACCAAGAAGAAGTAATTGGTGCTAATCAGTGATTGGGGTTTCATGAACTGTAGCAAACCTCTGGAACTTATCACATTTTTTCGTGAAGGTCTTATAATCTGCCCTTATAGTTGGCCAGTAATACCCCTGTGTGTTGATTCTTTGAACCAATGATCGACCAGCTGAATGAGCTCCACAAAAACCTTCATGCACTTCCTTAATCAAATCATCAACTTCCAATGGATGGACACAGCGTAATAAGGAAACAATAAATCCCCTTTTTGTATAAGACTCCTTTCTCCAACACATATCTGACTGCTTTAAACTGTGACTTTTTTGCCTCTTTTGGATCAGTTGGTAGGGTTCCTTCTTTGATGTAAGCTCTAATTGGATCCATCCAGGAAGTTCCCAAATCTATAATAATAAAATTAATCATTGGATCCTCATTTATGCTCCTGGTTACCAAGATCTTAATTGGAATGCTTCTCCTGAGTTCTATTCTTGTTGTTGAATCTAGCCGAGCAAGTGCGTCTGCTCGGGCATTGTCTATCCTTGGTATCCTATTCATTTGTATGCCTAGAATTTTGGAAATTACTTCCATTACCTTGGTCAAGTATCTAGTTATCAAATCTCCCTTAACTTCATATATATAAAGCACTTAGATGACGGCTAACTGGAAATCACTGTGCGCCACTACTTGTTCAACACCTAATGATTGGGCTAACTCTAGTTCAGCAATAAAAGCCTTATACTCAACTTTATTACTTGATGCCTTGAACTAAAACCTAAGGGCATATTCCACGTCGATATTGTCACGTGTGTGTTAAGTATGATACCTACTCCACTACCAGTTGAGCAAGAAGATCCATCCACATATAAGTTCTGTAATGGAATTTCGCTGCAAAAGCTTTCTGTAGACAGAACGCCATGGTAGAATATCTTCTTACTTTCTTATGCATACTTATAAGCCATCTCTTGAGTAATGGACGATTCTGGTTGATCACCTACGACTTTGTCTTGCTTTTGATCTGAGCTCTCTTCTAGAGAAGTATGCTCGATGGGAAAGTTTGGTTGCTCAATAACCTCTAGATATGTAAATTCTGCAATGAAATATGCCAAAACTTTCCCTTTTAACGATGACATTGGCTCGTAAATGATGCCATATTATCCCATCTCTACTACCCAATACATCATCCTACCAGAATTTTCAGGCTTGTAAAGGGCTTGCCGAAGAGGTAGATCAGTGTACACTACTATGGTGAGTGCTTGAAAATAAGGCTTCATTCTCCTGGAGGCTTTAGTGAGGGCTAAGGCCAGTTTTTCTAAGTGTGGATACCTAATTTTGGCTCCCCGGATGTATTGCTGATATAGTAGAGTAGTTTTTGGATCCCATTCTCCAGTCGAACTAATGTCGAGCTAACTACGGACTCAAAAACAACTAAATATAAGACAAAATTTCTCCCAAGATTCGTCTGGACAATAATAGTGGAGATCCCCAATACTTATTCAACTCTTGAATTGCTTCTTTTCACTCTTCATTCCATTCTTTAACACATATTTGTTGCTCGCAAAACAAACCGGTTTAAAGAAACTACTCTACCGGTAAGTGTTTGAACATCTTTTTTACAGGCTGATGATTGCATCTCGATCAGAGATTTGATTTTAGTAGGGTTCAGTTTAATTCCTCTTTGGTTGACTATAAAGTTGAGGAACATTCCTTCTTGCACACCGAACGCGCACTTGATCGAATTCAATTTCATTTGATGCTTTTTCGGCTTGTCAAAAATCTGACTAAGGTCCTTGATATGATATAAAACTTTCTTGATTTTAGTTAGCATATCATCTACGTACACCTCTATATTTTTCCCAATCTGTTCTTCAAAAGCCTTATTAATCAACCTTTGGTACGTTGCTTAAGCGATTTTAAGCCCGAAGGGCATCACATTGTAGCAATAAGCACCTCGGTTGGTAATGAAAGAAGTGCTTTCTCTATCCTCTAGTTTCATTTTAATTTGGTTTTAATCGGAATAAGCGTCCATGAAACTCAACAACTCATGTCCAGCTATAGCATCTACTAACTTATCAATTATGGGTAAAGGAAAATGGTCCTTTGGGCAAGATTTATTAAGATCGGTAAAGTCTACACACATTTGCCAGTTATTATTATTCTTTTTTACCATCACAACATTTCCCATCCATGATGCATATTTGACATCTTCAATGAATTGGGTTTTTTACAACTTTTTACCTCCTCCTGAATGTCTTGGTTCTTCTCAGATCTGAACACCCTATGCCTTTTCTTGATCGTCTTAGCATACTTATTAATGTTGAGTTCATGACAGGGGAAATTGGGATCAATCCCTGGCATATCTCCACGACTCCAATCGAACACATTCCTTCGTTACCTTAAGAACGTAAACAATTCCTGTTTGAGGAGTGGAGCCAATCTGGGTGGTTCTCTCTGGTTTTTCATCATCTAAGATTATGCCTTCAGTGGCTTCTACAATTTGTCATTTGATTAGATCTATTTCATCTCAGGGATCTAAAGTATTAACTTCTGATTTACTTTGGGCTCCATAATATCTACTTGGTAAGTGGTGGACTTTTTCTTTAACTCAACCAAATCTTCCCGCTCAGCTGAAGAGTAATAGCATTCTCTGGCTATTTTCTGATTACCCTTTAGAATACTAACTCCGAAGTGAGTAGGTCACATTAAACATTGGTGGATACTGGATGCCACATCTTCAAATTTCTTTAGACCTTCCCTTCCGAGAATCACATTATAAGCATATTGAACATTTTTATCTATAACAAAGAAATGTATCTTTTCGGTGTAGCTTATTGGCCAAGTGGAGAATAACACATCTAACTTGACTGTTCATAGGGGATACATTTTTTCCCCTGAAAAGCCAATCGAGGGTTTATGGTATGGCTCCAACCGGCTAAGCTTTAATCCTAAGCTCGGGTAGAACATGATATCAGCTGAAATTCCATTATCTATCAAAACCCTAGTGATGATGGCTTCTTGGATTCTAAACTTGATGACCAATGGGTCATCATGAGGACACAGTACTTCGGAGAGATCATTTTTGGAAAATCCGATAACCATTTTGTCTTTGTTTACTTTCTGGGGTCGATCATCATCATTCAGATTGATTCATTGTATATAGGAGCAGGCTTGTGCTTCATTCAGGTAGGATTTCATTTCTTCACTTTGATCTCCCCTTCCTACATCTCCATTTGTAATGACATGACAATCAAAAGAACCAAAACTTATCATAGCTACCTCAATTTCTGGTTGCTTCGACTTCTTTGGTAAGTCCAGATCATCTTCATAACCATCTTCATGGCATCGCTTCCTGGCATCTCTAGGTTTATAAGGAAAATTTGGCCTTCCTCCTTTTTCTTGATTTTTATGCCGATCAATAAATTTGCTCATCTTTCCTCGAAGAATGAGGGATTCAACTTCGTTCTTTAAAGTAATATAATTATCGGTCATGTGTCTATTATCCTTATGGAATTCATAATATTTATATTTATCCCTCCTATTGGGGGTTACCATTATCTTCTCAGGCCACCTCAAATATTTATTGTGCTTAATTTCCTCCAAGATATGATGAATACTGACCATCAACGGAGTATATGCTTCATACTTTTGGGGCTTCTAATCTTTCTTCTATTTTTTCTCCTTCTTCTCAGGCTTAGTGGTGGGACTTTGCTTTGCAGCCATTGCTTCCTCGACATTCATGATTTTCCTTGCCTTAGCCATGAGATCCATCATGGTTTTGGGAGGATCTTTTGCCAAAGAGTAGTATATCTTCTCTATAATTATTCCACTCATCAAGGCGGTGATTGTTGTTTTTTCTTCATAGTCAACCACTTCTAGTGAAATGAGTGATGTATTCTTTGGTGGTTTCTCCTGCTTATTGCCTGGCACTTAGGAGATGGGCTACTCTCTTAACTGGATTGGCCCTAAAATAGAAGTTGCTAATGAATAACACGACAAGTTGATTAAAGTTGGAAATTTGTCATCGGCCAAGTTATTGTACCATATTTGGGTAATGGTTCTTGAAAAAGATCTACATCTCATTTCATCAGGAATGGAATATATATTAGCTGCTGCCTGATATTGTTCAATGTGTAAAACTGGGTTAGTTTTACCATCATTTTTAGGGGTAACCACTAGTGTTTTAAATTTTTATGGAGTGGGGAAATCAACGATTTCTTGAATAGAGGGAGACCCCTTGACAAAATTTTACTATAATGGGTTCTTTACCTTAGCCATTTCCCCCAGCTGATCTTCTAATCATTGGATCAATCCTTTCCATGAAGGATTGCCTGCATTAGATCTAGTCGAAGCAGCTCAGCCATCCCGACCATGTGTTTGTGATGACCTCTCTTCGTGAGAAGTCTGCTCAGCATGCATAGCTTATTGAACAATTGATCTGGATATGATTGAGCCTTCATGATGTTCGTCTGGGTGTTCATTAGTTCTGAATGACTCTCCATAATGATTCTAGTTATCTCGAGATCCTAATCGATCGAAAGGTGAAGTTCTGCTCAATCTTTCCAAAATGCTTGGACTTTTAGGAGAAAAAGAAGGGCCATCATATAATTCAGTGGATCTAATTGGTGATCTTATTCCTCGACGATAAGACCTATCGCACGAAGACCTAGAATAACTATATTGGCTATTCTTAGGAGGCGAGGGTGGCATTTCTCTCCTAAGAGGGGAATCGTATTTTACCTGATAAGAGTTAGACACTTGGCTTGTAATGATTGTGCTAATTGTATCATGGTTTCTTGCATGACATCCTGGCCTTTGGCAAGATTGATAAGAATTTTGATTAAATCGACTGTTGCAGGCAGAGTATATGGGATGGTGATATTGCCTTCATTTCTAGTGCTCATATCCTTCGAACAATAATATACGAGATAGGGAATGGTAATAGACACACGATTTCCACATACAATGTCAATCTGTTGTTATCAAAAAAGGGACTAGATCCAATTTTCTAATCATAGATAAAATATATATGCGATGAAATAAGCACACAAGAGACAAAGAGTTTTTAGAGTGGTTCGACTCTGAAGAAAAGCCTACGCCCATTGTTATTGTAGTGATTTTAGTTATTACAGAAAACTAGGTACTCTTGCTACAAGAAGAATAACCTAAAATACGTTATATCTTGCCTTTTGTGAAAGGAATACAATGTATTTATTGTGACCTGGAGATCAAAGGTTAGAATGCCTTTATATATTCCTGAATTTACATCCGTACATAATGAATGTGATGTGTAAGGATATATTTTATAAGTTTTGGTTTACATTAGTGTGTGTCGTATACCGCTACACCCGTCGAAGATTTATTCAAGTTTAATCATGCATCAAGACGGATCCGAATATCAACCTTCTTCAACAGAAAATCCTTTACAAGATGAATTTTGGTAAGGTTGTATTTTAGTCCCTTTTTTATTCATTTAAAGTGTTGGGATGATGTTTCTATGTATTGAGAAAATTTTCTAAATTGTTTTTAATTAGTTGAGGCTTTGCTTTTTGTCCAATGGAGTTTTTTCTAAGTGTTGAGGAGAACTTGTTTTGACCCTGACGTCGTTTAAACGACATCAGTATGTCGTTTGAGTGACACAATGATGACGCGCGATGTTGTTCAAACGACATTGCTTCTCATTCAAGCGGAATTTGTACTTTGTTCGAGCGATCTGCCGACTCAATTTTTTATATATAACGTGTTAAATGAGTCATTTTTATCAAGAAGACTTGACGTTTTTCATTCTGCAAAAACTTCAAATAGCATAATGCTTTTGTCTTCTTCAATTTAGGATTCAAACTTTCGTTTTTCAATTCACAAAAATCCAAAATGCTTTAGTAAATTGTTTTGGAACCAGAGATACAACTTTGTTGGAATTTCTCTTATAGGGAAGATTTCCTACTGCTGATCTAGGTTCCTTTTGAGGGAGGTGCTGGGCCGACTATGACAACGGTATTTGGGAGTACTCGTGGGATCCTAGCTGACTTGTGGAGTTGTTGAGAAATTCCATTAATGATTCAAAACTATGTGGTCTTGCGGGTATCTGTGGATATTCGTTGCAGATTTCGCTTGTAATCTTGTGAGTATTATTAAGTTAAATAAAAAGGTTTTCCCTTTGGGGTTTTTTCCAGAAATCTGTGTCAGCAAACTATTTATGATGGTTTAATTTTACCCACGTAGTTACATAAGTTTACAATTGGAATTTGCGAATTGGTTTAAATTGATATCACACCGCATTTACAAATTGGTATCAGAGCTTTTTAAGCCATCACTAAAAAAATATAGAAACTAACAATCCCATCTGATGATATATCCTTGTGATTACACAAATGTACTAATTTATTCATTTGGTTTCATGCACATAAATCATAAGTTGATTTATTCTTAATTGCGCTTTAAATATTTAATCCATAGAATGTGCATAAAAATATTTACTTTCATGTATGCGTACACACACATATAACAAAACTTATGCAAAAATCAATGATCTTAATAATATTATACCCAAAACTTAATGGATAATCATGTGATCTTAACACAATGTTCTGATACCACATGTGGTGACAAAAATCTCAACACAAATAATAATGAAAGACAATCATCAATAAAATAAGAACAACATAGATCACAATCACACAACACAAATATGTACGTGGTAAGGTAAATTGCCTACGTCCACGGAGAGGTCTACTTTAATATTAAGTATCTCTCGAGAGAAGTTTTTCTACATGCCCTTTTGTCCCGGGCGAGGGGTACAATATATATTGAGTTCAAAAGAGAGAGGGTGTTGGTAACTAACATGTTAACCCTCTATCCCCTAAATATATCCTTCGATATTTTGGGGATAGACTGGATTAGATCTTTAATTCTAATTATCATTTTTAGAATCCCATAATTTGGGTTGGACACCTTTTTTCTTTAATTGGGCTCCGTTCGACTACTCTTATGGGCCTAAAAGATGAAAATGGTACCCATAATTGCCCCTAAAATTTTAGGGCCACAAATTGGGCTCAAAAAATTTAAATAGTGACTCTAGTTCCTCCCAGATGGCATTGTCGTGAATCATAAGAAACTTAGGATGCGAAAAGTCTTTTTGTAGGAGATTTACGCGGCAAATCTTCTTTGATCTGGGTGCACTATCATTGGAAGGTTTAAACTATAGGGTTGGACAATCATCATCGTCGCTTCGAACTCTTCATTTCTCAAAATGCCTCTTGATCTCCAAGTCCCTTCTTGTTCTCAGGCCTTACCCTTCATCGTCTTCAAGCTATTTTTCGTTCTTCATCGCCATATACCTGTGACTTTGCATCATCTCAGGCTGATATCTACTTCGTAAGTTCTCAGTCTTCCTCTTTTCTGTATTTCTTTCCTTTATACTGTAGTTAGGGTTTGTCTATGGAGAAGATAGATAAAAAGTCTCTAACTAAATTCATTAAATCCTACAATATTCTTAATTGGGTCAATATTGAGTGTGCCCCCGTTAGTCGTAACGTTCGAGACGTTGAGGATGGCCACTGGATTCACGTTCTTTTGCTATCTCAAGGGGGTTCGAAATCGCCTTTTCTTTAATTTTTTTCAGTATTTTGATATAGTCCCAGCCTAGTGTTCTCCAAATATTTAGAAGATTGTAAATGGTGTTCATAGAATAAACCAACTTTATGGCACTAATTTAGCATTAGTTGAAATCTATTTTTGTTACACCTTTTCTCGTACCAGCTCTGGTCTTCTTTACTTGAAGACGAGGAGTCTATATAGGGTATTGGTAATCAATCCACCTGATTCCCATAAGGACTATTGGCATGATGGATTCATCTCTAGAAATTGGCAGTTTCCTCCTCAGGTAGGGGGTGCGAGGTACAGGGAACCTCGAATTCCTACTTATGGGGAGGAATATATAGGTTGTTGTTTAATATTATTGCCTTTTAATTATTCATATAATGTGTTCTTCCTCTGATATTTACTTTTCTCTTGAAACGAAAGCTAATAACCAAGAACTTTCCCTTCACAAAATCAAAGCTGCTGAGTTGATCAAATCTTGGGAGATCAGAGATTCCATTGCTGAGGGTGAATACCCGAGGTCGACTACCTTCTGGTTAGAGTACAAGAACACCACCACTAGTTTTATTGCTCGTCCAATTGACTCTATCCCCCACCTCGATATACCAAAAGTGGTTGTTGCCCCCAAAACCATCCAATTAGACGACGAGGAAGGGAGCATCTCAGAAGTTGGTAGTGTTGGAGGTGGCAGAGGTGGTAGTGGTGAGGCAGGGTCAAGCGAGGCGGAATCCTGCGAGGAAGGTTTTGGTGGGGGAAGATCTAGCGAGGGAACTTCTAGCTCAGGATCAGGCTTAGAAAGTTCTAGCGAGGAAGACATGGCTACCCCAAGGAGGAGAAACTTGATCAGAGATGATGCTAAAGATGATATCATGCTATCGAATATGCTGAAGACCCAGAAACCTAGGATTGGGCATACTGCTAGTGGTTCCTAGACCACAATCCATGAAAAAGAGATGGAGAGGAAGAAGAAAGAAGATGAAGAGAGGAGGGAGAGAGAGAGAAAGATAGAAGAGGAGAAGAAGAAGAAATATGCTAAGAAGAAGGAGAGACGGGAGGAGAGGAGAAGAGAGGAGAAGAGAGGAAGCGAGGACGAAGAGGGCACAAGCTTCTCTTGTACCTATGTCCATCCCAGCTAAGGGGGCCTCAGTAGATCTAGCCCCTCAGCTCGCTCCTATGATGATTGAAAGAGAAGTGCTGACAGTGGACCACGAAAGGTCTTCAAAAATGGGACCAGACCAGTTAGCCCTGAAAGCAGATCAGGGCCTTGCTTTGGTAAGGCCATTTCTTCCTTTTCTCCTTCTCTTCAAAATTTATTCATACTTTTTTTACTCACATCTATTTCTTCCTGTAGTTTCAGTGTGATTACACTATTCTGAGATGTAACTGCACTGAGCTGGCGAGAAGAAATTCTGAGCTCGAGGCGAGCTTAAAGTCTGCATAGGAAGCTCAGAATGCCTTTGAGCTAGCTCAGGCCTACCTTGAAAAGGAGAAAAATGCGGAAGCAACTGAGCTAAAGGATCTCCATAAATCCTATGAGATGGTGGTGAAGAGCAAGATGGTTGTCCCCGACTAGAATAAGACACTCTTTGACGAGAAGGAGGAGCTCGTTGGCAAGGTGAAGAAGTTAGAATCTGAGGCCTCTTTTGTTGGAGAGGATGGCTAAAATGCTGGATGGGCGGCTGCATATGAAGATGCCGATGCCCAAATCGATTACATCAGACGGGCTAACTTTAAAAAAGGCTGGGACATGGCTCTTATTGCTACTGGAGTAGATGTTGAGCCTCCCCTTTTCGGCGAGCACCATCCAGGTCACAAGCCTGTCATTAAGGATGATGCTCCTACTTATTAGAACGACGAGGATTCTAGTGTTATTGATGCTTGTGACAAGAGGACAAACCCTTCCCCGATTGAGGGAGTTGGTTCAGAGATAAGTGAGGCTGCTGCAAACAAGGGGAAAGAGCCAACCGCCCCTAAGTAGGTCGATGTCACCAATTAGACCCTTAGGACTTCATTTTTATATTTTTCCTTTTTATTATAATACACTTTGATGTACTTATACCTGGCGTTAGTCGATTTCTAATGGAATGAAGAAGTTTTATTTCTTGTATTTGTTGATATGTGTATTCTGGCTGCTCTTTATGCTTTGTAGTTTGTCGAGGATGATGAATATATCCCCACTACTTCTCGCCTTGGTCATATTCTTAACTCTAATGTGAGCGATCAAGTTCATCAGACTTTTATAAATCTTTACAAGTCCCTTAGGGCAAGGAATAAGGACTATAAATATCAGTCCGAACTCGTGGTCAAGTTGAAAGATCGACTTGTAGAGATGGAAGAGATTGGTGCCTCTGTTCAAGAAGAGGTGAATGCTCTGAGGGCGAAGCTCTTAGATGCCTCTGAGATAAATCAAGTTGGAGAGGTTTTGTAATAGGAAAATGATGCCTTAAGAAGGGAAATTGCACGTCTCAGGGAGAATGTACCGAGCACTGCTCCTTCGGTTATACAAGGTTCTTCATTATCAATAAGGCAGTGAGATAGGACTGATAATATTGGTTTTATTATGGAGATTATGTAACTAAAGGGAGATGTCCGTCGAGCGTATATGATAACAGCTGGGCTTCAGAGGGATGCCAGCAAACTGAGGCTTTTATTCAAAAAGTTCCCCGGTAGGTGTGGGAAGATGGTTACGATCAAGGTTGGATAAATACTCCCTCAAAGTTAAAGGAGGTCGAGGAGCTAGACTTCATCAGAGGGTTGTCAAATGCCCTCAGGGAGTTAAGGGTACCCAATAATTCCATCCTTTGGTACATACATGAGATCACTCCCTTATCCTTAGAGCCAAATCCATTTAGAAGGGATGACTTCTAAATCCCAATATATGCAATCCCAAGGAAACTGCTGGAGCCAAGCTTAGAGGAGGTCTTTTCCCCTTATCCGGATGATTGTCGAAGAGCGCGAGTAGCTGATTACCTTGCTCAACGACCTGGGGCTTCTTAGGATTTAACTTATTTTATTACTATTGTACATGTAAATATGTAACCTTTAGAAGTAAAATATTTATGTTTTGGGCAATGGCTGACTAAACATACGTTGTCTGTTTTTTATTTATTAATAGCCTCTAACTATTTTAGGCATCCCAACCGACTAAATGTGACTTAGAGTTCATTTTCAAATGAATATTCCCCCAGTCCAGTATGCCTTAGCCATACCATTCAACCTCACTTTACCTTTTAGGTCGTGTCGTCACACTACGTTAGGACGATGGCGAGAATACACCTGATCAATGGGCAATCCACCAGAGCAGAATTTTGGAGCCAAACTATATTAGTGACCAACCTGGGTTGGCCACATTACCTAAGGGTCCCCTTTAGGTCTTTATTTGTTACCGGAGCAACCTAGGAGGCTGGTTGTGTTATGAATAAAGTCCTGAGGAGGGTTATTATATGAAAACCCTGCTAACTATGATTTGAGCTAGTATAAACCCAATTATCGTAATCCCTGATCTTCATCATACATGTTAAAAGAGTGAAGCTTGTAACTTGAAAAAGAAGCATATATCAGAATATAGTTGAGAAAACTAATACATAGAATGCCAAGGCCAATCGATTTTTATTGAACAACGTTAGGAGCAACCTTAATTTGTAAATGAAAGGTTGCCCCAAAAAATATTGCATTCCAAGCTCTCGGTATCTCCCTGCCCTCCAGTGTTTCCAAGTTATAAGCTCCTTGTAGGTCGTCCCTTATCATCCTGAATGGTCCTTCCCAGTACAGTCCTAGCTTGCCATCTGATGGTTTTACACCACTGCCAAGGAGTTTCCTTAGGACATAGTCTCCGACTTGGAATTTCCTTGGATTGACATTCTGGTTGTACTATTTGGCTAGTTATTGCTGGTAGGATGCTAGTTTAACTAGAGCCAATTCTTGCCACTCATCGACTAAGTCAAGTTCAGTGAGCAATGATTCATCATTATGGCCCTAATCGACCATCACAATCTTCATGGTGGGGATACCAACTTCTAGTGGGATAACTGCTTCCATATTATATGTGAGTGAAAAGGGTGTCTCCCCAATTGCTAGACATGGGGTGGTGCAATAGGCCCAGAGGATGTGGGACAGTTTGTTCGCCCATGATCCTTTGGCCCACTCTAGGCGCTTCTTCAGTCCATCAATCATTATTTTGTTAGAAGTCTCAGCTTGACCATTGCTCTAAGGATATGCTACAGAGCTGAAATAATGCCTGATTCCATAATCTTTACAGAAGCTTTGGAAGGGACCACTCTCAAACTGGGTCCCGTTATCGGTAATAATCTTCCTAGGTATTCCAAAGCACGTGATGATATTTCTCTATATGAACCTTATCATATCGGTGACCCTGATATTCGCCAACGGTTCTGCCTCTATCCATTTTGTGAAGTAGTTTGTGGCGACCAACATATACTTTTGATTTCCTGTTGTGGTAGGCAAAGGACCCACGATGTCCAATCCCCACTAGGTGAAGGGCCAGGGTCTAGTTAGGGACTTTAGGTCGGTAGCGGGTTGGTGGACTAAGGGCGAGTGCTTTTGGCATTTTTTCATTTTTGTACATAGACTCCTGTGTCCTTCTGCATGTATGGCCACTAGTATCCTTCCTTCATTTCTCGAAAGGCTATCGATCTCCCTCCAGTGTAACTTCCACAAATTCCTTCATGAAGCTCACACAGAACTTGCTTGACATCCTGTGGATGAACGCACTGTACGTAGGGGCCATTGAAGGATATCTTATACAACTTGCCCTCATGAGATAAGTGAAAGTGAGCGGCCTTGACTCTTATCTGATGGGCTATCTTCCTGTCACTGGGTAACTTATTGTTTCATAAATAATCTATAATGGGATCCATCCAGCTAGGAGATTTTTCAATGTGGATGATCTGCTTAGTGTTCTACAACTCACCATCTTTACGAATATTGGGTTACGCAAGGAAATTAATTTTAATTGTTATTCTCATGTCTAAGTCTATTGTTGAGCTTAGGGCTGCTAGGGCATCTGTATGGTTATTTTGTCCTTTGGGGAATTACTGAACATCGTCTTGATCGAAGTCGTCCATTAATCCTTTTACAATGGCGAGATAAGTTGCCATCCTTTCATCTTTTGCATTGAAGTCACCACTTACCTGGTTAGAAACTAACTGTGAATCGCCGATGACCTGAAGATGCCTTTCCCCTAGTAGTTTTTCATTGCGTAGTCCTGCGATCAATGCCTCATACTCCGTCTCATTGTTGGAGGCTTCAAATCCAAGTCTGATTCCCTGCTCGAGCATTGTGTTCTCAAAAGTCACTAGCACAATACTTATTCCTGCCCCCTCAAGTTGGAGGCTCCATCAACGTACAATGTCCAAATTCTTAAGCCTTCCCTTAAATGACTGGTCTCGGGGTGATCACAGGGCTGCTCCCCTGTGAACTCGGTAATGAAATCGGCCAGTACTTGTCCCTTGATGGTTGTTCTTAGTTGAAAGTGGGTATCAAACCTTCCAAGCTCAACTGACCACTTGGATAGTCAGCCGGAGAGATCTTCTTTTCTTAGAACGACCTTAAGGGGGTGTGAAGTAACTACGACGATGGAGTGAGCCTCAAAATAATGCTTTAGTTTCCTTGAGGCTATCACAAGTGGATATGCGAGCTTCTCTAGCGACAGGTATCGCATCTCAGCTTCTAAAATATTTTTTCTTGCGTAGTAGACTGGATCATGGCTTCCTTCTCTCTCACATACCAAGGCAAAGCTTATAGCGTGGTCTGACACTGCTAGGTAGAGGTACAGCCGATCACTCTACTTAGGAATTACAAGAAAAGGGGGATTACTAAGGTAAACTTTGAGCTCTTCTAGAGTTCTCAAGCAACTTTTGTCCCATGTTACTCTTTTGTTCCTTTTTAATAATTGAAAGAACGGTTGAAATCATTCTGAAGATTTAGATATGAACCGGTTTAGCGCGACGAGCATTCTTGTTATCTTATGTACATCTCATATTGTTTGGAGAAGCTAAACTTTGTTGATAGCGTTGATCTGGTCGGGGTTTGCCTCTATTCCTCTCTTACTGACTAAGTATCCAAGGAATTATTCGATGGGATGCCGAAAGAACACTTGCTTTCGTTAGGTTTCATTCAGTACTTCCTGAGGATTTTGAAGGTCTTTTCCAAGTTGGAAAGGTGGTCATCCTTGATGTTTCTCTTGACGAGCATGTCATCGATGTAAACTTCCATGGTATCCTCCATCTATAATAGGATAATAGGTGTTTATGCCAATACGTGAGACTTATAGAACTGGGACATTATGAGTATTGATAATTAAATATAGTCAGTATATTTAAACGTTTCATTATCGACATATCCATTATTATTATAAATTTAGGCATGTTTTCATAGTTATTATTTTATACTTATTGGGATGCGAATATTATCACACTTATATGAGGAATGAGGTGTTAAACGCATGCGAGTGATGAAGGCAGAATATTTATTTTTGATTCAACTGTATTATTACATCTTAAATTGATTAAGTTAATTCTTTCACACCTCGGGCTCTGTCCTAAATTTGAATATTTTCTCCCCCTAGGTGCTCTTAGACAGAAGTAGCTGGATTGTGCTGTGATAGTCTTGCACTCTCTATTGATCATTTGTCTTCAGATTTATCGATTCTAGCATAGGTGCTTTTTTACCAGACTTAGTTATTTTGTTTGGAATATTTGTAAGGGCATAAGCCCCAGACTTCTTTACATTATGTTGTTTGAGATTTATGTCATACTCGTTGGATATATTATTTAGTTTTGTGAAGGTTTGGATCTATTTAAATATTATGGATATTCATCACATTTCAAATATGGGGCTTTAAATATAATTATTTATATTTACATTTGTGCTAAGAGTGGTATTAATTGACAAGCAAGCCCTATCTTCGGTGTATCGTTCCTGGCCAATCTTTACGTTAGAAAATAGGGGTTGTTACAGTTGGTATCAGAGCACGGTTCTAGTGTCCTTAGGATCTGTGTTGGTACTAATTTGAACCTTGTTTGCTTTCATATGGAAAATATACAGAGGAGTAGACCGAGGCGAGTAGTCCCACCTGTTGATGAGGAGGAGGCTCACCTGGAGCCACGACAGCAGCCACTGGCCCCACCGATCCCACAATTGATTACACACGTTGAGATAGCCACCATCGTGTCTCACGCTGTCTCTAAGGCTATGGAAACCATGCTTTAGCACTTCCCACATCCACAAGCACATCAGTAGACACCACTACCACAACAGGTGGCTATACTAGCACAGACCCCGGGCTATATGTGGGACAGAGTGAGGTAGGACTTTGTTAAGGGCCAACCTCCAGAGTTCGCAGGCGGTTCAGATATATTGGTGGCGAGCAGGTGGAAGAAGGATATTGAGAGGCACTTAAGGGTGGTCGAGTGCACACCGGTACATAAGCAGATGTTAACTTCATTCAGATTACTGGGGGGACGCACTTCAGTGGTGGGAGGGACAACCTCACTATTGACGAGTTTTAGGAGAGGTTTGAGGGGAAATACTTACCCTAGACATGCATCCTGATATGAGGAGAAGTTTTATGGAGCTTAAGCAATAGGGGCGTACTATCGCCGAGTACGAAGAGGAATTCACTGCCCTCTCTTACTTCGTAAAATAGGATTTTGACACTGAGTAGAGACGGATGGATAGGTTCATTGCAGGATCGATATGGCACATCAGGAAGGATCTTATGGTAAATCAAGCCTTAAAGACATACAATGAGTTGGTTAATCATACACTTCTCCATTACGAGGATCACAGGGCAATTATGAAAAATAAGGGAGAGAAATGGCACGGAGCGAAGTTGTCAAGCTAGCAGGGCAAGGCGAGTAGGGGAAGTAGATCCAGGACCCAGCAGCATAGGGTCACCCCATCTGCTAATCAGAATAAGAAATTTAGGGATGTAGATGACCGACAAAGGAAGGGCTAGGGAAAAATGGGGCAGGGCCAGCAGTACAGAGGCCATCAGGGCTAGGAATTGTAGGGTAGAGGCCAGTAGGGCTGATGGTTTGAGCGGTGTTCATTTTAGGGAAATTATTATACGTGTGGAGAAATAGGGAATACCTTAAAGAATTGTCCTCGAGGAGACCAGGTAGCCCAGGGGTAGGTAGGTTATCGGGGGCAGCATGCGTCACAGGGACAACCCCCACCATTTCCAGCTCATGGAGCCGCTGCACCAGCCACTCCAGCACTCGTCGCCTCACCTCAGGGGAAATAACTATTGCAGTATGGGTGGGTCTATCATGTTGCAGCCACAGATGGGCTAACACCGACACATGCAATATGGGGTATGTTTCCCATTTTTGGTCATATTGGTCGCATTCTTTTCGATACGGATGCATCTCATTCTTTTGTTAGCATGAGGTTTACATGGGAGACGGGTATGATAGATTTTGCATCCGACACTTTTTGCACATAAACTCACTAGTGGGTAGAGGGGCACCCATACGATCAGTATGTCGGGGTATCGGTATTGAGATAGGTCGACTCACCTTTGTAGCTGATTTATTAGTACTTGGCATGCACGAGTTTGAAGTTATTTTGGGGATGGACTAGCTAGCTACGTATAGGGCATGTGTCTATTGTTATGGTAGGTTCATCGTCTTCGCCATTTCGGGGCAGGAGATGTACCTAGTTGCGATGTCGCACCCCTGGGGTGGGTCGAGCACACATTTGTATTACATCGAGGAGGATTCCTCTTCGGAGGTTATGGTAACGCTAGACTCCATCTCGGTGGTGAGGGAGTTTTCTGAAGTTTTTGGGGAGATTCCGAGGTTACCACCTAGTCAGGAGATCGACTTCATGATATACTTGACTTCGAGCATGAGACCCATTACCTGCACTCCGTATCGGATGGCTCTTTTGGAGATGAGAGAGCTACGAGAGCAGATGGAGCAGTTGGTGGGGTAATGAATCTACCGCTTTGTATCGACTATCGAGAGTTGAACAAAGTCACTATTCAGAATAAATACCCGTTGCCATGTATAGATGATTTATTTGACAGGCTAAGGGGTGTTGTATTTTTCAAAGATTGATTTGAGGTCAGGGTACCACCATTTGAGAGTCCAGGATAATGACATCTCGAAAATAACCTTCCTTACTAGATATAGGTCCTATGAGTTTTTGGTGATGCCATTTGGGCTAACCAATGCACCGGAAGTATTTATGGACTTGATGAACCAAGTGTTCAAGGATTAATAGGATCAATTTGTTATCGTGTTTATAGATGATATTTTGATTTATTCTCGGACATGGGAGACCACATAGAACATTTAAGGGTTGTCTTATAGATGATTCGAGATCATCAGATGTATGAAAAGTTTAAGAAATGCGGGTTTTGGCTGAGAGAGGTACAGTTCTTGGGCCACATTATGTCCGAGAGGGGGATATTCGTGGATCCAAGGAAAATTTCTTCCATTAACGAGTGGGGATAACCCACTACACCACTAAGTTGTGCAGCTTCTTGGGACTGGTCGGGTACTACCGTCGATTCATCCAGAGGTTCTCCAAGATAGTCAGGCCCTTAACGAATTTTACAAGGAAATGGTGTACCATTTGTTTAGGATGAGGTGTGCCAGCAGGAATTTGAGGAGCTGGAGACTAGATTGACTACAACACCGGTTTTGGCATTTCCTCGGGTAGGGGTTGGCTACAAAGTCTTCACAGATGCGTCCCAAAGAGGACTTGGCGGGGTTTTGATGTAGGAGGAGAGGCCGATAGCTTATGCTTCCCGAAAGCTGAAACCTCACGAAGGACATTACCCCACCCATGACTTGGAGTTAGTAGTCATGGTTTTTTATTGTGAGTGTGGAGACACTATCTCTTGGGGGACAAATTTCATATTTTTGCAGACCAAAAAATCCTGCAGTATTTGTTCACACAGCGGGAGTTGAACATGCGAAAGAGGAGGTCGCTAGAGTTTATGAAAGATTATCAGTTAGACATTCAGTACCACCCGGGGAAGGATAATGTCATGGCGGATGCTTTGAGCAATAACCAGTTTTGGAGTTAGCGAAAGTGTGGAAGACGAAGTGGAAATCATTTCGTGGGGATGATGACCTAACCCGTTCATTTATGACAGTTCTCACCATCACCCCTGAGATCATTATTCGGGTGGTAAAGGCACAGGCTGGGGATCAGCTTTTCCAGGAGCAAGTGAGAGAGTTTCTAGCTGAGGGGGTGGAGAACTTTTCTATTGGGTCGGATGGTGGTTTGAGATTTTAGGGGAGACTAGTTGTTCCTGATGATGAGGATTTGAGATGATCCGTTATGGCTGAGTCTCGCGGGTCACAATTTACGGTACATTTCGAAGGGGATAAGATGTACCAAGATATGCGGCATCAGTATTGGTGGGCCGAGATGAAAAGGGATATAGTTGATTTTGTGTACAAGTGTGTTACATGTCAGCTGGTAAAGGTGGACCATCAACGTCCCACAGGAGTTTTACAACCTTTGGGGATCCCGATGTGGAAATGGGAAAGCATACCCATAGACTTCATTACTGGGCTACCTACATTGCAGAGGGGGAATGATTCGATATAGGTGATTGTCGACAGATTTACAAAGGTGGGTCATTTCTTATAGTTTCGAACAAATTATAGCTCCGAGCAGTACGCCAGACTGTTCCTTGTAGAGATTGTTAAACTGCACGGGGTAGCGCTCAGTATAGTGTCAGACAGGGACTGGACATTTGTGTCCCACTTTTGAACGAGATTTCAGCAGGTCTTGAGAGAAGAGTTGAAATTTAGTACGTCATATCATCCTCAGACTGATGGGCAGACAGAGAGGGTGAACCTGATGTTGGAAGACATGGTGCGAATGTGCATTTTGTACTTTAAGGGGGGCTGGGAGCAGTATTTTCCTTTCGTGGAGTTTTCATACAATAACATCTACCAGTTCACGATAGGGATGGCACCGTTTAAGGCACTCTACGGGAGACCTTAGCGTCCACCCAAATAGTGGTTATAGGTGGGGGAGAACAACTTACTTGGGCCGGACTTCAATATGAACACCTCGGAGAAGGTAGAGATGATTCAGGCTAGGATACGGATTTCCTAGGACAGGCAAAAGAGTTATGTGGATGCGGGCGGGAGACACTTAGACTTCAATGTTAGAGATCAGTTGTTGATTAAAGTGTCTCCCATGTGAGGGTGATGAGATTTAGGAAGAAAATGAAGTTGGCTCCTCGATACGTGGCATCATTACCTATTTTGGAGATGATTGGGCCCGTGGTATATCGGTTGGGACTACCAGACCACTTGCAGCGGATGCACGACGTTTTTTATGTATCTTCACAGCGGAGATTCCTTAGAGATGAGATGGCGTACCAGCACATCGATATTGGCGGGATAGAGCTCCAACAAGATGCTACATACGAGGAGAAACCACTAACCATTTTGGACCGATGGGAGCGCCGACTTCGATCCAAAGTTATTCCTTTAGTTCGAGTACAGTGGGGACACCATCGAGATGACGAGTCAACTTGGGAGAGGGTGGATGACATGCGCACAAAGTATCCTGAACTCTTCTAGCGAGGTATGTATTTTTTTTATTCCGAGGACAGAATCCCGTTTTGGGGGGAAGAATGTAATACCCCGTAATTTTCTAAAAATAAATAACATATGATACTTTTGGGATAAATAAAAATTTGTGGAAATTAGACTTAATTGGAAAATTAATTATTGATTATTAAGTCATATTTTTGTGTGATTGGTTTTTATGTGTATGGTTATAACATTGCATGTAGGGCTGTCAATGGACCGGGTCTGGACCCGGACCCGATCCGGACCCGACCTAAATTAACGGATCTGAGCAAATTTTATAGACCCGATTATCCGATTACCCGATTAGTTAATGGATCGGATCTGGATATACATGACTCCGATCCGATAAGGACCCGACCCGAATGTGTATATATATAATATAATAAATATATATTTATATATAATATTATATATATATATAAGTTATATATTTATATATAAAAACAGTTTTATATAAAAACTGTTTATATATATATATATATAAAAACTGTTTTATATAAAAACTGTTTATATATATATATATATATAAGTTATATTTTATAAAAAACTGTATATATTTTATAATAAGTTATATTTATATAAAAACAGTTTTTATATAAATGTTTTTATATAAAATAAAACTGTTTATATATATATGTTTATATATATATATATATATAAACAGTTTTATTTTATATAAAAACATTTATATAAAAACTGTTTTTATATAAATATAACTTATATATATATATATAAACAGTTTTTATATATATATATATATATATAATCGGGTCGGGTATTCGGGTCGGGTCTCCGGGTCCTTAACGGATCCGGGTCTGGATCCATTTTCTGAGACCCGTCGGGTAATCGGGTAAGACCCGATCCGTTAAAAATATACCCGGATCGGATCTGGATATACCCAGACCCGATCCAGACCCGACCCGTTTACACCCCTAATTGCATGTATTGTAAAAAAATACAAATTTATGTGTGACACCATTAATAATTATCCAACACTAACATAAAATAATTCGGGACATGTTTTGGGGCATATATCGGCTCGTTTAGGTGTTTTAGACCTTTAGAAATAGTCCCAGGTCAATGACATATAGGTTAGATAGCTTTTGTCCTAGTTTGGATATGAACTCAGGTCCAAAAATTATGTTTTAAGCCCAACACGGGATTAGTATTAATTGGTGTTTAAGTGCGGGTATATCACTTCCCCACTATTATTCAGAAAAAACCTAAACACAGCTATTAACGGGAAAGGAAAGGAGAGGAACCAAAAGAGCGAAAATGGGCAAGGAATCAAGAATAAATCAAAGGGGCTTTCTTCTACGAATTTCTAAGGAAAGAATTCTCTTGCTTAAATTAAGTTTTCAATGTATTTTCTTGATTCATTATGATAACCCTTAAAATTTCTAGGATTGAAGTTTGATGTGAATGATTTGATGATGAAAAAATATTCGATGCATGTAGAGGACTGAATTTAATATAGGATTAGTCCGAGAAATTTAGGTATCGTATTCTTCAAATTGTGGTTGGATCCCTTAGGGTTCTTGATAGTAAATAGGGACATCTTAATTACTGTAGAGAATATTAATGTTGGACTATGGACTAAAATTATGATGTAAAACCCATGATAGATGCCTTATATTGTTAATTAAACAGTGTTAGAATTTGGAATGAAATTTGAGTTGATATATGTATTTAATTTTCATAAATTCTAGAAAAATTGGCATGAAATTGGAATTGAATCATGTAATTAATGATCCTAAGTGGACTAATTATGTTGTAGGGACTCAACTACATAACTATGAAGTAGTAGAAACCTTTGGAAATGAATTTGGAATGAAATATAGGAATCCCATAATAGAACAAACAAGAAGACCTAGGCTTCTGTATGAAATCGAATCGATTCGATTTGGCAGCGAATCAATTAGGCCCTGGGGGCTGAACGAGTTGGGCATGGGGTTTGGTTAAGAGTGTTTTTAGGAGTACAAGCGAGTTGGTGGGACCATGTTTGGGACAATAGAGAAGTTATTAAAAATACAAATGTACCCACATTAAATTTGGAAAATTATAATTAATTAGTTAGTTAAGTAATTATTCAATGGAGGGGAATTAATAATTCACTAGATGCTAAATTATTAATAAATGGAAAATTGTCAATCTTATGTAGGAGTTCCCTATGGTAATTATGGAGTTGTTACCTATCATACATAATAATATGTATTATATGTATTTGTGTGGACATACCAATGTTCATGCACTGTCCTATCGGCTTGGGCATTCGTGCGTTCGGACCGGGTACCACATTCCGGCACAGGTGGGCTTGACGATTGTGTAGGTTATACAGGTATTACGTGGAGGCGCCATCTACGAGAGGTAGTTGTTGACGCTGACCAGCCTGTGTCACCGGTGGGTATGGGTCGTGAATAGGTATCATGCCTAGGGATTGTCCCCAACTTATATATGTTTTGTGATGTCCGCTTGGGATAAGGAATTCCTCCGATCTTACCGTAGAGTACGAACTAGACACCAACGGTAGATGCCTTTGTATGTCGAATATATGAAAGGGCATATATATATAATTACCCAAACTTTAATGAGATACATTAAATTGTCTAAGAATATGGACATAATGTACAAAATCTTACTCTATAATAGCATAATAGATGTTTATACTGATACGTGAAACTTATAGAAATGGGGCATTATAAGTGTTGGTAATTAAATATATTAGTATGAACGTTTGATTATCGACATATCCATTATTATTATAAATTTTGGCATGTTGGCAAAGTCATTATTTTGGACTTATTGGGATGAAAATAATATCACACTTAGATGAGGGGTGAGGCGTAAACGTATGCGAATGACAAAGGGGGAATATTCATTTTGCATCAACTGTATTGTTGCATCTTAAATTGATTAAGTTAATTCTTGTACACCTCGGGCTCAGACCCAAATTTAAATGTTTTCTTCCCCCAGGTGCTCCTAGACAGGGATAGCTGGATTGTGATGTGACAGTCTTACAATCTCTATTGCTCATCAGTCTTTAGATTTATCGATTCTAGCATAGGTGCCTTTCTGCTAGAGTTAGTTACTTTATTTGGAACATTTGTAAGGTCATAAGCCCAATACTTCTTTAAATTATGTTGGTTGAGATTTATGTGATACTGGCTGGATTTCTTATTTAGTTTTGTGATGGTTTAGATCTATTTAAAAATTATGGATATTCATGGCATTTCAAATATGGGTCTTCAAATATAATTATTTATATTTACATTTGTGTAAGAATGGTATCAATTGGCAAGCAAGATCGATCTTCGGCGTATCGTGCTTAGTAAGCCTTTACGTGAGAAAATAAGGGTTGTTAGAGTTGGTATCGAAACACGATTCTGGTGTCCTTAGGATCTGTGTTACGCTCATTATGTTATGCATTGCGTTTTTTATATGTAGAGCTTATACTTAGGGTTCATAGTATTTTTTATGTTGGTACTAATTCGAACCTTGTTTCCTTTCAGATAAAAAACAGACAGATGGGAAGATCGAGGCGAGTAGTCCCACCTGTTGATGAGAAGGAGGCTCACCCGAAACCATGACAGAAACCACAGCTGATTACACATGTTGAGATATCCACCATCGTGTCTCAGGCGGTCTCTACGACTATGGAAGCCCTGCTCCGATAATTCCCACCACCACAGGCACATTAGCAGACACCACCACCATAGCAGGTGGCCATACCAGCACAGGCACCGAGTTATATGTGGGACAGAGCGAGGGAGGCCTTTGTTAAGGGACAGCCTCAACAGTTTGCAGGATATTCAGATATATTGGTGGCGAGCAGGTGGAAGAAGGATATTGAGAGGCACTTACGGATGGTCGAGTGCACACCGGTACAGAAGCAGATGCTAGCTTTGTTCAAATTAGTAAGGGAACACTTCAGTGGTGGGAGGCGGTTACAACAGCTGCTGAGAGGGATAACCTCACTATTGATGAGTTTTTGGAGAGGTTTCAAGGGAAATACTTCCCCTTAGCCATGCAGTCTGAGATGAGGAGCAGGTTCACGGAGCTTAAGCAAGAGGAGTTTACTGTCGCTGAGTATAAAGA
Organism: Sambucus nigra; assembly: GCA_949130495.1. Classification (NCBI taxonomy): domain Eukaryota; kingdom Viridiplantae; phylum Streptophyta; class Magnoliopsida; order Dipsacales; family Adoxaceae; genus Sambucus; species Sambucus nigra. Next base: position 55,420,771 of record OX422219.1, read on the forward strand.
GGAATTCACCACCCTCTCGCACTTCACAAAATAGGATGATAACATCGAGCAAAGACGGATGGATTGGTTCATTACGGGATCGGTGTGGCACATCATGAAGGCTCTTCTGGGGAATCTAGCCTTCACGACATACATTCATTTGGTTAATGTTGCACTTCTCCATTGCCAGCATCACGGGGCATTTTTTAAAAATAAGGGAGAGAAACGGCATGGAGCGACGGTGTCGAGACAGTAGGGCAAGGCGAGTGGGGGAAGCGGATTCGAGATCTAGCAGCACAGGGGTTTCCTATCCGCTGATCAAAATAAGTAATTTAGAGGTGCGAATAACCGATAGAGGTAGAGCTAGGGAGAAATGGGTCAGGACATCAGGGCCAGTAGTATAGAGGCCATTAGGGCTAGGGACAGAAGGGCAGAGGCCAGTAGGGTCGATGATTTAAGTGGGGTCCATTTTAGGGAAATTTTTATACATGTGGAGAGAGAGGGCATACTTTGAAGAATTATCCTCGGGAAACCAGGCAGCCTAGGGTTAGGGAGGTTATAGGGGGCAACAGCATCACAGGGACAACGCCCACCATCTCCCGCTCAGGGAGCCGCTGCACCAGCCGCTCTAGCACCCGTCACCCCACCTTAGGAGCTACAACTATTACAGTATGGGCGGGTCTATCATGGCGCATCCGCAGATGGGTCAGCACCAATACAAGCAGTCGAGGGTATGTTTCTCATGTTTGGTCATATTGGTCGTATTCTTTTCGATATGGGTGCATCTCATTTTTTGTTAGCATGGGGTATGTATGGGAGACGAGTATGATAGATTTTTCATCCGACACTATTTTGCACATATACTCACCAGTGGGTAGAGGGGCACCCATACGGTTAGTATGTCGGGGTATCGGTATTGAGATAGGTCGACTCACCTTCGTAGCTGATTTATTAGTACTTGACATGCACGAGTACGACGTTATTTTTGGGATGAACTGTCTAGATACGTATAGGTCATGTTTGTACTACTATGGGAGGTCCATCGTCTTCGCCATTCCGGGGCAAGAGATGTACCTAGTTGTGATGATGCACCCTGGGGGTGGGTCGAGCACGCATTTGTATTACATCGAGAAGGATACTTATTCGAAGCTTGTGGTGACGCTAGATTCCATCCCGGTGGTGAGTGAGTTTTCTAATTTTTGGGGGAGATTCGGGGGTTACCACCTAGTCGGGAGTTTGACTTCATGACCGACTATATTTTGGGAATGAAACCCATTTCCTCTACTCCATATCGGATTGCTCCTTTGGAGATGAAGGATCTACGAGAGAATATTGAGTAGTTGTTGGGGCAAGGGTTTATCATGAGGAGTACTTCGCCCTGGGGTGATCCAGTTTTATTCGTCAAGAAGGAGAATGGATCTCTACGGCTTTGTATAGACTACCGAGAGTTTAACAAAGTCACTATTCAGAATAAATTCCCGTTGCCATGTATAAATGATTTATTTGACAGGCTAAGGGGTGCTGTATTTTTCGAAGATTTATTTGAGGTCAGGGTACCATCAGTTGAGAGTCTAGGAGCAGGACATCTCGAAGACAGCCTTCCTTACTAGATATGGGTCATATGAGTTTTTGGTGATGCCATTTGGGCTAACCAATGCACCGACAATATTTATGGACTTGATGAACCGAGTGTTCAGGGATTATTTGGATCGATTTGTTATCATGTTTATAGACTATATTTGGATTTATTCTCGAACTGCAAAGGAGCACGCGGAATATTTACGGGTGGTCTTATAGACGCTTCGAGATCATCAGTTGTATGAAAAGTTTGAGAAATATGGATTTTGCTAAGAGAGGTACAATTCTTAGGACACATTATGTCCGAGCAGGGGATATCCGTGGATCCAGGGAAAGTTTTTGCCAAGATGGAGTGGGGACTACCCACTACACTCACCGAGGTGTGCAGCTTCTTGGGACTGGCCAAGTACTACCGTCTATTCATTTGGGGGTTCTCCAAGTTAGTCATACCCTTAACGAATTTGAAGAGGAAAGGGGGTTCCATTTCTTTGGCATGAAGTGTGCCAGCGGGCATTTGAGCACTGAAGACTAAATTGACTAAAAAATCGGTTCTGGAGTTGCCTCGGGAAGGGGTTGACTACAGAGTCTTCACAGATGTGTCCCTAAATGGAGTTGGCGGGGTTTTGATGTAGGAGAAGAGGTCGATAGCTTATGATTCCCGAAAGATTAAGCCTCACGAGGGACACTACCCCGCCCACGAATTGGAGTTAGTAGTCGTGGATTTTGCATTGCGAGTGTGGAGACACTATCTCTTGGGGGAGAAATTTCAATTTTTCACAGACCACAAAAGCCAGGAGTATTTATTCACACAGCGGGAGCTGAACATGCGACGGAGGAGGTGGCTAGTGTTTATGAAATACAATCAGTTTGACATTTAGTACCACTCGGGGAAGGCGAATGTCGTGGCGGATGCTTTGAGCCACAAACCGATCTTAGAGTTAGCATCAGAGTGGAAGGAGAAAGGGAAGTCACTTCATGGGGATGATGACCTAACCCGTGTATTTATGGCAGTTCTCACCATCTCCCCCGAGATCATTATCCAGGTTGTAAAGGCACAAGCAGGGGATCAGCTTTTCTAGGAGCGAGTGAGGCAGTTACTAATCAAGGGGGTAGAGCACTTTTCCATTGGGTCGGATGGTGGATTGAGATTTCAAGGGAGACTAGTTATTCCTAATGTTGAGGATTTGAGACGAACCATTATGTTTGATGCTCACATGTCACGGTTTACGGTACATTTCGAAGGGGATAAGATGTACCGCGATATACGGCGTCAGTATTGGTGGGTCGAGATGAAAAGCGATATAGTTGATTTTATCTCCAAGTGTGCTACATGTCAGCTGGTAAAGGTGGACCATCAGCGTCCCGCAGGAGTTTTACAGCCTTTGGGTATCTCGGTGTGGAAAAAGGAAAGCATCTTCATAGACTTCATTACTAGGCTACCTACATCACAGAGGGGGCATGATTCGATATGGGTGTTGTAAATAGATTGACGAAGGTGGATCATTTCTTATCGGTTCGGACAAATTAATGCTCCAAGTAGTACGCCAGACTCTTCTTTGCAGATATTGTTAAACTGCATGGGCTACCGCTCAACATAATGTCAGATAGGGACAAGACGATTGTGTCCCACTTTTGGAGGAGCTTTCAGCAAGCCTTGGGGGCGGAGTTGAGATTGAGTACATCATACCATCCTCAAACTGATGGGAAGAAATAGAGGGTGAATCTGATGTTCACTACACCAAAACGCTCAGTTAGTAACACACTAGTTTTTATTAGTAGCACTATTATTTCGTTACTGTCGCTGACACTAAATAACCATTACAAATCTCTAATAATTGTTACTAATATTAGTTCCTTATTTAAAAAAATTGTTTTCTTAGAAACAAAGGAGGTAAATTTGCCTCCAACCCAAAAATCCAAATGAGACCGTCAAAGACCTTCCCTAACTTTCTTCTAAAAATCGTTTGTGAAGAAATACGTCGCTCCATAGCCTCACCCTTTGTCATTCACGAGACTCCTTCTATCATTATTAGTGTCAACCACCCCAATTAACTTTTAAGGTATTCCATTTCATTCATGCATACAAATGTTCAGATCTAACTGCAATTGCTTTATATTGATTGTTTTGTGTCTACTTCAAATGTTTTAAATTTAGTTGCTCTTGTTATCTTACATTTCACCCTTTTATTTTCATATACTATTATTGAATTAAAATAATTTCAATTTGTTGATTAAGAAAATTCCGAATGTTAGTTTATGTGTGTGTGTGTGTGTGTGTGTGTGTATATATATATGTTGCTACCTGTGTCGATCCGACATTGAGTTATAGAGAATATCACATTTTGTAATTTACTACTAGACTCGTTGCTTTTACATTTAAGATTTATATGATTATGTTACTAACGTTAATTAATGAGGTTAGATCTCATAGATCTGATTGATTTAAACTTCCAAGTTCTATTTTTGCTATTTTATTTGGGACTTAAACATATATGGTTGTATTCTTAAATGGAATTCTGACTTGTATTTGAATAGTTATTTGTTCAAATTTAACGACACCTTGTTCTAGATCCCTATGTATTATTATTCTGAACCTGCTATGTAATTATTAAGTTCCCATTAAAGACAATCAGTTATTTGTTTTCAATTGAAATATTATCTGATTATAGTAATACCTAACATCTTACATTCAAAATTTTACCAAAGAAGATGCTAATTTTGACTAGCATGTTCAGTCAATTTGTTGTCACCTTGTGATGTATGTTAACTAGAAATATTCTTTCAATTCAACATATTCATGTTCAATTCATTTCTTTGACGGGTCAATATTGGCAAATCGTTTAGAAGAAATATTTTGGCAACTCGTGAAGGAATACCGATCTCATTCTGCAAATGCTGATGTGCATTCAAAAGATTAGTATTGAGTGTATATGTTGTATTACTATTTTGTGTATTTTAGTGCAGGGGCATCTTATTTTTTACTGAAATGATATTTTGTCTTTTATCTTATAGTGTATATGAGGATGAGGCCATGGTTGCGCAAGCCCACATGCCATAACTGTAAGCTACTAACGGGGTTAATGAACCAGTGGCGGTAGACTCTATCCCAAACCTTTTGTCCAAGACTTTATCTCATCAAATGATATATCCAGAAAATTTATACAAAATACATAAGCAGTGTTGTGTTTATGTATGTTTAATTTCATCTCATCAAATGTATCACATAAAATCATATCATAATTTTGTATATATTAATACACATACAAAATAAATAGTACAATATGCCAACATACAATATATATGCAAAAGGTTTATCCATCGCATTTGGAAACAAAGCATCCCACCCAAAATGATGACCATTTTTAAACACGTTTTGAATATCATGGTATTGGGAGGGAAGCACATGTTGGAACCTAACATGGTCTGCGTTCTCGGTAGATTTACATTTCATGACACCGCTTTTCATCTTCGGCTGACCTCTGTTGTCTCATTGGAGAGATTTCTTTTTTTCTTTTTTTGGAAAAAATCAATGTAATTGTACAAAAAAAGGCCCAAACTTTTAAATTGGGACAAAGGGAGCTAGAAATTCTAATGGAAATTTGTCTATGATAGTGGAGGAAAGAATTTTCCTTTGTCGGGCTCGAGGTTTCAATACAAATGGATATTTTTTCCTAGAAGATGATATGTGGAGTATTTAGGATCAGTCCTCAAAGACGAGCTGAAATAATTAAGGTACTCAATTTGTGAAGTTAAAACTAAGTAGACTTCACTCTAAGTAAAAATTCATACTTCACTCAATTTGGTAAATTATGGTTAATAATTATATGGGTCATTCTCAGAGAACAAATTTTGTGATATTTTTTTGGCACCTGTAAAACATTTGCAGATTTGAGCTATTAAATTTCAGTGTGCTCATTGTATTATATGTTTTAGATGTTAATCTATCATGGATAATGCACAAGGTTTCTGATGGGTCTAGAGTAGAAGAGTGAAAATATGTATGGGTCTCCTAAAGCCATTTAATGTAGCTGCCTCTTTTCCCTCAATTATTATCATTTTTCTAAATATGTCCCTTTTGAATGCGTAATTTCTCACCTTGATAAAATTATTTAATTCAACCTATCGAAAAGTTAAAAATGAGAAAAATATTGAGCTTTATGTTAAGTTTTCCCTTTATCCCCTTATTATATAGGTTCTTCTTCTTGATGAGATTACGGTTGACCTCGATGTACTGGCCAGGGATGACCTTCTGAAGTTTTTGAAAAAGGAATGTGATGAGAGAGGTTCTACAATTATATATGCAACACATATATGTGATGGTCTTGAGGATTGGCCATCTCATATCGTAAGTCTTTGGACCCAGTTATGCCCATTATTTATATTCTTAGGTCCAACTTTTTTTATAACCAATGCCAAAATCATTCTGTTGTTTTCAGGTTTACGTGGCTCATGGAAAGTTGCAATTAGCAATGCCGATGGATGAAGTCAAGAAAATCAACAATTTGTCACTGATGGTTAGTTCCCATACTTTTATATTTTTTGAATTTGGAAGGCATGAGTGACATTCGGGATGAGAGAGATCGAACTGGAATGCACCTAGTCATTGAGGTATAGATATGATTAGTGCTTTTGCATTATTATACTATTTATTTGAGACTATTGCGATTAGCACTTTATTTTATACAGTTATGGGAATGCATGGTTTTTGAGCAACAGAGTGTTTATGCACTTTATTCAGCATTAATTTGAAATGTTATTTATATGTTTATTTTTATAATTTGCAGAGTGGAACAAAGTGTTTATGCACTTTTGCGTACCCACGACATGGCCATTTCACGATATAAAGAATTTGGTATTCATGTTAACCGGTTACAAGATTCAGGAGTAGTTGGTAAGGTACCCTTCAAAACTTGATATGTATACATACAAGCTTTCATGATGCGTATTAAGTAAAATTTAGGTGTATTGTCAAAACCCTAAACAATAAAAAATAAAACTCTAAAAAGCAGCCAAATACATACAATAGTAAGTATGTATGCCTGTTTAATTCAAATCAATGAGAGAGGGAGGAGCCCCAAATGGTATTTTTTTAAACATTGATCGAACAAATTGGTTACATCTTTAGAAAAGGCTGATGACTTTTAGTTTAAAAGGTTATTGGCTCTGCATCGTTAGATACACTTTGATATTCGATAAATATATAAATAGTATTATATACATATATATGTGTACGTGTGGTATTTAAAATACTTTCCTTGCCTCTGCATTGTGGCACCATATGTTGATTGAATATCATATATACTAATAGTTTATTATTTTCTAAGTTAATAAATAATAAAACTTTTGTCCTTACTCCCAAAACTCTGTAAAACAAAAGGTTGAAAAAATATTTGTCAAATAAAAAACGAAAGAATTACTAATTAGTCATCTCTCATTTATAGAAAAGACTATCATAAAAAGGTGAAAAAGTATAACATGTGCTTTTTAAGTGTATGGAAGTTACTATTTATCTTTATGTCAAATCTATTTTGGTCAAATGTCATCATCACCCACAAAAAGATAATCCTAAAAATATATTCTGGTAAGCATGAGCGAAAACAAACTCAAAACTAATAGCGAGCTCAAAATAAGGAGGTGCGAGTGTGATTAGCAAATTAACATGATTTAAACAGCTTGAAATCATAAAAGAAGCGTAAAAATCAGAGGTTCTTTATCGAAAAGTTTTTCCATACAAATCTAAGAGAAGTCTTCACAAAGAACAGCTATACTATTATATATTCATCAATAAAATTAAGCAGATCAAACTTATCAAGAAACAGGTATGAGGAACCTAAACCCAATTGTATGCTCAACTAAGAATGATAATTGAATATCAATCTAATCACATCATTACCGATTGAATTCCAAGCCAGGGTCTATAACCAAACCTTTTGAATTTAAGAATCTAATATAAGTACTTATATTAGATTGACTCTGCTTAGTTAACTATTAGTATCACATCCGCGTAATAAACTAAAATTCAGATATACTAATAGTTTAAATAACCATTGACTCTGCATTGTGTACTTAAAGAGTTGCCACAGCCGCGTGTATTTTTAAACAATCAACTAATTTATAAGGTTGAGAGGAAGTTAGGTAAGGTGCGTTTGGTCAGGTATTTGCGGGTCGCCATGTGTCAGATGGGAATGAGCGTGGAACATGTGCCACTTTGATGGGTGGACCCCTTTAGGTCAATCACGTTGATTATGTCACGAGTTCTTTGTTTACATCAGTTTCTCATGGAATCTATTATGCGGCATTCTTTCGTTGATTGTTTTTTTTATTTCAACTAACATTATTTTTTTCCATTGGTAATTTTAGGCGACACCCTTCACTTCACTTGTTGTGAAGATACTTTCTATGTGTTCGGTTGGAATAAGTGTAGTTATAACACCAATGGCCATCATAGCAAAGGCAGCTGGTGTGGTATGCAAATTACAAAATGGAGATGAACAATTCTTAGATTTCCTAAATTGCCTCATGTATTGAGATGAATTTCATATGTATTGAGATGAATTTTCTATTAATGGAATTTGGGCTATTAATATTTATTGAGGTTATTGTCTGGATGTGTATTAATGTTGTTGTTGCGGACTATTTGTATTATTGTACTATTTTTTACACCTTACACAGGTGGAAAGTACTATACATAAAGGAGATTTTACCCAAAAAAATTTAATTTAACTTATTTGTATTGATATTAAATCGGATCGACAATTATTTTGTTTCATTATGTTAGCATTTTTTAATATTGTATACCCTAGTGTGTGTATGTGTGTATATAAATATTTTTTTTTAAATATTAGTACCAGACATATACTGTTACTAAACGTGTTACAAAAATTGTGTTAGAAATGTGTTACGAAATTAGTTACACTTTAGTAGCGGTAGAAAAGTGTTAGTAACACATTAGTAACGGTAAAATAGTGTTCGTAACACAGAATTTAGTAACGGTAAAAAATTGTTAGTAAGTTGATTCCCCATGCCTTTTTTCTAACACTTTTTTAGTGTTAGTAATTATTTTAGTAACACTATAGTAGTGCTAGTAATTGACTGTTTTGGTGTAGTGGTTGGAAGACATGTTACGGATGTGCATTTTAAACTTTAAGGGGAGTTGGGAGCATTATTTGCCTTTAATAGAGTTTTTATACAATAATATCAACCAGTTCACGATAGGGATGACACCGTTTGAGGCACTCTTCAGGAGACCTTATCGTTCATCCTCATTCTAGTTGGAGATGGGAGAGAACAAGTTACTTGGGCCGGACTTCAATATGGACAACTCAAAGAAGGTAGAGGTGATTTAGGTCAGGATACGGATTGCCCAGGATAGGCAAAAGATCTATGTGGATGCGGGTCGGAGACATTTAGACTTTGATGTTGGAGATCAGGTGTTGATTAAAGTGTCTCCCATAAAGGGGGTGATGAGATTTGGGAAGAAAGGGTAGTTGGATCCTTAATACATGGGATCGTTACCTATTTGGAGAGGATTGGGCCCGTGGCACATCAGTTCGGCCTACTGGGCCACTTGCAGTGGATGCACAACATTTTCCACATATCTTCATTGCGAAGATTTCTTATAGATGAGATAGCATACCAGCACATCAATATTAACGAGATAGATCTCCAGTCAGACGCTACAAACGAGGAGAGGCCAGCGAGCATTTTCGACCGACGGGAGCGCGGACTTCAATCCAAAGTTGTTCCTTTAGTTCGAGTACAATGGGGACACCATCGGGAGGACGAGTCGACCTAGGAGAGGGAGGATGACATGAACATAAAGTATCCCGAACTCTTCTAGCTAGGTTTGTATTTTTTTTATTCTGAGGGTGGAATCCCATTATTAGGGGGAAGAAGGTAATACCCGGTAATTTTCTAAAAATAAATAATAAATAATACCTTTGGGATAAATAAAAATTTGTGTAAATTGGACTTAAGTGTAAAATGACTTATTGATTATTAAGTCAGATTTGTGTATGATTGATTTTTATGTGTATGGTTATAACATTCCATGTATTGTAGAAAAAATACAAATTTATATGTGACACAATTAATAATTATCCATAGCTGACATATAATAATTCGGGACATATTTTGGGGCATATATGGGCTCATTTAGTTGTTTTAGACCTTTAGAAATAGTCCTGGGTCAATGATATATAGGTTGGGGAGCTTTTGGGATAGTTTGGATATGAATTCGGGTCCAAAAATTTTAGGTCCAAAAATTGGGTTTTAAGCCCAACTCGGGATTAGGATTAATTAGTGTTTAAGTCGGGGTAAATCACTTCCCCACTACTATTCAGAAAAGACTTAAACAAAACTTTTAATGGTAGAGGAAAGGAAAAGTACCAAAAGAGGGAAAAAGAGCAAGAATCAAGAAGAAATCAAAGGGCCTTTCTTCTACGAATTTGTAAGGCAAGAATCTCTTGCTTAATTTAAGTTTTCAATGTATTTTCTTGATGTATTATGATAACCCTTAAAGTTTCTAGGATTTAGGTTTAATGTGAATGATTTGATGATGAATAAATATTCTATGCATGTAGAGGACTCAATTTAATATAGGATTAGTCCCAGAAATTTAGGTATCGTATTCTTGAAATTGAGGTTATATCCCTTAGGGTTCTTGATGTTAAATGGAAATATCTTGATTATCTAATGTAAAGAATATTAATGTAGGACTATGAACTGAAATTCGGATGTAAATCCCATGATAGATGCCCCATATTGTGAGTTAAACCATGTTGGAATTTGAAATGAAATCTGAGTTGATATACGTATTTAGTGTTCATAAATTCTGGACAAATTGGAATGAAATTGGGATTGAATCATGTGATTAATGATCATAAGTGGACTAATTATGTTTTAGGGACTCAACTACATAACTATGAAGTAGTATAAACCTTTGGAAATGAATTTGGAATGAAATATAGGAATCCCGTAAAACAAAAAACAAGCAGACTTGGGCTTCTGCATAATATCGAATTGATTCGATTTCAGGGTGAATCAATTCGGTTTGGCAGTGAATCGATTCGTCCCTAGGGGCTGAACGAGTTGGGCTTGGGGTTTGGTTAAAAGTATTTTTAGGAGTCCAAGCTAGTTGGTGGGACCATGTTTGGAATAATAGAGAAGTTATTGAAAATACAAATGTACCCACATTAAATTTGGAAAATTATGATTAACTAGTTAGTAAGTAATTATTCAATGGAGGGGAATTAATAATTCACTAGATGGTAAATTATTAATAAATGAAAAATTGTGAATCTTATATGGGACTTCCCTATGATAATTATGAAGTAGTTACCTATACATATTATATGAGATAATAATATGTACATATATGTATTTGTATGGACGTCACAATGTTCGTGGACTGTCTAATCGGCTTAGGCATTCTTGCGTTCGGGTCGGGTACCACATGTTGGCACAGGTGAGCTTGACAATTGTGTAGGTCATATAGGTATTATGTGGAGGCGCTATCTACGAGAGGTAGGTATTTACCGGCATGTGTCACCGCTGGGTATGAGCCGTGAACAGGTATCCTGCGTAGGGACCGCCCCCAACTTATGTGTGTTTTGTGATGTCCACATGGGATAAGGGATTCCTCCGATCTTGCCGATAGAGTACGAACTAGACACCAATGGTAGATGCCTTTGTGTGTTTAATATATGAAGGGACATATATATGTAATTACTCGGACTTTAATGAAATAAATTAGATTGTCTAAGAATATGGACATAATGTACAAAATCTTACTTTGTAATAGCATAATAGATATTTATTCCGATATGTGAGACTTATAGAACTGGGACATTCTGAGTATTGGTAATTAAATATAGTCGGTATTTTTAAACGTTTAATTGTCGACATATCTATTATTATAAATTTTGGCATGTTGTCATAGTCATTATTTGGGACTTATTGGGATGCGACTAATATCACACTTAGATGAGGAGTGAAGTGTTAAACGCATACAAGTGAAGAAGGGGGAATATTTATTTTGCATCAACTGTATTATTGCATCCTAAATTGATTAAGTTAATTCTTGCACACCTCGGGATCTGACCCAAATGTAAATATTTTCTCCCCACAGGTGCTCCTAGACAAATTTTGCTATGACAGTCTTGCAGTGTCAATTGCTCATCAGTCTTCAGATTTATCAATTCTAGCACAGGTGCTTTTCTGCCAGAGTTAGTTAGTTTATTTGGAACATTTGTAAGGGCATAAGCCCGAGACTTCTTTACATTATGTTGCTTAAGATTTATGTCATACTGGTTGGATTTATTATTTATTTTTGTGATGGTTTAGATCTATTTAAATATTATGGATATTCATGTCATTTTAAATATGGGCCTTTATATATAATTATTTATATTTACATTTGTTCTAAGAATTGTATTAATTGACAAGTAAGCCCTATCTTCGACGTATCGTGTCTGGCCAGCCTTTACATGAGAAATAGGGGTTGTTACAATCATGCTGTTGTTTATATAGTATCTCATCATATAATAATTTGTTTTCTTCTATTATTAAAGCACAAGTAAGTCTTGTGTGATACTTCTCTATGTGAATAGTAAAAGTCATTACTTTTTTATTTTTTTAGATGTACATGAACACAAACCTTTAAATTTCTCTTGGATGTAATTATTTAGAATTATTATCCCATATATATTTAGATCATATAATAGATTAGTTCATGCATCTTTCTAAGGAATGGCACTGAATGCAAATTCACATATTTCTCTAATTGGCCATTATTTTTTGTTTTTTTTTTCTTATTCTTGTATCTTCATTTTCTTAATATTAATTGTTAAATGTTTATACAAAGTTGTATTGTTTAGTATCTTATATTTTTGAATTGACACCCTGCTTGATTTATAATTCATAACTTTTGAAAAATAAATTGCGAAATATAAATATTCCCTTACTTTTAATTATCTCAATATATTTTCACGTCATCATTTTCAAATTGACCCATTTTAATTCTACGAATTTTCACATTTATATCCGAGTTATAAATTTTTGGGAATTCATTATGACTCTTATGCTTGTTTACAAGTCATAAGAAAATTAAAATTTGGAACCAGAAGTTCCATACTTTGTTATTAGGACCCGAAGTTCCTAATTATCATTCAGTGTTGGGACCCGAAGTTCCCATATAGCTATTTAAATTTGGGACATGGCATTTTCATATAGCGATTTTAATTTGGGGACTGAAGTTCCCATGTAAATTTTTTCATTTGGGACCATAAGATCCCATGTAAAATTTTCATTTGGGACGAGAAGCTCCCAAATCATTTTATATTGGGACTAAAAGTTCTCAATTATTGTTCAAATATTTGAACATGACAATGAAATATAACCTAAAATCAAACACGAAGTTTTGATTATATTTTTAATAGGTCCAATGATAATTATTTATAATTGGGACTCGAAGCTCCAATAATTTTGCAATCAAACCCGAAGTTTTGATTATTTATATAATAAGGGTAAGGATATTAAATGTTCAATAAGGATTATTTATTTTTTGGACCTGAAATTCCAAACAATTTTATCAAACTTGAAGTTTGGATATATTTAGGGATTTAATGTTATATGAAGTTACCTTACATATTTACAATTGAGACATGAAGTTTCCCAATCATTATCCAAATATGGAAATTAAACATTTTCCTATTCATATTTTGGAACCGGAAGCTCCTAAATTATTTGAACCTAAAGTGTCAAAAGAAAATATATCACAATCAAACCTGAAGTTTTGATTGTCAAATTGAAAGGATTTCGACCAAGATTTTATCAATTATCATTGATTTTTTATATGAAGATTCATATTCATTATTGTGACCAAAAGTTCACAAAATATTTTTTTTAATTGGGACATAAAATATGAAGGTGGAAGCTCTTATGTTATTTATGATTATTTGGACTTGAAGCTCCAAGTACAATATACTATAAATTAAAACTTGCAGTTTGATAATTCATAGGGTATGAATTTTGAAAGTTCTTCTAATAATTATTTATAATTTAGACTTGAAGCTTCAAAAATATTATTTTTATTGGGATTAGTCTTAAAATAAATTGGATATTTAAACATATCTTTTCAAGTTCCAGGCTTTTTATTTTTTTATTAAATGAAATATTTTTTTTTAAATACTCTGTTAATGGCTAAGTGTCCCTTTAACTATCACATTAATAGTTTCGCCATTAAATTTTTGTCTCTTGACCTTTGACTTCATTTGAATACTAAATTACTTTTAATGGTATTTAATTTTAATTCATTTTCGCATTCGAATTATTTAATGTACGTTGGAGTCTTGAGAATGTGAAACAATTATCCTATCATTTTTTTAATAAATAAGATGGATTATTATTGGTCGGAGTTAATAAAAATTATTTGTCACTTGTTTGGAAGATTCTCTAACATTTTACCCCTACTCAAATCTGCATTTTTATACAAATGGGTACATAATTTATTGTCCTTCGACATTAGTAATATTGATATTGAAATTTAACTATTTGTGTAGAACCAGAAGTTCTCATATACAAATGATAAAAATTCAATTTTTACACATAATTCTCATTAGGCACTTTGTGAGTTATTTAAATATACGACCTGAACTCCTAGGTTTTAGTATGATAATTTATATGAACTTGAAGATTCATATATATGTGACATTAAATAGAGAACCTTAAGTTCTCATTACTTTTCAAAACGAAATATTTGTCATCATTATTTTAGTGGCACTAGTTTTATATTAAAAACATAAAGTTTCTTAATTTCAAGCCTCAAGTCTCTCGCATATCATAAGATTATGAACTTTTGATTAATTAGTTATTAACTCAATGTTTTAATCTTGAATTGACAAAATTTTGTTATTTATCTCATTATTTAAATATCCGATAATTATCTGATATGATCTTTTTAAATACTTTCACTTCTTAAAGTTTGGTTAACAAAAAATTGATCATAAAATATGTTATTGTGTTCTTAAGTATCTCTATATTCCACTTTCTCTAAACCCCAAAAGTGGTTATTTTCTATGAAAAGAAACAATTCCCTGGAGTGACAATAAATCCCCTGAAGTTGGCAAACACTACAAAAAAAAGAGTAATTTATGTCAGTCAAAAATTGACATAAATTACCATTTATGTCAATTTTAGAAATTTTCAAAACTGACATATAAAATCCCGACATAAATGTTCATAAAATTGACCTAAATAAGATCACATTTATGTCCGTTTTTAATAACACACATAAAAACTGCAATATTCAATATGTTTTTAATCACATCTTCATGAAAAACTGACATAAATAATATCACATTTGAGAGTTTTTTCAAAACTAACATAAATGTTGATATAAAATTTAAAAAAATCATTAATCCATCAATAGACAACTATTATAGGTTAAATCAACCCTTTTGCCATCAACTTTATTGATATTTACAATCAAAAAATATTAATACATTAAGATATTTAGAATAAAAAAATATTGATGTGAGCTACATCATATGCAAAAACTAGCTAATGTGTGAGCTACGTGATGATATCCAAAAACTAGCTAATGTCTAGTTATCTACGTGATAATATCCTAAAAATAGGGATGATACATCACAAAACTAGCATTGCGAACTACATCATAAGATCCACAATCCAAAATAATACTCACGTTAGAATGTTGTCGAACGTAATATTCGATCAAGTTTGTTCTCGACGCTATCCAACCTAGAATGAGTAACCCTTCAATCAAATATAATCATCATAGTTTTCATCAAAACACAATCATTTCAACAAATTATCATTACGACATAACAAAATACAGTTATTCGGAAGTACCTAATATATATAATCCATAATGAACTCAATGCACTCCATTTAAACTTCATTTAGCTCACTCAACGTATACGTCGCTTTATCGAGCAATCTTCTCATCTAAAAAATTGAAGATAGAATTGAATTTATTATGGTGGTATATAATTCTTAATAACTAAACAATATTTTATATAATAGTATAAAAAAAGAAACGGTGGTAACATACCTTAGTTTCAAAAGTTATGGAAGGATCCTTCATGAAGTACTTCATGAACTTCAACACAAAATATCCGCAATGAAGAGTATCATTTCCTTGCATTGGGCACTAGCTAACACAACACATTATTACAGAACAAATAATAAAAGAATACAAGTCAAAATGATTTTTTATACAATACAAACTATTGTAAAAACTTTGAAAAATTTGGACAAAGTTTCCTCTCTTTATAGGACTATCCACCATGTTTAAAAAATATCAATTATCCGTAAATGCTGAAAATGTATAACCGATAAAAAATGTATAATGGTCAGCACAACAGCATAGTTGTTATAACAACAACACAAGGTTGTTATATATAACAGTAGTATATTATATATATATATATATATATATATAGTTATATAAATATATAGTTATATAGTTATATAACAGCTGTATGTATATATATATATAACAAATTTTGATGCTTTGTGTGTGCAAAGTGAACCCGATAAGAGTCCTAACATAAAGGAAGTAACGGGACTTCTTAAAGGGATTGAGCCTAAAGGTCAAGTGATAATGAGAATTGAGAGTGTTAGGTATGGGGATGATTTAATGGCCCTTTTTATGTATGGGTTGGGATTTTTCTAGACTAATGAATCTAATGGAAATATACCCCCTATATATGTCTTTAGAAAGAAGAAAAATAGACAAGAAAAATATATTGTAACTATTTTAGTTATTCATGATGTGGTAAATGTTATGTTTTACATTATTAAACTACAAAAATAAAAAATAATCGGGGCCAAGGGTAGATTGAAGAACATATATATCACATTATGTGCATGTGTTCGGGTGTGAGAGAGAGAGAGAGGAGATCGTGATTCAGGTTCAGACCCGGATATAAAATCCCAATATCATAAAGTACATGCCCAAGTTATTACTAGCTCCCTTGCACTTTGTATAAAACACTTCTTCCCACTTTCTTTATCTAGCGAAAAGATCTGCTTAAAACCAATGCCAGAAGTTAAATTAACAGATAAACACATATCAATAACAAAACATTACTGACTGCATAAGAAAATTTTAGTAATTTTGAATGATGGTGTGCCTAAATCCCGAGTAGTACGATTCTCTCTAGATTTTGAATACATTAAATTTAAAGGATTTCCTCTTACATTTTACCTAAAGAAAAGTTTGAGTCCCACTTCTTTAATATTTATTTTCTTAAAATGTTCCACCTGCAAACTGGGACAACATATCTAAAAAGTTGAAAATTTAGAGAACTTACTGGATTTTGTAGTAGTTGAAATGATGGTAAAATTCCACCACAACAGCCCCGACCTAAATGGAAATGGGCAAAGTTATTGAGTAGGTATGAAATCAAAACTACAGGTTACAATTGAAGTCCCGAGAAGAAGAATTTTAATTTCCAAAAAGGATATTAATGTAGCACAAAATATTCCAAGCAATTAACTGATGGAATTATACATACTCATCATGCTCCATTAAGAACCCATGCTTTAGCTCAATATTTTTTCCACCATCTTCTTGTAAAAATAAATATATGAATTTGATATAATACTCAAAAATTCGTGTTGTGTACATACGATATAAAGAAAAGAATGCATGCAACTTCCAGTCCTGTTCCAAATTATTAAATGAGAACTATTTAAAGAGAGAAAAAGAAATACAAGCTGAGTAAAAGTATTCATTACTACGTGGCAAGAAAAATAAATATTGACAATGCATCTGTAAGTCATACGGGATCTTATAATGTAAATAACTTCCTAAGGTCTCCAAATTCTTGAATGGGGTTTGAAGATTTGGAACCCAAATTTTGGAAACCAAAAGAAGAATGGTCAGCTTCAGTTTCAACCCCATTACACCAATTTTTGTTTTACCTACATTCCTTGGACTCCTCTCGTTTAAGAATTCATGTTATTGATTTGAATTCTAGTACTTGGGAGGTTGTTAGATCAGTTTCACAGCTTGAGGACTTGAGGGATAATATTGGAATTGGGAGCTCATGGTCCGAGTTTTTAGATTATGTCATAGCTTCTAAAAAATCAGAAGACACATAGCCTATTTTGGAGGGGCAATCAGAATCAGGTCTTACATATGTAAAACTAGTTGTTCAAAAGTCAAAAGGAATTTCACTAATTTTTCTCCCTCTTAATAAACTTGTTGGCACTCCTGCAAGATATGTCATAGCAAATTTTTCACTGGAGCTCTACAAGTCATTCATTGGTATGAATAAGTTACTCATCAACGAGCAAGAGCGCAGTACACATTATTTCATTATTACACAAAAAACATAAACAACAAAGATATTGGGGGATGTTTTCAGTATTCATTTTATTTAGCATCTAGATGTAACTACTGTAAAGCTTCTACTGAATCATTAAGTCATCTATTCATTTTAGGCACTATATCTAAAGAAGTGTGGAATGTTTTTAGTAATTTAAAGGGGTTTCACCTTAACGCTAACTCAATCCATAGTACTCTGATTCAATGGTGGTTACATTCTGGTAAAACTCAGCTATCAAAATGGCTTTTCAAAGTAATTCCAATGACTATTTTATGGGAGATTTGGATAAGTAGGAACAAGGAAGAATTTGAGGGTAAAAATATTTTTTATAATAACATTACTAGTGATTTTATTTCTAGAATATCAGATTTGGCCCAATTTACAAACTATAAAGCAGATCATGAGGATGTTAACACAAAAATTAAGTCAACCTTCAAATTAAATAAGCATTTCAATTAGAGTAATCCTTGTAAGCTGGAAAGTTGGAAGAAACTTGCTAGTGGAAGAATCAAAATCAACACCGATGGATGGAGTGATCCTAATAGGAACATGAGTATGGGTTCTATTCGTAGAGATAGTAATGGAAGAATGATTTGGGCATTATCAATCTTTGATTTAGGAGGTTCAAACAGTTTAGCTATCAAGTATGCTCTGGAATATAGTCTTTAAAGAGGTGATGATAACATTGATGTGGAATCAAGTTCAAAGAACATTTTGGATTATATTTCAAATAAACACAAGTCCTTTTATTGGATGTTAAGAAGATCTCTAAGAGATTCTTTACACTAAAGCATATGGTATCCAAGAGTCATTAAAGGTGCTTTAATATTGGATTCTTCAAATTGTCCATACATTTTTTATTCTAACTCTCAAATTATATTTTAAGTGCTTTCTAGCTATATCTCTTGTAAGCTACCTAGAAAAGTATATTCTCTCTATGTTTCTTAATAAAGATTTTCTTTCTCTCTGAAAAAAAAGAACATGGATTAACAAGTTAACACAGGATTCACGAAATATACGATAACAATAATTAAACCTTGCATTTATCTACCCAATCATTAATAATTTTCTTCTATAGTTCTGTGTTTAAGGATCAAACTATACTTTTCTTGATAATCACTGAGTCATTGTAAAAATGATTGTACATCATATTCCATTCAGTGTTTAAATAGGACAATAATCTATGTATAAATGATTACATAAAAACTCTGTACCCCAAACATATGTTAATCACCGAATCAAGTATAACTGAATCAATGTGTATCTAAATCATATATCGTTAATCTAGTTAGATTCGTGTAACACCCCGTATTTTTTAATGATTTTTAAATATTGGATTAATTAAAATTAAATAAGGGAAATTAATTGACAATTAATCACGATTAAAATAAATACTAACTAGTGAGATAAGGCTTAGTATTTATTGACGTGAATTATATTGAATATTACTAAGTGAATAAATTAATATGTGATTATGAACTTATTAAAATTTATCACGAGTGGAAAATACGAGAGTTACGGTAATTTAGTGGGAACACGTGTGTCAGTCGTGTCGGGACTAATTTAAGGAAATAAAAAGTAAATTATTTTTAAGTCCTCCATATGTCATTTTGAGTGAGCCAAAGTGTCCAGAAGTGTCGAGCTAGTCAGATAAGTCTGCCCGGGGGTTTAGTTTGGGCCCCAGAGCAGTTTTGTGCCAAACCGGCACCCCGGAGGGATATTTTAGTCTTTTGAAATTTTAGAGGAAATAAACCCACGAATTTTGTAAGGTTAAATCAAATGGCATGTCAAGAAATTTAGGGTTATCATAATCAAAAGTTGAGAGAGACTATCCAAGGATGGAAGGAGGAGAATTCCAAAGGAGATTCAAGGCTTTCCTACACCTCTTTCACTACCATCACCACCAACGCGTAGATCGGAAAGAGAGCATCGCCCCCATACCATCTTCTTTATCGGATAAGAACTTTCTTTAAAGGCAAATGTTTTATCTTGCAAAGATTGAGTACATATATTATCCATGGTAGTTTAGATTGAAATAAATAACCATGAATAATTGATATTTCATAAATTTAGAAAAATTAATCAAGATTATGGGTAGGTTTTGCGTGTAGATGAACTTCTGGAATTATTGGAAAAATGAAATCATAACCTCAATGTTAGGAATCACAAATTATATTTGAGAGTTACGGTGTTCTTGAATAAAAATTCAGGAACTAGGGTTTTTAAGATATATTCATGAATAAATCCAAGAAATCAATGCGCCCTGATGATTTTTATAATTCTTATACGTTAGAACTCATGTAATTATGTTAGTACAACACCTAGTAAGATTGTTTGGGAGTTTTGGATGATTAATTTGAGGATTTGATGTTGAAAATAGGAGAAACCCGTAAGAACACATATGAAGATTTTCGCTACCTGTACAAGCGAATCGATTCGGTGACTAGCCGAATCGATTCAGCTGCCCAAAATTAGTTTCCTTTGCCTTTTTGTTTAGAATTTTTTGGAGGTGTTCGGGATTTAATCGTGGACTTTAATTTTAAACATATTGAGGAATATTTGGGAATGCCAGTAGTCCTAGATTGAAATTTGAGTTTAATTCCATGAGAACGAATTAAGGGCTAAACTTAATTAGGTTTAATTGAGAGAAATACCTAAATTGGAGACTAATTCAAGTCATGGAAATGTAAGGGATATGATGACTTAGACCAGTAGAATATAAGTGAGATACTTACTGATTTTATGTTAGGGAATAAAGGCTACACTTCGATTGGTGAGAATTACTCGGGAGCGTACGATGAGAGTAAAATTGTATTTCAATAACATGTAGGATATTCGTGAGATAGATATGCTACGTGTGAAACATATGTTATAGGTTACGCGTACACCTGTATTAAAGATATAGATTTATAAACTAAGGTTGTGTGAATACCTAATGTATGATTGATTGACTGTGTGTATGACATACCTATCATACTTGATATCACGAGAGGTTTTAGAAAGGTGACAGTCTTATCTTAATGAGCCTTCAGGGGG
Organism: Sambucus nigra; assembly: GCA_949130495.1. Taxonomy (NCBI): domain Eukaryota; kingdom Viridiplantae; phylum Streptophyta; class Magnoliopsida; order Dipsacales; family Adoxaceae; genus Sambucus; species Sambucus nigra. The sequence goes on from OX422219.1 coordinate 55,441,722, forward strand.
ATTTAGATTGGTGCCTCAAAACATAGGTCTGGGAAAGACTTATCGGTGAGTTAATAAGTTTGCGGTCATGTGGGTGCGTGGGTATGTGCATATCCCATAGGGATGGGAACTATGTTCACCTCCAATATATGTGATTTGTATTGATACGGTTCCAGAGTGATTCGAAACTCGTAATCCTTATGTACGTGATGCACTGGGATTTGATTGCACAGTATGCACGCACCGCAGGTTTAGCCTTTTGGGGTGTTGTATTAGTATATATGTATGATAGTGATATCGATATACATTGGTGATTATTTTACTGTGTTGCTTAGTAGATGAGAACTATTACAACACATAATATTATTTAAGAATTTGGAAACTTAAATGATTAATGGGGTACTTGAATTCGATTAATTAATATTGGAAATGCAAGAATGCATTATTCGAGTAATACGGGAGGCCACAATGACTTAGGCATCATAGTAAGAGACTTGACTTAAACTAGTTAAGTGGGATAACGTAACTAGGATGGGTTAGGAGCCTACGCTCCGCGTGCACATTAGTTGAGATGTAATACCCGCACCTTTTATTTTTACTCATCATCCTATTGTAAATTTAATTACTCGAAATAATAATTCAGTGCATACTATTTCCATGTTGCACGAGTCCGCATGATTATTTATTCATATTTCCCGGATTATTCTATAACTATTAGAATTGTTTGAACGAATATTGGTTAGATGTAACATAAATTGTAGAACTGTGATATGAATAGTGTCGACGCGTAAACTGCAACTTACGCGATTTTTGTAGGACGTTTTGTTAGGGTTAAAAATAATTTGACCATATTTATGTGATGCTAAAAATAGGCCTAAGAGTGCCATGGGGTCAAAAGTTTAAAAAAAATAATAAATAAATAAAATATTATTATTTTTCATCAAAAATTAAAAGTGCTAAGAAATTTTGAAAAAATTTCAGATCGACTTAAAATTTAATTTTAAGCAACTTTCTCTTCTTTGAAATCTCCAAAAAACTTCACTCAGACCTGTTTTAGAGCTAATTTCGGTTTTAAAAATAGTAAAAATAATTAACATTATAAGAAAAGGGTGTGTTTTCCACTCCACTTTGTCCCTTGTCTTCTTCCCCTCCACTAATCTCACTTTACACCAACTAATAGTTGTCCACCTCTAGCGCATGGGGAGTGATTGGAATCATGTGTTGGGCCATTATTGAGGTGGGTAAAGTGTGTGTGAATATAAGAAGAAGAAGAAGGGGTGAATGCCATAGCCAAAACACTTCAGAAGATTTTTCTCCTATATTTCTCATCTCCCAAACACTCTCTCATCTCCCATAAACACATCCAAACCAGAGACCCTCCTCTCTAGCCCCCAGAAAACCACCCAAACTACTTGTTTGGGGTATATTGTCACTCTAAATTGATCATATAAGGGTGACGAAGTTGAAAAAAGTCTTCCAGCAAGGTTTTTGGAGCTAAAAGAGAAAGCTTTGGAGCATTCTTTGGAGCTATATTTGGTGCCATTCTTAGTCTTCTTTCTTGTTGGTTTTTATCCTCCATTTTATTCAAGTCGGTTTCTCATCTAAACTCTTTTTTTTTCAAGTTTAAAATCATAAGTAGAAATAAAGAAATTCATGCTAAAATAATGAAGTATTTTGCCTATTTTGCTTTGTTGAAATTAATGATTCATGCTAGAAACTAGTCTTGAAATGGAAATAATTATAATTAATGTTATTAAGTTTATGATGAATAAATATGGAATGGAAAGTTGAGAAAATAACTATGATAAAAGACTACATAATTATGAGCATGTTAGTAGAATTTTTGAAGGATTTCTTAGGTAGAAATCCATAATACTTGTGTAGAATGTTGTAGTATTCAATGGGTTTACTAATTAAAATGTTTAAAAGTGAAATATATTATTTTCAACATGTTTGAGAAAAATGGAAATTTCAGCCCCTATTTTATAAATTTCAAAAATAAATTTAAAGGCTTAAAAATGGGTATTCTAGTTATTTAAGTGTAATTACGAAAAAAATATTGGAATTAATCAGAAATATACTTTGAGAAGTTGAAATTTGTTTTGTGGTGAAATTAGTATGTTTAAACCCATTTAAAAGGATAAAATTTGTGTGAAACAAATAGTAGTGGCATTGTCGTAAATACAGTGAATAGTATGTTGTCAAGAAAATATTTGGCAATTAAATGTATTAATTGAGTTTGGTAAAAGGAGGTTAATGATATATTTTTTCTAAGTGAAAATAATGAGTTTCATGGAAATGATATTCGAAAACGGTGTTGCATTTATGGCCTCCTCGGCCGAGTTTAATTGAAGAAATTAAAGACGTGATAAATAATAAAGTGTGACACAAAGATGAAATGAAAGAATGACGAACTAGAAAATGATGAGAATTATGAAATATTTGAAATATGATAGATGTAAAATATGTGGAAAAGATGAGAAAGGATACTTGCATGATGTCAAGAATTAAGCAGCGCTTGATGTCCCTAGGGGTGAAAGACCCCAAAGCCTGTACAGATGAGCATATGGCGACTGGAGTCCGGTGGTGTGGAGCCCGTTAAATTCTAAGGATATTGGCTAGACTCCAATGCAAATATTGATAAATCTTGTAAAAGGAAATTAAGGATGAGAATATTCTTAAATTAAAGGCACTTAAGTCAAAGAAATTATTAAGGACTAAAGACTAATTAAATAAGTCTCTGGCACGAGACATGAAATGGCTTAAGTGTGAGTTTGGGCACCTAGCCCGGGTGCATTGCATAGAGTTGCATTCAATTGCATAAATTTCATAAATTGTTTTCTTGAAATATTAAAAGATATTGTATATGTATAGTATTTTCATACAAAACTACTACTTAGTATCTCCCACCCTACTGGGCATTCCGCTCATACCTATTCTCCAAAACCCACAGGTACTTCAGATAAGGTTCCCGAGAGTTTCGGTCGTTGTTAGAGCTCTGATTACCGCTATCCCGTAACGGTGATATTTGATATTTATGATTTAACTTTGTATCAGTTGTACTATTTAAATTCGGACTTGAACCTGGAACTTTGGTTTGTAATAACACATGGAATTTTCTGTATTAATCATGTTTGAATGGTATTTTAAAATGATGCTTCTGCAAAATGATTAAATGTGGTTTTTAAATTTAATGGAATTTAATTAATGTTGAATAATTGGATAATAAATGGTTTTTCTTTAATATGACAATTTTAATAAACATTTTCTTAAATAAATTAAAAGCAACTTCCCCCTCCCCCATTGGCACCTCGAACTTGGTTGTGGGTTAAGGACGACGTTTACCCTAATTCCGATTCGGGGCATCACATGAGAGGTGACAAATCTCAAGTGAGGGTACGTGGAACTAACATGTATATAATATTTACTATTTAATGCATTTTAAACACGTCCTGATTTTAAAATATTTTCAACTCGGGCTCTGACCCGTTTTTATTCCAAATCTATTTTGCTTTTGTAAAAACCTTTTAGGTGCCTAGCCAGAGGGATGCCAAGCATAGGAGTTCTTACTAGTTGACGTGTTGTAGCTGTTGTAGAAGTTACAGGACCTCGGTACTAGACGCCTCCATACCCACCCTTGATTCTTTTAGAGATATTTACTTTAGTCAGACATGTTGCCCACCATTATTCAGATGTATTCAGAGATAGTGCTTTCAGACATTTATTGATATTTCAATTATTGGGATTTATTTCATTTTAGACCATTGTATTTGGGATTTAGATTGGAAGTGTTTATTCTAGATTCAGTTCATTTCAGTATGTCATTTTCATTCTTATGAGATTGGTTATTGGATGGTGATTGTCTATCTAATAATATTTGGTTGCATGTTAATTTAATAGATAAAATTTGATACCAGACTTTTTAACTACTAGGTGGTTACTAAGACTTGACCAACTGGATATTCTGTTTTAAATTGAATAAAGTACTGATCACCTGGTATTTAATTGAGAGGGGTGTCACAGGTGGTATCAGAGCATCAGGTTATAGAGTCTTTAGGATTTATGTGACTTATTATGCTTTCAGCGTCGTGTTCTTTGATATAGAGCCCTATATATAGGACTGTTGTATTCATTAATTGCGCATTTTATGCCTTCAGTTATTTTAAGATATTAACTGCGGACTTATAAAGCTTCTCTCTCATTTCAGATGCCTCCCAGATGTGATAGAGGTGAAGAGCCCGAGCCTCAACCCTCTCCGATCCAGGGTACTATGAATGTTGCAGAGGTTGCCTCTATAGTGGAACAAGTGGTAAATGTATCCTTAGCAGTCGTACAATAGGCACTACCCCTGGCACTGGCGGTGGCCTTAGAACCAACTCACGCGTTAGGGATGCCTTCCAGAATGCACATCCTCCAGATTTCACAGGGGGTTCTGATGTTGTGGTATCTAGCTAATGAAAGAAACATATCTAGCGGCACCTAAGGATGTACGAGTGCACAGAGGTTCATATACAGATACTAGCTACATTTAAGCTAGTTGGAGAAGCACTAGAGTGGTGGGATTCTACTACCACCACTGAGGAGACAGATAACTTTACGATTCAGGACTTTTGGGTGCGATTTGACCATAAATATTTTCCTTTCGCCGTTCAGACTGAAATGAGGAAAAAATTGTTAGACCTCACCTAGCAGGGGAAGACTGTTGTTGAATATGAGGAATTTACGAGATTGTTTAATCTAGTGCCAGATGAGATACCTACTAAAGAGAAGAGGATTCAGATGTTTATGGATGGATTAACTTGGAGGATTCGTCAACACCTTTTGGGAAATCTTTCATTGAGGCCATACACCGATGTGCTTAACGCTGCCTTACTACACTGTCAGGATCACTTCTTCCATCTGAAGGGAAGCAAGTGAGTAGGGGAGTCCATCCCGCAGGGAAGCACATGAGATACTGGTGCCAGTGGGGCACAACAAGCTTAAGGTGAGAAGAGACAGGTTGATAAGAATTCCCATCAGGGGGACCCTTCTAAGTGACACAGATTCGATAAATACAGGCAGGGACAGGGAGGCTTTAGGTAGGGCCAATGGGGCAATCTTGGTCAGTGGGATCAGCAGGGCCAATGGAGGGGCGGTAACGGCCAGTAGGGTTGAGGTCAGTAGGGACAGAGGGTAGGAAACTTTGTTTGTAAATGTTACGTATGTAGTAAAACTGGCCACAAGCGTCATGAGTGTCCTGAGAAGGGTAGAGCCCCATAGAAGCATCAGCAGGGTGCCCATAAGGAGCCCCAACAACCTATATTTCCTGCCGCCCTCCTAGCGCCAACACAGACGCCAGCTTTGCCTGCCATTCTAGTAGTTCTGGTTCAGTGGGGACAACTACAGTATGGGCGTGTTTACAACGTTCACCAGGCCGCAGTTCCACAGGCCCCACCTGTAGTTGAGGGTATGTTTTCTATCCAGGGGACTACGAGGCGCATTTTATTTGACATAGGGGCATCACACTCATTTATTGCCACTAGATTTGCACGTGCTATGGGGTTAATAGATACATCGAATAGTATTTTTACATATGTAAACTCGATGTTGGGTAATGGGATGTTGATTTTCTTTATTTGTAGGGGCATGGGTATAGAATGCCGATACACTTGTGTTGGATATGTCAGAGTATGATGCTATTATTGGGATGGATTAGCTAGTTGCATTTAGGGCCATGATTGATTTCTATAGTCGTAGTATTGTATTTGCTATACCGGGTCAGGAGATGTTCCTGGTGGTGATCACCCTGAGGGAGGATCATCCACTCACTTGTATTACATAGAGGATGAGACCTCTAAGGAGGTGGTGATTCCGCGTGATTCGATTCTGGTGGTCTGGGAGATTTCTTAAGTGTTCCAGGATATACCGGGGTTACGACCTAGCAGAGAGATATATTTTATGATAAATTTGACATCAGGAACTCGACTGATAGCCCGTGCACCTTACCGTATGGCTCCGACGGAGATGAGGGAGTTACGTGATTAGATTGAGCAGCTGTTGGGACAGAACTTCATTTGTAGGAGTACCTCACCTTGGGGGTGCTACCGTGTTGTTTGTAAAGAAGAGAGATGGGTCATTACGGTTGTGTGTTGACTATCGAGAGTTGTGTAAGTCACAATACGTAATAAATATTTGTTGCCCTGAATCGATGATTTATTCGACCAGTTGAGAGGAGCTGCCTACTTATCGAAGATAGACTTGAGGTCAGGGTACCATCAATTATGTATTAGGGAGAAGTAGGTGTCGAAGACAACTTTTCTGACGAGATATGGGTCCTCCGAGTTTCGAGTTATGCCATTTGGTCTAACCAATGCACCGACTGTGTTCATGGACTTAATAAATAGGGTGTTCAGAGAGTTCTTTGATTATTTTGTCATTGTCTTCATAGATGGAAGCCTAATTTGTTCCCAGACTAAGGAGGATCATGTCGATCATTTGTGTCTTGTATTATAGACACTGCGGGAGAATCAGTTGTATGCAAAATATGAGAAATGTGGGTTTTAGCTGAGAGAGGTTCAGTTTTTGGGGCACATTGTATCTAACAAGGGGATATTCGTAGATCCGTGGAAAGTATCAGCGATGAGGGAATGGGGACATCCCACGACACCAAAGGAGGTGCGTAGTTTTCTTAGGGCTAGCCGGATACTACAGGCAGTTTATTTGGGGATTCTCGAAGATAGCGGGTCAGTTGACTAACTTAACTCGCAAGGGGGTACCATTCATTTGGGATGAGGCTTGTTAGTTGGATTTCAATGAGCTGAAGGACAAGCTGACTTTAGCACTAGTTCTAGCACTGCCCAGGTCGGGAGTGGAGTACTTCGTCTATACGGATGCGTCCCTATAGGGATTTAGGGGTCTGCTTCAGTAAGAGTGTCGGAATATAGCTTATGCCTCCTATAAGCTTAAGCCTAACGAGAGGAATTACCCCATCCATAACTTGGAGTTAGCTATAGTTGTGTTTGCACTTTGGATATGGAGACATTATCTCTTGGGGAAGAAATTTTGCTTATTCATAGATCACGAATCACTACAGTACCTATTCACTCAGCGAGAATTGAATATGCATCAACGGAGGTGGCTTGAATTTGTGAAGGACTATCAGTTCGATGTCCATTATCACCCAGGGAAGGCTAACGTGGTATCAGACACTTTGAGCCATAGGCCAGTAAGTGAGGTGGCTGAGATGTGGAAGGAGAAATGGAAGGATTTGGGACACCAGGATTAAATGGCCCAATCTTTTATGTCAGTTATGACCATTATGCCCCAGATAGTCACGAGGGTTGTACGGGCTCAGGCAGCAGATCCATTATGTTAGGATCGAATTGTACAACTTCTAGCCGAGGGAGCAGTGTCTTATTTTATGGGTTCAGATGGAGGCTTGCGCTTCAACGAGAGACTGGTTATTCTAAAGGGGAAGACTTACGACATGCGGTGATGACAGAGTTGCATAGTTCACGCTTTATGGTACATCCCAGAGAGGATAAGATTTATCAGTATATGCAGCAGCAATATTGGTGGAGTGGGATGAAGAAGTACATTGTTGAGTCTATTATAAAATGTGCCACTTGTTAACTGGTGAAGGTGGATCATCAGAAACCAGCAGGACAATTACAGTCGTTAGAGATTCCTATGTGGAAATAGGAGAGCATTCCAGTGGACTTCATCACAGGGTTGCCTATATTGTATAGGGGTCACGATTCCATATAGGTGATTGTGGATTGGTTGACTAAGATAGCTCATTTTCTGCCAGTCCAGAAAGATTACACTACGGGACAGTATGCCAAGATCTTTATAGATGAGATAGTGAAACTTCACGGGGTGCCCCTTGATATCGTGTCTGACAGGGATAAGTAATTTAATGGAAAATAAGAGTGGAAAATACGAGTGCGTCAGTCATGTCGGGACTAATTTAAGGAAAATATGAGAGTTACGGTAATTTAGTGAGGACGCGTGTGTTAGTCGTGTCGGGAGTAATTTAAGGAAATAAAAAGTAAATTATTTTTAAGTCATCCATATGGTCATTTCGAGCGAGTCAAAGTGACCAGAAGGGTCAAGATAGTCAGAAAAGTCTACCCGGGGGTTTAGTTTGGTCCCGGAGCAGTTTTAGGCCAAACCGGCACCCCAATTGGGTATTTTAGTCTTTTGAAATTTTAGAGGAAATAAAACCACGAATTTTATAATGTTAACTCAGATGAGCAATTTAGGGTTATTATAATAAAAAATTTAGAGAGGCTATCCAAGGAAGGAAGGAGGATAATTCCAAAGGAGATTGAAGGCTTTCCTACACCTCTTGCACCACCGTCACCACCAATGCGTAGACCGAAAAGAGAGCATCGCCCCCATACCATCTTCTTGCTCGGATTAGAGCTTCCATTAAAGTCAAGTGTTTTTTCTTGCAAAGATTCACTATATATATTATCCATAGTAGTTTAATTGAAAGAAATAACCATGAATAATTGATATTTCATAAATTTGGAGAATTGAATCATGATTATGGGTAGGTTTTGCATGTAGATGAATTTTTGGAATTATTGGAAAAATGAAATCATAACCTAAATGTTAGTAATCAAGGATTAAATCTGAAATTTATGGTGTTCTTGAATAAAAATTGAGGAACTAGGGTTTTTAAGATATATTTATGAATAAATCCAAGAAATCGATGCGCCGTGATGATTTTTATGATTCTCATATGTTAGAACTCATGTAATTATGTTATTACAACATATCGTTTTATTGTTTGGGAGTTTGGGGTGATTAAATTGTGGATTTGATGTTAAAAATGAGAGAAACCCGTAAGAACACATATGCAAATTTTCGATACCTGTACGAGTGAATCGATTCGGTGACTAGTCGAATCGATTCGACTGCCTAGAATTTGGTTCCTTTCCCTTTTTATTTAGAATTTTTGGGAGGTGTTCGGGATTTAATCGTGGACTTTAATTTTAAACATATTGAGGAATATTTGGGAATACAAGTAGTCCTAGGTTGAAATTTGGGTTTAATTCCATGAGAACGATTTAAGGGCTAATCTCAATTAGATTTAATTAAGAGAAATACGTAAATCGGAGACTAATTCAAGTCACGAAAATGCAAGGGTTATTATGACTTAGACTAGTAGGATATAAGTGAGACATTTATTGATTTTCTGTTAGGGCATAAAGGATACACTTCGAGTGGCGAGAATTACTCGTGAGCGTACGATAAGAGTAAAATTGTATTTCAATAACACGTAGGATATTCGTGAGATAGATATGCTACGTATGAAACATATGCTATAGGTTGCACATACACCTATATTAAAAATAGAGATTTATATACTAAGGTTTTGTTAATATCTTATGTGTGATTAATTGACTGTGTGTATGACATACCTACCATACTTGCTATCACGGGAGATCTTAGAAAGGGGATAGTCTTATCTTGATGAGCCTTTGGGGGGGATTTTATATTGGTGCCTCGGAACATAAGTCTGGGAATACCTTATCAGTGAGTTGATAAGTTTGCGATTGTGTGGGTGTGTGGTTATGTGTGTATACCTTAGGGCTTGGAACTATGTTCGCCTCTAATATGTGTGATTTATATTGATACGGTTCCAGAGGCATTTGGATCTCATAATACTTATGTACGTGATGTACCAGGATTTGATAGCAGAGTATGCACGCACCCCATGTTTAGCCTTTTAGGGTGGCGTATTAGTATACATGTATTATAGTGATATATATATATATATATATATATACTTGTGATTATTTTACTGTGTTTCTTAGTAGATGAGAAAGATTATGACATCTAATATTGATTAAGAATGTGGAAACTTAAATGATTATTGAGGTATTTGTATTCGATTAATTAATATTGGAAATGCAAGAATGTATTATTCGGGTAATACGAGTGGGCACAATGACTTAGGCATCATAGTAAGAGACTTGATTTAAGCTAGTTAAGTGGGATAGTGTAACTAGGATGGGTCAGGAGCTTACGTTAGGCGTGCACATTAGTTGAGACGTGAGAAATATTAACTGAGGGCACATGGAACTAACGTGTATATAATATTTACTGTTTAATTCATTTTAAACACTTGTTGATTTTAAAATATTTTCAACTCGGGCTCTGACCCATTTTTCTTCCAAATATATTTTTCTTTTGCAAAAACATTTAGGTGCCCAGCCACAAGGACGCCAAGCATAGGAGTTCTTACCAGTTAACGTGATGTAGCTGTTGTGGAACTTACAGGACCTCGTTACTAGACGCCTCCACACCCACCCTTAATTCTTTCAGAGATATTTACTTCAGTCGGGAATGTTTCCCATCATTATTCAGATGTATTCAGAGATAGTTCTTTCATACATTTATTTATATTTCATTTGTTGGGATTTATTTCATTTCAGACTATTGTATTTGGGATTTCGACTGGAAGCGTTTATTCCAGATTCAGTTCATTTCATTATGTCATTTTCATTCCTATGAGATTGGTTATTGGATGGTGAATGTTTAGCTAATCATATTTGGTTGCATGTTAATCTAAAAGATAAAATTTGACACCGAACTTTTTAACTACTAGGTAGTTAGTAATTAATAAATGTTTTTCGACAATGATGCTAAGATGGGACCAACTGGATATTTTGTTTTAAATTTAATCAAGGACTGATCACCTGGTATTTAATTGAGTGGGGTGTCACAATCCGTATACTAAAGTCACCATAAAGGACAATGTTAGTGATAAACATAGCATAAAAGTAAAACTAAGCTTAAATCAAACATATGTTAATTACTAAAATAAAGAGGATTTGCTAAAATTTTACCTTTCACACCAACCTCGGAGTACACTTTCGCCTTAAAAGTAAAGGATCTCACTCAACTAAGTTGGAAAGATGCAACAAAGAGTAATGAATCAATGAAAAATTCAAAACAAATGTAAAGATTAGTGGCATTCTAAATATTAGGATTACATAAAAAATATTTTGAAACCCCAATAACATAACAAAGTCAACATTTAGTCATTTAATTAAATCAGTACACACCTTCGGTAATAGCCGTGACACTGGACAAACGATAAAATTGAAGAATTGATGAAAAAAAAATTGAGATCGAGTGATCCATTACGTCCCATAACTAAAGACCTAGATTCGTCGTCCACTACTTCATGGCATACAAAAAATATTCGGTGTAGAGTTAAATTGAAACCCTAATTACCAAGACCAATCTCAGGGGATAAAAATAGAGATCAAGCTATAAACTCCCATATATGGTCTTGGAATTTTCTAAGAAATAAAATAAATTGCATGTGCAACACCTAAATTTAAGCAAAAAAATGCATTGAAAACACATTAGAAATAATATATACTGTAACTCCTCAATTGGATCCCTAGTATCCTTGCTTGGACCCTATTCAACCCAACGTATCTAAAATTATAGTTGTAAACATAAAACTATCAATCTAGCATCATAATCAACATTTTCTAAACAGAAATGACAGTATATAAAATATATAGAACTAACTAAAATAGTGAATATGAGGGTGAAACTAGAGTGGCATTGTAAACTCATTCCCGATGAAGAATACAAATCTCTACTGATCTGAAGATATGTAATCCTTGTATTTGTTCAAAACAACCCTGTTATTGTCAACTGGGACCAATAAATTCAAATATAATCAATTCCCATGATTTAAACTTGTTTAGAGAACAAAAACATAACCTACAGCGTAAAACATCTTCGTAGCGATTTTTGTTATTATTAGCACTATCAAGATCCATTGAATAGCTAATCCTTCAGTCAAACATCTAATCATTGAGCATGAATCTATAGTTATCATATTGTATAACATCAAACATAAAAATCATAAAAATAGTCATGGTTCACAGAGCAGATAAGCCAAAAAGAATAGGAATCAACCATTACAAAAACTATTTATTCCGAAGTGACCTGGGTTTCAATAATAGGATAACAACAAAGAGGACGGAATGTGTCATCTTTTACACTGAATATGTAATCTTAAAACCCCCAAAAATTAGTAATCAAAAGTACCCAACCTAAATATCATGAGATTATAACAGAAAGAGTGTCACTTGTGTGGCAAAGAACATGAGGGGTTAATATCCCAATAATATTTCAAAAATGAATTTAATACACACAACCAAAGAAATTTAATCCCGTTATACAACATTGCACTTAGGATATAGAAGATGACGGAAAGCACAATGTATCTTCATTTTTTTAATCTACAATGTGAGAGTTAACAAACCTGCAATATTCAAGTTTACACATTAAATAAACAACATAGAAGAAAAGCAAACTTCAACAGAACTAAAACCTAAAAAAATCAAGAATGAGTTAGATGAACTATAGACATATCGTTGAGTTAAAAAAAAACTAAACCCATATATTCTAGTTTATGCTTATGCATATGGAATTAAATCAACTACCCAACATAATTTCCAACACCGCAATCAAAATTACAACAGCATATATTTACTAAACCTTTGAACCTTCAAGAGAAAACTAAGTTTCAAAAATATTAATGAGTTAAACCTCAATTTAAAGTTGACACGTTCTAATATATGTTTGTTAAAAATGTTTGTGTGTTTCTTCATATGCTCTTAAGAAAGCACATTAAATTGCTCAATATATTATGTGCGTAAGACTGCTTATACTTAATATTTAATATATTATGTGTGTGTGACCACTTATACTGAAGAATGCACATGAAGCAGAGTATGTGCATTATAAGCAGAGTATGTGCATACACTGAGAAGAAATGAAATTACACAGAGAGGTATAAAAGTCCCAGGACCATTACAGAGGATCACTTGGGGTTGGAGTTTCATCATTAGCCACAAGGCATGAGTCGTAGCAATAATAGTTATTCTAACACACATACACAAATCAAACCAACAAATCGCAATCTAGACAAAAAAATTCTTGCAAATCCATATATATACACAAATTTGGCCAGTCCGTATATTTAGATAGATTAAAATCCAAAAATAATAACAAAATCAAGAACAAATCAAACATAGTTTATAACTCAATCTGGGAACCTTATAAATTTAAGACAAAATGAGAGCTTTTTGTACCTACGCCATAGTGGAGCCTCGTCGGTATCCTAGAAATATGCGTGATCTCTCTAAAGCGAAGAGGGAGAGAGAGAAAGAGGAGAGAGCGAGAGATCTACGATCAAGTGAGAGAGGGAGTAAGAGAGCTAGCAGTTGAGAGAGAGGTGTAGATGTGAACGGGAAAAGATTTTGATGAACGAAATTTGGGGTAGGAGTGGAAAAAAACAAGCCTGCTTCTTTTTGTCCATTTATGCCAGTTTTTACTTAAAGTATAAAATTACAAAGGGTATATTTATGTCATCTATATATAAATATGAGATAAATGGTTTATTTTTTTTATCTCAATTTTACTTAAATTGAAATAAAAATTTACCTTTAAAGCCAAATTAACATAAATGTATATTATTTATGTCAATTTACATTTGTCTGGCATAACGTTAATTTTTAAACTAACACAAATGATATTTTTTCTTGTAGTGAAAGGTACCTAATATTAAATGAGATCTCTATGTTTTATACATATATAATAAAAAACTGGGATCAATAAAGATGCTCATCGATGATATAACTATATATGTTGTAGCTACACAAAAATCAAAGGCCAATGATACTACAAATCCACGTACTATGAATGAATGTTGACAAAGAATATAGTGGTCAAAATAAGAAAATGCCATGATGGCATAATTCGAGTCTCTTAATATACGTGGTGTATTTGGACCTGTAGTATAAACCCCATAAGATGTTAACTCTGAAGGTTATGGATGGGTATTAATAAGAAAGAGAACTGATAAACTCGCTAAAAAATGCACGACCAATGGCATAAGGTTTATTGAAGAAACTGAAGATCGATTATACCATCCCGTTACAACTGTAAATAATTTTCAGATATTTTACTAGCTTAGCAGTTTTTTAAAACATATTATATGAGACTTGTGAATGTTATAAATGCTTATATATACGGGACTTGGACAAAGAATATATATATATAAATCCTAGAAGGATTTTCTTTACCTAAAGAAAAGATAAGGAGTACGTACTCAAATGCGCTAAGATGTTCATTGTACAGTAGGCAATCTAAATGGATATAGGTACAACCATATTAGTAAATATTTGTCTAAGGAAGGGTATGAAAATGTGTCATTATAAAATATCCTTAATGGATATGCTCCTGAAGACCTCAATTGAAATGAAATACTTAAATGGATGTGCTCCTGAAGAGCTCAACTAAAATACAAAATATCCAAATAAGAAATTCAAAAATGAATGACCTTGGGATAACTAATTATTTTCTCGACCTACTGATCGAGCACAATTTATGTTAAACTCATATTCATTAGTCAAATAGATTGAAAAGTCCCGCAATGTTATAGCATATATTAAGCATACAATTTTATTATGCCCATGGTCTCCGGTATTTGGATATTAAATTATCCATATCATCCTAAAGAGGATGACAAAAACAAATTTGTCCCAAAGTACCATATGTGCATGTTATTATAGTATTTCATCTGGAAGTACCATACTTGTACGTTATTAGTATATTGACATATATAACACAATGCATGATACTAGATATTATAATTGCAGAAAATATCTTGGCAAGAAATAATTACCATTGACTTGCATAGCATGGGACTAATATCAATCATATCATATGATCTATGTCTAGTTAGTTATATAAATGCAGGTTATCTCTGGGAACCTCACAAGGAACAATCAAAGCACTTATGACTTGTCTCAAAAAACATATATTCCTACTACTACTTATGAAGGAAATGGCTATTGAATAGCCCCCACTCAAAAAGGCTACATTAAGGAATATATGATTACTATATTTTAGTTCTTCTACATCCATGAACTCAATAAGAGTTATGCTCTTGAAGTCAAATAAATATGATAATGTGATATGTTCATCCCTTTTTATATAAGTCTTATGGAAGTCGAGCTTATGAAGAAAAATGATATTGAACTAATAGACAATCAAATCTATTCACTATGTCAAAGAAACATTCCAAAAGGCTGTGTACGAGACTGATATACATCGACTCAATCATTGGAGAAATAACATGATGATGGGGAGTATTTGATCAGGGGGAGAATCATACGAGACTGATATACATCGACTCAATCATACGAGACTGATATACATCGACTCAATCATACGAGATTGATATACATTCCAAAAGGAGCATTTGATCAGGGGGAGAATCTAAGAACATGATGTTTGGAAATATGCATGTAGAACTATTTTTTCTTTAATTACGTTTTTCCCATTGGGTTTTCCAGTTAAAGGTTTTAACGAGGCAACACTAAGCGCGTCCAACACCGATTTAATGAACACAAAAGTTGTACTCATTTTTCTTCACTTTGGTTTTTTTCCACTGGGTTTTTCCTTAGTAAGATTTTAATGAGGCAATAATCACTGAATGGTGGATATAGTGTACATCCAATGGGGGGTGTGATAAGATATTAATTTAAGTGGATGTCCACTTGTATTCTAGTCCAATGGTATTCTGCAATTATTAAAGGTTCTTTTGGATTACCTAATTGTGTAATATAAATATGGGTCATACCCCTTTATTATTAATATATAAATGAAATGAAAGACTCCCCACTCTAAATTTCTCTTGTGTCCCTTTTATTTTACAATAATAAGAGCCATTTTTACAATTTATCCATTCAAATTATAATTAACAAGAAGTGTGTAGAAACTGTGTTCTTTATTTCTTTATATTTATTGATTAATAAACTCTTATATGTCACCACTGAAACATATTAAGATCATTCAAAGATTCAATACACAAATGGATTCCAATCTAGCTGAAAATTGAAGGTTTGTCATAAAGGGAAGATCAAATGGCCAACTTATAAAATTGTAGTATAATGGATGTCTTAGCAAACAAATATGAGCTAAAAGAAGTTTGGGCAAACAATAGAAAAAAATACAGGGAACTGATGCATTTACAAACTCTAAAGCATATCAATTGAAAATAAACTGCAACACTAAGAATCTGCCTAATGGGCAATAGTTGTAAATAAAAAAAACATTAAAAGAAAAAACTTTCAAATCCAATGAAACATAATTCTAAAGCTCCAAAACATGGGACATATAATGTAACTGTTGTATCTAAAAATTATACTCCCACGTGTACCAATGATGAATGTACACCTGTCATCCAGTGTGTCTGACCAATCCACTTGATCGGACTCATAGACACTTAGTTGGCTGTATTGCCAACCAACTTCAGAAGGTCAACCAACAGGAACACACACAATTACTTGGAAAGGATGTTAAGCAGTAGTGAATTCCAAGAATTTTACTTATTGTACACAGATGTAAACGCCTGGAAACATAAAGGCTCTCCATCTTTAGGGTTTTCCACCCCTATAAATACAAACTAATTCCTTAGCTCAAAGGAAAAATCGAATCACTCTTATGCACACAATACTAAGCTATTGTAAACCCTACTGAATAACAACAACAGTAGACGTAGGCTATTTTACAGTTGAACGACTCTAAGACCCTTATCTTTTTTTTTGTATGGTTTGAGTTATTTTTCTTATTTTTATCATGATTATAAAATTGGAGTTAGTCCATTTTTAGACTTAGTTAGGTCAGAAGTGACCTCGGTCCTCGGTCCTCGTTCCTCGCCTCTCTTAGGTCAGAACGAACCTCGGTCTTGGATCGTCACCTTAGTTAGGTCAGAATTGACCTCGGTCCTCAGTAGTCACCTCTTTTAGGTCAAAATTGACCTCAATCTTGGATCGCACCTTAGCTACATCAGAATTGACCTCGATCCTCAGCCATCACCTCTCTTAGGTCATAATTGACCTTGGTCTTCGATCGTCACCTTAGTTAGGTCTAAATTGACCTCGATCCTTGATCGTCACCTCATTTAGGTCAGAATTGACCTCAGTCTTTGATCGTCACCTTAGTTAGGATAGAATTGACCTCGGTCCTCGGTCGTCACCTCTCTTAGGTCAGAATTGACCTCGGTATTGATCGTCACCTTAGTTAGGTCAGAATTGGCCTCGGTCCTCATTCGTCATCTCTCATAGGTCAGAATTGAACTCGATCTTAGAATGTCACCTTAGTTAGGTTAGAATTGACCTCGGTCCTCAGTCGTCACCTCTCTTATGTCGGAATTGACGTCGATCCTTGATCCTCACCTATCTTAGGTCAGAACTGACCTCGGTCTTGGATCGTCACCTTAGTTAGGTCAGAATTAACCTTGGTCCTCCGTCGTCACCTCTCTTAGGTCAGAATTGACCTCGGTCTTGGATCGTCACCTTAGTTAGGTCAGAATTTACCTCGATCCTGGGTTGTCACCTCTCTTATGTCAGAATTGATCTCGATCTTGGATCGTTACCTTAGTTAGGTCAGAAATGATCTCGGTCCTTGATCGTCACCTCTATTAGGTCATAATTGACATCAGTCCTCGGTCGTCACCACTTTTAGGTCAAAATTTACCTCGACCCTCTAAATCGGTCATCCACATCCCTTAGGTCTGCAGAATTGACCTCCTTCTATCATGTGGTATCTATTCAATGGACATCACTTGTTCTAAGTTCACCCATCGAGGGGCTCTGTAGACACCAAATTCTAGGACCCCCTAAGTCTCTCCTTAGGCTCGTAATGCTTCCCCCTTCCATCGCAAACGTAGGCTGCACTTCGAGTGCCCATCGGGAGCTCCCGGGCCCCGAATTGACCCCATATGACTCCGATCAACTTCATCGTCTAAGTGAAAGCTCTTTGAAACTTTGAAGGGAACTAAATCTCCTTTCCAACAGTCTGCCCCTTGCACGAAATAGCATAATCGTTCGAACGAACGATTAGTTTTTCCCTAAAAAATCAATCCGGAGGCCACCCGGCGCTCCCGAACTCCGTTTGACCAAAGTAAACTTTTCATCTCGAACGAGACTAAATGAATCTTTGAAGGTCACTGAATACCCTTTCTAATGATCTGCCCCATGCACGATTCTAACCTACGATACGGACTAACGATCCGTTTTACTTCGAGAGGTCACCTGGTACTTTTGGGCCCCGATTGATCGAGGTTAACTTCCCAAACCGAGCAAAACTGTTTGGAATGTCAAACTACATCTCCTAACCCTTCCAACAATCCACCCCGTGCATGATTTCGAATTACCATACGGACGAACGATTCATATGCGTCCGATGATCTCCCGTCCACAGGATCGACATGCGCTTCCTAGCCACATTTGACCAAAAGTCAACTCTCCGAACAGGGAGCAATCCGAAGGACTCTCGTAGGTCTCTGGAATAACTTTATAATAGTATGCCCCGTGTGTAATTCGGATCAATGGTTTGTACTCTACGGTCATTTTTCCAAAAAAGTCCGCACGGGACTGCCAATTGGCAAGTCCTGGACCCTGCTTATCGGCACAGTGTAAAGGGTGACCTGTCGATAGGCACCCTTTGGGGTACGCCAATCGGCACCCCCTAACCCTATAAATAAGGGCCATGACCTCATTGCTTGGAGAGATACAAGCCCATCAGCATCAGTGATCACATAAACATTCTCTCGAAGTCAGTGAATCTCCATATGAGAAATCTCATTCAAGCCTAAACACCCATCCTTTTCACACCCAATTTGTAAAATATCGTTATCTCTCATCAACATTCAAAGGAGTTCATCCAAGATCCAAATTCAATCTCCAAGAAAGGTCCAATTCTTTCTCCCTCTATTTTAATTTCTTGTTTTATATAAGTTACCTTAGATTCATAATCTAGTTTCATTCTAGCTCATACATATTAACTTCTACACTTTTATTAGTATATCGCACATACTTTATTTTTCATAAAAATCTAAATATAAATAAAAGAGGGTTACACCCGTAAATTCCAAACGGAATTATCCACCACACCTTTTCCAAAACTAGAAACACATTCTCTACACGCATACACATAATAAAATTTCGTTCGAATCTATGGGATAAACCCCACCCCTATTCCTACATCCTAACTACATGGACTTTGATGCCCCTATAGGCTACGTAGGCGTCTCGGATTAAAATCTGAGACTCGAGTCCAATTTTGCTAATTTTCTAATTCCTCTTATTTTTCACAATCCTCAAAATTACTCATTATCATATATATATATATATATATATATAACATACTTGTTCGCATCTCATCCCACACATATTATCGTTTCTCAATAACGATCAATATTGCGATGAACGCTCATATTCTATCTTCTACATATATTATTAATTTGGGAATATTCATATTGATGACCTCACCCTATCTTTTCCATGGTAGGGTCAAGCAATTCTAATCTCCGTTATATAAACACATGCTTACGCTTCACAGGGATAAAAAGGAAAATATAAACATTTGCCCATGAGAGATCGAAAGGGAGGGATGGTTGACTAACACCTTCCCATTCCGTAACTTATCCTTCGGACCTCCGATCTATTAGTTTCGCATGCATCAGTTTTGTCCTTGATGCCGCTCTCTTAAAAGTGGCAACATATTCTTTTGCCTATTTTGATAACAATAAGTTGGCGACTCTATCTCTTCACATTCACCTCACACCTATGACGTCCGAAGCCCCCTTTTTGAAGAGAAGGGTGCAAAACCGCAACGCAGCCTACATCCCCGGGGAGGGGGGTCTCTCTTTCTCCTTTCCTCGGAGCGAACACCACACCGATCGAGATGGCCACAGTGGCGACTCTGCTGGGGATTATGTTTAAGAGGGCTAGACTCTATTTAGATGGGTGTTCTATTTTCTTATATATTCCCCTATTTGCATGTTCCCCTTTATTATTCATGTGCACCTCATTCTTATGCTTCTATCCATGCACTTGTAGAAGATTCTCCATGTACATTTCACACCATGTGCACCTAGGATCACGTAAGTTTCATGCATCACTTATCCATGCTTAGTATACTATTGGTACTTGTACTTTGCTCCCTGTTTGGCATGATCAAGAATGATACTCTCACCATAAGATACTAATAATATAATCATGCATAATTCACACGACATTACCAAAGAGCATTGTTATTTACCAAATTTTGTCCAGTAACTGGAGGGTCACTTCGTGATGGGCGCTGGTCCGGCAGGGCGCAGTTAGCCTAAGCGATATGACTCTCACCTTACATTGGCCAAGTACCTTCGACATATATTAAATGGTTCCCACGCATCGTATCGCTTCATCGAAGTCATGACAAGAGGTATATCATAGGGAACTCGTTCACATACATCGAGTATATCGAATTCCTTCTCACACGTACCATCTCCACGAGGAATACAGTGAGGCAATTCATGTACACTCAGGTATATCAAATGGCTTGTCCACACGTATCGATTGCCCTCAAAAGCAATACTTATATCGTGGAAGTCACGCCAAAGGGGGGAACCCTTTTCGATTCACCAAACCAAACTGCATACCCGCATATAAGTGTCAAGCCTAGGACACGTATATTAGATTTCCGGTTTTGACCTGAAACTCTGCCGAAATTCCAGGTCGGCCTGTCGCCTAAATTTTTGTTCAATTTTAAAATGGAACCCTGCACGTGAGCTAGGTTACAAGTACAACCATAGCTTTATATATGTTGCAAACCTAACTTTTCCAGAATCGGGTCTCGTCCGGCATTTCATTTTGCATATTAGGAGAATTTAATACAAGTGGGAACCTAATAAACATAACAATCATGTTGAGATCTGTATCTAGTCTTTTCCTCTCTCTTTTTCCCAAAAATCATGCAAAAAAAAATTTCCTATTTTATCAAAACCATTAAAAACATTTTCATTCTCATCTTTTCCAAAAAAAAAAATCAAAAAAACATTTTCCTCCTTTTTCTAAAAATAAAAGTTTCCCTTTTTCTTTTCCAAAAAAATAAATTCCATTTTCTTCTCAGGTCGATCACATACCCTTAGCCTGGCTGCCTATTGGCTTCGATCTTCCGTCGAGATACCCCGAAGTTCTATTAGTCCCTTTGCTTCCTCCGAGTTCGAAACTCACCCGCCTTCCTTGAATAACACGGATCAAGTGCCGAATGTACAGTCGGATTTATTGACAGTTCTAGCTCAGCTCACTGCCAAAATTGACAACCTTCAAACCGAAGTTCATGAGATGAAAAAAAACCAGGTCCCTATTCCCGAAGATCCTGAGGTCGATTTCCCTCGTGCCATGGGTTTGCCTTCACCCGAGCCTATCTAGATTCCTGAAGAATACCATCATGATCCACGTGCTCCCCCTGCTAATAGGCCACCACCAGCACAGCTTTTTATGCCAAACCTTTCTTAGATCGGGGATAATTCACCTGTAACTATTGATCTGAAATAGGAAAAACTGAATAAGGTCAAGGAAGACCTCAAGATGCTAACCAAGAAATTCGACCAGATCAGAATCTCTGGGAACAACATGAACTACACCCACCTGTCTCCCTATCCTAAAGCCAGGTTACCAAAAAAATTCAAGATGCCTAATATTGAGAAGTTTAGAGGCAGTGGACCCCCGATCGTTCACCTTTGTAGCTATCATCGAGCCATGACTCTCCTAGGAGCTTTCGAATAAATAATGGCTCAAATATTCCAGTAGACTTTGCAGGATAGCACCCTCCGTTAGTTCCTATCCCTTGAAAAATCTACAATCTGCAGTTGGGAAAACATTGCCCGTGAGTTTAAGTCTCAGTACAAGTACAACGAGGAGCTAGAGGTTACCTGCCATGACTTAGAGCTACTTAAGAAGAATCCTGGGGAATCAATCAGCAACGCCATAGAAAAGTGAAGAGAAAAAGCAGCTACCATGACTAATCAGCCCTCCAAAGAATAACAAGTCAGGATTGTGAAGAAAACTTTCTACCTTATGTCCGAGAAACAATGGGAGGATATTAATATCCTCACTTTCGAGCCCTCCAAGAAGCAGGGCTAGAAATCAAAGAAGGTTTTGCCAAGACAGAATTTGAACCGAAGAAAGCCTCAGTACAGTTTGCTCCTAGAAATTTTGAAAAGCCTACTAGTACCTCAGTCTCTACCATCAATAATATCTCTCAGCCTGCCACTTCATGGGCACTAGAAATTCGCCCAAACCCAATCCGAAAAGAATATACCTAGCTTCACGCTCCTCTCTCCAAAGTCTACCAGACTCTCTTGAACCGAAACCTAATCAAACCTTTGGATCCTCGTCCATTACCAAACCCGCTTCCAAAGAATTTTAAACCTAATGCCCATTGCTACTATCACCAAACTGGTGGCCATACCATCGACCAATGTTTTCATCTTCGAAACACAATCCAAAGCCTGATTAATCGGGGTATCATCGCCCCACCAGCTAATCCTAAACCAAACACTACCCATAATCTACTCCCGCGATATACAAATTCCATCTTCCTAGAAGAAGAATCAGAACTCAACCCATCTACCCAAATCATGCCAAGTAAATCACCAATCTTGCCCATATACTCTCTTAAACCTCTCCAAGCATGCCCATATTTCCTCTTACACCCTACCAACCTTGTCGGTCAAACCTTATCACTCCTCACCAAAGCCTGCATCACAATCTGAACCCGTTCTGGAGGTAAAGACATGGAATATTAGAAGTGTTGAACCAACTCCTAGAGTTCGGGCTGAAATTGCCCTCCCAGATGACCATGGACTGTCAGAGATTTAGTGGGTTATTCTTAGAAGCTCAAAAATGGTCCCAAGAGTCAGACAACTGGGTAGTTTCAACCGATGAAGTCCGTCTAGATAACCTATTCAAGAACATGGCAGATTTATTTTGACAGACTGGTAATCTTTCTAACGTATTTAAGCTGCTCGACGCTTTGAAATTACAAGGGCAATTGGCTCCCTCAGTTTTGCATTTCCCTGCCTAATGGGAGGAATTATATGAAAAGTCCATAGAAGTTGTAGAGTGTATTGACTTTGCATGGAAAGACAATATTATTGCCACCGGATGGAGAGATTATTTTGAAGATTCAGATGAAGAGTCAGATTCAAGAAAGACTAGTATGATAGCTAACCTATGCGGAATGATATCATTCGAGGAGTTGCTAGGAGAGGTCAACTAGTAATTGAGCAACCTGATATCGATGAAGAAATAAGATTTCTATTTTTCCCCTCTTACGTGAACCACATGACCAGGTCAGGGAGACATTACTAGAATCTGAGCTTATAACCATCAGCAAGCGATAAAGGGAAAGGTGTTGAGAATATCCCTATGCTAGAATAACCCTTGAAGAAATCAAGGTCCTTAATCAACTGAAGAAAACTCAAGCGAACATCACTCTATAGGGACTTCTCATGTCTTCCTAACTGCACCGAAATGCCCTAATCAAGCTACTCACAGGACTCACAGTTCCTCCCTCAACCACACCAGAAGAAGTAGTGAACCTAGTTGGATCCTTAACCTCTACTCTAATGCTCTCCTTTTCTAAAGAGAAAATCCCTAAGAATGGTCCCAACCACAATCATGCTCTCAATATCTCTTTCGAAGTCATGGGGAAGACTGTTCCCCTCTCACTCGTCAATAACGGATCAAATCTGAATAGTTGCCCGTTAAGAACCCTTAACAGTTTGGGACTGAAAGTGAGCGACCTTTCTCTAACCTCTGCTGTCATGCATGCCTACGATAACACCCGTCAAAACGTAATGGGATATATCAAGCTTGCAATAGGGATTGGCACTATAAATCCTGTTGTTGAATTCTAAGTCATTGATATCCCATCTTGTTTTAATCTGCTACTCGGATGACCGTGGCTCCATAGCATCAAAGGGGTGTCTTTTTCCCTTTATCAGAAATTAAAGTTCTTCACTAATGGACAAGTTATCACCATCTTAGTAGACAGTGACAACACCGAGAATGTAAGCACCAGTAATTCGGTACTCGAGATATAACACGGGTGAACGATATGCTATTATCGGGTTTCTAGGTCGAACCACTCCTACTCCAAGCAGGGGATGACTTCAAAGATAGGGTTTGTCCAGAATATAATCCTCATTGAAATGTTAATGTAATCTAAATTTTCAAGAATATGCACTTCATGCCCGAACTGGGACTAGGGAAAAGGCAACAAGGGATAATTGAACCTATTGTGTTGAAGGAGGCCTTTCCTTCATATGGCTTGGGCTATCAACCATCAGAAGAATAACTCAAACTGATTCATCAGCCTTGACTGAAGAGAAAGTTAGAATGCACCAGAACTATCTTGGGAGATTCCCTAAACGGAAAATTCATCAGAGAGGGTGAAGATTTCCCCTTCTGTGGCTTCCCTGAACCTTGGTATGACCCTATAGACAAAAGGATGAAATCAAGAATGGAGATTTTTTCTAAGACAACTACCTATGGGTCTAATGTTCCCAACACTGTGTGCAACCACTCACTGAGGAGACCATAACTGATACCAGGGATTTTGAGGATAGTGATTCCGAAGACTCTTTCAACTTGCAGATACTGGGACTGGCACTCTTCATGATCCACTCAGTGACTACTTCATCTGATCCATCCTACCATATTATAGATGTTGATGCACCTCTTCTCAACTGGCATGCTGCACCTATGCCACTTGCTGATATTCAACCTAACTTTAATGTTTACCCCTTTTCCCCTTTAGTTGTTTCCTCTCACTCTGATGTAATCGAGACCTCCTTTGATGAGGTTCTCAATGTTGTTTTTCCTATCAATGAAATAAACGAAGATTTTGAGCTTCTTATTATGCCTTACATTACCTGTCTTGATTCTAATCAAACTCTTGATGATGATGATAACTTTGAAAATGAACAATTCTTAACTGATCTAAATAAGGTTAATAATAAGCAACATAATCGCATTCAAGTTAATGAAGATGAAACTGTTGTTATTAATCTCACTTCTACTAGCCAAATGCACGAGATTATAGGGTTTACCCTTAATGAGCATGAGTGCACCCAACTCAAAGAGATACTAAAGGAGGTTGTGGATATCTTTGCATGGTCCTACGATGATATGCCCGACATTATTGACCCTGAAATAGCACATCATGAGATTCCAACACTCCCAGAATATAAGCCTGTCAAACAGAAATTTCAAAAGCTTCGCACTGAATGGTCACTCAAAGTAAAAGAAGAAGTAGTCAAGAAACTGAACGTGGGCTACATTCGTGTAATTAAATATCCCACGTAGCTAGATAATATCGTACATGTGCCGAAATTGGGAGGAAAGGTACGCATGTATGTCGACTATAAAGACTTGAGCATGGCCTCTCCGAAGGATGATTACCCGCTACCCAACATCGATATGATTATGGACAACACGGCTAGTCATGCTCTCAAGTCATTCATTGACAAATTTTCTAGATATAACCAGATCAAGATGCATCCTGCTCATCAAGAGAAAACCGCATTCATCACCCCTTAGGGAACCTTTTGTTATACTGTCATGCCATTTAGTCTCAAAAATTCAGGGGCTACCTACCAAAGGGTGGCCACAATCATTCTTCATGATCTAATAAATAAGGAAGTAGAGGTTTATGTAGACGACATGATCATCAAGTCCAAGACTATAGATGGCCATATTCCCGCCCTCCAGAAATTCTTTAAACGACTGTGAAGATATCAAATGCGACTTAACCCACAGAAATATGTCTTCGACTTTACCAAAGGGAAACTCTTGGGATTCATGGTCAGTGAGAAGGGGATAGAAGCAGATCCTACCAAGATGAAAGCCGTACTTGAGATGCCACCTCCTCGAATAGAGAAAAAGGTCTGAGGATTCCTTGGGAAATTACAATACATCAGTCGATTCATAAGCCAATTGACTTCCATCTGTGAACCCATCTTCAAACTCCTCCGCAAAGATTGAACTAAGGTATAGAATGAAGCTTGTCAAGAAGACTTTGACCGAATTAAGCAATAATTAACCCGACCTCCAGTGCCCATGCCACCGTAGCCTGATATTCCCTTACTCCTATACCTAACCGTGACCGATACCATAGCCGGGGATCTGCTAGCCCAATACCTTGAAGAAACTTAAAAGGAGAAAGCCATCTATTATGCCTGTTAAAAATTAGTCGATTACGAGGTTAACTACACCACTTTGGAAAAAGCAAGTGTCACCCTTGTCTGGGTTACCTAAAAGTTACGGCACTACATGCTCTCCCATCAAATACCTACTCAAGAAGCACACCTTATCCATCTGAATGGCTCGTTATTTGATGCTTCTAGCCGAGTTTAATATCACATATGTCACATAGAAATCCATTAAAGGAAGAGCCATATCTGACTACCTTGCTGACTACCCTATAGAAGAGGCCGATGTATGGATTTCTGAATTCCCAGATGAGAATATCCTTTGCGCCTCCCATGAATATCTTCGATGGAAAATGTTCTTTAATAGCACTGCTAACAAAAAGGGGTATGGCATTGGGATTCTCCTAATTGCCCTTGATGACTCCCACACTCCTATCACCATCAAATTGGATTTCCCCTACACTAATAGCATGACTGAATATGAGGCATGTACGGTAGGCCTCAAAGTTTCCCTCAATAAGGGAATTCGATGCCTCGATGTCTACGGGGATTCAGCCCTCATCATCGATCAAGTACTCAGGAAATGGAAAGTCAGGGATGAGAAACTCTTACCCTTCCATGCCCACCTCGAAGAGTTGGCTTCCCAATTTTAAGAAATCACCTTCCACTACCTGCCCCGAGCAAAGAACAGCCTGGCTGGCGCCCTTACTACCTTAGCCCGTATGATTGACATGCCCCTATGGAATAAACATTACTCCCTTCCTTGTCCAAAAACAAGATAAACCAACCCACTGCTACCACATCGAGCTCTAGACAGAGGAAGAATTTGAAATAGCCAACTGCTAGTACTATAATATTTAGTGCCTCCTCAAACACGGTAGGTACCCCCAAGAAGCCGACAAGAGTAACTCTTCACAGACTGGTTGCCCAGTACATTGTCTGTGATAAAGCACTGTTTATGAGAGACTTTGATGGCACCCATTTGCACTGCATTGCAGGAGCTGACATTAAAGAGATTATGCAGAAAATCCACAATGGGGAGTGCGGACCCCACATGAATGTCCATATGCTCACCAAAAGGATCATCCAACAGAGATACTACTGGACTACCATGGTATAGGATTGCACAGCCTACGTGCGAAGATGTCTCAAATGCTAATAATTCTCCAACTTACAGTATCTGCCTCCGCGAGAACTGTACAATATGACTTTTCCTTGGCCGTTCTCCACATGGGGCATCGACGTCATAGGGAAAGCTCCACCTAAGTCATCCAATGGGTATGAGTTCATCCTAGTCTCTATTGACTACTTTAACAATGGGTCGAAGCCGAGTCATACGCAATTCTGAATGCCAAGAAGGTGGCTAAATTCATCAAGAAAACATCATCTGCCGATATGGGGTCCCACACGAGCTAATATCGGACAATGGGTTACATTTTGAGGTAGAGGTCACAAAAGTGGCCGACAAGTATGGAATTCAGAGACATAAATCCTCTCCATACCGACCTCAAACCAACGGAGCAGTTGAATCATCCAATAATAATCTCAAAGCCATCATGAGCAAGATGACCAAGACTTTTCGTGATTGGGCCGACAGGATTCCTTACACCCTTTGGGGTTACCATACTTCAGTTTGAACCTCTACTGGGGCTACCCCCTACTCTCTAGTCAATGCCATGGAAGAAGTCCTACCCATGGAGCTGGAAATACCCTCGCTGCGCATCATGCTTAAAAGCAAGGTCAGTAAGGAAGACTGGTACCAAAGTCATCTTGACGAGCTGACCCTCCTAGATGAAAGGAGATTGAAAGATCTCTACTGCATGCAAGGGTACCATCGCCTTATAGCGCGATCATTCAGTAAGAGATTCAAGGACCGGGGTGTCCAAGAAGGGGATTTAACCCTCAAAGAAATAGTAGAACCCATCTGGGACTCTAGAGGGAAATTCAAGACCAATTGGAGTGGCCCATACATTGTGAAGAAAATCTTATCCGGTGGCACCGCTATGCTTACCTACCTCGACGGGGAGGAAATGGCATGCCCAGTCAACCTGGACCGTCTAAAGAAATTCTACCCTTAGTCCAAAATCTTGGTGCGTTACGACTCTTCTCACCCCCCTTCTATTCAATAAAAAAAATCTTCATTTCCCCTACCTAAAACTACATGGGCCTGATCCTCTAAAAACATTTTCAAAAATGAATTTCAAATTTTTTTCAAAACCCTCAGAGGTACGTAGGTAGCTCATTCACTTTACATGAGCTTGGCCCCCCTTCTTTTCATAAAATGTTATTCTTTTCTTACCCCGAGAACGATAGTTAATTTTAACATAAACATGAACAAAAAGTTTATGTATGCCTTAGCGATTGGTATAAATAATTCAAAATTCAAAAAGTCATCAAAAGGCATAACTAGATGATCAAAAACTTATTTATTTCATATCTGAAATTTGCGTACGATTACATCGGCGTAAAGAGCCAAACAACTTCCCTAGCCAAAAAACCCAGATAATAACAAGCCATACTACCCCTTAAAATCATTCTAATTATTCCAGAAAACACAAAACAACACCTATTACAAAAATCTTCACAAAACCCTACCCACAGTTGCCAGAGGGACCAGCACCTGCATCCTGGACTCCCCAAGCCTCCCTTGCATGAATGGAGTATCGTAGATGCTCCATGGAGCGATTAGCCCAAACCAACTTGGGATAGACCACAACACCCCCCTATGGTGTCAGATATGGCAAACCACCTCTGACCAGTCTCCACAGCCAGTATCCTGGCCACTAGCTTCTTCCATAACCACTTCATGTGGTCACTAGAGACATACCAGACTCTCCCAGTAGACTGAGAAGGACGGGTTTTTGGAAGACAATTCTCCGACAAGGAACCAAGCCGCATGCGCATATGCTTTGTTAGATCCTTCATAGGAAAAAAGTTTGGTGTCCGCGGTGGCACAATCTACTCCCAACCATATTGGCGCAACATCCGCTAGGGAAACTGAAGGAGTTCCGCCTAAGTCCAACCATCCTGACGTACAGGTACTCTTCAAGCTCCAGAATGGGCAGAAGCTCTCCCCACCAAGGCACGGACCAGCGTAAGCCTCATGCCCCTTACTCTACAAACCAGCTCCCCTAACTCTCAATGTCCAGGCCTACGCTAAGGAAATAGCGCGAGAAGAAGTTTGGAACCGTTGACAAGGGACACTCAGGTGGGATCGCCATACAAAACCTCTCAGACAACCACATAAACAACAGTACAGGGTTGCCCCTCAGAAAGTCAGAACGACCCTCCCATCAGGCATCCAAGCCATTTAAGGTCTCCGCCAGTATCACCGCCTCAGGATTGTGATGGTACGACATCCAAGAAATAATAGCAGCTAGTTGGGGATCCACCAGCGTCCCCCCAGTCACCAACAAAAATTTAGAAACAAGGCCTAGGATGACGGCCTCAGAATATCCAGTGTCACCCATGTCCTACAAATGCATGAACTGCAACACCGCCAGAAGGGAGATGATTCCTCTCGTAATCAGTGGTCTGTCCTTCGAAGGCGAAACATGCAGAATCCCGACCAATAAATCCCTGGGAGAGCGGGAAAACTCAAGCAGAGCTGCAGCAACGCTGGGATTTATCCCCATCATGGCAGAAAATTACTCATAGGTAGGACAAATCTCATCCCACCTGAAGCGGAAGACATGATCCTTGGGATACCAAAACTCGACAGCCGACATCAGCATGTTCCACTCAATGGGCCGGTTGAGACACAAAGAGACTCGCTGCATGTGGAAAGCATCATAATAAACATTATAAGGACACATTGCTTCCAAGGCTTCTAGGTAGTTATCAAACTCAATGCTATCAGGGAGAGACATCTTGAAAGACTATGAGATAGTAAGCAAGTGAGAATGTGGAAAAGGAAGAAAGTGAAAGTGTGAGGAGGAAAGACCCATCCACACCCCCTTTTATACTTGGAAACTCCCAAGCCAAGACAAGGAACCCTACAGAGATCGGATTAACACTTGACCACCAAGTTCCAAGCAATTGAAGAAAGTGCAATCAAAGTCTTGGATTGATTAGACTAGACTGATATGCCGATAGGTAGGACAGGGGTCATGTCGATCCCCCCCCCCCCCCCCCCCCCCCGTTTTGGGAAATTTACCTTTTTCCTCTTTTGTCAAAATCAAAAAACTAGAAAAAATAATTTTTTATCTTAAGGGAATTTCGAATTTCCTTTATACTTATGCCTTACTAATCTCATTTCAAATAAAATACTTCTCAAAATTAATTTTTAAAGTTCTTTTTACGGACTCAACAGCAAAGTAAAAAGAGCATGTGCATTAATTACTAAACAATAAAATTAACAAAAATTTCATTCTTTTATTTGCATATATTTGGTTGTGTTACATTAACATTTTGAAAAAAAAGAAGAAAAAACAACGGGACTCAGCCCGAACCCAATCTCTCTCTCTCTCTCCCTCTCTCTATTTCTTCTCTCTCTCTCATCTCTCTCTTTAGGATCCCCCATCCCTGCGGCGCGCCCTCTTTCCCCTATGGCGAGATGACGTGCCCCCACTACCAGAGCTCGATCCTCCCCAGACGAGGCAAACGGCACCAAGCAAGAAGGAACCGAAACTGCCTCACTAATGTGAGCAGTCGCCGAGGATATCCAGTCCCTGATGTCCTTCAACCAAGTGGTCGAAACAGTGATATGCTGCAAGGAAGAATAGATAAAATCCAATCAGTCAAGCATGAGGAGAGAGAAAGAAATCAAGGAAATTAAAGGAAAAGACATATCGCGGGCCGAAGAACCTCCTCTGTCAGACCCAACTCCTTCGGATCCATCGTGTGAGGGCGATGCTGTAGACGTACAGATCCCCCATAATCCCCGTCTAAGGTTGTAACTAGGGAAATGCAACCACACAAAAGAAGGCCCTGAAGTCATCATCGTCGCTGATGTAGCTACACCACCTGCGCTATGAGAAGACCCCACCTACCGACTCGAGCCCGCTCTAGGGAGAGGCATCACATCATAAATGATAGGGGGAATCATCCAACTCGAGATGAACTCCATGTAGTCATACATCACCTCTATGTCAGTGTACAGGGAGTATGTCTCTCCCATCATCGCAGCCACCCGGGCATCATCGGACATCTCTCGCACACGCCTCATGAACATAAGGGGCCTCGTCGGCGGCACCACAACCTCATCCTCCATAATTTGATGGACCACCATATCCCGAAGATACCAGGAGTGGCCGAACTCATGCGCCAGTAGGCATCCCATTTGCGCATGTCCCCCAGTCACTACGGTGTACTGAATAGCCGTCCCCTAGGGATAAAAGGGCACGGGAAAATCCCCAACGTAAGTGAAGGATCAGTGTCAGTAAAATGGCATAAAAAAAAAAGAACAGTCTCAAGGATAAAAGAATGCTTACTCTCTATCTCATCAGGACATTCAAGACCTGATGTACCGCCTCTAGAGAGAGTTTCTTCTTCGACTTTTGGTTAGACATCCGCCATCAAAACATTCGTTAAAAGTTCCCAACGGAGTTATCCTTCAGAGAAATCAGTTGGGTGTTCAACCCAATCACCTCGTAGAACCACGTTTGTAAAGGATAAGAGTCAGCATTCAAATCAAAAGGAAATGCATGAATGGAAAATGCGAATGCATAAAGAAAAAATGTGCAAAATAAAGAATACCTACAGAAGATATGTGGCCCCAGTAAAAGTTGCCCGGCAGCACCGGCTGAATGCGTCCTAAGAATAGTAAAGGGTCACCAAAGTCAGGCTCCCCCAGTCATAGAAGCGGATGTTCGAAAACATTATCAAAAATGGCAGAAATCATAAGTGAACGACGTCGCCACTCGTTGCCACCAAGAAACCCCCCAGCACCAGCATGATAAACAGACGTGCCACCTGATGCACCTGCTACCCGTCATTCTCATCAATCCTCCTACTCAGAAAAATCTCCTTCAGAGAAGACAAACGGAGAGAATCCCGAGAAACCACCCTAGCCACGTCACCTAAATTCGCCGTCACCACCTTCGGCGTCACCCATAGCGTCTTGTCCACCTCAATCTGAGCACCCTTACAATCCAGCCCTAGCAGCTGCTGAATGTCAATGGGAGTCACCATTATCTCCCTAAAGCCAAAATGAAAGGTGTGGGTAGTGTCCCACCACCTCTCTCCTAGAGCACATAGAACCGCAGTAGAGCAGGGCATCTCATCCAAAGCTGATGCTAGCCTCCCAAAACCAGCAGAGGACACCATCGGGTGCACCAAAGTAGGAAGATGATACCAAACATCCTTGAGCCATGTCGTACCACAGGCATAAATAGTCATCATGGAGATGTCAAACTGTCCACACAAAAAAATGAAGAGAACCCTTGTCAAATTCAGGAAATAAAATAATCTCGTCAAGAAAAAGAATAAAAAAATGCCGGGAGTCATGCAAAACTTACATAGCCACTAGGGTTCACTGCCCTTGAATAACGATGATGCGAAGGCTCGTGCAGAAGAGTCTGATCATCCTCCACAGGCTCAAACGAGTCGTAGGAGTTCTCCCTACCCAACGCAAGAGGCACTCTAGCCCTCCACTTTAACCCTGCACAGTCATCGGCATTGGGCCATGCCATATGGGTCGCATTGTTTGAGCAGTCAGCCATTTCGGACGTAAGGACGATTTGCAGAGGTTTATAGCAGAAGGAAAGAACTCAGAAAGCTGTGAAAAATGAGGAGAACCCGCTCGCTTTTATAGGAGGCTAAGGGTCATGCCGATCTGCAGTCCCCTCCACCCATTGATCGACACTGGGCCTTTCACCTACTCGAGGTAGCCCAAAACGTCCATGCCACTGCCGATGGGTACACCCACACCCATGTTGGTTGGCAAACCTCTCAAAATTTCATACAAAAAGTCCAGAAAAATACCAGAAAATACCGAATAAATCCCAAAAATTCCTAAAATTACCAAATCTGCTCTAGTACCATGCTCACCAAGCTACACATTTTTTACACCCCTAGCAGGAATTCCAGAGAATCATTCTCCCTAGCAACGTCTCCAAAGGACGCTCTAAATTTTCCCCAGCTCATTTACTATTCCCCAGTGGAACCCAAAATCCAATCTTTATCCCTAGTGGAATCCCTAAATTTCCCGAAGGAAAGTACACCTCTTTTAGGTTAAAATTGACCTCGGTCTGGGATCATCACCTTAG
Organism: Sambucus nigra; assembly: GCA_949130495.1. Classification (NCBI taxonomy): domain Eukaryota; kingdom Viridiplantae; phylum Streptophyta; class Magnoliopsida; order Dipsacales; family Adoxaceae; genus Sambucus; species Sambucus nigra. Next base: position 55,474,986 of record OX422219.1, read on the forward strand.
TTGGGCCAGAATTGACCTCGGTCTTGGATCGTCACCTTAGTTAGGTCATAATTGACCTCGATCCTCAATCGTCACCTCTCTTAGGTTAGAATTGACCTCGATCTTGGATCGTCACCTTATTTAGGTCAGAATTGACCTCGGTCCTCGGTTATCACCTCTCTTAGGTCATAATTGACCTCGATCTTAGATTGTCACCTTAGTTAGGTCATAATTGACCTCGATCCTCGATCGTCACCTCTTTTAGATCAGGATTGGCCTTGGTCTTGGATCGTCACTTTAGTTAGGTCAGAATTGATCTCGGTCCTCAGTCATCACCTCTCTTAAGTCAGAATTGACCTCGGTCTCAAATCGTCACCTTAGTTGGGTCAGAATTGACCTCGATCCTCAATCATCACCTCTCTTAGGTAAGAATTGACCTCGATCTTATATCATCACCTTAGTTAGGTCATAATTGACCTCGATCCTCGGTCGTCACCTCTCTTAGGTCAGAATTGTCCTCGGTCTTGGATCGTTACCTTAGTTAGGACAAAATTGACATCGGTCCTCAATTGTCACCTCTCTTAGGTCATAATTGACCTCGGTATTGGATCGTCACCTTAGCTAGGTTAAAATTGACCTCGGTCCTCGGTCGTCACCTCTCTTAGGTTAGAATTGACCTCGGTCCTCGATCGTCACCTCTCTTAGGTCAAAATTGACCTCAGTCTTGGATCATCACCTTAATTAGGTCAGAATTGACCTCGATCCTCGGTCTTCACCTCTCTTAGGTTAGAATTGACCTCAGTCTTGGATTGTCACCTTAGTTAGGTCAGAATTAACCTCGGTTATCAGTCGTCACCTCTCTTAGGTCAAAAATGACCTTAGTTTTGGATCCTCACCTTAGTTGGGTCAGAAATGACCTCAGTCCTCGGTCGTCACCTCTCTTAGGTCATAATTGAGCTCGGTCTTCGATCGTCACCTTAGTTAGGTTAGAATTGACCTCCATCCTAGGTCATTACCTCTTTTAGGTCAGAATTTACCTCAACCTCTCAATCGATCATCCACATCCCTTAGGTCTACAGAACTGACCTCCTTCCATCATGTGGTCTCTATTCGACGGCCATCACTTGTTCTAAGATCATCCATCCAGGGTCTCTATAGACACCACATTCTAGGACCCCCTAAGTCTCTCCATAGGCTCCTAACGCTTCCCCCTTCCACCATAAACCTCGGTCGCACTCCGAGTGCCTATTGGGCGCTCCCAAGTCCCTAATTGACCCCATTAGACTCCGATCAACTTCATCGTCAGAGTTAAATCACTTTGAAACTTTGAAGGGCACTCAAAATCCTTTCCAACGGTCCTCCCCATGCACGAAACAGCATAACCATTCGAACGAATGATCAGTTTTCCCCTAAAAATTGATCTGAAGGCCACCGGGCGCTCCCGGACTCCATTTTACCAAAGTCAACTCTTTATCTCAAATGATAATGAATGAATCTCTTAAGGGAACTGAATACCCTTTCTAATGATTCGCCTGTTGCACGATTTTGACCTACGGTACGGACGAACAATCTATTTTACTCCGAGAGGTCATCGGGCGTGTCCGGGCCCCAGTTGACTGAGGTCAACATCCCAAACTGATCAAAACTATTTGGAATGTCGAATTATATCTCCTAGACTTTCCAATGGTCCTCCCTGTGCACGATTTTGACTTACCATGCGGACGAACGATCCGTTTGTGTCCGACGATCTCCCGTCCAAAGGACCGACATGCGCTTCTGAGCCACATTTGACCAAAAGTTAACTCTCAGACCCGGGAGTGATCCAAAGGACTCTCGTAGGTATCTAGAATACCTTTGTAATCATATGCCCCGTGCATAATTCGGATCAATGATTTTACTCTATGGTTATTTTTCTAGAAAAGTACGCATGGGACTGCCAATTGGAAAGTCTTGGACCCTGCCTATCGGCACATTGTCATGGGTGACCTGTCAATAGGCACCCTCTGGGGTACGCCGATTGGTACCCCTCGGACCCTATAAATAAGGGCCACGACCTCATTACAGGGAGAGAGCACAAACCCATTAGCATCAGTGATCTCAATAACATTCTCTCAAAGTGAGCGAAGCTCCATATGAGAAATGTCATTCAAGCCTAAACACCCATCCATTTCACACCCAATTTGGCAAATATCCTTCTCTCTCATCAACATTCAAAGGAGTTCATCCAAGATCTAAATTCAAGCTCCAAGAAAGGTCCCATTCTTTCTCCCTCTCTTTTAATTTCTTGTTTTATATAAGTTACCTTAGATTCATAATATAGTTTCATTCTAGCTCATACGTATTAACTTCTACACTTTTATTAGTATATCGCACATACTTTATTTTTCATAAAAACTCAAAAATAAATAAAAGAGGGTTACACCCGTAAATTCCGAACGGAATTATCCACCATACCTTTTTCCAAAACTAGAAATACATTCTCTACACGCATACACATAGTAAAATTCTGTTCGAATCTATGGGATAAACCCCACCCCTATTCCTACATCCGAACTACGTGGACTTTGATGCCTCCATAAGCTATGTAGGCGTCTCAGATTAAAATCCGAGACTCGAGTACAATTTTGCTAATTTTCTAATTCATCTTATTTTTCATAATCCTCAAAATTACTAATTATCATATATATATATATATATATATATCTATATATGACATACTTGTTCGCATCTCATCCCACACATATTATCGTTTCCCAATAACGATCAATATCGCGATGAACGCTCATATTCTATCTTCTACATCTATTATTATTTTGGGAATATTCCTATGGATGACCTCACCCTATCTTTTCCATGGTAGGGGTCGAGCGATTCTAATCTTCGTTATATAAACACATGCATACACTTCACGGGGATAAAAAGGAAAATATAAACATTTTCCCATAAGAGACCGAAAGGGTGGGATGGGTTCCTAACACCTTCCCATTCCGTAACTTAGCCCACGGACCTCCGATCTATTGGTTTCACATGCATCAGTTTTGTCCTTGATGCCGCTCTCTTTAAAGTGGCAACATATTATTTTGCCTATTTTGAGTAAAATAGGTTGGTGACTCTATCTCTTCACATTCACCCCACACCGACGACGGTCGAAGCCCCCTTTTTGAAGAGAAGGGTGCGAGACCGCGACGTACACTACACCAAATGACAAAATTGTCACCTTTCAGCCGTCCACCCTTGTCAAGGTCATTGACCGTGACAAAAAACATGCGTTTTTTGTCACGGACATTGACGTTGACATGACCGTGATAAAGAATTGTCACGGTCAATGACCTTGACATGACCGTGACAACTTCTACAGCAAAAACCCTTACCCCTTTTTTTTCCCTCCCGTCGTTCCCTCCCTCCCTCTCTCTATGCTGCTCTCTCTCTCTCTCTACTTTCAGGTTTATTTCTCTCTCTTTCTTTCATTTATATATATGTTTGTGTGTATATATATGTGTGTGTGTGTGTGTGTGTGTGTATATATGTGCGTGTGTGCGTGTGCAAGGCCGGTCCTGAGATTGATAAAAATTGACATGGCCCCCGTGCAAAAATTGTAAAATAGGCCCCTTTTATCTGTATTGATATAAAAAATGGGCCCTCAATATATAAGTAATAAAAATGGATCAACGGGAGGCCCTGTGCGATCTCTCACTTAGCACATGCTCAGGGCCGCCCCTGTGCGTGTGTGGGGGGTGGGGTGGGGCAGGGGGGCTGTTGTGTGTGTGTGTGTGTATATGTGTGGTGGGTGGGGGTGTGGAGGGAGGTGGGGAAGGGTGGGGGGCTATTGTGTGTGTGTGTGTATGTGGTGGGTTGGGGTGGGGGTGTGTGTGTATGTGGTGAGTGGGGGGTGTGGAGGGAGGTGGGGGTGGGGTGGGTGTGTGTGTGTATTTGGATTAACCCATGAATTTGTATTTTTGTATTTGAATTAACCCATGAATTTGTATTTTTGTATTTGAATTAACCCATGAATTTATTTTTGTATTTGAATTAACCCATGAATTTGTCAATTTGTTTATGGGGGTGGGGGGGAGGGGTAAGTCAAGGTACCATTATAATTCTCTTAATATCGTGTTTTGATGATTCTATGAGATAATATATATTGTTTCAAGGTTAACTCATTGTAGATAAAAACATTCACATAGTAAAATTAAATTGAATCCATCCATAGATTCTATAATTACATCAACTAAAATATAATTAATAAATGAAACAGTTTTAGATGAAAGTAAATTAATAATTAGTGCCCATTTCATATGAAAGTAGGATTGCCCCTTAGTGTAAATTAGTAAATTAATTTATTATATACGTTAATTGTTAGTTTAATTGATGAAATGAATTAATTGAGTAAATGAATTAGAAGGAGTACGGGATACAAATTTGTTGTTGACATTGTTGTTGGATTATTTTGTTTAGTAAATGTTTGGTTGGTTAGTTTTAAAAGTGGCATGACCACTGGATTATTGTCCATATGGGGGTGAGATTTTTCAACTTTTTTTGAAAATTACTCTGTATATCGAACAATATATATATAGTATGATAATTAAATGAAACATACTTGAAATTAAATATAGTGCGCATAGATACTAGCCTTCTAGTTCTTATGCGTACGCATTCAATAACCCTTAGACGCGTTCGAGAGTCATTACCCCTGTAATGAGATCTCTCCAATTGTCCCGTTTGGATAGTTTGAGACTGTATAATTTCTATATAATATTCTTATTGGCTTAAAGTTGTTACTTTTGGAGGAAGTTCTGTAGTCGTATCTTAATGTTCTCTGGGTACATACTAGATTGACAAGTGTGACTGTTATTTCAATTGATTAATTGAAATAACACTCACACCTGCCAATCTACGACGTGTACTTGGAGAACTACGGGGATATGCTGTCGATTTTTTTTCAAATCGTAACAATGTGCATGAGCTGTTAAGTATATTACAGAAAAATGCAGTCTTGAATGGGATAGGACCACTCACCCCTTAATAGGATAATTAAATGATGGGATAATTAAATAAAACATATTATAAAGCAAGTGTTTTATTCGGATTATATCAACGAGCCGTGGTCAATTGTCCAACACTCTCCAAGGCGTCTAAATAGTAGTGTGGATGACTTGGCTGCTCCTACCGAATATCAATCCATTTTTTATGATAACCCGAATTTGAAACAATTTTTCAATTTGTAATAAATATTTCAATTTGTACTGAAACATCCATTTTTAATGCTTTTAATTGATTTGCACTTTATCATTTTCACTCTTGTGTGGTGTGCGTGTGTGGAGAGGAGATTAATACATAAATATTCCAACTACATCTAAGTTTTATTTATACTAATCCATAAATATACGCTTCTTACCTTTAATAGGTGATTAGTACATAGTTATTTGGGGTGTCTTATTTGTGGAGAGTAGACTGAATCTCTTCGTCTATTCGAACACTGAGAAATGCCATAATCCTATGGAGTTATGCTCTGCAAATTCCTCCCAACCGTTATGTAGCCAAACATCACCAGTTGAAGTTGTCAATTCCACTTTCCATACCCCACCACTTGGAACCTCTAGCAAAACATGGGAGACCATTGAAAGGTGGAATTGACAACTTCAACTACTGATTTTTGGCTACACAATGGTTGGAAGGAATTTGCAGCGCATAACTCCATAGGATTATGGCATTTCTTAGTGTTTAGATATGAAGAGAATTATATTTGATAGAATTTCCCGGGGTACATTAGTTGGAAGGAGCTGCCATATGATCTCAAGATAGTTGTTTGGGTGACACTACAGGTAATGTATTTATATTTATCTGTCAATTTTGATTTCGATTTCAATTTTGATTTATATTTATCTATATTTGCGGGGCGGATACTAATTTTACTTTATTTCAATTCAGGGGACAGGGAGTGGCCCTGAGGGTAGGCCACATAAGCTCAATGCTTATGTGGCTATTCGGACGAGAAGAGAAGGATAAGGAGATGTCCCCAAGCGTCGCGGTACAAAATCTCTTTTCGAGTTAAATAGTTTGTAGATTTGAGATAATTAATGGTGATGTTGTTTCTTCTTAAATAGTTTCTATTTTGAATATATATTTGCATTATCTTTAGTTTGTTTGGATATATGATGTTTGAACAGGTACAACGTTGCTATAACAAGTACAAATATACTGCTGGGCAGTGGCAGGCCATACTGCCCAGCAGATTTTTTTTAAATTCTGCCCAGAATTGTCACGATCAATGACCGTGACAATCTTTTTAAAAAGGGTCAAGGCTTTGTCACAATTTTTAACCGTGACACGACTGTGACACGTCCGTGACAAAAAAATTTGTCTCGCCCCGAATTGTCACGGTCATTGACCTTGACAAATCCAACTTGTCAAGGTCAATGACCGTGACAATAGTGCAGATTTAGTGTAGTGGCAGCCTCCATCCCCGGGGAGGGGGATCTCTATTTCTCCTTTCCCCGAAGCGAGCGCTGCGTCGATCGGGATGGCCACACCAGTGGTTAGGTATGGTAATTTAACCCGACCCGCAGGGTTCCTAACCCGACCCAATCCTAATGGGGTAGGTTAAAAACTCGATTAAAATAAACGGGTCGGGTTCGGGGTTTATCAGAATATGCTCGACCCGCCCCGCCCGTTTTAGTGAATTTCCTCTTATATCCTTATTATCCTAAGTTAATTACACTCCGACCACCTATATAAATAAACTTAAAAGAAAGAAGCCCTAACCTCAAACTCATTTCTAAAAATAAGAAACGGCCGCTTCTCTTTAAAAGAAAGAAGCCCTAGCGCCGCTACTCCTCAAACCATTTCTTTCTCAGTCAGTCTTCACTCTCTTCTCTCTCACGTCTCACTCTCTGGCTTTATCTCTCTCTCATAGCACTGTATGATAGCAGTGGGTTTGGAAGGATTCAAGCCTTGAATTTCAAGGTTAGTTTCAGTTTATTCATTGCAAATGTCCTTAAGGTTAGTTTCATTTGTTTGTGCCATTTTTTTAATGGTTCATTTTAAGGGTTCGTTATTCAGGTATTGTTTACTTATTTTTTGGGGAAGGATTCAAAGTTTACTTGTTGTTCAGTTCATTTTAAGGGTTCGTTATTCAGTTCATTTTTTTTTAAGGATTCAAAGTCTACTTGTTTTTTTTAAGGTTTCAGTTCAGTGTTTGCAAATGTCCCTCTCTTACTACTTATTTTGTGTTACTGTTTGTTTTATCGTCACTAATTGTTGCTGTTAAAATTAATTATTGTTGTTAAAATAAATTTCAAGGTATAATTTTTTTAAATAAATTTCTTTAATAATATATAAGAATTTTTCCTTAATTAAATGTTTTTTTGTACTTTTTTGTAGATGATGCTTCTACAGCGAATTTGAGGCCTACAGTTTGTGATAAGGAGTCCAATCCCATGGAAGTTTAATGAAGAGGTAATGCAAGTAAGAAATCTATTATGATTTTTTTTGTTTTAAATTCATATTTTAAATTCTCCTTAATATATTTCTTTTCTAAATATGTTTTAATTTTTTTTTCATGTTTGAGTTGATGATGATAAAGAGAGGAGATTGCAAAAAGATGATAGTCCAACTATTTGAGACTTTTGTGTAACATTTGTTGTATTTGAGACTTTTGTCTAGCATTTGTTATTTATGACTTATTTTGTAATAGTTTTTTATAATAGTTGATGTTGTTTGAGACTTAGTAGTTTGGCATTTTAAATTGTGTTATTTGAGACATTTTAATTATTTTGAGACTTTTAAGTTGATGTTCAAGTTTTAGACTTAAAAATTGATGTTGAGGCATTGTTATTTGCTTGTAAGTCACCTTTATTTCTATAATAAAATCTATTTTTTCAAAAAAAAATTAATTAAAGTTCGGGTTTTAACTCGCGGGGCGGGGTGGGTTTAGGGATGTTATACTTAAACGGGTTTGGGGTTTAAAATCATAACCCGGCGCGGGGGGTGGGGGCGGGTTAATATTTATTTTCGCAGGGCGGATTTGGGTTTTGACAAACCCGCCCCATTTCCCTTTGCCATCCCTACCAGTGGTTACCCCCAAATACGATGGGAAAACTGAACCAATCTTGCATATAGAGCAATATCAAGTTGTTGCAGACATCTACTCAGTGCCCGACGAGATGAGATGTAGAGCTTTCTCTAGTTCTATCATAGGGCCATCTCAGATTTGGTAAAATAATCTCCCCAGAGGTAAAATCTCTAGTTTTCACCAGTTAACTGAGTTATTCATTGATAAATTTTATTTTTGGGGCTAAGCCGATCAAGAGTGTTACTCATCTCTTGATCATGCGACAAAAGCCAGGAGAAAGCAGTAGAAAATATATTACTCATTTTAATAATGAAAAGCTAGAGGTGGTAGACTATGAGGAGAAAACAACTATAGCAGCACTTATGAGTGGGTTACTTACTAAAGATCTTTACTATGCCTTAGTAAAAAATCCACCCAAACCATGACGAAACTAATGGCTAAAGCTGGAAAAATTGTGAATGCCGAAGAAGCTATGGTAGCCAAGGAATCTCCTGAGACCAAAGCGGAAGGTCAGAAAAATAATTCCAATTCTTTCAAGAAGGATCAGAAAGACAAGAAGCTGGATCGGATCAAGAAGTATGAAGAATATACCCCGATCAACAAGGGTGTTCACCATATCCTAGAGGAGATCAAAGGAAACAGAGATTTGAATTATCCGGGAAAGTAGAAGACACCCCGAACAAGAAGTATAAGTCCAAGTACTGTGACTTCCATAGGGATCATGGGCACAACACCAACAGTTGCATTACGCTAAAGAATGAGATAGAAAATATTATTCCGCGTGGAAAGTTGATCAAGTTTGTTGATCGGAATGGCAATAGAAATGATTGGAAGAGGTCATAATCTCCAGTCTGAGCAAGGGATGATAACAAGTGAACAAGAAATGGTGATTTTGAAGAAAATCTGGATTTTTCGAAGAAGCCTGCCAGAGGTGGAGGTCAACATGATATCCTTTGGGTGCCATTTCATTGCAGCTGGTGACATTGGTGGAGGAGATACCATAGAAGAAAGGAAAGCTTATCTAAATGAACTCAAAGTATGACCAAATGTCAGACAAATTGATATAGTTGAATCCAGTGATAGTCGGTCGATGAAAGTTAGAGATAGGCTAGTGATTGGGTTTTGCAAGAATGATCTGAGTGGGGTTCTTTGCCCTCTTGACGATCCGTTAGTTATCACATGTAGATTTCATCATGGTAGATTTGCAAGGATCTTTCTTGACAATGAGAGCTTAGCTGATGTAATGTTCCACAACTGTTTCGACATCCTAGGGCTGAAGATCAGCATGCGAGAATCGTACCATGGACCTCTAATTGGATTTCCAGGAGAGAAGGTGTACCCATTAGGAACCATCCAACTGGAAGTCTTGGTCGGCACCTGACCGGCAAGCAGGAGGGAAATAATTCACTTCTTTGTATTAGATAAAAATGTCCCGTTAGTTTACAATATCATCCTAGGAAGAGTGAGAATCAAGCAGTTAGAGGCTGTGCCATCTACAATGCATCAATGCATGAAGTTTCCAATGAATTATGGAGTCGACATATTAAAAGGCAGTCAGAAAGATGCTAGAGAATGTTATTATAAATTATCCGACCAACAAGAGATGCAACTGAAGAACACCATCACTTTCCACATTAATACTCCGGATCCTCGAGAGGAAGAAAAACTGGTAAAAGGACAAGTTATGGAAGAAACGGAAGTTGTGAGAAAGGAAAAATATTTTTTTCTTGGAGCCATGAAGATATTTCGGGAATTGAACCGAACTTCATGTGCCATGAACTAAATATCTATCCAGGTTCCAAGTCGATCAAACAAAGGCGAAGGGTCTTAAATCCCAAAAATAATATCACAGCTATAGACTATGGCACTTAGATAAACAAGCCACTTCATCATCGCATTAACAACCTAACATTCATAATTACATTTGGACTTCGAACAACCAAATTTAAACATAATAATTTAATATTTTCAACTATATACTATAGAACTTTGATGGACATCTAATCTAACATAATATAAATATTAATGTCAAAACATTCATAACCATATTTGGTGTATACTACAAACATCACATAATATGAATATTATGATAGCCAAATAAGGTATAATAACTTATGTACGGATTAAAAGACATAAAATGGAGAAATCCAAAATTTTCAATAACGAAAAAATTGAGTAATAACTACAAAAGTGTTGACAAAAACTTTTGAAACACTCCCCAATAAGCGAAATTTAAAAACAATTTGGAGAGAGAAAAATAATTGTCAAATTTATTACCAAATATGACAAATTTAAGGTTTTAAGGACTTAAACATGCTCGAATAGCAAAATAAAGTCCATCACAAAAAATAGTGTGTTTTGATCATTAGGTCATTTTCGATTGACATAAAAAATTTCATTAAATTACGAATAAGTCGACAATTTTAATTTCTTTTATTGTTTATTAGAGGCATAAGGAAACTGCACTCAAAACATCTCAAATTTTCAGATTTATAGTTTTATAAAATAAGAAGGTTTAAATACATAATTAAATTTCCACAGAAAAATCACAATAAGGGGACCCATTCCAATTTTAGTTTGGCCATAAAAAATATGGAAACCAACAATCCCATCTTATGATATATCCTTTTATATGATTTCACAAATGTACCAATTTATTCATTTGGAATCATGCGCGAAGATCATAAGTTGGTTCATCCTTAATTGCGTTTTAAATATATACATAGAATGTGCATAAACAAATTACTTTCATGTAACATACATAAACACTCATATAAAATGATGTATGTAAAAATCAATGACCTTAACAATATTATACGCAAAGCTTAATGAATAATCCGGGCGTATAAAATCTTGAATAAAATATATGAGATACGTATATAAAGATGAGAATATTATATACGAGATAAAGAACACTAAAATGTGAATAGTGTAAATAATTAGTGAAAGTTATTCATAATGTAAGGATAGATTATAAGTGAGAGATTATAATGCTTAAGCTCATGCGATAGCTTAGAAAATTGTATATTACGCGGGATACTAGATAGCGTATGGATACTTGAGAGTTTTACGAGAGATTAGTTAGGCGGGGTAGCTTAACTAGGTGTTTTAAAATACATGCTTTAGGTGTGCACAGCTAGATAAGAGGTGAGGGATATCTCATGTGAGTGCGACACCAGTTTAAATACGGAGAGTATTGTATTTTAAATATTAAACTATGTTAAGCACTTGCTAAAATATTTTTCAAAACCCGGGCTCTCACCCGTATCTATTTTCTTTTTTCTTCCCCTTTGTTATACGTTTTTAGGTGTCCAGACACAAGGATGCCTGGATGTTTATTCTTTCAAGTCAGAAATTATTGTCGCGGCTGTGAACATAAGTTTAAGACATAACGCAAACCTCTTGAAAATATGAAGTTTGTGTCTTTGAGTAAAAAACCTATAGACCTATGTCCAGATTTTCAGGCAATGAAATATGATTTTAATAAAAAAAAAAAGGGCCAGACATTGTAATGGAAAGTAGTTCTAAGAAAACTGTTGAGTCTAAGACTAAATACGTTTTCACCTATTAGGAGATGCGACTTTATGTTCCAACCTATTGGAAATAGACATAAGGCTAGAGTCCAACAAATGGACAAAACCATTTTTAAAGGTCTTCAAAATGTTAAGAAACCTTCCATCCATTTGTACTGCTCATATTGTGATGTCTACAGACATTACTTGGAGGAATGTTTTCAAAAGCATCTATACGAGCCTGTCTTTCATTCACCTGTATATAAAAATTTAAGTATTCTAGAAAAGGAAGAATTAACTATGTCCTCCTAAGAAGCCTAACAAGAACTCTAACTATCGTAATAGGAAGGAAATGTCTAACTCTAAAAGGAAGTATAAGAAAAATGGTCCCAGATCTAAGGCTAAACAAAATGCTCAAAAAAACTCTATAAGTTAGAGGAATTTAGGTTAGAAAAGACGATCTAATACCCCAGCTGAGGTGCAACATAGTTATCAACACTCTTAAAGCTAAATACACCTATTCTGGTTGGTATTTAGACTCGGGTTGTTCCACTCATATGACCAGAGATGGTACTAAATTAATCGAAAAATATGACTTCTTAAGCGGAAAGGTTTTGTTTAGGGGAGGAGTATCTGCTCAGATCATAGGGAAAGGGACACTCCAAGAATATGGACTACCTACTCTCAAAGACGTCCTCTTAGTGGAAGGCCTTAAAGTAAATTTACTGAGTATATCGCAATTCTACGACTCCAATCATACAATCACACTCTCAAAAATAAATGGTAAAATTTAAACGAGGATGGAGATTGTATCATTATATGTCAACGTACTCCAGATAACTGTTATACAGTGAATCTGGGAACGGAGATTTGTAATATTTCCAGAATGGATGATAATGAAATATAGCATAATAGATTGGGTCACATAAATTATGATAACCTTAGAAAATTATGCTCATAAGAAATAGTTGAGATCTGCCCAAATTTAAACCTTCTTTAAATATCGTTTGTGGGCCCTGGTAGGAAGGGAAATATTTAAGTATGCTCATAAGAAGGTTAAATATGGTTTATCTACAAAACCTCTCGAGCTTATCCATATGGACCTAATGGGCCCTCTCGCATTGTTAGCCTATGTGGTATCAACTACATCTTAGTTATGGTCAATGATTTCACACGATTCACTTGGGTAGCTTTCCTTAAACAAAAATCCGACACTTTTTGTGAATTTTTTAAAATTCTTTTACGTATTGAAAATGAAAAGGATGCCCAAGTAAATCGTATTCATAGTGATAAAGGAGGTTTGTTTAAAGATTTAGGCATAACCGAATATTGTACCTATAATGGTTACCAGCACGAATTTAGTGATCCTAAGACACAACAACATGACGGTATAGATGAACGTAAAAGTTGCACTATTTAAGAGATGGCTAGGGTCATGATCCATGCAAAAGACCTGCCTAAATATTTTTGGGTTGAGGTCGTTCAGATAGCATGTCATATAATCAATAGGGTTTACCTAAGGAAAAATACCAAACAAACTTCCTATGAGCTTTGGTACGGTAAAAAGCCTAAGTTAAAATATTTTCAAACTTTTGGGAGTACGTGATATATTTGCAAAGAGAGAGTGTACTTATCCAAATTTGAAACTCGTGGTGATAAAGCTATCTTTTTGGGTTACTCCCCTAATAGTCAGGCTTACCGTGTCAATTTTATACGTACCAAAGTTATCATGGAATCGATAAACCTTATAGTTTGTGACACTAACATTGAGAGTAATCAACAAGAACCAACTATAGTGGATGAGTCTGAAAATATTTTAAATTATGACTCTCCAGAGATAGTTGATTTTTTACCAACGGAGACCCTTGAAGTGCCTAACTAGGTTTCTAAAGATCATCCATTAGATGGTATTGTTGGTAATCTTAATAAGACTGTGCGTACCCAATCCCAATTACATAATATTGCTCATTTTGCATGCTTTGTGTCTCTAGTAGAACCAAAAAATGTGAATGAAGCACTTAATGACTCATTTTGGATAGGTGTTATGCTAGAAGAGCTCATACAACATAAAATTCATGATGTATGGTATCTTGTGCCTAAGCCAGAAAATAAGAAGGTTATCAGGACTCTATGGATTTTTAAAAATAAATCAAATGAATCAGGGACGATCGTTAGAAATAAAGCTAGATTAGTTTCCAAGGTCTACTCTCAAGTTGAAGGAATAGATTTCGAGGAGATGTTTGTGCATGTCACTCGCCTTGAGTCTATTCGATTACTCTTAGTTATAGCCTGTCACTTACAATTCACACTTTATCAGATGGATGTAAAATTCTCTTTTCTTAATGGTATTTTAATAGAGGAAACATGGTTGAATAGCCGAAAGGCTTCGTTGACCCTCATTATCCAAACCACATCTATAGACTGAAAAAGGCATTATACGGTTTGAAATAAGTCCTCAGGGCCTGGTACGAATGCCTGTCAACCTTTCTTCTCAATAAAGGTTTTCGACGAGGTGGTAATGACCAAACCTTATTTGTAAAACATTTTAACAAAAATGTCATAATAGCTCATGTTTATGTAGACGACGTCATTTTTGGATCTACCTCCCCATCTGATGTTAATGATTTTTCTAAAATTATGGACGAGGAGTTTCAAATGTCGTTAATAGGGGAGCTTCAATTCTTCTTAGGACTTCAAGTCAAACAAAAGTCTGATGGGTTGTTGTTTTTTAACCAAAATATTCTTTAAATATTGTAAAAAAGTTTGGGATAAAGAATGCTAAAGACACTAGGACTCCTATGAGTACTTCAGTTAAACTATATAAAGATGAACATGGTACTCCAATCGATCGTACCTTATATAGGAGTATGATAGGTAACCTTTTATACCTTACTACCCCGTGTTCCGATATAATATATGTTGTATCTGTGTGTGCCAGTTATCAAAGTGCTCCTATGGAGAGTCACTTATTATATGTCAAAAGGATTATCAAATATGTCAAAGGCACTATAAATCTATGTATGTGGTACACAAACGAAACATCTAGTACTATTATAGGATACCCTGATGCGGATTGGGATGGTTGTTCCGATGATAGAAAAAGCACCTCATGCGCTTGATATCACATTGGTAATAATTTGGTAGGTTAGAATAGTAAAAAGAAAAATTGCACTTCGATGTCCAAAGCAGAATCTGAATATATAGCCACATGCAGCTGTTGTGATGTGGATAAAACAGATGTTAAGCCACTATGGCATTAGCGAAGATAAATTACAACTCTACTGCGCTAATCAAAGTGCAATAAACATTTCCAAAAATCTCGTTGAACACTCACGAACAAAACACATAAAGATCTGAACTCATTTTATACGCGAATCTGTAGAATTAAAGGAATAGGAAATTAATTATTTACCTACAGAACTTCAATTAGCTGACTTATTTACTAAGCCACTAGATAACTCGAGACTTGAATCCCTTAGGAAATCTATTGGCATGGTTCTTCCAGAATAGTAAATATCTTCTTTTAATATATCCTTCGGTTATATTCATGATGATAATTGGTTTCCTAGGATATATGGCACGGTCGTTTGAATAATGACAAAAGGTGCCTCCTATATCTATTTAATGTAGGAGATCCATGAGTAGACCCAATGATTATTATAGGTTGATAGACTTACATTCATGTTTCATATATGCTTTTTATGTTTATTCACCCTTTGTCCATTTGAGACAAAATGGGGGAGAAATATTTGAGTCTATCTTGGACATTTATTCTATGATTCAACTAAAATCCTTGATCTTAGTGCTTTTATTTTCAGGATCCAGTACCATTATCCTCATTGGATATTGTTAGGGTATTAGTCTGTATTTAGTTGAGTTATGTATTTTTCATTTCTAGGATCTGGGATAGATAAAATTTTGTATAGGAATAAGGTTTTCTTATTTTTTGTTATCCATAAGAGTCCTGGATGACTTAAGGGAGATTTTGTCTCTCATTTTCAAAGGGGGAAATTAAAGCACACTATATCTTTGACTCACTTGAGTGTGCATTATATAGGAGCTCATCTAGTTTCGAAAAGAAGACAAAATTTGAGTCATCCATATTTCATTACCTCTTCAAGTTTAAGATACACTACATCAAGAAGAAGTACGATGTCCTTAAGGTAGTATAACCAACAAACTACACTCTCAAGGATTACATATTGCTTCATTATGAGGTGTGTGTTAAAATTGGTTAAAAACATTTCTCTACATTTAATTACAATTTTTAGGAATTTTTAAACATTTAAAATTGATTTTTTAAGAAATTAAAATTAAGGTTTTAATTAGTTGGCATTCAATTTGAAAATACTAAACCTTCCTAAAACTTTTGTTGGGTAGAAACCAAAAGCGCTAGATAATATTGTGGGTGGAAATAGGATTATTGGAAGTTCTAAAACACGTGTTCTTTATTAGATCAGAGCCATGCACATGTTGAGTCTTTAGCGGTTGGATTTGTGTTTTCTTATATTCACATATTTGGTATTCAATCCCATCCAATAATCCTACTTGAGAAATCAAATGACTGAAGAGGCTAAGTCCAAGCCCTGCAACATCTACATGTGCCGCAGTTGCGTAACCCTGGAATCAAACAATCATGGCATCCTTGTGGCTGGACACCTAAAAGGTTTTGAAAATATTTTATAGCAAGGGTTAGAACCCAAAACATTTAAAAATATTTAGCAAGTGAATTTAATTGTAGGAACACACTAACTTATTTAAATAATTTCTCATTTGATACCATATAACATTCTCACGAGTTATATAATTTATACAATTCTCATCCTGTATTTACCCGTATATAAAAATGCTATATATACGTAATATCATATTACAACATTCACGCACATGTTGTAGACGTAACCATCCTCCTGAGTAGGCTCTCATTTGATGCTCTCTCTAAATGTTATCACCTTCGGGTATACTCATCCACCCGAAACCCTGATGCGGGGCGCTCCCAAATCAAAAAAATAACCGTATAGGAGGCGACAATAGTTCCCCCGGGATTGATACCGACCCATACCCAAGATGTCTCATCCCTAATAATACGGATGCTATGACCTGGGGATTATACTCTCCCTACATTCACTAGCCAGTGGATTCACCCACATCGCACAACCACACATGATAGCTTTAGAGTAGGTATGCTTTCTTATAAATATTATACACATAAATATTTATCAATCATATATATATATACGACACATCACCGCATATATATATCAAATCCAGGCTACCCATGTACTATATCCGTAGCACTAGCCTAACCTTTACAGGTCTACCTACCGACTTGATATTTAAGTAATTTTGTACAATTATTCATTTATTACTTAAGTTGTGTCACCCAACTCGATTACCCGGAATTATACCATCAGTCCGAAATCTCATCATGTAGAACCTATTCCTCAATCCCACATATTACGGTTAACGCCCTTTTTATATTCGAATATTCTTTAATCTATTATATATTCCTATAATAATTTAACTCGATAAAACCCGTGCCCATACGCTCGTAGAACTAGTCCAAATTTCACCCGAGTCCCTATCCCAACTCAATTGAATTAATCACATATTAATTAATTATCTTAGCGTCACTCAACCAATACACCCGGGCTCACTCGCTCGACCCGAAATCAACATCCCCAAATTATCATATAATTTCTATCAAATAAGTCTGCCCACTTAAAGTTCAAGATTCATAATTACATAAATTAAACCTTAAATCTCTTTTTGGATTTATCTTCTACTAATCCATGGGTAATTTCTACAAATTCAAATCCTAAATTATAATCCCACAATTCAGATTCATCCCAAAACAGGAACCATTAATCAAAAATTAACAATCAGGTTAGAATCAGGGGAGGGGAGAAATCTATCAGAATCAATCAGGTCATTCAAGCGACCAGACATGTCGTTCGAACGATACTGGCTGTTGTTTGAACGAGACACCACGTCGTTCGAACGACCCTGGTGTTCTCTCTCCTCTTTCGTTGCCCAGAAAAACCACTCCACCTTTATAGCTTTAAAACCTTCAATTCTGTACAGATTATACCCCTCAAACCTTCAAAGATTCATCCTAAATTCACCCATTTGATTTTCTCAATCTAACTACATCATTTACAAAAACCAGGGAACCAAAATCCACATATTCTTATCATCTCTACAGATTTTTAAATCATAATCATGAAATCCCCAAATTCAAATATAGAACTAATCCTAACATATTATTCAATCCACACCTTCTATAATATGAAAATGAAAATGCAATTAATCAAATGCAAGTTAAACCACTTGCCTTAAGGTTTGTAGAATCAAATCCTTTGATGAAGATGATAGGTTAATCCAAGGCCCTCCTCTCTTGTTCTTGGATTAATCTCCCGAAATCTCCCTAGTCACTCTCTTATTTGGCTCTCCACAATTTAGTCTTCTAAAAATGAATTAATGTTACCCCACCCTCTCAGAATTAGGGTTATTAACTTCAATCCCTTTTGGGGCTTATGGGCCTTCTAAAAAGGGCTCAAACACTTATTTGGGTGCTCAAATGTGTCTAGAAAGGTTTCGAAATACATATTATACCTATGGACACTCCTTTCCAACTATTTCAACCCATCCAGACTCAACCGTGCACTCCTAATTGCCATCTGAATTAGTCTATAACATTCTTCAAATTTTTTACCTCAAAATGCGACACAAAATAGTCCCAATGATTAGGCTCAATTCGTCAAATTAATAAATGCCTCAAATTTAAAATTTTCACAAATCACGAATTTAATTCCTCACAATAAAATAAATTCTTTCTCTACCAAAATATTATTTAATTAAAGATCTTTGAATTTACGAGGTGTTACACTATTCCCACGCCAATCCAATCTTCCCCCAATTCATTTTTATGTGAAAAGACCTTAATACCCTCAAAACTCAATGACTTAATTCAAAACTTACACATTCGCAACTTGTTGTCTTCTAATTCAAAAAGGGAGAAATCCATCTTTTCATCTTCTTTTATTTGTCTAAAAAACTGTTTTTTTAATAAAAATGTATTTTTACAAAAAAATGTATTTATAATTGCTTTTTGACAAAAAAAATTAAATTATATTATATTTACAAAAACACATAAAAAATTCTATTTTTAATAAAACTGTTTTTATAACTTTTTTAATAAAACTGCATTTTTCAAAAAAAGAAGGCAATTCAAAAAAAACTCAACAGTTTTTCCTTTTTCTAAAAAAAAGTTAAACAAAGTTTTTTATTATTATTCTAAAAAACAGTTGTACACTCACTCACACATTTTTTACAAACAGTTGTACACCAATATTCCCTTTATTTTAATAGAAAATAACATTCCATTTTTTATTTATATAATGTGTAATTTATTTTTTTCATAAAACAATTGTTTTTGTAAACTACCGTTAAAACAATGTAGAATTTTCTTTCAATACACTAATATATACATATAGTATTGTGCAATAATGTCTTGAGGGGTAAAAGTGACACGTTACAAAATATATTATTTTGTCACATGTCGCTTTTAACCGGAGTCATGTTTGTGTTAGGTAAAAAAACATTTCGTGATGTATCGTATCATTTTTATTACGTAAAAATAAGATTTTATGTCATGTCGAGTCATTTTTACTTTCATCGCATTCATGTACATTTGACTTTCAACTTTACAGTCTCACATTGACAAAAAAAATATTATTGTTTTTTTTATTTTTGATTTACATTATTATTCTTAATATAATATTAATAATCATTTTGGATTAAATATTAGTTTTATAGTTGTGAATTTAAAACCTCATAACAAGTTTTCCTTTTTTCCCTATCTAATAGAGAGTATCAACGCCACCTCACATTGAGAGTGGTATTTATGATCTAAGAAAGTCAAATATTAAAGCGGTCAGTATATATTTCTTATTAGGGTCCGTTTGGTTGTCCATTTTTGCCATAAAAATTGTCAAATAAGTAATTAATGGAGGATTTGCTAACATTTTAGTCCGTTTTGTTGCATAATTTGACATGACAAAAAATTCATGGATACCCATGTTTTACGATCATTTGCCCATTTTTTGTGGGCAAATTTCGCTTCTCTCTTTGGTTAAGAAATTTTTTTCAACAAATTTGCCAACTTTGAACGAATATTTTTTCTCCCTTTTTTATGTTATTCTCAAATATTTTCTAATGTTTTATTAACTATTTTATAAAACTGTTCTAAATAACATAAGAAAAAATGTTTAAAGTATTTTAATAAACTATTCTAAAAAATAATTTTCTAAAATTTTTTAAAACTATTTTAAATATTTAAAAAATACATTTTTAAAACATGTTTTAAAAAATTGTATTAATTTTTTTTATTAAATTATCTAAAGATTGTTTTAAAAACTGTTTTTAAAAATTATTTTTAAAAACTATTTTTTATGAATTGTTTAGAAAATATTTTTCGAAAACTGTTTCTAAAAATTTGTTTTTAAAATTATTTCAAAACACTATTTTAAACACTTAAATCCTATTTTAAAAAATGCGTTATATTTTTTCATAACTGTTAAAATTGTTTAAATGTTTCAAAAAAAATTAATTTTCTATTTTGGTAAAATCAATTTATTTTAGTCAAATATATTTTATGTTAATCAATTTTTTCTTTGTTTTTTAAATAATTATTTTACTTTTAACTCATTGGGTTGAGTTTAATTTTTGACTCATTAGGTTGTTTGGTAATCCACAGTAAACAAACCTAACATTTACCTATGAAAATTTTGCCATAAAATTTCTGCCTACTTGACCATTTGTCACAACCAAATGGACCTTTAGAGATCGAAAAAATGATAATTATGACATGAGTTCTTCTATTGGAATCGAATTTTTAACATAAATTTTGATTGAAATCACACGTGCCAACGTGGTATTGGTCGGTTATCTTATCCTACAGGCGTGGACCCCACAAACTAACCAACATAAACCCTCCACCTAATTCGGTATCTCCACTTTCAGTATAAATTTTGGTTCCAAAAGCATTTTCGTTATGACATTTGCTTGTAATGATAAATTGAAATGGAGTGTCCGAGGAATTCTTAGGAGTGCTAGCGGCAACCAAATGGACCTTTGGAGATCAAAAAAAGGGTAATGATGACATTTACTCGTAATGATAAATTGAAATGGAGTTTCCGAAGAATTCTTAGGAGTGCTAGTGGTACCGCTATGTTTGGAGAAGTATAGCATGTGATCTAATAATTTCTATTTTTAAATTAGCCATAACCTTTTCTGACAAAAACAGGATAGATCGACGGTTGAAAATACGTTTCACCAAGAAATATTGGTCGGAGCAAGAAAATTGAAACATCATTTTTCTGGTGGGTTTGCGTGGAAAATCAAAAGAAATTATATTTTGCGCTTTTGAAAAGATCACTTGTCTTTTTGCACCAAACATTGAGCGTAATTTGGGTGGAAAACAATCCACCACAAAAAGACAAAAATACTTCTTGTTAGTTTCTCTCCTAAAAAGTTGTAGCTATTAAAAAATGGATATAGCTAATAGTTGTAGCTGTTATCCTTTATCCTATAAGAGCAACCCTTATGCACAGGGTAAAAATACACATTACTAGTCTAAAAAAACCTTACAAAAACTATCGAAATTGCTACGGGGAAAGCAAATATATATCAAATATACACTAAAAGACACAAAAAGACACCGTCACGAAAAAAAATGAAACAACCGCGGAACAAGATGTTCCGCTTTAGCTAGCCATATCACCCCTATAGGCGGAACATGATGTTCCGTTTAAGGGTTCCATAATTTCAACTTCCAGCGTACACATTTTTTTATAATTAAGCAATGACCCAAATTAATTAACTCAACCACTTTTACCAACCATCCAACCACCGAAATAAATGTAATAACCCTTTATATATCTTGGCTATCGAAACCAATTTCTGTATAAAAAAAATCAACTCCCAGCTAAAAAAAGAGGAAATTTTTTTGTTGTGTTAATTTTCATGCTATATTTATTTATAATTTAGTTGTTGCAATATCTATGTTGTATAGTTGTATACATTATTGTGACAACCCGCTATCCGAAATAAAGGGTGGCCAGCCCTATACCCCGATGAAACAGGAATCATGGATAGATATCATTCTCAGCATCACAGTAAACATACAGAGTATCAGGAATAACCACACAATGTTCCAGAAAACGGGTTATCAAAATTTTAGTTTTGAAATTTAAAGAAAACATTTTCAACAACCCATAATAGAAAAGAGGGTGGAAACTCACACAAGCATATATATATATACCAACAATAATAAGGAAAGGACCGAATGAAACATCGGTCAATCGCATTTATACAATACACAATAGGTCTCAGGTGTTACATAATACATCCATTATACAATTACAACGGTTTGGGCCACACGCCTGAATAAAATCCTATCATAACTAGAGAACAATAATGGAGGCGTCTACACAAAATATCCCGTGATACCCGCAAAATGTCACGTCTCCTCGATAGACATAGGGATGGGAAGGTCATTACGGGCGACCTTGCGGCAGAACACCTGAACGGATAGTATATACATATACAACAAGAAAGAAGAACCCTAAACTAATTAAACTTAGATCAACACATCATTATCATAACAAATCATTTATCCTAGACCATAAATAGCAAGTAAGAAACTTGCCTAGATTCAGAAATTGCAGATTTTCTTGGGGTAGAAGCAAGAATCCCTCTCAAATCTTCAATCTCCTTTCTTTCTCTCTACTCTTTCTCTTTAGGTTTAGAAGTGAAATTAGGGCAATTAGAAGACTTAGTGAGTCTAAGTCGTGGCTTAAGACAAAAATCCCACTTAATTAACCAATATTGCGATAAAATAATACGCAAATGCATATTTAAGGCATAATCAGTCAAAAATGCCCAAAACCTCAAAATACAATATGGTACATTATTTGACTATCTTGAACGTTCCGGATTCAACTACAGCCTCCAAATTATTATTTGGACATTTTATAATTCAATTTAAGTTTTGGTCTCATTACTAAGTCAAATATCATTTTAATTCATATGATATAATAAAACATAACATGGCAATATTCACCCATAGTTACAATGCATGTGCAAACTCATATTGAACATTAGCTTTTCTTCATTAAATTAGCATTCAAATCATAACCCAATGCTTATATCTAATTACCATACCTAGTAATTAATATAAAATACGTTCTCATAAGCGAGGGTTATTACATACTCCCCCCCCCCCCCCCCCCCTTATGAGGGAATTTTGTCCCCAAAATTCAAGCGTACCTTATGAGAAGAGATGTGGATACTTCTCCCGCATGTCATATTCACGCTCCCACGTTGATTCTCTAGCATTATGGTGACTCCATTGAACCCGCACCAAGGGCAAAACACGAGATCTCAATCTACGCTCCCCATACTCTAATATTGCAACCGGTTGTTCTTCATATGAAACATCAGGTTGCAAATCGATATCCTCGAAAGGAATGTGCCATAGCGCACCTTCACACCTTCTATATTTCTTTAGGGAGGAAACATGGAACACATCATGAATTTGTTGCAATTGTTCTGGTAAAGCGAGTTGATATGCCACGGGACCCACCTTTGCAATAACTGAAAATGATCCAACGAAGCGCGGCGCAAGTTTCCCCTTTTTACCGAAACGCTTTATTCCTTTCATGGGCGACACTCTAACCAAAACTTAGTCCCCAACCTCCAGTTCCATGTGTCGACGACCTGCATCGGCATAGCTCTTTTGACGATCTTGGGCTATCCAAATGCGATTTCGAATCAACTCAATCTTCGAGGAAGTATCTTGGATCATTTCAGGCCCAAGAAATTTATTATCACCCACCTCTAACCAACAAGCGGGTGATCTACACGGCCTTCCATACAAAGCCTCGTAAGGTGCCATTCCAATTGTGAATTGGTAAGAGTTGTTATAGGTAAACTCAACCAATGGAAGATATTGTTCCCAACCACCTTTGAAGTCAAGCAGACACATGCGAAGCATATCCTCCAACATTTGATTTACCCTTTCAGTTTGGCCGTCTGTTTGAGGATGGTATGACGTGCTTAACCTCAATTCGGTCCCCATCACTTCTTGGAAACTCCTCCAAAAGTGGTAAACGAAAATTTTGTCTCTATCGGAGACTATATTCAAAGGTACCCCATGGAGTCTCACTACCTCCTCGATGAATAAGCGAGCATACCGAGCGGTGTCATAATCTGTCCGCACAGGTAGGAAGTGTGCTGACTTTGTCAATCGGTCGACAATTACCCAAATAGAATCACACCCTCTTTGTGATCTCGGCAAGCCCGTGATAAAATCCATCGATATACTTTCCCATTTCCACACGGGGATCTCTAGCGGTTGCAACAAACCTGTCGGTTTCTGATGATCAATCTTGACTAATTGACAAGTAGTGCATTGGGACACAAATTCCGAAATATCCCTCTTCATACCCGACCACGAGTACTGACGGCGCATATCCTGATACATTTTATCCCCACCAGGATGAACCGTGAACCTAGACCCATGAGATTCAGCTATCACTGCCCGCCTCAAATCTCCTTCCTACGGAACGATGAGTCTTCTATGGAAGCGCAACCCACCCTCAGAACCAATCGAGTAGGACTCTGCTCCTTCGGACAGCAATCGGCGAATATGGTCTTAACACTCTTGTGACACCTCGACTAATTAAATACCGGGTAGCTACTCCTTCATTATATTAATACAAAATGTCAAGTTGATCCAGTTAATATCATCACTGTCGAAAACATTTAAATGATTACTAACCACCTAGTATTTAAAAAGTAAGTTGCCAAATTTTAAGTTATCTGATTAACATGCAAAAAGAATAATGGAAGTACAACATAAAACCATTCACCATAACGAAGTAATGAAATAACCAACAATAGTAATAAGTCCGGAGGAAAACTCCTCACAACAATCCCACAACTAAAAATAATAAGACAAGTCTGAATTCTGAATTAAGTACATGCCCGAATTCTGAATAACTGAAATAAATGAATCCCTCTAAAAGAAATGGGCGACATGCCCTATAACTGATAAATTTTGAGTATAGAGTCAAGATAGATGAAGCGTCTATAATCAATGTCCTGTAACTTCCACAAACCGCTACAGCTCGTCACCAGAATGAGGATCCTAAGCATGGTGTCCTTGTGGCTGGGCACCTAAAAATGGTTTTTACAAAAAGATAGATTTGAAAGCAAACGGGTCAGAGCCCGAATGTGGAGAGTATTTTAAAAACAGCAAGTGCTTTAATAATAATTAAAACAATAAATGCAAGATACATGTTAGGACGTGCTCTCACATGAAATACTCACCTCTCGTCTAACTGTGCACTCCTAACGTTCCTATACCCATTCATGTGTTTTCATATAACTATCTAATTCCAAGAAGTTTCTAACACTTCTACTCGGTTCACGTTTAATTTCCAACCTTAACAATTCAATAGAGAGTTCTACTTTAATTCTCGGATTCCCAATTATTAACAAAACCATTCATTGATATCTGTCCCCTTTTATCTTTTCATAATGTTACAATAGCCATACTCACAATTAAACATAACAATTTCCTTTTATCTTAAACCGTATATTATTCACATCATATATATATATACAATACAAGCACCCCGAGGCTAAGCTACGGTGCACACATACTCTGATATCCATCCCGGTACATCACGTACATAAGGATTACAAATTCCGAATCTCTCAGGAATTGTTGGAATAAACACCACACACATAAATGGAGGCGAACATAATTCAACATATCCATGGTCACGTACATACCTACGCTCTATAGTCAGCGGGCTTATTAACTCACAAATAAGTCGTTCTCCTTGAACTATGTCCTCTAGGTACCAAACTAAATCTGGGCACACAAGGATTAGAAGGCCCTAAGCGAACGTAAACCTCCCGTGATAGCAAGTATGGTAGGTATGTCATACACATAAAAATCATATACTAAGCATTCACACATCTTAGATATCTCAACATTAATAAAGGTATACTCTACATCCTTATGCCATTATTCCAATTTTATATAGTTTAAGTCTCTCGATAATATAAAGGTTGAACCGTCGACACGTCTCACGTCGTAGTCTCTTATACTGAAACCCTATCTCAATTGGACTATAAAGTTCCTATTATTCCCACGTATAACATCTTTATTCCTAAGGTCCTTACTTCTGCCCCAAACCTCATTTCATCAAATTATTCAAATTTGCACTATTAACTCAAATATTATCTCACTTGTCGAATTTCATTAAATCAGAATAACTCCTCAAATTGGATTCTAATTAAGGTCCAAGTATCATAATCATGCCTACTGGTCTTCCTTAAGTTTAAGGGTATTCGTAAGGTCACCAATAATATTATCCAAGGGTTACCACCATTAAAATTTAAAATAGGGAAAACTTTACTCATTCTAGGAAGGTCGATCGATCAACCTTTTCCTTCGATCGATCTATGGTGGTCGATCGATCGACTGATGAATGTCGATCGATCGATTGCACCAGGTCTGGTTACGGGCTGCTTCTTTTTGCAGTTTTCAAATCAACCCAAAACATACTTTTAATGCATGAATCTCTAATATAACGTTATAGCATTATCATATAACCATCCTACAACATTAATAACGTTCTAAAACCAATAATTCATCATTCAAGGGCTTTGTATGGATCAAATCTTCATCAAGAATTCAAGATTACTATTTCTTTCAAGAACATTAATAAACTTCTTCAAAAATCCGTTTTTAAATCATCAAGGGTCATAATTCTGAGTTCATAATTCGTCCAGATTGTTACTACATGCAGTCCCTAACATAATTCATAGTTTTAAACTTCCAATTCATGGGTCTATATCATCTTCCAAGATAAATTCAATAATTCCTAAACATGGAAAAGCATAGCTTTGAATCAATTGTAATTAAACCACTTGCCTTAATCTTTCTCTGAATTTGAGGTTGAAACTTGAAGGCTAAGTTGTTCTCCCTCTCTCTTTCTGCAGAATTCTCTTCTCTCTCTCTCTCTCTCTCTCTCTCTCTCTCTCTCTCTCTACAAGTTTCTCTAAGGATGATGACAATGGAGGTGTGGTTGGGTTTTGGCAAGTTAAGACTATTTCTTAACTTCTCCCGTAGCCCATTAAGTCCCTTAATGTAATTAGTGGGTTTAGTGGATAAAGAAAGAGTCAGATTTTTATCTCTTATTTTCGTGGGTTTTAATTCCCAGATTTCCAAAATTACCAAAATGCCCCTATAAGTTACCGGTATGGCCCAATAATGCCCCGGGACCCAAACTTAACCCCCGGCTAGTGTTTTCTGACTATTTCGACCCTTCCGGACACGTTGGCGCACTCAAAATGACCATACGGGTGATAAAAATAAAATTCACTTTTTAATTCAAATAATTATATTCCTGACGCGACTGTCACGCGCGTCCCAACAAAGTTTCCCAAATTGCCGTATTTCAATCTCGCGATAATTTCAATATTTCCAATATTCATATATTGCCAAGTATACACATTATAATCAAATACTAACTCACATCTCGTTAATATTTTTATCCGGATTAATTTCCAATTAATACACATTTAATTCAATTAATCCCCAAAAATAAATATCATGAAAATACGGGGTATTACATACTTCCCCCCTAATAACTGAATTTCGTCCCGAAATTCGGAACTAGAAAGTACCTGGTAAGAACAACTCCGGATAACGTTCGCGCATCTCATCCTCGCGCTCCCATGTGGACTCCTCGACATTATGGTGTCGCCACTGAACACGCACTAACAGAACTATCTTTGACCGCAGTTTTCGCTCACTTCGGTCCAAATAGCAATAGGTCCCTCTTCGTAGGAGCTATCAGGCTGGAGATCGATGTCCTCCAAAGCATTATGAGAATAGCTAAATCGTCTCTAAGATATTTCCTTAGCGAGGAAATATGAAACACATCGTGAATCCGATGCAAATGCTCCGGTAACCCAAGCCTATACGCAACCGGTCCAATCCGCTCAATAATAGGAAATGCTCCCACATATCTCAGTGCCAACTTCCCTTTCCTTCCTAAACGCTTAATTCCCTTCATCGGAGATACTCTGAGCAAAACTTGATCCCCCACTGCAAATTCCCTGAAGAATCTCTTCGCATCAGCATAGCTCTTCTGCCGATCCTGAGCTACCCGAATGCGACTCCGTATCAATTCAATCCTTGCCAAAGTATCCTGAATCACTTTCGGCCCAAGTAGTTTGTTGTCCCCCACCTCCAACCAACATGCTGGGGAACGACAAGGTCTACCGTACAATGCCTCAAATGGACCCATGCCAATGGTGAACTGGTAGGAGTTGTTGTAAGAAAACTCCACCAGTGGAAGATACTGCTCCCATCTACCCTCAAAATCAATGGTGCACATACGTAGTATGTCCTCCAACATCTGATTTGTACGCTCGGTCTGCCCATCGATCTGCGGGTGGTACGCCGTACTCAACCGCAACTCCGTGCCCATGGCCTGCTGAAAACTTTCCCAAAACTATGAAACAAATATCTTGTCTCGGTCAGACACGATATTTAGGGATACACCGTGAAGTCTCACTATCTCTGCAATAAAGAGCTGGGCGTACTGTCCCGTTGTGTAGTCTGTCCTTACGGGTAGAAAATGGGCGACTTTGGTCAACCTGTCCACAATTACCCAAATGGAGTCGTGACCTCTCTGTGACGTAGGCAACCCCGTTATAAAGTCCATGGAGATGCTCTCCCACATCCACATCGGGACTTCCAATGGCTGTAGAAGTCCTGCCGGTCTCTGATGATCCACTTTAACTAGCTGACAAGTGGCGCATTTTGAGACAAACACGGCAATATCTCTCTTCATCCCGCTCCACCAATACTGTCGCCTCATGTCTTGGTACATTTTATCCCCTCCGGGATGTACCGCTAACCGTGAGCCGTACGACTCTGCCATTACCTCGTGCCGCAATTCTTCCCCTTCCGAAACTACCAATGTCCCATTGAAGCGTAATCCCCCGTCTGAGCTAACGGTACAGGACTCGGCTCCCTCTGTTAGTAATCGAACTATCTGTTCCTGACAGAACGAATCTTTTGCCTGTGTCTTTACCACCTTCGTGACAATTTGTGGTGTAACGGTCATCACAGACATGAATGATCGGGCCACTGCATCCTGGTGTCCCAACTCCTTCCACTTGGCCTTCCACACCCCTGCCACCTCATCTACTGGCCTACGGCTCAACGCGTCTACCACCACGTTAGCCTTCCCCGGGTGATACTGGATATCGAACTGATAATCTTTCACGAATTCAAACCACCTCCGTTGCCGCATATTCAACTCCTTCTGCGTGAATAGGTATTGTAGGGACTTGTGATCCGTGAACAATCGAAACTTCTCCCCCAAAAGGTAATGTCTCCAAATACGAAGGGCAAATACCACTGCCGCTAACTCCAAGTCATGGGTAGGGTAACTCTTCTTGTGAGGCTTAAGCTTACGGGAAGCATAAGCTATGGCCTGACTCTCCTGCTGCAGTACACCTCCAAGTCCTTATAAGGACGCATCGGTGTAAACAAGATACTCAACTCCCGGTCTCGGCAATGCTAACACAGGTGCTGAGGTTAACTTGTCCTTCAACTCATCGAATGCCAACTGACAGGCATCACTCCAAATGAACGGCACACCTTTACGAGTTAGATGTGTCATGGGACCCGCTATTGTGGAGAAACCCCGAATAAACCTCCTGTAGTATCCTGCTAAGCCCAAGAAACTACGGATCTCAGTCGGTGTCGTGGGCTGTCCCCACTCCCTCACCGCGGATACCTTCCCCGGATCAACAGATATTCCCCTATCGGAAATAATATGCCCCAAAAACTGGACCTCCTTCAGCCAAAACCCGCACTTCTCATATTTTGCATACAGCTCGTTCTGACGTAACGTCTGCAAAATTTGTCTCAAATGTTCGGCGTGCTCCTCCTCTGTCTGGGAGTAGACCAGAATATCATCGATGAAGACAATGACAAACTGATCTAGGAAATCCCTAAACACCCTATTCATCAAGTCCATAAACGCTGCTGGAGCATTGGTCAAACCAAATGGCATAACCCGAAACTCGTACGAACCATATCTCGATAAAAATGCAATCTTCGAGACGTCCTCCTCCCTGATACGCAACTGATGGTATCCATATCGCAAATCAATCTTTGAGAAGCAAGAAGCTCCTCTCAACTGGTCGAATAGGTCATCGATTCGAGGCAACGAATATATTCCGTATCGTGATCTTGTTCAACTCTCGGTAGTCCACACACAATCTCAGTGAACCATCTCTCTTTTTCACGAACAATACAGGGGCACCCCACGGCGAAGTATTCCTCCGTATAAACCCCTGACCCAATAACTGCTCAATCTGATCGCGTAGCCCTCGCATCTCTGCCGGAGCTATACGGTACGGTGTGCGTGTTATAGGTCTCGTATCTGGTAGTAAGTCTATGATAAAGTCTATCTCTCAACTGGGGTAATCCAGGTATATCCTGAAATACATTGGCAAACTCTCTAACACCCGGAATCGATTCAAGTGGTATAACCACCTCCTTAAAGGTCTTATCCTCTATACAGTACAAATGAGTGGACGATCCTCCCTAGAAACGAGGCATCGCCACCAAAAACATCTCCTGCCCGGGAATGGCAAAGATAATACTCCTACTGGAACAGTCAATCATGGCTCGGTACGCGACAAGCCAATCTATACCTAAAATGGCATCATACTCGGTCATCTCTAATACTAACATATCTGCAGGTAATAACAATCTACCAATCTCTACTCCCACTCCCCGACATATAAAAAGAACCATTTCCCCAGTGATGAGTCTACCTATGTTACAGTGCTCAATACTGTGGTTAATAACCCTAAGGTCTTTGCATAATATGTAATTATAAAACAATTAAGTTATCCCAGTAACAAACAAAGTTCAACCCAAAAGTCTCGTGGATAGAAAACATACCCTAAATCGCGGGTGGTGCCTGTGGGGCGGCTGCCTGGTTGATATTATAGATATGTCTGTACTGTAACTGCCCCTGCTGCACTGGAGCTACTGGAAAAGTTGTTAGGGCTAGTACTTGAGCTGGTGCTGGGAGGGCGGTGGGAAACATAGGCCTCTGCAACTCCTGTCGGACACCCTGTTGCTGTGGGGTCCTGCCCCTATCTGGACAATCCTGGCGTTTATGGCCATGTTTGCCACATATGAAACATCGGCCTTTAAAGTTACTCCCCTTCTGACCCTGCTGTTGACGGTGTCGACCTTGCTGACTTGGGACCTTATTCCCCTTTCGAAATTGTTTCATCTTACCACGTAGTTGATTAAAACTGACTCGGTCTTGGGTAGTTTGTTGTCGCAATTTCGGGGTCTTCCCACATTTTTCAGCTTTATTCACATGCATCTGGCTAACCTCTCTAGGTCTTTTGCCTCTTTTAAGTTGTATGCTGCGTTCTTGGTATTGTAGAACTGCAGTGGTAACTGCTTGTGCCACGATACCTGCTAACTCAGCGGTTGATATTCTCTCTGGAGATACTTGAGGTGTGAGTCGAGCTTGTCCGTTGTTTCCCTTAATTGTTTTAGCTATTTCTTCTTGACGGTCCATCTGAAAATTTAAGTAAATTTGGATGAGTTCATCATTCAAATAAACAAATCGCGGAAGTACGAATTCCTAAAGTATAGAGATTAATACAACATTCCTAGTATTAGGGTTCTATATCAAAGAAAGCTCAGCAAAAACATAATAAGCTGTACAGATCCTAAAGGACACTAGATACTGATGCTCTGATACCACCTGTGACACCCCGACTAATTAAATACCGGGTAGCTACTCCTTTATTAAATTAATACAAAATGTCTAGTTGATCCAGTTAATAGCATCACTGTCGAAAACATTTAAATGATTACTAACCACCTAGTATTTAAAAAGTAAGTTGCCAAATTTTAAGTTATCTGATTAACATGCAAAAAGAATAATGGAAGTACAACATAAAACCATTCACCATAACGAAGTAATGAAATAACCAACAATAGTAATAAGTCCGGAGGAAAACTCCTCACAACAATCCCACAACTAAAAATAATAAGACAAGTCTGAATTCTGAATTAAGTACATGCCCGAATTCTGAATAACTGAAATAAATGAATCCCTCTAAAAGAAATGGGCGACATGCCCTACAACTGATAAATACTGAGTATAGAGTCAAGATAGATGAAGCGTCTATAATCAATGTCCTGTAACTTCCACAAACCGCTACAGCTCGTCACCTGAATGAGGATCCTAAGCATGGTGTCCTTGTGGCTGGGCACCTAAAAATGGTTTTTACAAAAAGATAGATTTAAAAGCAAACGGGTCAGAGCCCGAATGTGAAGAGTATTTTAAAAACAGCAAGTGCTTTAATAATAATTAAAACAATAAATGCAAGATACATGTTAGGACGTGCTCTCACATGAAATACTCACCTCTCGTCTAACTGTGCACTCCTAACGTTCCTATACCCATTCATGTGTTTTCATATAACTATCTAATTCCAAGAAGTTTCTAACACTTCTACTCGGTTCACGTTTAATTTCCAACCTTAACAATTCAATAGAGAGTTCTACTTTAATTCTCGGATTCCCAATTATTAACAAAACCATTCATTGATATCTGTCCCCTTTTATCTTTTCATAATGTTACAATAACCATACTCATAATTAAACATAACAATTTCCTTTTATCTTAAACCGTATATTATTCACATCATATATATATACAATACAAGCACCCCGAGGCTAAGCTACGATGCACACATACTCTGATATCCATCCCGGTACATCACGTACATAAGGATTACAAATTCCGAATCTCTCAGGAATTGTTGAAATAAACACCACACACATAAATGGAGGCGAACATAATTCAACATATCCATGGTCACATACATACCTACGCTCCATAGTCAGCGGGCTTATTAACTCACAAATAAGTCGTTCTCCTTGAACTATGTCCTCTAGGTACCAAACTAAATCTGGGCACACAAGGATTAGAAGGCCCTAAGCGAACGTAAACCTCCCGTGATAGCAAGTATGGTAGGTATGTCATACACATAAAAATCATATACTAAGCATTCACACATCTTAGATATCTCAACATTAATAAAGGTATACTCTACATCCTTATGCCATTATTCCAATTTTATATAGTTTAAGTCTCTCGATAATATAAAGGTTGAACCGTCGACACGTCTCACGTCGTAGTCTCTTATACTGAAACCCTATCTCAATTGGACTATAAAGTTCCTATTATTCCCACGTATAACATCTTAATTCCTAAGGTCCTTACTTCTGCCCCAAACCTCATTTCATCACATTATTCAAATTTGCACTATTAATTCAAATATTATCTCACTTGTCGAATTTCATTAAATCAGAATAACTCCTCAAATTGGATTCTAATTAAGGTCCAAGTATCATAATCATGCCTACTGGTCTTCCTTAAGTTTAAGGGTATTCGTAAGGTCACCAATAATATTATCCAAGGGTTACCACCATTAAAATTTAAAATAGGGAAAACTTTACTCATTCTAGGAAGGTCGATCGATCAACCTTTTCCTTCGATCGATCTATGGTGGTCGATTGATCGACTGATGAATGTCGATCGATCGATTGCACCAGGTCTGGTTACGGGCTGCTTCGTTTTGCAGTTTTCAAATCAACCCAAAACATACTTTTAACGCATGAATCTCTAATATAATGTTATAGCATTATCATATAACCATCCTACAACATTAATAACGTTCTAAAACCAATAATTCATCATTCAAGGGTTTTGTATGGATCAAATCTTCATCAAGAATTCAAGATTACTATTTCTTTCAAGAACATTAATAAACTTCTTCAAAAATCCGTTTTTAAAT
The DNA here is from genome assembly GCA_949130495.1 of Sambucus nigra. Classification (NCBI taxonomy): domain Eukaryota; kingdom Viridiplantae; phylum Streptophyta; class Magnoliopsida; order Dipsacales; family Adoxaceae; genus Sambucus; species Sambucus nigra. Next base: position 55,508,553 of record OX422219.1, read on the forward strand.
CATCAAGGGTCATAATTCTGAGTTCATAATTCGTCCAGATTGTTACTACATGCAATCCCTAACATAATTCATAGTTTTAAACTTCCAATTCATGGGTCTATATCATCTTCCAAGATAAATTCAATAATTCCTAAACATGGAAAAGCATAGCTTTGAATCAATTGTAATTAAACCACTTGCCTTAATCTTTTTCTGAATTTGAGGTTGAAACTTGAAGGCTAAGTTGTTCTCCCTCTCTCTTTCTGCAGAATTCTCTCTTCTCTCTCTCTCTCTCTCTCTCTCTACAAGTTTCTCTAAGGATGATGACAATGGAGGTGTGGTTGGGTTTTGGCAAGTTAAGACTATTTCTTAACTTCTCCCGTAGCCCATTAAGTCCCTTAGTGTAAGTAGTGGGTTTAGTGGATAAAGAAAGAGTAAGATTTTTATCTCTTATTTTCGTTGGTTTTAATTCCCAGATTTCCGAAATTACCAAAATGCCCCTATAAGTTACCGGTATGGCCCAATAATGCCCCGGGACCCAAACTTAACCCCCGACTAGTGTTTTCTGACTATTTTGACCCTTCCGGACACGTTGGCGCACTTAAAATGACCATACGGGTGATAAAAATAAAATTCACTTTTTAATTCAAATAATTATATTCCTGACGCGACTGTCACGCGCGTCCCAACAAAGTTTCCCAAATTGCCGTATTTCAATCTCGCGATAATTTCAATATTTCCAATATTCATATATTGCCAAGTATACACATTTTAATCAAATACTAACTCACATCTCGTTAATATTTTTATCAGGATTAATTTCCAATTAATACACATTTAATTCAATTAATCCCCAAAAATAAATATCATGAAAATACGGGGTATTACAACTCCTTATTATTTCCTTGAGCTTCTACCACTCTTTCCATAATGGTAGGAGTAACAGTCATTACTGACATGAATGCCCTCACCATCGCATCCTCCTGACTGAGTTCCTTCCATTTAGCTTTCCAAACCTCAGCTAATTATCCATTAGGCTTCCTACTCAAGGCGTCCGCTACCACGTTGGCCTTACCCGGATGATAATGAATATCAAATTGATAATCTTTCATGAACTCTAACCATCGGCGCTGTCTCATATTCAAGTCCCTCTGTGAAAAGAAATATTGCAGCGATTTGTGGTCCGTGAAAAGACTAAATTTCTCTCCCAAGAGATAATGCCTCCATATCTTTAAGGCAAAAACAACTGCGGCTAGTTCTAGGTCATGCACCGAATAGTTTCTTTCATGGGGCTTCAACTTACGGGAAGCATAAGCGATAGCCCGTCTCTCTTGCTGAAGTACACCTCCCAATCCTTGAAGAGATGCATCGATGAAGACTAGATATTCCAATCCTGGTTTTGGCAAAGCAAGGACCGGAGCCGATGTCAATCTATCTTTAAGTTCATCAAATGCAGCTTGGCAAGAATCATCCCAAATAAAGCTCACCCCTTTCCGAGTCAAATTGGTCAAAGGGCTAGCAATCTTAGAAAAACCCTTGATGAACCGACGGTAATAACCCGCCAATCCCAGAAAACTACGAACTTCGGTAGGTGTTGTGGGTTGACCCCACTCCCTCACCGCCGCTACCTTGCCTGGATCCATTGATACACCCTGGGACGTCACCACATGATCCAAAAACTGTACTTCCTGTAACCAAAAGCCACACTTCTCGAACTTGGCATACAGTTGATGGTCTCGTAGTCTCTGTAGGACCAACCTCAAATGCATAGCATGATCAGACTCCGTTCGAGAATAGACTAAAATGTCATCGATGAACACAATAACAAATTAGTCCAGGAAATCTCGAAAGACCCTATTCATGAGATCCATAAATACAGCCGGGGCATTGGTTAGTCCAAAGGGCATGACCAAAAATTCATAGGATTCGTACCTCGTAAGAAAAGCAGTCTTGGACACGTCCTCCTCTCGTATCCTCAATTGATGATACCCCGTCCTCAAATCGATTTTAGAGAAGTACATCGCTCCTCGAAGTTGATCAAACAAGTCATCAATACGAGGTAAAGGGTATTTATTCCGGATGGTGACCTTATTCAATTCTATATAGTCCACACATAATCGGAGAGAACCATCTCTTTTCTTAACAAACAACACTGGAGCACCCCATGGCGATGTACTACACCGTATAAATCCATGTTCCAACAACTTTTGAATCTGATCTCTCAACTCCCTCATCTCTACAGGAGCCATTCGATAAGGAGCTTTAGCAATCGGTCGAGTTCCCGGCATTAAATCAATTACAAACTTTATTTCCCGACTTGGAGGTAATCCCGGTATCTCCCGAAAAATATCTTCAAAATCTCTAACAATTGGAAGAGAATTTATGGGAATCAAAACATCCCTAAATGCATCTTCTGCAATACAATATAAATAAGCACTCGTACTCCCTTCCATACAAGGCATAACAACCAGGAACATTTCTTGTCCCGGAACTGCAAACACTATGCTTTTCCCATAACAATTTACTATCGTGCGGTATTTCACTAGCCAATCCATACCCAATATTACATCGTACCCGACCATATCAAGGACAAGCAAGTCGGCCTCAAAACACAAGTTACCAAGATTAATCCCTACGTTTTTACAAACAAATAAAATCAATGAACCATCGCCCATAGAGGATTCAACGCTAGTGAAGGTACTTTCAGCAGATTTAATCAAATCCGTGGTCTGGGCAAAACTTCTAGAAATAAAGGAGTGTGTAGCACCCGTATCAAATAGTACTCGACCCATATGCCCATGAATGAAAAATTTACCCTCGATCGCTGGCGGTGCCAGAGGAGCTGGAGGAAGCATAGCCTCCTGAATATGGTAAATCCATCCATACTGCAATTGTCCATGCTGAGGAGGAGCAATCGGATTAGGCGCCTGGGGCGGAATCTGTACATACGGCTATTGTGGGGCCCTAGGAAGATGCCCTCCAACCAACTGAGGACACGACCTTTTATAATGGCCCAACTCTCCATACTGAAAACATTAGCCGCATTCTCCTGATTTCTACCTCGGCCCTGCTGGCCCCAACCTCGATTTCCACCTCTACCTCCCTGTTGTTGTTGTTGTTGTCCGCCTTGACCCGGCCTGTTATTATTGTTGTTTCCACCAGCATTAAACCCACCGAAACGTTGACGCTTGGACAAATCCCCTTGCTGAGGATCCCTCTCTTTCTGCTTGTTCCCCGAGGATTGGGACGAAGAAGATGTTCCCCCTCCGCTCCCATTTCCTCCAGGTCTCACCACTTGCCCCATTGCTGCAGCCTTCTTATTATTTTGCACAAATAATCTATGTTCTTGACAGTGAAGTAAAGCAGCATTCATCACATCCCCAAAGGTTACCAAAGATAGATTTCCAAGAAAATGTTATTTTATTCGCCAGTGCAACCCTCCTACAAATTTGGAGATCCTCTTGGCTTCCGGAGTCACTTCATCCGGTATAAAGCTTGCTAATCGGGTAAATTTCTCTTCGTACTCGGCTACCGATTTCTCCCCTTGTACTAAATCTTGAAGTTTCCTCTGCATCTCCCTTTGAACTGCGAGAGGGAAATACTTTCCATCAAACAGAGTCCAAAAATCGGTGATTGACATTGTATCCCTTTGTTCGGTCGTCGTCATTAACTCCCACCAGTGTAAGGCTGACCCGACAAGCTTAAAAGTAATGAGGATTTGATTTTTCTCCTCACTACATTCCACCGTCCTAAGATGGCGCTGCATATCCTTCTTCCACTGGTTTTCCTTTATAATATAACGTCGGGACCTCCCTCAAATTCCGGGGGATGACCCTTTAGGAAAGATTCTCTTACCCGTTCCCACTGAGAAGGTCCCGTAGGAACTAGTACTTCTTGTCCTCTCGCTTGTGCTTGTGGCATTTGTTTGTTTCACTGTAGTCATCGTTGCATTAACAGCTTGGGCCACAATATTTGCCACATCAGCGGCACTGATATTCCCCGGTGGCGGCGGTGGAGGACCAACCTCATCCTCAACAACTCTATTACGTCTAGCGGGACGTCCTCTCTTTGGCGGCATCTGAGATAGAGAAGAGATAGAGTTAGAATATTATATAAAACAATCTATCTAGCAGAAGATCGCATACGTAAGCAACAAGAAAATCCTAACAATAAGCTCTATATCAAAGAACGCTACGGTAGAACGTGACAAGTCCGCATAGATCCTAAAGACTCTAGAACCTGATGCTCTGATACCATCTGTGATAACCCGCTATCCGAAATAAAGGGTGGCCAGCCCTATACCCCGATGAAACAGGAATTATGGATAGATATCATTCTCAGCATCACAGTAAACATACAGAGTATCAGGAATAACCACACAATATTCCAAAAAATGGGTTATCAAAATTTTTGTTTTGAAATTTAAAGAAAACATTTTCAACAACCCATAATAGAAAAGAGGGTGGAAACTCCCACAACCATATATATATATACCAACAATAATAAGGAAAGGACCAAATGAAACATCGGTCAATCGCATTTATACAATACACAATAGGTCTGAGGTGTTACATAATACATCCATTATACAATTACAATGGTTTGGGCCACACGCCTGAATAAAATCCGATCATAACTAGAGAAAAATAATGGAGGCGTCTACACAAAATATCCCATGATACCCGCAAAATGTCACGGCTCCTCGATAGACATAGGGATGGGAAGGTCATTACGGGCGACCTTGCGGCAGAACACCTGAACGGATAGTATATACATATACAACAAGAAAGAAGAACCCTAAACTAATTAAACTTAGATCAACACATCATTATCATAACAAATCATTTATCCTAGACCATAAATAGCAAGTAAGAAACTTGCCTAGATTCAGAAATTGCAGATTTTCTTGGGGTAGAAGCAAGAATTCATCTCAAATCTTCAATCTCCTTTCTTTCTCTCTACTCTTTCTCTTTAGGTTTAGAAGTGAAATTAGGGCAATTAGAAGACTTAGTGAGTCTAAGTCGTGGCTTAAGACAAAAATCCCACTTAATTAACCAATAATGCGATAAAATAATACGCAAATGCATATTTAAGGCATAATCAGTCAAAAATTCCCAAAACCTCAAAATACAATATGGTACATTATTTGACTATCTCGAACGTTCCGGATTCAACTACAGCCTCCAAATTATTATTTGGACAGTTTATAATTCAATTTAAGTTCCGGTCTCATTACTAAGTCAAATATCATTTTAATTCATATGATATAATAAAACATAACATGGCAATATTCACCCATAGTTACAATGCATGTGCAAGCTCATAGTGAACATTATCTTTTCTTCATTAAATTAGCATTCAAATCATAACCCAACGCTTATATTTAATTACCATACCTAGTAATTAATATAAAATACGTTCTCATAAGCGAGGGTTATTACAATTATTTAGTAAATATTATTAGTTAATGTAATGTAGAAAAAAACCAAAAAATATTATTAATTAATGTTATATGTTCATATATTGTCTACACAACGATTTACTAAATAATAGTTATTGGATTTTATTTCTTCCAATCACTATTATTAGTTAAAGTTTTATATAAATATTAATAAAATAGTCATGTGTAATTATTTAATTTAATTTAATTTGTTATGTTAGGTTAGTAGTAAACTTTATTATTGAAACGATTTTTTTTATTGAAACCTATTTCGAAAAATCCATATATTTTATGTCATGTGTAATTTTTTATTAAATATATGATACTAAAATAGTTAATGATTCACCAAATAAAATATTATTCAGTAGCCAATAACTTATTTCGGATATGTCGTTAATATTGTTTTACCAAATTAAATATTACATAACATTTATTTATTCAGTAGCCAATATGCTCAAAAATTGATAACTTTTTTGTTGACATTGCGGTGTTGATAATGGAACAAGTTGGAAAAAAATTAGATGGGGGTTGGGGCTAGATAGTCTAGAAAAATTCGAGAAGAAAGGTGAGAGCCTGAAATTCTTACTATCGAGCGACCTATAGTTTTTGAAAACTAAAGGCGTATTGTGGACGACGGAGATCACATTAAAACATATTTGGATTTTTACACGACCCATAAGGGTTGCTTTAACAAGTTATTATATACATGCCTACACAAGGCTAAATATATATACAATAGTTTAGGGAATCCTAGGAAAGCTTTCGGCAAAAAAAATCAACAAAACTCACATGCTACCAAGACCTACAATAAAGCACCCCCTTGTGTTCTCACTTTTAAAATAATATACTTATATCTCCAAACATGTATTTATTTCGGCCAAAAAAAATATATAAAAATAAAGTTTTGAGTTTTTCGGGAATATGTACACCCACCCCTATATATATATATATATATATATATATATATATATATATATATATATATATATATATATATATATATGTTTATATTTTTACCAAATAATGCGCAAAATTTATTAATTTCCCAAAAATAAATTTTTGTCTCAATAATATGTTAGTACCAGAAATATATTTTTTTACCAAAGGGAGATTCATATCTCATAAAAATATAACCCCAAAAAATGTGTGTGACACTTTTTTATATAAATTTACATAATAATACGAGTGGTTCGTGCATTTTTATTTCGTAGTTATATACCACCTTTGTCATTTATTATCTTTTTACGCACATGCGCGTCATATATGTACCAAGTCGGGCTCGAACACGACATGCTACTACGTATTTGATATTTTCAACCTCCGTATAGTGCATATAAATTTTTGCATGAGAACTTTCACGTGAAACGTTTGTTTAAAACATATTTTATACCCGAAATCACTATTCACCCAAAATTTTACTATTCATCCTAAAATTATATATATATATATATATATATATATATATTAACACTATGATGCAAGTGATTGTTTTATGTAAAACTTTTGCGTGACCAACTATTTATGCAAAAATTTGAGGGTAATCCTATTGCTAAAAATTGGTGAACGAAATAAATAAAATTAACGGTTCAGATTTATTCTAAAAATACATCCATGAAAATTGAGGTTGTTACATTATACACAACTCAAAAAAATCTCATCCCGAGATTTTTCGACGTAAAATCATTATTATTGTTCTGGATGTGAACGGAACTAACTGTCTTGTTCCATTGTATTATTACTGATTAGTGTATTATTATTGTTATTATTATTTATGAGTAACTAAATAGTTTTTTATTAACGTTCATTTCAATGAAAAAGAATAATACGTTTTTTATGAATAACAGACTATTTTTGTAAATATAAAGCAAGTTTTATGTTTTTTTTATATTTTAAGAATATTAAAAAAATTATATACTAAAGTAAGAATATTTTAAAGTTGAAAGTGGGGTGGGGGAATAATGTTTTCGAGTGAAAATAGTAGTTCCATTAAAATAGGTCTCACGAAGAAACATTGGTCCTAGTAAGAAAATTGGAGCATCATGTTCCTAGTGGGTTTGCGTGGCAAATGAAATCAAAAGAAATTATATTTTTCACTTTTGGAAAAATTACTTCTCTTTTTGCACCAAACATTAACCGTAAGTTGGGTGGAAAACAATCCGCCACAAAAGACAAAAATACTCCATGCTAGCTTCTCTCTTAAAAAGCTGTAACTATTAAAAAATGGATATAGCTAATAGTTGTAGCTATTATCCTTTATCCTATAAGAGCAACCCTTATGGGTATGATAAAAAAAATTGAATTTTGATGTATGATGTGAATACCGTATATATTCATATATTGCATTTGCTAGTGTAAAATTAGCAAATATAGAATTACACTAGTTGGTTTTAAGAGGGGGCCCACTCTAAAACGGAAAATGTAGTTCCGCGGAAGAAAGAAAAAAAAGCCCTAAAACGGAACATCATGTTTTCTGCTTAGGATTTTCCCAACTTTTACAAAACTCCACTTTCTACCCCTAAATGTTTAGTTCCTAGAAACAGATAACAACTAGTGTTATTTTATTTTATTTTTTTCTATCGGCTACATTTCTCAGCGGCTATTTCTCTTTTTAAATACATGTTGTCTCTTTTTAAATAAACTACCCATTCCACTCCCAAATATTATTTATACAGCTTGATAATTCATTTGCTTCCTGCAATTTATATATTTTAGTTAATGCGGTATTTTTTATTAGTTTAGAATAAATATACGTATATTTTCGGTAGCGTAAAAAATCAATTTTTATTATTCAGGTAATAATTCGTCTAAATATTTTTTATAACTAATAACTAAATATAACATTAACAAAACATAAAAGAGCATAGATATTTTATAACTAATATATAAATAAAACATTAAAAAACATAAAATTACGTTAACATTACTAATTTCCACTTAAATACCTCATAAACATTAACAATTATTACTAAATTTTGCATTAACATTCGTAAATACCTCATAAATTTATAACTATTTATCATTTACTAATTAACATTTACTTCAGATACTTAAACATCTACTAATTAACAAAATTTTACAAGAAATTATTTTAGGAAAATAATTACCTGAGATAGTAGCTATACTTGTCGGAAGAGGTTTTGGTGAGGAAAAAAGATTTACTGTGTGGGGGAGATAAATAGGGCAAAATAACATTAAATTGGTGGTTGCATGGTTGGTAAGGTGGTTGGGGTATTAAATTTTGGGGGCTAAACATAATAAGATAATAATTTTGGGGAGGAAAATTGAATTTTGGACAACCCTTAAGCGGAACATATGTTCCGCCCAAGGTGTCATTTCACCAGCCACTACGATGTTGTTTTGATGCAAATAGGATATATTTGGTTATATTTTTTTTACCCACAGCAGTTTCCTCACTTTGGCTAGTGTATATTTCGACTAATTCAGTTCATTTATACCCTCTGCATAAGGGTTGCTCTAACAAGTTATTATATACATGTCTATACAAGGCTACATATATATACAATAGTTTAGGGAATCCTACAAAAGCTTTCGGCTAAACAAACCAACAAAACTCACATGCTACAAAGACCTATAACAAAGCACCCCCTTGTATTCTCACTTTTTAAATAATATACTTATATCTCCAAACATGTATATATTTCGGCCAAAAAAAATATATAAAAATAAAGTTTTGAGTTTTCCGGGAATATGTACACCCACCCCTATATATATTTATGTTTATATTTTTAGCAAATAATGTGCAAAATTTATTAATATCCCCAAAATAAATTTTTGTCTCAATAATATGTTTGTACCAGAAATATATTTTTTTACCAAAGTGAGATTCATATCGCATCAAAATATAACCCCCCAAAAATGTGTGACACTTTTTATATAAATTTACATAATACGAGTGGTTCGTGCATTTTTATTTCGTAGTTATATACCACTTTTGTCATTTATTATCTTTTTACACACATGCACGTCATATATGTACCAAGTTAGGCTCGAACACGACATGCTACTATGTATTTGATATTTTCAACCTCCGTATAGTGCATATAAATTTTTGCATGAAAAGTTTCACTTGAAACTTTTGTTTAAAACATATTTTATTCCTGAAATCACTATTCACCCAAAATTTTACTATTCATCTAAAATTACTATTCATCCAAAAAATTTATATATATTAACACTATGATGCAAGTGATTATTTTATGTAAAATTTTTGCATGACCAACTATTTATGCAAAAATTTGAGGGTAATCCCATTGCTAAAAATTGGTGAACGAAATAAATAAAATTGACGATTCAGATTTATTCTAAAAATACATGCATGAAAATTGAGGCTGTTATATTATACACACCTCAAAGAAATCTCATCCTGAGATTTTTTGACGTAGAAATATTATTATTGTTCCGGATGTGAACGGAACTAACTGTCTTGTTTCATTGTATTATTATTGATTAGTTTATTAGTATTGTTAATACTATTTATGAGTAACAAAATAGTTTCTTATTAACGTTCGTTTCAATAAAAAAGAATAATACGTTTTTTTAATTAATAATCGACTATTTTTAAAATAAAAAACAACTTTTAAGTTTTTTTATTGTTGATGTAAAAAATTAGATTATCTCTAATTATTTAATCACAGATAAAAATAAATAGACAATGAATTTTTAAAGTGGTTCAGCCTCAAAAGGATGGCTTACGTCCACTGTATTATTATTGCTGAGTGTTTAGGAATTCTCGAAGTATGAGTATCCTCCAGAAATTTCGATCCCTTACAATGAGGATGATACAATGTATTTATAGGCCTCAGGCTGTACATGTGAAAGGGTAATACATTAAATGCCCCTTAAGCGCATACATCTGTATGATAATAATAAACATTTAATGCGCAGTCAATCTGTTGGTTATCCTGCTATTAATGCTTTATTCGAGGTGCAGCTCGGACCGCCTAAGCTGCTCGGACCGCCTAATTAGCTCGGTACCGAGAAGTTGCTCGGTACTCATAAGTTCCTCGTAGAGATCTTGTTGGTCGGAGCGTCTGAGTTGATCGGGGAGGCAGAGTTCCTCGTTGCTAATATGATTGTAAAAATATCGGTATGTGCCACGTAGATTGACACGTGTCTTCTTATGATTAGCCCATGTCAACAGGTTAAATTTGGTATCAACAGAAGCCCCCAATGTTTCACAGTTCGATATTTGAGGAGTGTGGAACATTCTTTCTTGAAATATAGCGGTTTTAAATGATCATCCTGAAATTTAGGAGTATTTTCTTTTGTATTTATTTCTCTTTCCAAATTCATAGAATCGGTCTTTTTGAATTTTTATAACCGCTTCGATTCCCGCGCCCTTTTTGTCTTTTTAGCCAGCGATAGCGTAATCGTCTCTTTTTGTAATCATTACCTTTACCCATTCCCAAGACAAGGTATTTAAGCGTTGTAGAAAATCCCATCGTCTTCTACTTTTTCAAATTTATCTCTTTGAGTTTTCATTTCTCTCTCTCTCCTGTGCGTTCATCCCTTCCATCATTCGTTGTCAACAGACTCATCCTTTTCCTGTAAGATTTTCTACTTTCTCTTTAATTTCCTTCTTCTTTCTCTTTTTGATTTCCTTTATTCATCATGGTTTATCCTGTAGAGTCGATTGATAAGTTTCTTTCTGATTTCTCTATTCCCTCATGGGTTATTTTGGAAGAGCTTTCTGAGCCTTCAGACTATTTTCGTTTGGCTGAGGGACATTGGTTCCCAAGTCTCTTTGTTGCTGAATGTGGCTTTTATTTTCCCCCTAACCCTTTATGTCTGGAATTCTGTCAATACTTTGACGTGGTTCCTGCAAGAATAGCCCCCAATACGTGGAGAATAGTTAACGGAGTTTATAGATTAAATCAAATTCATGGAACTCATATAGGAATTCCTGAAATTATGTTTTGTTATAGATGGGTTGTTGGTGATAATACTTTTTATTTAAAAACTAGGTTTTTAAATAGAGCTTTAGTGGTCAATCTCCCAGATGCCAATAGGGACTACTTCGAGCACGGGATTATTATGAAAAATTGGCAACACCCTCCATTAACTGGAGACGATGTTTACTAGGGTCCCAGATGTCCTCCCTATGGCAATGGGATAGGTTGTTTTTATTTAATTTCATTTTTGAAATTATGCTTCCTTTGTGTTTGATAAAATGTGTCACTGATATTTTGATTTTGATTTATTTGCAGTTGACAGCAAAAAAAAGTCTCCAAAAGAGACAGAAGTTAACTTAAAGCATTTAAAACTTATCTGGGGTCTGCATTAGACTGTTGTCGACGAGCACATCAGATCAGCTTCATATCTGCTGCAGTATAAGAGTTACACCTCATCTTTTACTACTCGTCCGGTGATAAGTGATGTGGATCCAGTACCAGCTTCTTCAAGTTCGTCACCTGAATCGCATATTCCCTTGAGTGAAAGGAAGAAGAAAAGAAGACCTCCTACCATTTTTTAGAAATCTGCCTCTGGTACTGGGGAGGCAAAGAAAAGTAAGCTTGATGTCCCAGGAGAGGGGACAAAGAAAATTAATGCACTTCCCTCGGTTGCTCCTGTGAAGGTTGCCGAGAAGACCCTAGTGGCCCCGAGCAAGGTTATTTCTCCAAGCGAGGTGATTGTCATCTCTCCGACTAAGACTACATCGTTAGTCGAGACCGTTGATGCTCCTCTGAGGAGGCTGAAGAAAAGTTCCTCTATCAATTTGGCTGAATCCATCTCTCAACCCCCGACTAGTGGTGTTCCCACTTTTGTTGCCCCGAGCTCTGCCATGAGCTCGATGAAAACTGGGATCATTCTCAAGATTTAAGGAATTAAAGAAAATCTTACTCGGGACATGGTTACCACATTGGCAGCTCGTCATATTGCTTATGTAAGTCTTATTATCCTAAACTTTCATTTTTCCCTTATTATATCTGCGCACTGATTCGCTATTATTTTCTTTTCCCAGTTGGTGACCCGTTTTAATACAATTCTGAAGAAGATGAAGCTATTAAAGCTTCAAGCTCCTCGTCAAGTGTAGAGGTAGCTTTGGTGGGCCTGACGCAATCTCTGAAGGATTCTCGTCAGAAGTATGCTGATGAGAAGGCCACTTGGGAGAAGAAGCTCACTTTGACCGAGCAGGAGAAAGCTCATGTTGTTGAGGTCTCCATGGGGTTGGAGGAAAAAACAAAAAATTTGGAGGAGAAGAATGAAGATCTTGAAGGGAAGCTCAAAAATGCTGGGGAGCTTGAAATTAAGCTTAAGGTTGCTAAGGAAGAGTTAGTCCAACTTTGTGAAGTAAGTCATCAGAAGGAGGAAATTGAGAATAAGTTGAAGGTTGCTGACGATCTTCTTTCCGAGAAGCTTTCCTCGGAGAAGACAAAAAGTAAATTGGCTGTCAAAAAATCCTTCAGCGTCGATTGGGATAAAGGGTGGAATAAAGGTTTGGCTGCCATGATGTCGCAAGTGGAATATGGCAGCCTCAAATACTTTAGAGATGGATGGGTCGCTTCTCTGCAAGAGATGAAAGTTAATGAAAATTCTGAACTATTCTAGCGACACATCCTGGGCCCCCCTCTAACTCCTGAAGAAGAAGAAGAGGACGAAGCTGCCTCTGAGGAATCTTCCATGGTGATGGGAGATCAAATTTCTCATCCCCCAGTTATCCAGCCCACTGTCGAGGAACTTCAACTACCCGTTACTTCATCCGAACTACCTCCAGCACTTCCCGAGCAACCACTTGTACCATCCGAGCAACCTACCTCCTCGTCCCAGCCTTCTGAGAAAGCTCTGGGAGACAAGGAAACGGTGTAGAGTTGTTCGAATTTTTCTCTATGTTTATTTTTCTCTACCAGATGTAACTCTGAACTTTGTAATTCTCCTTTATGAAATAAAATTTGAATTTTTTATTATACATACTGTTGATTGTCCTCTTCAAGCTCTGTTTGCACTCTTATTGATTCTTGCTTTTTCTTCCTTTACTAGTTTATGGCTAGGATGGAATTATTGTCTGCTCACGATACAAAATTGTTGAGGCAATGCAATGAGTACTTCCAAGCTGGTCATACAGATATGAGTGTAGCACAAATTATTGACATCCTCGGTCAAGGTGCTTTAGAGCAAGCAATTGAAGCATACCAGTATTTGAAGTGCCTGCTCGACCGCGCAGTGTCTAACAACGTAGCATACTATGATATGATTGAAGATCTCTAGGGTACTCTTGAAGAGCTTCAGCAACAATATAAGGAATCTACTGCACTTTTGAACGAGGGGTACGAGAAGAAATATCAGCAACTGAATGCTAATAAGGGATACGATAAAATATTTGCTGCTTATGAAGTGAGAGAGAGAACTTTGAAAACTGAGGTCGAGGAGCACAGGCAAATAGCTGAGCTGTTGGAACAAGAAAATAATAACCTGCAATGGGAAGTCTCCCAGTTGAAATCTGCTGCCTCTACCTCAAACGCTTTAGTCCCTATGAATGGTGAGGGATTTTCTTTCTTGGAGGTCGAAAATGCCAATCTTCGAGATGAATTGGAAACCTTGAAGAAAATTGGTCCGTCTACCTCTGCTCGGGGACGAGCAAGAGCTTCTCGGGGACGAGGAAGGGCTGCTCGGATTCCTGTCGAGGAATAAAGAACTCAATCAGCTCTGGAGAACCAAGCCTTCCAACTGATGGCAAAGAACCAGGCATTGGCTGAGATGTCCAAGAAGATCATGAATCTCGAGGAGCAGCTTTCTGCACAGAAGTCTGCTTTAGAGAATAATGAACTCTTTGCAAAAAATCTCCACGAGCAACTAGAAAGATTGACATATCAATTCCATAAGCAGCCCAGAGAATTCTGGATGGCTGGCTACAATGAGGCTCTCTACCATTTGGATGATCGTATCCAAAATGCAAATAATGAGGGTTACAAACAGGGGTGGTTGAATGCCTTAGGTGTACTGAAACTGGAACAGGGTCATTACCTGTGGGATTACCATAATCCTGGGCTGCTCAACCTACCAGTGCCACCATTCAAGCTTGATATGAGTTGGATCCTTGCTCGGGCCATCCCTCGGTGTTTGATTTCCAAATACCTTGGCGATTACAATCTCCATTCCAATGCTGAGATATCTCATCCCGAGCACCTACTCGATCGGCCATCTGTGATGAACATCAGGATGCTTAAATATCTTAACTTCATAAACTCCCCTTATGCTTTGGATGAGCCAGCTGCTGGCGAGGAACCTGTTTCAAAAGCAGAGGGGAAAAAACCAATAGAATAGGAATCTTGTTGTAATAATAAATTTGTATTTCATTCTTGATGTATTTTGTTCTACATTTAATGAAATAATTTTATTTGCAAATCTTGATTGCTATTGTCTTGTAATTGTAAAACACTTTACATTTGTGCATGTATATATGTTAAAAAGATAACAACATTGTGTTATTTGTCGATCAACTATAGTTTATTAAAACTTATTATCGACTATCTTGGATTTGTGTTAATCATTTGACGACTAACCAAAATTGATGACATTTTGTTTCTCGACCAACTTATTGGTAATTTACGAGTATCAAAAAATTCTGCTTGATCATTTTCACATACTTTTACTTTAAAATGCTTCCGACCAACTGTAGTTAACCTTTAGTTGGCATTTGGGGGAATAGATTTACTTCCCGACCAACCTTTGTTGGCATTTTTGGGAATAGATTTACTTCCTAACCAACCTTAGTTCGCATTTTTAGGAACAGATTTACTTCCTAACCAACCTTAGTGGGCATTTTTAGGAATAGATTTACTTCCTAACCAACCTTAGTTAGCATTTTTAGGAATAGATTTACCTCCTAACCAACTTTAGTTGGCATATTTAGGAATAGAGTTACTTCTTAACCAACCTTAGTTGGCATTTTTAGGAATAGATTTACTTTCTAACTAACCTTAGTTGGCATTTTTAGGAATAGATTTACTTCCCAACCAACCTTAGTTGGCATTTTCGGGAATAGATTTACTTCCCGACCAACCTTAGTTGGCATTTTCGGGAATAGATTTACTTCCTAACCAACCTTAGTTGGCATTTTTAGGAATAGATTTCTGAATAGTCTGAGTATCTTTGCTGAATGCGTAGCACGAGTATTCCGCGAAAAATTTCCAATAAAGAGAGAATTGGGCAGAATGTTGTCACTTTATTCATACTGATGAAACTGCATTACATGAGAGTTTACATTACTGATAATATTTGCGCAGGTGTTCGGCATTCCATGCATTTTTAAATTCCTCCCCCTCTAAAGTTTCTATTATGTATGTCCATGGTCGAACAACTTCCTTAACTCGGTAGGGTCCATGCCAGTTTGCTTCCAGTTTGTTGTGCTTTTGAATCACCTTTTTTAGCACATAGTCTCCTTCTTTAAGGTCGCACTTCTTTACTCTCTTGTTGTAGAACAAAGTTGTTCATTGCTGGTAAGCAGTATTTCTAATGGCTGCTTCTTCTCTAACTTCCCTGAGCATGTCCAAGTCTAATCTTCTCATTAAATCGCTGACAGGGGAATTAAAATTCAGTACCCTGTGTGTTGGGAGTCCCAATTCGGCGGGTATAACAGCTTCACTTCCAAATGCTAGCATATATGGAGATTCCCCTGTTGCTACTCGGGGAGTAGTTCGATAAGCCCACAGTACAGAGTGCAGCTCGTTAATCCAGTTTGCTTTCGCATCATTCAGTCTTTTCTTCAAGCCATTTAGCAGCGTTCTGTTTGTTACTTCAGTTTGTCCATTGCTTTGGGGATGGCCTTGGAGCTGAGTGAATCTTCAGGATATTCGACTGATGATAGTAGGTCACGAACTCCTCGTTGTCAAACTGATTTCCATGGTCTGTGATGAAGGCATGAGGAAGACCATACCGACAAATGATGTTTTTCCAAATAAATTGGTACACCTTGTCGTACGTCATATCGATGAGGGGCTCAGCCTCAACCCATTTAGTAAAATAGTCCACGGCGACCACGAGATACTTAAATCTTCCCCTGGTCGTTGGCAGTGGCCCGACCAAGTCTATTCCCCATATGGAAAATGGCCAAGGGGAAGTAATGGGTGTCAATAATGCTTGGGGAGTTCTTCGGATGGAGGAGAAGCACTGACACTTGTCACATTTTTTGGCATATGCTATACAATCAGCCCTCATCGTTGGCCAGTAGTACCCTTGAGTTATCATTCTCTGCAAAAGTGTCCGACCAGCTATATGGGCTCCACGGGACCCTTCATGGACCTCTTCAATAAAACCTTTCACCTCGGTGGGATCCACACATATTTTCAATCCTACTATTATTCCTCGTCTGTATAGAATACCATTAGTCAGTACATAACGAGCATCCTTAAACTTCAATTTCTTAGCTGCAAGTTTGTCAGTTGGTAATTCCCCTTTCTCAATATAGGCCCTGATGGGATCCATCCATGATGATCCTAAATCGAGGGTAATAAAATTCATTGTCAGATCTTCATCTATACTCCAACCAGCTAAAACTTCAATTGGGATTGTTCTTCGTAGCTCGGTACGAGTAGCTGATGCTAATCGAGCTAAGGCGTCTGCTCTCGCATTCTCCATTCTTGGTATTCTGACCAGCTGAAAAGCAGCAAATTCCGACACCAGTTTCTTTGCCTTTGCATGATATCTGATCATTAATTCTCATTTAGCTGCTTATACTCCCATCATTTGATTTATGATCAATTGGGAGTCATTGAAGACAATAACCTGCTCTGCCCCCATAGTTTTTGCCAAACTAATACCTGCAATCATTGCTTCATATTCAGCCTCATTATTCGAAGCTTTGAATTGGAAATGTAGGGCATATTCCACGTCAACCTCATCCGGACTGTTCAAAACTATCCCTGCCCCACATCTTGTAGTGCAAGATGAGTCATCCACATATAGACTCCATATAGGTAACTCATCTTTAAATTTTTGATCTGACAGAGTTCCTCGGTGGAAAATTTGTTGCTTCCTTTCACCATCTCCTAATATTTCTTGTTGTTCGTCGATCATCTTTTCTTGCCCTTTTACCAGCCTAAGCTGGTCTGGGCTTGAATTTGATAACTCGGTAACATCTACTTACCCTTTTACCAAGCTAAGTTGGTCTGGGCTTGGGTTTGATGATCCTGTAACATCCACAGGTTGATCAGTGAGAAACTTTTGCTCCTCGGGGGTATCAGGATAAGTGAACTCTGCTATAAAATTTGTTATTGTTTTCCCTTTTAGCGATGATCTGGGTTCATAAACTATATCATATTCACCAAGTTCTATTACCCAATACATCAATCTTCCTGATTTTTCTGGTTTATGAAGGGCTTGCCTCAATGGCATATCAGTATATACTACTATAGTATGAGACTGGAAGTATGGATTCATTCTTCTACTTGCCTCGATCAATGCTAGTGCCAATTTTTCCAGCTTTGGATATCTGATCTTTGCTCCTCGAAAGGCCTTACTCGTGTAATAAATCAGTTTTTGCACTCCATTCTCCATTCTTATCAATGCCGAACTAACTGCATTCTTTGACACTGCCAGATACAAGTATAATTTTTCTCCCATCACTGGCCTGAATAACAATGGAGGTGCTCCCAGATATTTCTTCAAGTCTTGAAAAGCCTTCTCACATTCATCATTCCACTCAAAAGTCTTTCGGAGTGTTTTGAAAAATGGGAGACATCTATCAGTTGCTCGCGATACAAATCTATTGAGTGTTGCTACTCGCCCTGTAAGACTTTGCACTTCTTTCTTCGTCGTTAGGGATCGCAGCCCTAACAGAGCTTTGATCTTTTCAGGGTTAGCTTCAATGCCTCGCTGATTGATAATGTACCCAAGAAACATGTCTTCTCGTACTCCAAATATGCAATTGGTCGGGTTCAACTTCATTTGATATTTATCCAACTGATCAAAGGTCTGGCCTAAGTCAAGTAGATGATCGGTAGCTTTCTTACTCTTTGTCAGCATATCGTCAACATAGACTTCCATATTGCAACTGATTTGCTCTGCAAACACTTTGTTCATCAGCCACTGATATGTTGCACCTGCATTTTTCAAACCAAAAGGCATAACATTATAACAATAAGTTCCCCTAGGGGTAATGAAAAAAATACTCTCCCTGTCTTCAGGTTTCATTTTAATCTGATTGTAACCAGAATAAGCATCCATGAAGCTCAGCAGCTCGTGTCCCGAGGTAGCATCCACTAGTTAATCAATTTGGGGCAGCGGAAAGTGATCCTTTGGGCATGCTTTGTTGAGATTGGTGAATTCTACACACATCCTCCATTTGTTGTTCTTCTTCTTCACCATCACCACATTTGCTAACCAGTCTCGATATTTAACATCTTCAATAAATCAAGCTTTCCGGAGCTTCTCGACTTCCTCCTGTATAGCTTGATTTTTCTCGAGACTGAATACTCTTCTTCTCTGCTTCACAGGCTTGATCTCCTTATTCATGTTGAGCTCGTGACATAAGAAATTTGGGCCTATCTCGGGCATATCCTTATGACTCCATGCAAAAGTTTGCTTTCTGCTTCTTAATAAAGTTATCAATTCCTGTTTTAATGAGGCTTCCAATGACGAACCTATTTGAGTTGTTCGTTCAGGGTGCTCGTCGTCCAGAATGATGTTTTCATTAACTTCCACCACCTGGCCTTTCACGAGTTGGGACTCGTCTCTAAGATCTAATATTTCAATTTCTGCACCTTCCTCCACTTGATAGGTAGTAGTCTTATTCCTCGATTCCTCCAGTTCCTCTTGCTCGGCGGATGAATAATAGCATTCCCGAGCTACTTTCTGATCACCTTTCACAACTCCTACTCCAAAATTTGTCAGAAATTTTAGGCATTGATGTACCGTAGATGGGACAGCCTCAAACTTCTTCAATCCTACTCTTCCCATGATGATATTGTATGTTGATTGAGCATTATTATCCATCACGAAGAAGCGTATTCTTTCTGTTCGATAAGAAGGCCATGTACCAATGAATATGTCCAACTTGATCGTCCCATGTGGAAAAACTTTCTCGCCAGAAAAACCGAGTAGGGGTCTGTGATAAGGCTCCAGTTGAGATAGTTTTAGATTTAAACTGTCGAAGCACGAGTAGAACATGATGTCTGCCGAGCTACCATTATCTACCAGTACTCTTGAAATCATCACTTCCTTCATCCTCATTTTGATCACCAGTGGGTCATCATGAGGATATAGAACACCTGTGAGGTCGTTCTTTGAGAAACCAATGACCAATTTATCTTTGTTCACTTTTCTAGGGTGATCCTCCTCAGCTAGATTTATTCGTTGAATGTATGAGCAAGCTTGAGCCTTACAGAGGTAAGCTTTTCTCTCTGCACTAAGGTCTCCTCCTCCTGCATCTCCACCTGTAATAACATTACAATCAAATAACCCAAAATGTATTGAGAATACCTCGCATTATGGCTGCCTTGGTCTTTTGGGAATATCGGGGTCATCTTCTGGATCATCTTCTTGGTCTCTTTTCTTGTTATCCTCTGCTCGACGAGGAGATCTAGGCCTCTCTCTCATTCAGTCATTGTTTCCTCTTTCATTTCTACGATCAACATACTGCCAGTTTTCCTCGTCTGATGAGTGTTTCGATCTCATTCTGCAGAGCTATGCAATTTTTGGTCATATGGCCATGATCTTTGTGAAACTCGCAATATGTTGCCTTATTCCTCCTGTCAGGGTCCGTCTTCATTTTATCTGGCCAGTTTACTCCTTGCTATTTTTTATTTCTTCTAGAACGTGGTTAATGTCTTTATTCAAAGGAGTATAATTATCAAACTTCTTCAATATCTCCCATGACGACCTTGTTTTTTATTGTTTATCACCACCACTGTTCTTATGCTCTTTCTTCTTAGCTTTATCACCCTCCACCTTAGTTTATTTGGCATCCATATTCTTTTACGCTGCCATAGCCTCCTTGGCATTCATGATCTTGGCCGCTTTTCCCATCAATTCTGACATGGTTCTGGGTGGATCTTTGGCCAAAGTGTAGTACAACTTGTTGGGCAGCAGCTCACTCATCAAGGCGGTAATCGTTGTTTTTTCCTCATAATCAATGACTTTGAGTTTCTTGTTATTAAAACGAGTTATGTAATCTCTGGTACTCTCACTAGCTTTTTGTCTAACACTTAACAAATGCGCTACTCGTTTAACTGGCTTTGCCCCAAAACAGAAATTCCCAATGAATAACTCGGCCAATTAAAAGAAAGTTGAGATCTTACCCCGAGGAAGATTATTGTACCATATTTGAGCAGATCCGACAAGAGTTCCAGAGAATTCTTTGCATCTCATCTCATCTGGAACAGCATAGATGTCAATTGCAGCTTGGTATTGTTCTATATGAAGGACAGGGTCGGTCTTTCCATCATATTTGGGGGTTACAACAGGTGCTTTGAACTTTGATGGTGTGGGAAAATCCACAATGGCCTGGACAAAAGGTGTCCCTTGAGCAAAAGTTCGTTGTAGGGGGTTCTTGGCCTTAACCATTTCCCCTAATCTATCCTCCAACCTCTAAATAGAGCCTTTCCACGCATCATTTCCTTCCTCGGGCCTGTTAGTTCGAGCAACTGATCGTGTTGATGTGGCTTCCTGTGATTTATCTTGACGAGCAGTTGGTCGCGATTGGGCAGATCCTTCCCTTAAGTCTAATGATCGTCGAAATCTCCTCGACACAGCCTTAGGAGGACTTTTGCTCCTCCTATGACCTAATCGATCAAAAGGAGATACCCTGCTTAATCTTTCTAGGGCATTAGCCCTTTCTGGAGAGAGAGTGATACGTTGTTCAGTATCTATGGCTCGTACTGACAAAGTTAGTCCAGGTTGATAAGAAAAATCTTCAGACTCCTCAGTACGATATGAATCGGTACACCTAGTACGCGAAGAAAGTAAACGGGTATTTTTTTTAATACTTCGCTGTCCTGAATGGGTCGGTGCACCGCCATGGAGGGTTTGTATGAGTTGTCGCATAGTTTCTTGCATGGCTGTTTGGCCCTAGGCCAGATTTGTCATTATTCCAGTCAGATCTGGAACATTTGGCGGAGCAGATGGATTTAGGGGTTTTTCAGCATTTTGATTGCTAGATTCAGGATTATCAGCCATTTGTGATGAAAGTGAAAAATGATATTAACAGTCGTTTCCCACAGACGGCGCCAATCTATTAATGTAAAAAATTAGATTATCTCTAATTATTTAATCATAGATAAAAATAAATAGGCAATGAATTTTTAAAGTGGTTCAGCCTCAAAAGGATGGCTTACGTCCACTGTATTATTATTGCTGAGTGTTTAGGAATTCTCGAAGTATGAGTATCCTCCAGAAATTTCGGTCCCTTACAATGAGGATAATACAATGTATTTATAGCCCTCAGGTTGTACATGTGAAAGGGTAATACATTAAATGCCCCTTAAGCGTATACATCTGTATGATAATAATAAACATTTAATGCGCAGTCAATCTGTAGGTTATCCTGCTATTAATGCTTTATTCGAGGTGCAGCTCGGACCGCCTAATTAGCTCGGTACCCATAAGTTGCTCGGTACTCATAAGTTCCTCGTAGAGCTCTTGTTGGTCGGAGCGTCTGAGTTGATCGAGGAGGCAGAGTTCCTCGTTGCTAATATGATTATAAAAATATCGGTACGTGCCACGTAGATTGACACGTGTCCTCTTATGATTAGCCCATGTCAGCAGGTTAAATTTAGTATCAACATTTATATTTTTAGAATATTAAAAAAATTATACACTAATCAAGAAACATTCATCCGAGCAAAAATATTTTAAAGTTGAAAGTAAAAGTGGAGGAATAATGTTTTGGAATGAGAATAGTGGTTCCATGAAAATAGGTCTCGCCAAGAAACATTGGTCGGAGCAAGAAAATTGGAGCAACATTTTCCTAGTGGCTTTGCGTGGCAAATTAAATCAAAAGAAATTATATTTTGCACTTTTGGAAAAATCACTTGCCTTTTTGCACCAAACATTGACCCTAAGTTGGGTGGAAAACAATCCACCACAAAAGACAAAAATACTCCATGCTAGCTTCTCTCCTAAAAGGTTGTAGCTATTAAAAAATGGGTAATAGGATAAAGGATAATAGCTATAGCAATTAGCTATAACCATTTTTTAATATCTACAGCTTTTTAGGAGAGAAGCTAGCATGGAGTGTTTTTGTCTTTTATGGTGGAATTCCACCATAAAAGACAAAAACACTCCATGCTAGCTTCTCTCCTAAAAAGCTGTAGATATTAAAAAATGGTTATAGCTAATTGCTATAGCTATAATCCTTTATCCTATTACGGTCAATGTTTGGTGCAAAAAGACAAGTGATTTTTTCAAAAGTGCAAAATATAATTTCTTTTGATTTCATTTGCCACGCGAACCCACTAGGAAAATGATGCTCCAATTTTCTTGCTCGGACCAATGTTTCTTGGTGAGACCTATTTTCATGGAACCACTATTCTCATTCAAAAATATTCTTCCCCCACTCCACTTTTAAATTTAAAATATTTTTACTTTAGTGTATAATTTTTTTAATATTCTTAAAATATAAAAAAACATAAAAATTGTTTTTTAATTAAAAAAAATAGTCAGTTATTTATTAAAAAACGTATTGTTCCTTTTTATTGAAACGAACGTTAATAAAAAAAACTAGTTTGTTACTCACAAATCATATTAACAATAATAATACACTAATCATTAATAATGCAACGGAACAAGACAGTTCGTTCCATTCACATCCGGGACAATAATAATGTTTTTACGTCAAAAAATCTCAGGATGAGATTTCTTTGAGGTGTGTATAATGTAACAGCCTCAATTTTCATGCATGTATTTTTTAGAATAAATCTGAACCGTCAATTTTATTTATTTCGTTCGCCAATTTTTAGCAATAGGATTACCCTTAATTTTTGCATAAATACTTGGTCACTCAAAAGTTTCATAAAACAATCACTTTCATCATAGTTTTAATATATATATATATATATATGATTTTGGATGAATAGTAATTTCGGATGAAAATAAAATTTTGGGTGAATAGTAATTTCAGGAATAAAATATGTTTTAAACAAAAGTTTTCACGTAAAAATTTATATGCACAATACGGAGGTTGAAACTATCAAATACGTAGTAGCATGTCGTGTTCGAGCCTGACTTGGTACATATATGACGCGCATATGTGTAAAAAGATAATAAACGACAAAGGTGGTATATAACTACGAAACAAAAAAGCACGAACCACTCGTATTATGTAAATTTATATAAAAAGTGTCCCCCACATTTTTTGGGGGTTATATTTTTATGCGATAGGAATCTTACTTTGGTAAAAAATATATATTTCTGGTACAAATATATTATTGAGACAAAAATTTATTTTGGGGAAATTAATAAATTTTGCATATTATTTGGTAAAAATATAAACATATATATATATATAGGGGTGGGTGTACATATTCCCGAAAAACTCAAAATTTTATTTTTATATATTTCTTTTTGGCCGAAATAAATACATGTTTGAAGATATAAGTATATTATTTTAAAAGTTAGAACACATGGGTTTGCTTTGTTGTAGGTCTTGGCAGCATGTTAGTTTTGTTAGTTTTTTAGCCGAAAGCTTTCCTATGATTCCGTAATTATTGGATATATATGTAGCATTGTGTAGGCATTTATATAATAACTTGTAAGTTGGGTGGAAAACAATCCACCATAAAAGACAACAATATTCCATCTTAACTTCTCTCCTAAAAAGTTGTAGCTATTAAAAAATGGGTACAACTAGTATCCTTTATTTTATAACAAGTTAGGGTGTCAGTTATCTTCGCTCCTTAAAATGTAAAGGGACTCCAAATTATATATTACAATGACAAAATTATTCTTATTATAAAATAAAACTTCTTTCATATAATGTTTACTTTATTTTTTAAAACAATTCATTATCTAAAAGCAAGAAAGATATTACAAAACTCCAATTCTCTCTTTCAACTATAATTAAAATATCTAGTACTCCCTACAATTAAATCTTTTTACATATATATATATATATAAATATACTCAAATTCTGGATATATTATTAAACAAATAACTAAATGTATATTACTTCCTTAGAACATATGAAAATAATTATGAATGTTAAAAATATGAAAATATATAACTGTATCCATATAAAATATATAACTGTCAAATCTTACTTTTTACCTGACACGAAAAACAACCAAAATAAAAAAATAAATATAACATGACATAAAATCTTTTATAACCGAACACGACTCCAATAAAAGCAACTCGACACGACACAACAATTTTTTTTTAACCAAACACGAACATGATCCTAATAAAAGTGACACAACACAACATAAAATATTATTTTTTTACAAAACACGTACGCGACCCAAGTAAAAGTGACGCCCCACAATATATGTTATTTTTTAACCAAACAAAAACTCAACCAAAATAAAAATGACACGACACGAAACCAACCAATATTATTTTTTTGTACATTTTATTTAAAATGCTTTATAATACCGCCTATACATACCGCTGGCGCGTACCAACATATTAGAAAAAAATGGTCCGCGCCAGCGGAATGTATAGGCGGTTGGACTGCCTATGCATACCGCTGGCGCGAACCATTTTTTTAATTAGTAAAAAGATTATTTTTGAAATAATAAATAATGGTCATCGCCAGTGGTATGAAAACAAAATACGACTCCATGACACGTCGCGTTTTATTTGGGTTGTGATCGTGTTACTTAAAAAATATAAAAAACAATTTTCATTATAAAAAATTATTTTTTTATTTGTTAATTTTTTCCCAGTTTTATGTAAAAAAATATTTTTTTTGAAAAAAAACAATTTTTAAATCTACCTTAAAAAAAACTTTTTTAAAACTATCATAACAGTTTTTTAAATAAAAAAAAGGTTTTGAAAACTATCATAATAATTTTTTTAAAAATTTTTATAAAAAAATGTTTTAAAAAATAGTTGAAAATATTGTTCTTTATTGAAAAAAATTAACAAATAAAAAAGTATTTGTTTGATCTTTAGAGCAAAGGGCAAGTTTGTCTTTTAAAAAGTATTTGGAGTGTTTTAAGAATTTTTGGAGTGTGGTTAGCTATACCCAACAAGTTATTATATGCATGCCTACACGAGGCTGCAAGTTATTATCCTTAATTTTGATCATGGTTGACTTGTCCAAGTTGAAGAGCAACGAACGCGTGAGCGATGTGCCGTTTGTTTGTCTTTTTCAAAAGGTCAAGCAAGTATTTTACTCGGAGTGTATCAACAACGAGCTGTGGTGAATCGTCTTACATGTGCCAAAGTGTCTAAACAGTAGTGTGGATGATGTGGTTGCTCCTACCGAATATCAAACTATTTTTTATGATAACCCGAATTTGAAACAATTTTTAGATTTGTAATAAGTATTCCAATTATCGGACATCAGTTTAATGCTTTTAATTCATTTATACTTTATCACTTTACTGCATGTAATATTTAGATTTAATTCTTAAGCATTAATTCAAGTCCATGTCTAGTGGGTGTATTATTCTAGTGTTTTATTATTATCGGACATCAGTTGAATGCTTTTAATTCATTTGTACTTGATCAGTTTAGTGCATTAATTCAAAGTTGTCAGTGTTTTGTTATAATATGATTAGTGCTTTGTATTCTTCTAATTCATTTGGGTTTGTACTAATAACAATAATTTTTATATAAAATGTCTTCTTCAGGGCTTGGTGGCAGTGGAGGCGACCAGGGATCCTCGGTAGCTAGGCTCCCAAAATGGGGCAAATTGGGATCGGCAGTTGAGAACAAGACGGGATTATTGGCTAGATCCCTCAAGTTGGTGAAGACGATTATCGGCCCGGGGTACACTAGTTGGAGGGAGGTGTCAAATGAGCTCAAGTTGGCTATTTGGGCGGCACTACAGGTAATGTATTTATATTTATATTTATTTTTATTTTTATATTTATATTTCAATTTCAATTTCAATTTATATTTATTTTTAAATTTATATTTATTTTTATATTTATATTTATATTTATATTTATATTTATATTTGTATTTGTATTTATTAGCAACTAACACTTACTTTCTTTTTGTTTTGTATTTGTTTGATAGGAACAATTCGGCATGCCCCCACAACTCCGCGATTTCATATTGGAGCAGTTAAGGGAACAACATAAGACGGGGAAGAAGAATTTGTGGGCCCGACGGTACTTTGGGAAGACCCGGGACTCCATTCTCAGAATGCGTGATACCGTCCCGACGAAGGAGCCGATCGCATTGGCACAGCGGTAAAAGTTTATCGACAATGAGATCGAGGAGCGACAATTGGCATGTCGCCAATCGAGGAGGAAAAACCGGGCGAAAAAGTCGAACGTGCACTACTCCGGGAGGACGTCTTACGCTAAGGAGGAGCACGGGATGGTAAGCTCTTATTTTTCTATAATTATAGTTTAATGTTATTCTGTATTATTTTATTTTGCGTTGCTTACAAATTTTGCATTATTTTATTTTAGGAGACGGGGAGTGGCCCTGGGGGTAGACCACATAGGCTCGATACCTATATGGCGATCCGGACGAAGAAGGGCAAGGGCAAGGGCAAGGAGGGGTCCCCGAGAGTCACGGCCACGATTGTAAGTTATAAATGTTTAGTTTTTGTTAATTACGTTATAATTTTTTTTATTTACTTAATTAAATAATCTTGTGTTTTTTGTCATTTCAGGCAAAGCTTAAGGAAGTGCATGAGTCACAGTCTAATGTTGACAAGGCATCTTTGGCTACGAACGCACTCAACGAAGTGCTCGGCGCTGATCGCAAGGGGAGGACTAGGGGTGAGCTCGCGGGTGGGGAAGTTTAGGATCATCGGAATGGAGACGAGCAACACCGGATTGGCTCGTCAGGTGGACACGCATGACGAGAAGCTATCAAGATTAGAGGCGACAGTCCTAGATATGTACGCCTTCATGAAGCATAAGTTGGACAAGAGGAATGCAATACCCCGTACTTTTATAAGTAATTAAATCACATGAGTGGGTATAATTTAATAATTCGAGAATCTAAAGTATATAAGATGGACTGATTATATTTCATGTCGTAGGTGAATAACAGTGACAAGTGATATTATTTTATGCGGAAAAAAATGTGTGGAGAATTGTATTGGGTTAAGACGTGAATTTTTTATACGTGGCTCGGATGGAGATTTCAAGTGCACGGTTGGTCTCGGAGTGGCCGAGATAATCAGAATAGAGTGCCCGAATGTAGTAGTTGGGTTCCGAGGACTTTTTGGATCAGTAGGGACTCGCATTTGTGTATACGAGTCAATTTTGGGTTTAATAAGGGATAAACCCTTATTTCTCTCTTATAAGAGCACGAGATAAAGGAAATAAAGAAAGAAAAGGAAGGAAGAAGAAAAATGGAGAAAAGAGGAGCTCGGGCCAACTCCGGAGGATTTTCGGCACGAGATCGTCGGATTTATCCAACCAGACAAGTGTTTAACTAGCTTTAACTATTAAGTGTGCTTATTTTTCATATCATAATTGGTGAGAAAATTATGAATTTTGGGTTTGGGATTCTTGGATCAAAAATGGGTTTTTGAGAATTGATTTCACATAAATTGTTGTGATATAAACTCTATATGAAATCTAGACTAAAATCCATGTTAATGGTGTAAGATTATAGTAAGAAATTGGAGGAGTTGCATAAATAAGAATTAGGGTTTAAATTCTTAGATATGGATGAATCCTATGAAATTAAAGGGTTGTATTGATGGTAGATAAGTGTGTAGATGTTTATATTAGTGGTTTGGGAGATTAGGAACCATAAGTTTTGGGTGGAATAAAAGTGTGTGTAAATTTCGTGTAGGATGATCGAAACGGTTCATTTTTCTTGGTAAACGGTTTGGTACGGATGATGGGACCGATGCATTTTTAGGAGACATCGGATCGGTCGGCCATTAAAGGTTTCTGATGAATTTTAGGGATCGAACCGGTTCGTTTTCCTGGAAATCGGATCGGTCTGATTCTGTCAGAAAGCAGACAAGTTTTCTTGGCGTTTGGAGATAAATTCTTTTTTCTGAGAAATGTTAGAGGATTCTAAATATAGTGTAAGGATCTATAGGAGTTTAAATGAGATATATGTGACCCTTAGGATTTATGTAAATAAAATCTGGGAGGTGATTTGAAAGAGTGTTTTGGGGCGAGTGACACTCGATAAATTGATTCGGCAGATATATATATATATATATATATATATATATATATATATATATATATATATATATATATATATATATATATATATATATATATTACGCGTGTAAGATATATATGTCGATTATATGAGAAATAATCCGAACGTGCGTAGGATGAATTTAAAATTTTAGCAAGTCCTGATAAGTTAATATTCGAAAGAAATAAAAGGTGAGATCCTCTCATAAGTGAGTGAATACTTATTGTATGAATATAAGTTGTGTGTATATTTATAAATTAATACGAATTGGTATCTTTGAATGTTAGGCTAATGCCAAATGAGCTAGGCATGGGTAGCCAGATTGATGATGATGATGATGATATATATATATATATATATATATATATATATATATATATATATATATATATACACACACGAGTATAGAGACAATATATATATGATATGATTATAAATATATCTGTGTGTGAATGATATATTTATGTGAATCATATCCCCTAGTGCTATCATGGGAAGTTGCGCGATGTGGGTGAATCATCTGGTTTGAGGAGTAGGTGAGTATATTCCCCAGGTCATAGCATCCATTATTTATTTGGGTGACTTATTAGGGGTGAGACGTGGTGGGTATGTTTCATTCTCATTCCTATTGAGGAACTATGATCGTTTCCCATACATTTGAGATTTGGGTTTTTACCAGGGCAGAATGAGAGATTTCGACTGCTGGCTCCCGAATTTGGTAATGTGAGTTATGCCCCGGAAGATGATAGCACTGTCGTAATTGTATCCATGAGTTTTAACTCTGAGGGATGGATTTATACTTATATAGCGTGTGATATATAAGTATTGATCTATACTTGATGATTATAGTATTATATATATATATATATATAAAGAATGTAGTTTATATACACTGGAGGTGTATAGTATATTATTTATATGAGATGAGAATATATGTATATATGGACTAAGACAAGGAAAGGATCGTGAGTTAATTTCTAATATCCGGGAGTACGAAATTCGGAATATAAAATGTAAAATACGTATATAAATGTAAGAATATTATATACGAAATAATAACCCTAAAATGAGAGTGGGGTAATAACTAGTGAAGATTATTTAAAATGAACGGTCATATAAGAAGCGAGAATTATATGGTATAAGCTTAGGCGAACGCTTAGAACATTTTAGATACGTGGGCTGCTTGATAGTGTATAGACTTTGGAGTTTCGAGGTGCTAGTTAGGCTGTGTAGCTAACTAGGGTGTTTTAAAATACATGCGTTAGGTGTGCACTATTAGATGAGAGGTAAGGGATTCTCATGTGAGTGCGACACTAATTTAAATATGAAGAGTGTCATATTTTCTATATTAAAGTAAATTAAGCACTTGCTAAAATATCTTTTAAAACCCCGGGCTCTAACCCATACCTATTTTCTTCTTCTTTGTATACTTTTTAGGTGTCCAAACACAGGGACGCCTGAATAACTAATTCTTTCGAGTCAGGCATTGTTGTCGCAGCTGTGGATGTGGGCAGGAGGTTATTTTATAGACGCTTCCTTCTTTGTGATCTAGATAGGAGGTATTGTAATAATAATCGGGGATGTTTCCTAACTGATGTTATTCATTTTTATTAAGCGAGATGTCACAGGTGGTATCAGAGCATCAGGTTCTAGAGTCCTTAAGAATCTGTGCGGGTGTACTACGCTTTCAACGTTGCCTTCGATTTGATGTAGAGCCCTATGTTTAGGATTGTTGATTTCTATGGTGAAATTTCGTTATCCAGCTATAGTGCATATATATTAGTGAATCTTATTTTCATTCGGGTGTGCTTTATATGCCGATGACGTAGAGGGCGACCAGAGGGGGGCCGTTGGGAGACAGCAGGAGGCAGAGCCCAGTCGAAATTGTAAAATTTTGGGGATAATGACTATAGTTGAGGTCACCCCTATTGTTGCTCGGGAAGAGAGGGTTGTAAGGACTTTTAGGGTGCAGTGTATATTCTCAAGTACCGGTATAGCAGAAAGTGGTGCCAAACTAAACTCACCCAGCATGGTTAGAATGGAAAGAGTCCGAGAGGTCTTTGAAGAGGATTGTCGGTTGGAATGTTTGAGAATGCGAAGAGTGTGTGCGTAGCCAATGGACGAGAGATATCCAGAGGCTTTTGCATTTGTCGGAATGTGGTATACCCATAAGTGAAAATAATGGGATAAATTTTTTCTTGGCTCGCAGGAGCAGTGTTGTAGTGGTGGGAGTAAATCACCACATTTGAGAAGTGAAATATAATACAATGGAAGGATCTTAGGTATGGTTTGACTGCAAGTTCCTTTATCTTTTGTTCAGAAGGAGATGTGGACAGTGTTCCGAACTCATCATAGGAAGGGCCGGCCAGAGGTCCATTTATGAAAATGAATTTACGAAATTGGTTAAAATTTTGATATGTTGTATTTAATGGTGAGATGAAGCCGCTGTAAAGAATTCAGTTCGGTCGGACGGTCAATTTTTTTTGCTTCTTTGGTCGGATCCTCCCCCAATTTTTATATAAAAAGTTACAATTTCAAAATTTTTTAATCCGATTTAAATTCCACTTAAAACCTTATTGTTTATATATAAAACCCATTATTTTTACATACTAAATTTAATTAGATTCCAAAAAATTATTTTTTTGAAAATTTTAAATTCCTAACCGATTTTATGTTTCAAAAACACAAAAACTTTGGGGGTGGATATGTAATTTATTAAACCTATAACCTAACTTAACACACTATCTCTCTCTTTTATTTTTTACTTCAACCGTCACCCCCTCTCTCCCTTATATATATATATATATATATATATATATATATATATATATATATATGTCCGATCCACACTGTCCCGCATATTAACAGTGTGGACCGGACATGTGTCACCTAGCGGTGAGCCCAAAAATTATCGACTAAATTATGGGCACTCTCCCTCTCTCTCCCTTTTTTGGACTCGCCGTCAGGTGACATATGTCCAGTCCACATTGTTAAGATGCGGTATAGTCTGCACAAAAGCAGTACTCTCTGTGTATATATATGCCTTCTATGTTATTGAAGAGCCCCTCACAAAAAATAATTTTAGAATTTGGCATTAATGAATAACAACTTTTATAAGAGCATCCACAATGGTGGGATGCCTCGAAAGGTAGTTTGCCAACCCATTTTGCCCAATTACCTTTCTCCCGAATGGAAGCCATGCGGTGGGGAAGCCTTCCTACAAACTTCTGAAGTTCGTAGGACTTCCAACGAGAAAATGAAGTTTGTAGGAATTCCTATGAACTTCAGAAGTTCGTAGGAATGCTCAACGGCTATAAACGACTATAATAAATGATAACATTGGTTTGTGATAAATAAACACCAGGTCCCTCATCCTCATTCACTACATCTTCAACCTCCTTCATTTCTGATCAGCCTCCCAATTTCTACAAAAACCAGTTCCCTTAATCTTCCAAATATATCCCAAAATTCTCCGAAAAACTCCCATAATTTACCAAAAGCAGTCCTTCAATCCATCAAAACAGTCCTTTATTTCTTAAAATTATATTATTTACAACATGGATGGAATAAGATGGAAAAAATACTTAAATGTCGAAAAAAGCAAAAAACACGGCTCCACATCAACGGCAATTTCGACACAAGTTGTGTCGAGTGAACCTTTCGATCTTGTATACAAGCATTACACCCGTATTTTCGATCGAGAAACACACTCTCCAATTAGGAGATGACGATCATTAATAGAAATAAATTTGAATTTCGGAGTAATTGGGCGAGCCTAATGAAATTATACAAAATAATCGGAGAAAATAAACCATTGATAAATGAAATTATCGACAGTGTCAGTGTTATGTCCAACTAATTTTCAAAGGTGATGTCGAATTCTAATCAATGCATTGTGACGACGATGATCGAACGTTGGTGGGACATGACGCATACCTTCCAACTATCGTATGTTGAAATAACATTCACTCCTTTCGACTTCACGATGCTTTTTGATAATTATTATTTCTTATTATATCCCTTATTTAATATTATTTACATATTATTTAAATTAATTGAACGTGTTACGATAATTATCCTATTATTTGTATATATGACATGTAGTTATAATTTACGTATAGGCATGCCATTGGGCAAGGGTTACCCATTCAAAACTTGTCGAACGAAAAATACACAAATTTTGTAAATACCGTTAATGAATTTTTCCCATAAATTCATATCCAGCGATTTCCGACCTTAAGAAATACATTGAAAATTTTGTGAAGCAACCAAATCTACCTAATTATATGTGGTCAGTCATCGCTCGAGCATTTTGGTTTTACATAATTAGCAGTTTATTTTTCCCAAATGCCAATTCCACCTGTGACCTCGGGTATTTACATTATTTGGAGGACGTTACGGTGATTGGGACCTACGATTGGGGTTCAGCTATTTATGCCAGTATTATTTGGTCAATGAACAAATTTAGTCGACGATCATTAACCAGTGTCAAGTGCATTTGGCAATTAATAGAGGTACATTTTCTAAAATTCTTATTTAAACGTTTACGCATTTTATGTTTCGTTGAAATAATAGTTAATGTATTCTAATTAATTTAATGTATTTACATATTTTGCAGTATTTACATCAAGAGTACATGGTGACAGCAAGTTCGATTCTTATTGATTTGTTCTTAGATTTATGGCCCCAGATATTTCGTTGGTCAAAGTCGAACAGGAGTCGGGTAAAGGGCTCTCAACGATTTAATATCTCAGGTAGCCAACATCAGATTAAGATGCGGTCACCTGAATCTATCATTTGGCAGCCATACGAGACGTTGATGTACTGACACAATAACATCATAACATACGCTCATTATTTATCCAGGTTGTCCTTGATTTTTTGGGATCCCTTATTTAAGAGATTTTGGTACTTGGGCAATCGGGGCTTTCGCCAAGTGACGGGTCAGATATGTATAACAGACAACCCTTCCCGTAATTTGGGCTCAGTCGCTAAACAGGAATTCTAAGCCACATTTTCCCAGAATTGGTCGATTGCAAATGATCATATATCAGTTGTGTCCCAAGAAGAATATGATGTCTATTGGAAGGAAGTTACGCAGGTGCCGTTACTGTCGGTGATGGCACGATACGTGAATGCATATTTTATTGGAGTTGGGTGAGTGGAACCATCTACATTACGCATCCCATGGTCCCCAACACCGATTAACCAACCATCTGAGTATCATACATTGTTTGCGTCGGCTGGTCCTACACGGATACGGGCGCCTAGGCATAATTGGAGGGTAGACGTCAACCTACCGCAGGGTACTTCATACGAACGGAGTGTGTCGTGATCAAAGTTCTCAATAAATGCTCCTCTATCTCAGTCGTTGGCACAATTAGAATGGAGTGAGATATACATCAATGCATCAGATAATATATGTGGTCTCTATCATTTACTATTTACTGAGACTCGAGAGCGTAAGGATATCATCAGAGCACGCGATAATCGAATTGAGGAACTCGAGCAACAACTTGTCGCCTTAAATGTGCGTGGTGTTGGACCTGAGGTTAGTGGGCTGAGTTAATCCCGTGATGATGTTTATGTACCATAATCAGTCCCATCATCTCACCCATACGCAGAATATCAATCGCAATTGAGTTGGGGCACCCTGTTTGGTGACGATTCAATGATAGGGCCGCACGTGGATTTGGGTCAGGATTATGAATTTGGGTAGGGGCAACAGTGAATATAATTGTGACCTTCATAGATTATTATCATTGGATATATTCATGATATATTGAAATCAATACATGAATTATTTTCAATTCGGTTTCATTGTCACAATTTATTAACTTATTAATACGTTTAAATACCTAGGAAGTGAGATGTTTCATTGTAATAATTTATTAACGTAAAAATCATAGTACACATTTCCAAAATAACCCACGTCTTACAAGGGCCAAATTTGATAGTTCCACTTCTCCTTCAATCACATTAATATGTTTAAACCCATCACTCTTTTAATATTTATTGATCAGATTCACTATTTCAGGGCACATTTCTTAAGAAATGTGCAATAGTCCCTATTTCATTGCACATATCTTAAGAATTGTGCAGACAAGATGGACATTAACCTTCATGACACATTGACTGTCATGGCACATTTATAAATAGTCACCAATTAGATTTGTATTGAACACCATAATACAACTCGAATTATAATATTTTGTGAAAAATTAAATCATGGACTCGTCCAATTCTAGCGATGACGGGCGAAATCTTATGCTCTAATATGCTCAATTTAATGATGGCGCATCATCAGATGATTCAGATGAGGAGATGAAAATTCACATGGAGATTACGCGCTTGTTTGTTGAAAAAAATATAATTCGAGATAGGAAAGAACTCAAATCCAGACATCGAGTGAATCGAAGGAGAGAATGGGGACATACAACACTATGGGAAAATTACTTTGGTGAAGATAAGGTGTATAGCAAGTAATATTTTCGACGAAAATTTAGGATGCGGTATAGTGTTTTCAATCGCATCCTCGATTCTATTTGTCTTTATGATAACTAATTTGTTCAGAAGATGGATCCATGTGATCGTCAAGGTTTAAGCTCTCATCAGAGAATGTTAGGGGCAATTTGACTGCTAGCTAACGGAGGTTCCCATGACTTGTGGACTGAGAAGTACGCAATGAGTGAAACCACTTTATTAGAAATTATTATTAGATTCACAGAGGCAATTATGAGGATTTTTCGGTCCCCGGTATGGTAGAAATTCGACAGCAGGTGATGTCATCAGGTTACTTGAACAAAATGCGAGCAAAGGTTTTCCAGGAAAGCTAAGAAGCATAGACTGCATGCATTGGCATTAAAAAATTGCCCCACCAGATGGCACACTCAATATAGTAAACATAAAGAATAACTAACTATAATCCTCGAAGAGGTTGCCTCATACAACCTCTGGATTCGGAAATCTTTCTTTGGGGTGCCTGGCTCTTACAATGATTTAAATGTCTTGCACCGATCTAACATTTTCCAAGAATTACGTAATAGGAGTGTGGTTCACATTAATTACACTATTAATGGAAATTCTTATGATTTAGGGTACTACCTTGGTGATGGTATTTACCCTCCCTACGCTTCAATCGTTAAAACATTTAGGAACCAAAATAGGATTACACAAAAATAAAAATTATTTTGCAACTACCAAAATGCATACAGAAAAGATGTTAAACGTGCTTTTATTGTACTATAAGCACGATTCACTTTCGTTCATGAACCTTGTAAATTATGGAATAGGGCATACCTAACAACCATAATGAGATCTTACATTTTAATGCAGAATATGATTATTGACAATGAATGTAGAGACTGTCCATGGAAAAATGAATACGAACAGAATGATGATCCACCTGAAATAAAGAGGGGCCAAACTAATTTCTACGACTACCTAACACGGGATGCTAAGATAAGAGATGTAACTAAACATAAACATTTTGTGGAGAAAATTTGGAACACCCACGGTGATGAAATGGTGAATTGATGAATTCAAATTTATTGTGCTTGTAACTGTGTGTAATCGCTTTCTTAGTTCCTTTTTCATTTTGTTCTTGTTCGATCGTCATTGTGATAATTTATTTTTTATTATATTTAATATAAAGTTTGAACCGACTTATTGAATTTAAAATAAATTTTAGTAAACAGCAGTGACATTACATTTATTTGAATGGTGACATTAAATTTATTGAAACGAACTTACGGTGACATTACATATATTGAAGCAAAATAACAAAAATATTAAACAATCGAACAATACAAGTCTAAAACATTCTACTCATCATTGATTGAACCGGATGGACCAGACTAGGGGTTTAATGACCCGATAGAGTTCGACTGCAATGCGAAATTACAGATTCGATTGCAGCAACTATTACTGAGAGGTCGTTGTATCTTTTGAGATGGAACTGCTATTGTGCGGCATTCATATTGGTCATATCCAACTCCATGACGTATGACTGCTCTCGACCTAGACGCACGAGCTGATCTTATTTTTTAGAGTTGATCCACTCGCTTCATCTCAATGAACGCATCCATTTGAGAGTCAAATTTCATAGCACGGTTATGCTTCCACTCCTTCTTGATTTTAAACATTACATTGAAGTCTTCGTAATGTTTGAGAATCGTAGTGTTACAATTCAAGCTATCGGAACACGCACGTTGACATGCACGTTGTTTTTCACTCGTCCCGCATGTGGGTCTGAACGGTACATCCCGTACACCTAGACTATCCTCTTTATTTATGGGCATAGGATTGTCGTAGTTCCCCGCTGTGTTTTGCAAGTTAAATTTTGTCAAACCTTCCAAAATTTGATAACAATTATCAAACGTGAATTGTTTGGTGGTTTGAAAGCAGTACGCCTCGCAGGCATTGGTAACCGCATGGAACTCGTTAGTGACGATTCTTATACTATTTAGTTGGTGAGAAACCTTCACAACATATATCATTACATGATACGATATATGATTGTAACGTGTAGATATCATGGATCTCGTATGATTCATCGTAATTCCAAGCGTGATGTTATACTCATTCATCACAGTATCCCAAAATGTCCCGGATGTTATCGAGTTCCCTTTAATACCTCGTGCCGTATATTTTGCGTAAATGGTACGTAAAGTAGAATCCTCTAACGGAGTCATATTAGATTATCGAGGAGTATTAGTATTAGTCGGTTGGGAGGAAGACATTGGTTAAAGAATTAAAAATATTTGTGACGTAACAAGTGAAATATGAGAAAAGAGTTAAAGGGGAATAAAATAAGGCCTGATTGTAAAATGGAAAGGAATTGGGGTTGTATTTATAAGGAGACAAACATTTATTTACTGTGAAGTAAAAACCTTCCTACGAACTTCTTTTGTTCATAGGAGTTCTTACGAACTTCTGAAGTTCGTAGGAACTCTTACGAACAAAAGAAGTTCGTAGGAAGGTTTTACTAAATTTGCATAGCTACATAAATCTAAAAACCCTCAACCTTTTCCTCTGCCCCATTAATGATATAATCAACTATTAAAAATAAAGCTTTAATATTTTAAAGTAGTACAAATTGCCTCATTACCTTATATAATGTCTCAACAAGAAATTTACAATTAATACTTAGATAATGATTCAAAAAAATTGGCCTGATACACTCTAAATGAAATTGTTCCGATACGCTCTCCTTTTAAACTATTGCAACCTGTAAAGACTTGAAAGAGCGTAAATTGAGGAGGTTAAAATTAACCATCTTAGATACAGATTAAATATCTTAAACTTGCATATTAGTCTCGAAATAAAACCAAACAGAGATATGAAGAGTTGTCTCTTACAACTTATTTGAATACAACCAAACACAGATATGCAGACTTGTCTCTGCAGATCTAGGTACACAGCTCTCTCAAATGTGATTCTCGAGCTCTGGCAACAATCACCACCATCATTGATGGTATTAGGTTTATGAGACAACAAAATCAATAAAATAAAATTTCACACCCAAAACTAATACACCATAATTAAAAAAAAAGGCAAAAACCAAAAGCATTAGTAAGATCAGATAGGGAGAGAGATCTCGAAAAAAACCAAGATTACAAAAAAAATGTTTTAAAAAAATAGGGTTTAAAATTTAATTTGAACAAAAAAACATAAAGTTCCAATTAGAGAGAGAATGTATACCTGATTAGGTTTTAATCTGGGAAAAAAATAAACATCAAAACACAAATAAAAATTAGATCTGCAAAAATTTAGTTTGAACCAAAAATAAAAAACAAAGTTCTAATAAGAGGGAGAGAATATATACCTAATTATGTTTCAATTTGAAAAAAAAAACATAAACATCAAAACGCAAACAAAAATTAGATTTACAAAAAAAAGCTAAAAAATCTTGAATAATCTGAACATCGTAAGTTATTCGCTAAAAAATTGAAAATCCAGAAGAACTCACCGATTTTGAAGCCCAAACCCCCACATAACATGAGTCTTCTCCTTCCTCTTTTATACAACATGGATGTGGAGAACAATGAGCATGGAGAGAACTGTGATGGAGCATGAGAGGAGAGAGAGAGAGAGAGAGAGAGAGAGAGAGAGAGAGAATTGTGGTCGTGTGTTTGAATACCGTTGGAGGTGAGGTAAAGAGACAGACAGAGAAAGAGGGGTCTGGGTAATGTAAAACCAAAGACACGCTCGTCTCTCTCTCTCGGATTTAGTGAAGGGTGTTTATTTACTAAAATATCCTTTTTTTTTAATTAAAGTAAGGAGGTAAAAAATATTTAGAGTGTGAGATAAAAGGGGGAATCCAAAAATTTTAAGGGCAAAATTGGGAGTGCAAGAAAAATTCATCTTATGACATAGATAAGTTTTACTCCTTATTTAATATATATATATATATATATATATATATATGACGTTTTACACCTTATTTAAAATGACATACATAAGTTTTACTCCTTATTTCACCACATGAAAAATTTGTTTGAAAACGACGTTTCAAATATTCATATCCATCAAAAATTGAATAATCATTAAGGATGTAAAACAAGGTTTTAACCAAAAATT
This sequence comes from Sambucus nigra, assembly GCA_949130495.1. Classification (NCBI taxonomy): domain Eukaryota; kingdom Viridiplantae; phylum Streptophyta; class Magnoliopsida; order Dipsacales; family Adoxaceae; genus Sambucus; species Sambucus nigra. Next base: position 55,547,806 of record OX422219.1, read on the forward strand.
GCTTATTGAGGAAGAGAAAAGTTTTATTTGTATATTTTACTTTTCAATGAAAATGAGAATTTTTCAATAAAAATCATTTAAAGTTGAAATTCAGAAAATAAAAATCTTCTTTTGATAATGGTTTTTATAGCATCGGACAAATGCTCATATTTGTACTTTTCTCCCTTGCACGATTTATCTCATATGTGCCCTTTTATATCAACTTGAAAACATGTTATTAATCTTTCACTACCTAGTTTATTCTCCATATAAAGTACTTGGAATAACCATTTATGCCTTGATTATGACAATTCAAAACTCAAATATATCGAATTTTATTGTTCTAGTCATTTTAGAAGTGGATCATGTGTGATTGGTCACTTGGTATTATTTATGAGTTATTTTGTGCGTTGAACACTCAATTTGATCCTTTAATATTTTCTGGTCATTCACGCAACCAAAGAAGGGTTAATGCATTAGTGACATATGAATTACTTCGGCTGAGTACGCGGCATACGACACATCTCATTACAGCGATAGATCATGTTTAAAACCGGCCTTTCTTTTTATCGTCACTTTCCCAAAATCTCTGTTTCTCTCTTTAAAGTAAAAACCATCCCCACTCAAGTTTTGGAGTATTTTGAAGCTTCTATTTTAGAGAATTGACCCATTTCCATTTCTAGAAACTCGTTCGTAAGTTTTTTATACTTGTTACCTTCTAGATTATGAGTTTATTTATAGGTATAAGGAAGTTGTGTTTATATGCACTTTGAAAGACCATCTAAGGATTCTCCAACTTTTCTAATAAACGAATAACTCGTACGGGATCTTCAAGTCCTAGGCCTTCAGCTCCTCCTCAGTTCACTGCCCTTGAGGATTTTAACAGCTTTGAAATTTTTTACTGTAGTATAGTCTATTTTGAATGTATCATTAATTGGTATTCTCTCTATATTAATCACGCTAATAGTGTTTGATATGTTGATGATCTCCATTAGTTGGATAATGGAAACCAAGAGGCGGATAAATGTTTCTACCTAGACCTAGTTCATGAGTTTTATACCACAGCTAAACTGACCGAGACCACTTTTACCTCTGTTGTTCAAGGTATTTATATTACAATTACCCCTGACTACATAAGAAAGATTTATGGAATACCTGAGGTCCCAAACCTTTTTTTACCTACAAAGATGTGGATAAATTTCAATATAAAATAATATTTTAATTATATTATTGATGTTTTATTTTTAGTTGTTAATATTTTATTATATTATTGGTGTTTTAATTTTAAACATAGTTTGGATTTTATTTTAGAAGGTAGAAACATGAGCAAATGGGTGTGAAAGATTTGGGAGTGCTCAAAATCCCATATTGTCCCACATTGGAAGAATACTAGAAAAAGTAGTGGTATATCAACTAAAGGACAACTAAGATTCTTAGTTGACAAGTCAAATAAGAGGCTATGATCCTACGCATTGCGGTGGTGCTTAAGCACCACCAATCGCGACACGCATAAGCGCGACACGCAGCGCGCGAAAGTGCGATTAGGCAACTTAGGGCGCATTGCGCGCTTTGACGCGCACTTGGCACTTCGCACGTGCGCATCGTTGCTTGGAGCGTGGAAGCCTAAAGTTTTGACAAGGTAAAACAGATCAGCGGTTGTGATTAAACGATCCGATTAAAGGGTTTAAAATCCGAACGTTAGATGAACTCGTAGCGTTTCGTGTAGGGGATGTTCATTCGCTTGCGATAGGATGCTCAATCTGAACCGTTAGATCGAATCTGTTCGGAACAAGCACGATCTAATGGCTGCTGAGTCACTACATGAAGAGTTGTGATTGTTGAAGAACAGTCACAAAATGGCTATAAAAAGAGTTTCAGGCCTCTGTTTTGGACACCGAAAATTGCTAATTTCTCCTCTCTTCGTCCTCTACCTCTTGGAATTATCAAGTTACAAATTTAGAGTGTTCTCAGTTTGATCAAACAGTACATAGTTTGAATCAAACAAACTGTTCATACACTGCATTGTATCCTAAAGGCGGATTCTATAAAATCCATTGTGTACTCGCGGCTGTCTCAACCGGATTAGGAGAAATATTACCTAAAAGAAAGCGTTCCAAGAATGTACCATGTAGAAATTAATTAATATATGTATTTCTTTCCATAACAAAACTCCAACAATTTTAGGCAATATTTTATATTCTTATTACTCCACTCAAATGGAAGGAAGAGTGACACAATCTATTCAAGTCATGAGTCAGGACTTAATCCGACTCGATAGTTTTGATGGAGAAAATTTCACCCGTTGGCAAGAGAAAGTTATGTTCTTCCTCACATCACTAAAACTAGCATACATTCTAAATGACAACCTTGAACAAATTCCCGACCCCACACCCGAAGACACCGAAGAAATAAAGCAAAAACGTCTGAAGAGGAAAGAAGATGAATTTATGTATCGAGGACATATTCTCAATGCTTTGTCTCAAACTGTTTATAGTGCTCTTCGAATGATTTCAACGGCAAAGGAATTATGGAAGGCTTTGGAGACAAAGTATTAAAATGAGGAAGCGAGCAACCGTAAGTTTCTAATTTCAAACTATCTGAATTTTAAAATGAGTAATGATAAATATGTCGTTGCACAAGCATATGAACTCCAACAAATTATTGGTGACCTTAAAGCCGCTGGAATTAATCTTCAAGATGAATTTCAAGTAGGGTGATTGTTTCAAAACTTCCATCCTTTTGGAATGGCTTTAAGAAGAAAATTAATCATGATGAAAACACTTATACTGTGGAATACCTTCTTCGTCACCTTCGTATTGAAGATGATACTCGTATTCGAGAAAAGAAGGATGAACAAGGTGAGGGTCATTCAAAAGCTAATATGGTAGAGGATTAAAAATCCAAGATTATCAAAGACTCAAAATTTAAAGCAAAGAATGATTCAAAATTCAAGAACCAGAGTGCAAATAAGAAAAAGAAGGGAAAATGTTTCTTCTGTGACAAACCGGGACATTATTCTAGAGAATGTGGTCTTAAAAAGAAGGCATGTAAGGAAAAACAAGGGTCGAAGGAAACTAACAATGTTGGAGATCTTATTGCTATTGTATGCGAAGCAAATTCAATTGATAATAAAAGTGGATGGTGGTTGGATACTGGCGCAATGGTCCACATATGCAAAGAACGATCTTTATTCAAAACATATCAAGAAATTGATGGAAAAGAAATTGATGTACTTCATGTACCTGATATGTGTAAAAATCTTGTGTCTGGGGACCTTCTCAATAAGAGAGGTTTCAAACTAGGGTATGAGTCTGATAAGTTTGTCTTGTCAAAGAATGGCCAATTTATTGACAAAGGGTAATCTTGTAACGTTATGATCAAAATTAATGTAATCAATAATATTAGCTATGTTTATACGGTTGAGTCTATTTCTTTATGGCATAGTAGATTAGGTCATGTGAATTATAAAAGTATAAAAAATATGACTAATCTCGGCTTAATCTCGAATTGTAAATTTGATAACCTTTCTAAATGTGAAATTTGAGCTCAATCGAAGATAATTAGAAAGTCGTTCAAATCTGTTGAGAGGACATCTGAAATGCTTGATCTTATTCATAGTGATGTATGTGATATGAAGAGTAATATGATTCGTGGTGGAAATATATATTTCTTAACTTTCATTGATGATTACTCTAAGTATGCATATACATATTTACTTAAAAGTAAAGATGAAGTTTTCGAGAAATTTCTAATTTTTAAAGCAGAAGTTGAAACTCAACAAAATCGAAAAATTAAAGTCCTACGATCCGATAGGGGTGGTGAATATTACCCAAATGAGTTTATACAATTTTGTAATACTCATGGAATAATCCATCAAGTTACGGCACCTTATACGCCACAACAAAATGGAACGGCGAAAAGAAAAAATAGGACTTTAGTTGAAATGATAAATGCAATGTTAATCAGTTCGGGTTTACATTTGTCGATGTGGGGAGAAGCGGTTTTATCCGCATGTTATATTTTAAATAGAGTTCATTGAAAAACAAGGACGTTACACCATACGAATTATGGTTTAATCGTAAGCCTAATCTTAGGCGTCTTAAAGTTTGGGGATGCCTTGCTTATGTAAGAAAACCCGAACCTAAAAGACCTAAACTAGGAAATAGGAATTACAAATGTGTTTTTATTGGATACTCTAGTAATAGTATGACTTGTAGATTTTTAAATCTTGAAACTCAAGAAATTATTAAGTTGGTAGATGTACAATTATTTGAACATCTAACAAAGTTTAGTACTTTGAATCAAGGTTTAGAAAATAATAATCCGACTGTTGACTCCTCAACTTTAGAAGAAAATTCACAACCTATATCTTCTTCGAAAACAACGAATGGCGTTGAACCACGAAGGAGTAAAAGACAAAGAACTAAAAAAACATTTGGGCTTGACTTTGTTATTTATTTAGTTGAAGGGGATTTTTATGAGACTAAGAACAAAACTAAATTTTTTCTTAATATAAAAGATGAACCGATAATATTTTTTGAAGCGGTAACATCTAGGGATGATGTCTTTTGGAAAGAAGCAATAAATGATGAAATGAATTCAATTTTGTCAAATCAAACTTAAGTTATTTCTGATCTTTCCCCTGGGGCTAAACCTATTAGGTGCAAATGGATATTTAAAAGAAAATTAAATCCGGACGGTTCTATAAATAAATTTAAGGCAAGACTAGTTGCTAAAGGCTATCAGCAAAAACATGGAATTGATTACTTTGATACATATGCTCCTGTTGCTCGAATCACTTCCATTAGGATACTAATATCTCTTAATTTTATTCATAATTTAGTTATTCATCAAATGGATGTTAAAACTGCATTTTTAAATGGTGATTTAGAAGAAGAGATTTATATGGAACTACCCGAAAGGTTTGTTTTGCCTGGCCAAGAAAAGAAAGTGTGTAAACTGGTTAAATCTCTTTATGGCCTTAAACAAGCTCCTATGCAATCGCATGAGAAGTTTAATAATATTGTTATATCCCATGGATATAAAGTTAATGATACCGACAAATGTATATATAGTAAATTTGAAAATAGTGTTGGTGTTATTATTTGCTTATATGTGGATGACATGTTAATATTTGGGTCTAATCTCAAATATGTTGAAGAAACCAAAAGGTTTCTTTCATCAAAATTTGATATGAAAGATCTTGGAGAAGATGATGTGATTTTAGGAATCAAAATTGTGAGAAAGGATAATTCTTTAGCGTTACCTCAATATCATTATATAGAAAAATTTCTTAAAAGATATAATCATTTTGAACTTAAGCCAGTTGCCACACTAGTGGATCGTAGTATCAAATTAATGAAAAATACTGGGCGTGCTATGGACCAACTTAAATATGCTAGTATTATTGGGAGTCTAATGTATGCCATGCATTGCACTAAACCATACATTGCTTATGCAGTGAGTGTCTTGTGTAGATTTATAAGTAATCCAGGACAAGAGCACTGAAATGCGATTTTTAGGGTACTTAGATACCTGAAGAGGACTTTGGATTATGGATTACATATCCATATGTTTTAGAAGGATATAGTGATTCAAGCTGGAATAATATTGAATCAAAATTCAAGTCAACTACTAGTTAGATTTTTACACTAGGAGGAGCAACTATCTCTTGGGGATCCAAGAAACAAACACGTGTATCCGATTCAACAATGCAATCTGAATTTATAGCCCTAGCAGATGCATGTAAAGAAGCAGAATGGATTAGAAATGTGTTGTATTATATTCCTTTATGGAAAAAGCCATCACCTTCTATTATGATAAGTTGTGATAACCAAGCCACAATTTATAAAGTTTCGAACAAAACTTACCACGGAAAATCTAGACACATTAGTCTAAGGCATCAAATTATAAGAAAATTACTCAAGGAAGGAGTAATTACAGTCGACTATATTAAAACGAACAAGAATTTAGCAGATCCTCTGACTAAAGGTCTTGTTAGGGAGATGATATATATCACCTCAAAAGGAATGGGACTAAGGTCTATTAAATAAACACAACTATATTTAATGGGAACCCAACTCATATCTTGAAAATATAGATAGAGTTCAATGTGGTACTAACAAGTTAAATTATAGTTATGAAACACTAGGAATTTTACACAAAATTTCCATTCCTATGTGCCTAGTGTTGGTTTTCTGCATGTTAGAGGATGAAGGTTACTTCTTAATAAATCATATAAGTGTGCAGAATCACTAAAGTTGATTTACCTATACGAGTATCGAAAGTGTGGCTACTTTCTATGGAATCAATACCGATCCTAAAGCGCTCGTGAAATCAGGATTAGCACAAGGCCATAAAAGTGCATGTTAGAAGAACACTCATAAACTCATAAATCGGTATGTGTGATAGTTCCGGGTAGTCTTAAAAGGTCCTTGGTTCAAGATATGTTCACCACAGCACCTTGATGAAACTTTTAAGTATTTACACTATATGGAAGTTCAAGTCCGAAAGACACTTCTCATTTATATACTAGATTTTAGAGATAATGCCAAAAGTTATTTATTGTCTTTTTTGCTTTGCCCTCTCGTGTATATTGAAATTGGTGGTGGAATGTTGGATAAATTTTAATATAATATAATATTTTAATTATATTATTGATGTTTTAATTTTAGTTGTTAATATTTTATTATATTATTGGTGTTTTAATTAAAACATAGTTTAGGTTTTATTTTAAAAGGTAGAAACATGAGCAAATGGGTGTGAAAGATATGGGAGTGCTCAAAATCTCATATTGTCCCACATTGGAAGAATACTACAAAAAGTAGTGGTGTATCAACTAAAGGACAATTAAGATTCTTAGTTGACGAGTCAAATAAGAGGCTATGATCCTATGCATTGCGGTGGTGCTTAAGCACCACCAATCGCGACACGTGACACGCGACACGCGTAAGCGCGACACGCGACACGCATAAGCGCAACACGCGGCGTGCGAAAGTGCGATTGGGTGACTTAGGGAACATTTCACGCTTTGGCGCGCACTTGGCACTTCGCACGTGCACATCGTCACTTGGAGCGTGGGAGCCTAAAGTTTTGACGAGGTAAAATAGATCAACGGTTGTGATTAAACGATCCGATCAAAGGGTTTAAAATCCAAAATGACTTTATCTGAACCGTTAGATGAACTCGTAGCGCTTCGTGTAGGGGATGTCCATTCGCTTACGATGGCACGCCCAATCTGAACCGTTAGATAGAGTTATTCCAAACAGGCACGATCCAACGGCTATTGAGTCACTACATGAAGAGTTATGACTGTTGAAGAACAGTCATAAAAATGGCTATAAAAAGAGTTTCAGGCCTCTATTTTGGACACCGAAAATTTCTAATTTCTCCTCTCTTCGTCCTCTACCTCTTGGCATTATCAAGTTACAAATTTAAAGTGTTCTCGATTTGATTAAATAATACATAATTTGAATCAAACAAACTGTTCATACACTGCATTGTATCCTGAAGGCAGATTCTATAAAACCCATTGTGTATTCGCAGTTCTGTCTCAACTGGATTGGGAGAAATATTTCCTAAAAGAAAGCATTCTAAGAATGTGCCTTGCAGAAATTAATTAATATATTTAGTTCTTTCCATAACAAAACTCCAACAAAAGACCCTGAAGGACCTAGTATAAATGAGATAGTTAATGAACTCTCTGGTGGAAGAATCATTGAGGCCTCCCAAAAAGCCTTACCTTAAAAAGAATTGACTGATTTTTACTATTTTATCCATATCATCTTTTCGGCGAACATCACTATTCCATTCCCTTCTATGACTAAAAAAGTCTACATGTTGTTGGCACCAATGTTGTTGTTGACTTGGGATATGAATTAGATTCAGACCAACATTTTAATGTTGGAAGCCGAGGTTCTTCTTATACAGAGGAAAATCCTAGGTACAGTTGTATTTTTGTGATTGAGTTTGGTAATATTTTCAATTTGTAATCAATGGGGGAAAGATGTATTAGGAAAATAAGGCAAAGGTGTTCTTCTTCAGTCAATGACAAGATATTTTCAGAAAGTTCCCCGCTGCATAAAGTTGTTCCCTTTTCCAGTTAGAACCCAAATTTTCAATATAGTTGCAAAACATTTAAAACGGGTTTTCTTTTTATCATTCTTTTCCTTGATTCAAGAATTTGGAATTTACTTGTTTCCTGACCATGCCTTTTTACCTTTCCACAAAGTAAAAGTCATGTCTCCATATGTTACCTTGTCCAAACAAGTCCATTATGTTTCATTTCAGTATTATGCAAAAACTTTAATGTACATAATAAAGAGAAGAAATTTGAAGTAAATAAAAAGTAATGTGTCTCTGTTTTGGCATAATAGATATTTAGTGGGGTAGATAATCCCATTTATAAACTTATTTTTGTTTATATATGTTTATGATATTGTCCGTTTTGAAAAGAATACATATGTGATGTTTTTTCAACTAATATACAACAAGCACATGTTTTCATTAACAACAGTTACAAACTCCGCTTTTTGTCTATAGGTAAGTTTTTAAGAGGTCTCTATCAGAGGGTAACATTCTTTGTGAAAATAACTCACTTATGGAAGTTGCAAATGTTGAAAAGAAAAAAGTCTCTAACCAACCATTGCCAGAAATTTCAACTTATGGAAGTGATGTGTCTTATTCCAGGTCAGCTTTCATCACACTTCATATGTCTATTACTTTGAGGAGAATTTTTTAACACTAGATTTATCATAGTAGGTTAATTGATTGACATATTATTCTAGAGAACTGTTGTGAGGAAGCGTGTCAATAAATGATACTGACAGTAACTCCAAATAATAATATGGTACACTCACAATAAAAGTAAAATGAGTATAAAGACACACACATAAGGGAAGACAAAATATTTAAGTGGTTAACTAATTTGGCAATGTCCACTGACACTCGGATCAATTCACTATTGCAAATGAGTTTCAAAATAGACTCTCACAAATACACTCCAAATGAAAAATACAATGTGTATTTTTCTACACAAATGTGTATACTCAAAACTCCAAATGAACTCTTTCTCACTCTCTAACTCTTCTTACTTTCTTTGTTTTGTTGATGTTTTGGTGTATTTAATCCTTCTCAAGAGGGTCCAATTTATAGCTTCTTGGCTTTCACCACATTTATTGGATAAAAAATGAGATGAATGGTAGAGATTACGGCCCACCAACCACCTATAGTAGCTTAGGTCTTAGGTGGTTGCACATTTAATGTCCATTAATGCATCCCACCAACCAGCTATAGTAGCTTAGGTCTTAGGTGGTTGTCCATTAATGCACCACTCCAATAATCTCCACCTTGACAAAATTTTACAGGTCGCTCTGTCAAATTTTTGTCAACTAAAAAATTGAAAATCCCATCTTGACAGAGATATGCAAAGCTCCACCAAAACACGTAACCATATATTATTCAAAATTATCCGAGTAGCCTCCAAATGCGCTCATAAGCACCATACACATGAAGGTGTTCAAATACGAAGAATATTAATCAAGCTTAAACACTGTTCAAACTTGATCCTAGTAAAAATTATCGTCAGTATATCTGCGGGATTATTCGCGATTCCAATCTTCTTGAGGAAAATAATCCCCTCATCCAAAGTTTCTCGAACAAAGTGGAAACGAACGCGATGTGTTTTGTTCATGAATGATGAACCTGGTTCTTGGCTAAGTGGATGGCACTTTGACTATCACAGAAGACATCCACATAATCCTGAACAATTCCCAAATCTGAAATCAAACCATGAAGTTAAATGGCCTCCTTAATGGCCTCTGTCACTGCCATATACTCTACCTCTGTAGTTGACAAAGCCACCGTAGACTATAGCGTAGATCTCCAACAGATTGGGCCTCCAGCTAGTGTAACCACATAACCAGTAGTGGACCGTCGTTTATCAAAATCACCAACGTAATCTGAATCCACATATCTAAACACATGCTGACGAGCATGTGAATCCTTCTCAAATTTCAAACCAAGATCAACAGTACCATGGATGTAACGTAATATCCATTTCACAGCGTGCCAATGCATTTTTCCTGGATCATGCATGTATATACTTACCATAATAATAGCTTGTGAAATATCGGGCCTCGTACACACCATTGCATACATCAAACTTCCCACTACATTAGCATAGGGAATATGAGCCCTTTTTAAACGTTCCTCATCTGCATGTGGGGATTCCATGGCACTTAGCTTGAAGTGTGGGGCCAATGGAGTACTTACAGGTTTGGTTTTATAATCTATACCAAAATTCTATAATACCTTCTTTAAATACTATTTTTGCGACAAACAAACAATGCTCCTGGAATGATTTATGCTAATTTCCAAACCAAGTATTTTTCTCACCTCGCCTAGATCCTTCATCTCAAATTCATGACTTAACTAAATTCTCAGTTTTTCAATCTCCACCTTGCTCTTAGAAGCAATCAGCATATCATCAACATATAAGAGCAAATAAATAAAGGATCCATCACGAAGTTTATGAAAATACACACAATGATCTTAGTGGCTCCTTGTGTACTATTGCCCAAACATAAACCGGTCAAATTGCTTGTACCACTGCCTTGGACTTTGCTTCAACCCATATAACGGCTTTCTTAGTTTGCAGGCCCAATTTTCTTTACCAGCAACCTTGTATCCTTCTGGCTGAGTTATATAAATTTCCTCCTCCAAATCTCCATGTAAGAATGCAGTTTTCATGTCAAGTTGTGCCAACTCGAGGTCAAAATGCGCAACTAATGCTAGCAAAAAACGAATGGAAGAATGCTTCACAACTGGGGAAAATACCTCGTTATAATCAATCCTTTCTTTCTGCGCGTAGCCTTTCGCCACCAACCTAGCCTTGAATCTTACATTGGCTTTCTCCGATGAGTCCTCCTTCTTGGCATATACCCACTTGCACCCAATGGCTTTCTTCTCTGTTGGAAGATGTACTAATTCCCAAGTCTGGTTCGTATGAAGAGATTGTATCTCCTCATCCATCGCCTTCTTCCAATCTACACCTTCTGAGCTTCTTTCAGCTTCTTTTTAAGTAGATGAGATGTCATCTTCAACCATGGGTAGTGCATATGCCACCGTGTCAGTAATAAGCCATCCAGGTTTCCTTTTTTATCTTTCTAGTCTATTAGATGCAACATAATATGGTTGTTGAAGATACTCGTGGGCAGGATCCTCCACCTCATATGTACTTGTCTCATCAATTTCTGAATTTGTTACAAGTCTGGCTGGAATAATTGGCATCTCAAGCTCTACCTGCTGTGGAACTTCTTTAGTTTTTCTCTCCCTAGGAGAACTCTTCAACACTGAAGATTCATCGAATGTAACATCCTTGCTATTTATGATCTTTTTTGTCTCAGGGCACCAAAGTCTATACCCCTTCACTCCATCACTAAACCCCAAGAATATGGCTTTCTTATCTCTAGGATCCAATTTGTTTTCCCTAACAAGGAAATATGCAGAGGATCTAAAAATATGTAAAGAATCATAATTTGTAGCAAGTTTTCCCAACCATACCTCCATGGGTTTTTTTTCCTCATTTGCAGTTGCAGGTAACCTATTAATGAGGTGACATGCATATGTAACAGCTTCAACCCAAAATACCTTGCCTAAACCAGCATTGGATAACATGCATCACACCTTCTCAACAAAGTGCGATCCATACGTTCAGTCACCCCATTTTGTTGTGGCGTGTCTCTTACTGTGAAGTGTCGCACGATCCCCTCTTTCTGGCATACTTACAAAAATGGGTCTGACTTATATTCATCGCCATTGTCTGGCCTGAGTCTTCTAATTTTTCTGCCATTTTGGGTCTCTTTCATTTTTTTCCACTTTAAGAAAATCTTTAAGACTTCATCCTTATATCACATGGTGTATACCCAAACTCGTCTTGATAAGTCATCCACAAAAGATATAAAATAATGCTTAACTCCCAAAGATGAAACTTTGGTAGGTCCCCAAACATCTATGTGAATATAATCAAGAGTCCCCTTTGTACGATGTACAGTTGTGCCAAACTTTACTCTTGTCTGCTTTCCCAGAACACAATGTTCACAAAATACAAGCTTACATGTCTTGGCACCTTTCAATAGACCTTGCTTCACTAATCCCTACAAATCCTTCTCTCATAAATGTCCCAAGCGTACATGCCATAATCTCGTGGCATCAGATGCAACCCTTTCTGAACTTTCTGAGACTGACGCTGCACCTGTAATTATATTTCCAAGGAGAAAATATAAGTTACTCTTTTTTGTTCCCTTCATCACAACCAGGGCTCCATGTGACACCTTCAGACCATCGCCTTTCAGTGTGATATTATAACCTTTAGCTGCCAAAGCGCCAAGTGAGATAATATTTTTCTTCAGGTCCAGTATATACCAAACGTCTTCAAGCACTCTGACTATTCCACTATGCAACTTCAGTCGGATTTTTCCTATCCCTTTTGTTTGACAAACATGATCATTGCCCATCAAAAAAGATCCAACTTCTAGTTCCTTAAAGCTAGAAAACTATTCCCTAGTGGGACACATGTGATAGGAACAACCCAAATCCAAAATCCATTCCTGGGAACTGGATCCAAATGGTGAAATAGACATAGTAAATTCATAATCTTCATCGTCACTCACCGCAATGTTTGCAATGGGGTTCTTCGTGTCCTTCTATAACTTAGGATAATATTTCTTACAATGCCCTTTCTGGTGACAAAAGGCACATTCATCTTTTGTAGGAATTCTCTTACCCGAAGTTGATGCTCCACCTCTCGATTTAAATCGAGATCTTCCACGGTTGCCATTCTTCCTTGTATTTATTCTACTACGAACCGTCAATGCTTCAGATGTTGAGTCTATATATACCTCCTTATCCTTCTTACGTACCTCATTATTCATTAAGGTATTGGAGACCTCAACATATTTTATTTCCTCCTTTCTGTATAATAGTGTGGTAATGAGATGTTCATACAAGTCAGGTAGAGAATTTAACACTAACACTACTTTATCCTCATTATCAATTTTAACATCCAAATTTTGCAAATCAGTAATAATTTTGTTAAAATTATCCAGATGCTCAGACATAGAAATACCTTCTGCGTATTAGAACTGGAAGAGTTTTTTCTTCAAATAGAGCCAATTTTCAATGCTCTTCGTCATGTACTTGTCCTCCAATTGCTTCCATAATTTTGATCCGAGGTCTTGTGCATATAAGGATATTTTTTATCCTTGCCGAGATAAAGACGAATATGACCACAAGCCTTGTTATTGATTTTTCCAGTCATCTTCCTTCATGTCTTCTGACATATCTCCAAGAGCAATTTCCAGCTCTTGTTGGACTGAGACATTCATAACTTCACATTGCCATATGCTGAAATTTCTTTGTCTATCAAATTTTTCTACGTCAAATTTTGCGGTTGCCATTTTTCAAACGATCACAGTCACAAAAAAATGCAAATGAAAAAATTCCAAGTTTAGAAATTTTTTCGAACATGAATAGTAACCGTATGAATAGTACTATGCGTATGGTTATTTCTCCACAAAAAAATATCCAAAATGCCTAGATCGGAGGACCTTGGCTCTGATACCAATTTGCTGTGAGGAAGCGTGTCAATAAATGATACTGGCTGTAACCCCAAATAATAATATGGCACACTCACAATAAAAGTATAATGAGTAGAAAAACACACACACAAGGGAAGACAAAATATTTAAGTGGTTCACCAATTTGGCTACATCCACTGACACTCGGATCAATTCACTATTACAAATGAGTTTCAAAAGAGACTCTCACAAATACACTCCAAAGGAAAAATACAATGTGTATTTTTCTACACAAATTTGTATACTCAAAACTCCAAATGAACTCTTTCTCACTCTCTAACTCTTCTTACTTTCTTTATTGTGTTGATGTTCTAGTGTGTTTAATCCTTCTCAAGAGGGTCCTATTTATAGCTTCTTGGCTTTCACCACATCCATTGGATCAACAATGAGATGAATGGTAGAGATTGCATCCCACTAACCACCTATAATATCTTAGGTCTCAGGTTGTTGCACATTTAATGTCCATTAACGCATCCCACCAACCATCTATAGTAGCTTAGGTCTTAGGTGGCTGTCCATTAATGCCCCACTCCAACAAGAACAAAATAGTCGTGTAAGATTTTAAATAAAAAATGTTCCGAAGTCCCATAATCAATCTTTCAAAAACAGTTTAAACCTTGAAGCAACTAACGATAAACTGGTTAAGCTAAGATATTGTTGCTTATGTTGATATGATGTGGTGACAGTCATGAGTTCGTTATGTCTAATGAACTGTTCATAAATCGATATACTAGTTATGAGATGTTCCCTAATTCAATTTACTTTTTAGTTATAAAATTCATTGGAAAATCCTTTGGCAATTGGCAATGAGGTGCCATTATTTTGAAGGCAATCTATCCCAAATTGTCAGCATAAATATTATTTAGTTGTTCCAATTTCTGATCTTATTATTCCTCTTTGTAGATATACCCCAGCAATGTCTCGTCAAGAGATTTTCCCCTAATTGCAAACGGAACAGTGTTTCAACAATGACCAGATGTGTTTTTCTAAACGTTGGAATTCATTTAACTGTTCATATTTTCTTGATGTAGATTTGTTTTCTTCATCTGGAAATTCATGTGAAGAAGAGACGTATGAAAGGTAATTGTTCAGATTCTGTAAAACCAATACTTCATGGAGGGAGATTGTTTTTTTTAAGCTAGAGAGATTACTATATGACTGTGTTTATAATAAATGGAAAATGAAAGAAGTAGAGAATTATTTCTATATTCTTTTTATTAATATAATATATATAATTTATTTTTGTATACATTCTTATCAAATATTTCCTTAGTGGCAAAGCATGTTTATACTTAAATATTAAACTAGAGTTTTTACTCTCATTTAACCTTTTTCTCTTTTTTTTCACTTATCAATCAAGCGGAAAATGATTTATAGGATATATATTGATATATGCCTGTATGAAGTATCTGACAATATTTTCTTTGGATGTAGTTCCTCGGCAAAATATTGTGAATCCACACACAATACTCTCCTAAGGAAAACACGCACGGTGATGGTTGGCAATGTGGCTCTCGGTAGTGAGCATCCTATTAGAATTCAAAAGATGGCCACAACTGACACTAAGGATGTGGCTGGATCAGTGGAGAAGGTTCTTTTATTTTCCCTGTTCTTCTACTTCACCTTCTAGCTTGTAAAAACTTATTTACACCATCTCTTCCAGCTTAGTGAATGTCCATCATGATACTTTTACACCATCTCTTCCAGATTAGTGAATGTCCATCATGATATTGTTTTTTGTTACTAAATGACCACTTATCAAGTTAATTGTCACATTGGTAGGTAATGAGAATTGCTGACATGAGAGGTGATCTTGTTCAGATAACAGTGCAAGGGAGAAAAGAAGCAGATGCGTGTTTTGATATTAAAAGTACATGTGACACCCTGCCTAATAAAATACCGGGTGATCGGTCCTATACCAAATTAAAACAGGAATCCCAGTTAAATCATCCTTAGCATCACTGTCGGAAATTTTTTAAAACTTACTAACCACCTAGTATTCCAAAAGTTGGTGCCAATTTTACTTTTTGATTAAACAAAACAGTACATGCGGAATTAAAATATAAACCATTCACACAACTGAATGAAAATAAACTGAATCATATATTCACAACTTGCCGAATAATTCACCGATCATCAAAGAAATAATCCAATACAAATATTCAACACCTGAAATTGTACCGAGAAGTCTGGGCGACAAGCCCTAAATAAAACTGAAACTGATACAAGATTCCCACTCTAGGAATGAATGAATGATGCATTTAATCCAAACTCCTGCTAGCATCCACATATGCCGCAGCTCCGTGTCCCTGGAATAGAATATCAATCCTGGCGTCCCTGTGGCTGGACACCTAAAAGGTTTTGAAAATAGTTTTATAGCAAGGGTTAGAACCCAAAATATTTTGAAAATATTTAGCAAGTGTATCAACTGCAGTAATTTAAAATGCATGAATGCACTTCATATTTAAGTTAGTGTCGCACTCCCTTGTGGACATTCTCACCCCTCCACTATTGTGCACACCTACCGGTTACCCTAACCCCACCTAGTTGTACTACCCCGTTCAACTAGTCGTGGTATAACCATCCCTTGCCATACTACTCTAACCCGAGTATAATGATTCTTGAATTATAAGTTACCTCACAATTAACTTAATTAATTCCTCTTAAATAGTAACATATAACCGTGTCACAAATTATATACAGTAAATACACTACACACCGTATTATTACCCGTATATAATATTTGCTACCATTATATACTTACCTTTACCACAATATCCACACATATAACATACGTATATCCATCCCTTCGAGTATACCCTCGCCGGATGATTCCATCTAAAATGCTATCTCACTAGGTGTTCTCACAAAACCTAGTTCCCCAAGTTGGAATCGCTCACCAACTTGGCCCAAAATATAAACGTAGTGGAGGCGGTCATATTCCTTCCCTGAAAGTGAGATAAATCCCTCACCCATATATACCGGACTCTTTGACCTGGGGATATACTCGCCCTACTCCTCAAGCTAGGGGATTCACCGTCATCGCGCAACCTCCCTTGATAGCATTAGAATATATAAATTAAATCAATATCTAATCACTGATATTTAATATCACACACAATATGTACACGTATATATATATATATATATATATATATATATATATATATATATATATATATATATATATATATATATATATATATATATATATATATATATATATATATACTATCACGATACCGTATATATATAATATAAACCCGGCTTTACCGTGTACTAAAAATCCCGTACACTGCCTGTAATGTAATATCACACACAATACACACACACACACACACACACACACACACACACACACACACACATATATATATATATATACTATCACTACGCCGTATATATATAATATAAACCCTGGCTTTACCGTGCACTCAAAGTTCCGTACACTGCTTGTAATTTCCTGAGTCTGTGGCCCGACTCAACGTAATTAATTTTCTCACTTAATAGTTTATCCTCTTCCCTAGTCTATGGTCCGACTCTAATATAATTAATTAACACACATTTTAATTTAATACCTCCCCGAGTCTATCACCCGGCTCTAGTTAAATTAATTAACACACATATTAATTTAATACCAATCCGCGTTTGTGGTCCGACTCTAATACAATTAATTTACACATTAATTAATTAACCCAAATTCCGAGTCTGTGGTCCGACTCTAATATAATTAATTATCACATTAATTAATAAGTACCCTTCACGCGTCTACAATCCGATTCTGGTTAAATTAATTATCACACCCATTAATTTTATCCTACCCGAGTCTACAAACCGACTCTAATTAAATTAATTAACACCCTTATTAATTTAATCCTACTCGAATCTACAAATCGACTCTAATTAAATTAATTATCACACATATTAATTTAATCCTGCCCGAGTCTACAAACCGACTCTAATTAAATTAATTATCACACCTATTAATTTAATCCTACCCGAGTCTACAAACCGACTCTAATTAAATTAATTAACACTCTTATTAATTTAATCCTACCCGAGTCTACAAACCGACTCTAATTAAATTAATTATCACACCTATTAATTTAATCATACCCGAGTCTACAAACCGACTCTAATTAAATTAATTAACACTCTTATTAATTTAATCTTACCCGAGTCTACAAACCGACTCTAATTAAATTAATTATCACACCTATTAATTTAATAATCTTGGTTTCTCCCAACCATTACCCCCGGACTCGATTATTTGGCCCGTAACTTAATATTTTTCGAGTCTATGTTCCGACTCCAAATTAATTACTCTCTCTCAAGAATTAATCTAATGCCTTGGTATCACCTCACCAATATACCCGGACTCACTCACTTGGTCCATCTTACATCTCATAATTTTACACCCACATATTCGCCTACAATGTGTCACACATTTATTTCCATAAATTTCCCAATTATATTTACCTATAATTATTAGCATACCCGGACTCGCCCACTTGGTCCACAATTAAATATCTCACTTAAATTCCTTTAATAATGTAGTGCCACCCAACTACAATACCCGAATATTATTCCTCGGCCCAATATCTATAATTATGAATTATTTCTCCAAATTCGTTTATCTCATGGCATACCGTCCACACCCTCCTAAACCCAATTATATCACCCTATAATTGTTAAGGAAAATATGTGTCCCATATAAATTTATCACCAAATAAAAGTAAGGGAATAAAATTCAAATAAAATCCTCATTACAAACAAACTGGCCGAACTGTCAATTTCCTGGGACCGTCGATCGATCGATGGCCCCCGATCGATCGATCGATCCCCCTTGGACAGCGCTTCTTCCCCACTGCATTACACCATTAACGAAAATCCAAGGTTTGTAAACCTTAATTTCAACCCCTGATCAAGTCATCCCATCACATAAACATATGAACTTTGATCCTACACATCATATACACCCTCTAGTATATAAATTTCTCAACTTATCTCACAATTTTTGAAATGGGTTTTCCATTAAAATTCATCAATCTTGTTCTACAAACCAAATTCCAAATCCAGATTTTTCCCCAGTTTATATTCTGAATTGATATTCCAATTAAACATCTATCTTAGATATGTTCAACACAATAATTTATACTATGAATCTCATTCAACAGTTTCATGAACAAAAAAGCCATTTTGCACCCATTTATCCCCAAAACGAATTTTGGTTTACAAATCACTATGATATGAATTGATTATCATCAATTTAGAAATCGCAACAGTTAACCACTTGCCTTAAAGTGTTCGTAGTGTCTGATCCGTTGGCGTAGTCCCTCAATTTGGCTCCAAAATCCTCAAATTGGCTTTTGCTAAGCTTTCCCCGTATTTCCCTCTCAAGCCCTAGGTTTAGAATTGTGTTGGATGCTGATTTCCTAATCCCTCACTTAGGTTAAAACCCTCAATCCCGTTTTTCACCTAATGGGCTTAATTAAAGTGGCCCAACTCACCCCGTGTGGGCCCGACTATGCCCAAAAATACCCCGAGACCCAATTACTACCCCCGGATACTCTTTTCTGACTATTTGGACCCATACGGACTCAACCGCGCACTCAAAATTGTGATCCGAATTAATTTATAAAAATCCTTATCTCACACCCAATTTAGTCTATACCGATTCCCGACTGGGATAAGTGCATACCTCGTCATTAATACCCGAAATGACATAATTAAATTATTACTATTCACTTAGTAAATAAATTTCCCTAAACATTAACCATTTACTCCCCGATTAATATTTAAATATATATATTGCCATAATTAATTCAATTAAAATTACAACCCCGAGTAATTTAAAATTCCCGAATTAATTAAATATTAGATGCACAAAAATACGGGGTGTTACAGTACACTTGTTCAAAAGAAGTATGTCCTATTGAAATGTTGTTGATACTAGGGAGATTTTAAATCAATATTATTTGCGAATATTCATCTTATTAATTCTATATGTATGCAGTTATTACATACCTCTGGTAGTTGTCATTCATTTTGCCCCTCCTATCGCAATGGTTGCTGAGTGCTTTGATAAAATTCGTGTCTAACCCAGGAAACTTTGGTACTTAGTTCACCATTCATACGTTATTTTGTATTAATTCTCTAATAACTGTTCTGGAACTAATGCAATAATGCCCTGCAGCTGACCGGCGTGCGCAGTTTGAGCAGTTAGAGTATACGGAAGACGACTATCAAAAAGAACTTGAACACATTGAGCAGGTTAGGCCACTCGATACTAGCCCTCTTTTACAAATATGAATTTTGTTTGTAACATGTCATGCTTTCTTGTTTCAACTACTAAGAATATTTGAGAAAATGTCAATAAAAAAGATGAGAAATTTTGAAAATGGAGTAATTGAAATGAAATGAGATAGAACAATAGACTTTTTATCAATATTCTTGTATCTCATTACGTTTTTTTAATAAAGTGTGTCATTAGAAGGTGTCAAATATTTTCTTTATTGTTGAATGTAGTGTCATTCATTTTTTCATTCAAATTGTGTGTTGCGATATCATGTGCTTTCACTATAAATATTATTTACATTTTCAAGTCTATGTATATGATTAAGATCATTTTTTAAATTAATACTCATAAATAGAAATGAAAATAAAATTACAATCTCGTATGCGATATCACTAGTAAGTCATATAATACACTTATATCATTTGTGGGGATATTTTTTCCCAATCAAACGTACTATTTTAAACCTTTCTAGATTTTTGTATAATGTACTCAGGGTACTAGATTTCTATTTAGTCCAACGAGGACATTCCAAACTTAAAGTTGAAGTCACTGCATTGGGATAGAGTACGAGCAACTTCAGATTATGAGTTAGTGATGGATAAACTAAAATCTAATTTCGTCAAGTATGGAACACGATTCCCAGATCTTACTATATAGTTATTCGTGTTTTGTTATAGTAGTTGTATAATGGTTATGTTTAACGAATTTAATTTTTTGCTGATTGAAAGAGGAGATGATTGAGACATTGATTCTTGTAAATAGGTTTTCTTATTACAAAGACTCATCCCTTAGGTTAATACAAATGTCAATTTTTTTTGTTATATTCACATGATGGAACTGCTTTGAATGAGACCCTTGTGGTCGAACTATTTTTTTCTTATTTGTATCATTTACAAACAGTAACGGTTTTGAACACTTAGGCCCTCTTTGGTTGCACAAATTGTTTGATTATACAAATTGGTTCATTGTGAATGAGTGAATTGTAAATGAGTGGATTTGAAATGAGTTTAAATCCAATTTTACGCAATGTTTGGTAATCTAAAATTGATATTAAGGTTTTATAAGAAAAAAAAAAGATAAAAACAAATTAAGAGAGAGAGGGGGAGAAGGAGAGGGGGAGGGTGAAGAGAAAGGAAGGGAAGAGAGAGAAGAGCATGCACTTTATGTGACTCCTATTCAAATCAATGCATTTCACGTTTTTTGTGAAATGATCCAATTTTAACTTTACACGTGATCTAAAATGGGACTATTAATGAATCATTTCATTAATGAAACCAAGCACAATTAATTGATCAATTTGTAAATGAACCAATTTATAAATTGGTCAATTTACAATTTGGGGACAACCAAACGGGGCCTTCTAAAATGGAAAGCAGTAACGATTTTGACGGTTATAAAATGAAAAATAGTAACAGTTTTGAACACTTAAAAAATTGTTGAACTGTTACTAAAATTATCGAGCTAAAAAAATTATTTTCACGAAAAAAGTGAAAAAAAATCAGTTAAAAAATATATATTTCAATAAAAAAAAATTCCCCCAATTAAAATTATTTTCAACACAAAAAAAAATTATTTTCCGTCCAAAAAATGATTTCCAATTGCAAAATAAATAATTTTCAGCAAAAAAATAAGAAAATAAAACTAATTTCAGTTTAAATTTTTTTTTAAAAAAACGTTTTACACCAAAAAAAAAATGATTTTCGACAAAAGAAAAAAAAATTCCAACTACAAAAAAAAATATTTCTAGCAAAACAGTAAAAAAAAAAAATTGATACAACTATGATTGAAAAAAAAATTCGACGAACCTCGGTAAAATTGAGTAACCTCCGGTGGTTTATTTTTTGACAAACCTCGAGCCGTTGGAGCTTTGAACAACAAGAGACTATTACTATTTGTAAAACCTTCAACATTTGATCTGTTTGTAGAACCTTTGGCACCAGGTTTATTTTGCACTAATACATGGCCGGCCCTGCTCATGTGCCAAATGGGCAATGGCACAGGGCCCATTTTAGAGTATGCATTTATATATTTATATTTTAGGGGTCAAAAAATATTTTATGTATATTAAAAATGTCAATTTTTGAAATAAATTTAATTTTTTAGGGGCCCATTTTTTTAACTACCCCAAAACAATTTGTACAAAAATGATTCAACTACCCAAAAATCCCACCCAACTAAAATAGGCCCCTAATTTTTAGGGGGCGCATTTTAGATATTTAATATTTTTGTACAATTTTTTTTAAAAGTGCCCTAAATTGATTTTCGCACAGGGCACTCCCAATCTTAGGACCGGCCCTGCACTACTATAATGGTTGTATAAACAGAAGAATAATAATGAAAAAAGACTTGTATTTTAAACAAATTATAACTATCCACTTACGGGTTAAACAACTCTTCTAAAACTTCTACCCACCCCTTATGTAGTTTCCCATCATTGTATCACCAACTTGTATCTACCCACTCCTGTATCCAACTTCTTATCACTATATCACAAAAAATACAATTATGGTTGAAAATTGAAGAAAATATGGAGGGGGCTGGTTTATCTCTTTTTTATTAATGTTCCGATTATTTCTATACTAAATCACTTTTGTGGACTATATTCATATTGTTTTCTTACCTATATTTACATTGTAATCCTATGCGGTGTATTATCTTTTGAAAGTGTAGAGGGGGCTTGAAGGTAATCCTGAGATTAGAGATAATCCCCCCCCCCCCCCCATTAACAACAGTGTTTGGGATTAAGGCAGCTCAGCGTGGCAGACCAGAGAGACCTTCCAGCGAGGAACCTGTCCGAAAGAGCTCGTCCTTTAGTCCTGCTGATTAACTTAGTCTTGTTGTATCTTTTGTTTATATTTTCTATGAGCTATAACGATTGTAAAGATGTAATGAGTATAATAATTTTGTGTGAGGTCGAATGGTACTCGCAAGAGACTAGGCTTGGCAGCGCCTGTAACACCCCATATTTTCGAGGATATATAAATTAATTAAATTAGTGATTTGAAATTTATTTAATTTGTTGATTTAATTTATTTAAATTGGAGAAAATATTGAAATTGGAGATTTATAACTATCATTTATATTTGGGGATTTAGAAATTTAAATTAATTCGGGTTATTGAAAATTTTCACATGTGTCGCATTTTGAGGTTGGAATTGGAAAATTTTATAAAGTATCTCGAGTGATAATTCTGAGTGCACGGTTGACTCCAGAAGGGTCGAGATAGTCAAAAAAGAGTACCCGGGGGAGAGTAAATGGGTCTCGGGACATTTTTAGACATGATCGAACCCATACGTGGGCATTTAAGTCATTTTTAATTGGCCAATAGGCTTAATTACGAGATTGAGGGATTTTAACCTAGGTTTAAGTGTGTTGGGCAGCCATGAGTCATTCCAAAACACAAAGGGTAGAGAGGAGAGAAAGGAGAAAGAAAAAGAAGGGAAGAAGGAAAGAAGGATGACAAGAGCAATCCGGGCAAGAATTTCGACATGGGATCGTCGGATTTAATCCACCAAGGCAAGTGTTTTCTTGCTTTAATTTGAGTTGTAGTTAATAATGTAAATAGTTGGAATTATTTCAATTAATTCTGGAAATTTGGAAGTAGAAATTTGAATTGAAATTTTTGGATTTATTGTGAAGAATATGAAGAATAACCATTAATGGGGGATTTCTAATTTTGTGAGGTTAATAGTGAGATTATAACTTAATTTGAGAAGTGAATAACATGATTAGATCTTGATTTTTGAATCTCCATTAGTAATATTATAGGAATAAATTGTTAATGGGGAAGTTTGGGTGGATTTAGGATGAATCTTGGGAGGTTTGGGGGTAAAAGATCTGGGCATAATCGCAGGTTTTGGAGCTTTAATAGCGATTATGTCCTTGTTGTTCTGTAGCAAATCGCGTTTTCTACATTTTGTGCTCTCACGCGCTTCCTACAAAACTGCTCCAAAATGCCTCAAAACAACAATTTATTAATATGGGCAGAATGTGGGGAAATTTTTTAAGAAAAGTTTTTTTTTAATCTTTTTGAGGTGAATCTTTATAATGCCCTAACTTTTGGCATACGGACTCGGATTAGTGTGTCGTTCATGGACACACGTAGATAGCGAAGAATATTATGATGTCCTGTGAATGTTTTTAATTAAAGGCCTAAAATACCCTTGAAGACGGAACGAGTTATTTGATTTTTAGCATAACTTTGAATGAACATAGTTTTGTTATTCGAATTCGGATTTACGTGCCATTTGCGGCCATGCATAGCTAACGTAGAGTAGTACGCTGCTATATAGAAATTATTATTCAGGCATAAGGTGTGCAATGTCTAAAATGCCCTTGGAGTTTTAATTAGAGATGAAACTTTCCCAAATTGGAACCAAAATTTTTAGGGACCTTTGTGAGATTAATATGAACTTAATAGGGTATATATGAGGTGGGATATACCATCCTATGAATTATATTAAGTAACTGATGTAGCTATTTTGGTATTGGATCGTATTTAATACGAGCGAACTCATTAATAATTGGAATGTATGTATATATATATGAATGTGGGAATTATATATATAAATATGGGAATACATAATCCAATAGAAAATGATAATAGTTTACGTGAATACCTAAAACAATGATAGGTTGTGTGAATACCTAAAACAATGAAAGGTTGTATGATTACCTAAGATTTTAATAGGGTGCGTGAATATCTATTTGATTATTTTATTATGTGTATGACATACCTACGTTGCTTGCTATCAAGTGGAGGTTGTGCGTTGTGGACAATCATGCCTTGAGGATCCTTCGGGTGGGACATTGAATTGTACCACTAGAGCATATAACCTATGTACGAGTTATCTATGAGAACGATAGTGATGACGTTCGTATGGGTGCATAGGTATGTGCGTAGCCCATTGGCTTGGAACTATGTTCGCCTCCAATATATGTGTTTTGTTTTGATGATTCGCGAGAGATTTAACCTATAATCCTTTATGCAATGAGTGATGCAACGGGACATGATAGCAGAGTATGCAGGCACTGCAGTTTTGTCTCGGGGTGCAGTATAGTATATTTATATAAGATAGTGTGCTTATATATATACATGTACTTGTGATGATATCTACTGTGTGAATTAAGTAGACATAAATAATAATAAAATCTGAAATGAATAGTAGTCCTCCATGCAGTGAGTAATGCACCGGGACACGATAACAGAGTATACATTGCGCCAAGAGGTCTTAATTTAAGGGTGTATATATATATATATTGGGGGGAGTGATTAAATATATACACTGGTAAACAATTCTACTGCGTGTAATTAGTAGAGGTGAACGTCATGATAAGTAAAATAATCTTAGTGAGAAAAGGATTAACTATACAAATAATGAACGTAATTGACTTTTCGGTACAAACTATTTTGATATCGTACCGTATGGGTGATACGGGTATTCTAGAGTGAACGTAGGTAGAAATAACACTGGGTTGAACTAATGTCGTATTTAGTGTGTGTATATATATATATATATATATATATATATATATATATATATATATATATATAGAGAGAGAGAGAGAGAGAGAGAGAGAGTATGTAACTAAGTATTGACATTATTGAGGTAATATTTAAAAGTATTCATAAAGCTGAGAATTTACATACGTGATTCTAATCATAAAAGTACGCTTAACTTGCGACGAGAGGATTAGCGGGCTAGTTATATAGCTGTTATGGACTAGCTTGATAGAGAAACGACTAGGCGGAATAAATGAATGTGATAGGTGTTCACTATAGAAGAGAGGTGAGATTGTCCTCAAGATAGTGCGACCATAAAAGCAATTATGAACATTATATACTAATCATTTCATTTATTGCAATAAAATGCTTACTAAACATTTTTATAAATCGGGCTCTGACCTGTTTCTTGTACTTTTTCTCTCTTGTCTATGTATATGTATATTAATAGGTGTCCAGCCATAGGGATACCATAGTTGACTTATCTATTCCAGGGTTACGCAGCTGCAACATTGTGGATGGTTGCAGAACTTGATCTAGACGTATCATTTCTTTATTTCTAGAGTAGTATTCTTATCTCAGTTGTAGATTCATTCAGGGCATGTTTCCCCTTTTACTTATAGACTCAGTATGTGGTTTATATATTCATTTATTGGATTATTATATTGGGATTTTTAGCCGATTGTTTATTCGGCAGGTCATTTATTCATTTAGTACTGTTTTAGACTCATGGTTTGGATGTATGGTTTATTTGTTATTTATCATGCATATTTAATTCTTTAATAAAAATATAAAATTTGACATCAATCTTTTTGAATACTAGGTGGTTAGTAAAGTTTTAAAAAGTTTTCGGCAGTGATGCTAAGAATGAGCCCCTGAGATTCCTATTTTAAATTTGATATAGGACTGATCATCGATATTTATTTAGGAGGGGTGTCACAGGGCCTAGGAGAGCTTTCATGCTCTATCGAACAAACTCGTCGTGGGAAATTCAGAGGTATTTGGTTTGGAGTATTGAGAAGTGAGGCACCGTTGGGGCTTGTCCTGACCATCTTAGATACACCTGGTAAAACCCCGAAGGACCCTGACCGTGGAACCTCGGGGGGGAGCAGCCTTGAGTTCTATCGGGCATTGAGTTGTGATCCAAACAACCCTCTACTTAATGTCACATCCACTTTATCTGATTTCACTAACCAACTAAGCAATGTCATACCTGCACTTGAGTAAAAAATCGTGGTATTTGGGGTTGTCAGACAGTTGATAAGCCACCTCTGTGATGACAGTCCCCTGACAGACAGTGGTTAGGCAAAAGGCATGTCTTGGCATTTAATGCTTATGACGTGGAAATAACTAGTGCATCAGGTATTTAATGTTTGTGACATAAAGTATGAGGGATGCCTTTCACAAGCATTAATGACTGAGTTGCCTCGGGGGTAGTGTGGGTGGCTATTTAAGGACCCCAACCACCTCTGAGGAGAGGGCATGCCATTATTGAGAGTTCAGAAGTTATTACTAGATAGATTTATTACGTACCAGAGAGTTCACTTGCCCAACAATGTCATTTATTACAAAGATTTAATATTTGACAGAGATCATTGAGGGTGGTGAGGGTTTTTGGCTGCCCTCCAAGGTGTATCTAGGGTACTCATTTTCTCTCTCCCTCTAAGCAAAGTTGTTTCTAAGTTCATTATTACCTTCTAATTTATACACGAGAGATTTGTGAGTTTAAACTAAGTCTATCTTCACTGAGTTGTGTTTGTATGTCTTGTGGTTAATCAATAGTGTTGTTGTTCAACATATCATTACTGTACTTGTAGACACCCCATTCTATTACCCCCTAAACTCTCCTTAGGTCCTTATCACCTCCCTTCATCACTACAAGCTCAGGTCATACCCCGAGTACTGACTTAGAAGCCATCGGGAACTTCGAGGCTCCATTTGACCAAAAGTCAAATTCTTCAGCTCGATTAAGACTGAATAAATCTTCGAAGGACACTGAAACCCCTTTCCAATGGTCCATCTCGTGCTCGATTCTGACTTACCATGCGGACGAACGACCTGTTTTCCCCCCAAAACTCAATCAGGAGGCCACCGAATGCTCCTGATCTCCATTTGACCTAAGTCAACTCTTCAACTCGACTGAGACTAAATGAATCTTCAAAGGGCACTGAAGCCCCATTCTAATGGTCCGCTCCATGCGCGATTCTGACTTACGGTACGGACAAATGATATGTTTTACTCCGAGAGGTCACTGAATGCTTCCAGGGCCCGATTGACCAAAGTCAACTCTCTGAACCGGATCAAACTCTTTGGAATGTCGAAATAAATCTCCTAAACTTTCCAACGGTCCACCATGTGCACGATTCAGACTTACCATGTGGACGAACGATCCGTTTGCGTCCGACGATTCCCCGTCCAATGGATTGACAAATGCTTTCGAGCCATATTTGACCCAAAGTCAACTCCCAAACTCAGGAGAAGTCCAAATGACTTTCAAAGGTCTCTGAATTACCTTTCCAATGGTCCACCCTGTGCACGATTCTGATCAACAGTTTGCGTTCTGCGATCGATTTTCCAAAAAGGCCTGAAAGACACTGCCAAACAGCAGGTCCCAGACCCTGCCTATCGGCAGTGTGCCTAAACGCACCTGCCGATTGGTAGGAATAGGTCTATGATGATCGGTAATGCCATGGTCCTATAAAAAGGAAGCCTGACCTCACTTGCAAAGGGAGCCCAAGATCTGATAGATATCACCCTTAGCAAATCCAGAAAACCTCTCTCGAAGTCAGCGTGATTTCCACACCAAAATCCCTTTTCAGCCTTCACTTTTCATCATCCTTTTCATCAAACTTGTTGGATTCACTACCCTCCATCATCATCCAAGTCTAAGGGATGCTCTCCAACATTCAAGATCAAGCTTAAAATCTTCAAGAAGGTCCAATTTTCTCAACTCTCTCCTTAAATTCTCATAAATTCGCAATAACTTGTTTTATTACTTAGCACTTTTATTATCTCATCTCACACATCCTAATATACTTTTTATTTATTATTATTGCACATCTCTTATTTTCATGTAGATAAAAACCCAAAAAATAAGAAAAATAGGGTTTGCTCATAAATTCCAAATGGGAATTCTCATACTTTTCTTACACTTTTCTCACAACTAAAATACTTTTTCTACACACACACACACACAAATAAGAGAATCCCCCAATTGGATTTATGGGGTAAACCCCACCCCTCGTTTTGCATGCGAACTACGTGGACTTTGATGCCTCTATAGGCTACGTAGGCGTCTCGGGGTTAAACCCGAGACTCGAGTCCTATTTTTACTTTTTCTCTCATTTTCTATTCTCTCTAAACTCCACTCTTATATATATATATATATATATATATATATATATATATATTCTTAGTGGCGTATTATTCCACATTCGTTACCGTTCCATCATAACGGTCAACGTAAGGATAATCGCGTAAATCCTATTTTCTAATATTATTTTTATACCTTCCTACGGATGACTCGCTTTGCCTCTTCCATAGTACAAATCGATGATTCCAATCTCCACTATATATACACATGCACACACATCACGGGGAAAATAAAAAGGAAAATAACAAAAACCCATGAGAGACCGAAAGGGAGGAATGGGTGCCTAACACCTTCCCATTTCGTAACTTAGCATCCGGACTCTTATCGAATCATTTTAGTTTCGTATGCACCAGTATGTCTTTGGATGTTGTCCTTCAAGATGGCTTCCCCTTTTCTTTTTTCTGTTTTGAGTAAAATAGACTAGCGACTCTAATCTCTCTACGTTTTTCACCTCACCCAAATGACGTCGGCCGAAGCGCTCTCGAGAGGGACGCGCGGGACCTAAGGATCCTCCCTCATGCTGCCCGCTCGCAGCGAGGATCCCGAGGATCGGGGATGGCCATAGTGGCGACTCTGCCAGGGAATTATGAGGGCTACACTCTATTTACATGGGTGTTATGTTTCTTCATATTTACCCCTATCTGCATGTTCCCCTTTATTACTCATGCGTACCCCATGCTTATGCTTCTATTCACACACTTGTAGAAAATTCTCCATGTACACCTCACACCACATGCACCTAGGGTCACATATATCCACATGTTGCACGCATCACCCATCCACACTTGGTGTACCATTGGTACTTGTACTTTGCTCCCTGTTTGGCCTAATCAAGAAAGATATTGTCATAAGATACTAATAAAAGAATCATGCATGATTCACACGACATCACCAAAGAGCATTGTTATTGACCAAATTTTTACCCAATAGCTGGAGGGTCACTCATGATGGGCGCTGGTCCGGCAGGGCGCAGTTAGCCTAAGCGATTTGACTCTCACCTTCCATTGGCCAAGTACCTTCGACGTATATCGAATGATTCCCCCGCATCGTACCGCTTAATCGAAGTCATAACGGGAGGTATATCGCAGGGAACTCGTTCATGTACACCTAATATATCGAATTAGCTCTCGCACGTAACATCCCCATGAGGTATATGGTAAGGCAACTCACATACACTCAGGTATATTAAATGGCTTGCCCACACGTACCGATTGCTCGCAAGAGCAAGACGTATATCGTGGAAGTCACGCCAAAGGGGGGAACCCTTTCCTATTCACCCAACCAAATTGCAAACCCGCATATAGGTGTTAAGCCTAGGACACACATGTTAGATTGCCGATTTCGACCCGAAACTCTGTCGAAATTCCGAGTTGGCCTGCCGCTCAAATTTTTGTGCATTTTTAAAATGGGACCCTGTCCGTGAGCTTGGTCATAAGTCCAGCCATAGCATTGCATATATTATAAACCCAACTTTTTCAGGCTCGGGTCCAGTCCAGAATTTTATTTTGCATTTAGGAGAATTGCCTATATCATGCTGAGATCCGTCTCCCAAAATCAAAACAAAAAAAAATCCCTTTTCTTTATCAAAAAATCCAAAAACATTTTCCCCCTCTTTATCCAAAAGCCAAAAACATTTCTTATATCTTTATCAAAAAGTTAAAAATATTTGGTCTTCCCAATCTCAAAGAAAAAATGTCAAAATATTTTCATCCTTTTTTTCTCAAAATAAATCCCATTTTACGCCTTCTCAGGTCGATCGTAAGCCCTTGGCCTAGATCCTTATTGGCTTCGATCTTTAGTCAAGTCACCCCGGAGTTTCGTTCGTTCCCCTATTACTCCTTCTGAGTCCGGAATCCATTCGCTTTCCATGGAGAACACAGATCAAGTGCCCATTGTGAAGGCGGATCTAACGAAAGTTCTAGCTCAGCTTGTGTCCAAGATTGACAACCTCCGAATTGAGGTCCAAGAGATGCAACGAAACTAGATTCCCATTCCTCAAGAGCTCGAGGCCCTATCCCCTCATGCTATGGATCCACCAGACCCTATTTGGGTTCCTGAAGAATATCTGCACGCTCCACGTGCCCCTCCTGTTAATGGGTCGTCGCCTGCCCAGCTTCCCATGCCGAACCTTTCCCATCCTGGGGCTAACTTGCCTATGATCATTGATCCGAAGGAAGAAGAGATGAACAAAGTCAAAGAGGACCTCAAGATGCTCACCAAGAAGTTTAACCAAGTCAGAATCTTGAGGAATTGAATAGACTACACCCACATGTCTCCTTATCCTAAAGCAAGGTTACCCGAGAAGTTCAAGATGCCCAACATCGAGAAATTCGGAGGAAGTGGACCCCCGATTGTTCATCTCTGGAGTTATCACCGTTCCATGACTCTACTAGGGACTTCTGAAGAAGTGATGGCCCAATTATTTCAGCAAACTTTGAAGGATAGCACCCTCCGATGGTTTTTATCTCTCGAAAAGTCCAGAATTCGTAGTTGGGAGGATGTGGCTCGAGAATTCATGTCACAGTACAAATACAACGAAGAGCTTCAGGTCACCCATCGTGATTTAGAGTTGCTCAAACAGAACTCTGGGGAATTAGTTTGTAACTTCATCGCTCGATGGAGGGAAAAAGCAGTAACCAAGACCAATCGGCCTTCCGAGGAAAAACAAGTCAGCATAGTGAAGAAGAACTTCTTACCCCATATCCGAGCAACGATGGGAGGACAATACTATCCCCACTTTTGATCTCTTAAAGAAGCAGGAGTAGAAATCGAGGAAGGTCTTGCCAAAACAGAAGTTGACTCAAAGAAAGTGTCCGGACAATTCACCCCCAGAAAATATGACAAGCCTGCCAGTGCTACAGTCTCAACCATCAACAACATCTCTCAACCAACCACATCATGGGTGCCAGAAAGCCGTCGTGTCCCAGTCCAAAAGGAATACACCGAGCTCCATGCTCCCCTATCCAAAGTTTATCAGGCACTGTTAAGCCAAAACCTTATCAAACCTTTGGATCCCCGTCCATTGCTAAATCCACTCCTAAGAAACTTCAAGGCAGATGCCCATCGCGCCTTTCACCAAACAGCTGGACATACCAATGACCAATGCTTTCACCTCCGAAATGTAATTCAAGGTCTAATTTATCGGGGTACCATTGCCTCACTAGCCAATCCTAAGTCAAACACTACTCACAACCCACTTCTAAATCATGTCAATGCCATCTTTCTAGAAGAGAACCCAGAATTCGATCCCTCAACTCAAATCACACCCATATACTCTCCTAAACCTCTTCGAATTTGCCCATATTTCCTCCTACACCCGACTAGCCTCACTGATCAGGCACTGTCACTCCTAACCAAAGCATGCATCGCTGTCCGTACCCGTTCTGAAAATAGAAGCATGGAATTGTCAGAAGTGTTAAACCAATTCCTAGAGTTCGGGCTGAAATTGCCCTCACAAATGATCATTGATTGCCAGAGATTTAGTACATTGTTCTTAGAAGCACGAAAATGGGCTCGAGAGTCAGATAGATGGGTGGTACCAACCGATGAAGTCAGCCTAGATGATGTTGTCCAGATTATGGCAGAATTATTCAAACAAACCAACAACATTTGCAGTATGATTGAGTTACTTAAGGCTCTGAAGCTACAGGGGCGCCTGTCCCTTTACCCATACATATCCCCACAGAATGGGATGACCTGTATAAAGAGGCCGTTGAAGTTGTGGAATGCATCGACTTTACACAGAAAGGAAGAATTGTTACCACCGGATGGGGGGAAGAATTCAAAGATTCGAATGAAGAATAAGTTTTTGAGAAAATTGGCCCAGTAGCCTATATGTGAAGAACTCCTCGAAGAAATAAACAAGGTAGCAAAACAACCCGATATCGATGAGGAAACGAGATTCATATTTTTCCCTTCTTCAGTAAATCCAATGACAAAGGGAAGGGCGTTGAAAACTTACATATGCCAGAGATGACCCTCGAGGAGAGCAAGATCCTCGATCAACTAAAGAAAACTTAAGCTAACATCACTCTATGGGGGCTTTTCATGTCTTTTCAGCTGAACAAAAATGATTTGATCAAGTTGCTCACTGGACCCACAGTTCCTCCTTCTACTACACCAAAAGAAGCGATAAATTTGGTCGGATCCTTGACCTCTACCCGAATGCTATCCTTTTCCAAAGAAGAAATCCCCAAGATTGGGCCAAACCATAATCATGCACTGAACATCTCTGTCGAAGTTATGGGGAAGGTCGTGCCACTCTCTCTTATCGATAATGGATCCGCCTTGAATGTCTACCCACTGAGAACCTTCAAATGTTTAGTCCTGAAAGAAAGCGACCTCGCTCCAACCTCCGCTGTTGTGCGTGCCTACGATAATACTCGTCGGGAGGTGATGGGATCCATAAAGCTTGTAATAGGGGTTGGCCCTATAAACCTTGTCGTCGAATTTTAAGTTATTGATATCCCAGATTGTTTCAATCTGTTGCTCGAACGACCTTAGCTCCATAGTATCAAGGGTGTGTCTTACTCACTCCATTTAGAAATTAAAGTTCTTCGCTGGCGGTCAGGCCATCACCATTTTGGGCAATGACGACAATGCCGATGGTGCAAGTACCAGCAATCCAATCCTTGAGATATAGCACGGGTCAAATGATATGCTCCTATCAATATTTCGAGTCGAACCACTTCTACTCCCGGCAGGGGACAACTTCAAAGAAAGGGTTTATCCATAATAAGAGCCTCATAGCAACGTCAATGTGATTTAAATGTTCAAAAACATGCACTTTATACCCAGACTGGGGCTAGGACAAAGACAGCAAGGGATACTTGATCCGATTGAACTGAAGAAGGCTTTCCCTCACTGTGGTTTGGGGTATCAACCATCAGAATAAGAGCTCAGAATGATCCGCCAGTCTCGACTAAAGAGGAGACTAGACCGCATCCAAACTGTCCTGGGTGACTCCTTGAACGGATGATTCATCAAAGAGGGTGAGGACTTCCCTTTTTACGGATTTCCAGAACCATGTATGACCATACTGACAAGAAGATGAAGCCTAGAATGGAGATCTTTTTCCAAGACAGTTACCCATGGGCCGAAGGTTCCCAACACCAAGTATAATCGCTCATCAAAGATACCAAAGAGACTGAGGAAAGTGACTCCGAAGATTCTTTCATCTTACAGACACTGGGGCTAACACTCTGCATGGTTCACTCAAGCACTACATCACCAGAACCATCCCAACTGATTAAAGCTGCTGATACACCTCTCCTCAACTGGCATGCTATGCCAGTTCTACCTGTGAACTCACACCTAAATTCCAATGTTTACCCCATTTCTTCTTCTGTTGTCTATCCTTGCTCAAATGTAATCGAGACCTCCTTTGATGAGGTTCTTAATGCTGTTTTTCCTATTGATGAAAAAAATAAAGATTTTAAGTATCTTGTTGTGCCTTACATTAACTGTTTAAATTATAATCAAACTTTTGATGATGATGATTTTGCAAATGAACAATTCTTAACTGATCTAAATAAGGTTAATAATAAACAACATAACCGCGTTCAAGTTAATAAAGAAGAGACTGTTGTTGGTATCATCAGTTCTAGTAGCCAACTGCGCGAGATTAGGATAGGGGCTACCCTCGACGAATATGAGCGTGCACAACTCAAAGAATTGTTAAAGGAATTCGTGGATGTCTTCACACGGTCCTATGATGATATGCCCGGCATTGATCCTGAAATAGCCCAGCATGAGATCCCCACTCTCCCAGATTACAAGTCGGTCAAATAAAAGTTGAGAAAGCTACGCACCGAATGGTCGCTCAAAGTCAAAGAAGAGGTGGTCAAATAGTTGAATGTGGGCTTCATTTGTGTGATCAAATATCCCACATGGCTAGACAACATAGTGCTCGTACCGAAATCAGGAGGAAAAGTTCAGATGTATGTAGACTACCGAGATTTGAACAAAGCCTCTCCAAAGGATGATTATCCGCTACCCAATATCGACATGATCGTGGACAACATAGCTAGTCATGCTCTCAAGTCATTCGGTGACGGGTTTTTCGGATACAATCAAATCAAAATGCACCCAGACCACCAAGAAAAAATTGCATTGATCACCCCATGGGGAACCTTTTGCTACACCATCATGCCATTTAGTCTCAAGAAAGTTGGGGCTACCTACCAGAGGGCTGCCACAACCATCCTGCATGATTTAATTCACAAAGAAGTTGAGGTCTATGTGGATGATATGATTATCAAGTCCAAAACTAAAGAAGGTCATATTCCTGCTCTCCGAAAGTTCTTCGAACGACTGCGACAGTATCAGATGAGACTCAATCCGTGAAAATACATCTTCGGCATTATAAAGGGAAAACTCTTGGGATTCATGGTCAGTGAGAAGGGGATAGAAGCAGATTCTGCCAAGCTGAAAGACATACTTGAAATGCGACCTCACCGAACAGATAAAGAAGTCTGAGGTTTCCTTGGGAAATTGCAATACATCAGTCGGTTCATCATCCAGTTAACCTCCATCTGCGAACCTATCTTCAAGCTTTTCTAAAAGGATTAAACTAAAGTTTGGAACGAGGCATGCCAAGAAGCATTTGACCGAATCAAATAATATCTGACCTAACCCTCGGTACTCATGCCACCACAGCCTGGTCTCCCTTTACTCCTATACCTAACCATAATCGATAATGCAGCTGGGGATTTACTAGCCCAATACCTTCATTGGAATACTTCTGATCGCCCCAAATGACTCTCACACTCCCATCACCATCAAACTAGATTTACCCTGTACCAATAACATGACTGAGTACGAGGCATGCACGGTAGGCCTCAAAGTTGCTCTCAAGAAAAGTATTCAATGCCTAGACGTCTACAAGGATTCCACCCTCATCATCGATCAAGTGCTCAAAAAGTGGAGAGTCGAGGACGAGAAGCACCAACCCTTACATGCCCACTTAGAATAACTAGACTCCTAATTCCAAGATATCACCTTCCATTACCTACCTCGAGCAAAGAATAACCTAGCCGATGCTCTCACTACCTTGGCCTCTATGGTCGACATGCCCGAAGGAATATCTATGACCCCCTTCCTAGTTCAAAAGCACGACAAACCAACCCACTGCTACCACATTGAGCTCGTCACCATAGAAGATTCTGAGATAGCCAATTGTTGGTACTATGATATCTGGCGCCTCCTCAAGCATGGTAGGTATCCCGAGGGTTCCAACAAGAAAGATCAAGCAACCCTTCGAAGACTCGTTTCCCAGTACATCATATGTCACAAAGCACTGCTAAAAAAGAACTTCGATGGAACTCATCTGCACTGCATCACAGGGGATAACATTGAAAAGATCATGCAGAAAATCCAAAGAGGGGAACGCGAACCCCACATAAATGATCACATGCTCGCTAAAAAGATCATCCGACAGGGCTACTACTAAACCACCATGACCCAGGATTGCACTGCCTATGTCTGGAGATACCTCAAATGCTAACAATCCTCCAACCTTCAGCATCTGCCTCCACGTGAATTATACAACATGACCTCTCCCTGGCCGTTCTCCACCCGGAGCATCGATATTATAGGGAAGGTTACACTAAAGGCTTCCTATGGGCATGAGTTCATCCTAGTTGCCATTGATTACTTCACCAAACGGGTCGAAGTCGAGTCATACGCAGTACTGAATGCCAAAAAAGTGGCCAAATTTATTAAGAAAAACATCATCTACCGATATGGGGTCCTACACGAGATAGTATTAGATAACGGGTTACATTTCGAGACAGAAGTCACAGAAGTGGTTAACGAATATGGGATTCAGAGACATAAATCTTCTCCCTGCTGACCTCAAACCAACGGTGCAGTCGAAGCCGCCAATAAGAACCTCAAGGCCACCATCAGTAAGATGACCAAAATCTATCGAGATTGGGACGACCGAGTCCTATACACCCTCTGGGGATACCGAACCTCAATTCGAACCTCTACTGGGGCTACCCCTTACTCTCTACTTTACGGCATAGAAGAAGTCCTACCCGTGGAGCTGTAAATACCCTCATTGCGCATCATGCTTGAGAGCGAGGTCAGCAAAGAAGACGGGTGCCAAAGCCGTCTTGACAAGCTGACCCTCCTAGACGAAAGGAGATTAAAAGTGCTATACCACATACAAGGGTACCATCATCGAATAGCACGTTCATTTAATAAGAGACTCAAGGACCGCGGTGTCCGAGAAGGGGACCTATCCCTCAAAGAAATCACAGAACCTATCTGGGACCCCAGAGGAAAATTCAAGCCCAATGGGAGCGGCCCCTACATTATCAAGAAGATCTTGTCCGGGGGTGCCGCCATGCTTACCGATTTAGATGGGGAAGAGATGGCTCGTCCAGTCAACCTGGACCGTCTCAAGAAGTTTTACCCCTAGTCCAAAATCTCGGCGCGCTACGACACTTCTCATCTCTCTTCTATTAAAAAAATCTCTTCATTTCCTTCTACCCAGAATCTATATGGGCCTGATCCTATGCAAAAAGCCATTTTCAAACAAATTAAAACTCTTCAAAAACCCCAGACGTATGTAGGTAGATCATACACCTTACATGAGCATGGCCCTTTTTTTCACAAAATACTATTCTTTTCTTATCTCCGAGAACAACAGTCAATTCCAACATATACTGGAACAAAAGGATTATGTATGCCTTAGCGATCGATATAGATAATTCAAACAAAAATCATCGAAATACATAGTTGGATGATCAAAAACTTATTTATTACACTAATAAGAAATGGATAACTCCCTTCCCCCTACCTTGATAGAAAAGTCAAAATAAAATCCCCACATTCATTCCCCATAATAAACTCCCCAAGAGTCCTATCCACAGCTACCTGAGGAGCCCGCTTCATCATCATCATCTGCATCCTTGGGTCCCCAAGTTTTCCCTGCTCGAGCAGAGTGTCGCTGATATGACCAAAATGTACCCTCGTCTCTTAGGATGACGGGCATCACATCTCACAAGAGCCTCACATATCCTCAGAGGGGTCGTCCAGATAAGGGTCGGCCTCAACAGGGTCGGCAGGGTCATCCAGATAAAGGTCAGCCTCAACAGGGTCGGCCATGACTTAATCATTGGCAGGGTCATCCAGATAAGGGTCAGCCTCAATAGGGTCGGCCTCAACAGGGTCAGCCTCAACAGGGCCAGCCACGGCTTAATCCTCAGCAAGGTCATCCAGATAAGGGTCAGTCTCAGTAGGGTCAGCCTCCACAAGGTCGTCCTCAACTTGATCCTCAGTAGGGTCATCCAGATAAGGGTCGGCCTCAGTAAGGTCTGCCTCAATAGGGTCGACCACGGCTTATCCTTGGTAGGGTCATCCATATAAGGATCAGAATAGAAGACGTTGGCCTCAACCTCATAACTCTCATACAGGAGCTTAGCCTTGACCTCGGCCTTCTCCAGCATCAACATCATCTCAGCCATAGCCGAGTTGATAAGAAGATTATGATAACAATCAGCAAGGTCGTCTCTCATAAGGTTGGCCCCTCATAAACCAACCTCGTCTCTTCATCAGTCGAGGTTACATCAGACAAGGACACAGGGCCAAGCATTTATAAGAATATATAAGGTTCGGAACACGTGGGAAAATCAGTTATAATCGAATCATTACCCTCACGTGAGGGAATATTGAGGTCATCATTATCTACATAAGATCAGCCAGGTGTCATTCTCATACTGGTTCGATCCTCATGCACATGCTCATTACATGCTTGGGGGGTACATTACACCCCCAAGCACTATATATAGAGGTCATCCTCTACCTTGTAAAGGGATCAAAAATTACAACCCTAGCTGAAACTCTATTATTTTACACAGTAGAGAGAGAAAGCGTGAGAGATTATATCCCTGGCCAGTAGTGCCTTCATTCAGTGATATTACTCACACACACTCACAGTGGACGTAGGCCAGATTGGTTGAACCACTTACATTCAAGTATTCATCCTCTTCTCCTCATCTCCTTCTACATATATACATATATTCTCCTGTGCTGCCATTATTATCACTCGCTTGATCTTGTAAACACCTTAGCTGGTGGTGTTATTTCCTGCATCATCATTTTAGCATCGTCTGTGGGAAGGAGAAGCTGTCTCTTCCTCTTTATTCGCTTAACCTCACCAGAGACTTTGGTGGTGAACCAGGCATCACCCCTTGCGTGGAGATGTTTCACCATTGAAAGAGGTCCTTTAAGGTATTAAGCTCATCTTTTTCTTAAGATCTTTAGTGTTAACATATGGCACCGGAATTTCCAACACGTCTTCCACATCCTGGTGTGGGGGGACCTAGTTCCAGCTAGGCACCGCTTCAGTCCGAAATAGCGGAGGTGGCAGTAGCGTTGAGGTATTTGGCTGCGACGTAACAAACGATGAAGGAGAAATTTTCACAACTCAGTCAAAACATGATGAGACCACCTAGGGTCTCACCGGAGATGATTACTTCAGCGGTCGCTCAACCCCATCTTGATGCCAAGGGACCACCCCAGGCACCGTGAAAAGACCAACCTACACCTCAGCAGAGGAGGGACGTTGTTGACCCTAGGCGTTTGCATCTGAGGAGGCAAGGACACCCTTGCCCTAAGGATAGGTATGATGATTTGGAGGCATAAGACGGTCCAGAAGATTATTGGGAGCCGTATGAGGTTTCAAATAACACAGTGCGTCTTATCCAGCAGAGCCGAGGTTGTGGAGGCAGAAGAGGTGAAGAAACCCAACAAAGAGGATCAGCTTTTGATCGATTAAGTAGAGGGTCGGCCTTTGAAAGGCTCAGCCCAGTAAATGACCTAAGACAGAGGTTGTCAAGGTCGAGAAGTGCAACCGGCTCACAAAGGGAAGATGGTCAATATAGGCCTCATCAAGGAAGAGGTCAACAGCCGACGTTGTGCTGCAGTTGGGGAACCCTCAGTCCACCCCTTGGAGGTGGTTGGGGACAACCTCAGCCAGGACGACGTTGCGAGACCATGGAATGACTCCATCCAACATCTTGAAGAAAAGATAGGAGATCTCATTAAAAGCCGAGACCCACTACAAAGAGGCTTCTTAGAGGGCTCCCCATTTGTGGCACGAATTGTGAACTTCCCAACCCCTGCCAAATTCAAACCACCAATGGTGTCTCCTAAGTATGATGGTAGTTCCAACCATGTGCATCATATAGAGATGTACCAGTCTGTAGCAGACATTTATTCAATCCCAGAAGAGATGAGGTGCGGGGCCTTCTCAAGCACTTTAACTGGAGCTGCACATATTTGGTTCACTTCTCTTCCAAAGAACTCTGTTGAGAACTTTAAGGGCTTGGATGAACGGTTTATTCACAACTTTTGTTTTGGGGTAAGACCTCAAAAGAATACCACTAATTTGTTGTACATCAAGCAGGGAAAGAATGAGAGCCTAAGAGACTACATTGCAAGATTTAACAAGGAAAAGCTAGAAGTGGAAGATTACGAAGTATAGCTATGACAGCTCTTATTAGAGGACTTCAGAAGGGAAAACTACTATAGAAGCTTGCCAAAGACCCTCCGAAATCTATGGCCGAGCTGTTGGCAACAGCTGGTAAGGTTATGAATGCTGAGGAAGCCATGGCTTCCAAAGAAGAGGATGACCTATGGGGGTAACATCTTAGTTGATGACCTCAGACCTTAAAACATCATAACTTGGTGACAAGGTCTGAGATGAACATCATACTTGGATGACCTCGGACCTTAAACATCATTATTTTGGTGAAATTTATGGGGGTAACATTAATGTTGATGACCTCAGACCCTAAAACATCATAACTTAGTGACAAGGTCTGAGATGAACATCATACTTGGATGACCTCAGACCTTAAACATCATTATTTTGGTGAAATTTATGGGGGTAACATCTTAGTTGATGACCTCAGACCTTAAAACATCATAACTTGGTGACAAGGTCTGAGATGAACATCATACTTAGATGACCTCAGACCTTAAACATCATTATTTTGGTGAAATTTATGGGGGTAACATCTTAGTTGATGACCTCAGACCTTAAAACAACATAACTTGGTGACAAGGTCTAAGATGAACATCATACTTGGATGACCTCAGACCTTAAACATCCTTATTTTAGTGATATTTATGGGGGTAACATCTTAGTTGATGACCTCAGACCTTAAAACATCATAACTTGGTGACAAGGTCTGAGATGAACATCATACTTGTATGACCTCAGACCTTAAACATCATTATTTTGGTGAAATTTATGGGGGTAACATCTTAGTTGATGACCTCAGACCTTAAAACAACATAACTTGGTGACAAGGTCTGAGATGAACAT
This sequence comes from Sambucus nigra, assembly GCA_949130495.1. Lineage (NCBI taxonomy): Eukaryota > Viridiplantae > Streptophyta > Magnoliopsida > Dipsacales > Adoxaceae > Sambucus > Sambucus nigra. Next base: position 55,588,936 of record OX422219.1, read on the forward strand.
CATACTTGGATGACCTCAGACCTTAAACATCCTTATTTTGGTGAAATTTATGGGGGTAACATCTTAGTTGATGACCTCAGACCTTAAAACATCATAACTTGGTGATAAGGTCTGAGATGAACATCATACTTGGATGACCTCAGACCTTAAACATCATTATTTTGGTGAAATTTATGGGGGTAACATCTTAGTTGATGGCCTCATACCTTAAAACATCATAACTTGGTGATAAGTTTTGAGATAAATATCATACTTGGATGACCTCATACCTTAAACATCCTTATTTTGGTGAAATTTATGAGGGTAACATCTTAGTTGATGACCTCAGACATTAAAACATCATAACTTGGTGGCAAGGTCTGAGATGAACATCATACTTGGATGACCTCACACCTTAAACATCATTATTTTGGTGAAATTTATGGGGGTAACATCTTAGTTGATGACCTCAGACCTTAAAACGTCATAACTTGGTGACAAGGTCTGAGATAAACATCATACTTGGATGACCTCAGACCTTAAACATCATTATTTTGGTGAAATTTATGGGGGTAACATCTTTGTTGATGACCTCAGACCTTAAAACATCATAACTTGGTGATAAGGTCTGAGATGAACATCATACTTGGATGACCTCAGACCTTAAACATCATTATTTTGGTGAAATTTATGGAGGTAACATCTTAATTGATGACCTCAGACCTTAAAACATCATAACTTGGTGATAAGGTCTGAGATGAACATCATACTTGGATGACCTCAGACCTTAAACATCATTATTTTAGTGAAATTTATGGGGGTAACATCTTAGTTGATGACCTCAGACCTTAAAACATCATAACTTGGTGATAAGTTCTGAGATGAACATCATATTTGGATGACCTCATACCTTAAACATCATTATTTTGGTGAAATTGATGGGGGTAACATCTTAGTTAATGACCTTAGACCTTAAAACATCATAACTTGGTGACAAGGTCTGAGATGAACATCATACTTGGATTACCTCAAACCTTAAACATCATTAACTTGGTGATCTCATATCTGAAACATCATTAACTTGGTGACATGAGAGTTAACATTATAAACTTGGTGGCCTCATATCTGAGACAAACATCATTAACTTGGTGATCTTATATATGAAACATCATTAACTTGGTGATCTCATATATAAAACATCATTAACTTGGTGACATGAGAGTTAACATCATTAACTTGGTGGCCTCATATCTGAGACAAACATCATTAACTTGGTGATCTCATATCTGAAACATCATTAACTTGATGACATGAGAGTTAACATCATTAACTTGGTCGCCTCATATCTGAGATAAACATTATTAACTTGGTGATCTCATATCTGAAACATCATTAACTTGGTGACATGAGAGTAAACATTATTAACTTGGTGGCCTCATATCTGAAACATCATTAACTTGGTGACATGAGAGTTAACATCATTAACTTGGTGGCCTCATATCTGAAACAAACATCATTAACTTGGTGATCTCATATCTGAAACATCATTAACTTGGTGACATGAGAGTTAACATCATTAACTTGGTGGCCTCATATCTGAGACAAACATTATTAACTTGGTGATCTCTTATTTGAAACATCATTAACTTGGTGATCTCTTATCTGAAACATCATTAACTTGGTGACATGAGAGTTAACATCATTAACTTGGTGGCCTCATATCTTAGACTAACATCATTAACTTGGTGGTATCATATCTAAAACATCATTAACTTGGTGATCTCATACTTTGAAAACCTTTGTCTTGGTTAGAGACAAACATCAGTGCTATGCCCAAGTATACCCTTGTCCAAGATTGGGACCCCTCGGTCAAGGCTGAACTTGATAAATCATCAGACATAGAGATATTATAACTCGACTTGGGGGTCGATACAGGAAGCCTCAACCTCGTTCATGACAGTACATTCGATGATCTAATTACCACCAACTGTCCTATCAGAAGACTGAATCATTATCTTGGCCTGGACCAACACAGCCTCATCCTGCCAAAGGACTAGCTTATTATCTCAGTCTCATCATAGAAAGGACCCCTCAGCTAAGGCCGACCAGTAGCGGTACAATCAGTTCGTGCAAAGTACATAGAAGGATTTAAGCATCAGAGGTCTTATGACCCAAGCACCCTCGACCGCGTCCCCCATATGAAAGAATGTCTTATCAACTTCTCGGCCCAAAGATACTTTATCCCTTAGCCTACTATCTACATTGAAGACTAAGGGCTAGGGGGTAATTGATATGACCAAAATATACCCTCATCTCTTAGGACGACGGGTATCACATCTCACAAGAGCCTCACATATCCTCAGCAGGTTCATCCAGATAAGGGTCGACCTCAATAGGGTCGGCCATAACTTAATCATTGGCGGGGTTATCCAGATAAGGGTCGGCTTTAATAAGGTCGGCCTTAACAGGGTCGGCCTCAACAGGGTCGGCCACGAGGTCATTCAGATAAGGGTCGACCTAAATAGGGTCGGCCTCGATAGGGTCGGCCTCAACAGGTTCGGCCACGACTTAATCATTGGTGGGGTCATCCAGATAAGGGTCGGCCTCAACAGGGTCAGCCTCAACAGGGTCGACCACGGCTTAATCCTCAGTAGGGTCATCCAGATAAGGGTCGGCCTCAACTTGATTCTCAGTAGGGTCATCCAGATAAAGGTCGGCCTCAGTAAGGTCTGCCTCAATAGGGTTGGCCACGGCTTATCTTTGGTAGAGTCATCCATATAAGGGTCAGAACAGAAGACGTTGGCCTCAGCCTCATAACTCTCATACAACAGCTTAGCCTTGACCTCGGCCTTCTCCAGCATCAACGTCATCTCAGCCATAGCCAAGTTGACAAAAAGCTTATGATAACCATCAGTAAGGTCGTCTCTTATAAGGTTGTCCCCTCATACACCAACCTTGTCTCTTCATCAGCCAAGGTTACATCAGACAAGGACACAGTGCCGAGCATTTACAATAACATGTAAGGTTTGGAACACGTGGGCAAATCAGTTATAATCGAATCATTACCCTCACGTGAGGGAATATTGAGGTCATCATTATCTACATAAGATCAGCTAAGTGTCATTCTCATACTGGTTCGATCCTCATGCACATGCTCATTACATGCTTGGGGGGTACATTACACCCCCCAAGCACTATACATAGAGGTCATCCTCTACCTTGTAAAGGGATCAAAAATTACAACCCTAGCTAAAACTCTATCATTTTACACGATAGAGAGAGAAAGCTTGAGAGATTGTATCCCTGGCCAGTAGTGCCTTCATTCAGTGATATTACTCATACACACTCACAGTGGACGTAGGCAAGATTGGCTGAACCACTTACATTCAAGTGTTCATCCTCTTCTCCTCATCTCCTTCTACATATATACATATATTCTCCTGTGCGACCATTATTATCACTCGCTTGAGCTTGTAAACACCTTAGCTGGTGGTGTTATTTCCTGCATCATCAGTCGCAGACACTCCATGGACCGATAAGCTCAAACCAGCTTCGAAAAAACCACAACACCTCCTTCCATGGTGTCAAAAGAAACAAGTCACTCTTGTCGAGTCTCCACTGCCAACATCTTGCTGACCACTCTCCTCCATAATAACTTCATATAATCCCCAAGGACATGCCAAACTCTCCCAACAGACTGAGAAGGACGGGTCGATGGACACCGACTCTCCCATAAAGAGCAAAGTCGCAGGCGCAGATGCTCGGTCAAATCCTCTACCAAAAAGAAATTTAGTGCTCGAGGTGGCATGACCTGTTCCGAGCCAAATTGGCGCAGAAGTCGCCAAGGGAAATAAAAAAGAGGTTTGTTTGAGACTAACCAGCCGCACATACGGGTATTCTCCTAGCTCCAGAACAGGCAGAAATTATCCCTACCAAGGCACCGACCAGTGTAGATTTCGAGCCCCATGCTCCACAAGCCAATTCTCCCCAGTCTCAGTATCCAGACCAATGCTAAAGAAGTGACGCGAAAAGAAGTTAGATACAGCCGGCAAAGGATATTTTGGAAGAGTCACCAGGCGGAGTCTTTCAGATAACCACATGAACAGCATCACGGGGCTACCCCTTCGAAAGTCAAAATGACCTTCCTTCCAGGCATCCAGACCATTCAAGGTCTTCGCCAGTATCACTGCCGCATGATTGTGATGGTATGGCATCCATAAAGTAATGGCTGCAAGTTACGAATCCACCAGCAGTTCTCCAGTCACCAGCAACAATTTTGAAACCAGGCCTAGAGCAACGGCTCCAACATAGCCAGCATCACCTACTTCCCACAAATGCACGGACTGTAATACTGCCAAAAGGGAGATCATTCCTCCAGTAACCAGTGGTCTGGCCACCGAAGGCAAAATTCAAAGAAGCCCGGCCAACAAATCCCTAGGAGAACGAGAAAATTCAGGTTAAGCCATAACAACACTGGGATTTATCCCCAACATGACAAAAAATTCCTTGTAGGTAGGACAAACTTCATCCAACCCAAAGTGGAATACATGGTCTTCGGGGTACCAAAATTGTACCGCCGCCATCAGCATGTTCCACTCAATGGACTGATTGCGCCACAAAGAGACTCGACGCACGTTGAAGCATCGTAGTCGATATTATAAGAGCACATTACTTCCAAGGCTTCGAGGTAGTTGGCGAAATCAATGCTACCAGGGAGAGCCATCTTGCAAGACTAAGAGATAGTAGGCAAGTAAGTAAGAATGTGAAGGTGTGATGAAAACACTCCACCCTTACCCCTTTTTTATACTTGAGAACCCTCACAAAAGACATAACCCCTGCAGAAATCGGAGGGAATCCTACCCCACAAGGCACAAAAGGCTGAAGAGGGCACTAATCAAAAGCTTTGAATTGATGGGACTGGACTTGACTGCCGATAGGAAGGGCGAGGGGCTAACCGATCGGCTCCCCCCTATTTTTGGAAATTTTCCTTTTTCCTTTTTTGTCAAAATCAAAAACTCAATAAAAATAAATTGATATTCTCAACAGAATTTTAAAAATCCTCTTCCACCCCTATATAATTTCTCATTTTAAAACCTTCCTTCAAAATCCCAAAAATATCTCTTTTTATGGTCTCAGCAGCAAACTAAAAAGCGCATGTGCATGCATTCACTCACCATTATGATAATAAAAAATCCCATTGCATTGCATATATATATATATTCTCTTGTGTTACATCAAATTTTACAGGAAATAAAAGAAAAGCAAAAACAACGGGACTCAGCCCGAACCCATATTTTCTCTCTCTCACCTACTCTTCACCTCTAAGAGCTTCCATCCCTGCAACGCGCTCTCTTTCCCCTACGACGAGATGACGCACCACCACTACCCAAGCCAGAGTCCTCCCCAGACGAAGCAGAAGACACCAAGCAAGAAGGAACCAGGATCGCATCCCGAATGTGGGCAGTCGCCGAAGATATCCCGTCTCTAATGTCCCTCAGTCAAGTGGTCGACACCCGGACTTACTGCAAAGAAAAGGAAAAAACCAATATCAAAAAGGGATCAAAACAGAAAAAGAACCAAAAAGAGAAAGAAGGTATACTTCAGGATGAAGGACCTCCTCTGTCAAACCCAACTACTACGGATCCATCGCATGAGGACAGTGCAATATAAGCACTATCCCTCCATAAGCCCGTTGAATGTTGTACGAAGGGGTATGCAACCTCATGAAGGAAACCTCTAAAGTCGTCGTCGCCCTAGACGTCAATGGACCACCGTCGCTGTGAGAAGACCCTACCGCCCGACTCGAATCCACAAGAGGAAAAGGCAAGGCATCATATATGCTGGGCACCATCAACCAGCTCGTCATAAAGTCCATATAGTCATACGACGCGATCGTATCAGTATATAACAAGTAGGACTCACCGATCATCATCGCGATCCTCGCATCCTCTGATAGCAGTCGTTCCCGCCTCATAGAAATAGGAGGCTACACAGGTGGCACCATCACCTCCTCTTCAGCAATCTATCAAACCACTCGCACCCCGAGATACTTGGAATGGCTAAACTCATGCGCCCGCAAATACCTCATCTGCGCATTCACCCCGGTCGACCCCGTATCCTGAATGGCTGTCCCCCAAGGGTAAAAAGTCACCTAAAAATCTGCAACAGGCATAAGTCAATACAAAATCATAACATGCTAAAAACCAAGATGGAAAAGGAAAGAGTCTTACCCTACCATTGGTCAGTCCATTCAAGACCTGACGTACCGCCTCTAGAGAAAGTGATCCCTTCGACTATCGATTGGCCTTCCGTCATCGATACAATCGACAAAAGTCCCCAACGGTATCATTCTTCAGGACAATCAGCTAGCTATTAATCCCAATCACCTCATAGAACCACGTCTGCCAAAGACAGGAATTCATAATACGACGCAAATATTGCGTATTTCATCTGTTAACCTACGCGTTATTAGCCCCCTCGGGTATCTTAATCCCTATACTTATGCTCGTTAACATGACAACCTCATATTTCTATATATACATGTTAATTGAGCTTTTGTAGGTATTTGGATGCTTAGTATGAAGTTCGGATGCTTTCCGGAAAAGTTTCGTCGACTATTGTAGCTTTGGGGGCATTTTAGTAATTCTAACATTCGGGTTTGAATCCCGAGCTCTTCACGGAAGTTTAATCCCTCTGATTTCTCTTCGCGTGTCCTCCGACGGTGCATGATTCCGAGTTATATCGATGGAGTTATGGTATTTTTAGGATGGTTTTTACTTCAAATTCACACTTAAGGCTACATTCAAGGGCATTTTTGTCATTTCAAATTTGGGTTTTTTGTCCAATGTCTTCTTAGATGTTGTAGTCCTCTGAGTTATCTTCGCGTAGCCTCCGACCTTGCCTAATTCCGAGCTATAACGAAGAAGTTACGGCCTTTTTCGTAAAACAAACAAAGATGCAGATTTCATACCTGTAGGTACCGAATCGATTCGGACACTCCAAATCGATTCGGATCGATTCGGACACTCCAAATCGATTCGGATCGATTTGGACACCCCAAATCGATTCGGTCCTGCAGAAATTTATTTTTCTTCCTTTTTTTACAAGTTTGCCATGGGATATTTTTGGGTATAAATACTCTCTTCTCTCATTTTTGAGAGGGGAATTCATATCTTCATTTTGTCTTAGATTTTAGGGTTTGTAAACTTGGGAGATTTGCCTTACTCCTCTCTTGTACTCTTTATTTTGTAAGTTGTACCTTAGTTTTAATTGCATTAATTTAGTTGTCTTCCTTAATTTCCATGCTTTAATTTACTTGCTTTCTTTACTTTCTTGCCTAGATTAAATTATTTCTTGCTCAATTAGTTTATTGCTTTGTTAATTAGTTTCATTTATGTCTAGCCCTTAGATAAATAGGGTCGGGGTTGTGTTCCACCATTTACGGGTTTGGACCTCGAAATTTAGGGTTTCGTGTAAAATTGCATTTAATTGAAACCTCGCGTATTAAAGTCAGATTATTATGCGTTTAACTTTCTTTGTCACGCAACGTTAGTGTTTATAACGATATTTCGAATTTAATCCGCATGTGGCCATTTTCCGTTAAATGTTTAATCTCGCAACTTTGGATTGAATTCCTTATTGTGTGATGTTTATGCTTAATTGAAAATGCTCGATTAAATTGCTTTCGAGCCTTAACTCTAATTAGTAATTATTTCGATCCGTGTGGTAGGATGCGATCCCGATCCTCGCTTTACTTTTGTATAGCATAACTTATTCTTTTCTTTTTCCACCATTCCCAACTATCACCTTTTCTTTTATTAATTTTACACTTTTATTCTTGAAGTTTTAAAGCAATTAACATCTAAAATTCAATCACTCCTTGTGGATTTCTTACGATACCCGACTTATCGTTGTGCTTACCTCGCAAGTGTAGTAGTAGCTTAGGTTTTTTGCATGTAGAGCGGGAGCCAAAATCAACGACAGTGTCCCTACACTAACGCACGGTTTCCCTCGCATCAAAATGGCGTCGTTGTCGGGGAGTGTGTTTTAGATAGTAATTGTTTTATTATTTCATAGTATTTCTTTCATTCATATTTGTATTCTATATTTTCCCCTTTCTTTTTGACTTGTGCTAGGTTGTTTCGAGAAATTGAAATCTCGGTGCTTGTCGCTTTTGTTGAATAGCTTATTCTGAAATGTCTCGCTATTACGCTTTAGATAACCTTAATTGTTATGAGAATTGTTTTCCAAGCTATACTCCCAAAACAATGAGAGAATACCTACAAATTCTTGAAGATGAGCACATTGCGCGTGAAATTCAAGAGTATGTAAGTGATCCCTCATCGCCTTGTGAGGGTAATTTGGAATGCGGGGAATCCATTAGCTATGAGCAACCCGCACAAGAAGATGAAATGTCTTCTTGTTCATTTGATTATGAGTTAATGATTAAGGAAATTAATGATCGATCCGAAAGTTCTCAAGCTTGGTTTCTAGAAACCGATGCCATGCTCGATGAGATTATTTCTTCACAAAATTGGGTTGAGGTTGAAACTTGCGTTTCATCTCCACCCCTTTTTGTTGAAGAAATAATTGAGAGTGATCCAAGCTTTAGCACTTTCGATTTTCAACCTCTTATTAATTCTTCCAATTGTATTGAGGTTGTTGGTCCTTCTTTTCCTTTACTCCCTACTATTCCCGAACAATTAAATTTATCACAAGAATCGGTTGAAAGTCTTGAGGACTTTGACCCGATTCTTGAACGAGAATGTTATTTTGAGAGACTTCATCTCATGGGCTTTTCACTTGCACTTGCCCCACCTCCCCTTCCAACTAAAGAATCTTGGGGATGTGATTTTGATTTTTCTGAGACTAATGTAGTCTTGTACCCCATAGTATCCAAATCCCCCATCGTCCGCCCAAAATTTCAAATTGGCGATGGTTCACTTTTTTCACCACCCACATGCCTTTCGTTGTTCAAATGGAATTCTTATTTTCTGGGAGGCATGTTCACTTTGGAGGGTCCACCGTTGATATTTCAAAGTAAAATCCCTTTTTAGGTGGACCATCAACTATTTAGACTTCTAGTGTATAGTTAGTGTGTAGTCTAAATAGTAGGTTGTAAATAGTTAGCTTTTTAATTTTCTTTCTTTCCTATTTTTCTTTCCTTTTTATTTTAGTCTAGTGTAATTAGTTAAGTTTTTGTTATTTGTTTTTTCTATGCTCTGTACTAACTTGTTTTGTAGATTTCATTGGACTCATGCTTATGGTTATCGCTCCAATTTTGGGTAATATCGTTATTTTTCTCCCTTTGTGTTGTGTTCTTAATGCGCATTGAGGACAATGCAACATTTAAGTTAGGGGGTGTAGGATATTCTATCCATTTCTTTGCTTTGTACATGGATTTGCTCACATTTAGTTACTAAGTATGCCTTTTTGTGAAAAAATTGAAATTTTCAAAAATATTTTCATTCTTTTTTCTCCTTTGTTGGGCATTTTGCCTTGTTTCCGATGATAAATTTTAATAATTGCCCGATCCGATTGACAACTCAATGATGCATGTTCTCGATTTTAGAAGTTATTAGACTTTAGTCCTTAAATCATTGATATTGTGAATAACTTCATGAATTAAACTTTATCCCATGAGCATATGAACTTTCCTTGTTATATTGATTTGGTTTAAGATTTTTATAACTCGGTAATCTTTTCTTACATTGTATATACTTACACCGAGTAAGATTTGTACCTTTCGTCTTTTGTGAGTGTTATACACTATTCTTTCCTCTTTGAAAACATTGAATTCGTCGGTAATCTCACTATTCTTTCATTTGACCGTTCATTAATTGAGTTCATACTTGAAATGTGTTACTTGAGCATGATTTTCATATATTGTTTTGATTCGAGAATTGCGTAAACTTTTAGAAATGATCACAGGCCATCATTGTTATATCGCCAATATTAGCCTTGATCTCACCCTTATATGTTTACCCTCGTTAACCCCTTTGAGCCTAAATATAGCCTTTCGTTTCATAACCCCAATCCCATAACCAACTCTAAATTGGAGTTATAAACCATACATACACTTTCCATACCTTTGTTTGGAATGTTACTTGGGATTGAATGATGTTGTTATGATGTCAGTTGCAATTTAGGCATATGAGAGTTTGATAAGTAAAGTAAAGAAAAATGTGAAAAGGTGAAGAAAAAGAGAAAGCAAAAGAAAGCAAAAGAGAAAAATGAGAAAAAGAAGAAAAGAAAAGGAAAGAGAAAGTTGTAAATGTTGTATATAGTTCAATAAGCTTTGATTACTCTCCCCGATGATATATCTAATGCCGTTTTGGAACTTGTTTTCCAATTTTGATATTGCCCACTATTTACCATTATCCCGATTTTTCATCCCCGAACACTTTGAATCCGTACATAGACCTTTCATTTTGTACCCTAGCCTAGCCTACATTATAACCCTATCAAGTCCTATGTGATCTTAGGGTGAATTTAATTTAAAAGTCGTAATAGTTTTGATAATCTGTGAAAATGCATTTCGCCTCCTTTAATGAGCGGTATCTTTCATTGAGATTATAAGTTTTTCATTTCCTATATAGCGCTCTTCATTTGTGACATGTGTGCGGCCTAGTTTCCATTTCCATTTACTCTTTTTGCCCGCATATTTCGTGTGTTACCTCCCGTTCCGAGTGAATTCATTTGATGAGCGTAATGCCCGTGAGGATTTAATATATGCTTGCTTTATGTTTATCCGGTTTATTTAAGTTTTTACCAAATCATATTTTGCATCTACTCTCCCCCTTCCCACTTTTAAAGTTTCAATTCTATGAGGTGCATTCAACCTGTTAATAACAACGGACTTCAGCTTGAATTCGTTCAATATGTTAATAACGCGTTTGAAATATTTTTCGTTGTTGTTGAGTTTGTCGCATGTTGGGTTGGGCATATTTTGAGGAAACCATGTGATGTTTGTGGGTACCATCCCTGAAAACCCTCACGAGACGACACTCGTCCACTAGGGTAACCTAGGGGTTTAACGGCTTATTGCATATGCTAAATGCAATCATTCGCCCGCGAAAGTGGCCTTATCTTTTTATTAATTTTTCATCCCATTTTGTACTTGTATTCTTCTTTCGGCTTACTTGTAGTTCTTGTTGTTTCTTATTTCATTGCTATGGACTAGCAATGTGTAAGTTAGGGGGTGTGATACGATGCAAATATTAAGTATTTCACCCATTAACCTACGCGTTATTAGCCCCCTCAGGTATCTTAATCCCTATACTTATGCTCGTTAACTAGTTAACCTCGGATTTCTATATATACATGCTTTGCAGGGGTTAATTGAGCTTTTGTAGGTATTTGGATGCTTAGTATGAAGTTCGGATGCTTTCCGAAAAAGTTTCATTGACTATTACATCTTCGGGGACATTTTAGTAATTCTAACATTCGGGTTTGAATCCTGAGCTCTTCACGGAAGTTGAAGCCCTTTGATTTCTCTTCGCTTGGCCTCCGACGGTGCATGATTCCGAGTTATATCGATGGAGTTATGGCATTTTTAGGATGGTTTTTACTTTAAATTCACACTTAAGGACACATTCAAGGGCATATTTGTCATTTCATAATTTGGGTTTTTGGTCCAATGTCTTCTTGGATGTTGTAGTCCTCTGAGTTATCTTCACATAGCCTCCGACCGTGCCGAATTTCGAGCTATAACGAAGAAGTTACGGCCTTTTTCGTAAAACAGGACAAAGCTGCAGATTTCATACCTGTAGGTACCGAATCGTTTCGGACACTCCAAATCGATTCGGTTTGGACCAGTATTTTGACCAAATCGATTCGGACACCCCAAATCGATTCGGTCCTGCAGATATTTATTTTTCTTCCCTTTTTTTTACAAGTTTGCCATGGGATATTTTTGGGTATAAATACTCTCTTCTCTCATTTTTGAGAGGGGAATTCATATCTTCATTTTGTCTTAGATTTTAGGGTTTGTACACTTGAGAGATTTGCCCTACTCCTCTCTTGTACTATTTGTTTTGTAAGTTGTACCTTAGCTTTAATTACATTAATTTAGTTATCTTCCTTAATTTCCATGGTTTAATTTACTTGCTTTCTTTACTTTCTTGCCTAGATTAAATTATTTCTTGCTTAATTAGTTTATTGCTTTGTTAATTAGTTTCATTTATGTCTAGCCCTTAGATAAATAGGGTCGGGGTTGTGTTCCGCCATTTACGGGTTTGGACCTCGAAATTTAGGGTTTTGTGTAAAATTGCATTTAATTGAACCCTCGCGTATTAAAGTCGGATTATTATGCATTTAACTTTCTTTGTCACGCAACATTAGTGTTTATAGCGATATTTCGAATTTAATCCGTCTGTGACCATTTTTCGTTAAATGTTTAATCTCGCAACTTTGGATTGAATTCCTTATTGTGTGATGTTTATGCTTAATTCAAAATGCTCAATTAAATTGCTTTCGAGCCTTAACTCTAATTAGTAATTATTTCGATCCGTGTGGTAGGATGCGATCCCGATCCTCGCTTTACTTTTGTATAGCATAACTTGTTCTTTTCTTTTTCCACCATTCCCAACTATCACCTTTTCTTTTATTAATTTTACACTTTTATTCTTGAAGTTTTAAAGCAATTAACATCTAAAATTCAATCACTCCCTGTGGATTTCTTACGATACCCGACTTACTGTTGTGATTGCCTCACAAGTGTAGTAGTAGCTTAGGTTTTTTGCATGTAGAGCGGGAGCCAAAATCAACTACAGTGTCCCTACATGAACACTCGGTTTCCCTCGCATCAATTCACAATAAGGAGACACATAAGGAAAATGCGAATGCATGAAAGGAAAATGGGCAAAATTAAAGAATACCTCAAGGAGATACGTGGCTCCAGTAAAAGTTTGCCAACAGCACCTGCTGAATGCATCCAAAGAAAAATAGAGGATCGCCAAAGTCAGGCTCCCCCAATCATAGAGAGGGATGTTGGAAAACATCATCAAGTTGGGCAAGAACTAAAAATGGATGACGTCACCACTCGACGCCACCACGAAACCTCTCAGCATCCGCCTCACATGCAGCCCGTCCTCCAAATCAACCTCCCTACTCAGCAAAACATCCTTCAGTAAGGGCAGTCGAATGGAATCCCCAGAAACTATCCTCCCTACGTCACTAAGCGCCACCCTCACCGCCTCCGGCCTCACCCTCAGAGAGCGATCCACCTATATCTGCTCCCCGTCACAATCCAGCCTTAGTAGCTGCTGCATGTCTATAGGAGTCACGATCATCTCCCCAAAACCAAAATGGAAGGTGTGGGTAGTATCCCACCATCTCTCCCCCAAAGCGCATAAGACCGCTGTCGACCGAGTCGTCTCATCTAGTGCAGACGCCAACCTCCCAAAACCCGCCGATGATACCACCCAACGCACCATAGGTAGAAGATGCTCCCAAACGACCTTAAGCCCCGTCGTCCCACGAGAATGCATGTTTTTCAGAGAGATATTAGACTGTCAAAAGAAAAAAACCTTGTCAAAATTCAAGAGGATAAGAAAAAATCACCAAAAAGAGAAGAATGCCAAAAGTCAAGTTGCTTACATAACCGCCGGGGCTCACCGCCTTAGAAGAGCGATGATGCGACGGCTCCCGTAGCAAAGTCCACTCATCTGCAATCGACTCAAATGCATCAAAGGAGTTCTCACTCCCCAAATTAAGAGGAGCCCTGGCCCTCCACTCCATGTTCGCCCAGTCATCAACAATCAACCATTCCCTATGCACTGTAGTGATCACAAAAACGGCCATTTCTTAAAGATCGAAATGCTAGAACGATTTGCAGAGAAAAATTGCAGAAAGCTGTGAAAAATGAGGGGAATTCGCCCCCTTTATATAGGATGACAAGGGTCATGCCGATCGGCACAGACCCCCACCCACCGATCATCACTGACCCCTTACCTTCCCGAGGCAGTCCAAAAGTCTGTGCCACTGCCGAATGGCACCTCTCATACTATGCCGACCAGCACCCCCCTTTAAATTTGGTATAAAAATTCCTAGAAAATACCAGACAACCTTAAAAAATCCTCAGAAAATTCCAAAAAATTCCAGGAAAGATTTAGAACATTTTCGCCAAGAAAATTTCGCATTCCCTCAAGCAGAACCCCTATTTCCACAGCGGAACCGTCAAAGGCCAAGTGAATCTTCTCCAGGTAACGTCCCCAGAGAATCTCTAAGGATCACCCCCTATACCCAAAAAGGTCTCAAACCTCCCCGAGCAATACGTCTAATACCTGGACCACCTAATCACTTCTCCAGTGAAGTTTACAGCATCAAATTGGCCTTTCCTCCACAAAGTCTCCAAAAGAAAAAAATATTTCCCCAACCATCTGCTCTCTAGCTCAAAATAACATCGCAAGGTAATTTTCCCCAGTGAAATTCCAAAGAATCATTCTCCCCAGGTAATACCTCCAAAGGATGCTCTAAATTTTCCCCAGCTCATTCACTATTCCCCAGCGGAACCCAAAATCCAATCTTTATCCCCAGCAAAATCCCTGATTTTCTTGAAGGAAATGTACACCTATCTTAGGTCAAAATTGACCTCGACCTTGGATCGTCACCGAATCCCGCATAATTGGTCATTCCACCTTAAGCCCGCAGAATTGGTTTCGACCCGCAGAATTGGTCATTCCACCTTAAGCCCGCAGAATTGGATTCAACCCGTAAAATTGGTCATTCCACCTTAAGACCTTAGAATTGGCTTCAACCCGCAGAATTGGTCATTCCACCTTAAGCCCTCAGAATTAGCTTCGACCCGCAGAATTGGTTATCTCTACCTTAAGCCCACAGAATTGGCTTTAACCCGCAGAATTGGTCATCTCTACCTTAAGCCCACAGAATTGGCTTCAACCCACAGAATTGGTCATCTCTACCTTAAGCCCGCAAAATTGGCTTCGATCCGCAGAATTGGTCATTACACCTTAAGCCCGCAGAATTGGCTTCGACCCACAGAATTGGTCATTCCACCTTAAGCCCTCAGAATTGGCTTCGACCCGCAGCATTGGGCATCCCTACTTAAGCCCTCAGAATTGGCTTTGACCCGCAGAATTGGTCATTCCACCTTAAGCCCGCAAAATTGGCTTTGACCCGCAGAATTGGTCATCTCTACTTAAGCCCAGAGAATTAGCTTCGTCCCGCAGAATTGGTTATTCCACCTTAAGCCCGCAGAATTGGCTTCGACCCACAGAATTGGTCATCTCCACCTTAAGCCCGCGAAATTGGTCATATCCACCTTAAGCCTGCAGAATTGATTATCTCTACCTTAAGCCCGCAGAATTGGCTTCGACCCATAGAATTGGTCATCTCAACTTAAGCCCGCGGAATTGACTTCGACGCGTAAAATTGGTCATCTCTACTTAATCCCGCATAATTGGTTTCGACCCGCAGAATGGGTCATCTTCGACCCACAAAATTGGTCACCCTCATCCTTAAGCCCTCATATTTGACTTCGACGCGCAGAATCGGTCACCCTCATCTTCAGGCCCATAGCATCGGCTTCTACCCATAGAATTGGTTATCCTAGCACACTCCGTAGGTCCTTAAAATAGGCCTCGACCCTATGAATTGGTCATCCTCGCTCCTTAGGTCCTCAGAATCGGCATCAACCCTCTGAATTAGTAATCCTCCCTCAAAAGCATCATGCGGTGTCTATTCGACGACTATCATTCGTTCCAAACTCATCCGTCGAGGGGCTCTGTAGACACTCCATTCTGTTACCCCCTAAACTCTCCTTAGGTCCCTAGCACCTCCCTTCATAACTACAAGTCGAGGTCATACCCCGAGTACTGACCTAGAAGCCATCAGGCACTCCCAGACTCCGTTTGACCAAAAGTCAAAATCTTCAACTCGACCGAGACTAAATGAATTTTCAAAGGGTACGAAAACCCCTTTCCAACGGTCCGTCCCGTGCACAATTTCGACTTACCATGCGGACGAACGACCTATTTTCCCCTGAAACTCAATCAGGAGTCCATCGAATGCTCCCGGGCTCCATTTGACCTAAGTCAACTCTTCAAATTGACCATGACTTAAAATATTCTAAGGGCACTGAATCCCCTTTCCAACGGTCCGCTCCACGCGCGATTCTGACTTATGGTACGGACGAACGATCCGTTTTACTTCAAGAGGTCATCGAATGCTTTCAGGGCCCGATTGACCAAAGTCAACTCCCCGAACTGGATCAAACTGTTCATAATGTCTAATTACAACTCCTAACCTTTCCAACGGTCCGCCCCGTGCGCGATTCAGACTTACTATGTGGACGAACGATCCATTTGCGTCTGACGATTCCCCGTCCAATGGATTGACAAATGATTCCGAGCCATATTTGACCTAAAGTCAACTCTCGAACTCGGGATCAGTCCAAAGTAATTTCAAAGGTCTCTGAATTACCTTTCCAACGGTCTACCCCGTGCACGATTCTGATCAACGGTTTGTATTCTGCGGCCGATTTTCTGAAAAGACCTAAAAGACACTGCCAAACGGCAGGTCCCAGACCATGCCTATCGATAGTGTGCCTAAACGCACCTGTCGATTGGCAGGAACATGGCTATGACGATCGGAAATACCCTGGGCCCATAAAAAGGTGGTCTGACCTCACTTGCAAAGGGAGTCTGAGATCTAACAAATATCACCCTCAGCAAATCCAGAAAACCTCTCTCGAAGTCAGCGTGATTTCCACACCAAAATCCCTCTCCAACCTTCACTTTTCATCAAACTTGGTGGATTCACTACCCTCCATCATCATCCAAGTCTAAGGGCTTCTCTCCAACATTCAAGATCAAGCTCAAGATCTTCAAGAAGGTCCAATTTTCTCAACTCTCTCCTTAAATTCTCATAAATTCGTAATAACTTGTTTTATTACTTAGCACTTTTATTATCTCATCTCACACATCCGAATATACTTTTTATTTAGTATTATTTCACATCTCTTATTTTAATATAGATAAAAACCCAAAAAATAAGAAAAAGAGGGTTTGCTCATAAATTCCAAATGGGAATTTCTCAAACTTTTCTTACACTTTTCTCACAACTAAAACACTTTTTGTACACACACACACACAAATAAGAGAATTCCCCAATTGGATTTATGGGATAAACCCCACCCCTCGTTTTGCATGCGAACTACGTGGACTTTGATGCCTCTATAGGCTACGTATGCGTCTCGGGCAAAGCTCGAGACTCGAGTTTTATTTTTACTTTTTCTCTTATTTTCTATTTTCTCTAAACTCCACTCTCTTATATTATATATATATATATATATATACACACACACACACATATATTTGTTCTTAGTGGAGTATTATTCCACATGCGTTACCGTTCTATCATAACGGTCAATGTAAGGATAATCGCCTAAATCTTATTTTCTAATATTATTTGTATACCTTCCTACGGATGACTAGCTTTGCCTCTTCCATAGTACAAGTCGATGATTCCTATCTCCACTATATATACACATGCACACACATCACGGGGAAAATAAAAAGGGAAATAACAAAAACCCATGAGAGACCGAAAGGGCGAAATGGGTGCCTAACACCTTCCCATTTCGTAACTTAGCCTCCAGACCCTTCTCGAATCATTTTGGTTTCGTATGCACCAGTATGTCTTTGGATGTTGTCCTTCAAGATGGCTTCCCCTTTCCTTTTGCCTATTTTGTGTAAAATAGATTGACGACTCTAATCTCTCTACATTTTTCACCTCACCCAAATGACGCCGATCGAAATGCTCCCGAGAGGGACGCATGGGACCTAAGGATCCTCCCTCATGATGTCCGCCCTCCGCGAGGATCTCGAGGATCGGGGATGGCCACAATACTCAAAAGGAGTTACGCCTCCATCTGATCTAAACTACCCTCTTACACTTGGCGACTCTACTGGGGAGGCATTCTTTTAAGCAAGGAGTATGGCGCAGGATAACGTTAATCGAAGGCTTAACTTTGATGACATTCAACACAATGAAGAACAGGCGGTGAGAGAGCTGGAGGCTTCCAGGGATGGAGCCCCTCGACTAGAGGTACTTCTAGTCCAAGTGACGACAGGTGTCCCAACGGGGGCACAGGCTTCAACGAGCGCTGGGTTGGGACCAGCCCAAGTGGCACTCCTCATGAATAAATTCTATGATTTTTTCAAACTCCCGTAGCTTCAACGGTGTTAGGTGGATTTGAAGCCAACTCCTTCGTGACACCAAGGGCAGCCCCAACGGCCCCACCAAGTGCAGTCACAATGGGAACGGTCCCAACAAAGTATACCCTCTGTTGTAAATCTAACGGTAGGAACCCAAGGAGTATCAACGGATCCAACTGTGATGATTTCTCCAACTGTGATGAGCACTCAACCTATTGTCCCGCTGATAGCCATTTCAACGGCATCACCCATGAAAGAGATGAGGAAAGAAATACAGAAAGATATTCTGAAATTCATGCAAGCATCCTCGCAATTTGCGGGCGAGGTGGCTTCGGTCTATGATGACTTTCGGATGCCTTACTCCCAGTAATACAATGATGAGCCCTACCCAAAAGATTATATTCCTCATATTTTTGAAAAATACACAGGAAAGGGTGGAAACTCGAAGGAGCATATTAAACGCTTCGTTGAACACTTGGGGGCGCATTGTAATAACAAGAAACTCAGATTAAGAGAATTTTCTAAATCCTTAACCGATAAGGCATACACTTGGTATTCTCACTTAGCTCCCAAGATCATTTCCACATGGGAGAAGATGCACATCTTATTCGTCCAGAAGTTCTTTCTGGCGGAAGATGAGTTTACTTTGACCCAACTGGGGAGGGAGAAGCAACGACTCGGGGAAGAAGTGGGGGCTTACGTTTGAAGGTTCAGGGAAAGGTCCCTCGATGTGAGGGAGGAGGCCAAAGAGTCCATGATACTGCAGATCTGCACGGAGGGACTGCTTCCTGAGTACATTTGCCATCTTATTAATGAGACACGCGAGGGGACTTTTGTCGCATTCCTAAAAGCAATAAGGAGTACCTCGTTGGTAGTGCGACCAAATCCAGTGGTGGTGCCCATGATGTTCAGGCATCCGATACAACCCGGGGGAGGGAGGTCTCAACCCCCACGGGTGGGATACACCGAAGAAACAAATGGGGGCATGTGGCGAAGAGGGACAATAAGAGGAAGTTCAAGAGAGATAAGGAAGACCCACCAACATTTCCTTGTACAGTAGAGGAGGCTGTCAACTGTTACAACGCAATGGTCCAAGGAGGAACGGTGTATGAACCAAAGGGAATTCCCGTTGGGGAACCCGACGCTGCAACAAGGGTGGATCCCAAATATTGCCACATTCATCAAAAGACCCAATATCCAACGGAGAGCTGTTTCACGCTAAGAAGAATCATCGATAAGTATGTGAAGGCAGGTACGTTGCAAATCCCTCCGCATAACGTTAACAACAACCCACTCCCAGCGCATGGGGCCAATCTGGTGGTGGCCTATGATGGGGAGGCAGAGGAAAAGGAAAGGGAGCTAACGACGAAGCAAGAGGAGTTTGAAGAAGATTTGGAAGATTGTACTAAGGGAATGGCTAACGTAGTGTTAGCTTACGACGAAGCAAGTGCTAAAGATGTGGAAGATGTATATAGTGTTGAAGGCGAGGAAGCAGATCAAGCCATAGAATACTGTGCAGTTTCAAAATCCCCAAAATTTGTCTGGTTCTTCAACCAAGTGGGGATACCAGAGGAGAGTAGATTAGAAATAACCCATGTAATCCTTGACATTGCAAGGAAGAACGTAGTCCCTTCGCTGAGATGGAAGGGACCCATGGCCAGGTTGGTAAAGAGGTTTCTATCAGAGATAACTTCATCGATGCAGATAGGGCCATAAGGTTCCCTCATAACAGGCCATCAATATCCAGATGCCTATGTCGCCATCGGCCAGAAAATAGTCATGAGGAACGATATAACTACAGTCGTTATTCAACGAAGAACATCTCCATCGATAGTATAGTTAATTATGTCGATGGAGGAGGACGATGACTGGAGGGGAGATTAGAAAGCAACTGGAATCTGGGGAAGGAGCGATGGAGCTGAAGGAACTAGCCCAATACTTTACAAACCAAGGAAATATTTACTTTAGAAACGCAGGGGGAAGGTTATTAAGATGCATCGGCCCGGAAGAAGCAGAGCAGAGGTTAAAGAAAACACATAAAGAGCACTGTGAAACAACTGAGATACCTCTCTATAGGAGAATTCAAAGGGAGGGTTATTTCTAGCCTAAAATGATGCAGAACGCAGTAGAGTTACAACGGAAGTGTACTAAGTGCTAGTTATTCTTCGAAGCAATCAAACGTCATTTCGTTGAAACTCATCCAGACTAGAGGCAACCTTATATTGACTTTATTAAAGATGGAGTTATCCCAATGGAGAAGATTGATGCGAGAGGACTTAAGCGAAGGGCCCTGAGGTTCTATGTTCAGGAGGGGCAACTTTATCGAAAGGGTTACTTCAACAGGCCATTGTGTTGCATCACGAAGGAAGAAGAAGCTGGAAGTCCTCAAACAGGCGCACGATCCAGCTCACATTGGAGGGGCCAAGTTGTATGAACAGTTGATGACGTTGGGGTATTATTGGCCAATAATGGAGAAAGACTCTACTGAGTTCGTTTGAAAGTACAAGGCTTGCCAACTTCATGGAAATATAATCCATGCCCCATCAGTGGACTTACACTCCCTGGAAACGCCTTATCTATTTCACACTTGGGCATTCGACCTGGTAGGGGTAATACATCCTTCTTCGGGGGGAAGATATGGATACTAATAGCAACAGAGTGCTCTACAAAGTGGGCCAAAGCGATACCACTAAGAAGGGCAACAGCAGGGGTGGTGAGCAACTTCATCAGGGAATACATTATTTTTTGTTTTGGGATTCCAAAGGTTATTCTCTCAGATAACGAAACCCCTTTCGTCAATTCAGAGGTAACGATGCTCACAGACAAGTACTCCATTGTTAATCATACTTCAACGGTGGCATACCCAAAGGGCAACGGTCAAGCCAAGGCAACTAATAAAACCTTGGTTAATATTTTGGCTAAAATGATGAAAAATTTTCCAGGATCGTGGTATGACAAGATACCAGCTGTGTTGTGGGCCTATCGAACAACCAAGAAGAAGCCCACAGGGTATACTCCATTCTCCCTTATTTATGGGGGGGCTGAGGCGATTCTTTCGGTAGAGTTAGAAGTTCCCTTTGCTCAATATGCTTTGCGAAGTAGCATGCTCCCTCAGAATAGACATGTGCATTTGGAAGCGTTGGATGAACACAGAGATAATGCGATGCATCACTTTCAAATGTATGGAAAATAGCTCTCCAAGGCATATGATAACTTGGTGAGACCATGGAAGTTCGTGGAGCGAGACCTCATTTTAAAAGCAGCAGTAAAACACGTCGGGGGGCTTCCCCTACCTAAATTTGCAACGAATTGGGAGGGACCTTTCATTGTAAAAGAAGCTCATGATTCAGGTTATTGCTTAATTTCTAAGATGGAAGAAGACAAGCAATTCAAGGTTAATAATAAATGGTTGAAAGTCTATCATGTGTAAGCAATTAAGTTTGGACCACTGATGTATCTCACTGTTATTATGAATATACAAGTCCTTTTTATTATAACTCGAGTGGAGATGAAAGAATTATAGAACTTCATAATGTACTCAAACAGTTGTAGCACAAATAAATGACATGGGAAAACATACATCTTTTTTTCCTTCAATTCATAAACTTTAGGGCATTACAAAATTGGGAGCTATTGCCCAAGAATTACATAAGAAGAAGAAGAAAAGGAAAATGTCTACGATAATTCATTGACCTAAGAGAAACCACATATCTGGATCAGAGAAAAAATCTCAAGGACGGCCCGACGAAGCTGCTCTGCAAGACTGTTGAGCATTTATAGAAATCTCCAATCTCATTTGAGCTTATGTACGTTCGATGAGGAGTTTCTCTTGTTTCAGCTTCACTAGACGCAGAGCTTCTTCGACGTTTTCTACCTCCTTATTGAGAGCTTCAAGCAGAGGTGTTAGCTAAACCAACTTAGCTTCCTCAGCCCGTTGATCCTCCCGATGTTTCTGCAGCAGCTCCCTCTGACTATCTAGTCGCTGACTCTTTAAAGTTTTTAAGTACGTAATAAGCCAGTCAAAATGGAAGCCATCACGACCCAACTCCCTCAGATAGCCCAGGAAATGGTTGAGGAGGGCTCTGGTAACGTTTGAAGTGGGAGTGCTAATGATATCATCAATAATGGTAACCATGCTCTAAAGTCTGTAGTTCATCACGGGGATGTTGGAGCGCAGGCAATCCACAGTAAAAGTCTCAGGATGCTGTCTTGCAAGCTGCTCAACTACCAAGCGATGGCTGGCAAGCATTTGAGGAGAACGCTGAAGGACCATGAGGCAAAAGGGATAAGGAGCTAAGTCGGGCAGAGGGAGCTCACAACCAGATTCACTCTCAGCAGCAGCGCCAGTCTTGGAACCTTGATCGTTGTGACTAGAATCTTCTGAGATAATGGGTTCCCAATGGGGCGAGGCGATGGGCGAAAGAACAAGTGGAGAATTCTCCCGTGCAACCTGAGAACAGGTAGAAGAAATAATGAGTTAAAGAAAAAATCTTAACAAACGTTTTCATTGTTAAGTCACTGATATAGGTGGAGTTTATGAAAAATCTTAACAAGTTTTTTCATTGTTAAGTCACCGATATAAGTTGAGTTTATGGAAAATCTTAACAAGTGTTTTCATTGTTAAGTCACTAATATAGGTGGAGTTTATGAAAAAATCTTAACAAATGTTTTCATCGTTAAGTCACCGATATAGGTGGAGTTAAAGAAAAAATCTTAACAAGTATTTTCAATGTTAAGTCGCCGATATAGGTGGAGTTAAGGAAAAAATCTTAACAAGTGTTTTCATTGTTATGTCACCGTTATACGTGGAGTTTATGGGAAATCTCAACTAGTGTTTTCAGTGTGAAGATACCATTATAGGTGAAGTTTGAAAGGTTGAGAAATGCAGAGAAACTAGTGAAGTACCTCAGCAGTAGCGGGAGCGAGAATGGGAGTCACCGTGGAGGCCATAACGATAGGAACCGTTGGGGGCAGGCTTATTTCCTCAGAAGCCTCAAAGGCACCCTCAACTGAAGAAGCCTCAACGGTCGGTAAAGCTCCCTCGCTAATAAAAGGTACCAAAGCCAACATAGGAGTTTCACTAGGAGAAGACGATGGACCCTCAAATGATGCCCCAACATAGGTGGGTACAGAAAAACCACCACGCTGGGAAAAAGCATCAACTTTGGCCTTAGAAGCATGCAGACCACCAAGAGAAGAGGGTGGGGCAAGGCTCGGAGAAAGATGCAAACATAAAGCTAAGTGTTAGACATGAGGAAGAAGTACAAAAGAAGTGAGAAATACCTTCAAGTGTTACTTACCACAGTTATGGCACCAAAAAGGGAAACTGCAGCTAGTGGTCTCGTCAGCACAGGGGGAAAAAGAATGTTAGCTAACAACGACGCCATTTCGACCTAAGGCATCCTAACATATCAAAGTTTAGCAGGCCAAACAGAAAAAGGGATAGAAAAAAAGAAGACGTGAGACCTAATAAGTAATTGATAATATGTTACCTTAGGGACACTTTTCGCAGTTGGAACGATGGGCAGAAGAACCTCGTGCTGCGATGATAATTCAGAAGGGGCTGGGGGAGTTGTCTCTGGTTGAGAAAAGATGCCCACAGACTCAACGGAGTCACCCCCCGCAGCAGCATCCTTCGCATGTTATGAGGTCGAACGACGAGAATAAGTAAGTCCGATCATGGGAGAACGGGGAGGAGTTACATCGGTTTGAGAGGAACCAAAACGTCCTCCCATGAAAGGTCTCATAGGGGGATGGGTATTTCTTCTGCAACTTCCTGCACCAAAGTGATTAAGAGTTAAACAGATGCAGCTTGCCTTAGAAAAAAATGAGAATAAAATCAATAACACACATACATACCTCGGATTTAGCGGGAGAATGGGAGGATATAACCAGTGGCGAAGGAGGAGAGGGAGCCGCAACAGAGGGAGCTGGGGAGAGATGTACATCTGGAGTTCGTTTCCTCTGGGACTTGGTACCCAGAGTCTTGTTCCTCGCACCCACAGCGCCAGTACTGCGAGGAACCTTTGAACTTTTCTTCCTTTTTGACCCTGGTTCTGTTGGATCAACTAGGAATGTAGGGAAGGCAACAGAAGGAGGAACGACAGGAGTGCATCGTTAAAACTCAGCATTTATCCATTCCGCCTCAGCTTGAACCTTCCTTCTCAGCTCTTCACTTACCTCTGCAAACATAGGAGGGGGAACGGAGGTAATTTGGAATGCCTCCAAAGGGGTTTACGACTGAGTTTGAGACTTAGATTTTGAGGACTTAGATTTTGAGGAACTCCCACTCTTGGACTTCCTAGTCCTTTTAGATGGAAGCTGGAAAGGCCCTTCGCCGGTGGCTGCTTCGATTGAAGGGCAGGTTATTTAGGAATTGTAACAGTCTGGGTTTGGGCGTGGCAGTGCGGATCATTGGCCAATAAGGGGGTAGCTCGTGGGGAGGATCTTTAACAGTTTTACTCAGAGGGAACTCAACTCCAAGAACGGAGTTGCCCTTGAGACCCAACTCCAAGGAGGAGAAAGAAAGGACTAGGGGATACTAGGGGGACTCTGTATGAACTCACGAATCAGGGTCAGTTGCCTCAAACGGAACTTGGTGGCATAAGAAGTAGATACGTCCCCTTTCCTAGTGGTACTAGGAAGGGGAACTCGACCATCCATGGTAGAAGTCACACAAAATACTTCTGTTGCGGGGTAGAAGGTGCAAGCCTCAGCAAAAGTAGCCTTTTTATTGCTAAGTTAAAACACAGGTTGAGGAGCCCCCGGATCAAACCCGAACTGCCTGCTACATCTATCGAGGTTATAAGGTTCAGAAGTGTACCCCCATTCAGTGAAGGAAGGAAGAAACCCAGGAGTGAACAGAAGTACCGCGGCCTGCAAAGGATCTTCTACAACTGAAATAAAAGTGATCGTTGAAGTTGTAGAAGGGAAAAAGTTCCAAGTTTGGGCAGAGGTAGACTCGTTGTACGATCTCATGACAAAAGAATCAAAATGATCAAAAATTTCCATTATCTCCTTTCAGCTCTATTTTTTATGGAAGCATAAGAGGCGTGGACGCTTAATGCTTTGACTCACAGGGTAAGGGATAGACTTGGTGGCAACGGTAGGAAAACGGGTATAAAGGAAGCTCGTTAAGATAACGGTGTTGGCAAAGTTGGCCAAGTTGTAATGACCCAGTGACCGTGCCATGTCAATATGGGTTCAATCCAGCCAAGTGTAAAGGGACCCCAAAGCAATGGCGGCCAGAGGAAGGTTGAAACCCCTGGCCAAATGGATGGAAATGTTTATAAGGTCCCTCCTGGGTTGGTCGTTGGGTTTCCCAGTAAAAAAGAAACCCGAAAGCAGCATAAGAATGTAGGCTAGAAGTTCCAAAGATGTACCTTTACCTTGGCCCGTTACAGAAGTGACGTCCTTCGCAGTAGGAGCTTCAAAAAAATAGTTGATAAGGGGAGTAACAGTGGCCTTGTTTGAAGACCCAGTGCAACGACGACAGATTTAATCAGGCTCAGCTCAGTGGTCAGTCTCTTCAACATCCAAGGCCTCATCATGATATGTAAACTCACCCATGGGCTCAAACCCAAGTAGCTCACAAATGTCCTCCAACGTAATGGTGAACTCCCCCATGTAGCAAAAAATGTGTGAGTTATAACGTTCCATCTAGAAACCAATACTTGGAGCGCAGTGTTGTGCTTAAAAAGAGTGAACTCCCCAAACCAGCTAGCTCGATGAAGACCAACCTTTGCAAGAGCTGCAGCGTGAGAGCTTCAGGCAACAAAATAAGTTGGCGATCCCCCAGGTGCCTCAAAATCGATCTAAGAGTAGGGGAAGTTGCCACGGTCCAACCGAAAGCGTAGAGTCCCCTCTGGAGGAAAAAAGCCCCACTTCGACGAATCCTCATCTTCATCACCCAGCAGTAAAGGATTATACTTGGCCAAAAAATGGCAGGTTTTGCATGCATCAGAGAACTCATCATCTTTGCCAAAGATGGGAGACCTACGGTAAAAACTTAATTGCTCTTGACGATCAACATCCAGGGTAGCAGCGGCGCCAGAGGTGGCAGAAGGGGAGCTTGGCTGAGCAGCGGTGGTGGTAGCTTTTGAAACACTTGAAGAAGCCATAGTAAGTGGCGATGAAAGAAACAACTTGGTAAATAAGTGCTAGGAACGAAAAAGGGAGGAGCACAACCACAAGTGGTGGCGTAAAAGACGACAGGAAGAAGAAAACTAGGTAAAAGCTTCGTAACAATGGAGTTCTGACAAAGTTTCTCTCTCTAGAGTAGATGGAAGCTTAAAGAAGATGAAGGAAAAAGAAGAGTTTGAAATATAAATGTTTGAGATCTTTTAAACCCATATGTTGAGTTTCCCACCACCACACGTGCAAAGCCGCCTATAATCATTTCAAATAAACATGTGGCACTTCGGGAAGTGCCTTGACAGTCGAAAAGACAGCGCCACATCAGCTGAGAAGTGACGCATGGGGAACATAAAGGGTTTCCTTCCTAGGCAAGTTTGAGTTTTGGCGCCAGAATTTTTCGTCAGACATATCCAATAAACCCCTAACGAAGAAACAGTTAAAAATATATATATATTTCAGTTAAAAAAATATATATTTCCATTAAAAAAATATTTTCCACCAATTAAAATTATTTTCAACAGAAAAAAATTGTTTTCCATCCAAAAAATGATTTCCAATTACAAAATAAATAATTTTCAACAAAAAAAAAAGAAAATAAAACTAATTTCAGTTCAAAAATTATTTTCAAAAAAAAATTACACCAAAAATTGATTTTCAACAAAAGAAAAAAAAATCCACCCAAAAAAAATTTCCATCTACCAAAAAAAATATTTCTAGCAAAAAACTAAAAAAAAAATTAATACAACTATGATTGAAAAAAAATTCGACGAACCTCGGTAAAATTGAGTAACCTCTGGTGGTTTATTTTTTGACAAACCTTGAGCCGTTGGAGCTTTGAACAGCAAGAGACTATTACTATTTGTAAAACCTTCAGCATTTGATCTGTTTGTAGAACCTTTGGCACCAGGTTTATTTTGCACTAATACATGGCCGACCGTGGCCATGTGCCAAATGGACAATGGCACATGGCCCATTTTAGAGTATGCATCTATATATGTTATTTTAGGGGTCCAAAAATATTTATGTATATTAAAAATGTCAATTTTTGAAATAAGTTGAATTTTTTAGGGGCCCATTTTTTTAACTACCCCAAAACAATTTGTACAAGAATGATTCAACTACCCAAAAATCTCACCCAACTAAAATGGGCCCCTAATATTCTGGGGGGGCGCATTTTAGATATTTAATATATTTGTACAATATTTTTTTAAAAGTGTCCTAAATTGATTTTCGCATAGGGCACTCCCAATCTTAGGACATGCCCTGCACTAATATAATGGTTGTATAAACAGAAGAATAATAATGAAAAAAGACTTGTATTTTAAACAAAGTATAACTATCCACTTACCGGTTAAACAACTCTTCTAAAACTTCTACCCACCCCTTATGTAATTTCCCATCATTGTATCACCAACTTGTATCTACCCACTCCTTTATCCAACTTCTCATCACTATATCACGCAAAAAATACAATTATGGTTGAAAATTGAAGAAAATATGGAGGGGGGTTGGTTTATCTCTTTTTTTTTATTAATGTTCAGATTATTTCTATACTAAATAACTTTTGTGGACTATATTCATACTGTTTTCTTCCCTATATTTACATTATAATCCTATGCGGTGTATTATCTTTTGGAAGGTAAAAAAATATCACATAAAAAACTATCTTTTGACATATTAATTCCCATATAAATTAATTGTATATATATATATATATATATATATTACTTTATTGGTATGTATTTTTTTTCTAATTTTATTATAAGATATATTGCATACGCACTTCCGGGTGCACAGTAGCTAGTACTTCTAAGTTCTAATATCCATATCTAAAATAACATATAAATCAAGTTTGACACAAATATCTTGTCGGATATATTCATATATCTTATGTCTAAGAGACATAGCATGTCCCACCAATAAGAGGGAAAGAATTTATATATATATATATATATGTTCATGTAATATTAATAACCTCACAAACCAAACAAGCCAAAGGGAAATTATTTAGCAAGTTCTAAAGTCTCTTTACTCAATTCTAGAAACAACCTACCCAAACTTAAAAAAAATACCTCTGTGCTATCTCACACCCATTTTTTTCTCTCAGATCTTTGATTTTTCTCTTCAAGTCAACTATAACTTTATTTTTTCTTCAAATTTGATTAAATATGAGATGTAAGAGAGTGGTTGCAGTAACAACTTGATTGGTTTCTTATCAGAGAACGTCTCATAATTTTTTGCTGTGTCTTTAACTTTGAGTTTCGATCTCAACTATCTCAAATGACGACAGTCTCGCAGTAAAAAAAATAGGAAAATATATGGAAACATTTAAAGAATTGATTAAAATAATCTGCAACATACCAAAAAAATCCATATAACCTCATTTGCTTTAGGACTGTTGCTATATCCAAAACCCATAATATGTAATGACCTAACGATAAAAAATGAAGAGCACAACCCCATTCATAAAAAAATGGTTCCATATGATAAGATAAATGTTTGGGTTAATTGTATTCAAACTAAACAAAACATATATCCAAATTTGAATCACGATATAGGGTATGATGCAATCCAGTGACATCTATGATAATGACAATGCAATTCACAAATAAAATTAATTATATTGATCAAAAAATTAATCATGGCTTAATCATTTACCCCCAAAACCTTCCACTCCGGCACCGATCAATAGAACTCTGGCACCGACAACATTTAGGTTTTTTTCTCCTTTATTTTTTTTCTTTTAAATAGATTTGTATTTATAGCAATAATATATTTTTATTTTAAGCAATAATGTTGTTTATCAAGTTCCCCTCAAATGATATTTGTTTTAAGTGGAAAATTTTTTGAATGCTAAGCTTATTGGGTTGTTATGTTTATTGGATTGTTGAGTTAACTTTTATTTTTTGTTAATCAATTACAATACAATTGTTTTGTTTCACTTGTTTTTCTACTACACTGAGTTTAAATCTTATTTTGATCCTAAGATTGTAATAATTTTTTTGTATATTATTGTAGGGTTGTAAAATGGCTTCTAGTAGTGAGGCAAATAGATTTTTTGATTTAAATGATGAGAGGGGGGGGTAGATGGGGATGATGAGTATATGCAAAATGAAATGGAAAAAATAATAGATCCCAAGATGGGAATGGAGTTTACTAATGTTGAAGAGTTGTTTGAATACTATAAAAAAATATGGTAATGAGAAGGGATTTCCTGTCAAAAAAAGATTATCCGAAAGGGATGTTGGCGGGGAGGTAAAATATGATGTATATTCATTCTCTTATTCCGAAAAAGAGGAAAGCAAATATAAATGTGTTCAAAAAACGTCCGGTTTCCAAAATGGATTGCAAGTCGCGAATTAGTGTTATCTTGTGCCCCGATGGAAAGTGGTGTGTTTCAACATTAAACCTTGATCATAATCATATGGTTAGTCCTGGAAAATCAAGATATAAGAGTAATCGGATCATGCAGCCTTTTGTTAAAAGAAAACTTAAATTGAATGATAGGGCAGGTATCCGACCATGTAAAAATTTCACCTCCTTGTTAATTGAGGCAGGTGGGCATGAGAATGTGCCATTTTTGGAGAAGGATTGTTATAACTTTCTTAGTAAAGGGAGGCGTTTAAGAATTGGTGATGAGGATGCTATAGCCGTTCAAAAGTACTTTTTGAAAATGATATCCAATAATGAAAATGTTTTTATATGATGGATTTTGATGATTGTAGATTGAAAAATGCTTTTTTGGGGGCGGATGCAAGTAGTAGGGTTGCGTATGAAGAGTTTGGAGATGCTATTACGTTCGATACCACATATTTAACCAACAAATATGATATGCCATTTTCTCCTTTTGTTGGGGTTAATCACCATGGTCATTCAATTTTATTGGGCTGCGGATTGATATCGGGTGAGGACATTGACACATTTACATGGCATTTTCATTCTTGTCTAGCATGCATGAATAATTGTGCTCCTTCTGTAATCATTACCAACCAAGATAAATAAATAAAAAAATCCATTGAGATTGTCTTTCCCACTACACGACATAGGTGGTGTATATGGCACAACATGAAAAAGTTGCCCGAAAAGGTTAGGGGTTATAACGAGTACGAATCCATCAAGTATGCAATACAACATGGCGTTTATGATTATTTGAACATCGAAGAATTTGAGGTATGTTGGAATAGTTTCGTTGAGAGATTCAAACTATATAATAATGATTGGTTAGTTGGTTTGTATGACGAGAGGGGTCATTGGGTCCCCTCGTTTGTAAAAAATACTTTTGGGGCGGGAATGCCATCAACCCAAATAAGTAAGAGCATGAATGCTTTTTTTTATAGATATGTGAACTCGAAGACGACTCTAAAACAATTTTTCGAACAATATGAAAATTCCTTGCCTAGAAAAAGTGCAAAAAGAGAACCAAGAAGATTTCAACTCCTTTAACTCTTTCATCCCATGTGTTACTCTATATGCCATTGAAAAATAATTTTAGGAGACTGAAGTCGCCCAAGGGGCCCCCGATTTTAATTTTCTCAATTAAAATATTATTTCCTTTTATATATATTCAAGATGCGGAAATGTAAAGATGTGTAAAATCATTTTCACTTAAACCAAGTTAATTCATTCAAGTCCTAGAATTTGCCTAAGTCATATTTTGCAATTTTATCAAATCAGGCCAAACTAATTTTAACAATTAAATTAAATGACTTGAATTAATTAACTACACATTACCCAAATTAAACACGTAGAGATTAAATTAAACCAATTTTTATCTTTTTACCTAAGCATGTGTTCTAGGTGATTTTGCAAAAGATAAAATAAACAATTAATCCACTATGCCGAGATGCACGAGGAAAAACCCAAGACGGGAAACAACCTCGGACGGCCCTAGCCACAAATCCACTAAGTACGAAATTTACAAATACAAGACAGAAAGGCTTACAACACACGACTCGATCCCTCTCAAGCCCCGACGCTTCTTCTTGTAGATACCTCTTCCTAGCAGATAACCACTGAGCTCCACCGCGGCCTCGGAGTCCACCGATCAGACTTTGTATGGTCACCGTCACCCGAACAAGGAGTCTTTCTCCAAGTGAGTAATGCCGCAACAAAGAGCTTCTTCTTTCTTTGATGGATGTAGAAGCAAACCCAAAACTTCTCTTTGAACGGAAGAGATGAACCCGGTGCCAAAACTCCAAGCAAGATGTATATATATTGAAACTTGGATAAACAAACAACTGGGTATAAACTAGAGTGGTGTATATTTTTCTCTATGTAAAAATCTCACTCAAAAACACGAACATTTTCCTTAAACAATTTAGCTCTCAAACTCTCTCTAAGAGATGAAATAGAATGAAAAGTTTAGTTGGAAAATGTTATTCCCGCACATAATAAAGTCTGAAAAAAGTTAGTTAAGAAACAAGTGGGGAAGTGGGAGAAAAATAGCATAAAAACTGCCAAAAACTGTTCCCGCCTGACATCTCGTTCGAACGAGTCTTCTAACGAAGTTCTAGTATGACCTCGTTAGAAACTCGTTGGAAATATCGTTAGAACGACATTTCGAACGAAGTTCCAGTATGCCATAATGGGAAGTCGTTGGCACTCTCGTTCGAACGACATCTGGTTCGAACGATAATCTCGTTCGAACGACATATAGAACGAACTTCGAGAAACTTTGGAATATTCGATTTTAGCCCAGAAAACTTTATAAACTTATTTTAAAGTTTTAATTAATTCTTTCTGAAAATAAAACACAGTTTTAATTAAACCTAACACCCAACTAAACTTGTTCCAAGCTCCTATATATATATATATAATATTGCATTCATACCTTGGGAGCATGGAACCATAGTTGATGAAGTAGAAACGAGACACGCAAATCGGCATATTGATGAAGCTTTATACTCTTTTCCGCTACGTTTTCAACAAACTCTTCATAGGCTTGAGAATATTACAATTAAATACAATCCTATGAATAAATGTTTTTATCCGGAATTGAGCCAAAACAATATATGGACTCAATTGGAAATTTGTGTCCTTACAGAGACATACACCAATGCAAAATTTAAGGAGTTTCAAAAGGATTTAAAGGGAAGCTTTATTGTGAGGTGAATACTATTAACGTGATATGCGACTATGTCGTGTATGATAATTTAGAGGATTTTATTGGAGATATAAATTGTCAAGCCCATTTTATAGTTTTCTTTAAAGAGGATGATGGTAATATTAAATGTAGTTGTCGATTATTTGAGTTCAGGGGTATCCTATATTGACATGCTATTACGTTATTGAGTAAAAAAAAAATTATGTTAGTGCCCGATAAATACCTTCTTCGTAGATGGAGAAAAGATGTGAAGAGGTGTCATACAAAGGTTAATATTATGTACTCAAATTGGACGATCAATCCAGAAAATGAACATTTTGATAGGATGTGTAATGTTTTTTTATCAAGCAGCAGACTTAGCGATGAACAGCTAAGATAAGACCAAATTCCTTATGCGTTGTACGAATTGGTTAATTAAGGAATTGGAAAAATGCGATGGCTCGTATGGGAGTAGTGAGCCAAATATTCACTTTCACTCATCACCACCTAGTTCCAATATTCCTGCAACAAAAGAAAATGACGGTGTTCGTAGTCCTGTGGTTGTGCGTGGGAAAGGTCTTCCACCTATTAAAAGGAAGCAATCTGCAATTTATTAGAAAGAAAAAGGAAAAGATCAAGAAAAACGAGAAGAAGAAATACGATAATATTGACAATGTCAATTCTTTTGAACAGGTTAGCCACTTCTTTATTTTCTTTGAAAATATTACTAGTTACTAAAAAATTACAAATTGTTAAAAATTAAAAGTTTTGTAGGCTTCTCAAGTGAAAGGAGGTCAGCCTATTTTGGAGACTAATTTCTTCACACAAAGTACACAACAAGAATTATTACGAGAGTATGGACTATAGGTATATATTTCTGAATTTTATATATGGTTTGCATTTTATTTAATTTATTCAATTTGATATGTTGTTAATGGACTGGGTTTTTTCAATTATATAGGGTAATTTTAATCCATTTTGGAATGATATGTATGAGTTCAATACAACTGGACATGATACTCAAAGGAATGCAGCTTAATGAAGATGTAGAAGATGAATGCTTTGCACTTTAATTATTTTATGTAGTTGCCTTTTTTTGGACAAAATATAGCAAATTTATTGTTTGTAATTTTGGGGCAATTGGTTGTAATAGGATTTTTTTCTAATTTTTTGTGCCCACTGCCTCTGTTTTTTTTTTTTTTGTGCTGTAAAGATATAAAGATATCTACTGCCTCTTTTTTTATGCTGTAAAGTTATCATGTTTAGTTAGAAACTTTGGTTGTAAAAGGATTTTTTTTTGTGCAACAGAAAGACCAGTACACTTTTTGGTAAAGATATCATGTGCTGTAAAGATATCTAATGCCTTTATATCATGTTCAGTACAATTGGTTGTAATAGGAATTTTTAGTGCAATAGAAAGACTATGGGCGGATGATATTTTGTCGAACCCTTGCTGTATAAAATGATATGGACTTTTGTTGGTGGTATAAATGATGTGGCAAGTTCACATCATTAAGTATGAAATTTATGTCAAGAAACTAAGTCGTTGTAGTATTGCTCTTCATTTTATAGTACTGGTTGTGCCCCCATGTGCGTTGTACGTGTGGGCGAGTCCTGATATTCGACATGATGGGATGAAGTAATGTGTAGAGCGCTATGGAAATAAAAGTTGACATTGTAATTGTTTAAACATATAACAAGGAATGTGAAGGTAAAAAAGTAAAGGAAAGCATTGTGGAAAAAATAATTTATAGAACATGGCATAAAAATAAGTTAATAAAAGGAAAAAAAATCATAACACTACACCAAAATAGGAGATTTATGAGTGTTGTTAGCAGTCACAAATGACCTTTATAACTGTTATTTACCGTCATAATTTAGGGGGGTGACAAAAGAAAAATTGTAACTCCTAACATCAGTCACAAATTTTTATAACCCCTATGGGGGTTATGAATGGTGACCCCAATTCGTAACTGTTGTCAGCGGTTACGAATATAATATTTACAACTGCTATCAGCAGTAACGAATCTTATATTATAACCGATGTCAGCAGTTACGAATCTTATATTTGTAACTGGTATTAGCGGTTACAAAATTGACAGTAGTGACAAATTTGTGATCGTTATTAGC
The DNA here is from genome assembly GCA_949130495.1 of Sambucus nigra. Classification (NCBI taxonomy): domain Eukaryota; kingdom Viridiplantae; phylum Streptophyta; class Magnoliopsida; order Dipsacales; family Adoxaceae; genus Sambucus; species Sambucus nigra. The sequence goes on from OX422219.1 coordinate 55,623,442, forward strand.
AGTCACAAAAGTTGAATTTGTTAAATGTGGTAAGAGTTACAAATATCTTTATATTTTCACAAAATGATAAATAGAATAAATATCATGAACATGTAACAAGTCTAAAAGATTCGACAACATTTTATTTATATTTCTGAGACTTCAAGTATCCAGTACAAATAAAACTTGTTTAAACTTAATTTAACATTAAACAAACGCTTCTTGGGCGCCAAGTACAAAATAAACATAGAATAAAAAATAAACTAAAAAAATAACGACACAACACTTCCATGGCATGAAATGTCATGAACATATAACAAATCATTCTAAACCTAAACTAGGGGTAACCACATGGTGGATACGCTTCGTGAAGTCTAGGTATATCAATCGTAAGGGGTATTGATGCGATGACATCCTTCATCATGTACTCGGAGTACGCCTACTGAGCCAATTCAACGGACTCAATTTTTTATACGTGTCGCCTTAGTATCCATTAACTTGTTCTTGTATTGCTTGCCACGAAGTGTAAACACCTGAATCAAGGCCTTTGAATACTACGTATACCGGGTATGTCATGTGTATACCTGCAAATAATAAAATATAACTGAATACACTTAATAACAAAAGGGATATTATGCACACACACACACACAATTGAATACACTTAAAGTAAGATTTAAGTACCAAGAACGCGCACACAATTATCCATCTTCCACTTTCAATGAAGAGATGATTTAGCATAATCACATTCAATGAAGAGATGATTTAGATATGTAGTGTTTTTCTTGCATAAAATGCATCTAGAAACCAAAAGGATACCTTTAGATTATAAAACATCTTGCACAACTAGTATGAAATAGATTATAACATATGATATGGAGAATAAAAACTACAACAAAAGAAGACAAGCCTTTTGAGGAATACATAAACATACCTTGAAATGATGGGGAACGATTTTATTATCAAAAGGTACATGAAGTATCTATAAATTGGGATATAAATAAAGTTCTTTTAAAAATAAGAGAAATAAAATAATATATAGAGAGGAAACAAATACCTAGTTGGTAAGAGGATACCTATTCAAAAAGGTAACTATCCTCATTATGTGTCCATATTTCATTCTGCACACAAAAGTGAATCACCAAGTTGGGCACAATTTAGTTTAGTTATCAGTATAATAGTTAGAAATATAGAAACTTATATGCCCAATCAACAAATCAAAAATTAGAACATCACCTAATCTGTACAAAAAGAACACATAAGTCATCTAAATGTTGTCATTCAATGTCATACATAAGAAAAAAAGACTATAGAAAGCACATATAACTCTTTTAAAGTGTTCAATTTATTATCATAGACATACTATAAGTAACCTACTGAGAACATCACCTGGTCTCGGCTCACTTTTCTTCTATAAACAAGACTATTGGCTAGTCATTGTAAACAATTCATTATTAATGGAGTAGATATCGTGTGTTTACATAAATTGGTATTGAAGTTACATCAGTCCACTATCCCATAGTCTCGACCAAATACAATATTGATAAATAAATTTCGCTGTGTGGAGAAAGCAGTTAACGAACTCCAAGCTCAAATCCAGACATTATACATTATTCCCATAGTCCCCGCCTCTGAAGTCGGCTTAAAAGCATCTACAACTACCGCCAGCAACACTTCCTTTCCTTTTGGCCATGGGCCCCGAATTCCTTCGAGCCTCGTTTGAATAGCTTCCAGCCTCATTCAAAGCAGCCATCCAACAGATATCAAATGATCCTCTTTGAACCTCTTAACACCTGATGTTTGCTAGGACAGTTTAAGTAAAGAAAAAATTCATTCAAAAAATGGTGGAACTTGTTTAAATGAAAAATCATCTCACTAGAATGATATACATACATGTATAAGCAAGCCAAAAGCTAATAATCTCCTCACTTAACTTGAATTCCTAATATAAACTATTGAAATACTATTCTTTAAGACTTGGTTTCCTGATATACAGAATCATCAACACCATAACAATGTATATGTATAACACAGTGACATATTATGTTATATCCAGCATATTGTAACACACTACACAAAACTGAAAATACCAACTTTCCCCTAAATAAATAGAAACTAAGTAGACTGCTTCATTATTTTTAACACATAAAAAGACCAGTCATTTATGCAAAATAGAAATTTAAACATGAGAATCAATATTGGGAAAATATGTTAAATAAAACTGATTTGCGATAGTCCTAAATTCAAATATCGTGTTTCTTTTAGCTGGCTCTTTCTACCCAAGCTAGCTTTGAAATTACCACTGTCCGTTAGCCTCAAAGTTATTAAAAGAAGTTAATGTTAAGCTTATTATTCCTTAGTATGTTTATTTATTCTTCATGAATTGAATTAGTTTTTGTTATGTTCCAGGCATATTAGAGGTAATTTTTCTAATCATTTAGGCAATGGAGAAAAAGAATCTAAGCTTGGTCTTGCACGTGCTTATCAAATGACATATTGTTAGAGCATCCAAATTTCCTATTTGTGGGAAACAGAACCCGAGAGCGCCATCCCATCATCCAAAATTTCCCACGTTTTGAACAAATTTTTAACTCTTAACTGTTGTACGGTACGTAATATATAGTCTACATGTTCTTAGCGTAGACATGCTCATTATAATCTAAGGATGCCTTCGATTCCAAAGTTGGAAAAACATTGGAAAAAGTGATCATCCGCTTGGTGGGGTATTCAATGCAATTCAATTATTACCCATCCCAAAAATAATTAGAATCTATAAAAAGTGATAATGCAAGGTAAATTTTTAAGTCTTAATGGTTGTACGATACGTAATATATAGTCTACGCGTTCTTGGCGTAGACATGCTCATTAGAATCTAAGGATGACTTTGATTCCAAAGTTGGAATCAAAGCTGGCTATGATAAAGACTAATGAGTGCCCTCCTTAGAGTTCTTACTTGATGAAGGAGACAACCTAGAGGCACCCCAAAATTTCTCTTCACTTTCACTCTTTAATCTTTAGGATGAACATGCAAAATAACTAGTGCATAGTAGGGATGAGCATAAGTCTATGCCAAATAAACCTATTATTCCAAGTAGAGGTTGAATTCTTTTTAAATATCTCAACAACTAAAGCAATAGTGGAGTTGGCTAAGTGAGAAGAAGTCCACACTAGTTTGTCTTTACCATCAGTTCTAGGGATCTTTAGACAAAGTTGGTTGACTGAGAAGCAGCCCACACTAGTACTCTCTTATCCCTTTTATTACCTTTTGTTCATAAAGCCCTATACTTAAAGATAAAATCTCAAACTATCCAAAATAAATATAAGAACAAATGTGGTCCGACTAAATATTATTTCTTTTAATTGGGCATACTTTATATCCAAGAGAAAATGAGCATACATTGAAATGAACACATACAAAAATAAGAAAGTGTTACCTGAGATTTTGATTATGTTTGGTGAACCACCTTTTTTGATCCCTTAGCATCACCTTGATGGAGCGCAAAGTCATTAAGAATACTATCTAATGACCACAATACAAAGGAATAGAGAGCATCGGGATATCGTTGGCTTAGCCAATCAAACCATTTATTTCAGAGCATTGTTATTCTAATCTAATCTAATATTTAAAGAAAAAATAAATAAGAGAATAAGGGGAAAAAATCCTAAAAATAACAGGAAAAATCGAAAAAATCAATCTTTCTTACCTGAGTTGCGTCGGATAGAGAGGTAGGCTGTCGGAGGTAGGTTATTGACGACGGAGTACGGAGACCTTTGGCCCAAGGGTCCTCGCATGCTCTGAGGCACTAGCCTGTCAAAAATAAAATACAAAACCAAATTATTTTCTATCTTATTATCATATTCTTCAATGAATGTTCACGCATTTTACAAGATTACCTCAAGACTATTAAAATTTAGAATATGTACCCCGGATATCTAGTAATGAACCATATATAGATATATAAAGAGAGAAGCAAAATAAAACCACATAAGTTCATGGTATAGAATGGGTAATGAGGGCACAAAAACAAAACTAGAAAAATCCAATAGACAAACATACCATATTTCTCAACACTGTCAAAGAGTTTCACGATATCTTTTTTTGTCGTTCCGATCTGTTATAAAAAACAAATGTGAATTGAAGCAACATTAAATTGAATTGAAATTTTCTCATATGATTTGTTATAGGAATAGTGTGAATATACTCAAAAGAAAAAGAAAAAGTAAAGAAAGTCCATGCTAATATCGAAAGGAAGAAGACTAACCTTGGTGATGAGCATAGTTATCAGAGGCGAAAGGCGCACCAAGGTGCCAAGGTCACTGTGGAGCGTAGGCACAAGGCGAGGCGCCCGCCTGATCAAAGTGAGGCGCAAAGTTTATAGAACATAAAAAAATTATATATTTATAAATAATAAGATCATTCGTGATCTAAAATTAGAAATATATAGCATAAATTATTATTATACACGGTTATGAAGAGACAAGTCAAAGCTTATACCGCCAAATGAATATATATATATATATATATATATATATCAAATTTATGTAACAATTTGACTATCCAATAATCAACAAAAGAAAATATATTGAAATATTTGAATAATAAATACTCCCACATGTGAAAAGAAAAAAACAAAATCAACATATAAATTGTTTTAAGATGCAACATTATTGGAGTTAAATTTTGTTTTGGGGAAAGATAAAGTTTCCCTAGGAATCTCAAGGACTTACTTTGGTTCATTTTGGGGTGGGAATCATTTAATCTTCTTTATACTATTATAAATATGTAAAATAAAAATTATCAATTGGTCCATTCTTATATTGGAGGTGTTATCCAAAAAAATTCAACAAGGCGCACCTGAGCTGCGTCTTGAGCCTGGAGCTTAGGCGCGCGCCTTATTGAAGAAGCCGAGCTTGAGTGAGGCAAGATGCTGATGTTGAGCCTAAGTGAGCCTAGAGCCTAGGCGCGCCTTTAAAAACAGTGGTGATGAGCCCAGGGGGAAGAAGTCTCCAATCCCTCATTTGAATTTGCCAGATAAGAAGAGAATCCACATTCGTCCTCCACTCTCAAATATGTTTCATGATGTCCACATCACCTTGGTACGACTTTTTATCATAACAACTATCAAAGATGGGTCTTATTATGTGAGGTGGGGTTAAACTTGACAATCTAGTGACGAGATCAAGGCATTAAAACTTGACAATTTAAATTTAATGTGAGGTGGGGTTAAACTTTTTAGAATTGATTCATAACAACTATCAAAGAAAGGTCTCATTATGCTAACGATAGATCCATAGTTAACTTGTTTAATCATTTAGTGAATTGATTATACAATACAAGTCATACATATACATATTTAGTTGTGTGGATATAATATGTAATCTAGTATCTAAAAGTTTGTTCAAACAAAAGTACAAGAATTTTTACTCTCGAGCCCAAGTGGTTCTTGCTCTTATCATACACTAAACTGCAAATGTGAACAAAAGAGCAACTTAGTTGTGCACATGCAAAAGATGGTGATAGGGGATAAACTATTGTTATGGAGGAAGAGGAGGACGTAAGCAAGAGGATATTAGGATAATAGATGTGTACGGATAATCATCGATGATCTATTCGTACTATAAACTTACATAAAGAATTAGAAAAGTCTAAACCGAATAAAATTCAACAATAATTTGGAGGTAAGAATGAACATAAGTTTAAACGAATGAATGCAAAGAGGCAACAGTTGATTTACCCGAATAACAGATGAAAAATCTAGTAGCCTTATCTAGGGTGAAGGTGGTGGATTTTAATATAAAAGGCAACCACGTGGATAACATAGAATGAGATTAAAATTTACTACAGGCTTTCGTATTATAATATAAATGATAGATAATTTTTTTTGCACAAGGATAGATAATTAATTCTATACATAAACTGCAAATCATCCTCGTGAACAAACTAGGGTCACGCATGTGTTAACCGTAAAATGCTTCTTACTTATCATTCTAAGTATTACAATAAAAGAAATATTTAACATGCATGATGAGATGGGAGGAAAAATAACCAGAGAGAGCCAGTGCAAGGAAATGCAGAGTAGAAAACATAAAAAATTATGGTAGGAAAAAGACCCTTGTAGAAGAATCCCGGAACTCCGGCAACAAAGTAAGAGCAGTGAGCGTTAGCCGCCAAGCACTCCTCCATGCTACCACTGTAATTGGCCAACACCGGGAATAGCTGAAACAGCGTGTTGAAGTCATTTGACGGTAAATCAAAGAAGGCGAAGAACTCGGGAAACACGCTTAATGTGGAATTGGTGAAGCCTAAATTGTTAAGTTCAATTACGAAAGTTTTAAGCAGTGATCAGAATTACACTCAAGTTATTACCAATCCAAGAAATGAAAAGGTAGGTTTAATTAGTTATGGGTTGTGATCATAATATATTATAACTACTATAATAAATCTATAATACACTAAGTTATAAGCAGTGATCATAATACACTAAGTCTACCAAACAAATTATAACTACTATACTAAATCTAGTAAATCAATTATATTAGTACTGGAGTACGATATAAATAGATTTGAACTAAACAAAATCAAAATATAGTACAAAACAATAAAAAGATAGTAATTTCATCCTAAAAAGATAGTAATTTCATCCTATAAAACACACAATTTCGTACAACATTAAATCAAAAATTATTTCAAAACAATAAAACTACAAATCGCAGATCAAGCAATAATAAAAATTATTATTTTCTGCAGGTCAAATATATGCAGATCAATTAATAATAAAAATTAATGTAAACATAATTTAACTATTTCAATCCCTAATATTTTTTACGGATCAGACACTTACAACCCAAAATCAATTCGCAGATCAAACACCTCCGAAGGAGGAAGCTTAAAAAAAACACCATTCTAAAAAACTTATAGGCATGTGTAACTTAATATAAGAGATTGGTTAAAACTCTACTAAGATTAAAATATCCAATATTGGTTCGAAATATCAGATATTGATTCAAGCTCTGATAAGATCAGCCTAATATTAAAAAAAAACTAATAACTTACAACCCTAATATTTTATCCCTATGTAACTTACAGCCCTAATATTTTTCACAAATCAAACAACACTTCCAGCCCTAAATTTTTTTTCATTTTGTTCACCCGAAGTAATAAAAATCACGAAGCATTTTGATCAAACACCTTAGAGCCCTAATAACATACTTAATGTAGAGGTGAAAACCTTAAAAAATGCTTACAGTGAAAAGAGAGAAAAAGGAAGCTTTTTTATCCAACACCTTCGAAGTTTAGCTGAGAGAGAGAGATGAAGCTTTTGGTCAAGAGAGAAAGAGTTCAACTATCAAGAGAGAAAAGATGGAGTGGTAGATTGAAGAGGGATAGAAGAGGGAGTGGGAGATCGAAGAGAACAGAGGAGAGAGAAGAGGGAAATTAAATATAGGCCAATTTTTTTTACCATTGAGAGCACTCACAAATTAAGTGGTAGACCAAAATTTGTGACAGTTATGAGCAATCTGTCACAAATTTGTGACCATTAATAGCGGTCACAAATTAAGTCTTAAGCTAAAATTTGTGATGACTAAGAGTAGTCACAAATTTGTGACTGCTAATAGCAGTCACAAATTATATTTAGGCCAAAATTTGTGACTGCTCATAGCAGTTACAATTTTGTGACTGTTCATAAGAGTCATAATGTAAGGACACAAATTTCCAATTGAGTCCATGTATAGTGTTGGCTCAATTTCGGACAAAAACATTTATTCATAGGATAGTATGTAATTGTAATACTCTCAAGCCTATGAAGTGTTTGTTGAAGACGTAGCGGCAAAGGGTATAAAGCTTCATTAAATGTGCCGGTTTGCGTGCCTCGTTTCTACGTCATCAACTATGGTTCCATGCTCCCAAGGTATGAATGCAATATTATATATATAGGAGCTTGGAACAAGTTTTATTGGGTGTTAGGTTTAATAAAAACTGTGTTATATTTTCAGAAAGAATTAATTAAAACTTTAAATATAAGTTTATAAAGTTTTCTGGGCCAAAATCGAATTTTTCAAAATTTCTGGAAGTTCGTTCGATAGGTCGTTCGAACGAGTTTTTCGTTCGAACCAGATGTCGTTCGAACGAGTTTGCCAACGAGATTTTAGTACAGGCCTTTGAAATGTCGTTCGAAATGTCGTTCGAATGAGATTGTTCATTCTAACGAGATTTCCAACGAGCTTCTAACGAGTCCATACCAGAGCGTCGTTAGAAGACTCGTTCGAACGAGATTTCGTTCGAACGAAATGTCGTTCAAACGAGATGCCAGGCGAGAACATTTTTTGGCAGTTTTTTCACCCACTTCCCCACTTAGTTTTTAACCAACTTTTTCAGACTTTAATATGTGCGGGAATCTCTTTTGATAATCTATCTTTTTCATATCATACAAACTCTTAGAGAGTGTTTTGAGAGCAAAAACAAAAGGAGAAAAAGATCAAGTTTTGAGTGTTAATTTTTAAAGAGAAATTTACTTACCACTCTAGTTTTACACCCGTATTGTTTATCCAAGTTCTTATATACATATCAATTGCTTGGAGTTTGGCACCGGTTTTCTCTACACCGAATTGAAGAGAAGTTTCGGGTTTTGCTTCTACCTCCCACAAAGAAAGAAGAAGTGTTTTATGATGTTTTACCTGCTTGGAGAAAGGCTTCATGTACGGGTGACGGTGACCATATAAAGCCCTATCGGTGGATTCCGAGACCGCGGTGGTGTTTCAAGATTATTCGCTAGGAAGAGGTGTCTACAAGAAGAAGCGTCGAGGCTTGAGAGGGATCGAGTCGTGTGTTGTAAGTCTTTTGTCTTGTACTTGTAATTCCGTATCTAGTGAATTTGTGGCTAGGGCCGTCCGAGGTTATTTCCCGTCTTGGGTTTTTCCTCGTACATCGCGACGTAGTGTGATTGATTTATTTTATCTTGCATAACTAATTTAGAACGCATGCATAGGATAATTCAAGATAAAATTCGATTTAAATTATCACACTCAATTTAATTTGGTGCTAAATTTAATATTGGGTAAATTTAGTTAATTCAAGTCTTGTATGAAAATTGATTTGGCCTATCTTCGAAATATTATGACTTAGGCAAATTCTAGGGCTTGGATGAATTTAACATTGGTTTAAGTGAAATTTAAATTTGTGTGTGCGTTTTAAATTTAATTTCACTTGGTTTTATTTTAAGAATATTAAAATTTGGTATTTGTATGTTTTAGTTGAACCATCACGTTTTACGCTTCCGCATCTCGTGTTTTATAAAAGGAAATTATAATTATATTTTAATTGTGAAAATTAAAAACCCGGGGTTCCATCCTCTTCACATAACTTAAGCCTACTGATAAATTTGTGACTCTTTGTGGCAGTTATAAATTTGTGACTCCTTATAGCAGTCACAAATTAATTATATGGTAAGATTTGAGACTCTCATTAGCAGTGACAAAGCAATTGACTTAAATTTTTCATTACCCAAAGATTTTATGACTCCTAATGGCAGTTATAAATAATTTTGTGATTCCTAATGGCAGTGATAAAGCTTGTCACCCCCATTAGCAGTCATAAAAAGCCAGTCACAAAATTGGCATTTTGGTGTAGTATAAATTCGTACAAATATATCCGATTTAAAAAAAATGAAGAGGAGTAGGAATATTGTTTTAACAAGAATAAGACTAAAAAACATAATGTAAAGAAAAATATAAAATCCAAATCTTTAAATATTTTGCTTTTGACGTTTAGGCCATCTCCAATGGGAGATGTAGTTTCTAAATTTACATTGTTTTGGCACGCAATGGGTAGAATAAAATGCATATATTTAAGTGAGAGAAAAGCTTTCGAGGGCGTAAAGTTACATCGCAGGTACACATTGTGTAGTGGGGGGTCCCATTGTTGGACGGGTAACAGTTGTCCGTCCGGATTGTGGGACGACTGTCTTTCATCCGTCCAATGATAATATATTAAAAAAATAAGAGTATTTTAATGACATGAGGGGGGGAGTTGGACGGCTGCATCCAAGGTGGGCCCATCTCACTTGCCACGTAGAAGTTACACAATCCCACTACAAATCCTTCCAAAAAATGTATCACAAAAGATATAGATTTACATTTTTACTACATATCCCGTTTGAGATGGCCTTATTAGCGTTCGATGATTCATCTACTCCTTCCACTTTATGAGCGCCAAAACATGTAAGTTTTCAATATGAATCTTTAAGCGATTTCCCTTTGATATAAAATTTGAAGAATTTTCCAATGCACGTATATAATTTCAAATGTATTCGGAATGCATAATCCCCCGTGGAACAAATTCACATTTACCAATGTATACTAACTCAGACAAAGTTAAGTCTAGATATATCAAGATAAAGAGAGTGTGATGGGTATCATATAAGTGGGTTTTAGAGAATTATTAAGCTTAACTGGTTATTTCTCCAAAGATTTCAATATAATAAAATTCGCATCTAGTGTATACTGATCGACTAAGTGAAATTTATTTAATCCTTTCTCTTATCAAAATTCATGCCATATCTTGATTATCACAAATTCAGCAGGGTCGCGAATCTTCGACGATCTTTCGAAAGCCTGAAGATTTTATGGATTACTTAATGTTTATGGGATTTTAATCTAGGATTGTACTTTTTTAATCCATTTGAAGGTTGAGATATTTTATTTTCTATTCTTATTATGGATCCTTTAAACATGCAGTATCCAATTCAGTAATTGGTAATGAGTTTTTAGCTCTTCTGTTAAATCCAATGAACCTAATGAGGGTGGTCTAACTAAAGTAAAATTCACACACTCTAGTACTTTGGTTCCAAGATATCTTAAGTTGATTAAAAAACTGAAAAATAAGGAATAATAGGATCCATACACATCACCGCGTCAGTCACATTGTGTCTGAAAATCATGTCCCAAATAGAACACGGAGGTGGAAGCCTGCAAAATAGTCGAAATCAAATTAAAATATATTTAAAGGGCACCAAGGATCTTTTGTAATACCCCGTATTTTTATGATTTAAATAATTATGGGATTAATTATTATTGTGGGATTAATTGAATTAAAATGTGAGAATTTAATCGTTAATTAATCCGGATTTAAAATAAATATTAACTAACGTGCCAGGGGTTAATACTTATTGATTGAATATTACTGCGCGTCATATAATATGGAACTATACACTTCGATAAATTGTCAAGAATAAGAAATACGACAGCTTAGTAAATTAAGTCAGACGCACGCGTGAGTCGTGTCGGGACTAATTTAATGAAATAAAAAGATTAATTATTTTTGGTAACTCATATGGTCATTTTGAATGCGCCGTTGAGTCTGGAAGGGTCGAGATAGTCAGAATAGTATACCCAGGTGTTTAGTTTGGGTCCCAGAGCAATTTTAGGCCTAATTGGCGCCCCGAGAGGGTATTTTGGTAAATTGTATTTTTGGGTTTAATTAATGGACGAAAATTGGGAGTTATTTTATCAGCCAAGAGAACTCCATTGGGGTTGAGAGATACACAAAGTGAAGAACGGCCATAGAGGGTGTGAGGGAGAACAAATTCCAAGAGGGAAGGCTCAAATTAACACCACCTTGCACAACCATCACCACCATCGTGTAAATCATAACAAGAAGAACACGCCTATACCAACAACATCAAGAATTCAGACGACTAATTCGAGGAAAGTGTTTATTACTTGCTTTTCTTTAGCAATAACCATATTCATGTTAGTATAGGAATGATATAAACATGTATTATTCATAAAAGTGATGAAAAATTGGAGATTTAGGATATATGACTTGAATCTGAGATTAATTAGATTTAACCCTTCATGTATGTAAGATAGAAATCAAGTTTTGATGAACTTATGTGAAGAATGAATCTGGAAATCATGTGTTCTTGAATAAGAATTTGAAGAATTAGGGTTTTAGTAATTAATTTGGGGATTTCATATTTCGTTAATGAGTCATAATGATTTAATGATTCTAGGATGTTAGAATCCATGTGTAATTGTTAGGGTTCGATCTGGGACTGATTGATTGGAGTTTGGGATGACAATTTAGAGGTTTTAGGGTTAAAAATTGTGGAAAACGTTGAAATTCTGTGTAGGAGACGAAACAGTAGGTCTCGCGCGAAGTCGCACAATGTTGTTCAAGCAAGATAGGCATCTCGCGCGAAGTCGCTCGAACGACACGTGGCAGTCGTTCAAACGACAGTTCCATCTGGTTCGAGCGACAGGGAGAATTTTTGGGAATCTTCTTAGGGGAAGTTTTAGAATTTTCCAGTCTATTCGAGTGAGAGAAATTGCCAGTTAATAGATTCGAAACGAGACAAGTCTATGAGGAAGCATGTGAGTTTTATAGTTTAATTAACCCGGAAGGAAGAGTTACTTCGGAAATTACTAAAGAGTTGTGATAATTTAGTAATACTATAAAATACATAATAATGAGAATGAAATACGTATGGTAAGTATACAAAATGGCTGGGAGAAGACCTATAAATATTAATAGGATGTGTGGATACCTATTACATGTTAAATACTATGTGTATGACATACCTAACTGCTTACTATCGCGGGAGGTTGCGTAGAGACAATCTTATACTCAGTGACCTTCGGGGGGATCATTGACTTGTATCTCAGAACATAGGACTGTGAAGACTTATTTGTGAGTTGATAAGCGTAGGTATGTGCGTGACCCATAGGTATGTGAACTATGTTCGCCTCCACTATGTGTGTTTTGTGTATATGGTTCGTGGGAGACTTCCGAACTGATAGTCCTTATTGGAGTATGAGATATACCGAGACATGATAGCAGAGTATGCAATGCACTACAGGTTTAGCCTTGGGGTGCTGTATTAGTATATGTATATGATTGTTGTGAATATATATAAATATATATATATATATATGTGTGTGTGTGTGTGTGTGTGTGTGTGTGTGTGTGTGTGTGTGTGTGTGTACTTGTGTTATTCCCACTGTGAGATAATTGTAGGTTATTAGGTTAGTACAATCTTAAGTGACGTAAGCTGTGAATACTTAACTTAGTGTGATAACACTTAACTAGAATTAATAAATGATGATATTAATAATGTGGAAAACTGGGAATTACGGGTTGCTACCACGAGGTATGACTATAAGTATACGTCTTTATCTAGTTAGAAGTGCTACGGATGACTAGGTGAGAATATATGTACGTCAGGCGTGCACAATGGACGAGAAGTGAGAATCTCATGTGAGAGTTCGAACTAACATGCAATTGATACTTTCTTTATTGCAAATTTTAAATACTTGCTAAAATAAATATTTTTACACATCGGGCTCTGACCCGTTTCCTGCATCTCTTTTCTATCTTGCTATATATATGTATTATATCAGGTGCACAGCCACAGGGACACCAGACTTAAAGATTTGGATCACTTGGCGTGCTGCAACTGTTGTGGAAGCTATAGGTCTTTGCATTAGATGCCTCTATCATTTCACTCAGTTCTAGATAGACTATCCATTTAGGGCATGTGTCGCCCATTCCTTAGACATTTTATCAGAGATTGTATTCAATTTACTTTCCTTTCATTTCAGTTGGATTTATTGTTACTATGGTTCTTGGTTTAGTGTTTTGAACTGGAATGTTTTATCCAGTCTTAGATATTTCAGCATGTGATTCTGATTCTGTAATTATATTAATTAGTTGTGTGTGAATGGATTATATTTAAATTCTTCTTGTTAATTGAAAAAGGAAAAATATTTTCACACTAGCTTAATTAATTATTAGATGGTTAATAAGGTTATTATATTTTCGACAGTGATGCTAAGAATGAACCAACCGAACATTATGTTTTAAATTTTATAAAGGACTGATCACCGGATATTTAATTGGGCGGGGGTCACATCTTTCTTATTCATAAAGGTCATACCCAGTGCATAAGGCTCCCGCTTCACTGCAGGGTCTGGGAGAGGTAGATGTCGGTTGACCTTACCCCTATATTGTTTTGTAATATGAAGAGGCCGCTACTAAGTCTCGAACCCAAGACCAACCGTACCTTGGGCGAGGGCAAATGCCATATTCATAAAACCGAAAAATTAAATAATAATGTCCACCTTAAATTCATGACTTGTATTGCATTGTCATAATAAAATATCCCAATTTATAGAAACAAACCAGTTAGTAATGATGTCAGCCAGGTAAAGCTGACAGCACATTTGAAAAGGCTGCAAATTAATAGGACTTAAATCTCTACTCCCTGAAGAAAATCTTAAGGCTTTTGATTTTGCTTTTACTGCAATGAGATTTGATCTGTTAAACATCGGTTTAAGCCGATTCTTACTTTTTAACAAATTTGTGCATGTGTTGTTGTGCTGAAAAACATAGTGTTTTGGTGTCTTTTACTCCCATTTATGACACGAGAAAATTTTAGACTCACCCTGGTAAGTCTTGATCGTATATGCTATTTTCATTATATTTCATTTTGTAGCCCTATATGAGTGTCATTTCTTCAAACATATGTTTATGTTAGTCTAGTAGAAATAGAAGAAGCATATTTTTGCATTAAAATCAGTTGCGTCATCATATATTTGATCCAGGCTGGCTACAGGGGCGGATTCAGGAATTTAGATAAGGAGTTTCTTTGAGTTATTAATAGAATTTTTAGAAATTAACTACTCAAAAATTCAATCCGTGCACAATAAAATAATTATCCATATATTCAAGTAATAACCCAAAACTTTTGTTTTAATGGTGAGCAATTAAATTAAGGCAGCAACAAAAAATTAACCAAATCATAATTAGAGATAATAGTGGCGTGACGAGGGAGGATAAGTATTTTTATTTACCGTGACACCCCGCCTAATTAAATACCGGGTGATCAGTTCTTTATTAAATTATCTCAAAGTGTCCGTTTGGTTCATTCTTAGCATCACTGTCGAAAACAATTTTTCTTTATTAATCACCTAATAAATAATTAAGCCAAGTGCCAAAACATTTAATCTTATAAATTAAGTCCGATTGTTATTATAAATTACGAAACCATTTTCACGAATAAAATTAATAGTATTAAAACCAAACCATCCAAAAGAAAGAGCATGCTAGATAAATTAATCCAAATAAAAATATCCCAAATCGCAGGACAAAGTGATAATCACAAGTAATCCCAACTACAACAGAATACTGAAATGAATCAAAAGTACAAATATCTTTGAACTAGATAAAATTGGAAATGGGCGACACATGCCCTATCTAAGGAGAACTAAATGAATGAGTGAGAAAACAAGGATGAATTCGTCTACTATAAAGACCTGCAACTCCCACACTAGCTGTAGCACGTCGACAGTCCAAAGATCCAACCCTGACGCCCTGGGCACCTATAATACATACATATATATATATGAGAGAAAAATGACAGGAAACGGGTCAGAGGCCGAGGGTAAAACAATTTAAAAATAGTTTAGCAAGTATTTAAAATACTTACCGGCTAATGCAACAACCATGTTAGTATGCGACACTCTCTTGAGAATTCTCACCTCTTATCTAGTGTGCACGCCTAACGTACTAATAAATCTCATAAGTCTCTCTAACTTATTCTCCATAAGGTTTTACCACGTGAAAAGTAAGGTTATGATATTTAGATTAGAAAATCAATCTCTTCAAGATTTCCTACGCTATTTAGGACAAATCAGTATCGTTATAAAGTTCCCGAATACTTATAATAAAGTTGAAGCATTTATTCATTACTTAACTACTTATACGCACAGTGGAAAGTTCCCATATAGATATACGTATATATATTAGTCACACATATAATATATATACTAACGACACCCTACATAAAATCTATGGTGCTGGCATACTCTGCTATCAAGTCCCCGTATCTCTCGTACTAAGGAAAATGCTAGTTCGGAATCACTCTCGAACTTTATTAACGTAATACACACAAAATGGAAGTGAAGCATAGTTCCAAGTCACTAAGAGGTCAGCACATACCCTCACGTCTCTTTTGACCATCTGATTATTATTCTTGGATAGCCTGTACCAAGGATCCTATATTCTAGGGTACGAGTCAATATCCCCCATAAAGGTCACATCAGAATAAGACTGTCTCGGCATGGAAATCTCCGTGATAACAAGTAGCACGGGTATGATTTAACACAGATAAAGTGTTTAATATATGTACACAGTCACACGGTCATATATAGTTACACATTTTCCAGTAGGGTTCGCTCACGACCCATAATTATTTTTAACCGTACTTAGTACAAATTTTCCCAATTATCTCGCATAATTAATTTGTCTCTTTTATTCTCAATTATACACATTTCACCTTTTACTTCCTATCTCTCGAAGTACTCTCTCTTATTAAATATGATTTCAGTAGGTACACCCTTTCTAACCTTCTGGTCTGAGTCTTTCACGAGTCTCTCAACTCATTAATGAGATTACGCATAATCTCTAATGTGTAACGAAACTCCACGTTAACCCACAATTTCATCCCATATTAAATTTTATTCAACGGAGTCTATTTAGACCCTACTGGTCCCCCTCACGTCCCATCATACTCTATGAATAATAATCAAGGGTTCCTATGTATTTAAACCGGATTAAACAAAAAGGGGAAAAATATGCAGTTTTTCAGGAGGGGTCGATCGATCGATCATCCATCTATCGATGTTCTTGGGTCGATCAATCGATCAAGCAGTTCTTGACCAGAAACTGCAATTTCAACATACGGGTTTCATCTTCCAAATTACTCCAAAACGCCATTAACGATTCTCAAAGTCCCAAACAACATTACGACTAGTTACATATACCTATACACATGATTTTCTACGTGAAACATGTCCAAATTCATCAAAGGTATTTAATTAATGGGGTAAATCATCATATTTAACAAAAACCCTAATTTTCATAAAACTTTCATTATTTTAATTCTTTTCCAGATTTCTTGTTTTTAAACTCATACAAATTCGTGGGTTATCCTCTACATATGATTGGGATGTCCAGAATATATCTGTTTCTACCAAGACATGTGATTAAATCCTCAAATTTCTCAAATTTTTGCATAAAACATGTGTATAACAATCCTAATCTAACATGGATGAAACAATAACTAAAAGAAAAGCAAGATAGATACTTGCCTCGAGAATATGAGTCTGAATTTCTGATATTTGATTATGTGGTTGCGTTCTCCTTCCTCCGATCTACACTCCGGCAGTATTTATGGTGAAAATGGTGCAACTATGGTGGCTTTAGCCTGGGAAGTTACTCACCTTCCTCCTCTAATGGCATCTGTAAAATATGCAGGTTCTAACCCTAGAAGACAACTTCTAACACCTGATATACTTCTCTAATTTTCGTAGGTAATTAAATCCCCAAAATAGAAATTATCAAAATACCCTCCCGGGTTACTGGTTAGGCCTAAAAACGTCCCGAGACCCAAAATAAACCTCCGGATACACTTTTCTGACCATCTAGACCCTTATGGACACATTGGTGCACTCGAAATGACCATACGAGCGACTTATAATTTATTCACTTTTTATCATAATAATTTTGTCCCGACACGACACAGGCGCGTCCCGACTTAATTTCCATAATTGTCATATTATTCACTCGTGATAATTTTAATAAATTCAATTCTACATATTACTTTACTCAATAAGAAATATTCAACAAATCAACAAATTTTCAATAATTACTAACTCTCGTCACGTTAGTAAATATTTAACACAATTTATGGATTAATATTAAATTAATTTATCTCAATTAAATTTAATAAATTCCCAAATTTAAAAGCCATAAAAATACGGAGTATTACATATACTTATTTTATTTTGTTACTATCTTTAGATTATCTCTAGGCAATTAGACATTTCTTTATTTATCTCTTAGTTTTCTATTGAATTAGGACTCTAGCTAGGTCTTTTGTTCATTTGTAATTGATCAATTACTAATGGGAGTTTAAAGTTATTTGTGTTTTCATCAAAGTGGTATTTGATCAGTGTCCCCCCAAAAATTATGCCTCCACAGAAAGTCGACCACATAGAGAAGATGGTCAACCACTTGATGAATCAAATTCAAGCCGTGGTTACCACCCTCACTCCCCCAACCCTCTCCCCTTGGTCGTCGATTCTAGGAGTCCTGCCACTACAGATAGTGGCTACCACCGTCATCAGCCGTTGGTTAGCAGTTGTAGTAGTTATAATCTTGGATTGTTTTGTTATTTGTCACAGTTACTTCTCTATTATGCCTAGCATTGCACATTCGACTGAATGCTACTCAAGTAGATAAACAACCTCCTCGATTGATCATTTCGTAGATCACCTAAAGTGGGAGCACCCACATGACAATCCTACTAGTGTTAACATAAGGTTTGTTCGAATTTTTTAGATTTACAATCCTACTACTGTTAACATACGTGTAAGGAGTTAGCATATCGTATTAGAAAAAAAGCACGGTCTAGGTCTTAACGATCTTATAACGATTATGGGGAAGGACAAAACAGACTTAACTCAATGCGTGATCAAGACATGACCATCCCATCGCTAACGTGAGCCGAATAATGAAAAATCTCTACTCGCCAACGTAAAGATATCTAACGACACTTAATGATATGCCCGAAGCGTACCCTCATACTCTGAGTAGTAACATCGGTCAGCTTCGTAACGAGTCATCAGAGATCACAATAGCTATCATAGAGGTCGTCCTTCATAAGGCCGGCTCCGCCTTGATCAACCTCGACTCATCACCAACTGAGTTCAACAATAGTCTAATAGGCTCAACTATAGCCTCTGTCATGCTCTACTTCAATAGACACTACACCTATGCCTAATACCAACCTCAGCTAGTCATTTAGGCCGAGATCATACTTATGATTGACAAGCTAACACATCTATCGTACTCACCAACATCGTACTTGGCTGAGCCGAGCTTACAGTCGATGATGTCATAGGGCCGAGCATACGAAAGCACATGGAAGACTTGGAACACGTGGACAAAATCATTATAACCAAATTATTCCCCTCACGTGAGGAAATATTCGGTCATCACTATCCACGTGAGATTGGTTTGATCAACACACACATGCTCATGGCATGCTTAAGGGGTGCACTATACCACGAAGCACTATATATGCATGTCTTCCCCTACCTTGTAAAGGAATAAAAAACTTACCCTAGTGGAAACTCTATCAAAATACACAGTAGAGAGAGAAAATCAGTGTATTGTATAAAAAGGCCATTATAGCCCTTCTTTTATAGTAAAGATAACTCACCTGCACAGTGGACGTAAGCCTAGATAGGCTGAACCACTTAAATTGCTGTCTCAACTCCTCTTCTCCTCATCTTTTTCTATATTTATATTGTTTACTTGTTGCCATTGTTATACTTGTTTGAGCTCAACAACACCTTGATCTGTTGGTGATGTTCATAACATCATCACTTACGATACAGTTTAGGACTACGTGTCTAAGTTGACAAAGATATGTGAAAGTTTATTGGTACTTGTCAAAGTAAATAATAGGGAATTGAATACAATTGTACAACCTTTCATCAGATTAAAACTAAGTAAGTCACTCGATACCTTTTTTTGTTATTCAAGATCAATTAATGGCCGATAGCTCAAAACTAAAGTCGTGTCTAGGGGTGTGCACGACCCCGAATCGATCGAAAAAATCGAACCGAACCGGATCCACTTTTGCGATTTTCTTTTAATTCGGTCTTAAAATATGAAGAACCGCATTTTTCGGTCCGATCTCGGTCTTAGGTCTTAAAAAGCGGGATCTGGACCGGACCGGAACGCATTTATTATTATTATATATATATATATATATATTGGACAATTTACAATTAGGTCCCTTGGTAACAATTTTTAAACATTTAAGGACAATTTACAATTAGGTCCACTTGTTATGCCACTAACGTGGACTTCTACAAGAAAAAAATTTGTGCACCTAAGTGTTTAAAATTTGTCAAAAAAAATTTAGTGTTTAAAATTTATTCGTGAGGGACCTAAGAATGCTTTACTCTATTTTTAATTACTAAGGGCCTGTTTGGTATCGTATTCAGAAAACTCAATTTAAACGTTGTTTTTAAATATAGTTTTAAAAATTATTTTTTTGTGTTTATAATTATTCGTGTGCGTTTGGTAAACATGTTTTTAAATAAATTATTTTGAAAATTTGAAAAAATTGACAAACATGTATAAAACACCCTCAACCTGTTTTCTGGAAAACTTGATTATAACACATAAATATTATCAAAATTGTATTTAAACACAGAAAACAAAATTATAGTTGCAAACCAAACATGTTATAATCAAGTTTTTAAGAAAACAGCAAAATGGTGTTTTATAACTTCTGTTTTTTATTTTTCAACTCAAAATTATTCATTCTTAATATTTTAATGCATTTATACCTCAATATATAATATACATACATAATACACTAATATATGTGAAATTCTTATAAATAAAAAATATATATATACACGTACACAAAATTACGTATATTTATGTTATTGAATTATATAATATACTAAGATCCATATGTTAAATAATAATATGAATAGATACATGATACTTATATATAGTTTTATATATGTATTATTAATGTATTGAATAATATAAAATATACATATACTACATATGTATTAAAAAATATTATCAATTCATGTATGTATATAATTTTATTGTGAAGTATACTTGCAATATCATTATATATATATATATATATAACACCCCGCCTAATTAAATACCGGGTGGCCAGTCCCATACCAAATTAAAACAGAATATACAGTTGGCTCATTCTTAGCATCACTGTCGAAAACATTAACTAATCACCCAATACCCAATTAAGTTGGTGTTAAAAACTTTCCAAATTTTAATTCAACAAAATCCATTTTTAGTTTATGAATAACACTACACATATTATTCTACAACACTAATAACCGAACAGACAACACAAAAGAATTTAAATGCAATTGGAATAAATATTCCCACATAATAATCCAATACCATAATCCCAACAATAATAAATGTATTAAAACGACACGAATACAAGAGTATTTGACTCAGATAGAAAAGAGATAACTGAATTCCTTTGGGCGACATGCCCTAACTAAAAGAATACTGTGAATCAAATGAAGATAGGCGTCTAAGCAATACTCCATAGCTCATCATAATTCTCTAAGGTTGGCGTCCCTACTACTGGACACTTGATATAGAAGGTACAATTAGAAAAGAAAATATGCGAGGAAACAGGTCAGAGCCTGATGTGAAAATGATTTTGAAAACAAAAAGTATTTAACAAGTGCAATAAAGCATTTATTATGTACATGTTAGTAACCAGACTCTCACTTGATATTCTCACCTCTCAGCTAGAGTGCACACTTAACGTTTCCTAGTAACCTCCTAGTTAATGGTTCTTCCTCACTAGTTTTCATAATATGATTCTATCCCATATCATGACCCCGTATGTCCCATACCATACGTAGTATAATCATTCATATACGTTTTCCATTACCATGAATCGTTTCTCATTAATATGAATTAAGTTTTTCAATAAATATTCGTTAACGTAGTTCAATTCTTTTCCTCTATTCACCATTATCTACAATTATCACACAGTAGATTGATTTAACCACAATATACACATTCATTTATTCATTATATATATACACATATAATACGGCACCCCGAGACACAGCTGCGGTGCAATGCATTACTCTGCTATCATGTCCCAATATCGATGGTCGTCGAATAGGGGACTAAAGGTTCGGTAAGGATTCCTAGAACCACAAACAACAACACACAAATTGGAGGCGAACATAGTTCTCGTATCCATGGGTCATGCACATACCTATATACCCACAGTCAGCGGACTTATCAACTCCCCGATAAGTCTTTCATAGACCTATGTTCTCGAGCGACAAATCAAAAATCCCATAGATTCATCGGGATATGACTCCCCTCACGCGCAAACCTCCCGTAGATAACAAGTAAGCTAGGGATGTCATACACATAAATCATCAATCAATCAAATAGGCATTATCATCTACCTATAATATAATATCAACAAGGTAATCACACTACCCTAAGATACTTCCCATACGTAGCATTATATCTCTTAAATCCTACGTATTAAAAATATTATGACTTTACTTTTTTAATTTAATTATCCCTGTGCCTCACTCATTACTCAAGGTTCAAATAGGTTTTTCCTCAACATTTTATTCAGTAAGAAAATCACTAATATCCTACTGGTCCATATCATCTTATCTCCTAAATTACCACGAATTAAACTCTCCCTTAATTAGGGTTAAAACCGATCATTTCTAATCTCTTATAAACACATCTTCTATCAACTAGGATTTAATACCATCATCACATGGCTCATAATCTATAGTGTTTCATTCACACTATATGACTTATCAACAAAATCAACATCCTCGCATCCTATAACATCTCTCCACTCCCGACGTCGTTAAGGTTCATGCGCGGAGCGTCTCGCAAAGTGAAATCCAAATAAGGAACCCCTCTAATACACTACTACTTAACTTTGTCGGTCGTGGAGGTCCGTCAACTTCAAATACGCAACCGGGATAACCTCATCCCCTCTTTCAACCAAATGTGGTCTGAACTCCCATCTCTATCCAGGAGCCATACCACTAAGCGCTTGTACTACACTCAGTCCTTGCGCAATTAATAATGAGCTTAAACTCAGTCATTGATATTCAAATTGTAACCCTAAGGCTACCCAGGTGTTATATTTAATCTCCCCTACTAGACCTATCCTTAATCCTCATTCATACCAATTAGAATCCAACACATGAATCTGGCAACCGAAATTTCTATAATTATCATAATTCTAATCAATTAAATCAATTCAATTCTTAACTAGGGCTTACTGAACCTTCTTAAGTCCCATTATATCCCATTAATAATCACCAAATATTTATAAAAGGTTTGGGATACGAACAAGCATTAAAAAGAAACAACTTCAAGGATTCTGGGGAGGTCGATCGATCGAAGGCAGGGGGTCGATCGCCCAGATACCACCCCAGTTTCTGCATTTCTTCTTACTATGGGTTTCATCACTTTTGATCATACAATCCTTCATATTAATAACCCAAATTCCTTATAAACCTTACTACATGATATAGCAACATATGTGAATGATTTCTAATGCTCTAAACATCCTAGAATCATCGAGAGTTTGAATTAAAAGCATATGTTTATCCTTTTTTTCCAGAAAATTATATACATGATATCTTCAAGAACACACCATTGATTCTCATAATTTCTTCAACAGATTTATGATTATTTCGTGGATTACTATCTACTTACAACATGAGTTTGATTCCTATAAACTTCCATTTTTTTTCAGAAATCCATTAACAACTCTTCTTTATCTTCCCAACATGAAAAAATCTCATCTTTTTTTCTTATAATTATTCTAACATGGACAATATACAAACTTATATTGTAATCATCAAATACTTGCCTCTAATGAAGATCTGATCCTTTGGGATTGTGTAACACTAGTGGTTCTCCCCTTCTCCGGTGGTGGTTGGTGGTGGTGACCTTTGGTCTTTGGTTATCCTCCTTTCCAAGCTTCTCTTCTCCCAAGCAACCTTTCACTTTCTCTAGGAAGATGACTTCTCAATTTTGTGTAGAAGAGATGAATGAACCCACGTACAATTAATCTCCAAATACTTATAATAATAAGACAAAATTCGAAATCACTATTCATCCCCCTTTTAAAAATGACCAAAATGCCCTTTTGGGTTATCTTTTCATTTTCAAATGATCCGAGATCCAAAACCAACATTCAAATAGACTTTTTTGACTATTTCAACCCTTCCGAACGCAATGACGCAGTCAAAACGACTATAATGTTGATGTAAAAATAAGTTTCCTTTTTAATTTAACAAATTAGTCCCGACACGTCCCATACCGCGTCAGACTAAAAATTCAAATTACTGAATTAACATCACCCAACAATATCAATAACATCACATTCATATATTACCTAAATATCTTTAAGTAATAACCAGATTCGTTCATTTTAATATCCACAATTCGGATAAAACTCAAATGAATTAATTTATAGTAAAATCCAATTAATCCATTAATTTAAAATATAACCTCTTTTTTAAAGTCATTAAAATCACGGGGTATTACACAATATATATATATATATATATATATGTGTGTGTGTGTGTGTGTGTGTAGTTAAACTCCCAACATACCTCATTAAATATACATAAAAATACATAATATTAAATGTACATGTATATAATTTATGATGTATGCATGTATGTATACATTCATGGATCATATATGTATGAAAGTTTTTTGTATGGGTTTATATATATACATACACATATATGTATAATATAAATATACATGTTTGCCAATTTTATCAAATTTTTAAAAAACTGTATTTAAAAACAAGTTACCAAACGTACACCAATAATTATAAACACAAAAAACTGAATTTTAAAATTATATTTAAAAATAATATTTAAATCAAGTTTTCAGAATAGAGAACCAAACATCCCTCACTATTTAAAAATACGTTATCAAACATAAATTTTTCTTAAATTATATTTAAACATAAAAAATAGAATTATAATTACAAACAAACATGCTCTCTTTGACAACCCAACCGAACCCTAAGTTGACATAGTAACAACATCTCTTCCCCTCTCTCCCTCCGGTCGACATCTACAAGTTGAAGAACAACTCTTATTCTTCATCTCCTGTCTCGGCCCACGATCTCATATTGGAAAATGGAGGGGCTTAGTAGTTTTGATGAGGTAGCTCAACCACACTCACAACCACAGGTATCATTTTTTTTGTGTGTAAATCTGTTTTTGGGTGTCTACGAAAACAATCATATATAACACAATCATCTATGAAAAGCTTTAAATAATAATACGGGTTCCTTTGAATAATTTTGATTACAATGAACACATTTATAATTCTAGCCGGTTTCTTAAGACAGTTGATAACAACGAAACACAAATCAATTAAAACACATTAAACATTATTGTACTATCAAGATTCACAGTTGATAACAATGATACATTAATCAATTAAAATTACCTCATAAACAAACGCGATATTCCTTCACTCTCAGATTCGCAATCCAAGATTTTAGCACCAATCTCAGCAATATCCTACAAAGTTTCAAAGGAAATATATGAGCGTAGAAAACCCAATATTCTATCTATCAAATTATAATGTATGTCAATAACTCACTTACACATTGGAATTATATCAATATATAATGTATGTAAATAGTTGGCATACATATACAAAATTTATCAATATATTTGGCATACAACATAACATGTGATGTGCCGAACCACAAATCCACAATTAAGCAAAAAATGTCACGTGCACTTCATTAATTGAAATTACAAATCTTATACATTTAAAGATAAAAAATAGCAAAATAGAAGTGTTTAAAGCTACACAAAAGTTTTTTTTACATTATCTACCTACCTTACTCGATTAACCCACATGATATCATGTCATTGTGCTGAGCAGGTTGAAGTGGAAAAATAAGATTCATGTAGCTGACCCAAATTAATTGGAAAAAGACTGTTGGGTCAAGTTGCTTTGTTATATACACTGTTCCAATGGAAACAAGGGAGGATTTTGACCCGAGCCGAGCGGGGCTATGGTCCAGTGCAATTTTTTTTTTTGTCAACTATAAGAAGTTCAGTCCAAATTTTAAACCTAGTCCAGCCCAAATTTTAAACATAGCCCAGCCTAATTAAAACCCAAGCCCGTTTTTACCCAAATTTTAAACATAACTGGCAAACAAATACCCTAAAAATCTTTAAACCACACGTTCTCTCGCCTAAGCGCCTGCCGTCAGCGGCGCGCCGACGTCCATAGTTGTCAGAGGCGAAAGGAGCACCAAGGCGCCAAGGTCCTTGTGGAGCCTAGGCGCAAGGGGCAAGGCGCAAGGCGAGGCGCGCGCCTGATCGAAGTGAGGCGCAAAGTTTATAGAACGTGCAAAAGTTGTATATTTATAAATAATATCATTAGTGATCTAAAATTAGAAATATATAGCATAAATTATTATTATACACTCTAATGAAGAGACAAGTCAAAAGGAGATAGAGCTTATACCACTATATGAAAAAAATATATATGTAAATATCAAATTTATGTAACCATTTGACTATCCAATAATCAACAAAAGAAAATATATTGACATATTCATATAATAAATACTCTTGTGTGTGAAAAGAAGAAATCAAAATCAACATATAAATTATTCAAAGATGCAACATTATTGGAGTTAAATTTTGTTTGTTTCTTTTGAGCAAGGTTCTTAAAAACGCGGGGCGTGATCGAGGTATGGAGGCCAAGCCTTAAGCCTTAGGCGTGAAAAGGCGTGAAAAGGCGTTTAGGCCTTCTTAATATATTTTAATATTTTTTAACCATAACAAGGCTATTAAAATACTAAAATTGTACATATCATAAAAATATGTATGAATATTTGCAAATTAAAATACTATTTGATTATTTTGGATGAGATAATGGTCCGGTTTGTAAAAAAAATCTTCAAAAGGCGATATCGTTTCACTAAAGCGTTGTTGTTTTTAGAAAAAAGTGCGCCTTAAGGGTTTTACCAAGAATAAGGCGTAAAAAGCTTAAGGCGAGGCGTTTATCCCAAGCCTCAAGCCTAGGCGTGCCGATGTTTTTTAGAACAGTGCTTTTGAGAAAGATTAAGATTCCCTAGGAATCTCAAGGACTTACTTTGCTTAGTTTTGGGGTGGGGAATCATATAATCTTCTTTATTCCATTAGAAAATATGTAAAATAAGCATATCAATTGATCCATTCTTGTATTGGGGGCGTTATCCAAAAAAATTCCACAAGGCGCGCCTGAGCTGCGCTTTGAGCCTGGAGCCTAAGCGCACAAGGCGCGCGCCTTATTGAAGGAGCCGAGCCTGAGTGTGGCGAGGCGCTGATGCTGAGCCTAGGTGAGCCTGGAGCCTAGGCGCACGCCTAGGCGCGCCTTTAACAACAGTGCGTCAACCCTCTCCTAGCCAGCGGCGTCAGCTAGTTACTCTCACAGGTCGGCCACTTTTTCTTTTGTTTTCTTTTGCTATTGTTCCTGTTTATGCGATGATGAAGACGAAGACTCTTTTTTTTTTCTACCCCTGCTTGTTTATTGCGATGAAGGAAAAGGAGGATTTTTTTTTTGATTTCTCCAGTTTGCTGTTTCAGTTTGGTTGGTTGTGGAGATCTTTAGTTAAGGCTTAGTAATCTATTACTGAATTTAATGTAAGAACATAACAATCTATGAAATGAAGTAACGGGGAGGAACATAACTTCTGGTTGATGAATTCTAAGTAGGTGCAAAAGGTGAAGTGCAGTTAGGTCATATTTGTGTGGTGATGAATTTAATTCAGTTATTGCAGAGGAGGATTCAGCTTCCGTTAGGAGCTCTAAGGCTAATGTGTTTACACAGCCTGAATATAGTTCAGCATATGTAGAGGACTCGAATTCTGTTAGGAGCTCAGAGGCCACTGTCACACAACCCATGCTAGAGGACTCAACTGCAAAAAGAGAAATCCGAGAGGAAAACTCGAATTCAACCTCGATATTATTTCGCAAAGATGATGCTGCCGTTATCATCCAGTCAGCATTTAGGAGCTTTCTGGCAAGGCGTCGAAATGGAGTAAATTTTTTGGATGATGGTAGGCAAGAGGCTATTGTAGGAACAGTAAGTCCAAGTATGGAGCCAGTGGGAACATCAATTGAAGTCCAAACTGGAAATTCAATAGATGTTTTCTCACTCCGGGAGGAAAGCATGGTTGCGCCCCATAGGATGCAACAGAGAGCTAGAACTTAAACTCAAGTATGGAAGCTAAAGGAAGATTGGGATGATAGCACAGTGAGTAACAATATATCAAAAATGAGGATTCAAAATAGACTGGAAGCGACAAGGTGGAGTGAGAGAGCCTTGGCTTATGCTTTCTCACAACAGCTAAGAATCCGTTCGAAAAAACGGCAAACCAGATCCGATGGCTCGGAACCTAACATGGGCTGGAGATGGTTGGAACGTTGGATGGCGACCCGCCAATAATAAATTTCCTTGATGGACATAAGTAAGCAAGTTGAGCAACCTAATAGCAACCAAAGATCAGTTGTTAGGAAGAGACTGTTATTTGATGCAGCAGGGGAAGAAAAAGAGAGTTGTGGATTTAATGAAGTATCAATTCAATTTGACACCATTTCAGTCACTACAACCAGAGAGAGACGATTTAAGCCCATGCATAGGCTTAAGGCTAGAAGCGTCTCGGCGCAAAACTGTGCCTAGTTACCACTACTCGAAAGACCATACCATGGTGAGCAAGAAAGAATGTCCGCAGGAAGATGAAAATGACAAAAAGCATAAGCCGAAGCATTTAGGAAATAAGAAAGAATTTATATGTGAAGATGCTACATCTCAAGTTTCACTTGACCTTGCCATCACCAGCAACAACTCCTAATTGGTGCCTTAAATCGATTAGAAAAACATAAGTTTGATCTTGAATCTAGTTGGATTGTATTGTCTAATATTGTCATGGGTTATATGTTTATCACTAAGTCTCCTTATATATGTTGTCTCTAAACTATCATCTCAGTTTTTGTTACTTTCTCAATCCCCTTGCGAACCCCTCTAATATAAAAAGCTCAGCTTGCCCCTTTGGCAACCAGAAGTTATGTGCCTCCCCGTTACTTCATTTCATAGATTGTTATGTTCTTACATTAAATTCAGTAATAGATTAATAAAAGCCTTAGCTAAAGATCTCCACAACCAACCAAACTGAAATAGCAAACCGGAGAAATAAAAAAAAAATCCTCCTTTTCCTTCATCGCAATAAACAAGCGGGGGTAGATAAAAAAAGGGTCTTCGTCTTCATCATCGCATAAACAGGAACAATAGCAAAAGAAAACAAAAAAAAGTGGCTGACCTGTGAGAGTAACTAGCTGACGCCGCTGGCCGGAGGAGAGGGTTGACATCGGCGCGCCGTTGACGGCAGGGGCTTGACTGGACTACTGGAGGAGAGAGAGCGTGAGGTTTAAAGATTTTTAGGGTATTTGTTTGTTAGTTATGTTTAATCCCTATTTTCAAATTAAAGGGACACGTGACATGCTGTGATTGGTTGACGTTTTGTGAATATGGGTTCGCGCCAGCGGCTTTATTCAAAAATAGGGACTAAAACCATAAATAAAATATTTGTTGTCCTATTTACGAAATACATATTACAATATGTCCTAAATTTACAAAGCCCCTTTCCAAAATACATATTACAATAGGTCCTAAATTTACAAAGCCCCTTTTATTTTTATGGACTTTCACTTGTTAGTCCACCCCTTCAAGTAAACCTGGCTGCGCCCTTGAATGGAAAACTTAACTTCTAGTTGTTTATAAAATAATGTAAGAACATAACAATCTATGAAATGAAGTAACGGGGAGGAACATAACTTCTGGTTGATGAATTCTAAGCAGGGGTGAACATTAAGGTAATATAAAAGACTCTCTCTCTCTTTCCACATGTTATCTATCCTTTAGGCACTTTAAAAGTCGTTTTTCTTCAACAATGTAGGAAATTGATTTGTATTAATTTTGGATAAATGAATTTGTTACATTTAGGTGTTGTCACAGAAGTTAAAGTGATCTCCCAAACCAGAAAAGTCTGCATAATAGCATACGACATGTTTATTAGGTCATAAGCAAAACTAACTGTGATCACTTGAACACCCCGAGTGGTATAAATGATTTTAGATACATAAAGGGCCCGTTTGGTTCAGGATGAAATACTTTTAACGTATGAAGCACGGACTCGACACGTAATACATGTTTCAACACGACACGTGATTTTGTCAAAAATTAGGATACGACACTCTAGGATACGTATAATATATAATATATGTTAAAATATATAATATATATTTAAATATATATATATATTAATGAAATAAAACAGATTTTTTCCCATAAAATACATTATTAGAGCATTCTTAACACGAAATTAAGAAAATGGACCATATAAAACAAAATTCAAACACACTTTAACATTAAAAATCATAAATAAGGCAGAATCATATTCACATAAGAAAAAAAATTTAGAAAATAAAAATTAAAAAAAAATTAAAAATTAAAAAAAGTGTCCTTTTTACGTGTCGTAGCGTGTCGGCAACGTGTCTCAGCGTGTCGGTCAGCGTGTCGACAACGTGTCCAAACATGTCCCAACGTGTCGGAGTGTGTCGGCAACATGTCAGAGCGTGTCACGTGTCGGACTCGTGTCAAAGTTGACTCGTGGTTTCCGGGGGAGTGTCGGTGCTTCATAGCTTTTAACTGCGTTTAAAAAATAAAATGGTGAAATGTTTTTTTCACATATTTAAAATTAAATTTTTGTTGGATTGGCATTTTGAATAAGTGCGCACCTGTAGTTATGAAACTTTAAACAAGACTCGAGAAGAAAATTTAAGTCTAAATAGGTGAAAACGTATTTCGTCATATTACTTTTCACCGTGTTGAAAAATATTTTACCCCGAACCAAGCGGACCCTAAGAATTTATTATTTTCCAGCGTCATGGTTTCCTTTGAGAAGTAAAGTGCCAGTTGAGGTTGCTCTGGAAACTGCCCAATACTCACAAGGTCTTCTCTATCTCTTCCATGTTCAAATGTCGGCCTTGGCTTTTCTGGGTTTGTGTAAGGGGGCTTCGTGATTTGTTTTCCGCAGAGATGGAGTGTATAAAGTTGATTGCAACTGTAGTTTAATTATGTCAATAATTTGAATGAAAGGGCCTCACGTGTTTGATGAAATGTATATGGGAACTAATGGTTACATGTTAGTAGCTCTAAATTTGATCCCTTGCTCCCAAATTGAGTATACTAAATTATTAACTGCTTCCAATATTAATTGGAGCTTCTCTACCTGCTTAATTCTTAATCCCTACCCGTTTTACTTGGTTACAATTCTTTACTTTTCTTATGGCATTATAATATAAGGTTTTATTATATGATTCCACTTAACTGGCCTTGGAGAAAGATTATCTATGTATACACAAATCAAATGAGCTCAAAGAAGTTTATGAACAGGGATCCTTGTTTTGCTCTCATTTCCAAATTAAGTTTGGTTTGACTGGGCACCATACCTCACTTAGATGCTATGAAGTAGAAACTAAATCACAAGTGAAGTTGGGTTATTTATTTATTTAATAAAAAAAATGAAATTCCTATTTTAACAGGAGAACATTGAGGATGAACTAATATGGAGAAATTTTATGAGAACTCGTATAAACAATGATAGATTGTTAATCGTGCTAGAATTTGGAAATATAGTGAACTATCTTTACATGTGTTCTTCATGAGCTCCTCTCAACCTTTTTCATCTCCTATTAAAAAAAAAAAAATAGTTGTAGCTCAACCTCAATAGCATAATGAAACTGTACGAGGCACATGCATTTGGTATTGTCGGTCTTTGATCCCTCTACACGTTTCATACACAATCTTTAATCTTTGCTTTAATTTTCTATTATAATAATTATTTTATCAACTCCTTTTTTGTCAATGATATGTTGTGGTTAATTAGTTATAGTACTTGAAAGCATCATTGGCTTAGAAGCTTATTATATTTACTTATTTGGTTTCTTTGTTATTTTCATTTCTCCCCCCATTAGTTTTGTTTCTGAAAGCCTGGAACAAACAAAATATTAAGAATAAATGTTTTTATTTCATTACAAATATGAAGAAGTTGTGATATTTTAATGCCTGATTCGCGATTCTTGAGAACTCGTTTTGGAGTTCATAACTTTATTAAAATTTTTTTTGTTGCCATTAGAGGTAAAATGAGCTTCATGTAGATGAAGTTGATTCTTCCGTCTCTTGTCTTCTTTCTTCCATGCTTCCTCTCTTCACTGCTTTGTACTGTCATTACCATAGCCTTATTTTTAGTTCAATGTCCAGTAATTCTTCGTAATGTACTTTGAGTTCCATTTTCACTTTTTGTGACACTTAATAAATTTTTTTGCAACGTTTTATTATCACAGAAACTGAATATAAATTGTGAATACTTTAGATCCCAAAGTGTATTACGAAGAATCGCTAGACCCCAAAGTACAATAACCATAAGTTAACAATGTTTTTTCTTGTAACTTAGTTTGCACTTGAACGGTCGAGGAATATAATATATGTGGAATTTTTCTTTTTCTTTACTTCTTGTAGGTTTTGCGGGTGACCATTGTATGGTGGGTGACCACTGTATAATAGTATCGATTTAGCTTCATTGATTCCTCTCTTGCAAATGATCAGACCAATAACGATCACCAAGCCACTCATAAACCTCATGTGCCTCCACCACCACCTCCGCCCCATAGCCACCGAGTCAACCCTCCTACAAGTCGCCAACCCCATCACACCAGTCAACCCAGCTCACCTCCTCCGAGTCTGCACAGTACTCTATCAGCAACAGAACTCGCCCGAGTCAAAACTCAACAACAGCCTCAACCGCTGCGAGTTTGAACTCACCCACGAGTTCTTCATCCAGGTCTGCAACAATTTTTCTCATTCATGGCGGCCAGTCTATAATTTCTTCCAGTTCTCCGAATCGCATCCGCATTTCAAGCACACCTCTGTCACATTCAACAAAATGGTTGACGTTTTTGGGAAGTCAAGAAACATCGAGCTCTTCTGGGAAGTCCTCACAGAAATGGTACGTCGTCATCTTGTAACTGACAAAACATGTCGAGTCGCATTGAAAACTTTGGCCTCCGCGAGGGAATTAAAGAAATGCGTTGAGTTCTTCCATTTGATGAATGCCCACGAGTATGGGTATAGTTTGGAGACTTTGAATAAAGTGGCGGAGACTTTGTGTAGGTCCAAGCTTGTTGTTGAGGCAAAGCATATTGTTTTGAAGTTGAAAGAGTGGGTTGAACCAAATGCTGTTACTTACAAGTACTTGATATCTGGGTTCTGTGATGTGGGTAATTTGATTGAGGCTTCAAAGGTTTGGAATGTGATGGTCGATGAAGGATTCGAACCTGATATCAATGTGGTTGAGAAAATGATGGAGACCCTTTTCAAGACTAATCGATTTAGTGAAGCAATGAAGCTTTTTCAATGGATGAGATCAAAGAGGTTGGATAAATTGGGTCCCTCGACGTACCGGATTGTAATCAATTGGATGTGTAAAAGCGGTAAGCTTGCCGTTGCTCGCGAAATGTTTGGTGAAATGCATGAGAGAGGGATTCAAGTCGATAATATTGCAATTGCATCGCTAATTTACGGCTTTTTGAGTAAGGCAAGAGTTAGAGAGGCTTACGAGCTCATGGAACAAATTGAGAAACCAGATGTAAGTGTGTATCATGGGTTTATTAAGGGGCTATTGAGGTTAAGAAAGGCAAGTGAAGCAACACAAGTGTTTAGGGAGATGATAAAGAGAGGATGTGAGCCTGAAATGCATACTTATGTCATGTTGTTACAAGGACATTTGGGGAAGAGAGGGAGAAAAGGACCAGACCCTCTAGTGAACTTTGACACCATTTTTGTCGGGGGAATAGTCAAGGCCGGTAAGTCATTGGAAGCCATGAAATATGTGGAGAGGGTGATGAATAGGGGACTTGAGGTCCCTAGATTTGATTACAACAGGTTTTTGCATTACTATTCAAATGAAGAAGGTGTGGTTATGTTTGAAGAAGTGGGAAAGAAACTGAGAGATATTGGATTGTTTGATTTGGCAGACATATTTGCAAGATATGGAGAGAAAATGGCTACTAAAGAGAGGAGGAGAGAGAGGAATAAGTTGAACCGTGAGGAGGTGGGTCATGATCAATCATCAGGCACTATATTACTAGAAACATAAATGCCACATTCAAAGAAAATCTTCTGTGCGGTTATGGTGACCATCACATCCCAGTGTCGATGCATGAAAACAAGCATGACTGCTTTTCTAGTGATTTTGATTCATCAACCACTATTATGTGTCATTATAACCATTATTTGGGTTCTTTGAAAGGGAAAAAAAAGTCATAAAGGGCGAAAGAAACTAAATCAAAAGACATACTAAATTGTAGCAGGTTTTCCTTCTTCTTTCACGACATATCTTTTTCAATATAAACTTTTTGATATCCAAGCACAACATTCAACTAGCCTTCATTATGTATTTCTCCACCATGCATCTGCTCTTTAAACCATTTCCCTTTCCCTTTTTTACAGTAGAATTTAATCGATCAATAATATAATAGAGGTAAATTAATGTAGTATAAGCAGACGCCTAGAGCCCATATGTATTATATGTTTATTATAGGTTGAATTTTGGGGTATATTAATTTAATAAGAACATAGTGTATGCTACTTAAGCAAAGGCCACTATTTATTTTAGCAAAATATAAGGGGCCAAAAAAATTAATAGAATTTTTGCAATTGGTCCCATGAGCCCAACACTGTGTTTGTTTGATATCATAGTTTTTTTCCCGGAAAGAAGAATGGACACTAGCTTGTGGATTTTTAAACTGAATGCGACTAAATATACCATGATGTACCTGCATGAATAACGCGAGATGTTTCATAGTTGAGTATCCCTTTTTTGCAGATTTGATTTTGTTTGAATTTTGTGGTTTATGTCAAAATTATTAGTTATTACAATTATAATCACCTTTCACCACCATTCAATGCCATTTTTTTTTTGTTTTTTGCTAGGTTGTTTTGAAATAGCAGTGGCTTGTGATAAAGTATTGATAACATACGTCCGAAAATTGGTTGTCTCTAAATTTTTTGGCAATATGCCTTTAAGAAATTTAATAATATGTTACCATAACATTTTATGCATTCACAGAGTTGTTAAAAACTAAAGTTAAATAAGGGTATTTTTGTGCAACAAAATAAAGGATCTTGTCCGAAAAAAATATTAGAAATAGGACTGAATATCAGCAAGCCCAAATGTGATACAACCTATATGTCATGGTAAATGTGGTAGATGGTGATAAATGAAATATTTGCCCACTATTTTGTATGTTTGATTGTCCGTTTTTGCCATGAAATTTTTTTCATGGATATCCATGCCCACATGCAAATTTGCCATTATTTTTTCACTTTTGTTGGCAAAATTTGCTTTGCTAAATAGCAAAAAAAAGTTTTTCCACTAATTTTAGTGTTGAGATTATTTTTTAGTGTTGAGATTATTTTTATCTCGAGGTATTTTTATAATCATAATCATGTAATTCTGGTAGAGTTTATTTCTTTATGATAATTGCCGATTGCATCTCTATCTTGAACGGGGTCTTTGTTTGAGTATTGATCTATATTCTATAATTGATGAATTGGAATAGTTGAAGCTTCGTCAGGCACAATTTTGGTAGATTTTAAGTAATGAGTTTTTTGCGTCTTTTTATACTATTTAGACCTAATTACGATAGAATTTATTTTTTATGGATGAATTCGAATATTGAACTAAGTTTTGTCATGTCTTTCTGCTCTTTTTTAGTTTTATTTTTTCATTATAAAATCGTACTTACATGTTAGCCCACGCCCCTTCGGGTAATCCTAGCTCCGTCCTTGCTCCTTCTCTGTTCGCCGACTCTGGTTGAGCCGTTGCCGGCGATGTTTGTACCCTAATCTGAAGTCTTCTCCTCCTCTTGCTCACTGCTTCGCCGATCTCAGAGTTTTCCGGTGGCATTAGGAATGACGGGTTCCTTTATATGCTTATCGCCGATCTCGGGTTGTAGGTATCGATCTTACCCGACAATCTCTCTTCCATTTTGTTGATCCCCCTCAGAACTGGCACGGAGCTGGTTTCCTTGTCAATTTTGATGCCGTCGATAGTGACTTTCGGTGTTGGAGTTCTCTCCTCCCAGCGAAGCTTACACTGACTGTTATACTTGCTTGGATGGATGATGGGGGCCATTGCAGTGGTCAAATTTGCCATACTTAGGGCTTGTGACCAATGATGGAGATTAATGCCCCGCCGTTTGAAGTGGAAGAGTCGCTGGAGACCAAGGCGTCGAAGGGCTGACCCGTCTTCTGATCTTTCAAATTCTGTTTCAGAGTCCGTTCTATCTTCTTCCTCCGAATCATAATAGTCATCAGATTTGTCATTGCCTGACAAATATGGCGACCCACAACAGGTCGGGAGTGGCAGCTGTGTGGTTGTGATGAACTCCAGGGCTCTCTTCAGCGAAACTGCATCTCCGCAGCGGTCTTGGGGCTGAATCAAGCCACTTTAGCAATTATTCATAAACCCGGCTGGAACATTTATCGGCCAAGCCACTCTTCCGGTCGAACGGTTATCCGAGTTGAAGCCATAACTAAGACCTTGGCTCCGTACATCGATTAGTATGAATGCACAGCAAGAGACCAATATGTTGTAAATGTGGCAGAAAGTTTACACAAATTAACTAATCTTCACCTTGATTTTATGCACCTGCATACATCTATATTAGTCATACCTTTTCTCTGATATTTAACGCATGGACATTAAAAAATAAAAAAAAACATCTTAGTATCAAATTTTACTACTTTTGCATTATTTGTTTGAAAATATATTTACAAGTTTGAACCCTAAAATATATTGAAAATACTATCCGTAACTGCATGTGGATATGCTTCTCAGATGATATTACTGCAGATTTATGATAAGGTCTGTTTTTTCATAAGTTTTAAGTTTTAGCTACTTGGACAGAGGGGTGAACCCTGCCCTACGTATCCCCGAACATATGACCTGCTTCATGCAAATGGGCTCTTGTCATACCTTACTTTAGAGGGCTGCAGTATGACGGAATTACTTTTGGAGATGGATCATATTCTGCGTCCTGAGGTAATTTCTCATATTTTTTATTTATAGCTTTATAATACTGCCTGAAATGTTATTGTTTGATGGGTAAAATGTAAAACACCTAAAAATATCGATGAGAACTTTTGTTAGCGGCAAAAAAGAGTAGAAATCGCAAATACATGGAATTGTTAAAGGCGCTTTTTGTAAAAAATTAATAGTATATGGATGTATTTGCAATTGGAATCTGTCTCTCATTTTTCTTCTGAAGATGGCCAAGTCCATATATCCAGATTTTGTCCTCGTTCATTTCATATGACTATATAATCACTTTCGATACATAAGATTATGGTTGGTTGTTAGGGATGGGTTAATCTTTCTTATAAAAGGCTCGTGTTCTTGCTACACAGATGCGTTGGGAAGCAAGGGTGCTTGATCTACGAAATGGTAGCGACCAGCGGTTGCTCGTTTACCAAAAACCATTCTTGAGAAAATGATTGATTCGGGTTTGGAGGTCTCACCCTCCTAGGACCATCCAATATTCTTAACATGGGTAATTTTCCATATCCTTTATTTAATTAATTAACAAGAAATCTATCACGAGCCATGCTCAAGATGGCACTCTGGTAGTGACAATAAATAGTTTACTATATAGAATCTGATTATATCATTTCATTTTTCTTTCTAAGAGTGAAATTTTGCTAAACATAATTATGTTCTGATTATATTGTTTCATTTTTCATTCTACCGTGGAACTTTACTAATTTGGGTTCTGTGAATGCAGTATAAGGTACTGGTTGATTTGGCTACTGATACAAGATTTATAATGATCTATATTAGGGCAAGTACTGTGACTCTCTCTCCGTTTGATTCTTTGGCATTGTATTTGACATATAAAGACGCCCAATATTGAAACAGAAGTGAGTTTTTGCTGCAAATGTGGCCGGGCTTGCCTTTTTTCTATTTTTCTTTCTATAAATTTCCTCGTAAGTAATTCACCCATCCATTTTTTTCTTCTTTTTTGTTTGTTTTCTTACATTTATTTATTAATTTTGTAATTGGAATTTCTAACTGCACATGTTGAGGCGAGAAGCGTCACCAACCACGAGATTATGTGTATGAAGACAGTAATATAGAGCTCTCCCGTCTCAATTTTTTTATTTGTCATGCTTTTCTTGAAATATATAATGAACAAATACTCTTGAGGTGCAAGATGTCCTTACAGTTCTCATGCATTGAAATAAGAAAAAGGAAAAAGAAAGTTATAGGCCATGGGCTAGGCCTGGGCAGGCCCGGTCGTGCTCGGGCCGGGCTTATAAAATTATGAGCCCAAGCCCGCTCGGGCCTGGTTCGGGCCTTATTATGTTATTCCAAGCCCACCCAGATTTGAAAGCTCTTTACCCAAGCCCGTTGGCAAAGCGGGATTATTGTTTTTTTTAAATAAAAAAAATCTATTTTTTCTTAAACAAAGACCTATTTTTTTAATTAAAAACATGTATTAAACTTTATATATTACAGAGTCTATATAAAGTTCTTCACTCTACATAAAAATACTTAGTATATGTTTTTATATTTATAAAAGTTACCCACTTTATATATTTATTTATAATTTTGTAGTCTTACACTTTAATAATAAATTAATACACACACACACACATAGATATTAATATTATATATATAATTCTCGGGCCTCGGGCCGGACCGGGCCTCATCGGGCTTAAGAATTCATGCTCAAGCCTGCCCCCCAAAAAATCGGGCCTATCAAATTGTGTTAAACCCTCATTGCGGGCCTGCTCACCTTATCTAAGCCTTGTTTTTTTATTGGGCCGACTTAGCGGGCCTCGGGCTTATGGCCACTCCTAATACATACATGGACACGCTTGCACCATTATAAATGTTTTTTTCAATCCGACACATGTCGACCTTGAGATCTTAGACCCATAGGTGGACTCGTTTTTGGAGAACCTTGTATATATGTGCACGCGCAAAAATTTGTGAAAAGATCAACATATGTGGAATAGTAATAATCATTTATGCTTTTTAAATTTATGAAAATTAACTTATATAATCGAATAAAAATAGCCTTTTAACTTGTATAATCTACTAAACACAACTTCGAACTTACATAAACAACTAAACATAGTCTTTGTTTTTTTTGCCCAAGATATTGAAGGATTTGCTACAATGTACGAAGGTGGTAGTTTTTAAAGAATAAATGGTCAAGTTGATGTGTGCACGCCCAAATT
Source organism: Sambucus nigra (assembly GCA_949130495.1). Taxonomy (NCBI): domain Eukaryota; kingdom Viridiplantae; phylum Streptophyta; class Magnoliopsida; order Dipsacales; family Adoxaceae; genus Sambucus; species Sambucus nigra. Next base: position 55,662,461 of record OX422219.1, read on the forward strand.
TAACAATGTACGACATTGTACTTTTTAAAGAACAAACGGTCAAGGTGATTGAGAGCAATATAGTCTCTTGAACCAAAGGGGTTGCTCCAATGGTTACTCGATCGCTTGGTCGTTCAAGTCCCCCCGGGCTTGAACTAGTAAAAACAAACGGTCAAGGTGATTGAGAGTAATATAGTCTCTTGAACAAAAGGGGCTTGCCCCAATGGTTACCTGACTGCTTGGTCGTTCAATCTTTTTTTCTTTTGTTCCAAAAAGTTACTTAAATACCCATTTAACCAATATTCTCTTATTTTTAAGGGGAATATACCAAATAGTCACACTCGAACATTTTTTAATACACGTTTAGTTCAAGCCTTCTTAATTGTTTCAAAAAGTCCCTCAATATGCCGTTAGCGCGGACTTTAAAAATAAGAGAATATTGTTTAAATGGGTGTTTGAAGGACTATTTGAAACAAAATAAAAAGGCTTGGACTAAATGTGTAATAAAAAATGTTTGAGGGACGTTTTGGTTTTGATTTAATTTTTAAAGGTCTTCACTAGCGGCTTCCCCTCCCCCCTCCCCCCACTACTGGAGCTCCAGAGACCCTCACCGAAGCTCCCTTTTTTGAATGTTTTTATATGGTGAGGGACTTTTTGGAACAAAATAAAAAGACTTGAATTAAACGTGTATTAATAACTGTCAGAGGGCCTATTTTGTATATGTCCCTTAATTTTTCAGGTGGCAAATTCTTTTTTTGACAATTTCTTTAAGGATTGGATAAAGAATAAAAAATATTTTATATGATGTGGGATTTCAATGGAAGGGCCTAATGTAAGAAAAAAACAAATGTAAAAAAGTCATATATAAAAAAAACTGATATACGAAAAAAGCAGTTTTTAACCAAAAGAAATGGTTTCTAACAAAAAAAATCTTTAACCATATAAAAACATTTTAACAAAAAAAAGCAGTTTATAAAGAAAAAACAGTTTTTTTTGATAAAACAGTTTTTAAACCAAAAAGAAAACAGTTTTAACAACAAAAACTGTTTTTACGGAAAAAACAGTTTTAACGAAAAAAACAGTTTTTAACAAAATTAAAACAGTTTTAATAAAAAAAAACAGTTTATAATGGAAAAACAGTTTTTGACAAAAAGAAAACAGTTTTAACAAAAAAACATTTTTTAACTACAAAAAAAAAGTTTTTATTTAAAAAAGTTGTTTTAAAAAGGATGGAAAATTAGTGGAAAAACTTTTTTTTGCTATTTATCAAAGCAAATTTTGTCAACAAAAGTGAAAATGATGACAAATTTGCATGTGGGCAAGGATATCTATGAAAAAAATTGCATGATAAATAAGGGCAATCAAACATACAAAATAGGGACCAAATCCTTCATTTGTCACCATTTACCACATTTGGCATGACGAATAGGGTGTACCACATTTGGGCTTGCTGGTATTCAGTCCTATTTCTAAAGTGTTTTAACACGATCCTTTATTTTGTTGCACAGAAATACCCTTATTTTATTTTTTAACAACTCTGTGAATGCATAAAATGTTATGGTAAACATATTATCAAATTTCATAAAGGCATATCGCCAAAAATTTTAGAGACAACTAATTTTCTGATGTATGTTATCAATTAACCATATTTTATCACAAGCCACTGCTATTTAAAAACAACCTAGCAAAAAATAAAAAAAATGACATTCAATAGTGGTGAAAGGTGAATATAATTGTGATAACTAATAATTTTGACTCAAACCATAAAATTCAAACACAATCAAAACTGCAAAAATCAGATACTCTACTATGAAACATCTCGCGTTATTGATGCAGGTACACCATGGTGTATTTAGTCGCATTCGGTTTAAAAATCCACAAGCTAGTGTCCATTCCTTCTTTTCGGAAAAAAAAACTACGATATCAAACACAGACAATGTTGGGCTCATGGGACCAATTGCAAAAATTCTATTAATTTTTTTGACCCCTTAATCAACCCATGATACACACTTAAATCTGGTTTCTCAATTAGTTCCATGAGCTCCTAAGCCTCTCTAACTCTTTCCTTACACAAAAAGCCGTAAATTAGCGACGTTATTGCAATATTGTTGGCTTGAATCCCCCTCTCATGCATTTCACCAAACATTTTGCGAGCAACGACAAGCTTGCAGCTTTTACACATCCAATCATGGCCGGCCCTGGCCATGTGCCAAGTGAGCAATGGCACATGGCCCATTTTAAAGTATGCACATATATATGTATATTATAGGGCTCCAAATTTTTTTTATGTATATTAAAAATGTCAATTTTTAAAATAAGTTTAATTTTTTAGGGGTCTATTTTTTTAACTATCAAAAAATAATATGTACAAAAAATGATTCAACTATCCAAAAATCTCGCCCAACTAAAATGAGCCCCTAAAAAATAAGTTTAATTTTTTAGGAGCTCATTTTAAGTATTTAATATTTTTGTACAATATTTTTTTAGAAGGATCCTAAATTAATTTTCGTACAGGGCACTCTCAATCTTAAAATCGGCCCTGCATCCAATTGATTACAAAGGGACCCAATTTATCCAACCTCTTTGATCTCATCGATTGAAAAAGTTTCATTGCTTCTCTAAATCGATTAGTATTGAAAAGGGTCTCCACCATTTTCTCAGCCGCATTGATATCAGGCTCGAATCCTTCATCGACCATCACATTCCAAACCTTTGACACCTCAATCAAATCACCCACATCACATAACCCAGATATCAAGTACTTGTAAGTAACAACATTTGGCTCAACCCACTCTTTCAACTTCAAAACAATATGCTTTGCCTCAATAACATGGGTGGAGACGGTTCCCTAGAAGTTGACTAACTTTCCCCAGACCTCCGTCTTTTGGAAATCCCATGCATGGTCTAAAAGGAGAAGGGACAAAAAAGAAATCCTAAACACAAAACCAAAAGAGAGACTCAAAACATGAGATAAGAGTCAATTCTGTGGAGTTCAACTCTTATACACATGGAATAATATACAATAAATCCTAATAGAGTCAACAAGTTACTCTAAGAGGTTAAAAATTCTTGAACCCATAAAAGAATAATTCCAAATCTAGAAACAAAGTGGAAGAATAAACTTTCCAAATGTTTTCTAAAAGAGGGAATAAAGGAGAATCGCCCACAAAATCTTCAAAAATGTGTAAACATGGGGTAGGAATGATTGAGTTTCTATGAGAGATAAATAACTTTTGGGAAAGTGATGAGAAAAAGAAAGTCTTGTCGCTTTTAATCTTGATCTTTCGCTGCAGCGAGATGTGTCGTAGGATGCACACTTCGTTGGAGCGATGACATTTGTCGTTGCTTCGAGAACCCTTCGTTGGTCGCGCGAATGACCAGAAAAATCCCAAAGACTCAAACTGAGTTTTCAACGCAAGGAACAACTCATAAATAATACCAAGTGATTAGTATCACGTGGTCCACTTCTAAAATGACTTTGACAAATAAAATTTGATATATTTGCATTATGAATTTTCACAGTAATGGTATAAATGGATATTCCAAGTACTCTAAACGAGAATAAACTAGCTTGTGATAAAATCACAACATGTTTTTAAGTTAATTTATAAGAGCACATATGAGATGACACCTGTGAGAGAAAAAATGTACAAATATGAGCATTTCCCCGATGAAATTAAAAAAAATCAAAAGAGAAGTTTTACATGGCAATTTCAAACTTTAAATGATTTTTATTAAAAAGTTTCATTTTTCTTGAAAAGTAAAATCTTCCACTAACATTTTTCTTTTCCCCCATAAGCGATTTTTTGGTTAAAACCTTGTATCACATCCTTGATGATAATTTTATTTTTTGGATGGATATAAATCTTTGAAACATCTCTTTCAAATAAATTTTGCATGTGGTCGATTTCAAGCATTCATTACTATGATGGAATACTATTTTCAATTTTCAAAGGTAGTATTGTCCAATCAAAGTTGTAGCCCTTACGATATCATGTCTCATGATTTTGAAATATGTATAATTTTCAACTCGAACCATGAAGTAAGTCTCACATATACAAAGGCAAAAATGACACCCTTTTTCAATTCACATACATTTTAAAAATTCCATAAACCATTGCTCTCAAAAGTGTTTTGTTCTTTAGTTCATAAGATAATGCTCAAAATGTAGTGCAATGTAAGTGGAACGAGTTATGGCACATACTCTAGATAAATCAAGCTCAAAGAATCGTATATTTTTCAAAGATTTTAAATTCTAATTGTAGAGCTCATAGTCATAATCACAACCAAGATACAAATATCATGTGCAAACAAGTAAAATATATTAGTCTTAGAATTTTAGCAAGGTGACCTATAAGCAAACAATAACAAAAATTATCTAAAAACATTTTATGCAAATAAAGCATAAACCAAAGTAGAATTAACTAAAGAACACGATAAACGTTCTTAGAAGTCCTAAGATCATAGCGAAACCTCCTAACAAGTAGAAATCGAGGAGGTCGCAAATGATCCAGTCTAGTTTCTAAATCTACCAAATGCAAATTATCCTTCCTAATCCATATTTGTCTAACATGAGGTGGATTGGGAGTAGGTTGGTATAGGGGATATTGAGCCCATAATAAAAGAATTAGTTCGAGATTGGCCCCTAAATAATTAGGAATGCAGAGAAGGAACAAACAACACGAGATGTACATGGTTCAGCAGATAGATATGCCTACATCCACGGGAAAGGGAGGGATACTATTATATTACTCAGGAAGAATAATGGCGATTGGAGTGCTAGGGTTGCTAGATGAGAGTCCAAGTTACCACGTACAGGTTACAATCAATGCACTCAAATTGGGCGAGGTCACCCTTATTTATAAGCTTAAACATCCTACTCATCTCGGCCTCTTCATGTTAATCTTAATTACAATTTATAGACTCCTATAAGGATTGATCTTCCAACCTAACAACATGATTTTCCAAGATTTGTACTTATCTCCCTACATACTCGTGATCTTCTATGATAAATCATGTGACATCCACATGACATAAATTCGACCAGTCTCCCTTCGATTTCCCCCAAGTATGGGGTAATCGGCCAACACGTTGTTCTACCCGGCCTTATTTTTAAGTTATTGGCCACTAGTTATTAAAATAACTATTTGAACCTATTTCCTAAGTTCACACGCGCTTATTCCTTGGGCTATGTGATGGGATTTTAATCATTGCTCTAGGAATTATTTTGCACATATTTTACTCCTTGGGCCATGTGATCTAAAGTCACTTACCTACGTAATGATGGTGCGTGAGCACATGTTTTTCTGACCCAACAGATAAATGATGGATAATTTGATTGGCGACAGAAGTTATAAGCCCCCCAATCCTTATACCTCATCATTTCGGCGTCTACAAAGGTATTCTCGTTTTTACTCTCTGAGCTTTTAATCACCGTAAATATTTTCTTCTTGTATTCTTCTTCTTCTTCTTCTTCTTCTTCTTCTTCTTCTTCTTCTTCTTCTTCTTCTTCTTCTTCTTCTTCTTCTTCTTCCTATCAATTCAACCATGTCTAGACGTAGTAGAATGTATGAGGTATTTGCAACTGATAACTTTTAGGAATTTCGTGAAAAATATTGAAGCCCCGATAACGTCAATATTAGGTTATCTCCATAGGAAGAAGATGTTATAGATCTTCCCTCTGACGAGTTAGCTTTTAGTACCTTTGCCATATTAAAATTGTGTGTGTGTGTGTGTGTGGGGGGGGGGGGGGGGTATTTCCCATTCACCCATTACTGGTGAGAGTACTTAGCTACTATGGAATACTCTTAGCCCAAGCAAATGGTAGCTTCTACTTGATTGTGATGGTTATAGTCGCCATCAACCAGGTTTGTGGGACAAACCTAAGTCTTGAGAAGATTAGATATTGCTATGACTTGATGTATTCCCCAAGCTCATATCTATACCATTTCCAGGACAAGAAAAAATCTCGCAACTTGGTTACATTTTTTCCCGATCATAAAAAAGATACCAAAAGGAATATCCTTGTGTTTTTAGGGAATTATATGACGAAAATTACAATGGTCTCAGAGTTCTTCCACAAAAGGGGCAACTGGTAGGTCACCTGATCGTTTTTATTTTTTCTAAGTAATAAAAATTGTCACTAACTGACTTGATTTTTGTGCATATTATTTTCTAAACACGAATTCGTCTGACTACCAGGTCAATCTTAGAGATTTATAGAAGGTTTAAAAGCATCAAAGCCCAGAGGGTTTTCGTCCTCATTGGAGGGCATCCATCATTTTTCTCGACTACAATTTGATCATTCAGTCATTCAAAAACTTCACAACCATTCCCGAAGTTTTGGTCATTGATTATTCCTTGATTTGTTGATTATATTGAGTCGATATCATTTGAATTCGACATTTTTAGACCTAAGGACGATTTCCAGGTCATTCGTTAGGAGTATCCAAAATCATCGTGCACATATGTTATGATTGTTTGAGTTGATTTTCCTATCAAATTTGTTCACACCCATTCATTACATTTTCATGATTTGGTTATCTTAGTGTTAGTTCATGGTATGTGTTGTTTTTGTAAATTATTTTTGCTTGAAAAAATATTTGAAAAATAAAAAATAGTTTGTGGAGCCTTTGAGTTTTTCCTTGCATGAGATTATTTGATATATGTTTGTGATGATTTGCTATGCTTTTTGTGACACACTTCGGTTTAGTTATTTTTTGATTCTTTGCGTTGTCTATTTTGAACAAATAAAAAGGGGGAGAACGAATTATGGGGGAGTGAGAGTTTGACTTATGGGGGAGATTCGATTTAGTATTTGATTTATGATTTACTATTTGATTTCAAACTCGATACATCACGAAGATATTTTTTTTTGTCTCCTGTGTGTAGGTACACTTTGATGAGCATTTGAAAAGCCCACAAAAGAAGCTTAAGAGCAAGATATTTGAAGATTTAAAAGTTGGAGATGTTTTGAAGACTTGCATGTTTAGTATATTTACACTTTTGGGTTCTTAGGAGGGTATTAGATTTGTATAGGACATTTGGTTGATAATTCAGATATTTTTATTTTGTATCGGAATAGCCATAGGGGGAGATTTGTAAGGATATATCTTTCATCTTGTCCCTAGTTCCTAGTTAACATCGTGTATGACGTATTCTATTCCAATCGTCATGGCAATTCAAGTTCACACGTTCAAGAAGATGGATCCGAATATCAAGCATATTTAACATCTATGAGACACGAGGTATATTTTGATATGATTTAGTTTGTGTTACTTAGATTGTTTACTAAGTATTGGGATACTTTTCTAAAAAGTTTTATTTCAAAATGAGGCATTTTTCAAAGCTTAAAGGCGAACTTTAAAAAATCCTTTTTTTCATTCAAATGACATTGCTATGTTGTTCAAACGATATTAGCATCTCGTTAGATACGTCGTTTGAAGACCATGATCTCATATATGGATCAAACGAGGCGTATTGTTTTATTTTTTCCTAGTAATTTAATAGGTCGTTCGAAGCCACTTCAAATGACCTTATGATCTCGTTCAAACGAGGTTTCGCTACCTCAACTTTTTGTTTGTCTGCCTATAAAAACCTGTTTCGTGAAGATTTTTGATTAAGACTTTTATTTTACGGAAACTGTAGAACAACTACAAAATATTCTTCACCTTTTAGGGTAAAACTTTTTTTTTATTCACACAAATCAATCCTAATTACTTTTGTGAATCATCTTTGGAACCCAAACACTTCTTTGCCGAAGTTGTTCTTGTGGAGAGCTTTCCTCACTGCTGATCTTGGGGATACTCGAGGGTATTCACTACTAAGGAGGAGGTATGAGGTTTTTGTGATTCTCTAGGGAGTTATTGCTGGAGACTGCAGTCATTGTGGGTTCTCGAGGGAAGTCATTGTTGAGTAGAAGGCTGCGGTCTTTGTGGATTCTCCTGGGGATTCATTATAGTATTTCACTTGTAAGTTTGTACGTTGCAATTTTCAAATTATTAGTGAAATAAAGGTTTTGCCCTGCAGGGATTTTTCCTGAATCTGTGATTTATTTACATGCTTATTTTGAATCACATTGATGCATGTATTGAATTTTTTATGGGTTTGATGTTTAATTAAATAAGTTTAAACCATTGGAGAAAAGCGCACTCTTAATGGATTTTGCTTATTGAATCCAATACAATCATATCTGCACCTGTGGACGTAGGCCCCATCTTGGGTCGAACCATGTAGATATGGTTTCTATCTTACTTCTCTCATATTTTCTCTAAAATACTTGCTCTAGATTAGTATAACTCGGATATATATATATATATATGTCTTTATCTGTTATGGTTTAAGATTAGTGTACTTAAGATAAGGCCCTGATTCATACACCAATTTTATATGATAACAAATTGACACCGTCTGTGGAAAAGTAACAAGCCTTTGGTTAATTTCTATCGATATTTTTCTCTCAAACTCCAGGACACCCAGTTCTGATTCACCGCTATTTTATTGGTTATAATCCGTTTGTTTACAAAAATCCTTTTGATCCACTTAACTATAACTCTTTCTATTGTGGGCATACCATAATACTATTTTTTTGGGAATTTCGTGAAAATGGGTGAAAACACAAAAAGTAGTAGAGCTTCTGAGGAAGCCTTACCTTCTACACTTGTGGTCATGGGCGACCTACAGGAAATGTTACAACACTTGGCTAAAGGACAAGAGGCTATGCAAGATAGTTTCAGGTAGTGGACACAAAATATCCTAATCAGGTAAAGGAGGCTCGAAGAGAACCCCACTATCCCAGCAGGGGGTGAAAACTCTGATCGAAGATATGAGATGCCTCCTCCAGCCTCATATCGGGACAGGAGGAAAATGTATCATGAGAGGGATGTGGAAAACCCCATACGATTTGATTTAGGTTTGAAAGGGGAAGCTAGAAGGTCCAAATACTCTGGACCAGAACACGATCACATATTTTATCTCCCAGGAGCCACATTCACCATGAGAGAAAGTGGATCTGATGATGAGTCGACTTACTCCTTTGAGCGCCCAAGCACTTTGGAGAGGCTTAGCATAGGATCCCCATTTAACCTACCGATCTTAAGAGTTGCAAGAGCCCATCAATATAGGGATCTTAGGGAGCATAGAAATGAACCAAAAGAGCTAAAACTAGGAAGGTGGAATGCTCAGATAGGTATAGACCGAGCGTGCAAGGGTCAGCCAAAGAGGAGAAGACTTCTCAGGAAGAGATCTCAGTTGAAAGCCGAGGACGAGCAGTAAAGACAGTGTCGACTAAGGCCGACAAGGAAGAACAAGCTTAGAAAAGGTCTATCCAATGCCTGTAGGATCGTCTAGGCAAGATCATAAAGACCAAAAACCCTTTGTATAGAGATTTCATGCAAGGGTTGCCATTCACATCGTTGATTGTGGGTTTTCCAACATCCAAAAAGTTTAAACCACCTGTGATTATCCCTAAATATGACGGTAAATCAGACCCCATGCAATATTTGGAGAAGTACCAAGCTGCTTCATATATTTATTTCATCCCAGAAGAGATGCGTTTTCCGGTATTCTCTAGTACAATTACTGGATCGACCTGAATTTAGTACAATGGTTTACTAAGGGGCCAGATCTCAAACTTCCAATAGTTGGTTGACCTTTTCGTCAGCAATTTCTATTTTTGTACTAAGCCGAGAAAAGGGTAGCTCATATGTTAAATGTTCATAAGAAAATGGATGAGACAACAAGGGAGTTTGTCACCCGATTTAATGTCAAAAAGTAGGAGGTCGTTGATTCGAGGAGAAAAGATCAATCACAACACTTATGAGTGGTCTATTACTTAGAAAGTTATATTGGACATTGTCTAAGGATCCACCGAGAACAATATTTGAGTTGTTGGCCAAAGTCGATAAGATCATGAACATTGAAGAAGATATGGCAGTGAAGGAATCAAGCCATTCTAATGCCGATACCAGTAAGATCTCGTAGAAGAAGAAATAGTCCAAAGAAGAAAAAAAAGGCTGACAAGCCAAAGAAGTTTGATGAATACACCTCCCTGAACATGGGAGTACACCACATCCTCGATGAGATTCGAGGGAATAACGATATAAAATGGCCAGGAAAATTAAATGCTTCTCCTAAGATAAGGTATAAAACCAAGTACTATGAGTTCCATAAAGATCATGGTCACAACATGGATAACTGCCTTGCTTTAAAGAATAAGATTAATAATCTCATCACACGAGGAAAATTAACGAAGTTTATTGACAAAGGTGGCCGATTAGGCAGGAACAATGGGCAAAAATAAAGAAAATATCGATCATAGTCCCCCTATAGGATGGGGGATGAGAAGAAACGGGGTTATGACGATGATTCAGGAGATGACCCAGACCTGCCTAAGAAATCGAAGGAGCCCTTGATTGAGGTCAAGATGATCTCCTTCCGGTTTAACTTTATAGTAGGAGGTGGCACTGGCGGCGGATATGAACTAGTAAAATGGAAGGCTTACCTCAATGAGGCAAGGACTTGTTCTAATATCAGGCAGATCAACTTGGATGGTGTTATGGTAACTTGCCCCAAAAAGGTTAACAAATATCATCTTATAATTGGTACATGAGATCCGAGTGGCAAGAATCCTAGTCGATAACAGAAGCTTGGTCGATGTTTTATTTTATAGCTATTTTAAGAATCTAAGGATGGAGGAGAGAAAGTTAGAGGCGTAACATAGACCTCTCATCGAATTTTTAGGGGAGAAGGTGTTACCCTTAGGAACTATTGAGCTGGAGGTTATGGTCGGTGACTGAACAACCTGCCGAATAGAAAGGATTTGTTTTTTATTCTGGATGATAATGTATATTTAGCCTATAAAATTATACTTGTAATGGTCAAATTGAAAAAGTTTGAGGTTGTTCCATCTACCATTAACCGGTGCCTAAAGTTACCTACCTATTATGGGTCGGCGTGGTGAAAGGAAATCAAGTGGAAGCTAACGCATGCTACTAGACATCGATAAAATATGAAGAATAGAAGAAATTAACACCCACTTATCAGATTGAGACGCTGGACCCCGTAGATAAATATAGGTTAATAAAAAACTAGGTAGTTGAGAAGATAGAGCTAGTGATGCTAGACGACGAACCCATATCGGTTCATCACTAGATCAAACTCTTAAGAAATAATCAATTGAGTTCTTGAGAAGGATAAATAATGTGTTCTCTTAGAGCCACGAAGACATGCTGAGTATAGATCCGAAGATCCTTTTCCACGAGCTCAACATAGTAAAAAAGGCCAAACCTGTAAAGCAAAAATGCTGAATATTCAGTCACGAGAACAACATGGAAATCCAGGAAGAGGTGAATAAATTGCAAAAGGAAGAATTCATCGAAGATGTAAAGTACCCAAAATTTCTTTCAAATGTCGTTATGGTCAGAAAGAAGGATGACAACTGGCATATGTGCGAAGATTTCACTGATCTCAATAAGTCCAAAAGCTCATTATCATTTACCCACGATTGACCAACTAGTTGATGCTACAATAGGGCACGAGATAGTCAGTTTTATGGACACCTATTCAGGGTACAATTAGATAAAAATAAACCTGAGTAACTGGGATAAAGCCTCATTCATCGCCAATCGAGGTACTTACTATTACAACGTTATGCTTTTTAGGATATAAAACGTTAGAGAAACATATCGAAGGCTGGTGAATAAGGTCTTCAAAGATCAGATTGAAAAAATTATGGAAGTCTATGTCAATGATATGCTGATGAAAAATAAGAAAGCTTTCGACCACATTAGTATCCTTGGGCAAACTTTTGACTAACTAGAAAAGCACCAAATGAAACTTAATCCCGCGAAATGTATTTTTGGGGTGAATGAGGGAAAGTTGTTGGGATTCATAGTTAACCAGAGGGGTATAGAGGCTAACCTAGACAATATCCAAAAGATGATCAACATGTAACCTCTCGCGAGTAAAAAGGACATTAAGAGATTGGCAGGACATACGACAACACTAAATAGATTTATGTCTAGAGCCATGGAGAGATGCATTACATTCTTTAAAGTGCTCATAAAAACCTTCAAATAGAATTGCAAATGGGAAACAACCTTTCTGGAGCAGAAGAAATACCTAGGATCTACACTATTATTATCTAGGTCGATTCTGGGTGAAAAACTCTATTTGTACTTTGCGATTTCAGAATCGATTGTCAGTTCGGCACTAGTATGATAAGAAGTTAGGGTAAAAAAGCCTATCTACTAAACTAGCATGGCATACCATGGAGCAAAATTTTGGTACCCTAGACTGGAAAAGTTAGCCTTAACCCTGATTCAAGCCTCTTAAAGAATGAAGCTGTACTTCCAAGAGCATACTATTGTCGTGTATACAGACCTACCTCTATGACAAGCTATTCATAAACCCAAGAAATCAGGTAGACTGATGGGTTGAACAGTAGAGCCGGGAGAGTACGACATTTAATATGAACTCAGAACAATAATTAAATGTCAAGCACTGGTCGATTTTATCGTAATGTTCACTTATAAAGAAAAGACTTCCGAGCAGACTTATACGAAAGAGATCTCAACAGTAAAACGAGTTGAGTAGGTTTCGATGGAACAAAATTTGGCCACAAAACAGACTAAACAGACTCTTGAAGAGATCACAGTGGTCTGACCAATTGATAAGACTTCTTTGGAAGAGAGCTCTATGGTTCAACCAACTGAGCAGACTTCTTCAGAAGAGGGCTCAGTGGTCCAGCCAACCGAGAAGACTTCTCTAAAAGAGATCTCGATAGTCCAGGAAACCGTACAAACTTCTACAAAAGAAAACTAAAAGGGAAACCCAACCTACCAGATTTCTGACAGAATGGAATCATTGACTTAGCATGAAGAAAGGGCCCACAACTTGGAACAAATGAAGAAATTATACAAAAATGGGTGTTTATGAGAAGGAAGTTTTGAAGAAGAACTCCAGATCTGGAAACTCTTTGTAGAAGGTTCGTCATGTGCTAAAGACAGTGGATAAGGTTTAATTATAAAAAAACTGATGGGGATGATGTGGAATACGCCTTTAGGTTCAATTTTGAGGCCTTCAATAATGAGGCAGAATATGAATCCCTCACAGCAGGTCTGGGACTAGAGTCGAAACTCAATGATGGACAACTATTAGCACACGGTGACTCCCAACATCTAGTAAACCAAGTCCTTGGAGTGTAATAGGTAAGATAATAATTAATGATGAAATACATGGAAAAGGTGAGAGTGCGCGACGGTCCCTTTATATGTGTGCTTCAGGTGAAAATATTTTTTCAAAAAACTTTTTCCAATTTTATTATGAACCAATTTTGTGAACCAATTTTAATTAAGCACACTTTATCTTCTTAATCCTAAACAGGCATCTAGGTGAGATTAAGCAAGATAAAGTAAATCAAGTCCACAAAACGCCAATGCACGAGGAAACCATTAAGGGTAAAAACCTCGAATGGCCCAGGTGAGACAATCACTATGATATGGAATTTACAAAGGAAGAAATACGGTCTTACTCAAAGACTCGATCCTCATAAGCCTTGGTGCCTCTTCTTCTCTTCAGTTGCTCCTCCACAGTGCAATGCAGGAGTCCACCTACGCCAGGTCCACAACACACGAGTCCACACATGCCTCGGTATCCACCGATACAACCTCAGTAATCATCTACTGATCAGAATACAGAGTCCACCACCTCTTATTCATAACCATCACGTACGAAGTCCACCACACGAAACAAGTTCTTACAAAGCGGAAGAATAAAACCAGTGGTGAAAACGCAAGATTTTTGAACATTATGGATATGTGAACTCGGATCTTATAAACACAAAGGATGTATTTGGCTTTGAAAACCTTTGTTAAATAATAGTAGAAAACGTATGTGTTCTATTCAGTTATGTATATTCTGCACCCACATTTTTCTGAGCAAAAGACGCCTTAAATAAAAACTTTGAGGCGGTGCATCATTAGAACGAAATCAGCATGTCAATATAATGAACTAGACATTTCATTAGAACGAGAATGCCATGCCGTTAGAACGACAAGACAATGTCACTATTGGGAGATTTGCCCATACAAATCTCCCCCTTTGGCTATTACAGGACAAAATAAAAAAAAAAGTGAAATGCCTAAATCTTGTTGTCAAGCCATATGGCTTAAATCCCATCCCATAAACCCAAAAGGAAAATACAGGACACCGACTATCAAATATCAGACCGATAAGCATGAACTGTTTGAATGTGATATAGTCGCAAAATCTCGAATCGCTGAAGAATCATTACACACACAAAACAAACAAATACCATGTGAAGTATGAAGGTACAAATGATATATAAAATCAAAACTCAATAATGATATATACGTAATAAGAATCAAATCAAATAACATAAATATTAGACATCTCAAGTCAAATCTCGCCCTACATCACATATCTGTCTCTCCCCCTTTTTGTCTCGAATAGACAACTAGTGAGAAAATAAACATATAAATGAATATCTAGCATGAATGTAACATGAGAAGAATATCTAGATAAACATGAGCAACTATTTAAAAGATCAATATATGACAAAGTGTAGCTAGTAAACGGTCACATATATGAATAATCAATATCAAGAATGATTTGACTAAACAAAATTAATGAAGTGTATGAATCAAGAATGAATAATCAAAATTGACTGCATATAAATTGTCCAAAACAGTCCAGAAGTACCAAATCAGAATAATATCATAATGTGGACCAAGCAGGTACTTAAACAGATCGAAGAGCAAAAAGTCCAAGAAAGTCGTTTAAACGATAATGCAATGTCATTCAAACGGCTGAATCATCTTTCTCGATCCATGTAACTAACGACTCAAAACAGTAGCACATCATTTGAAAGGTTCGTCTAACGACGCATCTAACGACCATACCTGTACGTCGACTGAATCGCGCCCGAAGGTCGTTTGATCCATCAATATAACGACATGGACATATCGTTCAAACGACAGCCCAAAGTTGTTCTAACGACTTCAAAAATTCTCAATTCAAACTCAAAGTCACTGTAGCATCTTCCTAGAAAAAAATCATCTAATAAACTCATCTAATAGTACGAAACAGTAGCAAAATAAACTCAAAAAATAAACACGTGAGTTACGCATTAACATAATATCAATGTGCACAAACATAGAATGAAATGAGTGTGTGTAACTAACACAAATGAATCATAATCCAAACACAAAGATATGTTCAAGAATCTCTAATTGATCGCTAAATATCATCGAACTACATTTTAGCCATATGTGACAGTTAAACTTTGGACTTAATGAACTAAACAAACATCATGCACATAAGTCTAGAATTTTAACGATTCTACAAATAATAGCGTCATGACACAATTGTTTCGACTTAGGACTTATTTGTGCAAACCTGTTGATCTTCAACTAAAAAACGCTCAAATATAAATGATATTTCTTTTCTTTTTTCTTTTGAGGATCTAATTATCTCTTTGAAGATATTTCCTATTGGCCCCATTTTGGATACATATATTCTTTTTGCTGCCTTAATTTTTTCTTGGGCTCTTTTAAACGGTGGCTTTCGCAATGAGTCAACCCGTCTCTCGCAGCCCTTTCCCATATACACTCATATTTTTTCAATACTAAACAAACTCTTAAGGGCAACGGTCCTTACATGTATAAATCTCCCATAGTTAAAAAGATATGTAGATGACAAGATTGATGGGAGAACATCTCATCAAGCTTAAATATACATCATGAAGTCAAAATCCAATAAGCTCGTGCATATGTGTGTGTGGAGGCATATACAAAGTCAAATCTAAATGCAAATCAACTTCGAAAAAATCCCATTAAACAAATGGTTGAGAGCAATTTATGCATCTAACATCATGAACAAATGTCCTAGTCACATGGAAATATGAAATGATGGGGTCCATGCACATCAATATTCCATGTCAAGTGTAAACTCACGACACACAAAAAATGAAAATCTTTTAGTGTTTTTCAAAAATATTTTTGACCCAAAAATAAAATCATTTTGTATTTTCAAAAATATATAAAACAAAAAATCTTTTTGTATTTTTCAATAAGACTCAATAAGAGAAAAATATAACACAAAATGATATATATGCCATAACATTAGAAACGATATATCATGAAGGAAAACTACGTATGACAAACAAGCTAAATCAATCATTCATAAGATATGGTAAGAGAAGAATCACGTGCAAGCAAACAAGAATCAACTAGTCTACCATTTAGTGCTTCTAAAAGTGATTTCCTAACCCAAACAGATGTATACCTAACGTGATGGGTTTAGGGAACCAAGGGAACTATAGACTTCCACTACATATGACATCTTCCCAGATCATAACAAAACGACCTAAGCTGACCTTTCCTACTATAATGAGAACATGTGTAAACTCGAGGAATTCTACCTAAGGTTTGACCTTTTCTAACGTCCTTGGATATGATTGACCCTCTAAAATAAACTATGGTTTTGGCTTTGAAAACGGAAGCATTAGAATAAGATAATCCACAACTATCACTACTTGAGTCTATTAGTTCATCTTTTAACTTCAAAATTTTTGACTCAAGAAAATAATTAGACTCCTCAAGTTTTAGGGAATCCTTCTTTAAATTTTCAATTACCCCTAGAAGGTTATCTCAATCCACCTCAATGTGAGAAAACTTATCCCTAAGAGTCTTCTCTCGAGCCTTAAAATCCGTAATTAAAAAAATTATGTTTATCCTTATTGGGACAAACGTGAACCCTAGAATTTTTAACGTCCTCTAACTCTTTCTCCAAAACAAGGACTCTATTCTCACTCTCTTCATTGGACATTTTTAAAGATTTAAAGTCATCATATAAAGAACCAAACTTCTCACGAATGATATCTCTTTGAGTTTGAAATGTTTGCAAATATTCAATCATATTTTTAAAACGAGAATTTTCTTCTTCAAGAATTTCAATTCTTTTTACAAACTTGAAATCCAAAATATTTAATTCATCGAAACTCAGAGAATCCATCAAGAGAAAAACAAACCAAGAGAGAAAAACAAATAATCACTCAAAAAAGCACAAAAAATATAGCACAGCAACTTAACCTCTCTGATACCAATTGAGAGTGCGCGGGGGTCCCTTTATGTGCGTACTTTAGGTGAAAACAGTTTTTAAATTTTTTTTTCCAATTTTGTTACGCATAAATTTTGTGAACCAATTTTAATTAAGTCAATTTTATCTTCTTAATCCTAAACATGCATCTAGGTGAGATTAAGTAAGACAAAGTAAATCAAGTCCACAAAATGCCGATGTACGAGGAAACCACTAAGGGTGAAAACCTCGGACGACTCAGGACAAATAATCACTATGATACAGAATTTATAAAGGAAGAAATACTATCTTACTCATTGACTCGATCCTCACAAGTCTTAATGCCTCTTATTCTCTTTAACCGACCGTCCACAGTGTAACACAGGAGTCCACCTATACTAGGTCCACAGCACACGAGTCCACACGTGCCTCGATATCCACCAATATAGCCTTAGTAACTGTCTACAAATTAGAATACAGAGTCCACCATTTATTTTTCGTAATCATCACGTACGGAGTTCATCACATGAAATAAGTTCTTCTAAAGTAGAAGAATCAAACCAGTGTTACAAACATAAGATCTCTAAACACTACGAATATGTAAACTCGGATCTTGTAAACACAAATGATGTATTTGGCTTTGAAAACCTTTGTTAAACAATGACAGTAAACGTATGGGTTCTGTTCAGTTCTGTATATTCTGCACCCATGTTTTTATGATCAAAAGATGCCTTAAATAAAAACTTTGAGGTGACACGTCATTAGAACAAAATCAGGATGTCGTCAGAACGAAGTAGACATCTCATTAGAACAAGAAAGTTATGTTGTTAGAACGATAAGCCAAACTCATTTGAATGACTATTAAACTCGTTTGAACCACGCAAACATAAGGGAATGTTTCATACGACTCTAAACACGGATAAACTCATAAAACATTTTAAAAACATTTAAAATCAGATTTAAATAAAATAACATCCCTAGAAAAATATTTTGAATGTCCATAAACCATTATGCATCCATAATTGAGAGTATCTCGAAAAACCAATGTGAAGACGTGGAACGTGCACCAAAACTCGGCATGATCTAGCTCTGAATTTTTGCCGCTACGTCTTCAAGACAAAGTCATAGGCTTAATGAGAATCGTGACAAGTAAAATCAATCCTATGACTCAAAGTGGTTTTTGCTCGGAATAATGCAAATGTAACACCCTGTATTTTTTAAAGATAATATTTGTTAGGAATTTAAAATTTTTGGAAAAATAAAGTTTTAGAATCGTCTTAATTTTGGTATGTAAAAATGTTGGTTTTTATATGTAAAAAAATAAGTTTTTAAGTGGAATTTAAATCGGGATTAAATTTGGAAAGTGTAACATTTTATATAAAAATTCACATAGTATCTGGCCTAAGGAAAAATATTCGATTGCCCGATTGAGCTGAATTTTTTTGACCAGCTTCGTCTCACCTTTAGCTATAACATACCAAAATTTGAGCCAATTTCAACGGTTTGATCGTTCGTAATAAATTTTTGAGTGTTTGTGTTTGATAAGGACTCAAATTCGATTTTGTATATAAACATAAAGTGATGCATTTAGGAGTTTTAAAACACATTTTAACATTCTCAAAGATCAGTAGCCTCCCATAATTTCATTCTCTCTCTTCTACAAAATCTAAACCCCATTTAAATCAATTTTCAATCCAAGATCGTTCAAGAACGTGTTTTTATTGTTTTCTCAAGAAGAACACATCCATTCTATCACATTCTTCAAAAAACATTTACAGGCGTGAATTCTTCTATTGTCCCCCTTTAGTATTATGCATTTTAAATGTTGCATAAACACTAATAATATTTATTTTCCTAAAATAAATTAGAAAGAATAATTTGGAAAAGTGAAACTTAATTTGTGACTGTTTTTATTCAAATCGTTAATACAAATTAAGACTCAAAACCCTTGCATGTTTGGATTAGAGGTTGGGTTTCCATTCGAATTATGACCTTCACATGTAGAAAATCATAGGGATATGATAAATTGATTTCGTCATATGAAACTACGTTAATTATGTGCATGTTGTAGAGTAGAAATTTATTATTGTATGCTCCGAAACAATTGCGTGTGAATAGAATTCCTATGAATTGATGAGAAAATAGATTGTTTAATTATTATTATAATTAAATAAAAATAATTGGGATAAATAGTAATATTTAAATTAATTGAAAGAATGATTTTGATAACCAGAAAATATGCTATGTGTGATTCATTATTTGTATTAATAGTTTGACATCGCGGGGACGACGTGATTGATGGGATAGTTAGCGTTCTCACCTTATTTTAGGATGCTTGATAGGTATGGGACTAATAGGTAGGAATTAGTTGTTGGTAACACTTACTAGGTATGGTACTACTTAGTGTAGACCTTTACAGATAGGTATTCCATGGTGGGGGTGATTGATATGTCGTTTTCGTTGGATTGTGAGCCTAGGTGCGAGGTTAGGTAGTAGATAGTGGTAGGTATTCTTCCTAAAGGTTAGGATATGATACACTTGTATTTTGGATACCTCTAGGTACGGGACTAGGGGTAGGTTGAGGAATTAGTGCCCGATAAAAGGGTGGGACTAATAGAAAATAATGAGAACTTGAGAAATTTGAGAATTAATGCCTAAGATAATAAACGTGTATTAAAATGAATTTGCATCGCCAATAAGTGCAGGGATGATAGAATACAAGCTGGATGGCTATAGTGGCATGTGTGTGCGTTGGCATCACCAATAAGTGCATTGCTGACAGAATACGGGTTGGCTGGCTATTGTGTCGTGTCGTGTATGGAACCTCGTCAATAAGTGCAGGGCTAACGAACTTTGATCGACTGGCTATAGTGAGGGGAATATGGGTGGTGTACAACTTTATATAGGCCTGAATAAGTGCAGGACCAATAGAAGGTCTTCTGGCTATGATGGTACCGCTTACTCACATGTTTATATATCTCGATTAATTTAAAATACTTTATTGTGATGTTTATTATGTATAATGATAATGTATGGGTTCATGAACCCTAATTGGGAGGAGTATCTAGTATTCATGCGGTGGGTTTTGACCCATTACGTTGACTAGAATTTCAGGTATAGTACTGGAGTAGATGCACATGAGTGATTGGAGATATTTTTGGAAAGTGCAGCTGGAGATTTATTTATCTGTTTTAGTAGTTTAGATTTACTTTCCATTCCATCGCTTTATTTTGAGACAGTTATTTATGGATTTTGGTGGGCCATTCGATTCCATAGTTTTTTATGGTTTTTAGTCAGATATTTTTTGTTAGATCACTTCTTTTGAGTTTTAATAAAATTGAAGTCGGATTTATTCGGGAGATTTGCATGGTGGTGGATATTATTTGTTGAATTTATACATATTTGTTGGAATTAATTGCATTATATCGTATGGATTAAAGTTTTAATTGTCTAATATTTCTATCACATGCTGAGAATGGTATTTAATTTAGTGACGCCCGACATAGTTTGGCGGCAGACGACGCCAGAATGCGTGGGGTGTTACAGATGGTTTCAGAGCATGGTCTTAGGTCTTGTAGGTTGTGAGTCCGTTTGCATTCCACATTACCGATCTTTGATTCCCTTTGTTGATTCGTAATCCTTGAGGTATTGGGTCTAACATACGTGTTTGTTGTGTTTCTTGGAGATAGGGAGTTTTGTGTTAAGGACGTTGTAGGCAATGGTGTTAGAAATAGTAATCTTGATGCGAGGATCCTTAGACTTGATTTTGAAAATGATATTTATTTAGCAGATCATTAGTATAAATTTTGGCCATATCTAGTATCGATACAATGAGGTGATTTTATTTGAGGATTTAAACTTATGATGTCTTTTGGAGATAAAATCGAGTGGTGATTCGTGAGAGAGCATGATACGGCGTTATTTTCATTGTTATGTGTATATATATAGTTAGGATATATATTGTATCTTTGTTTATGGGGTATATGCGTGTAGGAAGGGGTGTATAAGAGCCCAATCGTAGCATTTCACGGGTAGACATATGTAAGCCTTATTTTATTTGCGAAACTTTACGTTTGACGTTTACACTTCGTCGAATTTTGAGGACAAAATTCTGTGCTAGTGGGGAAGTATGCAACACCCTGTATTTTTGAAACATAAAATCTGTTAGGAATTTTAAAATTTTGGAAAAATAAAATTTTGGAATCTATTTAATTTTGGTATGTAAAAATATTTTTTTTATATATAAAAAATAAGGTTTTAAGTGGAATTTAAATTGGGATTAAAATTTGGAAATTGTAACATTTTATATAAAAATCGGGGGAGGATCCGACCTAAGGAAAAAAATTCGACCCTACGATTGAGCTAATGTTTTTTGATCAACTTCGTCTCGCCTTCAGCTACAACATACCAAAATTTCAGCCAATTCCGACAGTCCGATCAGCCGTAATAAATTTTTGAGTGTTTGTGTTTGATTATGACTCAAATTCGTTTTATAAATAAATATAAAGTGACGGGTTTAGGACTTTTAAAGCACATTTTAGCCTTCTCAAAAATTAGTAGCCTCCTATGATTTCATTATCTGTTTTCTACAAAACCTAAACCCTATTTAAATCAATTTTCAACCCAAGATTCAGAGAGTTAACTCGGGTTTTCTCATAATCGTTCAAGAACGTGTTTTCATTGTTTTCTCGAAATGAACATAACCATTCAATCAGATTCTTTAAACTATTTTTGAAGGCATGAATACTTCTATTGTTCTCCTTTGGTATTATGCATTGTAAATGTTACCTAAACACTAATAGTCATTATTTTTATAAAATAAATTCGAAAGACTAATTTGGAAAAGTGAAACTTAATTTGGGACTATTTTTATTCAAATCGTTAATAAAAAATTAAGACTCAAAGCCCTTGCATGTTTAAATTAGAGGTTGGGTTTCCATTAGAATTATGACGTTCGCATGTAGAAAATCACAGGGAGGTTATAAATTGATTTCTTCATATGAAATTACATTAATTATGTGCATGTTGTAGACTAGAAATTTATTAGCGTATGCTCCCGAACAATTGCACGCGAATAGAAATCCTATGAACTGATGAGAAAATAAATTGATAAATTAATATTATAAATATATGAACATAATTCGGATAAATAGTAATATTACGATTAATTGAAAGAATGGTTGTGATAACTTGAAAATATGCTATGTGTGATTCATTAATTGTATTATTAATTTGACATTGTGGGGACGACGTGATTTTTGGGATAGTTAGTTTTCTCACCTAACTTTAGGATGCTTGCTAGGTATGGGACTAGTAGTTGGCCTTAGTTATTGGTAATGCTTTATAGGCATGGTACTAGTTAGTGTAGACTTTTACGGATGGGTATTCCGGGGTGGGGCTGATTGGTACGTCATTTTCGTTGGATCGTGAGCCTAGGTCCAAGGCTAGGTATTCTTCCTAAAGGTTAGGCGATGATACACTTATGTTTTGGAGACCTCTAGGCATGGGACTAGGGGTAGGTTGAGGAATTAGTGCCTGATAAAAGGGTGGGACTAATAGAAAATAACGAGAACTTAAGAAATTTGAGAATTAATGCCTAAGATGATAAATGGGTATTAAAATGAATTTGCGTCACCAATAAGTGCAGGGCTGACAGAATACAGGCTGGATGGCTATAGCGGCGTGGGTGTGTGTTGGAATCACCAATAAGTGCAGGGCTGACAGAATACTGGCTGGCTGGCTGGCTGTTGCATCGTGTCGTGTGTGGAACCTCGTCAATAAGTGCAGGGTTAACGAACTTGGGTCGGCTAGCTATAGCGAGGGGAATATGGGTGGTGTACAACTTTAGACAGGCCTGAATAAGTGCAGGACCAATAGAAGGTCGTCTGGCTATGACAATACCATTATAATAATAATTTGGTTAAGATAATTAAATTAAATTAATAGCTTTAGTATAATTAATTGATCAAAATGTCATAATTGGACTTGAACATTGAGGTGCCTAAGTTATGTGGGTAGATTGTGGTGTTTTATTTTACTCACATGGTTATATATCTCGATTAATTTAAAATACTCTATTGTGATGTGTATTATATATAATGCTAATGTCTAGGTTCACGAACCCTAATTAGGAGGAGGAGTTAGTATTCATGGGGTGGGCTTTGACCTATTGCGTTGACTAACATTTCAGGTATAGTGCTGGAGTAGCTGCACATGAGTGATTGGAGATATTTATGGGAAGTGCAATTGAAGATTTATTTATTTGTTTTAGTAGTTTAAATTTACTTTCCATTCCGTCACTTTATTTTGAGACAGTTATTTATGGATTTTGGTGGGCCATTTGGTTCTACGGTTGTTTATGGTTTTCAATCAGATATTTGTTGTTAGATAACTTCTTTTGAGTTTTAATAAAATTAGAGTCGGACTTATTTTGGAGATTCCCATGGTGATGGATATTATTTGTTGAATTTATACATATTCGTTGGAATTAATTGCATTATATCGTATGGATTAAGGTTTTAATTATCTTATATTTCTATCACATGCTGAGAATGATATTTAATTTAATGATGCCCGACGTAGTTTGGCGGCGGTCAACGCCAAAATGTGCAAGGTGTTACAACCAATACATACAAATTGACACTATTTGAAAATTTGTCCTTACAAAAGGTGAAAGCATTGTTGTCAGGATTCTCGGCTATCCAAATAGTCAGAATACCAAGAACTAAAAACACACGAGCAGATGCATTCTCTTACCTGCCATCAACCACTAGAATAGAGCTGCATAAAATAGTGCCGGGAGAAGTTTTAATGCACTACCGTACAAAATGAGGAATGAGTATTGGTGATGGAGCTAGACTTAGGGCCATCATGGATGATCCCATTTGAAAATATTTGGATGTCATCACTGTTCCAATGGATTTAAAAGAGGCGAGGAGACTCCGATACAATGGAGTAAGGTACGTGTTGGGAGGCGGAATCGTGTTAAGAAGAGGATTCGTTATGTCACTACTTATATTTTTCCACCATACCAAAGTAAGAGAATTGATAAAAGAAGTGCATGAACTCTCATGCGGAGCCCATTCAATGGGCAAATCGTTGGTGAAATGAGTGCCTACTCAAGGGTACTACTAGCCCACTATGAAAAAAGATTACGCAAACTAGCAAAGATGTGCGATAAGTGCCAGAAATACATCATGATCCACAAGAGTCCAGGAGCTACACTCACACTGATCACATCCCTTTGGACCTTCTCCATGTGGGGGATTGATCTAGTCGGACCCTTGCCAAAAATAATAAAAGATTCAAATATCAGGTTGTAGCCGTGGATTATTTCACAAAGTGGGTGAATGATGATACTTTGGTTTAGATGCCATATGAAAAAGTCTTCCACTATGGAAGAACATCATCTGCAGATACAGAATGACATATGCGTTCATTACGAATCATGGCTCCCAATTTGACAATAAAGATTTTGAAGACTATTATATACGTTCAAATATTTATAAACTACATTCAGCACCTGGTCATCCTCAATGCAACGGTCACACAAAGACAACAAACATAACTCTTCTCAGCGCAATGAAAAAATACTAGATGATGCTAAGGGAAATTGGATAAATGAGCTGCAAAGTGTGTTTTGGGCAATAGAACAACACCAAGAACGACAACGGGTGAGACTCCATTTATGTTTGCATTTGGTACTAAATAAGTAGTACCCACTAAGATCAGTCTATCCAGACATTGGGTGATCAATTTCGATTCACCAAAGAGTGATCTAATGAGAAGACTTAACCTAAACTTAGTAAAAAAAGTCAAGGAGTGCATAACACTACGTGTGGCTGCCTACCAGTAGAGGACTGCTCGATTTTATAATAAATGAGAAAAATAGAACACTTTAAAGGAAGGAGACTATGTGCAAAAAAGTAATTTAGAAAATGAACAAGCTAGAACCCAATTGGAACGGTCCATGCAGAGTATCTTAAATTTTACGACTTGGATCTTTCAGGATTGAGACTTTAGAAGGTGAGAAATTTAAGAATCCTTAGAACTCCGAGAACTTGTGGAAGTACTACCATTAGCGATGAAAACATAAGGCACACATGAGAAAAACAAATATATAAACCTATTTGCACTCTCTTATATTTCAACTTAGTGATAAATGAGAACTATAACTGCATCCTCTACATATGTAGTCATTTCAAGCTTTTTGCATTGCTCAATGTCTATTTCCTAGATTTAAGAGATGTAGAAGAATCTTAGATCAAAGACACTTCAAAGCTGTTCACATCAAGATGCACGATTAAAACCACGCTTCATGTATGACCATGTCTTAGTACATGTCAAGATCAAGAAGTTTTAACCAAGACTGGGAAATCCAGTGTAGTCTTATGAATGATAAGATCCGACTATATCTTACTAATGTAAGGATACATTTGATCGATTCTAGTGACTAATGCTAATGCTTGGTCAGGATGATAGGGTTCGTCTATATAACCAATAAGCTGGAACAATCATTGGTAGATCTTAAGTCAGGATGATCGAGGTCCCTCCAAAACTAGTAGCTAGTAAGGTAGATTAGGTTGATAAGATTCGACCCGTTGATCATAAGACTAAACTACTGGCAGGCCTACCCTAACACTTCATGAATGACCGCATTTGTGAACAAGTCACTATCAAGAAATCTAACCAAATATGGGAAATCTAGTGCAGTCTTATAGACGAGAAGATCCAACCATAATCGACTAATGCAGGGGTGGATCCTAGTAGTTTTGGCCAACTTTGGTAACCAATACTGACACTTAGTCACGACGACGAGATCCGTCCATATGACCAGTAAGCTAGCATAAGCATTGGTAAATCCTAAGACAGGACAACTCAGGTGAGCCCAAAATTAACAACTAGGAGGTCGACACGATATGATCATATTTACTTGGAAACAAGTAGATTAGCAGTCTGGTTGGGCAAAATAAATAGGCAGAAGATGTAAACCTAAGGCACATTCATACATAAAGATAAGAAATGCATTCGATTTCAAATGTTCATTACAAATATCAAATTTGTTCATTATAAATTAAGTTAAAAAATGCTCAACACAAGAAACATACGAGAGCCTCATTAAAATGACCAATCTAGAGGGACATCATCAGCAACAATAATATCCTGAGATAGAGTAGAAGCTGGAGCATCAATAAGGGTAGTATCCTTAGTAGGGAGAAGAGAAGTCTCATCGGTAGGGACTTGACCGGCTTCATCAAGCTGATCAGCTTTAAAAGATAACTCCTCTACCTTCAACTGTTCAGCAGCAAGGGTCGTGGCCTCTGTGTTAACATCCTCCCACTTCTTCACTTATGCAGCTATGTTAGGGTAATGTTTCACAACCATTTTCTTTAATTCTTTATAACTATCAAGAAATAAGGACATGCTATCGATGTTATAGTCAGTCGAGGACTTATACTTCTCCACTGCTGCCTCCTCAGCCCTTTCCAAAGCCTCCTCAGCCTGTACAATCTTCTGATTAGCCATGTCCAAAGCATGGTTGGACAATGCCAAATTATCATTAGCCTTTTTTAAGGCCTCCTCCAAGCTTTTGAACTTAACAATATCTATGTTGTCTTGGTCCTCCTCCTCGACTTGGCTAAAAGATACAGTCATATCGATGACCTCCTCATATTTCTGCTCCATTTTGGTGCAGGTTGTCTTCAGTTCATTGTTTCATGCAGTCTTCTCTTAAGCTCAGTATTCTCCTTAGTCAGTACCTCTATAGCATTTTTCTACTCCTCGTATGCCATGTGATTATTGATAACCTTATCTCTCAATATGGCGGTGGCCGTAGAGTTCTGTTAATAAAATAGAGAGTGAGAAAAAGTGATAAATATGGAACAGGTAAGACAAAAACAAGTCGGTAAACTTAGCACTGTAAGATAATGCTGGGCCAACCTCCACAGAGCATCCGAATCATAGGCCCTCAAAAACTTAAAATCTTTACTATGACCATGATAGCCATAAAGATCAGTGGAATTATTCATGTGATGATAGATGAAATTAAGGTCCATTTTGAGATCTTCTAATGTCAAAAAGTGGGCGGGGTCAAATTTAAAATCTTGAACCTCCCCATAACGCAAGGCCGATCCTTGTGCTCAAAACAGTCGATGGGATGGTCGACCCTTAATTAGCACTCTTTTAGCAATGGCTAAGGCCTTGGGTTTTCAAATGGTAACTTGTCCCCTAATGCAGTAGGGCTCGGGGACATAGGGGCTTTCCCTTTCCCCTTGGACCTTGCGGTAACCTCAACTTCATCCTCAGTAGTTCGTCAAGCAACAACTCCTGCCTGCTTTTTCTCCTTAGCATCAGCTCATTTTTTGGCATCCACTTTCTTTTTGGACCTAGCCTCAGCATCAAACTTTCATTTTTGCTCTACCTCCATCTTTTTACGATGAGTCTGGTCCATTTGGGTCCGATCAAGATGTCTCAGGGTCATTCTGAATGAAAACTCAAACGGTTGTTCTGAATAAGTAGGAGAAGGAACTACATGAATGAACAATTAGAAAATTACTAAAAACATAGTAAGGATGAGCAAAAATGATAAAAATTAGAACCAATCTTAGCTTCGAACTCAACACTGTGTGCAACTTGTGTCTCTGGGTTTGTCTTAAACAACCCTCATTCTTTCAAGGGGATTGATACCACTACTAGAGGAACTCCACCTGGAGGAGTATGGTATCTAGTGCTTATGAATTTGGAAAAAGAAAATAAATCCTCAAATGTGGGAGGCTTGGGTATACAATAATCCTCAACCAGGTCTTGCACTGCAGTTGGAAGTGTTGGAGCCTTCTTCATTAAAATGGATAACTTAAAGAGATAAATAATTCAAGAAAAGATAAAAAGTTTACCTATTATGTCAAGTCCATTCCACTCACGTGGAACCTTACATGACCTATCATTCTCATGGCTCCTGAACTCCCAGTCACCTCTTACAAACACAAACTAAACCTTCCAACTATGATTACTTCTCTGGACAACCTTAACCATTCTTAGGTGCGACCTCCTGAGAGAAAAGTAGTAGTACCTTGGGGCCTTAGCATTTTCTTTAAGTCCATAAACATATCTGAATATGTCCCCAGTAACGTTAAACCTAGTATGGGCCTTCCAAAACATCATAACTCCCAAGATAGTCCTATAAGTATTAAGGGGAGTAGGGTAAGAGTAACACCATACCCATTTAGAATGGATCTAATAACAAGGTGTATAGGTAGGAAGGGTCCGACTTGAAGTGCCCATAGGGGAAGACAAACTTCATTTATGCAAAACTCTCTCCTCGGTAGTTGTCAACCTAATGGAGATGTTAATATTGTACCTTTTCCCTAGGTCATCCAATTCATTATCTAATATATCACATGCATACTACCTGGCATCAATGGAAGAAGGTTCATAAGAATTTAAACAATCCCCTGATGCACTCTCCTCAGTAATTGGTTTTTCACCAACTGTCAGGTAAGGGGAAGGAATAGGCCTCACAGACGCTACTCTATCGAACAAGAATCTTTCAAAAAAGAGTCCAAATATACGACATACATTGACACAATTTTTACTAAAGTCTCAACACCCACTTACCGTTCCCATAGTTTTGCTGCCTATGGTCCCTTAAATTCGAACCCTCGAATGCTGCTCTAGATGGTAATGGGGAAAACCTGCTAAAAAAAGTTGTCCTAGAGGTATAATTTGGGTGACCAAGCTCATCTTTGGGGCGGATAACCTGTAGGGGTTTTGTAAACTTCCTCGTAAGGATACCTGGACAATCAGCCTCTAACTTAGACAAATACTTTATCCACTTATGCACGTGGGGTTGGTAACTCATTAAGACACGACAAAATCATGGTATTTTAAGGTTTGGGGGCTATAAGGAACGCTAAAAATAAAGGTTTTATATAAAGACCAAAACCTAAAAAAGTCTTAAAAGTGACGTGATACTAGGCTAACCAACTCAATGGCCACCTAAATGATTAACCTTCCAAAATCAACTCCAAATACTATTCAATTCAATAATAAAAGAGGAACAAACATAGATAAATATAAATAACTTACATAAGATGGAGAAACCCTAAAAGCTTAGAGCTCAAGAATTTACGTACCCTCAAATCCTAAAAAGGGTTGAAGACAAACGGGAGAAAGCAGGAACTTCACCATAAATGTAGGAAACTGGATGGAGATGAAAAGCTTTGGAGACTGAATGATATTTCTCTCCCTCTAGAACACTATAAGGATTTGAAACATTATGGGAGTTAAAACAATGGGGGATTTGTTATTTAAATACTTTTCTTTTGGCAGTAAGTTCATTTAATCATAATGTGTGATGTCATCTCGAGAAAGCAATTGGCGCAATACGTACAAAGAACAGAAGCGCATGTTATCCCGTACGCGCGTGATGATTACATCAAGCATTGGTCCAAGTGATTTAACACGTGTTAGTCCTCTATCAAAACAAAAATGTTACAAGTATATTTTCTTAGCGTGCATCGAGAAAAATTTAAAGACGACTACTTCCCACTCTTTAATACTCCATCCATTCACTTTACATAACAGCAGCTCCGAAAATCTAATACTCTAAAGGAACTACTACTCTCTCCGATCATAAATGAAGTGTTAGGAGATTTTGTTATACCTAAATGTAGAACACCTTGTAGGCCTCTCTGAATATGACATGTGTCCCCATTAAGGGCCCGACAGATAATGGGGTCAACCTAGCTCAACATCTGATCAACTATAGACAATGAGGTCAAATCAGGCATAAAGGTGTTCGACCTAGTTATATCCTTTCCTGTTTGAATACCGTTACTTAACATCGTTAAGGTAATCATGAGCTACATGATAAGATGATGTCAACAAACTAACTAGACACTTCTGTGTGACTTAAATTTTTTATTCCTCTACCATTGGCAGATAACATGGGGACTATTTATCCTATCCCCAATGCATGTAAAGGTGCACCTGACTCACCTATAAATGCATGACACCTGTCACACTACATTATTTTGGTATCCATTAACAACACATATAAATATGGCTCATAATCCATGTGAAAGGGATCGAGAAATACTTTCATACGATTATGCTGCTAAAGGTTGCATCAAGTTTGTAAGTTTGTAAGCTTGTAACCATCCATTATCTATGGATATATATATATATATATATATATATATATATATATATATATATATATATCTATTATGATTAAAGATTAGTGTGCTTAAGCTAAGGCCCTGATTCATACACCAGTTTTAGACAATAATAACCGTTGACACTTAGCTCACTTTTGGGCAAACATCACAACACCATTTTACATGAAGGGCCACTAATATCCTTAAGATATCGTTCTGTAGGGGTGTGATCTATCGCCCATGTGTGCTTCACAATTTTCTATATGCATCTCATTTAACAGTCCTTCCACTTGATCTAGGTGAATACATTTTAATAAAGGGCGGGTGAATGATCGACGATAAAGCTCTCCCTCGGAGTTATGGAAAAACCTATTCGACCCGATGCTCAACTTGTTTTCCTCTTTACTAACTGGGTGTAACTCTTCGATCCTTAAGTAGGATAAGATTGGATCCATACAAGATGGATCTAAATCCATTTAAAGAATGCAAATGACTTCACCCGGTTCTTCGACGATCAGTCGTTCTATGTATTCCACTTCGATCGTCCTTTTCAAGTTGGTATCCATCACTAAATATAAAATTATAAGAGTGTCTGCATGCCTATTGTCATTCCTTAGGATCTGATCCATCGAGGAAGACTTGAATTGCTGAAGAAGACCTCTTGCCTTATTCTTGCAAATAATCATTCTTGAGTCCCTGGCCTCGTATTCTCCATTAAGCCGGCTTTCGATCAGTCTAGAGTCACAGTATACAGTAATGTGGTGATCACCTAGATTTATTACCCTACGGAGAATATGTACCATGGCCTCATATTCTGCCTTATTATTTGAGACTTTGCACCCTAATCTAATGGCTTGTTCAACGAGACTTCCTTATGGTGTCATAAAGGCTATTCAAACTCCCGTTCCCCTCTCATTTGATGCACCATGCATGAAAATTTTCCAAGTTTGTTCATCCTTGCTGATAGACAATGAATCCAGAATGGGATTTGACTGCTCGTCCTCACCTCTTAGTGATATTGAAATTTTTTCTACAAATTCTGCCAAGACTTGACCCTTGATCATTTTCTAGGTTTATACCCGATGTCAAAATGCATAGGCTCTATGGACCACTTGGTCATTCTAGGTCGACTTTTTAAGTTCTTTTTTCAAAGGATAGGTTGTGGGGACTATAATGGTATGAGAATCAAAGTAGTGCCTCTGATTTCTAGTTGTGGTTATCAATGCTACACCCAATTTCTCAATGGGTTTGTATCTGATTTCTATCTCAATGAGAGTATGGATAACGTAGTAGACCAACCTTTTCTCTCCATCATGTAACCGAACTAGTGCAGGGATGGTCACGTGCTGTGAGACGGCTAAGTACAAGTATAAATTTCCCTATCTTTGGGGTTTGACAACAAGGGAAGAGATCCCAAGTAATGTCGAATTCCTACCAAATCTTGATCGCAATACTCTATACAGATGGTGGGGCTTACCTTCTTTCACGTCTATAAGAACGATCAAAACTTATTCGAGGATCTTAAAATGAAGCGATTCAGAATGGCTAGCATTCCATCGATGATTTGGATGTCTTTGACATTAGTCGAACTCCTGATATCTTGAAGAGCCTTGATTTGATCCAAATATACCTCTATACATCTATGGGTTACCAAATATCTAAGAAACTTACCAGAGCTAACTCCGAAGATGCACTTGAGGCATTGAGTTTCATCCTGTATTCTCTAGAGATCTTGATGGTCTTCGTGAGGTCTCTGATGTGATCGGCTACTTACTTTATTTTGTTGAGCATATCATTTATGTGTACTTACAGAGTAGAGCCAATCTGTTTCTTGAACATTTTTGTTAGAAGACCCTGATAGGTTTCTACTGCATTATTCAAATCGAAACACATTACCTTGGAGCAGTAAAATCTTAAGATTATGATGAATGAGGTCTTTTCTTGATCTAGGTTGAGAACGGGTATTTGGTGGTAACCAGAGTATGCATCCATGAAGCTCATGCGCTGATGTCTGACCATGGAATCCACAATTTGATCTATCTGTGGTAAGGGAAAGCTATCTTTTGGGCAATTCTTATTAAGGTCAGTGAAGTCTACACATACTCTCCACTTGCTTCTCCCGTGTTTAACAATAATAGTGTTAGAAATCCAGTCCAGGAATTGGACTTCTCTGATGGAGCTGGGCTGGAGTATATTATCAACTTTAGCCTCTACAACTTTTACATTTTATGGAGTCAACTTACTTGGCTTATACTTGATGGGATTGACAGTTGGAGCTACATGGAATTGATGATAAATGAAAACTGAAATTCATAGCGTTAAAACTTGGGTGTCCCACATTGACTAGATCATCGTTGGTGAGCTTAATGGACCGATCAATGTCAAATTCTCTCCTCTCCCTCTTGGAAAATACTAGTTTTGACAAGTATACCTAGAAAGCTTGATGAACATTGGCGACAATCCTCATATTTTCCTTGATCTTCTTGCCAATGCACGGAGCTGGATCGGTATATCCGTTAATGGTTGCGACCGATCCTATTGGGGGAAGATACTTTTCTGCCTTCTGAACTGCATTGATCATTGTTAAAAATTGCAGCTCCATCGTGTTAATGTACTCCTTGAGATGACCTTTTTGAATGAGCTCCTCAAAATGTTTCTGGAACATCTTATAATTTTTTGTGAGGTGCCCGTAATCCTGGTGATAAGTTCACCTAAGGTTTGCGTCTTTATCATTATGATTGGTGTCCATATTAGGAGGCCTCTTAAAGTAGGCTTTTTTTATCTACGGGATAAGATTATAGATGGGCTCTTTGAAGACCGTATATAAGGCCTTGTAGATGTTCTCATTATCTCGAAATCTAGGAGGGGCTTCATGCTTGAATCCTTTCTTTATCGAAAAGAGTTGATTTCCCCATTTTGGGGGCCTTTTTAGGTTCACTTTTCTTCTGATCGATTAGGGCCTCTGTGTTGATGAACTCATGCCCCACCTTGGTATACTTCTCAATACAAGACATATATCTCATAGTATATGTCTCCTAGTATCTCACTGCTTTCCTTCCTGAGGGACTCTCCCTTCTTTTTTTAAGGGAGATACGTGGATCAACCTCCTTGATTGCCTTGCTGCCCATGGTAAATATCATTGTGAACTGCTCGACTAGATGTCTAAAAGAAGAGATCGATCTGGGGGATACTTTCTCAAACTACTTTAGATCGATATCCCCCCAGAGTGGACGAGAACTCGACACATTAGATCATTGTGATGATTACAAAGAGACATGGTCTATTGGTAGTGACTGATGTGATAGGAGGGATCCACCTTCCCGTCATATGTTATAACTTTTGGCATAGATAAATTCTTAGGTGGTTTATAGGACTCTATCTTAACATTAACGGGGGATAAGAAACCATTCCCCAATGAATTTCTAGCCAGGCCCGTAGGAGTTCGAGCCAAATTTGGGTACAACATTCCTTCCAATTATTTTTGGATGATACCCTTGAGCTCGTCGCTCCTTACTTTTTTTGACGGTTCCTGTAGACGGGTAGTCTTACTACTTTGTGCTGATTCAGTGGGCTAAAACTGATTGTGATTTTGGTTGTGGAATTTCTCCTAGGATAATAGTTATCACGCCGTTAGTTATGATGTATCGTGTAAGGTATCCTTGAATAAGAGGCCCTCTTGGTTTAAAAGACCCATTATCCCTTGAAGATCGAGATCATCTCCTGTAGACCTGGCAAAATGAGGCACGACACGATAACACGATACAATACGACACGAAATTATAAGTTCATGGGTTTAGTCTTATTGGGTTTGGGTCATTAACGGGTCAACACGGTAGATCCGTTATCATAACGGGTCGTGTTTGGGTTTGTACTCTTACACGATTAAACCCGTTTATACCCATTATCACCCGTTAGTGGTAATGGGTGAATTAATATTACACCTAAACTAATATTACATCCATGAACACTAACGGGTATTAACGGGTACTAACGGTTGTTAACGGGTATTAACGGGTACTAACGGGTGTTAATGAGTATTAACGAGTACTAACGGGTGTTAACGGGTACTAACGGGTAATATAGGGTCACCCAACCCGTTACTCATTTGACCCATTAATATTAACGGGTGTTAACGGTTCAGGTCGTGTACCCGTTAATATTAACAGGTCGTGTTTGGGTATTATCATTGGACCCGTTAGTCTTAACGGGTCGTGTACGGGTTAAGGGTATTTTCACCCGTTAACACGACCCGTTGACAACTCTAATCTCCTGTGATGCTCCTGGGTTCGAGAATTAGACCTGTAATCTTTTGACTGTTGGGTTAATTATATCCTCAAACAGACAATTTCCTGGTCATGACGATCGAGTTTTTCTTCATAAATAATGGCTAGATGGTAAGCGACTCTTCCTTTTAGTCGTTCAACTGGCATTGTGCAGTATCGACGACTAGGCCCTGATCTCCTGAGGGAATGCCCCCTGGAGCTAGAATGTCATGGCAATTAAGGGAGCCTAACAAAAATGTGGTCCCTCTTGACGCCACGTATTTTAGACTATATTCATCTCCTCGCATCACTCATGATGATTATTGGGATGAATGACTTTTATAATGGTGAGAACTCAAGATTCTCACAGACGGTGCCAAATTGTAGTGGCTATTAATTCACAATAAAATAAGTAATTAGAGATTGACCCATAAATAATTATGAATGTAGAGAAGGAATAAAGAACACGAGATATATACTGTTCAACAGATAGATCTGCTTATGTCCATAGGAAAGGGAGGGATATTTGTATATTACTCAGGAAGAACTATGGTGATTGGAGTTCAAGGGTTGCTAGCCGAGAGTCTAAGTCACCACATCCAGGTTACAGTCAATGCCCTCAAATTGGGTGCGATTGTCCTTATTTATAAGCTTAAGGATCCTACTCATCTCAGTAAGTTCATGTTAATCTTAAATATAAGTTATATAGTCCTATAAGGACTGGTCTTCCAACCCGCCAACTTAATTTTCCAACATTGGCACTTATCTCCCCACATATTCGTGATCTTCCAAGATAAATCGTGTGACATTCGCATGACAAAAATTTAGCTAGGCTCCCTTCAGTTGGATCTTGGGCATATTTGAATTACTTTGCCCTTTTTTATATGAATATTCCTAGGATGTTCATGTTGCTTTCCCAAAGTGTTATTCCTAACAAAGCTATAATTTTTCCTAGCATTGTGAAAGTGAAAGGTTGGGTTAAGAAAATAACAAAATTCTCTCAAATGTCCTTTCCTATTACAATTATCACATTTATAAACATTAGGATGAAGGACACTAGGATATGTCTTGGGAGCAACCTTATCAAAATGAGGAGCCTTTTTCAACATAAAACAAAAATATTTATGATAACCCTTTTTTCGCAATAGGAACAAACAAAGTCTTTTTGGGTCTCTTTTGATTAAGCATGTGATTTTTGTTAGCAAAAATGAGAGGGACAATATTATTCGCCTTCAAATGATTGGAACCATATTTCCCTTTTTGAAGATTTTTGGGAACCCTTTTAATTATTGTAAGCTCATAGTTTATAAATGTCCGGGTTAGTATCTAGGTGTTTCCGTTTTTTCGAGATCACAATACATATGTCTGATACCGTTACATTCAACACATCCCATCTTGTTCATCCATGATGGCCGTTATTCGAATTTGAAAAATCATGAGTATTCTCCACGCACCCATCATCCACTATCTTCTAACAGGTGTCATGCATCAATAATGTTCAATATGCAAACGTGCGTATTCAATCGTTCCACAATTTCCACTACGCATAATGGTAAAATGTTTAATTTGGAGTTTTTAAAGTTTACGTGTTTATTTGGAAATTTTTAGAAAATATTTTCATCAAAAAGGTCGGATTTTCTAAGACAAAAATTTATTTTTTCAGACCTGTAGACGAACATTTTTTAACGTGGCAGTCATTCAAATGACAAGCCTCTGTCGTTTAAATGACATGCTTATGTCGTTCGCGTGACATGCTGATGTCGTTCGAGCGACAGGCCAATGTCATTTGTACAACGCCACCTCCTCAAAATCCCTATAATCCCATACAAGTTTTGTAAGTCTAAACACCTCTGTTTTTCTACAGAACTTCTGCGAAAACAGACTTCACTTTTTGGGTTTTTAACCTCTTTTGATTCACGAAAAGTCCCAAATTATTATGTGAATATTTATGAACCCTTGTTTTTTCATTTTTTTTGTTCTTGGAGCACACTATGGAGAAGAGGCATTTCTTCATTGCTTATCCATTGGAGCTCTTGAAGGAACTCTTGCCGACGACGCTGAACCAATGCCTGCGAGTATTCGTGTGTTACAAGCGGTATTTCTCCATGTTACAAATTACAGTGAAATAAAAGGTTTTGACCCTGTTGGGGATTTTTCCTCATATTTTCTTTTTGATTGTTTGTTGGTTTGTATGCTATATATTTATCAATCACTTAGTTGCATGTTTTAAGAGCTTAATTAAAACTAGTTAAAAAATGGAATTTAATTAAACAATTTTAATATTGAACGCAACCGCACTCTCAAATTGGTTTTAGGGTAGGTTACACAATTCTACCGTGTAATTATTTTCGCAAATTTTTCTTGATATCAATTTTTTTTTTGAAAAATTGATTTTTGAAAAAGAGAATGTTTAATGGAGAACTTGTATAGTTGGTTGCCAGTTTTTCATGGGACTAATTACCCTTATTGGAAAGCCTGTATGAAATCAACCTTAAAGGCCATAGATGAACGTGTTTGGTTAGTATGTGAAAGAGGGTGGACTCCTCCCACTATCACCATAGAAAATGTGACCTCACTTAAACCTATAGCTAATTGGACTGATGAATAATTTAAGTGGAGCATATATAACTCACGTGGCTTAAGTGCTATTTTCGGAGCTATCTCACCCGACGATTTTCAATACATCATGACGTATTCCACGTCAAAGGAAGCATGGTATGTTCTTCAACTTACCCATGAGGGCACTAATGCTGTAAAATAATCTAAACTGCAAAATTTGACAACTTAATTTGAAATAATAACCATGCTTGAATCTGAGAGTTTTGATGAATTTTATGCACGATTATCTGATATTGTAAACACTAGTTTTAATCTTGGTGAGCACATTACTGATGCATGAGTTGTTAAAAATATTTTAAGATCATTGCCCAAACGTTTTATCCCCAAGGTCGCTGTGTTAAATTCGTTAGGAAATTTGAGTACACTTAAATTTGAAGAACTAGTAGGAGACCTCCAGACATATGAAATAGACATGTTTCCTAAATCTGTGAAACCTAAAGATAAAGGGGTAGCACTTAATGTAGACACCCCATTATGTTACCCCCTAAGTCTCCTTAGGTCGGTAATACCTCCCTTCATCACCGTAAAC
This sequence comes from Sambucus nigra, assembly GCA_949130495.1. Lineage (NCBI taxonomy): Eukaryota > Viridiplantae > Streptophyta > Magnoliopsida > Dipsacales > Adoxaceae > Sambucus > Sambucus nigra. The sequence goes on from OX422219.1 coordinate 55,700,104, forward strand.
CCATGTCATGTCCCGAGTACTGACCTGGGAGCCATCGGGCACTCCCCGACTCAGTTTGACCTAAAAGTCAAACTCTTCGTCTTGACCTATACTAAATGAATCTTTGAAGGGCACTGAATACCCTTTCCAATGGTCTGCCCCGTGTGCGATTCCGACTTACCATGCAGACGAACGATCCGTTTGCGTCCGAAACTTGACCTAGAGGCCATTGGGCGCTCCCAGGCTCTGTTTAACCTATGTCAACTCTTCAGCTCGACCAAGGATGAATGAATCTTTGAAAGGACCCGAATACCCTTTCTAACGGTCCATCCCGTGTGCGATTCTGACTTTCCATGCTGACGAACGATCCGTTTGACTTCGGGAGGTCACCGAATGATTCCCAGGTCCGGTTGACCAAAGTCAACTCTCCAAACCGGGTCAAACTCTTTGGAATGTTGAAGTACATCTCCTAACCTTTCCAACGATCCGCTCCATACGTGATTCGGACTTACCATGCGGACGAACGATTCGTTTGCGTACGAGCAATTCCCCATCCAATGGAACGATAAATGCTTCCGAGCCATATTTGACCCAAAGTCAACTCCCAAACCCAGGAGAGGTCCAAAGGACTTTTTAAGGTCTCTAAATTGCCTTTCCAATGGTATGCCCCGTGCGCAATTCTGACCAACGGTTTACCCTCGGTGATCAATTTTCCGAAAAATCCTAAAGCCCACTGCCAAATGGCAGGTTCCAGGTCTATGCCGATCGGCACTCACCTGGGCCTATAAAAGGAGGCCTTCACCTCATTTGCAAGGGGAGTCTAGATCTGATAAAAATCTCTCTGAACGAATCCCAAAAACCTCTCTCGAAGGCAGCGTGATTTCAACATTCAAATCCCCTTTTTACTTCCACTTTTCATCATCCTTTTCATCAAACTTGGTGAAATAGCCACTCTCCATCATCATCCAAGTGCAAGGGCTGCTCTCCAACAATCAAGATCAAGCTCAAGATCTTCAAGAAGGTCCAACTTTCTCAAACTCTCTCTTAAATCTCAATAACTTGTCTTCTTATTTAGCACTTTTATTATCTCATCTCACACATCCTAATATACTTTTTATTTAGTATTATTGTACATCTTTTATTTTCATAAAACCCAAAAAATAAGAAAAAGAGGGTTTGCTCATAAATTCCAAGTAGGGATTCTCACACTTTTTCCACACTTTTCTCACAACTAAAACACTTTTTCTACACACACACACACACACACACACACACACACACTTAAAAATAAGAGATCCCTCATTTGGATTTATGGGATAAACCCTACCCCTCATTTTGTATGCGAATTATGTGGACTTTGATGCCTTTATAGGCTATATTGCCGTCTCGGGGTAAAACTTGAGACTCGAGTCCTTTTTCTCACTTTTTCTCTCATTTTCTATCTTCTCTTAATCCATTTTCCTTATATTCTATATACTTGCCCTTAATAACTTATTGCTCCATATGCGTTATCGTTCCATTATAACGGTCAACGTAGGGTTAATCGTGTAAATCTTATTTTTTCTAATACTATTCTTATATCTTCCTACGAACGACTCGCTTTATCTTTTCCATGATACAAGTCGAGGATTCTTACCTCCATTCTATATATATACACATGCACACATATCATGGGGGGAAACAAAAAGGAAAATAACAAATATTCATGAGAGACCGAAAGGACGGAATTGGTGCCTAACACCTTCCCATTTCGTAACTAAGCCTCCGAACCCTTCTCGAATCGTCTTGGTTTTGCACGCACCAGTATGTCTTTGGATGACATCCTTCGGGTTGGCTTCCCCTTTTTCTTTTATCTGTTTTGAGTAAAATAGACTGGCGACTCCGAGTCTCTCTACATTTCCACATCTCAAACGACGCCGGCCGAAGCTCTCCCGAGAGGGACACGCTGGACCCGAAGGATCCTTTTCTCCACGCTACCCACCCGCGCAGGGAGGATCGGGGATGGCCACACTTATAGCCCATGCAAGAAAGTGTGAGGAATCTAGTATAAAGAAAGAGTCGTCTAAATGAAGAGAGGAAGAGACATCTGATTCTGATTTTGATTTTGACGTAGACGCCTTGGCACTATTTGCAAAGAATTTCAAAAAAATTCTCAAAATGAAAAATGGCAATTTTAAAGATAAGAAAAATTTTGAGAAAAATAAATTTGGCAAAAATGTTGAAAAAGATAAGAAGGACATGCCTAAAAGAGACGAGGATAGATATTATAAGTGTGACGGTACTGGTCATAAGGCATTTGAGTGTCCGACTAGGTTAAAACGATAAGGCAAGGGTAAGGCTTCTTTAAATGCCTCCCTGAGTGACGACAGTGAGGTTGAGTCGGTGGATTGTAGAGATGAGTCACCACATAAATGAAAATTCACCGCATTCATGGCTAGTCATGAAGGTTCTCCCAGCTCATCTCATGACGATGATGATGCCACCTCACATGGACACCTTGAAAGTGATGAGAGTGTTGGAGAGGATACTGCGAGTGAGAGCGAGAGTGACCTTAGATGCGCCTACGTCGAGTTATATGTCGAGTCTTTTAAAACCAAAAAATGTATAGCTCTTTGGATTATAGTAGTAGAAAAGGATTTGGGAGAGACAAGAGAGAGAGATTCATCCGCTTGTTTAGCTTTGAGAGAGAGATAAAAAGTTTGTGTTGAAAGATGGAGGGTTTGTGTAGAGAGAAAGAGAGTTTTCTTGGAGAGAGAGATAGATATTTTGAGAAAGAAAAAGGGGACTTGACCAATCAAGTGTCTAGTCTGATGAGTGACCTCCTTGCATCCGTGGAGAATCGAAAGAAACTTGAAGCCCTTGTAGGCCAACTCACTCATGACCTTGAGAGAGCTAAGGAGGTCAAGGTAAAGATAAAGAATAGATATGGAAAGATGGGAAAATTATCCTCGTCCTCGTACTTGGGTTTGCTAAGAGGCAGGGAATTGGTTTTGATGGTGCTTCCACATCTCATACTGCACCGGAACCTTTTCCTGAGTTTACTATAACTCTATATGGTCGCCAACCAAAACCTGTAAGAAGAGTTCGACCAAGAAAAACAAACCAAGGTCAGCCTAAGACTATATACTTTTGTACCTACTGCAAGAGGAAAGGCCCCCTGATGGAGTTTTGCTATAGTTTGGGTCGAACTGCATGTACATATGCTCTGCCACACTGCACTGATGATTTTTCTAGTCTTAGAGAGCGAGTTGAGTTTCTAGCCTCCACATCTCAAAGTTAGATGGAGGAATTTCGACCTATATCTCTGCCGTAAGTGGATACTTCCAGCATCCCGGCTAGAACCATCAACAACAAGGGTAAACAAAAGGTTATGACTTCTTGGGTGCCTAAGAATGATGAAAAATCCCTTGTTGTTCATGTTGATCTTAAATCACATAATATGTCATACTTGTATTTTGATAGTGGCTACTCCAGACACATGGCAGGTAATGTCTCATTTTTTTACCTCCATGGAGGATCGCAAGGAAGTTAAAGTCACTTTTAGAGATGGTATAAAAGTCTAGCATAGTAGGACGAGGTACAATAGAGTAACCAGGATTTACTAAGTTAGAGAATGTCTTGTATATGAAAGGTTTAATGGAAAATTTACTCAGCATTATCCAGCCGTGCGAGACTGACTTTGCAGTAAAGTTTGAGCGGGACATATGAAGTGTTTATAATCAAGCCGCTAAACTTCCATTGTAAGGGGTGAGGACTGAAGATAACTGCTATTGGATTGTGCCCAAGTCATCATTTGCTTGCAACAGTGCCACGATCACTCCCATGGATCTGTGGCATCAATGTGTATGTCATGTCAAATTTAGAAATTTGGCATGATTAGTTAAAAAGGACCTAGTAAGTGACTTGCCATCACTTGGAAAGTCGTGGTTTGTGGACCCTATTAGTTAGGAAAGCAAGTTCGTAGTCCCCATAAGAAGTTGAATACCAGTACCATGTCTCGTGTGTTTGAGTTGATTCACATGGATATTATGGGTACTACTCGTACCGAGATTCTAGGTGGTAAGAGGTACATTTTCGTGATGGTCAATGATTTATCTAGATATTTGATCGTAGGTTTTTTAAGGGAGAAATCCGATGTTGTTGAGTTTTTGACGACTAAGTGTCGTGTCCTGTAAAATCAACATGGTGTCACTATCACTAGAATGCGTAGTGAAAATGACACTAAATTTAAGGAAGCAAAAGTTGATCTTTACTGTGATAGCCTCATAATCAAACACGAATTTTCGTCCGTGAAGGCTCCTCAGTGAAATGGGATTGTTTAGAGGAAGAACCGGACGATTTAGGAGATGTCTAGATCTACGCTTCTAGGTCATAAAGTTTCTAAGAGATTTTGGGCAGAGGCGGTGTCTACCGCATGCCATATGGTGAATAGGGTTCATCTTCATCCACACACACTGCAAAGGCCATATGAATTGTGGATTGGTAAGAATCCTAACCTAGCATATTTCCATATCTTTGGGATCAAATCCAACATCCTACGGGATACAGAGAAATTAGGATAGTTTGTCTCCCGAAGCGATGAGGGAATATTGTTAGGGTATTCATCGACCGGTAGAGCATATCGGGTTTATAACCTGAGCACTCTAAGGTTATGGAGTCAATAAACATCAGCATGAAAGATGGCAAACCATTGGCGGTTGTTGACCCCAACCTTTTGCGTGAGGAGGATGACATTTCTAGTGACAATATTCTTGTCCCTCACACACCCAGGGTGGACCCTACTCCTATTTTAAGGGACACACCTACTTGGGATCAAAAGAGTTATAACCCTACTGCTATTTTAGGAGATCCCACCCTAAGGGTCAAGACTTGTGCTCATCTAGAGAACGTTGTAACAAATATGTGCTACACGTCTAGAGTCAAGCCCAAGAATCACAAAGAATCACTCAAGGATGAACATTGGGTATCTCCTATACAGGAATAGTTGTTTTTGTTTAAAAGAAATGATGCCTGGGATCTTGTCCCCCGAACGAGTAAGATGAATGTGATAGTACCAAGTGGATATTCAAGAACACGATGGATGAGAATGGTACCATCATTAGAAATAAGGCTAAGTTGGCCGCTCAGGGCTACACACAGACTAAGGGTGTAGACTTTAAGGAGACATTTTCTCATATTACGAGGCTTGAGTCCATCCGTTTACTACTGTCCATCACATGTCATCTGTGTTTCAAGTTATATACTAGATGGATGTCAAGAGTGCCTTTCTAAATGGCATTCTACAGGAGGAGGTTTACGTGGAATAACCAAAAGGGTTTGGATACCCTAAGCACCTTGATCACGTCTACTATCTGAGGAAAGTCATGTATGGTTTGAAGCAAGCACCCCATGCTTGGTACGAGAGGCTTATTTTATCTCTTGGATCGTGGCTTCAAGAGAGGGGGAGTCTATAAGACATTTGTTAGGAGGGAATATAGTGATATTTTGGTTGCCGAGGTCTATATGGACGATATAGTCTTTGGATCCACGTGTTCCCACTATGCTCTGGACTTTGAGGATGAGATGAAGAGTGAGTTTGAGATGAGCATGGTTGGTGATCTTACATTCTTCCTTGGTCTCCAGGTTCGTCAGCTAGAGGATGGGATGTTCATCTCCCAATCCAAGTATGCTAGAGATCGTGTGAAGAAAGTTAGTTTAGAGTCCTCTAAGCACGCACGTACTCCGATGAGTACCTCAACAAAGCTTAACAAGGACACTTTAGGAAAGGATGTAGAGCAAACCTTATTTTGGAGTATGATAGATAATATTCTCTACTTGACTGCCAGTCATTCCGACATCGCCTTTAGTGTTGGAGTCTGTGCGCGATATCAGGCGTCCCTAAAAGAGACACACTTAGTCTCTCTAAAATGTCTTATCAAATACATGAGTGGGACTTTCTCATACGTCATTTGGTATTCCTTTGATACCGATGACCGATTGTTCGCCTATTCAGATGCCGATTGGTCCAGGGATGTAGATGGTACTTCTGGTGGGTGTTTTTACTTTGGTTTTTCTAATGCTCCTAGATGAGCAAAAAGCCAAACTCCATCTCTTCGTCTACTATGGTGGCTGAGTATATCTCCGTCGGGAGTTATTGCACGTAACTCTTATGGATGAAGATGAGAATATACTATATATTAACTCACATGAGTATACATATATAGGATTTCCAACTAGTTTGGATATCTAGACAAAATAGGTTAGATTTTATGAGAACTCCATCTCCTCAAAGGTTCAAGTATCATGAAGAAATCCTGTCCAAGAAAATCCTCAAAATCAACATAAAGGGAACTGATTTATATCTTATAACCACTATAGGACACCTGCACTACATTATATTTCATTCATATTTGCATTGGTAGTCTTTTAAAACACTTCAAGTCCTTTTAAAATCATTTAATTCTTTTACAACTTTTTAAAAACATTTTATCTAATTTTTAAATAATTTTTGAATAAATTAAAACATGGTTTTAAAAGTGTTGTGGGTAAAATTTGAATTTCAGAAAGTAATTTTCTTTGCTGATTGTTTTCCTGGGTAGAATACAAAAGCAGTAGAGAATTCAAGGTGTGCTTTGTAATTATTTTCAACACGTATTTTTAATTGCATCATGTTCGCACACGTGTTGTATTCTTGACGGCTTAGATTTTATTTTCTATAAGACACAAATTCTGTATGCCTTCTCAGCCCTAGGATCAACCATATCAACATACTTGATCTTTTGAAAGTTAATCCTTGTGAACCTAGTATAAACCAATCAACAATCGTTTAAACCACCGCTTGTGATGAACCGTTGGATTAAAGTCAAATGATCAAGATTCAATCCCAGCCATATGATTGAGGTCGATGTTCTCGATCCTTCTTCTTTTAGTATAAAAAGAACCTAAGCCTCAACAATTTGAGACTTTTACCATTTCGTAAAACCTGAGAGAAAACAGAGAGTAGAGAGAGAAGAGAGGGAATGGATAAGAGAGGGAAAGAAAAGAGAGAAAAATGAAAGAAGAAACCCTAGTCTCTTCATAGTTCGACCTCTGAGTGATTTCTCCCAAACCAAACACCAAAAAACCTCAACGTTTCATACACCAGAAAACCTATTCTTGAGAGTTAGATATTTTTAGGGTTTCTGTGTTTTTGGTGTTGAGTTTATTCTTCGTTTGAAGACCTCTTCAAATTCTTGGTTCTCTCAGAACTCATCTCCAAGAGAAACTTAAGTTTCATTGTTGAAACTGAGTTTTTCTAAAAAGTGAACATCACACGATTTGTTTTCATTTTCTCTTTTAGATCTGGTTTCATAGATCCATTCTATTTCAATAAATTTTGAAATAGAAACTTCTAAGTCTCAATACATTTTCAGATCTAGTGAGTTGTTTGTGTTTCTGGTTTAATATTTCATGTTTTATGAAATACGTGTACAAAAATATAAAGAACACAAAGAACTTTTGTTAAAGTTTAAAATCATAACCATAGATCTGAGAAAAGAAGTTTTATGTCAAAATATGTTGAATCAGTCTCTGCATGTTAAGTCTAAATCTGTTTTAACAAAGTAGAATTCTAGTCTAGTTTGGATCTCAATTGGAGGTTTATAATTTCAAAAATATTCTCAAAATATTGAAATTGTCTAAGGTCATGAACCGTCTTCTGAGCAAGGTATCCTTGAGATATGTGGATAAATAAAAGATCAAGAAGTATTGACTTAAAAAATCAGATTCGAAATAACCTATCATTTTAGAACTGTTGTAATTTGTTAGGATTGTCTGTATAATTTTGGGAGGGCAAGTTGAATGTTTGCATGTAATAGCACTTCACAAACACTATCTCACACGAACACTTAGACACTGTGGTTCTATCTGAAAATCTTGGATTTTGAATGAGTTACTGGAATTAGAATTAAAAGAGAAGGAGATTAAGGAAAATACAAAGAAGCAATAGGAAAAGATCAGTCCAATTCAGATTACCTTTGGAGTGGAGAATCTCAAGTAGGTATATTTTGAACTTAGTCTAGGATCTTTGTGGTTTTCTTAACTCTTGTAACTTGATTCTTTATTGTAGTGGATTTTTGTTTTATACCGTAAAGGGCACCGTGGATGTTTCCCTTGATTAAGGTTTTTACCACATTAAAAATTCTCGTGTCTATTTCTTTGAATGTTCTTAACTGTTGTTGTGATTGGGACTGCATGGTAACTTTAGTAGATGTTTATTAAAATTTAAAAAGAAGGTAATCAACTATCAAATTTAATCCACACATTCAGAAAGATTTTACAACATATCTTGTGTTTTTCGAAAAGAGTTTTGCCCAAAATGTTTATTCGGAGTTTACACAATAAATAACATTTTGTTATTAACCTTGTAAACAAGCTTTTAGTATTAAAGCGTTTCTTCAACTGGTATTCGAGCGGGAGCACCTTTTGTGATCTTGAAACTTGAGAAATTATTTTCGAAACTTATTTTTGGAAAAATTTATGAATATGGAAGAAAAATTTGAGAAGTTAGGTAATCTATCCAAACCACCACTCTTTGATGGAAATAATTTTTCGTACTGGAAAGTACGAATGACTGCTTTCATTCAAGGAACCCTTGGTGATGAAGTCTGGGAAATGATTGAAACAGGGTTTAAACATCCTACTAAACCTACTTCAGCCACTGATCCAACAAGAATTAAGAAACTTCTCAGTGAATTTACTAAGGAAGAGAAAAAATTATCTCTAGATATAACAACAAAGGAAAGAAAGCCATTTTTATGTCCATAAATGAACATGAATTCAAAAGAATATCCTTATGTTCCACTTCCAAAGAGGCATGGGACACGTTAGTCATTACTCATGAGGGTGATGAACGTGTCAAAGCTGGAAAAACTCAAATGCTCATCCAAAAATATAACACTCTGAATATGAATGACAATGAATCCTTTGACGATTTATACATAAGGTTAATTGATATCTCTGCAAAACTTGATGCAAATGGTATAACCTACTGTAGAAAGGAAATTGTTTTAAAGATTCTTAGGTCATTTTCATATAAATTTGACAACAATAGATATTCTATTGAAGAAATGAATGACCCTAATATGACTCCTGAATTACTTAGCAGTAAAATGAGGACTTTATAATTGGAACTAGACTTCAAAAAGGAATTGACCAGACAGACTAATAAAGCCTCTACTTCAAATGTGGTGTTTTTTTTTAAATTTCCAGTGCCTAAATTGAACACTCTAGATTTTGACACTAACTATCTTGAACACTGTGATTTGGAAAACCTTGACAATGAAATAACTCTTATGAGTAAGCATTTCAAAAATATTTTGAAATTTAGAAATGATATAGCTTCTAAATAAGGCAAATTAAATTTTCAAGGTAATCAATCTCACAGACCTCATGACAGAGACAGTACCAAACACACTTATGACAATAGGAGGAATTATGACCCCAACAGACCTAAACTTGACATAAAAGATGTTAAGCGTCACCGTTGTGGTAAACTAGGTCACTATTCTAGTAAATGTCCAACTAGTTTTAATAACAATAACAAGGCCAATATGTGTAAGAGTGGGACGACTCTAGTGATTCCGATGAGGATGAAACTGAGTCAACCCAGATGAATGAGTACTGCATGTCTTTCTTTGCTAAGATAATATATAATGATTATGCATGCTTGCCTGCTCATGAATCTGCTATGCCTCTTGATGTTGTTAATGATATTGCTGATAATTCTGTTCTTATTACTGATGAAACGCTGTGTGTGAGTCAAAGTGATAATGTTGATGATGAATTGAACGTGTGCCTGAGTAAAACACCTATAAAAAACATAGGGGACACTTCACACGATGCACATAGTGAGTTTGATGATGATCTGCCTGATTTACATGAGTTATACACTAAAACGATTAAGAAGAGTGCTCGCCTAGAAAAAATGATAAAAACCTTAAGCGAGCATATCGATTTTCTTAACCAGACCATTAGGAAGAACACTGAACATTATACTGCCCAATGTGTTGCTCATGAGACTGAGATTGAAGACTATGCCTTGAAAATAAAAGATTTGACTCAAAAGAATCATGATTTTGAACAAAAATACAAGGCAACCCTTGTTGAATTACAAGAGTTAAAGCAAATGGTTTCAAATGTGTTTAAAAAATGCCAACACTTTGAAATATAAACCAATACTTATGAAAAAATTGTTACTGGAAGCAAATTTGACTCTGAAGATAAGTCTGGCCTAGGTTTTGGAGAAATAGTGCACACAAGTAAGACCAAAGTTTCTCCTAAAAATGTTACTTTTATAAAATAAGGCCAAAATTGTCAAAATTTTCAAAAAGGTGAATCTAGTCTCAATGTCTCTCAAACAACACATAATCCATACAATCAATAGTTGAAACCAAATAGTCAGACCAAATATGTTTGTCCTTCTTCTAGAGACCAAAGACAAAAACCTAAACATAATGACAACTGGACTACTGTACCCAATAGATCCAAACCAATCTTTAAATACTTTAGAAATAAAGTCAAGTCCTATACCCATCAGTACTGTTCGTATTGCGATATTTCGGCCATACTCTTGATGAGTGTTTCCAAAAAAGGTTATACACTCTTACCTACCTAAACTTTAACTACTCTAGGAAATCAAGAAATACTTATGTACTTCCTAGACGAGACACAAATAACTCTAACTCTAAAAAGAAAAAGGGAGGGTCCAAGACTAAGAAAAAATCATTCAGAAAGACCCCTCAAACCTTTTCTAAATCAAAAGGCCACAAAACTTTTAAAACTAGGCCTATTTGGGCTAGAAAAGATGATCTAATACCCCAGCTCAAGTGCAACATTATCATTTCTATTTTAAAGGCACAAAGCACTTCAAGTGAAATGTACTTAGACTCCGGATGTTCTAAACATATGATCGAGGATGAAACTAAATTGAAAAATACGACAGACTTCCTTGGAGGTAGTATCATGTTTGGAGATGGTGTTTCATCTCAGATCATAGGTAAGGGAACATTGAGTGAGCATGGGCTTCCTGAACTGAATGCTGTTCTCTTAGTTAAAGGCCTTAAAGCCAATCTCTTAAGTATATCACAATTTTGTGACTCCAATCACTCAGTTACTTTTTCAAAAATGATTGCAAAATTATTGATGAAAAAGGTAATTGTATTTTGATAGGAAACAGAACCCCGAAAAACTGTTACACACTAATCCCAAATTCTGAATCTTGTAATGTTTCCAGATTATAGGATTCTGATCTATGGCACAATAGATTGGGACACACAAATTTTGATAACCTTAGAAGATTGAGTTCCTAAGAAATAGTTAGAGGATGACCTAAAATTAAAAATTCTTTTACTCCTGTATGTGGACCTTGTCAGGAAGGCAAAATAAGAAAATCCCCTCACAAGAAAGTTAAAGATGTCCTTACCACTAAGCCTCTAGAAGTTATCCACATGGACCTCATGGGTCCATCAAGAATTGTTAGTTTCTGTGGAAACTATTACATCCTAGTTATAGTGGACCACTATACGAGATATGCATGGGTTGATTTTATGAAACAAAAATTAGAAACCTTCAAATGAATTCTTAAGAATCCTCTTGAAAATTAAGAATGAGAAGGATACGCAAGTGTGTCTAATTAGGAGTGATAGAGGTGGAGAGATCAAGGACTCCGGTATTTTTTAGTATTGTGTAGCTAATGGCTATAGACATGAGTTTATCACTCCAAAAACCCCGCAGCAAAATGGTATAGCTGAACATAAGAATAGGAATTTACAAGAAATGGCTAGGATTATGCTACATGCTATAAATCTCCCTAGATATTTTTGGGTAAAAGCTGTCCAAAATGCGTGTCACATCATTAATCGTATCTATCTCATAAAAAATTCCAAAGAAACTTCTTATGAGTCATGGTTCCACAAAAATCCCAACTTAAAATATTTAAAAACCTTCGGTAGTATCTTCTACATATGCAAACATAGGGAGCATCTTTCAAAATTTGATACTCAAGGAGAAAAGGGAATTTTTCTTGGCTATTCCTAAAATAGTAGGGCTTCACGTGTTTTTAACTATAGAACCAAAACTATTTTGGAATCAATTAATGTAATTATAGATGACACTAGTGTAAGGAGAAGTGACAATTAACCAGTAACATTTGTTGAGGATGAACCTATTTTATCCACTGATCCTCAAGATAATACTGAGTCACTGCCACCTGAGACTCCTTTTGTACCCACTTGGGTTTCTAAAGATCATCCCATTGAAACCATTGTCGGTAATACGTTGGAACCAGTTAGAACTAGATCCCAACTTTGACAAGTGGCATAATTTTTTTGTTTTGTTTCTCTTGAGGAACCTAACAATGTTAATGATGCAATTATTGACTCATTTTGGATAAATTCCATGCAAGAAGAGCTAATCCTATTTAAGAGTCACGATGTTTGGAATCTGGTTCCTAGACCAAAAGATTCAAAGGTTATTGTCACAAGATGGATTTAAAAAAAAAATTGATGAAAATGGGGAGATCATTAGAAAAAAAGCTAGGTTGGTTGCACAAGGATACTCCCAAATTGAGGGAATTGATTTTGACGAAACCTTTGCACCTATTACTTGTCTAGAAACAATTCATCTCCTTCTTTTAATCTCGTATCATATGCAATTCAAATTATTCCAAATGGATGTTAAATCTACTTTCTTAAATGGAATTTTATCTGAAGAGGTATACGTAGAACAACCCAAAGGATTTGTTGATCCTGTACACTCGGACTAGGTCTTTAGACTTAAAAAAGCCTTATATGGTTTGAAATAAGCTCCTAGATCTTGGTATGAATGACTGTCTACCTTTTTAATGTCTCAGAAATTTGTCCGTGGCGTAAACGATCAAATGTTATTTGTTAGAAAGGAAAATCAACATGTCTTAATCGCGTAAGTATATGTGTTCGATATTATTTTTGGTTCCACCTGTCCTAAATAAGTAGAGAATTTTTCTGATATCATGCATACTGAATTTCAGATGTCTCTAATGGGTGAACTACAATATTTTTTGGGTTTACAAGTTAAATAATGCAGTGATGGTCTTTTTATTTCTGAATCCAAGTATGCTGTAGATTTAGGTAAAAAATTCGGCTTAGAAAATGCTAAACCTTCTAGAACCCCCATGAGTACTTTAACTAAACTATCTAAGGACGATAATGGAAAAAGTGTTGATCCCAGTCTTTATAGAAGTATGATAGGGAGTTTACTGTATCTTACCGCGTCTCGACCCGACATATCCTTTGCCGTGTGTATCTGTGCTAGATATCAAAGTAACCCTAAATAATCTCACCTATTAAGTGTTAAAAGAATTATTAAAAATATTAAGGGTACTCTAAAATTTGGTATTTGGTACACAACTGATACGACTAGTTCTATTTTAGGGTACACCGATGCCGATTTGGCCAGTTGTTTTGACGATAGTAAGAGCACTTCTGGTGCTTGCTACTACATAGGCAATAATCTCGTAGGTTGTTCATGTAAGAAACAAAATTGTATTTCATTATCTAGCACTGAATCTGAATATATATCAGCTGGTAGTTGTTGTGCTCAATTACTATGGATTAGACATATGCTTAATGATTATGGTATCACCGAAAATCAATGAATTATGTTTTGTGATAACCAAAGTGCTATTAATATTTCCAAAAATCCTGTAATGTACTCCTGAACTAAGCATATTAAGATTAGACATCATTTTATCCGTGACCTTGTCGAATCTAAAGATCTGATTATTAAATATCCGAACACTCAAAAGAACCTCGCAAATCTCTTTAGCAAACCATTAGATAATATTCATTTTGAGTATTTGCGAATAGATATAGGCATGATAACTCTCAATTAATCTCTATTTGTTTGTGATTTATACCCCTTGTATATTTAAGAAAAATTGGAGGAGAAGATCTTAAGTATTTCTTAGCGATTTTTCCATCTATTCCTGATTCTAACTCAATTATTTTGCCAATTTAGTGTTTATCTTCTCACAGGCATTTTGAGACCCTATATATATCTTGCTACTATTGTATAGGGTATTGGTCTGTATATAGTTGAGTGATGTATTTTTTTCATCTTTTTTTCGGTTCTAGGATGGGAAAATGTAGTGAGAATTTTTGTATAGGACAAATAGGATTTTGTTTTTCATTTTGACCCACGAGTTCTGAATACTCAAGGGAATTTTGTCTCTAATATCCAAAGGGGGAGATTAAGAACACACTATATATTGACTAAGTTGAGTCTAAGTATATAGGATTTCCATCTAGTTTGGATATCTAGATAAAATAGGTTAGATTTTACGAGAACTCCATCTCCTCGAAGGTTCAAGTATCATGAAGAAATCCTGTCCAAGAAAATCCTCAAGATCAACATAAAGGGTGATTTCTATCTTATAACCACTATAGTACACCTGCACTACATTATATTTCATTCATATTTTCATTAGTAGTCTTTTAAAACAGTTCAAGTCCTTTTAAAATCATTTAATTCTTTTACAACTTTTTAAATTTTTTTTATATAATTTTCAAATAATTTTTGAATAAATTAAAACATGGTTTTAAAAGTGTTGTGGGTAAAATTTGAATTTCAAAAAGTAATTTTCTTTACTGATTATTTGCCTGGGTAGAATACAAAAGCGCTAGAGAATTCAAGGTGTGCTTTGTAATTATTTTCAACACGCATTTTTGATTGCATCATGTTCGTACATGTGTTGTATTCTTGACGGCTTAGATTGTGTTTTCTATAAGACACAAACTGTGTGTGTCTTATCCTCCCTTAGATCAACCTTATCAACATACTGCATGTGTTGAGAGTCAATCCTTGTGAACCCAGTATAAACCAATGAACAATCGTTTAAACCATCGCTTGTGATGAACCGTTGGATTAAAGTCAAATGGTCAAGATTCAATCCCATCCATAGGATTGAGGTTGATGTTCTGGATCCTTCTTCTTTTAGTATAAAAAGGACCCAAGCCTCAGTATTTTGAGACTTTTTCCATTTCATAAAACCTAAGATAAAAGAGAGAGTAGAGAGAGAAGAGAGAGAAGGGAGAAGAGAGGGAAAGAAAAGAGAGAAAAAAGAAAGAAGAAACCCTAGTCTCTTCATAGTTCAACATATAAAATGTGGTCTAACTCTAATACCAGTTGAGAGTGAGTGTGCTCAAAATCGAGATGGACGGAAGCTACCCTATTAAAATCTCTTGTCAAATTGTAACAAGGTTTTCTTTGTAAGTTTAACTTTGGATATTAGATACTATCCCTAGGGTTTATATGACAAATTGTTTAGCAAATAGATTACACCAAATTTTATTTTCAAGTTTTAGGTGACTTAATCTAAGTGAAGAAAGATAACAATATAGAAAAAACCAAGGCATACGAGGAAAAACCCACAACGAAAAAAAACCTCGGGCCGACAGAATGACCAATGTACTATGGTAGAATTTTACAACTAGAAGAAATAAATTTACAACCTTCATGACGCTATAACTGACTAGACACTCTTTCCCACCATATCCTTCGTAGAGAGCACCAATAGTTGTAGAACACTACACAATCGAGATCGTTTTGGTCCACAACCAATTTCATTAAGTCCTCATGCCAAAACAATATTTTTCAAAGTAGAAGCAACTTCTTCATTTTGAATTTGAAGAGAACTATGTGTTCCACTGCTTGGAACAAAGATGAGAAGCCTCCATAGAGTGTAGTGCCACTTTTTAGATGTGTGATGACCTAAGGTGAAAGTGTTTTTTAAATAATGGCTAAACATACAAAATATATCATTGATAAATCTGAAATTGAAAAATAACTCAAGAACAAATTAGTAAGATAATCATTCAAGGTTTTGAAAAGATTTTAAAGCAAACACGTTTACAGAAAAATATTTCTTGATTTCAAAAGTATTTGAACTTAAAATATGTCAAAAATATATAGAAGAGCAAAAATATTTAAAACTTGAATGCATACAAGATTAAAAGTAAATTATCAAAAGATTTTTCTGTCCTAAAATGATTCTTGTAGCAGGAAAGATTTAGCAAAAAATATTTTGTCCGCCGGAATCACAAAATCACACTTAAAATCTTTTACAAAATGAAGTCTAACCCATTTACATATGTTCATGCAATCTGGTAAAAGAACCTAGGAGGGTACTAGTAGGTAAGTAGACTTTACTTGGTGTAAAAGTAGAAAAAATATGGTCAAATTTTTAGTTTTCACGCGTACGAAGGAAGATGTGTACAATCTTAGTTCAAAAAATAATTTTTGGCATTGTGACACATGTGTCGTCGCACGGACACTGCAATGAGGTATTTCATCCCTGCGGTGAACCTAAAGAGATCCAAGTTGAAAAATAATTTAGACTTTTTGAACGGGCACATATTGTCGGAATTCACTACATCAAATTTTTATATCGCCATGGCAGAACTGACGTGAGAATACAAGGAAACCTAAAGAAAGAAAATGTATGAGACAAGGCGCGGCTAGTGAGACACTAGCGTTGTAGTGACCTTTCATATTGCTGCGGTGAAGGTCTCCTGCGACATACCTAAGTAACCTTTATGAAATGTAATTTGTGAGATTTTTAAAAATGGTTTTATTGCATTTCAAAAATAACTCCAAAGATCTATATCAACACAAACACGTACACACAACGTATTTCATAATAAAAAAGAAGATGTGTGAGTAAAATGTGTATGAGTATACGTGTTCGTTTACCTTCCTAATAATGGTATAAGAGGATACGCATGAAGGTGAGAATGTTCATTGAATGATTTGTATGAAGCTTTGACGGAATGACCTCAAGGACAAGACTCAAAGTATATTTGGACAACATAATAATACAATCTTGTCCTATTGGGGCTCATGAGTAAAATGCATACTCTTCCAGAAATAATTACGGTAAATGTAATTGGGATTTCTGAGTATTTAATTGGAAGATAATTTAATTATTTGTCTTAGGTACCTAGTATATCCTGATATACCCGTTTATATTCTAGGAGGGTCGCCTCCACAACTGACGACCCTAAGAGGGGCCGACCCCCCACCAGGCCCCAACTGGCCTTCACCAGGCTCCAGACGACCCTACGAGGGGCCGACCCTTCACCAGGCTCCAGACGACCCTACGAGGGGCCGACCCTTCACCAGGCTCCAGACGACCCTACGAGGGGCCGACCCTTCACCAGGCTCCGGCCGACCCTACGAGGGTACGACAGTACGAGGACATAATCAAGCCAGACTCACTGCCGGAAGAAACTTTGCCCTCGGCCTCGGCTCATAGGCCGAGGGTGACATCATGACAGCGCGTGGTTTGGGAGACGCGTGGAACAGTGCGCGTGAGGCTCATATGACACGTGGAAGACCGTTACAACCGAATCACCCCCTCACGTGAGAGAATATTATGTCATCATTTGGCATCTACAGGTGTCAACAGGGGATTGGCTAGATCATTATTCACATGCACCATGCTTACCTGGGGGGTACACTACACCCCCCAAGACCTATATATACTTGTCACCCCTAACCCTACAGGGGATCGATTCATTACAACCCTAGCTAAAACTCTGCTTGTTCACACACAGTAGAGAGAGAGAGAGGGTTATGTGCATTGTATCCAAGGCCATTAGTGCCCATACTTAGTGGATCACACACTCACAGTGGATGTAGGCCAATTTGGCTGAACCACTATACATCAGTCTTATTTCCTCTTATACTCATCTCCTTCTATACACTCATATATCTCTATGGCTGCCATGGCTGCTACCGCTTGAGCTCACTAACACTTACCTGGTGGTGCTAAATCTTAGCATCATCAGTTTGGCGCCGTCTGTGGGAACGAGAAGACATCTCTTCCTTTGTACAGCTTGACCTCACTGGGCACTCTGGTGGTGAACCAACACTCCCCCTGAGAGGAGGTGTTTCACCATTGAAAGAGACCCACTAAGGTTCCCAAGCTCACTAGTATTTTCTTCAGTTCAACTCTTCATAGCTCAAGCACATGGCACCTGAGATGCCACCACCACCACTTCCCCCACCGGATGAGGGGGGAAGACCCAGTTCCAGTCAGCCACCACCTCAGTCTGAGATGGCTGATGTGGCAGCAGCCCTAAAGTCTCTGGCAGCCAGCCAGCGGATGATGCAGGAGCAGTTTACAGCTCTAAGTCAGAATATACTGAGACCACCAGGGGTCTCACCTGAGATGATTACTCCGGCAGCAGCTCCAGGACATCATGAGGCCAGGGGACCACCCCAGGCACCACATAAAGACCTGCCACCCCCTCAGCGGCGTAGGGATGTTGCTGACCCCCGGCGTTTACGCCTGGGGAGGCAAGGAAACCCTTGCCCCGAGGACAGGTATGATGATCTGGAGGAAGAAGAGGCTCCAGTAGAATGCTGGGAGCCATATGAGGTCTCCAACAATACAGTACGACCCCTCCAGGACAGTAGAGGAAAGTGCGGGAGACCAAACCCTGATGATCGCCCAAGAGGCTCTGCTTTTGACCGCCTGAGCAGGGGGTCGGCCTTTGAGAGGCTGGGCCCAGTGAATGACCTGCGAGACAAGTTGTCCAAGTCAAGAAGCGCAGCGAGATCTAGGAAAGAAGCAGAAGGCCGACCCCAAAGACGGGATGACGGCCAAAGGGAAGTAAATAGCCGACACAGGCCTGCCGTAGCGGAGCCCTCCATCCACCTCCGAGAGGCGGCAGGGGATAACATCGGCCAGGCCGACCCTATGAGGCCCTGGAATGACTCAATCCAGAGGTTAGAGGATAAGATTGGCGACATACTGAAGAGCCGGGACCCTCTTCAGAGGGGATACACCATGGGCTCACCCTTTGTGGCAAAGATAGTCAACTTCCCCACGCCATCGAAGTTCAAGCCTCCCGTGGTCACCCCAAGATACGATGGGAGCACCAACCCTGTCCACCACGTGGAAATGTATCAGTCGGCGGCAGACATATACTCTATCTCAGATGAGATGAGGTGTCGTGCCTTCTCTGGTACCTTGACAGGGGCTGCGCATGTGTGGTACACGTCTCTTCCAAAAAATTCTATTGGAAACTTTAAGCAGTTGGCAGACTTGTTCATCCATAATTTCTGCTTTGGGGTGAGGCCACAGAAGAAGACCACACACCTGCTCTATGTTAAGCAGGGAAAGAACGAGACTCTGAGAGACTACATAGCCAGATTCAATAAAGAGAAGCTGGAGGTGGAAGACTATGAGGAGAGCATAGCTATGACAGCCCTGATTGGAGGGCTCCAGAAGGGGAAGCTATTATGGAAGCTTGCCGAAGACCCTCCGAGGACGATGGCTGAGCTGTTGTCAACAGCAGGGAAGGTGATGAACGCCGAAGAGGCGATGGCCGCAAAACATGAAGACGAAAAAGGAGGTGCAAGTGGGAATAAATACCCCAAGAAGAACAAAGAGGGGAAGAAGAGGACCATGGATGATAAGTTCGCGGGGTACACCCCTCTGACGGTCAGCTGTGAACAGATCCTCAATGAGATAAAGAGTGACCGGACACTGAAGTGGCCTGAGAAGCTGAGGGCAGCCCCCGGCAAGAGAAATAGGAACCTGTGGTGTGAATTTCACCAAGACCACGGCCACGTAACAGACAAATGCTTTGCTCTGAAAGATGAGATTGAGAAGATGCTGAAGGAAGGGAAGCTCAGAAAGTACGTCGACAAAGCCGACTTCAAGAGGGGCCGAGGGGACGACCCCAGAAAGAAGCGAGTCGATGCCTGCAGAGAAGGTCCTCAAAAAAGAGGGGACGACCCCTCTGATGATGAGGACGACCCTGACCTCCCGCCGAGAGACGACCAAGGCCCTGTCAAGAGGCTCAATATGATCTCGCTCGGGGTGGGAATGATCTCCGGGGGACTTGCAGGAGGAGGGTCTGAGGTCGCCGACAGGAAGGCCCATGTCGCTGAGGCTAAGGCAGTGACGAAGACGGTGCACTCGACCTCCCTAGAGGTCAAGTTAGAAAAAAGGAAGAAGGTTGATATGGACACTTTGGTTGTGGGATTTTCAAGAATGGACTTCAAGGGCCTATTGGCCCCGCATGATGACCCTCTCGTCATCACCACCAGGGTGCACGGGTGCGAAGTGCCGAGGATCCTGGTGGATGGGGGCTCATCCGCAGATGTGATGTTCTGGCCATGCTTCAAGGCCTTGGGCCTCAGTCGTGCCAGACTTGTCCCCTACCATCATCCATTGATTGGGTTCAGTGGGGAGAAGGTTCACCCCCTAGGAATATATGAGGCTGATGTCAGGATGGGGGACGAGTGGCCGAGATGGCTCACTAAGAGGGTCAGTTTCTTTGTGCTGGATGAGCATGTGTTTTCGGCATACAACATCATACTGGGACGTGTGGCCCTCAAGGGGTTTGAAGCTGTGCCGTCCACGGTCCACCAGATGGTTAAGTTCCCTACCCCTTATGGGGTGGGGGAAGTTCAGGGAGACCAGACGACAGCGAGAGAGTGCTACTACAACTCCGCTGAAGAAAGGGAGGCACACAAGAGGGCTACAACCACTTACAACATTGATACCCTAGACCCCAGGGACGAGACGAAGCTCAAAAAAGGAGAGGCCGCTGAGGAGGTAGAACCCATCACCCTCGATGAGGATGACCCGGGAAAAACCGTCCAAGTTGGCAAATCTCTGAAGCCCAGTATCAAGGAAGACCTCATCAAACTATTGAGGAGAAGGCGAAGCGTCTTCGCGTGGAGTCATGTAGATATGCCAGGGATCGACCCTGAAATCATGTGCCACAAACTCAATGTGGTAGAGGGAGTGAAGCCGGTAAAGCAGAAGAGGAGGATTTACTCTAGAGAAAAGTATGAGGTCATCAGGGATGAGGTTAAAAAATTAGAAGACGCTGAATTTATCAGAGAGGTCATCTACCCTGAGTGGCTGTCCAATGCAGTCATCGTCCCAAAGGCCAACGGCAAGTGGAGAATGTGCGTGGACTTCACAGACCTCAACAAGCATTGTCCCAAAGACAGCTTCCCTCTCCCCCGCATCGACCAGATGGTAGACGCTACCGCAGGCCATGAGCTCATGAGTTTCATGGATGCCTACTCAGGGTATAACCAGATTTTCATGAACCCCGAGGACTCAGAGATGACCGCCTTCATCACTGACAAGGGGACATACTGTTACAGGGTCATGCCCTTTGGCCTAAAAAATGCGGGGGCAACGTACCAGCGCCTCGTAAACAAAATGTTCGAAGACCAAATTGGGAAGTCTATGGAGGTTTACGTAGATGACATGCTGACCAAGAGCCTGAAGGCAGAGGATCATGTGGCAGACCTGGAAAGGACCTTTAATACAATGGACAAATACAAAATGAAGCTCAATCCGGCCAAGTGTGTCTTCGGGGTCGGAGCGGGGAAGTTCTTGGGGTTCATTGTCAATCAAAGAGGCATCGAGGCCAATCCTGAAAAGATAAAGGCCCTTATTGAGATGAAGACCCCCAAGTCCATTAAAGACGTTCAGAGGCTCACAGGGAGAGTGGCTGCCTTGAATAGATTTGTGTCAAGGGCTACAGACAGGTGTCTACCATTCTTCAAGATCCTCAGGAAAGCCTTTGAATGGAGCGAAGAGTGTGATGAGGCTTTCAAGCAGCTGAAATCATACTTAGGGTCTCCCTTGCTGCTGTCACGACCCGTGCAGGGTGAACGACTATACGTGTACCTTGCTGTCTCAGAATCCGCTATCAGTGCAGCAATCGTAAGAGACGAAGATGGGATACAGAAGCCCGTATATTTCAACAGCAAGGCACTCCAGGGGGCAGAGCAGAGATACCCGAGGATGGAGAAGTTGGCCTATGCCTTGATCCATGCCTCAAGGAAGATGAAACCGTACTTCCAGTCCCATACTATGGTCATCCTTACTGACTCTCCTCTTAGGCAGATCCTACACAAGCCTGAAAAATCAGGAAGGCTAATGACCTGGGCTATAGAGTTGGGGGAATTTGACATTGTGTATCAGCCTAAGACAGCCATTAAGGGGCAAGCCTTGGCAGACTTCGTGGCCGAGTTCACATGGGAAGAAGATGAGGCCGAGGGTGAGACCCTCGGGAAGGCAGATACAGAAGACAGACCCGCAGACACACCTGCAGAAATGGCTGAGACGAGCACCGCTAGAAGGAAAGTGACTGAAAACGAAGAGGGAAGATACATCTTTAGACAGGGGTCCCTCTCTGAGGGAAATTTTTCTGAAGGAAAGACTCCGTGGAGCCTCTTCGTTGACGGGTCCTCCTGTGATAGCGGAAGTGGTGCTGGACTGATACTATCAGCACCCGATGGCACGGACGTCGAGTACGCCCTGAGGTTCAATTTCAAAGCCTCCAACAATGAGGCTGAGTATGAGGCCTTGATAGCTGGCCTCTCCTTAGCCAAATCCCTTAGTGTCAGCCAAATTTTGGTTCACAGTGATTCAAGGCTGGTGGTGAATCAGATATTAGGAGCCTATGAGGCCAAAGACGAGAGGATGGCTAGGTATCTTGATAAGGTGAGGTCATTGCTGAAAAACTTCAAAGAAGTGAAATTCAAGAAGATACCTAGGCTCGACAATGGCCGTGCTGACGCCCTTGCAAGGTTGGCCTCAGCTACTAGGACAGACATAAGGAGGACAGTCCCGGTAGAAATTTTGCTTCGACCAACTATCGAAGACGACGAGGGAACACTTGGCATTTGCATGAATGTTTCTCAAGAACCTTCATGGATGGACCCTCTGATCAGATACATTAAAAGGGGAGAGATGCCAGAAGCGAGCCAAGAGAGGAAGAAGCTGAGATACAGGGCTGCAAAGTTCGCTGTCATCGGAGACACGCTGTACAAAAAGGGGTTTCTGCTCCCCTTACTTAGGTGTGTGCATCCCTCAGAGGTCCCTTCCATTTTGCAAGACGTGCATGAAGGGTCGTGCTCAAGCCATATTGGGGGTAGATCCTTGGCAAAGAGGGTGATCACCCAAGGCTACTGGTGGCCGACCTTGGGGAAAGATGCTGCCGCATACGTTAAAAAGTGTGATAAATGCCAAAGATTTGCTACCATCCCTCACCAACCTCATCAGCCTCTCACCTCCATTACATCCCCATGGCCGTTCGCAGTATGGGGTATTGATCTGGTAGGACCCTTACCAAGAGCAGTCAATAACTATCGGTTCCTCATCGTAGCAATTGACTACTTTTCAAAGTGGGTAGAGGCCGAGCCGATGGTCATGATCACGGAGCAGAAGACCTTCCAGTTCATCTGGAAAAATGTGATATGCAGATATGGTCTACCCAACACCCTCATCTCGGATAACGGGACCCAGTTCAAGAATGCCTCTTTACAGAAGTACTGTGAGAGGGTAAGTATCAAACAATTTTTCTCCTCCCCAGGCCGACCTCAGGCCAATGGGCAAACCGAAGTTACGAACAGGACAATCCTAGATGGGATTAAGAAGAGGCTTGAGGAGGCAAAAGGAAGATGGGTCGAGGAGTTATATGCAGTGTTGTGGGCATACAGGACGACAGTAAGGACCCCTACCGGGGAGACCCCATTCATGTTAGCTTATGGATCAGAAGCAGTCATCCCCACCGAAGTGGAGTTTCCTACTCATAGGGTCCAAATGTATGACCCCCAGGGGAATACGGAAGAGAGAAGACTTGACCTAGACCTGATTGAGGAAAGAAGGGAGGATGCTGAGATAAGGCAAGCTTCCTACCAGCAGAGGACCGCAAAGTTTTACAACCAAAGGGTGAAACAGAGGCCTATCGCAGTGGGAGACTTGGTTCTTAAAAAGACTTGGCAGAAACCCAACAAGCTCCATCCTAATTGGCATGGCCCATATAGGGTCATCGATGAAGTTGTCCCGGGGACCTACAGGCTAGAGAACCTGGAGGGGGAACCTTTCTCAAACCCCTGGAATGCAGATCATTTGAAAAAATACTACCAGTAGTGTTGTAAGGTCTTGATAAGCCATAGTTGTAATAAGCATTGTTTCGACAGAACACATTGAAGATTAATGAGAAGTATCAGTGTTTCCCTCATCCAGTGGTTATCAGTTCTAGTATACATGCAAAGAAGTTGAACCCTCGGCTATAATGAGGATCAGTGGAGGGGACGACCCCACCACAGTCCTCAAGAAAGACGAGGGAAGACTTCAAAATCCATTAAATTGGAAAGTTGATCCCTCGGCTATAATGGGGACCAGTGGAGGGGACGACCCCACCACAGTCCTCAAGAAAGACGAGGGAAGACTTCAAAATCCATTAAATTGGAAATTTGATCCCTCGGCTATAATGGGGACCAGTGGAGGGGACGACCCCACCACTGTCCTCAAGAAGACGAGGGAAGACTTTAAAAACCATTAAATTGGAAAGTTGATCCCTCGGCTATAATGGGGACCAGTGGAGGGGACGACCCCACCACTGTCCTCAAGAAAGACGAGGGAAGACTTTAAAAACCATTAAATTGGAAAGTTGATCCCTCGGCTATAATGGGGACCAGTGGAGGGGACGACCCCACCACAGTCCTCAAGAAAGACGAGGGAAGGCTTTAAAATCCATTAAATTGGAAAGTTGATCCCTCGGCTATAATGGGGACCAGTGGAGGGGACGACCCCACCACAGTCCTCAAGAAAGACGAGGGAAGGCTTTAAAATCCATTAAATTGGAAAGTTGATCCCTCGGCTATAATGGGGACCAGTGGAGGGGACGACCCCACCACTGTCCTCAAGAAGACGAGGGAAGACTTCAAAATCCATTAAATTGGAAAGTTGATCCCTCGGCTATAATGGGGACCAGTGGAGGGGACGACCCCACCACAGTCCTCAAGAAAGACGAGGGAAGGCTTTAAAATCCATTAAATTGGAAAGTTGATCCCTCGGCTATAATGGGGACCAGTGGAGGGGACGACCCCACCACAGTCCTCAAGAAAGACGAGGGAAGACTTCAAAATCCATTAAATTGGAAAGTTGATCCCTCGGCTATAATGGGGACCAGTGGAGGGGACGACCCCACCACAGTCCTCAAGAAAGACGAGGGAAGGCTTCAAAATCCATTAAATTGGAAAGTTGATCCCTCGGCTATAATGGGGACCAGTGGAGGGGACGACCCCACCACTGTCCTCAAGAAGACGAGGGAAGACTTTAAAATCCATTAAATTGGTTATCAGAACCCTCGGCTATAATGAGGACCAGTGGAGGGGACGACCCCACCACTGTTCTCAAAAAAGACGAGGGTAGACTACATAAAAATCATTAATTTGGTTCATTGAACCCTCGGCTATAATGAGGACCAGTGGAGGGGACGACCCCACCACTGTTCTCAAGAAAGATGAGGGTAGACTTTATTTAAAAATCATTAATTTGATCATTTGAACCCTCGGCTATAATGAGGCCTGATGAGGAGACGACCCCACATTGGTCCTCAAAAAGACGAGGGAAGGGTTAGTATCATCATCATCAACGAAGAAGCAAATTTGCAAGGAACAAACCATAACAGAATTAAATATGGGAGACAATTGTGAAAGGAAGAGACGATGGTATTAATATAAAGCATCAAGTGTTTTACAATATACAGAACAAAAATACAAAAACAAGGGTATGGGCTACAGGCAGCCACCCTAGGGGACGACATCAGAGGGCAGGGCCTCAACATCAATGGGAATGGTCTCCTCAGTTACCAGCACCGGATCATCTTCAGATGTGCCAACCCCCTCGATCTGGGCTTGGGCCTCCACCTGATTGAGGGCCTCGGCAATGAGGGGGTCGTCCAGTTGAACACCCTCCAATGATGGGCGAACAGAGGAGACGACATCGCCAAATCTGAGGACTACCCACCGACAGGCCGTCCTAATCCCCCTTTCAAGATATTCAAGGCCGAAGCCCTGAAATTCGTCTGAAATCTTGTATGCCTCCACAGCGTCAGCCTCAGCTTTCTTGATGGCTGCCTCCAGATCAGTCTTATGACGGGCCTCCAGGTTGATCAGAGCCTCATCCTTGTCCTTGATCAACAAGTCCTTGTCCTTGATCAACAAGTCCTTGGCCTGCATATCGGCATCATGCTGCCTCGTCAGCTCATCAAGGACTCTAGCATGCTCAGCCCTTGTGCTCTCCAGCTCGGCCCTCACAGTGCCCAACTCTGTCCGTAGGTCAGCCTCTTGTTGGATGGCCCTCTCAGCTTCATGGAATTTCTGTTGATTCTCGGCCATCCACTTGGTGGCAGAGGTGAAGGCACAGACAGACTGCAAGAAAAATGAAGATGCGTCAAGGGGAGCCGAGGAAACACAATTAAAGGTCAGGACCAATACCTGAGCAAGGGAGTGCAGACCGTAGTCATACACTTTGGCTGGAGGCATCTGCGCCAAGAACTCGAAGTCGGAGGCCGACGGTGCAGAGAACATAGAGGCCTTTGCTGCCCTCAGGTTGGCGATAAGAGATGAGGGGTCGGCCCTCAGATGTGACAGATTTTGAGACCAGAAGGCCCCCATGCTTGGTGAAGAGGTTGCTCCTTCAGAGGCCTCGGCCCTGGCCCTCGTCTTAGGGTCAGGACGAGGCTCGACAGGAGCCTCAGGCTCCTTCCTTTTGTGACTAACAGCTGTCGGCTCAACAACTGTCGGCCCTGAGGCCCTTGTCTTCTTAGGAGCTTGCTGAGGCTCCTTCCCCTTCTTCTTTGACAGACCAGCAAGAAGGCTTGGAGCAGTCATATCCCAGAGATAATCTGACACGCCTACAGGACGACCTGAAAAGGATACGATGAATCAGAAAAGTTCAGAGATAAAGAGAGCACTTCAAAAATAAGTAAAGATGGGAAAATGTTCGGTATAACTCACATAGTTCTGTCAGAGGGCCGACCCTCAGACCAGCTTCTTTAAGGAAGCGAGGGGTCATCAAATCTTCGAACTTTGGGATCTCACCCTCTCTCCCTCGTCCCCTCAGATACTCAACAATATCCCTCTCCTCCAAGCTAAGTCCGGGGTCTGACCTAGCTTTCATGGAAGGATTAGACCATCTGTTAGGAACCCTCGGAGCATCGGCAGAAGGGGACGCCTCGGTGGAGCTCTCCCATGCCCCAGATATGAAGAAGAACCTTTTTTTCCAATCATGATTGGAAGTTTGAGCCACGTGGAGCAGCTTCTTCTCAGACCTTCTCGCTCCCAGATGATAGTATCCGGGCTGTTTAGATGAAGAGGTGATATTGTAGCAGGCCAAGAACACGTCGGACGAGGGCTCGTCAGTGAAAGCGTTTTTCCACAGAGAGATGTACCCCAGAATCGTCCTCCAAGAATTGGGTGGAAGTTGCGAGGGGGAGACGCCCAGAGCCGACAGAATATCTATAATGGCAGGATGAAAGGGAAGTCTGACACCTACTTTGAACATTTGCTCGTAGACTGCAACTTCTCCCTCTTCACCCTCAAAGACCCTCTCGTCCTCGGAAGGAACCCTCATAGTCACTCCAGGTGGCACTCCGTAAATATGCCTCCATATCAGAAGATCCCTATCCCTGACAGAGGAGATAAAAGACAAGGCATGGGAGGTATCAACCTCATCATCTGTATCATCGTCCTCATCCCCCTCATCACCTGCAGGAGGACCCTGAGGAAATGCTACTTGGAAGGCGTTGGGGGATAGGGTTGTCACAGGGACAGCCTCAGAGGGGATCGTTCCCTCGGCCTCTCGGGGAGGGCTAAGGTCAGGAGAGTCCCTTCTACCAGAAGTTCCAGCACCAGTTGGAGAGGAGGTTCTCTCGTCCATCTCACTTAGGTTGGGAGTCTCGGCCGGACGAGACGACGACCCACAAGACTCAGAGGGTTCAGATGGTCTAATGGTGGCAAGAGGAATGGGAAAAATGGGTCGTACCCAATTAGGGTCGGCCCCTCGTCTCCTCTCTTCCTCTTCCTCTATTCGTCTGATCTCGGTAAATAGTTTCTCTCTCAGGGACGGGAATTCAGACACCAGGTTGTAAAGCCTCCTAAGCATTAAGGGGAAGACCCAACACTTAAAGAAATTATACTAGACTTGGGTAATTTAACTACAAACAAGTGGGGAGTGGACCAGATTTGACTTTTGGATTAAACAAAGAACTCAAAAGGTTTTCACTCAAGAACACTCAAGAACATCCAAGAGCCAGTTACCGGAGAAGACACCGGAAAATACACCGGAAAAGGTTATGGCACAACTTAAGGAAAATGGCTGCCTACGAGCCTAAAAAACGAACGAAAATGAAAGAAAAAGAGAGCACTGGATGAAAGAGGTTACCTGATGAGGAGAGAATAAGAACGCTGCTAGGCCTGGAAGAATCGAAGGCTGCAAATGGCGATGTAGGCTGAAAATTCTAGAGAGAGAGAATGCTTAGGCGCGAAGAAGAAGAAGGAAGAGAAAGGGTTTGAAAATACCTTAAATACCTTAGCAATGAGTGGGCCCATTGACCAAGGCAGGACACAGCCCACGAGGAAGGCATCATTAGGGTACAAGGACCCAAGCGCAGTGTGCAGCCGTCATGCCTTGGAAACTGGAACAACAATGAGTACCTAACCAGGTGTCACTCACCTAACTGATCATACCTGCATCTCATTTAAAACACTATCCCTCAGCCATCTCAACAGCACCTATGGCTAAGGGCTGGGGGGTGATTGATATACCCGTTTATATTCTAGGAGGGTCGCCTCCACAACTGACGACCCTAAGAGGGGCCGACCCCCCACCAGGCCCCAACTGGCCTTCACCAGGCTCCAGACGACCCTACGAGGGGCCGACCCTTCACCAGGCTCCAGACGACCCTACGAGGGGCCGACCCTTCACCAGGCTCCAGACGACCCTACGAGGGGCCGACCCTTCACCAGGCTCCGGCCGACCCTACGAGGGTACGACAGTACGAGGACATAATCAAGCCAGACTCACTGCCGGAAGAAACTTTGCCCTCGGCCTCGGCTCATAGGCCGAGGGTGACATCATGACAGCGCGTGGTTTGGGAGACGCGTGGAACAGTGCGCGTGAGGCTCATATGACACGTGGAAGACCGTTACAACCGAATCACCCCCTCACGTGAGAGAATATTATGTCATCATTTGGCATCTACAGGTATCAACAGGGGATTGGCTAGATCATTATTCACATGCACCATGCTTACCTGGGGGGTACACTACACCCCCCAAGACCTATATATACTTGTCACCCCTAACCCTACAGGGGATCGATTCATTACAACCCTAGCTAAAACTCTGCTTGTTCACACACAGTAGAGAGAGAGAGAGGGTTATGTGCATTGTATCCAAGGCCATTAGTGCCCATACTTAGTGGATCACACACTCACAGTGGATGTAGGCCAATTTGGCTGAACCACTATACATCAGTCTTATTTCCTCTTATACTCATCTCCTTCTATACACTCATATATCTCTATGGCTGCCATGGCTGCTACCGCTTGAGCTCACTAACACTTACCTGGTGGTGCTAAATCTTAGCATCATCATATCCCATTACCCAAGTAGTAGACCCAAAACTCTCTAAGGTCCTAGTTTTACTAAATCCCACAACCCATACCTATATATAGTGGTGTAAGCTTGGGCTTTTGGCTAAGATTCCATTACGGAGGGTTAGAGATGGAGAAGAAATCACTATTCACTTTTTTTGTGAAAGGGGTGAGGGGATAATTCTCTCATATTTCACCATGGTGTCATCTCTAAGAGTGCCCACACAAAATGATTACTTTGGGTGGATAATATAGTAGAAAATTAGAGATTTTTGAAGCTTTCTTGAAAGGTTTTTTGAGACCTTGGAGGGCAACAAGGATTTCATCATCTTCAACCTTTGTCTCCCCATACGAATCACAACATGATTCGCTATGGTATTATATTATTGAACTGTAGGTTTAATATTTAAACCAAGCTCTTGATTTTCTTTTCAATGAATGATTAATCAAATATCTTTAGGGATGAAATTTTTTCGCATTTTAAATGTTAATACCTAGTTATTTTCTTATGACTAGGTTCATAATTCTATCTAATTCATTTCAGATTTCATTTAATTATGGATTAAACATTAGGGCATTTATATAAATCATTACTATGATATAGAATATAACAATTTCATTCAGATTTCAAGGCTAATTAATAGGATTTGACATCAAACTATCCTAATTCATTAACATGAGAATAAAGCTTAATTTAATAATTAAATGATTAAAATCAGATTATTAAAAGTGTTAATTCAAAATCCAATGAACTATCAATATTCTAACAAAAATCCAAATGAAATTCTTAGTCAATGTATAACTTCCTTTGATCGATTGATGAATCAAAGTCCCAAATTCTTCATTTTCTCTTCAATCCTTTGTGTCTCTTCTCTCAAGCTCTCTAGTGTTTTCAC
This sequence comes from Sambucus nigra, assembly GCA_949130495.1. Classification (NCBI taxonomy): domain Eukaryota; kingdom Viridiplantae; phylum Streptophyta; class Magnoliopsida; order Dipsacales; family Adoxaceae; genus Sambucus; species Sambucus nigra. The sequence continues at coordinate 55,730,465 of OX422219.1, forward strand.
AAATATCTTAAATGTGTCTTATGTTTGTCTAATTAACCTAATAAGAGTGCTTCACATGAAATTAGGCTTAGGCCCAATATAGGCCTCAACCCGATATGACCAAATACTACTCAAAATTACCTCAAACTCTATCCAAGTCACATAATTACCCAATAAACTTAAATCCTACTATTTTAAGTAAAGAACAATAATTATAAACGTCCCAAAGGTCAACACAAAATATGAAAAATTCTCATAAATTAATTTCTCCATTTAATTAGTTTATAAATCAGTACAAGTCAATTAAATTAGAAATTTAATAATTAATTAGTTACGTGGGACTAGACATTATAAAAAAACTACAAGTTTATATTCTTATTAATGTTGTTATGTCTCTTACCTGTTTATATTGCTAGTAATTAGTACCTTAACTCAAATCAAATGGCCAAATCAATCATTCAAGAAATGCAACCAAAAAGGAGTAAGATGTCAACATAATCTGATGAGGGAGATTTTGGTTAGAGCATACGAATGTTTGTATGTATATTCCATCAAACACCCCTCCTCCCTCTACTAGACAATCGGGTGGAGGTAGTTAAGATCTAGTCAATTGACCATTTAGTTATCAATAATGCACACTCCCTAATATAATGAACCACTACCCAAGGGAATATGTAATGTGTAACCCACCAACTGCTCAGGATACGACCACATGTACCATACGAGTAACCACCCCCTCAGTAAGGAGAAAGGGGTTATAGGATCCTCAATGTAAGGCTACTATATAAAGCCATGGTATCATAAAGGAAGGAACTTAACTGGTTACATGTAATCCTTTACTCCCAAATTAATAAAACTACTCCCCCTCTCCATTTGCCCTGTTGACGTAGGCCATCACGACCGAACCATGTACTTACTCTATTTCTAAGGCCACAACCCAGATTCGGGTTAGCGTCGGGTCAACCCGCATCGAGTCAAGGAGTTAAAGGGGGAGGGGGAAACTCCAGTTTTATCATTTAAAAGAAATCCTTTAATTGCACCTTTTAATAAGGATAAAATTATTGGTTTTAATTTGAAAAATATGTGATCACTTTATAAAAACCCGTTGAGTCCAACAATGCTAGATAAATAGAAAATGAATCATAATTGTCCCTGTATTATTACAACATTTGGTCCAAGGCCCGAAGAAAATGATATAAAATATCCCAAATTCAATGTTTTCAAAAAGACAAATTTTAAATATAATGACAGATATTCTAACGATGACTGTTGCCCTCAGGGGCCCTACCGACATCCTTGCCAACGTCCCTACTCGATGTCCCTGGGGGGTGAGGTTTTTAACATAAAAATCAGGGGCGAGCGAACAGTCAGAAGGGTGGGAAATACTAAGTTATACGTTTTCTATAAAATACTATATATATATATATAACGTGTATTTTTTATAATTCCGAAAATGTTTATCAACTTAGCCAGTATTAAAGCGACTACTATGCAATGCACCCCGAGCAATGTGCTCATACTCATACTTAACCATTTTATGTCACCCTTTACTTGGTCTTGAGGCTATTTAATCTTATTTTATTCCCCAATCTCCATTTTATCCCTTTTCTTAGGTTGTCCTATTTACATCCCTTAAGCATAACCAAATTCATTTTCATTTCGATTATATTTTCTTGGAATCCTCCAAATATTTCCATACTTTAATGGACTCCACACCTCTAGCTATGTTACCATATGTTATGGCCAGTGATTTTGGGTCTTTCACCCCAGGGTTTCAGGACCTTCTTAATTAATTTTGGTCTCATTCGAGTCCATACTAATGTGTTTTAACATTTTTACTAATGTTCACATTATTCCTCCATTTTTACTATTTTTATCATTTCTACGGTTCGTTTCACCATTTCACATCATTCACACTCCATTTTATCCACTTTATTTGTTTTTAACGAAAACCAACCGATAAGTTCTAATTAGGATGCCCAACCACCAGGACTCTCAATTTTACTAAAATTATCATTTTACCCTTTACTTATCGAAACCTTGTGAAAAACATATTTACTTCATTATGGAATCATAAATCATCATTTCATATTCAAAAAACACATTTTATGATTTTAGGTCCCAAAAATACATTTCATCATTTTATGCTCAAACCACATGACAAATACATTTAATCATTTGAAGGACTTTTTAGTAAAAATGTGCATTTTATCCTTATCATCATATGTAGTTTGAAACATCGTTTTCCCTCATTCTTATCAACATTTACAACACATTTAAGGGTTGATTTTCAAAAATTTCTTATTTTTTCATGAAACCCATTTCAAACTTCATATATCATGTTTACATATCTACCAACATACTTTATGATTCTAAACATGTTTAGGAGGATTTTAATAATTGAAATCCTTAGATATGAATCTAAATAGGATACCAGCATAAGATTATATTTTATGTGTCTATCCTTCATATTTCAAGATTAAAAACACTATTTGTTCTTCAAAACTTATTTAAATCTTGTTTTCTCAAAAACTCCACTTTTGCAAGAAAATCTTAAATACACATACTAGAAAATATTTTCTTTTGTAACATTAAATCACATTCTTGCATGCATACTACATACATTCATTGCTTTTAATCTTGAAATCTTGAAAAGGAAAAGCTCACCTTTGATTTGAAGAGGAGAAACTAAAGGGAAATGACTTGAAAGCTCTTAAAAACTCTAAACCTCTAAGAAAGCTTCAACTTCTTCAAGAGAGATCCAACAATGGCTTATTATACTAAAGTTCTTTCTCAAACTGGCTTCAAATAGGTGTATTTATCCTTAAAAATGGGTTAACTATGGGTAGGAATGATGGTTTAAGGCTTGGGGATGGTGGAAGTGGGCTGGAAATTGAGGAAGAAGACGAGAGTGTAGAGAGAGGAAGTAAAAATATGATGGAATGAGCTCTCTCCACCCTCACTCTTTTTTAAACCCCAAAGCCCTTAACCTTTAACCCTTTGGTCGAACCAAACCTTAACCCACATTTAATCTTCTCCAACAGGAGCTTGACAACTCAAATATCAAACGGTCCAGAAGGTGACATCACATAAAAATCTGTAGAAATATGATTTTCGTTAGGCTCGTTCGAACGGGATTTGGTCTCGTCAGAATGAGAACTCTATCTTTTTCGAATGAGCATGAGATGAGGTTATAACAAGAGTGCATTTTATTGACATGTACATCTTGTTTAATGGTCGTTTAAAGGTTCGCTCGAATGACCTCACTAATCTTGTTTGAATGACTTCTCTTTTCGTTCGAACGACCTCAGGAGTGCTCTAATTGTGTTTTAGCCCATTATTATTCATTCTGTTGGCACAAAAGCCACAAGGATAATTTAAATCAGATGAATTTACATTATATTCAGTTCATGGACCAAAGTCATTCTTATTTCAGGGAGTGAGGTTTAAATCTCATGCACGGGAGTTACATTATCCCCTCCTTAGGAGACTTCATCCCCGAAATCAAAATAACCAGTGTAGGGAAAGAGTTTCGAGTGCTTCACACGTATCTCTGAATTGCGCTCCCAAGTTACGGCTTTAACACCTTAGAACTCCCAAAGAGCCTTCACTAAAGGAATGACCTAATTATGAAAGACTCTGTCCTCGCGGTCCAAGATGGACACATGTCATGTAAAAAATGTAATGTCTTCCCTTAAATCGATGTGGCTTCAGTTGATGATGCATCGAGGATCTGGAAGATACTTATTTAGCCTGGAAATGTGGAACACACAATGGATAAGGGGGAACTGAGGGGGCAACACCAAGTGGTATGACACATCTTTGATCCGTTCTAAGATCTCAAAGGGACCAATATATCAAGGGGAAATCTTACCCTTTTGGCAAAAATAATAACTGTCAGTTCTATCTATAACCTTTAATATCATATGGTCACCCACATCAAACTCCAGAGGTATCCACCCATTATTAGCATAATTCTTCTAACGACTCTGAGCTGTCATGAGCCTCTGCCAAATTACCCAAACTCTATCCATCATCTGTCTGATAAAATCCGAATTGGTGAGATGCTTATCAGCCACCTCTTCCCAGTAAAGTAGATAGTGACACGACCTCCTATAAAGAGTTTCATAGGGAGCCATACCAATGTTTGCCTGATAACTGTTGTCGTAGGAAAACTCTGCTAGATGCAGATTCTCCACCCAACAACCCTAAAAATCAAGCGTGCATGCTCTTAACCCGTCTTCTAAGATCTAGATGGTCCGTTCCAACTACCCATCTTTGTCAGGGTGATACATTGTACTTATGATAAACTCGGTGCCCAATTACTCTTAAATATTTCTCTAGAACTAAGACATAAATCGAGGATCCCTTTCCAAGACAATCGAGAGTGGAAGACCATGAAGTCAGACTATTTATTAGACACACAACCTCACTAATTTAGCCATGCTGTATGTGACCTTAGTCGATAAGAAGTGCTCGAATTTCGTGAGTCAATCCACTATGGCCCATACGACGTCGTGACCACATTCAGACCCTGGTAAAGCTGTGACAAAGTCCATCATGATGTGATCCCACTTCCACTACACTCTGGGTAGTGGTTGTAACAGCACTACCAACCATCTATGCTCCGACTTCACCTACTGTTAAGTGTAGCACTTGGCTACATATGTCGCCACATCCATCTGCATACCGGACCACCAGAAGTCTCTGCATAGGTCCTTATACATCTTTGTAGAACTAGGATGTATGATAAAGCACAAGTGATGGGACTCTACCATCACCTCATCCTTAAGATCATCAATAACCCGAAGAATCAACCTGCCCTTTTATAGCACACCACCATCCATGTCCAAGATAAGAATGTCGAACACCTCACCACTCTAAATGCAGTCACGGTAATGTGAAAACTTCGGATCACACAACTGAGCGTCTTGAACTTGCTACTGAATGAGTGTCCTAGCTATATAACCCAAAGGTACGCCCTGTCGTAACCCCACTAGACAGGCAGTTAGAACTTCTGCAGTTCTCCAAGCATCTTTGCTTGGTAACACTTCATTTCTTCTAGAGTAAGCAAAGACTTTCGACTAAGAGAATTCACCATCACATTGGCCTTATTGGAATGACACTCTAAGGAAAAGTCATAGTCTTCCATTAACTCCATCTATCTTGTCCGACGAAGATTGAGGTCATGTTGAGTGAAATTATACTGGAGGACCTTATGATAAAAAAAACCCTCAAATTGTTACCCATATAGTTAATACCTCCTTATTTTAAGTGCGAACAATATAAGGAATAACTCCAAGTCATGGGTGGGATAGATCCTCTGATGCATCTTTAATTGACGGGATACATAAGCAAACACCTGACCATTTGGCATCAATACTGCATCATGTCCTGACCCAAAAGCCTAATAATACGCGTTATAGCCCTTATCACTCTCTGGAAGGATAAGAATAAGCTATGAAGTTAACCTAGACTTCAACTACTCAAAGAACGACTCACAATCCTCGGACCACTAAAAGTTCACATCCTTTCGAGTCAACAGGGTGAGAGGAAATGTAACTTTTGAGAAGTCTTGCACAAACCTACGGTAGTAACCGGACAAACCTAAAAAATTGCGCACCTTCGTGACTGTATTTGGCCTATCCCAACTCAGAATGGCGTCGACCTTAGAAGGGTTAATGGAGATTAAATGCCCATACCAAAAACCACATGGCCAAAGAACTTAACCTCATCCACCCAAAATTCACACTTCCTGAATTTGGCATATAACTCATTATCCTTTAGAACTTTTAACATTTTGCAAAGGTGCTCCTCGTGGTCCACATTCGATACCGAGTAGACCAGTATATCATCCATAAAATCCAGTTCAAAATAATTTAAGTAGGGACGATAGATACAATTCATCAGATCCATGATTTTTGTCAGGGTATTCGTCAAATCGAAAAGCATCACTAAAAATTCATAGTGTCCATACCGAGTTCAAAAATTTATCTTAGGAATGTCCTTCTCTCTGACATACAACTAATGATACCTAAATCGAAGGTAAATATTTGAAAATCTACTCTCCCCATGCAATTGGTCGAACAAATCATCAATACGGGGCGTAGGGTACTTATTCTTCACAGTTACCCTTTTTAACTGCCTATAATCGATGTAAAGTGGTAGGGAGTTATCCCTTTTCTTGGCAAAGAGGACTGGAGCTTTTCGAGGGGACACACTAGGGAGAATGAAGCCCTTGCTGGTTAATTCCTCCAACCGAACCCTTAACTCTTGTAATTTTTCCTGAGCCATCCTATGAGGTGCTATAAAGATAAGCGAGATGCCCTAATGCACCTCTCTAGTAAATTAAACCTTCCGGTGTGGGGGTAAACCAAGAACATCACTCAGGAACACATGGAGAAACTCCCGCACTATTAGGTAGTCTAACAACATACCATTCGCTCATCTTGAGCCACCATACTGCTCAACCGGCCGAAGTACCATTCCTTCTCACGCACGGTGGAAAATATGCAAGTATAAATGACATCCTAATCTCTATTGAAACGATGGTGAGACCCATCTAGGAAAGATACTGAAACACTATGCCGATGAAATTCGATGGTAGCATCAAAACAGGACAACCAATCGATACCAAAGATCAACCCAAAACCATCCATGTTCATGAGAATAAATTCGTACTAGAGAACATAATCTCCAGCTATAACCACTCAACTACAGCAGGTCTTATCAATAACTACACCACCATCGATCGAGCATCCTATGAAAATAAGAAGGTAAAAATGATCTACCTCTAATCCAAAATTGAATTCTAAAAGGATCGAGATAAATGAATGTGATTCTCCAGAATCAAACAGTGCCTTTACCCAACAACAGAATAATACCTTCTATCACAGATGGATCACTAGAAGGGGATGCAAACCGCGACATAACACAGGTTCATCCAGGGTTAAACCTGCTGCTCTGGCCACCAGGCACCAAATCTGGCACATGAATGCTCTGGACCTGACTAGGCCATGAATCATCCACGCTATGCCTCATCGATTGATGATACCTAGATGAAAACTACTGCTACTGCTGCTACTGGGTGGGGCTTGTGTAGCTAAAATTTCTGGCCGGTATATAGTTGACATTTATTTGACTTCCCTACTGGTTACTCGAAGCTCTCTACGGGTTATCCCTCTTGAAGTGACTAGGGTAACCACACGCAAAACAAGCCCTCTAAGTAATGGATATGTGACTCTGGTCACTGGTAGACTAGGCCGATGATGAGCTAACCCCCATAGAGGCCTTAAGCTTCGTAAAGAAGCCTCGAGTCCTTCTCCTGAAGTTCTTGTGACCACTTCCCTGGGACCCATTAGGATCCCTCATCTTCTCCCTGATGGCCTTGCCATCCTTTACCTCTATCTTTAACCTAATGTCCTTATTTACCGCAGTTTTGAAGTGTGGCGAATTCAAACTAACCACTATCCATCGAATAATGAGGTTAAGGCCCTTGACGAACAATTGTCTTTTTGACCTCATCCTTATACATTGCATTCACGTACTTGCACAAACTCTCAAACCTGACCTGGTACTCATTCACTGACATCTTCCCTTGAATCAGATGAAGGAACTCGTACTTCTTGGCATCTTTAAATGCCCGGGGAAAGTAGAGGTTTAGAAATGCGACGCTGAAATTATCCCAATCTATAGTCTCTACCACACTGGCAGAGTAGGTTCTCCACCAGCGTTGTGCCTACTATGTGAGATGGAAGATTACTATCTTGACTTTGTGCCCAGCTGGCACATTAAGATTACCCATAACCCGAGTGATCTCATCTAGCCACTCCTCTGTAGTGTCGGGGCTAGATGCCTCCCTAAAGTTGGGTGGATGCAGCCTCCTGAACCCCTTAATGTGGAGGTCGAGGTAGTGCTCTCAACCGTCCCACTACGATTGTCTATCTCCTGCTGACAGAGGGAGTCTACAAGCTAATGCACGGCCTGTTCCATGCACCTGAGCTCACTGTTCCCTGATCCGCTAGCCCCACCACGATGTGTAGTCATCTACGCAAGAATGGAGAGTTCAATACACAATGATACAAAATGAAAACAATAGCGAAAGTGATTAACTTAAACCAGTAACTAAAGCGGTAAGTACAAAAAAAATGTATAAAGGAAGTGTACTAAGAAAGTGTAGAACACTCTGTCGTGCTTGTTGCTTCTATTGCTCTGATACCATTTGTAATACCCCAACCCAGGTTTGGGTCACCGTCGAGTCAACCCGCACCGAGTCAAGGAGTTAAAGGGGAAGGAAAATGTCCAATTTTATTAGTTAAGAAAAATACTTTAATTGCACCTTTTAACAAGGATCAAATTATCGATTTTAATTTGAGAAATAGGTTATCACTTTATGTAATTAGGTTGATTAACAAGGTTTATTTATAAAAATCCATTGAGTCCAACAATGCTATTTAAATTGAAAATAAAACATAATTCTCCCTATATTATTACAACACTTGGCCTAAGGCCGGAATAAAATGATCTAAAATATCCCGTATCTAATGTTTTCAAAAAGACAAGTTTTAAATATAATGGCAGAGATTCTAATGACGATTGCTTGCATCAGGGTTCTTATCGGCATCCTTGCTAACGTCCCTACTAGATGTACCTGGGGGTGGGGCTTTTAACATAAAAAATAGGGGTGAGAGAATGCTCAGCAGGGTGGGAAATTCTAAGCTATACGTTTTCTATAAAAATATTATACATATAACGTATATTTTTTACAGTTTTGAAAACTTTTATCAACTTAGCCATTATTAATGCAAATACTATGCAATGCACCCAAGCGATGTGCTCATACTCATACTTAACCATTTTATGCCACCCTTTACTGGGTCTTGAGACCCGTTTAATCTTACTTTATTCCCTAGTCTCCATTTTGTCCCTTTTCTTAGGTTGTCTTATTTACATCCCTTAAGCACAATAAAATTCATTTTCATTTCCATTATCTTTTCTCGAAATCCTCCAAATATTCACGTACTTTAATGGGCTCCACCCCGCTGACTATGCTACCATATGCTCTGGTCGGTGACTTTGGGTCTTTCACCCCAGGGCTCTGCGCTCTTCTTAATTAATTCTCGATCTCATTTGAGTCCATATTAATGTGTTTTAATATTTTTCTCAATGTTCACATTATTTCATCATTTTTATCATTTATACGCACGTCATTTTATCCAGTTTATCTATTTTCATGAAAACCGACCGATAAGGTCTAATGAGGAAGTCCAACAACTAGGAATCTCATTTTACCAAAATTATCATTTTACCCCTTATTTATCGAAACCTTTTAAAAAACATATTTACTTCATTATGGCATCATAAATCATCATTTCATATTCAAAAATCACATTTTTCTTTAAAGTCCAACATTCCTCTCCATAGAGGGTTGCTGGCCTAACAATTGTTTAATAATTGTTTTTTTTTAAATTTATTAGTTATCCTCTTATCGCATAACACTCCACTTGTTTGTCTCCATTTCATCCAATCATTTGAATCATCAATATTACCATTACTTTGAATCACTGAACCTAAATAACACAATTTATTAGTTTGTTTTATCACTTTTTCTTCAATCTTTAACAATTTTAATTCTACGGATTTTTAGTCCCTTAGATTCTAAGGCATTTCTCAAAGTATTTACTCTCATTTCTAAGACCTCCTTTGAAGTCTCTACTAAAACTATTTCATCCGTAAATAACATACACCATGGGACATCTTCTTGTATATCCTTAGTAATCTCATCTAATACAAGGACAAATAAGTAAGGACTTAAAGTCGATCCTTGACATAGGCCCATTTTAATCATAAAATCATTAGTTTCTCCACAAATAGCTCTTACTCTAGTCTTTGTGTTATCATACATCTCTTCAATAACTTTATTATAAGTCATAAGGATTCCTTTTCTCCTTAAAGCCTACCATATTATATCCCTAGGTACTCTATCATATGCCTTTTCTAAGTCCATAAAGGCCATATGCAAATTTTTATTCTTACTTCTACATTTCTCCATTAATTGTCTTAATAAGTAAAAAGCTTATGTGGTTGATCGCCCTAGCATAAATCCAAATTGATTGTCCGAAATAGTTAACTCATTTTTTATTCATTGTTCGATAACCTTTTCCTATAATTTTATATTGTGATTCATCAGTTTGATTCCTCTATAATTATCGTAGTTTTGTATATCCCCTTTATTTTTATACAACGGTATTATGGTGTTTTTTCTCCACTCATCTGATATGTTTCCTTCTTTTAAAATTTTATTAAATAAACATGTTAACCATTCTACTCCTATAATTCCAAGGGTTTTTGAAACTGTAAATCGTGGACCGAACCGACGCCAAAAAATAAACTGGGATCGAACCGATTAAAAAAAAGACCGAAAAAAGTTCGGTTCAGCTCGATTTGATTAGGTTCGTCGATCCGGTCATTTTTTAACTCACCTAGTTGAGGCGATAAAATCATATGTCGGGAAACTAAGGTGTTACACCAAGGTTGATGTGACAACCCGCCTACTAAAATAATAGGTGGCCAGCCCAATACTCTAATAATTACAGGAATCATAGATGGTCCATTCTTAGCATCACTGTCGATTTAAAATATTAGTATGAGATAACCACCAATCATTTTAGAAAACGGATTGTCAGATACAAAAAATTTAAAAGTAAAAGAGAAACACTTAGGCAATCCCATTTGTAAAAATGGTGGGTATCAAAAATCGATGAATAAAGTATGACAATACAATAAATAATCACCGAATAAGCTGTCGGTGCACAGACCAATACAAATAATATGCTAAGTATTACAATCAATATTTACAATATTATAAATGAGTGCAAAACCTTGGGCAAACACGCCCGAATAACTATACTGAACATAACTAGTGTACAGAAGAAAGGAGCGTCTACTACAAGTATCCTACAACATCCGCAACATGCTGTAGCTCCCTGACAACTGGAATGGAATATGTAAATACAGATGTCCATGCGGAAGCGCACCTGTAACAACAAAGAATTTGCAGAAACAAGGAAATATAGAAACCGGTCAGGGCCGGGTTTGATATGATTACCATGTGACTAAAATGCATGGCAGGTAAGTGCGTAAATCTCTCGCAGATAACAATAATATTCCTCACCTCTCAATCTAGCAGCAACCTAACGCAATATCGTGAGATGTTCTAGTTAACCCTAAGTACTAAGGGCTAACTTTTCCCCATTCTCAACACTATGCCCTATTCGTGCGTGGGGTGTCTCGCAAAGCGAAATCCAAACAAGGAACCCCCCCGATACACTACTACTTAGGCAAGGTTAATCGTCGAGATCCATTAGACCCTAAGCACGAAATAATAAATAAGTACATGTGTGTGCATAAGTGTGGGAGGTCATAACTACAGCTACTCAAGAAGTATAAAAGTAAACCCAACCATCATCTAGTGGCCCAATTCCTAATTCTTTATTTAGGAATATACATATATGGTAAATTCATTTTATCAAATGTTTACCAATTAATCCCATTTCAAAACTTCTTTACCAAATTTTATTTCCTTTCTTCTATCCAGGAAAATACATAATTTAAAGCAAGTTTTATTATCATAAAAATGCTTTACTTTCATATCATAACATCCATTTTCCTTCTTCCATCCGAAAAATGTATTTAACATTCCATTTCCCTTCTTCTATCCGGGAAATGTAAATTAAAGACATTTTATTATCATAAAATGCTTTAATAACCAGTAATGTCCTACATTATTGAATCATAGTTATATATCATATAATATAACGAAATCTAGGACCGCCCGTCCGGGTTTCCCCACTGTGCGCGCCCCTAAATGGCTATCATCTTCCAGGGCCTCCAAGATAACTTGGGATCCTAACGAAACGTCGGGAAGCGACCATGTGCCTGCGGGATAGTCAAGACCACACCCGGAATCTCCTAACCAGCGCAGAAATATATAAACAAACGCTCACATGGCCTAGGGACTATATCCACCCTGCATCATTAGCCAGGGGGCTTCACCACAACGCGCGCGACTTCCCTTATGATAGCGATTTAGAGAGGTGTGTATCCATAAATTATCATTTATGAAAAACATTACTTTTTCCATTTTTGAAAACTCATATTTTACATTTCCAGAAGTCCTCCATTTAGCCATTTAGCACCAAGTCTTAGCAGGTGCATTTCATTCTTATTAAGTCATATTTTATTAATGACCTAAGACCCAAAGTTCCATTAACCTCAAAATAGCCTCGAATAGTTTATATAATTCATAAACCCTCAAAGTGAGTCTCCATAATGGAGTGTCTCCCAAAAGCTCAACATAATATTTTAACTTCCCATAGGAAGGCTCCTAACCTTGGACCTAAAAGAAAAAGGGCAAAAAAATCAAAATAAGAAAATCTCACAAAAATAGGGGAACCGAATCGATTCGCTAGACAGCCGAATCGATTCGGTGAGCAAAAACTGACCTTCTGCAATTGCCGAATCGATTCGCTTTAAATCCGAATCGATTCGGTCTGCAAGACCTGTATCCCTCTCCCTATCCGAATCGATTCGCCCATAAGGCCGAATCGATTCGGTCCTGAGATTTTGCCCAGTTTGGGCGACGGGTTACATAAACCCTAAAATCCCAAAACCTCCATTCTTTGCTTTTACCCAACATCAACAACATCTAATTCTACCAAATCATTCCTACACCATTTACAACTAATAATATATCCTCAAATCAAATTAAAACTAAGATTTAAGGGTTTAATCATCAAAATCAACAAATACTCATTTATGGGTTAAATCTCCAAAACCTAACTACACATGCAATTTATCACATTAAATCAATATCTAGCAAGTAAGAAACTTGCCTCGGGGTTCGTAGTCTCGGAACACCTCCGGTAGCGACGAATTCCGGCCCAAATCCTCCATTTTCTCTCTCTCTCTCTCTCTACTTCTCCCAACTCTATCTTCTCTCTCTCTCTCTCTTGGCTTTCTCACACAAATGAAGAAAAAGAAAGGGGGTGGGGGATTTATAAGGGTCTAAAAATATAAACCCCCACTCCTAATAGCTAATACACCACTAAAATGACTCGTAACCACTTAATTGAGTCATAACCCCTTAAAAATGCCTAAATCTCCAAAAATTACAACTGGGCACTTATTTCGACTATCTTGACTATTCTAAAAACAACCGCACCCCCTATTTTGGTATTCGGGAAAGTGTGAACTATTTTTATGTTCCAATTCCATTTTAAATTCATTAATTATACCCAAATTCAAATATAGGTCATAACCGTCGTTTTACATATAACGACGCAAAATACACAATATAACACTATTCCCTTTCTCTTGACGGTAAATAGTCAAAACATAGTAAATATTATCCCTAAGTCTCACGGGAAATAATATTTACTCCAACATTCCCTATTTTATAAAATTAGCCCATAGGCAAAATAGTATAAAATAGTCGCTCGAAAACCTGGGTTGTTACATACCCCCCCCCCCTTAAAGGGGAATTTTGCCCTCAAAATTCAGGCGTAACCCATAAACATAAAAAGGGTATACTATACCAAAACCGTGCTATCATACTAGCAAACCCTTGAATAGAGATGTCCCCATAGGACTCAGACTAAGGTCATCGCTATCGATCTCAGAAACTATCGATCCTACCCTTCTACTACGGGAGGAGATACCCACACAAGCTCGGTACTAATTGCCTTACTTTCCGAAACACGTTATACCTCTACTAGGGAATAACTACACTAACTTACAATCGCTAACCCTCAAAGGTCTATTCGCGTTGGTGTAACCCTCAAAGGTCTACTTACTCACTGAGCCCAATCTAAAGGAAGGTTCCCGGACCACTCCCAGTCCCAGGAATATACTATTCGCTGTTTCCATTCCAATGAGTGGACAAGGCATATTGCCATCTACACAAGGCTATTCATGGCCTAAAGTTTATCGAAGACGATCAGAACTATTGCAAGAAAATTCGATCCATAGAATTTCTACTCCGATCTCACCTGAAATCAAATCCACCCTTCCACTTACGGGTGGTAGGATATACCCCATATCCCAACGGTTCCCATTCTTCCTGGAGACTTTACCTATACCTTGACACCAATGTCTCGTCTCGGTGAAGCTCACTCCACTTGGCATTCCATGCCATGAATAAACTCTAAGATGGTCTCTACTCGGCGCCTATACTACTCCCGTTCGCATTGTCTTAGCAAAAGGAAATATCCTAACGCTATTCCTTCACAGTCACAAACTTGTTATTCGTGAAAAGACTCCAAATTCCTGTCCAGGAGAAATGCCTCTAAGTCTTTAAGGCAAATACTACCGCCATGAACTTTAAATCAAGCATGGGATGACATGTAGTAAAAATGTGAGACATACGAATAATAGGCCCATGTTCCCATATTAGCACATCCCGTTCCTGGCAAAGACTCGTTTGTTAAATCCACTCTCGATCATAACAACACGAGTGCAGGAGAAAAGTCAACTTATACTCCAACTCCTCCAAAGGTAGGTTACCCATGTAACCCTCTAACTACGAGAGGCCCCACCACTAATGGCCTAACATTCTAACGAGCTCGAAATCCCATACTTCTCGTCTAGGGACCAAATCCTACTTAGAGTTAACCCACAACTTATTGTGGTCAACTCCCAACCATCTTCCTAAACTAACGCCGCATGCCCTAAGGACCTAGCGTCCTAAGAATCCTAAGGTCAATCTATCTATCCTAACCTACTCGTATAAGTATAATACTAAATATCCCTAGTGTCCAAGATCTTTCCCGACTTCCGACATTAGCTCGGTTTCATGCGTGGGACGTCTCGCCGAAGCGAAATCCAAACAAGGAACCCTCCCGTTACACTACTACCTCGCATTGTTAGTCGTCGAGAAGTAACGGTCGAAGACACATGATCGGGATCGACGGAACCCTAATTCGAAACTCTACTACTACATGTAAACGTCTACGTCCTACCATAACTATCGACTGAGGCATTTACTTTCAGTAAGATGCCACCAATACTCTACCCAAAGAGACACACATATCTCTAAACAAATGGCCTTCTCATAAGACACAACCATAAGTCCCTATCGGACATCCATAATCTTAGTCTTCCCCCACGTTAGTCAGAGGAAAACTATCATAGTGCTCATATGTCGCACCTGAACTTAGCCCTTAATCACTCATATACGTGATTCTTGGCTAAACCTTCCAACCAAGCACTTAACCAACAGAAAAGAAAAAGGAGAAAAGAATAGAAAATAAAATGCACATCTCTCCACTCCCAACGTCGTTAAGGTTCATGCGTGGAGCGTCTCGCCGAAGCAAAATCCAAACAAGGAACCCCTCCACACAGTCACCTTAACTAGCCAGTCGAGGAGATAAGGCAATAGCATACACAAGCAAAGCAAACAAGCAAGCAAAGAGAATAAAATAAAAAAAAATAAAAATAAAGGAAACTATCTACACACCTTAAACCACCTCTATAAAGTCTCAACCCGTATCCAGGAGAGATATTATAGAACAACTAGTCCTCCTCCTAGAACTAGAACTAGGATAGCCTCGCGATATATTCGCTTGCTATCACCCCAACCAATCTAAGAATATCTCTACTCGTATAATATATAATACAAGTAGCACGTACCACCTATATCACCACTCGCCCCATAACGAGTGTGAAGGAAGATACAGAACTCCCCTATCATGGAAGTCACATAGATATACTTACTATATATAAAATATGCACCGATACCATCACAAGCTCGATATACGCACCCGAATCTAGGGCTAACACCAAACTACTCCCATCTTACCTAAGGAATGCACTACTCGCACCCTAGTTAGAAAGTCCCACCAACATACTAGCCAACCTCCTTGGCTGCTATCGATAGTTCTAAGACACGACATTCTAGTCTTACCCGAACCAAACTACTTCCATCAATGACTCAACTAGGAGTCCTATTCTTGCCGGTTATATTCAATCGACAAGATCGGAACGCATAGTTCCCTTGACTTCTTCAGCAAGGAGAACATTCTACCAGCTTCCCCAACCTTAGCTCCACGAGTCTTCCCCGGGTGGATGTCCACCAATGGGGTCTCATGAACACTGCTTCTCCAAAAGTGTTTCCAACACTTACTTACGAGCCTAGCATTTCCACTGAAAGGCACTCTCTATGGGAAAAAAAACATTCTGTCCCACCATAAAGGGGTGACTATCATATCCGCCACTTCAACCTTACTCCTAAGGGTGAAAGGTTTTCCTAAAATCCTCACACCTGAGCACTCCTATACCCAACTCTAGGCCAAACTCTCGGGCCTTACGCTCTCACCGAACGAGGTTACACTTCCTCGATCCAACCAAACTTTCAACATGTGGTCCTAATAAGAACCTCTCAACTCCGGATTGACATTGCTCGGAGTCCCAAGCATAGTACCACTTTTTACTGACAACGGTACTTGGGAAACTATTTTCACTGTGCTTAGTAGTCACGACGGCAATATAAAATAATGCTGCAAAGGGAGAGACCTCCAAAGCGGTCCTTGTTCCCGACCACAGCCTACAGCTTATAGTAATCCCATCCTATGACGCCTTCACAACGGCCTTCCTCAACGCCCTTCATCTAACGACTTACAAGCCTCACACAAACGCGTAGAAGATCTTCGGGGTCCTCATACCATACCAGGAGAACGAAATCTCACAAGAGAATTCAACGACCTTATTCCTAAGGATCTACATCAAATAGAGAGAAACGCAGAAGACGTAAAACATCCGCACAGATTCCTAAGGACTCTAGAACCTAATGCTCTGATACCATCTGTGACAACCCGCCTACTAAAATAATAGGTGGCCAGCCCAGTACTCCAATAATTACAGGAATCATAGATGGTCCATTCTTAGCATCACTGTCGATTTAAAATATTAGTATGAGATAACCACCAATCATTTTAGAAAACGGATTGTCAGATACAAAAAATTTAAAAGTAAAAGAGAAACACTTAGGCAATCCCATTTGTAAAAACGGTGGGTATCAAAAATCGATGAATAAAGTATGACAATACAATAAATAATCACCGAATAAGCTGTCGGTGCACAGACCAATACAAATAATATGCTAAGTATTACAATCAATATTTACAATATTATAAATGAGTATAAAACCTTGGGCAAACACGCCCGAATAACTATACTGAACATAACTAGTGTACAGAAGAAAGGAGCGTCTACTACAAGTATCCTACAACATCCGCAACATGCTGTAGCTCCCTGACAACTGGAATGGAATATGTAAATACAGATGTCCATGCGGAAGCGCACCTTTAACAGCAAAGAATTTGCAGAAACAAGGAAATATAGAAACCGGTCAGGGCCGGGTTTGATATGATTACCATGTGACTAAAATGCATGGCAGGTAAGTGCGTAAATCTCTCGCAGATAACAATAATATTCCTCACCTCTCAATCTAGCAGCAACCTAACGCAATATCGTGAGATGTTCTAGTTAACCCTAAGTACTAAGGGCTAACTTTTCCCCATTCTCAACACTATGCCCTATTCGTGCATGGGGTGTCTCGCAAAGCGAAATCCAAACAAGGAACCCCCCCGATACACTACTACTTAGGCAAGGTTGATCGTCGAGATCCATTAGACCCTAAGCACGAAATAATAAATAAGTACATGTGTGTGCATAAGTGTGGGAGGTCACAACTACAGCTACTCAAGAAGTATAAAAGTAAACCCAACCATCATCTAGTGGCCCAATTCCTAATTCTTTATTTAGGAATATACATATATGGTAAATTCATTTTATCAAATGTTTAGCAATTAATCCCATTTCAAAAATTCTTTACCAAATTTTATTTCCTTTCTTCTATCCAGGAAAATACATAATTTAAAGCAAGTTTTATTATCATAAAAATGCTTTACTTTCATATCATAACATCCATTTTCCTTCTTCCATCCGGAAAATGTATTTAACATTCCATTTCCCTTCTTCTATCCGGGAAATGTAAATTAAAGACATTTTATTATCATAAAATGCTTTAATAACCAGTAATGTCCTATTTTATTGAATCATAGTTATATATCATATAATATAACGAAATCTAGGACCGCCCATCTGGGTTTCCCCACTGTGCGCGCCCCTAAATGGCTATCATCTTCCAGGGCCTCCAAGACAACCTGGGATCCTAACGAAACGTCGGGAAGCGACCATGTGCCTGTGGGATAGTCAAGACCACACCCGGAATCTCCTAACCAGCGCAGAAATATATAAACAAACTCTCACATGGCCTAGGGACTATATCCACCCTGCATCATTAGCCAGGGGGCTTCACCACAACGCGCGCGACTTCCCTTATGATAGCGATTTAGAGAGGTGTGTATCCATAAATTATCATTTATGAAAAACATTACTTTTTCCATTTTTGAAAACTCATATTTTACATTTCCAGAAGTCCTCCATTTAGCCATTTAGCACCAAGTCTTAGGAGGTGCATTTCATTCTTATTAAGTCATATTTTATTAATGACCTAAGACCCAAAGTGCCATTAACCTCAAAATAGCCTCGAATAGTTTATATAATTCATAAACCCTCAAAGTGAGTCTCCATAATGGAGTGTCTCCCAAAAGCTCAACATAATATTTTAACTTCCCATAGGAAGGCTCCTAACCTTGGACCTAAAAGAAAAAGGGAAAAAAAATCAAAATAAGAAATCTCACAAAAATAGGGGAACCGAATCGATTCGCTAGACAGCCGAATCGATTCGGTGAGCAAAAACTGACCTTCTGCAATTGCCGAATCGATTCGCTTTAAATCGGAATCAATTCGGTCTGCAAGACCTGTATCCCTCTCCCTATCCGAATCGATTCGCCCATAAGGCCGAATCGATTCGGTCCTGAGATTTTGCCCAGTTTGGGCGACGGGTTACATAAACCCTAAAATCCCAAAACCTCCATTCTTTGCTTTTACCCAACATCAACAACATCTAATTCTACCAAATCATTCCTACACCATTTACAACTAATAATATATCCTCAAATCAAATTAAAACTAAGATTTAAGGGTTTAATCATCAAAATCAACAAATACCCATTTATGGGTTAAATCTCCAAAACCTAACTACACATGCAATTTATCACATTAAATCAATATCTAGCAAGTAAGAAACTTGCCTCGGGGTTCGTAGTCTCGGAACACCTCCGGTAGCGACGGATTCCGGCCCAAATCCTCCATTTTCTCTCTCTCTCTCTCTACTTCTCCCAACTCTCTCTTCTCTCTCTCTCTCTTTTGGCTTTCTCACACAAATGAAGAAAAAGAAAGGGGGTGGGGGGATTTATAAGGGTCTAAAAATATAAACCCCCACTCCTAATAGCTAATACACCACTAAAATGACTCGTAACCACTTAATTGAGTCATAACCCCTTAAAAATGCCTAAATCTCCAAAAATTACAACTGGGAACTTATTTCGACTATCTTGACTATTCTAAAAACAACCGCACACCCTATTTTGGTATTCAGGAAAGTGTGAACAATTTTTATGTTCCAATTCCATTTTAAATTCATTAATTATACCCAAATTCAAATATAGGTCATAACCGTCGTTTTACATATAACGACGCAAAATACACAATATAACACTATTCCCTTTCTCATAACGGTAAATAGTCAAAACATAGTAAATATTATCCCTAAGTCTCACGGGAAATAATATTTACTCCAACATTCCCTATTTTATAAAATTAGCCCATAGGCAAAATAGTATAAAATAGTCGCTCGAAAACCTGGGTTGTTACAGTTGATAAGATCTTGGTACCCTACTACACATACGTAATTTATTTTGTGTTGTTTATTCTTATATTTAACATGATATTAGATCTTCCTATACAAAGGTTAATGCCCAATTACTCTCTGTCACTCGATAAAAATATGCTCAATTGTTTTATGTCACTCAATAAAAATATAGGATAATTTACTGTTTGGGGTACATTTGTTTATAATAATTGGGGCTTGGTGTACGTTAGTTTCTGTTTTAGTTAGTTAGGTGTTATTTTAACGATTTATGCAAATATTCGTCTGATAAATGTACCCTTTTTCGTTAACAAACCAAAATACCCTTATATGTAAATACCCTTATATCATAACCCTCAAATCCTCTCTTTCACACTCTCTCTTTCTCAGTCATCTAAAAATATGAAGTAATCACAGTTTGATTTTGATGGCGAGAGGTTTTTCATGGCCGTAGCTTTGTTCTCTAGAGGTTTGTACGCCGAACATTTGGATTTAGAGTTCAGAGGTTTGTTTTCCTTTTTTTTTTGAAAAGATCATTTTGTTCGAAGGATTTAGAGTTCGGACATTTCCATTTTGTTGGTCGGAGGTTTAAAAATCCATTGGAGTTTCAATTTGATTTAGAGTTTCGATTTGATTTGGAGTTTGGGTTTGATGGCCGAAGTTTGGGTTTTTAACGGTTGCATTTTTTTTGGTTGGAGGTTTGGCTAGAGTTTGAGTTTGATGGCTGGAGGTTTGGGTTCAATTCATTTTTTTGGCTGGAAATTTCGATTTTATACTGGAATGACCCTTCATTTTTTTGGCTATAATTTTTTTGGGAAATTTATTTTTTCGGTCGGAGTTTCGATTTTATACTGGAATTATTTTTGTTTTAGTTCGAAATTATATTTTTGGGTGGAATTTTTTCCTTTTAAAAAAAATGAATTTATTAAGTGAAAAACCTTTTTTTTTCTAAAAATGTAATCCTTACACTGAAATCAGTTTTATTTCCATATTGTTTTGGCTGGAAATTATTTTTTTTATGAAAATATATTTTTTAATTCAAATCATTTTTATTTTAATATTTTTTTGCTAGAACGTTTTTTTGGAAATATATATTTTTGAATTAAATTTGTTTTATTTTTTATTCTTATGCTGATGGATATATTTTTGGGGGAAATAATTTTTTATACTGAAAATTAGTTTCTTTTTTTTATTAAATTCTTTTTTGAAATCATTTGAAAAGTTATTTTTAATACAATTGTAAAATTATTTTTAAATAGTTTAATATTTTACTCTTGTTTAATATTTTTAAACAGTTATATTATGACTTTATATAATAACTCTTAAAAAAACTATTTAAAAAAGTTTTTTAAATATTATATATATAAAAATAGTTTATATGAAAAAACTGTTTAAAAATATTTTTTTCTTAAAAAAAGTTAATATTTTTATATATAAAAAGGTTATATATAAAAAATCAGGTTATATATAAAAAAAGTTATACATATAAAAACAGTTTATATGTATACAAAAGTTTACATATAAAAATATATTCACCGGCTAGGTTCAAGTCACGTCAAAATCCAACATAGAAAATTAACATTTTGCACCGGATATCAGAACCTCCACCATAGCCACTTGGCTTTTGGCTGATTGCCCCTTTATTGGAGAGTGTGTAACAAAATGCCATTTAAAGTGATTTTTGACAATTTGGTGCACACTTTAGGGTTCTTTTGGAATTAATTTAACTTCTACATGAACCCTTGCATTTCAACGAACATTTAAGATTTGTTACAATGACAACTCTTGTGTTTTTGTATATTGGTCCAAATCACTTACTATTCTTGCTTAATTGATGAGTTACATTCTATAATTATTGTTAATTGGTCATTATATTTGTTAAATACTAAAAATATTGCAACATTCTAAAATGCCCTTTGATATTGTCTAAAACTATTTTTATAGTTTAGAGAAACGGAAAATATGACGAGTTACATGGGGTTTAATTAAAATTTTATTTCGAAACAATTTATTTTTTTCTTTCTTGTCCACTAGTTAGCCCCGACTAAACACACACACACACACACACACACACACACACACACACACACACACACACATATATATATATATATATATATATATATATATATAGATAGATAGATAGATAGATAGATAGATAGAGAGAGAGAGAGAGAGAGAGAGAGAGAGATTCAACTATAATAAATTACTTTTACATGCATGTTATTCTATAGATAATGTTAGAAGTGCCATGAATATTGGATATACGTTTTTGGACTATCTTTATTTGTATCCTTTAGATTTTGTTCATTTTAAAGTTGAGAGAGACCAAAATTTATAGTGTTGACATAAACACAACAGTCTATGTCAATGCCGTCGACACCTTCGTCACGCGTATTCGTGGTAGAAAGACCAAAACGTCCTAGGAATAAGTTATAATTTGTATGAGAAGCTTGCTGGAGAGAAAATAGCGACGAACGAACACTCAAAGAAAGGTAAAAAGAGTGTTGTAAATGAGAAACATCAAGAATGGGGGAAAATACTATTTGAGTGTCCTATATTGGTGAATCTTGATGAAGTCCACACTCCCCGTAATGAGATGAGTCGTATTTGAAATACTCTATCAAACTCCAAACGGGAAAACACAACATATTATCCGGGACTCCTTTCCAAGATAATTTCGATGAGCTCTACAACACACTGCATTTGGCAAGGCCAGAAAAGATAGATTTTCTTACCAAACATGCGTTTAGAGGGCGACAACCCAAAGCACCCCCAAAAAGGTCCCGTGAGATGCGTAAACACCTCGCACGAGACCAATGCAACCTCCAGGAACCGATCGCATGGTCACGGGGCCTCCGATTTGAGAATATGATGATAATTTAAAAATATATAGACTTAGGCTTAAAACATGCCGTTAGATGGCGAAAGCCAAAACATCCCCCAAGCATCCCCGTGACAGGCACGAATACCTCACACGGGATCAATGTAACTCGCAGAAGCCGGGCTCGTGGTCACGGGACCCACAGTTTGAGAATATGATGATAATTTGAAAATATCTAGCATTAGGCATGAAAACTTATTGTTAGAGGGCGAAAACACAAAGCACCCCCCAAACAACCCCGTGAGAAGCACGAATTCCTCTCACGGGACCGACGTAACTCGTAAGAATTGACCGCATGATCACGGGACTCCCAATTTGAGAATATGATGATAATTTGAAAATCTCTAGAATTAGGTTTAAAAATATGTCGTTAGAGGGAAAAAAACCCAAAGCCCCCTCCCCCCCCCCCCCCCCCCCCCAAACGACCCCGTGAGATACCTCTTACGGGGCTGTTTAGGGGGTGTTTTAGAGTTTCTCCCCCTAACGACCTGTTTTTTTGCATAAGTCTAGATATTTTTGAAATTAACGCCGTGTTCTCAAACCGGGGGTACTGTAATTATCCAACAGCCAAAAACCTACAACAAGCCAACAACCAATAATTATCCCATACTCCTTCTAACATACTATCCAACAACTAATAATTATCCAACAACCAAACCAAACAAAACCAATAATTATCCTGTACTCCTTTCATCATCTAAAATATTTAAAAGATAATGCATATCAATTATATAAGTGCTTCAGTTAAAGTAAAGCGTACCTGATTCCTACGATCCAAGAAGGCCAATAAATAGAGTCTTATGAATTTGTGATTAGACCAAATTGATCCTGGAGCCCCCAATATATTCTTTTACATGTACATTTTTTAATTAGTTTCTTTAATATAATCTTCATAAAATTAAGAAAATTTTACTTCATTTTATGAACACTGCATCAACGAAACTGATCAACAAATTTATATGTACAGGAACACGTGGAAATTGAGCTAGGTCAATTTGATCCAATCACAATCACAAACTCAAATGACTCTATTCTCAAACCGAGTGTCTTGTGAAAGTAACTAAACATTCAACTGAGCATAACATATTATCGAAAGTTAACTTACATAAATCATATTAAACATTCGTAAAAGTAACTAAACATTCATACATCAAAGTACATCGCTAATTTAATGTCAATATCATAATAGGATACATATAATATTGACAAGGATAACATAATATTTTGATACTCAATCTTCTTCTAAATTAACTAAAAGATCCTTCAAATTGGCGTTGTCATCAAGAGCTGGCTAGAACTCTTTGGGAGCCATGAATCATCCACTTGAGTAGTCATACCCTTTGGTGCATGCATAACAATAGACCAGTTGCTATCGTTTATGCACTTCGAGTATAATACCTTCTTTACGTTCTGAAAGGCATAAACAAAAGGATCGATGACTATGCGATCTTTACTCTTTAGCTTTGATAAATCTACCACAATAAGTTTGGAGTTAGTATCAACTTTGCAAGCATTCGTTGTATCATCTACCATTACCCAATCACAATAAAATACGGTTTCGGTGAAATCTAAGTAATCAAGTTTTAGGATTTGTTGGATTATCCCATAATAGGTTAGCATCGTATTCTTTGGATTTTTATCGCTTTTTCTAACGATAAAAGTGGTCAAGGTAGAAATTAATATTCCACTATTTTGCGTCAAAAGCTTTTCCTCATATGGATATGAAATGAAATCAATACCGTTGGTGTGGAATTTCTTAAACCCTTTTACACGAAAACTAGGGCCTTTTGCTAGGCGTGTAAACCTGGAAGAGACATTAACTCTTTTTAGAAGATGCATTTATTAAAGAATTTGTATCAGGGCATGTTTTTATCACACACAAATAAATAACGAGACACATAAGTTGTGAAATTTACCTCTTTTGATACCCATGCCCTAAAATCAGTTGTCGTGCAATTTCTCCTTTGATCTTGAGCAATTTCATTCTTATACTTCCTACCGGTAAAATGTAGAGTTTAGATCATGAAATATAAAAAAAACATATAATCAAAGAAGAAGAATTCAGTAGATACTCACTATCTCCAATCTTCGACTTCATCTTGCTATTCGAAGACATGACGAGTTGCTTGCTCGTATTGTAGATTTGTGAGTTTTACCTCTTTAGGTTTCCTAAACGGTAATTCATCCTCAAACTCGTCAGGTTCCTTGATCAATCATTCTCCATGAGGATTGAACATCCTCACCTCTTGATCAATCATCCTCAAATTCGTATAGCGATGATTCCACCGTTATGTATTCTTCAGCAATTGACCCTCTAATATACCGTGTATTTTTACTTAATCTTTGAAGGTTTTCATCAAGCGCTCAAAAGGATACATCCAACGATACCGAACGGGACCACATAATAAAGCTTCATCGCATATATGCACAAGTAGGTGGATGCTGATATCGAAGAACGATGGAGGAAAATATTTCTCTAATACAAAAACTTCCACGACTAAAGTTGATTTCGCAGCTTTAATGTGCCTTCTGTTTACCACTTTTGCAAAAAGTTGGGTACTTTGACGCCCCGAACCGAATTTAAGGGTTATTATAGGATCGACCCTGATCCGTTACAAGTGTCAAGTGTGGGGTGCAATGAACAACCAAAATAATGTTACTATTCTAGTTTTATTATTAAATAAGATTACTCTTTTCTTAGCATGTGATTCCAATATAAAATAAACTATGTGCGGGACCCAAGGGAAGTGCCCCCAAGGCCAAGTAAATAGAGCTACTAACGTTAATGCAAGTAAATATTGCCTGTATAAATCTCTCAAAGTATGGAACCGCATACAACCAACTGTAACAAAGAGGAGGGAGTGAGCGAAAGGCTCAGTGGGATTTATACAAATGCGGCATAGAAACGAACGGCAGAAAAGAATACTCATTCACTATATGCTCATGAAAATATTTATATATCCACACATATAATTTTGAAAATACATGCTCCGATGTATTAAACCATTTTATTCCAAAAATATTATTTATCCCCCTTCATCCTCTTTTTCTTTCCCAAAATAGTCATTTTGTATAATCTTTCTTTAAAATCACATTTTCCCATTAACGCACACGATTAATCATTTCTAGGAAAAACCTTTGGTTTCTTGAAAATATTCATCTATTCAACGTTTATTAACTCACACAAGAGTTACTTTGCCGTTATTTTAATATTCTCATTAAAACAATCTTTATGACACGCACCCTAGCGTTTGAAAAATATTCATTTTCATTGAGAAACTTATACACCACACGACACAAAATGTTTATTATTTCACGAAAACTTGTTTATTTCCCTTTTTCAACCTTTTGCAAATCTCAACTCTTATTTGTATTAATTTCAAGAATATTCTCATTCTTCATTTCTTATTACAAGAATTATCAATCTTTGCCCCGGAGTCTAGCTAATATCCCTGGAATTTAATCGGCTCCACACCGTCGGACTCCGGTCACCATATGCTCATCTGTACAGGATTTAGGGTTTTCACCACTAGGGACGTCATGCCCTGCTTAATACTTGGCATCATGCAAGTATCATTTCTTATATTTTCTCACGTGTTTCAACATTATTCTCAATGTTGATATTCATTCTCACTTGGAAAATCAATTCTTTCCTTTTTCTTCCAAACTATTCATTGACATTTTTATTTCATAAAAATGTTCCGCTTTACGTAAATTTACCACTTTGTCCATTTCTTGTCAAACACGCATTTAGTCATTTAACAAGTGTTGTTCCCAAAATAGTTACTAACTTTCCCACTTAATTCTCAAAACACTTTTAACCACTTAACACTTATCAAAAACTATATTTTTACCCATATTTCACACTTATCATTTTAGTGAAACTCATTATTTTCACTTAGAAAAAATATATCATTAATCTCCTTTTATCAAACCTAATTAATACATTTAATTGCCAAATATTTTCTTGACAGCATACTATTCACTGTATTTACGATAATGCCGCTACTATTAGTTTCACATAAATATTATACTTTTAAATCGGTTTAAACATACTAATTTCGCAAAAAAAAACAATTTATAACTTCTCAAAGTGTATTTGTGATATTTCTAACATAATTTTAGCAATAAATTCCAAATTTTATCAAAAGACTCTATTTCCATTTATGTTTTCAAAATAAGTTGTACACACTTTAAATACCCATTTGGCCACTATCAACACAATTAGCCTTCTTTACTTTCTTTAATTACACTTAAGTATCAATTTAAAAGTAAGCATTTTATACTTTGATTTTTTATATATCAACCCTAAATATTTCTTATTATGAGTTTAGGCATCTCAAAAACAACCATTTAAGTAAAAGTCCAATTTCTTCTTCTACTTCATCATTTTGGTAAGAAAGTCCCATTTTTATTTTGTAAAAATAGCCTATATTAGCCCAATATTTTTCTAAACATGAAATTACATTATTTACCTTTGAAACATCATTTTTGACACATTTTATTTCATAAACTGTTCAAGGCTAATATTTTGAAATTTATCCACCTTTTGAACCCATCAAAATTATTTCTTAAAAACTCATTGCTACGCACCAAATGATGATATGATGACTAAACAACATAAGTTTTAAAGTAGCTAAAATACTACATATATCAAGTCTACTATATATAAATATCATTCTAAAAATTATCAAACTCTAAACCTCAATCAAAGTAAGATTTTTCCACCTCTTAAGACTCGAAAATGGTGGTGGAGGAGGAGCAACCCCCACCTTCAAAGGTGATCTCAAGGGGTTACCAAATACATCCTCAATGAGATATCTATATGTGCTATTGGAACTCCTTATTCAAGCTCCAAGAAATGCTCCGAAACTCCAACTCTAGCTCCAAAATAAAAGGTCCAAGACTTTCTTAAGCCATATACTCATTGAGTGGTTATTTTGTGGTGTAAATATGTCACAAATATGAAGTTTTGGTGGTTGTTTAGAGAGGGGAAGGAAGAGCTAGGAGTTTTCACAAGTGTTTGAGAGTTGTGGGAGTGTGAGAGTGGTAAAAATCTGATTGCTTTCTTCTCTCATCAACCCACATGATTAATACATTATATATCCCCATAATTCATTAGTTTATTCATTAATTAACTCCAAAAATCTTACATCCATCTAATGTTGGTGAGGTTATTCAAAGGGGATGGTGAGGGAGGTATATACTAGGGGTTGAATCAATGGATGGTTTAGGATTAAACCAAAATACAAAACAAAATCCCCAATTTATTAATATGTTTACTATTTTGACAACTAAAAATAGCTCTAAAATAGGTCTAAATGATATTTTCTGGAGATATCGAAGAAGAGAAAATTTCTCAAAATTAAATTTTAAGTCGATCTGGAATTTTTTAAAAGTTTCTGAGCACTTTTATTATTTGACAAAAAATAATAATATTTTATTTATTTATTCATTTTTTGACTTTTGACCCCATGACACTCTTAGGCCTATTTTTAAAATTCCATAAATATGGTCAAACTATTTTTAACCCCAATAAAACATTCTACAAAAATTGCGCAAGTTCGCATCCTGCGCGACACATGCTGATAAAAGTTACGTTATATTAAGCATGACCGTGTCATAATCATTCTGTGGTATTTTTGCATCAAACTTAACCAACATACTTACAAAGACTATTAGGGCTTAAATTCTCTTCATACGAAACTTGTAACGTGGGGATTCTTTTTCTCCATAATTATTTTTCATAATGTGTCACTTTTCGTGCCATTTTGGCGTAATTCCCTTATATATTTATTGCTCAAATTTTCCTTTGAATAAAATATTTCTATTATCCTTAAATACTTATTTATCTAAGGCGAGGTATTACAGGTACAATATGAAATTATACATGCATGCATGAATAG
The DNA here is from genome assembly GCA_949130495.1 of Sambucus nigra. NCBI lineage: Eukaryota > Viridiplantae > Streptophyta > Magnoliopsida > Dipsacales > Adoxaceae > Sambucus > Sambucus nigra. Next base: position 55,759,065 of record OX422219.1, read on the forward strand.
ATTTGTATTTCAAACCCAAACCCTTCAAGCTCTTTTTCATGATAGGATAATTGTTTGGTAACGTGTTCTGTTTTGGAAGAATATATTTAACCCACTTAAGAATTCGGGTTACGTTGTTCCCAGATAAACCAAATTGACTTTTCAAATTATGCAAACTAATCATTGCATATAATACTGAGTGATCTTCATCGCAATCTTTATACAATTGTCTAGCCGCATCGGCTCTCAACCGTATGTATTCCTGATCTCCTGAAAGTTCAACATCAAAATTTTCATTTGGTTGGCCATAATGCGCATTATTCGTATCCATAGGTTGGTATTTTGACAGTTATGGAGTCCGTAAGAATCCTCAATTAAGTCACTCAATGGATGATGAGTTGGTTAATCATGTACTACTTCCACTCGTTGGGATTCCGTTACACAATCGGGTACCGACGATTCTTCCGGAACATAAGGTATATTTTTTTTACCACGGTATGTCCATATTGTATAGTCTTGACAGATTACACACTTTATTAAATTCAACTCACTGTATTCTAATGACTTATATTTTTTGTTCATACAATGTGTGCACGGACACGAAATCTTGTCACTTTTTAGATTTTTGAAAGCGTATTTAACAAATTCTTGAATGCCATTTACAAGATTATTTGAAATTCGGTTAGTCTCTCCCATCCACTCTTTGTATAGTGGGAAATCCATGTAACAATCTTCAAATTTCTATCTTATGGATATAGGTTAAAAATATTATTGTAACTGAAATAAAAACAATATTCTTACAACTGAAGTCATAAAAAAATATTATTAAAACTAAAACAAAACCAACATTCTTAAACTGAAACAAAACCATTATTCATACAACTAAAACAAAAAAATGTTATTACAAATGAAACGAAAGAAAATATTATTAAATCTTATCCAAAAGATAAACTGGTCGAATAATAATACAGTTTGCATAATTCTTCAATTCCCGCCCTTACCCGCTGTCAACGTGCACAGGTACATCACCGTGGGAAGGGTATATTTCATCGACCATTATTTGAGCCTCACCCGTCTGCAAAGGTCGTTTGTGTACTGGAGTTTCGAAAAATGTGGAGATGGGTGTGCACACCCCAACAACTCTCTTATTGCTCAGGTATTTGAAATAGTAATTTTCACCATAGTCACCATGAGTTGATGGTGATGATCCAAGTCCCATGATAGGCGGAGGCACGGGGAATGGTAATGTTGAAGGAGTCAGCATTTGGGTGGGTAATGTTAGATGAGGCGGCATTTGGGAGGGGAATGTTCGATCAGGCGACATTTGGGAGTGAACTGTTGGATGAGGAGACACTTGGGAGGGGAATGTTGGATGAGGTAACATTTAGGAGGGAAATGGATGATGAGGATAGGGGAAACCTGGAGGAGGAGGGTAAGGTTAACATCGAGGAGGCGGCATTGGGACCCCATAATTTTGAAAATGGGACACAAGTTTCCCAATTTCATTCTTCAAAATCCCTAGGTTATTTTTTATATCCTGGACGTCCCCATTGATCTTGAACTATCGTTCCTCATTGGGAGAGAAATGATCATTGATTTAAGAAAACTCGTACACGAGAGGTGCGATCTGTTGAAATTTTATTTTTGGCATATGTGATCCAACACCTCTCATCCTCCCCCTTCTGTCCTTTCCAAAGGTTTGGGCCAGGGCATAATCTCCAGGTCAAAGTCATTATTAGGGTTCGAACCTGATTGACTGCTGATGGCCTTTATTGATTCTAGCATCTCAGTCAAGTGCGACGGGGATTTAATATTTTTGTCCCGTCGAGCATGCATGAATAAGTTGGATTAATTTGATTTTATACCCGCATTTGGACCATCCTTTTTCCTACTCGCCGATTTATTCTTCAAATCCTCGTATGATTTGGATCCCAGTCCGTGGATATAAGTTTTATGTTCCTTATTGTTTTTTGTTTTGCTCTCTTTGGACCAACTTTTTCTCCTTCGCCTTATTCTCCAAAAACTTATTCCACTGCTCCATCGAAATTTCAACATTGGGAGGCACTCTCTCTTTTAAAGGCAAAATATTTGAGCTTGTTGCCTCCTTCAGGAAATGTTTCTTCCAAAGGTTTCTCCTGTATGCCCTCAATGATTCAGTGACCCGAGATAGAACCTTATTCTTTGAACAATAGAGAAATGAGAAATACTTGCAAAGTTGATCGTATATGTCATCTTTGACGTCTTGATCAACGTGGTTCTAGTTGTCTTGTCCAACAACTCCCACGTTTATTTTTCCCAGCGCCAAACATCAGGCTTTAAAGTTCAATACCTCATTCCTATCACCCATCGGGTTATTCCCGAGAACGGAGAACCCAATGGGCTTCTATTGGAATGAGCGGGAGGTGTCGATAGTGTTGGATGGGGGTGGTGGATCAATGGGAGTGCTGGATGAGGGCACCGTAGCAGCTGAAGTTGGACTTAGTGAGGAGTGAACAATTGGTTGAGTTGTGTATTTCTCATCAATTTGTGTTGAGAATTCGGGTTGCTCACGAGATAGTGAACCTTGTTGTGGTGTCACCTCGCCACTTGTTACCCTTGGGTTGTTTCCTCCCGACATAATCTACAAAAATGAAAAACCATAAGTGACTAAATAATTATAATAATAAATTCTAACTAATTAATCAACTTTATGACTGTATATATATACACACCTTTTAGAGTAAGACTTTAGAATATGTTTAATGTCTCTGATCTCCATCCATTCGGTATTAGTTTTTAAGAACCTATGAATTTTTGCACATGGCTGACTAGGAGGAAGGGTATATATGATTGATGTTTAGATAACCGTAACATGAACTCGGAATCCCATCCTTTTCAAACGTTCATATAGCGCGAGACATCACAGTCTACGCTAATTCTCTTTGTACACAGTTATAAACGTAACGGGTGGATTTTTTTTCCACCTTCTCCAACAACGTAACCAAGGTCAGGGCTACGTCGATATTATGTGTGTGAAATATATTTTGTATAATGCCATACTAATTTTTTGGTAGGGAAAATATAATACGATCGAACAGGTAATCTTGCTGGAAATTAACTCCACGATTTACAAGGTAGTTAAATTGTTTGATCTTTTTATTTTCATACCTATAAATAGGAGTACCCTCTATATGACGTTCACTAATAAAAGAGTTACATGTGCGGTCCAATTGCAACCTCTTCCACTCTTGTTGTTAGTGATTATCACCGTGCCTCATTTTTCTTGGGAAAAATATACGAGGGCGAGAATATGAGTTCTATAAATAAGGTATAAGAGTATATTAGGGTCTATTAGTTTGATTAAGATTTTTTGAGTCAGTGGGTGCGGAACCTATAATACTCAATTAAATTCAAACTCTAAATAAATACCAAGATCTTAATGATAATACCCCCAAATAACATAATTTATTTTAATCCCTAATTAACCATATTTAGTCAATACCAATAATACTCAATTAATTTCAAACTCTACACATATTTCGAAGCCCTAAATGAAAATACCCTTATAAATAATGCAATTTATTTTATTCCCTAAGTAACCACATCCAGTCAATATCAATGATACTCTATTAATTTCAAATTATAAATAACAATTCCCAATCAATGTTAACAATTCCCTATAAATTTCAATCCCTAAATATAACATACCCAATCAAAATATGACATTATAAAATATCCCCTTTTCTTGTAAAAAAAAAGTACACACATACACACACATATACACACTTACATACACGTACACACATATATACGCACGTACACAAAACTACACTCACACTCACATAGATATACACACACATACGCACACATACACACACATACACACACACACAAAAAAATATAGAATTACACACATTCACACATATATACACACATAAATGATAGGGTTTAATACATAAATAAAAAATAGGGTTTACCTTTGAGATTGAGAGAGAGATTTGGGATGAAATTAGGGTTTGAGAAAGAGAGAAGGCTAATCGCCGAAATCGCACATAAAAAGAGAGAGATTGATTGACGCGGGAAGAAATGAAATGGAGGTAGACTGATTTTAGTATAAGAACCCTAGTCACGGCCTAGAGCCATGACCCATTACCATGACCCTTTAATTTTTTCCACATCAGCTTGTAGGAAACCATGTGGTCATGGCCCTCAGCCGTGACCCACACCCGTGAACAAATTGACATGGTCACGACCCAAAGCCGTGACCCTATAGGTGTGAATTTTTGTTTTGGTCATGGCCCTAATGCATGACCCTTCCATGACCAAGCTCGGAGGCAACTTTGGCGTGAATTTGGTGCCACGATGATCACAAACTGGTCACAGCCTATGGCCATGATCCATGTTTGTCAGGGCTTTAGTCCGTGACCACATCCAAGAGTATCCATGACCACACTAGTCCATGGGTATTGTCACGCCAAAGTTGATGTGCTCATGACTTTGGGTCGTGGTCAGCTGGTCATGACTTATGGCCGTGACCTCCTGGGGGGGGGGGGTGACCATTTGCAGGATTTGGTGTAGTGTAATGAAGGTGTCCTTGGTATTAAATCAATTTTGGATTTCAATTTATGCTTTGGAATGAAACTTTTATGGACTTTCAAAACAAAACAGTCCTTATATTCATCTTTCATACTAAAAAAGTATTGTAGAAAACATTATCCAGGTTTTGTATCTTTTTTTATTGGTTCTCAAACATGGTGAAGAATGATTAAATGCAGATCATATGTGGATAATAATTTTTGGCTTATTAGAAGTGGTGACTGCTCTATTAGTTGGGATAATTGGCTCCATTTTGGCCTGCTAAATTATTTGGGTTATCTCTAAAGTTGCAAGTAAAATCTCTTTTTAACTCTAATCGTGTATGGAATTCCAATTTGATCTTAGACTCTTTTGACCCTCCTACTTCAAATCATATGATCTCCACTCCTATCCTTCATAATTCTGCAGACATTCCTATATGGTCTCTTGATAAGTCTTTCTCGTTCTCAATTAAATCTACTCGGAACTTAATTAGATCTCATAAACTTTCCTCCTGGTCTAATAAATTCATTTGGCATTCATCCATCCCTCTTAAAATGTATGTTCTGTTGTGGAGAATTCTTAGGGACATTGTTCCTATTGATTCAACTATTAAGTATCTTGGAATTAGAGGTCCTTGTAATTGTTTTTGTTACCTCAATCGTGAAGAGTAATACATTGACCATGTATTTTCATCTGTCTATATTCCTACTCAAGTTTGGCAACATTACAATTATAAATTTGGTATTAAAATTCTAAACACTCCTATTAGATTTTCTTTAATTTCTTGGTGGTTAAGTAGCACAAAACCTCAATTCAGACTTTCTATTCCTAGCTTTATCTCCCGGTGTCTTTGGTGTGCTAGAAACAAAGAAAAATATGAGAATGTTTCCCCCAAACTTGACCAAATTATCTTGCATATAGATTCCTTAATTACATCTCATACGAAACCAACAATAAAAGGAAAGTTCATCCCAAAATCAGTTACATGGATACCTCCTATACACTCCTGAATTAAAATCAACATTGCTTAGTTTTCAAAGTACCATTATCAAGGAGTAGGTGGCATTATAAGAGGTCACAAAGGCAATTTTCTTTTTGGTTGTGCTGGACACTCTCTTCTTCCTTATAATCTACTTCATATCTATTCCTTATGGTTCACTTTATATAATTCTGCCAATTTTATCTCTAATATTACTGTGGAATCTAATAATCCATTCCCATGGCATCCAAATCAATTCAATCTCTTTTTCTCTTGGTATCATTCCAAATTTCACTCCCATCAAAATTGGATTTCATCTCATAACATCAGATTCTCTTATATTCATCCTTTAGGAAACAAACCTGTATCTATTATAGCTAAATTTGGTTCTACTTGCACTTTGATTATTTGTCCTAGAAAGTTGCATTCATTTCCCAAGTTAGTTAGAGGTTCCTTATTCATGGATAAGTTAGGTATGCCTAACTCCCATTTTTAATTTCATGTTGTTATTGTAGTTCCACTGTGGGAGGGTTGCTCTCCTTCTCTCTCTCTCTCTATATATATATATATATATATATAAAGTTAGAATGGTGTTTTCACTATTCATAAGATGGGGAGACACTTCACGGTTTAGATCGAAGCCAACAAGCCAAGAATCCAAGGGTTGAGATTAAAATACACCTCTTACCATTTTTTCCCCTTAATTATTTGAGTTCCCCCTCTTTTTTAACCCTTCATTTCCTTTGCTCCCCTATCTAAAATTCAAATACATGATCAAAATTGGAAATTAACCGTTGTTGCCAAATACTAATTACCAAAGCCCCCACTCTCTCTCTCCGACATTTATTTCATAAGCACAACCTCTCTTTATCATTCTATCACTTTCTCCCATTCCCTCATCTACACTCACACAAAATCTACTCCCCCTACCTCAGCCCAACTGCCACACCTCTCTCCTCGCCGCACCGCACCTCTCCCCTTGCCTATTTTCTTAGGTAAGTTTTGAATAATTTCGATTTTAGTGTTATATGGTTTCGATTTTAGGTTTAATCGATTTTAGGTTTACGATTTTAAGGGTTCATGTTTGTCGTTTTAAGATTTTTTTCTTTTTTTAATTTAGGGTTTTGTAAAGTATTTAAGGTTGTTGTAATTTAGGGTTTTGTAATGATTTAAGGGTATGTTTTTCATATACAGGTATGCTCTTTCAGGATTTCAAATTTTATTTTGGTTTTGCAGGTACTTATTTGATCTATTTGCATTTTTGATGTTCAAGACATAGCATTTTAATGTTCAAGACATAGCATTTTTGTAGATATCAATTTGAACGATGGTATATATTTGCTTGACATGCATTGCTCTTCTTTTTGTATAGTCCATGTTGTAATATGTTTATCAATTTGAATGATGGTATTTTTGGAATCGATTGTTTTACTTTTGCATTGTTATGTAGATACACACAATATTCAAAATTTAGAATCAATTGTTTCTTGCCTCACTGTGTCTATCTTAGAGTAATTTTTGTTTATATTTTGTGATTTGGTTCGCTGTTAAAACCATTTCATTTGGATCTTTGAATCAACCTTCCTGCCAAAGTTATAATCGTGCCATTGTCATGGGTTTTATTATGAAAATTATTGTTTGAACCATATTACATAGATGTGTTTTTTATTATACTTTAGGTGGAGAAAAAACATGTCGACGAATGCGATTGTGAATGTTGACGAATGTGATTGTGAATGTTGAATTTTATAAAAAAGGTTATGATTAGTTTATGGTGTTATTTTCAATTTAAAATCTACACACAAATAAAGTATTTTGATTTTTTTTCTGTTTTTTGTTGTTTTATTTATTAGCATTGAAATGGATACACATGTTTTATTTAAAATCTACACACAAGTCTGCTTGATATGGATACTAATGTTTTAAAAATGTTTGAAGTGTCATTGTATGTCAGTGTGTGGCTTGATATGGATACTCAGGTACTACCCTACTTTCAATCCAACTTTTTTGAAAAATTATTAAAAATGTTTTCTGTTAATTATGCTTTTGGCACATGTGGTTTTCTTATGTTGATATATCTTAGCTAATGCAATTTAATATTTTTGTACATTTGAAATATTGTTGTGGATGGAAGGTCCTTAGGCATTCGTGGGTATTACTCATGGTTCTCGAAGTTCAAGATGTTTATACTTTTCTCCACATGGATATAACTTAACACTTTTAGGTAATCTTTTCAATATTTTTAGTTTTAATTCATTATTGAGTTTTCACATGTATTAGTGAGTATCATGGATATAACTTTAATACATTGGTAGGATTTAAGGTTACATCTTTGTCGGGTTATATCTTGGATGCGCCAAATATAGGTGGTGTTTTTTTTTGAATACGTATTTTCATTCCTTTTTATTCACTACAGTGCAAGGGAAAACAATTAAGTATTATTTGTAAATGTTTTTAGTGGTAAACATTTATATCATGATGGAAAACATAAAATGTTATGTGTCCCCATACATTCCTCAACACATATGAAAAATACATCAAGTCTTTGAGATTCATGCTGACTCATTTGGCTGTAAAGGAATGAATGAGGTGGATTGTAGAGGAGGAGGGAAGTGGTAGGGTATCCTATGTAACTTTCGAGCTTGAACTTACAAGCTATTAAGTACGTTAGTGAATGATGAGAAAGTTTTCATTTTTATTAATTTGATTCAGTTCATGTCATTCAGCAATAGGCATACATCATCATCTTCCCACAAGCTAACTCATAATAATATCAAAACTTGGAGAGTTTCAAGTGGCCGTTGTAGGATAATAAAAAAAGTCGTGGGTACTGGTTTTAGACAGTAAATTTGCTACTTTTTAACAGTTTTTGTGTGCTATTAGGGACTAGGTTTTCCTTGAAAATGTGTATTGTGTATTGAGATTGTTTTATATTATTGGCTTCGACACACCTTAGTAATGATGAAAAAATATGTATCCTATCATATGTACTTTTGGAGCTGCAAAAGAGACCAGAGTCTTCACTCAGTCACAAGGTCTTAATTTTATTATTTTCGCAGAGTTAGATTATAGGAATAAAGACTACAAGTTATGTTTTTTTTTGACAGTAGGAGAATATAATTGAAGGTTCTCTTGTTGTTGTTGTTGTTGTTGTTGTTGTTGTTGTTGTTGTTGTTGTTCATTTTCATTAAGCTTTTTCCTCTGTGAAACTTAGCAAATTTTATAATTTTGTCCAAGTAATATTATTTGTGGTGGTGACATTGGCTGCTCCAACAAGTTTTAACACCCAAGTAATTTTATTTTGCAATTTTGGAGCTATTTATTTAGTTTATAAAGTTATAGAATTTATTTATAATGGGAAATTGAGATATTTCTTGATATGCCTATGGTGTGACCCCGTTGTATTAATTTCAAAACAACTATGATGGAAATAAGATTGAATATGATTTCAGGTGACAAACAAAGACCCCATTTCAATTTTCCAATTCCCAAGTATTTTATTCACACAATGCTTGATCAGATTGTGTATGGACATGTGTGAAAATATTTGATCAGATTGTGAAAATTGTAATCGTCCAGTATATATAATTAGTATAATACTGTAAATATAGGGATTTGTTTTCAATGAAATGAATTAATATTTTTGGCTTACAGTTTTATATTTTACATATTTAACACATTTATTATGCCCCGCCCCTGTAGTTAGGAACGATGCTGAAGAAAGGGACCCGGTGCTGAAATCGCAAATATGGAGAGGGTACTAACTCTAATAATATGGCATATTCTCAATAATATATTGTGCTGTATGGTGTATGGATAATCAAACTTTAACCTTTTATTTAACAACATGACATTGGTAGAGCTCGAATAATAAAATCATGTTCAACAGTTGATAATAATCTTCCATATCTTTGTAATTTAAAATTTTAAAACCTGAAATACTCTTCGAAATCTTTGCAAGTATAAGAATTTTACATTCAATAAAACTATTAAAAAATAATTACAATTTCAAAATTCAGATCCGAAAATTCCTTGAGAATATTATATATTTGGGTGGGGATAATGGTCCCTAAGAGGATGTCAAATAACTCATTGGGATAATGGTCCCCAATGCCTTAACAATTTGATGTTCATAGCATACAATATGCCAATATGTTAGATTCAGTTATCCATTTTCTCGGCTGCATTTTTCAACCTTATTTATCTTTTCTAGCCACCTTAGACCCCATCTCAAATAGCAATAGGGAAGTTGAGAATGGACGTATTCCAACGCTCTCTTTGATTCCATATTATATACAATTGAAGTATGCCTTCAAGTACTGATTTCAATGGTTTCACCTGCGTATTGATATGTTCCATTTGTTTATTTTTTTAGATAGGTATGAGTTTTTCATTAATACATGTGTTTAACTTTAAAGTCGAATCGTTTGGAATGGGTAATTTCTTGACTAATTGAGAATTTCATCCATTTTGGACTAATGAATGACCACTGGAATCCATAAATTCCTTCAATCGATCATTATAAGAATTATGTTGGTGCTAAAAATATGACTTCTGCTGATAATGGGCAGTCCCACTAAGCCTGCTTATGTTATGGTTAATTTATAGGTTGACCTTGGTATATTGGCAGTGATCGTTTCATTTCACGTATCAATATTTTTGTTAGAATTGGTGGTTCTTGATCAATATGTTGATTTAAATCCTTATCATCTCAGGTATGGTTATTGGTAATCACACCAAGTCTTTTTGTGAAAACTTGAGTTAGGTACTAATGGACAAAAGCCTTGGTACAGAGCCTCTGTTTTTTAGTTTCTTTTGTGATTCTAATTTGTGTATGTCATTTGAGTTTGATAATCATCGCTGGATTGAGTTTATTTACTCTCATATCTACTGTCATATCTGAACAGGGTATTGTCCAAGTGAAAATTTTGGGCTAAAGATGTTATCTATAGGTGATCCATATTGCAAGTGTAGTAGGTGCTTGAGATTAACTATAGCATGGGTTCATATTAACACTGTTAAGAGTTGGGTTTAAATATAGGAGTATTGTTTATTTTTTATTTTTTTGTTCTAATTTTTTTGTTGTGCATTATGGTTAAAATTTAAAAACTTTTCATGACTTTTCATTGAGTATTTGGCATTTTATTTTGCAGGTTCTTGGAAGTGGATATAAGATTGAGTAAAATCTTGGCATGTGAGCAAATGCAAATCAATTCGTTGGTGGAAACACAACAGTTAGAGCTTTGGCTTGGGCACCATTGCCACCCTCACAACCGCTTCCACCACCAACAGCAACAAAGATAACAGTTCCCATATCATGTTGCAAGAAACCTTTTTATACTCCGAAATTGAGATATGTATGTATAGTAGGGAGGTATATTCAAGGGTCTCGCTTCTTGGGAAACTCAAATAGCGAGTCCAGTTCTGCAGTTCCAGTTACAATTGACTAACAAGTTCTAAGCACGTCTTTACGTGCTCAATTTATCAGTTAGTGGTATAAGCAGGTCTGCTGTCAAGCATTGGTATGGGGAGATGGAGTCATGCCAGAAGTATAAGCCTCACCCATTGGTTCAGATGATCATTCAAGACCTTGGTATGGCTCTCCCATAGTCGTAGAAAAATGGATACACCATCTCCTTGACTAAATCACAAGCTAGCTACGCGAAAAGAGAGAAAACTAAATTTATTTCATTACATGCCAATTTATTCACAAACATTGTACAAAGATTATCTTACGTATGCTTGGTTAAATAAACCAATATGTTTAGAGCTAATAATAATGAGTAAAATCGTAGGTGCAATGCATGCGGATTTCTAAAAGCACGATAATACACTGTATTAGATATGTGGTTGGCAGGACGCATTGGACAAGTTATACTTTAAATCCTTGCCTTGCCTTGCCTAATGGAATGAGATTATACACCTCCCTTATAGTAGATGATAGTAGGCGTTTTTCAAATAATGAGACTATATAGTTGTATATGGTTCATTGTGACGGCCCTAGTTCAGGATGATATGTTACATTGGGCCATTTTGTATGCATGTCAAAGCACGTGTCCGGACCACATCGTATGCCACTTTGTATGCATGTCAAAGCCTATATAACATAAATACAGGCCAGGGCAGTTACTGTGTTGGGTACTACCACAGAAATCGATACACGATATGGATGGTATTACACGGCTTAAAAATGCTGCAATAAATGACTTAGGAAGCTCAACAACTCCTAGTGGTGCGAATCATTCAAGACGAATCACATATTCCCAACAATAAGGTAACTTCAAACTTCTTACATACAAATAACATGTTAACTTTATATTCTCAACTAGAATTTAGTCTCAATTTTAACATAATCCAAAATCTCTCAAAATGACATGTACTGAGAAAATTTGTCATATTCGACAAAAGCACTGAGAAAATTTATCATATTTGACAAAAGCACTGAGAAAATTTTAGGGTCCTGTTATTCGAAATCTCTCAAAATGACAAGTACTATAGTAAATCTTTTATGCATAACTTCTTATACAAATAATAATATGACAATTCCACATCCTCCAACTTTTATACTTTATGGATCTTGATGATTCAGAAAGCTATTTGAGATCAGGGTGAGGTCCAGTAGATGTCATTGTTTCTATAAATGTGAATGAGATGTCAGTGATGGCCTCATGTGCTTTCTTTTGATAAGCAGTAATGGAATGGATCACTGAATGGACTATGAAGGGGACCATAGATACGATATGAGATTTATTTCCTCGCTCCAAACATGTTATGTTCATTTGAATTTTCACCACAAAATGAAATTCTGAATGGAAGTTTCAATTTAAATAAGCCATTCAGTGATCTTCAGGATATTTTTGGAATGATAGGAAAGGAAATAAAATGATTTGTTAGAACAGAGAAAATAAATGGATAGTAATAAGCTTTGATGTTATTTTGATTACTGATAAAGGAAAACAAGTCAAAGAAATGACTCTATACTTTGAAGGGGAGAAAAGAAAGAAATAATACTAATTTATTGTAAATTATAAATGTTTTAGTAAAACTATCTATATTTTCCCCATACTCCTATAGATTTTGATGTAATATAAAATCTCTCAATTCAAATAAGGAATATAATCACTATATTTCTTTCTTCAATTTCCTTCCCATTCATTCAATCCAAACGGAATGTTGATGACAAGATAAAATGCTAAAAGAGTGACAATATTTGGTACAACAAAATCAAATATTATGAGCTCTAATCAAATTTAATCTTCGCCATTAACATTAAAGTAAATATTTTTCTGAGAAGTTTGAATTTCAAATGGGAACTAATCTTTAGGGCTTAAAATTAATCTTTATGGAGTCATGGGTAGTCCCATGCCTTGAAATCTGCGCTTTTAAAGCAATGGCCTAACAACCCGTCTACACATTGTGTTGTATTATAATTAGAATTGAATGCTTCAGTTAAAACCTTATGAAATCCTGCTACACTTTGTGTTGTATAAACCTTTACTCGTTTTGTTTTATCTTCTTTTTTTAACTTTATTTATAACTTATGTTTGACCATTTGTAGAGGAAGTTGCTCCCAAACTGTCCCCTTCTTTTAAGTAACTTGGTAAAAAAGGTTTGTGTTCTTGATCCTCCTGTCTTTGAGGATGTATTTACCTTGATCAAATTCACAAAGCATGAGTATTAAAGACTTATAGTGTCGGCTCAAGTGCAAGAGGCAATCTAATTACCAGTTGTATTCGGGGTCGAAGAGGAGGTTGAATAGGAGGGCAAAGAAGGGAAGAGAATGGTCTTCAAGTGTTAGGTTGTCCTTGCATAGTAGCTTTATTAACTATTTGAGTTTATTGTGCAGTTTATACCCCCATCAGACTCAGGTTTTTGTGTTGAATCTTCTGTGAGAATAACAAACTGATCGTAATACACTCGATTTTGGACCCATACATAGTAGCGTGCGTACTATGTTCACAGTTAGATTATGCAATCCCATTATTTTCATTTCTAAGCGTGTTTTTAATCAGAATTAGAGACCGTTCTTTTCATAGCGGATGTTTTATCTGAGTTTATATTTTGTTGAATCCTTTTTGGCACATGGAGGGTAGGAGGTGTGCTATTGATGTCACGTACATTTGGAAATCGCATGCCGGTGTAATGCCTTAATGCTGATACGCCGATGGCATGGGAATGTAGAGTTTATATCAAGTATTGCGTGTGATCTACGGGTAACGGTAGAAGACATGGTTTTTTCTTTTCAATTGTCCGTGATTGCAGCAATACAGTAAATGGTTGTTCCATTCTTTATTTATATTCCAATCAACCAGTAATTAATTACCATAGTGGACCAAGTAGTTGATTTGGTATGGTTACCTTCATTTTTGCATCTAAATATTCCTCCTGCCATCATTCTGTATGTATATCATTTGTCTTTGATGTTTCCCAGGCGCAATGCAAGGGAATTATTTCCATTGGTAAGTAAGTTAGAAGTGTATGAGATCTGCTACTATTTTATGGTTAAAGCTTTGTTATATGTGTAATTAGTGTATACAATATATTTTGACATTGAGTGCATTTGTGTTTATAATTTAGTTGTGGTCTCTTTAATTGTGCATCTTTGTCTAGGATATTTTTTGTGCATCTTTGTTCATATTTGTTTTTTATAAATATGTTATGTCGATAAACAATGTTTTTATCAATAGAAATTTTATAATGCTCTGTTATACGCAAACTGTTTGTAGTGATGCTGCAGATAGTAGATTGTAGCCCATCAACGGTGTTGAAGAGGTTTTGGAGTCATGAACTAAAGTTTCTACACTTGGTGGAGTTCATCTCAAGTCTGGCGTTCTTCACCCCAACTACGCCAAAATTTATTGATGGCCAAGTGCTCTTGCCGCTGTAATCGTTCACTGGTTGCTACATCGGCTTTACTGCCACTACTGGGTAATTGGTGAGAGGTTGTTGTTGCCACTGCAACTGTTATCAGATATTGCCTAATAATTTTTTGCAACTAAATAGAAAATGGTGAATAAGTGAAGTTGCTCCTGCTATTGGATATTGCTAGTTCTTTTTTCATCCAATTTTGAACTCCAATTTGATATTTTTAGGTGCAGTTGCATAATCAATCTATATAGAAAGTGAATTTTTTTGTTTTAATTTTTGTAGATCTGTGATGAAACTATTGTTCTCTTTATATTCTTTAAAAAATATTTGAGACATTAATATAATGTGCTCAAATGTAATAGACAAAAATAATGTATTTAGATGTAGTAGACATCACAACTACTAAGCAACCAATGTGTTCAGATGTAATAGACATGACACACTATTCAAGTGTAATAGAAATGAATCAAAAGACATGATACACTGTTCAAATGTAAGAGACATGAAGCAATAGACATCACAACTACTAAGCAACCTATGTATTCAGATGTAATCTGACATGACTCAACAATATTCTATTTATCTCAAGTGGAATTACATCTGAACACATTGGTAATAGTGAAGTGTGCAACAAAAATACTTCTATTAAGGCTTTGCTACCAACTTATGATACACTTTATTTTCATGTTTCTTAAAAGGGATTCAAAATATTTTAGTGTCCATTTTTTATTCAGTGTTTTTAGAAGAATATATCTTTGCAATCGACAATATGTTAGTGATGTTTTTGCTATACGTTTTTACTATGGTTTGTAGTTGTATGCATATTTACCCATTTTGCATGATTACTATCATAGAAGTTCTGGGTTTTTTTATTATAAAAAACATGTAGTAGAAATCTGTTAAAGTGTCATTTGAAGGGCCTTGAGGTGCCAGTTATAGAAATGTCTTATTTTGAAAGTTGTGGCAGGAGAGATGTCAATTAACTTTTAACATTTCTAATACAATAAAAAAGGGGTGTGAGTCATAATTAAATGGAAACTTAAGTGAAACCTTACAAACCACTTGCTCCTTTTTGAAAGTTCAACAGAAAAATTCTTACTCATTGTCATTAGCTTAGTCCAAATAAAAAAAAATGTACTTATAATTCAATAAATGATGCTGATGGACCCATGCGTGATACATATTCAAAATTGTAAT
Organism: Sambucus nigra; assembly: GCA_949130495.1. Taxonomy (NCBI): domain Eukaryota; kingdom Viridiplantae; phylum Streptophyta; class Magnoliopsida; order Dipsacales; family Adoxaceae; genus Sambucus; species Sambucus nigra. Next base: position 55,774,645 of record OX422219.1, read on the forward strand.
AGTAAGCATAATTTTTTTCGTGACCCATTTTTATACCAAGTTGACGTGTCTAATATACATATGCCCCATTATAAATACTAACTAATGGGTGGTTGACACATCAATTGGGTAACAAAAAAGGGGTCGGAGAAAAGGGTATACCTAATATTACTTTATTCAAACTAGCTTATCAAATTTTGCAATTTTATTTTATGGGGAAATTGGTAATTATGTTTTGAAAATTTTTATTTGGAACTTTTAAATTATATAAAAGTTTTGAAAAAATATTGCAATATATAATATTTTTTTATTAAAAATGGAAATTAAATAGAGACACTGACAAATTATGCATTAACAATTTTGCATTGTCACAGATCGTGTCATAAATAATAGAGACACTAACAAATTATGCAAAAAATTATAAATTATGAAAAAAATGAATGAAAGTGTGGAGTTATATTTGATATAAAGTTAAATTTGAGCTCATTAAGAAATTAGTGAAAAGCTAATAGGTTCGTATCATTAGTTATTTTAAAAATTATTTAGCTGTTGCGAACTAAATATGGCGAATAATCCTATCAACAACGTACACTTTTGAAAATTAGCATCGTGCCTTCAGGAACGGGCATGCCCTAGTGTATATATATATATATATATATATATATATATATATATATATATATATACACACAGAAAGTCTCCTGTAAGGACTCCTTATGGTGCAGACCCCGGTACATACAATTTTTTTAAAATAGCAAAAAAAATGAATTTTTTGATAAACTTCATGGATACGATGTCCACGATTAGAAGATCATCTCCAATTTTTTTCATCAAAAAATTCATTAGAAAAACTATTGAGATGAGGTGATATGAAAAAAATGGTATAAATATTCATTTCAACCGTTGAAATGTTGGGTCGGCATCATCCACTTTATTGATTGATTTTTTTTATAAAACTTCATGGATATGATCTTCTCACTGTCGAGATCATATCCATGAAGTTTCATCAACAAATTCAATCAAAAAGCGGATCAGATGATCGCCAATATTTGAACGGTCGAAAATGCATATTTATACAATTTTTTAACATATCATCTCATCTTAATGGTTTTTTTATTGATTTTTTTGATGAAAAAAATTGGAGATGATCTTCTCACTATGGAGATCATATCCATAAAGTTTCATCGAAATATTCATTTTTTTACTAATTTAAAAAAATAGTATGTACCGAGGTCTGCACCATAAGGAGTCCTTACACGAGATGACATCTCTCTCTGTATATATATATATATATATATATATATATATATATATATATATATATATAATAAAGTAAAAAATAGTTGGATTGTTAGATATTGTTTAAGAATAATATCGAGTTTTAAAATATTTTCAAGATCTAAAGACTTGTATCACTATAAGGGTATTCATAGTTTTTCTAGTATGAATGTACTAAGAATAATAATTTATCACATATAGGTCTAGTAAAATGTGTAGCATAACATATTAGTGCATAAATGTGAAACAACACTGCAAAATGTTGAAATATGTGTATGTCCTGTAAATTATCTCGAGACCAAATATCAATGTGCCTAAATGTATGAAAATTTCACTATAAATATTCTATCTCATCCAAATTTAGAGTCTCAATCCACCTTTTGTACACACTAATAATAAACTCAATGATATTAACACAAAAAATATAAAGTCTTGATTTGGTACCAAAAAAATAGTGAACTTTTAAAGTTTGACCCTATTTATTATTGCAATTTAGTTAACCAATAACATCACTTAAACATCAACTGTACAAGTTATATGATCATATGAGCAGGTATTTTCTTAGTGGGTGACTCACTGCAATAAAGTAAACTTTAATATTGGAATAATTCATTAAAGGGTCAAATTAATCTGATATTGAAAACCTTAATACTTATACATAAAGGAAGAGGAAGAAGAATAAGTTAGAAGCGAACATAAAAGGAAGATAGAAAATCCTAATCCTAAGGGTTGTACATCTAGTGATAAACCCCTCCTGCACGTTTGTATATGAGTTAGTGGTAGAAGGTGGCCAGTTTTTTAGAAAACTAAACAGTTACAAAAATAGTTTGGGATTGTGTGGGGATAACTCCATATGGTTGTAATTATAAATAGAAAGAAAATAAAGTGTTGGATAATTGTATGGAAAAATCATGCAAGATAATATTTTAAGAGATTTTATTCATACTTTGTAGACTTATTGATCCTTGCTAAATATTTATCCTTTGGAAGCTTCCAAATTTTCTTATTTTTTATATTCAACCGCAAGATAAAAAGAAATATTTTATATACTAAAAATTCGATAAAAGAATTAAGACTCCCTCTCACCGTGTCTATGAGACATCTCCTTAATTTCTTGTCGACCTAAACTTTTGGTGTTGTCATTATTTCTCCCGGTTCCTTTCATCTCCTTCGTTTCTTTTTCCAAACATTTATTTCGTGAAAAAGATAGTAGCACCTATAACTCTTGTAATCTTCTCCCAACCTTTATATCTTCCCTCTTTTTATTTCTCTCTCCCCTATGTCTTAAAAATGCCTAATTCCTCACTTAAACACATCCAATCCTTCTTCTTCTTCTTCTTCTTCTTCTTCTTCTTCTTCTTCTTCTTCCTCTTCTTCTTCTTCCTCTTCTTCTTCTTCCTCTTCTTCTTCTTCTCTCTTCTTCTTCTTCTTCTTCTTCTTCTTCTTCTTCTTCTTCTTCTTCTTCTTCTTCTTCTTCTTCTTTATTATCTGGAACGGAAAAATTGCTTCCAACAAAACTAGTTGTTAGACCAGGTGAGGGTTGTGACGTAAAAGAGGTTGTGTGGTGTTAATGGGACCAAGTGTAGGAGGAATTGGGGTGTGAGCGTGGGTAGTAATAATGGCAGCAGTAATTCAATGGGGTGTCTCGAGTTGGATAATTGTTGAGGGCGGGTAAGGTTGGGTTAAGAAATAGAGGGTGTGGGATTATGGGGACGTTGGTTAGAGTTAAGGGCAGGTAAGTTTAATTTAGCCCCCTTAGTTGGTGATGGTACAAATGAATTTCATCCGATGATGAATTCGAATTGACACCGAGTCATAAAAAATTTTAGAGTACGATCTACGTCTTTGTCACTTTCTCTCCAAGACTCAATTCGACCGACCGATCGATCTAAGGTGGAACTATTAACGACTTTATTTAAATGTTTTTTTACTTATTTTGCTCAGATATGCAATTACTTTGATAATCGACTTTTGTTAGAGTCGTCACTGAATGATTGCAAACAGTATGATGATGAAATTGGTTTAAATGATTTTCTTTATTTTATGACTCATAACTCAATTATCTTTGTTTTAGTCAATTATTGTTTAAACGATAGAAAAAAGTTTCATAGAGAACCTCGGTTAATTATTTTTTTCTTATGTGACTTAGAAACCCTATGAATTTTATTTTATTTCCATGTCTCTATCACTGATTTTGAGTGTGAAAATATTATAACTAAATAACTTATCTTAATCGTTTATTTTATTTGTTTTTCTGAATCAGATTTCTGGCTGCTTCGTTAATCATCTGATATAAGATTTGTGACTTTCTTAAAGTATGATAATGATCTTTGTTTGATCGCTTTTTCCTTATTTCCCAAAGAAATTCAACTTCTTGGTTTATTTCTTAAAGTGTGAGAATTTGGTATTCTAAGGATGAAATATGATGACAACAGGGTAGTGGGTTAGGGGTTGAATGTTGGCAGGTAGGTAATGGGTGAGAGAGATGGGAGAGTTGATGTGTTTGTTTTGAGGTGTTGAGAATGCTGAGCGTGGGTTATCCTGGAAGTGTGACCAAAATGTTTTTTGCCTCTATAAAATATATTTTGATGCTTACTATTTTAGAACCTTAAGATCAATTTGGAAACAACAAAGGACTAAAAATAGTGTCCACTAACTCAAATGTTTTTAGATATTTCATATATTGCAATTGAGCTTAAAAAAATGATTAACCCCTCCAAAATGATCATTTTTTCACCAAATATTTTGAAGGCATTTTTTTATTTTTAAGTCTTGAAAAAATTAAAATGACTTCAAATAATCAAATATCACTTTTCTTATCTGTTATCTATTTATTTTATATCTATGTAGATGTTAACTTAATCACCGGATCTTTGTTTTTGTTAGTAAGCTTCCTATTAAGAAAAGAGAATCCACACAAATAGCTAAGAAAGGAAAGGCTGAAAATGATTCTAGAAGGCCAAAGATGACTGACAGTGATTTCTTCGTATTCATGTATGCAACTGATCTCAAAAGTTTTGGTTCTTAATTAAGTAATTATTCAGTATGCTTTGATTGATGTTTTACGTATGTGAATATATGGTGGATGCTTCTCTGTAAATAAATCTGAACCCATTGTAAGTTTTTTAATTTGACATAACGTTTTGTGATTTAGAACATTCTGAGTATGTGATGGTAATGATGTTATTGTATTTGAATTGATTAGGTCGTTAAAGTGGGTGGATACAGATAAAAGTCTATGATCATACTTTCCCTTTTCTACTCAAGTTGTGTTACGATTATCATGAGGTTTGGAAGGAAAAAGAGGTTCATGGGTTGGTTTTGAAATTGGATTTTAATTGGAATTTGTTTGTTGGGAATACCTTTTGTTGTTTTCTGGTTGTTTCATTGATTTGAGGGGTGTTTAGAGGGTGTTTGATGAAATGACTAAGAGATATGTTATTTCTTGATAAGTTTCTTAGTCTGAAAAATCAATTATTTGAAGAATGTAAGGAATTTTTTTTATAAATGTCCGGGGTAGAATCTAGGAGTTTTCTATTTGTCTAAGATCACAGTATGTATGTCTGATACCGTTACATTCCGCACGTCAGCATGATCATCCACGATGGCCTTGATCCGAATCCATTCATCCACCATCTTCACACGTGCATCATGCTACATGCGACGTGCTGCTCAACCGTTCCCACTACTCCACTTCGCATTATTGGTAAAATGGTTTATTGGAGTTGTTAATATTTGCATAAATATTTGGGAATTTTTCAGAAAATATTTTTTCGAAGTCTCATTCATTTTTATCACAAAAGCATAAATTTTTCTAAGTGTAGAAGTGGAATTTTTTGGTCATCGAGCTAGTTCGAACGACATCTCTCTGTCGTTCCAACGACATGAGCATGTCGCGCGATCTCATTCGAGCGAAATGCCTATGTCGTTCGAACGACAGTGCCGCCTCGATTTTCGTACAAATATCTGTACCCATTTTGCACGTTTTCTAAGTCTTTTTCGTACACGTTTTTGCGATTTACAACCCAAAAAACAGACTTCAACTTTTTAAGGTTTAATGCCTTTTGATTCACAAAACCATTCCTAAATATGTGTGTGAATCTTTAAACCTTCAAAGTATCGTTTTTACTCATCTGGAGTAACTTGTGGAGAAGCTTACTCTTTTCCATTACTGCCCATATGGAGTTCTTGTGGGAGATTCCAGCCGACGACATCAGAACTGACACCTGAGGGTGTTTCGTATGTCACTCTTATTTTTGGTCTAATCCGTGTAAACCATTATTTAGGGAAAAAAAAGGTTTTGCCCCTTTGGGGTATTTTTCCTCATTTGTGTGTTTGTTTGTGATTGAATGTTATTGCATGATCATATTGACTTCAATTACACCTAGATGCATGTTTTAGGATTTAATTGAAAAACTGAGTTTAATTAAATAATTTCTTTGTTTGAACAAAAGAGCACTCTCAAATAGGTATCAAAGCCAATTACACAATTATACTGTGTAATTTTTCGCAAAATCTTTCTAAAGATATCAATTTTCTGAAAAAATGATTTTGAAAAAGGGCGTGTTCAAAATGGAGAAATTATATAATGAAATGCAAGTTTTTTACGGAACAAATTATGCTTATTGGAAAGCCCCTACGAAATCTGCTTTAAAAGCCATAGATGAAAGAGTTTGGATTTTGGTTGAAAGAGGTTGGACGCCTCCCTCCATCACTATTGACAACGTGACAAATTTAAAATCTGTGACTGAATGGACCGAAGAAGAATTTAAATGGTCATCCTTTAACTCTAAGGGTCTTAGTGCTATTTCTGGATTCGTCACACCCGACGAGTTCTGACGGATAATGACGTGTACCACATTAAAAGAGGCATGAGATGTTTTATAGCTTACCCATGAAGGAACTAATGCCATTAAAGAATCAAAATTGCAAAACTTAACAACTCAATTTGAAATAATGACCATGCTTGAATTTGAATGTTTTGATGAATTATTTGCTAGATTATCTGATACTGTAAATACTAGCTGTAATCTTAGTGAATGCATTCCTAATGCTTGAGTTGTTAAAAAGTTTCTAAGATCACTACCTAAGCATTTTATTCGTAAAGTCACTGTGCTAAATTCTATGGGTAATTTAAACACGCTTAAATTAGAGGAATTGGTTGGAGACTTACAAACCTTTGAAATTGACATGTTTCCTAAGTCTGTTAAACCAAAAGATAAGGGAATTGCACTCAATTCCCAGGATAGGAAGAGTGATGGGTCGACAAGAAAGAGAGTAAAGTCATCAATAAAAAGGGAGAAAGAAACGTCAGATTTTGAGTGTGACCTTGATTTAGATGATTTGGCCTTGTTTGCAAAAAAAATCAAGAAAATTCTCAAATTCATGAAAAATGGAAATTTCAAAGATAAAAAGAATTTTGAGAAAAATAAGTTTGAAAAGAAAAATGAAAAAGATTTTAAAGACCCTCCTAAGAAAGATGGTGAGAGGTGTAATGAGTGTGATAGTAAGGGTTATAGAGATTTTGAGTGTGCTACTAGGCTGAACAGACTTGCCAAAGAAAAGGGCAAAGCTGTCCTTAATGCTACCCTTAGTGACGACAGTGAGGTCGAGTCGGTGGACTCTAGAGATGAGTCATCGCTTGAGTGTAACTTCACCGAATTCATGGCTAGTCATGTGAGTACCTCTAGTGCTCCTCACGACGATGATGATGCTACTTCATAGGGACACCTCGATAGTGAGAATGAAGTGAGTGAGGGGGAGTATGCTGCAAGTGAGAGCGAGAGTAATCTTCAACGCGCCTACGCTGAGTTATATACTAAGTCATTTAAAACCAAAAAGTGTAACAAAGCATTAGTTCTTAGGATCACCATTTTAGAGGAAGATTTAGGAGAAGTGAGAGAGATATAGAGTCTACCTGTGTTAAGAGAGAAAGTCAGTTTAGAGAAAGAGAGAGTTGTTTTGAGAAAGAGAAAGGGGACTTGACGAATCAAGTGGATAGTCTTACGAGTGAGCTCCATTCCTCCCTGGATACTCAAAAGAAACTTGAAGCCCTTGTATCCCAGTTTACTCATGATCTTGAGAGAGCACAGGAAGTCAAGGTTTAAAATTAGGACAAATCTGGAAAGATGCTCCTCGGTCCCGCTTTAGGTTTTGGTGATAAGCAGGGAGTAGGTTTTGATGGTGCCTCCACGTCCCAAATAGCACCTGGATCAGTTCCTGAGTTTACTATAACTCCATATGGCCATCGTCAAAAACCACGAAGGAGAGATCGACTAAGAAAAGTAAACCAAGGTCAGCCTAAGACTGTATTCTTTTGTACGTACTGTAAAAGAAAAGTCCACCTGAGAGAGTATTGCTATAGTTTAGGACTGACTTCACATACATATGCTCCACCACATTGTACTGATGATTTTAGCAGTCTGAGAGAGCGTGTTGAGTTTTTAGCAACCACATCACAGAGTTTGATGGAGGAATTCCGACGTATGTCTTTGTCGTCAGTGAATTCTTCCCACATCCTGGCTAAAACCAACAAAAACAAGGGTAAACAAAAGGTTACCACTTCTTGGATACCTAAGAAAGACGAAACTTCCCTTGTTTTTCATGTCACTCTTGAAGCACATACTACCTCACAGTGGTATTTCGATAGTGGGTGCTCCAGACATATGACCGGTGATGTCTCATTTTGTACCTACCTAGAGGATTATATGGAAGGTAGAGTCACCTTTGGAGATGGGAGAAAGTCTAGTGTCATAGGACGAGGTACAGTAGAGTTACCAGGATTTCCTAAGCTAGAGAATGTTTTGTACGTCAAAGGTTTGAAAGGAAACCTTCTCTGCATTATCCAGCTGTGCGATGCTGACTTTGTTGTAAAGTTTGATCGGGACGCGTGTAATGTATATAATCAAGCCGGTAAACTTTTAGTGCAAGGGGTGAGGACAGAGGATAACTGCTGTGGGACTGTGACCAAATCCTCACTTGTTTGCAACAGCACCACGATCACTCCTATGGATCTGTGGCACCAACATCTAGGTCACGTGAACTTTAGAGATTTGACGCGATTAGCTAAAAAGGACCTAGTACGTGGCTTTTAAACACTTGGAAAACTAACTTCCACAGTTTGTGGACCCTGTCAGTTGGGAAAGCAAATCCGTAGTCCCCATAGGAAGTTGCATTCCATTACCACCTCCAATGTGCTTGAGTTGATTCACATGGATATTATGGGTCCTAGTCGTACTAAGAGTCTGGGTGGTAAGAGGTATATCCTCGTGATGGTGGATGATTTCTCTAAATATTTGATTGTAGGCTTTCTGAGAGAGAAATCCGATGCTGTAGAGTTTTTAATGACCAAGTATCGTATCCTACAAAACCAACACGGTGTCACTATCAATAGAATGCATAGTGACAATGGCACTGAATTTATGAAGAAAAAAGTAGATCTTTACTGTGATAGTCTAGGAATCAAACATGAGTTTTCTGTTGTGAGGACTCTTCAGCAAAATGGGATAAAGAATAGGACGATTCAGGAAATGGCTAGATCTATGCTTCTAGGTCGTAAAGTTTCTATGAGATTTTGGGTAGAGGCGGTGTCTACTGCATGCCATATGGTGAATAGGGTTTACCTTCATCGACACACACTTAAAACTCCCTATGAATTGTGGAGTGGAAAGAATCCCAACCTTGCATATTTCCGTGTTTTGGGGAGTAAATGCTACATCCTACGGGATAGAGAGCAGTTAGGAAAGTTTGACTCACGAAGCGATGAGGGAATATTACTAGGATATTCATCAAATAGTAGAGCGTACCAGGTTTTTAGCCTGAAGATCTCTAAAGTGATGGAGTCGATAAACGATACTGTGCAAGATGACGAACTATCGACGTCTGTTGACTCCACCCATTTGAGTGAGGCTAACACACTCCCTTTTGATGATACCACTATGTCTCCCACATCCAGTATAGACCCTACTCCTCTTCTAGGGGACACACATGCTTGGGTTCGCAAGAGTCATGATCCTACTTCTATCCTAGTAGATCCCACCTAGGGGTCAAGACTCGTGCTCAGCTAGAGAATGTTTTTAGCCATGTCTACTACACATCTAAAGTCGAGCCCAAGAACTATAAAGAATCACTCCAGGATGAACACTGTATCTCTGCGATGCAGGATAGTTTGCTTCAATTTAGAAAGAATAATGTTTGGGAACTTGTTTCCCGACCTAGTGAGACGAATGTGATAGGTACCAAGTGGATTTTTAAGAATAAAATGAATGAAAATGGTACCATAATTAGAAACAAGGCCAGTTTGGTCACTCAAAGCTACACACAGATAGAGGGTGTAGACTTTGGGGAGACATTTGCTCCTGTTGCGAGGCTTGTGTCCGTCCGCTTACTACTCGCCATCGCATGTAATCTGCGCTTCAAGCTATATCAGATGGATGTCAAGAGTGCCTTTTTAAATGGCATTCTACAGGATGAGGTTTACGTGGAACAACCAAAAGGGTTTGAAGACCCTAATCACCCGGAGCACGTATACTATTTGAGGAAAGCCTTGTATGGTTAGAAGCATGCACCCCGTGCTTGGTATGAGAGGCTTACTTCCTATCTCTTAGCCGTGGCTTCAAGAGAGGGGGGATGATATGACGTTGTTTATCAGGAGAGATGGCGGTACTATTTTGGTTGTCCAGGTCTATATGAACGACATAGTCTTTGGATCCACGTGCTCCCAGCATGCTCACCACTTTGAGGAGGAGATTAAAATTGAGTTTGAGATGAGAATGGTAGGTGAGCTTACTTTCTTCCTTTGTCTCCAGGTTCGTCATCTAGAGGATGGGATGTTCATCTCCCAATCCAAGTATGCTAGAGACCTAGTGAAGAAATTTGGTTTAGACTCCGCTAAGCATGCACGGTAGTACTTCTATCAAGCTTAGTAAGGACACTTCAGGCAAGGACATAGAGCAAACCTTGTATTGGACTATGGTAGGTAGTCTTATCTACTTGAATGCCAGTCATCCCGACATAGCCTTTAGTGTTGGAGTCCGTTCATGATATCAGGCATGCCCGAGAGAGTCACACTTACTCTCTCTAAAATGTATTATCAAATACGTGAGTGGGACTCTCTCCTATGGTATTTGGTATTCGTTTGATACTGATGACTGTCTGTCCACCTATTCGGATGCCGATTGGGACGGGAATGTAGATGGTTATAGGAGAACTTCTGGTGGTTGTTTCTACTTGGTTATGCTCTTGTCTCCTGGCTGAGCAAGAAACAAAACTCCATCTCTTTGTCCACTACAGAGGCTGAGTATATCGTCGTCGGAAGTTGTTGCACGCAACTCTTGTGGATGAAGAAAATATTAGAGGATTATGGGATTTCACAGTACACCATGACCATTTCCTGTGATAAAACGAGTGCGATACACATATCTCGTAATTCGGTCCAACATTCACACACAAAGCACATCAGGATACGCGAGCACTTTATACGTCAATTAGTTGAGGAGAAAGACGTATCCCTGAGTTTCATACCCACTGACCTTTAGTTAGCCGATATTTTCACGAAACCTTTAGATGCCCTTAGATTCGAGAGTCTTAGGAAGTCTTTAGGTATTTGCACAGTTGACTAAGGGGATGCTCTGCGTTTAGTATATGATGCTTTGTCATGTTTATATCATATGATTCCTATTGCTAGTTTGTACCATTTGTATTATTAATTTTTTTGTTTTTTAACTTTTCTTAGAAAAATCCAAAAAGATTTTCCTTTTACAAAATTTTTAGAAAAGCACGAAAAGATTTTTGTATTTTATTTACACCTCTTATAGGTGAGCATTTAAGATAGCCAAGTCACAACTTCCATTTCCATTTTTCACGTGACTGTTTGATAGTGATTTTAGATGCTACACCATTTCATTCACGTGCTTTACATTGTTGGGAGTCTTTGAGATGTGATTAGTGATATCTTTATACATGTTTGTCTCCTTATCTACTTTATTGCACACATGCACGACTTTATTTGATTATTGTACTTGTCTATCACATATTTTCTTGAGTGTTTCCATCTCAATTCTGTCTATACTACGAACCATATGCGATAAAACTTGTCAAGATTGGAATGCATGTAAAAATATTTTGGTGAGATTGTGTGGTATTTGGAAACGGGGAAGGGCTGCAAAAGGTTCATTTGGCCTTTGTGAATACTGAGCCACCATTATATCGGACCTAAAAAATTAAGGAATTTTATTATCCGGGGTCCACAAAGGTTAAAAGATCCCCCTCCCAAAAAATAAATAAATTAAAGGCAATAAAAAGCAATACATGCCGAATATGGGCCATTAGGTTTCACCATCAATTCTCCAATGTTTGAGAATTTAGATCACCTCTAAACAAAATATAAATCTGAGGGCGTTTGGGTGGAAAATTTAAACGGGTTTGCACTTCTTTGAAAGTCCTGAAAAAGCATTAAATAGTTTTGGACATTATTGGTGTGAAAATCACTTTGAGCATTGATTTGCTGATTTGATTGAGTCAATTTCTTATAATTCTATCTTTTTACACCTAAAGAAGATGTTGAGTTCATTTTTTAGGAGTATCCAATATTCATTGTGCACATAGGTTATCTTTGTATGTGTTGATACCAAATTTAATCTGCTGACGTGGACCAATAATAAGAAGACACGTGTCAATCTACATGGCACAATAACAACGAGGAAGTTTATTTCCCCCGACCAAGTCATGTTCGCTCCGAGCAACAAGGATACCCCGAGGAACTACAACACTCCGAGGAACTCCAGCTCTCCGATGAACTCCTGAACGACGAGCAACTAAGGCGGTTCGAGCTGCATCTCGACCACAACATTGATTGCCAGATAACCAACAGTTCAAAACTGTTCATTGACTGCTTATCATCTTGACGCACACGCTTGAAGAACATTAAATGAGTTACCCTTTCATATGTATATCATTTAATGTATCACCCTTTCAGATGATAGCCTCAAGGACCTTTCATATGTATATCATTTAATGCACCACCCTTTCATATGTAAGCCTCAGGGCTATAAATACATTGTATCTCCCTCATTCAAAGGGACCAGAATTTCTTGAGAGAACTTGTAATCAAGAATTCCACAAACAATCAGCAATAACATAACAGTGGACGTAGGCTTTATTCCTAGCCGAACCACTTTAAAAATATTTGTCTTATTTATTTATCTGTGATTGAATAATTAGAGCCATCTAGTGTGACCAACTACGGTTGGTAAGATATCTAGTGGACAGCTCGTATGAGCAAAAAAATACTCCTTTGGTTAGGAGGCGACACTAGTGTGACCAACTACGGTTGGTAAGATATCTAGTGGACAGCTCGTATGAGCCAAAAAAATACTCCTTTGGTTAGGAGGCGACACTAGTGTGACCAACTACGGTTGGTAAGATATCTAGTGGACAGCTCGAAAGAGCCAAAAAGCTCGTATGAGACAAAAAATACTCCTTTGGTTAGGAGACGACACTAGTGTGACCAACTACGGTTGGTAAGATATCTAGTGGACAACTCGAAAGAGCCAAAAAGCTCGTATGAGCCAAAAAATACTCCTTTGGTTAGGAGACGACACTAGTGTGATCAACTACGGTTGGTAAGATATCTAGTGGACAACTCGAAAGAGCCAAAAAGTTCGAAAGAACCACTACTACTCCTTTGGTTAGGAGGTGTACACCAGCATGATCAATTACGGTTGGTAAGATAAAAATATACTCTCACATTACAACTTATGTTGGTCGGGAGGTAAGATTATTACAAAAAGTTCTTTGAAGAATAAAATATTCCAAAATACACCAAGTATAGTTGGTCGGGGATAAAGACCCACTAACTATAGTTGGTTGACGAGGACAAATCATTGACCTTAGTTGGTCGGACACATTTTATGAAAAAGACAAAGGTCTACCAAGTATGGCTAGTCGAGGATAAAAGCCCACTAACTATAGTTGGTCGACAAGCATAATTTAACAACCTTGGTTGGTTGGAAAAATTTTAAACATTTTTATACTCATTACTTTATTATTAAGTGATCGAGCAACATTATTGATACTTGTAACTTTTTATTACTAAGTTGGTCGATGAACAACACAATATTGTTATCTTTTTAACTTATACATAAGCGCAGATGTAAAGTATTTTACAAGACAATAGCAATTAAGATTGCGAATAAAAATGAAAGTCTTTCATCCAAAAAACAAAATACATTGAGAATGAAAATGTATACTAACTATTACATTGAGATTCCTATTCTATTGGTTTCTTTTCCTTCTACTTTTGAAACAGGTTCCTCGCCAGCAGGAGGATCATCTAAAATATAAGGGGAGTTTATGAAGTTAAGATCTTTCAACATTCTGATATTCATCACAGATGATCTATCCGAGAAGCACTTGCTCGTCCCTGAGAATCACTTGTTCGTCCCCGAGAAACTCTTGCTCGTCCCCGAGCAGAGGTAGAAGTCAAAATCAGCATCTATAGCACTGAGATCTTTGCTAATACTGTCTCGACCAGTAATGAAGAAGAATTTATGTGAAAATGTTTCGAAGTCCACCACTAGCTTGGTACTAATCAGATTGAAGAGTTGGGTTCAAAAGCTATATGTTACTCAACAAAGTAGTCAGATAAGCATAAATCAGAAAATTCAAGCACGTGAAGTTAGCACTCAGTTGCTCGACACAGGAAGCAGTTGGTCGGATGGCAAACCAATCAACATACTTGAAGATTATGACAAGCTACAAGTTTCATACTATGGCATGGCTGCATCCAAATTCCCAGGGGTGATACATAGCACACGGAGTTCCTCTAAAGAAAGATTAGCAACCATCGATCAGCCTGCATCATACTTCGTCCAGGAGATAATGAACTTTATGTTGAACAAATCAAGAAGGTAGATCAAGAATTTCACGAGCACCGAGCAACATTGCAGAATAAATACTCCATCCTTTCAAGTAACCCATCAAGCATGAAGCATTGGGGGCTTCTGTTGATACCAAATTTAATCTGCTGACGTGGACCAATAATAAGAAGACACGTGTCAATCTACATGGCACAATAACAACGAGGAAGTTTATTTCCCCCGACCAAGTCATGTTCGCTCCGAGCAACAAGGATACCCCGAGGAACTACAACACTCCGAGGAACTCCAGCGCTCCGATGAACTCCTGAACGATGAGTAACTAAGGCGGTTCGAGCTGCATCTCGACCACATCATTGATTGCCAGATAACCAACAGTTCAAAACTGTTCATTGACTGCTTATCATCTTGACGCACACGCTTGAAGAACATTAAATGAGTTACCCTTTCATATGTATATCATTTAATGTATCACCCTTTCAGATGATAGCCTCAAGGACCTTTCATATGTATATCATTTAATGCACCACCCTTTCATATGTAAGCCTCAGGGCTATAAATACATTGTATCTCCCTCATTCAAAGGGACCGGAATTTCTTGAGAGAACTTGTAATCAAGAATTCCACAAACACTCAGCAATAACATAACAGTGGACGTAGGCTTTATTCCTAGCCGAACCACTTTAAAAATCTTTGTCTTATTTATTTATCTGTGATTGAATAATTAGAGCCATCTAGTTTTTTACATCAACAGTATGCATTGATTTTCCTATCGAATTTGCTCACACCCCTACATTTCCGCTATCATCGACTTGGTTGTTTTTGTGTTGTTTCATGGTGTGATTCTTTGTTGTATATCTTGTGTGAAATTATTTGAAATAGAAAGTTTATTACCTTGTGATATTCTCCATGTGCATTTCTTTGTGCTTCTAATATCTGTCTATTTGGGGACATCATAAAAAAGGGGGAGAATGAATTATGGGGGAGAAGTGTTTGGTATTGTTTAATTGATATTTGATTTGTGCATGTCATTATATTTAAATCTATTGTGTGTCACAGGTATCTTCTTTATCTCATGTGTGTAGGTACAAAATTGATGATTATTGGATTGAACACCCTGATGAGAAAATCTTTGAAAGTTTCTGAAGGTTTGATGATGTTGAAGTTTGATTAACGACATGTCAGTTAGTATTCTCAGTTTGAGGGTTTAATGGGGATATTATCTTATATGTCAGTTTCTTTACGGAGATAGCATAATTCGGATTTTTTATGGATGTACCGGCATAGACATAGGGAGATATTTGTAAGGACATAATTTTATAAATGTTCGGGGTAGAATCTAGGAATTTTTTATTTGTATTAGATAATAGTATGTATGATACCGCTACATTCGGCACGTCAACATGATCATCCACGAAGGCCTTGATCTAAATCCAAGCATCCACCATCTTCACCCGTGCATCATGATAGATGCGACATATAGCTCAGCCGTTCCCACTACTCCACTTCGCGTTATTGGTAAAATGGTTTATTGGAGTTGTTAATATTTGCATAAATATTTGAGAATTTAAAAAAAAAAAAATTCGAAGTCTGATTCATTTTTATCAAAAGCATAAATTTTTCTAAGTGTAGAAGCGGGCTTTTTTGGTTGTCGAGCTCGTTCGAACGACATCTCTCTGTCCTTCAAACGACATGAGCATGTCGCGGGATCTCGTTAGAGCGATACGTGTGTCTCGTTCGAGCGACATGCCTCTGTCGTTCGAACGAGAGAGCCACCTCGATTTTCATATAAATATCTGTACCCATTCTGCACATTTTTCTAAGTCTTTTTTGTACACGTTTCTGCAATTTACATCCCAGAATACAAACTTCAAGTTTTTAAAGTTTAATGCCTTTTGATTCACAAAACCATTCCTAAATATGTGTGTGAATCTTTAAACCTTCAAAGGATTGTTTTTACTCATCTGGAGTAACTTGTGGAGAAGCCGACTCTTTTCCATTACCGCCCATCTAGAGTTCTTACGGGAGATTCCAATCGATGACATCGGAACCGACACCTGAGGGTATTTCGTATGTCACTCTTATTTTCAGTATAATCCGTGTAAACCGTTCTTTACAAATTATAGTGAAAAAAAGGGTTTTCCCCTTTGGGGGATTTTTCCTCATTTGTATCTGTTGTTTGTGATTGAATGTTCATGCATGATCATATTGTCTTCAATCACACCTAGATGCATCTTTTAGGATTTAATTAAAAAACTGAGTTTAATTAAATAATTTCTTTTTTTGAACAAAAGCGCACTCTCAAACAAAATATTCTTTTCATCTTTATTAAACTAACTAGGGTTATAAGAAAATTATCAAGTCATAAATTGATCACATAAGCACAAAATGTTCTCAAATTTGAATACCCGACATGGAAATATTTTTTCAAAACATAGATTATAGTGTAGAGAGATTAATTACTTGAAAAATACTATATTTTGTTTTTATCGGTACGAACTCTTATGAAAAAAATAATATTAATTTATCACATACACCATAAAGTCATCCTTTTTCACATAACATCTTTGACATTTGTATAAAAGCACGAGTTTTAATTCAAAATAAATGCTGCCAAAATAAAAATATTTTACAAATATTAAAAAGTGCTTAAATTATCTGAAAAAGTAGATAAATAAAATAAAATAAAAATTGTTTACACTCTTTTAAAAAGAAAATACTAGTTTTAACTACGTTACATAACAAACAATTTTACTATTTTTTGCAAAGATGAAAATTATTTAATAAAATAAACTTTTAAAAAAAGTAACTATTTTTAGAAACACATTTTTAGTGCATTTTTTTATTAAAAACTTTAGATACGCTATATCATTCATTTATCTACAGAAACCACGCATGGTTAACTAGCAATTTTGGATTTCAATTCATCCTTTCAACTTACGACATTGTTAATCAAAAGTTTTTAAAATCGATTCATCTCTTAGACTTCCTCTATAAGATATTTTTCCCCTTTTCATTTTTCAATCTTCTTCATCCTCTCTTATTGGGAGTTTTGTTGGAAAATTTAATTGATAATTTCCCCTATGTTTCACATATTACGCCTCACCCGCGCATTGCGCGGGCTTACAACTAGTATATTATAAAATGGAACTCAAGTAATTTGTCTCAATCATAGAGGTACATGGGCAACGAATAAATTATTGTTGGGGAACATTATCAGTTAAGAATATGATCACTTTTTTTTCTTGTTCTTTAGCTGCACTAATAGATATAGTCTGATGATTTTGATATGAATGAAGAATAAAATTCATTAATTAAGAATAACATCATATTTTTAATTTAGTATAATATTAAGATATGAGAATAAAATGGATTCAAAATTTTTGGATCTATCATTTTGTCCAGTATCAATGTCTTAAGAAAATAAAAATAAAAAGCTCACGTATAGATATTGTATTAATAATTTAAGACACTAATTAAATCTGAATTCAATAAATATTACAAGTAAAAATTAATATACAAAATATTTAAGGCAAAAGGCTCAATACACAAAAGTGGTGGCGAAATAATTAAAACTTCAAGTTATTAATAAGTAAATTTATCATTAATAATGGATGGCACCTCAGATATCATATTTTACCCACTAACTCAAACTCATTTAATGTTACTCACATACTTATTCTTCATATTAAATGCAAGAAAAAAAGTAAATGCCTGATGGAGATAGTCTCTGGAACTTAGTCAACTGACCCTAAGAGCATCCGCAACAAGCAAGTTTACAAATATAAAAGGAAGACTTACCTTTCGTGAGTCAAAGTTTTCACAGTGGTGATAAGTAAAGACGGGTAAAGCTTTGTAGGTAAATAGTTCCTACGAACTAATGTTGTTTGTAGAAAATAAAAATATATTTTTACGAACAACAATTGTTCGTAGGAAATGTTACGGACTAATTTTGTTCGTAAGAAACCAAATATATAGTAAAAATGATTACTTATATTTGTTACGAACTTCATTTGTTCGTAAGAATCGGTATAACAATTAAAGTTCGTAGGAACTCTTTAGATAATTTGTAGTCATTCTTTAAATTTGGGAGAACGACTACAATCCAACTACAAAATTTTCTCCCTCGTTTACACCATTGGAGGGTTACTCTTTTGCATATTTGCAAATTTCTTTGGCTTCTTCCCCCACCTCTACTGATGCACTAGATAGGGATCAATATTATAAAATAGTAAAACAATTTGTTTCAACGGATCTACTTGGAAAGTCATATTCATAGTGCAGCAATCATATAAAAATAATTTCATTAAAAAATCCCAACAGAAAATTCTTCAAATGCAAATTTCAATATTAGGTGCATTTTTCCATTGAATATTCTCATAATTATCTCACACACTACTTGATTGGATTTTGGAAGAAAATATTTGTAGATGATCTTCCCACTATGTAAATCATTTGCACTAATTACGGTTGAAAAGTAATTTCTTTTTATTCAAAAAACATATCCATTTTAATATATATATATATATATATATATACACTAATAATAATAATAATTAAAAAACGATGGGTCCAACTTACCTTCCCAATAAGTTGTTGGGATTAAACTTATGTTGTCGATCCAACATTCATGAATAATCCGATAAGGCACTACCACTTAATAAGTAAGGCAGAAGGTTTAGTTCTTACATTTCATTCTCACATCTTAAGAGGCCAGCCATGCTGGGAATATATACAGTATATGAGACAATAATTATATATAATAATGGAAGGTTTAAATTTTGAAAGGGTGAAGCTGTTTGTCGAGATCCCATGTTTTGCTATGAATTATGTTTGCTGTTGTTATCAGTTGGCTTGGTCAATACTCCCCCCACACAAGCTAATGGGTTTTTTGAAACCATAATCTTGTCTCTAAGAAATTCAAATTTAGCAGTGGGGGTCCCTTTGGTGAAGATGTCAGTGACTTGATCATGCGTTGAGATAAATTGGACTTGAAGATGTTATTTAGAAACCTAGTCACGAACAAAAATGAAAATCAATTTCCACATGTTTAGTACGAGCATGAAAAACTGGATTAACTGATAAATATGTAGCACCAATATTGTCACAAAACAATTGGAGGTTTATGGGTCGGCAAGCCAACTTCATGCAAAAGGGATTTGAGCCAAATGAGTTAAGCAGTAGTGTCAACGAGAGATTTGTATTCAGCTTCCATAGAGGAGCAGGACATAGTTTTATGTTTGTGAGAGTGCCATGTGATGATATTAGAACCCAAATAAATTACAAAACCACATGTAGACTTATGATCATCAATGTAGCCTCCCCAGTCAGATTTTGTAAAATCTTGTAGTTCAAGTGACGATCATTTTTGTAAGTTGAAGGCCGTAAGGTGGTGTAGCATAGGATGCATTTAACTAGAGCCCAATGAGTATCCATAGGTTGGTTAATAAATTCACAAGTTTTGTTGACAGCAAATGTAATATCATGACGAGTGAGTTTGACATATTAAAGATCACCAACAATTTGTTGATAGGCTGTGGGATTTGTTAATGGTGTGCCTTCATTTTTGGAGGGAGAAAGAGTGCTTGCAATTGGTTTTTTGATGGGGTTATAGTTGGACATGCCATGGCGATAGATGAGATCACAAATGTAGTGTTGTTGGGATAGATGTAGTCCGGACGAGGTGGGTGTAACTTCAACACCAAGGAAATAATGGATATGGCCAAGATTTTTAAGAGAAAATTCAGTGGCTAGAGAGGAGATAAGGGAAATCATGATATGAGATTTATTACCCGTTAACAAGATGTCATCAATATAAATAAGAAAAAACATGATGTTGGGCCCGTCTTTATTGAAAAAATAGATGAATCGATTTTAGAGTTGAGATTTTTTTGGGTGAGAAGATATTGAGTTAGAATTTGAAACCAAACATGATGTGCCTGTTTAAACCATAAAGATATCGATTAAGTTTGCACAAAACGTTAGTACGGGTGGGATCTTTAAAGCCAAGAGGTTGTTCCATGAAAAAATCTTCCGTTAAAAATCCATGAAGAAAATCATTGTTTACATCTAACTGAGATATAGGCCAATTATGGGATATGAAAATGGAGAGAATGGTGTGAATAGTGGCAGCTTTTACAACAGGGCTAAATGTTTCAATGAAGTCGAGACCATATTCTTGGTGAAAACCTTTGTCTATTAAACGATATTTGTATCTTTCAAGGGAGCCATCATTTTCGTTTAATGAGATAGACCCATTTGCAACCAATAATATTCATGGTGGGTGAGGATGGAAAAAGGGACCAAGTGTTGGTCAGTAGAAGTGCATTCATTTCAGAAGTCACGGCCTCGCGTCATTGCGGGTCTTTATTTATGAAAGTGAAACATGTGGGATCAGTGCGTTGGACAATGGTAAGATGAAGTCGAGGATTTGTAGAAGTGGCTGGAATAGCGTGAGAGCGGGGATTCATGGAGTGGGTGAGAGTTGGTGGGGATTTAGAGAGGGATCCATTATAAATGGATAGATTTATACCATTAGGATTTGAGTATGACTATAGGTGTGATGTTGCATGGACGGTAGGAGGGAAGTGGGGGTATGGCACAGTGGTAGATGGTAGGCTGGGAAGGACAGTTGGGAGGGGAAAAGGGACTATGGTGTGGATGATGTAGGCAGAGGTAAGGAGGTGTGAGAAGTGGAGTTTTGTTGGTATTGCATGTTGAGGATATTAAGAGTATGCTGAGGTGGTGTGGGTGTTGACGTCAGTGGGTGGGGTTGTTTAGAGGTTGTGTTGATGTTAGGAAGTTATGGATAGATGGTTTGGTTATTATGATTTTGGGATGGTGGTAATATAGTGGGTATGCTAATTTAGAGAAAATGGGAGGGAGGAGTGTTGGTAATGGGTGGAGTCATAGTGTTAGAGAATGGACAAATGTTTTCATCAAATTTAACATGTATTGCAAAATAAATTCGACCGGTTTGTAAATGAAGACAATAATAGCCATGTCGATTTTAATTATAGAAAATAAAAACACATGGCTAAGAGAAATAATTTATTTTGTGAGGATTATAAGGACGATGATACGAAAAGCATAGATAACCAAAAAGTTTTAGAAAATTATAATTAGGATGGTGGGAATGACTGATTTGAAAGGGAGATTTATGGGAGAGGGTACGTGTCGGCATAAAGTTAATTAGAAAAATCACAGTTTCAAAGGCATAATTCCAATATTTTTTGGGAAAAGATGCATGTTCCATTAGGGCGAGACTCATTTCAACAATATGTCTGTGGAGATGTTCAACAAAACCCACTTATTCATGTATGTGGGGGCAAGAGTAATGATGACGAATACCACAAGTTAAAAAAAATGAGTCTAATTTACGAAATTTTCCACCCCAGTCAGTTTGCACTTGATTAATTTTAGTGTTAAATTGTCGTTCTATTTGTTTTTCAAAGTTAATAAAAATGTATTAGACGTCATATTTGTGCATCATAGGAAAGAACCAAATAAAATTACATAAATGATCAACAAAAATGACAAAATATTACGGCCATTAGTAGACATGATAGGAGAGGGTCCCCAAACATCACTAAAAATTAAATCTAATACATATGTTGACGACATAATATGACTCGACAAGTGTTATCTACATGACCTGCCCATTTGACAGGCTACACAAATATTATTTTGACTGGAAGAAATAAACAGAAGTTGATGTTGTTGAAGAACTTGATGAAGGACTTGAACGTGAGGATGGCCTAGGTGATTATGCCAGGACATGGAGGATATTTTACCGAATGATGAGCATGTGGAGAAGAAGTCAATGTTGTTGGAGTGAGTTTGTATAGGCCATTTTTACTCTTGCCGTGAAGTATAGACTTCCGTGTCCGACGATCCTTAACAACACAATAAGAAGGATGAAATTCAAAATAAACGTTATTATCTTAAGTAAATATTTGAATAGAGAGAAGAGATATAGAAATTGTAGGAACATGTAAAATATTATTTAAAACGAGAGTGGATGAGGGAGTGGAGAGAGACGAGTTACCAATATGAGAGATGTGCATCCCCTTACCATTGCCAACGTGAAGAGTGTTGGGTCCATGATATGTAGAAGGATGGTTAAGATATCTAAGATCATATGTGACATAATGGAAAGCATCTTTATCAGGAAGCCAAGACATTATAGATAAGGAAGGTGTAGGGAGGTCGTCGGGTTGAGATTCAGGAGTGTAAGTGAAATGGGCAGTGGGTAGAGGGGATAAATGATTATTGAATCTGTGAGGACAGGAAGGTGATGCGTGGTAAAGTCCATTGTATAGTTGACAATAAATGTTGATACCAAATTTAATCTGCTGACGTGGACCCATCACTTGAAGACACGTGTCTTCTAGCGTGGTAATTATAAATACTTCTATCGATCAACTTATTGCCACCGAGCTACTCAAGTGCCACAAGCAACTCATACATTCCGAACAGCTCCAGCGTATCAACCATCTAAAGTCCCCCGAGAAACTCATGCATGCCGAGATACTTAGGCGGTCCGAGCAGCTTAGGCGGTCCGAGCTACATAGCATATAGAACACTCAAATTAGGATAATTAAGGAGACGACTGCGCATTAAATGCTCATTATTATCATACAGATGTACATGTCTACTAGATAACAGCGCATTGTCCTTTCATTTGTACAGCCTCAAGGCTATAAATACATCGTAACCTCCTCATTAGAAGGGGACTCAGAATTTCTTGGTAAATCCATTTTTGAGAATTCCTAATAAACAGTCAGCAATAACAAAAATAGTGGACGTAAGCCATTCTTGCAAGTCTGAACCACTTTAAAAACCTTTTTGTCTTATTTATTTTATCTGTGATTGATTAATTAGATATGATTGTTAATTAGAGATAATCTAATTTTTTACATTAACAGATTGGCGCCATCTATGGGAAACGACTGTAATTATCATTTTTCACCAAAACAATTCATCACCAATGGCTGATCATCCGGAATCCAACAATCGAAACACTGGGATCCCTCCAAATCCTCCATCTACTCCTCCAAATGTGCAAGGTATGGCTGGTATAATGGCTAATTTGGCCCAGGGCCAGACGGTCATGCAAGAAACCATGGGACAACTCATACAAGATGTCCAGGGTGGAGTGCCAGCCCAATCAGGACAAAGAAGTGTTAAGAGAAATACTCGTTTACCCTCTTCATGAACTAAGAGAACGTTATTCCCTGAGGAATCTTGATCCAAACGCACCGATTCATATCAAACTGAGAGATCTAATGATCCTTCCTATCAACCTGGTCAAACTTCCTCAGTACGAGCTACAGACACTCAACAAAACGGCACTTTATCTCAAGAAAGGACCAGTTCTCTTGAAAGGTTGAGTAGAGTCTCTCCTTTTGATCATTTGGGCCCTAGGAGGAATATAAGTCCTCTTAGGATTGTATCGAGAAACTCTCAACGACCATTCGAACTAAGGGAAGGTTCTGCCCAATCATGACCAACTTCTCGTATTGAAAGATCCCAAGAGGAATATTCAACGAGATCAATTGCTCGAACAAATAGGCTCGAGGAGGGAAATGATGCATGGAAGGGCTCTATTCAGATTTTGGAAGACAGATTAGGGGAAATGGCTAAGGCCAAGAATCCTCTATAAAGAACTTTTGTCCAAGGGACACCATTTGTACAAGCAATTGTGAATTTTTTTATACCATCAAAATTCAAAGCTCCTGTGGTAACACCTAAATATGATGGGAAAACTGACCCTGTCCTTCATATAGAACAATACCAAGCTACTGCTGATATCTATGCAGTTCCAGATGAGATGAGATGCAGGGCATTTTTAGGAACTCTTACAGGATCTGCTCAAATATGGTACAATAATCTTCCTCGGGGGAAGATTGCGACTTTCTTTCAACTGGCCGAGCTCTTTATTGGGAACTTCTATTTTGGAGCAAAACCAGTTAAATGAGTAGCACACTTGTTAAGTTTTAGACAGAAGGAAGGTGAGAGCACCAGGGATTATTTTACTAGTTTCAATAATGAGAAGCTTGAAGTAATTGATTACGAGGAGAAAACAACAATTACTGCTCTGATGAGTGGACTGTTGACAAATAAATTGTACTACACTCTAGCCAAAGATCCTCCTAGAACCATAGAAGAACTAATGGAAAAGGCAGCCAAGATTATGAACGCCGAGGAAGCTATGGCTGCGAAGAAGAATATGGACACTAAGGAGACCAAAGTTGAGGCGGATAAGGTTGAGAAGAAGGAGCTGAAGAACAATGGTGGCAACAGGCAATTAAAAGCAAATCAAGCATTGGAACAGTTGAAGAAATTTGAAAACTATACTCCTTTAAAGGTAGACATAAACCACATTCTGGAAGAGATTAAGAACAACGAGGAGCTGAACTGGCCTGAAAAAATGAAGGCAGATCCTGACAAGAGGAATAAATCCAAATATTGTGAGTTCCATAAGGAACATGGTCACACGACCAAAGACTGCATAGCTCTCCAGAATGAAGCTGAAGAGCTCATCAGGCGTGGAAAATTGACCAAATATGTGGATCGCTGAAATGGTGGAAAGAGCAATAACTGAGCAGGGTAGAGGTCTTGATCTCCTCGTCGAGCAAAAGAAGATAAGAAGAGAAGTCATGAAGAAGACCCGGATGATGACCAGGACGACCCCGATCTCCCCAAAAGACCAAAACAGCCAGAACACGAGGTATTTTCAATCCATTTTGGATCATTTGAATGTAATGTTATTACAGGTGGAGATGAAGGAGGTGGAGATATGACTGCCGAGAGAAAAGCTTACCTCAATGAAGCTCAAGCTTGTTCGTACATTCAGCGAATAAATCTAGACAAAGATGATCGCCGAGGAAGGTGAACAAATACAAAATGGTCATTGGTTTCTCTAAGAATGACCTGGCGGGTGTACTATATCCTCATGATGACCCATTGGTAATCAAGATGAGAATGAAGGAAGTGGTGATTTCACGAGTACTGGTGGATAATGGTAGCTCGGCAGATATCATGTTCTATCCATGCTTTGAGAGTTTGAATTTGAAGTTAGCCTAGTTGGAGCCATATCATAGGCCCCTCCTTGGTTTTACTGGCAAGAAGGTTTTTCCACTTGGGACGATCAAGTTGGATATGCTTATCGGTACCTGGCCTGCTTGTCGAACAGAAAGAATACATTTTTTTGTCATGGATAAAAACTTCCAATCAGCTTACAATATCATCATGGGAAGAGTAGGTCTGAAGAAGTTCGAAGCAGTACCATCTACTGTGCATCAATGTTTAAAATTCCCAACTAATTTTGGGGTGGGAGTTGTGAAAGGCGACCAGAAAGTAGCTCGAGAATGCTACTATTCATCTGCTGAACAGGAGGAACATGAAGAATCTAGACAGAAGGCTATCACCTATCAAGTGGATAAGATAGGAGATACAGAGATTGAAACATTAGATCCTAGAGATGAGTCTTGACTCGTGAAGGGATAAGTTATTGAGGTTACTGAGAATATCATTCTCGACGACGAACATCCAGAACGAACAACTCAAATTGGTGCATCTTTGGATGTATCGATAAAACAGGAATTGATAGCATTCCTAAGGCGAAGAAAGCAAACTTTTGCATGGAGTCACGAAGATATGCCAAGGATTTACCCGAACTTCTTATGTCACGAGCTCAATGTGAACAAGGAAATTAAGCCAGTGAAGCAGCGAAGAAGAGTGTTCAGTCCTCAGAAGAATCAAGCCATACAGGAAGAAGTAGAGAAGCTACAAAAAGCCTTTTTCATTGAGGATGTCAAATATCCTGATTGGCTAGCAAATGTGGTGATGGTAAAGAAGAAAAATAACAAGGGGAGGATGTGTGTATACTTCACCGACCTTAATAAGGCATGCCTAAAGGATTATTTTCCTTTGCCCCGAATCGATCAACTAGTGGATGCTACTTCGGGGCACGAACTATTAAGTTTCATAAATGCTTATTCTGGTTATAACCAGATTAAAATGAAACCTGAATACAGGGGGAGTACCTCTTTTATCACCCCAAGAGGAACTTATTGTTATAATGTTATGCCTTTTGGACTTAAAAATGTAGGTGCAACATATCAACGATTGATGAATAAGGTGTTCGCAGAGCAAATCAGTCATAACATGGAGGTTTATGTTGATGACATTCTTACGAAGAGAAAGAAAGCTGCTAATCATCTAGTTGACTTAGGTCAGACCTTTGATCAACTAGAGAAATATCAAATGAAGCTGAATCCTACCAAATGCATATTCGGAGTACGAGAAGGCAAATTTCTCGGGTATATTGTTAACCAACGAGGTATTGAAGTGAACCCTGAAAAGATTAAGGCTCTATTGGGGCTACGATTTCCAACGACGAAAAAGGAAGTGCAAAGTCTCATAGGGCGAGTTGCAGCACTTAATAAATTTTTGTCACGAGCAACTGATAGATGTCTCCCATTCTTCAAAACACTCCGAAAAATGTTTGAAGGGAATGATGAATGCGAGAAGGCCTTTCAAGAATTAAAGAAATACCTAGGAGCACCTCCATTGTTGTCTAGATCAGTGATAGGAGAAAGATTATACTTGTATCTGGCAGTATCAAAAAATGCAGTTAGCTCGGCATTAATCAGATTAGAGAATGGAGTGCAAAAACCAGTCTATTATACCAGTAAAGCTTTCCGAGGAGCAGAAATCAGATATCCAAGACTTGGAAAGTTGGCACTAGCACTGATTGAGGCAAGCAGAAGGATGAGGCCATACTTACAAGCTCATACCATAGTCGTGTATACTGATATGCTGTTAAGGCAAGCTCTTCATAAACCAGAAAAATCAGGAAGATTGATGTACTAGGCAGTAAAACTTGGGGAATATGACATAGTTTATGAGCCTAGATTGTCGCTTAAAGGGCAGGCAGTGGAATATTTTATCGCAGAGTTCACCTATCCTGATACCTCTGAAGAGCAAAAATTGAATACCGGCCAACCTGTGGATGGTACAGGATCATCAAATTTAAACCCCGACCAACTTAAGTTGGTTGACGAGCAAGAGAAGATGGTCGATGAGCAGCAAGAGGTGCTAGAGGAGGACATAAAGAAGCAATAAATATTCCACCGAAGAACTCTGTCCGATCAAAAATTTAATGATGAAGTACCTATATGGAATCGATATGTAGACGGCTCATCTTGCACTACAGGTAGTGGAGCAGGGATTATTTAAACAGCCCGGATGAGATCGATGTGGAGTATGCTCTACGCTTTCAATTTAAGGCTTCTAATAATGAAGCTGAATATGAAGCTATGATTGTAGGTCTTAGTTTGGCAAAAACCATGAAGGTAGAGCAGGTCATTGTATTCAGTGACTCACAGTTGATCGTAAATCAAATGCTGGGGGTATATGCGATAAAAGGAGAATTAATGATCAAGTATCATGCGAAGGCAATGGAGGTTGTATCGAGTCTTAATGCCGTACAATTGATTAGAATACCGAGATCACAGAATGCAAGAGCATATGCACTAGCTTGGTTAGCATCAGCCACATGCACCGAGCTAAGAAGAACAATCCCAATAGAAATCCTAGCTGATCGAAGCATAAACGAGGATCTAATGATGAATTTTATTGCCCTTGATTTAGGACCATCTTGGATGGACCCCATCAGGACCTACATTGAAGAAGGGGTTCTGCCAACTAATAAACTCGCAGCCAAGAAATTGAAGTTTAAAGCTAATCATTATGTATTGACCAATGGAATTTTATATAGACGAGGAATTATAGCAGGGTTACAAAGATGTGTCCACCCCTCCGAGGTGAAAAATTTGATCGAAGAAGTCCATAAGGGGTCTTGAGGAGCCCATGTGGCAGGTCAGACGCTTTTGCGAAGAATAACAACACAGGGGTATTATTGGCCGACGATGAGAGCTGATTATACATCTTACGCAAAGAAGTGTGATAAATGGCAATGCTTCTCTTCTATTCGAAGAACTCCCCAAGCATTATTAACACCCATCACGTCTCCTTGGCCATTTGCTATGTGGGGAATAGACTTGGTCGGGCCACTTCCAACGACCAGGGGAAGATTTAAATATCTCATGGTCGTTGTGGATTACTTTACTAAGTGGGTGGAAGCTGAGCCTTATTGATATGACATATGACAAGGTGTGTCAATTTATTTGGAAGAATATCATTTGTAGATATGGTCTTCCCCATGCATTCATCACAAATCATGGAACTCAGTTTGACAACGAGGAGTTTGCTGCATATTGTCATCAGTCAAACATATTGAAGACCCACTCTACATCCAGCCACCCCCAGAGCAATGTAAAAACTGAGGTGATAAACAGAACGCTGCTGAATGGTTTGAAAAAACGACTGGATAATGCAAAGGCAAATTGGATTAACGAGCTACATTCTGTGCTATGGGCTTATCGTACTACACCGCGAGCAGCAACAGGAGAATCTTTATACATGCTGGCATTTGGAAGTGAAGCTGTTATACTTTCTGAGTTGGGCCTACCCACACACAGAGTGCTGAATTTCAATTCTCCTATCAGTGACTTGATGAGGCGATTAGATCTAGATATGCTTGAAGAAGTTAGAGAAGAAGCAGGAATCAGGAATGCTACATACCAACAACGAACAACTCTGTTTTACAACAAGAGAGTAAAGAAGTGTGATTTGAAGGAAGGAGACAATGTGATGAAGAAAGTAATTTACAAACACAACAAACTGGAAGCTAACTGGCATGGACCCTACAGAGTAACAGAATTTGTTCGACCAAGGACATACAAGATTGAAACCTTGGAGGGAGAAAAATTTAAGAATGCATGGAATGTAGATCATCTACGCAAGTATTATCAGTAGTTGGGATTCCTATGTAAATGCAGTTTTCTTCAGTATGAATAAAGTGTGGAATTTTTTACCCATTTCTCTCTTTTTGTCGAAATTTTTCGAAGTATTAGTGCTACACACTACGCATCAAGTTCAGAACAAATCTCCTCCAACTCCGGTTGGTCGGGAATCAATATCCACCTACTCCGGTTGGTTGGAAAATTAATCTCCTCCAACTTTGGTTGGTCGGGAATCAATATCCACCAACTCCGATTGGTCGGCAAATTAATCTCCTCTAACCCCGGTTGGTCGGGAATCAATATCCACCAACTCCGATTGGTCGGCAAATTAATCTCCTCCAACTCCGGTTGGTCGGAAATCAATATCCACCAACTCCGATTGGTCGGCAAATTAATCTCCTCCAACTCCGGTTGGTCAGTAATTGATATCCACCAACTCCGATTGGTCAGCAAATTATTTTCCTCCAACTCCGGTTGGTCGGGAATCAATCTCCACCAACTCCGGTTGGTCGGCAAATCAATTGCAATCAACTCCGGTTGGTCGGGAATCAATATCCACCAACTCCGGTTGGTCGGCAAATCAATTGCAATCAACTCCGGTTGGTTAAACTAAGCAGGATCATGGGATGTAAGTCGTTTCATTGCTTAGGATCAAAGAGTGATAAGTCACTATAATAAAAAAAATAAAACAGAATGGCATATCAAAATATGCATATATTCACAAACAAAGACATTCTGCAAAATACTTAGAATAAAATAAAATAGCAAAAGATTAAAAATTTCTTCATTTAAATTAAAAAGAATTACATATGCTGTGAAAACTATAGGTCATTACATAAAAATCCTATTCTATTGGTTTTTTCCCTTCTGCCTTTAAAATAGGTTCTACTCCAGTAGGGAGGATCACCTAAGGCATAAGGAGAATTTATAAAATTTACATCTCGAAGCATCCTGACATTCATTACATATGGACGATCAAGTAAATGTTCTGGGTGAGATATCTCGAAGTTAGCATGAAGACTGTAGTCGCCTAGATACTTGGAGATCAAGCACTGAGGAATGGCCTGAGCAGGAATCCAACTAATGTCAAGCTTAAAAGGAGGCACGGGTAACTCAAGCAATCCAAGGTCATAGTTTTTTATACAAAATTTAGTTTGCTGACATGGACCAATCACATGAAGACACGTGTTAATTTACATGGTAAATACGAATACTCCAGACGAGAAAATCAAGACCACCGAGATACTCAAGCTCTCCGAGAAACTAAGGAGTTCCGAGCAACTTAAGTGTGACAAGAAGCTCTTGCTCGTCCCCAAACAACTCAAGTGTGACAAGCAACTTAAGCTCTCCGAGCAACTCAAGCGTGTCGAGCAGCTTAGGCAGTCCGAGCTACATAAGTGTACAGCATATCCAAATCAAGAGAATCCAGGATGTAATTTCACATTAAATGCTCATTAATATAGTACAGATGTACATGTCTACTGGGTAACAGTGCATTATCCTTTCATTTGTATAGCCTCAAGGCTATAAATACATTGTAACCTCCTCATTAGCAGGGGAATCGGAATTTCTTGGTAAATCCTTTATCGAGAATTCTGCAAACAATCAGCAATAACTAATACAGTGGACGTAGGCCATTCTTACAAGGCTGAACCACTTTAAAAATTTATTGTCTTATTTATTTTTATCTGTGATTAAATAATTAGAGAAAATCTAATTTTTTACATCAACAGATTGGCGCCGTCTGTGGGAACACGACTGTAATTATCATTTTTCAACAAAATAATTCATCACCAATGGCTGATAATCCTGAATCCAGTAATAGAAATGCTGGAAACCCCCAAAATCCATCTGCTCCCCCAAATGTTCAAGATCTGACTGGTATAATGGCTAATCTAGTCCAAGGCCAGACAACCATGCAAGAAACTATGCGACAACTCATACAAACTGTCCAGGGTGGAGTATCTACCCATTCAGGACAACGAAACGTTCAAAGAAACACCCGTTTACCTTCTTTGCGTACTAGGCGAACGTTATTCCCAGAGGAATCTCGATCCAGACGTACCGATTCATATCGCACTGAAAGATCTAATGATTTTTCTTATCAACCTGGTCGAACTTCATCAGTATAAGCTACAAATACTCAACAAAACATCACTCTCTCTCCAGAAAGGACTAGTGCATTGGAGAGGTTAAGAAGGGTATATCCTTTTGATCTTTTGGGCCCTAGGAGGAATATAAGTCCTCCTAAGATTGTGTCAAGGAACTTTAAATGACCATCCGATCTAAGGGAGGGTTCTGCCCAATCACGACCAACTGCTCGTAATAAAAGATCCCAGGAAGCAACTTCAACACGATCAGTTACTCGAACCCTGCAGGACCGAGGAGGAAAATGATGCATGAAAAGGCTCTATTCAAAGGTTGGAGGATAGACTAGGGGAAATCGCTAAGGCCAAGAATCCTCTACAAAGAACTTTTGTCCAAGGGACACCTTTTATCCAGGCAATTGTGGATTTTCCCACACCATCAAAGTTCAAAGCACCTGTTGTGACTCCTAAATATGATGGAAAATCTGACCCTGTCCTTCATATAGAACAATACCAAGCTGCTGTCGATATTTATGTCTTGCCAGATGAGATGAGATGCAGGGCATTTTTGGTAACTCTTACCGAATCTGCTCAAATATGGTATATTAATCTTCCTCGGGGGAATATTTCAACTTTTTTTCAACTGGCCGAGCTCTTTATTGGAAATTTCTATTTTGGAGCAAAACGAGTTAAAAGAGTAGCACACTTGTTAAGTGTTAGACAAAAAGCAGGTGAGAGCACCAGGGATTATATAACTTGTTTCAATAACGAGAAGCTCGAAGTTATTAATTACAAGGAAAAGACAGCAATTACTACTCTGATGAGCGGACTGTTGCCAGATAAATTATACTACACTCTAGCCAAAGATCCGCCTAGAACCATGGAAGAACTAATGTCAAAAGTAGCGAATATTATGAATGTCGAGGAGGCTATGACTGCAAAGAAGAATATGGATACCAAATAGACCAAGGTGGAGTTTGATAAGGCTGAAAAGAAAGAGCATAAGAACAATGGTGGTAACAAGCAGTCAAAAGCAAAGCCAGCATGTGAACTATTGAAGAAATTTGGAAATTATACTCCTTTGAAAGTAGGCATATATCACGTTCTAGAAGAAATCAAGAACAGCGAGGAGCTAAACTGGCCAGAGAAAATGAAGACAAATCCTGACAAGAGGAATAAGACCAAATATTGCGAGTTCCAAAAAGACCATGGTCACACGACCAAAAATTGCATAGCTCTTCAGAATGAAATTGAAGCACTCATCAGACGAGGAAAGCTAGCCAAGTATGTTGATCGTTGAAATGGTGGAAAGAGCAATGACCGAGCAATAATGAGGTTTAGATCTCCTCGTCGAGCAAAAGAAGATAAGAAGAGAAGTCACGAAGAGGATTCGAATGATGACCAAGACGACCCCGATCTCCCCAAAAGACCAAAATAGCCAGAACGTGAGGTATTTTCTATCCATTTTGGATCATTTGAATGTAATGTCATTACAGGTAGAGATGCAAGAGGTGGAGATATGACTGCTGAGAGAAAATCCTACCTCATTGAGGCTCAGGCTTGCTCTTATATTCAGTGGATAAATATGGTTGAAGATGATTGCCCGAGGAAGGTGAATAAGGATAAGCTGGTCATTGGTTTCTCTAAGAACGACTTGGCAGGTGTACTATATCCTCATGATGATCCATTGGTGATCAAGATGAGAATGAGGGAAGTGGTGATTTCACGAGTACTGGTGGATAATGGTAGCTCGACAGATATCATGTTTAATCTGTGCTTTGACAGTTTAAATCTAAAGCTAGCCTAGTTGGAGCCATATCATAGGCCCCTCCTTAGTTTTACTGGCGAGAAGGTTTTTCCACTTGGGACGATCAAGTTGGATATGCTTATCGGTACATGGCCTGCATGTCGAACAGAAAGAGTACGCTTTTTTGTAATGGATAAAAACGTCCAATCAGCTTACAACATCATCATGGGAAGAGTAGGTCTGAAGAAATTTGAAGCAGTACCATCTACTGTGCATCAATGTCTATAATTCCCAACCAATTTTGGGGTGGGAGTTGTGAAAGGCGACCAGAAAGTAGCTGGGGAATGCTACTATTCATCTGCCGAGAAGGAAGAGCATGAAGAATTTAGAAAGAAGACTACTACCTACCAAATAGAAGATGCGTAGATTGAAATATTAGACCCTAGAGATGAGTCCTAACTCGTGAAAGGGAAGGTTATGGAGGCTACTGAGAATGTCATTCTGGACGACGAGTATCCAGAACGAACAAATCAAATTGGTGCATGCTTGGATTAATCAATAAAATAAGAATTGATAGCATTCGTAAGGCGAAGAAAGCATACTTTTGCGTGGAGTTATGAAGACCTGCCAGGAATAGATCCGAATTTATTGTGTCACGAGCTCAATGTGAACAAGGAAATCAAGCCAGTAAAGCAGCGAAGAAGAGTGTTCAGCCCTGAGAAAAATCAAGCTATACAGGAGGAAGTAGAGAAGCTGCAAAAGGCCTCTTTCATTGAGGGTGTTAAATATCCTGACTGGCTAGCAAATTTGGTAATGGTAAAGAAGAAAAATAACAACTGGAGGATGTGTGTAGACTTTACCGGCCTTAACAGGGCATACCCAAAGGATCATTTGCATTTTCCCCGAATTGATCAACTGGTGGATGCTACCTCAGGGCACGAACTATTAAGTTTCATGGATGCTTATTCTGGTTATAACCAGATTGAAATGACGCCTGAAGATAGGGAGAATACCTCATTTATTACCCAAGGGGAACTTATTGTTATAATGTTATGCCTTTTGGACTTAAAAATGCAGGTGCTACCTATCAACGGTTGATGAACAAGGTGTTTGCAGAGCAAATCGGTCATAACATGGAGGTTTATGTTGACGATATGCTAACGAAGAGCAAGAAAGATGCTGATCATCTAGTTGACTTAGGCCAGACCTTTGATCAACTAGAGGAATATCAAATGAAGCTTAATCCCACCAAGTGCATATTCGGAGTACGAGACGGCATGCTTCTCGGATATATCATAAATCAATGAGGAATTGAGGCGAACCTTGAAAATATCAAGGCTATATTAGAGCTACGATCCCCAACGATGAAGAAGGATGTACAAAGCCTCACAAGGCGAGTTGCAGCACTTAACAGATTTGTGTCACGAGCAACTGATCGATGCCTCCCATTCTTCAAAACACTCCGAAAGACTTTTGAGTGGAACGACGAATGTGAGAAGGCTTTTCAAGAATTGAAAAAATACCTGGGAGCACCTCCATTGTTATCCAGGACAGTGATGGGAGAAAGACTATACTTGTATCTGGCAGTCTCAGAAAACGCAGTAAGCTCGGCGCTGATAAGAGTGGAGGATGGAGTGCATAAACCAATCTATTACACTAGAAAGGCCTTCCGAGGAGCAGAGATTAGATAATCAAGGCTGGAAAAGTTAGCACTGGCATTGATCGAAGAAAGTAGAAGAATGAGGCCATACTTCCAAGCTCATACTATAGTTGTGTATACAGACAAGCCATTAAGGCAAGCTCTGTACAAACGAGAGAAATCAGGAAGATTGATGTATTGGGATGTAAAATTGGGTGAATACGATATAATTTATGAGCCTAGGTCGTCACTTAAAGGGAAAGCAGTGGCAGATTTTATCGCAGAGTTCACTATCGAGGTACCTCTGAAGAGCAGAAGTTGAATACCGACAAGACTGTGGATGTTATGGGATCATCAAACTTAAACTCCGACCAACCTCAATCGGTAGACGGGCAAGAGAAGATGGTCGACGAGAAGAAAGAAGTGCTGGAGGAGGATATAAGGAAGCATCAAATATTCCACCGAGGAACTCCATCTGACCAAGAGTTTGATAATGAGATACCTGTCTGGAAATTGTATGTAGATGGTTCTTCGTGCACTACAAGCAGTGTAGCAGGGATTATTTTAAACAGCCCAGATGAGATTGATGTGGAATATGCTCTGCGCTTTCAATTTAAATCTTCTAATAATGAAGCTAAATATGAAGCAATGATTGTTGGTCTTAGTTTGGCAAAAACCATGTAGGTGACTCACAATTGATCGTAAATCAAATGCTGGGGGTATATGCAGCCAAAGGAGAATTAATAATCAAGTATCATGCAAAAGCAATGGAGATTGTATCAAGCCTGATCGCAGTACAGTTAATTAGAATACCAAGATTGGAGAATGCAATAAAAGATGCCTTAGCTCGGTTAGCTTCAGCAACACGCACTGAGCTAAGAAGAACAATCCCAAAGAAGTCATGGCTAGTCGGAGCATAGACGAAGATCTGATGATGAATTTTATTACCCTTGATTTAGGACCATCTTGGATAGATCCCATCAGGGCATATATTGAAGAAGGGGCTTTGCCAACTGATAAATTCACAACCAAGAAACTGAAGTTTAAAGCTGCTCGTTATGTATTGACTAATGGTATTTTATATAGACGAGGAATTATAGTAGGTTTGCAAAGATGTGTGCATCCCTCCGAGGTGAAAGATTTTATTGAAGAGGTCCATGAAGGGTCTTGTGGAGTCCATGTAGCAGGTCGGATGCTTTTGCAAAGAATAATGACGTAAGGATATTATTAGCCAACCACGAGGGCTAATTGTATAGCCTATGCCAAAAAATGTGACAAATGTCAACGCTTCTCTTTTATCCGAAGAACTCCCCAAGCATTGTTAACACCCATTACTTCCCCTTGGCCATTTACCATGTGGGGAATAGACTTGGTCAGGCCACTTCCAACGACCAGGGGAAGATTTAAATATCTCGTAGTAGCGGTGGATTACTTTACTAAGTGGGTGGAAGATGAGCCTCTTATTGATATGACATATGACAAGGTGTATCAATTTATTTGGAAGAATATCATTTGTATATATGGTCTTCCCCATGCATTCATTACTGATCATGGAACCCAATTTGACAATGAGGAGTTTGCTGCATATTGTCATTAGTCAAATATATTAAAAACCCACTCTGCACCAGGCCATCCCCAGAGCAATGGACAAACTGAGGTGACAAACAAAACGCTGCTGAATGGTTTGAAAAATAACCGGACGATGCAAAGGCAAATTGGATTAACGAGCTACATTCTGTGCTGTGGGCTTATCGTACAACACCACGAGCAGCAACAGTAGAATCTCCATACATGCTAGCATTTGGAAGTGAAGCCGTCATACCAGTTGAATTGCGTTTGCCCACGCACAGAATACTGAATTTTAATTCTCCTATCAGTGACTTGATGAGAATATTAGACTTGGATATGCTCGAGGAAGTTAGAGAAGAAGCATCAATCAGGAATGCTGCAAACCAACAACGAACAGCTCTGTTATACAACAAGAGAGTAAAGAAGTGTGATTTGAAAGAAGGGGACTATGTGCTAAAGAAAGTAATTCAAAAGCACAACAAACTGGAAGCTAACTGGCATGGACCCTACAGAGTAACAGAAGTTGTTCGACCGGGGACGTATAGGATTGAAACCTTAGAAGGAGAAGAGTTTAAGAATGCAAGGAACGCAGAGCATCTGCGCAAATATTATCAGTAGTTAAAATCCCTATGTAATGCAGTTTTCTTCAATATGAATAAAGTTTTGGATGTTTTACCCAATTCTCTCCTTTTATTGAAATTTTTCGAAGTACTAGTGCTACAAACTATGCATCAAGTTCATAATAATCACGCATCAAGTCCAGATAAAAATCCACCAATTCCGATTGGTCGGGAATAAAAATCCATTAACTCCGGTTGGTCGGGAATAAAAATCCACCAACTCCGGTTGGTCGGGAATAAAAATCCACCAACTCCTATTGGTTGGGAATTAAAATCCACCAACTCCGGTTGGTCGGGAATAAACATCCACCAACTCCGATTGGTCGGGAATAAAAATCCACCAACTTCGGTTGGTCAGGAATTAAAATCCACCAACTCCGGTTGGTCGAGAATTAAAATCCACCAACTCCGGTTGGTTGTGAATAAAAATCCGCCAACTCCGATTGGTCGGGAAAAAAAATCCACCAACTTCGATTGGTCGGTAAGCCAATTTCAATCAACTCCGATTGTTTAAATTAAGCAATACCATGGAATGTAAGTTGTTCTATTGCTTAGTGTTAAAAAATCACTACAATGAGATAAGTATGTCATAAACATATATATACTTACCAACCAACAAGCAAAAACATTCTGCAAATTACTTAAAAGAAAATGAAAAGACAAAAGTCCAAAAATTTTCATTGAAATCGAGAAGGATTACATATGCTGAAAAAAGAAAAAACCATTACATAAAAATCCTATTCTACTGGTTTCTTTCCCTCTGCCTTTGAAACAGGTTCTACTCCAGCAGGAGGATCATCTAAGGCGTAAGGAGAATTTATGAAGTTCATATCTCGAAGCATCCTAACATTCATCACAGATGGCCGATCAAGCAAGTGCTTCGAGAGAGATATCTTAAAATTAGAATGAAGATTGTAGTCCCCGAGATACTTGGAAATTAAGCATTGGGGAATTGCCTGAGCAGGAATCTAGCTCATATCAAGTTTAAAAGGTGGCAAGGGCAACTCGAGCAATCTAGGGTCATAATAATCCCATAGATAGTAGCCTTGCTCCAACTGAAACACCCCCAGTGCATTCAGCCATCCTTGCTTATAACCCTCGTTATTTGACTGCTGGATCCGATCATCGAGATAATAAAGAGCTTCGTTGTATCCAGCCATCCAAAACTCCCTGGGCTGTTTGTGAAATTGGTAAGTTAACCTCTCCAATTGCTCATGGAGGTTCTTCACTAGAAGTTCTTTATTCTCCAAGGCAGAGTTTTGTGTGGAAAGTTGCTCGCTGAGGTTCAGAATCTTCTTGGACATCTCTGACAAAGCCTGATTCTTCGCCATCAACTGAACCGCCTGATTTTCCAAAGCTGCTTGAGTTCTTGCATCTTCAATAGAGATCCGACAAGCCCTTGCTCGTCCCCGAGAAGAAGATCTTGCTCGTCCGCGAGTAGAGGTAGAAGGTCCAACTCTTTTCAAAGTTTCCAATTCATCTCGCAAGTTGACGTTCTCTACTTCCAAAAAAGAGAAACCTTCGTCATTGACAGGGACCAAAGCTCCCGAGGAAGATGCTGCAGATTTTAGTCGGGATATATCCTCTTGCAAAACATTATTTTCCTCCTCAAATAATTTAGCAATTGGCCTATGCTCTTCAACCTCGAGCTTTAGAATGCTCTCTTTCTTCTCGTAGGCAGCGATGAATTTATCATATCCTTTGTTAGCATTTAGTTGCTGATATTTTTTCTCATACCCCTGATGTAAAAGAGTAGAATACTCCTTATATTATTGTTGGAGTTCCTCGTCAATACCCTGAAGATCTTTAATCATCTCGTAATATGCCACATTGTTGGCAACTGCACGGTCGAGCAAACACTTCAGATATTGATAGGCCTCGATTGCTCGTTCAGAAGTATCTGGACCAAGGATGTCGATGATTTGAGCCTCATTTAGGTCAGCATGGCCAGCCTTGAAGTAGTCATTGCATTTTTTCATCAGTTCAGTATCGTGAGCTGATAAGAGCTCCATTATGGCCATAAACTAGTAAAGAAAAGAGATATGAAGAATTAATAAGAATGCAGACAGAGCAAGAAGGGGAAAAAGTCAAGATAAATAACCAAAAGCTTGAATTTTCATTTCATCATAAAAGAAAATACAAAAGTTAAGGCTACGTCCAATAAAGTGACAAAATAAACACCCAAACTACTCTACACCTTCTCTTTATTTCCTATAACTTCCTCAGGAGGTTTCGAGGAAGATGCTGGTTGCTCGGTGTGCACGAGTAGCTACTCGATAGGAGTAATAGTTGGTTGGGGTTGCTCGGAGCACGATTGAACAGATGGAACAGTAAGGGCCTGATCTCCAATTACCATGGAGGATTCTTCTGAGGAAGCTTCGTCCTCTTCTTCTTCTCCAGAAGAGGGAGGAGGGCCATGAGTATGTTGCTGAAATAAGTCAGAATCTTCAGCAACCTTCAGCTCTTGTAGAGCTGCCACCTATCCGTCCCTAAAGTATTTCAGGCTGGCGTATTCCATTTGTGATGACATAGCAGCCAAACACTTATTCCAACCCTTATCCCAACCTATGTTGAATGATTTTTTAACAGCTTTCTTCCTTTTAACCTTCTCCGAGGAAGTCCTCTCAGTAAGAAGTTTCTCGGTAGTTTTCAGCTTCTCCTCCACCTCCTGCTTCTGGCGATCAACATCACGGAGTCTACCAATCTCCTCTTCAACAACTTTGAGTTTATTCTCAAGCTCTGCAGCATTCTTAAGTTTCTCCTCAAGCTCTTTATTATTCTTCGCAAATTCCCCCAATTTCTTCTCCAAATCCTTGAAGGCCTCCACAGTTCGATCTCTCTCTTGCTCGACAGACTTAACCTGCTTCTCCGAAGCAATTTTATTCTCCTCATACTTCTTCTAAGATTCCTTCAAAGTCTGGGTTAATCCAATAAAAGCTTCTTCTACACCTCCCAAGGAGATTGAAGCCTTGATAGCCTCATCCTTCTTCAGAATTGTGTTGAAACATGTTACCAGCAGGAAAACTAAAATAACTGTAAGTCAGTACGGGGACATAACATTAAAAAATAAAAATTTAGATTGGTAATACTCATTGAGGCAATATGTTGAGCAGCCAAGGTAGTGACCCTGTCACGAGAAAGATTGTCCTCAATACCATGGACTTCTGGGATAATCCAAGACTTCACTGAGCTCATAGAAGAGCTCGGAGGAACAAAAGTGGGAACACCACCTTCTAGATTTAACGACTGAGAAACAGATTCTACTGGTCTCTCAAAAGAACTTTTCCTTAATCTCCTCGTAGGAGCAGGTACATTCTCAACCAAAGATTCTGTCTTGGTTGGTGATATAACAATGACCTCGCTTGGAGGAGAAATAACAACAGCCTTAGTCGGAGCCACAGAGGGATTTTCAACAATCTTGCTTGGAGCTACAGGGGGCTTCTCGCTAAACTTCTTGGTAGCATCAGAAGGGGGTACCTCTACAGTATTTATCCCCTCTCCTGGGACATCTTTTTCACTTCTCTTTGTCTTCACAGCAGGAGAATCAGACTTGTCGAAAAAGGAAGGAACTTTTCTTTTCTTCATTATGTCACCAATAGGAATACTTGATTCAGAGGAAGAACCCTCGACACTAGGCTCAGCATCTGGTATTTGGTCAAGACTAACCACCACTGGACGAGCAGTAAAGGATGAAGTGTAACTCTTGTACTGCAACAAATAAAAGGCCGATCTAATGTGCTCCTCGGCCACAGTTTGGTGCAAACTCCAGATAAGTTTCAAATGCTTCAAATTAACCTCTGTCTCCTTTGGAGATTTTCTTTTGATAATTAACTGCAAATAGTAAAAATTAAAATTTCAGTGATACATTTTGTCAAACACCAAGAAAACAAAATTTCAAAAAATAAAAACAACCTATTCCATTGCCACAAGGGGGACACCTAGGACCCTGATATACATCGTCTCCATTTAATGGAGCATGTTGCCAATTTTTCATAACAACCACATGCTCGAAGTAATCCCTGTTGGCATCTGGGAGATTGACAACTAAAGCCCTATTTAAAAACCTAGTTTTTAAATAAAAAGTGTTATAGCTGACAACCCATCTATAGCAAAACATAATTTTTGGAATTCCTAAACGGGTTCCATGAATTTGGTTTAACCTATGGACTCCATTAACTATTCTCCAGGTATTGGGAGCTATTTTTGCAGGTACAACGTCAAAATATTGACAAAACTCCAAACATAGGGGATTTACAGGAAAAGAAAAGCCACATTCGGCCACAAAGAGACTGGGGAACCAATGTCCCTCAACCAAGGAGAAATAGTCAGAACGTTTAGAAAGTTCCTCCAAACTGACCCATAAAGGAATTGAAAATTCTGAACGAAATTTGTCAAGCGATTCAAAAACATAAACCATGATGATCAAAGCAAAATAAAAGAGAAGGAAGAAGATCTTACAGGGGAAGAGTGAACTAGTTGACAACGAATAAGGAAAGAAACGAACGCACAAGATAGAGAGAAAATGAAAAGTTCAGAGACACAGATTTGAAAACTGAAAGACGATAGGATTTCTGCCGCGTTTAAATACTTTACCTCGGGAATAGAAAAATCAATGATTACCAAGACGGACGTTTGTGTATCCAGCGGCTAAAAAGAAGAAAAGGGGCACAAAAAACGAAGCGGTTATGGAAATTCAAATATTTAGGAGCTCTGATACTGTGCATTTAAAAAGGAGCTAGATAAAACGAATGCTTTCCTAAAAACCATACAAATCGAAAATCTAAGCAGCAGAATGTTCCATACTTTTCTTTAACATCAAACTATGAAAATTGGGGGCTTCTGTTGATACCAAATTTAGTCTGCTAACATGGACCAATCACATGAAGACACGTGCCAATTTACATGGTTAATACGAATACTCCAGAAGAGCAAATCAAGACCACCGAGAAACTCAAGCTCTCCGAGAAACTAATGAGTTCCGAGCAACTTAAGTGTGAAAAGAAGCTCTTGCTCATCCCCGAATAACTCAAGTGTGACAAGCAACTCAAGCTCTCCGAGAAACTCAAGCGTGTCGAGCAGCTTAGGCGGTCCGAGCAGCTTAAGCGGTCCAAGCTACATAAGTGTACAGCGTATCCAAATCAAGA
Source organism: Sambucus nigra (assembly GCA_949130495.1). Classification (NCBI taxonomy): domain Eukaryota; kingdom Viridiplantae; phylum Streptophyta; class Magnoliopsida; order Dipsacales; family Adoxaceae; genus Sambucus; species Sambucus nigra. The sequence goes on from OX422219.1 coordinate 55,816,456, forward strand.
GAATCCAAGATGTAATTGCGCATTAAATGCTCATTAATATAGTACAGATGTACATATCTACTGGGTAACAGTGCATTATCCTTTCATTTGTATAGCCTGAAGGCTATAAATACATTGTAACCTCCTCATTAGCAGGGGACTAGGAATTTCTTGGTAAATCCTTTATCGAGAATTCTACAAACAGTCAGCAATAACAAATACAGTGGACGTAGGCCATTCTTACAAGGCTGAACCACTTTAAAAATTTATTGTCTTATTTATTTTTATCTGTGATTAAATAATTAGAGAAAATCTAATTTTTTACATCAACAATAGTAATCCCATAAGTAGTGCCCCTGCTCCACTTTTAACACACACAATGCATTCAACCATCCCTGCTTATACCCTTCATTATTCGACTGCTGGATTCGATCATCAAGATGGTAAAGAGCTTCATTGTACCCAGCCATCCAAAATTCTCTGGGTTGTTTATGGAATTGATAAGTCAACCTCTCCAATTTCTCATGAAGATTCTTCACCAATATTTTCTTACTTTCTAAGGCAGAACTCTGAGTAGTAAGTTGCTCGCTAAGACTCAAAATTTTCTTGGACATTTCTTCTAAGTCTTGGTTCTTCGCTATCAATTGAAAGGCCTGATTCTCCAAGGCTGATTGAGTTCTAGATTCTTCAATGGTGACCCGACCATCCCTAGCTCATCCCCGAGAAGAAGATCTTGCTCGTCCGCGAGTGGAGGTGGAAGGTCCAGCTCTTTTTAAAGTTTCCAACTCATCTCGCAAGTTGACATTTGCTACCTCCAAGAAAGAGAAACCTTCATCATTAACGGGGACCAAAGCTCCCGAGGAAGATGCAGCAGATTCCAATTATTTTATCTCTTCTTGTAAGGCGATGTTTTCCTATTCCAACAACTTAGCAATGTGTCTGTGCTCTTCAACCTCAAGCTTCAGAACGCTCTCTTTCCTCTCATAAGAAGAGATGAATTTATCATATCCTTTATCAAAATTTAATTGATGATATTTCTTCTCATATCCCTGATGCAAAAGCGTAGAGGACTCTTTGTACTGCAACTGGAGTTCCTCGATATTTCCTTGGAGATCCTCGATCATCTCGTAGTAAGCCACATTATTGGCGACTGTGTGATCAAGCAAACACTTCAAGTATTGATAGGATTCTACTGCTCGTTCAGAATCATCTGAGCCAAGGATATCAAGTATCTGGGCCTGATTTAGATCAACATGACCAACTTTAAAATAGTCATTACATTTCTTTATTAATCCTGTGTCATGAGTTGATAAGAGTTCCATCCTGGCCATAAACTAACAAAGTAAAGAAATACAAAGAATCAATAAGAATGCAAATAAAGAAAGTCAAGACGAATAACCAAGGTTCAAATTTTTATTTCATCATAAGGGGAAAATACAAAATCCAAAGTTACATCCAATAGAACAAAAAAAATAAACACCCGAGAAACTCTACACATTATCTTTCTTTCCTATAACTTCCTCGGAAAGTTTTGAGGAAGAGACTAGTTGCTCGGAGGGCGAAATTAGTTGCTCGGTAGAAGTACTGGCTGGTGGAGGTTGCACAGAAAAATGCACAACTGGGAGAGAAGGGGCTTGATCTGCAATCATCATAGATGATTCATATGAAGCAGCTTCATCCTTTTCTTCTTCTCCAGAGGAAGGAGGAGGGCCATGAGTGTGTTGCTGAAATAATTCAGAATCTTTAGCAACTTTCAGCTCTTGTAGGGCTGCCACCCATCCATCCCTAAAGTACTTAAGACTGGCGTATTCCATTTGAGAGGACATGGCTGCCAAACACTTATTCCATCCTTTATCCCAACCAGCACTGAATGACTTTTTAATGCCCTTCTTCCTTTTTGCCTTCTCCGAGGAGGTCCTTTCCTTAAGGAGCTCCTCGGCAACCTTCAACTTCTCCCCCACCTCCAATTTTTGGCGTTCAGCATCCTAAAGTCTAACAACTTCCTCTTTGGAAGACTTGAGCTTAACCTCCAGCTCCTTATTTCTTTGCTCGAAGACTTTGTTACTCTACTCAGACTCTGTCAATTTCTTCTCAAAATCCTTGGAGGCATTCATAACCTGAATTTTTTATAACTCGATGGACTTGAGTTGCTTCTCCCAAGCAACTTTATCTTCTTCATACTTCTGAAGAGAGTCTTTTAAAGACTGAATCAGACCAAATGCTTTAAATATGTTCCTCGACAACAGATTGGTGCAAACTCTAGATAAGTTTTAAATACTTTAAATTAACGTCAGTTTCTTTGGGAGATTTTCTTTTGCTGTCAACTGCAAGTAATCAAAAATTAAATGTTAGTGATACATTTTATCAAACACAAAGAAAACAAGATTTCAAAAAATAAAAACAACCTATCCCATTGCCATAAGGAGGATATTTAAGACCTTGGTATACATCATCTCCATTTAATGGAGTGTGTTGCCAATTTTTCATTACCACTCCATGTTCAAAATAATCCCTGTTGGCATCAGGAAGATTGACAACTAATGCCCTATTCAAAAACCTAGTTTTTAAATAAAAAGTACTATCGCTGACAACCCATCTGTAGCAATACATTATCTCTGGAATCCCTAAATGGGTTCCATGAAGTTGGTTCAACCTATGAACTCCATTAACTATCCTCCAGGTATTTGGCGCTATTTTTGTAGGTACAACGTCAAAATATTGACAGAATTCCAAACATAAAGGATTTGGAGGAAAAGAAAAGTCACATTCGGCCACAAAGAGACTTGGGAACTAATGTCCCTCAGCCAAAGAAAAATAGTCAGAAGGTTTAGAAAGTTCTTCCAATATGACCCATGAAGGAATTGAAAATTCAGAACGAAATTTGTCAAGCGATTCAACAAGGTATACCATGATGAACAAAGTAAATAAAAGAGAAGGAAGAAAATCTTATAGGAAAAGAGTGAATCAGTTGACAACGAACAATGGAAGAAACGAACGCACAAGATAGAGAAGAAATGAAGAGTTCAAAGATACAGATTTGAAAAGTGAAAGACGATAGGATTTCTGTCGCGCTTAAATACTTTAACTCGGGAATAGAGAAAATAATAATTACAAGGAAGGACATTTGCATATCCGGCTGCTAAAAAGAAGAAAAGGGGCACAAAAAAAGAAGCGATTATGGAAATTCAAAATACTTTAAAATCCTGATACTATGCACTAAAAAAAGGAGTTATATATAACGAAAGTTTGCCTAAAATCCATAAAAACCGAAAATCTAAGTGGCAGAATGTTCCATACTTTTCTTCAACATCCAACTACGAAACATTGGGGGCTTCTGTTGATACCAAATTTAATCTGCTGACATGGACCCATCACTTGAAGACACGTGTCTTCTAGCGTGGTAATTAAAAATAATTCTATCGATCAACTTATTGCCACCGAGATACTCAAGCGACACGAGCAACTCATACATTCCGAACAGCTCAAGCGTATCAACCAGCTAAAGTCCCCCGAGCAACTCATGCATGCTGAGATACTTAGGCGATCCGAGCAGCTTAGGCAGTCCGAGCAGCTTAGGCGGTCCGAGCTACATAGCGTACAGAGCACTCAAATCAGGATAATTAAGGAGATGATTGCGCATTAAATGCTCATTATTATCATACAGATGTACATGCCTACTAGATAACAACGCATTGTCCTTTCATTTGTACAACCTCAAGGCTATAAATACATTGTAACCTCCTCATTAGAAGGGGACTCGAAATTTCTTGGTAAATCCATTATCGAGAATTCCTAATAAACAGTCAGCAATAAAAAAAATAGTGGACGTAGGCCATTCTTGTAAGGCTGAACCACTTTAAAAACCTTTTTGTCTTATTTATTTTATCCGTGATTGATTAATTAGATGTGATTGTTAATTAGAGATATTCTAATTTTTTACATCAACAATAAGGATGATAGTTGGGACAAAAATAGGAAGAATGCCCCTCCCGTGATCACAACCACGATAGGAGCGACCACGGTTGGAGAGAGAGTGGGGGTATTCAGAGTTGGGGTTGTGTGTGTGAGAGGGGTGGTGAGTGGTAATGTGGGCAGTAGGTGTTTTATTTTGAGGTTGGATGGTAAGGGAATAGAATTGGTCATTGTTGATAAATTCATGACTAAGTAAGAGTGAGTGGAGTTTGAAGAAGGTGACAGGGGTGGGACGGGCAGTGAGGGTAGTGATTAAGTCTTTAAATTGGGAGTGTAGTCCCTTAAATATGTGAATACTGAATTCAACTTGGGTGAGTGGATGGCCATCAACACTGAGTTTATTCAAAATGGCCTTTTCTTTTTGGAGAAACGTAGACGTAGAATTTTCACCTTGGTGAAGTCAGTGAAGATGGAGGTGAAGATCAAGGATGCGTGTTTCTGATGGAGATGCAAGAGCATTATTAAAAGTTGCCCAGATTTGCTGAGATGTTTACAATTCGACTACATGAGAAATCATTAAAGTGGACATAAAGGAGACACGTATACTGATTATTAACTTATCTTGTTGTTTCCAAAGAGTAGCAGCTGGTTCTTTAGTGGAACATTGATAGCTTCCATCAACAAAACGAAGAAGGTTTTGATCACTTAGAAATGGATCAACTTGAGTTTTCCATTGAAGGTAATTAGTATCATCAAGTCTGATATTGACATAGTGATGAGATGGGCCAATGTTGACAGTGGAGGGTGGTGAAGAAATATCACTATTTTTGTTGGATGATGTGGTCATTGTGGTGAATTAATAGGGTAGAATAAGAGGAGAAGGAGCATCTTAAAAAAAATGTAAGACTATGGCTCTGATACCATAATAACTAAGGAAATTTTTTAGTTTTTATATTTCATTCTCACATCTTAACAGCCCAGCCATGCTGGGAATATATACAATACATGCGATAACATTTAGCTATAATAAAGGAAGTTTTAAATTTTAAAAGGGTAAAATTATTTGCCGAGATATCCTGTGTTGCTATGAATTCGGTTTGTAGTTGATAGCGGTAGGCTTGGTCAATACCACTCACATACTTACGATGGAGAAAATGAGCATTTTCTAAACTTTCCACGCTTCTCCATTCAGTCCTCCAAGTACAAACCTAAACCCAACACATCATATGATTTACTTAAATTCAAAATGATATAATAGATGATGTGATAGGTTGATCTTATACTTTGGTTGGCTACTTCCCGTAACAAAACATTAAGTCTTGCACAAATCGAGTAAAAAAACTTGATTACATAGTTAAATGATAAATATAGATAATCTTGTTCATTAGAATCTATGGACATTAAAATTGAAGACCAGTCACCATTTATCTACGTCAAATATTCCGGATGGTATTCTAAAGATTAAAGAACATTTCATTATGTGGTTATTTTTCATTGAATTTACTCAAAGCTTACTCACACATGTAAATAATTTCATTCTAATTTGAATTTTTTTCCTCGATTAGATTTAGTGAAAATTTCAAAATGGGACATCCTTTGCATGTTTTCAGTGTATCGTTAGATACTCCATATATATGTGCGCACGACTAGGTTTTGGACCCATGCACATGTTTGCATTGCTTAGGCAAGAAAATCATTATGCCTAAAATCGTGCGCACGGCTTCAAAAATGTGAGCATGATTGTAGACACCTCCATTGTGCTCCCTAATAATACCAATGGAGTATGTTAGGATCTGTCAAACCTACGAACCCAAAATAAAGGCCAAAAACTTGATCGCACTAAGGGTGGCCCAAAGAACACCAAAATAATGGCCCCAAAACTTTAGGAGGCCCAAATATTAATGGCCCAAATAACCCGAAACTTTCCCCGAATTATACCCAAAATATAAAACATCCACCCATGACCTATAGGTCCTAGGGTGCATTGCGCCATGACTGATATGTCCTGTTAGAGGACCTGTCGTTCATAATCCCAAACAATTTTCCTATAAAAGGGGCCTCTCACCTTCTAGTTCGGAATAACTCTACCTCTTAAATGTTTCCTTTATGCATTTGATCTTTTTATCTCTAAAAAAAGCTTTAAAGCTCTCTTATTTTGCCTTGTAAACATTCTTTAAGCCGAGATTTAAACCCATAATGCAATGTTATAACTGTTATCCTTTAAACCAAAAAAAAAAGATCGAAAACAACTTTTCATTTTTCTTTCTTCCTTTTCTTCTATAATGGTACTTTCCTTTAAAGAAACTTTAGATCTACACCCCAACAAGTTGATTTCAAGTAGGAACACTATCGAAACGCAAAAGTTAACATGCAAAATTGTAGGTATTCCTATTCTTACTATTTAATTTTGAAGTCTAGACCTAAAAAGGGTGGTCTTGTGATGCCAGACCACCCAAGATCATCTTATTCTTCAACTCCTTCTATTTTAAACATGACTTTTGTCCAAACATGATGTCCGAACTACGTTTACTTTGATTCCTCCTATGGTGGATATTTAAGCGTGTATGAGAAACCCGATCTTTAAAACTCAAGTCAAATCTTGTATATATATTTCTATATTTTTACTCTTTATTTTCATAAACACCCAAAAACTATACAAACAAAATTATTTACATCTCCAGATCAAGTCTCATGTCGCTCTAAATTACCTGGAAAGATCAAACCAAGTTTAGATCTCTTACATCAAGCCTTCATAAAAGGTAGAATCCCTCTTGGATTCATATGAACTACGTGAAATTTAAATCACTTAATCCGAGTATATAGGTTTATGCGAACCATCGTCTTAAGGAACAAGTTCGAATTTGTACATATTTATCATTTGTCTATATTATCTACCCACATATCACCCACTTCACGACAAAACTTATTTATATACTAACTATTTTCATTTCATTATTTCTTTTTACATAATAACATGCTAATATAAATACTTTATATCTACATTTGAGACCTAAAGGTCGGAATAGGTGCTTAAAACCTTTTAAATCTGTAACCCAGTGACATTTTACCGTCTAGTTTAACACACAGAACAATTTCCATAACTAGGTCTCTACGGAGACCTACCCATTCTTTTGTTTGTTTGGTGTAAAATATATTGGAAGCTCCATTATTTTTAAAAGGAGAATAAAGTGATGACCGCGTATCACCGCTAAAGACCTATTTTCTCCACATTTGTCCAGAACGATGCTCGTGGGGGAAGGAAGAGGCACGCTACCTCGGGTTCGAGTTCTCAGAGTGCCGACTCCACTAGAGATATTTTTTAGGTGGAATCACTAAGTAGAAAAAACTGGTTTTGTATGTTATTTATTTCAACATGTTATTTCTGTACATTGCATGTATATTGTATTATTTTTCTACTCATTTTTAGTTGTCTCACTATGTAGAAAAATATTAGTATTGTATGATCCACTAGGCATAAGGTTACACCCTAGGCATCCCTTTAACATTGTTTGTGAAATGTATGCCAAAACACCTAATAATATCAAGTGAAATGGCTCTTGGAAAAAATAAAATACTTTCCAAAAGACGCACACTACTTCATCTTATAATCTACATATCATAACATAATCTATTACCTTGAGAATCCTAGAATTGTGACTTGGATCTAACCAACGCAAGTCCTTAGTGAAAGTTTCCACTATTTTTGGTCTTGTTCCCTCGGCGTATATAAAGTGGTATGTTATCGCTAAACATCATTCACGTACATCAAGTTTATTAAGTTAGCTATTCCACGCACTATCTCAACGACGTTATCCGGAGGCTTGATTCACGTATATTCAAGTATATCAAATGGCCCTGTCACACATACTGTAAGGTATATCGTGACGGGTCATAGCTAAAGAAGGGATCCTTTAGCCTTACAGAAAGCCTTACATAACCTCATGCAATACAGTCTTAGGACATAACCAAAAATAAAATAATCCAAGAGATTTGCCTAATGGTGACATATCCCGAAAGGGTTTTGTATTCCCCTTGAAATTTTCCTAGAATAGGATGGTACTCAAGGACTTGGAAAAGTTGACTCACTTTTCAAACGTTCTGATCGATGGCTACGAGTTAAGTGAGAAGTACTATAAGCAATGCGTCATTACTCGAAATTACCCCGAAAATTGCCATGATTGTTTGGACTCATGTTTGTTCTTCTTAGAATAATGATTAAGAGAAATATTAATTCCACATTTCCCGTAAACATTGTAGTCACCGTATTGGATGAGGAACGGAATTTGCATCTCTCAAACTACCACATATCATTGTCTAAACAACATTCAAAATGATGAGGGAATATCACCGGCTGACATTCTAGCTAGACTAACTTCCTTAAGAAGTGAAATGATAACTATGGGTCAATAATAAATCCCTCGCTGCGATCGATTGGACAATACTGAGGGACATGGAACGAATCTACACCCTACAAATACCATACCCCCACCAGTAATGATCCATGTTGCAAATAACACTCCGAATGCAACTATCGAAAGAATAGTTTTAGCCAATGTGATTGAGGCTCCAACATATATTAGACACCTCAAAATGGAGTTCCAAACACTTAAACATAAATTTCAATGACTCCACCAACCTTGTAAACATCCAGTGCATCTCCCTATATCCTAAGAATATAATGCCTGACATATTTAAGATGTTGAATATTGGAAATTTATGGGAATTGGACCGCTAACGGTTCACTTCAAACTTTATGTTCGAGCTATGCAAGAACCATGGGCTTTTGAGGAAGTTATGGACCAAATGTTTGAACATACCTTGTTTGGGAGGAACTGAAGTGGTTCTTATCAATAGATGATGGACGAACACCAAGTGTAGTGACATTTTTAGAGAGTTTATGAAATAGTACAAGTACTATGACGAACTAGAAATCACCCGTTAATACCTAAAAATTAAAAATAAAGACATCAATGAACACTTGGAAACCTTCATTTCTCATTAGAGGAATATGGTTGCTCAAATAGTAAGCTGACCCTCGAAAGAGGAGCAAGTGGACATCGTATAAAAGAATCCTATTCAACCATATAAGGATGAGTTCAAGACACAGTACCTACCCGGCTTCAAAGCTATGATGGACATAGGAGCCCAAGTAAAAGATGATATCATGAATTGACTGTAACACCCCACGACTTTTGGAGACTGAGAAATTTAATTTTGGAAAATTAAATTTAATTAAATTGGGGAATTTTAAAATTTGGGAATTTAAGTCCAAAAATAGAGGACGTTTCAAAGTATTCCGGATGATATTTTTGAGGGTACCATCGATCCCGGAAGGGTTGAGATAGTCAAAATGACTGTCATTGGGTTTTATTTCGGCTCCGGAATGTTTTTAAGTTGTTTTTGACTTGAATTGGAGTCAACGAGTCATTTAAAGTGTGTATTAACATTTAAAACTGGGATTTTGTTTTAAAAGGATTTGAGGCTTACGGATGAAGCCTTCTCAAATAGAGAAAGAGAGAAAGAAAAAGGAAGAAAGGAAGAAGAAGGGAAAGAAGAGAGAGAGGAAGAAAAAGCTTGGGATTTTCGGTCCAACCGCAACATCGAGGATGATCCAACCTCTACAAACCTGAGGCAAGTGTTTAATCTTGCTAAATAGCTATTTGTGTATTTCATTTCATAATTTGTGGGTTAAAGAAATGGATTTTTGGGTATTAATGTCAAAACCTAGATTTTAGGTTTAAATCTTGAAATCAATGATTAAATATGGATTTAATGGAATAGAAATGTTTGGGATCAACTTTGAGTTGACTTATGGGCTTAAAATCATATATTGTTGAAGGTTTACGGGTTAGAAATGGGAAATTAGGGTTTTAAATTCGTGGGTTTTGAAGAAACAGATGAACCCTTCAAAAACTGCAGGTCCGAATCGATTCGCCCCCTCAAGCGAATCGATTCGGTTTGGTAAAACTAGCAGGTCTGCATTGACCGAATCGATTCGGACCCCAAGCCGAATCGATTCGGCCTATTGCAGAAGCCCAGGTCTTGGGACCCGAATCGATTCGCCTGGGAGGCCGAATCGATTCGGAAACAGGGCATTTTGAGATTTTTCTCCATAGTGATTTCAAACCCTTTTTGGTTGGGTTTATTGATTTGGGGGCTTTCTCTTAGGATGTAAAAGATATATTCTTGGAGTTACACATGGATATTGGGGGGAAACTCTTTGAGGTTGGAATTTACCAATTATAGATAAAGGTATATATATATATATATACATGTTTGAGGTTGAGAACTCTTAGAGAGTGAGAGGTCTCCTATCCTTAGAAATATTTAGACTAAGGAATAAATGATAACCCGATAAGGGTAAGGATTCATAAAATACAATTGAACCATAGGTAAAAGTTGGGAAACAGCTTGCGGGTGTACTATCGACTAGGATAAGCAGTAGCGTAAATTCTAGTTAGGATAGTTTATACGCAATTATGGGGTTATGGCCATTGAGATTCCAATACTTGAAATGAGGTTGGAATAAATTGAGGTTTTAGACTATTAAGTCCTGTTAATGCCTATGGTTAGATAGTACTAAAGATAATTATGTACTTTCACGTTTAGAGGTGAAAGGTGTAGTGATGGATTCCTACACAAATTCTTGAGTGATAACCCTAATGTTGAATGTATATGTATAGACATAAACATATGGTTTTGGGAGACTATTCATCATAAGAAGATGATTGAATATGTTTCAAGTATGGAATTATATTCACATATCAAGGTAAATTTAATGGAAATGGTAGTGACGGCTTGTATATCGAGGACTATGTATACTTATAACCAGGTATATGTATATCTCATGCATATGAACGAGATTTAATTTATCATATATAGATACAAGGATATGTGTATATGTGTTGATATATATCCGTATGTATATAAATGTATGGATATATTTATGTTATGGATATACATGGTATAGATATTTAAACCGTATATGATGGTTTATTACTTGATCATATGATTGGATCATATGGATTATATATTGTGCATGTGAATAATACATATACTTATTTGGTTAAGCATACCCCGCTCATGCTATCATTGGGAAGTTGCGCGCGTAGAGGGTGAGCATCCTGGCTTATGATGCAGGGTGTGGATATTCCCCAGGTCATAGTCGTCCCTTGTGATTATTATACATATAGATATATATTTTTGGGATGAGACGTGGTGGGTATGTTTCGTCTCATTGCCGGTTGGAACTATGACCGCTTCTCGGGACGTCGTGTGCGTGTGTTTACCACGAGATGGGTGTCGTTTAGTCCCACCATGGTGGCCCCAGTATTGCTACGTGAGCCGGGCACTGGGAAGATGATAGCATTGATGCAGTTTATCGGCGATATATATAGCCGGCTATATTATGTGCATGGCCTTGTACATCATATGTAGTATGTACACTTGGCTATTGGATTGATGATGATATATATATATATACGGTTAGAAATAAATACCTATATATATGTATTTATATATATATCCTATAGATGTAAGGATATGGACTTTTATGAAGTACATCTTAGATGATTATGGTGTACTAGATTGATGGGGGTTGATGTATCGCACATAAGGTATTATTTCGGTTACATCATCCCAAGGATATTGTTGGAGGTTCTTTTATTTTATCTTAATTGTTTTCTTTCTTTTCTTTTCTTCTTTCTTTCTTTAGGAGTTATAGTTTAATAGTAATGTTAGTATATACTTGTATGTTGAGGATTATGGATCTCTAGGATCGACATTGCCCAGGAGTAGTGTAACGAGGTGGTTCCTTGTTTGGATTTCGCTTTGCGAGACACCTCACGCACGAAACGCAGTGCCATGTCGAGATTTGAGAGAAGTAATTCCATAAGTGGCATCACGGATCTCTGGTCTTGACCTTGTCAGGAGTAGTGTAACGGGGCGGTTCCTTGTTTGGATTTCGCTTTGCGAGACTCCCCACGCACGAAACGTAGTACAATTTTGGGATTAGAGAGAAGTCTTGCCAATTTTCCATGTGCATATTATTAAGTATATTAATTCTTACGTTTTTAGCCTATAAAGGTATATATATATATATATGAATATGTATAGGGGTAATGTTTAGGAATTATGATAATTATAATTCATGAGATTATTAATCGGAATTCATTAAGCCTTTTATGGCATAAATTGTTGTGATCATAATCTATTAGGATTAGAAATGGGTGGATCCTTAGATTATGACGGGAAGGTAGCTCTCGTGGATATAGGCTAGGCCTGATAAGTTAGGTTGTCCTAAAATCAATGGGGGTAATTTAACTAAAATTTGAGGACGCGAATAGGTGCGCGCCTTTAGATGAGAGGTGAGTTGGGGTTCCACGAGAGTGCGGTCTCACTTATTTATGAAATTAAGTACACCGGTATTTATTATGCACGGTTAACACACTTGCTAAATATTTTACACATTCGGGGCTCTGACCCGTTTACTTCTCCCTCCTTCTTGTATATACATATATATTTCCACAGGTATCCTACCGCATGGATGCCGGATGACCTTCTATCCAGAGTCTCGGGAGCCGTGACAGGTGCGGACTGTTGCGGGATGTTTCATGTAGCCGCTTCCTACTTCTTTAAATTCTAGGTAGGATTCATGTTGTATATCGGGTTTGTACCCAAGGGATATTTACATACATGTTTATATTTATTCCATTCAGTTATTGTATTGGCTGTGATCCGACAGCTTATTCGGGTCTACTTTTTGTAGTACATTCGGTTGTATTTGTTTGGTTCATTTTATTTCTAGCATTTTAATTATTATAGTTCTTTCCTGCATCTCTCCTATTCATTAGTAGTTTTATAGTGTTGGGTTGTGTATGTTGCAAGTTTTAAATTTTTTATAACATCTCGCTTATATGATTTCGGATAGTTAGTCTTATATTATATAGTACCGTTAGTTGATGTTGAGACTGGACCATCTGGAATTCCTGATTTAATATAGTATAGGGCTGGCCACCCGTTATTATTTTAAGCGGGGTGTTACATTGACCTCCCAAGATATTATGACAAATAACAGAAGAAATGTTACTTCTTAACCAACCAGGAGAATTGACGAGACAAATAAAACCACTGCTATTTCCATTCAAGCACCTACATCTACATCCGTACCATGAATACCAAAAGAATACAATGTTATCTCCATCCTTTGTACTCTCCCATAAGTAAATTAAGCCAAGATCTTAAAGAAAGGGTCTTTTAAAGCCCAAAGATCTTAAACTCTACCTGATCCCCTATTGAAAGGATTTATAAGCGATCTATACTACGAATGTTATCTGATTATTGGGAGTAATTTGGAAGGATGTCGAACATTGAGGCATTCTATCCAGGACCCGATTAACCAAGGAAATAACACAACACCTACCAAACCAAAACCTAATGTCTGTAATAATCCTTTGTCTAATCAAAAGTCAGGGGTGAATGGCATCAATAAAGAATGCATATATGAAGACCTATCCTTCTTAATTAAGTCCATCAAACTAGTAGAAAGAAGATAGAAACTAAGCCTCAGAAGCTTAATTAATAAGCATTTAGATCACGTGGTGCCAATATAAACACACATGGAAATCATGGTTCAGATGCTAAGAGCATTAAAAGAAACAGGTTTAGATCCTTTGGAGGTTATTTTGTACTAGATGATGTACCTTATTTTTCAAAAAATTTCTAATCTCCTCTTATTAGACACTATTCACTAGGATGAAAAGCTCTTTGAACATTGGTAACTTTTGTACGATGAATACAATAAGTCGTCGAATATATAAGAGGACTAAAAGATATGAAAGTCATCTGTATTAGGTGAGGATAAATGTGTAAAGTAAAAGATAGACACGGCTCTTAGGTTTGGTCATAGCCCAATGATTCAATAGTCGAACAGTATTTCGAAGAAGGTATAATATTTGACAATGATAACTTAATTGTCTCCCCGCCTCATGAATATGATGATTATGTTTGTACTTTAGATTTCAATGAAATCTTGATCGAATTCCTAACCCCATATTGGGAGTTTGTAGAGGTCGATCATATAACTTAATCCAAAAGACTATACAAAGACTATGTCCGTAACCCCGTTCTTTTTGGGGAAAAAGGACAAAAGAAAGGAAAATAGGTGCTCGATGGATATCCAATGGAAAAGTCAATGAAGATCTCCCACCCACCACTCAATTGATGAGGGATTGTGATAAAAGTAATGGGATCAATAAACTCAATCTTGGAATCGAGCCAGTAAACAACCTCACTTAGTTCCAAGCAATCGATATACCTGCCTCCTTGAATTTTCTTTTGGCAAGATTGTGGATTCATGATATCGGAGGTGTCGCTGCATCACTGTAACAAAACATGAAAAAAAATTATGGGGAAAATATGATCATCGTATCTACAGATGCAAGCTTACTCAAAGGATAAGGATTTAGTAACCCAATCTTAGAGATAAAACATAAGAGAAAATATATTTACATCAATGAATCCCAATTAGACCAGCCTATGAAAGTCATTTCAACTGATACTAATGAACAAATTCCATGACCATATTAAGAATACAGTAGATGCAATGTGACCTATATGATGAAGAAGATGAAATTTCCTATCGCTAATGGGGCTAAAAAAAAACCATCAACAGATCAGGGTGCCTATAAGGATGAACTAACATTCCAACAGTAATGGGTTAGGGTAGAAATGGAAGAGTGATGACCTCGTTTCAAAATTAAGAAGGGCTAAAGGACCCGAATTCAAGAAATTAGGGACTTCACATACATCATATCACACTAGCCTCAATGGACTTTTCGTTGAGGAGGAAGAAGATTTTCCCTTATGTTGGCTTCCAGAACCATGGGTAGATATTAAATCTAGAAAGAAAATCTCGAGGAGGGATATTTTATCCGCGAACCATCCTGTATGGGTTGAAGAGGAGGTGCATGAAATAACAAGTTTGATCAGGAAGTCGGAGAAATCGTCTGCAAAATGGAACCCCATTGAAGATGTGAGGATCACCGAGATATTCCGACAAGTTATGATTAAAGACGATAAGAACTTGATATTTTGTCACATGCCAATAACTGAGAGGCTTTTCAAAGATGAGATTGCATATGTACTCCAAGAAGAACCACTAACCATTATCTCTAACCTCCGATTTGAGGAGAGGACCATGAGAAAAATTACTTTAATCTACTTGACCATATCAATACCTTTGTGGAAGAAGTAAATTTTAACTTTTAGTATCCTTGTGTGTAAAATATTAATGACGATGACTGTGAAAACCAAAGTAGTGAATACAATTTTTATACAATGAATAATTTGAAGACCACGCAAAAAAGATTAATAACAAACAAACCAATCGCAAACAACCTATTAAGAAAATGACAAAGGTTAATTTAAGGTGTCGAGAGGAGAAAAAAGAAACAAAAATAGGTTCCTCTTTAGACGATCTAAAAAAGTCCAAACTCATTTAACTTATCAAAGAGTACATCGATGTATTCATCCGGTATTACACTGATATGCCATGAATTGATCTAGAAATCATTTTCCACCACATTCGTACATATCCAGACTCCAAGTCGGTCAAGCAAAAAATTCTTAAGCTCAGACTCGAATGGTCTCTCAAAGTTAAAGAAGAAGTGATGATGTAGCTCATTATAGGTTTCCTCAGAGTGTTCTAATACCTTTCATGGTTGTCTAACATCTTACATGTTTTCAAAGCTAGAGGGAAGTTGAGTACGTGTGTTGACTATAGAAACCTGAATAGGGCCACTCCTAAATATGATTATCCTTTGCAAAATATCGACATGATCATGGACAATACTGCTAACCACACATTGAAATCCTTTATAAACAACTTAGTTAACTATAACCAAATCAAGAGGCACCCACACGATAAATAAAAAATAACCTTCACTACCCCCGGGGAACTTTTTATTACACAGTGATTCCGTTTGGACTTAACTACCCTCTGGTGCTACTTACCATCAAGGGGCTACTACTTTGACACACGACAATAGCCATATGGAGGTTTAAGTATATGTGGACGTTATAATCATTGAGTCCAAAACACGTGAAGGGAATATTCTAGCATTGTGAAAATTCTTTGAGAGATCGAGGATGCATCAGATGCACATAAATTCCCATAAATACATCTTTGGAGTTACTAAAGGAAATATCCAAGGAATCATTGTGAATGGTAAGGGTATTGAGCTAGACCCAAACAAAGTCAAAGTAATCCTTAAAATTCCACTCCTACAAACTGAGAAAGAGGTAAAGATCAGAGGTTTCTTAGTGAGTCTCCAATACATTAGTAGGTTAATCTCTTTAATGACCTACATATGTGAGTCAATCTGTAAGGATTCTACCAACATATGGAACTATTCATGCAAAGAGTCTTTTGATAGAATAAAGAAGTATTTGACCAATCCTCATGTATTGGCTCCACCTCGACCTACATACCACTTTCCCATATGCCTCATGGTCACTACACCGTAGCGGGAGCCATGTTGGCTCAATGTCTCAAAGAATCAAGAAAAGAGCAAGCTATGTACTACACCAGTCAAAATCTCAATGGATGCGAAGAAATATAGCCATTAAAATCATGATGATCTATTGAATGGATCCTTTGAAATTATATCTAAAAAAAATGCATTAACAAGCAGAATGGCTATTCTTACTTAAAAAATTCTACATCAAGTATGTACACCAATAGGTAACTAAAGGGCAAGCCATTATGGGTTATTTGGATGTGTCCCCCTTGGAAGAACAAGATGAGATCCACTCTCACTTATCGGACGAAGTCATTGTGATGAATAAAAGCCAAGATGAATATAAATGGTAGTTATACTTTGATGGAACGACTAATAGGAAAGGATATGGAATTGAAATGTTGTTGATTTTGCTAGATGGGAGGCACCAAAATAAACCATCAAATTAAATCTCAATTGGACCAACAATGTTGTCGAGTATGAAGCTTCCATTCTGAGGATGAATATAACCCATGACAAATAAATATGAAGAGTCGATTTATTTGGAGACCCTGCCATCATTATCTTCTAAATCCTAGAGCATTGGAAGATCAAGGTAGAGAATTTATTGCCATATCACGAGTACTTAGATTAAGTAACTTTCCTATTCGATGATGTCTAGTTATTTTCTCTCCTAAGGGCTCAGAACAATTTTGTTAATTCCTTGTCTACTCTTTCCTCAATGGTAGATATCCCGAAAGAAAATGATAAAGTATGAATGGATATATGTAAACGTGAGCGGTCTGGATTCACATACGAGATATGCATTATTGAATCTATAGATGAAGGTCTATGGTATCAGGATATAAAAAAACCTCTTCAAAATGTTAAGTATCCTTTAGGATCCGGTAGGAAAGATAAAATGTCTCTCAAATGGTTTCCTCCTAATTCATCATATACACCGGATAATTTTACAAAAGACATCCTGATGGAACCCATTCTCGATGAAAGTGATGGAAGAAATCCGCAAAGGAGAGTGTATCCCTTACATGAATTGTCACTTGCTAGAGAGGAAAATAATTCATTAAAAGTATTATTGGAGTAACCTTCAACATGACTGTAACAAGTATGTCCAAAGATGTTCGAAAAGCCATCGATTCACAAATTTACAGCATTTTCCCTAAGAGAATTGTATAACATGATGTCACCTTGGGCATTTTCAACCCAAGGGATTTACATCAATTGAAAAGTAACTCTGAAGCCTCTGATGGTCAAGAGTTAATTTTTTTAGCCATAGATTATTTAACTGAATGTGTAGAAGAAGAGTCGTAATATGTGCTAAACCCTAATAAAGTAGCTCAATTCGTAAAAAAGAACATCATTTGGAAATATGGTGTATCCTTTGAGTTAATTGTTGATAATGGGGTGCACTTTGAGGTAGAGGTCACATAACTTGTCGAAGAATACGAAATTTAGAGACATAAAACTTCTTCAGACCTCCCGCAAACCAATGGCTCTATGGAGTCAACTAGTAAAATGTGAAAGTTATACTAAGAAGGATGATAAAAGGATGTCATGATTGGGCTGGCCGGATAAAATATGCACTATGGGCATATCAAATGACTATCAGAACACTTATGTGAGCCACGCCATACTCACTTGTATATGGGATGGAAGAAATGTTAGAAATACATATGGAAACCCCTTCCCTAGGAGTATTACATGAGAATCAAAATTTTGAAGTTGACTAGGCAAAGAGTAGATACAAAGAGGTTATATTGTTGGATGAACAACGACTACTAGCCTGCTACCACATGCAAGGTTACCATAGATGAATGTACAGAGAATTTAAAAGGAAAGTTAATGATAAAAGACTCAAAGAAGGATCCCTAGTATTAAAGGATGTTATAGAACCCATATGGAGTCCTGAGGTAATTTTTTTCCTAACTCAGTGGGACTATATATTGTTAAGAAGATTTTATCAAGAGGTACAACCCTCCAAATTGATCTCAATGAAATTGAACTAGACATATTGACTAATTTGGATTGTCTTAATAAAAGCTATATGTGGAAAAAGGTGTTAAGAAGACTACTTTTCAAACCAAGAACTACATAGGACCTGATCCTCCATAAAGTAAAAGAAAATTCCTTAATACCACTAATAAATTGACCTTACCACATAATGGAGCTAGGTAGGAAACCCTTAGGCATTCGATTAATAAAATAAATACCCCTTATGGGGTAAGTCCTTGTCTTTTTGCTCTATCTCATATTTTAAATCACTAAAGAACCGGTTGTAGAGTCATATCATCACAAAGAAAGGTTTGAGTCCCACATAATGACTTATTTTTCATTAAAATAAAAAATTTCATTACAGGATACATTCATCATCATAAGGAAAACATCAAACTTTAACAAAGTCACGCAAAGGTACTTAAAGAGCATTAGTAACAACATATTCGGAGAATCAAATTGCTCTTCCATGGAAATCCTCATCTCACGAGAACTAATGTTATCTCTTATTTTCATATGGTTAGCTCTGACGTGGATGAAGAAATTTGCACCCAGATCTTGTAATAGGGCAATTCCTCGAATCTCTTCTAATCCTAATATGGTCAACCCAAAGAGCCGATTAAGGCCTGTTTCCTTTAAAACAACTTCATATTTGACCTTCTTCCATAACCACATAAGGTACTCCTCAAATAAGTGCATTGTCATACCACCAAACAAGATGTAGGGAAGAAAAATAAATAAAGGGACGTAACTCCTCCAAAATTAAGAGATTATACTTACTAAGTATGGAGAGTAAGGCTTAACATGATACAAACTACCTAGAGGTGGAGGAATTTCCTGCCTTCTCCTATGATGATGCATCACGCATTAAGGGGAATAAAAATATGTGAATCGCAAAGCATAAAGGATAATGTAAGGGGAAAGTCCCATAGATAAGTGTGGTACTACAGTCAGAAGCTAAGGTAAGAACAAATGAATATATGAATAGGTTGACCTAGAAAACTAATAAACCCACTTCCCCTCAGTCTCTATGGAATGGATAAGTGGCTTAACCTTGATACAAGGAGGACAAATGCTCCTCAATTAGGGCTTAACCTTCCCCAAAACCACATGTATAAAAGAAAGGGGCTTCCTTAAATATAGGATAATTCTCTGGAATGATAAGCAAACAGACCATTGATGGTTTTAACTAATATCAAAGGTATCAGACTCTTTCATGTTTCTTCTATAAGAACACGTCTATTAAGAGAATGACAACGCATGTAGTTCCCCTAATAATAAGATGTTGAGATACCAGAGCTAAATCTAAAGAACCTTTTCGACCACCTTTATACATCCTCTTTCGAATGTAATATACAAAGAAGGAGATAATTACAATGAGATCAATCCTTCCCCTAGTAAGTAACTCACAAGCTATGAGGTGGTCCACCTCCAACACTTCTGTGATAGAGAAAATTAATCCTTGGCCCAAATAAGGATCCACTTTGGGTTGGTTACATTATACCCTGACAGAAGGCAATAGTCTTTAAACGCAAGACAAACATCCTCTAACGTGAAGTGAACGAAGCAATCTTTAGGGTACCAGAAGTGAGCAGCCAACTGTAAGAATGCCGAGTCAATAATAATGTTCCTTTAAGACAACAAAAGTACTAGGTCGTAACGTTCTAGGACTGAGAGAGACCAGTCATCAAGACTGTGAATAAATGACTCTAATTGGCGATTAAGGACAGTTTGCTAGTCAGAATGTGGAAGAGCCATCTCAAGAAAACTATGAGTTAAAAATAAATTTGTATTTAGACTATGAGAAAGAATAAAGGAAGGTTTGAGTTTCCAAACCAGAATAATTCCTCCATTTAGAAGGAGTAAAGAGTGATCGACCGGTCCTCATATCAATAGAGAATATGCAGCTTTCTATTATAGGTCTATAGATCCAGAATCTGGTCAAAATAAGATTTTTTTCATTTTAAGCTTTAAATTTATCCTTTGTATATTTAACGCATGCATGTGTCATAATTAAATAATGAAATATAAATGACTCAAAGAATAAAATATTTATTCTTTTTATAAATATCAAGGAATTGTTTTGGGAGTAAAGGACAGTCCCTTTTAATCCTTAAAAGAAAAAATACATATAAAGAAAAATAAAAAAAATAATCTAAAAGAAGATGATGGGCCCACAAAGGAAAAATCTCCATTGTCCTTATCATATTCCCACGAGTCAGATACTACTACCCGTGTCTCCGCAACCTCTTGAATCAATGAACCTCCTAGAGGAACCATATGAGAAGTAGGACCCCGATAACGAGGATGAACTCTACAGGAAGACTCAGGAACATATGTTATAGGAGCACCATCATTTGATGGACTAAATGCATTGTGAAAGAAAGGATCTGAGGCATCCTCGATCATTGAATTACCCAAGCCTGAATCTCTCATCTTCCTATGAATAAAATCAATGTATGAGACCATTAATCGAGACATTTTCTCCAAGACCGCATGAGGTATGGAGAAAGCCTAAAATAAAAGAACAACACATTATAATTTGATCTAAAAAATTTAAAAGAAAAAGAAAAAATCAAATAAAAATATAAACACTGCATACCTCGACACCCGCAGGCATAACGAAATAAAGTTAGGAGGCATGTACACAGGCCTCATACAGGATCCTGTTATCCCCAATAAACTAAACTAATATGTCGAAAAGCCATATCACCAGACGCAGAGTCGAAAAGCAACCAAATGATGTCATAGTCTTACAGAAAGAACCCTCAGAAGGTGGGGTTAAAGTGGTTATGAGAGGTGCTTCTCTCGAACCTTGTCCATCAATAAAAGATAGGACCACTGTCATTTATTTATCTATAATAAATATGAAATAGGGTATTGTCATTTAAAGTGGGCACTCACGGCTAGGACACCCCTAGTAAATGCTGCCAGATCGTAAGGAGAAAGCCAGTGGGGCTATCTCGTCCCCAAAAGAGATGCGACCGATGGACCTAATCTAGAAGCTGCAGTCACTGGGGAACAACCCTCTCCCCAAATTAGAAGACTACAAGTCCATTGGTGTCGAGCCACAATTACAAAGTAGTCTGAATGACAGTCCTGTCCTAAGCCCAATACTCTTGAGACATAGGGTAAGAAAGTTACTTATCATCCTAGAAGATAATAAGAAAAATGAAAAAGCTCAATGTTTTAGAAAAGACATAAAGGTGTACATACAGCCTCTATAGTCAACCCACTCAAAATATCACTTATCTCTCTATGAGATTAGGCATAAAATCCTTACCTTCGATTGGCCGAACTCCATCTCCTCTAGCGATGCTATGTATCCTCCTCAGTCGCTCTAAAAGAATCTTCGTGGATCCCAAAGACCTCAAAAGTCTATAGGTATGCAAAGTGGAGCATATATATATATATATATATATATATATATATATATATATATATATATATATATATATATATATATATATAGTACTCCTCTTGTTCGGACTAGTCCGCATTTTAACATTGCGGATTGGACATGTGTCACATCGCGGTGAGCCCTGAAAGGAAAGAGAGTGTGCCTATAATTTCTAGGCTCACCGACAATTGACACATCTCCAGTCCGCACCATTAAAATGCAGGATGGTCCGCACACGAGCAGTACTATATATATATATATATATATATATATATATATATATATATATAAAGAGAGAGAGAGAGAGAGAGAGAGAGAGAGAGAGATAGAGAAAGAGGGGTTCAGAAGTGAACATAAAATATGAACATTTTAATGAACCTTAACAAAAAACACCTAACAACCCATTAATTGTAACTCCTATATTGTAATTGGTCTGCGCCAGTGGCAACGGATACGTGTGTGACGTGCGTATTTTTTAATATACACCATCCTCCCCCCTCCCCCCACCCTCACCCATGTGAATTAAAATTAGATGGTTTTTTTGTTGGAAAAAAATGTCAGTATTTATTACGAGACGACCCAAGTGAATTATTATTCTCCGAGCTTGAACAACTTGTCTCCATTAATTTAAGACCATATTGCAACATTGCTTAATTCATGAACGGATTCAATTTATTGAACAAGCCGAGCACAGCTCCGACGACTATAAAAATTTGTTCCTTTGCAATTTTGAACTGCTTATTCAAAACCTGGAGGTGGTAAGAGTAGATTTTATGTCATACAATCTTATATATTTGAACTTCTTGAATGTTGTTGTGATTAATCTCGTTCATGCCTTTCCCTATAGTTGAGCAAAGCTCAATTCTGTGGAATTGGCTTTTGATACAGGTGGTGACTAACATAAACAATATTCACTTTGGTTGGGCCAAGATTGGCTGGGAATTAAGTTAGGTAGCTGGGAGGTGGGGTGGGGGTGGGGGGTGAAGGGGGTATATTAAAAAATACGTCTGTCACACGTGTACGCGTCCATTGCCGCTGGTACATACCAATTACAACATAGAAATTACAATGAATTGATTGTTAAATATTTTTTGTTAAGATTAATTAAAATGTTCATTTTTTAGGTTCACTTGTGAACCTCTTTCTCTCTCTCTCTCTCTCTCTCTCTTTTATATATATATATATATATATATATATATATATATATATATATATATATATATATATCAGTATCAAAATAAAATAAGGTACATATAAATGAAAAAGGAAATAAAATAAAATGTACCCCCCAGACCACCACGTAGCCCGAGGGACTGTTAGTCACCCATTTTGATATGGCTAAGATCAAACCCAAAGCATAGTTTCACTGGTTGAACTACCGAATTCAACTAAAATATCTAAGGGAGAAAAGTATACCGTCATGAACAACCTCGTGATAAGAAGAATAATTGGTATGGACCAATAAGAAGAGCATGGAAACCCCGGTGAACTGGTAAACCCGTGTCGAAACATCTCCCAAATTCATCCAACGACCCTGCATATGAGTCTCAAGATACCTAAGAGACACAGTTTCCCCAAAGCAAGTAGTGGTAATGAAACCCAACCCAACTCAAATGGTGTCCCTTAATAATCTGGCATGACGAGCGATCATTATCAGGTATGCGTCCGATGGAAAATCGGTCAACACATAAAAATCTAGAGGGGAGAGTGTCATCCCAACCGTAGAAGGGTGAAAGGTAGATGTCGTATCCCCCCACCTATTCGTGAGCATCCGAATCACGATAGTTGGTCAGACTGTCAACAAGGAGTCCATAAAGAGGCTAAATCCTTAACAATGAAAAGTCTCCCAGATGACCTCTGGGAAAGACTCACAAGTCCATAAGGACACTACCAGGTTAGTGTAACCCCCAAGCCGGAGCTGTGAGCTGCGACCCTCATAAGTGCATTGCGGAGGAAATGCACATAAAATAAATGTATAGATAAATAAAAACTATGGAGAAATAAAATACATTTACGAATAAAAACATAAAATAAAATAATCTCAGAAATATGGAATAATTAATACTATAAAATAAGGCTCATACATACCACTACATATAACAGTAGAAGTATGACTATCGAGCTCCCGAAGAAGAATTGTCCGATCACGATCCTAAGGAACATGGTGACGAATGCCAACATCGTTGGTTAGTGGCTCTATCCAAATCATAACATCAACACAATCATCTAGCTCCCTAGCCTCAGGATGAGTCTTGACTCAGGGAGATCATCCATAACAATCCCCAAAATCTCGCCAAATTCCCTTTCAATCGTTACTAAAAAATCCAAAAACTAAACTCAAGAAATTAGAGAATTTTGAACTATGGGGAATTTCTAACTAGATAGAATCTATCTAGAGAATTCAAGAGATGAGAATGAACTAAATGGGGAAAATCAATTTTATAGAGGCTAAAAGCCATGACCAATGGGTTAAGCGCGCATTTGCCTGAACGGTCATGCATGTGTGTGACCTATTGGTCATGTGTACGCATGGACAATCGGTCATCCTCTATATTTTTAGCCGAAATCCTTCCTAATTAAGTCAAATTCTTTTTTTTCAGTACCAATTTATCCCCTCCTTGAAGTACCACGCATTCAAAGTGAGCTTCTTATGTCCCGATATGATGATAAATAGTCCAGACCTGTGCGTGACCTTAAATGCCTTCGTATTTCCCTGTGTGAAGAGAAATAGTTTATCCCCTTGTGTGGCCTTAAATAGATTTGTATGTTCTGATGTGACGATAAATGGTTAGGTCCAAGGTGTGACCATAAATAGATTTGTATGTCCCGGTGTGCTGAGAAATATTTTGATCCCATGTGTGACCTTAAATAGATTTACATGTCCCCATTTGACTAGAAATAGTCTGGTCACATAGGAGACCATAAATAGTCAACGTGTTCTTACACAATAGAAAGGCTAGATGAGTGCCTCAATTACCCGTTAAAACATCAAAGGGAGGTATTCATAAAAATGAACTTCTCTACGAAACGAACTCCTAAAACTTCTTTTTAAAAACAAAAATCACCGAATAAACCATAGTCAGAGAACAAACGTCTCTATTTGAATCAACAGTCGCTCGGAAGTAAACTCTGTTGTTGAGGGGCTTTGATGACACCCCATTTGGCTCCCTAATAATAATAAAGGGGTATGACATGATTTGTCAAACCTCCTAACCCCAAGTAAAGCCTAGAAACTTGATCACACTATGGATGACCTAAAGACGACAAAACCACTGGAGGCCCAAAAATGAATGGTCCAAATGACTCGAAATCGGTCCCAAATTAGACTCAAAATAGAAAACATAGGCCCATGACCTATCGGTCTTGGGGTGCACAATGCCATAACCAATCGATCATGTTAGTGTACCTACCGATCATGAGCCCAGGCAGTTTACCTATGAACAGATACTCTCACTTAATAGGTCAGAAGACAACAAATTCACCTCTTAAATGCTACATTTACACTTTGAAGTTTTTTTCTCTCTAAAAAAGCCTCAAAACTCTATTCTTTTGTGTTCTAAACTCCCTTTACGCTGAGATCGAAACCCATAAACCAAAGTTATAACCTTTCTCATTCTTACATAAATCCAAGAAAGATAGAAAATCCTCTTTTCTTTTTATTTCTTCATTTTATTGTAAAAGTTACTTTCCTTTGAATAAACTTTATGTCTACACTCCAATAAGTTGATTTCGAGCTTGAATGCTACCGAAATGGAAAGGTTCACCTGTAACATTACAAGTACACTTCTTCGTACTCTTTTATTGTGAAGTCTAGACCTAAAATGGATGGTGATGTGCTGCAACATCAACCAACATCATCTCATTCATCATCTCCTTCTTCTTTAGACATGACATTTCTCCAAAGGCCATGTTTGAACTTCGTTAACTTTGATTCCACCTATGGGGGATACGTATTCATGTTAGACAAATCCGATCTCTAAAACTCAAGTCCAATCTTGTATATATATTTACACATTTTTACTCTTTATTTTCTTATACACCCAAAAACTAAAGAAAAAATCTTCAAAATCATGAAACATTGTCATATAGGTTAGAGGATGACTAGATTCGGGTGATTCTACCTACTATTTTGTTCTTATTATTGGAGGTCTTGTCATTTTTTCTTCATCAAAGTGGTTTTATGAGTGAACCCATATCATCCAAGTGTTTTTACAGAAAAGAATAATTTATATCTCCATATTCACTCTTGTTTCACTCTAAAATACGTTGAAAGATCAAAGGAAGTTTAGATCTCTTACATCGAGCCTTCATAAATGGTAGAATACTTCTGGGCTTTATACAAAATACGTGTGTTGATATGAAAAATAATCTATCTAAGTGGAACAATACGTGTTATCCCACGCAGTAGTAATCCCAGTCAACAAAGCACTAGTTGCCGACCAAGTTACAGAATGCCAACCAACTCACAGTATACCGACCAACTTTGTCACTAAAGTTCCAACAACCATATACTTTATGATTTTTATGTATTGATGAAAATGTCTATTTTATAAGGGCATTCCATCCTTTCATATTCCACCTCTTTATCTCCTTATGAGACTACAAATACATTGTAATCCCCTTCGTCAAGGGCAAGTGAACCATCGCCTACAATTTGGAACGCAAGAGACAAGAGGCTAATAGAAATACAAGGAATAGTGGACGTAGGCTTTCCAAAAGTTGCTGAACCACTTTAAAAATTCTTTGTCTCTCTTTTATTTTTATTTATGTTTGACGAATTAGATCTAGTCTAGTTTTTTGCATCAACAGATTGTCACCATCTATGGGAACACATTTCTAAATGTTTTCACTCTTACTCACTAAAGTTGCTGATATTACTGAGTCCATCAATTAAAATGATGGAAATTCACCTAATCCATTCGTTCTTACAACAAATAATGAATTGACTGGAATTTTAGCTAGTCTTTCTAGAGGCCTAGAGGCTATGCAGGATACTATAAGACAATTGTCTTCTGAGCCCTACACGTGTTTGCCTTACAACGGTCAAGATTGTGTTTGTTGCCTCTCACATATATCATAACGAATATCAGCCGTTGGATTAATCTAATCGATGGTCTACATGTTGTTTATTACAAACCTTGTCTTTATTAATTGGACCAATAAGAGAGAGTATAAGTGCATGCGTTTATAGCCCTTGGATTTACTTTATTTGGTTAGACTTAATCTCAGCCGTTGTTTTGAGTATAGATTCCAGTTCTTCCATCGTTTAGTATAAATAGAGGCCTTGGGGTTAACATTTTGGATCTTTTGGTGAGTTTGAGATCGAGAGAGAAAGAGAGAGATATTACAAAATCAAGCCAAACTGTGGAAAAAATTTCTCAGAAAAATTCCTTTGAGAAAGCAAGCCAGCCCTCATGCATTGTCTAATCATAGAAATATGCAACCACCGCCTCCCAGGACCATTGGGCATAGCCAATACAGGTCTTCTAAGGATCCATCCTACCATCCTGGAGCAAGTTCATGTATTAGGACTTCTCATTCTTATGACGGACAGTCAATTACTCCTGAAAGGCTTAGTGATTTGGAAAGATTAAGTCGAGAATCTCCCTTTGATCGTCTGGTACCTAGAAGGAATATAAATATTGCTTGGTCATTATTGAGAGATACTCGCCGACCAGCCGACCAATGTGAGGGTTCATCCAAATCAAGATTTAATGCCCGATGACCTGTCCCTACCGAGTAAGCCTCTTAAGAGGAGAGCTCAGCGCAGATAAATGGTCAGAATACCCGAGTTTCTTAACAAAAGGCTCAATCAGGCAATAATGCATGGAATGTCTCTATTGAATGTTTGGAAGATAGGTTGGGGGAGACGATGAGGGCCAAAAACCCTTTGCAATAAATCTTAATGAAATGATCAGTTTTTTGTGCAATCTGTAAGGACAAAAGTCTCCAATTGAGTCTTATGTAGTGTTGGATCAATTTCGGACAAAAACACTTGAGTCATAGGATAGTTTTCTTGACCATCCATCAAGCTTATGGCATGATAAATTTGAAGACGTAGTGGCCAGCATTTCAAGTAAACATCAATCGTCAATTTCTTGTGGATAGTTTATGCGTCATTAACATCATCGTATTCCATTGTCTCCAAAAGGTATGAATGCAAACTATGTATATATGTAGGAGACTTGGAATAAGTTTAAAGGGTGTAATTTTTATTGTTAAAAAAATTTTCTGAAATATTTTTGGGCTTAAAATGAAAATATTCAATCTAGGATTTCGTTCGAACAAAAATGTTGTTCGAACAAGAATTTCGTTCGAACGAGGTTTTTCCAACGAGTTCCCTTTGGCCACTGGAATATCATTCGAATTGTTGTTCGAATGAGGCTGTCATTCGAATTCTGACGAGTTTACTAATGACTTTTTAAATTTTATACTGGTCTATCGTTAGTTGGGTCGTTCGAATGAAATGTCAATCGAAAAAAAAGTCGTTCGAACGAAATCTCTGGGCGGGAAGAGTTTGGCAGTTTTATCCCATTTTTCCACTACTTTGTCCCACTATATTTTGAAAGTTTTAAACCAATTTTGGGATAGACTTTTGCAACATCTTTGAGAGCTTTAGAGTGAAAATATTTCCAAACAAAAGTCCCAGTTTTCATGTGTCAAAATTAATAAGAAAATCCCCTTATACACATGTGTTAACACCCATAAAATTGTTTTGTTTAGAATTCCAAGTATTTTTACACACACACACACACATACACACACACACACACACACACACATATATATATATATATATATATATATATATATATATATATATATATATATATATATTAGCTTCGAGTTGTTTGGCACCATTAGTTCATCTCTACCACAAGAAGGAGAAGTTTGGGTTTGCTTCTATTTGCCATAAAAGAAAAAGTTTGATTTATTCTATGGCGTTCTCATACGGTGAAAGGCACCGTGTGTGGTTGATGGGTTCCAAAAGCCTCACTGGTGGATTCCAAGGTTCTGGTGGAATCCGAGATTGTCTACTAAGTAGAGGTTGGTACAAGAAAATGCATCAGGGGCTTGAAGGGAGTCAAGCCGAGTTAAGTAAGTCATTAGTCTTGTACTTGTAAAAATTTCGTACTTAGTGGACTTAAGGCTAGGGCCATCCGAGGTTTGTCCCATTCGGGTTTTACTCTTACATCGCGGCGTAGTGGTTGTAAATTTATTTTATCTTGCATATCACCTAGAACACATGCTTAGGATTAAAAGATAAAATATGGTTTAACTCACTTATTTTGTTTAATTTGGTGCTAAAATTAATTTGAGTGAAATCTGGATTAATTTAATTCTAGTAATTAATATAATTTGGTAAAATTTGGTTTGGCCTAAATTAAAAATTGAATTAATTAATGTTAGGCAAATTTTTAGGACTTGGGTTAAATTAATTTGGTTTAAGTGAATTTAAAGTGTGTGTTGAATTTAATTTCACTTTCAGTTTAGTTTAATTTTTAATTTTTAAGAAATTAAAATTTGTCATTTGTGTGTGTTTTGTTGAACCATCTCTATTACGCTCTATTAGAGAAAATTATTTTTAAAGAATTTAAAATTGGGGGTCCTACGTTTCCAACAAGTCGTATCAGAGCCGGAGCGCTAATTTATTACGTTAAGGTCCTTTAAATATTTTTGGTTAAAAATTGAATTTCCCCATTTTCAAAATTTCCTATTTTCGATGGTTCCAACTACGCGTATGAAATCGGCACTAAAGTCTATTGATGAGAGGGTTTGGTTATCTGTCGTGAATGGATGGTCTCCACCTACATATTTAGTTAAAAATGAATGTGTTACCAAACCCGTTATTAGATGGATTGACAATGAATTTAAACTTATTAATTTTAATTCTCGAGGTATAAATGCCTTATTTAGCACGGCCACACCGGATGAATTCTGACATATCAGGACATGTGAAACCGCTAACGAAGATTGGGATATATTACAACTCACTCACGAGGGAACTGGTGTTGTTAAGGCTTCTATACTCCAAAACCTCACCACTCAATTTGAAACGATCAAAATGAATGAAAAATAAACATTTGATGAATTTTATGCTAGACTCTCCGATATAGTAAATTTATCATTTAATTTGGGAGAGAAATACCTGACGACCAAGTAGTAAAGAAAATTTTAATGTCCTTACCTGAGAGATTTATTCCTAAAGTGTCCGCTTTAAATTCTTTACCCACCTTGAACTCTACCAAACTTGAGGAACCAGTAGCTGATTTACAAACTTATGAACTAGATATGTTCCCCTCCAAAAATGAAAAGAAAATTGATAAGGGAATTTCTTTAAAAGCCCGAAAGAAGGAAAAACAAGTTGTGGATAATGAGAGTGATAGTGACTCGGAGGACATGGATATGTTTGCTAGGAAGTTTCATAAATTTCTTAAATTTAACAAAGATAAATTTAAAAATAATTTTAAGAAATTTGAAAATTCTAAGCATGACAAAGCTGAAAAGATCCCTAAAAATCTTAATGAAAATTTAAATAGGGATGAGTCTAATAGGTGTTACATTTGTGAGGGTTATGGACATATGGATTTTGAATGCCCCACTAAATTAAGGAAATATGGTAAACAAATAATTTCAGATAATGCTACCCTTAGTGACAGTGATAAGGAAGAGGGACCCGTTTCCCCCATTGAGCGCAACTTCGTCGCGTTCATGGCAAGTCATGTGAGCTCCGATATCGAATATTCCTATGAAGATATAGAAATACATGACACTTACGAGGTCAAAATTTATTATTCCCTTATTTTTAATGGTTGTGAGGGTGAGGAAGAGAGAGAGAGATAGTGAAAATGAAGAGGAGGTTGATATGAGTGAACTTCAATTTTCATTTCAAGAACTATACAATGAATCTATTAAATTAAAAATAGCAAATTTGAAATTAGAAGATAGTTTAAAAGAGAGTGCCACGGTCGTTAATGAGAGTGCGTTAGTTGATGACCTTAGGACACGAGAGAGAGATTTTCGAGAGAAGCTTGAGTATGTAGAAGGTGAGAGAGATAGCCTTAGAGGTTTGATGAAATCCTTAAAAAATGATCTTCTCGAGTTTAAAGAGAAAAATGGTTTGCCCGAGTCTAGGATTTTAGAGCTTGAGAAGAAAGTGAGGGACTCAAGTAGAGTTAAATTTGATTTGGAGAGTTGTTCGGAGAAAGTAGATAAAATTTTAGGAACGGTCCAAATTAAAAATGACAGTTGTGGTTTAGGCTTCGATACTTGTAATGAATCAACTCTTAAAGCCAAAAATAATGTTTTAAGAGAATCCTCTAGGAAGAATGTTATAGGTAATTCCTTAGGTAAGTCCTTTCACCGAGTACTTAGGTTCTCTCATTGTGGTCGAAAAGGTCATCTTAAGAAGTTTTATTTTAATCTTAAACGAGGTCCTAGAAAATCCCAACATAAGGCAACCGAGGTAGCCAAGATTACTTTATCCTGTGATCATCATTCTTCATTAGTTTGGGTTAGGAGATTCGACTTGGTAGCTTTAAAACATAGGATTTTTTATTCTCGTTTACTTTCACACGATACCTCTCTTGCTAAATCCAAAGGTTAAATGTGTTAGTTGTTTGTATACTTTAGCTTTTGTACTTCATGCTATATTATCATGTTAATTGTATGCTTGTTTATCATTTTCTAGTAATTTCTTTATCACATATCTCATGCTAGAATTATGATGTTTGTTTAGCTTTTGTATTATAGTTCTTTCATTTTAGTTTGCATTAAATGAAAAGTACAAAAAGATTTTTGTTTATTGTTTGGGTTTTACCTTTTAATAATTTAAATTTTGTTTGTATTTTGAGTAAATATTTTTATTTTTGGTTAAAAATTTTCAAACACTCAAAAAGATTTTTGGTTTTGTGTGTATTTTAGTTTGACACACTCTATGTTGCATATACTAGTGTTTGAATCCCTTCTTTTTTTCTTCCATGTGGCTATAACTTTTGGTTAAGATTGTCAATCCTTAAAATGGTCTTTACCATGCTTACATGGAGTAGTTGAATTTTGTGTTGCTTAATGGATTATATTTTTATATGCCTCAATTCACACATGCACGAGCTCTTTTGAAATTTAATTGTCACATGTATATTTGAGCTTTATGAGGTGTTCTCGTACCAATCTAGTCATCAACATATTTTATGACCTAGTAGGACTTGTGCATGTTAAATCCATTGCACGTGATATTTATGTGATATAAAAAAATTATATATGAATGTGCACGAGGAAGGGCTTCAAAAGGAAATTTAACCTTTGAGTGTAAGCCATCGTTTTTAATGGACCTAAAAGAAATACGTGGTCCAAAGGCCTCAAAAAAATGGCATTAAACAAAAAATATTTGCCAAGGCCTATTTTGTTTAGTTGATATAGTCATTCCACAATTATATGCATATGTTGAGGGAGTTTGGATGGAATATCAACGGCTTTACACAATGTTCGTTTATCCTAGTTACGCTTTCATTGTCATGACTCTATTGGTTTGTAGAATCATCAAAATTCTAGGCTTGTATGCATTGTGTATGTTTGTTAATTGAGTGCAATCTATATTGTCACATGAGGCCATATCTAAATGTGATAAAGTTTTGCGATCAAATGAGAACTGCGTGAATAAGTTTTAAGTGATTGGGTCAAAATTTAATTGTTACTAGTTCACACCCCCACACTTTCGTTTACCACATATATTTGGACACATTTTTGCCATACGAGTGTGAAAATCTTAATGTATTTTGTGTCACACGTGGTGTTTATATCTATGTATATGTGCATATGCGTTAGTGCTATTCATTATGTATACATATATATGGTATTTTTTTGTTATTGAGTCTTTGCCATGTCTAGCTAGACCATTTATGCTTTAATTCAAAATTGGTATTATTTGTTTTCGCATCATAGTTGGTATCCATTAAAATTTGTATGGATTAGTTATGTTATTGTTGCCCATTTTTTCACGTTCTTTTCTCCTTACGCATCATCTTGTTTATTAGTTCTTTTATCCTTTGTCTATTCCTGAACAAAAAGGGGAGAATGATAAGGGGTCGAAATGGTATCTAATCCTATTATAATTATATCTTAGTTTAGGAGATGTCACTTAGGGGGAGAGTGCTAACTTCTTAGGCTGATTATATTTGATAAAGGATAATTAATTTAGGGGGAGTATTTACCTTAGATAAATTTAATATTCTTGATATTCCTTATGCGTTTGATAGTTTGCTTAAGTGTGCAAGAAGTTTTCCAAGTGGCAACTTTCATCAGCAAAGCTATTTATCCTAAGTGGTCTTTAAGTCAAGCTTATTATTTTTAATTTTGGGTGGGACGTTTTTGAGTCTAGTAGAGCTTGACGGCTCTTTAGAATTTTTGTTTTGTTTTTGTCCCAAAATAGCCAAAGGGGGAGATTTGTAAGAACACAAGTCTCCAATTGAGTCTTATGTAGTGTTGGTTAATTTCAGACAAAAACACTTGAGTCATAGGATAATGTTATTGACCATCCATCAAGCCCATGACATGATAAAGTTGAGGACGTAGTGGGAAACATTTCAAGCGAACATCAATTGCCAGTTTTTTGTGCCTAGTTTATGCTTCATCAACATCACCGTATTCTATTTGTGACAACCCGCTATCCGAAATAAAGGGTGGCCAACCCGATACCCCTATGAAACAGGAATCATGCATAGATATCATTCTCAGCATCACAATATCATAAGAAGTATACGAAATAACCACACTATATTCCAGAAAACGGGTTATCAAAAATTTTAATTTGTAATTTAAATAAAGCATTTTCAACAACCCATAATAGAAAAGAGGGTGGAAACTCCCACAAGCATATATATACAGACCAACATAATACAGAAAGGACCGAATGAAACATCGGTCAAGAGAATTTACACAATTCACAATATGCCACAGGTGTTACATAATAAATTCATTATACAAGTACAACCATTTGGGCAACACGCCCGAATAAAACTGAACATAGCTAGAAACAAAAAATGGAGGCGTCTACACAAAATATCCCGTGAAACCCGCAAAATGTCACGGCTCCTCAAAAGACTCATGGGTAGGACAGTCATTACGGGCGTCCTTGCGGCGAAACACCTGAACGGATATAGTATATACATACAAAACAAGGAAAAGAAAAATCGTTCAGAGGCCGGTTTCATATGATGACCAGATAAATGACAGGTATGACAATGATGGAATAATAAGCATGGTAACAACATATAAGGAACTAAGACAATTACAGGATTATTAAAGTGATAAACACTATACAGAGAAATAAAAGTACTTATAAGCCTTTTTCATCTTTCATCATTTTCATTTTTCTCTCCTTTCCAGTCCTTATCACGAATACAATTGTTATTATGTGCTTTTTATGGCACGTATATAAATTTCATGATATTTGTGGCATATACTTTGCTCTTTATGGCATTAATGTTCCATCGAGTCCAACTCGATAATAGAATAGTTATAAACATATATATATATAACGATTCTCAGAACGCCCGTCCGGGTTTCCCCACTGTGCGCGCCCCTAAATAACCATCATCTTCTAGGGCCTAACATAAGACAACCTGGGATCCTATCGTAAATGTCGGGAAGCGGCCATACGCCTGCGGGATAGTCAAGACCACACCCGGAATCTCCTACCCATCGCAGAAAAATATAAAACAAGCGCTCATATGGCCTAGGACTATATCCACCCTGCATTCATTAGCCAGGGGGCCTCACCTCACGCTCGAACTTCCCTTAAGATGGTATTTAGAGAGGTGTGTATCATCCATTTTATTAATTTCCATTACACGATTTAGTAAATTATCATTACTTTGTCCATTTTACATTTTACATAATGCGCCATAGTTATGTACTCCACATCATCCTAATAACCTCGAAGAATATTTAACTCCCAAGTTATTTCTCTCAAATATCCCTTGTGGACTTCATAATAAACCATCAAGTCAAAATAGGTTACATTAACTCCTAAAGTCTACAATTCCGACCTTAAGATCTCCTAAATCCTTATAAAACTATGCTAAAGAAGTAATGCCTGAACATTTCGTTAAATCCCCCCCCCCCCCCCCCTTTTTAAAGTGGACCCTAGATGAACCCCTTCGAGTCTAGGGTGTCGACCCAACTCAACTAATACTCTAAGACCCTATATTTACTTCATTTAAGAAGGTCCCTAATTGCCTATGAAAAGAAAGATTTAAAGAATGAAAGTAGAATGTTTGGGAAGAAAACAGGGGACCGGTCGACCGGTCCCAGTAGCGCGGTCGACCGCGTCTCAAGATTTTGCCTAAGAAGAAAAGCAGAAAGTTCATTTCGGCAGGGCCGGTCGACCGGTCAGAGAACCGCGGTCAACCGCACCTTGATTTCAAACCTTTGAAAGAAATGCAGTGTGCCCTCTCCCAAAGACCCGGTCGACCGATCTGAGAACCGCGGTCGACCGGTCCCTGCAGACCTAGACCAAGACTTCCTATTTTCAAGCAAATCCCAAAACCAACTCATTTATTCTCACCCACTCAACACAAATACTACTACTACTACCATCAACATCAACAATCCTTCAACTATCCTTTAAATGATTCAAAACCAACCAACATCCAAACCCTAAACTAGTAAACCATAATCAATTACATCATTCTCACACAAATCATTTATCTTAAACCATAAGTAGCAAGTAATAAACTTGCCTCAATGTAGAAAATGCATATTTTCTTGGTGTGGGAGTAAGAGTCCTTCTTAAATCTTCAATCTCCTTTCTTCTCTCTACTCTTTCTCTCTCTCTCTCTCTCTCTCTCTAGGTTTAGAGGTGAAATTAGGGCAAATAGAAGACTTAGTGAGACTAAGTCGTGTCTTAGGCCAAAAATCTCACTTAACTAACCAATATTGCGATATAACAATACGCAACTGCTTATTTAAGGTATAATCAGTCAAAATGCCCAAAACCTCAAAAATACAATATGACACATTATCTGACTATCTCGCACGTTCCGGAATCAACTACGGCCTCCAAATTATCATTTGGACATTTCTAATTCAATTTAAGTCCCGGTCTCATTATTAAGCCAAATATCATTTTAATTCATATGAAATTATAAAGCATAACGTAGCAATTTTCACCCATAGTTATGATATATATGCGAACTCATAGTGAATATTAACTTCTTCAGTAAATTAGCACCCTAATCATAACCCAACATTTATATCTAGTTACCAGAATTAGTAATTGATATAAAATATGTTCTCATAAGCGAGGGTTATTACACTATTGTCTCCAAAAGGTATGAATGCAAACTATGTATATATGTAGGAGACTTGGAATAAGTTTAAAGGGTGTAATTTTTATTGTTAAAATAATTTTCAGAAATATTTTGGGCTTAAAATGAAAATATTAAATCTGGAATTTCGTTCGAAATTGTCCTTCGAATGAAAATGTCATTTAAACAAGAATTTCGTTCGAACGAGGTTTTGCCAACGAGTTCCCTTTGGCCACTGGAATAACGTTCGAATTGTCGTTCGAACGAGAATTCTGACGAGTTTACTAATGAATTTTTAAATTTTACACCGATCTATCGTTAGTTGGGTCGTTCGAACAAAATGTTGTTCGAATGAAAAAGTCGTTCGAACGAGATTTTTGGGCAGGGACAGTTTGGAAGTTTTATCCCATTTTCCCACTACTTTGTCACACTATCTTTTGACAGTTTTAAAACAATTTTGGGATAGACTTTTGATAAGACTTTTGCAACATCTTTGAGAGCTTTGGAGAGAAAATATTTCCAAACAAAAGTCCGAGTTTTCATGTGTAAAAATTAATAAGAAAATCCCCTTATACACATGTGTTTACACCCATAAAATTGTTTTGTTTAGAATTACAAGTATTTCTACACACACACACACACACACACACACACACACACATATATATATATATATATATATATATATAATATAGGACAATGGTGTTATGAATAGTAACTCATGTATGATAAGACATGCATGATAAACATGCATGGCATTTTATGTGTTGCATGCTTGCATGCATACACATGCATGTATGCATGCATACATACATACATTATTATTTTATTATTTTTTTAAATATTTTTTATTTTATTTTTTTTTAAAGTTTTTTTTTCTAAAAAATGACGGGTTATTATGGGATGAGTTTTATCACGCGGACAAATTTATCACCGTGCCCTCGGGCACGGGCATCCGCTAGTATATATATATATACTAGTGGTGACCCATGCAATGCACAGGTGGGTGTAACGCGTTTTGAAATATTTTATTCAAATTTTATATAAATTAAAACGTAGTTATTATCAGTATTTTAAAAAATGATTATAGTCATAACTATGAGCATGTAAATATAAGTAATGCAGAGAATAAAGAGTATGACTTAAAATGAGTAAGAGGAAATGAATGGAAATGTCATAGAACGAATCATAGTATGAAAATTCAAGTTAGAAAAGAAACTACATTGCAATTAACTCTAATGCCGTAAAAGATTATTAAATAGGAATGACATGTGGCTAAATTGTAGAATTTTGAGTGTTAAGGAAATGAAGTTGTGTGCATAAATTTACCATTCTGTGGATGTAAACTGTTAGTAGAATGTGCAGTAGTATCATTGATGTTGGGTGCATTTTGTAGTTGAACACCTTGTAGTCGTCTAAGAATTCTGCAAAAAGATATAAAAGAAATATAGATAAAAACATTAGTAAAACATAAAAAATTATTTGTAGGAATCAAAAAATAATTTAAAGCAAATTAAAAATGAATTTTAAAAGTAATAAATTATTTTTAGCAAATAAGAAATGATTTTTAGCAATAATATTTTTTTCCAGCAAAAAAAATTATTTCTAATAGTTAAAAAATGATTTTTAGCATTATAAAATTATTTACAACGTATTAAAATATTTACACATATATGAGAACTTCTCATGCATTAAAAAACTAAACGCGGGTGTAACGGATGTTGAATCATTTTATTTGAATATATAAATTAATATTTAAATATTTTTTTGATAAATATAATATTTAAATATGAATGCCCCATTATCTTATAATATAGTTTGCACATTTAAATGCTTTTTTTTTGGTTTTAAATGGATCAATTTTGGGTTCCACATTCGTAATAGTTTTTATTTTTTCTAATAGTTGAAAAAGTTAAGCAATGTTTTATATGTAGAAAAAAAGTATTTCTAATTTTGAAGCTCAATGGCATGAACGTAGCTATTTCAGTATAATATTTAAACACTCTTATTTGAGTAACAAGAATAATATTGAAAACTATTATTTAATATATAACATGAATAAAATTTGTAGTGTGTGTATATAACCCAATTAAATGACATGGTTGATGACATTTTCCAAATTTTCAGTATAGAAATTTCTACTTATAAAATGGGTGTAGAAAATGTCATCAACCATGTCATTTAACTGAGTTATATATATAATAATACTCTTGTGCGGACTAGTCCGCATTTTAAGAGTGCGGACCGGACATGTGTCACCTGGCGGTGAGCCCAATATATAATCAACCTTCGTATATATATAAAAGACTCGTCAATGAAAAAAAAGTAAAATCTCAAATTAGTTTCCTCCCCCTTAGGCGGGTTTGTTTTATGGTATCATTAATTTATCAAAAAAAAAGGTAAAACAAACATATATATTGATAATAGACCCGTGATTTGAAAAAAAAATGAAATACAAACATA
This sequence comes from Sambucus nigra, assembly GCA_949130495.1. Taxonomy (NCBI): domain Eukaryota; kingdom Viridiplantae; phylum Streptophyta; class Magnoliopsida; order Dipsacales; family Adoxaceae; genus Sambucus; species Sambucus nigra. The sequence continues at coordinate 55,855,026 of OX422219.1, forward strand.
TATATATATATATATATATATATATATATATATATATATATATATATATATATATATAATCTTATTGTATATATATAACAGGTATATCATCACATATGTTTATATCTACTGCAAAACAAACACAATATGTTGAGCAACAAAAGGTATATCATCACAGATGTTTATACCAAACTAATTTATAAGAGGCACATACCAAACTAAAAAAGCTCATACCAAACAGACGTTGTTTTTGTTCAATGGAATGGGTTGCGCTGGTGATAAAATGTCAACTCCTCCATATATCCCTCCCACACAACCTACACCTCTAAAAAACGATACTTTTATCTCTCCATTTATCCCTTACAGTCACCTTCTAGTGGTGAGGCTCCCCATCAAAAATCAGTTTCCCCGTGAGTTTTTGGATGCGGCTAGAATGAATGGCTTAATGAAATGATTGATTATTTTATACTAATTGCAGCTACAAAAATGTTTTGGGTACTCAAGATACCATATCAGGAGGAAATTATGCAGACAATGTTAGAGGGAAGGGACTATTTGGCATCCCGGCCACTCGAAGTGGCAAGTCACTGTATTGTATTGGTATTGTATATGTTACGGGTCTCAACCAAAGAGAACAAAAACACACGTATGCACATAAAAAAAATAACGCAGAGGCACTGTAAGATAGAGGATTGAACATACAAAAGAGGATTAATGCTCAGTGGATTGTTTAAGAAACATTTCTGAGTCAATGCAACTGCTTGTAACTGGTCTTCTTCAAAAGAGTCGATTTGTGAGTAAATGAGAAGAGCATGGTAAAGGTGATGGTGTGGCAGTGAAGTGGGCATTTTTGAGTGTAAAGAATTTGGGCAGTTTTGAGTTAAAAAGACATTAAAGAGTGGGTGGTTTCCAATGCATGGATAAGCAGTTAAAAGTAGTGGGCTTTGGAAATAACAGATGGAAGGCACCTACGCATCAGAAAGAGAGTTTAAAAGAGCCACATGTAAATATATGTATTTAAAAAAAATGAAAATTTGAGAAAAAAGAATATAGGGTTTGGGGGGCAAAGAGAATACCACCTACATGCGTGTATATATATACTAATGGTGATTCGTGCGATATACGGTTGGGTGTAATGCGTGTTAAAATATATTATTTTAATGTATAATTTTTATTAGTATTTGAAAAATTCACCGTGTCCATAACTACAAACATGTAAATCTAAGTAATATGGGGGGAAACGTGAATAAATTGCAATATAATATGAAGCAATGAATGCCAAGAACCATATTATCGTAAAATATAACATAGTTCAAAAATTCAAATAATTACAAAAATACATATCAAATTTAATTTTCAAATAAAGTAGTAGTTCAAACATATAAAAATTACTTTTTTTGAAAAATGACAACGATAATGATTAAAGAACACAATATATATGTATACAAACATTCACACACTATCTACTCAAATTAATATTTAAAAAAAAACAACGTTTTTCACTATGCATATAATGTAGGTGTGGTTGATTAAATAAACAACCAAACTCGATATTATAAAAAGGAAAAAAACTCACCAAGTCAGAGAAAAAGTAATAAAGAAATTGAGATCATAAGAAACTCCAAAACTAATTAAAGAGTAATGTTATGCGTCCTGAAACTGTGACACCCCGACTAATTAAATACCGGGTAGCTACTCCTTTATTAAATTAATTCAAAATGCCAAGTTGGTCCAGTTAATAGCATCACTGTCGAAAACATTTTAATGATTACTAACCACCTAGTATTTAAAAAGTAAGTGCCAAATTTTAATTAAAGTCTGATTAACATGCAACAAGTGTAATAAAGTATAATAACACCATTCACCATAATGAAGTAAATAGAATGAACATCACATAACGTAAATAAAGTCTGGAGGAAAAACTCCTCACTACAATCCCATAACTGAAATAAGTAAACCGAAAACTAAAACAGTACATGCCAAAGTCTGAAACTGAATTGGAAATGTAACTCCAATAGAAATGGGCAACATGCCCTACAATTGATAGATAATGAATCTGGAATCCAAGTGATAGAGGCGTCTACAAGCAAATCCCTGTAGCTTCCACAAACAACTACAGCTCGTCTCCTGAATGAATGTCCTATGCATGGTGTCCTTGTGGCTGGGCACCTAAAATGGTTTTACAAAGAAAAATATATTTGAAAAGCAAACGGGTTAGAGCCCGAATGTGGAGTTATATTTTAAAAACCCGCAAGTGCTTTAAAAACATTTAAAACATTAAATGCAAAGTACATGTTAGGACGTGCACTCACATGATATTCTCACCTCTCTTCTAACTGTGCACTCCTAACGTAAGTACCCATCTATAACGACATAAATCACTAGCTAAGTACCATCATATCTAGCTAGACTGCCATAGGTCCTACCCTTATTACTCGGTTCTATTAACATTATAATGTTCGTAATTAAGTAGGGGTTTAACGTAAACTCAGATGCTCAATATGCAATATATATATCACTATCAGTTAACTCGCTATATTTCTCAAAGCAATACCGTAATTATATTCACAACATTAACATGAAGGTTCCCACTAATTAAGTGTATATTAATCACATCATAAATATACAGTACAAGCACCCCGAGAACTAAGCTGTGGGGCACACATACTCTGCTATCCATCCCGGTACATCACGTACATAAGGATTACATATTCCGAATCTATCAGGAATAGTTCACAGATAACAACATCACAAACAATGGAGGCGAACACAGTCACATCACATGGGTCACGCACATACCTACACGATCAGCGGACTTATTAATATCCCAATAAGTCTTTCTATGACCTATGTTCATCAAGGTAACCAGTCTAAATCCGGGCAACACAAGGATTAGAGGGCCCTAAGAGAACGCAAACCTCCCGTGATAGCAAGTATGGTAGCTATGTCATACACACAATTCATATACCAATACTAAGTAAACACGTATCTTAGTAATCAACGTAGTTTAATCATAGTACTATTCTCATTCTAGTACCAATATATAATTATCGCAATTTATACTATTCCGGTTTATCATCATACGCGCCATAATCTATTCTCACGTCGTAGTAGACACTCACGTCTCAACCCAAACCGTCCATTTAATATAACTCTCGTATATGATTTCCTTCTCATAAATACCCAAAAGTCCCAATTCTATCCTTACACCATCATTCGAATGTTAACTATATCCTCGAACAAGTTTACGGGGCTCTAAAAATCAAAACAGTCCAAAAAGGCCCAAATTGTCAACTCGTTAGAAGTCTCGTTCGAACGAGACTGTTCGAACGAGATCCCTCTGTCAACTCGTTAGAAGTCTCGTTCGAACGAGACTGTTCGAACGAGATTCCAGTTCGTTCGAACGAACTGTACCTTCTAACGATATCTCGTTCGAACGAGATATCGACCGAAACTACCCCTCGTTAGAAGAGACTGGTCAACTCGTTAGAAGCTCGTTCGAACGACCTGGGTAGGGGCTTCTAACGACCTGCCAGTTTCGTCCCAGATTTTCTTAGTTACGTTTTTCATCCATTTCTACTCCTCAAATCTTCTCCAAAGTTCGTCCCAACAACGTTTTAAATTCTCTAATCATCCTAAAACATGCTAAGGTCATAACTAACATCTTTTAAGGCTTTAATGCATCCTAAACATCATTAAATCACAAGATTTTATACTATTCCCCAATTTTATCAACAACATGAACCCTAGATTTATATCATCATCAAATCCCAGAATTTAATCCGTTTTAATTTCTTCTAATCACAATTATCATGAGAATAATCATCTACCTATCATTCTACATGCAATTCTCTTCAAGATTTTCAAGTTCTAAACTCCAAACTACATGGGTTTTCATATTTCACCAAGAACAAACACAAAATTCGAATTTTTCTCACATGGAAAGAACATTCTTTGAAATTAAATGGAATAAAGTCACTTGCCTTGGTTGTCTCTGAGTTTGGTGTAGGTTTGATGAAGCTTTTCTGCAGAATTTCTCCTCTCCAAGCTTCTTCTCCAATGGTGGCTTAAGGTGGCTAGGGTTTGATTTGGGGAACTTAGAAAACTCTTCTAATAACCTACGTAGCCTTCTAGGTTAATATGGTTTGGTTAGGGGCTTAGTGGGTCAAATTCACATCAGATGTAATTAACCAATTTTCGTCACTTTTAATTTCCCAAAATACGAAATTACCAAAATAACCTTTATGATGTCGGTATGGCCTAAAAATACCCCGGAATCCAAACTACACCCCCGGCTAGTGTTTTCTGACTATCTCGACCCTTCCGGACGCGTTGGCGCACTCAAAACGACCATATGGTTTATAGATTTTAAATTCACTTTTATAATCAAAATATTACACCATGACGCGGCGGTCCCACGCGTCTCAACAAAATTTCTAAAATGCCGTATATAAATCTCACGACAACTTTCATAATTCCAATTTCATATATAATCATATATGCATATAATCAAATACCAACTCGTATCTCGTTAGTATTTATAACCCGAATTAATTTCCAATTAATACGCATTTAATTAATTAATCCCAAAAATAAATATAGCCAAAAGTACGGGGTATTACATACTTCCCCCCTAATAACTGAATTTCGTCCCGAAATTCGAAACTAGAAATTACCTGCTAAAAACAGCTCTGGATAACGTTCGCGCATCTCATCCTCGCGCTCCCATGTGGACTCCTCGACATTGTGATGTCGCCACTGAACACGCACTAACGGAACTATCTTTGACCGCAGTTTCCTCTCGCTTTGGTCCAAAATAGAAATCGGCCCCTCCTCGTAGGAGCTATCCGGCTGGAGATCGATGTCCTCCACAGCAATGTGAGAATGAGCCAAATTATCTCTAAGGTATTTCCTCAGCGAGGAAATATGAAACACATCGTGAGTCCGATGCAAATGCTCCGGTAACCCGAGTCTATACGCAACCGGTCCGATTCGCTCAATAATAGGAAACGGCCCCACATACCTTGGTGCCAACCTCCCCTTCTTCCCGAAACGCATAATCCCCTTCACAGGAGATACTCTGAGAAAAACCTGGTCCCCCACTTGGAACTCTCTGAAAAATCTCTTCGCATCAGCATAACTCTTCTGCCTGTCTTGAGCTACCCGAATGCGACTCCGAATCAACTCAATCCTTGCCGAAGTATCCTGAATCACTTCCGGCCCAAGTAGTTTGTTGTCCCCCACCTCTAACCAACATGCTGGGGAACGACAAGGCCTACCGTACAATGCCTCAAACGGAGCCATGCCAATAGTGAACTGATAGGAGTTGTTGTAAGCAAACTCCACCAGTGGAAGGTACTGCTCCCATCCACCCCCGAAGTCAATAATGCACATGCGTAGCATGTCCTCTAACATCTGATTCGTGCGCTCTGTCTGCCCATCGGTCTGCGGATGATAAGCTGTACTCAACCGCAATTCCGTGCCCATTACCTCCTGGAAACTCTCCCAAAACCGCGAAACAAATATCTTGTCTCTGTCAGACACGATATTTAGGGGCACACCGTGAAGTCTCACAATCTCTGAAATGAAGAGCTGGGCATACTGTCCCGTAGTGTAGTCAGTCCTTACGGGTAAAAATTGAGCGACCTTGGACAACCTGTCCACAATTACCCAAACGGAGTCGTGACCCCTCTGCGACGTAGGCAACCCCATAATAAAGTCCATGGATATGCTCTCCCACATCCACACCGGGACCTCCAATGGCTGTAGAAATCCTGCCGGTCTCTGATGGTCCACTTTTACAAGCTGACAAGTGGCGCATTTCGAAACAAACTCAGCGATATCTCTCTTCATACCGCTCCACCAATACTAGCGTCTCATGTCTTGGTACATTTTGTCCCCTCCGGGATGTACCGCGAACCGTGAGCCGTGCGACTCTGCCATCACATCGTGTCGCAATTCCTCCCCTTTCGGAACTACCAATCTCCCATTGAAGCGCAATCCCCCGTCTGAGCTAACGGTATAAGACTCGGCTCCCTCTGCTAGTAATCGAACTATCTGCTCCTGACAGAACGAGTCATTAGCCTGTGCCCGTACTACCTTCGTGACAATCTGCGGTGTAACGGTCATCACAGACATGAAAGATCGGGCCACTGTATCCTGGTGTCCCAATTCCTTCCACTTAGCCTTCCACACCTCTGCCACCTCATCTGCTGGCCTACGGCTCAACGCATCTGCTACCACGTTAGCCTTACCTGGGTGATACTGGATGTCAAACTGGTAGTCCTTCACAAACTCAAGCCACCTACGCTGCCGCATATTCAATTCCTTCTGTGTGAATAGGTACTGTAGGGACTTGTGGTCCGTGAACAGTTGGAACTTCTCCCCTAAAAGATAGTGCCTCTAAATCCGTAGGGCAAATACCACTGCCGCCAACTCCAAATCATGCGTGGGGTAATTCTTCTCGTGAGGCTTAAGCTTACGAGAAGCATAAGCTATGGCCTGTCTCTCCTGCTGCAATACACCTCCCAGTCCTTGCAAAGACGCATCGGTGTAAACCAAATACTCAACTCCCGGTCTCGGCAATGCTAACACAGGTGCTGAGGTCAATTTGTCCTTCAATTCATCGAATGCCAACTGACAGGCATCACTCCAGATGTATGGCACACCCTTACGAGTCAGATGTGTCAAAGGACCTGCTATCTCTGAGAAGCCCCGAATAAACCTCCTGTAGTATCCTGCTAGACCCAAGAAACTACGAATTTCAGTCGGTGTTGTGGGCTGTCCCCACTCCCTCACCGCTGATACTTTCCCCGGATCAACAGATATTCCCCGGTCGGAAATAATGTGTCCCCAAAACTGGACTTCCTTCAGCCAAAACCCGCACTTCTCATATTTTGCATACAACTCGTTCTGATGAAGTGTCTGCAAAACCTGCCTCAAATGCTCGGCGTGCTCCTCCTCTGTCTGGGAGTAAACCAGAATATCATCAATGAAGACAATGACAAACTGGTCTAGAAAATCCCTGAACACTCTGTTCATCAAGTCCATAAACACTGCTGGAGCGTTGGTCAAACCGAAAGGCATAACCCGAAACTCATAAGAACCATATCTCGACAAGAACGCAGTCTTCGAAACATCCTCCTCCCTGATACGCAACTGATGGTATCCCGATCTCAAATCAATCTTCGAGAAGAAAGAAGCTCCTCTCAACTGGTCGAATAAGTCATCGATTCGAGGCAACGGATACTTATTCCGTATCGTGACCTTATTCAACTCTCGGTAGTCCACACACAATCTCAGTGAACCGTCCCTCTTCTTCACAAACAGAACTGGAGCGCCCCAAGGTGAGGTACTCCTGCGAATAAAGCCCTGACCTAACAACTGCTCTATCTGATCCCGTAACTCCCTCATCTCAGCTGGAGCCATACGGTACGGTGCGCGTGCTATAGGTCTCGTACCCGGTAGCAAATCTATAACAAAGTCTATCTCTCGACTGGGGGGTAAGCCTGGTATCTCCTGAAACACATCCGAATACTCCCTGACTACTGGGATAGAATCTAAAGGAATCACTACCTCCTTAGAGGTATCCTCCTCAATGTAATACAGATGAGCGGTCGATCCTCCCTCTAGACGAGGCATCGCCACTATAAACATCTCTTGCCCCGGAATGGCAAAAACAATGCTCCCGCTAAAGCAATCAATCATGGCCCTATAAGCTACGAGCCAATCCATCCCAATAATCACATCGTGAACATGCATATCTAATACTAACATGTCTGCAGGTAATACCAAACCACCAATCTCTACCCCCACTTCCCGGCATATAAAGAAAATAAGGGACCCACTCCCCAATGGTGAGTCGACACACGTCACTGTGCTCTCTGCCGTAGCTAACAATCCTAAAGCTTTCGCGAAGTGTGTAGCTATAAAACAATGTGTAGCACCCGTATCAAATAATACCCGACCCATAGTGCCATGGATAGGAAACGTACCCTCAATCGCGGGCGGTGCCTGTGGAACTGCAGCCTGGTGGACGTTGTAGACACGTCCATACTGTAGCTGCCCCTGCTGAACTGGGACTGCTGGAATGGGTGGCAATGCTGCCATCTGTGGCGGAGCGGGAAGAGCGGCGGGAAACATAGGCCTCTGTGGCTCCTGGCGAGCACCCTGCTGCTGCTGCTGCTGCTGTGGGGCCCTGCCCCTATCAGGACAATCCTGTCGCTTATGGCCAGTCTTGCCACAAACAAAGCACTTCCCTGGGAAGTTCCCTCCTCTCTGTCCCTGCTGTCCCCGGCCTTGGTGTCCGTTACCGTTCCTCCCTTGGCCCTGCTGGCCCTGGTGAAACTGCTGCCCATTCTGCCCCTGTTGGCCCTGATGGCCGTTTGGACCCTGATGGCCCTGGCGGAAACCTCCCTGTCCCTGTCTGTAGTTCCCTGATTGAAACCTCTTATTATGCCCCTGCTGGGAGCCCTGCTCATTCTGTCTCTGCCCCTGACCAGATTGTGCCCCGTTGGCACCATGTCCTCCAGTCCTGCCCTGATGGCTAGACTCCCCCGACCTCTTTCCCTCGGCCATATGAAAACGGTGGTCCTGGAAGTGTAACAATACAGCGTTAACCACATCAGAATAGGTGGCCAACGATAGGTTCCCTAGCAGATGCTGACGGATCCTCCAAGTCAACCCGTCCGTGAACTTCTCAATCTTCTTCTTCTCTGTTGGTATCTCATCTGGAACGATATTCAACAGATTCGTGAACTCGGCCTCATACTTGGCCATAGTCTTGCCCTCCTGCTTCAGACTCATCAATCTCCTCCTCATTTCCGTATGAACAGCTGACGAAAAGTACTTGCGGTCGAACTGCACCCAGAACTCCTGAATCGTGAGAGTATCCCTCTCCTCCATGGTGGTAATAGACTCCCACCACTGTAGCGCAGATCCAACTAGCTTGAAAGTAGCTAGCACCTGCTTCTGAACATCCGTGCACTCATACATCCTTAAGTGCCTCTGCATGTCCTTCCTCCACTGGCTCGAGACTACTACATCTGAGCTACCTGCAAACTCTGGCGGATGCGCTTTCTGAAAAGCGTCACGTACACGCTCCCAAGCAGACGGGAATGCATTAACCTGTAATGGCGCGGCAATCGGTGCCTGAGGTGGTGCCTGCTGAAGAACGGCAATGGCGGCATTTACCGCTTGGGCTACTATAGCTGCAACCTCAGCGGCGTTCATCATGCCCTGAACTGGAGCGGGCTGGGGTTCGGGTGTTGCTTCCCTGGGAATTCGTCGTGCACGTCGTGGAGGCATCTGAAATAAGAACAAAGTTTATAAGTTCGCTGTTTATAAACTTAAGATAGCTGAAGAACGAAGCATACACAAAAAGAGTACGACAGTCCTAAAATATAGGGCTCTATATCAAAGAAACGTAGCGGAAACATAATAAGCCATCAGATCCTAAAGGACACTAGAACCTGATGCTCTGATACCACCTGTGACACCCCGACTAATTAAATACCGGGTAGCTACTCCTTTATTAAATTAATTCAAAATGCCAAGTTGGTCCAGTTAATAGCATCACTGTCGAAAACATTTTAATGATTACTAACCACCTAATATTTAAAAAGTAAGTGCCAAATTTTAATTAAAGTCTGATTAACATGCAACAAGTGTAATAAAGTATAATAACACCATTCACCATAATGAAGTAAATAGAATGAACATCACATAACGTAAATAAAGTCTGGAGGAAAAACTCCTCACTACAATCCCATAACTGAAATAAGTAAACCGAAAACTAAAACAGTACATGCCAAAGTCTGAAACTGAATTGGAAATGTAACTCTAATAGAAATGGGCAACATGCCCTACAACTGATAGATAATGAATCTGGAATCCAAGTGATAGAGGCGTCTACAAGCAAATCCCTGTAGCTTCCACAAACAGCTATAGCTCGTCTCCTGAATGAATGTCCTATGCATGGTGTCCTTGTGGCTGGGCACCTAAAATGGTTTTACAAAGAAAAATAGATTTGAAAAGCAAACGGGTCAGAGCCCGAATGTGGAGTTATATTTTAAAAACCTGCAAGTGCTTTAAAAACATTTAAAACATTAAATGCAAAGTACATGTTAGGACGTGCACTCACATGATATTCTCACCTCTCTTCTAACTGTGCACTCCTAACGTAAGTACCCATCTATAACGACATAAATCACTAGCTAAGTACCATCATATCTAGCTAGACTGCCATAGGTCCTACCCTTATTACTCGGTTCTATTAACATTATAACGCTCGTAATTAAGTAGGGGTTTAACGTAAACTCAGATGCTCAATATGCAATATATATATCACTATCAGTTAACTCGCTATATTTCTCAAAGCAATACCGTAATTATATTCACAACATTAACATGAAGGTTCCCACTAATTAAGTGTATATTAATCACATCATAAATATACAGTACAAGCACCCCGAGAACTAAGCTGTGGGGCACACATACTCTGCTATCCATCCCGGTACATCACGTACATAAGGATTACATATTCCGAATCTCTCAGGAATAGTTCACAGATAACAACATCACAAATAATGGAGGCGAACACAGTCACATCACATGGGTCACGCACATACCTACGCTCCCACGATCAGCGGACTTATTAATATCCCAATAAGTCTTTCTATGACCTATGTTCATCAAGGTAACCAGTCTAAATCCGGGCAACACAAGGATTAGAGGGCCCTAAGCGAACGCAAACCTCCCGTGATAGCAAGTATGGTAGCTATGTCATACACACAATTCATATACCAATACTAAGTAAACACGTATCTTAGTAATCAACGTAGTTTAATCATAGTACTATTCTCATTCTAGTACCAATATATAATTATCGCAATTTATACTATTCCGGTTTATCATCATACGCGCCATAATCTATTCTCACGTCGTAGTAGACACTCACGTCTCAACCCAAACCGTCCATTTAATATAACTCTCGTACATGATTTCCTTCTCATAAATACCCAAAATTCCCAATTCTATCCTTACACCATCATTCGAATGTTAACTATATCCTCGAACAAGTTTACGGGGCTCTAAAAATCAAAACAGTCCAAAAAGGCCCAAATTGTCAACTCGTTAGAAGTCTCGTTCGAACGAGACTGTTCGAACGAGATCCCTCTGTCAACTCGTTAGAAGTCTCGTTCGAACGAGACTGTTCGAACGAGATTCCAGTTCGTTCGAACGAACTGTACCTTCTAACGATATCTCGTTCGAACGAGATATCGAACGAAACTACCCCTCGTTAGAAGAGACTGGTCAACTCGTTAGAAGCTCGTTCGAACGACCTGGGTAGGGGCTTCTAACGACCTGCCAGTTTCGTCCCAGATTTTCTTAGTTACGTTTTTCATCCATTTCTACTCCTCAAATCTTCTCCAAAGTTCGTCCCAACAACGTTTTAAATTCTCTAATCATCCTAAAACATGCTAAGGTCATAACTAACATCTTTTAAGGCTTTAATGCATCCTAAACATCATTAAATCACAAGATTTTATACTATTCCCCAATTTTATCAAGAACATGAACCCTAGATTTATATCATCATCAAATCCCAGAATTTAATCCATTTTAATTTCTTCTAATCACAATTATCATGAGAATAATCATCTACCTATCATTCTACATGCAATTCTCTTCAAGATTTTCAAGTTCTAAACTCCAAACTACATGGGTTTTCATATTTCACCAAGAACAAACACAAAATTCGAATTTTTCTAACATGGAAAGAACATTATTTGAAATTAAATGGAATAAAGTCACTTGCCTTGGTTGTCTCTGAGTTTGGTGTAGGTTTGATGAAGCTTTTCTGCAGAATTTCTCCTCTCCAAGCTTCTTCTCCAATGGTGGCTTAAGGTGGCTAGGGTTTGATTTGGGGAACTTAGAAAACTCTTCTAGGTTAATATGGTTTGGTTAGGGGCTTAGTGGGTCAAATCCACATCAGATGTAATTAACCAATTTTCGTCACTTTTAATTTCCCAAAATACGAAATTACCAAAATACCCTTTATGATGCCGGTATGGCCTAAAAATACCCCGGAATCCAAACTACACCCCCGGCTAGTGTTTTCTGACTATCTCGACCCTTCCGGACGCGTTGGCGCACTCAAAACGACCATACGGTTTATATATTTTAAATTCACTTTTATAATCAAAATATTACACCGTGACGCGGCGGTCCCACGCGTCTCAACAAAATTTCTAAAATGCCGTATATAAATCTCACGACAACTTTCATAATTCCAATTTCATATAATCATAAATGCACATAATCAAATACCAACTCGCATCTCGTTAGTATTTATAACCCGGATTAATTTCCAATTAATACGCATTTAATTAATTAATCCCAAAAATAAATATAGCCAAAAGTACGGGGTATTACAGAAACGCTCCCAACACATCCCAAAATGCAATAAATTATTGTACATTGTGTAAGGTACAAACCATTATACAACCAAATTATGTACTCGGGGGATGTTTGTGATACATATTGTTTTATCAATTTAAATACTACATTAAGTCACGTAACTCTCTAAAACATATGAGGATATATTAAACATGTTAATAAATTAAATAAAGCAAACCTACCATAAAATATATACACATTGAAAAACAAAATAAAATTAAGGAAAAAGAGCAAAGTAAAAATGAAGGAAAAAAACAACAAATTTCGTTAAGAGAATTCTATACAAACTCATAAGAAACACTACAATACTCTGGTAGGAAAAACAACTTACTCTTAACAGTTTTTAACACATTCAACCTCACTATATATATTTGGCCTGGATTCAAATTTTAATTTCAAATAAATATGAATATTTAATAACTAAATATGCAACAAATTTATCTATACTATTTAACAACATAGTCAAGTAAAAAAAAATATAGAAATCTTCATTAGGAAAAAATAATCTGAAAATAAACAACATTAATTTCTAAAAAATAATCTTAGAATACACAAGTACAAACTATTGAATGTCATGATCAAAATACCAAAATTGTAAGAAATGATGACCCATCAGTACCAAGGTTCTAAAAAACGCGGGGCGTGATCGAGGCGTGGAGGCCAAACCTTAAGCCTTAGAAGCCTAGGCGGGCCTTGACGTAAAAATGCGTGAAAAGGCGTTTAGGCCTTTTTAATATATTTTAATATTTTTTAACCATAACAAGGCTATTAAAATACTAAACTTGTACATATCCTAAAAATATGTCTGAATATTTGCAAATAAAAATACTATTTGATTATTTTGGATGAGATAATGGTCCGGTTTGTAAAAAAATCTTTAAAAGACGATATTGTTTCACTAAAGCATTGTTGTTTTTAGAGAAAAAGTACGCCTTAAGGGTTTGACCAAGAATAAAGCGTCAAAATCTTAAGGCAGGGCGTTTCTCCCAAGCCTCAAGCTTAGGCGTGCTTAGGCGGAGCCTAAACGGGTTTTTTAAAACAGTGATCAGTACAAAGGCCTATAGGCCTTTTGCTGGTTCAACTGGTATTTCAGAAGGCTCTGGCCAATTCTACAAAAGTCATATAAATAAACATTAGTTGAAAGAAAATACACATTTTATGAGGAAATAATTTCTTAACAATCTGATATTTAAACAGTTGTAACTGAGATTACAAATAAAATAAAGTAACTGACTATGACCCCTCTCTCTCAAAACTTAACACAGTAACATAGTTGATATTACAAACCTCACCTAAAGAGGTTGATCTAAGATTACAACCCCCCCCCCCCCCCCTCCCCCCCCCCAAAAAAAAAAAAAAAAAGCTAAAATTATATACCCAAAACAAACTTCAAAATGAAGTGAAAACTACAAACCCCAAAGGTAAATATATCTAAGACTCTAAAACCCCGGCAAGACATAAAAAAAATAGTCAATAACTATCGCAACGAAGGATTAACAAAAAAACTAAATCTAAAAGGAAAGTGCTAAAAGCGGAAGAAAAATAGGTAACTTGATATTTACTGTACAAAAAAAACATAACATGTACTCTTTAATTTAAATAGTAATTTACCAAATACAAACACAACTCGTGTTGCATTCTTTGTGTTCATATTTGGTAAATAAGATTTCGTGTCGTGTCACTTTTTTTGTATTCGGATTTAATAAATAAGATTTCGTGTCGTGCCACTTTTTTTTTGTGTTTGTAATTGCTAAATAAGATTTTGTGTCGTGTCATATTTTTGTATGTTCGTATGTGATAAATAAGATTTCGTGTTGTGTTACATTTTTTACCATATACGAACACGATCCATTTAAATGCGACACAATATTTAACACCAATACATTGCGAATAAAGTGACACGGCATGACATGAAACAATGCAAAATATTTTTTTATTATCAAATACGAACATTACCCAGTTAAAATGCCACATAACTCAAGTAAAAATTACAGGACACAAAATATTATTTATTCTTTTTTTATTCAAGTTTTTATTTGATAAAAATATACTTTTTGTTCTTTTTTTGGGTATCCAAAGAGTATATAAAGGTAACTTTTCATAAAAAAATGTTTAAGAAAATAATCAGTTCTCGTTACAAATAATACTATAAACTTGATATTGCCGTTACGAACAAAATACAAACATGTACATCAGCATAAAAACAACAAACCTGCTTTATATTAGCAACAGACGTAGCCTTGATAAAAGGCTCACGCCTCTTCTCTGCAAAAGTTACTATTGAAAGTCAAATAGAACAATCTATTTTTTATAACCTTGTTAATTATATCATCGGTATCTTTAACCGCAGCCAAACAGCTCTCCATACCAACGTACATTAGGCCAATTTCACCGGCGCGATTGTCGATCTTACGGTCGGAATAGTCGGACGTGTTAAGGATATGGTTGATCTTGAGTTTGGTGGTGTGGATAAGTTTGGAGGGTTTGACGCCATCGATGAGGCCTTTGGAGGCGCCAGCGAGGTAGCCAATGCCTGTGTAGTAGGTGAGTATAATTTGAGGTGGTTACATTTGGTCTGAAAAACTATCCCCAGATCGTGTGGGTTGATTTATGTGATTTTTTTAAAGTATTTGAGATTGTAGAAAACTGTCCCAAGATCGCGTGGGTTAGTTTACGGGATTAATCTATTGTGGGGAAGGGACACGTGTTTTTTATCAGTTTAAAAAACTCAAAATTCTGAAAAACTAGGATGACTCTTTTGGAATCTTGTGAGTGTTTGAACTATCTATATAATATGGGACAATGGGATTATGAATAGTAACGCATGCATGATAAACATGTATGATAAACGTGGATGATATTTTATGTGTTGCATGCATGCATACATACATTATTATTTTATTAAAATATTTAAAAATAATAATTTTTTTAAATACTTAAAAAATATATTTTTTTAAATATTTAAAAAAAGTAATATATTTTTTATTTTTTTATAAAGTTTTTTAAAAGTTTTTTTTTAAAAAGGCGGGTTATTATGGGTTGGGTTTTATCACGGGGGAAAATTTAATGTCGTGCCCTCGGGCACGGACATCCGCTAGTATATATATATATATATATATATGTAAAAATAAGATAGATTGGTTTTTGAATTGTCTACACATTTTAACTAGGGGTGTTCGCGGTTCGGTCCGGTTCAGTTTTAAGGTTTTTTTTGGACCGGACCGGCTTCGTCGGTCCTCTAAAAAAATGGACCGAGACCGGACCGATAATGTCGGTTAACCGACCCTAATCGGTTCGGTTTTTTATAGGGTCGATCCGGTCTAACCCGTCGGTCCTCACATTAATAAATTACATCATTTATAATAATAGAAATATACCCCAGTCTATTTTTTTTCAAACATTAAAAACTAAAAAAATATCAAAATTTGTGATTAAAACAAACCTACTATTGGATTAAACTATAATTTAAACTAATCAAATATTGAAATATATACTTTTACTATTTATTTATCTTATATATATACATATATATGTAAAAATATATTATTTTATATACAGTCGGTTCGGGTCGGTTCTAATAGGGTTTTTGAAACTGTAAACCGTGGACCGGACCGACTAGGTCGCTCCACCAAAAAAATAAACCGAGATCGGACCGATTAAGAAAAAAGACCGAAAAAAGGGTCGGTTCGGCTCGGTTCGGTTCGGTCCGTCGGTCCAGTCGGTTTTTTGAACACCCCTAATTTTAACGGTTTAGATGTGTGCCACCTCCTTACATATTTTTACACATTTTAATGGTTTAGATCACACTTCTTTCCTTTTTACAAATCTACCCATCAATTCTTTGATTTCCCCCTCTTTTTTACTCTTCAAACTTACACTTTAATTAAAAAATAAGGGTATTTTCGTAAGACACTACCCCATCTCTCTTTCTCCATATCTCCCACACAACCTCGTAGCCCTCATTCTCTCTCCCTCTATCGACACATCTTTGTATCATTCAACATCTAGGGCTTTTATCAACATCTCCACGATTTTGATGAACCTCTAGGGATTATCAGGGCTTTGCGGTTCGATTTCTTTAGACTCTTAGCTCAGGTAATTACATTCTATATGTTTGGGGTTTTTTTATTTAGATTTTGATTTGGGTTTGTATGTTTGGGATGCTTATATTATTGGGTCATGTATTTACAGTCTTGGGCTTCGCATGCTTACTCTAAGTTTAATTTGGCTAAGGTATTTACATTGTTGGGCTTCGTATGCGATACAATGTTGCCTTAGGTATTTTGATTTTTACAATGTTGGGTTTCGTATGCTTACTCTCAGTTTGCTATTTACTTATTTACTTTTAATGGGTTTGTACATTTCGGATGCTTACATTTTTAGCACATGGATTTTGTATGCTTATTCTCAGTTTGATTTGGATCAGGTATTTACAATCTAGGGTTTATCATTGTTTGCTTTAGTTTGATCAACATATCCACGATTTTAGTTTTGAACCTCTAGGGTTTTCATCAACATCTCCACGATTTTGATGAACCTCTAAGGTATATATATTAACAGTGCATATAAATATGTTTTAGATATACCAATGGCCCTTAAATTATGGCCCCATGTCAGATCTGGTGACTCGACTTCATTTTTTCTTACTTCAGTACATTTAAATTGACCTTTTAATGTTTCTATGCACATGTACTTTTGCATGAACATACATAATATCTACTACTCTATGGTTGATTTATGTTCGGTTCCATAAAGTTTTTTCTTTTTTTAATGATGGGTCATTAATGTTGGTAAGAATATAGACTGTATTTTCACTTTTGATGATTGGTTTAATCCGTGTAATCATAGTGAATTGAAGCAACCTATTGCTAAAGGTCCACACGATGTATGTTCCTTCTCTTTGTTTTCCTCCTCAGAATTCCCACATTTTGAGTCATGATGCATTTCGGATGAAGATTTTTCTCATAACTGAAGTTGTATATCTTCTTATGGTTTTTTAGGTTTGGGGTAAGGTTTTGAACGGGCTTTTAATTTTCACATTTAGAATATCGTCGAGGCTTTTTTATCATTATTTTATAAATTTGTCATATCTCAAAGACAATATTATTAGTGTATATACATGTTAAGTTTTTTCATATATAAATATGTTTTAATAAGTTACATTTTAGGTGTATGAAGGAATGACAAAGTGATTCCTATAGGCAACATTTTTCTTTTAATTTATATAATACATGAGTGAATGCGTGGTCAAATAGGGTGTCTAATTTATAATAGTTGTAGTTGTAGTTTTGACATTGATACGGAAATGGTTTGTTTTTCTTAAATAACATGTGTATGGATATATGTATGTGCAAAGATTAAATAACATGTCTTCATACACAATTTTCCTTTTGAGAATAAACTTTCTTGACTTTGGTTATGTTCCTTCTTATGAATTAGGTTTGAATGATGCTTCGAAAACATGGTTAAGTTCTTTTTGGGTTCTTCTTAATTCTTAATTTTAATTCTAATGTTGTCTTCTACCATACCTGCTGCAGAGGAGTTTCCCCAATATATTCAAGGAGTTTTCCCAATGTATTCAAGGAGTTTTCCCAATATGAACAGTTTGAGAGTTTTGAATTGTTTGAGAGTTTTGAACAGTTTGAGTTATTGTTTGTTGTAGCTTTAGTATTGGAATTTCTTATATGAATGAGTAGGTGTTAGAGCTTATTATACTTCTGAGTTCATTTTATTAGTTGATATATGTGAGTTCATGTTAAACATCTGAGTTCATTTTATTAGTTGAGCTTTGTTATGCTATATTTTTTTTTTGCATAATAGGTCATATATATATATATATATATATATATATATATATATATATATATATATATATATATATATATATATATATATATATATATATATATATATATATATATACCTGTGAGAAGGACAATAAGATCTCTTGCAACTATGTAGTATAATTTGCTGAAAACTAATGATTGTCTAACGCAGGTACTAGAGGATGAAAATAAAACCAAAAAGGAATAATCGCTACATAGATGAACATTTTATTTGTCGATTGCGCCTAATGTTGTATATGAGAATCAAATACAGTTTGCACTGGAGAGAGGGATCCCATCTACTCTGGGTGTCTTGGGGGTTTTGTGTTTAATTTTTTTATGTTCATATCGCGTGAGTTTTCAATTTGGTTCATATCACGTGAAATTTGGGGGTTTTGTGTTCAATTTTTTAATCTATTTTTTGTGTTATTTTTTGTCTTGATTGGTATATTTGTGCTTCTTTCTGTAGTCAAGTGAATTTCATGTTTTGAAAGCCTATGAATAATTTTTTTGAAATGTCACCCACCAATGGTTTTAAAAAATAGACAATACCGGCACATGCCCTAATATTGTGTGTTTGATATTTTAAAATGTATGGCCATTAGCAAAGCTTGGGTTTCCACACATTCGTTTCTCACATGATTTAGAATTTTGACACACACAATGTAGGAACACATATATGTTGTGTGCCAAACATACAATGCTGAGTGCCAAACACATATATGTTGAGTGCCAAAAAATTCTATGCAAGTTTTCGTATACTGTTTTGCTATGCTCATGTAGTTTAATTTTGCTAATTTACTGATATCAAGCTCCAAATATTTGTATTTCTCACCCACATTGTGGTGATATTGGTGTACTTCACAATCCTTTACATTTTGAAAAAAAATGTTATAGCATTGTGTGTATTTGTCTATGTAGTGTTTTTTTAAATTGCCTCTAACGCATAATAAATGCATATCGAGTTTTCACTTCTCAGTTTTATATTTATTTTGTTTGATCGTACCTTTGATCATTGAAAGGCATATCGTGTTTTGGCCATGCGGTAGCTGGCTTAATTATTTGTTCCCCATCAGCGTACGAGCTTAATTGTTTATTACCCATGAGTTTTACACTAATGGTTCATCTATAACTTTTCTTTGATTTTGGTGTTGTATATGTTTGTGCTAATTTGAACTTTGTCTTTGATTCTGAATATTTTTCATAGACTACATGATGATCATGAAAAAATGTTGGATGTTTTTTTCGTTTGAGGTTATTCGGGTTTCAGATATATGTTGGAAATTTAGGTATCATCATTATTCTTCTTTGACTAGAATTTGGCACTAAGCCCACTAGAAGAAGGCTAAAAAGTTTGCATAAAACTCATAACATCTCATTCCTTATGCAGACTCAACGCATTACCTTAATGTCTACAAGAAGAGCCGCTCCTAGGTAAATTAGGAAAACAAACTCAACGCATTATTTATTTGGTTGGTTTTTGTTTATGCTTTCATGTATTTTGATTATGTGCAGGATATTCAGTGATAATTTGAAAAAAAAACAAAGTCTTTGAACTTTGTAATATGAGGGAGCGTATAGCTGTGTATTTCTTTAAGGTATTTTGATGGCTCACGATCAATTTTCTTTCCCTTTTTCATTATTTTTTTGTTTGGAAGAGTTGGTACCAAATTAGTACTAAAGACTCACGATCTTTGTCTATAATTATAATTCAGTGATCTGTTTGACTGAGTAATTTAGTTCTTAATTATCATTGTGTGCATGTGAGTAGTTTTGTATAAGTTTGAATTCAACGATCTGTTACTTGAAATGAATTCAATGATCTTTGATCTTTTTCACTTCAATTGTTTAACAAAATTCCTACCTCATTGATGGCGAGTGCACAGCGGGAAGCTCGTTGATATAGTGTGCATTACCTAAATGATCAATAATGACTAATAGGCCCTGAAACATATTAAATTACTACGGACGGAATTGTAAATACATAAAACTAAAAGATGTAATAAGAAAAGTACTAACAACATATGTACTATAAGTAAAGTTTAGAATTAAAAAAGTACACAAATGCACTAAAAATCCTAACAGTTAAAACCAACCAAATATACTCAAACTAGAGCAATACTCCCATCTTATTTCAGTTCTGAAGGCATTCCACTGACTCTGAGAAGAGAAGCGTACGGGAAGATTATGAAATTGAAGCTGCTATTTAGAAAAGAATTGTTGGGAGTTATCTCTAAAAGCCTAAAACTCACTATGCATAGCATCTGTAAGCTGATGCAATCACCAACAAAATTAATGAGGTATATATCCATAAAAAAACATATCTAAAAGGGAGCTACGAGGACTCATGAAAAAGCTCACATTCTGGTAGGTACTATACATGACCCATAAAATAGATGAATAATGACTTTGTTGCAACATGTAGAGGAAATAAGACCAAGATTTGCATCGTTTTCTTCTTTAATGGAAAAAACTCATTCTTCCTTAGGTAATGCAAAATAAGCCTTCCAAAAAGTAAATATGCATATGTCCTCTCGAATTTAGTTGTGATCTTCATAACTTGATATATATGGTATGATAAATCTACTTTGGCACCGATTCTAATACCACACATGAGAAATCTTGGGTGCAAGGTAGGATTGATATTCAAGGACATCATCGATGCAAGATATAGTAGCCACAACCCAAGCCATGAGCATATTGTACCACACTTCCTAATGACCATTAATCAATGCCTTTGCCAGTTAAACAATGATGGACCTGCATCTTCAGGGTAGGGATAACTTATATTTTTAACCCGAGGTAGACTGTAGTATTAAGAAATAACATCCAAAGAAATAAGAAATTCAACTCCCCAGACATAAGAATGTACGAGTAACTCAGTCCATAATCCCCAAAAGTGGCAGATGCATAAAACTCACATACCAAGTCGATGTATCCCAACTCAGTTTAAGTACAAACACCGAACCAACTAAGCTCTCAAAATCTCATCGAAATAATAGAATCCTTCATAGTATACAAGTCCACACTCCTTTCCCAAATTACAAGAACATGACAAAAGTGATCGTCGAATCATTTCTTATATATGGGAATAGGAAAACAGTTGGCATCAAGACCAACACGACAATATATTGCATATATGCAATATGCATATATGCATATGCATATATGCTGCTTATTTTAGTTCATGCTGATTATCTGCTATTACTTTTTAAAATTTAGGTACTCTTGCATCTTTTTATTTTTTGTAACAACTTAATAGCTATATTGATAACACGATTGAGTAGCTGTGTTAAAAAGACTTAATATGTTCTTTAAATGTCAGCTATATGACTGTTCGACCGTTAAGTTTCCATGGTTTTGCTTCTCAAGTTGTTGCGATCAGTTGTAGGACTATATCGATATCATTCCACGAACTTGAATCATGTTCGCTAAATTGATATTTGAACCTTTTGGATAAGCCATGAGTTTTTACATATATATGCTTAATCAATCTATTTGGAGTACATATGTTTACTTCATATCTTTCTCAAGGTCGTGTGGTGTTATGGTTCTATTTTTATATTTCAATCGTTTAAATTTGTGAGCTCATATAATATAATTATCTGTGTGTATATAGATTCCATTTTACTACTTTTCATACACATTGGTTGAAATAAATCCTTAATTATATTTTCAGATAGGATGAGCAGATTTTCATGGAGTGTTGCAATATCATAATGAAGATGGAAGTTCAAATCCCGAGGGTTGGCTTCCCATATGAATTACTAGACAAGATCAAGATAGATGGTGAGTGCCCAGATAATCATGTCTTCATTCGGTAGAATCATCTTTCTATTCTCGACCTTCGTCATTTTCCATTGCAATGCATGAGTACTAATCTTGGTTGTTGCGACTTGGGTAATGTTTTATGAACTTCAATTCAGTCTTTGGCTTATTTGGTGGATATGATGGATGTACATTCTCAATTAGTTGATTTATAATTAGTTGTAAGAATGTGTACAGAAATGTACAGCAGTAGGCATACACCCATATTTTTCCGTAGGTAAGTATATTATATGCGTATGTGCTTGATCTTGGTTATATAGTAATATCGGTCCTTAAATGCAGCTACATATCTGTTTTCATGATGGAAGACTTTATAGTTTCACTTAAATTCCATGTGGATGACATTTTGTGAATGTTACTTGATTTGGTTATATTGGACTATGCAAATTAGTTCTTTGAATGAAACTAGGTTTTGGAGATCTATTGAGAGGTTTGGGTTGTACGTGAGAAATTAGAGTCATCATGATGGATACTTGCGGTTAGATATGACCCTAAAGGTTTATGAACATGGCATATTTTGTATACTGTTGCAGATTTTGTATAAAGATTTTGTAGGTTTTTAATTTTTCTAGACTTTCTACAATTTTGGAAAGAATAGGTAAGTTTATGAATAGGGATGATTTTGTATTCTATTGTTTCATTTTTATTGGTTAATAACTCTGGTAACGCTGACCCTACACTCCCATATATGAATGTGCTCCTATCATTGATGTTGATACATCTACAAATCAAACCTGCAGGGTAACATCCAAGAACTTCAAGTTGATTTTATAGTTGAGGTTGATGTAAATTCCCTACAGATCAAACTGGATGATAGCATTGTTGAGATATGAGGGGATCCCACAAATGTCCATAAGGCGGTTGAACTGATCGCAACTCATCTCATGAAATTTTTAATTGATCGCAGTGTAATTGGAATATTTGAAGCAAATGCCGAATCCTAGGGCAAACTAATACATGCCCCCACCCAATCGTGGGGCCCTCCCCCTCGATATTTTCATATGTATGCTGGGGCACCCGATTTTATGCCTAATCTTCAATATATGCCCCCACCTCCACATCAATTTGATAACTACTATTGACCATCAGACATGCCGCCTGAATTGTTAAGTTACTTGATTAATATTTAATGTTTGTTGCATCCCAGGTTGTCGATAGAATGTTCAGGTTGTCGACAGAATGAAGACCATTAAGGACACCAGAGAGAGGTTCAGAATGTTCTTCTACCGATTCCCCGACGGAGAGATTGTTGATGATGTCTTTGATCACATTAGTATTTATTAGTAATGAGCAAAGTCTTCCAGACAACTAAATAGGATGACAACATAGTGAGGATTTGAATTTTGTGGGTTCATTTTGCTAATGACAACTGATGAAGTTCCTTTTTCTATCGAAGCCAACAGTTGACGAGCCACCTGCTGCCATCATTTGCTACTAAGGTAAATTTGCCCGCGAGCCATAAAAGATATCCTATTCTGTTTTGATCTATAAATATGGGCTCGGTTAATATTCAATGTAATTTTTTTAACTATTTTCATAGCTCTTATTTAGTGTTTTAGATTTTCGTTTATGTATATCTTTATTTTGAGTTCTATTTTATAGAGATTTGTGGTTTAGAATAGACGCAATAACACTTGTTGGGTGTAATACATCTGTTCAATTAGTTCCTTTTTCCTAATATTGTTATTTGTTTTATTTATAGACCAGATATGATGGGATCAAACTCGAAACTGTATTTTTGTATAAAATAGGTAATCCAATTGCCAATCTCAAATTTAGACAATTTGGATGTGATTGTATATTTTATTTTACTGATTACATATTTAATCATGTGATTGTATCTTTGTTCGAGAAACTGATTAATTATGTTTATTATTTGTCAAATCGTACATAAAATCGAGAAGGAGAGAGTGATAATGGCCAGAGGTGGGAAGAAGGATGGGAAGACAACAGTAGTAGTACCTAATCCAGAAGCACCATGACAAAGACATTTTGAGGAAGTTCCACAGAAAGAATAAATTTATATTCTCCTTTCCCGACCTTCTAGCTCCCATATCCGAATTTAGGATTTTTTTTTTAATTTTTTGGATTTGTTACCCCTTAAATAGGGTGGATAGTCCAATAAACAAAGGAGACTATGCCCAATTTTTTTTAAAAACTGACACTTTGTTTTTTTGAGACACAGTTAATTTGATTGATGAATATTGTATATTTCATTTTATATGTGAATTTGTTTGAAGAATTTAGACAATTTGGTTGTTGGACTATTTGTTATTTGTTAGGCAGGGTGAATAGTTTCATAAACAAAGGAGATTATGCCCAATTTTTTTAAAAATTAGACACTTTGTTTTTTTGAGACAATGTGAAATCGATGGATGAATATTGTATATTTTGTATTATATGTGAATTTATTTGATGAATCTAGACTATTTGAATGTTATTGGACTATTTGACATTGTTTTAAAATTACACTTTGAAATTTTTGCGTTTCGCTATTACGTACTTTGAAAAATTGTCGTCGTTTCGCGATTACGTACTTTGAAAAATTTCTCCGTGCCTTCAGGCAGGGGCACACGCTAGTGTATATATATATATATATATATATATATATTAGCTTGGAGTTTTTTGGCACCATTGTTTCATATCTACCAGAAGAAGGAGAAGTTTGGGTTTGCTTGGCATTCTCATACGGTGAAAGGCACCGTGTGTGGTTGACGGGTTCCAAAAGCTTCATTGGTGGATTCCAAGGTTCCGGTGGAGTTCGGGATTGTCTATTAAGAAGAGGTTGGTACAAGAAGATGCATCAGGGGGATTGAAGGGAGTCCAGTCGAGTTGAGTAAGTCATTTGTCTTGTACTTGTAAAAATTTCGTACTTAGTGGACTTAAGGCTAGGGCCGTCCGAGGTTTTTCCCATTTGAATTTTCCTCATACATCGCGTTGTAGTGGTTGTGAATTTATTTTATCTTGCATATCACCTAGAACGCAAGCTTAGGATTAAAAGATAAAATATGGTTTAATTCACTTATTTTGTTTAATTTGGTGATAAATTTAAATTGAGTGAAATTTGGACTAATTTAATTCTAGTCATTAATATAATTTAGTAAAATTTTGTTTGGCCTAAATTGCAAATTGAATTAATTAATGTTAGGCAAATTTTGAGGACTTGGGTTAAATTAATTTGGTTTAAGTGAATTTAAAGTATGTATTGAATTTAATTTCACTTTGAGTTTAGTTTAATTTTTAATTTTTAAGAAATTAAAATTTGTCATTTGTGTGTGTTTTGTTGAACCATCTCTACTCCGCTCCATTAGAGGAAATTATTATTAAAGAATTTAAAATTGGGGGCCCTACGTTTCCAACACAATCTATTGTGGATTTTTCTACTCCTTCAAAGTTCAAAGATCCCGTGGTTACTCCCAAGTATGATGGGAAGACAAATCCCATTATTCATATTGAGCAATACCAAGCAACAACAAACATTTATGCCATCCCCGATGAGATGAGATGTCGAGTGTTCTTAGGTACTATCACAGGTTCTACTCAGATTTGGTATAATAGCCTTCCTTAGGGGTAAATTTATGATTTCAATCAGCTTGATGAGCTGTTTATTGGGAATTTTTACTTTGGAGCCAAGTCGGTAAAAAGAGTAGCGCGCTTGTTCAGTGTAAGGCATCGAGTAGGAGAAAGCACAAAAGACTAAATCACTCACTTCAATAATGATAACTTAGAAGTAATTGATTATGAGGAAAAGACTTCTATCACAACTCTCATGAGTGGATTACTTCCCGAGAAGCTTTACTACACTCTGGCCAAAGATCCTCCTAAGATGATGAAAAAATTAATGGCTAAAGCAACCATAATTATAAATGTCGAGGAAGCAATGGCAGCAAAACAAAGATCGATAATAAAATATGAGAACAAAACTAAGAAGAAGGAGCACAAAGGGTAGAAAGATTCAAAGCATAAGTCAACTAATGAGAGGCTCAAGAAGTTTAAAAATTACACTCCTTTGACGTTAGGTATCCACCAGATTTTAGAGGAAATTAGGCACAATAATGATGTACGTTGGCCCGAGAAACTGAGAGATCCTACTGGGAAAAGAGATAGGTACAAATACTGTGAGTTTCACAAAGACCATGGACATGGAAAAGATTTTTGTATTTCTTTGCATAATGAAATAGAAACTCTCATCCGTCGAGGAAAGTTGAACAAGTTCGTTGATCGGCGAAATGACAGAGGAGCTCGATAGAGGTCAATGTCTCCATTCAAGCGTAGAGATGATGAAAAGAGAAATCATGATGATGAGGAGGATGATCCTGACTTGCCTAAGAAGCCTAAACAACCAGAACGCGAGGTATTCATGCTCAATTTTGGATCTTTTAAGTGTTAAATTATTACAGGTCGATATGCAGGAGGAGGGGACCATACTGCTGAGAGGAAAGCTTACCTTAATGAGCCTCGATCTTGTTCCTATATCCAAAGGATTAACCTAGCCGAGGAAGATTGACCAATGAAGGTTAACAAAGATAAGTTGGTGATAAGTTTTTCTAAACATGACCTCTTACGAGTACTATACCCCCATGATGATCCTTTTGGTAATTAAAGATAGAAGGGAATATATAATTATTTTTAGAGTGTTGGTTGATAATGGAAGCTTGACGAATATTATGTTTTACCCTTGTTTTGATAGTCTGAACCCGAATCTCAGCCAAATGGAACCTTATCATAGGCCTTTAATAATTTTTTTTAGCAAAAAGGTGTTTCCTCTGGGGACATTCAAATTGGGAGTGTTGATTGGTACATGGCCTACTAGTCGGACAGAGAAGATACGTTTATTTATAATGGATAAAAATGTTCACTCTGCTTATAATATGATCATGGGAAGAGTGGTATTGATGAAATTTGAACCAGTGTCGTTATGGTTCATCAGTGCTTGATGTTCCCGACCAATTTTGGGGGTAGGTGTGGTAAAAGGTGATCAGAAAGTAGATCGGGACTGCTACTAATCATCTGCCGAGAAAGAAGATCTGAAAGAGATAAAGAGAAAAACCACCACCTACCAGGTGGATATTACAGAGCCTAATGAAGAGTCTGAGGTTGAAACCTTAGATCCCAGGGATGAGACATAACTGGTAAAAGGTCAGATTATTGAAGCAACAGAGAGTATCATCCTAGATGACGACAAACCAAATCAAACTATACAAATAGGTTCAACACTGGATCCTATTCTTAAACAGGAGCTAGTGACATTCCTGAGACAAAGGAGGCATGTGCTCGCATGGAGCCATGAAGATATGGCCGAGATTGCCCCTAACTTTCATTGCCATGAGCTTAATGTTAATATAAATAAAATATATAAAGAAAATGCATAGAGTATTTAGTCCCAAGAATAACCAAGATATTCAGAAGGAGGTAGAAAAGGTTCAGAAAGCTTCCTTCATTGAGGATGTAAAATACCTGAATTGGTTGGCCAATGTCGTTATTGTTAAGAAGAATAATAACAAATGGAAAATGTGTGTAGATTTCACAAATTTGAGCAAGGCCTGTCCAAAATATCATTTTCCTTTGACCAAGATTGATCAGTTGGTGGATGCTACGCCGGGGCATGAATTGTTAAGCTTTATAGATACCTATTCTGGTTAAAACCAGATAAAAATGAAGCCCGAAGACAGGGAAAGCACTTCTTTTATTACTCCCCGAGGAACTTATTGTTTTAATGTTAGGCCATTTGATTTGATAAATGTAGGTGCTACCTACCAGAGATTGGTGAATAAAGTCTTTGAGGAGAAAATAGGCAAGAATATGGAAGTATGTGTAGATGATATGGTGTTAAAGAGACAAAAAGGCGTCTGACCACATTACCGACTTCAGCCAGACTTTTGACCAACTCGAAAAGCATCAAATGAAACTGAATCTAACCAAGTGGTTGTTTGGTGTGAATGAAGGAATGTTCCTCAGATACATAGTAAACCAGAGGGGAATTGAATCTAATCCAGATAAAATCAAAGCTTTGAATGAAATGCAATCCCCGACCAGCAAGAAGGAAGTCCAAAAGCTCATAGGGCAAGTAGCTGCATTGAACAGATTTATGTCCCACTAACAGATGCCTACCATTCTTCAAGGTGCTCAGGAAGACCTTTGAATGGAACGAAGAATGTGAGAAATATTTCTAGGAATTGAAGAAGTATCTGGGATTTCCCGTAGTGCTCTCCCATCCAATTATTGGAGAAAAATTGTAATTGTACTTGGCCGTTTCTGAGTCGGCTGTAAGTTATGCCTTGATATGTGAACATAATGGAGTTAAGAAACTAGTCTACTACACCAAAAAATCCTTCCATGGAGTAGAAATCAGATATCCACGACTGGATAAACTTTCTTTGCCGCTCAAAGAAGCATCCATATGCATGAAGTCGTATTTCCAAGGACATACCATAGTGGTATACACTAACTTGCCTCTTCGGCAAGCACTTCATAAGTCGGAGAAGTTTGGGAGATTGATGTACTGGGTAGTAGAGATGGGGGAGTATGATATTATATATGAGCCAAGGACCTCATTAAAGGGTCAAGCTGTAACAGATTTTATAGCAGAGTTTACTTATCCTGAGGTCCTAGATCAATAAGGATATCTAGCAGAGCATACCCCAACGGGGGAGAGCTCCGAAGAAGTCGTTGACGAGTATAGGAATAGTGAGCTAAGAAGCAAGATAAGGCTCATAAATATGATGAGGTGAGGAAGAAAATATTCCGCTATGGATCATTATCAAACCAGATCTTCAATAAAAACGTTTCAATATGTTGATGGATCTTCGTGTGCGACATGAAGTGGAGCAGATATCATGCTCAATACCCTTGATGGGATTGACATTATGTACACACTTAGATTCCAATTCCAGGCCTCCAATAATTAAGCAGAGTATGAAGCCCTAATTATGGGATTAAGTTTGCCTCAATCAATAAATATCGAGCAAGTGGTGGCACACAGTGAATCTCAACTGGTGGTCAACGAGATCTTAAGCCTGTAACAACCTGTCTAATAAAATACCTGGCGATCGCTCCTATATCAAATTAAAATAGGAGTCGCATATGGATCATTCTCAGGATCACTGTCGGAAACCCAATTAATTACTAATAACCTATTAGGCTGGCGTCAAAATTTTAATTAATCTTTTTAAACAAACTATACAATTTAAAACATTCACATAGTTTATGTATAAATGAAACTGAGATGGAATAAAAATTAACCGAACACTCGGTTTAACAATGTACAACCAAATTGAATCTGCATAAAAGGCGGTAAAATAATAAATAACAGTAGTTGGGTTATTAGCCCGAATGTATATACAATACCTCCTATCTAGATTACAAGGATAGAAGCATCTATCGAGAACCTGCATGCATCCACAGCTGCCTCAACACACGTCTGACTCGAAGGAATCATCATTCAGGCGTCCCTGTGTCTGGACACCTATATATATATATATAATATATATAACAAGAAAAGGAAAAATAGGAAAATGGGTCAGAGCCCGAGTTGTAAAAATATTTTGCAAGTGCATAAATGTTTTATTTTTAAAAATAAGTTTGCCTCATATTTAAATTGGTATCGCACTCCAATGAGATAGCCCTCACCCCTCTTCTAATAGTGCACGCCTAACGCACTCGTCTAAAACATCCTAGTTAAGCTACCTAGCCTAACTAATCTAATTCACCCATCTTCTAGAAACCTCGACAACCTGAGTACTAAGGGATAAACTTCTCTCCATTCTCAACACTGCGCTAAGTTCGTGCGTGGGGTGTCTCGCGAAGCGAAATCCAAACAAGGAACCCCCTCAATACACTACTACTTGGCAGTGTCAATGGTCGAGATCCATTAGGTCCTTAGTAAAAAACGAATATATAAACATACTTATATAATCATACTCACTCTCATATACTCTCATATACATCTTACAATATACATCCGGATAATATCTCCCGGACTAAGGTTTACTCTTTATTCATTTTTATAATGCACATCCGGATAGAATCTCCCGAACTGAGAATTTATCTTTTTTTCATTTTATCTCTTTACTCTAATACACACACACACACACACACACACACACATATATATATATATATATATATATATATATATATATATATATATATATATATATTACCTTGTTTTCACAAACAAGTAATATACTATACATACAAGTATAATAACCATCCCACCGAGCTATAACTCGAGGATTCGATCTCTCAATGCTATCATCTTCCAGGGCATCACTCATATATCATCCTGGGGACCACTGGTAGGACTAAATGACACCTACTTCGTGGTCAAAATCAAATCACAACGTCTAGGAAGCGGTCATAGCTCCTCCCCGACATGAGACGAAACATACCCACCACGTGTCACCCCTAATAAAATCACGTAATATAATAATGGACGCTATGACCTGGGGAATATCCACACCTTGCTCTTCGAGCCAGGGTGCTCACCCTCATCGCGCAACTTCCCAATGATTGCATTAGAGGGGGTATGCTTCACATATATATATATACCATCCACACACACACACACACACATACACACACACACACACACACACACACACACACACACACACACACATATATATATATATATATATATATATATATATATATATACACATCCGTATCATATTTTATATACACTTTAATCACATAGTATATATACTATATATTGCTCCTCGAATATATATATAAACGACTATAATTGCCAATCACACACAGCGATGACTAATAATCCCAAAGATTCTCTTAAATAATCATATTCATGCATTCACACACTCATGATACTATACCCAAAGTATTCCCTTTTAAGGGTTTATTGGATATCTCTAACTATACTAATTCGCACTAAGTTCATAAATATATTCCCAAATTTATCCTAGTAGTCTTGTAGGATTTACCCAACCATAATCGATATAATTATGTTTTCCTACACGCATAATTATATAGGCCTAAATGCCCACTGAAATTATCCCAAAGAATATTCGTCACCTAACACCCTTAACTTAAATAGTTCGTGGATTCCATTTCCACGAACCCAATTACTACATTTCACTCAAATAATAATCTAGAGGTCCCCACTCTATATTTAGCAACCCCTAATATTTATCTCCAAACAATTCTAGCCTTAATTCTCTCAATATCAGGTTTGATTTCTAACTAACGATTTCGATCTCGGACCGCCTTCCGTAGAAAAATCATTCTAAATCCAAAAAAAATCAGAAAAATATGCGATTGGCCAAGAGCCGAATCGATCCCCCTCTTGGTTGAATCGATTCGGTAATGATGTTGGTTACTATTCATCGTCTTCTCCGAGATTGTTTCGGCCATTAACATACCTCCAAGCTTTTTATTAGTTATTCTACCAACAAACAACAACACCCAACCATATGTACACCAAGGAAATAAGTTATAATCCTCCTAGAATCAAGAATTAATAACTAAATTCGGTTAATTTCTAAATTTCTTCAATTTGATATTTTCTGAGTTTTATCCGATAAACCTTCTGAAAAACCCGTTTAATTCACGAGAACCCATCTCGAAAATATTTGTGGTTTATCACTACTAACTACGATATGATATTTATGCTTAAAAGTAAATAAAGCAAGTAAACACTTGCCTCGTGGATAAAATCCGACGACCTCGAGCCGAATCCCGTAGAGTTTGGACGGAGTTTTCCCTTTTCCTCCTCTTTTCTCTCATCCTCTCTCTCTTCTCTATTTTCTTTCTCTTCTCTCCCCCTCTCCCTCCTTATATAGTGAGAAAAAGGGTTTATGTCTTTTAAAACCCAAAAATGACTCATTTACTCAATTGTGAGTCCCTATTCGTTTAAAAGTTCCCGGAGCCTAAACATTACCCCCGGATACTTTACTCTGACTATCACAACCATTCTGAGACCAACCACACACTCGAAATCTCCATCTTAGGTACTTGACTGCAACCCACTAATTTAACCCCACACAACTTAACATGGTATTCCCAATAAAATATTATCCTCTGTCGCTTTACCCAACTACGACGTATAATTAAAATACTCTGACATATTTACTTAATCCCAAAAGTAAATATAAAACCCATAGAAAATCATCTTATCCATGAAAATTCCAAAAATTACTATTTCGAGAAATTCCTCAAAATTCCAATTTACACCCAATTATGGAATTTAATTATCCCCCAAAAGTACGGGGTTTTACATACTTCCCCCCCTACAACAGAATTTCGCCCTCGAAATTCGGATATTAGCTACACCACCATCTTAGGATCGCTAATTTCCACTACGTCCTAGTACCCCCAAAATCGCAAGGTTCTAGCACGATGATCCCTTACCATATTCCACCTATCTCAAGGTGTTCTCAAACGTACTAGCTTCACCACAAGCTCATCTAAATTTCTACATGTTAACTCTCAACAATGACGCATTACTCCTATTGCTTCTCTAACTACCAATAAGAGAAACGAGTCTATAACTACCGCTCTAACATCTCGCAAAGCTGATACTTTTTCTAACAAGCGTCCGCTCGTCCATAGTAGGACAACTGATTTCCTTTGAAAAGGAAACTCTACTAATACTTGACTACTTCCGATAGTCTCGTCGCTTATCTTGGGTATGCTACCTCTTATTGCCCCTTATACAATTGGAATATCGCGTATCTCTCACGACATTCCATTCAACCAACTTTAATCTTATTTATAACTGCCTTACGGCATAATATTCAACTTTATATACTCCACCCCTTCTATTTTAGGCGATATATAAAACAACCCTACCATATCCATACACCTTCTAACTCATGCTTATTTGCACAACTATTTTAAATGTGACACATTTACACTCTCTCTAAACAATGGTCCTTATTTCCTCGATGTAATACTTACACATGGGTCTTCCCAACCCACGAAATTCAATTCTTCTCAAGGTCAATTAACCAGTATTCTTATGGTTTACTTCCCACAATCTTCCTATATCGGCGCCACTAACTCTATTGAACTTACTCTCTAATAATACTACGATCTATGTGTTTCCAACACACGTAAATCTAGTACTATACTAAGTATATCCGTAGTGCCCAGTGCCTCTCTCAACTTTCGACATTTGCTTGGTTTCATGCGTGGGATGTCTCGCAAAGCGAAATCCAAACAAGGAACCCTCCCGTTATACTACTTCCTCACGTTGTTGGTCATCGAGATATAACGTCCTGAGGTACACCAGCGGGACGTCCTAAATCTTACCTCGCTAACCTACTCACGTACCTCTATCATTCTATCCTTCCACCCAGGTGAAAAGGAAATTCTAACTAATCGAGGCGCCAACCCTTTGCAAAAGCGTAACGAACATCATACCCAAAATATACTTCCTCCCAAAATTTTCCTTCTGCACAAGGCATGGCCCTAAGCCTTAAATCAATTTCTTTCACCTTGCCTCACCCACATACTTGGGGTGAGGAAAACATTTCAGTGATTTTTCCACAGCATATCCATCTCTATATACAATCATCACACATTTTTCAGTCCATAGTGTTTTCTCTACACTAGGTAACTTATCAACAAAACCAACATCCTTGCATCCTATAACATCTCTCCACTCCCGACATCGTTAAGGTTCATGCGTGGAGCGTCTCGTAAAGTGAAATCCAAATAAGGAACCCCTCCAATACACTACTACTTAACTTAGTCGGTCGTGGAGGTTCGTTATCTTCAAATATGCAACGGGATAATCCTATCCCCTCTTTCAACAAAATGTGGTCTGAACTCGTACCTCTACCCAGGAGCCACACCACCAAGCGCTCATACTAACACTAAGTCCTTGCGCAAACAATAACAAGCCTAAACGCGTGGCTCAACAAATAAATCCTGCGTGCCTTAAATCACATCTATACGGTCTCCACATACTCGAATCACGATAATGAAACATCTGCTCACCGAAGTTCCATCTACCCATATAATAAAGGCGAACTCAACCTATATCCAGGTGATATATCGTAATAACAACCTATTCCACCCTGGAACCGCGAATATGATAGTCTTGCCATCCCAAGCCTGATATCGCTTTGAACAACGAAGAACATAATATACTCAAAATAATATCATGCTCGTATATCACACACAAAATGAGTACTATCGATCTGCTATAAACATAAAATACTAACACCCGCTCATCTCAGCGAATGAAAGAAAATAGATTCCCGCTATCGCGAAAAAGAACATAAACATATACTACATTACATTATCGTTACTACTTATAAACTCGAACCACACACACAAATCTAGGGCTAATAAAACATGGTCACTTGATCTCCTCACACAGAACAAGCCTCCTTTAACTAAGGTACAACTAATAACAACAACTTCGCCTATCACCCTAGCGACTCCAAAAGGTTCTCGGACTTAATACACTTGTCGCAACTGAACTAAATATTTCTTTAATCAATGCCCCATCTCGGGTCACCCCGACCCTTTTAAGGTTATCATTATCTTGGACTCCATTGTCGCGATCCTGACAATCACTTTACTAGTTCCCATTAACTTCTTCATGAAAAGGAACTCCACCATCGGCCTCAATAGCCCCGTTTTAACAAATTCCCTGGGTGGATGTCCACCAATGGGGTCCACGAACATACAAATTCTCCATAAGTGTTAGCATCACTTCTCTAGTGAGCCTATCATTCCTCGGAAGGAATCTCTCTTCATTGTACTTACCTCGTCTCAGTACAAAATTCGCTTATCCATAAATCTCTTTATTCATTGTCGACCTCTGACCGAACCTTATGTGAATAATTTAAAACTTCATTCTTCTCATTCCTGCTAAATTATGGGGACTCGCGGTTAAAACTATCCGTACAATCCCTTTCGAACCCTTAACTTCACTGGGTAATTCAACTTTGGTACCACTCTCTACCACGGCAGTACTGCAGTACTCATAACTAATATTCTTTAGTAGTCGTTGCAACAATTCTCAGAAAATGCCACAAGGACAATGACCTCTACTACGGTCCTAGTCTCCAGCTTCAACTCATAGATCCAACTAAGCCCCACCTCCTACCGCCTTCCTCGATCAGCACAGGAATCTCGAACGAGCACGCAAAAGATTACTATAATCTTATAATATGGCAGGAGAACGAAATCTCACAAGAGAAATTCAACAATCCTAATCATAAGGCTTTATAACAATCAAGAGCAACGCTGAAAGCGTAGTACGTTCGCACAGATTCCTAAGGACATCAGAACCTGATGCTCTGATACCATCTGTGACAACCCTCCTAATAAAATATCGGGCGATCACTCCTATATCAAATTAAAATAGGAGTCACATACGGATCATTCTCAACATCACTGTCGAAAACCCAATTAATTACTAATAACATATTAGGATGGCATCAAAATTTTAATTAATCTTGTTAAATAAACCATACAATTTAAAACATTCACAAAGTTTATGTATAAAGGAAACTAAGATGGAATAAAAATTAACCAAACACTCGGTTTAACAATGTACAACCAAATCGAATCCGCATAAAAGGCGGTAAAAGAATAAATAACAGCAGTTGGGTTATTAGCCCGAATGTATATACAATACCACCTATCTAGATTACAAGGATAGAAGCGTCTATCGAAAACATGCATGCATCCACAGCTGCCCCAGCACACGTCTGACTCAAAGAAATCATAATCCAGGCATTCCTGTGTCTGGACACCTGTATATATATAATATATATATAGTAAGAAAAGGAAAAATAGGAAAACGGGTCAGAGCCCGAGTTGTAAATATATTTTGCAAGTGCATAAATGCTTTATTTTTAAAAATAAGTTTGTGTCATATTTAAATTGGTATCACACTCCCATGAGATAACCCTCACCCCTCTTCTAATAGTGCACGCCTAACGCACTCACATAAAACATCCTAGTTAAGCTACCTAGCCTAACTAATCTAATTCATCCATCTGCTAAAAACCTCGACAACCCGAGTACTACGGGCTAAACTTCTCTCCATTCTCAACACTGCGCTAAGTTCGTGCGTGGGTTGTCTCGCGAAGAGAAATCCAAACAAGGAACCCCCTGATACACTACTACTTGGCAGTGTCAATGGTCGAGATCCATTAGGCCCTTAGTACAAAACGAATATATAAACATAATCATATAATAATATACATATCATACTCACTCTCATATACATCTTCAAATATACATCCAGATAATATCTCCCGGACTAAGGTTTACTCTTTATTCATTTTTATAATGCACATCTGGATAGAATCTCCCGGACTGAGAATTTAACTTTTTTTTTTAATTTTATCTCTTTACTCTAATAGAGATATATATTACCTTGTTTTCACACACAAGTAATATACTATACACACAAGTATAATAACCATCCCCCCGAGCTATAACTCGAGGATGCGGTCTCTCAATGCTATAATCTTCTAGGGCATCACTCATATATCATCATGGGGATCACTGGTAGGACTAAATGTCACCTACTTCATGGTCAAAACCAAATCACAACATTTGGGAAGCGATCATAGTTCCTCCCCGACAATGAGACGAAACATACCCACCACGTCTCAACCCTAATAAAATCACATAATATAATAATGGACG
The DNA here is from genome assembly GCA_949130495.1 of Sambucus nigra. Classification (NCBI taxonomy): domain Eukaryota; kingdom Viridiplantae; phylum Streptophyta; class Magnoliopsida; order Dipsacales; family Adoxaceae; genus Sambucus; species Sambucus nigra. The sequence goes on from OX422219.1 coordinate 55,891,754, forward strand.
CTATGACCTAGGGAATATCCACACCCTGCTCCTCGAGCCAGGGTGCTCACCCTTATCGCACAACTTCCCAATGATAGCATTGGAGGGGGCATGCTTCACATATATATATATATATATATATATATATATATATATATATATATATATCCGTATCATATTTTATATATACTTTAATCACATAGTATATATACTATATATTTCTCCTCGAATATATATATAAACAGCCATAATTTCCAATCACACATAGCGATGACCAATAATCCCAAAGATTCTCTCAAATAATCATATTCATGCATTCACACACTCATGATACTATACCCAAGTATTCCCTTTTAAGGGTTTATTGGATATCTCTAACTATACCAATTGACACTAAGTACCTAAATATATTCCCAAATTTATCCTAGTAGTCCTGTCGGATTTACCCAACTATAATATATATAATTATGTTTTCCTACACGCATAATTAAATAGGCCTAAATGTCCACTGAAATTATCCCAAGAATATTCGTCACCAAACACCCTTAACTTAAATAGGTCGTGGATTCCATTTCCACGAACCCAATTACTACATTTCACTCTATATTTAGCAACCCCTAATATTTATCTCCAAACAATTATAGCCTTAATTCTCTCAATATCAGGTTTGATTTCTAACTAACGATTTCGATCTAGGACAGCTTTCCGTAGAAAAATCTTTATAAATCCAAAAAAAATCAGAAAAATATGCGATTGGCGCCCTCGTGACCGTATCGAAAAGATATACAATTGTCATTTTTTGACTAAGAGCCGAATCGATTCGCCTCTAGGCCCAATCGATTCGGCAATGACGCTGGTTACTGTTCATTGTCTTCTCCGAGACTGTTTCGGCATTAACATACCTCCAAGCTTTTTATTACTTATTCTACCAACATACAACAACACCTAACCATATGTACACCAAGGAAATAAGTTCTAATCCTCCTAGAATCAAGAATTAACAACTAAATTTGGTTCATTTCTAAATTTCTACAATTTGATATTTTTCGAGTTTTATCCGATAAACCTTCCGAAAAACCCATTTAATTCACGAGAACCCATCCTGAAAATCTTTGTGGTTTATCACTACCAACTACGATATGAGATTTATGCTTAAAAGTAAATAAAGCAAGTAAACACTTGCCTCGTGGACAAAATCCAACGACCTTGAGCCAAATCCCACGAAGTTTTGCCGGAGTTTCCCCCTTTCCTCCTCTTTTCTCTCCTCCTCTCTCTCCTCTCTCTTTTCTTTCTTTTCTCTCCCCCTCTCCCTCCTTATATAGGGAGAAAAAGGGTTTATACCTTTTAAAACCCAAAAATGACTCGTCTACTCAATTGCGAGTCCCTATTCGTTTAAAAGTTCCCGGAGCCTAAACATTACCCCCAGATACTTTATTCTGACTATCTCATCCATTCTGAGACCAACCATACTCTCGAAATCTCCATCCGAGGTACTTGACCGCAACCCACTAATTTAACCCCACACAACTTAATGTGGTATTCCCAATAAAATATTATCCTCTGTCGCTTTACCCAACTACGACGTATAATTAAAATACTCCGACATATTTACTTAATCCCAAAAGTAAATATAACACGCATAGAAAATCATCTTATCCATGAAAATTCCAAAAATTACTATTCCGAGAAATTCCTCAAAATTCCAATTTACACCCAATTATGGAATTTAATTATCCCCCAAAAGTACGGGGTGTTACAAAGCCTATATGGAGCCAAAGGATAACTAACCACAAGATATCTTCCCAAATAATTGGAGATCATAAAAAAAATATATGTTGTTCAGATTAGCTGAATTATAAGGTTGGAGAATGCCCGAGCAGATGAACTTGCTTGGGTGGCATCAATAACCGTAATTGAACTCAGGAGAACGATTCCCATTGAAATTCTGGCTAATAGAAGCATTGATGATTAATTTTATTACGGTAGACATGGGACCATCCTGTATGGATCCCATTAGAGCCTATATTGAAGAAGGAATTCTACCAACAGATTAAATTAATGCTAATAAGATTAAGTACAAAGTGACGAGGTACATATTAGATAAAGGAATTCTGTACATAAGAGGGTTAATATCTATCTTACATAATTGTGTCCATCCCATGGAGGTTAAATACTTGATAGAAGAAGTGCATGAAGGGTCTTGTGGAGCTCGTATAGTAGGAAGATCATTGATAAAACGAATAAATACACAAGGTTATTACTAGCCTACTATGAGACAGATTGTACAACTTTTGCAAAGAAATGTGACAAGTGACAGAGGTTCTCTAATATTCGCAGGACTCCACATGCTGCATTGAATCTAATTACTTCACTATGGTTATTTGCTATTTGGGGAATAGACTTGGTCGGGCCATTGTCGACCACTAAAGGAAGGTTTAGCTACTTGGTTTTAGTTGTTGATTACTTTACCAAATGGGTTGAGGCAGAACCAATGGTGGATATGTCGTATGAAAAAGTATACCAATTTATATGGAAGAACATTATTTGTACATATGGCCTAACATATGCCTTTATCACCGACCATGGTACTCAGTTCGACAATGATGAGTTTGCTGCATATTGTGCCCAGTCCAAAATCCAGAAGTTACACTCTTCCCTAGGAAATTCTCAAAGCAATGGGAAAACTGAAGTGATGAACAAAACATTGCTCAATGGATTGAAGAAACGACTAGACGATGCTAAGGAAAAATGGATAAATGAGTTGCACTCCGTTTTGTGTGCCTACCGAACAACTCCAAGGACTGCTACAGGAGAAATACCAAATACGCTGGCATTTGGGTCAAAAGCAGTCATATCAGTAGAAATAGGATTGCCAACTCATAGGGTACTAAATTTTGATTCAATTATCAGTGATCTAATGCGTAGGATTGACCTGGATATGTTGGAAGAAGTTAGAGAAGATGATGCCATACGAAATGCTACTTATTAATAACGAATAACTCACTTCTACAACAAAAGGGTTAAGCTGACTAACTTAAAAGAGGGGGATTATGTATTGAAGAAGGTGATTAAGAAGACTAATAATCTTGAAGCCAACTAGCATGGTCCATATCGTATCTCAACAGTTGTTTGACGAGGGACTTATTGAATTGAAACTCTGGAAGGGGAAGAGTTCAAGAATGCTTGGAATGCCGAACACCTTAGAAAGTATTATCAATAATGTAGTAAGAAACTTATTTTATAATCAATCTAATTCGGTATCAATGAAATGTTATTTCCTTCCATTGTGTTTGAGTTTTTGGGAGTACTGGTGATATGCATCTCCATAATACTTGGTCGACAAACAAAAATAGTTAGTCGGTAAAAAAAAAAATAGTTGGTCGTATACCACTTGGTCGACAAAAATATATATATTTGGTCGGCAGGCAAAAGTACTTGATCAACAAACCAAAATAGTTTGTCGACAAAGACAAACAGATATAAAAATCAAATCAGGCAACAATTTTTATCCGAACTGAGCAAAATGGAGGAAGAATATTGTGAAAATTCCTAAATAGGAATGTAGACACACACATTCCACATATGCTTGGTCATCATTGATAAATAATTCCAAACTTAGAAATCTAAGTGCATTAGTAGAACCAATGGAAATATCATGAGTAATTTCAACTAAACTTAGATTTCAATCTAAGTACACGGGAAGAACCTATGGACAAATCAAAGATAACTGATACTAAACTTAGAAATCTCAGTGTATTTGTAGAACGTATGACAATATCATCATTTGTAACTGGTACTAAATTTAGACAAATGTCTAAGTGTATCAGTAGAACTCATGAAAAGCAACCAAGGCATGCAAGCACACAGAAATTAACGAGATCAGTTAACAGAATTGCATTTCATTTATATGATAATTACATGCAAAATATTGTGTTACAAATAAAATGTTGGATAATTATTCCACTGGGCATTTTTCTTCAGTCTTTGAAGAGCTCGGTACCGGGTCCATTCCTATTGGAGGATCATCCAAAGTAAATAGATATTTGATAAAGTTAAAATCTTAAAGCATCCTCTGATTATTGTTGCTCGGTGCATCTAATAAGTGAGTGTGATGAATAATTTCTAGCTCGTCATGTAACCCATAGTCTCCTAAATATTTTGATATCAGGCATTGAGGAATGGTCTCCACAGGAATCCAACTGACATCAAGCTGAAAAGGGCATTTATCAGTATCTAAGAATCCAGGATCATTCCAAGACCATAACTTACCGTCTCTATCATGCTTTATCGCAGTCAAAGCATCAGTCCAGTCCCATTTGTAGCCTTCACGGTGTTGTTAGTCTAATTGATCATCCAAGTGATGGAGAGCTTTGTTATAACCTTCCATCCAAACTTCTCTAATTTTCTTCTGAAACTGGAATGTTAATCTATCAACTTGATGTTGAAGATTCTTCAATATTTCATCTTTCTTTTGCAATTGAAAAGATTGATTGGAAAGTTGCTCATCCAGGCTTTGAATTTTTTGGGACATCTCAACAATAGCAGGATTCTTGGCCTTAATTTGTGCAGCATGATCTACAAGCAGTTATTATGTTCTGGCATCACGAGTTGTAGGTCGGGTGGATCCAGATCTTGGTCGAAAGGTAGAAGGAGTTATGGATTTATTCAAACCCTCAAGTTCCTACCTTAGCTTGGCATTCTCAGTTTCCAGCAATGAGACTCATTCATTAGTAGCAGAGGTTATAGATGGAGATTTTAAAGAATCTAGTTCATTTGATAATTTATTCTCCTCCTCCTCCAAAATCTTGGTAATGGCCCTAGCTTCCTCAGTCTCACAACTGAGCAAAAATTCCCTCTTCCTAAAGGCAAAAAGATGCTTTTCTAGTTTTTCATCAAAGCCCCGAGCTTCACTTAGGTCCTTATACTTAGGTTCATAGTCATCTTGAGCCTTGGATTCTTTATGTTCTAGTTGAAGACCTTCAATCATTTCAAAATAAGACACATTATTGGCTACATCCCGATCAAGAGGACACTTCAAGTATAAATAGGCTTCTTTGGCTTGATCTTAAATATCAACACTGAATAGGTTAGACAGATCTTCCTCAAACAGACTCATATGGCCAGCCTTGAATTAATCATTACATCTCTTGAGTATCTCGGATTTGATGGAGGAGAGTTGTTCCATTTTTGCCATAAACTAAAAAGAAAAAATAACAGCCGATCAAAAACAGAAGAAGGAATACAATCACAACCAAGGGAACATAAACAACAATGAAGAAAAAGCTCCTTTATATATATAAAAGGGAAAATTACAAGTACAATGGGAATAAAACAAAAGGAAAGCAAGAAGATAAAAAAGGCTAATGCCAATTAACTTTACAACTTCTCTATGTCAGTCTTAATGTTTGCATCTTGGTCCATAGAAGGTGCAATAGGCTTATTTTTCTCGGCTGATGGAAGTGACTACTCAGCAACAACTTTGTCTTGGTTGACCGCAGACTCTATCATAAAAGAGGACTCCCCTGAACCAATATAATCTTCAATTTCATCATCCATGTTTGGGGGGAGAACCAGGATCATATCTTTGGAAAAGCTCAGAGTCTTTCGCTATGCCAAGTTCTTTAAGTGCAGTAGTCTAGCCATCTTTAAAGCATTTCTTCTTTGCATACTCAATTTGAGAAGAGGCGAAAATAATGGCTTTGTTCCAAATTTTGTCCCAGCCTTTGTTGAAGGACTCCTCTCTGGCCTTCTTTCTTTTAGTTTTTTCAGAGGTGAGGTCCTCCCTTAGCATGGCTACCAGTCCTTCAGCAGCCTTTGCCCCATGCTCAACTTGAAGGGAAGCATTTTAAGACGTTTGCCGAGCTTCCTCAGTAGTTTTCAGTTTATTCTCCCAATTTTACTTCTCATGTTCCAAAACTTATTGGGAATCAAGCAAGGACTTCTTCAGACCATGAAAGACCTCTTCTACATCAACTGAAGAAGAATGAATTGCATCGTCCTTCTCCAGCATATTATTGAAATCAACTAGGAACTATAAAAAGAAAGGATAAGTCAGTATAAGAAGTTAATGGTAGATAAGTAAAATCACAGAGAAAAAATTCTTACCAAGGCAAGGCTTTGAGTAGCCCTTTCAGATACTTTTAATCAGGGAAAAATAAGAGCAGCACCCATATGATCTAGAAGAGTACCAGACTTGATTAGTTTCCTGGTTAAACCAGGACCAATGGCTATAGATGAGCCATCTTCATAAGAAGTTACACCGTCCAAGCTCTGTTGGTCGGCATCAGCTACTTACTCAACGCGCTTATCTACAAGTCCTCTACTAAGTCTTTTTAAAGATGATTTGTCACCCTTGATGGCTGGGGGCTCCTTTCTAGCATCATTTTTCTTTTTGGCCACCTCTACAGGCTTTTGGGTACCATTAGGAGTGTCACCAAGAAGATTGGGAAATTTCCTTTTTCCCATGGCAGTTTCGAGGGGAAGGTCTGAGTCAAAAGAGGAAGATGGACCAGCATCAATCTCACCACTTCCAAATGAAGTGTTTGAGGATGTAGACACTATATCTTGATCTAAATCACTAACCACAGTGGGAGTAGTAGCAACAGGTCAAGTCACAAAATAAGTAATGGAGCTTCTATACTTCAACATATAGGAAGCTGACTTGGTGTGTTCCTCCCCAATCGTTTGATGAATATTCTAAAGAAGTTTGACCTCATAAATATTAACTTCCCTTTCTTTGGGGCACTTTCTCATCCTATTAACTGCAAATGAGCAAATAATAAGGCTTAGTCAACATTTTAACAAACTATTTCTCAGCACAATTTCGTGAAATTTATTTAAGTACAACCTATACCTTGACCCTCTTGAGGGCATTTCGGTACGTTATACACTTCCTCTCCAGTTAGAGGAGCATATTTCCAATTTTTTACAATGAATCCATGGTCAAAATAATCTTTATTGGAGTTAGGAAGATTAATGACTAAAGCCCTATCGACAACCCTAATTTTCAAATAGTAAGTGGAATCACTGGTAACCCACTTATAGCAAAACATAATCTCTAGGATTCCAATATGGGTCCCATGGATTTGGTTAAGACTATAGATGCCATTTATTATTCTCCAAGAATTGGGGGCTATTGTAGCAGGTACAACATCAAAAGACTGGCAAAACTCTAGACAAAAGGGATTTGGGGGAAAACTAAAGCCACATTAAGTTACGAATAAGGATGGAATGCAATGACCCTCAGAGAATGAGAAAAGATCTACAGGAGGATGGGAGAGTTCCAAATCCACCCAAGAGGGTATGTCCCATTCATTCCTAAATTCATCAAGAGATGCAATGGCGTAAACCATGATTCAAAAATAAAGAACAAAGAAGAAAGATAAAAAATTCTTATAGAAACTTAAGGATTCAGTAAGAACTAGAGGAATAATCGCTCTATAGTCTCAAGTTTAGGAGCAGTGGGTTAAAAAATTTGAGGTAGGGGACGATTGAAGATTTACCGCCTTTTTATAGATTGCCTCAAAAACCAGTGAACGCAATGATTAAAGTAAACGGGGATTGAAATTATGGCACCTAAATGGAAAAAGATGAATTTATCCCCAAACAGTTCGCTAAAATTTGAAATATTCACAAAAATACCACTAGCAGCATACATCTACAATATCGGGTAATATTTACAAGTGTGGGAGGACGGAAACCAATCAAGTACAATAGATGTAACCCGAGCTACTACTAAGATTAAATGTTCCATACTTTCAAGCAAGCATCAAGCATGAAATATTGGGGGCTTCTGTTGATACCAAAAATAATCTATCTAAGTGAACTAATCAGAAATGATCATGTGTCATCCCATGCGACAATAATCCCAGTCAATAAAGCACAAGTTGTCGACCAAGTCACAAAATGCCGACCAACTGCAGGAAGACCGACCAACTTGATAAGTGAAGCGCTAATATCCATATACTTTATGATTGTTATGTATTGATGCAAATGCCTAATTTATAAAGGCATTACATCCTTTCATATTCCACCTCTTTATCTCCCTATGAGACTATAAATACATTGTAATCCCCTTCGTCAAGGGCAAGTGAACCATCGCATGCAATTTGGCATGCAAGCCATAAGAGGCTAACAGAAATACAAGGAACAATGGACGTAGGCTTTTCGAAAGGGGCTGAATCACTTTAAAAATTCTATCTTTCTTTTCTTTTTATCTTTGATTGAATAATTAGGTCTAGTCTAGTTTTTTGCATCAACAACGTGGATTTTGAATCTCTTTATGGGAGTATGTGGGGTAACTTGGACCGATCGTTCGAGTGAACAAGTTCGACTTTGTTCATATATATCCTTTGTCTATATTATCTACACAAACATTCCACACCACACTACACATCTTATTTATATGATAACAATTTTCATTTCATTATTTATTTTTACATAATAACATGCTAATATAAATACTTTATATATACATTTGAGACCAAAAGGGGTGAAGCGGGTTCCTAACATCTTCTGAATCTAACTCAGTCCCTGAACCTTTGACTCACTGTTTAAATACGCAGATCACTTTCCATTACTAGGTCTCTATAGTGACTTACCCCTTATTATGTTTTTTTATGTAAAATAAATTGACAAATCCATTATTTTTAAAAATAAAATGAAGCGATGATTATGCGTCACCTCTCATTTTCTTCACATATGTCCAAAAGGACATACGTGGGGACTAGAGGATGAGAGCCACTTCGGGTTAGGGTTCTCACAGTGGAAGGTCACATTTTAGGGATTTAAATTATTTCTACCTAAAATCGTATGCATGTCTTTAAAATTTCCCACTGTGCACAATTGTTATACTTTATTCATGAATTTGTCCTTGGGCTAAAAGCATTCACAAGAAGCTCTTTTTTGTCGTGTGCATAATGCCACTAGATCTATTTTTTTTTTATAAAAGGGGTTCCCTGTCCATTTTAAAAGACCATTTTTCTGATTACATATCACACTTAAAGTGAGTATTTTCGAGGCAACTCATTGGAGAAATACTTTTCAAAATTTAATTTCACATGATCTTCACATCATTGAGAGAAAACCTTGAATCCATAATTAATTCATTGATTATGAGATTTTAACATGTTATCATTTGAAAACCCACAAAGTCTATATGCATTATACCAATTATGATATATAGAGTACATGTAGGTAAACGAAGTTAGATCAAAATTACCCAAATTAAAATTATTGCCAAAGTTGAGGTCATATATTCCATTAATCCAAATTCAAAAAAAATCATATCCTAGCATCCAAGTGATAATAATGTGATTTCAAAAAGATTATTTGTTAACATATGTTCATTAATCATATAAAGGAATAGTATTTCAAATTAGTAAATCTTAAACTTGAGATGAGGATTTATACGAGGTAAAAACCCTTTCGGGAAAAGCTTCAGGTAAATCCGACACCTTCCACTACATATGTAAAGATTTACCCAAAGGGACAAATCACTTACAAACTTGAATCTCTCCTAGACTCAATACCGCACAACCTATAAAATCCACGCATACCACTTTTTCTTATGAAAATAAAGCACATATCGGTCTCTGACCACTAGCCACATCGCATGTATCAACTTCCTTAGATAATGTCGCGTTTGAACCAATAAACAAAACTTCTTTAAAGTTGAAGAAAATTTTGTGTTCTAATATAACAAGTAGGAAGCCACCAATAAATCCCTAAATTACTAGGATGTGACATTCCTAAAGGTTGATGGAAGTTTTGAAAAGTATTTGGCAAATCGAAATAGACTCAAGAGTATTTTTTAGACATCCAAAATATTTAAAGTCTCTCAAGAACAGTTTTGAAAAATATTTGTTCAAGTCTTGAGAAGAAGTAATGAAACTTCAAATAGCAATAGCAAAAAGTATATATCAAGAATACTCAAATAATATTTTAGAAAAACTCTAGTGAATATTGATTTGCAGCATATGTTTTTTTCATTTAAACCCCGAGTTTTGATAAAATAACCACTTTTTTGTTTAAGACCGAAGAATACCTTAAGTATCCAACAAGTTATAAATGAACTTGTGGACACAAGATTTCTAAGAGTGGTCCTCTCAAAGGTAACTACCCAAATAAAAATTAATTAACCTAAATAGTGAAAAAGGAAGATTACGATATTTTTGCAAAAGGGTAAATCAATCCTGAAGTTTATGTGACAAAAATGTTTTACTAAGTTTAGAATCCAATTTTTATCTCCATTAATACACTAAAATCTTTCTAAAAATACAAAAAAGTAAAGCAATATCACAAGATCAGATGTACGAGAGAAAAACTCCAAACGGGAAAAACCTAAGATCGAAAGGAACGACAATTGTACTATGGCAGAGTTTTACAAAAGGAAATCGTGATACACTTACACAACTTTCACTAGACACTCTTTCACACCGCTTAGTAATGCTACACAACTGTCACTAGTTTTGGTCCATGACCAATGTTTTCTTGGTCAGAAAAAGTCTTCTTTGAATCTAAAGAAACTTTTTGTTCCAAGGTTCAAACCTTCAATATAGGGGTGCACACGGTTCGGTTTGGATCGGTTTTGGTACTAATCCGAGAACCGAACAGAGATGGTCCAGTTCTAAATTTTTGGATCCAAAACCGGACCGATAGTTATGTAGAATCGAACCAAAATGAACCAACGGTTCTCGGATCAGATCAGATCAATTTTTGGTTCCAAAGTCATATTTTAAACTTAGTGAAATCTTAAGATTAATGTATTTGATAAATAATTTTTTTAAGGTCAAAATTAATTTTGATTCTCAATAACATAAGTTATAAACTCAAGTAATCACAAAAATATAAATTACAAGTGTTAAGTATATAAAATAAATATATATGTAATTATAAATCGGTTCGGTCCTAGATTGGTTCGGTTCGGATCAATTCTCAGGTCAGATTATTTTTTTTCCTTGGAACCGAGAATCGAAATGAAGTATCATTTGTTTAGAATCAGAACTGAACCATTGAGCAAAAAAATTGATCCAAACCGAACCAATGCAGTTGGTTTGGTTCGTTTTATCAGATTTTTGGTTTCGTTGTTCACCCCTACTTCAAAAGATAACACAAGCTACACATAACATGTGTGAGGGAATCCTAAAGTTATATTTCAAAAAGATTTGAAAAAAAATGATGAGTATATGAATTTTCTCTAAACTTTTCTCAAAGAGAAAAATAAAAAAATATTGTTGGAAGAAAAAGAAGGGGGAGTAAAAATATGCTCTCAAATATATAATGTGTTTGATTTGTAAAAATATTTTTCTTAACTCTATCTGTAAGGATATATTTTTCATAAGTCTGTCACAATTAATTATGTTATATACCGGTACAAGTCGTCGAAGAATTGAGAAGATTGCATCTACAAAAGACGAATCCGAATTACAAGTTGTCTTCAACATTCAAGCCCAACAATATGAACTTTGGTAAGATAATGTTTTAAAGTTTCATATACATTTCATATTAAGAGTTTTGGGATATTTTTATAAAAGGAGTTTTAAAAATATTTTATATAAAAATGTTTTTTTATAAAAAGGGTTTTATTGCTGTTTTACAAAAATGTGTTTTTAAAAAGATTTTATTACTCTTTTAGAAATAATTGATTTCTGATAAAGTTTTGGAAAAAGTTTTAAAAAATTTCTAAGGCAGTAAGGAGGCGAACGTACCTCGGTTTCGACGTCAAGGCCGTTCAAGCGAGATCACCATCTTGTTCGAACGACATTGGGATGTCGCGCGTAGTCGTTCAAACGACACACGATCTCGTTTAAGCGAGATGGAGTTTTCGTTCGAGCGATCCTGCTTTTGGCTGACACGTCTGACTTCATCCTAATCTTTTCCCCGACTCAAGTTTCCTAATAAAAGGGGATGTCATCTTTTGTTTTAAAACGTGGAGAACATTTTCAGAATAAAAGAGTCTTATTCTTTTGAAACTTTTGTTTCCTCTGCCCAGATTTTATATCGATAATAATTTTGGCAAAAAGTTTTTCTCTAACAATTTTAAGGGTTCAAATATTTTGTTTTTAATTCACAAAATACCAATTACATTTACGTAAATTATTTTGTGGAACCCAAGAACATATTTTGCTTTGGTTTATTCTTTATGGGGAGAACTTTACAACCGACATCTACGTGCTATTGTGGAGGGAGTCCTTATAAAGTTCACAACTTGTGAAGAAGCGGTTTCTCTTCTTCATTGCTGACCACCTGGAGTTCCTACGAGAGATTTCAGCCGAGACCTCGAAACCGACACCTGAGGGTATTTCGTACGTCGCTCTTATTTTCATTGTAATTCATGTAACCGTTTTTACAAATTATACTTAAAATAAAAAAGGTTTTGCCCTCCAGGGATTTTTTCCGAAAATCCGTGTTTCAGCAAATTTATTGTGTCGCGTGCTTTATATTTATTTATGGGTTGACACACGCACTTTAGATGCTTGTTTAGGGGTTGGATTAATTTGGTTTAAAATAGACCCTAATTAAATAAGTGGGCTAAGTTAAAAAAAAATTGAATTTAATCAATTATCACACAGTCACATTTTCACAAATTGGTATCAGAGCTTTATTAAAAGCGAGTGCATACCTTTTTCAAATTTGTATCATAACAGGTTGCGCTAATTTGTCGCGTGATCCGAATTTTTCAAGGATTTTGTTTATACGATTTGACTTCTCTCGTTGTCAAATTGGTATCAAAGTGGGTTGCGCTAATTTATTGCGTATTCCTATTTTTCGCAAAAATAGTGTGATATTGATTTTTTGTGAAAAATCGCAATTTTTCCAATGGAATGCCCATTTAATGAGGAGCCTATTTTTGAAACAAATCACGAACGTGCTAAAAAATTAAAAAGTTTGAATTTGAAACTTTGCAAAAGAATTAAAGTTTTGGAAAAAGAAAATTCTCTCTTTAAAAGTAAGATTGAATATTTGCAAGTTTTTCAAACTCAAAGTGATATTTGTCGTGAGCATTTTGGTAATTTGTGTATTTAGTTTGATTCTTTAAAAATTGCCAAAAAGTAGAGTGATGAGAGAGTCCTTATTTTAGAGAAGGAATTAGAGGACTTAAAAAATTCTAGGGTTCTCGTTTGTGCCGTCCAGGATAAAAAGTTAATCGATGATTTTACGGCACGTGAAAAGACTCTTAGGGATAAGTTTGTTTTAATTGAGGGGGAGCGTGATAAACTGTTAAGTTCAATTGTAAATTTGGAAAAGAAATCTCTGTCTTTGGAAGAGTTTAATTCTTTGCTTGAATCAAATTTTTTGAAGTTGAAAAATGATTTAAACGATTCAAGTAGGTTTGATAGTGATGGCAATGGCTCATCATGTTCTCATGCTTCTAATGCTAAAGCCAAAACCATTATTTGTTTTAGAGGGTCAACTAATTCCAAGGATGTTAGAAAAGATCACACTTTAGGTAACATTCCTCTCGTTTACACATGTTCATATTGTGGTAGGAAAGGTCACCTTAGGAGATTTTATTTTGTTCTTGGAAAAGGTCCTAGGAAGTTTATGTCTAGTGTTCCCATGGTTCCCAAATCCCCCACAGGACGTTTCACATCTATTTGGGTTAGGAAATTACTTTTAGAGGCACTAGATTTTTGACAAGTTGATTCCCATTTGCTTGCACATGATTCTTCTCTTGCCATATCATATAGATGATTGGGTTTGCATGTTTGTCATACGCTAGTTTTTTATTTCATCATATTTATGTTTGCTAGCGTTGTGACATGTACTTTTTGTATACATTTTTTCTTTTGAAAAATTTTGAAAAATACAAAAGTTTTTATTTTGATAAATTTTTGAAAAATCCAAAAAGATTTTTGTATTTTGTTTGCACCTTTTATGGTGAACACTTTGGATGACCGAGTCACAACATCATTCCATTTTTCATGTGACTATTTGATAGTGTTTTGAGACAATAGGTCAATTCATCCATGTGCTTTATAATGTTTGGAGTCACTAAGATGTAATTAAGTGTTACTTCCGACATGTTTGACTCATGTTTTCCTTTATTGAACACATGCACAGATTTGTTTGATTATTGTGCTTGTCTTATCACATGTTGGTTGATTGTTTTCACTTCAATCCTGTCCTTAAAACGAACCAAGCGCGATAAACTTTGATAAGAAAATTGTGCATATAAGAATCGTTTTGTGAGTTTGTGTTCTTTATTTGAAAATGGGAAAGTTCTGCGAAAGGTTCATTTAGCCTTTGCGAATACTAAGCGACCGTTTAAATTGGACCTAAAAAAATTGAGGAATTTTATTATTCGGGGTCCAAAGATGGTTAAAAAGAGCCCAAAAAAATTTAAAGACAATACAAAGAAATTCATGTCAATTATGGGCCATTTAGGTTTTTGCACCAATTCTTCAATGTTTGAGAATTTAGATTACCTCAAAAAGATAATATGCTTGAGGGGGGTTTGGTTGGAGATTTTATAATGGGTTTGCACATCCTTGAAAATCTTAAAAAAGCGCTAAGTAGTTTTAGACGTTATTGGTGTGGAAATCACTTTGACTTTGATTTGTTAATTTGCATGAGATGATGTCATTTAAATTCAATAAATTTTTACACCTAAGAATACTTTTGATGTTCATTCGTTAGGAGTACACATATGCATCATGCACATATGAGTTATTGAGTATATTTACCTATCTAATGTGTTCACACCCATACATTCCATTTCCATGACTTGGTTGTTTGAGTTTAAATCCATGGTGTTTTTTTTTGTATCCTATTTTTGTATAAGAAAATTGAAAAAATCCAAAAATAGTTTCTGGATGTTTTGGGGACATACCTTTGTATGCACGTAGCTTGATCTTTACTTGCTATGCATTTTGTCATGATACTCCATATGTTGATTGTTTCTTCTTATCTGTCTATTTGGGGATATCATAAAAAGGGGGAGAAAGAATTATCATGTTATGGGGGAGTTTTTGCATTATGGGGGAGATTTGATTTATTAATGATTTATTCTTATATCATTTCAATCTCGATACGTCACAAAGATTTTTGCTTTATCTCATGTGTGTAGGTACAAAGATTGAAGATCGTGATGTTGCACACCCTGATGAGAAAATCTTTGAGAGTTTTGATGTTGAAGAAAAATTTGAGAACTTGCAAAGTGTACCTTTTCAGTTTTGGGATTCATGGGAGGGTAGATTTGTATAGGCATTTTGGTTTTTGATAATTCAGATATTTTTATGTATGTACCGGCATAGATATAGGGGGAGATTTGTAAGGACATATTTTTAATAAGTCCGTCACAATTAATTATATCATATACCGCTACAAGTCGTCTAAGAATTGAGAAGATTGCATCTACAAAAGACAAATACGAATTACAAGTTGTCTTCAACATTCAAGCCCAACAATATGAACTTTGGTAAGATAATGTTTTAAAGTTTCATATACATTTCATATTAAGAGTGTTGGGATATTTTTTCAAAAGGATTTTTAAAAAGCTTTTATGTAAAAATATTTTTATAAAAGTTTTTTTTTATAAAAAGGGTTTTATTGCTGTTTTAGAAAAATGTGTTTTTGAAAAAAATTTGTTACTGTTTTAGAAAACATTGATTTTTGAAAAAGTTTTGAAAAATTTCAAAGGCAGTAAGGCAGCAAATGTACCTCGATTTCGATGCCAAGGTCATTCAAGTGAGATCATCATCTCATTCGAATGACATTGGGATGTTGCGCGTAGTTGTTAAAACGACACGCGATCTCGTTCGAACGAGATGGGATTTTCGTTTGAACGACCCTGCTTTTGGCTGACACGTCTGACTTCATCCTAATCTTTTCACCGACTTAAGTTTCCTTGTAAAAGGGGATGTCAGCCTTTGTTTTAAAACATGGAGAATGGTTTCAGAATAAAACAGTCTTATTCTTTTGAAACTTTTGTTTCCTCTGCCCATATTTTATATCGATAATAATTTTGGTAGAAAGTTTTTCTCCAACAATTTTAAGGGTTCAAATATTTTGTTTTTAATTCACAAAATCCCAATTACCTTTATGTGAATTTTTTTGTGGAACCCTAGAACATATCTTGCTTTGGTTTATTCTTTGTTGGGAGAACTCTACAACCGACAATTGCGTGCTATTGTGGAGGGAGTCCTTATAAAGTTCACAACTTGTGGAGAAGCTGTTTCTCTTCTTCATTGCTGACCACCTGGAGTTCCTGCGGGAGATTTCAGCAGAGACATCGAAACCGACACTTGAGGGTATTTCGTACGTCGCTCTTATTTTCATTGTAATTCGTGTAACCGTTTTTACAAATTATAGTGAAAATAAAAAGGTTTTGCCCTGAGGGGATTTTTTCCTGAAATCTGTGTCTCAGCATATTTATTGTGTC
The DNA here is from genome assembly GCA_949130495.1 of Sambucus nigra. NCBI lineage: Eukaryota > Viridiplantae > Streptophyta > Magnoliopsida > Dipsacales > Adoxaceae > Sambucus > Sambucus nigra. The sequence continues at coordinate 55,908,117 of OX422219.1, forward strand.
GCATGCTTTATATTTATTTATGGGTTGACACATGCACTTTAGATGCTTGTTTATGGGCTGGATTAATTTGGTTTAAAATAGACTCTAATTAAATAAGTGTTCCAATTTAGAAATTTGCGAATTTAATCAATTATCACACAGTCAGGTTTTCAAAAATTGGCATCAGAGCTTTATTAAAAGCGAGTGCATACCTTTTTCACTATCTTTGTTTAGAAAAGTGTTGGACACATAATTATATAGTTGTAAATTAGGGAACATTTAGTAAGCTTGTAGATTATGTGTCATACACTCAAGGTCTCAAGTAGTCAAGTTAGGTTTGGCATAGCCGAAATAATGTCTTTGAAATGCTTCCCAATGTGATCTTTGAGAAAAGATCCTCAAAAAGTGATTTTATACACTTTACAACTACTTCGCTGCAATGAAGAAAACCATCATTGATTTGAACATGAAGTGAGCCAAGTAACATAAATAGGCAAGGTTTTGCACAAAAAGGGTAAGTACCAGTGATGGCATGTTCGCTACATCGAAGAAATCTTTCGCTACGGAGAGCAGGTCGTGATGCTGTCCAGGGACTTTGTCATGTTTTTGGTTACCAAAGTTTGAAAATTATTTTGGAGAAAAAATCTAACAAAGTTTGTTCTCAACCCAGAACACGCATACTTAAAATACACATAAAATATGTAATTTCTAAGAAAATAGATTTTCTATAAGAAGAGCATTATGCATTGTGTGTTTGACAATTTATCCAAATAGGTTAATTTTAACCAAGGATGTAAATCTAAGTCTACTAAGGTAATATACCTTTCCTAAATGGTTTACTTGAAGTTTGTCATGAATGATTCGGGTTGAAGTTGATGAAGTGGTTCAGGAACCTCTGGGACAAAGACTTAAAAATTGATTTGGTAAGGAATTTAGGCAAACTAATCCTATCAGTTGGTTCTCCTATGGGGGATGGATTATCCTCCATGTCTGCCTTTCCCGGACTGGAGCGTTCACATAATTTTTTTTACACTTTCTTACATCGCCTCTTGACCCCTGGCCAGGCTCATCATAATTCCTTGCATGTCCCCCATTCCCACATGAGTGAAGGGTGGACTAGTTTTATTTATGCGGCTACTTTATGGATTTTCTCTCATTAGTACAACCGGGTTTCTGAATAGACACGGATCAAGGGTTTTTACATAAATGAGGTTTGTGGATAGGAATTGGTAGGAAACAACAAATGGCTTATCGTATTCCCACGAACAACGCCAATATGTTATCGTCTAAAATTGGTATATGGATTTATGAGTCTTATCTGATAAATACCAATGATAAACAACAATAAATAAAGAGATTAACAGTTTAAGTTTGAGGGAGAGATGAGAGACCGATAAAGAAACATCAAATTAACATGGTTTGACCCAATATGGTTCATATATCCACAGGTGCTATACAAGTGCATGTTATTCAAGAAGTCGTTAAAAAAGTGAATATAAGCTCTCAATGATCTCCCTAGCATCTCTTTGTATGGATGTTAAGTGTATCATGAGAACACACTATATGGTTGACTTACTAGAGTTTGTACCATATAGGATTTCCAACTAGTTTAGATATCGAGAAAAAATAGGATTAGATATTTTATGAGTTACTCTATCTCGAAAAAGGTATCCAAGCTTCATAAGAAAGGAATCCCAGTCCAAAAATGCCAGTATTTCAATGCTCTACAGAAAAGGTAGTATTAAATTAGAACCACATTAGGACACACACTACATATACATGTTTTTTATGTGTGCACAATATTTTTTATGGTGGTTTTGTTGCTTCAAATATTTTTAACAAGAAATTGACTTGAATATTTTTTAATCATTTAAAATGACTTTTCATTTAATTAAAATATGATTTTAAAAATATTTGAGGTTAAAATAAGAATTATTTTTTATAATAAAAATTTGGCTGGGTCAATTTTTAATTTGGTTAATAGTTTTTCTAGGTCGAAAATTAATTTTTCTAATTCTTTAAAAAACCACACGTGTGTTATATTTTAATAAGGCTATATGTGTTTGTTTAAAGTCTTGTGGTTAGACTCATTTGTGACCCTAGATTTAGAGGTTATCAATGTTCCATATTATTAGTGCCTCAATACTAGTGAATACCCTTTCTCCAATCATATTTGTTCTTCCATTTTCTTTCTACACCATTAGATCTTGTTGATTAGATCTAGACCATTCATTTGTAACAACCCTATTAGTGACATATATATATATATATATATATATATATATATATATATATATATATATATATATATATATATATATATATATATATATATATATATATAAAATATCTTTTGGGGTTTTGTGCCCTTTATTCCTTAGAGAAAGGTCGGCACATAGAGAGAGAAGGTAAGAGAACCGAAAAAAATGGATAGGAGAAAATCTCATCTCCTTCGCGAGGAATTAAGAGTGAAGAACTCGATCGCTGGACCAGTACTAAACCATGATCGCCGGACCCGTACCAAATCGCGATTATCGAAACTGTAAGTAAACCGGAAAGGAGAGATGTCGACGCTGAGGGAAAATGAAGAGAGATCTCGTCGTCATTCTGTATATAATACTGAGAGCCCATCATTGTAGCTGTGAAAGAAATCGCCGGAGTTATAAGGAAACTCACTGGAGCTGTGAGAGAAAAAATGAGAGAAAAAAAAACAACTCCAACTATACACGGTTTCGTTTCTTTGTTTCTTTATTCTCTAAACCATATACACCCAAGTCTTCTATTGTTTAGTGAAAAATAGTAAACCCATTTTTTAGAGTTAAAAATGTTTGGGGTTGTGTGAGTTGATTATTGTTGATTGGATTTATTTGAAGACCTCTTAAAATAATAAATTTCTTTAAGAACCATTTAGTACACTGAATATTTTTAGGGTTATTTTTATTGTTCAATTTCTTGGATATTGTTGTTGCAATTTTTAATCCAAGATTGTGATATCAAATACATGTTGAGAAATTATACTTCTTATTGTATATATTTTTAGATTTGAAAATAAAATTTTCTCATATTGTGATTTCACATTTTAGTGAAATAAGTTTGAATATAAATAATTTGTTGGGACAAGTAATTTTGATATGAAATTTTTGCATGTCAAATCTGAAAATTGGTGAAGTTTATTAATCAAGTTGAATTTGAAATCAAGTTGCATTTCATATAGAATGTCTTGTAATTTGTAGGAATTTGTTGTATATTAAATGAGAGATGTGATATGCATTTATGCATTTAGTTTAATTCACAAACACTTTCAATCTCACACTTGTGGTTCATAGTGAGATGTATTTTTGTTGAACCGCTAAAATCAGTGGACAAGGACAAAGTAAGGAAGTTGCTGGAGGGAGATCAAAATAGTGTCAGAAGCCTTTGAGAGTGGAGTAACTCGCGTAGGTATATTATAAACTTAGTTTAGGATCTTATATTGCATGCTTAGTGTTGTAACTTGTAGTATGATTTTTCTGGATTTTCATTTTGTGGCATAGAGGTCACCGTGGATGTTTCCCTTATTTTAGGGATTTACCACGTTATAAATCATGTGTTAAATTTACTTGAATGTTCTTAATTTCTTGGGTGAACATTATCTCACTCAAGGCGTAATTGTAGGTTTTAGTTTAAAAAACCTAAGGTAATCAAACTAACGAATCTAGAGAACATATTTAAAAAATAGTTTACACATCTTGTATTGTATTTTGAAAAGAGTTTTGTTCAAAGAGTTTATTTGAAGTTTACTTAACTTATAACATTTTGTTATTTACTTAGTAAGCGATTTTTCGCAAGTGGTATCAGAGAGGGGGTTTTAAAAATTATTTTGATCCTGAAACTCCAAAAATTGTTTTTAAAATCTATTTCAGAATATGGATGAAAGATTTGAGAAGTTAGGTAACTTTTCCCAACCACTACTCTTTTATGGAAACACTTTATCGTATTAGAAAGTACGAATGGCTACCTTCGTTCAAGGAACTCTTGGTGATGATGTTTGGGATATGATTCAAAATGGTTATGGACATCCAACTAAGTCTTTATCTGACACTGATCCTATAAGGGTTAAGAATCTACTTAGTGAATTTACTACGGTAGAGAAAAAGATGTCTCTCGATAATAATAGGGGCAAGAAAGATATCTTTATGTCCATTAACGATCATGAATTTAAAAGAATATCTATTTTCTCTACTTCTAAGGAGGCCTGGGATACTTTAGTCATCGTACATGACGGTGATGAATGTGTTAAGGCCGGAAAAGACAAATGCTTGTGCAACAATACAATACACTCATTATGGATGACAAAGAATCATTTGATGATTTCTACATTAGGTTAACTGATATTTTCACAAAATTACATGCTAACGGTATATAGAAAGGAAATTGTACAAAAGATTCTTACGTCATTACTAGCCAAATTTGACAATAAAAGATATCTTATAGAAGAAGGGGACGACCCAAACATAACTCCTAATTGCTTCGTAGCAAATTAAGAAATGTTAAAATGGAGTTAGAGTTTAAAAAATAATTGACTACCCAAAATAAGAGACTCACTGGATCTAATGTTGTGTTTTCATCACAATTGACTTCACCTAAAGCTAGTCCCTTAGACTTTGACCTTAACTTAAATGGGGACTCTGATTTGAATGATCTTGATAACCAAATTGCCTTAATGAGCAAACAATTTAAGAAAAAAATAAAATTTAGAAACTCGTTAGAAGCCAAACATGGCAAACCAGGTTATCAAGGCCATCAAAATTCTAGACCTCATGACAAACATGACAACAAAAGGACTTATGACAATAGCAGACCTAAGATAGACATGAAAGATGTCAAATGTTATGGATGCGGCCAAATGGGACATGTTTCTAATAAATGCCCAAATAAACTTGCCAAATAATACTGGGCTAACATGTGTAAGACATGGGATGACTCTAATGATTCTGATGAAGATGAAACTGATTCAAACCACAATTATGAGTCCTTTACGTCATTCTATGCTAAGATCATATATCATGATGATGATGAATGTTTGACGAGTCATAATTCTATTATTCATATTGTTACATCTGTTGATGAAAATGTTGTGACTGTTGCCGATGAAAACAACACTGATAGTGATAGCTTAAGGGTGTGTCAAACTCAAAGCATTGTCATCAAACCTGAAGTGTGTGTGAGTTCCACATATGAAATGAACGCTATAAGAGACACTTCACATGACACACTTAGCGAGTCCGATAATGATCTTATAGATTTTCAAGTGCTATACAAGAAAATGCCTAAGAAAAGTACCCGTTTTTTATGAAATAGTTAAGATACTGACTGGGCGTATTAATTTACTTAACCAGACTATTAGGAAGAGCGCTGAAGAGTTTACAGCACATTATGTTGCCTATGAGACTGAAACTGAAGAACTTTCTACAAAAACAATTCATCTTTCTGAGAAAAATAATATTTTGGAACAAAAATACAAGTCTACTTTAGTCTAACTTAAAGAATCTAAGAAAAAAGTTACAAATGCGTTTAAAAATCTGAAACTCTAGCTAAAACCTATGAAGAAATTTTTGTAGGAAGCAAGTTTGATTCTGAAGACAAATCAGGTTTTGGATTTGCAGAAAAAGTTTATACTAGCAAAAATGTTTCTCCTAAAAATGTTGTTTTTATAAAACAAGGCCAAAATTTTCAAAACAATCCAGAAGAAAATTATTTTCTAAACATATTTAAGGCAAAACAAAGTGATGGTACTCAACAAACCAAATCTAATGGTCCATCTAAGTACGTTTGTCCACCTGTTAGAAATCAATGTAAAAACCCCAAAACCAATGACACCCGAACGACCATTACGATTAGGAATAAACCAATTTTTTAAAGACTTTAGTAATAAAGTTAAGTCCTCCACACATCAATATTGTTCATACTGTGATGTCTACGACCATTCTATTGCCAATTGTTTTCAAAAGAGATTGTATACACCTACTTATTCAAACTTTAACTATTATAGAAAGAGTAGGAATACTTATGTTCTACCTAGACAGACCACTCACAACTCTAACCATAAAAAGAAGGGAGGACCTAAAACTAAGAAGAAATCATTTAGAAAGACTTAACAAAACGTTTCTAAATCAAAGGCCAATAAAACTATCCAAAACTAGGCCTATTTAGATTAAGAAAGATAACTTGTTACCCCAGATCAAGTGCAATATTTTCGTATCTGCTTTTAACGCACAACGCACTTCATCTGAATGGTACCTTAACTCCGGATGTTATAAACATATAACCAGATATGAAACAAAATTAACAAAAAAAATAGACTTCCCTGGAGGTAGTGTTGTGTTTGGTGATGGAGTTTCGTCTAAAGATCATAGGTAAGGGAACATTGTGTGAGGAAGGTATCTCCGTTATAAATGATGTCCTCCTAGTTAAAGGTCTCAAGGCTAACCTGCTTAACATATCTCAATTTTGTGATTCCAATCATATTGTCACCTTTTCAAAAACTTATTGCAAATTTTTTTATGAACAGGGAAACTGTATTTTAACATGAAATAAAAATGATGATAACCATTACACAGTCACTCCTAAGTCTGAATCTTCTAATATTTCCAGATTAGAATATGTTGATCTTTAGCAAAATAGATTGGGACATACAAATTTTGATAATATTTTTAGGTTAAGTTCCCAAGAAATTGTTAGAGGATTGCCTAAAATTAAAAATTCTTTTAATCCTCTTTATGGTCCTTGTCAGGAACGGAAAATAAGTACATCCTCTCACAAGAAAGTTAAAGATGTTTTAACTACAAAACCTTTGGAATTAATCCACATGAACCTTATGCGTCCCTCTAGAGCTGTTAGCTTTAGTGGTAATAGTTACATACTTATTATTGTGGATTATGACACTCGATATACATGGGTGGCTTTCATGAAAAATAAATTCGATACCGTCGATGAGTTCTAAAAATTACTTTTAAAAATAGAAAAAAAGAAGGATACCCAAGTATGTCGCATCAAAAGTGACAGAGATGGAGAATTCAAAGATTCTGGTGTTGCAGAATATTGTATAGGCAATGGCTATAAACATGAATTTAGTGCGCCTAAGAAAACTCAGCCGAACGACATCACTAGATGTAAGAATAGAACTTTACAATAGATGGCTAGGGTTATTCTTCATGCGAAAAATCTACCTAAGTATTTTTGGGCCAAAGTTGTTCAAACGGCTTGTCATTTCATTCGTAACCTTGTAGAGTCTAAAGAATTGGACATTGAGTATCTTAATACTGGAAAATAGTTAGCTGATTTGTTTACAAAACCGCTTGATAATATTCGATTTGAGTATCTTTGTAATGCCATTAGTATGATAGTTCTTACTTAATTCAACACATCATTCATATCTTCGGTAGTTGCATGCTAATAATTGGTTTATGAGGATTTAGGGCATGCACGTTTCTCAAATGACAAAAGATGCCTTCTAATATATGTTTAATGTAGGAGACCCTTGTATCTGCCCTTGTATATGTTATTTCTAGTGTTGAAATCTTATATCACGTTCTCCTGATTTTCAGACCTAGTTGTATATCTAGTCCTATTTATTAGGTCATTGGTCTGTATTGTAGTTGACTAATGTAATTTCTTATCTTATTTTTGGTTCTAGGATGGGAACGGGTAGATAGAGATTTTTGTATAGAAAATCAAGGATTTTTCATTTAAATCGACGAGTTCAGGATACTCAAGGGAACTTTGTGTCCAATATCCAAAGGGGGAGATTGAGAACACACTATATGGTTGACTTACTTGAGTCTGTGCCATATAGGAGTTCCAACTAGTTTAGATATCGAGACAAAATAGGATTACATTTTTTATGAGTTACTCTATCTCGAAAAAGGAATCCCAGTCCAATAATGCCAGTGCTTCAATGCTCTAAAGAAAAGGTATTATTAACATTGAACCACATTAGGACACACACTGCATATACATGTTTTTTATGTGTGCACAATATTTTTATGGTGGTTTTGCTGCTTCAAATATTTTTAAGAAGAAATTCACTTGAATATTTTTTAACCATTTGAAATGATTTCTCATTTAATTAAAATATAATTTAAAAAATATAGGAGGCTAAAATAAGAATTATTTTTAATGATAAAAATTTGGTTGGTTCAATTTTTAATTTGGTTAATATTTTTTCTGGGTCGAAAATTATTTTTTCCAATTCTTTAAAAAAACACATGTGTGTTATATTTTAAAAAGGCTATTTGTATTTGTTTAGAGTCTTGTGGTTAGACTCATTTGTGACCCTAGATTTACAGGTTATCAATGATCCATATTATTAGTGCCTCAAGGTCGGCACATAGAGAGAGAAGGTGAGAGGACCAGAAAAAGGGATAGGAGAAAATCTCATCTCCTTCGCGAGGAATCAAAAGTGAAGAACTCGATTGCCAGACCAGTACTAAACCGTGATCACCGGACCTGTACTAAACTGCGATCGTCGGAACTTTAAGTAAATCAGAAAGGAGATAGATTGGTGCCGAGGGAAAACGAAGAGAGATCTCATTGGGATTCTATATATAATACTGAGAGGTCAGTGATGTATCTATGAAAGAAATCGCCGGAGTTATAAGGGAACTCACCGGAGCTGTGAAAGAAAAACCGAGATAGCAAAAAAAAAATTCCAACTATACACGGTTTCGTTTCTTTGTTTCTTTCTTCTCTAAACCATACACATCCAAGTCTTCTATTGTTTAGTGAAAAACATTAAACCCATTTTTTAGAGTTAAAAATGTTTGGGGTTATGTGAGTTGGTTATTGCTGATTGGATTTATTTGAAGACCTATTCAAATAATAAATTTTTCTAAGAACCATTTAGTACACTGAATATTTTTAGGGTCATTTTTATTGTTTGATTTCTTGGATATTGTTGTTGTAATTTTTAATCCAAGATTGTGATATCAAATACATGTTGAGAAATTATACTTCTTATGGTATATATTTTCAGATTTGAAAATAATGTTGTGTCATATTGTGATTTCACATTTTAGTTAAATAAGTTTGAATATAAATAATTTTTTGGGACAAGTAATTTTGATAAGAAATTTTTGTATGTCAAATCTAAAAATTGGTGAAGTTTATTACTCAAGTTGAATTTGAAATCAAGTTGCATTTCAAATAGAATGGCTTGTAATTTATAGGGATTTGTTGTATATTAAATGAGAGATGTGAGATGCATTTATGCATTTAGTTTAATTCACAAACACTTTCAATCTCACACGAACACTTAGAGATTGTGGTTTCAGGTGGACAAAGTAAGGAAGCTTGGTGAGATATTTTTGTTGTGCTTTCAAGGTTGTGGTTCTTGGTGAGATATATTTTTGTTGAGCCGCTAAAATCATTGGATAAGGACAAAGTAAGGAAGCTGTTGGAGGGAAGTCAAAACAGTGTCAGAAGCCTTTGAGAGTGGAGTAAGTCATGTAGGTATGTTCTGAACCTAGTTTAGGATTTTGTATTGCAGTCTTAGTGTTGTAACTTGTAGTTTATTTTTAGTGGATTTTTGTTTTGTGGTGTAGAGGTCACCGTGGATGTTTCCCTTATTTTAGGGATTTACCACGTTATAAATCATGTGTTAAATTTACTTGAATGTTCTTAATTTCTTGGGTGAACATTATCTCACTCAAGGCGTAATTGTAGGTTTTAGTTTAAAAAACCTAAGGTAATCAAACTAACGAATCTAGAGAACATATTCAGAAAATCTTTAAACACAAAATGTATTGTATTTTGAAAAGGGTTTTGTTCAAAGAGTTTATTATGAGTTTACTTAACTTATAACATTTTGTTATTAATGTAGTAAGAGATTTTTTTCAAGTGGTATCAAATCGGGTTTTTAAAAATTATTTTGATCCTAAAACTCCAAAAATTGTTTTCAAAATCTATTTTTGAATATGGATGAAAGATTTGAGAACTTAGGTAACTTTTCCCGACCACTGCTCGTTGATGGAAAAAACTTATCGTATTGGAAAGTAAGAATGGTTGCCTTCATTCAAGGAACTCTTGGTGATGATGTTTGGGATATGATTCAAAATGGTTACGAACATCCAAATAAGTCTTTATCTGACACTAATCCCACAAGGGTTAAGAAACTTCTTAGAGAATTTACAACGGTTGAGAAAAAGAAGTCTCTTGATAATAATAGGGACACAAAAGCTATCTTTATGTCCATTAACGAGCATGAATTTAAAAGAATATCTATTTTCTCTACTTCTAATGAGGTCAGGGATACTTTAGTCACCGCACATTAGGGGGATGAACGTGTTAAGGCCGAAAAAACCCAAATTCTCGTGCAATAATATAATACACTGATTATGGATGACAAAGAATCAATTGACGATTTCTACATTAGGTTAACTCATATTTTCATGAAATCACATGCTAACGATATAACCTATAATAGAAAGGAAATTGTGCAAAATATTCTTAGGTCATTACCGGTCAAATTTGATGATAAAAGATTTGCCATAGAAGAAGTGGACGACCCAAACCTAACTCCTGAATTGCTTAGTAGAAAATTAAGAACTGTTGAGATGGAGTTAGAGTTTAATAAACAATTGACTGCCCAAAACAAGAGACTCACTCGATCTAATATTGTGTTTTCATCACAATTGACTTGACCTAAAGTCAGTCCCTCAGACTTTGACCTTAACTTAAATGGGGACTGTGATTTGAATGATCTTGATAACCAAATTTCCTTAAGGAGCAAACAGTTTAAGAAAATAATAAAATTTAGAAACTCATTAGAAGACAAACATGGCAAACCAGGTTATCAAGGCCATTAAAATTCTAGACCTCATGACAAACATGACAACAAAAGGACTTATGACAATAGCAGACCTAAGATAGACATGAAAGGTGTCAAATGTTATGGAAATGGAAAAATGTGACGTGGTGCTAATAAATGCCCAAATAAACCTGCCAATATTACTAGGGCTAATATGTGTAAGACATGGGATGACTCTAGTGCTTCTGATGAAGATGAAACTGAGTCAAACAATAATTATGAGTCCTTTACGTCATTCTATGATAGGATCATATATCATGATGATGATGAATGTTTGACTAGTCATAATTATATTGTTCCTATTATTGCATCTATTGATGAAAATGTTGTGACTGGTGATGATGAAAACAACACTGATAGTGATAGCTTAAGGGTGTATCAAACTCAAAGCATTGTCGTCAAACCTGAAGTGTGTGTAAGTTCCACATATGAAATGATCGTTATAGGAGACACTTCACATGACACACTTAGCGTGTCCGATGATGATCTTCCAGATTTTCAAGTGCTATACAAGAAAATGCCTAAGAAAAGTGTCCGTTTTTTTGAAGTAATTAAGATACTGACTGAGCGTATTGATTTACTTAAACAGACTATTAGGAAGAGTGTTGAAGAGTTTACAACACGTTGTGTTGCCCATGAGACTGAAACTGAAGAACTTTCTACAAAAATAATTCATATTTCTGAGAAAAATAATATTTTGGAACAAAAATACAAGTCTACTTTAGTCGAACTTGAAGAATCTAAGAAAAAAGTTTAAAACGTGTTTAAAAAACACTTACACTTTGAAACTCTAGCTAAAACCTATGAAGAAATTATTGTAGGAAGTAAGTTTGATTTTGAAGAGAAATCTGGTTTTGAATATGGAGAAATCGTTTATACAAGAAAAATGTTTCTCCTGAAAATGTTATTTTTGTAAAACAAGGCCAGAATTTTCAAAACAATCAGAAAGAAAATTTCTTTCAAAACGTCTCTAAGGCAAAACAATGTAATGGTACTCAACAACCTAAATCTAATGGTCCAGCTAAGTACGTTTGTCCACCTGTTAGAAATCAATGTCAGAAACCCAAAGCCAATGGCACCTGGATGACCATTCCTATTGGGAATAAAGCACTTTTTAAAGACTTTAGTAATAAAGTCAAGTCCTCCACACATCAATACTGTTCATACTGTGATGTCTACGACCACTCTATTGACGAACGTTTTCAAAAGAGATTATATAACCCTAATTATTCAAACTTTAACTATTCTAGAAAGAGTAAGAATACTTATGTTCTCCCTAGACAGACCACTCACAACTCTAACCATAAAAAGAAGGGAGGACCTAAAACTAAGAAGAAATCATTTAGAAAGACCTACCAAAACTTTTCTAAATCAAAGGACAATAAAACTATAAAAACTAGGCCTATTTGGATTAGAAAAGATGAATTGTTACCCTAGCTCAAGTGAAATATTGTCGTATCTGCTTTTAAGGCACAACTCACTTCATCTGGATGGAACCTTTATTCCGAATATTCCAAACATATGGTCGGAGATGAAACAAAATTAACAAACAAAATAGGCTTCCATGGAGGTAGTGTTGTGTTTGGTGATGGAGTTTCGTCTAAGTTCATAGGTAAGGGAACATTGTGTGAGGAAGGTCCCTCCATTATAAATGATATCCTCCTAGTTAAAGGTCTCAAGGCCAACCTTCTTAGCATATCTTAATTTTGTGATTCCAATCATACTGTTACCTTTTCAAAAACTGATTGCAATTTTTTTTTATGAAAAGGGAAACTGTATTTTAACATGAAACAAAAATGATGATAACCGTTACACAGTCACTCCTAAGTCTGAATCTTGTAACATTGCTAGATTAGAATATGTTGATCTTTGGCACAATAGATTGGAACACGCAAAGTTTGATAATATTTGTAGGTTAAGTTCCCAAGAAATTGTTAGAGGATAGCCTAAAATTAAAAATTCTTTTAATCATGTCTGTGGTCCTTGTCAGGAAGGGAAAATAAGTAAATCCTCTCAGAAGAAACTTAAAGATGTTTTAACTACAAAAACTTTGGAATTAATCCACATGGACCTTATGGGTCCCTCTAGAACTGTCAGCTTATGTGGTAACAGTTACATACTTATTATTGTGTATTATTACACACGATTTATATGGGTCGCTTTCATGAAAAATAAATCCGATACCTTTGATAAGTTCTTAAAAATTATTTTAAAAATAGAGAACGAGAAGGATACCCAAGTATGTCTCATCTGAAGTGACAGAGGTGGAGAATTCAAAGATTCTGGTGTTGCAGAATATTGTATAGGCAATGGCTATAAACATGAATTTAGTGCACCTAAGAAAACTCAGCAAAACGACATCACTGGATGTAATAAAGGAACTTTACAAGATATGTCTATCGTTATGTTTCATGCAAAAAATCTACCTAAGTAATTTTGGGCCAAAGTTGTTCAAACGGCTTGTCATTTCATTAGTGACCTTGTAGACTCTAAAGAATTGGACATTTAGTATCTTAATACTGGAAATCAGTTAGTTGATTTGACCAAACCGCTTGATAATATTCGATTTGAGTATCTTTGTAATGCCATTGGTATGATAGTTCTTACTTAATTCAACACACCATTCATATCCTCGGTCATCGCATGCTAATAATTGGTTTATGAGGATTTAGGGCATGAACGTTTCTCAAATGATAAAAGATGCCTTCTAATATCTGTTTAATGTAGGAGACCCTTGTATCTGCCCTTGTATATGTTATTGCTTGTGTTGAAATCTTATATCAAGTTCTTTTAATTTACATTTTTTTACCCCGTTGTATATTTGAGAAAAATTAAGGGAGAGGAACTTGAGTACCTGGCTTATAATTTCATATCTTATTCAGTACTAACTCAACTAATATGCCATTGAGTGTTTATCATTTATAGTCATTTTTTAGACCCGGTTGTATAGCTAGTCCTATTTATTAGGGTATTATTCTATATTGTAGTTGAGTAATGTAATTTCTTATCTTATTTTCGGTTCTAGGATGGGAATGCGTAGATAGAGATTTTTGTATAGAAAATTTAGGATTTTTCATTTAAACATACGAGTTCAGGATACTCAAGGGAATTTTGTGTCCAATGTCCAAAGGGGGAGATTGAGAACACAATATATGGTTGACTTTCTTGAGTCTGTGCCATATAGGAGTTCCAACTAGTTTGGATATTGAGACCAAATAGGATTAGATTTTTTATGAGTCACTCTATCTCGCAAAAGGTATCCAAGCTTCATAAAAAGGGAATCCCAATCCAAGAACACCAGTGCTTCAATGCTCTACAAAAAAAGGTAGTATTAACTTTGAACCACATTAGGACACACACTGCATATACATGTTTTTTATGTGTACACAATATTTTTTATGGTGGTTTTGTTGCTTCAAATATTTTTGAGAACAAATTCACTTGAATATTTTTTAATCATTTAAAATGATTTCTCATTTAATTAAAATATGATTTTAAAAATATTTGAGGTTAAAATAAGAATTATTTTTATGATAAAAATTTGGTTTGTTCAATTTTTAATTTGGTTAATTTTTTTTCTAGGTCAAAAATTAATTTTTCCAATTCTTTAAAAAAAAACAAATGTATGTTATATTTTAATAAGGCTATTTGTGTTTGTTTAGAGTCTTGTGGTTAGACTCATTTGTGACCCTAAATTTAGAGGTTATCAATGATCCAATTTATTAGTGCATCAATCCTAGTGAATACCCTTTAGCTAATCACATTTGTTCTTCCACTTTCTTTCTACACCTTTATATCTTGAAGATTAGATCTAGACCGTTAATTTGTAACAACCCTATTAGTGACACATATATAATATCTTTTAGGGTTTTATTTTTTTATTCCTTAGAGAAAGGTCGACACATAGAGAGAGAATGTGAGTTCACCGAAAAAAAGGGATAGAAGAATATTTTATCTCCTTCGTGAGGAATCAAGAGAGAAGAACTCGATCAAACAAAGTAAAGAATGCCTGGAGGAAAGTAATTTCGATCAAACAAAATCCAGAATGCCTAGATAGTCATGATATACCTTTGTTTCGGAGTGGTTACCGACTCCCACCATTGGATAACTGCTCCCACAAGTTTAAAAGTGGCGATAATATGTTTTCTCTCTTCGCTACATTCCACCATGCGAACATGGCATTGAATATCCTTCTTCCATTGATTGAAAACAATCACATCAGCGCCACCTTGAAATTCTGGAGGATGACCTTTCAATATGGATTCTCTAACTCTTTCCCATACAGAAGGTCCTGTATGGGGTTGAGACACCGGTGCTACCCATTGTCGATCTTGGGGTAATTATTGCTCCATAGCGGTCATTACATCGTTTACCGCCTGGGCCTCAATATTAGCCACCTCCATCGCATTTATAATGTTATGCGATGGTGGGGGATCTACATCATCTTCTACTTGATTTACCATTTCCGAGTAACATCCTCTAGGAGGTATCTAAGATCAAAATCAACTGAGTCAATATACAGTTAAAATAATTTATCTTTACGGGAAAATCGTAAACACAGATAAGCAAATCAGTCCTAATAATAGGGCTCTATATCAAAGAACGCTATGGTAGAATGTGATAAGTCTGCATAGATCCTAAGGACTCTAGAAGATGATGCTCTGATACCATTAGTTACACCCCACTTATTAAAATAAGAGGTGGCCAACCCGCTACTCTAATAAAAACAAGAACCTCAAACGGTCCATTCTTAGCATCACTGTCACATAATAATAATACCAGACCACCACAAAATATTTTTGAAAACGGATGTAAGATATAATTTTGCAAGTTGGATAAAAGCAATTCCATTATTCAGTTTATAACCAAAAGGTTGATGTATATAAATATATAATAGTTTAACAACAATTCTAGAAAGCCTAACCGAATAAGGTGTCGGTTAACAGACTAAATACAAAAGATTACACCACGTATAACAGTTTGTACGAATAATAAGATTAAGAAACATGCCCGAATATACAGACGGATCATAACTAGAGTATCAAAAGAAATGATGCGTCTACTACAAAAAAATTCTACAACATCCACAAAATGTCGTAGCTACTTAACACTGGGAAGGAAAGTCAAAGTGGGCGCCCATACGGCAGAGCACCTGAACAAATATAAGAACCACACAAGAAGAAGAAATATAAACGGGTCATGGACCGATTTGATATGATATATATGTGAATAAAATGCATGACAATTACGAATGCTACTTTCATAAACAAGTTAAATTCGCTCTTCATTCAAAGTATCATCCTCACCTCTCTCCTCAGTGAACATCCTAGCGCATACAATTTATGTTATGTTAAAGTGCACATCTACTTAGTAGGAATGACCCAACTCTATTTAACATGAAACTCTACCAATTTAATATGATCATGTGAGACAATAATCGTTAGGGACCATATGCAATTAAAATTGGTTCACAATTCTCTTAAATGAATTTAATCATTCATGTGAAATACCATTTCAGTGAGAGCAATTATAATTACATAATAACGGTTCTAATACCATCCTTCTGGGAGTCACCCCACTGGATGCACCCCTAAATACTATCATCTTCCAGGTCCTATAACAAAGACCACCTGGGTATGCTTAATCGCAATGCTTGGGAAGCGGCCATATACCTTCGATAGTGAGTCATAACCATACTTGAAATTACCTCACTTCGAACCATACAAATCGTACCATGTAACAACCGGTATCCTGGATTGAGGACTTATAATCTCCCTGCATTATTATCCATGTGATTCACCTCTATCATGTACTTCCCCTACGATAGCATTTAGAGAGGTATGTGTAAATGTACTATAGTTGCAAACTATATTGATTCAAACATACGATACTTATTTCCGAAATCATGTGTACCTACAAAATTTGGCTACAAGAGATAATTACTCTCATAGTAGCCCCCGAAGGTCCAACACAATGCTACCCTACTCTATACAACGCAATCCTTATTTCCGAAATCATGTATACTACTCCTACCGTCGTTTACTAGACTAAAATAGGCATTATACTCCTACAACTAGTCCCCAAGATGTGCCCGAGCACTCCCTTACTATCCTAGAGTATCACTCTCATTATGTGAGGTCATAATACTTCTTAATACATCCTAAGAGAAAGTTCCTAAGACTTAAATCCAAAAGAAAAAGGAGTAGAAATAAAGTTGGAAAATTTTCCTAAAACAACATGATTTTCGAATTGATACTCTTAGGGACGAATGGATTCGGCCCTGAAAGTGAATCGATTTGAACAAAAAGCGAATCGATTCAGCTGAGGAAGACAACCTGCTATCTAAGACCGAATTGATTCGGCCTTAACCCAAATCGATTTGGTTTCTCAGACTTATAGCCACCATTTTAGCGAATCGATTCTCTAAGGAGGGCGAATCGATTCGCCCTGGTGGAAATGCCCAATTGTGACTATGGGTTGATATGAACCCTAAATACCCAAAATATCTTTTCTTCTACTATACCCAATAACATCTATTAACAACTTCATCAAATCATTCCTACACAATAACACACCATTATATCTAACTCCAATCATGTCTAAATTCAATACCTAAGGGTTTAAGCATCAAAACCATCTATAACCATTTTTGATTCAAACTAAAGAACACAAATAATAAATGCAATTTATTCAACACAATCATATATTTATGCAAGTTTAATAACTTGCTTCAAGATCGTAGCTTCGAATTATCTTCTCATTGCAACGATTTCAAGACCAAATCACTAAACTCTGTCTTTTATCTTCTTTCTCTCAAGCTCTCACTTCTCTCTATCTTCTAGGTTTAGAAAATATAAAAATGAAATATAAATGCTCTTGAAAGACTTAAATGATCAAATGCGTTAAGTCTAACATTAAATGCTACTACCTACTTAAAATGACTCCTAACATCATATTTAAGTCATAACTAGCCAAAAGTACCCCGAAACCCAAAAACACACCTGGCACTTATTTTGACTATCTCAACCGTTACCGGACTAACCACGCCCTTTAAACTGACATGTCGAATATCGTTTATTATTTTCTATTCCAACGTCACATTAACAATCTAATAATAACATGAATGGAATATAAATCATAACCACCGCTTTCAAGCCAAGCGACTCAACATAACATAATATTACACTATTTACATTCGCGTAATGGTAAATATGCAATACTCATAAATATTAAATCTTAAATTACTTTAATTAATATTCTCTTCAATTTCCTTTATTTTATATTACTAACCCTTATGGCAATTTAATATAAAAATAATTACTCAAAAGTAAGGGGTATTACATGCTCCCCCCCTTACAAAGGAATTTTGCCCTTAAAATTTAGGCGTACTCGGTAGAAAGAGGTGTGGGTACTTTTCTCAAATAACTTCCTATCATTCCTAAGTTGATTACTAGGCATTGTGGTGTCCCCACTGGACTCGAACCAGGGTCACCACTTTCGATCTCAGTCTACGCTTACCGTGGTCTAAAATGGCAATCAGTTGTTCCTCATACGAAATATCGGGTTGCAACTCAATATCGTCTAATGGAACATGCCAATGGGCTCCTTCATATCTTTTGTACTTCTTTAAAGATGAGACATGGAAGACATCATGAATTTACTGTATGTGTTTTGGCAAGGCAAGTTGATAAGCTACGGGCCTATCTTTGTAATAATGGGAAAATGACCTACATAGCGTGGCGTAAGTTTGCCATTTCTCCCAAATCGCATAACACCTTTCATCGGGGACACCCACACTAAAACTTGATCCCCCACTCCCAATTACACATGCCTCTGATTTTCATCGGTATAACTCTATAGAGGGGGCTTCAAGGTATCCTGAGATTAGGGATAATTCCCCTATTTACAACAGTATCTGGGGTTAAGGAAGCTTAGCGTGGCATCTCAGCAAGGCAGCTCAACGTGGCAACTCATATTTTAGTTTGTTGTGAGACTTAACCATATTGTATCTTTGTTTATATTGACTAGGATCTATAACGATTGCAATGATGTAATGAGAATAATAATGAGTTTTAGTGTGAGGTCAAACGGTACTCGCGAGAGACTAGGCTTGGCAGGACCTGGGAGACCTTTCATGCTCTATCAAATGGCCACGTCGTGGGAACTTTAAAGGGACTTGGTTTGGAGGATTGAGAAGTGCGGCACCGTTGGGGCTTGTCTTGACCATCTTAGGTACACTTGGTAAAACATCGAAGGACCCTTATCGTGGAACCTCGGCCGGACCAGCTTGGAGTTCCATCAGGCGTTGAGTTGTGAACCAAATAACCCTCTACTTAATGTCATATCTACTGTAGGTGATGTCACTTGTCAGCTAAACAACTACACTTGAGTAAACCACCATGGTATTTGGGGCTGTCAGATAGTTGGTGAGCCACCTCTGTGGCAACAGCCCCTGACACACAGTGGTTAGGCAAAAGGAATGTCTTGGCATTTAATGTTTATGACGTGGAGACAACTAGTGCATCAGGTATTTAATGTTGGTGACATAAAGTATAAGGTAGTTCTTTCATAGGCATTGATGACTGAGTTGTCTCAGGGGTGGTGTGGGGGGATATTTAAGGACCTCAACCACCTTTGAGGAAAGGAGATCTTTCTAAGAGTTCAGAAGTTATTGCTAGATATAATATACATTAGAGAGAGTTATCACAAACCATAGAGTTTTACTCATCCACCATTTTCATTTATTATGAAGCTTTTAATACTTGATGGAGATTTTTGAGGGTGGTTGGTATTTGGCTTCCTGCCAAGGTGTATCTAGGGTGATTACTTCTCTCTCCCTCTAGCTAAGATACTTCTAACTTCATTACTACCTTATGAGTTATATACGAGAGATTTGGGAGTCTAAATTGAGTTCATCTTCATTGAGTGGATTTTGTATGTCCTATGGATAATCAATAGTTTTCTAGTTAATTTATCATTACTATACTTAAGAAAGGGGTTATGCCTCCATCTTATCTAAACTACCCTCTTACATTTGGCGACTTTGCTGGGGAGGCATTCTCCTAAGTAAGGAGTATGGCGCAAGATAATGTTAATCGAAGGCTCAACTTTGATGACATCTAACACAATGAAGAACAAGCAGCAAGAGAACTGGAGGCACTAAGAGATGGGGTTCCTTGATTAGAGGTACCTCCAGTTTAGGCGACGATAAGCGATCCGGGAGTGACACAAGCTTCCACGAGTTCATGGTTGGGACCCACTCAGGTGGCACTCCTCTTGAGTAAGTTTTATGAGTTTTTGCAAACTCCGGTAGCTTCAACGGTGTTGGGAGGATTTGAAGCCAATTCCTTGTAACACCAGGGGTATCCCCAACGGCCCCACCGAGTTCAGGTGTAATGGGAATAGTCACAGCGAGTATGCCCTCTGTTTTGAATCTATCCATGGGAACCTCAGGAGTATTAACAGCCCCAACTGTGATGATTGTTCCATCTTCAACGGGCACTCAACCTATAGTTTCATTGGTTGGTGCCCCAGTAGCATCACCTATGGAGGAAATGAGGAAGGAGATGCATAAAGAGATGCTGAGGTTCATGCAGGCCTCCTTGCAATCTGCCGGCGAGATAGCGTCGGTCTGTGATGACTTTCGAACACCTTACCCCCAAGAATACAACAATGAGCCCTACCCAAATGACTATATTCCTCCTATTTTTTAAAAATACACAGGGAAAGGTAGGAACCCGAAGGAGCACATTAAGCACTTTGTTGAACATTTGGGGGCGCATTGTAATAATAAGAAGCTAAAGTTAAGGGAGTTTTCTAAATCCTTAATCGATAAAGCATATACTTGGTATTCCCATTTGGCTCCCAAGAGCGTTTCTACATGGGAGGAGATGTATGTTTTGTTCGTCCAGAAGTTCTTTCTGGCGGAAAATGAGTTTACTTTGACCCAACTGGGGAGGGAGAAGCAACGACCCGAGGAAGAAGTGGTGGCGTATGCTCGATGGTTCAGGAAAAGGTCCCTCGATGTGAGGGAGGAGGCCAAGGAATCCAAGTTATTACAGATCTGTGCGGAGGGGCTGCTTCCTGAGTACATTTGTCATCTCATCAATGAAATATGCAAGGGGACTTTTTCGGCATTCTTGAAAGCGGAAAGAAATATCTCCTTAGTGGTACGACCAAATCCAATGGTGATGCCAATGATGTTTAGGCAGCTGATGCAACCTGCGGGGGGGGGGGGGGGGGGGAGGTCTTAGCCCCCACGAGTAGGGTACACCGAGGGAGGAGATGGGGGGAAGGCACCGAAAAAGGATAATAAGAGAAAGTTTGGAAGAGACAGGGAGGACTCACCACCATTGCCTTGTACCATGGAGGAAGCTGTCAGCTGTTACAATGCGATGGTCCAAGGAGGAACGGTCTACGAACCAAAGGGCATTCCTGTTGGGGAACCCGGTGTGGCAATAAGGGCAGATCCCAAGTATTGCCAGGTTCATCGAAAGATCTAGCCCCTAATAGAGAGTTGTTTCACGTTGAGGAGAATCATCAACAAGTACATAAAGGCAGGGACATTGCAAATCCCTCCGCAGAACGTTAACAACAACCCACTCCTAGCACATGGGTCCAATATGGTGGTGGCCTATGATAAGGAGGTCGAGAGAAAGGAAGAGAGCCAATATCGAAGCAGGATGAATTCGAGGAAGCTCTGGAAGATTGTACGAATGGAATGGCTAATGTATTATTAGCCTACGACGAAGAAAGTGCTAAGGACGTGGAGGATGTATACAGCGTTGAAGGTGAGGAAGCAAACCCAGTCCTAAAATACTGCGCAGTTTTAAAATCCCCAAAGTTCACATGGTTCTTTGACCAAGTGGGGATACCGAAGGAGAGTAGGATGGATATAACCCAGGAAATACTTGATATTGGGAGGAAAAGCGTAGTCCCTTCGCTGAGATGGAAGGTAGCCATGGCCAGGTTAGTGAGAAGGTTTCTGTCAGAAGTAACCTTCAGCAATGCAGATAGGGATGTAAGGTTCCCTCATAACAGGCCATTGTATGTGACCGCCAGCATCAACGGAATTAGTTTCGCAAGGACTCTTATAGATGGGGGAGCTTCCATCAATATCATGCCAATTAACTTTTTCCATGCAACCAATATTCCAGAAAAAAGGTTGGTCCCCATGCCTTTGGTGATTTCGGGGTATGATAACCAATCTTCTAAGTCCATTAGGTACGTGAATGTTAGGATTGTAATGGGAAATCTGAGTTCCCATATCAAGTTCCACGTAATATAGAGTGCAACTTCCTACCATCTGCTGATAGGAAGAGTATGGATGCACAATCAAGGGTTAGTTCCTTTAACGTATCACCAACGTGCTAAAGCGAATATCAAAGGAACAGAGGTGACCATTAAGGCTACGAAGAGGTCCTTCACTATCGAGGAATCTCACTTGGTAGATGCGACATTTTATACAAAATTGGAGGAGGATGTCCGCGTCGTAACGAGAATAATAGAGGGAGCATGAGTTTCCTCGATTAGAGAAAGGATGGGGCCCTTCAACAAGCAGAATAAAGAAGTTGCAAACAGCATAAGAGTGATGACTGAAGAAGGTCACCAAATGTCCCCTCGAACCCAAAACATTTTGAAGCAGCTCAAAGATAGGATGAGGCCCAGAGTGGATCCGATGGAGCATGAGGTCCAACGACAAAGTATGCTGAGCCAATTTTCAGAAAAAAGAATAGTTAAAGCTTCTAGAGAAAAAAAAAAGAGGAAGACAGCTACAGCTACGAGCAGACAGTATAAGAAGGTCATCATCGAAGAATGAAATGTGATACATCGATTATAATGGTGTGAACGGGCGGCTGAAGAAGCTGATAATGAGGCTTACCCGATATACAAGTGCTTTTTAGTGGATCGGAGAGGACAATGTATGGTGATAGAAAACTCCAACGTGTAGGAATTTATAGAGGAGGTAGCCGAGGAACCAAAGTACATAGCGAATTAATCAAAACCACAGGTGCAAGAACTAGAGCAGTTGAACCTGGCAAAAGAGGAAGAGGAACTAAGGCCCATTTTTATCGTAAAAGATCTCAGTAAGGAGAAACGAGAGGCTTTGGTTATGTTGATTCGAGAGTTCATCGACATTTTTACGTGGATCACATGGAGATGGAAGGGCTGGATAAGGGAGTCAGTTGTCATAAATTGAACGTAATGACTTCAGCCATTTCGATGAAATAACAAACAAGAATGTACAAGCCTGAGCTAGACTTAAAGATAAAGGAGGAGGTACAGCGCCTATTGGTATCAGGGTTCATCAAACCGATACAGTACCCGCTTTGGCTGTCAAGCATTATCCCAGTAGGAAAGAAAGACAAAAACAAAATAAGGATCTGTGTGGACTTCAGAGATTTGAATAGAGCTTGCCCCAAGGATGAGTTCCCTCTGCCCTCCATTGATAGCCTAATAGATGCAACGGCTGGTCATGAGATGTATAACTTCATGGATGGGTACATAGGATATAACCAGATTAAGATGGACCCCTCGGATGCAGAGAAGATGGCGTTCAGGACCCCGTTGGGCAATTTCATGTAGAGAGTAATACCGTTTGGACTCAAGAACGTTGGGGCTACTTACTAGAGGACAATGATGGCCATTTTCCACGACTTATTCCATAAATTTGTGAAATTCTATGCGGATGATTTGGTCATAAAATGAAGGAAGGAGGAGTCCCATCTAGGCGATTTGAGGACGGTGTTTGACTGATACAGGAAGTATAAATTGAGGATGAACCCATTGAAATGTGTCTTTGGGGTAACAAGTGGGAAATTTTTAGGCTTAGTGGTTGATCGACAAGGGGTGAAGATGGACTAGGATAAGCAGCGAGCGATCTTGGAGATGCAAGTCCAAGAACGGCGAAGGAGCTGAAGAGTTTCCTTGGTAAAGTCTCCTACCTTAGGAGATTTATGCCTGGGTTGGCCGAGATAACACATCCGTTGATGAAGCTACTGTGAGGGAACATGAGATTTAAGTGGGAGGAGATTCACCAGGAGTCTCTCGCTAAGCTAAAGAAGCTACTTGTTTCACCACAGACTATGGTTCCCCCACAGGCAGGAATACCATTGTAGCTATACCTCACATCCACCACGAGGTCCATGGGAGCTTTGTTGGCACAGGAGATCGATGGGAAAAAAGGGTCGGTCTATTACCTCAGCAGAATCATACATGGGCCAGAAGTCAAATATAGTAGCTTGGAAAAACATTGTTTAGCCTTAGTCTTTGTAGAATAAAAAATTAGACATTATATGTTGTCTTTTATAATTCATATTTTAACTAGATGTGATCCTATTAAGTATTTGCTGGAAAGAACGATATTAACTGGTAGAGCAGCTAGGTGGTTCCTCATCCTATCCGAGTATGCCTTGAAGTTTGTCGTTCCTCGCACAATCAAAAGCCAAGCGTATGCCAATTTATTGGCAATTTTCCCCTCGTGAATGTTTGAGTCACCCAAAGAAAGTATTCCAGGAAACGATTTGTAGGCCAATCACCTAGACGTAACGGAGGAGGAATGGACAATGAAGTTCGATGGATCTTCGATGGAAAAGAAAGGAGGAGAAGGGGTTATGCTTTCCAAAGGAATGGAGGAGATTTGCCTTTCCTACAAATTAGATTTCCTTTGTTCCAACAATGAGGAAGAATATGAAGCATTAGTATTGGGATTACTAGAGGCTCTTCGAAGGGGGATTCGTTCACTTTGCATCAAAGGGGATTCAAACTTGGTGGTTCAGCAAGTGAATGGAGAGTACGCATTGAAAGACATGAGACTGGCACCATACAGAACAATCATTCAGAGGCTCCTCTTCCAGTTCCATTGGACAAAGATCAAGAGGCAGCCCAGAACGATGAACCTCCACCTAGACGCCTATGCCACCATTACATAAATTATGGTCATGAGGAGCGATACAACCACCGTCCTAATCCAACGAAGAACAGCTCCCTCGATAGAACAGTCAATTCTACCAATGGGAGAGGACGCAGACTGGAGGGGAGAGATTAAAAGGCAATTGGAATTCGGGGAAAGAGCGATGGGGCTGAGGGAATTAGCCCAATACTTTACAAACCAGGGAAACCTTTACTACAGGAATGCAGGAGGATGTTTGTCGAGGTGTATCGGCCTAAAAGAGGCAGAACGGAGATTGAAGAAAATAAATAAAGAGCACTGCGAAATAACTGAGATACCCCTCTATCGAAAATGCAAAGAGAGGGGTATTTTTAGCCCAAAATGAAACAGGACGCGGCGGAGCTACAATTGAAATGCGACAAATGCCAGTTATTCATCGAAGCAGCTGAATGTCATTTCATGGAAGCTCAACCTGATTAGAGACAACCCAATATTAATTTCATCAGAGACAAAATTGCTCTAGCACAGAAAATTGACGCGATGGGACTCAAGCGAAAGGCCTCAAGATTCTATGTGAAGGAGGGATAACTTTATCGAAGGGGATACTTCAATAGGACATTGTGTTGCATCACAAAGGAAGAAGCAGTCGAGGTCCTCAAGCAGGCGCACGATCCGACTCACATAGGAGGGGCCAAGTTATATGACCAATTGATGACGTTGTGGTATTATTGGCCAATAATGGAGAAAGACTCTTCTGAATTCGTTCGAAAATGCAAAGCTTGTCAACTTCATGGAAATATAATTCATGCCCCATCGGTGGACCTACACTCCCTAACAACGCCTTATCCTTTTCACACTTAGGCGTTCGACCTGGTAGGAGCAATACATCCTTCTTCGAGGGGGAGGATATGGATACTAGTAGCAACGAAGTGCTTCACAAAGTGGGCTGAAGTGATACCACTCAGAAGGGAAACAACGGGGGTGGTGAGCAACTTCATCAGAGAATACATCATTTGCCATTTTGGGATCCCAAAGGTCATCTTTTCAGACAATGGAACACATTTCGTCAATTCAGAAGTAACGATGCTCATAGATAAGTACTCCATTATCCATCATACTTCGACGGTGGCATATCCAAAGGGGAACAATCAGGCCAAAGCAACTAACAAAACTTTAGTTAATATCTTGACTAAAACAATGGAGGATTTCCCAGGAGCATAGGATGATAAGATACCAGCTGTATTGTGGGCCTATCGAACAACCAAGAGGAAGCCTACATGGTATACTCTGTTCTCTCTTATTTATGGGGCTGAGGCAATCCTCCCAGTCGAGTTAGAATTTCCCTCCGCTCGATATGGCTTGTGTAGTAGCATTCTCCCTCAGAATAGACATGTGCAATTAGAAGCAGTGGATGAACATAGAGATAATGCGATGCAACACTTTCAAATGTATATAAAACAGCTCTCCAGGGAATATGATAACTTAGTGAGACCAAGGAAGTTCGTGGAGGGAGACCTCGTACTGAAAGCAGTAGTGAGACACACCCAAGGGGCTTCCTCTACCCAAGTTTGTAGCAAATTGGGAAGGACCTTTCATTGTAAAAGAAGCTCATGACTCAGGTTATTGCTTAATTTCTAGGATGGAAGAAGATAAACCATTCAAGATTAACAATAAATGGTTGAAAGTCTATCATGTGTAGGTAATTATGTTTGGACAACTGATGTACCTGGCTGTTGTTATGAATACACAAGTTCATTTTTATGAGTATGCAAGTTCTTTTTTTTATAACTCAAGAAGATATGAAAGAATTACATAACTTCACAATCTATGCAAATAGTTGTAACACAAATAAATGGCATGAGAAAATAAATATCTTTATTCATTCATGAACTTTGGGGCATTGCAAAACGGGGAGCTATCGCCCAAGAATTACATGAAAAAATGAAGAAAAACATATACAGAAGTTCATTATCCTAAGAGGAACCATAGATCTGGGGAAGAGAAAAAATCTCCAGGGAGGCCCGGAGAAGCTGCTTGGCAAGACCGTTGAGCATTGATAGAGACCTCCAACCCCGTTTGTGCTTGTGTGCGCTCGATAAGGAACTTCTCTCATTTCAGATTCACCAGACGCAAAGCTTCTTCGATGTCATCCACCTCTTTACCAACAGCTTCTAGGAAACTTGGCCAATTTAGCTTCCTCAGCCTGCTGATCCTCCTGATGTTTCCGTAGCAGTTCCCTCTAGATGACCAGTTGCGGGTTCTTTAAAGTCCTTAAATGCGTGATAATCCAGTCAAAACGAAACCCATTAAGACCCAACTCCCTCAAATAACCCAGTAATTGGTTGAGGAGGGGTCTAGTAATGTTTGCAGTTGGAGTATTGGCAATTTCAGCAACAATGGTAGCCATGCCCTGAAGCCTGTAACTCATAATCGAGATGTTTGAACGTAGGTAATCCACCGTGAATGTTTTAGGATGATGGTTCACAAGTTGCTCAACTAACAAACGATGGTTGGCAGGCATTTTAGGAGAACGTTGAAGCACCATCAGGCAGAAGGAGTGAGGAGCCAAGTCGGGCAGAGAAAGCTCGCACCTAGATTCGCTCTCAGCAGCAGCACCGGTCATGGAACCTTGGTCATTATGGCTAGAATCTTTTAAGATGGCAGGTTCCCGATGGGGTGAGCCAATAGGCGAAAGAACTGGTGGGGAATTTTCCCGGGCAACCTGAGAAGAGGTAGAAGAAATAATGAGTTTATGAAAAAATCTTAACAATTATTTTCATTGTTAAGCCACCGATATAGGTGGAGTTTATGAAAAATCTTAACAAGTGTTTTCGTTGTTAAGTCACCGATATAGGTGGAGTTTATGAAAAATCTTAACAAGTATTTTCGTTGTTAAGTCACTGATATAGGTGGAGTTTATGAAAAATATTAATAAGTATTTTTGTTGTTAAGTCACCGATATAGGTGAAGTTTATGAAAAATCTTAACAAGTGTTTTCATTGTTAAGTCACCCATATATGTGGAGTTTATGAAAAATCTTAACAAGTGTTTTCGTTGTTAAGTCACTGATATAGGTGGAGTTTATGAAAAATCTTAACAAGCGTTTTTGTCGTTAAGTCACCGTTATAGGTGGAGTTTATGAAAAATCTTAACAAGCGTTTTCGTTGTTAAGTCACCGATATAGGTGGAGTTTATGAAAAAAAACTTAACAAGTGTTTTCATTGTTAAGTCACAAACATAGGCGAAGTTGGAGAAACTGAGAAATGAAGAGAGAAATTAGCGAAGTACCTCAGCAGTAGTAGGAGCGAGAACAGGAGTCACCACGGGGCCATAATGGTAAAAACCGCTAGGGGTGGGCTCATTGCCTCAGTAGCTTCAACGGGGCCCTTGGATGAAGAAGCCTCAACGGTAGGCAAAATCCCTTACCAATATAAGGTACTAAGGCCAATATGGGCGTATCATCAAAAGAAGACATTGGACCTTCAAGAAATGCCCCAATGTCGGTGGGTACAGAAGAACTAATACGAGGAGCAGCAGCATCAGCCCCGGCCTCGGAAAGGAAAAGGCCACTAAGAGCAAAGGGTGGCGTAAGGTTTGGCGAAAGCTGTAAATATAAAACCTGGTGTTAGACACAAGAAGTAAATACAAAGAAAAAATAAGGGGCAGGAATACATCTAACTTACCCCAGTTATGGCACCAAAAAGGGGAACTGCATTCAGGGGTCTCGTCAACGCAGTGGGAAGGAGAATGTTAGCTATCAGAGACGCCACTTCCACCTAAAACATCCCAGCATATCAGAATGATAAACAAAGCAATAGAAGAAGGAAAAGACGTGAGACTTGATAAGAAATTTACCTCAGGAGCACTCTCCTCGACCGTAACGATGGGCAGAGGGACCTCTTACTCGGAGGGTAATTCAGAAGAGGCTGGAGTAGTTGCCTCTGATTGGACAAATATTTCAATAGATCCAACCATAGTAGCCCCTGCAGCAGCTTCTTTGGCCCATTGGGAGGACAACTAGTGAGAGTAAGTGAAACGTATCAGGGGGAATGGTGAAGGGTAGTGTCGGCTTGAGGGATACTGCAATGACCCCCCACGAAATGGCTTACAGGGGGACTGGGGGGGCAGATCCTTTCTTTTTCAACTTCCTACACCAAAGTTATCAAGAAATGAGCAGATACAACACACCTTAAGAGAAGGGGAATAAGAAATAAAGAATGCATACATACCTCAGATCCAGAGGGAGAACGAGAAGGTATAACCACTGGTGAAGGTGGAGAGGAGGAAGCAACAGAGGGAGTAGAAGATGGAGGTATCTCGGCTGTTCATTTCTTTTGGGACTTAGTGCCCAGAGTTTTCTTCCTTGTTCCCGTTGCATCACCACTTTGAGGTACCCTCGACCTTTTTCTCCTCTTTGCCAATGGCTCAGTCGGATCAACCACGATCATGGGAAAGGTAGTCGAAGGAGGAACGATGACAGCGCGCCATTGAAACTCAGCATTTATTCTTTCAACCTTAGCTTGAATCGGCCTCCTCATCTCTTCAGCTACCTCTGCAGACATAGGAGGGGGAACAGAGGCAATAGGGAATGCCACCAAAGGAGTTTGTGCTTGAACTTTCGATTTGGATTTTGAGAAAACCCCACTTATGGAATTCTTGGTCTTTTTAGTAGGTGGTTGAGAAGGCCCTTCCCCTTTTGCAGCTTCAACCGAAGGGGCCGAAGGGGCAGGTGGTTTGGGGGTTACAGCAGCCTTGGGCTTGGTCCTGGCAATGGGGATCATGGGGCAGTGTGGAGGAAGTTCAGTAGGAGGTACTTTGGGGGTCTGTCTTAGAGGAAACTCAATACCAAGAATGGAATTCCCCTTTACCCTAACTCCAAGGTAGAAAAGGAAAGAACGAGAGGATACATGGGATCCCCCTCGATGAACTCAAAAATTTGGGCTAGTTATCTCGGCCAGTACTTTATTGCAAATAGAGGGGTGGTCACGTCCCCTTTCCTGGTAATGCTGGGAATGGTGACTCGCCCAGCTATTGTAGAACTCACTCCCCATGTAGCGATTGAGGAGAACAAGGAATATGCCTCACTAAAGGAGACCTTGGGGTTAGACAATTAAAAAACTGGGCGAGGAGCCCCTTGATCGAAGCCAAACTAATGGCTGCATCGGTTGGGATTGTAGTGCTCGCTAGTGTATCCCCATTCGGTGTAGGAGGGCAAGTATCCTGGTGAAAACAGAAGGACCACAGCTAGTGAAAGGTCTTTAATAATGACGTCTTGAGTAGTTACCTAGACCACTCTTGCTTCATGGTTGAAAAAACCATAAGTGTAGAGAAAGATATCCTCTTCATAGGGACTCATCACAAAATTCAAAAAATCATTGATAATGGAGGTCAACTCCTTTCGGCTTTATCTTTTGTGATAAATAATCGAGCGTGGTGACAAAATTATTTCCCCAGAAGGAGGGCAGTTGGTCTTGGATGCTATGGCGGGGAAACGCACATAGAAGAAGCCTATGAGGAGGACACAATTGGCAAAGTTGGCCAGGTTGTAACGACCCATAGATCGTTCCATGTCAAAAAAGGGTTTTATCAATCCATGTGTAGATAGATCCCAAGGCAATTTTAGCCATAGGAATCTTGATACCCCGAGACAAACAGAGGGATATGTTGATGAGTTCCCTTCGAGGTTGGTCGTTGGGTTTCCCATTAAAGGAAAATGAGAAAGAACAATAAGGATGTAGGAAGGAAGTTCCAGTGATGTACCTTGACTGGGGGCTGCCTCAGAGGAACTACCTTCAGAAAGATCCTTGAAGAAATAGTTGATAAGAGGAGTGAATGTAGCTTTATTTGAACTACTGATGCCCCTTCGGCATATACGGTCTAACTCCAAACGGTCAGCAGTCTCTTGGGCATCCAGGGCTTCATCAGAATAGGGCTCATGGCCTGTTGCCTCAAGGCTTAGGAGCTCTCACACGTCCTCCAACGTTATTGTAAACTCGCCCCATGCAGAATGAACGTATGAGTGGTAACGTTCCAGTGGGATAACAGAATGGGAAGGGCAATATTATTCTTGGAGAGGGTGAACTCACTAACCACTTAGCTCGATGAAGCCTAATTTTGGTGAGAGTGTCAGCATGGGAACTCTGCGTATGGGAGTTCCAGGAAGAAAAGTGAGCAGGAGATCCCCCAGGGCCCTTAGAAGTCGATGTGGGACCACATGAAGTCCCCTTGCTCAAGACGAAATCGGAGAGTCCCTTCTGGGGATAGAAAGCCCCAGTTGTCAGCACTCTCATCTTCATCACCAAGCGTCAGGGCATCATACTTGGCATTAAAAATGCAAGTCTTACAAGACCCATTAAAGTTATCACCCTTACCGAATATGGGAGATCGACGGTAGAAGCGCAACTGGTCCTGGCGGGTAGCAGTCAATGAGGCATCAGCGGGGGTGGTGACAACAGTGGTAGAAGGTGGAACACTAGTGGCAGACGTGGTAAGATTGCCTGACGAGGCCATTGAAAACAATAAGAAGGTGTAAAGGTTTAGTAAAAAAGGGATGGGGAATGAAAATGGAGGAGAACAACCACAGGTGGTGGCGTAAAAGATGAGAAAAGGAAGAAGCTAGGTAAGAGCTTGGTAAATAATGGAGTTCGCACAGAGTTCTCTCTCTAAAGAAGACAGGAGATGGAAGAATATGAAGGAAAGAGAATGGTTTGAAAAAAAAGAGACGTTTGAAACCTTTTAAGGAACCCGTCTGTTGAGTTTCCCACCACCACTCGTTTAAGGCCGCCTATAATCATTTCAAATGAACACGTGGAACTTTGGGAGGCGTCTTGACAGTTGAAAAGACAGCGCCATGTCATTTAGGAAGCGAGGCCTGAGGAATAAAAATGGTTGCCTTCTTCAACAAGTTTGAGTTTTGGCGCCTGAATTTTTGTCAAACATATCCAACAACTCACAACGGAAAAGATGTCCCAACGGTTCAAAAAAGCTATGATGTCCCCTCGCCATAAGTCCAAATGTTGTTTAAATGGTGACTTGGCTACATCGGGGAGAATTAATACTTTTTTGAACATAGCAATGCGTTACAAGGGAGAGTTTCACTTACCACTAACCAGAACGAGTATTTGAGAAGGTTAGCAGGCCTTTTGGGAGAATTTTGAATAATAAAGCTAAAACGGTTGAGGCTCAACGTCAGAAAAAGTGGCGATGTCCCTTCGCCAAAGCACCAATAAGCTGTAGAGATTCGGTTTAGGTACATCGAGGAGAATTTTACTTTTTTCCTGAAGATTCTAACGCGGTGGTTCTAACGAAGGAAAGGAGGCCATAATTTTTACACGCAAAGGAGGTTCATCAGATTGAGAAGTTTTCATACAGACATTTCTTATTCCAATAACAAATCTCTCCACGAAGGGGAAAATGTAGAGGGGGCTTGAAGGTAATCTTGAGATTAGGGATAATTCCCCTATTTACAACAGTATCTGGGGTTAAGGAAGCTTAGCGTGGCATCTCAGCAAGGCATCTCAACGTGGCAACTCATATTTTAGTTTGTTGTGCTACTTAACCATATTGTATCTTTGTTTATATTGACTAGGATCTATAACGATTGCAATGATGTAATGAGAATAATAATGAGTTTTAGTGTGAGGTCAAACGGTACTCGCGAGAGACTAGGCTTGGCAGGACCTGGGAGAGCTTTCATGCTCTATCGAATTGCCACGTCGTGGGAACTTTAAAGGGACTTGGTTTGGAAGATTGAGAAGTGAGGCACCGTTGGGGCTTGTCCTGACCATCTTAGGTACACTTGGTAAAACATCGAAGGACCCTTAT
This sequence comes from Sambucus nigra, assembly GCA_949130495.1. Taxonomy (NCBI): domain Eukaryota; kingdom Viridiplantae; phylum Streptophyta; class Magnoliopsida; order Dipsacales; family Adoxaceae; genus Sambucus; species Sambucus nigra. Next base: position 55,940,657 of record OX422219.1, read on the forward strand.
CATGGAACCTCGGGCGGACCAGCTTGGACTTCCATCAGTCGTTGAGTTGTGAACCAAATAACCCTCTACTTAATGTCATATCTACTGTAGGTGATGTCACTTGCCAGATAAACAATGTCAAATCTATACTTGAGTAAATCACCGTGGTATTTGGGGCTGTCAGACAGTTGGTTAGCCACCTCTATGGCAACAGCCCCTGACACACAGTGGTTAGGCAAAAGGCATGTCTTTGCATTTAATGTTTATAATATGGAGACAACAAGTGCATCAGGTATTTAATATTGGTGACATAAAGTATGAGGAAGGTCTTTCATAGGCATTGATGACTGAGTTGTCTCGGGGGTGGTGTGGGGGGGATATTTAAGGACCCCAACCACCTTTGAGGAGATGAGATCTTTCTGAGAGTTCAGAAGTTATTGCTAAAGATAATATACATTAGAGAGAGTTATCACAAACTAGAGAGTTTTTACTCATCCATCATTGTCATTTATTACGAAGCTTTTAATACTTGACGGAGATTCTTGAGGGTAGTTTGTGTTTGGCTGTCTGCCAAGGTGTATCTAGGGTGCTTCCTTCTCTCTCCCTCTAGCTAAGATGCTTCTAAGTTCATTCCTACCTTCTGAGTTATACACAAGAGATTTGGGAGTCTAAATTGAGTTCATCTTCATTGAGTGGTATTTGTATGTCTTATGGTTAATCAATAGTTTTCTAGTAAATTTATCATTACTATACTAAAAAGGGGTTCCGCCTCCATCTTATCTAAGCTACCCTCTTACAAACTCTTCTGGCGATCTCGTAAAATTCGTATGCGATTTCGAATGAGCTCAATCTTTGAAGAGGTGTCTAGGATCATTTCAGGTCCAAGGAGCTTATTGTCTCCCACTTCCAAACAACAAGTAGGTGATCGATACGGTCGGCCATACAATGCCTCATACAGTGCCATACCTATCGTAAATTGGAACGAATTATTATATGCAAATTCGACTAACGGAAGGTATTGTTCCCACCCTCCTTTGAAATCAATTATGCACATGTGATGCATATCTTCCAACATTTGGTTAACTCTCTCCGTTTTTCCACCGATTTGCGGATGTTATGTTGTACTTAATCGCAATTCAGTCCCCATTGTGTGCCACACCGCCTAATTAAGTATATATTTCATACATTATATATACTAAATATCAGTCATTACTATTATGTCCTTTTGACACACGTAAAGGACTCTTGGTTCATAACGATTCATCGACCCCAAGTAAGAATTGGTTCGGAAAGATACATCGACCCTAATTATTTATATACACATATTCTAGCTTGGACTCTTTCATCACGCCACCAGTCGAAGGTTTTTTTCGGCATTTTACATAGACCCCAAACCTATGTTAACCTAATGTTAGTTCGGAATACTCCATCGACCCTAACATATAATAACCCTACGTTAGTTTAGAATACATCATTGACCCTAACGTATCTAATTTAGGTATACATCTCTTAAGATAATAGTTCATACAATTTAGTAGGTACACACCCGACATATCCATCATACTTGTACGTAATATAGTATTCTCTTATATTAACCGTATTCGTCAATTTACGATTTCTCACTATAGAATTTATTTGAGTATTCACTCAACTCTAAGGGCCATTGTTACCTCTCACATATAATTTCAGTAGTTATTACTTACCCTACTGGTCTATCACTTGAATTGACTTTACCTCGCCTCGTAACTCAATTCCAAATTTCCCGATACTTTAATCAATCGGTTTATTCTCGTCGGTCCATAATACATGTCCTACATCCAATGGACTTACCGAACCTCAATAATATACCTACTGGTCTTATTATCATTCCCATATAAGTATAATACAAATCCTAGAATTCCCATTCATTCCTGGGAATCAAAGAAACCTTAACCAAGGAAGGATTTGACAAAAACATCTTAAGTCGATCGATCGACTCCTGGTCTCGATCTATCGACCCAGTCGATCGATCAAAATTCAAGATCGATCGATCAATCGATCAGGGACAGTAGAAGTTCGTCTTCTACGTTAGTTTCTTCTTCCCTTAACAAATCTCCAAACTTCATTATAGTACACCAAACTTCGACCCAATTATCCCAACATGTTCACACATATACTAGGACAATTTCCAGTGTTTCAAATACATAAAAAACTCAATTCATTTAAAGAAATAATGGATTAAACTCAGAATTTCTTAAAACCCTAGTTATAGTGTTCTTCCCATATATTAATTCAAAATCTAAATTTTATTCCTGTACATATGTTAAATCATTCTACATGTGATTCCTATCCCAACATGCATAAATATCATTCCTTTCTTATTAAGAGAGTGATTTAACAAAACTATTCCAAAACCCTACACATGGGTATTGTAACTTTATAATTTTTATAATAAACAACTTGCCTTGATAGAGGGGTTCTGATGTCGTGGAGTCGATGATGGATTGATGTTTCTCTTCTTCAATCCTTCCTCTTTTGGCACCTAGGATCCACGATCCAAACCCAATTACCTCTTCAAAAGCATCTTCTAAGCCTTGAGAATGATTTTTTTCTCTCTCTAATGGTCTTAGTGTTTACATGGGTGTTCTAACCCTAACCCCTCTTTCACACGGCTGATAAAAGACTCTCAAATTCGTAGGTCTCCATACCCTCACATGTTAAAAGACCAAAACGCCCCAAAACGGTCTCGGTTTAATCCAAAATTACCCCGAGATTCAATTAGTACCCCCCAGTATACTATTTTGACTAATTCGACCCTTCCGGACTCATCCGTGTCCTCTAAATTATAATTTGAGTCACTTAAAAAATATATTACTCGTTCTCACCCCAAAATGGTTTACATGTGCAAAGTAAAGAATGAGGCAATATTAATCAGTATCTCTCTCGCGATTAATACTCCATAAATCACAATTATTAATAAAACTCACTAAATTACTTCTCATGTGTAATTTAAATTAAATCGTATTTTCTCATTTAATTGTCCAATTTAATTAAATAGAAATATTCAGAAATACGGGGTGTTACATACTCCCCCCCTTACAAAGGAATTTTGTCCTCGAAATTAGGATAAGGCTGGTATTAATACTAAGGACTTTAAACATAACTGCATCCTCTAATACCCAAAAATCAAATCATATCATCCTAAGGGTCATCCCAAGTACATGCCTTGCTTCATTGTAAACCCTTGTTGCATGTTATCCATGCCTCATATATTATAATTAAGTCTCTCACTAATTAATTTCCCAATAGATTTTTCCCAAACTAACGTTAACTCTTGAAATTAAGTTTCTCCCTACTTAATTTACCCTTTCGATGTATATCTATATATAAAACATCTATGTGTATACTATCACTCATACGTAGAATATTATAAGGTATATATTTCACTCACAATATATACTATAAGGAAAATTGGTCCGACAAAATCATCGACCCCAATCGTCCTATCATTTACGTTAGTCCCGAAATCCCTCGACCCCAAGGTAAATGTAATGCATATGTTGGTTCAGACCTTCTGTCGATACCAATGTTTATCATTCATCATCGATTTGGTTCGGAAAATTCATCGACCCCAAATTGATCTTTCATGTATTGGTCCGGAACATCATCGGCCCCAATACAGAATTAAGCATACTTATCATCGCACATAAGTACAAAATCATAAGGTATATATTTCTTAGACATAACATATACTATCAACACTTATTTTATAATCACCCCCCTTCTATAACACTTTTTGGGGTTATTGGCTCTAACTCCCACCTCGATCACCAATAGTGATTTGTTATTTTGTCTCGGAATCACACCTCAAGCACCAATATATATATATATATATATATATATATATATATATATATATATATATATATCATCGCACATGAGTAGATAATTTAGGATCTATATATTTCACACTTCATATATTCTAAAATGTCATACTCCAATAGGATGTCCTCATATCACGCATTAAGGCTAAGAGTTCGGAATGTCTCCTCGAACCACACCTCAAAGTACATATAAGTTCATAATAGGTACCCACGAACCTAATCCTCATTTGAAGTCCATATAGGTACACTCACGCTACCTATAAATATGCTCATATAGGTATACATTTAACCTATGAATTGATCAGTGGGTTCTACCAAAATTCCATTATCGTTAGAGTGTAGTATCTTCCTTTCTCACAACCATGGAGTCATAGGTGAGACAACATACTCAAAATAAAACTTCATTTCCATTCCTCCCTGACCATCTCTCACGGGGTGGGATTTTAGGACTTCATCCCGAATCCCAACAATATAGAGTGACACCTTTCACTTGTGCACTCTTTCTTTCCCACGACATACTAGTCCATCCCGGCCAACCCATTTCTCTACCCCAATGGAATGTTGACTTAGTTACGATGTTCACAGTCCATCCATAAATTATAAGCCTGCCTACGCATTCCATCACTAGAAACGTAGGTTCACCACCAAATTTCGGTTTCTCATTTCGAGCCCATCTTTCTCTATCAACTAGTGTGGCGTCTGGAGACAATATCACTATGTCTCTTCCACAACACCGCTTCCCACTTACATCATCTTTCCTTAAGTGTTACTATATTCCCCTTTCTCTCCGGGTATTTTATACTTTACAATTTGTGCACTCTTCGTAATTGGCGCACTTTTAGGGTTGTTACCTTATAAGAATCAACATTTTAGTAATGCGTAAGTCACTCTCAAGACTTAGTCAAGTAGAACCTTGTGTTACTTCTTCATAACAGTTAGGTCTCCCATATCAAGAGATAACCTTAGAACGGCTTCCCACTGATTCTTATCCCATAGGGTGTGCTGGATCTCTCTCAACATATAAGCTTGGATCATCGTCTATCTCCCATCACATTCAATCCATTTCATCAATATGACTTGCCTCATAACTTCCCCACCGGCATACTTATCAAAAATAATTTTCCGCATCCCTCTATCTCGGATGACTAAGAAAGCAAATTGACTAGGGCGCCCATACACCCTTTTTTCGTGCACATTTGTAAAAACATTGAAACTGCCGCACTCGTAACATGCTTTTTTTCAACTCTCGCCTTGTCTTCACGGCATGACTGAAATATTGCGGGTATTCTCAATCCCCTATAGACCAAAAATCAAATTCTTGCCCACAAAGTCCCACTTATCCCTTTGTGGTGAAATAAGCCTTTCAGTGTTTCTCCACAACACTACCGGCTTCACTAATGCCCTAGCATCTAACAATGTCTCTTCTCCTGACGTGCATAAAAATCAGTCGTATCCCCTTTCACAACCAAACTTAAACAAGGGACTTCTCCCCATGCATTCTTACTGAGCATTGTCGGAACAACACATAGTCGAGATACTCAAATTCCATTCCCCGAAAATATGTTCAAACATACTTCAATATCTCTAAAGGAGTCAAGTGGCACTGCGGTTATACTATCACTAAGTCCTTAGCACTAATCATAACAACGAGCTCGATCTCTCCACTCAGCGGTCATATGATATACCTTGAATCACATCATTAAAGTCCATATACACTGGGATCAATCATTATGAGACATCCATAATCTCTGAAGTCTCCAATATACTAATGAATAATGCGAGCTCGGCCCTCTTTTAGGTGAGGCATCGTCATATACCTCATTCACTCGAGGCTAAAACTCATAAAATTCTTGACCATCGCACCGGTGGTTCAAATGGTTCCCGGACATAATATGCTTGTACTTCTAGGAATGCAAAGCTTATCGGAGTTATTATTCCCTTAAATAACTTTGGGCAAGATCAAAATGAGTGGTCTTACGTCCCACATCAGACATCATTTCATAAATCCCCTTGTTTCAGGCCACACCAACCAATTTAGGATATTCCTCCTCTCGGACTTTGTAGAATCGATTTTTGAACACTATCATCATGGTTCCCTTAGTTCCGTTGACCAAGAGGAACGTATTATTGGACTTAACAGTCCCGACTTAGAATCAAATCAATGAATCCCCTAGTGGGTTTCCACTTATGGCTTGCACTAGCCCTATTACTTATAGTCTTACTCTTTGACTAAACCCTTAAACTCTTTTAGCTACGCTTACTTAGGAGCATTTACATCAGCCGTATAAGAAGCACCGTCATACACATAAGTCGTCCAAGAAGAGTTTACCCAAAATTGTGGGCGACAACAACTCGTGAGTCCATTCTCTCAAGGGCTCTTTTTTTTCCTTGTACCTGTGTCATTGGGTACAAGTTCACTTCAACAGATAAATTCCTTTCCTACCATTTGCCTCTACCAGGCTTTCACGTGATGGGTTCAGAAATTTCCATTTACTTTCCATCTGAATCATCATTGGAGGAATTTGCGGTTAAACTATACTTAAGATACCTCTATTTATATAATGACCCTCGATCCAGATGTGGTTACTAGTATCCTTACCAAGTTGCCTCTATAAAAAATTACCCAAATTTTCACTTATGAGTACTTCTACTCTATCCCTAATGTCAAGACCTCTGAATATTCTACATCCATTGGTTAACATGCATAGTCGACGTTTTCAGTCCTTCAGACCTCCTCCCATTATCACTGAGTTAGGCGGGTCTAGATTATCATCACCCTATGCCGTCGTGGTACTTGGTAAATGCATGTTATGCCCCAATAGTCCTTACAGAATATACTTCCATTACACACTAGGAGTGACCTCGACAACGGTCATCTCTTCCATGATTACCATCCTCGAACACTCCATGCTTCATGTCGAGCCCCTTCCTCCTGTAGTTATTTCAACGCTTACGCTGGTCCTACTGCCATGTTCAACGTACCATACCCCATTGAACTCGTATATATATCACTTCATCCACTAAATAGATAGAGAATGTAAACAACATACGTAGAGGAGTATAAAAATCCTAAGATAGGGATCTATATTAATCAAATGATACGCCGAAAATATAGTAAGCCATACAGATCCTACGGACACTAGAACCCAATGCTCTGATACCATCTGTGACACCCCACCTAATTAAACATCGGGTGATCAAGCATTTATTAAATTAAAACAGGTTTCTCAAATGGTTCATTCTTAGCATCACTGTCGATAACCTTATAATTACTAATTACCAACGTGAAAATTAGATCGGTGCCAAATTTTATCTTTCTTAAAATAGATAAATCAACCATGCGGAACAAAGTATAAAAATCACCATGTACTACAACCCAATCAACAAAATATAAGTACAGGAGAACAAGAGTATTACCGAATAACCATCGGCTAAAAATCTCAAAACAAGAATAGAACAACCACTAGTCTGAAACTAAACATATGAGACTGATACCGGACCACAAGTCCATACACGGAATAGTGTGAAATCTTGCACTAGATCTGAAAGAGAGATATCGTCTAATCAAAATCCTGTAAGCATCCACTGTGTTACAGCTTCGAGTCCCTGGAATGAAATCAGCATACATGGCGTCCCTGTGGCTGGACACCTAAAAGGTTTTGAAAATATTTTCTAGCAAGAGTTAGTACTCAAAACATTTTGAAAATATTTAAAAAACGTTTATCACAATATAAAATGCGGTTATTGATTACACATGTTAGGCTCTCGTTCACTCTCTTGAGTTTACTCACTCCTCATCTATTTTGCACACCTAAAGTTCTACACTTAGCCTACCTAGCCATATCTCCCAAGCTAACTAGGACTAAAGTAGTCATCTGAACTTATCTATACCTAAGTTCTCATACCTCCCATATAGTACATCCATTTCATTAACATCTCGCGAAGGTTAATTAATTCTCAAGTAACATTTCACCTATGTTATGTTTCAAAACTTCTCATTTAGTTTCAATACTAAATTTCTACAATTCTCACAATTAATATCTTCCCACTTTTTTAATTAAGTTTCACTACTTAAATTACTAATTAGATATTCTCTATCTAACGTTACGTTTCATAATTAAGTTTCACTACTTAACTTACCAGTTTGATATGTATCGTTAAACACATCATATATTAATCTACTAACACACAAAAGTAGAATATCATTAAGTATATATTTCACACATAATATATACTAAATATCAGTCATTACTACTATGTCCTTTTGACACACGCAAAGGACTCTTGGTTCGGAACGATTCATCGACCCAAGTAAGAATTGGTTTGGAATGATACATCGACCCTAATTATTTATATACACATATTTTGGTTTGGACTCTTTCATCACGCCACCAGTTCGAAGGTTTGGTTTGACATTTTACATCGACCCCAAAACTATATTAACCCAATGTTAGTTCGGAATACTCCATCGACCCTAACATATAATAACCCTACGTTAGTTCGGAATACATCATCGACCCTAACGTCGCTAATTTAAGTACACATCTCTCAACCTAATAGTTCGTACAATTTAGTTGGTACACATCCAACCTATCCATCATACTTGTACGTAATATAGTATTCTCTTATATTAATCGTATTCGTCAATGTACGATTTCTCACTATCGCATTTATTTGAGTATTCACTCAACTCTAAGGGCCTAGTTACCCCTCACATATAATTTCAGTAGTTATTACTTACCTTACTGGTCTATCACTTGAATTGACTTTACCTCGCCTCGTAACTCAATTCCAAATTTCTCGATACTTTACTCAATCGGTTTATTCTCGTCGGTCCATAATCCAAGTCCTACATCCAATGACCTTACCGAACCTCAATAATATACGTACTGGTCTTATTCTCATTCCCTTGTAAGTATAATATAAATCCTAGAATTCCCATTCATTCCTGGGAATCAAAGAAACCTTAACCAAGAAAGGATTTGAGAAAACCCTCTTAAGTCGATCGAACGACTCCTGGTCTCGATCGATCGACCCAGTCGATCGATTGATCGATCAGGGGCAGAAGCAGTTCGTCTTCTACGTTAGTTTCTTCTTCCCTTAACAAATCTCCAAACTTCGTTATAGTACACCAAACATCGACCCAATTATCCCAACATGTTCCCACAGATACTGGGACAATTTCCAACATTTCAAATACATCAAAACCTCAATACATTTAAAGAAATAATGGATTAAACTCAGAATTTCTTAAAACCCTAGTTATGGTGTTCTTCCCATATATTCATTCAAAACCCAAATTTTATTCCGAAATAATTATCAAATCAGCCCTGAAGATTATTCCTCTACATATGTTAAATCATTCTACATGCGATTCCTAACCCAACATGCATAAATATCATTCCTTTCTTATCAAGATAGTGATTTAACAAAACTATTCAAAAATCCTACACATAGGTATTATAACTTTATAATTTTTGTAATAAACAACTTGCCTTGACAGAGGGAGTCTGATTTGATGGAGTTGATGATGGATTGATGCTTCTCTTCTTCAATCCTTCCTCATTTGGCTCATAGGATGCAAGATCCAAACCCAACCTCTTCAAAAGTATCTTATAAGCCTTGAGACTGATTTTTTTTCTTCTCTCTAATGGTCTTGGTGTTTACATGGGTGTTCTAACCCTAACCCCTCTTTCATACGGCTGATAAAAGACTCTCAAATTCGTAGGTCTCCATACCCTCACATGTTAAAAGACCCAAATGCCCCCGAACGGTCTCGGTTTAGTCCAAAATTACCCCTAGACTCAACTAGTACCCTCGGGTATACTATTTTGACTAATTTGACCCTTCCGAACTCATCTGTGTCCTCTAAATTATCATTTCAGCCACTTAAAAAATATATTACTCATTCTCACCCCAAAATGGTCTACATGGGCTAAGTAACTAGAATGAGGCAATATTAATCAAGATCTATATCTCGATTAATACTCCATAAATCACAATTATTAATAAAGCTCACTAAATTACTTCTCTTGCATAATTTAAATTAAACCGTATTTTCTCATTTAATTCTCCAATTTAATTAAATAGAAATATTATGAAATATGTGGTATTACACATTGCCTCTTGGAAACTTCGCCAAAAATGGGATACACAATTTTTGTCTCGTTCCGACACTATATTGATAGGCAACCCATGAAGTTTCATAATTCCTGCAATAAAGAGTTGGGCATAGCGTGTCGTATTGTAACCCGTCCATACCGGTAGGAAGTGTGCTGATTTGGTTAAACAATCGACAATTACCCAAATGGAATCACGATCACTTTGCGACATCGACAATCCTGTGATGAAATCCATTGATATGCTCTCCCATTTCCACACTGGTATTTCTAATGGTTACAGCAATCCAGTTGGTCACTGGTGGTCCACCTTGACCAATTGATAAGTGGAACATTGGGAGATAAATTAAAAAATGTTCATTTTCATTCCTGCCCACCAGTATTGATGACGCATGTCTTGGTATATTTGTCCCCGCCTGGATGTACTGCAAATCTTGAGCCATGAGATTTAGTCATGACAGCACGCCTCAAGTCACCCTCATCCGAGACTATAAGTCTTCCATGGAAATGTAACCCACCCTCAAAACTAATAGAGTAGGACTCCGCTCCCTCGGTCAACAATTTACATACCCGGTCTTGACAGTCTTTATCCCCTCCTTGCGCTTTTACGACTCGCATCATAATAGCAGGCGTAATGGTCAACACCGACATGCATGCTCTGGCTACAACATCATCCTTTCCAAGTTCTTTCAACTTGGTTTTCCATACCTCCGCTAGTTTCTTCACGGTCCTTCGACTCAGGGCGTCAGCTACCACATTTGCCTTGCCTGGGTGGTAGTGAATATCGAATTAATAGTCCTTTACGAACTCCAACCACTTTCGTTGCCATATATTTAGATCTTTTTATAGGAACAATTGTTGTAACGACTTGTGGTCCGTGAAGAGACTAAATTTTTCACCCAGGAGGTAGTGCCTCCATATCTTCAAGTCGAACACCACCGCAGCAAGCTCTAAATCATGCATGGGATAATTATTTTCATGGGGTGTAAGCTTGTGAGACACATATGCAATGGATCTATGCTTCTGTTATAGCACACCCCATAATCCTTGTAGAGAAGTGTCTGATTGGCAATGAGAGTATAGGAGTAGAGGTCAACTTGTCCTTCATCCCTTTAAAAGCTAGATGATATGAATCATCCCAAATAAATCACACTCCTTTTTAGGTCAAGTTCATTAAAGGGCCCACAATTTTTGAAAACCCCTTATGAAACGACGATAATATCCTTCCAAACCCAGAAAGCTACGGATTTCAATTGACATCATGGGTTGATCCCATTCACTCACCGCTGCAACCGTGTTCGGATCTACGGAAATACCTTCAATCGTCATGATATGCCCCCAAAATTGCACTTCTTACAACCAAAAGCCACATTTCTCGAACTTGGCATAAAACTGATGAGCTCGTAGTGTCTACAGGACCAATCGCAAATTTTTGGCATGACAAGCTTCAGTTCGAGAATAGAATAAAATGTCTTCAATAAAGACTATCAAAAATTGGTCTAAAAAGTCCCAAAATACTCGATTCATGAGGTCCATAAATACCGCAGGATCATTGGTTAATCCAAAAGGCATAACCAAAAACTCATAGGACCCATACCTAGTTAAGAATGCGGTTTTCGACACGTCTTACTATCGGATCCTTAACTGGTGGTAACCTATCCTCAAATCTATTTTAGAGAAGTAAGACACTCCTCTTAATTGATCAAACAAATCGTCAATTCGAGGTAATGGGTATTTTTTCTGATGGTTACCTTATTCAACTCATAGTAGTCGATATATAATCGGAGGGAACCATCTAACTTTTTCACGAAGAGTACAGGGGCACCCCATGGCGATGTGCTACGACGAATGAACCCCGCCCCAATAGTTATCAAATTTGATTCTTTAACTCCCTCATTTCTAAAGGATCCATACGGTATGGAGCTCGCGCAATCCTCCTGGTTCCTGACGCTAGGTCAATTACGAACTCAATCTCACGACTTGGAGGTAAGCCAGGGATCTCATGAAAGACGTCTTCAAATTCCCTGACAACGGGAATCGAGTATAATGAAATCAAGATTTCTTGTAAAGTCTCCTCCTTCATACAATAAAAGTGGGTGCTTGAACCTCCCTCCGGAAGAGGCATTTCTACCAAAAACATTTCTTGTCCCGGAATGGTAAAAACTATACTCCTCCCACAACAATTTACAATGGCCCGGTACTTTACTAACCAATCCATTCCAAAAATAACATCATACCCAACCATATCCAGGACGAGTAAATCAACCTCAAATCATAATCTATCAAGGTCTATTCCCACCCCCTTACAAATAAAAAGTATAAGTGAGACATCACCCATAGACGACTCGATGCTAGTGAAGGTACTTTTGACAGACTTAAACAATATCGTAGAAAGAGAAAATTTCCTAGCAATAAATGAGTGTGTGGAGCCAGTGTCAAATAACACCCGACCCATAAACCCCTGGATGGGAAACTTACCCTCAATAACTGGCGGTGCTAACGGTGCTAGAAAAAACAAAGCATCTTGGATATTGTAAATAGGTCCAAACTGGAGTTGTCCCTATTCCAGTGGGACGGCTAGGATAGGTGATGGAGTTTGTGAATGTGCCTGTGGATTTTGAGGGCCTCCTAGCAATTACCCCTTGTTCAACTATGGACAAGCTCTTTTCATGTGACCTGTCTCACCGTACTAAAAACAACGAATCACAAACCCTCCAGATATCGGCCTCAGTTATTGTTTTGAAACTGCCCTGCACCTTGGACCTGCTATCCTCGACCCCCATTATTCCCTCTACCCTCTTGGTCCGGTTGGCCCAACTGTGACTGTTGCTGAGCACCCTGACCGTGCCAAAAACCACCTCCTCTAAAGTTGAAACCCCCAAAGCGTTGCTTCTTAGCCGAGTCCCCCTGCCAGAGGTCCCGTTCCTTCTATTTATTCCCAGACTGCTGTGGTGGAGGTAGTGCTCCACCGGCACCATTACCTCCTTGTTTACTAGATTGACCATAATCTCCTATCTTCTTACTCACCTTCAAATGAAGGAGTTTATCCTGGCAATGGAGTAAAACTACATTCATCACGTCGCCAAAAGTTTGCATAGTCGGGTTCCCCAAAAGATATTGCCTTATCCTCTAACTCAAACCCCCAACAAACTTTAAAATCCTCATTTCTTCTAGATTTACCTCATTTGGCACAAAGTTTTCCAAGCGAGTAAATTCTTCTTCATATTCCGCCACTTTTCGTTCTCCTTGAATCAAATTCTGTAGCTTCCTCCTCATCTCTTTCTGGATTGCTGGAGGAAAGAACTTTCGATCAAACAAAGTCTAGAATGCCTAGATAGTCATGATATCCCTTTGTTTCAGAGTGGTTACCAACTTCCACCATTGGAAAGATGCTCCCAAGAGTTTAAAAGTGGCGAGAATCTGTTTCTGCTCTTCGCTACATTCCACCATGCGAAGATGGCATTGAATATCCTTATTCTATTAATTGGCAACAATCACATCACTGCCACCCTAAAATTCTGGAGGATAACCTTTCAAGAAGGATTCTCTAACTCTTTCCCATGTGGAAGGTCCTGTATGAGCCTGAGCCACCGGTGCTACCGGTTGTCGAGCTTGGGGGAATTGTTGTGCCATAGCGGTCATTACATCGTTTACCACCCGGGCCACAATATTAGCCACCTCCGTCACATTTATAATACCGTGCGGTGGTGGGGGCTCTACATCATCTTCTACTCAATTTACCCTTGTCGGGCGACCTCGTCTTGGCGGCATCTGAGATAAAAAGCAACTAGTCAATATACAGTTAAAACAATTTATCCTTACGAGAAAATCATAAACGCAGATAAGAAAAATAGCCCTAATAATAGGGCTCTAAACTAAATAAGGCTATGGTAGAACGTGATAAGTCCGCATAGATCCTAAGGACTCTAGAACATGATGCTCTGATACCATTTGTGACACCATGCTTATTAAAATAAGAGGTGGCCAACTCGCTACTCTAATAAAAACAGGAATCTCAAACGGTCCATTCTTAGCATCACTGTCGCATAATAATAATAATACGAGACAACCACTAAATATTTTTTTAAACGGATGTCAGATATAATTTTGCAAGTTGGATAAATTCAATTCCATCATTCAGTTTATAACCAAGAGGTTGATGTATATAAATATATATACTAGTTTAACAACAATTCTAGAAAGCCTAACCGAATAAGCTATCAGTTAACAGACTAAATACAAAACATTACACCAAGTATGATAGTATGTACGAATACTAAGCTTGGGAAACACGCCTGAATGTACAGACGTATCATAGCTGGAGTATCAAAAGAAATGACGCATCTACTACAAAAAAGTCTTACAATATCCACAAAATGTCATAGCTCCTTAACACTGGGAAGGAAAGTCAAAGCCGATGCCCATGCAGCGGAGCACCTGAACAAATATAAGAACCACACAAGAAGTGGAAATATAAACGGGTCAAGGCCCGGTTTGATATGATATATATATATATATATATATATATATATATATATATATGTGTGTGTGTGTGTGTGGGAATAAAATGCATGACAGTTATGAATGCTACTTTCATAAACAAGTTAAATTCTCCCTTCATTCAAAGTATCATCCTCATCTCTCTCTTAAGTGCACATCCTAGCACATACAATTTATGTTAAGTTAAACTTCCCATCTACTTAGTAGGAATGACCCAACTCTATTTAACATGCCGAGTCTACCAATTTAATATGATCAAGTGAGACAATAATCATTAGGGACTATATGCAATTAAAGTTGGTTCACAATTCTCTTAAATCAATTTAATCATTCGTGTGAAATACCATTTCAGTGAGAACAGTTACAATTATATAATAACGGTTCTAAGACCATCCTTCCGGGAGTCACCCCACTGAATGCGCCCTTAAATACACCTTCTAGGGCCTATAACCATGACCACTTGGGTATCCTAAATCGCAACGCATGGGAAGCGACCATATACCTTCAATAGTGAGTCATAACTATACCCGAAATTACCTCACTTCGAACCATACAAATCATACCATGTAACAACCGCTATCCTGGCTTGAAGACTTATACTCTCCCTTCATTATTAGCCATGTGATTCACCTTTATCGCGTATTTCCCCTACGATAGCATTTAGAGAGGTATGTGTAAACGTGCCATAGTCGCAAACTATATCAATTTAAACATATGTTCCTTATTTCTGAAATCATGTGTACCTACAAAATTTGGATATAAGAGATAATTACTCTCATAGTAGCCCCCGAAGGTCTAACATAATGCCACCCAACTCTGTACTAGTCCAACCCTTGTTTACTAGACTAAAAGAGGCATTATACTCCTATAACTAGTCCCCAAGATGAGCCCGAACACTCCCTCACTATCCTAGAGTATCACTGTCATTATGTGAGGTCATAATACTTCTTAATACATCCTAAGAGAAAGTTCTTAAGCCTTAAACCCAAAATAAACGGAATAAAAACCAAGTTGGAAAATTTTCCTAAAACTGTAGGATTTTCAAATCGATTCTCTTAGGACCGAATCGATTCGCACAAAAAGAGAATCTATTCGGCTGAGGAATCCAACCTTCTGTCTAAGCCCAAATTGATTCGGCCTTAACTTGAATTGATTTGGTTCCTCAGACCTGTAGCCACCATTTTAGCGAAGATTTGCTAAGGAGGGAGAATCGATTCACCGTAGTCGAAATGCGTAGTTGTTACTACGGGTTGATATGAACCCTAAATCCCCCAAATCTCTTTTCTTCTACTACACCCAATAACATCCATCAATAACTTCATCATATCATTCCTACACAATAACCCACCAATATATCTAACTCTAATCATGTCTAAATCCAATACCTAAGGGTTTAAGCACCAAAATCATCTATAACCATTTTTGGTTCAAACTCAAGAACATAAACCATGAATGCAATTTATTCAACACAAGAATATATTTATGCAAGTTTAATAACTTGGCTCAAGATCGTAGCTTTGGATTATCTTCTCGTTGCAACGATTTCAAGCCCAATCACCATACTCTCTATTTTCTCTTCTATCTCTCAAGCTCTCATTTCTCTCTAACTTCTAGGTTTACAAAATACACAAATGAGATATAAATGCTCTTGCAAGACTTAAATGCCCAAATACATTAAGTTTAACATTAAATGCTACTACCTACTTAAAATGACTCGTAACATCATATTTAAGTCATAACTAGCCAAAAGTACCTCGGAACCCAAAAACGCACCTTGCACTTGTTTTGACTATCTCAACCATTCCCGGACTAACCGTGCCCTTTAAACTGTCATTCAGAATATCGTTTATTATTTTCTATTCCAACGTCACATTAACAATCTAATAATAACACGAATGGAATATAGATCATAACCGTAGCTTTCAAGCCCAACGACTCAACATAACATAATATTACACTATTTACATTCGCGTAATGGTAAATATGCAATACTCATAAATATTAACTCTTAAATTACTTTAATTAATATTTGATTCAATTTCCTTTATTTTATATTACTAACCCACATGGCAATTTAATATAGAAATAATTACTCAAAAGTAAGGGGTGTTACACAAGGAAGCTGCTGAAGGGAGATCAAAACAGTGTCAGAAGCCTTTGAGAGTGGAGTAACTCGTGTAAGTATGTTCTGAACTTAGTTTAGGATCTTTTATTGCATGCTTGGTGCTGTAACTTGTAGCGTGATTTTAGTGGATTTTTGTTTTATGGCGTAGAGGTCACCGTTGATGTTTCCCTTATGTTAGGGTTTTACCCAGTTAAAAATCGTGTGTCAAATTTGCTTGAATGTTCTTAATTTCTTTGGTGAACATTATCTCACTCAAGACTTAATTGTAGGGTTTAGTTTTAAAAACCTAAGGTAATCAAACTAACGAATCTAAAGAACATATTCAAAAAATCGTTTAACACATCTTGTGTTGTATTTTGAAAAGAGTTTTGTTCAAAGAGTTTATTCGGAGTTTACTCAAATTATAACATTTTGTTATTAACTTAGTAAGCGATTTTTTTCATATCAGTCTCCCTTGTCTTGCCTTTGGTGGGATTATCTGTTATTTATAGGGGAGAGAGATAGAGTAGGGGAAAGGTAGGCAGTTACACCTTTCTACATTTTAGGATACATTTAATGATGATTCAGTTATAATCAAAACAAAGGGTGGGCCGCTATGCAAGATAACCCACGTACATATAAGCGAATATGTCCATATTCCATCATGTGACCCACACGCGCCTTGGTGGGTTTGACCATTAATATGAGTTTGTAGTGGTTAGTTATCTAGATGACTAAGAATATCATTCAGTCAACCAGAGAGATGATTTTCCGACCACGTTACTGAGTAATACGAGCACCTTGTGATGATAAGTTTTATAATACTATTGGTTCATTCCATATTCTACATTTATGGTACAACACCAATCATTTCCTTTTTCCCTCCAAAACCCTCACCCATTCCCTTTGATTTATAAATGACCCTAACTTTGCAATCGTGATTTATGGAAAGGGATCCGTTAATAGCTGCATACTAAACATTTGAGGAAGTGAAACCTTGTATTTTAGGGAGGAAAAAGCTGCCAACTTTTCTACACCTCTTATTATAGCTTTGGGAAGAAAACTTATTCGTCAACTTATGGAGAATATTGTAAAACCATTTTTAAGAACACCATAATATTAATCAAGAAAACATTAATTTGATTAACTTTTCACATACAAATGTTCTTAATAAAAGGATCTTGGATTTTCATGATTATCACATTTAACATTATGCGAAACATAAATGGTGTTAAAATAACATACCTCCATTATTGTCACAACTAGAAATATTGGAAGAGAATTCAACCTTAACGATGTCTAATCGGGCTGAATTTTGGAATACAGCTTCATCATGTATGTAGGAAGAACATATTTCAATTTCAACACATTCCAACGAATGAATCTCCGAGTACAACCAAAACACTATTTGAAAATTTCCCCTCCTTTAGATTTAGATTTCTCTCCCTTTCCTATAATTTCATTATGTTGTCTTTCAGTATCTGAATGATGGAAATCAGTAACTTATTTATAAGCAGGGACATGACCTAAATCTCCAATAGCCACTTAATATCAACCGTCCATTAACGTAGATGCCCAAGAGTCCTTTTGACTCTTGCTATTTGGATTACCCTTTCATTAACCAAAGTGACGCTTAGAATTAATATAATTATTGAATACATAATGGAGAATTATATAAAATAATTCTAACAGTCTCCCACTTGATCCATAATTATCATTAAATGGTTTTTCATAAAGACCTTAATCAAATAACTCATCAATGCGAGTCATGACGCTCACGTACTAATTCAGGAGTATGATCGCTTCCATGTACCACAACATTAACAACTTATCAAATAAGGCCTATAAATAGGGTTATTCCATAATAGTCCAAGAATGTCTTTGTAAAAGACTATTTCTGTCACATTCTTTCATTTGCATGCATGTGTACAATAATGACAGAAATAAATGATTATGAAACACTGTATGATATTATATGGTAGTGTCAAAATGAGAACTAAAAAATCCACCACATCAAGATTCTATCGGCTATACTTTAAGAATCGTATCTTAAGCATGCTTCATTAATGTCTTTCGTGATAGCCTAATTATGTGGATTTTCTATGTTAACACTTGTACAAATGTGTTAAATAACACTTGTTTCAGAACTTCTTCTTTATAAGGTATTTGCATTTAATGTGCTTAGTTACTCACATAATACCTAATGTATCTTAATAAAGAAGATTGCAACGATAATATCATAATATTTCAGCGGTTGGCAATATTATCGGCAACTCCAAGTCCTGAAATTAAGTTATGTTGCCATAATCAATAAGTTATAACATCAAAGCATGTTACAAATTCAGATATCCATAATAGTCAATGGATTGTGTTACACTCCTTCATTATATTAGTCATTAAACCAAAATAAACATAAGTAGATAAGAGTGAAATTCATACTTTTCATAAAGCTAGTAAATATGAGTTGTAGTAACTGATCGTCCAAAAATGAACAATTAACTTTAATGTGAGCATATAATCTTTTGGTATATCATAAATTACATATAAAAATTCATGTAACATTTTGTTTCTCTACTTTACAATAAATTGAATGTACCACTGATCATAAGTTGTATAAATTGAATATGCAATGATTAGGAAGTATATAACGGTATTACTTCTAAAAACATCATATTTGGGAAACTTAATTAAGTTTATACAATTAATTCTATATAACATGTTTAAAATATCATAAGGATGATAGTTTTCACATACACTAAATGTAACTCTCATTATAATGAGTTACTCATCCCATAAGAATTTTATGCCCTTATAAAAAATGACGTCCTTGGAAAAGGGGATAAGGTTTATTTATAACCCTTTTCTCATTGCACAAAAAACATTTTACTACAATTTAACATAAATGCAATTCAAGGAGATATCGTAGTCCAGTAAGTTTACTTCTTATGATTTTGTGAAAGCAAAACCAAATGTTTATCCTTATGTCAATTTCATATTCATGTAGATACACCACGCAATCATTTAGAATAGTAGACTCCATTTAAGATCTTCTTAATACTATTCTTTATGATTTTATCTACATTTGTCTCACAGTGACAAATATCATAATTTAGTGGTTGATCATTTATTTGTTCTTTATTGTTTAAACAATCCAACAACTAAAAGAACACGTATTGAAGAAATTTATGAGTAATGGGATGAGTACCCTACCTTCCTTTAAAATCATATTTTATGATTTTCAACTCCCACTAATTTCACCATTCATAATGAATTTGACATTCGATTTTCTTTAATGCAATAAGTACATGTCAATGACAATTATATGATCTATGTAGGTCCACTTTAAGGGAATTTTCTCATAATCTCCCACTTGAGCCACATAGGTCATCCGTATGTTAGATATTGTAATACTTTAAGGGCATAACTCGACTATCAATATTTATAAGAGATATTACAAAAATCTTGTCCATAAAAAAATTATCATAAGGAGTGTAAATTTAATTTGGTACAAGATTAAAGAGTTTTATCAATAACATTATGATTATGATGCGGGATCAAAACAATCTTTAAAATAAATATAGCCAAACTTTATATTGTACAAAATATCAAAGGAATATCATAACCTTTGAGAAGATTGAAAGATGCTTTAAAAACATCCCTAACAATCAAGTCAAGACAAATATTTTTCACGAAAATTGGAAACATTAAGGGTTTATGAAAAAAAAATGACTTGATTCCCCAAGAATGAAAGAGAAGAAATCTTCTTTTCATTTCTAGTTTGTTTTGTAAACAATCCTTGCATCAAAAATGAATACTTTATGTAACACAATAAGTTTAATTTGCAAACTCTACTAAGATAAAAACTCGTTTCAAATCATAAAGGATACATATTATCTCTATCATTATTAGTTCGAGTGTGCAACATGTAAACCAACTTAATTTCTTTAATCTCGTCAAACTTATATGGAGTATTCCACACAATATTGATCATTAAAAGTGGACTAAAAAAATAATCCAACATAGTAATCGAGAGAAACAAAATCAGATCATAATTTGTTAAAGATATGAGACAAATTATTCACTACATTAATACTTTGATTAGGCAACACATACATTAATATCTCTCTAATACCTAATGTGAATTTTATTTTTTCATTAGTAATCATTGATTAGCAATTATATGATGCTTGTAGATACTGGAGCATTATATATACATGACATATACTTGAATAATGTATATGATATATAGAGTTCATTTAATCAGTCAAAATTAATTCTTTGTAAGGAATAATTGGCTGATGATTAAACTCAATATACTCCACTGTTATAAGCACCCGAGATTACTACTGCTATCATCTTTACACTTAATATTCATTTTTATTATAGTTGGGTCACTCTGATGACTACCAAATATTTCATAATATGAATATTACATTAAGTAAAGACTTACATACACAAGTTTATAAAATTTTCACTTATGTTCATTGAATATCTCATGAGCAATGAACGAAATTATTCATGTTTGGGGTTTATAAACTTAATTGGTGATATCATGAAAAAAATAATGACATCTTCATTTGATGACCATAATTGTCGTCCCAAATTATATATGACCACTTAATTTTGCTCAATAATTGTAATTGGACTTGTAAGCTACCGAATCACAATAATTAAACAAACAATAATATGTATGCAACATCGTAAATCTTAACATTCAATATCATACATGGACCCGTAGGCAATCCAAAATATGCATGATATCAACGCATCGGTCTAATATTTATCTCTTATGGAATGAAGTACTTTAACGAACACCAATCCTTACATTATATAAATATTAGGGATAAACATACATTTGTAAAATACTAGTAATACATGAATAAATTATATAATTGTCTATTTCATAATTTGAAATTCACAAAAAAATTATACATAATGTGAAAATAAAATAGATAAGGAGTTCACATGAGATATTACACGAATAATAGTAAATGAAAAACATGAATCATTTACTTTCTCTTTATCACTTATGTATGAGTAAAAAATCAGAAACATTGACCCAAATCATCTATGATCATACTAATACACAATACGGTTATAATCACAACTACCACACTAGTGGCATCTGTAAATATGACTATATAACTTTTGATGTCAATTATTTAATATTCACAAAAATTCCAATGTTTATTTGATTCAAATTTCAGCATGTGTTGCTTTAATCTTATAACAAACATTCGGATAATCTGAAATGACCAAAAGTATAATACACATGTAATCTCTGCCTATATTTGGACTTTGATTAAATTAAATGAATACCTACTTATGTGTCTCAAAATTGTTTATAATGAGTTTTGTTTATTTAGCTCTTTCCAGTCGACCATGGTAGTTTCAGAAAATTTCGATCAAGTTTCGACCTTGACAAAATTCAACCTAGTGAGTATAAGCAAGAGAAAAATATTGCCATAAAAAAATTCTCAGGCACACACAAAAATTGATTTAATGTAGACTACATTTTAGGCAAATACCAATAAAGAAAAATCATGAGATCTTAAACTTTGGCTCTGATACTACATGTAGTAAAATCATTTTTAAGAACACCATAATATTAATCAAGAAAATATTAATTTGATTAAATTTTCACATACAAATGTTCTTAATAAAAGAATCTTGGATCTTCATGATTATCATATTTAACATTATGTGGAACATAAATGGTGTTAAAATAACATACTTCCATTATTGTCACAACTAGAAATATTGACAGAGCATTCAACCTTAACGACGTCTGATCGGACGGAATTTTGGAACACATCTTCATCATGTATGTAGGAAGAACATACTTCAATTTCAATACATTCCAACTATTTGATCTCCCAGTATAACCAAAACACTATTTCAAAATTTTCACTCCTTTAGATTTAGATTTATCTCCTTTCCTATAATTTTATTATATTGTCTTTCAGCGTCGGAATGATGAAAATCAGTTATTTATAAGCAAAGACATGACCTAATTCTTCAACAGTCACTTAATATCAACCGTCCATCAAGATAGATGCTCAAGAGTTCTTTTAACTCTTGGTATTTAGAGTACCCTTTTATTAACCAAAGTGACTCTTAAAATTAATATAATTATAAAACACATAATAAAGAATTATATAAAATAATTCTATCAAAGATGTTCTGAAAGATATTGACACAGCAGTTCATTGTAACTGTGAGCAGGTACCGCTGTTATGGGCTTTTTATCCAACTGAGCGAGGTGCGTTTTTGGCACTTAAAGGTATTAAAAAGTGAATTGCAACAAATTGAGTTATCATGGACATTTCTTGTACTAATGACCCTTTAATATAAGAAAGTATTAGTAATTAGTTTAAATAGTTAAATTAGTTAGATAATGAGATATTAGTTAGATATCCAATAATGTTATGAGGGAAGCATGTGAGAGAAAGGAGTAGAATGTTCTAGATGTGGTTTTACCATGTATAAATACCTATTAGAAAAAAGAAACAATCAAATATATTAATGAGCAAATACTTTAGGCTCTATTCTTAACTGAGTAGAGAGAATTCTTTGTAGATTAAAATTGGATTTAGGCTAGTTTATCTTTAATCAAAGGTGGATTAAAATTTATCTTTGTAATTTCCTACTTTTTTTCTGTTAATTTCAAATATCTGGGGTCATGACAGATAAGGGCTTTCACATGCTACATATTTTCTTGCTACTTAAGAATCTCAGTTGTCAACATTTTGATGTCCTAACTTTTAGGAATCTTTTTTCTTTTCATTTGCACGCATGGAGTTGTGGAATTACCTACTTAAAAAAAAATTTAAAGTCACAAAGTACTGGTATATTTTTTTGACAAATGCTTTTTTATTTTATATTTTATTTTATAACTTTTCAACACAATTAATGTGTTACCTATGGAATTATCAAATTGGGAGACTTACAAATAAAAGAGAACAAAGTCTCAATTGAGGGAATATTCTATATTTAATAAGGGTTGTGCTAATTTGTGCCCTAAGAGCACACATTTAGAATTCAAAAATAATAGGGACAAAGTTTCGATATATATTTAATAGGTTACAGATACTTATGCAGAGCTCTCATACTTATTATTTTGAGACTTAAAATATGTGCCCTACTGACCCATATTATCATTTTCTTAATAAAAATAGTCAAATACATGATTGGGGATTTGCATTAGCAACATTTAATATACCCTACAGATTCATCAAACCATAGTAATATACCCTACACTGACAAGATTACAATACACTAAAAACCCAATCTTGCCATTTTGATGAAATAGATTCATCAAACCATAGTAATATACCCTACACTGACAAGATTACAATACACTAAAAACCCAATCTTGCCATTTTGATGAAATAGATTCATCAAACCATAGTAATATAAGATTACAATACACTAAAAACCCAATCTTGCCATGATTGGGGATTTGCATTAG
Source organism: Sambucus nigra (assembly GCA_949130495.1). Classification (NCBI taxonomy): domain Eukaryota; kingdom Viridiplantae; phylum Streptophyta; class Magnoliopsida; order Dipsacales; family Adoxaceae; genus Sambucus; species Sambucus nigra. The sequence continues at coordinate 55,964,693 of OX422219.1, forward strand.
CAACATTTAATATACCCTACACTGACAAGTTTTTTTTTCTTTCTTTTTGTTTTCTAGTGGTTAGTAATAAAATGATATTATTACATGTTTGATAATAATTAAACACTAATTGTCCGGCGAGCCCTCCCAAGGCCTTGGCCTCCAGCCAAGCCATGGTGTAGTTTGCTTGCTTTCATGGCTGGATCTTCTAACAAAAGCACCTTGTCCTTGTCTCTAACCCCAACCATGTGTAAGTATTCATTATCCTCTCTCTCCTTGCCTTTGAATAATAGCCTCTGCTCTTTTGGCTCCAAATTACTCACAATTGACAATATATCCTTTAATTCACCTGAAAATGCACAAAAAAAAAAGAAATAAATCAATATTAATCACTAATTATGTATATTTTCAATCACGCAATACAGTGATAATTCTATTTGTAAAAAGAGGGACAGTTGCATGGATATCTTCTATGACTGGAATTCAGTAAATAACTCCCTTCTATTTGGGGCAATTACTATGATCTCTTGTATGTTTGGAGTTTTAAATAATGTTTTTTGAACTTTGTCGTCTCATTATTTTATTTTTATTCGTAGAGCTAAAAAAAAAAAATTCAATTTACTTTAGACATTGGTACATTTCAATCATTGAATGTCATATTCTGCAATGAAAATTTAACAATTCCACAACATAAAATTGCCAATGTCCAAAATAATAAACAAAGGAGTCTAAAGATGAAAATTACTGGGGTAACAGTAAAAAAATCCACCTTTATATTTTACTTGGTTATGCATCATTGGTAAAATTTATATTCATGCAAGCCAATCCAATAATCCCATTTCACACAAATTAAAGTCATAACAAAAGAAAAAAAAAATTATGGTCTGTTACAAAATTGTTGTTACTGTACATTTTTTGTGAGCAAAGATTATTGTAGTTTCTCATAATACACGAGAGGTCTATCTAATATACAGATGTAAACAAGTATGCAGGCTTACCAAATGTTGAAGTTGCTTGAATAGATATATCATGCCATTGTGAAACAGTTGAAACTCTAACTATAATTATGCCTTCCCCATCACTCCCTCCATTGTCTCTAGTTTGAACAAGCATTCCGCCCGGGCGTAACTCCCATTTTATTTCACCACGGCTTTCGCACATTTTTTCATCTCCGGCACCGCCCGGGCGTAACTTAGAATTGCTTCTAAAGAACTTCTTTGATCTCAACTTGAACATTTTTGCACCTTTCTTCTCTTTCTCTACTCTAATTCTCTATCTTTATATCTCAAAGGCAACCTAAGGAGGAATGAGAAGAGTTCTTTCAGTTTGGGACTTATATAATAGTTGGAAGACAAGGATTGACACAAATATAATATACAAGTAGTGGTTGCTTTGATAATTCTTGTGCTTAAACTCATTATATTATTTTTTATTGAGTACAGACGAGTTTGTTCTTCCAAAAGCCAACATGGGCTAACTAACTTATCTACAAAGTTTAGTGCAAAATGGGATTGTTATTTATGTTGATTGTAGTTAATCATCCAAATTGTTAGAGGTTTTGTGAAGGACGTATGCGATTTTGACACAGAGAGTACAATAATTGTTGAGATTCTTGTGCTGATTTTATGTGGGCAAAGGCACATGGGGGAGGAAAAATTTAAAGATAATAATTAAACACGCTTTGTTTGATTGATGGGCCAAACGCACGGTCGGGTGGTCGTTTTAAAGTAGGATTTTTTTAGTTTATTGGATATCTTTTTACATAGTTTCTGGACTTTGTGCTGGTCTAGCTGACTAGAACTAAGTTTAAATATCATCAAATATAAGGGCTTGTTTGGGAATGCAAAAAGCATATAAAAAGTAGGCAACGAATATTTGTTCTTTTTGCTTTTGAGACAAAGTAACTAGACTTCATTCCAACTCTAGTTATCTCTCGATTAACCCATATTTGGAGTACTTCAAAGTTGTCATAAATATTCTTATAACTGTTTCACAATCATTCACAAATGTCACAAAATGTAATTTTGAAATGCTAGAGTTTTGAAGCATTAATGGCTTAAGAGTGGTTGATGGACTATCTACGTAGTCGATATATATTGTCCTCAAATTTGTTTTCCTTAGCTTTTAGCTAAATTCCCCTAATTCCAAACAAGGGAGAACAAAATAATTTTCTATTCTTAGTTGTAGTTTTTTTTTTTTTTTTTTCGGTACGAAGGGTATTTCCCGCGTCAGTTTACGCGCACCACGAGACTAATCCCTACCCCTCGAACAAGGCTTCCGAAACAGGCAGTATGGAAAGAGCACACAAAATTTGTCCGCGGTCCGTGATCCTTGCGGGACTCGAACTGGGGACCTCTGGGAAGCAAACCCAAAATCTAATCAGCTGAGCCAACCGCTGAGGTTATTCTTAGTTGTTGTTTACTTGTTTTCTGTTTTGAGTGATACCTTGATAGCCAAGCAGTCCATTAGGTTCTCAGATTTCGAATGGATTATAGTTACATTTTTTGGGGGTTAAATTATTAGCTTGTCTTGACTTGTTCACTTGTGACTTGTGTGTGGGTTTTTACTTGTTATGAGGTTATTTTTATTATCAAGGATAATTTCGTGGCAGCTTAGGTACTTCTTAATGTTCATTTTATTTGTGTATATTGTATAGGTGGTTGGCTGATCCATATGCTATCAACCCATATTGGGAAGAGGTGGAAATACAATCTCAATTTGGTGGTATATGCCTTTTATTGTAGAAGTTAAAAAGAACAGGTGGGCTAGGCCTGGCCTCTCCAAACAAATAATTTTAATTGTCTTGTACTCTACAGTAAAAGTTATGTATTTAACGAGTGATTTAACCCCTAAACAAGCTTTTAACAACTTCCTGTTCTTAAAAATTTGAACGCTAAGTGTACCTCACATACCAACTACACGTAACCAATGACATTGGAATGTCCCGAGATATTGGAGTGCCCCTTGGAATAGATTTTAAAGCTGACCAAGTCATCGAATACACAAGAAAGTATTAGTTCATAACTAAACTTTGAAGTCCATTTCATGGTTGTGATGTCAGTCAAAATGCAGTTTAGTAAAAGATTCTTATCTCCCTTTACAGAAGTTCGCATTACAAACCGTTTGTTGGGTTGAAAAGCTAAGGCATGTTTTGTTTTTAAACATTGAATTATAATATTTTTGTGTTATAATTAAATTTTTCAAAAAATAGAAAAAGGGTGTTTTATAACTTCTATTTTTATTTTTCAACTCAAAATTATTCATTCTTAATATTTTAATGCATTTATACTTTAATATATAATATAAATACATAATACATTAATATATTTGTAATTCTTATAAATAAAAAATATATATGTACATGTACACGAAATTATATATATTTATATTATGATACTAATATATAGTTTTATACATGTATTATTAATGTATGTAATAATATAAATATACATATAGTACATATGTATTAAAAAAATATTATCAATTCATGTATGTATATAATTTTATTGTGAATTGTACATGCAATATATATAGGGTCGGGCTTTCCAACATACTTCACTTAACGTACCTATGAACATACTCATTCTTAAAAAATAATAAAGAAATGTATTTTTCAACCAAATTTGGTATACATGATCTATATATCAAGGCGATCATCTACAACAAAAAAAATCATCAAAAAATTCAAGATGGAAGTGGGTGAGATGATGGATAAAATTTGAACGGTCGAAAATGCACATATATATCCACTTTTCATTTCACCCACTTTCGAGTTGAATTTTTTTATGTTTTTTTTGTAGATGCTCTCCTTTCTATGTAGATCATGTATACTAAATTTTGTTGAAAAATACATTTTTTACTCTATTTTTAAAATGTGTATGTTCATAAGTATTTTGTTAAGAGGTATGTTGGAGAGTTCGATTATATATATATATATATAAACACACACACACACACACACACATATATATATATATATATATATATATATATATATATATATATATA